>OY730182.1:10697500-15497500 GCA_963422495.1 Polyommatus iphigenia
CGCACGAATCAATTTCCGTGATAGAGAACTTAGACTTCAAAAACCTTTCTTTTGGCGTGGTAAAATATTCTATCAAGTTTCAAACTACGAAATCTTCTGTCCTGTATTCTCGGAAATATATTTCCTCAGTCCTCTTGTAATACAAGTTAGCTGTTGGGAGCAGTTTTTATGACGCCGGCGCGGGATTTGCATTTTTCATAACGGAGACGAGGAATTTTATCGAAGTGCAACTTTTGTTTCTGCGACAATCTTTCTTAAGATGATTTCATTTTTAAGATGATTTCAGTTATATATCACCGGAGGAGATTGACAGTTTGCCTGACTGAGTAGATATACACTACGCTTATGGATGGGTGAGGAATTACAAATTACAATTTAGGTACATAATTCTCGACACTCAAAGTAACTAGCCGAGCTTTGTGAGGGCTCGTGTCGTCACACCTTGACTGACTGATGATAACACATCTACTTACATATAAATAAAAATTACCATGTTAAAGCACAAATCAATATAGGCGTGATAGTTTTTCCGTAAAGTGTACCACAAAATGTTCGTTGTGGGATATACTAGGGATCGCTTCGCTCGCCCCGATTATTCCCTAACATCAGATAGTTTTTGTTTTGAAAAAATGTACGAGATCCGATGTTTTGCGTAAATAATGTCACACAAATGTTATATAATTTCTTGAATTAATAGATAAAATTAAATAGACAAATATAACCTTATTATAAAGATACAAAAATAACTTTCAAGACTTTGTGAGAATATTATTAACATTCGCAATCAATTGACTTAACAATTCTTTATCAATAATACAAGCAGATATCGTCAGACAATTATAATGCCTACACAAACACGGCCAAGTTCCTTAGAAACCTACCGTAAAACGGCTAGAAAAAGTCAACGAAAAAGTATGCTTTTATTTATGAGAGCCCTACATAATCCATACTTTAATATTATTATAAAATATACAAAAAGAGTGTCTGTCTGTCTGTCTGTATCCTCTTCACGCCCAAACCGCTGATCTTTTGCTGAAGTCATGAAGATACTTTACGTCTCAGGAAACGACATATTATTATAATAGGATACTAATGGATCCCAGATATATTATATTCCGGAAAAATGTAAGGTTCCCGAGCGATAAACGAATTTTGGTACAACGGGGTTGCGGCTTTGCAGTGGCTTGGGCGTGAAGAGGTAACAGACAGATAGAAAGATTTTTGCATTTATAATATTAGTATAGTTTCATGCAAAAATTTGCCATGCTTGCGGCAAGTAAAAATTTATAATAATTATAAGATTTTCTCGTTTGAAATGTATAATATAGCTGTGCATTTTTATAATCTGCATTACAAAATATAATAATTATTTCGACAAGTCGGCCTTACTTTCTCATCAATGTATCCTTCGGGATTTCCCATTTTCAATGTCTCTATAACCTGTTATAAGGCTTTAATACTTATATTATATTACAAGGTTCCTTTGATGTTAAGGTCAATTTTGAGGTCAAGCGTAATAAAGTCTAAAAAGGTACTAGATGACTAAACCTACTTATTCTTATCTTAGATTTTATTATTTGAAATTATCTATTTATATTTTTATATCTTTTGTTGTCTTGCATGACTGATAATGAAATTAATACAACTGTAGTTGATATCGTCATTATACGTATTAAAATATTGACTGAGTTGAATGTACCGTTTTGGAAATATAATATATTTAAAAAAAATGTAAAAGTAAAATACATTTTTGTGATTTTTTTCGATGGAGAAAATTTTAAGATACTTATATTCTTTTCGCTAGTACAGACCCTCAAATGTAGTAAGTATGTATCTATGTTTACAAAATGAAACAATTCGTGGCTTATTATCAATTATCATAGTAGAAAAATCCATATCCATACTAAGTAATTACTAATATTATAAGTAAAGTAAATGGAGATACTTTGATACCCGGGAAAGGACATAGGACTTATACTTTTTATCCCGGAAAATGTGCGGTTCCCGCGCGATAAACTATAATTTTGGCGCAAAGGACTAAGGAGTTGCTCGCATCAACTAGTTAGTGAAGTATATAAATCGTCTATTTTGCTTTATACTTAAGTGTCGCCGCACACGGGCCACACGCGACAGCCACAAACGCCGCCACAACTCACAAAAAGCAAGACGATTGGACGATTCGATTGTAGCGTGTGAGGCGTCAACCGTGTGCGGCGAGTCCATATAAAATGTATGAAAACTACATTAAATATGCCGGTGGCGGCGTTTTGTGGTTGTGGCCGGTGGCCCGTGTGCGGGAAGCCCTAAGTAGTTTGAAAATCGACGCTGCATAAAAATCAGCAGGGCAATCGCGCTAAATTTTTTCAACTGAACCGCAAATGAAACTCGGACGTTGATCGACTTTTGGAACGATTCGGTATCGCGGTAACGTTTTGACAGCCAGTTGAGACGTAACTGAACCTCAGCTCAAGCGCAAACGCTGTCAAAACAAAAAGTTGATACAATGCAACTTCTACTCGCACGTTTCTGAAACGTTTCTTATTTTGGTATGTTAAATTGACGAAAATCGATGGAAAAATATAACATAAGCTATATTCAAATTATAATTTAAGCTTATGTTTTACTTCAAAGCTGTAAAATAACACTACGGACTATTTGAGTTTGTTAAAAAGTGAATTGAATTTTGACATTACTTCTTTACGTAAATGTTTTCTCCGCCACATAAAACTTTTGTCACAAGTCACTAGTCACTACTCAACACTTATGGCGCTTGTAAAATATAGTAAAACAATATAAATTTAATTACGTAAATTAAAAACTCCAAGTAATAATCATTCGCATTCATAACTACCAAAACAACTTCACTCGTGTCATATTCATCCATATGTTTAAATAAACAATTTGTCAATTGACCAATTAACGCATCGGAAAAAATTTGTTCATATTTAAACCAATCAAAATTAAATTAGAAGAGCGATGATTGGTCCGCTGCAATGTCTGTCTACAGGTCAAACGTTGCGCTTCGTTCGAGTTCCATCTAAGGTTGAGCTACGGTTGAAACGTTAGCACGATACCGAAATTTGTTCAGACGCAGCGGAACCAAACCGTAACTGAACCGCAACCAAAGTAGATGTGAACCTGAATTGAAACGTTTAAAAATAGCGCGATTGCCCTGCAGGGCATGATGCTGAAACATTTTAATAGGAAATTTAATCCTTCAAAGTCTGAAAAATGCTGATATATTATCTCTTGTGATCTCGAAGCCGACGGGTACAAAACCAATTTACACCAAACAATGAGATTAGGATGGGCAGATAGCCATGGAGATTGGAGAAAAAACTCATTATAAGTACACTTTGTTCCTATTTCCGTTAAGTTTAGCAAGCAGAGATTTTGGATACCGGTTTCTAAGATGAGTTTATCATTAGTTTACGAGTATCTACACCAGCCGTATTTAAAGTGACTGGGCCCAGTGAGGTGTGAATGGGCCCTACGGCTGTAACAAAACTAAGTAAGTGACAATACCTTAGAGTTTAGGGTATGAATGGGAATATAGACTTCGCTGTGATAGTAGCATTCCTTTTGGGGTTGCGACAAAAATATTGCTTTTCAAAAAGATTCCGCTACCAAAAAAGTTTGAGAACCGCTGATCTACACAATATTATAATTGATTAATCTAAATTCTAAACCAACCGAAATAGGCAAACTCAGTTTCATTGAAACCAGGCCAGTATGCAGGAGTAATTTTTATATTGCTCAAGTGTGTGCGCAGCACACAAGAGCACTCTCTCTTCCTTTAGTCTCATACCTAAGTCATAAGTCATAACTCATAACCCAGTGGGACGGAAGACCGACACGACTGGCGAGAGATCAGGCGCAGGACCGACTTTTTACATGCCCATCCGACACATGGATCATCTTACTTTTCCTATGCGGGAATCGAGCCCACGACCTCCGAGTCAAGAGCCACGCTCTAAACCACTGGACCACAGAGGGCCGGCTAAGGAAATTCCACAAAAACTCTACACGCATAAATTAGCTTTTACATTGATGAGTTGTGCTCAAACAGGTTTTAATAATTAATATTAGAATGATATAACTTTAATTGTGTCAAGGTAGTTCGGTAAACGATCTTCGGGTTTTTTCGATACTTTTTAATTCGTGTAAAATGCCTTCATTGGTAAAAAGCTAGTGCATATTTTTTCTGACGGTTAAAATAACTTTTGATATTAATTTAATCCATTCTAATGTTTCAAATGCGAAAGTGTATCTGTCTGTTACCTCTTCACGGCCAAACCACTGAAACGATTTTGCTGAAATTTGTTATGAAGATACTTTGGGTTCTGGGAAAGGATATAGGATATTTTTATCCCGAAAAATGCACGGTTCCCACGATATAAACGAGTAAAGAAGTTTAAAAGATAAGTGACTTCTTTCTTCTTCTTTATAGTCTCCAAAAACTTTTGATAAAGCCTCTTCTGGTTTGAATACTTTGAATAAACAATGAGAGATTAAATCTTTATGACCAATTTACCATGCGTACTTCAATTGGCGCATTATCCTTGGCGCATTCGGAAGTATTGTTTCATTCATTCAGTAGCGGCGTTAGGGGGGGAGACGCTGGGCGACCGCCCAGGGCGCCGGATAAAAAGGGGCGCTGAAGGCAAACAAAAAGGGGTGCCAAATTTTTTCAGCACTATCAGCACCCTGGGTGCCAAAGAAATCTCGCCCAGGGCGCTGGTAAACCTAAAACCGGCCCTGCATGATGCATCCATTTTGTTGTTTACTAATATAAAGCATTCGCAAAGAGAAGGGCTCTATGCCGAGACATTCATGCCGAAGTTATGCTAAGTACTCACATATACGGTTTTGCTCGATTGAGCAATAACGTCAAGCAAAACCCGCTGCTCGGGATTTCGTCCACACATTGCTCGATAGTTTTACTCTAAATCGATACATTTAATTCCATCAAGCTGGCTCGATGCGAGCCTTCGAGTGGCTCGATGCGAGCCTTCGAGTGGCACGATGCGAGCCTTCGAGTGGCTCGATGCGAGCCTTCGAGCTGTCAGTTTTGCGGTCCACACAGTAATTACTCGATTTGAAGTAAAACTATCGAGCAAAACCGTATGTCAGTACTTAGCATAAAGAGCTTATCAATTTAATAAGTTTGCTTTGTGTCAAGAGTCAAAACTTAAAGAGCTTAAAGCTCTTCACTTGGCCATAGGTTCGACGTTTCCTGGGTTGAAAGAACTTGTACTGTTGTTTTCATATTTATTTTTTAATATTACAAGTGTCCATGGGCGTAGTGCGACGGTTGCTTTCCATCAGGTGACTTGTTTGTTCATTTGCCCCCTAATTTTATAAAAAAAATCATCAGAAAGAATAACTCCATTAAAAAGAGATATTTATGCCTGTGCTGCTGTTTTATTCTATTTGTCTTGTCTATGTCCATCTCAATTTATTTTTTCTTCTTCACGAGTCACGACTAGTGGCTGAACCGATTTTTATTAAAATTAGTAAACAGATAAAAATAATGCCTCGCATCATCCACGTTGAATTTAGGCCTTTGATGTTAGTCCTCGTGCTCTACTTTTCTAAAGAACCAAAACACAAGTCCCCAGATCAGTATTATTAATAAATCGTTTATTATTGATCCTGTAATATAGCTTCTCCAGTAATCCCAAATACTCTCTATAATAATTTATTTTTAATTAATATTTCGCCCTTGACACAGACACAAATCCACAGGACGTAAAACCCAACGGTCTTTAGTATGTATAAATGAGCGCGCGCGCCGCATACTTCAAAAACGTTTGTGTCCTCACACAGTGCACTTGTTACTTGGATATACGATGAAAACTACGGTAAGTGATGGAAACATAGTCTATTGATATAAGTAAATATTAAATTTAATCATCATTAAATCTCTCCGAGTGCAGCCGAACATCTACATAAATAAAAATTAAATTTGGTTAGTCACGCGCCTGAATATTGTACTTGGCTTAGGGTATTTTAGTTCTGAAATATTAGTAAAAAAATATTATTTAAATTAGTTAAAATGTTAATAAATACAGAAAATTAAAGAAGCAATAGCTTGTGTAGATAATAACATAACTAGACCTATTTTAAAATACATAGTTAAGAAAGTTAAATTTAGAGTCAATTTTATGTTGGTTGAAATAACGCAATGATGATAATGCTAAAAACATTTTTTAACCAAAATATTTTGTCTAATAAAAAAGAATTTAAATATAAAAAAGCTTTGTGAACTGTGAGTGCTAACTACAAGAAATAAAACTATACATATCTAATATTGTAGAGTCAAGTTCAGTTTATTTGAATCTAGTAAGTACTAATACTAGATAGTTATGGATTATGGACTGGAGTAGGTAAGTTTAAAAAAAGTTATATATTAAATTTTTTATAACACACACAACTTTTGTGTCCTCATAAGTCATAAATTATACAAATAAATCTAAAATCTGGTTCTCTATCTGCCGCACTCAGAGACATATTTTAATGAATAGGGCCCGGAAAAATATGTATTAAAAAATCCAAAATATATACATAAAATATGGACAAAAAATTGAAAATATGTAAAATATGGAGTATAAAATTACAATAATTAAACACTGTTGTGTAGCCTGAAAAGAGTCACTCGTGACAGTTATATTATATCATATTTTTATATAATGGCATAGCTATGCCAGAAAGCATATAAGTATTTTGGTTTGAGAATAAAAGTTTTTATTATTTATAGAAAATAATGGGTCCGCTTAATATTGGCTAAATGATCTCTGCACGTCACATGACGTGATCGTCACGAAAAATCGGCACAGAATTTTGTTTTTTTGTGTACCTATTACTTAAATTTGATTCCAGTCCTTTATTTTATCCGAAGACCGAAACATACTTCAGTTTTTGTTTAGCTTTGTCAGCAACAGGACCTTTAGCATCTGAAACTTTATTTTCTATTTCTTCAATAATCTTCTTTGGAAACAAAATACGACGATAAAACGCGAGAGGAACGAAGCCGCATGGTGGCGGGAACGTATTTTTTTCTTTGTATTTTTGTGAAAATATGGATGATTGTGACATTTTCTTGCAAAATATGGACTTATCTTTGTAAAACCCTAAAATATGGAAAAACATGGAAAATAAAACTTGGTTTTTCAGTCTAAACATGATAATTCATGTAAAAAACACATTCTAGGCCGAAAATCGCGCAAAATAAAAATATGTATTTATATATTTTTAAATCCGGGCCCTTTTAATGAATAAATTTCAATTTACTTAATGAAGAGTTTTACAGATAAATTATCTGTCAAACTCTTCATTAAATTTTAAATTCTCATCAAATCTGAGATAATGTATGGGGTGTATGTCATATATATCATATATTTATATATGACATGTATATCATATCTTCATTTTATTACAGTTACTAGCGACCCGCCCCAGCGTCGCACGGGTATAAAATATATAGCCACTGAAAAAATGATTAAAATCGATAGCCTATGATCCTTCACGTGGTCTACTTCTTATCTGTGCCAAATAACATAAAAATTGCTCCAGTAGTTCGCGAGATAAACCCTTTCAAATAATTTCCCCCGTTTTTTTCACATTCTCCTATTAGTCGTAGCGTGATAAAATTTAGCCTAGCCTTCGTCAATAAATGGGATATGATATAATAACACTGAAAGAATTTTTCAAATCGGACCAGTAGTTCCTGAGATTAGCGCGTTCAAGTTAGCCCTTTCAAATAATTTTCCCCGTTTTTTTCACATTTTCCTCTATTTCTTCGCTTCTATTAATCTTAGCGTGATAAAATCTAACCTATAGCCTATAACCTTCCTCGATAAATGGGCTATCTAACACTGAAAGAATCATCAAAATCCGTTGCGTAGTTTTAAAGATTAAAGGGAACAAAGGGACATGAGGGAAAAAAAAGCGACTTTGTTTTATAATAAGTATAGAAGTAATTAATATGTATTATCAGTTTCATAGTAATTTAACACTTTTCCAGTTGAATTGTTAGTAAATAATTAGGGTAGTACAAACTGTCCTTTTCACTTCATTTTCACGGTTCTGTTGTTCTGTATTTCCGTGATTACAAATTCATTAAACGTTTTGTCGACGTTCATATTAAAACGACGATAAATAAATAAGTATGTACTTATTAAATAAAATGCTTATTAAAGTACCAGAGTCAATATTATGAATCTATCGATTTGTCATATTACACATTATTAGGTAATTTAAGACACGATATTATTAATTGATCAATCGTTTACCAATTCGCTTACTCGCAAGTACATAAAGGAAAAAGAAAAAGAAAAGTTATTACTGTGAAACATAAATTATCACCAAGAAGTTACAGTACATACAATATTATGAAAAATAGCCCTTTCAGACCTATTGTAGTTTTTTTAACTGCCGGTTTTATTCCAATTAGAGAATTTATTTTTTAGCATAGGAATACAAAAATTAATGCAATTTTAGATTTTTTTAAATAATTTCATTACTATTACGGTATATTTTACATTTCTCTCTTTCTTCCAGTGTCTAGTCATTGCCTGCGTGATCGTCGCGTGCGCAGCTGCGCAGCGCGACGAAGCGCAGAAACGCAGCTCGGGCGGGTACGGCTTCCTGCGACCCGGGTACGATGGGTACTCGGGACCCGGGTATAATGGTTACCCCGGATATAATTCTCAGTATGGTAAGTGGTAGATTTTTGTTGTGCGTTGTGACAGTCAACAAACATAGTTTCAGGCGACGCCTTGATAATATTTTGGCTGTAGCGATATCGATTTTTCTCAGCAATGACTAAAGCTAAGAAATTAAAGTTCATTGTCAGTATTCATCTTGTATTTGTCTTTTAATTACCCATAGCATAACACGATTGGTCAACTTTGATAACACAGAATAATCAATCAAAAAGACCTCTGTAAAAAAGGGATTCTGATTTTGGCAACAGAGGAGAGTGATTTAAGCTTCCAAAATTTGTACATAGATTGGTTCAAGCATACACTTTAATTTGCCTATAGCTTATATGAAATATATTTATGGTTTCTAAATTACGCGACAAAAACCATTTTGTTGCTTACGCCCTTTCCATTTCTTGCTGTTCCATTTCTTGTTTTCAATCAAAAACAAGCAATCTAAAACGTATCCAACACGTTTTTTTCTTTAGCGTGTTTCGTCTGTCTGTTACCGTTTAAGCTTATGCGGTTGAGCCGATTTAGATGAAAATTGAAAGGTATGGTACTTCGAAGGACGGAAAAGGACACCGGATAGTTTTGGTTGCGAAAATGTAACTATATTGTTTATCAAAATGTATTTAGTATAATTGCGGTGAAAACTGAAAACTAACATACTTAATTTTGGAGCAAAGGGCTATGGAGTTGCGGGCGTCGTGTTTCTAGAAGTGTAACATGTCCATAATATGGTGTCAGAAATATCTGTAATCGTAATTTTTAAGAACAAAATGACTGAAAAATTATTATAAAGAAAGTGAACTGACCTTTCGAAGTCTATACACTATAGGATCTATCGTCATCACTCCCGTTGAAACACAACACAAAACACAATAATATCGCGAATTCCACTTTTAAAATAAATACCTATGGCATCAATATAAATTATTGAAGGTAAACACAACACAAAACACAAAAATATCGCGAATTCCACTTTTAAAATAAGTAATTAAATACCGATGGCATCAAAGACGCCGAGATCCCGAGCAGTAACTAATTCTAATCTGTGTCCCGAGCAGACTGATAATTTGTGAGTGGTTGACCAAAAAGGGACCTGAAGGTAAATAATTTGGTTTTGAGTAAAACGCGTTTGAAGTTCGTGTTTCGACTCGTGCGCGGTTCACAAAAAAATTCATTAAAAAAAAACTATGTCACCTAAAAATATTCTGGTTAGACTAAAAGAAAGCTAAGACTACGGATTAAAAAGTAAAAGAAGGTAAATAATTTGATTTTGAGTAAATCGCGTTTGAAGTTTCGTGTAGAAACAAGTTACGACTCGTGCGCGGTTCACAAAAAAAATCATAAAAAAAACTACGGCACCTAAAAATATTCTGGTTAGACCAAAACAAAGCTAAAAGACCACGGATTAAAAAAATAAATAAATAAAAAAACCGTTTCCAATCCTTCGGGTCCCTTTTTGGTCAACCACTCACATTTATTGATTAATCACAAATACCCACATTATAAAATGTACTTATAATTTACGAATACCCACATTTATAAGTTCCGAAATATAAATTAGTATCCTATGTCCTTTTCCGGGATCTTAAGTATGTCCATACCACAGCAAAATAGGTTCAGCGGTTTTTGCGTGAAAAGGTAACATACAAACGAACTTTCGTCTTTATAATAATTATAAGAGTATGAAATAGACTGTATGATGATTCAATTTTCAAGAATTTCAACTAGGACATTATCTGCCAAATTATCCCAATAGGTGTCGCTTTTACAACTGCTTCGCTTATCCATTTATTAATTTTTTGGTTACCTATTTTGATTAGCTGTATACAGAAAGTCTAAAAATTATAATATTATGAATAGCTTCCTGTGGTCATAAAATATTCTTTACCTTGCTTCCATACCAAATTTATTCTCAATCAGTTTCGCCGTTTAATGTGAACTGTGAAGATGCAATAGACAGACGCACTTTCGTATAGAGATGTACCGACTAGTCGGTAAAGCCGACTATTCGGCCACTTTTGTAGTCGGCGAATAGTCGGCAAAAACCGCCGACTATCCGGCTTTTTATTATTTTACTATTATTGAAATTACATTTAAGAAAAACCTTTATGTTGAATTAAACTATACATAGATATTGAAATTAAATTTATTGTTTCTGAAATTACTACTAAACATAAAATACTCGGATATTGTATTTACAAATTAGGTAATTATTAAAGTAAGATTGCATGATACACATGATGTACAGTAAAAATATATATCTTGAAAACCATCAACAACTGTATCATGATGTAAACAACCAAAACACATTCCGACACGTTCGCAGGCGGGGTATGCGACTTACCCGCGAATCAGTAGTAAACAAAGCGTTATGGAAACATCCAAAACCAATGATCGGTTGGCCGACTAGTCGGCTTCTTTGCAACCGACTAATCGGCTAGTCGGCTAGTCGGCCAAAGTCATGATCGGCACATCTCTACTTTCGTATTTTGTTCTAATATTAAAGTATAAAAATAATTCTAGGAGGCTACAACGAGTATCAGAACGGCTACGGGGGCCCCGGTTTTGGAGGCCCCGGGTATGGAGGCCCCGGGTACGGGGGCCCCGGATACGGCAACCCCGGATACGGCGGTTATCCCGGATACGGCGGTTATCCCGGATATGGCGGATACCCGGGTTATGGAGGTTACCAAGGTGAGTGTAGTCTTTATTGGGTATTCCAAGTTTTTTCCGTGGAGCAAAAAGTCGCTTCCCTTATAATACTCTTGGCAGCAGTGCTCTGCTTGTTGGAAAGTCCTGCTTTAGGCTGTGTTTCCACCAGCCACCAGATTCTATTGGATCTTACAAACACATTAAAAACAAATCTTTGGTGGAAACGCAGCCTTACCAGTTACCCTATTAGCTTTAAGACTACGAGTGACGTCGTCACTCGTCCGAGAAATAATGTCTTTTAATGAGAATGTTTTGTAGAATATGTCAGTCAAATATAAAATAGGCAGTATGAAAAATGTAGAATAGGCATTCGCATTATAAAAATGTGAAAAATGTTTTTAATCCAATTTCTACTCTGGAACAGAAATCCTTTAAAAATGATATGAAACTTGCAATAATTATTATTCTTCCTCTTGTTTCTTATGTCAATGTTCTTCCTATATTGCGGGTGTGGATCTTCTCTTTCTAGTTCGCTTGTGCTCTATTCTATAGGATACATTATAAAATATAATGGAGTCGTGAATACTTGCGAAAACTTGATTATTAATTTCCTTGACATGTGCTGCCATCTATAATTTCCTGCATGTATAAAAATCTTCTCTCTCCCCAGGCTACCGGCCCCGCCCCGGATATCCGTACCGCCCTGGCCAGTACCGACCCGGATATAACCCCGGTTACGACAAATACCCGGGTTACAGCAGCTACATAGCCGGCTTCGCCGATAACGATGATGATCTGTTCAGTCGCAGCGCTAAGAAGGATGTCAAGGCGGACGAATAGAGGCTACTTAGTTATGTCATATGTGTAATAAAGTTATTTTTATTTAATTATTGTTTATCATTTATTACTTACCTAACTATCGTTTAAAATTAGTTTTTAAGATTATGCTTGGTGGCCTAAAAGGAATATCTTCTGACCGAGCTAGATAGCATGCTCGCCAACTGACGTCTGCTCAAAAACTTCGATAGTGCGATGCAGGATGGTGGCGCTAATTGTGGGTATCGCCACATAGTATTTTGCTTGTCTTTATCTAGCATTTTAAACAACTCGTTACATACTCGACAAAGCCAGCGAAACTAAACACTTTGTAGCAATAATTTATCAATCATAATAATTAGCAATATTAAATCAAAGACATTTCTATTTACAATAATTACAATATTTTAGTAATATTTAAAAGCATCTCTTAACAACATTAAACACTAGTGATTAAAATCGCTATTGGATACCACGTTTAGCGATTGCCTCTCGAAATCAGCGGGCAGCGGAGCGGGAGCGGCGGCGGCGGGTGACAATGTATAGATTTATATGGATAAGCCGTCTAGTGGCGAACAGCGCGCGGCGTACTAGACGGCTTATCCATATTAATCTATACATTGTCACGCGCCGCTCCCGCCCCGTTGCCCGCTGATTTCTAAATTGAAGCCTAACTATATATTTCTTGAATACTATTTTCATCCGCTAAACCAGTCTGACGTCATAGAGTTAAAGAATGACGCGGCGTTGGAGCGCGCGCTCGCGAAGTTCAGCGGTAAAGAGCTCGTCATCAGCTCCGAGATCTCCGACTTCTTGGGGCCGGGGGACTGCTTCTTCTTCATCTGGAAGAAAAAAACAAATTTTTTTTTTTTGAGTTTTGAAACAAATCTTTTTCAGAAAGTCTACGTGATGATCTACCACCGGAACTAGCCCGGCAAGGAGAACCGGCGTAAGAAACTCGCATAAGTAGTTTGAATGTGTTATGTATAAGTTTGAAGAATTTGAAGTTTTAAACTGAAGATACTTTCAAATTATCCCACCGCTGCCACCAAAAAAATCGAAATAACTCTATTGTAAAGTATCTTACCGCTGCTACCAAGAAAAATTTTTTACGGGTAAACCAACACTGCTCTCTCCCGGATACATCGAGTATATCGGGTAAACGTCCAGGCATATTGTGCTTTTATCTATACACATAGCTCAGACAATGCCCGGGCGTTTTGGGCATTTATATTATTTAAGAGAATATTACATACACATATTTTACATGCATTTATGTAGTTAATAGACACATAAGGCCGCATTTCCACTGAAGCGGAGCGGAGCTTAGCGGTGCCCGAATTGACCAATCGTGCTATTCCAGCGGAATGACAGCGAAGATTTCGAGCATGGTGATTGGTCAATTCGGATACCGCTAAGCTCCGCTCCGCTCCGCTTCAGTGGAAACGCAGCCTAACAGTGGCATTTATATAGCCATTTTCCCCCACTAACCGGGCGGTCGTGTCTGAGCGGCGCGGGCGCGGCGAGGGGCAGCACGGTGAACCAGTGCGGGTTAGCGGGCGCCAGCATCGCCGCGCGGTCGCCGCGAGCCCCGCCCACTATGCCGCACACCTCGCTGTGCTGCAGCACGAGGCTGCCCAGTAGTGTCTGTGGATGATAATATAATTCTACTATGGCGCAAATCTGCTGCCTTACTGCCGACAGAATCAGAATCGAATCAGCTCGATCGATCATATATACTAGCGCCGAATCGTGCTGCGGCTCAATTAGGAACTAATTCGATCTCAACGGCTTTTCCCACTCCTGACAGCTATACTAGCGCACGATCGTGCTGCGGCTCAATTTGAAACTAATCAGACTCGAAAATCAAAATCGTATCAGTTTCGGGGGTAAGACTGGTAATCTTGCAGCCAACTCGTTACGAGCTGTATCGAGATAAGAATCGATAAAGAAAACTTATCGATTCTTTATAGAATCGCTAATCGCTAATCAAAATGTATTGACTAATAATATGTAGTGTACGTTCGACTCATGTCATGTCAATTATTCCATACCTTTTGATCGGCGATTCTATGAAGAAGCGATAATGTTGGCTCGGAGCTCTGTACTTTTATATACTACAAGCTGTCCCGGCAAACGTTTCTTTGCCATATTATTATATAAAGTATATCGCCCGTATTATTTTATTGAATTAGTGACTAAATAAGTATGTCACCATGGCAACGTCCATCGCTATCCCGTGACCCGCGTCGCATAAACAATGGTCGCTCTTTATAGACAAATAATTTGCAATAAAATAAAATTGCGACTATAATTAAATATCTAAGCTATCCTATCTCTCAAGTTGGAAAAAAACACACATTTAAAAAAAACCATTAAAATCGGTTAAGTAGTTTAGGAATCCATCGCGGACAAACATCGTGACAGGAGATTTATATATATTAGATGTGTTTTACAACACTTCTTACAAAATATTTTTAAATTCAACAACTTCAATTAATACAAATTATTTTTTGCTTTCAGCATGCACTTATTCGCGTTTTTTTTTCTACTTATGTATTGACATAATATAAAAGACAATATTTACCTGTACTCTCTGCACGGATCTCTTCAAATTCGTCTGAATATAGGGATAGAAGACATCATAATCGAAAGGATCGATCTTGCTCCTCAAAAACTCACAAATCTCCTGCGAAAATTCTATCCCTTTCTTGTTCTCTCGCGGCACCATTAGTAACGTCATATATCGAATATCCATTAACAGTTGAAGAGCGCATCTCTGGTTTATATCCGTCTCGTTCTCTCGCACCACTTTGTTGTAGTGTGCGAAAGAGATGGACGTAACATTGTCTATGAACGCTGCATGTATTTCATTCGGTAGGGTATGCGGTACAACTTGATCTAATATTCGGCTGATAGAATAAAGGTACTCTTGTAGTTTGAGTGAGGGTCCTATCGGTACTTTTATTGTCGATTCTATGGCGGTCCCTTCGTCGTCTTTTTCTTCGATTTTGATGACGTCCCATTGCTGAAACGTTAAAAAAATAATGTAGCTTTTAAATACATATTAGGGATCATTCAACAATTACGTGATCACCGAAAGGGGGGGAGGGGTCGGGTGTTTGTATATACATCAGGATTATTTGGGGGGGGAGAACCCATAATTACGTAATCATCATTTTATAACTTTAATTAATTAACTAAATATTTTTTTAAGTCTATTACTGATATCACTTACAAATAACAATTTCCCCTGCTAATAGACAAACTGTGAAACAGTGTGACCTGATTCTGTATTTTTATACTTTTTCGGCATATTTGATTGACTTTTCCAAGCATCAGTATTTTATAGGTATATTGGAAGAAGAAAGAAAGAAGAAGATTACGTAATCAAGGCGAGGGGGGGGGGGTAAAAACTAAAGATTACGCTGTGATCACATAATAGGGTGGGGTTAAAAAAACGACCAAAAATGATCACATAATTGTTGAACGATCCCTTACCTGTCATGCATAAAAATAATGATTTTTTAACACTTGTTTATAAATAACCTAACCTAACTTTATATTTACCATTATATCACTTGTGAGACAGCTATTTAATTCAATCAAATCTATTCCATAAATGGGGACGTGCCCAATCATTTATGGGTAAGTTCTGAAATATAGCCCAGTATACTGGCCAGTACTCATGGCGTGAGCCATATGATTGATTGATGAAATTGACGTGTATGACGTCTTGTTATAATAAGTCACACTGTCAGAACAGGAAAATAAGGTCACACTTGTCTTGCCAGTGACACACTAGTATGATATGGCGTCGGATTCGAGACGTCATAACTCATGAGCACTAATCAGTACACTAGGCTAAATTTCGGAACATACGCCTAGTATTCCTATACTGAACTATAAAAAAATAGTTACTTACCATCATTAAGTAATCTATATTTGCCTCCAGCGTAAACTTCTGAGGTAAACCAGCGGTTAACGCTTGTATATCAACTATCACTATATCCAGCCATTTCCTCCAACACTCTATACAAGACTTCTTTAGTATACCACAAACATTATTCCAACTTTTCACCGCATCATCGTCGAAGTCTTCGCCAGTATAGCACTTACGGAAGTGCGGCATAAGGGTGGTTATCGCTTGCGTCAATCGCGCGGTATATATTGCTGTAGTTTTGCGTTGGAGTTCCGTAGATTTTAAAGTGTGTTCCTCAAAACACGCCCTTATGTATTGAAGCATACTGAAAAAACAAAGTTTTATTTGTTATTGACGTTATATATCCATTCTAGTACTGTCTGTCTGTTACCTCTTCACTCCCAAACCGCTAAACCGATTTAGCTGATTTGGCATAGAGATACTTTGAGTGTCGGAAAAGGATATAGGATTCTTTTTGTCCCGGAAAAATGTACGGTTCCCGCGCGATAAACGAATTTTGGTGCAACGGAGTTGCGGGCGTCATCTAGTATAATATTAAATGGTAGTTTTCTTTCTAAGTTCTAGATGTTGCCCGCAACTTTCGGTGGGTACTGTACATTTTCCAGACATAAAAACTATCCCATGTCCTTTTCTGGGACACAAAATACCTACAAACCAAATTTCACCAAAATCAGTTTAGCATCATTATCAGACACGGTAAAAATAAATTTAAATGTGATAGCTAAAACTATGTTATTCATGGGAAAAAAGAGACAAGTAGTACAAAAATAAAAAAATCTACTTAGGGTGAGTTGCACCAACTTACTTTAACTATAACTTTAACCATAGACTAAGGAAAATATTACTCTATGCTTTAACTATAATAAAATGGCAAATGAACTATCAAATCTCTAGTTAATGTCAATAATTGACGCCATATTTAACGATAACCTTAACTTTAACTATAACAACGCCTCTGGTGTAACTCACCCTTAAAGATTTAAAACTGAACTAATTTTTTAGTTAAAACTAAATACCTCTGTATATGCTTGTCAGATATATCTCTTAAATACTGCTCGATTTCTGCTCTATCCACATACATATTTTCTGTTTCATCTTCTTCAAATGTATAAATTAGCTTGTCCTTCTTTTTCTCCGGGTAGAGGTATTCTTTGACATCTTCTAGAAGTTTCTGTAGCTCTTCGTCTAGACTGGTGCAGAGTTTTTCTAGGTTAGGTGTATACCCTCTGTCTTGGTGGGACATACCTAAAATTATTTCAAATGTTGTAGGATCACATTTTAGAGTGACACTAGACATATTTATAAATAAAAATCAGCCAGTGCGAGTCGAAGTCGCGCATGAAAGGTTCGGTACCATTATAGAGCGAAAGAAGGCAAAAAAAATGTGTTTTTTGTTTGTGGACACACAGAGGAACAGACATCAAAGTCTCAGTAATAGGGTCCCATTTTTACCCATTGTGTACGGAACCCTAAAAGTGAGAAAGACAACATTATATGCACCATAAACATTATTAACCTACACAGACCCAAAAAGACTTTAGAACTCATGAAAAAAATTATTTTACCTTTCATCAAACTATTCATCACCTTTACCACTTCACTCCTCGATTCTATCACCGTATCACCAATCAGATCTTTCCACACAAACCAGTTTATATTCGCCTCTTTTTTTACATTATCCGTCTTAGTCAAGTCTATTAGCAGCTCGGTTTTGAATATGTCATATAGCTTATCCCATCTGCCATCGATAATGGCTTTGACTCGAGCCGTTATAAGTGGTTGGAAGTAGTGGGACCATACGTGGACTTCAGGGATGTTGAGGGATTGGCATATAGTTTCCCAGTTCGGTGGGGATTCTGAAACATAGACAAAAAAAAATTGTAAACAAGCATTTAATATTATAATCCTACTCCTCTGATAAGAATATTTATACAGTGAATAACAGACTGAAGACCACACGGGCAAAACAATGAATGTCACCTTTTTTGCGAAACTGACTTTTTAATGCCACCTGTTAGCTTTTTAGGGAAACATTCTGTTACAAAAATCGTTATAGTTCAATTTGTATTTGTTTGTCCATGGCAAGAAACGGATTCTGAACCATAACTTAAAACTTATTTAAACAAATCAAGTTTTAGAAGTACAGGCAAAGCATATGTTAACATAGTAATAAGTTGTTTTAATATTTCAATTAAAAGAGTCTAAAATGAAAGAAATATAGACTTTTTCCAAACTATATAAAACTGTTTTTCTCTTAATTGTACTTTTTTGACATTTCTTGTTTTTCACGTGTGGTATTCCTATACAAGGCCTTCTTGGTAGCCATGCCATACCAAGAATTTAAAATTAAACAAGAAATGTGCCAACATTGGAAATATGACAAATACAGCGAAACTTGAATACGCATTACGCAGCGTAAACAATAAACATCTTTATGAGTGAGATATTATGAAATGACAAAGGTCATAAATGTTTGTAAATCTAAGAAAATAACAAAAATATACAAAAAATAAATTTACAGTAATAGGAAAATACATAATATAGTGGAACTATGAACATTTTATTTGTCAAAAATCATTTAATAATATTAACACATCGTTTAACTATACTAGATCGCTTGTCTTTGCGCCACACGTTAGAAAAGTTAAATAACATACACAAGAGATCTTGAATAAGTTATACGCCGGTCGCCGCGTATAACTATTATATCTTACCTCTAGGCCAGTGGTTCCCAACCTGGGGGTAATTACCCACGCGGGAGTAAAATAGCTATTCTAAAGGGGTAAGAGGTGGTACCTAAAATAAATGAATTGGCAGAAAAAAAATTATAAACTCTGTACATTTTGGAGAAAAACAGCTACAGAATACCCTATCATTGCAGACAGAGATCTGAAAATGTTGGTACCGTTAGCTACCACTTGTAAATGCGAGAGCGGCCTCTCGACTCTGGTAACATTTTAAAAAGGGCAAGAAACCGTCTGAACGTGGAGCATGATATGAGATCTAGAGAGATATGGAGGGGGGTAAAATCAGTTTCTCTAACAGGCCATAGGGGTAACAGCTCTAAAAAGGTTGGGAACCACTGCTCTAGGCTCTATCATGAGTTGCTATCGAAAAACTATAAAATGATTTTACCGTACTCGCTAACGAGCAAACGTGCGCCGAATATTTTACAATAATCTGTAGCTCTGCGTTTAAACCTATAGTATTTATCGATACTCGATATTGAATACGTACATTTTTAGTATGGAAAATTTTACAGCGCCTCTATCGGTCACTTGTGGAACTAAGTTAGTAAGAAAGTTTTAAACGGATGGTAGGTCTATTTATTTACTCACCGATCCTAAATGTCTCCTCACGTATTTCATGCAGTACCCTCACTCTAGTCACGGTGTGTAGTAGAGCCGACACATTCGTGCTGATGTACCCGCTCACCCATGTGCTCCAGTTTTGGACACTCGCTGTCACTTCGGTCTTGGCTAAACCGGTGATTTCTTTGTTAGTTGACAGCCTGTAAAGACAATAGAAGGATAAAAATATTATGGACGTAGTATTACCTTCGATCCCAGATTCTTGGAAATCTATTATTTACGCGGTCGAATTCGACCGCTTGGGAGTAGTTAGGTAAAAAACTATATCGTCGCAGTATACTTTCACAAAACGTTAAAAGTTTAAACCCGTAAAGAGTGAAAGAGAATATAATAGTTTCAACTCCGCAATAGTCCCATTTGTGGTGTCTAAAATTTGATTGCCATCAAATTGAAATGTATTATTTAAGTATTGCAAAAATGAAGTCGTAACACTAATGTTGTAGAATAAGACTAAATTTATATAAGAGCAGTGTGCAGAGGCGGCGTAAGGCGTGGGCGACGTGGGCGCCCCTTGGATTACGTTACACGTACACACGTTTACGTTAAAAGATTAACGAGTTTGAATACTAAAATTTTTAATAAAAAAAATCATAAATAAAAATTTACGTATCAAAAAAACTATTTTTTTCAACAAAATACGTCCTCTTACGGCATCCCTCAGGTTCTGGGGACTATATTATGTTGCCCACATCAAATTTAAGTCTTGCTGGCAGTGTGTAGGCCCCTTTTCTTTCACTCTAACAAAAGTCTACTAAGCATATTCCACTCAAAATGATGGCAAAGTTAATTTTTCATATCCAAATGACACTTGAATGCATTTAGGCTTGAGCGTGCAGCAACCGTCTCTCGAGTGACAGTAGATAAAAATAATGGTTCGTAAAAACACTCACCTATATTTAGTGATCACAGTCGGCAAGTACTGCAGCGCCACGGGGTCACTGAACTGTACTAGTTCTATTAGTGGCTGAGACTCGGGCGCATACAGTTCTTTGAGTTTCTCCAAAACCGCCCCTCCGTTGTTCTCTGTAACGGTAACAAAGATTTAAGATAATTTTGGGAATCCAGAAATGGACACAAAAATTCGTTGCATAGAAATGTGTATATCACGCGGGAACCGTGCATTTAGCCGGAATATAAATAAACATGTGTCGTTTTTCGAGACACATAGTAGTACATTTATAGAAAATAATCGGCCAAGTGCGAGTCGAACTCGCGCACTAAGGGTTCCGTACCATTATAGAGCAAAATTAGGCCAAAATCGTGTTTTTTGTATGGGAGCCCCCCTTAATTTTTAATTTTTATTTTAATATTATTATTAAATATTAAAATACACATAAAACTAAGGACTGTGAGAAAAATTAAAGTACCTACCTGTTGCCATTATTGATATAGAGCCAAAAAGGCCAAAAAAATCACGTTTGTTGTATGGGAGCCCCCCTTAAATATTAATTTTATTTTGTTTTTAGTATTTGTTGTTATAACGGCAACAGATATACACAATCTGTGAAAATTTCAACTCTCTAGCTATTACCGTTCTTGAGTTACAGCCTGGAGACAGACAGACAGACGGACAGACAGACGGAGAGACAGACGGACAGACAGACGGACAGACATCGAAGTCTCAGTAACAGGGTCCCGTTTTTACCCTTTGGGTACGGAACCCTAAAAAACATTAAAATCGGTTAAACAGTCTAAGCTTGCAGAGCTCACAGTCCAACATACAGACCTAGTTTTTGGTGTTGACAAATTCATATTAGTATGGATTTGTTAACACCAAAAACTAGGTCTGTATGTTATAAATGCAAAAGTGTGTCTGTCTGTAATCTCTTCACGTCCAAAACCCCGAACCGATTTTGATGAAATTTGGTATGGGAATACTTTAGAATTCCGGAAAAGGACGCGCGGGATAAACGAATTTTAGCCCATCGGAATTGCGGCTATCTGCGGCCATCAATTATTATTAGTATAAAAGTATGGAACTTACCAACAAAACAAGCATACACAAGCTCAACCGTCTTCAACACAATCTTCACACCGTTAACAATCTTCTTCTTAATCTGTGCTTTCACATCGCCGTCCAATATCTGGTCAAGATCGAACTGGAGTGTGTTCTTCAGACTGGTGTTACTGTGGACCTCTATTAGTGTGTTGAGAAGCTGAACCATTGTCTGCGAGTCCAATATGTATAGAGCTATGAGGCAGGAGCAGGATACCTGTAAATATTATTACATACTTATTATGTTACACTTCTAAGTGGGCCCATAGACGATCAATTTTACTGTCTAATATTACGTATTGTGCAATATTATTGACGGTTTAGGGTTAGTATTAAACATTGCCACACTTTTCAATGTTATTGTAAAATAAATTGTACAATAAAATATTGTTATTGTAGGTTTAGGGGCTGCCTATGTAGACAATTTCATAGGTTTTTTTGCAAGAATGTTCATTTCAGTAAGTCACTTAATAATTGTATCTTGTTTTGTGAACCTAATAAAAAAAAATTGGGATGTATTCTGGACATTATAATTTTTAATATTGTCTCTCTTTGTATAGAGAAAACCTCTGTCAAGATTCATTGGCATAATGTTGATTTTACTCCCATCTAATAAAAAGTTAGGGTCTTTACACACGCGCCGCAGCGGCAGCGGCGTGTGTAAGGGCCCATAGAAATACAAGGATGAGTAATGGAGCGGCAATGCCGCGGTGGCGGTACCGCTTCCGCTGCGTCGCCGTGTGTAAGCAGCCTTACACAATTGCGAAACAACACAATATTTTGTTACACGCAATATTTTAGGGTTCCACAGTCAACAAGGAACCCTTATAGTTTCGGTCTGTCCATCCGTCTGTATGTCCATCTGTCTGTCCGCGGTTTTGCTCAGAGACTATAACACCTACAAAGCTGTAATTTGGCATGTTTTATTATAACCTAACCAATGTTTGAATGTTCTTATTGGTAAGATAGATACCTCCACATTGATATCAACATCCTGCAGTTTCTGTCCGCATAAATCGATGATGGTCTGACTCAAGTTCGTAATGGATGTCCACTGCTGCTGCACGATCCTCTGCAGCGACTGCAGTCCAGGCTTGGTGTTCTTACCACCTATCTGTAGCTGGAGACCTAGAAATTTATTTTTGTGTTTTTAAATATTATGTAGTAGGCTGTGAATTATTATGTTAAAAGTCATGAGCAGAAGCAGAAAATAGAGCGAGAAAGTCACTATCATATTCATAGCGACATATCATATCATAGCTATTGTTTTTTTTTCTGTATGTGTCTTTTGTATATGCAATATAGTGTCTAGTGCAGTATTTCCCAAAGTGGGTGATAACGCCACCCTGTGGGCGCTGAAGGTCTAAAGGGGGGCGGTGTGGGACTCAGAAAAAAATGGGGGTGTTGTGTAGAGGCTTGGGGGTGATGTATTTCATTGGGATGCATTTTAAATAGAAACCAAGGGGGCGCTTAATCATAATTTGCTCTCAAAGTGGGCAGTAGACAAAAATAAGTTTGGGAACCCCTGGTCTAGTGTATATCGTATGCAATAGACATGCTGATTCACCTTTTCTGTTAGAATATTATAATAATGGTGCCATGATCATCAGAGTTATGTTATTTTAATATTCTGACATAATATTTTATATTGATACATGAACATACCGGTATTTATATGCCTTGCCAAAATGAACAACTGTGCAGCCTTCACAAAATCATTTTCACCAATGTACTTCCATATTTTCTCTGGTATTTCCATCAACAACTTCACTTGCACTGCCATAGCATTCAGAGGGTTTTTGTTAACCTGAAAACTAAAAAAATATATGTTTCAATATGTGTTTTAGCTAAATCCTTTTTGAGGTCATTAAAACATGTTTGCTAAAAAAACAGAACATATTATGTACGGTTGAATTGAGAATCCTCCTCCTTTTAGCAAGTCAGTTAAATAGCATTAAAAACACTTTGCAAAACACAGTCGTAACCAGTGACATAACTATAACATCGGGGGCCCGTGGCCAATTGATGGGGCCCTATCAGTAAAATTAGCCACATGAATAATAAAACAATGTTTTAAAATTTAGTTTGTTATTATTTTTAGCAATATTCCGCGAAATAAACTTCCACCTTTAAGTAAATGAGTGATGAAAGTGTAAAGTAAAGTGAAATTTTAAGCTATGGATTTCCGCAAAGTAACGCCTGATTCCATTAACTATATAAAACAATGTATAAAAAATTTCTGACCTTACGGCCTCTTGGGCCGTGGCCCTTTTCGGTTGGGGGCCCATGACACATTGACAGCCCTGCCACTCTATAGTTGTGCTACTGGTCATAACCATTTTGGAAATAATAATTTAAACATAATTTTACACTAGAGAAAACTTGTTATCTTTAAAATGTAAGTTTTTCTAATAAAATAGTAATTTGCTTGAGTTTAGAAGCTATGACTTTATTTATATTATACTTTGCTGTTTAGCAGTTTTGTAACAAAATAGTGACAATAAGATATTCATACATCATTACATTCTTTCAAAAAACTAGTGAGGACTTAGTTACCTTGGAGGCCGCCTGTTATCTATCTTAAAACCCACTAAATGTGTGTCATGTAAGCTTTTGCAAGCGACCATCATCTCGCTTATATGCTGTAATGTGCTTCCAGTTGTTACTTTCATTTCTTCTATTGTGTCCGCTGCATGTATTAAGTCTCTATATCTTTCACTGAAAAAGACATGCCAGTTAGTAATCGACCTATTTCGAAAGAACTTTATCTATACTAAGGTTGGAGTGATAGTATAAAAGACACAACAAAATATACTGCTAGGAAATAAGCAAGAGCACTAAGAATCCTTGTACAAATTGATATAAGGAATTCTGTCTTACAAAGGTTAAAGGTACTACATACCCAACCATAGCACGTAGCTCTTCTTTCTTTCTTTCAATTTCATACTGTAATTTCTTCTGTACATGATCAATTTCACTTATAAAGTGGGTTTGGAAAAGTTTCTCAGGAACTATGTCTAAGGGATTACTTTCCGCCATTTCTTAGTACCAAATCCTATTTTAGTTAAATAATTAAACTTATAAACTATTAGTTAGGCTCTTAACATGTAAAATATAAAGATAATAGATATTATTTTAATTTTTTAGAAAAAATAATCGGAATGTTGATGTTATGATACTAATGTCAAAATCAAATGACAATTGACACGTTGACTGTCACTGTCACTATTGACATATACTTTTTTTCAATTTTTAATTTTTATTTAGGCCACAGAAGATAAGCCGTTATAAGTTATAACTTGGTTATTTAAACCTGTCTTTACTATTTACTCTTTGATTTACTCTTTATCCGATCTATACCACCAAATACAATAATTCTTTCTTTTTCTTCTTTTTTGGCAACTTGACACAAAGGATGTGTATGTTGTGCCACAAACAAGGTAAAAAGGTAAGGAATATGGCGGGAAAACCATATTCCTCCTATTATCATTTTGATCATCGTTTTCATGTATCGTCAGGTCTAAAGTCTAGTCAAAGTCTAAGTAAAAGTCAATACAGTCACAGGAGTCAAGTCGGTCGATTCAGTAAAGTGGTAGACGCTTTACTGAAACTTTCGATGGAGTTTTGGAGGGAACACAAAATAGCACGTTTCTGGATATTACATCACTTTCCTACACTTGTGCATGAACACGAATATCTAATGGTTAATATTCTACCAATATTACACATTAAAAACCCAGCTAACACAATTTTAGGAAAATAATACAAAAACACAACAGCACTCTTTCACATGCCCGCCAAAACTCCATACAATAATTGTTAACGTAAGCCCGCTATCCCCAACCCGCGGCCCGCGGGCTGCATGCGGCCCACCGGGACTTTATTTCTGGCCCGCGTTATGTTAAACCATTTTTAAATTCACGTCCACCGGCAAAATAATGTAGTCGTCGTGATAGTCGTGAATTTTTTTCCACTTTTAAATCGTTAATTTTGAAGAATGTTATTTTTTAGCCCAAAAAAAATTTTTGTTGCGGCCTGCGACACCAAGATCAAAACATGTTTGTGGCCCGCGTGAAAAAAAGGTTGGGGACCACTGATGTAAGCCGTTCACTCCAGAGTCCACCGGGAAGTGGGTCAATGTATAATTACTAATTAGTCTATGGTCAAATTAAGATTCCAAGATTTTCTTACATACAAGTAAAGCTAATATTTAAAAGCGTGTAATAAAAATCGATGGTCTCCAACTATTTATGACTATTGTAAAATCAAAAACGTTATTTTATGTTAGTTTTAAAGAAGCCTAGCAATCCATAGTTATTCAGGCTCGTTCATAATGAGGCATTAATTTCATTTTTTAATTTGATTGTCAAACAGTTTCCATTTTAGTAACTAGATGGCGTATGGGTAGACAACTATCGGTAATACCAGGGAATACCATCAATAATTGCTACAAAACTGGGCAAAAGAATGTAAAACTTGATATAATATTTCAATTTGAAAAAGACGCAATAATATCCCAATGAGTAGGATAATAGAGTTATTATAACGATATTTTAGTTAAAACCAAGAAACTTAAAAAGCACTGGAAATTGCACTCCAAACAAATCTTTGAAGACCAAAAATTTGGCCTTGAATGACGTCACTTATGTATTTTGTCTCACTCTTTGAGGTGACCATGATTGATCTATAGTTAGGATATTCCCAAGTAAGAAGAAAATAATGACGTATAGATTATTTTAAAAACATCATTTTATTTCTAAAAAATTAGGGGGCAAACGAGCAAACGGATAACCTGATGGAAAGCAACCGTTGCTCACGGACACTCGCAACATAAGAAGAGTAATTGCAACTTGCAAGTGCGTTGCCGTAAGAGAATACCGTTTTATTTATATTTAAAAAACTGTGGTTCTCAATTCACGAATTGATGATAATCTATATATTATATATAAAATAATAATACTGTAGAAATTAAAAATTCTTTACAATGAAAATATGATTTTAAAAAATTTTGCAGGGGGTGGTACGTCTAGTCTATAATCTACGTCGATATATTATAATTTATAAGGCATAAGCTATTTATGTGTGGTTAGATTTTTTTCTGTCTGTAATCTGTATGCTTGTTGTTATTCGAGTTTAGCGTTATTATAATATTATAGATCTGAGCTCGCTTAACGCTTTGTGATCCTCGTAACTTATAATAAATACATATCGTCGTTAAGTTAAGGGGCATTTATAGAGGGGGTCAGACTTTTAAATATGATTGAACGACGTCGCGTGTACAGCTAGTAATAAATAAAAACGCACATGCATTTAATACTCTATTTATTTTCAATGAAAATTAAAAAATAAACATCATTAATTTACATTCACAAGGTCAATTTGCAATTAAACGAAAAAATACATGAATAGTATTAACTCAAGAGCCAGCGACAGACTTTCGTCATTTTATAAAAGCTCTAAGATTTTGTGGATATGACTCTTAATTTTTAAAGAGGTAATAACGATCAACAACTGTGGTGTTTTGATCGTGGTTACTTTAGGAGGTCTATCTAACCTTCTATAAAGTAAAAGGTTAATTATTTTTTATCTAATTTCCTCAGGATAGCTGTAGAAATCTCGTATTTCAGTACCGGACACTTATGATAGTTGCTTCTCACTGCCAAACCTCCTGAAAATTTAATACTTTAGGCTTCATTTTAATGTCTTGTACATTAAAATCTTTCAGGCGGGGTCGTTTTATCGGTAGTTCATATAGAGCATCCACCTGTTGGATACAAAAACGGTAATACATACATTATTAGAATATAACAAACATAACATTTCCTCAAGTCTTTTCTTATTAACTGCAACCTATCGAGTTGTTATATTTTTCTCTAAATAATCAATTAATTTTAACAGCATGAATAATAAATGTTATATTAAAACACAAAACAAAATACTTTCCTATTTATAAACAAAAAATCATACCCTCTTCTTTGTTGTGAAGATCCGTAGAGTGGGAATTCAAGTGTGGACTCAATTCTCGGAGATGACAGAGCAGTAAACAACTACATGCAACAAAAATAAGAATTTTAAAATTGTTAAAAGTTAAAAGCTACAAAGTTTAACCAGATTTAATGAAATAACTTACAATACTCTCTTTTTCTTCATATTGAATTTCTGTATGTTCTCTGCCTGTGAGTTTTTGGTTTAATATTAGTCATTGTTTGTGCTGTACTTTCAGTAGGGACTATACCTATACTATACTTCTTAACTGAAATGACGAAAAATATATTAAGTATAATGATTATTTTATAAAACCCATAAAATGCATAAACACATTAAATATTATGTACCTATACATTTACCTCACTTGCAGTTGGAAAACAATCACATGATTGTGGTAAATAAAAAGGCACTGTATGTTGTAACAGACCGCCTGGTCTGTCTGGGTCATAATCATATTCATCAGTTTTTTCTTCTTTGTTCATCTTTGGGGAAGCTGGAATTATAAAAAAATGAAATTTAATCCTCTATAATACTGTCTAAAACTTTAAATAAACATTCTATACATTGCCTAGTCATAATGTTGGATTATACAGATTGCCGGTAACATTTACATTTAACTGACTTTTCTTTTTGATTATTCAATAGTATACGCTTTATAATCTTGTAAAGCTTGAAGAAAATAATATGTAATCAGAGGCAAAACTTCACACCAACTACAATACTTATAATATGGGTCCATCTGAGAATAAATGGACATAATGGACACCCTACATGTGTAAACCATTTTATCAAAACTATATTAAAACGGTTCACATTCATTGTTTATATGGGTTTATTATCAGTATACAACCCTAAAATCAAACAAAATCAATGTTTCCTTACGATTCAAATGTAAAAACATGGTAAAAACCATGTAAAAACTGACTTTTATTAGGAAAATAGTTATTAGGTTATCGCGGCCGGATGTGGCCGCTTGGGGCTTGGGGCTTGATGAATTAGCTTAAAAATACACTAACCTGTGGAACTTGATTTAAGAATTGGGTTTCCAGCTTCTTGGGTTTCCAAAAACTTCTGCAATTTTGCACAACACAATGCATATGTTAAATTCCGATTTTATCTAATACAAACGATTATTTCAGCAAGTAAACATTCGAAGCGAGAGAACTTTTTTGACATATCGGCCATATTGGCAGCATTTGGCAGATAAATGACAGTCAGAGTGTTGCCAATAAAATAAAGTAGAGCAACTACAAGAATTAGGCAAAATATACTGAATTATACTAAAAATATCACGTGATTTTACTAATGTACTTTAAAAAAACTGAATTCACGTGTACTTCAAAATAAATTGTAAGATCAATGATCTGCTTATAAACGATCGATAATACTCATTTAATTAAATAAATAAATAAATAAACGTTTATTCAACAAAAGTTTGAACATTACACAAAGTACCTACATTTAAAATAAAAGAAGAAAAATACGACACAATACAAACAATCAAGATTTTTAAAACAATAATACAGGATACAGACAAATACTATGATGGTAACTAGGTAAAACAAAAGCACAAAAAACAACAAATTCAAAACAAAAACAGAAAAAGCACAAGGCGCATTTAGAGATAAATTGGTAGGTAGTGTAATGCTCAAACCGTCGTAATGGAATCCGCTCAGGTTCATGACCGTGGGTTTCACAGCCCCTGATATTCTGTGGACCCATTTTTGTCAGCGTTGGACAGACTACTTCGGGCACACTGTGTGAATAATTATTATTATAAGTAATAATTGATAAGAAAATAAAAAATAAAAATACATAATAATATAGTAAAATATTAGAATATATTGTAATAATATAACATGATTTATATTTGCATACTTATATATTTTATAATGTGTGTAATTTAAATAAAACAATAATAATATCGACGAAACTGGTGGTGGCATCCGTGCCGCACCATGCACCGTGCTCTTATATAATATGTGGAACGGCCGCATCGTGACCTTGCTTGAATTAAGTTTTACAGTTCTTAAAAATTTGGATGAGGTACTTGACGTTTTACCATGGCAACTTTATGTAATGTGTGAGAGAGAAAAAATACATAACTAAAGGTTTATTGATAAACTTGTCTTCAAAAAAATCTTCTGAGCGCAGGATCCAGTGATATATTTAAGATTCTTGGTTATGGCCGATTTACACGGGTGACTAAAGCCGCACGATTTTAGTAACCCGTTCGAAAATCGACCGTGTAAATGGCAAGTCGACTACGCCGCATGCGGCTAAAGTCGCAAGCCCCAAAGTCGTGCGGCCAATGGCCGCATGCGGCTCTACTAAACGCTCAGTCGCAAGCGATCGCTTGCTGCGAATACTACTGTGGCGAGCGCAGACGCGACATTTTCACGCAGAATTTGTCGCACGAGTGCTTGGCCGAGTGTACTGTCTCGCTATTCTACTCGGTAGGTTTCGATAATAAACATACCGAGTGCTTGGCCGAGTGTACTGTCTCGCCACTCTACTCGGTAGGTGTCGATGATAAACATACCGAGTGCTTGGCCGAGTGCACTGACTCGCCAATATACTAGACATATTGTGTCGATGATAAACATACCGAGTGCTTGGCTGAGTGTACTGTCTCGCTATTCTACTCGGTAGGTGTCGATAATAAACATACCGAGTGCTTGGCCGAGTGTCCTGTCTCGCCACTCTACTCGGTAGGTGTCGATGATAAGCATACAGAGTGCTTGGCCGAGTGTACTGTCTCGCCACTCTACTCGGTAGGTGTCGATGATAAACATACCGAGTGCTTGGCCAAGTGTACTGTCTCGCCACTCTACTCGGTAGGTGTCGATGATAAACATACCGAGTGCTTGGCCGAGTGTACTGTCTCGCCACTCTACTCGGTAGGTGGGTCAGGCCGCCAATTTTTGCTGATGTGGCGCAGAAGTATTGCGTAGGTAGCTTTGACACTTCTACGCAACGGTGACGTTGGGTGGCGCAGAATAGTGGCGAATAATTGTAAGGGTAGTAATACACATTTTTTTTGAAAAATATATATTAGTCAACTAGCACTTAACACTCACACACCCTAAAATTTATTTCACGGCAATTATATTTACTATAAATTCATATTTTATACTTACTTCACCTATAATTAATGCGATAAACATTTATAGCACATTTTTTATATATTTAGGTATTTACAATATACATCTTCTATTACTTTAAAATGTAAGTGAATACTAACCCTAATTTTGGTAGCGTAGTGGAGGTGGCGAATATCTGCGCCACCGGTGGCGCTGAAGCACAAATTTGGTGGCGTATGTTCAATCTAACGCCACCGTCGCGTAGATAATTCACAAGATATCTCTGGAAATAACGCACAATTTGACTTGAATGATAACTTAAAAGATGGCTATCACTTTTTCTCACATGGTACATTGAAAGCGGTTTGTTTAAACGTTGTACTTACAGTTTTATGCTCAAAAATGTTGTCTCGAAAATTCTGTGTACACGCGCCGACACTCAAGTTCACATGACATTGGCATACTAAATGACGTCCAGCAAGGCACTGGCCATACACTATAGAAGCTCAATGATGCCACCTATCAATTATTAATGCCCCGACTTCCAACTTTAAAAAGATAAGGCGAATATTGGTGGCGTTGCGAAGTGGCGCAGAATTTTAGGATTACGCGACAAAAACGTTTTTTAAATGTTTTCAATAAAATTCTTTATCAAATGTTATGCACTTAGCTGCACTAATAACCAAACATATAACAATTCATTATATGTACGCCATGTTTTAATAGTCCTCATAGTTTTTGCTACAGCAACAGTCAAAGTGCGCCTATACCTCGGCGGATTTCTGTTTTTGGGCCATTTCAGCATCTCTCGTCAAGGTTTTTCCGAAAAAACTTTAGGGTTAATAATTTAAACTGAATCATTGTGTATGTCCTTCCTCGGAAGGACTATAACGTCGGATTCAGCAACAAAATGTCTCGTCATTTTGTTGCTGAATCCGACATTATAGCAGCGGCGTGCACAAGATTTTGACACTGGTAATGCAGCGATATCGGTTCAGTAGTTTTGGTGTGAAAGCAAAACAGACAGACAAATGGACAAAAAGAGATATTTTCGCATAAATTATAATAATAGTGTGGATATAAATTAAAAACTATGTTTTCTAAACTATTAGTATAATTACGTTGTTATGAAAAAATAAAAAACGCCATCTGTTGTCACGCGTTGGAACTAAAATGAGAGTTTATTTCATCGATGTTTCCATGGAAATATACCAATTACCATACAACATAATATTGTGCGCTAAGCTAAAATAAATAAAAACGCCATCTATTGTTACGTATTATATACGCGCCGGTGCTCGCCTCAGCTACTGCGGCAGGAGTTCGCCTATAATATAGCATGTCTGTGTGCGTGTGCGAACTGTTCACGGACACAAAAATCTTTACGCACACATGACCCCAGAGCCTGCCGCACGAGATCTGCTTGCCTTGACCTTGAGGCTTGAGCCATGCCGTTCGCGCGTGTACCTAACTTAATGTTTAATTTCTCGCAAATTGATTGTTGCTATTTTATAAATGTAGGCGTTTTAAATGCGTTCATTTTTTCTATTATATTTTTTACTATTAATATTTAATAATTAACGTCATGAGTCATCTAAAACGTACGAAAGTTAAATTAAAATATATGTGTATGGCAAGTCATGCATTAGGTAGGCACTGCATTTTTGCCTTCATGGTATGCACGCCCATGCATTATAGTCAAAAATTTGATAACTGCAACACTTTTGAAAATATCGAAGGCGGAGAGTTTTTTTTTATGAAATCAGCAAAAATTGGCGGCCTCACCCAGGTGTCGATAATAAACATACCGAGTGCTTGGCCGAGTGTATTGTCTCGCCACTCTACTCGGTAGGTGTCGATGATAAACATACCGAGTGCTTGGCCGAGTGTACTGTCTCGCTATTCTACTCGGTAGGTGTCGATGATAAACATACCGAGTGCTTGGCCGAGAACACCGACTCGCCAATATACTAGACATATCGTGTCGATAATTATAAACTAGTCACAGGCGATTTCGACTTGGACAGGCGATTCGACTGGTGACTTGCCGGGTGACTAAAATCGACCCGTTAGTCACCCGTGTAAATGGGGTGGCGATTCGACTTGGACAGGCGACTCGACTGGTGACTTGCCGGGTGACTAAAATCGCCCCGTTAGTCACCCGTGTAAATCGAGCTTTAAAACTCACGGAAGAAATAGCCCTATTTACCGATATTCACACCAAATGTCACAGGAAATATTATACATTTTGGTTTTGACAACATCTTACCTGCACTTGTGCAAGATAACGGATATTTAATGGCTAATCCACACCAACAATAAAAAGTTAAGAAGTAGAAGTTTGAAAGTGACATGCCCGCCAAAACTCTCTTTCAGTTGTCAGTTTTCAGTTTGACAATTTGCGTGTTCCTAAACTGTTACCAATATACTGGCCTAATCGCTTAGGCCAATGATCGCTTAGGCGTATGCACTTCGTGACTTGACAGTACACTGATATTTTTTGGAAACATGGCCCATATGTATAATTTCAGATCGGTGGGGAACCAATAGAAAATCTAGAAGTGTCTATCGTAGCGCCGTCTGGTGGAGATTAAAAATAAGAAAACATCCCATTATTCTACAGTAAGGATTTAGTGGCATATTTTTGTATAAAATACGGGCAAATAAAAACAACACATAAAATAAAATTACAATTTATTTCTTCACTTTCACCCTCATTAACCTTATAGTTATTGCCGATTGAGATTATCACTTCACTTCACTTGTCCTAGTACATCACTTCGTACACTGTCGCTTTTTTGTCCCCTGAACCCGTCACTATGTACTTATCGTCCGCTGATATATCACAACTGAGCACTGATGATGATTCCTTTGACTGAAACAAAAACAATATTTTAATCCCCATATTATTATAGCAATAAAAATACTTATACAATGGATACGCTGTACAATGTTTGGTCCTTATCTAATACATCGTATGTCGTAAATGACCGATGCTACTTGTCTCTTTCATGTACACAAATAATGCTATCTATCTTTCTATGAGTACACTAGAACTGTGATACCAACATTTTCGTTTGTAAAACAAGAAGTAGCTGTTTCTAAGAATGATTTTTAATTATAGAAAAAAACCTCCAAATCATAGCTATGATATCTCACAAATTAGGAAAGATTACGAAAAGGTAGGGACAGAGGGCGCTACTAGTACATACAGTAAGTAATACGACCAAAATCCGACATGTTGCACACGTCTTATCAGATTATTGACTGAAACATTGTCTAATGTCGAACAAAACTTTTTACTGTTTATGCTAGTGCTGCACTCTAGCGTGAAAACATTGCAGTAGTATATCCTATTAAAAAAAAAACAACTGTCAAACCTGGAATATATTCGCGCCGTACGGCGTCCGCCACGCGTTCTGCAAGTTATCCTTCCCCGTCGACACGAACCACTTCCCGCACTGCGCGAACTTGAGGGACAGCACGCAGGACTCGTGCAGCACCAGCTGGTAGCGGTCCGGCTTGCCCGCGTGGAGCAAACCATAGCCACGACATCCCACAATAAAAAAAACAATTTGTCAACTGTCAAACCTGGAATATACTCGCGCCGTACGGCGTCCGCCACGCGTTCAGCAAGTTATCCTTGCCCGTCGACACGAACCACTTCCCGCACTGCGCGAACTTGAGGGACAGCACGCAGGACTCGTGCAGCACCAGCTGGTAGCGGTCCGGCTTGCCCGCGTGGAGCAAACCATAGCCACGACATCCCACAATAAAAAAAACAATCTGTCAACTGTCAAACCTGGAATATACTCGCGCCGTACGGCGTCCGCCACGCGTTCAGCAAGTTATCCTTCCCCGTCGACACGAACCACTTCCCGCACTGCGCGAACTTGAGGGACAGCACGCAGGACTCGTGCAGCACCAGCTGGTAACGGTCCGGCTTGCCCGCGTGGAGGACCTCGACGTGGGAGTTCTCCATGCCGACTGCTAGCCAGGACCCTGGAATATGTATTGCATATTTTGAAGTAAAATTTTGAAACATGCAACATGGATTTTGCATAATATTATAAAATTATACTATGCTTTAATGCACTCTCCTTTATATTTTCAGAGGGGCCTCTGTAAAATAAACTCCAGCGGCCTAAGGCCTTACCCCTGAAACTAATATCAATCCGATATCAGATTTTTGACACTTTAGACATATTTCTTCATATTTTAGATGTCTAAAGTGTCAAAAATCTGATATCAGCTTCGATTACTAATATTTGATAGAAGGATATCAGTTTGATATCAGTTTCGGGGGTAAGGCTCTTGATCTCTGACTCATCTTTCCCATATTGTGCCTTAGAGCCAGGCCACACTGCGCGTTGCGTCATACACAGCGCCCGTTATTACGAAGCAGTCTTAAGGGGCCGGGTACCCTCGAAATTCTCATACATACGTAATTCCAAAATCATTTTCTCATACGAAAATATTTAACATGTTTGAGTTGTTTTTCAGTTTAAAATAGTACTGCACAAAAATTTACTTTAAAATATTTAAACATTAAAAAAAATGTTTGTTTTTAATTTTTTTTTAGTAAATTTAGTACTTAATATTTAAACACTAAAAAATAGAGTAAAACACTAAAGAATATATAAATAAATAGTAAATTTACCACAAAATATTTAAATACTAAAAAATATTTTTTAGAGTTTAAATATTTTGTAGTAAATTAACTATTTATTTATATATTTTTTAGTGTTTTACTCTATTTTTTAGTGTTTAAATATTTAGTAGTAAATTTACTAAAAAAAATTTTAAAGCAAAAAAAAATTTTTTGTGTTTAAATATTTTGAAGTAAATTTTTGTGCAGGAACCTAGGTAATTACTATTTTAAACTGAAAAACAACTCAAACATGTTAAATATTTTCGTATGAGAAAATGATTTTGGAATTACGTATGTATGAGAAATTCCAAGTGTACCCGGCCTCTTAACGTCATCCCGCTTCGCCTCGGGGGCTGCTGTCCGTCATGTGTGCGTTGCATCGACGCAACATGGCTCTTAGTTGTATATTTTGACGTTCATACTTTTTAAATTGAGTTTTAAAAAGTTGAAACGTCAAAATTGTGACCATAAGAAGAGCAATGAAGTTCATGTTCATCAAAGTTACATAATAAGGGGGCTGCTCGTAGGTTCCTCTTTCTAGCAAAATCACCACACTAACCTGTCGGACAATACCCCAGCGAGAATATCTGACTCGAGAAGTCGTGCTGGTGTAGCTGGCGTCCTTCCCGTAAGTCCCAGGATCGGACAGTATTGTCCAACCCGCCCGTCCATAACCGCGTACCGTCCGGACTGATGTCGATACAAGACGCGCCGTCGGTGTGACCTGAAATAACAATTAAGTTTAAGAATGTGTCGGTACAACTAGCGTCACAATCCTGCATCACGCTATAGAAGTTTTTGAGAACGGCAAGTTACACAGGATTATTTTTTCACAAGTACAATAAATTTTACCACGTCATTGGTATCGACAATAGAGTATATTATTTCATTTTTTTTATTTTAATTAATTTATCCTTTATCTAATCTAATACCGCTTGGGCGCACTAGCTACAAGGCGACAACGGGTGCGGTATGAGGTAGGGGGCGGCGGGGTGAGGTAAGCGATCGGCCGGGCGCGCCTCAAATGCGTAATGCATCCACATTTTTTAGTAGTTTAGCGGATAAGTCCGAGGCTTGATATTTTAGTTTTTTTGTTCCAAAGGGGTAGTAACAAAAATTGCTAGTATTTATTTTTGACAACTATTACGTATGTTGATTTATTGTACTGAAAAATAATCCTGTATACAACGTCTGAAACGTCAGTGGGATTCAGCCTGACAGAACATGCTATCTCGTTCGGTCAGATAATCTTCGTATGCGGTATTCAAGCATATAACCACAAAAATAAGGAGGCAAATAGCGCTTACTTCAAAATGTTTCGGTACGTAATGACAATATGGTCTTATGAATAGTAATTATATTTATTTATTTATTTATATATGTGACATGGAAAACTTACAGCTAAGTAACATCAGTGGAAATTTTATATGTGGGTCAGAAAGCCAATTACAAGTTTTCACCTCTAAGTAACAGAGCAATTGAATACAAGATATTGTGAACGGTCTTAATAATTAGATACAGATATTATGTTTTTAAGTAGGATAACAAAGATACTTAAACAAAAAGTTTAAACTTTAAATTATAAAGGTAGGTCTGACTAAATACCAGAAAGAAGAATATGCTTATTATATCGTACAATTTACCATAGTATTGTGGTTTGAATATATTATACAAAATTAGGAAATCAAGTTATCAAAAAATTTGCAGCTCAAGCTCCTTCTAATCGACGTTGTCTTAGTAGTGAATACATCAAGATCATAATCTCGGCATAGCTTGTTGAAGTTGGGACTCGCTCTCACAACATACGAGTTTTGTCTATAGTTGGTGGAGGCTTTTGGTACCGCTATTGGTGGGTTGAATCTTGTGAATTTAGTAGGAACATTTATCGAGAATTTAGAAAGTAGTTGTGGGCAGTCTAATTCATTTGACATCGTCTTTAATAGTAAAGAACAATCAGCTATCATGCGTCGTGTTTTTAATGGTAGGATATGAAATTTCTTACAAAGGCTTAGGTAATTGTCCGAGTGGTATGCAATTTTTTGATGACAGCACAAAAATTTGATAAAAAGTTTTTGAGTCGCCTCTATACGGTCTACATATTTATGATAGTAAGGGCTCCACACCTGCGAGGCATACTCGAGATGACTTCTGACATATGTGCAATACAAAATTTTCAAAGTTTTCGCTTCAGTAAAACAGTTCGACATACGCATCACAAACCCCAAGGCCTTGGAAGCTTTATTAATAATCGCCTCGATCTGAGTATCAAAAATAAATATATGTTGCGTATATACTTTTTTTAGTAAATTTTATCTTAAACAAAACATACCTTGGAATTGCCTAACTAATGTCTGATTGTGCAGGTCCCATACAGCTATGTTACCGTCTGAACAGCAACTGAAGCAGACCTGCAAAGAAAGCATAAAGGTATTAAATAACTACACGTAATCATAATAAACCTGTAAAATTGTTATTACTTCGCCATCAATTTTATTATCCATAGACAAGGTAAAAATTCATAGAAATGACTGCATCTGTAAACAAAGTTATAAATCCGGTAGATCATAGATCCTGACATAGCACACATAATCCGTAAAAGTCTATTTAGCTTGTTTTTTCAAGCGTCTTCGCTAAGTGCTCATAGACAAAGGTATGAAGCGTCTATAGAAAAAGGTATCAAAGGTTCATAGACAAAGTGAGAATCATCCATAGACAATTAGCTTGGAATCTGGGCTAATAGCTAGCGCGTAGCATGCAGGCGCCGTAGAAGTTAGTTCGGCGCGCATTCTAGGCGTGGGACCACTCACCTCTCATATAGAGAGATTGGACGCTTGGACTCCAAATCAAGCGTCCATAGACAAAGTTAGAATCGTCCATAGACAAAGTTAGAAGTATTCATAGACAAGTACCTTGGAATCCGGGCTAATAGCTAGCGCGTAGCATGCAGGCGCCGTAGAAGTGAGCTCGGCGCGCATTCTTGGCGTAGGACCACCCAACTCCCATATAGAGAGGTTTGACGCTTCGCCTCCTACTAACAACGTCCGCCCGTCGGGTAGGAGCTTTACTGATCTGATGTAGTTGTCACGTTGCTGTAAACAGAAATAAAATAAAAAATTGTAGAAAGCCAGAAATGATATTGTTGCAGTTTTATGATATTGTCAGGGAGGCAAACAAACAGCTGTATTGGAATATTTTAGCTCTTAATTCGGCCACTTCAAAATGATATCTGGTTACTAATGAAGGAGAATGAAGCGGTTTTTTGAGGGACACTTACAATACCGCGGCGTTAGTCGTGATTCTGGACATGCACCAATTATTATTATAGGACTGTATGTAGATTACAGTAATTAATAGTCAAGGGTATGACTAAATAAATTGAGAAGAATGGTACAACAATGAGCACCATTATTAATTCTTAATTTGAGAGTCAATCAGTAGGGCCTTTGTAAACTGACTAGTTTTATCGGCTAACAGAGAAAATAGACTGTTCGGTGTGTTAAATCTTTTTTATAAATAAACTCACCAAGCAATCCAACTGCGCCAGTGGTTCCAAGCCCGGGGCACCCGGGTTCGTTATATCCCATAGCTTCACGCAGCCCTTTCCCCCCGTGTACGCGTACCGGGCCGTGCCAGTCAGCGACAGGGCGACCGCACACACAACCTCCCCGTGCGGCAACGTCGCCGCCTGCCGCGCGCCCCGGGGAACCCCCGGGGCGGTTAGCGCGTCCGCCGGAAACGGAACCGGTTGGAGAGGCCCGCCGCATGTGTGAAATGAGTATGCACTGGAAAAGTTTTGGAAAGGATTAATTTAATTAATTTAATATTAGCAATAATTACGAATGTAAGCAGGCCCTTAGACGAGCATTTTATTGCGCCATGTCACGTATTGCGTAATATTATTGACCGTCTAGGGTTAATATTTAACATCGCACGTTTTAAATCTAATTGTCAAATAAACTATTCAATAAAATTGAAGCGTGATATTGATAAAACAATTGATCGTCTAGGGGCCGGCTAGTATAAACGGTTTAAGAATGTAGTGAATTGTTCATACTATGGCATGATGGATTATTTGGAATCTTAGTAAATATATGTGAGATAGCTTTAATATTCTCTTCGCAAAGGAGTAAATTATGCGTATAATACGAGTAAAATGGCTTATTGCAAGCACAGTTAGTGTCATCATTACAACTGTTCCATTACATAATATTTATTATCAATGAATCAGGTTTTACTAACTTTATTTTTCTATAATTGGGATGGTTGCACCAACTGCTAATTGATAGAGACGCAACATAATGCCGTCGTTTGACGTCAGGCAGTAGATCTGTCAGTTGCCGTTAGTAAAGTGTCGTCTTTGCCAAAACACTCTGATATTGGCAACTCACAAACACAATCACAAAGGAGCCATTAATGATTAATATAAAAGAAGTAGTAAAGCTAGGATCAAGTATGCTCTGGATTTGCCAAGCGCGTACACCCGAAAGTGACAGAAGGATGGGGCTCAGTACGGATTTTACAGCCGGTTATACAACAAATAACCATGTTAAGTTTATGCAGCACTCAACTACGTCTTTGTTTCACCACATAAATTAATGTAATAATCACATAAATCACATAAATAAACGAAGTAAATATCGGTCGCAACTGATTTGTTGGTCACAAGTTTTCCTTGTGACAGTTGTGACCAACAGAAATTCTGACAAAGACAAAAAATGTTGTTTCCGTCCTTTTCATTCCTTAGTTTTCGTATATTGTGATTTCGTTCACACGTGGTAATAATAATTGCGTAGCAAATCCAGAGCATACTTCATCCTAGTAGTAAAGTGTAATTTGCTAGTACGGTTCGACAAGGCTTTATATGAACGTGGCGAGAAAAGGAACTAACGCTTCTATCATACAAAAACGTCATTTTTGACAGTTCTCCTTTACCAGCAGCGCCCATTGACATATTCATTTAAAGCCTTGGAGCACTATACTCTCTTTATTGTTTACTAGCATTCAGTAATTCAGTCTAAATTACAGCTCTAGGGCTCATAATACTTTAATTCATCGATACTTTACCATAATATTAGAGTCAAACTACGCCATCAACTGAGAAAATGGTAGCCAGCAACTTCTTGTATTTTCGACCGATTTTAAAATCTAATTTAAAAAACTATACGAGCTATAACTCTTGCAATCTACGAGCGCGCGTAGCCTTTATTTGTAGTTGGAAATGTGAATAGATATTTTCGTTAGTGTGCGTACCCGACGGAGCAGTCAGTAGCGAGCGAGCCATGTACGCGTGTATACAGTACCTATAGATATGGTCACTCACACAACTAAGGGCGATGCGCGCTCGTAGATTGCAAGAATTATAACAGCAAACGATGTTTAATTTTTATGTTGTTTTTTTTTTCAACTGATAAAGAAAATATTATAAGGCGTATTTAGATTGTAATAATCAAAATTTCCAACACCAGAAATGAATTTAGGAATAAGAAGTGTAGCAAATATTTTCTTTGGCAAGTAAAACAATAATGTTGTCTAATGTATGTTTTTCTGTTGAGCTTCATTTTAAAATTTGTTTTAGAATATAAAAAGTTTTCGCTAATTGGTATAAGAAAAGTAATTTTAGAAATTACCAACTACCATACCAATTCTTGATATAAGCAATCTACTTTCCATTACCACATGGCTTGTTAGGGGTTAGTTTAAGGCTACTCTGGTTAGTATACTATTACTTATATATTTATATAAGCAAACAGAAAAATAGACATAAACACATATTGTAAAGAAATAAACATTTATTTACAAAACACTTTTTACAGACATTAAAACATGGCAACTCTTTGTACAAGCATTTCACATAACATTAAGCTTAAAAAAATAATATTTAACACCCATGATAGTTTACAAGAATGTTTTAGCGAGGGAAAATCAGCGGGGCTAAAATGGTCGCATAGCAATTCCTCTCAATCAATTCACAAAATGAATTGTCAAAACTGTCAAAGTCACGAATGTCAAATTAGTACGAATTTAGACCAATTGAATTGGTCAAACTCACGAATGTCAAATTAGTACGAATTTAGACCAATTGAATTGGTCTAAATTTGATTGAGAGGAATTGCTATGCGACCATTTTAGCCCCGCTGAGCTTTAGCCGCCATATTGCAAAATGTCACCTGAAAATATTTGACAATCACACCCTCCTGTCAATGTCATCCAAGTTTTATTTTGCATGTCGGCTGTCGCCAAATAATGAATTAACTCTGGTGTAATTTTTGGCTACATATCCATTTCCATGTCATTGTTATCCGCGCTCTCATGACAATGTCATCCACGCGCTAAAACATCCTTGTGGGTCCATTTAAAGCCCGTCACAGACTTAGCTATAATATATATTAATATTTTTATAGTTAGGCATATTACTATATATTTTCTGTACTAAATCCACATGTCACAGAAATATAAGTATATTATAGCTGAGTGTGCGGTCACGCGAAAATTAGTATAGAAAATATATAGTAATATGCCTAGCTATAAAAATATTAATATATATTATAGCTAAGTCTGTGACGGGCTTAAAGCGTCAGTCAGCGTCTTTTCGCTGATAATAAATTTTACGCGAATAGACCAGTAACAAATAAAAAGAATCAATCAAACATTTTTATGGTGATTGAAAGTTGTTAGTTTAGTAATTTGCATTTATAAATGAAAGCTGGCAGATTAGTATATAACATTAGATATCCAATTGTACAGCCATATAATGATAAAAAACATTGGCGGGAATGCTTTTGTCTATGCCACGCCAACGAATTAAAAAAATATGGCACGTCACTTGACATTTACAATGTTTGTTCCCATTATGAAATAAAAGAAAAAGCAAGCCTGCCTTGCCTTGCTTGCCTTTATTATAAAGAAACAATTTGACAGGTCTTTGTAACTAGCAAGACAATTATTATTGCCTTTACCGATTATGTGTTACGGGATTTACATAGACCACTAAAGCCGCACATAGAAAATTAATTGAAATGAATGTTTTTTGACTAAATATAGAGGGTAAAGTAGTTTACGTAATTTGCCTAAATTAAAATAGCCAAAAATAAGAATCTACGACAGTGGCACCGCCTGTTCTCTACACATACATTTTTTCAAGAGTATTTATTCATTTTTTTTTATTTTCGCCGTGCGGCTTTAGTCCCGTGCGTCAATTACAAATAAAAAAAAACAAATTACGGTTTGGCGGGCGGTAGGCCGTTGCGCGGCGGCTCGTAGGGCGCGCGGTACGAGTATGGGAACCCGTAGCGGCCCGTTGGCGTCGGCGCGCGGGTTTTCGTGCCGGGCGTGCCGGGCTTATCCTGGAATGAAAAAAAAACAATTTTAGCAATCTACATAAAAGGTAAAACTATAATATAGATTATAGGACTAGCAATGGCATAAGGATAATAAAGAACAGAAGTTCTTCTGTAGACTACGTTTACGTAAGTGGTAAAAGTATCTACCGTCAACCAGGGCTTCAAATAACGTTATTTTTTCATAACGTTACTGCTTCAAGGGCATTGATAACGTTATGAAAATTTACCCGATATTAAAAATAACGTTAAAAATTGATATTAATAACGGTTAATGTTATAACGTTATATAGGATTTATAACGGTAAATATATGTTCTATGATAACGTTATAGTCCGTCAAGAAAGTCATGACAGGCGGGAAAATTTTCTAAACGTAATCACGCTTTTAAGGTGTATTTTTTTCTTTGTATTTTCACAGAGAACGCTTATTACATTTTAAATATTGTCACCTTGCACATTTTTATCTCGAATTAATAAAGTTCTCATATTTTTTATTTCATTTAAAAATTTTTCCGCCTGTCATGATTTTCTTAACAGGCTATAATTTTTGTAAAATAAGTACTTAATTTAATCAGTCAGTTCAGTATGCAGTATGCACAAAATTAAATTAGAGTCTAGACGTGTCTGGTGACCAGCTGTAGGTGTCATAGACTACTAAGGGATACTACGTATGTAGGTGTATATTATAGCAAAAATGACGTCTAATGAGAATGACACGGTCAGTAGTTCAGTACTCAGTATCTTTGTTCAAATATTACTAATTTATGGTTTGTAGAGTAAATTATTGTATTGCCAGCACGTGCGCCATGCGCTGGCTGCCGGGCGGACTCTGTTGTTTTGCAGACGACGGGGCGGGGCGGGCTTTTTGTCCACGAAGGAATAAAGATCGCGTCTGCCCGTCGATGTCTGCAGCTGCCCTCGCCGCGTAGGTACACAAAGCACACGACGGGTGGAGGCAGTCAGTTCAGGACATTCGTTCTAGTGGAGATAGAGAGAATAGAGCTAGCTGCCGCCCCGCGCCGCCGCGCCGTCTGCGTTACTGCATTTTTTTTATGAAATAAGAAGGCAAACGAGCAAACGGGTCACCTGATGGAAAGCAACTTCCATCGCCCATGGACACTCGCAGCATCAGAAGAGCTGCAAGTGCGTTGCCAACCTTTTAAGAGGGAATAGGGTAATAAGGGAGGGTAGGGAAGGGAATGGAATAGGGAAGGGAATAGGGTAGGGGATTGGGCATCCGGTAAACTCACTCACTCGGCGAAACACAGTGCAAGCGCTGTTTCACGCCGGTTTTCTTTGAGAACGTGGTATATCTCCGGTCGAGCCGGCCCATTTCGTGCCGAAGCATGGCTCTCCTACGTATACTATACGCATGTAAACTGGTTTGTGTGTGTGATCCACGGTGGGCAGCCGCGGACATGCCGCGCCGCCAGAGCCCGCCGGGGACCTGCGGCGCGGTCTTTTTGCCCTTGGTGTGCGTTGGTAATACTAAGGCGCGCCACAGACGTCACACTTTTTGTGTGATCGAGTCTGCGGCTTACATACAGTCCATGGACGTGCGTACCTTATGGTACGCACGTCCTTTATGGCATAAATATGCCTTTATGGCATAAAAGCACTGCTTACCTAATGATAAATACTTGCTATACACATTTTAATTTAACTTTCGTACGTTTTAGATGACTTTAATTATTATTAATAGTAAAAATATGAATACACATTAACGCCTACTTTTATAAAATAGCACCAATTGATTTGCAAAACTACATAAACATAAGTCGGTAAGTGGTAACTAGGCGCGCCGCGCGAAGGTACGCACCAAAATTATACTACATATCTGTGGTTACAGGCACTCGATGTCTCGCAGACCCCGCCTATATGTGTGAGTTAAGATTTTCGTATTCGTACACTGTTCGCAAACGTGTGTGCGTGTGCGATTTACTTGGCCAGGTCCTGCCGCATGGTTTCCGAGCTTAGCCGAGCGCCGGCGCGTTCGGAAGTAATCGGATATGTTCGTTGCCTATAATCCGAGTAAAAATAATAGACGGAAATCTAATTAATCACATATGCACATAATGCATTTTTGTTTAGTACGGTTTATATTTGTTTACATTACAGAAGTGTTTTGTATTTTGGGAGGCCATTTTTTCATGTGATGAGCACTGTAACATATTATTTTTGTTTGCGCCAGTATATTTATAGTTTTCTTAGAAGATTTTTATTATTTTAACATTTAAAAGTTTGTACATTTAACAGTTTATTAGATATTAGTTATTACTGAGTTTCTAATTTATATATTAAGTGCGTTTTTTGATTTCTTAAAAATGTTATTTGACTGTGAGGTTTGTGTTGAAAATGTGTGTTTATTAAAAATTAAAAAAAAACAAGTTTTCACAATTGTCATTCAGTGAAAAGATTCTAATTGTGATTTGTGTCGAAAGGTAGGTACGTGTACCTGAGTTACAACAATTAAACCAGCAACAAAAATGAAATGTAAGTAACTCGAAAGTTTCATGTAATTCATATTCATGTACTTATTTATTTTATCATTTTATAATATTATATACTTTATATTAAATGCGAAATTATCTCTGTCTGTCTGTCTCGCTTTCACGCCAAAACTAATGAACCGATTGTAATAAAATTTTGTACACAGTTAGTCTAGAGCCTGAGAAAGGACATAGGCTACATTTTTATAAGACAAAAATATACTATGTATCTAATTTCCATGGAAATATCGATGAAAATGAATTCACATTGCATTTCTAATATATAACAATCTATATTACGCCATACGCCATCTATGGCGTTTTTATTTATTTTAGCTTAGCACACATGTGAACGCAAATGAACTTTCATTGTAGTTCCAACACGTGACAACAGATGGCGTTTTTTTGTTTCTTCATAACAGAACGTACTCATATATTATAATAGTTTAGAAAACATAGTTTTTAATTTATATCCACACTAATATTACAATTTATGCGAAAATATCTCTTTTTGTCTGTTTGTCTGTCTGTTTTGCTTTACGCCAAAACTACTAAGCCGATACCGCTGCTTACCCCATGTCAAAAAGCTCTGCACGCCTCTGATACGGTCCGCATGGCGCGCGCCATGCAGACTGTATGTAAGCCTAAAGGCTAAAGCCGCAGACTCGATCACACAAAAAGTGTGACGTCTGTGGCACGCCATATTATAGGATTCCCTTTGTGCTATCGTTTAAAATTGAACCACATACATTAGGGTTTCTGTGTGTTCTGTTGTAGTGTATCGCCATTCGTCGCATACGACCTTTCGACAGCGTGCGTAGGCCGTAGCTAACAGCTGATTGTACGAACGTAGTACGAGCACGAGATCGTTGACCGCGGCACGCTTCTTATTGCTTATTTGGAGTAAAAATAATAAAATTTAAAAAAATATTTTAAATTATTTTTCTATGTGGTTTATTATCTTATATCTTTAAACGAGCAATTCTTGTATATATAATATATACAATTGGAATCTCGGAATCGGCTCCAACGATTTTCATGAAATTTAGTATAATATAGGGGGTTTCGGGGGCAATAAATCGATCTAGCTAGGAATAATTTTCATAAAATGTCATTTTATGTGTGTTTTTTTAATCTTTTGAATACCGAGCGAAGCTCGGTCATATAGCTAGTTATGTTTAAAAGGTACTTATTCATTATGAAAAAATTAAAAATTTAAATTTAAAAAAATAAATAAAAAATACATTTTTGTAATCAGAAAATGTAGTATAATCATACCCCAAAGTTATCGGAAGTGGTCTTATTACACCCTGTATACAGTGTTTTGCTTTTTAAGGCCCATTTTTAGTCCTAAACAATAACTATTATTTTTATTATTTCTCTATGTATTAAACTCCTAAAAGTAGGTTAGCACAAATCTCGCAAAAAAGTGGGCTGCGAGTGAGATTTAGTGCACCGTGCACGATGGCATACCTGATACCAGAAAATAACGTTATATTTACCGTTATTATTATAACGATATTTGTTCGTTTATACATAACGAAAAAATATCGTTATAATAATAACGGTAAATATAACGTTATTTTACTAGATATCGTTAAAAAATAACGTTATCTGGCTACCATTATGAAAATAACGGGACGTAACGATATTTTTTCTGTTATTCGATAACGTTATGAAGCCCTGCCGTCAACATTACGCGTGTGTTCCGAAATATAACCCAGTTGACAGGCCAGTGCTTATGACGTCATGTAGTTATACTGGTGATGCGTACCGAAATGTACTGGCTAAAATATATTATGTTTAGTTAATCAGTTCAATATTACTAATACGAGTACGTCACACGTTGTGTCTCGCCAGTACAATATGACGTCGGATTCAATTTTTATTGAGATACAGCCTGGAGACAAACAGACGGACTGACAGAAGGACAACGAAGTCTTAGTAATAGGGTCCCGTTTTTGCCTCTTGGAGCACGGAACACTAAAAAATAAAAATGTAATGAAAAGGGGTAAATAATGTTAGTCAGAGACAGTTGTTCACCTATCTCACTCACATCTTTGCTCTTCGGCGTGGACCGACTTGAGCTCGAACCGGAGCGCGAAGGTGGCCTCGGGCCATTCTCTGTTCTCTCTTCCGTGCGAACGCTGGGCGAACCACGCTCCTCCTGAAAGCGTTAGTTAAACTAAGAATGATTAAGATACTAAGACCCAACTTCACCAAAGTCTGTTAGTGCTAACGGTTTGTTCAAATGTCATGACTTCTCTTTTATAACAACGATGTCAATACTGGATATGGCATAGGCCATCAAAACTGTAGCAATGTTTTTGCATACAAAATGTGTATCGAGAAAATATTGTCGTCCTTTTAACCACGTCCGACTGTCACCGCGTCCTATAGCACGCTGCTCTCAGATGAGTGAGCTCACTCATCTCGAGGATGACACATTTTCGCGCTGACGATTGTATGGAATGCCTTTTCTAAGGTTATAATTCTATATTTTATATTATGAAAAACGAAACAGGTAACCTGATACTCATTCGAGCATTAACTTTAACAATCGTTGGTGAAATTGGGCCTAAGGCTCGATATATTTGCGTCCGCTCGTACGCGCGGTTTGGCGGCTACAGCGCAAGGCGCTTGATAGAAAGGGGATTATTTAGCTTAGCTTATTTAGATTTTTTTTAGTAAGGGGGTTAGTTTATTATGTAACTGGTTTTATTAGCGAGAAGGTAAGAAGTTTGTTTTACTGAAAATTAAATCTTTAAAATCTTTACTCAAATATAGATTATTTATTTAAATGCTTCAGGACTAAAACTATAACATCATAGATAGAGATAACTACTGTCCCTAATTTTTGGGGACCTGATTCATTAAAGTTCAGTTCGCAGAGACTCCTCACCTCATTCGCTACATCAACGACGAGATCTTGATCACTCTTCTCGGCATCACTGTCCTAAAATAAAAACAGAAAATCATTTAATATGTCTAGGACAATTAAAACAAGCAATCATAAAAGCAAAGCTTAGTAAAGCTAAGTCACAATATTGTGTAAAACAACTAAACTTTTCCTCTTTATAGCACATAAAAAATTATGTTTTGTTGGAGCGAATTAAATGGACGTACGGCATATTATTATTATAATAAGTGTAAACATAACATACAAGTAATATGTTTACGCAAATATTCTCTAAGATAGCCAGTGAGCCGTCTTGTCTATAGTTGCACTCCACGCTCTCCAATAAAAAAATTAAGCCTCAAATGGTGAAAGAGTGCAATACCAAATTTTGTTATATTATTTTTTAAATGTTTACAGCTACGAATAATAAAAACTAAGGAAACGTAACTCCCATACTTCAACCGTTTTAAACTTGGCACCTTTTCGCAAACTAAAACATGACAATTCAGATTTCCGCCAAGGTCGTATCCCAGGTAACGTATCATAATATTGCGCGCCGGACGACAGCCTGCGCGGTTATTGTCATTGTCAAAGTTATGAAACAAAGCCGTTGACAATAATTCTCAAAAGCGGATAGTATTATGCAGTATACACCAAGCACATCAGCTACTAACACGAAGAAAGGAGCGCATAATTATTATTTTAAAATCAAACATTTTCCTCTGATCCTAAAGTCATCGATAATAATAATATATAATAATTTTGAACAAACCTTGTACGACTCGGACGAATCTAAAACTGTCCAGAGCACCTAGAGAAGACGTTTTCAGATTACAAAAATCTATGTGCTTATTACAGAATTGAAATAAAAAACTTACGGTGCAAATAGGCAACGTAGATTTTCATAATCTCTTAATTTTTCGGCCATTACTCATACAAATATTATCACGACTATTAAAGTTATGCTACATAAACGAGTAATCTGGTTCGGCATCCAATTCGGTTCGTTTCTTTCTAAATGAACGGTAGTTATCCACTCTTTTCGTTGCATTGCATTCTTAGGATCTTAGGAAATAATACTAATGTCAGCCAGACCCTAAAATTTCGTTTATGATTAAATTGTTACATCTTGCATAACACTGTCCATGTCGACTTTGTAAAAATTTTGTAATTATATTATTTTTTGATTATTGCACTTTTACAATAACTTGTAAACTTAATAAGACAAACACAAATAGACCAGCTTAATTTTATGCAAATACCCTAGCATCCAACTTAAATAAACCATATTTTTGTAATTGAGGCATAAGTACTTAAGTAATTTTAAACAATTCACTTACAAATGAAAGGTTATTCCTGTTTTAAAAGTCGTATCTGTATGACTTCTACACCATTTCACATGGCATTTAGGCATTTTAACAACAAAAATATTGTAAAAAGCTAGTACCAAAAAAGTAAGTAAACAAACTGTAAAATGAGTTTGACAATAATTATCATGTCAACCTGGTTGAACGTCACTCGAGTATATATACACGAAAAATGTGTACCGAACAAATGCATAAATGTGCATGTATTCGGGTCACATTTTGTAGCCTTTTGGTGCACTTTTTTTGACGGAGTTACTCTTCCTTAGTTTTTATTACGGATTATAGACGGAGGTTATTATAGACGGAGTGACTCAATTTAGATCTACAGGGTGCAATTAAACCTTCCTGCCATTTTTTTTTCAGGGCTTTGGTATCATTAGGAGAGTCCATTAAAGCAACAAAAATTGGGTGTTATTTTTTATGACATAATATTTTATCCCATTTAATGAGAGGGGCTGACGCGGGGGGGAGGCGCGCGCGCGGGGGGGAGGCGCGCGCGCGGGGGCTCGTCACGCGCGGGCGACGCGTCGTGTCCAATAATTGTAGTGTTTTTTAGGATAACTTTCGGAAGCTTTTTCTCAACATTTTAGTACTGAGTGATAATAAAAGAAAAAATACGTGTATTTTAATTTCAAACAAGGATCATTATATTAAAATTTGGCAGGAAGGTTTAATTGCACCCTGTATAGACGGCATATTTTGTATAGCCACAGACATCGATCAAGATAGATACCGCATGTGTATGTGTACTTCGCGTGCTATATGGCGGTCCCAAATGACAAGCAATGCTCGTCTTTCGAAAGTCTGTTCTTTAGTCTGCGCTCACCGTTATCGGAATCAGACGTCAATCAGTATTTGATTAGAAAAAATGCCTAATTGTACCGTATTGAGCTGTAGAAATTGGAATAGAAGCGTTGGCCTAGATAATGGACACGTTTTCTATTCGTTTTCTATCCCACGTCACAGTAGGAAGGAAAAAAGTGGCACGCTCGTTTTCATACAAATGGAGGGACATGCGGTATCTATCTTGATCTATGTCTGTGTGTATAGCTTTAGGCTGTGTTTCCACTGAAGCGGAGCGGAGCTTAGCGGTGCCGAATTGACCAATCACCATGCTCGAAATCTTCGCTTCGCTGTCATTCCGCTGGAATAGCACGATTGGTCAATTCAGGCACCGCTAAGCTCACAGCTTCGCTTCAGTGGAAACGCACCCTTATTATGTAACAAAGTAATTTATATCGGCCCGCATGCTAACACCAACCACCTATAGTAACATACATACACTACACAGACTCACACGGCCGGGTACCTTCTCTTCCTTCCGGCGCTTCGCCTCTTGCTCGGGCTCCGCTGACCGGGGCCTGTACTTCTGTTCGTGGGGGGACACGGAGCGCCTTTGCTGGAAAATAATTGTTTAATGTCAAAATGCTGTTGATATAATGACATTGCTGTTGACATAATATATACGTGTCATATGTTATTTTTTGGGACGACTTTGTTCGTTTGTCCACTGCCGCGTGGGTCCGTCGAAAATTAGTGACATTTTTGACGGACCCCCAAAACAAAGGGTAACTAACCTATAAGGATTCCGCTACCAAAAAAGTTTGAGAACCGCTGATCTACGCTATAGCTCGAGCGCAATATTACCAGGGTCACATGCTATTGGGCGATAGCTCTACCTCGCTCCGCGGCCGCCGCCCGCTTGACAATGGCGGCTTGGACTCAGGCGGCGGCAGCTATATGTACGCGTTTAAGTGTCTAAACACACTAGGCCGAAAAAACGCGCCCGAAGTTCGGCATGATTACGCCTGCAATATATTTTAAATTACCGATGACACACCATGCCGAAATTACGTCGCGTTATATTATTGTATGCGTAGCGCATTGCTGACGTAATTATTCCGAACTTCGGCCGCGTATTTTCGGCCTAGTGTGTTTAGACAGTGTACATAGAGCGGGTTAGTGGAGTTACTAGGATCACATACCTGTTGGGCGATAGCTCTCGCGGCCAGGCGGTCGTCGTCACGGGGCGGCGGCTGACCGGGGTGCGGTGGGGGAGGCCCGCTCGATAGCGGCGGCTTGGATTCAGGCGGCGGTAACTCCTGAGCATAGAATATTAGTTCAATGGATATTAAAGTTGCTTCTTGGTATTGGCTACGCGACTTTATCAATTGGCGAAACTGGACGGGGAATAAGTGTTTGCGTGCAATACCTAACAGGTGACACCTGCTGGGCTAGCACACCGTCTACTGCAGTCGCCAGAGGTTTTAACCTCCGAAAATTGTAATAGTGAATGGATTTTTGTTTTTGATTTTTTTGACCTCCGAAAATTGTAATAGTGAATGGATTTTTGTTTTTGAGGTGTCATTTTCTTTTTTACACCATAACTTGCAAAGTTTACCAAAAATTTTTTTCGTGCTTTTAATTTTTTAGTTACTTAATTAAAAATTTATATTTCACCATATAAAACCGGTCCCGAAAAAAATTTTTTTTCTTGTTCCTGTTATTTAACGACTCTTAACCGATTGCTTACGTTGAAGATTAACCAAATACACCATTTTTTAAAAAGAAAGTTTGCTTTGCTAAGCTAAATACAACTATAAGGTTTTTGAAAAGTTTTTAGAGATTAACGCTCGTCGTAACCAAGATAAAAGGGTTTGGGTAGATTTAAGGGTTGTAATGAAAAGTGTGTTAAACTTACTTGTTGTGCGTATTTAATTTTTAGAGAAATGATAACTTTTAAGTACTTAAAAACGTTTAAATATCTCCAAAAATGTGTAAAATAGTCCGAAAATATTTTTCTATATTTGTTGAGAATTTATTTAAGTGAGAGCTAAAACATTAAATGCATCGACAAATTAAAGACTTTTGCTAGTCTTTGAAATATATTAAAGCTTCCTACTTAAAGCCAGAAAAAAAATTGGGTGCTACAAATCTCACGTACATATTAAAGACGCATGCTGGGACCTATGTTTGGAAAATGCTTACCTGAATGCAAAAAATATCAGTTCTTAACCTAATTTGTATTTTTTTCCTTTGAGTATGTTTTAGCAAATATAATTAATGAAAAAAAAATAAATAAAAAAAAATTATTCTGTAATAACCAAACCAAAAGAAATAAAATACTTACAGATTTTCTTCGAAATATCCGTGAAAAGTTTGTGCTACATTTTCAGAAAATTTAATAAAGTAAGAGCTAAAAAGTTATACATATTAAGAAATAGAAGGCTTTGTTAAGCCTGAAAAATAATTTTAAACTTCCTATTTAAAACCAAAGAAAAATTGGAACGCCATTTACCTGGCGAGGCACACAACAAGCACATTTGGAGGTATGCTCATCTACATACAAAAATATTAATTTGAAGTATAAATTATATATTTTTTCAACTTATTTTCTTTCTTTGGAATATAAGCAATGATATAAATCGAAAAAATAATGATATATTTTATTATTTTGCTATATATTTAAAAGAAAGAAATATGCAAATCTTCAAAATTTTACAGTTTATGAGTTTACTTGAAGTGGAAGAGAATAATTTAAAAATCAAAAGCACAACTTTTCAATAGGTAAACTTTACTATTTATGTTATCAGCTACACATTCCTTTTTTTCTTTTCAATTTTCATCCACTATTGCAAAAATCGGAGGTTTGCACGATTTTTACGCTCTGGGAACTCCACTAGTCAGTAGACAAACGAAAGAAACTAAATTTTGACAGTTTTACCGGAAAAACATTGGAGAAAAAGTTTCTTTCGAATCTCGATTTCTTCCGCTTTTGAAAATCTATATGTCAAGCATGACGACCATTTTTATCCGCTTTTGACATTTAGTTTCTTGATTCTTTTTGTTTTTTATTAGTGTCCGACCGAAACTCATTTTTCAGCCGAAACCGAAACTTGATAAAACATTTAAAATAACGATTATTTACTGAAATTTACTGTTCTGTAACATTTTTTAACACATAAGAAAAAGTGCCAAATCGGATTTTTTTACTTTTTGTGACAATTAGTTAAAATAAATATTATTAATGTTAGACTCGAAAATGTTTCCTAGAAATTTTTCAGTATCATATTCCGTTTTTTATACGATTCCAAGTTTTAATGTATTAAAAAAAGGATAACCTTAAAAAAATTGGGCAGAATTTATTTCAAGACATTTACTATTGAAAAACAATCAATTGCAGTCATATTCTTTGTATGGGAAACACGGACATGCAGTCTCACAGACCGCGCTCGAAGTTCAAAACGAAATTACTAAGTAAACTTGCAATTTAACCGAACTTAAAACAGAATTAGAAGGAAAAAATATTTAAATTAGGTTTAAAATTTGATATTTTTGTATTTAGGCGATAGCTTGTAGCATGCCTCTTTTATAAGTACGTGAGATATGAGGCACCCATATATTTTTTTGTTTTTAATTGGAAGTTTAAAATTTGTTTCAATGGCTTGATAAATCCTTTTATTTGTCGGTGCAAGTAATTTTTTTCGCTCTTACTGTATATTAGTGATCGAAGCTCTTACTTGAATAAATTTTCCGCAAATACAGCAAAAAACTTTTTACGTCCATTTTACAAATTTTTTAAGATATTTTTATGCTTTAAAGTTCATAAAAAACTCAAAATTTCTCTAAAAATTTAACACGCACAATAAGTGCCAGCGGCAAACTTCCCGTTCCAACTCTGATATCCCCAAACCTCTTTATCTTGGTCACGACGAACGTCTCTGGGCGAATATTTGAGAGAGACAAAATTCATGTCTTTGAAGTTGTGTCCAAAACGCATTCGTAAATTTGATGTAACATTACACATTTCAATGTCTAATTAACTTACGGAAATGCTGCTAAAACTATTTTAAAGTAGAGTTAATATTTCAAAAGTTATTATAAAAAAAAGTACCAAATTGTGAAATTTTTGCGTGTCGTTTCGATACTGCCGCTTACAATTTATCATTTATAAAAAAAAATGAGCTAGAAAGGATTAAAAACTTAGTGTTGATTTGAAGATAAAGAACTAATAAACTATTCGATACAAACAAATAACACATCAACTTACATTAAATAACTAAAAATTCTATTTTTAAAATGTTCATAAAATTCGCGTCATTGTCCTGCGCATTGTTTGTTTTGAATGCCTTGCCGATATACTCCACGTGACGGGTTGAAACCTATTTTGCGATAAAATCTGCTGGCTCACTTTATTTGATCGCAGTGCTTTGGTGTGGATAGAGGTCTTCATTTTATGCAGGTGAGTCTTTGAAATACGTTCTACAAAAATTTCCAAATAAGACGTCATTTACCTTTCTCGATGTGTGCCAACATTTGTCTGTTTTTCACTACTTTTTTTTATACCAAGTTATAAAGGCCCGCAACATTTCTAAGTTCTTAATAATTTTCTTAGTTTTCTTTATATCAATACTTAATTATTAAAAGAATTTAGTGAATCCGTCATTTTCCTGAACGTCATTTTCCTGAATAGCCCTAAAAACATAATGACGATCATTCAGAATAATGACCAAATCTGTAACTGTATTTCTGGAAAACAGGGATAAATATATCGAATCGATGCAATGTCGATATTACAATTAGGTAATTATTTGACACCTTTTCGAATAGTAGTAGTAGAATAGTAAGAAAAGTAGTAAAAATATTATCTTCACTTCAATATTATAAAGCAGGAGAGGTTGTTTGTTTGATTGAACGCGCTAATCTCAGGAACTACTGGTTCGATTTGAAAAATTCTTTCAGTGTTAGATAGCCCATTTATCGAGGAAGGCTATAGGCGATATTTTATCACGCTAAGAATAATAGGAGCGAAGAAATAGAGGAAAATGTGGAAAAAACGGAGGGAAATTATTTGAAAGGGGTTATTTGAACGCGCTAGTCTCAGGAACAACTTGTCCGATTTAAAAAATTCTTTCAGTGTAAGATAGCCCATTTATCGAGGAAGGCTATAAGGAATATTTTATCACGCCAAGAATAATAGGAGCCAAGAAATAGAGGAAAATGTGGAAAAAACGGGGGGAAATTATTTGAAAGAGGGCTTATTTGGACACATTAATGTCCTATGTTTGGAAAATGCTTACCTGAATGCAAAAAATATCAGTTCTTAACCTAATTTGTATTTTTTTCCTTTGAGTATGTTTTAGCAAATATAATTAATGAAAAAAAAATAAATAAAAAAAAATTATTCTGTAATAACCAAACCAAAAGAAATAAAATACTTACAGATTTTCTTCGAAATATCCGTGAAAAGTTTGTGCTACATTTTCAGAAAATTTAATAAAGTAAGAGCTAAAAAGTTATACATATTAAGAAATAGAAGGCTTTGTTAAGCCTGAAAAATAATTTTAAACTTCCTATTTAAAACCAAAGAAAAATTGGAACGCCATTTACCTGGCGAGGCACACAACAAGCACATTTGGAGGTATGCTCATCTACATACAAAAATATTAATTTGAAGTATAAATTATATATTTTTTCAACTTATTTTCTTTCTTTGGAATATAAGCAATGATATAAATCGAAAAAATAATGATATATTTTATTATTTTGCTATATATTTAAAAGAAAGAAATATGCAAATCTTCAAAATTTTACAGTTTATGAGTTTACTTGAAGTGGAAGAGAATAATTTAAAAATCAAAAGCACAACTTTTCAATAGGTAAACTTTACTATTTATGTTATCAGCTACACATTCCTTTTTTTCTTTTCAATTTTCATCCACTATTGCAAAAATCGGAGGTTTGCACGATTTTTACGCTCTGGGAACTCCACTAGTCAGTAGACAAACGAAAGAAACTAAATTTTGACAGTTTTACCGGAAAAACATTGGAGAAAAAGTTTCTTTCGAATCTCGATTTCTTCCGCTTTTGAAAATCTATATGTCAAGCATGACGACCATTTTTATCCGCTTTTGACATTTAGTTTCTTGATTCTTTTTGTTTTTTATTAGTGTCCGACCGAAACTCATTTTTCAGCCGAAACCGAAACTTGATAAAACATTTAAAATAACGATTATTTACTGAAATTTACTGTTCTGTAACATTTTTTAACACATAAGAAAAAGTGCCAAATCGGATTTTTTTACTTTTTGTGACAATTAGTTAAAATAAATATTATTAATGTTAGACTCGAAAATGTTTCCTAGAAATTTTTCAGTATCATATTCCGTTTTTTATACGATTCCAAGTTTTAATGTATTAAAAAAAGGATAACCTTAAAAAAATTGGGCAGAATTTATTTCAAGACATTTACTATTGAAAAACAATCAATTGCAGTCATATTCTTTGTATGGGAAACACGGACATGCAGTCTCACAGACCGCGCTCGAAGTTCAAAACGAAATTACTAAGTAAACTTGCAATTTAACCGAACTTAAAACAGAATTAGAAGGAAAAAATATTTAAATTAGGTTTAAAATTTGATATTTTTGTATTTAGGCGATAGCTTGTAGCATGCCTCTTTTATAAGTACGTGAGATATGAGGCACCCATATATTTTTTTGTTTTTAATTGGAAGTTTAAAATTTGTTTCAATGGCTTGATAAATCCTTTTATTTGTCGGTGCAAGTAATTTTTTTCGCTCTTACTGTATATTAGTGATCGAAGCTCTTACTTGAATAAATTTTCCGCAAATACAGCAAAAAACTTTTTACGTCCATTTTACAAATTTTTTAAGATATTTTTATGCTTTAAAGTTCATAAAAAACTCAAAATTTATCTAAAAATTTAACACGCACAATAAGTGCCAGCGGCAAACTTCCCGTTCCAACTCTGATATCCCCAAACCTCTTTATCTTGGTCACGACGAACGTCTCTGGGCGAATATTTGAGAGAGACAAAATTCATGTCTTTGAAGTTGTGTCCAAAACGCATTCGTAAATTTGATGTAACATTACACATTTCAATGTCTAATTAACTTACGGAAATGCTGCTAAAACTATTTTAAAGTAGAGTTAATATTTCAAAAGTTATTATAAAAAAAAGTACCAAATTGTGAAATTTTTGCGTGTCGTTTCGATACTGCCGCTTACAATTTATCATTTATAAAAAAAAATGAGCTAGAAAGGATTAAAAACTTAGTGTTGATTTGAAGATAAAGAACTAATAAACTATTCGATACAAACAAATAACACATCAACTTACATTAAATAACTAAAAATTCTATTTTTAAAATGTTCATAAAATTCGCGTCATTGTCCTGCGCATTGTTTGTTTTGAATGCCTTGCCGATATACTCCACGTGACGGGTTGAAACCTATTTTGCGATAAAATCTGCTGGCTCACTTTATTTGATCGCAGTGCTTTGGTGTGGATAGAGGTCTTCATTTTATGCAGGTGAGTCTTTGAAATACGTTCTACAAAAATTTCCAAATAAGACGTCATTTACCTTTCTCGATGTGTGCCAACATTTGTCTGTTTTTCACTACTTTTTTTTATACCAAGTTATAAAGGCCCGCAACATTTCTAAGTTCTTAATAATTTTCTTAGTTTTCTTTATATCAATACTTAATTATTAAAAGAATTTAGTGAATCCGTCATTTTCCTGAACGTCATTTTCCTGAATAGCCCTAAAAACATAATGACGATCATTCAGAATAATGACCAAATCTGTAACTGTATTTCTGGAAAACAGGGATAAATATATCGAATCGATGCAATGTCGATATTACAATTAGGTAATTATTTGACACCTTTTCGAATAGTAGTAGTAGAATAGTAAGAAAAGTAGTAAAAATATTATCTTCACTTCAATATTATAAAGCAGGAGAGGTTGTTTGTTTGATTGAACGCGCTAATCTCAGGAACTACTGGTTCGATTTGAAAAATTCTTTCAGTGTTAGATAGCCCATTTATCGAGGAAGGCTATAGGCGATATTTTATCACGCTAAGAATAATAGGAGCGAAGAAATAGAGGAAAATGTGGAAAAAACGGAGGGAAATTATTTGAAAGGGGTTATTTGAACGCGCTAGTCTCAGGAACAACTTGTCCGATTTAAAAAATTCTTTCAGTGTAAGATAGCCCATTTATCGAGGAAGGCTATAAGGAATATTTTATCACGCCAAGAATAATAGGAGCCAAGAAATAGAGGAAAATGTGGAAAAAACGGGGGGAAATTATTTGAAAGAGGGCTTATTTGGACACATTAATGTCCTATGTTTGGAAAATGCTTACCTGAATGCAAAAAATATCAGTTCTTAACCTAATTTGTATTTTTTTCCTTTGAGTATGTTTTAGCAAATATAATTAATGAAAAAAAAATAAATAAAAAAAAATTATTCTGTAATAACCAAACCAAAAGAAATAAAATACTTACAGATTTTCTTCGAAATATCCGTGAAAAGTTTGTGCTACATTTTCAGAAAATTTAATAAAGTAAGAGCTAAAAAGTTATACATATTAAGAAATAGAAGGCTTTGTTAAGCCTGAAAAATAATTTTAAACTTCCTATTTAAAACCAAAGAAAAATTGGAACGCCATTTACCTGGCGAGGCACACAACAAGCACATTTGGAGGTATGCTCATCTACATACAAAAATATTAATTTGAAGTATAAATTATATATTTTTTCAACTTATTTTCTTTCTTTGGAATATAAGCAATGATATAAATCGAAAAAATAATGATATATTTTATTATTTTGCTATATATTTAAAAGAAAGAAATATGCAAATCTTCAAAATTTTACAGTTTATGAGTTTACTTGAAGTGGAAGAGAATAATTTAAAAATCAAAAGCACAACTTTTCAATAGGTAAACTTTACTATTTATGTTATCAGCTACACATTCCTTTTTTTCTTTTCAATTTTCATCCACTATTGCAAAAATCGGAGGTTTGCACGATTTTTACGCTCTGGGAACTCCACTAGTCAGTAGACAAACGAAAGAAACTAAATTTTGACAGTTTTACCGGAAAAACATTGGAGAAAAAGTTTCTTTCGAATCTCGATTTCTTCCGCTTTTGAAAATCTATATGTCAAGCATGACGACCATTTTTATCCGCTTTTGACATTTAGTTTCTTGATTCTTTTTGTTTTTTATTAGTGTCCGACCGAAACTCATTTTTCAGCCGAAACCGAAACTTGATAAAACATTTAAAATAACGATTATTTACTGAAATTTACTGTTCTGTAACATTTTTTAACACATAAGAAAAAGTGCCAAATCGGATTTTTTTACTTTTTGTGACAATTAGTTAAAATAAATATTATTAATGTTAGACTCGAAAATGTTTCCTAGAAATTTTTCAGTATCATATTCCGTTTTTTATACGATTCCAAGTTTTAATGTATTAAAAAAAGGATAACCTTAAAAAAATTGGGCAGAATTTATTTCAAGACATTTACTATTGAAAAACAATCAATTGCAGTCATATTCTTTGTATGGGAAACACGGACATGCAGTCTCACAGACCGCGCTCGAAGTTCAAAACGAAATTACTAAGTAAACTTGCAATTTAACCGAACTTAAAACAGAATTAGAAGGAAAAAATATTTAAATTAGGTTTAAAATTTGATATTTTTGTATTTAGGCGATAGCTTGTAGCATGCCTCTTTTATAAGTACGTGAGATATGAGGCACCCATATATTTTTTTGTTTTTAATTGGAAGTTTAAAATTTGTTTCAATGGCTTGATAAATCCTTTTATTTGTCGGTGCAAGTAATTTTTTTCGCTCTTACTGTATATTAGTGATCGAAGCTCTTACTTGAATAAATTTTCCGCAAATACAGCAAAAAACTTTTTACGTCCATTTTACAAATTTTTTAAGATATTTTTATGCTTTAAAGTTCATAAAAAACTCAAAATTTCTCTAAAAATTTAACACGCACAATAAGTGCCAGCGGCAAACTTCCCGTTCCAACTCTGATATCCCCAAACCTCTTTATCTTGGTCACGACGAACGTCTCTGGGCGAATATTTGAGAGAGACAAAATTCATGTCTTTGAAGTTGTGTCCAAAACGCATTCGTAAATTTGATGTAACATTACACATTTCAATGTCTAATTAACTTACGGAAATGCTGCTAAAACTATTTTAAAGTAGAGTTAATATTTCAAAAGTTATTATAAAAAAAAGTACCAAATTGTGAAATTTTTGCGTGTCGTTTCGATACTGCCGCTTACAATTTATCATTTATAAAAAAAAATGAGCTAGAAAGGATTAAAAACTTAGTGTTGATTTGAAGATAAAGAACTAATAAACTATTCGATACAAACAAATAACACATCAACTTACATTAAATAACTAAAAATTCTATTTTTAAAATGTTCATAAAATTCGCGTCATTGTCCTGCGCATTGTTTGTTTTGAATGCCTTGCCGATATACTCCACGTGACGGGTTGAAACCTATTTTGCGATAAAATCTGCTGGCTCACTTTATTTGATCGCAGTGCTTTGGTGTGGATAGAGGTCTTCATTTTATGCAGGTGAGTCTTTGAAATACGTTCTACAAAAATTTCCAAATAAGACGTCATTTACCTTTCTCGATGTGTGCCAACATTTGTCTGTTTTTCACTACTTTTTTTTATACCAAGTTATAAAGGCCCGCAACATTTCTAAGTTCTTAATAATTTTCTTAGTTTTCTTTATATCAATACTTAATTATTAAAAGAATTTAGTGAATCCGTCATTTTCCTGAACGTCATTTTCCTGAATAGCCCTAAAAACATAATGACGATCATTCAGAATAATGACCAAATCTGTAACTGTATTTCTGGAAAACAGGGATAAATATATCGAATCGATGCAATGTCGATATTACAATTAGGTAATTATTTGACACCTTTTCGAATAGTAGTAGTAGAATAGTAAGAAAAGTAGTAAAAATATTATCTTCACTTCAATATTATAAAGCAGGAGAGGTTGTTTGTTTGATTGAACGCGCTAATCTCAGGAACTACTGGTTCGATTTGAAAAATTCTTTCAGTGTTAGATAGCCCATTTATCGAGGAAGGCTATAGGCGATATTTTATCACGCTAAGAATAATAGGAGCGAAGAAATAGAGGAAAATGTGGAAAAAACGGAGGGAAATTATTTGAAAGGGGTTATTTGAACGCGCTAGTCTCAGGAACAACTTGTCCGATTTAAAAAATTCTTTCAGTGTAAGATAGCCCATTTATCGAGGAAGGCTATAAGGAATATTTTATCACGCCAAGAATAATAGGAGCCAAGAAATAGAGGAAAATGTGGAAAAAACGGGGGGAAATTATTTGAAAGAGGGCTTATTTGGACACATTAATCTCAGGAACTACTGGTCCGATTTGAAAAATTCTTTCAGTGTTAGATAGCCCATTTATCGAGGAAGGCTATAGGCGATATTTTATCACGCTAAGAATAATAGGAGCGAAGAAATAGAGGAAAATGTGGAAAAAACGGAGGGAAATTATTTGAAAGGGGTTATTTGAACGCGCTAATCTCAGGAACAACTTGTCCGATTTAAAAAATTCTTTCAGTGTAAGATAGCCCATTTATCGAGGAAGGCTATAAGGAATATTTTATCACGCCAAGAATAATAGGAGCCAAGAAATAGAGGAAAATGTGAAAAAAACGGGGGGAAATTATTTGAAAGAGGGCTTATTTGGACACATTAATCTCAGGAACTACTGGTCCGATTTGAAAAATTCTTTCAGTGTTAGATAGCCCATTTATCAAGGAAGGCTATAAGGAATAATTTTTCAGGCTAAGACTAATAGGAGCTAAGAAATAGAGGAAAATATGGAAAAAACTGGAGAAATTATTTGAAAGGGCTTATCCCACGAGCTACTGGAGCAATTTTTCTGTTATTTGGTACAGATAACTGATAAGAATTAAGAAATTGACCACGTGAAGGATCATACGCTATTTTTCGTGGACTAATTTGTCTGTGAAATATCTAATTTACGCGAGCGAAGCCGCGCGGAACGTTTGGTAATAAAATATTATTTGAGAAATAATAAATATCAGAATTATTATTTAACAGGTGTACATTTTTTATTGCAGGTGACTCGAAAAGGTAGAATATATTTTTTAAAGGTAGGTTTTGGTATTAGCTATATTTTAGGGAATACATTTTTATAATAAATGAATACTTTTACTAACATTACAAGTTTTATTGAAAATAGTATTTTTTACTTATAATAATAATAACTACCCCCACACCGGTTTCGGTGACGGTGGCTGGTTTCATTGAAACCAGGCAACTTACGCAGGAATTATTTTATAGCGCAGTACACATGAGCACTCTCTATTCCTTTTAACTCTCATAACCCAGTGGGACGGACGACCGACACGACTGGCGAGAGATCAGGCGCAGGACCGACTTTTACATGCCCATCCGTGATCCGATGCATGGATCATCTTACTTGTCAGACTTTATTTTCCTGTTCTGAGTGTCAGACAATCAGGTGATCAGCTTGCAATGTCCTAACCAAACTTGGAAACAACAATTAACAATATGTTTCCAACGCGGGAATCAAACCCACGACCACTGAGTCAAGAGCCACGCTCTTAACCACTGGACCACGGAGGCGTTTATAATAATGATAATAATATAATCAGCACGAATATGGATAAAATTTTTAAAATAATCATTATTCTCAACAAATTGTCATTATTCTAAGTAAACACGTCATTTTCCACAAATTTCGTCATTGTCATGAACAACAGTTTTTACTTAATATTAAATATCTCTTAAATTACTTAATTTTTTTTCGTGACTCTTACAGAAAGGGAATTCTATTTCGGTGCCTTTTAACACCAGAAACTTTCAGAGCAATATTTAAGGGTTTTTTAAAAAACACAATTTTTGGCCTAAAATAACATTTTGAGTAGATTCACCCCTCTGAGAATTTTTAAAATCTTAAAGTTTTATTTATCTTCGCCTAGAGCTAGATTTTCTTTTTTTTAATTTATGTTTTCGGTTAATTTTCAATGCAAATAATCGGATAATAGTCATTAAGTAACAGGCACAAGAAAAAATATTTTTGTCGGCTTGTGTAATGAGGGCCGCAAGTGTGAAGCTTAGGGGGAAGTGGGGTAGATACGATTCTAGCAGAGTAGGAACGGTCTGTGAGACTGCGCGTCCATAGTTAAAGGTTAATTATTTTAAATATAAATAAAACGCGTGGTAAAAGGAAAAGAATAAGGCGAGATGATTAACTAGATAAATCTCGCAAGCTTTATCCTCCTATCATCTCATAGTCAAACAAAATTATTTAGTAAACAAAGTTCACACACAATTTAATCAATTAATTTTATTTACTTAATCCTTTGTTTGGGAAACATCTATATCTATATTATAATATATAAAACTCAAAGGTGACTGACTGACATGGTGATCTATCAACGCACAGCCCAAACCACTGGACGGATCGGGCTGAAATTTGGCATGCAGGTAGATGTTATGACGTAGGCATCCGCTAAGAAAGGGTTTTGATCAATTCTACCTCCAAGGGGTTAAAATACGGGATCAAAGTTTGTATATAATAATATTAATAATACTTTTTAACGCGAGCGAAGCCGCGGGCAAAAGCTCGTTGTTCAAATAAGAACATAGCACGTAATTCACCAACGTGCGATTTTTGTTTAGAAATACAATTCAAACCTCTCATGTTCGATAAGTATAAGCTTAGAAAATTTGCTGAAAATAAAACGAAGTACTTTCTAAGAAAAACAAAACAGTCGGGTAATAAATACTTAGTAATTTGGCAGTAATTTACAAGACATGACCACAAAACACGATTAAAATATGGACGGTGGCGAGATGAGCCGGGGTCACGCCGGCAAGCAAGCACGAGTTTACCGAACGACACACGAACACTATAGTTTCGGCAGGGCCGAAAGTTTCGGCTATATTTTGGCCGAAACCGAAACTAAAGCCGAAACTGGATTTTTTGGCCGAAACTGGCCGAAACAGAAAGTTCGGTCGGTCACTATTTTTTATTATGGCACTTCGGCTACAAAACCATGGCCAGTGTCGAGTAAATGGCGGCAAATTCAAAATATCGATGTATAGCAACCCTGTCTATAGCCGGAATTATAGTTTTGATCTACAAACTACGAATAATAAAGTTCCTTAGTTTTTATTATTCGTATTTCGTAGATCAAAACTATAATTCCGACTATAGACTGGGTTGCTACAAGTCGATTTTTTTAATTTGTCGCCATTTACTCGACACTGGTCATGGTTTTATAGCCGAAGTGCCATATAAAAAAAAAGAATCAAGAAACTAAATGTAAAAAAAAATAATTGTCGTTGCATGGCCATTGCTATAATGGTTGCTATGGAAAGAGTTTCTTGTCTTTGTCCACTGAAACTCAAGTCGATGGGTGGCGCTATGCTCGGGAAAAAGATATGTAGACATGGGAAAGAAACTGTCATTACTTTCTTCCGAAGAATCGACTGGGCAACGCCGTGCTAGCTATGCAGTTATAGTGTGAGTAAGGTAATGTAGACTAGGGTGACCCAGTGAGTGCGAAAACAAGGAGCAAGAATTGAGCGGAGCAATTAGTGTAGATGGCGCCTGGGTAGATCCGGATAGTTCTGGGTTGAGCCTTACCTATCCCGCCTCCTTTGACGGTATATGACATGATGAACACAGCTGTCAATTGATTCAAGACAGCGTTTTCTCGCTATTCTAGCAGTTTTTATTTTAATTTTTTAACGGGCAATTGGCCCACCACACATTTCCACCACTGCAACTCCTGTGTCGCTAGGATCCAACTAAGAAAACCCTTTGATATGATCTCAGGGGCAGGGACAACCTAAATCTGTCTTGGGACCCGCAACGAAATTAATCAGAAGAAAGGTAGGAGGAGATATCCAGTTTCTCTCCCCAAGCAAAGCGGGAGACAGCCAAATTGTAATTTCTAGCAGCTATAATAATATCTATGGATGCTTCACACCACGTCAGTCTGGCCCCGTGCTAAGTACCTGAAGGACTTGTGTTACGGGTACCAGACAACGGAATTACATTTAATAATTTTATACTAAACGTATAATACTTAAGATTTTTATTATAATACTAGCTGTCCCGGCAAACGTTGCTTTGCCATAATATATTTGCCATATTATTTTATTGAAGTGACTAAATAAGTATGTCACCATGGCAACGTCGATCGCTATCCCGTCGTACAAACAATGGTCGCCGTCAGTCTCAGGTTGTAATAATTAACTATTATTTATTCAACAAATGCACTTATCAATTTATAAAGTACTGAGTAGCCGATTCTCAGACCTACTGAATATGCATATAAAATTTGGTAAAAATTAGTAAAGCCGTTTCAGAGGAGTTCGTGGACTAACATTGTGACATGAGAATTTTATATATAAGATGATATACATCCATGACCCAGGAACTTTTGAAACTTTTTGTTCCGTCGGCGGGATTCGAACCCGCGATCCCCGGCTTGAGCTGCCACACACTCTTAACCATTGAGCCACAGAGGTCGTCAAGCTATGGAGCTGTCGTGTTACCGTCGCTGATCTGTACCTTGTGGGCGGGCGCGGGCAGGTGCGGCGGCGGCGCTCCCGGGAACAGCAGGCCTCCGCCGAGCAGCGCTCCGCCCCCAGGCACGCCGTGCGGCAGCCCCGACGCGTGGATCTGTTGCTGAGAGGAACACCAAGTTAATCGTGTACACCTGACGAGGTGGAACTGTCTATACAGGGTGTAACAAAACTAAGTGATAACACTTTACTGTGTGTACGTGTTCCTTGTAGAGAATTCACTGTGAAAGCAGCAGCGCTGAAAGATGATTTTTTATTTCATTTTGTATGGGGAAACTCGTGACGCTAGGGTGCTTGCCCATACAAAACTGAAAAAAAATTGGTCTTTCATCGCTACTAATTTACAGTGAACTCTCTACAAGGAACACATACACACCCTAAAGTATTATCACTTAGGGCCTGTTTCACCACTTCCTGATAAAGTGCCGAATAGGCTATTCACAACTTTTTTGACAGATTCTCCATACTTCATCTGTCAAGTTAAGTGGTGGATAGTCTATTCGGCACTTATCAGGAAGTGGTGAAACAAGCCTTTAATTTTGTTACACCCTGTAGATATAGAGGAGCACCAAGTTAATTGTGTAGATGGCACATCAAAAGGTGGATCTGAATAACGCCCGTAATTAATAATATTACACGTTAATCGTGAACAAGTGGAACTAAAGTGCTTTGGGATCTGACTATAGATAACGCCTGGGTAATGGGAATAATATGACACAATATTATACGTACGTATTATATTTTGCTGAGAGGAGCTACAAATTAATAGTATAGATGGCAGTTGGTACATGACAAACCGTGGAATAAATGTTACATGACATTGAACTCACTCTATCAAATAATAATGATGAGAGCTAAGATCAAAATCCTACAAGGGTAATGGTATTTTATCCTATAACATGTTACAAATCACGAATCAAGACATAATATTAAAGAGCTGTTTCAGCGGCAGAAAAACATCCTTTTCTGCTTAAAGTTGATGATTTGATGGCAAAGACTTTGTGTTTTAACTAAACTAACTTTCACAAATAATTACTACACCAAAACGAAGATATAAATACTAACAACTTACGAGAGGAGGTCCAAAAGTTCGCGGAATGGAGGGGATGGAGTGGGGATAGGGTAGCTCGCTTAGTGTCATACTAATTGAGCACTCATAATTAGTATATATATAAAATCTCAACCCTATAGCGCCATTCGTTTACGAGTACTCGCCTGCTAAACAAGTCAATTCGGAAGCAAACTGCAACTATGGAGAAAATTGAACATCGCGCTGTGATAAAATTCCTTACCAAGCAAGGAAAAAACGTTCAAACCATTTTAAATAAAATGGAAGCCGTTTATGGAGATCAGTGCCCTGGTAAAACAATGGTTTATAAGTGGCATGGACTTTTCAAACATGGTCGAGATTAAATTGAAGACGACCCTCGCTCTGGGCGGCCAGTTGAGGCCACCACATCAGACATCGTCAAAAAAGTCGAAAAACTTGTACTGGAAGACACACGTTTAAAGAAAAAACAATTATCTGCATTTTGCGGATCCTGCAGGACCACTTGGGCATGACAAAAGTCAGTGCAAGATGGGTGCCGAGAATGCTCACGCCGCTTCAAAAACAGCAGCGCATCGACGCGTCTAAGCACTTTTTGGAGGTGTGTGGAGACAACCCTGTGCAGATTTTGGAGCGGATTGTTACTGGAGATGAAACATGGATTCATCACTTTGAACCTGAATCAAAACAGGAGTCCATGCAATGGCACAAAAAGGGTACACCACCTCCCAAGAAATTCAAAGTGTCAGAATCGGCTGGAAAGTTGATGGCCACTGTTTTTTGGGATTGTGAGGGAATATTACTGATTGATTATAAAGAAAAAGGTACCACTATAACCGGAGAATACTACGCATCAATATTGGAAAAGTTAAAGGAGGCAATTAAAGAAAAACGTCGTGGAAAATTGGCCAAGGGTGAGTTGCTTTTGCAAGACAACGCGCTGGTTCACAAGAGCCGAGTTGCCATGGCTGCTCTTCACACGCATGGATTCGAACCACTTGTTCACCCACCCTACAGTCCAGACCTGGCCCCTAGCGATTTTTATTTGTTTCCAAATTTAAAAAAAGAGCTAAGGGGAAGGAAATTTTCCGACGATAACGAAGTGAAGGAGGCAATTTCGGCGCATTTTGAGGCCAAAGACAAAAAATATTTTTTCGATGGTTTAGAAAAATTAATCCATAGATCAAATAAATGTATTAACACTTAAGGGTGATTATATTGAAAAGGAAAAATAAATTTATTGTTATATTTTATTAACAACCCTTTCATTCCGCGAACTTTTGGACCTCCCCTCGTAGTTTTCCTGTATGTGTATTTGCGTGTGTATTTGTGTGTGTATTTGCTTACACATTTACAGCATGCGGGTAGCATAGCATGCGAATGAGATTAAAATTACATAAACTTAGCCCTGCTGTTGTAATTAATAGTGCGTAAACCAACGTTTTGTTCTTATCTATAAGGTGGAAATTCACTTTCACTACTTCCTTAAAAAGTACCTTCAAAGTTCATTGATCGTACTACTTTCTAAAGTCTGGTCGTCCATAAGAAATAAATTCAGCCTTTTTTAGGGTTCAGTACCCAGAAGGTAAAATCGGGACCCTATTACTAAGACTTCGATGTCTGTCTGTCCTTCTGTCCGTCTGTCTGTCAGCAGGCTGTAACTCGAGAACGGTAATAGCTAGAGAGTTGAAATTTTCACAGATTGTGTACATCTGTTGCCGCTATAACAACAAATACCAAAAACAAAATAAAATTAATATTTAAGGGTGGCTCCCATACAACAAACGTCATTTTTTTGGCTTTTTTGCCCTTTTAAATCAGTAATGGCAACAGGTAAGTACTTCACTTTTTCACAAAATCCTTAGTTATATGTGTACTTTAATATTTAATAATAATATTAAAATAAAATAAAAAATTAAGGGGGGCTCCCATACAAAAAACACAATTTTGCTCTATAATGGTAACCCTTCGTGCGCGAGTCCGACTCGCACTTGGCCGATTATTTGTTTTTATTCAAAAACACAAGAAAAGTTATCTTATTAGAGCTATAACTCACTGGGACGCCATCGCGACGTAGCCAGTGACATTACCATGTCACCTCTATGTCGCTGCAAAGCGGTGTTTATAAACTTAAAGGCTCCATTCCACCGCGGCGCACGCTGTGCACGGCTACACGGATTTATTTCTTTGGCTTGAGTCAATTCGTGCGTAGCGTGTCCGTGGGTTGCAGTGGACACGGTCACATAATATATTTTCTGACAAAGCGAAGCTTGACGCACGTGCGTAGCCTCTCCGTGCGCCGCGGTGGAATGGAGCCCTAACTTTAAGAAAGAAACCGCTTTGCCCTTACAATAAAAATTATGTTGTATCAACCTAATACCTATTCGTTATGTGAGACCGAAGTTTCAGAGCACAAATTCTATCTATCAAATGAACCCATGTAGCCTTATCGTCCTCATATCGACTAGATAACGCCAAAATTAGATTATCGCGCATGAACCGTACATTTTTCCGGGATAAGAATTATCCTATGTCCTTTCCCAGGACTCAAAAATCGGTTTAGGGGTTTAGACGTGAAGTTGTAACAGACAGACAGATAGACACACTTTCTCATAAGTTATAACATTAGTATGGATTTTTATATCGATCTGATGTCTGCCTGACGCGTTTACCAAGAGATTTTGAATATCTAGAAGTTAGTAAACAATTAAGAATATAAATCTTTAGCCCTAGAATTAGAAAACACACAACTTAATGATGTATAGTTTATGGAAAAGGTTAGTATGGTGCTAATTTTAACAAACTTGTTGGGGTACACATCTAAGGTTTAAATCAAAATAGCCTTATTGATAAAACAACAGGATTTGTAATGTTAATTATAAAAAAAACCTTTATGTATCCCAACATATCCGAATGTCTCTTATTATAAGTTAAATATAAAGTAAAAAAAAACATTAACAGCATATTATATTCTGTTCATTTAAACAAATTAAAAAATAAATTATGAAGTTATTACCAGTAGGTATACTATAATTAACTGACAGACACATACAATCAGAATTATTATACACTTTGAAACAAAAAATAGTGACACATTTGATTGTGACAATATTAAAACCAGTGCAGTAACTAAACTACGGAATGTTAATCACAAACAAATAAAACTACATTTTCCTTTGACTTACAAGAAGTTGTTGCAGGCCTTGTTGCTGCTGTTGCTGCAAACAACATCAAAGTATTCCATATTTAAATACGCAACTACAAAATTAAAAAAAGAATGTCAACTTTTTTTCTTGATTACCAGTACATTCAGACTTTTTTGAAATTTTTTTATATGATTATGAATTGTTTCAATGCAAACATACACAAATACTACTTTTATCTGTGGTATAATTAGTTGCTTATATTTCTGTTATTATAAAGGGTAGTACTATATGGATAAAAAGTAAATACCATAGTTCAATTTTTTTTTCCAATAAATTTAAGATTTGGCCTGGCCAGAAATAAAAAAAATAGACAAAGGTTGCCAATTTTTTAAATGTTGCAACACTAAATTGAAATTTAGTTTCCAGATAAACTAATCAGGCGCTAGGCATTTACTATTTAAGCATAAGTTAGTTGATACTGTCGGATACCACCACCGTGCTTCTGATTGAAACAAAGCATCAACTTACCCCTATAATTGCATTAAGTTCAGACATAGTGACCTGCTTAGCTCTCTCAACTGCAGCCGCCACCTGTTGCTGGTGCTCTTGTGCGAGAAACGGCAACACTTGACCAATAATTGCACTCAACCTCTTTGCTATCTCCGTCTGAAAAAAAATAACTGACACTACAAAAATATTTTGTTGCTTACAAGTCTAAAGTTTTACTAGACATCTGTGTAATTAAAACATTTATGTTTTTACATTTATAAATGTAATAATAAAAATAATTTATAGTTGTTTCAACATTGTAGGATGATGACTCACCTGTTTGTGCATTTCAACATTTAGTCCATAAGACATTTCGTAATACTGCAATAGAAAAAATCATGAATTACTATTTCGAAAATAGAATACTTGATATTACCTTTTTAAATAACTGTTCAGTTGGGTTGGCTGAAGCAAGGTTTTTTTATAAGCAGCATTTAGCATAGACAAAGAAATATATAAAGAATAGTCAGTACAAAGCAGTTATAACTATAAGATACATAAAATATAGTAAAATTGCAAACAAAATTATCAATCACAGTCAGAATAGAAACAACCTTGCTCCATCAACAGTTTTTTAAGAAACAATTATACATACATTGAAAATACTCTTTGGGGAAGAACTAACGTGGAGCTGGTCTACCAGAATCTGATGGCAATTTTTGACAGCAGATTTTCAAAAAATATCCTTGATCATTAGATAAATTTTTATATTTGCATGTTTCACACACAAAATAAGCCGCTAAAGGAATAAAAAGGGATGAAAATGTTTTATTCCTATTACCCCGGTATTGCTAGTCAATTTATTTTCTCACTTTTTGCCATCAGATTCTGGTAGACCTATACTTATGTAATTGTAGTGTGAAAGAAACTAAACAGAAAGAAATTACCATAACATAATGCCTTTGCATTTCTGTTTTCTCGCTCGCCAGTTTCTCGCATTCTAACTTCAATCTGCAAAAGATATTGGGTACTTGTTAGTTAAAAAACTCGTAACTTTGTACAGGGTTTCATTTTTTTTTTTTTATAAAATAATAAGGGGCAAAGGATGGACCTGATGGGAACGCGACTACTGTCGCCCATGGGCACTCGCAACATAAGAAGAGATGCAGTTGCCGACCCATCATTCATTGCATAGTAGTTAGGATATAAAAAAGAGAAAGAATAATTTGAACCTACTGATAAAAGTTACTTTTAGATGAGACAAATAAAATGATACATAAGTGTAATAGCAAAAATGTAATTCTACTGTATTTTCTTTGCAAATAGTCTACTAAAAAGAGTTCAGAGTAGACTACCTAGTAGTAGGATGGTGCTTTAACCTTAAAGCACCATCCCTTTTCTTGAGGTCATTAAAAACAAATGGTCATCTTGCTAATCTTTTAACACATTTATGATTATGACTTTTATCGTCCACATTATGAATGCAAGCTGTTTCCTTTTTTAAATAGTTATAATATTAGCATATTAACAACTTTTTTTGACTACTAAATTCTATGAAGAGAAAGTAGTTTTTGAGGTCACAGCAATTAGCTAGCATCTAATACTTTTAGAAATCAACAGAGTGACTTGTAGACTTTAGAATTTTTGGGATATGTTATAAACTCCGTTACTTTCTTACCGATAAAGACAGGATCAAATACATACAAAATACTTACGAGTGATACTGTGCTTGTAAAAAATTAAATTCTTCCTTTATACGTTCTAATGTATCGGCGATTGTAAACTTTATCGGTCCAGAGGACGGTTGGGGTCCCTAAAATAAAGGTACATTCGTGAAATACGTGCAAACGTATCATAAAACATTTCAATGGCCAATTTGTAAATTAAAAAAACTTACCCGAACGGCGGCGGCCGGATGCCGAGCTTGTGTGGGATACATGATAAGTGTTTTTACAAATTTAACACAAAATCAAATATATATCTCTTTTGATCCATGAATTTTGGACAAACACGAGATCATTTTCCTAATTGTATAAGTTTCGCTATGATGCACTTGTCGCGTAAGTGAACGTTACAGACAATGATAGGCACAAACTTTGTTCGAAAACATGGAAATAATCAGTCATAATTAAACCATTTGCAGTTATAACACAAATACATATTAAAATAATTCAATAGTGATACTATTTTTGTGAAAAACAATAAATGCAACAGTTAAAAATCCACGCTGCAATTTCCGATTTTCTAACTTCACTTCGTAATTCGCTGACTTTTCGTCGCTTCGGCACCGCTCAAACTTCACTTGTCAAATGCCACAGAGCACAGACACGCCACAGACAACTGACAAACCGAGCATAGACACTCGCCATAGACAAATATTATATTTTTTCACTATGATTTAGTCGAGGTCCGAGGATACTACTCATTCGTCTTTTAAGTTTTTTTAAGTGTTTTTATACAAAAAATGCGTCAAAATTCGAATAGGTACGTAAAACGATAATTAATCTCTTGTTTTGTCAGGGCGAGCGAAGCGAGGGCTCGGTTCGCTTAAACCTATCTCACAATTAGTCACAACACTTGAAGACAACCTGAGCATTTTTGTAGTACACTTTATTGCGTATTAATTCAATGTATTCACCAAACAATCACCATGTGAAGCCATGTGTCTATGGTTTGGTTACTATTTAAAATCGGCCAAATGCGAGTCGGACTCGCGCACGAAGGGTTCCGTACCGTTACAGCGTATTCACACGAGACACGAGTCACGACTCACGACACGACACGATTCATAGACAAATATAAATTGCACGACAGACGTCACACAGTCTGTCGTTTGAACGTTTTCACACGAGTGACGATTTCTGCGAAGACACCGCATTCACTTATGGCTGGCTTACACGTGTTATGTAGATACTTGTCAACTAAATTTAAACTAATGACTATATTATACTTACTTAACTAAGTATGAACTTGCTATTTAATACTTAATTTTGTGTTTACAAATTCCAAATTTAAAATTAAGTTAAAATTTAGTTAACTACTTATCAACTTAATACGTGTAAACCAGCCATTCGTACTTAAAAATAAGTCATTTATTGTTGGGTTTTGTACCTAGGCCTAAGTAGGACTTAGGACTAAGATAGTTTAAGCTTAATAAAAAACGTAGTCATATAATATAATATTATATTATGTATGTATTAAATAAAGTATTAGAATATGGTAGTATAAAATATACTTATATTTGTCTACAAAAATTGCATAGCTTTTTACGTGTGTTTACGGATTCGCATTACTTGAACTATAGTTTATCGATATCATGAATTAAATGACTTTCTTTTCTGTATAATAATGTGCTTCGAAATGATCGACAAATAGAAATATTCAAGAAAATAAACGCACACGACTTGTATGAAAATAAGCACAAAATGGCCACGCGATGACGGGCTAAAGTTACATCTATGTATATCCTTAATTTGTGATTAATTAGTATAGAACAAAGTCGCTTTTTTATCCCTCATGTCCCTTTGTTCCCTTTAATCTTTAAAACTACGCAACGGATTTTGATGCGGGTTTCTTTAATAGATAGAGTGATTAAAGAGGAAGGTTTATAAGTATAATAACATTAGTTAAATAGTGGAGAAATACTGTTATTGTTGGGGTTTCTAATGTGAATTACATTTTTTTCTGCTTACATTGATGCAGTTGAGGCTGACCTGCGTGGCCTTCAAGTCAGTAACTGGCAAGAGGTAGCGCAGGACAGGGCTCAATAGCGGAAGCTCATTTCGGAGGCCAAGATCTACTTCGGGTCGCTGAGCCAGCGGAGCTAGTTAGTTAGTTAGTTCCTCTAAAATTGCATACGCAGGCTGAACCCTACGAGATTTGTTAAATACTTAAAATACCTTATTGATTTAATAAAGACCTATATTAAGGCCCTTTACAGCATATGATTTAAATGAATAATTTCGAAGATAATAATATAATACAGATTCTAAAATTGCGCGACGTAGCTTTTGCGACGGTACCGACCACAGAGCTTTGTTTTAGCTCCGTGGTAGTTGGTACCTTGTTGTGGTGGTTCCGACCAATGCAGGCCGACTAATCCTACGGGTAGAACTACTGAATCGATAATCATTTCTTCAGTGAGTTACAAAGGCTGTATAATATTATGTATATTTTATACCCGTGCAAAGCCGAGGCCAGTCGCTAGTAAATGATAAATTATAATCTAAGTTCTAACAGCCTGCCAAATTGCATAGCGATTTGTCGGCGAGCTATACGCGGTCATATTATTACTATATTATATTACCCACACCTAGTATTATAATTTATAATATTATGGTCACAGATCCCTTTTCTCTGTTCTCGAGAAAAGCTGCAGACGTTCAATGTTCCTTTTAAGCTTTAATCCTTCGATCGCGGATTCTTGGAAATCTATTGTTCTAGCGGCCACGTCATGTGGCCGCTTTAACACTTAAGTGCGTTTTTAAATATTTACACCTACACAAGTAAGCACGGATATTACTAAATCTTCTCTAAACATATTCCTAATAAAATGAATAATATTTTAAAATATCTATAAACATGCGGTTTTTTTACCAATTTATGGTATTCTTATCTCTCTCGACTCTCAACTTATACGTGATTAACGAGAGCGGTATGGGTATACCACAGATTTAGGATAGGTAGATGGCTTCTTAGCTCGCCAGCGCGTGGCCATTTTATGCTTGTGTGCAATTGCCGTAGTGTGCGTGTAAGGATGGGCGATCTGCTTGTATATATCGATAAAAATATAAAATTAGAATACAGCTATCGACCAATAGTCGACCATAATTTTATGTTATAGATTTTTATTAAACGACATCACAAAAAGGAGGTTATCAATTCGACCTGCATGTTCAATTTAGGATACAATATTATGATCATTATATAAAAATACTTATATGAATAAAATATTTAAGTATATAAGTACACAAATAGTTAAAAATAATATACATAATATTATGTATACTCCATAAGTCACGAAGGCTTGACCGGAGTGTAATATCAATAAAATCAACAGTTTTTATAAAAAACAACAGAAGATCAAATATACTTTATTATACTTAACTATTAAACAACAATTTTGTAAAATAACAATTGTTATGTATTGTCGAAGAAATAAAGACGTTAAAGCATTGGATACTTCATACTGGTGACGGGACACTTTTTAATATAATGTGTCCACTGTCCCTACACCAGTGGCCGATCCTTCAGTCAATAAAATATGCCATACATCATAACATAATTATAAGGATTGGACACCGGTGTTAGGACACATTGTATAATATTACAAACATATTAAAAATTAGAAATTAAGGGGCCGGGTGCCATCGAAATTCTCATACATACGTTATACCAAAATCATTTTCTCATACGAAAATATTTAACATGTTTGAGTTATTTTTCAGCTTTTAAATAGTAATTACCTAGGTTCCTGCACAAAAAATTACTACAAAATATTTAAACACTAAAAATATTGTATAACACTAAAAATATATATAAATAAATAGTAAATTTACTACAAAATATTTAAATAGTAAAAAAAAATTTTTAGTTTAAATATTTTGTAGTAAATTTACTATTTATTTATATATTTTCTAGTATTTTACTATATTTTTCAGTGTTTAAATTTACTACAAAATAGTAGTAAATTTACTACAAAATATTTAAACACAAAAAATATTTTTTAGTATTTAAATATTTTGTAGTAAATTTTTGTACAGGAACCTAGGTAATTACTATTTTAAGCTGAAAAAAAGCTCAAACATGTTAAATATTTTCGTATGAGAAAATGATTTTGGTATTGCATATGTATGAGAATTTCGATGGCACCCGGCCTCTTAAATGAAAAATATTCAAACAATGAAAACAGTTGACAACAGTCTTCTTAACAGGGTCTCCTGAAGGTGGTAGTGATAAGGGAGGATTTTCCTCACTTAAACCATCCCTCTTCACTCCATCTCACCACCAGAATACTCGGTTATAATCTAAGCTTAAAAATAATATTATCTTCATTATAGGTCTCTCCGTCCGCGTCATCACCATCATATTGAACTCTTCTTTAGAAGCATTCCAAAAATCAAAAAAAAATGTTAGTTTAGTGTCATTAAATGTACTTAATACTATAAAATATATACATACATAATATTGTACACGGGGCAATATGCTTTATGTAAGTTTTCCATACCTAACCCATCAAGCCCCAAGCGGAACTCAAGTGCCGCATAGCAACTGAATATCTATTGTGTCTGGTATCCGACGATCGAGGTATTAAATTTATTTTATTAAATGATTATGACTTTAGCCTTATTAAAATTTTACATTTTATTAAAAAAAGAGTAATGCCAGGATAAAATTTCAAAAAGTATATCCAAGTAACGATTTGAGTACTTAAAGGGGGGAGGTGTGAGAGCTGTTGATCATTTTACTCTCCGTTAGAACTTTTTTTATTTCAATAAAATCATTATTTCAAAATTACGTTTGAAATGATAATCCCAATATTGTGATGCCTTCATGAGGGAGTAAGGATTAAAAACTTGCATGAAACTTGCGTCTAAATATTTCTGTTCGTCGTCTATTTTGAAGCATTTTCAAATCCTAAAAAAAAATCATTTAGTCCATGACAATATTTTTATCGATAAACTATACTTCAAGTAAAGTGCATCCCTAAAGTACACGTAAAAAGTTATGCAATATTTGTAGCCAAATTATTACTTGATGTGACATTTTTATCACTAATGCCTTATATACCATGATTGAGGGATTATTAAACTTATAAATTTTCTTTTTAGCTTACAAAAATACCGATTGATAAGCCCAAAACACGTTGTTGAAAACTTACGTATGTTATGTTAAATCCACGTGTTTGAGGCATTCCTTGGCCGTTTTTATGGTTTATTATATAGCGCAACCACAAAACCCAACAAGATATTGCATTTAACGTTCACTAAACACTTTTATTTGCACTTTTTAAAACATGAATTAAGCAGACCGACTCCTTTGTTATGTCCCATTAGGTAGGACATAACATTACAAACTTTTGACGTTTATACACCGATATGAGCTTTCTCTTTCACTCAACTTACTGCATCGTTAGTTAGAAAGAGTAACATGATCAACTGTCAAAATATAAGGCGCCCTCCAAAAATGTACCTCCATGAATTGATCGGTGGAGTTTTGGCGGGCATGTGAAAGAGTGCTGTTGTGTTCTTGTATTATTTTCCTAAAATTGTGTTAGCTGGGTTTTTAATGTGTAATATTGGTAGAATATTAACCATTAGATATTCGTGTTCATGCACAAGTGTAGGAAAGTGATGTAATATCCAGAAACGTGCTATTTTGTGTTCCCTCCAAAACTCCATCGAAAGTTTCAGTACGAGTAAAGCGTCTACCACTTTACTGAATCGACCGACTTGACTCCTGTGACTGTATTGACTTTTACTTAGACTTTGACAAGACTTTAGACCTGACGATACATGAAAACGATGATGAAAATTATAATAGGAGGAATATGGTTTTCCCGCCATATTCCTTACCTTTTTACCTTGTCTGTGGCACAACATACACATCCTTTGTGTCAAGTTGCCAAAAAAGAAGAAAAAAAAATTGATCGGTATTTTAGAATATGACACTCACACTGATGACATTGACACACAAAAAAGCCGCGCATGCGCAGTTTAAAAAGCAAACGAACACGACTAATATAGGTATTAAAAAAATATATATTTATTTATTATCTGTTGACAAAAAACGTGACGACTTAGCGGATTGTCGTCTCAAAATCGTGTGTCGTGCTGTGCGGTGTCGTTCCGTGTGAAAACTGTACATAGAAATGTATGGCGCCCGGAGTCGTCACCGCATTTTGTCGTGTCGTGTCGTGTCTCGTGGGAAAACGCTCTATACCCTTTCCTATGTTGAAAATACCGGCTCCCGGTATAAACACATGTTCGCCCGCCATGTTGGGGTAAGTGTGTTCTAAGCTTCATTATTGTAGAGATAGAAATCCTTTCGTATGTTGAAATACCGTCTTCCGGTATAAACACATGTTCGCCCGCCCTGTTGACATACCGGGAGCTGGTATGGGTAAGTGTGTAAAAAAAAGGGCTGTCTGTTGACCATACCGGCTCCCGGTATAACAGATACAGAAAAAAGTGGCTAATGTCACTTCAAATTTGCAAAGGGTAGAGTGCGTTTCATCAAATAGTTCCTTTGCCGTCATGTTGGCACTAATGCAAATTAATGTTGGCACCTTACCCTTACTGTGCTACCTTAAATTAGGGGAGATAATATGTTATCACAAAATGCACTTAAAGAAAATTGTACATAATTCTAACAGCTTTCGCCCGCGGCTCTGCCTACGTTAACGTCTATCGCTCGGGGACCGTTCTATTTCCCGGGATAAAAGGTACCTTATGTCCTTCTCCATACTCCAGAGTTCCAGACAACGTGTACCTATGAAAGTTTTATGATGATCCGCTTAGTACTTTATGTGTGACGGCGTAACCAGCAAAGTTACTAGCTAAAAGCCGAGCTTTGTGAGGGCTCGCATCATCACACCTTCACTGACTGATGATAACACATTTACATGTAAATACTATGTTAAAACACAAATCAATAGGCGTGACAGTTTGTCCGTAAAGTGTACCACAAAATGTACAGGTTGTGAGAAGTACTAGGGCTCGCTTCGCTCGCCCTGATAATATTATTGTACTAGCTTTTACCCGCGCCTTCGTTCGCGTGTATATAGTTTTCGTTACTAGAAGTGCGTTTCATCAAAAAGTTCCTTTGCCATCATGTTGGCATTCTCTGTTAATAACGTAAACACGGTAGACACGCTCTGCATGTATTCATAGGTTTTACTGTATTTATGGGTGATTAAACTGACGCTGGTAACCCTATTTCACTAAGCCGTAATGGCGGCAACCCGAGTTTAATGGAATTATTGGGGCCTAGTTACGTTTTTCACGTTCACAAAACTCTTTCACTCTTAGCACCATCATTCTTTCACCACTCTTTGATGTTTTCGGCATGATTTTCTCACGAAATCACAGTAAAATTATGAAAACTCGCAGAGTATGTCAACCTTGTTTACATTATTGACAGACAGGAATGCCAACATGACGGCAAAGGAACTATTCGATGAAACGCACTATATAGAGGAAAAATAGGCTAAAAATTGTGTTTTTGTATGAGAGCCCCCCTTAAATTTTATTTTTATTTAAATTTTATTATTAATAATTAAAAAACATATAATAACTAAGGACTTTATAAAAATTTCAAATGCCTACGAGTAGCAGTTGCCATTATTGATAACGAGCGAAAAAGGCCAAAAAATAACTTTTTTGTATGGGAGCCCCGCTTACATATAAATCCCATCAAGCCCCGTACGAGCACCGGTGATCGCGACAACTGCAATAGTCAGTAGAATACAATAGCAATTCTTAGAATCCCCGATCGAAGGATTAATTTTGTTTTTAGTATTTGTTGTTATAACGGCAACAGAAATACATATAATCTGTGTGTATTAACACATCTACATATAAAAAGGCGTGATAGTTTTTTCGTAAAGTGTACCACAAAATATTCAGGTTGTGGGGTATACAAGGGCTAGCTTCGCTCGCCCTGATTACTGTAAGTCTGAAATACTCTGGAACTCTGAAGTCTGAACCAAACTGATGGACAGGATCACTGAACAGATGCCAGTCTGATTGTGTAACCGACCCTGGGTACATAAATTGTTGTTAATTATCATAATAATAATAATAAATTCTTTATTTGCACACACTTAAAAGAGATAAAAACAAAAGAATTAATAACAGCAAAAAGAAAATATCAGCAGTTTCTTCCTTCTTTCTTCTTTCCTTCTTCATTAAACTTTATCTTACATAATATTATTATTATTTTGTTGCCAAGTAGCAAGAAGCAACTAGCAAGCTGCAAGCATAAACTACCCTTTGGGCTACCCCACACGGGCGGCCAGTTCCTGACTCCTGTAAAGAGGCAAAGACGCAATCGAGATATTTTATAATATATTACTAGATTACTAGATAACGCCTGCAACTCCCGTTCTCCCAAAATTCGTTTATTGCGTGGGAACCGTACATTGTTCCGGGATAAAAACTATTCTATGTCTTTTCCCGGGACTCAAAGCATGAAGAGGTAACAGACTGATAGAGAGATAGACAAAGAGATAGGTAAAATATGGATTTGAGTTCCTGGCAACCCTAATTTGACAGTTCGGAAAATCGTTTTTATCTGTCAGTCAGTCATCTGCTGCCGTTGGACGTCGTTTCGCCGATCGCTGTTCGATAGCAAGTGTTGTGTTGGAGTGTTTTGAAATTGCGTATATTTGCTTGATACAAAAAGTGCGACAGTGCATTCAAATGATTATTCTCAGAAGAAAGTGCTGTTCATAAAGTGAAACGTGTGCATTTTTTTGTATCAAGAGAAGCAGTATGGATATCAAAACAGCCGCCTATCACATATATAATGCAGCTCGCAACGGACACCTCACCAGATTAAAGGTAAATTACAAAGATTTATCGTTATTTACTGAACGCTCCCAAGATCTCAAACACTTCCGTTTCATAAAATATGTATTAATGCTCTTCAAGCGAGCCACAAAAATCGTTACACATGCTTTTTATCTTTTATTTCACAAAGAAATGATAAATGCCTCTGTTACAAATATAATCGAGTACATTATCGTCATATTACGATGCACGGCTTACGTCGACTTGTTAACTCAGTAATAAAAAATAATATTTTTTTATCTTTCCCAGTAAATGTGTTATAAATACCTACGCGTTATTTATTGGCCCCAAAAACGCATGATGAGGTTAAAGATAAGCAATTCGTCGTCATTTATTGCTTTCCAAGCAGATAAAGTATTCTAGCTGTTTATTTGCATATTTTTGAGTAAGTTTATTTAATTATTATTGTTTGGGGTCCACACTTTCGTCGATTTGTGTATTTAAGGAGCATCTTTAGAATATAAGGTCTTTCTATACTCAATAATACGACTATGTCACTACTATCAGGACATCCATAATATAAGGCATAGCCAGATGGTATTATTCACAAACGCTTAGCTTTCAGCTTATCCACTACCGGGTAGTGACTACCCTGTTTGATTAATTAATAATAAAAGTTCTGATTGGCAAAAGATCAAGCACATATTCTCAGTACAAAATTGTGTCATTTGTATCAACTAGTGAAGTGGTGGGGCGCGTCATTTCAAATTAGACAAGCTCTACCTTTTGCATACATAATATAAATAGTTTATATAATAACAATCAACCGGTTATTAACCTGCATTATCCCAATGATATGGAAGAATGGTAGCCAAACAAAAAAAAAGATTTGCTATACCTTACCTACATAAACAAACAAACCTAAGCCTTAGCTTGGCTATTAGTCATAGAGTTGATAATTACTAGTTATATTATGATACCTTTTTGTAGAGATAAACTACGATAACATGGCGCGCCCCTCCAAATTACTGTTTCAATGTGTGTAGTCACATCCTTATGAAAGAGTTTGTATGTAGTTGTACTAATCAACCAATCAACCAGTACTCGTAATATTTCACTTAATGCCTTTTCACTTATTGCCAAGATTTGTTGGTCAACTAATCATAACTAGCCGACCATGCAAGACAACACACTACAAACGTTTTGACAACACACTTCAAACATATTGAATTTTGGAGGGGTGCGCCATGTTATCGTAGTTTATCTCTAGTCTTATTTGTCCTTAGAAACAAAAGTGAGACATTATTATTTTGTAAAAATAAACTTGTAAAGAAACTGTGAATTTGGTAAAAATAGGAACAAAATACTGTAAGTTTGTAAGTTTAAATATTTGTAAGTTTTGGCAGTTTTGAACTAATGACGTCTTATGTTGTATGAGCTTAGATGAGCAGGATAATTTAAAGTTGTTTTGATTATAATTAATTACACAAACAAGAAGACAACCTTGACAGCTGAATAAACTAGTTACAAATCATAAACCAAAATTAATTTTAGAATAACTTAAGAATTATTTATCAATAGAAGGTTTTAACAGAAAGATAAAATACTGATGTACAATTGCACAAAAAATTGTTAATCATGCCTTAGCCTGTTGAAATCTACCCTTTGTCCTTTCAATTTGAATATAAATTTTATTTGGTTGGCATGAAGAGACAAACTTTTACAATATTAATCCTTTTGGGGCTTGAAGCATTAAATTAGTATTACTAATTATGTATTCTGTGGTATTAGGGAGATCGCAGACGGCACACTTTTCGTGTGATCGAGTCTGCGATCTCCTTAAAATTTACAGACCACACTTTAATTAAAACTAGCTATTTAACCGAGCTTTGCTCGGTAATAAAACACGAATAAAATGACATTTTCTAAAAATGATTCCTAGCTAGATCGATTTATCGCCCCCGAAACCCCTTATATACTAAATTTCATGAAAATCGTTGGAGCCGATTCCGAGATTCCAATTATATATATATATATATATATATACAAGAATTGCTCATTTAAAGATATAAGATATTAAATGAAATGCAATAAGATTTAAATTAAGAACATTATAGACTGATCTATCAATAATACAAATCATAGAAAATACTGATTTTGGCCAGCAGATTTGTTTAGCATAACATATATATAGCATATATGGACAGGAAAACAAAACAAGTAAAATATAAGAGTAGACATAATAAAAACTATGTTTAAATTTAAATGTTAACTAGAAGTTGAACTACTAATAAATTGATGTTTTATTATTCAGCGAGACATAGGCGACATATTTGTAGCATTGTAGTTGCATTTTCTAGTAAGATAGATACCAGAAAAAAACGAAATCACAAAGAACATAGGCCTTTACCAAAGAAAGACTAATGTATTTTAGGTAAAAATACTCAAAACTACCTTACCAAAGAAAGACTAATGTATTTTAGGTAAAAATACTCAAAACTAAGTAACGAATAAAATTCATTATTATTAATTTGACTATTAGCAATAAAAATGTAAAAGATTTTCTCTCATTCAAATGAAATTTTCGGTTTTATAAAACGAAGTATAGATTTTTTACCACATAACTTTTCTGTGACCATAGAAAATCCAATGATTTTTTCTTAAAAACAAAAAAAATCGGAATGTTTTTTATGTTCTATGAAATGCTATAAAATAAGCTATAATTCTTTCATTTACTGTCTTCAAAAATCCTGATAGATTTCATAAAATACAAATGTCCCTAGACTTAGTTGATGTGTGTTTTTGAAAATTGACCACTTTAGAAGCTCATAGCATGGCAATGATTGGAGATAGATGTAACATAGTGTAAATGACATAGTTGTAGTAAATTTTATTAGCTTTTATTATGTAGAAGACACTTTTTCTTTACTACGTACCGTTTTAAAGATATGAGCCAAAAACTCAAAAACGGGAACTTTAACCATAATCCCCCCACCCCGGCTCACCCCCTAGGGGCGGGGACTTTTAGTATGTTTATCTTCTAGGCATCCTAAACACATTTCTGAAGAAATTGCTTAGGTTGCAGCTCACGCACTCTACACCTGCTTTTGGGCTATTCTTTGGGTGGATTATAAAGTAGGTAATACACAAAAAAAGAAATCTGCCGACTTTTTATATTTGACATATGCAACCATCGTGACGTCATGTGTGATGTGACGTGCAGAGATCATTTAGCCAGTATAAGCGGACCCATTATTTTCTATAATAAAGTCTTTTATTCCCAAACCAAATATGCTTTCTGGCATAGCTATGCCATATAAACCAACATGCTATGCTGGCTAGCATAGCATATTTCTGGCCTCTGTCTCTTTTTTAACTGTCACGAGTGACTCTTTTCTTACCTACACTAATACAATGTTTAATTATTGTAATTTTATACTCCATATTTTTTCCATATTTTCGATTTTTAGTCCATATTTTTCCATATTTTCGATTTTTTAGTCCATATTTTATGTACATATTTTGGATTTTTTAATACATATTTTTCCGGGCCCTAGTAATCACTAATCACATTAATTGTTACATTTCCTGTGATAATGAATCATTAGAGAAAGTAGGTGGAGTGTATTGACCTCATTTTATTGTTTACAGCATATGATAGTAGGCGGAGAGAAATTCCACACTATATTTTATTTGTGATATTTTTCAATCTTGCCCAGTTTCTTCAAGGCTATTTGACTGGAATTTATCTATTCAACAGTGTTTTTGATTAGTTAATATTTTAAGAGCGGGCTGTAAAATTTTGCTGTGTTTTCTAATAGGTATTACGATCCCGGAAGACCATTGACTCAAATGAAATTGAGATTTATTTAATCATTGTATATATTTATCTCATATTTGGCTAACGGAAAACACGATTCACTTATTTTGACTCGATAGTTATATTTTTCGAAATTATGAATCTTTCTCGGCTTTTCAACAAATATCTGTTACACTTATCGAGTTTAAACTATCATTAAATAACTTGCACTACTACAATCACCCACTTTATAAAATAATAGCTAAAGGATATAATTAGCATTGTATTTAATTTTTATGTAATCATCAAAAACATTTTTAGGACTTACGACCTTTACTTTCGTGTTATCTATACTAATATTATAAAGCGGAAGAGTTTGTTAGTTGATTTGTTTGAACGCGCAAATCTCAGGAATTACTGGTTCTATACTTAATATTATAAAGCGGAAGAGTTTGTTAGTTTGTTTGTTTGAAAGTGCTAATCTCAGGAATTACTGGTCCGATTTGAAAAATTCTTTGAGTGTTAGATAGCCCATTTATCGAGGAAGGCTATAGGCTATATTTTATAACGCTAAGACTAATAGGAGCGAAGAAATAGAGGAAAATGTGGAAAAAACGGGAAAAATTATATGAAATGCTTATTTAGTAATAGTTTGAACGCGCTAATCTCAGGAACTACTGGTCCGATTTGAAAAATTCTTTCAGTGTTAGATGGCCCATTTATCGAGGAAGGCTATAGGCTATATTTTATCACGCTAAGACTTATAAAAACGAAGAAATAGAGGAAAATATGGAAAAACGGGGGAAATTATGTGAAAGGGCCTATTTGAACGCGCTAATCTCAGGAACTACTGGTCCGATTTGAAAAATTCTTTTACTGTTGGATAGTCCATTTATCGATAAAGGCTATAGGCTATATTTTATCACGCTGAGACTAATAGGAGCGAAGAAATAGAGGAAAATGTGGAAAAGACGGGAAAAATTATATGAAATGCTTATTTAGTAATAGTTTGAACGCGCTAATCTCAGGAACTACTGGTCCGATTTGTAAAATTCTTTCATTGTTAGATAGCCCATTTATTGAGAAAGGCTATAGGCTATATTTTATCACGCTAAGACTTATAAAAACGAACAAATAGAGGAAAATATGGAAAAACGGGGGAAATTATGTAAAAGGGCCTATTTGAACGCGCTAATCTCAGGAACTACTGGTCCGATTTGAAAAATTCTTTTACTGTTGGATAGCTCATTTATCGGTAAAGGCTACAGGCTATAATTTATAACGCTAAAACTAATAGGAGCGAAGAAATAGAGGAAAATGTGGAAAAACGGGGGCAAATTATTAGAAAGGGCTTATTGGAACGCGCTAATCTCAGGAACTACTGGTCCGATTTGAAAAATTCTTTCAATGTTAGATAGCCCATTGATTGAAAATGGCTATAGGATATATTTTATCACGCTAAAACTAATAGGAGCGAAGAAATAGAGGAAAATGTGGAAAAAACGGGTGGAAATTATTTGAAAGGGCTTATTTGAACGCGCTAATCTCAGGAACTACTGGCCCGATTTGAAAAATTCTTTCAATGTTAGATAGCTTATTGATCGAGAAAGGCTACAAGTTATATTTTATCACGCTAAGATTAACAGTAGCGAAGAAATAGAGGAAAATATGGAAAAAACGGGGGAAATTATATGAAAGGGCTTATTTGAACGCGCTAATCTCAGGAACTACTGGCCTGATTTGAAAAATTCTTACAGTGTTAGATAGCCCATTTATTGAGGAAGGCTATAGGCTATATTTTATCACGCTAAAACTAATAAGAGCGAAGAAATAGAGGAAAATGTGGAAAAAACGGGGTAAATTATATGAAATTGCTTATTGCTTATTATCTCAAGAACTACTGGAGCAATTTTTATGTTATTTTCCAAACATGAAGAATAGACCACGTGAAGGGACAAAGGCTATTTTTTCCGGAAAATTGTACGGTTGCGTGAAATTCATAAATTACGCAAGCGAAGCCACGCGGAACATCTTTATATAATAAAATCGTAGGAAAGTCAATTCTGTACATTGAATATTTTTGTACAATAAAATATAATACTTGGGATGTGATCTACTATGCTAACGCGGACGAAGTCGCGGGCAACAGCTAGTAAATTATAATGTGGGAACCGTTGTTACTTGTTACGCGATATTGTTCACTATTAGCTGCAGTGTTTAAGCACTTTGCCCGGGAGCATGATACATGGAATCATTGTTACATCACGATTGGAGGATAGCGTTGTGTGTAGGCGGGGATAGTGTTTTGACAGTAGGCTCTTAAGGCCGTCCCCCGAGCAAACGACCTTGGCCATACATTTGCCGCGTTGCCGAGATCGCACCAAAACCCTATTTTTTTTCTTAACTTAGTTCAAAATTGTCCTAAAAAAATTTAAAACGGGGAATATTTAGTTTATGATATAGTCGATCTATTGGCGTGTGTTTCAAATAAAAGTAATTTGTGAATCCTAAGGAGATGCTGAATGTATGCTTGAATTTTAATAAATTGGTTTTACTTTGGAAGCTGATATCATGAGTATAATAAACAAAAATAGAAAATTTAAAACGGGGAAAGGAATGTTGATATACTGAAGATTATTGCTGTATTTTTATTATAACTTTGTAGCTTTCAAATTATGAGTTTATAAGGCTTGAAATACGGTAAATTACGGTATCTCCGTAAGGAACGCCCTTAATGTAAGCCAATCAAAAACGGTAGTGAATAAATAAACTTAGTAAATCTGGCATATAAATAGTTATGTCCAAACCTCAAGAGAAGACAATGGTGTTCCCTCACCATGAGCATTTACGTGTAATGTAACGTTACAGAGTCGATCATTACATCAGTGAAGTAGGAGAACCGAGCATCAGAATGCACACCTTGTAATGATACATAATATTATGATATTTAACTTGTAAGTTGTAACCTATAACTTGACATACTTCACGAGAATGCTCGTTGGTCACGGAGGTAGTATTGTAATGTAGCTCAAAGTCGAATCTATAATGTTAAGCTCCGTTTAGACCAAACGAGCGAATGCTCATTCTAGGAAAGCTCTTTTGATGTAAACTAACAACGAGCATTCTTTCGTTGTTCTAGTGTGTTCGCCACGTGTTCGGCGGTAAATAGGTAGAATGCTCTAAGAATCTCGCTCGTTTGGTGTAAACGACACAAGAGCGCTCGACCAATTGCCTAGAGTGTTCTTTCGTGTTCGGACGTGCTCGCTCTTCGAGGCGGTCTCTTCAAAGGGATTCTAGTGTTCTTGATATTTTTACTTTTTGGCGGCTGGTTTTAGGTAGTTTATCAAAGGTTATTTCGTAAATATGGATTGGAGTAATGAAAAATGTTTACAAATGATAGAATTATACCATAACAAAAGATGTTTATGGGATCCAACCTTTGATGACTATAAAAATAAATTAACTACTAATTATCGTTGACGAATGAGCAATGAGCATTCGCTCGTTTGGTCTAAACGGAGCTATATGATTCTCATCTATAGAGCAAAAATTCTTTATTCTTGATGTTCTTGTTGATTCGATTGGTGTAAACAATCTAAAGTATGTTGTAACGAATTATAGTTTACACTAAACGAATACGAAAGAATGTTCTTGTGCTGTTCTTGCTCTATGTTCTTTTGGTGTAAACCCACCTTTACAATACACGCAAATACTCCCGGTGAGAGAGCACCTTCACCTTCAAGTTTTATACTTTGACAGTTAGTATAAAGTTTTATTACTCATATCATAGTGCTGGAGCCTGGATCATAGTAACTAAATAGCCTGTCCCCATTAAAATGTGACTCATAGTAAAAAAAAATTGGGTGAAAGTTCGGTCACCTTAAATTATTGTATGTCCTCAGGCCTCGGCCATCTGCCATTTTTTAATTAGATGCTAGGATCTTTTTGACCGTAAGTACAGTTAATTTAAACTATAGTCAAAATTATGCCAACACTGGACACAAAATTAAACATGAAGTTTTGTTCCATCACTTCCATCCATATGTTGTTTGGATTCTAGTTAGAACTACCAATCTATTTTATTAATGAATAGCTGGCCAATTCAATAATATGACTGTGAGTTGTGACATATACAACCTAACCAACTACCAACCTAACTACTTAACAGCAATTCACAAAATTTACTAAATTTAAAACTAAACTTTGTGTATAAAACTTCCATCAAACACAAATCAAATCACATCAAGTCCGATAAAAAATTAAAATTGAAATAGAATTATAAGTTATTTCCTAGTAAACTGATTAAAAATGTCAAGCTTTTAGTGCAGTGCAACAGTGACAATAATGTTGAGTGAAAATATATTACAAGGCGAGAAGAAAATAACCGAAATAAAAAAGTGACCGTTACTATCGTCTTAGGTGACTATTAACTATCTACATAAAACAAGTGTTATTTCTAATAAATTATAGCAAAACCACGAAAAATTAATAATAAATATATTAAAAATGTATTATATATATGAATGACCATACAATTGATGAATTCGAAGTGTATATTATAACAGCTGATCTACCTAATTACTGAATCATAATAAGATTAAGGAATTTTATCTGACAGAGAGATTTAATTTAAACTAATTAACATTCTAATATATAAAATATCTACTGGTTATACGACAACAAGCAGATTAAAAAGACATTGATGTAGATATGGATTTCTCTTATATATAGACAACATAACCTATAGAACTAAAAAACAGTTGACTAAATCTAAATCAGATCAAGATATCTCATGTATCTCTGACGATGGCAATGACTCATTTTCTACATCCAGATTGGATATTTCAACGACCAGTGAACCCATGTTAACCCTATACTTGGCAAGGAAAAATATTTTTAAAAAATTAAAAAATAACGTATTCAATATGTTTATACGTGGCTTTAGAAGGCATAAAAAATAATAAAAAAAATTTAATATGAGTAAATTATCATTTATTGAGTGTATCATATTAGATACACTACCAAGTCCATAACAATTAACACTATAAAATCTATGTATCTAATTTGCTACAATGCCAACTTTTCAGTGAAGCAAGATGTATAAATATTTATAACTGAATAATTATAAATGTTTATAATCCGATTATTTGTGATGTCATCTATTAGTACTTATGACTAAGTTTACAAAAAGCCCAATAATATATTTTTTGATTGATTTGTCAGAGAATAATTATAATAGTTTTATTTTGTAAGAGTTACTGAAGACACGGAAGAAGTTATCAATCCTTTATTTTCATAAATATATATTTTATAACATTCAAATGTTTCATGTTTCCTTAAAGTGTCTGCCATTAGGTCTTTTCCCTTAATTTTGTAATTCGATTTAAATCCGGATTTAACTGTATTAATACCTGCTTGTTAATTAACTATGGCGTGTTTTTATATCTATAATAATCTAGGGCCTAGGCACATGTAATTTCGCCCAGTAAAATCCATACTAAGGGTGAAGCCAAACGAGCGTAATTTGTGAGTTGTAAGTCGCAGGATTTCGGCTGGCAGAAATTCTGCTGCATTCAGTTTCATACAAAAGTCCTGATTCACACGAGCGTAATTTTGTGAGTCATAATTTGTATGAAAATACGCGACCGAAATTCTGCGACTCACAGCTCACAAATTACGCTCGTTGGCTTCACCCTAATGCAATTATTATTATATTTAAATATAAATGCAGAAATGTCTGTCTGTTACATCTTCACGCTCACACTGCGCCGCGCTGAACCTATTTTGCTCAAATTTTGTATGAAGAATCTAGAGATACTTTGTGTTCGGAAAATGTACGATTTCTATGGGATAAACGAATTTTGACACAACGCAGTTGCGGGCGTAATCTAATTTTTAATTATAAAATTAGTTAATTATAAAAGGCTTACTTACATAATAATAAGCTTTGTGTTATGTACACTTTTACGCTCCTTTTTGTAGTTTAAAAGTTAACGTCAATTTCGTTAATTTTCCCATGGTGTTTTTTAAAGTTCATTGCCGTGGGTTCAGTGAACTGGACGACATTGCAGCCGCATTGAAACCAGTGTCAGAATACCGTTTTGATGTTCCGTACTGGTACTGTGATGAGAGATTATGACACGATTTTAAGGAGATCGAAATACTAAAGGTGCTATTATCATTAGCATTTTTTTATTTGACTTTCTTCAATCCCCAAGTGGCACCCGGGTGTCGCATAACAGTTGAAAATCTAGTGTCTGCGATTCCCACGATCGAGGTATTACAGGAATTGAATAGATTTTACATTCGATAAGTATTAAATTTAAAATACTACTTTCATACAAAATGTCATCAAAATCGGTTCGGTTAATATTAACAAACATAATATTTTCGCAAGCACCTATAGATGTAATCCATACAAATGTGAAAGTGTGTCTGTCTGTATGTGACCTCTTCCGCCCAAACTGCTGAACCGATTTTGCTGAAATTTGGTATGGAGAAGGGCATCTAAAAATAGTTTTTATCCCTGAAAAATGTACGGTTCCCACGCGATAAACGACGACTTGTGGGCGTCATCTAGTATTGTAAATACTAATAAATAACTATTAAAAGGTACGTACTTATTTTTAAAATTCACTGTAGGTGTAACGAATCGAATAAGAAATTGCATTTCCTGCAGGCTGCAATTACTTGCACCTGCAAGTCTTCCTGTACCGCAGATGTTTTCACTCAACCAATATAGTCCACAGTAGTCCACACGATCAGCCGGATGTTTCATTTTCAAGTTTTCCTCAAAATGTCATATCAGGTGATTCGTAAGCTTGATTTGGTTAAAAGCTTTTTAATAGTTTTGTTATTGTATTGTTTGTTTATTAAAATTTATAATATTATATTGCTCAGTACCAGCTGATAATGTTATTGACTATAAATTTTTTCCTCAATTTATTATATTTAGTAGGTTCTAGATAGGGCCGCCGCACTTCTGAGCGTTTATAGACATTTTGCCTTCATATTATCTAGATTCTAGATACTAGGTACATCAAGTCGCATGCGGCATGAGTATAGTTGAGCCTTAAGCTATAATTTAGCGTGAAAACTAGCACACGCAAAGTCGCGTCGCACATTCTTGTGTGTTGTATGTAACTGGCATGCCATTACGATGTAAAAAACGTTTCATATATTAGACTGTGACTGGTGATTGTAATCGTATTGCTGAATACTGAGTCAAGCCGACTAGACTGGACATAGGTTTTGTTCGAATCACTGACTGAAGCTCCGACCCACAAATCGAAATTGTACCAAAAAATTGTTCAAAATTCTCATTTAGAATTATTTTGTAACTAGTTCCGGCAATAGGCATTGATTTGTTAATATTATTACTCGTCAGCCATGCATACTATCCTGCAAAAAAAAACCCTGCCAAAATCATTTTTTAATTTATGAAAAGTTCTGTTCCATAAGCTACAGAGCCTGGGCACAGTTATAGTAAAAATTCTCTTCGAAATGTATAACGTTAGTTATAGGCTATAGCATTTATTTCTTTAGCTGTAGTTACGGTGCAGTTCCTATTCCTATGGCCTACTTTCAAAATGCCCCCTAAATTAATTTTAACATCCTTATTGCAAAAACAATGAAGCTAAGTGCGAATTTAGCGTCCTTCGGAGTTTCTTTATTGTGTTTATCGCGAATTAGCGCTGGCCGCCCACAGTGCGATATTATTCACGCACTTTCTATTTTGTTTTGTGCCTGATGATTCAGATTCTCTTTGTGATGAAGAAGGAAGACGTCTGTTTTGGTCGTTTTGACTTGATCTGTTTAACGAAGGGCTGGTTATTTATAAAGTTAACTGTGCAGACTCCGAATTTCCTCAATCTGTACCTACTTCAGAGGTTGCTGAATTCCTTTAACTATTTATTAAAGATTTAGGATTAGGATTAGGGCTTCGGTATTACCTCGATCGTAGAAATCGTAGACACAATAGATGTTCAATTGTTATGCGACAGCTTGGGGATTGATGGGTTAAAAAGTGGCTGGACATGAAGCATGTTAGGTTAACATCGGTATGTAGTTCCAAAACTATTGTACTAATTTTGTTGAAATGTCTTAGATAAGCTATAGCATCGACATAGAGCCAACGGGGTAAGCCGTAGGATATAGGAGTTAGGACATAGGCTACCTTTTGTCGGAAAACGTAAAGTTCTTGAGAGATTTCACGCATGAAGTTGGGAGAAAACAGTGGTGCCCAACTGGTATTGCTCCAAGGGCTATTTTGAAAATCCCGATAAGCCACGCGGGCACCACGAAGTTTAAAAAAAGCATATAACGATATAAAGGAAACTAGGTAATTTAGTTATTGTTTATTTAATTTATTTGACCCATATTGTTCGCGGGCGCCTAGATGACAGGCCGCGGGCTACCAGGTGCCCGCGAGCTACTGGTTGGGCACCACTGGTCTAAAATGATCTATGAGTAAAACACACAGCGATCGATCAAGAGATCACTAACAAAGAACCAAGAAGGAACTGCAATACTTACTGGAGGAAGTACAATACTTCCTCTTCTATAGATGACAGCAGACAAAGAGACGATTAAAAATATAGTCCGTTCAAGGTTAAAGTGTCACATGTTTTGGTAGCATTATCATGATCATGTCTGTTTTCTATGTTAACGTATTGATAAATAGGGTTTTGGTGATTGAAGTCATTGCAGACCTTTGATTGACAAATTAATCTTAATGTCGGAGGTTACACGTTCATTTTCTCACCAATCTGATCCATAAATCTGGTAAAGATTGACGCGAAACTGAACGTGTGACATGTAAGTTGTAACTAGTAACCCACGGATTGATGGATTGATATTTTTTTTTATTATGTACTTTTTAGCCATCAATCTGGCGTCAATCTCAGATTAATGGACTGAACTGGTGCCAGATTGAGCGTGTAACCTACTCAATCGAAGCACTGCACAGCGAGTCGAACAAGCACATTTGAATCACGCAGTACCTAAGGGGGCGTCCACAATTTCGTGAGGTGTTTTTTTGAAGTTTTCGACCCCCCCTCTCTCCAACGTGAGATTAGATGAGATTTGACTCGACCCCCTCCCCCCCCTCTCCCCAACGTGAGATTAGATGAGATTAGACTCGACACCCCCCGCCCCCCCCTAAACACCACGTAATTTGTGGACGCCCCCTAAGCACATTACTCGAAGTAGCGTAGTTTGATGCATGTGTGTGCATAAGCTATCAATGGTTTTGCAGTCATTGTAGACCTAGGAAATGTGATAGAATTCTTTCTAATGGGGGCGTGGAGGTGAAACTGTGGTATCCGAAGTGACTCTACATTCTACAATCATGCTGTTAGTTCCAGTTTCGGTTACGTTTCCAAGTGTGTGCGTAGTTCACAAGAGCATCAACTCTAAATTCTAATGCCTTTACGTGCTTTTACTATTCAATGAACCCGGGGGAGGAAAATGGGTGTTATAGCTGGTTTCATTAAAACCACTGCAGCTGAGCAGGTTTATTTCATAGTGTCCAATAGTGTGTGCGTTGTTCTCAAGATCATCCTCTTATACCTTTACCTTTTACTTAACCCAGTGGGACTTATGACGACTGTTGAAGGTCGAAAATGACCAGTCATCGACTCTACAATGTCTACGTCGCGTTGAAACAATATCAAGAAGCGTTTGTGATACATATTCAGCGTACCAGACACTTTCATAATACAAACGCAACACGTAATTCAAATAAATTATATTGCGCACGCTTAACAGTTGTAGTATGCTTCGGTATTTTGTAACTATAGTGACAGGCTGATGTGGACTGCTGTGGTAACTCCAAGCCACTCCAACTTTTCAAGCCTAAGACAACAGAATCGCAGTATAGAATGAGGGTTCTTAGTTTTGTGGTAGGTTTTGTGGCATAGTTACTAGATGACGTTCGCAACTCCATTGTGCCAAAGTTTATCGCACGAGAACCGTACGTTTTTCCGGAATAAAAACCTGCATCCTATGTCCTTTCCAGGTACTTATCATCAAAATCGGTTCAGTGTTTTTTAAGCGCGAATGCAGACAACACACATTTTCGCATTTATAATATTAGTATGGATTCTCTATATTACATAGACTGCATACATAACTTTCAAACTGTTGGCCTGGAGATCTACGAGTATATTACAGGCTTGGCCTAGTTTAGACTCCAGATCTCCCACAAGTTACAACAATAACATGTCTACGTAAACAATTATTAGTTTTTAAGTACTTTATAACTTGTAATTTGTGGAGATAAATAATAAACGAGTTATTATTATTATTATAAACTTCGTGTGGGTACTGCTAAAATCATAACTTTCGGAATCTACGTAGTCCGTTAAAAACGAATGGCTACGCTAAGCTAAGGTGACCCGTTTGATCGTTTACAAAAACACGTTGTGACCCGGATTTGTTTGTGATGGTTATTTCGTAGCGGAATTTGGGTTACATCGGGTCAACAACGTTTAACTGAACTATTAGAACCGTACTACGTCTTACAAACCCGTTAATATTTATAATAATTGAAAAAAAAACCACAAGTTTTTAATTTTGGGCCCGGTGGCCCTAAATTTCATAGTCATCAGTTCGGTTTCACCGCCGGGAAATCGACTGTTGACGCGGCTATGGAAGTTAGAAAAATAGTAAATCATTCGGAATCTAAATACGTGGTCGCCATTTCATTAGATATCTCCGGCGCGTTCGATCATGCTTGGTGGCCGATGTTATTATTAAAACTAAAAAATCGAGGTTGCTACTCTAATATTTATGCCATAATACGTTCTTATTTTTTTTAACGGTCAAACTAAGCTTCGACTTGGCCATTGTACACACGCCAAAGATTTAACATGCGGCTGCCCTCAGGGCTCTGTTATCTCGCCAAAACTATGGAATTTCGGATTTGATGATTTATTAAGTCTTCCCCTACCACCGCTGTGCGTACTAGTTGGCTACGCCGATGACGGTTTTCTCATCGTTCATGCAAATTCACGTTCCGAAATTGAATCTAAAGCCAATGATAGTCTTAATTTAATATCGAGCTGGGGTAAACGTAATCGCCTGAAATTCGCCGCGCATAAAACTTACCAAATTCTTTTAAAAGGGTCCCTTATATCTTCCCCTAGCATTAAACTTGACAATATTAACGTTAAACGCAAACAGTCACTCTGTTATCTTGGTTTTTACTTGGAAAATAAATTTTCATTTTTAGAACATTTAATTCAAACCGGTGAGACAGCGAAGCGCAATTTTTACTCCTTTACCAAAATATCTACGTCGACATGGGGCCTCTCCTTCAAAACCCTAAAATTAATTTACACTGCTACTTACCTAGGCAGCATTTGCTACGGGGCCCCCGTGTGGGCTGACAGAGCAACAATCGGCGCGGCTCGTCGCAAGTTGCTACAAAGCCAACGTCTTGCTCTTATATTCTTGTGCAAAGCTTACAGGACCACAAGCACCGAAGCCTTACCTGTGTTAGCCGGAGTTTTAGTTTAGTTGACCTTGAGATTCAGCGTCGTGCGACAATTTACTATCATAAAAAAAACATTGACAACCCGTTATTTTTAAGCGCTCGCGATAAAATTAAAATAGCAAGACTGTTTGAACCTTTAGAAAACTCTGTGCAAAGCCTAATCTCCGAATGGCAGTCACGATGGGACTGTTCCACCAAAGGGCGACACCTTTATAATTTTTTCCCTAATATTCGTGAACGGCTATCCAAACATTGGATGGATATTGATCACTGCGTTTCTCAATTCCTGACCGGTCATGGAAATTTTAAGGCCAAACTTTACGGATTTAAACTAGTAGCATCACCCATGTGCGAGTGCTCGACCGAAGGCAACATGTTTGAACAAACCGCGCATCATGTTCTCTGGGAGTGCAGTCTCTGGCAGGACGAAAGAACTACTATGCTAAACAACCTATTCTGTACATCTGGAGTAGCATACTACGGTGATCTCGTGGACAGCGCTAGGAACTTCCGTGCCTTCAAGCGTTTTTGCCACAATTATTATTGGCAACAGTCAAACACAATAAACTCCAATATTAACTTAGCTTTAGCTTAGGAGTCACAATTATTAACCTTATTTCCGTGGTGCTCCCCCTTAAGTTCTTTGACTTTCGGTCATTGCAACTTTGTGCTGTCTCCCGCTTTTATGGGGAGGGAAATTGGAATCTTCCTACTCCTCCTATTTTCTTCTGATTAATTTCGTTGCGGGTCCCAAGACAGTATTAGCATGTCCCTCGGGCTCCCTGAGATCATATCAAAGGGTTTTCGTGGTTGGATGCCGCTGTCGATCCTGGCGACACAGGAGATACAGTGGTGGGAATGTGTGGTGGGCCAAAGCCCGTTAAAAAAAAGTTTTTAATTTTAACAAATTAATAGTTATTGCTTGTCATTGGCTCTTAATACAATATATGCAAAGTTTCGAATTAATTCGACTACTGGTGATATACCTAGCAACTCCCATGAGCCAAAAATAGTTTATCGTGTGGGAACCGTACATTTTCCGGGATAAAAAGTATCCTATGTCCTTTCCCGGGACTCAAAGTATCTTCATACCGAATTTCAGCAAAACTTTAGAACATTCCAGAAGCCAGAAGTATGTTCCAAAGAGGCAAGACAGCTGTACAGATTACAGGCATTACATTAAGGTCAAGAGATGTTAAGATAAACATTTTGTTCAGTAAATATTTATCGTAACACCCAGTACAGGTAATGATGTGGAAATACCTAACGGAAAACCACTGGGTTAACAATAGACTCAAAATAGAGCACTGGCCTTGATATTTCTGTAAAACAAGACCCATTTTAAATTTAAGATTAGGTAGATATAGGTTAATATTTAAACTAGATGACGCCCGCGTTGCGCCGTTTGTTTGTCGTGTGAACCGTTACATTTTTTCTCAAAAACTATCTGTCATTTTAAGGGTGAAGTCAAACGAGCGTTCAGTTGTGACTTGTGAGTCGCAGAATTTCGGTCGCGTAAATATTTTTTGACGTGATAACGTCTTATAATTCGATGGAGCCGGCTGCACGCACGAAAAAACATGACTCATGCGGCGTTACCTCGCTCTGAGGCGTTCCATTTTCTTATGACGTTGTCACGTTCAACTATCGTCAGTAAACCGACTTTTTTATACAAATCATGACTCACAAAATGACGCTCGTGTGAATCAAACAGGACTTTTGTATGAAACTGAATGCAGCAGAATTTCTGCCAGCCGAAATTCTGCGACTCACAACTCACAAATTACGCTCGTTTGGCTTCACCCAGTCTGTCAAATTATCGCCATTCTCCATATCAAACATTTCAATCGGCTCCGCCGTTTAAGTAGTAGTTAAGTAGTTTAATGGTAACAGGCAGACAGACTTTTGCATTTATAATATTAAGGGCCTGTTTCATCACTTCCTGACAAAGTACCGGATAGGCTTATTTGACAGATTCTTCATACTTCATCTGTCAAGTTAAGTGATGGATAGCCTTATCAGCAAGTGGTGAAACAGGCCCTTAGTATCCAGGATATTAGAAGAAACTATTTATAAAAAGATATAATATATTTAAAGGAGATTAGCGAATCCTACTCTAGCTCTAGAGACGTATCTTCACGATTCACAAACAAAAAAAATATTTACAGCCTCACTCAGAGACGATTTAAGATTTTAACATAAGCCCCTTTATATTGTCTGTCAAACTATACATTAAATTGAAGCTTAATCATCATTAAATGTACCTGAGTCTTGGCCGCTAGAGTTCCTACTTTAAATATTTTTTGTTTCGATTGCATATTATAAAAACCTCTTTTCCTTTCTATTAGTAAGAGGATAAGATTTTAACTTAAGGCCGTGACTAGACAAAAAAATTCTAGAAAAGCTAAACGGCCTTTGACTATTATTAATAGGACAATTAGATTTATTATAGATCAGCCTCGACCGAAAAGTTTTATCCTCTACGGTCAAGCCATGGTTGCGATAATGGTCATTTTAAATCGGATCATGGTGTACATAAGGAAAGCTGAGAGTAGGGTAAAGTACGGTATAATGGTCACTATAAGGCCTTCGATTTGCTGTCTTTTTTTTTTGTTTTCGTGGTCTAGTGGTATAGAGCGCGGCTCTTGACTCGGAGGTCGTGGGTTCGATTCCCGCGTTGGAAACATGTTATTTCTAAGTTTGGTTAGGACAATGCAGGCTGATCACCTGATTGTCTGACAAGTAAGATGATCCATGCGTCGGAAGGGCATGTAAAAAGTCGGTCCTGCGCCTGATCTCTCGCCAGTCGTGTCGGTCTTCCGTCCCACTGGGTTATGAGAGTAAAGGAATAGAGAGTGCTCTTGTGTACTGCGCACACACTTGGACACTATAAAATTACTCCTGCGTAGCTGGCCTGGTTTCAATGAAACCGGCCACCGTCACCGAAACCGGTGTGGGAGCTATTATTATTTGCTGTCTACTTAATCCATACTTCCATACTGTACTATACTGTAATACTTTGATTTGATGGTCCTAGAATATGGATTGTTCTATTGGTAGGACAATGTTACTCTTAAATTATATAACTATTAACCTACCAATATACAAAAAATCAGCTGGTTAGGGTTCCTATTTAGGGTTCTGTAATCAACAAAACTTGGTTGACTACGGTACCTACCCTAAAATGGGCTCCCGTACTATAATCAGAATATTATCATTTTGTAGTTTTATTCTACCGAGATTAGAGAATACAGACTGCATTGAAACTTCACTATTGTATCATTATTTAGCAGAATTGGATTAAATGCAATTTTTTCATTTTAACTCGGAGAGTTAGAATGAAATATAAAAATCAGAAATATTTCCAAAATTTTGATAAAAATGTTATAAAACTTCGTTTAAAGTTACGCTGTATAAATCTGTAATGAATTATTATAACTACTTTAATTTGAACTGAAAGTTTTTATTCAGTACTTATCTACGATATTATGATAATTTAAATAAATAAATAAATTTAAAACTTAAATATTACATTTTAATAACTTACATTTTATATCTGCGTTAATGTTAAATGTGAACTGTATTTTATTTTGAATCAGAATTACTTTGAATTTTGACGAATTTTTATCAACTAATATACCTACCTAATATTGTTTTCAACAATTTGATAAAAACGGTGTCACCGCAAACTTTGTTTTTTTGTAGACCAACATTTATCTTTTTGATAACATACAAAATGTTATATCATGGCTAGGGAATGCAATCCGCAAGAGAATTTCAATCCCGGTATTTGCGGGATTGAACCATCACAATCCCGCTGGATCCCGGTATTTACGGGATCCCGCTGGGTGGATTTAAACTTTTAAAATAAATCGTTATAATGACTTTACTTGATAGACCCCGTTTTATTCTTAGAATCTCAAATAAAACAAACTTTGTCGGACACTTTTTTCAAGGGTTTAATTATTAACACCTCCATACTTCAGACTTTATAAAAAAATGAAAGAAAAACTAATCATTTTTTTTGGAAATGGCTTCGTAATAATAATAGTTAAAAAAAATCTAAAAAAAATCGCTAATTTATGTCCATCTTTTCGGATTCGAATTTTTTTTCGAAATATAGGGAAAAATTGGGCCCAAAGATTCCGAAACGGTTCCTGATATTCGACACAAGGTAGCTAGCAGCTGGAAATGCTCGCTCAGCATCCACGCTGGTTAGTTCAATTGTCATTTAAAGTGAATTATAGGTGAATTGAAGCTAAATTGTTAAGCGGGCTGCCTGTAGCCAGTTCACGCACCCCCGCTCGCAAAGTTACGCGTATGAATCACATTTATTTGTAATCCCGCCAGTCCCGCGGGATTCCGCAAAATTTTCGACCGGGATTAGTCCCGCATAATGCATGCGGGATCCCGGTATTTCGGGATCCCGGTATCCCGGTATTGCATTCCCTAATCATGGCCATAATTATTATTGTTTTCGCAAAATTGGTAGGAAAGAACGAGGTAAAATTTCAAAAATATTTGCGTTAATTTAAACCAAAATTATACAAAATCGTTTTCAAAATGTTACATGTGGGATCGTAAGATAATAACTGAGAAAAAAATGTTTACGTCATCATTTTACTAAAATAAAATCTGGTATTTCCGTATGTACATGTTCGGAATATTATAATGTTAATCTTGATCGTAAATTTTGATAACATTTCAGAAACCATTATATTTTTTGATAAAGTTACTTACTAAAAATAACAGTTTTTCACGTTCCCTAATCCCTCCATGTCACTGACCAATGATGGACAAAATATATAGCTTAGAAAGTTGTAAAGGGATGTAAAGGGCCTGTTTCACCACTTCCTGATAAAGTGCCGGATAGGCCATCCACAACTATTTTGACAAATTCTCCAAACTCTATCTGTCAGGTTAAATGGTGGATAGCCTATCCGGCACTTATCAGGAAGTGGTGAAACAGGCCCTGAGTCTATGAATAATTGCCTATGTCAATTGTCCATACGGCAATCGTGATTATTTTCTTTCTACTTCTCCTATTTTCTTCTGATTAATTTCGTTGCGGGTCCCAAGACAGTTTTAGCATGTCCCTCGGGCTCCCTGAGATCATATCAAAGGGTTTTCGTGGTTGGATACCGCTGTCGATCCTGGCGACACAGGAAATACAGTGGTGGGAATGTGTGGTGGGCCAAAGCCCGTTAAAAAAATATTATAATTAGTTTTCTAATCTTTGTAATTATAGTATAATTACAAAGATTATAAAGACGAAGTAACATAGACAAGCAAACGACGCAAGAGCTGTTTCATCTCTATCGCTATTTCGCGCTGTGTGTAAACAGTCTTAGGGCCTCAATTCTTGCGTTTCGAACACTTTCGCTGTTGCTAATCGAAGCATCGCGTAATCCTCACGAAGTGTGTCATCAGATAGCTACTTTGGGATTCAAATGGACTGCAAATACATTAATTATTTTCCCTCTGTGTCAAGGTATGAATTTTATTGTGGCGTTTAGCAAAAAGAGAGATTTATCGACTAGTATCTCGTTTGCACAGAATTGTTCGTTTTTTGTATAGCTAAAGGTCCAATGTTGGGCAATGATTGTCTCCAATATTGCTGATTATAGACGAATATGCTTCTACATTTTCACATCATTGATCAACGTGGGGTTTTAAGCAAGTAGAAAGCTATTGCCTGTCTTTGGTCTTTAGTTGCATAATCTTTGGTTGTACTATTAACTCTTCTGATAGCACAAGCCTTCTCTACGTCCTAAGTCCTAACTCTAGGCTCTATTAGGTTCAGGTCATACAAAAAAAACATAGTAACACAGCTCAAGCCTTGCTTTAATTTTTAATGAAAAAGATACTTAAATCGGTTAAGTTTTGGAGAAAAAATATGGGGACAACGAATCGTTGATTTTCTGTTTTTATTAGATGAAGCTGCAGTTGTCTCTATCGCGCTTTGCGGGGGGAGGCTCTCAAGCCTCAATTGCTGTCTCCCTAACCCTTGCCTTGGTGTATCCTCCAAAGCGAATTGTATTGTGCGTGCCTCGACATTCGTGTCGTGACCCAACGTTGGCTTTAAACTGACCCTTACAAAACGTCATATTATTAATTATTATGTGTTCATGTCATCATGTCTTCATTCTTATGTATTCGGTAATTAATGTATCGCGTAAAAATTCCACTCTACGATACAGATATAAATTTAGGACCGGGCTGGCTGCCAAATGCGCTAAGTATGCCCTTTGTTTTCTTACACGCAAAAGAACGATCCGTAGTAGAGCTATTTTGATTCACCAAATAAAGAACTAAGATAGTGCACGGCTAACAACTTACGCACACACATGCATCTAGCTACGCTACTTCGAGTTATCAAGAGTGCACAGCCTTTGTTCTTACGCACACTTATGCATCTAACTACGCTACTTTGAATTACGTACGTGATTTTTCGACTGGTAATGTAGTAGCTTACTCACAAATTAATGAAAAATCGGTCTTACTTTGTTGTTCGTTGTACTCTGTTTATAATTTTTATTCAGTCTTTAGTTTGATATTATAGATCTTTTGTGTCTGTAATTTTGTAGTTTTAATTTCTTTGTTCTACATTGAATAGAGCGATCTATTTATATTTTATAGATCTTTCTAGATAGCACTTAGATTCTATAGATCCTTTGTCTTTGCGACTAATTTACATAACGCCATCAATCATTTTAAACATTTATTGAATTCTAAATGAATTTAAAGTACGCCTACAATTCTTTATTAGGCGCCAGACGCTGACTTACAATAACTTGCCTGCAGCTATTTCTTTGTTAGAACCTGTCCGGCCTTATTTATTGTTATTATTAATCACTAGCTTATGCCCGCGGCTTCGCTCGCGTTAAGACTTAAGAACTATATTACTTACAAACTTTCATCCCCTATTTTAACCCCTCGGGGGTAGAATTGATCAAAATCCTTTCTGAGCGGATGCCTACGTCATAACATTTACATGCATGCCAAATTCAGCCTGATCCATCCAGTGGTTTGGGCTGTGCGTGGATAGATCGCTATTCACTATGTCAGTCAGTCAGTCACCTTTGAGTTGTATAATATCTATTAGATATTATGTCACTAACAATGCAATAATAAAGACTTGCTAGACATATGAACTTTTAGAGTAAAACCTATTGTTATACCTAAAACTATTTTGATCCAAAAACTACAGCGCTCCGAGTGAAAGTGATTCTTTCGAACGTCATTCCAGCATCGCGGGAACCAAGTCAATTTAATGTGCATCTTCCTTCATAAATAAAGTCCAGTTTTGAACGGGAATTAAATGCATCGGATCGCCGCGCCGGTTCCTTGCAATGACCCTAGGGTCCTATAGAAATTACGATGCTCCAGGTATTGTGCTGAAGTTGGTAGGTTCTGTCGTACCGCAACTCTTCCTTAAGAAAGGAGTGGAGCACCATGGGTTTTAGCGGGTAGACCCTATTGGGGAGTCCCTCGTACCCCGGCCAATGTCCACAATTCGCCGGGGATGTAAAAAAAGGTATAGATACGCCGAAAGCAGTATACAATACAACAGTATATACAGTATCGATCGTTAGCGTCAAGGTCGCGGAAGCGTTTAGCCTGCGCGCCATGACCTTATGGGGATTGTTGCACTCAGGGTTGCTACCGCACTTGTGGAACCAGATGTTTGGCTATAATATGCTCATTACAGGTTGGTTGGTGCCAACTGGTTAACATGCCAACTGTTTTAACCCCTGACCAATAAGAGCGATGTTATATGTTTGACATGTTGTCTGTCTGCTTCACTGTTTGACTGTGTGTTTGTCCGTGACATGGTAGAATTCGAATGGGTGGACTGGTTTTGATCTAGTGTTTTTTGGTTTGAAAGCTGACATGACAGAGTGTTTTTTCAACTGAAAAAAAAACTGACAAACTGAAAAACAGTTTTACATTCATAATTACTATGGGTACCATGTAAACCTGGATGTATTTTATAATGATGGAGAATTCTAGCTCTTTAACGTTGACTAACAAAATTAGTCAAATAAATCCTGGCTTCTGCGGGGTTTTACCTATGTGGACGTCAAAACGGTAACAAATCAACAACGCTATAATTGTAGAGATACAGTCAAAAACCTTAGAAACCTGTCATTAAATTATAGTAGGGGAGGTTGTGCTATCGTTTGCTAAGTCATTTCATACCGACCAAATTTTTGTCCAGCGGTAGCTTAATATTTATCAATCAATATAATCAGCGTCAGTCGCCGCACCCGTGGTGGAATGTTAACTGAGAGTATTTCAAAGTTGTAAAAAAAAAATAGTTGCGAAAAGTGATTTTATACCGAACGAAACTTTGATGGATGATTATTGAGGTCATGTTTAACCAAAAAAAATCACCGTCAGCCGTATTGCAGACGGGGGATTCAACGTCAGTCGCGTTACTGAACATGTAAAATTTTTTGAATATAAAGTCATTTTATACCGTACAAAATTTATACAGGTGAATGTTTCTACTTTGTAAATAATAAAGAAAACCGTCAGTCGCTAATACGATGGTGGAAAAACCGTCAGCCAGCGATATAAGTTATGACAAATATAGCCCTACTTAGACGACATTTCCACCTGCAAACATTCAGCTGACGGCGATTTTCGTTTGAATTAACCATAAAATTATCTCACATAGCAATTTTAAGTAATTAATTCGATAGTCAATATTTGTGAAGAAGAATTATATACATTTTACTTTAAAAGCGCCATCTGTTGTTATATACTAAAACTAAAATAACACCTACCGAACCTAAACGTTTATAATCTAGATATGAACCTTTATTGGGTGCGAATTGGGATCTTTTTAATGTCAATTAAATACGATTCCCAACAACAACTTTGAGGTGCTCTCAATTTTTATTCCACCCATTATGAAGTGGCTGACGATCAAAGCTGTTATGTATTAGTGGAATACTATTATTGTAACGATTTTCGCTCGGTATGAAATGACTTTTTAAACTGAGCGCAACCTCTCCTACTATTAGGGTTTTGACAACCCTAAACTCTAGCACGCGGATAAATCAGTAGTTGATACCATAATAAGAATGTTGTCCGTAATTATAAATATCACTGATTCATCAAAGTTAAACACCTTTTATTTTATACCTCACGTTACAAAAGGACGAAATTCTCTGCGGTTTGTTGCACAATATTACAAAAATCATTTAAGGTCCTTGCCTTTTCCTTGTTATCGTCGTTAAATTAATGATATTTTTCAACGTATGTACAACTATGTTCTCCAATAATTAAAATTCTTAGGGCCGGTTTCACCACTTCCGGATAAGTGCCGGATAGGCTATCCACAACTTACTCTACCTGTCTGTGGATAGTAGGCTATCCACAGACAGATTATGGGCATCATTAAGTGATGAAACAACCCCTTAATGAATATACCTAGTTACATCTGATAAAAATTAAAATTAATAATAAAATTACATATCGCGATGTTTATCATGATAAATTCAAAGTTTATACCATAAACATATATAACCTCCTCCTTTTTGGAAGTCGGTTAAAAATACAAGATTATCTTATCTAGTAGTATAGTAACTATACTAATGTGGTGAGATAAATAAACAAATTTTTATTTTTATTTTATTTTATAGTAAGTAAATGTATTTAAATGTAGAGATTATAAACATCTTGAACTAGATGACGCCCGCAACTCCGTTGCGCCAACATTCGTTTATAGCGCGGGAACCGTACATTTTACCGGGATAAATAGTATCCTATGTCCTTTCCCAGGACTGAAAGTACCTCCATACCAAATTTCAGCAAAATCGGTTCGGCCGTTTGGGCGTGAACAGACATACAGACAGACACGCACATACTTAGTATATATTTTAGAATTTAATATAATTTGTTATGGTAATCATCGTTGTTCAAATTATGGTAGATTTATGTGGAATTGAAATACAATACTTATTACCTTACAGTAGGACAAACATAACTTCGTATATAAACGTACAAAAAAAAACATTTCTTTTTTATTGCGCGGTATTTAACTTAAAACCATATTAAGAATATCCGTTTGAAATGAACTCGATAAATGCATTGTTTGATTTCCAATGACTTTCACTGGACTGAAAGTTGGTGGAGCGAATCCATTGTGCTCGCCTGACGCCTGGTGAAGTGGTGAGTGGTGACTGCTGACTTGAGAGTGTCGTTTTTTAGGGTTCCGTACCCAAAGGGTAAAAACGGGACCCTATTACTAAGACTTCGTTGTCTGTCCGTCTGTCTGTAGTGTCTGTCTGTCTCCAGTCTGTATCTCAGGACTCAGGAGCCGCTATAGCTAGACTTCTGAAATTTTTACAGATTGTGTATTATCTGTTGCCGCTATAACAACAAATACTAAAAACAAAATAAAGTTAATACTTAAGGGGGCTCCCATACAAAAAACAATTTTTTGCCTATTTCTGCTCTATAATGGAACGGCTCCGTGCGCGAGTCTAACTCGCACTTGGCCGATTTTTTAAATAAAATTAGAGGGCAAACGGGTCACCTGATGGAAAGCAACTACCGTCGCCCATGGACACTCCAAGTCCTAAGAAGAGTTGTTGGTGCGTTGCCGGCTTCTTAAAAGTAAGAGGGATACGCTCTTTTCTTTTATCCTGTCTTTAGGTTCAGCGCAACCGACATAAACCATTTTACAGTAGATTTTATTTTAATAGTTTCAAACAGGAGAATAAAAAACCTGGATCTTTGTCACAACTATATTCTGTATACAAAGTACTACCTCCTTCGTAATTTCACTAGTCAGTACCTAGTTTAATTTTCATACTCGTAGCCAGTAAATAAAGAAAGTTATTTTCATTTCGTTGGGCGTCACCAAGCTATTAAATACCTATTCTCAAACTCAAACTCAAACTCAAAATTTTTTATTCAGAATAAATTTTTGCAAATATTTTCTGAAAGTCTACATGATGCCTACCACCGGTTCGGGAACTAACCCGGCGAGAAGAACCGGCGTAAGAAACTCGCAGGGGGCCCACTTTATTTACCAAAAAAAGTGAGAAAAAAATTAATCTTTTAAAATAAAGTTTACAATGCTGTAACTTAAAATTATACAATGTCAACATACATACATAATTGTAAGTCATAAAATAATGTAGAAGTAGCCTTGCAAGCAGCCATCCTACTCCCAAGATGTGCCGTCGTTTATGAAATCATTGACCTTATAATAGGCTTTGGCACACAAACGTTCTTTGACTACTTTTTTAAATTTATTAATGGAAAGATTTTGAACTTTTTCCGGGATTTTATTGTAAAGGCGTACACATTGACCTTTAAAAGATTTACTAACTTTACTAAGTCTGATCACCGGTATTTCTAGTTTGTACTTATTTCTAGTGTTTCTTCCGTGACTGTCACTTTTGGTTGTAAATTTACTAAGATTCTTTCTAACATATAAAACATTATCCAAAATGTATTGAGAAGCAACAGTTAGAATACCAATTTCTTTAAACTTTTCTCTCAGAGATTCAAAAGCTGACATTTTATAAATTGAACGTATAGCTCGCTTCTGCAGCACAAAAATCGTATTAATGTCGGCAGCGTTTCCCCATAAGAGGATGCCATACGACATTCTACTATGAAAATAACTGAAATAAACTAGTCTTGCTGTGTCTTTGTCAGCAATTTCCCGTATTTTTCTGACTGCGTATGCTGCAGAACTGAGCCTATCTGCAAGATTAGCAATATGAGGACCCCACTGTAGTTTACTATCTAGTGTAATGCCTAAGAATACAGTGGTGTCCACCAAATCCATCTTCTCATCATTTAATAGTATATTGGTTTTAACTTGCCTGACATTGGGCAAAGTAAATTTTAAACATTTAGTTTTCTTAGAATTTAGAAGTAAGTTATTAACGTTAAACCAATGTACTATTTTTGAGAGAGCACTATTTACCTCGTCGTAATTTGACTGTTGTCGCTTCACTTTAAAAATAAGTGAAGTGTCATCAGCAAAAAGTACTATCTCATTATCCTTAACAAGATAAGGTAAGTCGTTTATGTAGATGAGAAAAAGGAATGGACCTAAAATGGATCCCTGTGGGACGCCTAATTCTATTTTGGTCCCATTGGACCTTTTACTATTAATGTCAACCCTTTGAGTTCTATTTTTGAGGTAAGATGTCAAAAGGTTGAGTGCTGAGTCCCTAATGCCATAGTGGTGCAATTTCCTGATTAATGTAGCATGCTCAACACAGTCAAAAGCCTTGGAGAGGTCGCAAAAAACCCCTAGGGCATCCTGCGAATCCTCCCATGCTTCAAATATACTATAAAGAAGACCTATACCAGCATCATATCATCTATAATAAACATACCGACCCACATACTTTTCCTTATATTATTCACACGCGAATATTCCGTCGAAAAAAAGGTCGTTGTTCATCCCTCAAATTTACTCTCAAGTATTCGTTTCGTCCACCGGAGTAAGCGGTGTGTGCGTTTCGTTCCCCATGCAAAAATCTATCGTTTTAAAATTAAAATTAATTATCGCAGTTTGAGATGTTAGCTTTCTTAATAAAAAAATACACTGTTGTTTTGTCCTTGACTGATACGTTAGAAAACTCTAATTATAATATTATATTATATAGTTATAAAATTCTCGTGAGTCGTGCCTGTGTTTGTGCGCGAACTCCTCCACAACGGCTCAACCGATTTTAATGAAATTTTGTATGTACATTCGTTAGGCCTGAGAATAGATTTTTATCTACTTTTTATATCGATACTAGACATAATTTATATGGTAAAACAACGTTTGCCGGGTCAGCTAGCTCGACAAAACTTAATATAAATCTCTAGCAAGCTCGCGTTAAAAATGTTTCCTAGTAAGGCAAAAGTTATCGAAAAGTGAGTATTTATAACTTAAAATTAGATCAATATATAATAATAATATGAGTCAATGTTATTTACATACAGAACCGGTAAATACAATTTCTAGAAACTTGTGATAACGCCAGCAAAAACAGGTTTGATTAGACCTGATATTTGATTAATGAATATTCTTAATTTTGGTAAGTCATTCCGTAGATTACAGGAATTGGAATATACCTAGGTGATATTCTATACTAGACGTTCCGCGCCGTTTCGCCCGCGTAAATTAAGAATTTCACAGACAAATAAGTCCATAAAATAGCCTACGATACTTTACGTGGTCTACATTATCTGTGCCAAATAACATGAAAATTGCTCCTGTAGTTCGTGAGATAAGCCCTTTCAAATAATTTTCTCCGTTTTTTCCACATTTTCCTATATTTCTTCGCTCCTATTAGTCTTAGCGTGATAATATTATAGCCTATAGCCTACCTTGATAAATGAGCTATCTAAACACTGAAAGACATTTTCAAATCGGATTATAAGTTCCTGAGATTAGCGCGTTCAAACAAACAAACGAACTCTTCAGCTTTATAATATTACTATCTAAGATTTGCTGAGAGACGTTGGCAGATGAAAATATAAACTATTTTTGGAAGTGAAGTTATATTAGAATAGTCAATAGAATATAGAATAGTCGGTCGTTACTCGTTACCCATTCGACACCCAAGTTTCGTCCCTCATAACTCATAAGTCATAAGTCATAACTCATAAGTCATAGTAGAAGATAGAGTTAGGTCCACTAGCATGGATGTCTGTTGTTGAATTTCAATATGTTTACTTTTTGTTTTAATTTGATATTCAAAATATTCACCTTTACCATTTTCAATATAATAAATAAATTATTTTTAGGACGAATTAAATTTTGACATCTTCAAAACGTTTTGAATGTTATTACATTTCGTGTTATCTATGAGAATAATATAAAATATTTATTGATCCGGTGCACACAACCTATTCCTTATCACTATTTACATAACATTACCACTTATCACATAAAATAATATGTAAGTCAGTCGTGCCACTTCTAGAATATATTATGTAATATCATGGAGATTGTTTAATGTTTACATAAGTATACTAAGAAGTGCTAGAAGTCTAAAGATTATAGATTATGTATGAAGAAAGTGGACTTCCGTAGAAATAACGACTCATGAGTCACGACGCGACGCCGACATAGAAAAGAGCGGAATAGCCTTTTAAAACCTTTCTCCTTTTTAACACCTTTCAAATGTTAGAAAAGGTAGGCCCAAAAATGGTGTGACGAATTAGACACATAATATTTTGATAAAGACCGTGACCTAGTTGCTTAGAGCTCAGCTGCTGGCTGTCGACTCGCAGGCCATGGATACGATTTCCATGTTGAAAAGAGTTTTAAGTTGTTTTCAAGCAGTACAGATCACTCCTTTAATCCTTCGATCGCGGATTCTTGGAAATGCTATTGTATTATATTGTTGTCGCGATCTCCGGTGCTCGTATGGGGCTTGAAGGATTAAAGAGGACCTGGTTTTTCAGTAAAACCGGAAACCGATACTGAAACCTGAGGGGCGGGGATTAAGTTCGAATTAGGAGGTAATGAATTTTTCCCAGCTATGTGATACTAATTATAGCTGGCATAAAATTACGTTATGCACGATATAATGAATTATATTATTTTATATATTATCAGCAGTTCATAACCGGTGGTGGTCCGCGGACCACTGGTGGTCCCTGGACGCAACCAAGTGGTCCGCGAAGTCATCCTAATAATATGTGAGAATTCAGAAGTTAGTAAAGAATATGCACTATGGTCTATGCAGTCACAAAAATCACATTAAATTAAAATCAGCTGTAACTTTTAGATATTTGCCAAATAAAAAAATGAGTGCTAATTATAAAGTTGTGCTTGTTTTCTTTTCAAACAACCCTTAGTTTAGGTAAACCAGCTGGGTGGTCCCCAGCTAGACAAACATTTGGTAAAATGGTCCCTCATGAATAAAAGGTTAAGAACCACTGATCTAGATGCTCTTTATTAGTAGCTGGAAGTAATTATATGTTCTAAAGCGCTATTTAGCGGCACTTAAAGCAATTAATTTGTCACATCCAGTCATCTTGGACGAGGAAAATCTGTTTCCTTGCTTCTAATATTATATGTTACGAAACTGAAGTTGAAATAGATGACATACAGATCTGAGTGCTTGTGAGCTGAGATCTAAATGTTACTTAGAATTTAATGCTGTATAATTAAAATGTCAGTTCGTTTTGTAAATGAGTTTTTAGAGTTCTTAATATTCATAGACTTATGGCATAATTTAGGAGGTTTTTCTTGTAAGCACCAAATATGCATTGCTAAAGTCCAAATTATATTCTTAAAAATAGTTTTCTTGCAGGTTTTTTGTGCCCAATATTCTCTTCTACAGCTTAACTTTTTAGATGTGCTGTCATAATGTTTTATTTAGCACTAGTATTGCTATTTAATAAGCATGTTATCAGTCGAAAAATCGAACCTGTTGTGACAATAAAATAGCTTCCTTATTTATATCCGGGTTGTCTTCCTCTCAGCAGATGACACTATTTTCCGCGTGTTTGACGGAAGTTGGTTTATTTTTATGGCCGTATTTTCTACAACAATAATCATTAGCAACTCTTGGTAATGGTGGTAATGTCAAATATAATTTTTCCGCCTCAAAATCTTTCCGGAACATTGGAAAATTCATGAGAAACCATTAAATTTTTGATCAGTTTTCAGTTTTTGCCATTTTTTACCACCAAGGACCTGTTTAATGGTAGAAGTTATAAGAAATTACTTTAAAGTAAACAAAATTTTCAACAAAATGAGAATAGTTAGGTCTCGATAAACTGAATAGTTTCAAAGATACAGCGTTTCAAATGTTTGCAAAATCTCAAAAAAAAAAAAATTAAAATTCACTACGTCGTATGTAGAAAACATAATATTGGAAATGGCTGTAGTTACTATTAGTCGGTCAGCATCCTCCTCTGCTTGTAGTGTAAGAATATTGTTCCTCTCCAGTTGCACCTTCAGCATGTTGATGAATCTAACCTTGTTCCTGTCATTCAATAGGAACTTATCCTGAGCAACTGAAACAATGGTTGTCTCGTCAAAGATAACAGGGAGGACTTTGCTCCAACTCTATGGAGACGTTCAGAGCTTTTGGTGTTTTTTCCTGAAGCGTCATAATGGATACCCGTCAAAAACCACGATTATATAGGAGCCGTAGTGATTTCTCAAGTATTGGACATATCTGGCACCATTTTCTCCAAAAGACACATTCCGAGGCCACACAATTTTGTGGAGCAGATGTCCACTATAATAAAATTCCTGTGACGACCTCAACTTCAACCGCCACATGCAAAGTTAATACGTATAACACAGACTTTGAATTTTTAAACTCTAATTAGCTGTGCCCGCGACTTCGTTCGCGTGGAATAGTTATTATGGGCATTATATTTATTTTGGCGAACAACTTCCTTAGCTTTATAAATTATAGCTGTTATCCACGGCTTCGTCTGCGTCTATTTCATTAATGCATTCATTTCGACCGACGATTCTTAGACCATAATATAAAAACGATTATTTTGAGTTAAGTAATCTTAAAAGATAGACACGTACTATCACGGACATTTTTTAGATCATTAAAGAGGAATAATTCTTCCATACATATTTTTGGGCATCTTGGGCCGTTTTTGCAGCGCACGCAACGGAAGCTCTCAAAGATGAATAATTTTCCCTGCTTTTTCCACATTTTCCTCTGTTTCATCGCTCCTAAAAGTCACAGCGTGATGTTATTATAGCCTCCAGCCTTCTTCGATAAATGGGCTATCTAATACTGAAATAATTTTTCAAATAGGACCAGTAGTTCCTGAGTAATCTCAGGAACTACTGGTCCAATTTGAAAAATTCTAAAAACGCGCTAATGCGCGTTCAAACAAACAATTAAACAAACAAACAAACTCTTTAGCTTTATAATATTAGTATCGATTAGTATACAGGGTGTAACAAAAATAAGTGATAATACTTTAGGGTGTGTACGTGTCCCTTGTAGAGAGTTCACTGTGAAAGTCGCAGCGCTGAAAGACCAAAAATTTTTTCACTTTTGTATTTGGAAACTCGTGACTACTTCGCGGCTTCCCCCGCGTAGATATCTAATTTACGCGGGGGAAGCCGCGCGGAACGTCTAGTAAGTAGCTAGGGAACTATCAGATTTTAATAGACCAAATTGGTCTCGTTTTGTTGAAAAATTTGTCTTCTTTAATAACGTATATTAATTTATGCCGTCAAATAAATCAATAATTGACCATATTGGCGAGAACTTGTAAAAACTCGAAAAATAAATGTTTTTTTTGGAAAATATACAAACATTTGAACTGTAGCTGTATCTTTGAAACTATTCAGTTTATCGAGACCTAACTATTCTCATTTTGTTGAAAATTTCTGATAACTTCTACCATTACACAGGTCCTTGGTGGTAAAAAATGGCAAAAACTGAAAACTGATCAAAAATTTAATGGTTTCTCATGAATTTTACAATGTTCCGGAAGGATTCCGAGGTGGAAAAATCATATTTGACATTACCACCTCATCACATACGTCATACAACATATAAAAAATCAGAACTACCCCATTTGATGCAAGTGAAGACTGAAGACCCCTTTTATTGTACGATTTCCATGGACTAACATGATCGCCGTCGATTGTAGACAGCTTTGCTATCGTATTGACTGTCATAGCTTTCCGCCATGGCCTACCTTGGAGACTTAACGCACATAATTCATATCCCTTCCATACAAATTCTTATTTTGGTGACTAACCTCCATGAGGCTATAGAGAAATATCCCAAGTGATTCGGTCTACTTTTTTAAAGCTTTTCACATCCAAGGTCCATGCAGCTTCCGTAAATAAGGTCAGAACATCGCCTCATTATTCGGAGGTTCACCCCGTGACCTCAGATATTTCCGCATAGTCGTTGTTTGTGTTTTTGGAACTGTCTCGGCGTCATGTTGTTGAAATATGAGCGAAGAGTTGTGAATGCAGCAAAAATCCCGTTAGTGTTTATTCGAGACTTTTCTGCAGAATGTCTTGAATTTTATGTAACTAGAACAAAAGATTTTATTTGTTTCCTACATTTTGTCTATTTTGGTACAATCTTAATCTGCGAATTTGCAAGTATCTATACTAATATTATAGTTGGGAAGAGTTTGTTTGTTAGAACGCGCTAATCTCAGGAACTACTGGTCCGATTTGAAAAATTCTTTCAGTGTTCGATAGCCCATTTATCGAGGAAGGCTATAGGCTATATCTTATCACGCTAATACTAATAGGAGCGAAGAAATAGAGGAAAGTGTGGAAAAAACGGGGGGAAATTATTTGAAAGGGCTTATTTGAACGCGCTAATCTCAGAAACTACTGGTCCGATTTGAAAAATTCTTTCAGTGTTAGATAGCCCATTTATCGAGAAAGGCTATAAGCTATATTTTATCACGCTAAAACTAATAAGAGTGAAGAAATAGAGGAAAATGTGGAAAAATTTGAGGAAATTATTTAAAATTGCTTATAATCTTAAGAAACTACTGGAGCAATTTTTATGTCATTTGGCACACATGAAGAATAGAACCGCGTGAAAGGACATAATATGTAGGTTTCTTTTTTTGCGAAAAATGTACGGGTTCCGTGGCATTCCTAAATTACGCGGGCGAAGCCGCGCGGAACATCTAGTGGTATAATGATGGGGTATTACAATTTTATAGATGTATCTATAAATTATGTATAGGTAATAGTCCAATATTTTGGTCAAATCAAGACGTAATTTTATTCGGGTGGACGAATTTTAAATGACGTCAGACATGAATCATGATTCATGATAGACAGTAACGCATAAACGGTTTAGTTTCAGTGAACATAACAACTAATATTGAGTTTCTTATGTTTTTAGGGTTCCGTACCCAAAGGGTAAAAACGGGACCCTATTACTAAGACTTCGATGTCTGTCCGTCTGTCCGTCTGTCTGTCACCAGGCTGTAACTCAAGAACCGCTAAGTATAGCTAGACTTCTGAAATTTTCAAAGATTGTGTAAGTATATCTGTTGCCGCTATAACAACAAATACTAAAAACAAAATAAATTAAATATTTAAGGGGGGCTCCCATACAACAAACGTGATTTTTTTGCTAATTTTGGCTTATAAATCAAAATCAATAACGGCAACATAATTATCTAAGGCAATTGAAATGTTCACAAAATACTTCGTTGTATAAATTGTACTTTAATAATTAATAATAAAATTTAAATAAATTAAATAATTAAAATTTAAATAAAATACAAATTTTGTCCTATTTTTGCTCTGTAGTGGTACGGAACCCTTCGTGCGCGAGTACAACTCGTACTTGGCCGATTTTATTTACTCTTTTTGTGCGCTGGAAATTTTCCTCTTGAGCCTGTGAATGTATATTTAATATTTATAGGTGTATGTACATTTTATTAGCATGATTCCCCCGTTATTGTACGTGATGCAATGTCAACAATATATTACGGGAGCAACTGGTTGTCATCTAACATACGGTTTAATATTTATTGTGTCATGCATACGTAAGAGCTCGATTGCATTGGTTCAATATGCAGATAAATTCTAGCATCAATCCATATCCATACCTACTTACATTCTAAGGGCCTGTTTCACCACTTTCTGATAAAGTGGCGAATAGGCTATTCACAACTTTTTTGACAGATTCTTCATTCTTCATCTGTCAAGTTAAGTGGTGAATAGTCTAGTCGGCACTTATCAGGAAGTGGTGAAACAGGCCCTAAATGTGAAAGTGTGTCTGCCTGTCTGTCTATCTGTCTGTCACCTTTTAACGCCCAAACCGCTCAACCGATTTTGCTGAAATTTGTTATGGAGTTAGATACTTTGAGTCCCGGGAAAGGATAAATTTTTGATCGCGGAAAAATGTACGGCTCTCGCGCGATAATCGAATTTTGGTGCAACTGATTTGCTTGCGTCATCTAGTTACCCATAGGCCATAATATAGCTGTCGTAGTTAATCTGCGATTCGATTGAATGACTAGCGCATTCATTGAATGACACCATTCAATTGAATGACCAAACCTTTGTCCACATTGTGCCTTTTTCTGTTCATCAAGGGCATGCCTTATAGCGCTGTCAACAGCGAACGTGAGGCATGCCCGTAACGCGCGTTGAAATCGTAGCGCGCGCTATGACACTTTTCTTTCAACGCGGGTGGGTTTTGACGCGCGTCACGGGCATGCCACACCTTCGCTGTTGACTGCGCTATAACGCATGCCCTTGTTGAACAAAAAAAAAGGCACAATGTGGACAAAGCTATTGGGCAACTCGTCAAGACGTTGACTGTGACGTTTAACGTTTTGACTAAATGTCATATAGTGAAGTCGTTAAATGGGATGCTATTAGCTAAGAATTAATATATTAGTATTGTACTTACATTTTTCATTCCAGCCTATAAATAACGATTAACCACTTACCTATATTTTATCATAAAATATTCAAATGTATTTCAAAGAATTTCATTATCACATTCATTAATGTTAAGTACACATTACGCGGCCACAACTATGCACGGCTTTGTAAAAACAATGGTTTTTAAATCTGATATCAGTGTGCAAATTAACATACAATATGGTAATTAACTTAATAAATTGTCGTTTTGACAGATCTAATGCATGGCACGCTTGATCATGACTTGGCTATATTCATATTTCAAAATTCTAATACGGTAAAAAAAAATATTTTACAAGTATAATGCCATTTTGTGGCATAATAATATTATTTCTTACAAGTTACAGAAAAAAAAAATTACGACTTGAGAAAAATATTAGAAAGCATTAAGTACAAATTATTTAGTCGGTAAAGGTTTACCAAGAAAACGTGGAAAATATTACATAACATTTGATTAATAGCAAAGCAGTTCATTTTATAAAGTGATACGGAACCAAAAAAAACTTGTTCTATTGACCGATTGACATTTTAAAACGCCGCTGCAATTTTATTTAAAGACAACCGTCGATAAACTTAGTTGACTATGTTTCGTTCACCCAGGTGTGTTTTAGGGCTGGTATAAATATTTCCTGTTTATTTATTTAAAAGAATTCAATTTTATTCTTGTTGTTGTGTCAATGACCGCTAGTGCCACCTTAAATTGTCCTGACTATAGTCAGGTCAGGCACCTCAAATGTTAAGGGACAAAAAGCCAAATGGTACGAATTTTGAGGTGACGAAATACCAATAACCCTATTTTGATATGCATTGTAAAGTTTTTTTTGGCGGCCGCATCAAATCGGTAATAAATGATTATTATTTATCGCTACCACAGACATAGATCAAGATTCAAGATAGATACCGCATAATGTGTATGTACTTCGCGTACCATATCGCAAACTATGATCAATGCTCGTCTTTCGAAAGTCTGTTCTTTAGTCTGCTTTCGGAATCGGACGTCAATTGGAATTTTAAAAATGCCAAAATGCCTAAAATTGCTGTATTCAGCTGTATAAATTCAAATAGAAACGTTGGCCTAGATAATGGACACGTTTCTTATCATCGGTACGTCACAGTATGTAGGAAAAAAGTGGCACGCTCGTTTTCATACAAATGGAGCGACATGCGGTATCTATCTTGATCTATGTCTGGGATCGCTACTCATAATAATATTTTATATGACGTTATAATATTATGTTGCGTTTAAATGTAGATATTATGTTTATTTTTTAAATTAAGTTTATTGAATATAACGATTCAATCGAAAAAGCTCGAATATTAGTTATTCCAAAGTTCTATTGCCTTCCATGACCTACACGCATAGTTTTCCTCAATAGTCAATACACATACGCTATTTAAATAACGAGATATACCAGTGACATTTCAATCCGGTTGGAGTTTGGACAAATTTTCCACCAAACTGGAAGTCTTAAGCTTTGACAGCTTTAGATGCACTTCTGTCACAAGGTTCAAGTCACAAGTGCGTTGCAAAAACTGGCAGCAATTCGGGAGTGCAGGCAGAAGTAATGACGAAACGGGAGCGGCACACATTTTCGCCACGTGGTAGAAAGAGAGGGATATAATATGCCAGAGGGGTAAATTACGGGTAGCTCTTTGTTAGGGCTGGCAGAAATGAAAAACAGTGGCTCTACCATGAGTTTAAACTTTAAAGCTATAGTTATTGTCGATACTCGATACCGACTACGTAATTTTTTAGTATGGCGATTTTAGTTCCACAAGTGACCGCTAGAGGCGCTGTAAAAGCCATACTAAAAAAGACAATGGGCAAAAATGTATGGAACCTGAGACCATCCACCAATGGCATTGACATATTATGTGTCATCGGATAGGTCTCTTGAATTGGAACAACAATTGCTAAGACACATTTGTTATTAGAGCTGTCCGTTCCGAGTTATGAGACTTGTAAGTTCAGATATCAGTGGCGAAGCCTCCATAGAACACGATTCCTACCGGCTTACCTTGGCCAATTTTAATATATACATTTTTTATTATTAATAATTATAGCTTACTCCGCTTCCTACAATTTCATAAAAATAATTCGCCATGTATTTAAAATCACGCAAACGCACACATACCCGTTTTTACGATCGCACTCAGAACGCGTACGTACTGCTCCATAGTGTGCGGCGGCGGTGGCCGGGGAACTCGCTCAAAACATCGGGAATCCAAACATTTGAAATGTATGAAATTCACGCACACATACACATTACTACTACATGCAAACGACTCGTCGATATTGTCGAACAACAAGCCGATCCCACATAGCCTACCTAGTCTTTATTTGTCATGTGTTAAGGTTTAGTTTCGCATGTTTCGCTTTAAAAGATTTCGTCCAATCACAACAGAGCTAATTGCAGCGGCCGACCGGCGCGTGCTGTCATTTCAATTCACATAAACAATTATATTACGCGCTAATTTGCACTCATTTTGTACTGTTATTATTGTAATATGCAAAATTTTGTTTATTAAGTTAGTGGGCTAGCTTGATTGTAATATTATATAGTTTAAAAGAATCGAAAGTAGTGAAATTTTACTTGCCAAGTGTTGTGTTGTGTTTTTGTTTGTTACATCGTAAAGGTTGGTTTGTTTTACTTACTTTGTAATTTGTCGTGACACGGTTAGGTGAGAAATGGCAGCATTAGTACAAATTGACTGTTGTCTTACGGATTACCTATTATATTTTATAATAATATTAAATAACGACGACAGACGACAAATAACAAAATTAAACATTTAGGTACGTATTTCTGCTGATATTTCTTTGCTACTAGCTTTTGCCCGCGATTTCGTCTGCGTGGACTTCAGACAGGTAGCCTATGTTCCTTTCCATGTTTGACATGGGATGCATGCAAAATTTCATCTAAATCCAGTTTTTGCATGATTGAGTAACAAACATCTACACTGGCAAGTCAGGATTCACTTATTTTTGGTGTGTGAGTGTGAGTGACGTGTGCTTAAAACGGCTTTTTTTAAAGCCACTTTTATCATACTCGACATGCACTGTTCATATAATACCAGTGATGTCATGTATGGTGAAGGTGGTGAATACTAACAACACTAACACTGCATGCAACGCACACAATGCAAGCAAAGCACCCTAGTAGTTATGGAAAAGGTAAACTAACACACTTAATACAGGTATGTAATTTATTGCACGTTTTTTTTACAAGAATTGAAATTTTGCTTATTCACGAGTTAGCCGTTTTTTGGTCCGGCTTTACCTTTATTTTTTTTCACCCCACGCCACTGTCAGATATAAAGGTTACATTTACCTACGGCTAGCCAAGCTACTTGATTACCCAAGCTATTTTATTAGCTTCTATTCTCTGAAATTCTACCCTCCTGTTATTTAAGCACTTGCTTTTTACATAATTGTAGAGGATGTTTGTTGCATCCACTTTGTGGCGTATATGACCTTGTCCGTGTGTGAAAGTGATTTATAATAGCAGCAGCTATTTAAAAATTGACGAACATGTAAGGCAGCACTCTATTAAAACATTTTTGCCGCAGCAGCTTTAAATCTCGTTTAAAGCGGCCGTTTACCACTTCCACTACCTAGCGACATACTGTTACAGCTCGAGCTTCACTTGCCTGGCCCTGTTCTGTAGCAAGCTGTGTCTCTCCACGGTCTTTAGATGGTGTTTTTTATAAATAAGGGGGCAAACGAGCAAACGGGTCACCTGATGGAAAGCAACTTCCGTCGCCCATGAACACTCATAACATCAGAAGGTGCTGCAGGTGCGTTGCCGGACTTTTAAGAGAGAATAGGGTAAAAGGGTAAGGAAGGGTATAGGGGAGGGATGGGAAGGGAATAGGGTAGGCGATTGGGCCTCCGGTAAACTCACTCACTCGGCGAAACACAGCGCAAGCGCTGTCTCACGCCGGTTTTCTGTGAGCCCGTGGTATTTCTCCGGTCGAGCCGGCCCATTCGTGCCGAAGCATGGCTCTCCCACGTAAAACGGAAACTTTGAACCACGTACGGTGGTACGAACTATTCATAACCGCAAGCTTCGGTAGACTCCAACCCATCCCCAAACCCACGGTCCAAGAAAAACGCGTCATATTCTTGAATTAAAACATGCAATGTGTTTTCATGGTCATTCATGATGTCTTGAATTATTTGCGTGTCAGTTTTCATGTCAGCAAGTGTGTTTCTTAAGCTTAGAATATATTTTTCTTAAGCGATAAAAAGTCTCATTACTCCAAATGGACAGTTGTTACCACAAGGTGGTCATAGTGATTGTTGTTCCTATTGAAGGGACCTGTCCAGTGATATGTACCTCTTTGCTATTGGAGGGTGGTCCCAATCTGCCCAATGTCCTTTACGTAGTCGGTATCGAGTACCGATAAAAAAAGCTTTAAGCTCATGGTAGAGCTACTGGCATATAATCTCGGGGCGCGGTAAAAAAAGAGGCAAAAGCGTAAATATAGTATTATTTCATCTAGGCCGCGCCGGTTTCTCCCTTCCTACGAATTTTTGATCAGATTACGTGTCCAAAACATCAAGAAGTTTTTACTCCAAAACATTAGTGTCAGCCCTAGTGCTATTATAAACACGCACGTGTCTTCGCTCTACCTTTCGTGAGTATTTCTGTCGTTCTGACGTCAGCGTTTTATACCGATAATTGCCAAAATGATGATGTCGTTGCACGATAAGTGCTGACGCGAGTTTGGCACCTTTGCGTGACTGTAAATGAATCTATAGGCTGTTCAAAGTTATTCTACCTTCAACAGGAACTCTGTGCCAACATGATAGTGACTATTTTCGTACCAATTCGGAAGTAAAACAACTATTAATCTTCTGAAACACTTGGCAAAGTGTTCGATTTGTTACGGATAATGTTTTAAGATAACCTGTCGTGATTTTGAGCATTAAAATTGGATCGCGTGACGATTAATTGTTAAATTGTTTTAACACCCTAAATACATACTGTGTACATAGTTAAAATTACTCGTATGTAATTTACACATATTATGTACCTAGTTAAAATCTCGTGTCCGTAATGTTTAAGTTAAGACTCAGTTACATACTCCGTAAGAAAATATTTTTGGCAGGTAGGCTCCTCATAGAATGTAGAGATATGATCTGATTTTACAAAAGTCTGCCTCTGAAGGGGGGTTGAAATTTTTATGAAAGTTCTTTGTTACTATAGCAAGGACTTGACTTTTAAAATTGCTTAACAGATGGTTTGTGTGAATTGTAGTTATGATAGCACAATTTACATTTTGGAAAATTATGCCCCTAAATGGGGAACCAAATCTGTATTCACAGAATACAAAACTTTACGTAGGCAAATCCGGTGTAACAAGCAAGTTTAAAGTTTTGTCTAAAAACGTCAACCATTTTAGAAATGTCTAGGAATTCGTTGCGGCATCACTGCGGCGTGTATGAATGCGCCTTTATATTATATGAGGTGAGAGCACATTCCTGACATACATACAGCGTAATATTTATCACATTAACATAGTATTTTTATGGCCAAAATATATAAGTTCCCGGAATATAACGATTTGGTTTAAGTGACGGTTTAACTTAGCAGGTGAATTATTGTCTTGCTTTTGTCACAATAGACATAACTACCAGTAGTTCGACTGCAAAGAAACGGACAGGTTTCAATATCTGTCAAATTCGTCGGGTTTCACTAGGATTATGAACGGAATGTGCCTCGCGCTGGCTGATATAATCTATTTTTAAATATTTAAAGTAAAGATTTCAAAATTGGATTCTGACAATTTTAATCGCATGTGCCAAAACACAAACAACAATACGACCAAAGAGGAACACGTCCAGCGAATATATCATAGTTTTAAATTCGTAGGTAACAAGTTAACAACCCTAGCGACGATTTTCGTCATAATACGTCAAATTTAAAAATTTCAACATCAGTTCTAAGTCGGCATACTCTATAATTCTGTCTACTCTGCTTTTGTTATATGTAGTTTTATTATTCGTAGGTTATATGTCTTGAAGTTGTATCATAAATGTATACAGTGCTCCCAAAGTGATAATGCGCATAGAAGTTTTCGAAATTTTTCGGCAACGGTCGTATTTCCAGAGCGACGGTAGACGATATTGCATTTTCTAATTGCATTGCGTTTAAGATACATGTATTAGTCAAAGTTCGTCGTGATGTTCCTGTAGATAGCTTTTGTAACACGGTCATAATGGGGATTGTCCATTTTGTTTTTAAATTTTGCTCATTACAAAAACATTTCGAGGAATAAGGTCAGTGATCGTTTTTCTGTATATAAACGAAAAAAAATACCCATTACTTACTTATATTTTTGAACAAATATGTTTAACCTTAGTTTGACCTTCAACGGCGTTAAATTAGCAATAAATTCGACCAACATTACGTTTCGAACTTTTGGTAAGCTTCTCGTATCAGCATTCACATAATGAGAACTTGCATCTGACGAACCAGCCATTATAAATAAGATTGAAAGGTAAAAAACATACTGCAGGGGTCAATTGGCCGCCGATGATGACGTCAGAGCGAAACTTTAAAAATTTATTGAGAAAAAACTAGCCAATGAATTTCAAAATTATTTAATTTATATTCTTAAAATACCCTATTTTAAGGAAAAAAAATAAAAAGTACATCTGATTTTTTTTGTACAATGCCCATTAGCGAAGATTTCCATGCGCATTATTAATTTGGGAGTACTGTAAACTATAGTTGAAGGATTTTACGGAGTAGTTTTTAAGAAAAGCGCGTTGTAATTACTGAGACTTTTCAATGTTACTCAATGTTAAGTATGTACTTTTGCCGCTTGATGACAAAGCCAACTTGCAAAAAGCGCCGCCTGGTCGTTTCGTGCTTTCAAAAACTGTTTATACAATTTTTCTGACAATTTCCACCAGCCAACATGCCTCGCTAGTAGTTACACTTAGCGGCACGGAATCTTGGCCAAACTCATAATATGCAATAACACTTTTTTAAGCGGTTCTAACGTGGATCTTATCGTGTAGGTGGGTAGAAAAAATGGTCACGTTAATCTCAAGAGGGTAATTCACTAATTTGAAGTGCATATTGGTCTGTGTTTTAAAGTTTAGTTAAATCGTGTCATTTATCCGGCGAAGTCGCAGTTTTGAATTGTGCTCTGAACATTTTGAATTTTAATTTGACAAAGATTTTTGTTGTTATTGTGGTTAATAAACACCTAAGAACCCCTTAGGATTCATAAAAATGCCTTTATCACCAAGTCAGGTAGCGCAGGCAGTAGCTTTAGTGGAACAGGGGATGACTCATCGTGAAGTGGCTACTATCCTAAACGTGCCGCGTTCCTCAATGCAATATGCACTAAAACGATATCAAGAGACTGGCCGCTACACCCGAAGACCAGGTAGTGGTGGTGTACGATGCACATCAGCTCGTGATGACCGCTTTATTGTGTTAGAGATTTCAAGAAATCGCTTCCTGACCGCAGTCGAGATCCGTCAGCGCCTTCAAATCTCCAGAGGTGTGAATGTTAGCGAGCGTACGGTGAGAAGACGTATGGAGGAAGTTAATTTGAGGGCAAGAAGACCAGCCCGTGGTCCACAGCTTCACCCTCAGCACAGAGTAGCTCGACTTCACTTTGCCCGCGAACACGCTAACTGGACTTATGAGCAATGGGCAAAGGTTTTGTTTACTGACGAGTGCAGGATCGCTTTAAATGCACCTGATGGTCGACAACGTGTCTGGAGAAGGAAAGGCGAACGTTATTTGGCGATAACAACCACTCCGACGGTCAGTTTTGGCGGAGGCTCTATAATGGTATGGGGTGGCGTGAGTTCTGATGCTCGTACGGAATTGGTCATCGTTAATAACGCCTTAAATGCGACTCGGTACGTCGCGGAAATTCTCGAAGAACATGTTGTGCCCTTTGGAGGGTTCATTGGTTATGAACAATTCATTTTAATGCATGATAATGCCCGTCCACATGTCGCACGCATAGTAAATGAGTACCTTCAAGAGGCTGGTATTCAAAAATTGCAGTGGCCAGCTCGCAGCCCGGACTTAAATCCGATAGAACACATATGGGATAAGCTGAAACGAGCAATAAAATCATCATCGAACCCACCACAAACCATTAACCAGCTTCGAGATGCTGCACTGAGAGCGTGGCGCGACTTATCACAAGTCGATATCAAGAACGTCATCCAAAGCATGCCAGACCGAATGCAGGCGGTTATAAGGGCTAGAGGAGGTAACACGCGCTATTAAAAAGGACAGAAAGCGACAAAAAATCGAACAATTTTAAATTCGTAGTGTTTTAAACTTAAGTGTTAAATTTTGTGTAAACGTGTTTTTTTGCATAAACTTCATTATCAATTTAAAAAACCTTTAACTGTGAGAAAAAGTGATCAGGAACGTTAACTGGATAGACTCAGATCTTAATTAATCAAAATTTGTAGAGCTAAGTGCAAAAAAAAGACAGTTATCACATCTTTTGTACTTGGCCAAGTTTCCGTGCCGGTGAGTTTAGTTGAAAAACGCTTGGCCGGTCCATTGAACAACACTAATCATATTTCACGATATTATTTCATATTTTCAGTCACAAGTCACTGGTTTTTGGTACTTTATGTGATATGTCCATCCGTTCACTGATGGCACCTTGCCAGCAGCGAACAAAATCTGTGTACACTAGAATTATATCGCTTTATATTTAGACTGCAGTTATTAGGGCGAGATGTTTGTAAACATTGAACCGTTAAACATCAAGCCGCAGAGAATAAATTGATAATAGTTAACTAACTACATAATATTATCAATTTATCCTCTGCGGCTCATTAGTCGCGATCAAAAACTGCGATCCATCAGTCAGGACCATAAAAGATAGAAAAATAATATATACACTCTAAATACCTGTTTGTCTTATATAGAGTCTTCCCCTACCTTTGAAAAGTCAAATCCACCCTTAAGTTTGGACGTCAAATAATTGATTTCGCCTTTCGGTGGACGAAACACTGAGGAGACGAATAGGCCCTTTTCAGCGTGATAAACTTTTTTAATAAGTCTGATTTTTGGTCTATTTTTAATTAATTAATGTAACTAGATCATAATACCTGTACCACTGAATACTGTTTAATTATTATGATGTTTCGTGTGATGCTGGAAATAAAAGTATTCTTATTCTTATTTTTGTATTTTATGGACGTCTAAATAAGTTTTTAATATAAAAATAAATGAAAAGTTAAAACTACGAAAATCGTTAAGCACAAACAGGATTTTAATTAAGTATGCGCAATCTTTATCTCTTTTCATTTGATAATTAGAATGATTTATTAAAACCAACCTCTTAATAATACTTAAATCCTAAAATAAAATGTAATTATGTGGTGTGTCTGAAAGTTGATATTTAATCTAAATTCGATACAGGAAAGTTTACAAAATATGTAAACGAATGTTCCGGTAGAAAACTAGAGTTATCTCGGAGTTTCTTTAATATTGATCCTTATGTCCTTAGTATAAGGCTTAGTTAGAAGTAAAATATTTCTGAACGGTGCGTAGGCGCTACTATTTCCTGTGAAATCGCGATATAATGAAAGTTATTGGCAACTTGTGTCCGCAATTTGTTTGCGCAAATGTTCGTTTATCGCTCAGAAACTTTTTTTTTCCGGGATATTTCCCAAAACTTGGGAAATACATGATTGAAGAGTAGACGTTCAAAAAGTGTAAATAATAATAATAATTTATAAGTAACTAGATGACGCCCGCAACTCCGTTACGCCAAAATTCGTTTATCGCGCGGGAACCGTACATTTTTAGGGGATAAAAGTATCCTATGTCCTTTCCCGGGACTCAACGTATCAAAAATTGGTTTATCGCGCGGAACCGTACATTTTCTCGGGATGAAAATATCCTACGTCCTTTCCGGACTCAAAGTATATCCAATTTCAATTCAATTGGTCTAAATTCGTTATAATTTGACATGCGTGACTTTGACAGTTTTGACAATTCATTTTTTGAATTGATTGAGAGGAATTGCTTTGCGACCATTTTAGCTCCGCTGTTCATCGGTTCGGGCCTGTGCCCTGAAGAGGTATAACAAACAGACAGACAGACAGATTGCATAAGTATAGAGAGGTAAAAGACCAAAAGTAAACACTTTCGCATAAGTATATGTTTGGATATCTCTTCTAGGAAGTTTCACGAAAAGACTTGAACAGTAGCCAAGTCTTGTTATGATTTTTTTTTGCGTGTGACTCAACTTACATCTAAAAGCGTCGGCAATTCGCTTAATTTTAACGATATCATTAAAATTATGTAATTAAGAATTACAACAAAGTTGTTGTTCGTTTCTCACATTTTTTCTCGCTTTGATAGGAGCGGCGTTTGGGTATTTTTGTTATTGTAATGACGTCATTTCCAGATCGTTCGGACTCGTAATCATCATCACCTGTAATCAGATGATATTGATGAGAGTGACAGATACGTAATCGTTGGTATTGGCCCATTATATTGTGCTAACATGGACAGTTAGTTAATCTTAGTTAGTTTTAAATTGACGTTAATTAATGATTAATTATAATCGGGACAGTTAAGTTCTTTGTAACTTTAGTTTGCAGACCTTGGTTTTTTTGTATAAAAAACGGATGGATTTTTTTGCACAAAAAAATTTGCAATTTTTTTTCCAAATCACGACAGCTGTTTTGTAAAGAGTATTTCCTAATGGCCTACACCAGTGGTCCCCAACCTTTTTTTCATGCGGGCCACAAACATGGTCTTGGTGTCGCGGGCCGCAACAAATTTTTTTTAGGGTTAAAAAATAACATTCTTCAAAATTAACGATTTAGAAGTGGAAAAAATTTAACGACTGTCACGTAGACTACGTTATTTTGCCGGTGGGTGTGAATTTCAAAACATCACGCGGGCCACAAATAAAGTCCCGGCGGGCCGAGTGCTGCCCGCGGGCCGCGGGTTGGGGATAGCGGGCCTACACCGTGTTTTTAGTGGGCCAATCATGATTGTGCTGTTTTTGTGTTATGTGTTATACTAGACTAGATGATGCCCGCAACTCCGTTGCGCCAAAACTCGTATATATCGCGCACTCGTACATTTTTTCAACAAAAAGTATCCTATGTCCTTGCCCGGGACTTAAAATATCTGCATGCCAAATTTCAGCAAAATCTGTTAAGCGGTTTGGGCGTGAAGAGGTAACAGACAGACAGACATACTTTCGCATTTATATTACGCTAGATGACTCCCGCAACTCCGTTGCGCTAAAATTCGTTTATAGCGCGGGAATCGTACATTTTTCCGGGATATAAAGTATCCTATGTCCTTTCCCGGGACTCAAAGTATCCCCATACAAAAATTCAGCAAAATCGGTTCAGTGGTTTGGCCGTGAAGAGGTAACAGACAAATAGACAGACGGACAGACAGACGGACACACAGACACACTTTCGCATTTATAATATTAGTATGGGTGTTGCTCGCGACTTCGTTCCCAAATTCGTTTAATCGTGCAGGAACTGTACATTATTCCGGGGTATAAACAATGGGGATTGTCAATTTTTTTTAATTTTGCTCAATACAAAAACATTTCGAGGAATAAGGTCAGTGATCGTTTTTCTGTATATAAACGAAAAAAATACCCATTAGTTACATATATTTTTGAACAAATATGTTTAACCTTAGTTTGACTTTCAATGGCGTTAAATTAGCAATAAATTCGACCAACATTACGTTTCGAACTTTTGGTAAGCTTCTCGTATTAGCTTTCACATAATGAGAACTTGCATTTGACGAACCAGCCATTATAAATAAGATTGAAAGGAAAAAAAACATACTGCAGGGGTCAATTGGCCGCCGATGATGACGTCAGAGCGAAACTTTAAAGATTTATTGAGAAAAAACTAGCCAATGAATTTCAAAATTATTTAATTTATATGCTTAAAATACCCTATTTTAACGAAAAAAAATATAAAAAGTACATGTGATTTTTTTTGGACAATGCCTATTCCTTGTCCTTTCTTGGGACTCAAAGTATCTTCATACAAAATTTCGTCCAAATCGGTGCAGCGATTTGGACGTGAAGTAAGAGACATACACATTTTCGCATTCATAACATTAGTGTAGTAGATGTTACATGGTAATATTTCAACATTGTATCAAAATATGTTATTACTGTTTACGTTAACCGGTTAACCAATCATAATAATAAATATTTGTGGTAAAGAAACATCAAACATGTTATGTGGCTTGACGCAGAATTACATACTTTAATCATAATTTTTCCCATAATATATTTAAATGTTGTCCATTATAACATCGTTATGTCAGTGTCGGATTTTATCTTTTTCGATCCAGTAATTTTGAAGCATATGCAAACAATGAAAATATTCGTCTTAATAAGATTAGTAGGTACTTACGACTGCATTTAATGTCTCAACATTTAATTATTGCTTACCTTAATTTAAGTGTTTGACAGAAAATGTAGGTACCATACATTTTCCGTTGCCCTTAAAATTTTCATGGAATTTAAGTTAGTAAGTAAACATTAAAATCTCTGTGAGTGTCTGTTATTATTGTTTTTTTCAATCCGTTCTTCAATCAGCCTACAAATCCGATCGGGTTTGATCAGAGACAATTTCACAGTGCATCCACCCATCGGACAGCAATTTCCACTCCGAGCAAATTAGATTTCGTCCATCCATTGCCGTGTTGTATTTGTCGTGACTCGTTAGTCATATTGTGTGAAAAAAAAAAGTATTTGATTGGTTAAATTATAATTGAAGACGTGTGAAGCAGGTTTAGTAACAATTTAAAAAACTGTCGTTTTTTGCATAAATGGAGGAATGTGGATTCTATGTCATAGTTTATGATGAAGTGGGTAAGTTACAAGATTCGTTCAAATTATAAGGGAAGAAATGACTAGTGTCCATAAGTTATTTTATAATGTAGTTATAATATAACTTAATATTACATATTACATTGATATGTATATATATTATACTATCATATTAATATCATATTCCCTAGTTCTAGATCTAGACTACAGTAAGCCGGCTAAGCTATGACTTATGAGAATGCCGCACAAACACGTGAAAGAGTCGAGTCGATGATGGCCTTGCCCACCTCACGTGCGGCTTTTTGCTGTGATTAAGGGTCAGATAACATTGAGACGCGACGCACCGCGTATCTATACTTATTATAAAACAAAGTCGCTTTTTTTTCCGTCATGTCCCTTTGTTCCCTTTAATCTTTAAAACTACGCAACGGATTTTGATGATTCTTTCAGTGTTAGATAGCCCATTTATCGAGGAAGGTTATAGGCTAGATTTTATCACGCTAAGATTAATAGAAGCGAAGAAATAGAGGAAAATGTGAAAAAAAACGGGGAAAATTATTTGAAAGGGCTAACTTGAACGCGCTATTCTCAGGAACTACTGGTCCGATTTGAAAAATTCTTTCAGTGTTAGATATCCCATTTATTGACGAAAGCTATAGGCTATATTTTATCACGCTACGACTAATAGGAGAATGTGGAAAAAACGGGGGAAATTATTTGAAAGAGTTTATCTCGCGAACTACTGGATCAATTTTTATGTTATTTGGCACAGATAAGAAGTAGACCACATGAAGGATCGTGATAGGTTATCGATTTTAATCATTTTTTCAGTGGCTATATATTTTATACCCGTGCGACGCCGGGGCGGGTCGCTAGTATGTATATAAAAATGGATTTTCAAATGTGTTAGTCGCGCTAAAACTCGAAAACGGCTGAACGGATTGGGCTGATTTTAGTCTTAAAATATTCGTAGAAGTCCAGGGAAGGTTTTAAAGTGACACGAAGTTCACCGGGACAGCTAGTTTTAAATAAGATAGATATTAAATAGAGCGTAAGAATAAAAAAAATCACAGAAACCATATCGATGCAAGACGATTTGCGAACAGTGTTAGCGCAACGCTTTATTTATTATTGTCTTAAATTGGTATTTCATATCCTTATAAAATCATTAACACTGTCTAGAGTCTAGACTCTAGGTAGACAGAGTTACAGACTTATGTTTTTGTTTGTTCATGTTTAATCTTCATCGTCCCTATGATTGTCTTTTTTACGTATCAGACAAGAAGAAGACATTGTGTAATACAACTATAACATCTTTTCTTTATTTAGGTGCCTAAGGTGCAAATATACTAAAAAATATTATGTACAAGTTTGAAGGCAGGAGTCTTCTTCTACCTTATGGATTTCAAGGCGTAGGTATAATATTATCTTGTTTGTATTTAAAGTTTTAATTTGACTCTACATAATCTCTATCTTTAAAAGGATCGGTGCGGTGCTACGCCTCTCTGTGTGCGTTGACCCCTACTTATAATTTGAACAATGAACTTTATTACACAAAAAATAATGCAACCGTAACTTTTAATGATTACTAATTCGAGCTGCGCTACGTTGCACAGTTCAACTCCGCTGTTCCATTGAAGTGTGTCTTGTTGTAAATTAAAAAAAAAAAACTATGTAACTAGTTACACTCTGGGAGTGTCGGCAGAAGTGAAAACGAAACAGCGAACCGGGATACACTTTGTCACACGCTAGAGAGGTGGGATATTATGTTACGCAGCCTCGGCGCGAGTAGTGTAATCTCCCTCCGTCTTACGATTTTTCAATCAGGTTACGTTCTGACGCGAGTTAAACATTTTCAAACGAAAAGTACACGATGTCGCTAATTAAGTTTTCAATTCAAAAATCTTGAAAACTGTATCGTTTAAACAGTGTGCGTTTTAGCGTCTCAATGTAAACCGACCCTTAGGTGATCGATGTTGATAGTCTTGAATCTTGATACATAAACCAGAAGTGATGTGATTGATATGGTGACGTAAGAGCTGATCAGCTGTGCACGTAAACTGAACGACAGCTAGACAATGTCAAGTGACTTAGTATGTACTTATTTGGTGTAATATAGTAACTTCGACCACAAAAACTTTAGTACTTACGCACTTAAGTAACTTTACTCTCACAACCTGTGAAAGGAAGGGGGAGGAGTCTAAAAATCATGAAATTAGTGTGATGTACCTACTTTATGGACGGTCCCAGTCACGACTCACGGCGCGGGCGCGCGTAAAACTTAGTCTCTGTGTTGAACTTTTTGATGGTGTGATGAGTTTAACCCGTTCTGGCGGTACCCACAATTCGCCTAACATTCCTGCATCGCGCTATCGAAGTTTTCTGAGCGCGTCGGTATATAATATACGACATCTGAAATGTATCACGTGGGCTTCGGCCTGACCGGGCATACCATCTCGCTCGGTCGGAAGATCTTCCTTTGTGGCGACCACGCATATTCCCACACCATCAACGCCCAAGCGGCACCCGGCTGCCGCATGACAATTGAAAATCTATTGTGTCTGCGATACCCACGATGGATGTGTGAATTATAATTGAATGAAAAGGGTAATTTATTTAACTTTGCGATCTATACTTATTTGCAGATTAGCCTGTATTGACATATTATGGTGAATCTATGTAGTTTTATATAAGGCATTATACAAGTGCATCGGGTTATGTAAAGTGTTGACGCAATACAAGGGTTTCCGCTATGTATTACATGAAAGGGAATAAGAGGTATATATACTTACTTACTGCAGCACAGCGACCCAAATTGAGTCTTGGCCTCTGACACAAGCACACGCCATTTCTTCCGATCCGAAGAGGCGAAGGCGAAGGCGTTATGAGCCGGATCCTGGCAAGATGTCGCACAGAGGTATATAGAAATTATATATTTTATAGCGGCGGCCTGCGGCCTTAGCATGGTCACAGTAGAAACGCGAAAGAAGAGAAAAACTAAAGATACCGGAATCGGTATCGGAATGGTACCTTTATTTTTATCTCCACAGTGTTTCTATTCTGTCGCATTTCTACTGTAAAGTTTTCCGGGATTAAAAGTGTCCTATGCCCTTTCCTGGGACTCAAAGTACGAAATAACATACGAAATTTCAGCAAAATCGGTCTTGCGGATTAAGACTAGGTACTGTCAAAACGCTAGCCCCGCCTACACACACCGCTATCCTCCAATCGTACAATGATTCCACGAATTGTGCTCCCGGGCAATGTGCTTTAGGCTGCAGCCAATAGTGAACAATATCGCGTAACAACGGTTCCCGCATTATAGCACGAAAGTAAAGGTCGTAAGTCCCAAAACTGTTTTTTGATGATCACCTCAAAACTAAACACAATACTAATATTTCCTTTTACAATTATTTTATAAAGTGTGTGATTGTAGTAGTGCAAGTTATTTAATGATAGTAACTCAATAAATGTAACAGATATTTGTTGAAAAGCCCAAAACGATTCAAATTTCGAAAAATATAATTATCGAGTAAAAATAACGAATCGTGTTTTCCTTTTACAGAATACCAGATAAATATACAATGATTAAATAAATCTCAATTTCATTTAAGTCAATCTTTATCGTCTTCCGGGATCGTCTTATTTATTTATTAGAAAACACAGCAAAATTTGACAGCCCGCTCTTAAACGTAAAGAGATTACAGTCAGACATGCAATAATTATAATATAGCTCTTATAATATTAGTATGAATGTATTTTACAAGTTACAACCCAAAAACATAACATTATGCAATACAATAAAAAAATATACAGTAGTGTAACTCAGCTGTGTACTTAATATTAAATTAGTGCAACACATACGAATAATAAAAACTAATGCAACACATAATATATGTAGAGTATTGACTAAAGCGCTTATTCCATTTGACTAAATTTAGATGTTCTAATTAGAATCCTTAAAAGAAGACTAATTAGAAGCTTCTTATTCCACTTGTTCTAATTTAGTAACTAAATCAGTTGTGATGACGCGGCGATTTTGGCCAGATGTCTTCTTAATGGCTCCAGTTCTGTCAAAGCAACAAAAAATTGGTCTTCTCATAGGCTTAGCAGCTGTTGGCTCAATAAAAATCAAAATAAATAAAAGGCGAAAAAAATGGTTGAAAGAATTTTCGCTACACGAAAAATTATGAATTATGAACTTTCTGAACTACTTGGAACCAGCAGACTTTAGAAATTACCTACGAATGGATTCCAGATCGTATAACATAATATATATTGACTTTAAATACAGATTTAGCAGTTCCCACTACAGATATTAGGTTGAAACCATCCGGCAACACTGATTTAGTCAGTTAGAAGCCACACTTTTTCCGATTTAGTACACTAATTAGGATCCTAGCTTTCTAAATGTTATTTCACTTGACTAAATTTAGTTACTAAATCATTTAGACGTCTAAAAGTCAAATGGAATAAGCGCTTAAGTGGTATAGAATATAGACAATTAGATAAGTTTTATCAGGCGACGTGATACTGCACGGTTGCTCTCTAAAGTTAACTGAAAGTGTATGCGGCCGGCTCTAGCGGCTTAGTATACTGTGTATAATTTATACTATGCTACTACCTATATTTTGCTTAGTAACCAGTAACAAAAACATATTATTCCTCTTAAGTAGATTTGCAGAATTGTTATAGAATTATTCATGAATAAAATTAGCTACGCCCAAACCAGTTTTGAAATGGTCAGCAGCTAAAATAATATGTGAATAACATAACAATACACTATTTACCACCGTGTACAAATGTTAAGGTACAACTACGTTGACTTGTGTGCAGAATGCACTAATTTTATTAATTATTATAATGTTTGCAGGCTTAATATGACCAACATAGTATAATGTTTTATATTCACTGAAGTATGTAGATTGTAGACAAAGAATATAGTGATTAATAAAATCCAGCATTTTCTAAATTCGTGAGTGTTTCTGTAGTGAAGACATAACGCATTACAATTATTTTAATTTGCCGTCTTTTTCTAGTCAATAGAGATGTGGAGATGTGTGAAAGAGAAAAGCGACGGTGAAAAATTAAGGCCCCAATAGCTTTTATCTATTAAGCCTGTCCCATGTTCTATAGGAAGTGCGAAGGTCGGGTTGATTCGGCTCTTGCCAATTTTCTCCCATGCGATCTGAAATTGTTCATTGCAATGTACTCCGTTTCGATTTTAAAGTCGTTTTACCTCAAATATTAGAGGTTGTTTTCTTGTTGTTTTCGCCAGCCATTTGCATCAAGTTTGTATTTATAACACTGTCGATATAATATTTTGTACGAAAACTTTGACAGCTCCCATTATCACACATTTAAGTTACGACAACTATGACTGCTCGACGTCCCAAGATGGGACGAAGAAGAAGTCTGCTCTTGATTTTACTTAACTTTTTAGAACAAAGTTAGGTGCCCTGCCGGTAAAGACGTATTAATTATCTTTCGGCAAGCCGGATGACTATAGTGAAGCCTTAAAAACTAAAGTAGATTAACAATACACGTGAGATATAATAGGGGGTCAAAGTCATTTCCCACCGGCGTGGGTAGGTACTGTACGGTATTGGTGACCGTCACCCCGATAGATAAACAGAAAGCTTTGGCACGAACCGGTCGGCTGGGGAGTGTAACTGCCACAGAGACTTTCATGATTGCTTTACTTTCATTTAATGTTAGTAAACATTATTTAAATGAAGAGTTTGATAGAAGAAATATGGAGCTTTTGTCAAAATGTTCATTATAGTTTAGTATTATTAAAAATATTATAGTTAAGTATTAAAACGAATGTGTCGGCTCGGCTATCCGGCGTAGAGAGTCTGCGCCGAAGGAAATGGCAGTGTTGTTCGACAATGGAGGACAAAAGGACTTATTTTGATAGCTGATAGTCCATAGGGGACGCAGAAGGGTGAGACAGTATTTACATTTTCTAAATAATCTCAATTAAAAATATCTCATTCTGTTCTATGCCAATGGAAAATTTCACCAAAACGGGTCCAATAGTAGCGGAGCCTATTTGCAAATACCCAATTTATAGTACAAAAGGAAATAAAAAGGCAGTTCTGTAGGCAAAAAAGTGAGTGGGCGTTGTGTGGAGAGCTCGCGAAAGCTATCGGAACCAGGGCACTGGGTAACGAGAACATCTGGGTTATGGGCTGTTGTACTGGGTCGGTAATACAGATTATATGACGATTTCAATATGGTTTCGATGCAGTGTCGATATGGTGTTTTACGCCTCCGTGGTCCAGTGGTCTAGAGCGTCGCTCTTGACTCGGAGGTTGTGGGTTCGATTCCCGCGTTGGAAACATGTTATTTCTAAGTTTGGTTTGGACAATGCAGGCTGATCACCTGATTGTCTGACAAGTAAGATGATCCATGCGTCGGATGGGCATGTAAAAAGTCGGTCCTGCGCCTGATCTCTCGCCAGTCGTGTCGGTCGTCCGTCACACTGGGTTATATAAAGGAATAGAGAGTGCTCTTGAGTACTGCGCACACACCTGGGCACTATAAAATTACTCCTGCGTACCTTTCAATGAAACCGGCCATCGTCACCGAAACCGGTGTGGGGAGTATTATATTATACTTATACTAGCGACCCGCCCCGGCGTCGCACGGGTATAAAATATATAGCCACTGAAAAAATGATTAAAATCGATAGCCTATGATCCTTCACGTGGTCTACTTCTTATCTGTGCCAAATAACATAAAAATTGCTCCAGTAGTTCGCAAGATAAGCCCTTTCAAATAATTTCCCCCGTTTTTTCACATTCTCCTATTAGTCTTAGCGTGATAAAATATAGCCTATAGCCTTCCTCAAGCCCATTTGGCTATCTAAGACTGAAAGAATTTTCAAATCGGACCAGTAGTCCCTGAGATTAGCGCGTTCAAGTTAGCCCTTTCAAATAATTTTCCCGGTTTTTTCCACATTTTCCTCTATTTCTTCGCTCCTATTAGTCTTAGCGTGATGAAAAATTTTCCCCGTTTTTTCCACATTTTCCTCTATTTCTTCGCTCATATAAGTCTTAGCGTGATGAAATATAGCCTATAGCCTCCCCGATAAATGGGCTATCTAACACTGAAAGAATCATCAAAATCCGTTGCGTAGTTTTAAAGATTAAGGGAGATCGCACACGACACACTTTTTGTGTGATCGAGTCTGCGGCTTACATACAATCTGATGGCGCGCGCCATGCAGATTGTATGAAAGCCGCAGACTCGATCACACAAAAAGTGTGACGTGTGCGATCTCCCTAAAGGGAACAAAGGGACATGAGGGAAAAAAAGCGACTTTGTTTTATAATATGTATAGATTATATGGTGTTTTCAAAATGTCAAGCCTGTAGTTATGCTGTGTCGGTGACTAAAGTACCTATAGGTATCCTGTTTTCGAAATGTCAAAGTCATGTTATATTTTGTTCTATCCGAGAAATTTTATACATAGGTTATAGGCGTAAGAATTATTTAATTGGCTCCTTTTCGCTAAGGACGCTTTAACATTACTGAATCTGATTTGATGATGACTGATTGATGACAGCTGATTAACTTAATGTGAAGGCGTCCTAAGCCCAGCAGCAGCTAACAGATAAATTTATCAGAACATTAATCGACCAAACAACGTAGGTCGGTCATCTTCTGAGGAATAAATTTCTCTGATGCAGATGGTACAATTGGCAGATTCTGATACAGATTATTTTTAAGTTTTAATGAAAAAAAAAAAGTTTTATAGTATTTTCAAAATGCAAAATCAATGTCAGTCTTGTTCTTATTGATCAAAACTCACTACGAAAATTGGTCCTGACTCCTGGATACAGTCAAATAATAATTGCAATCGCTAGTTTTCATTACTTCGGCTAAACCGTACATTTAAACTGGTAAATTCAAATACTTATTTAAGCCCAAAGTCATTTAAATTTTGAATTTTCCTAATGTATTTACTGAAACCCTTTTCTTTTTCAGGTAAGAGATACTGACAATATTATCTACACTCTCAGAATGAACATAGAGAATGGATGGTAAGTGATAGTATTCATATTATTTTACCTGCAAACAATGCGGGCTCTACACTCGCGGCGCGAAAGCCCGCGAAGGCCGCGAACCGCGAATGGGTGTTTTCACACTGCGACGATAACGACACGACACGATACCACAGAATAGATAAGGGCCACCGCACATATACAATTTGAAGTTGGCCGACTATCGTACAAACTAAATTGCGTAGTGTCACAATTTAATTGGACAACTTTATCATGTACGCTGCCAGCCGCAGACTTTTAGATTTGGTAACGGTGTTGCTAGCCTATCGACGTGCGTGTTAAAATGCGTAAAAAGCACGCTTTTATTGTGGCACTAATAAAACGAAGGCGAAAAGGAAGGAGAATATTTTGGGTGCATTCAATACTACAAAAGTGACACTAAGTAATTTAGTTTGTACGATAGTCGGCCAACTTGAAATTGTATAATATGTGCGGTGGCCCTCTATTCTATGGTATCGTGTCGTTATCGTGCAGTGTGCAAACGCCCAATGTCCTCCACATTTTTTCGCAGCCTCGTGTTTGCGCTTCGCGGCTTCGTATTTGTACGCATCGTGTTCACACGGTTCATGTACTATCAGAGAATTTGATTCATAGGCAGATGGCCGACCTACGTAATTTGGTCGCGTTATGTCAAACTCAACCGACATGAGATCACGATTAACATGGAATAAACATAACCTGACTGAAATGAAGTATAGCTCAGCCATCTATACTAATATTATAAATTGGGAAAGTGTGTCTACCTGTCTGTCTGTTACCTCTTCAAGCATAAACCGTTGAACCGATTTTGATGAAATTTTGTATGGACATACTTTGAGACCCGGGAAAGGACATAGGAAACTTATTTAGTAAAAATGTACGGTTCCCGCGTTATAAACGAATATCTGTGCAACGAAGTGGCGGGCGTCATCTAGTGCTACAATGGTTATTCGGACAGGAATAATTTAATCAAATAGCTTATATTATAGTGTTATGTAACAACAATAATAATAATTATTGTTATGTCAATGAGATTGTTCTATGGTCATTGTAATTTGCTCTAGTTATAGATAGATTCCGATCAATAGAACAAATGGATGTTGTTTTCAATGTTTTGTAATAATTCTATGATCGCTTTTATAATTTGCTATATATATATATATATATATATATATATATATATATATATATATATATATATATATATATATATATATATATATATATATATATATATATATATATTCTCCTTCACTATGAAATAGAAAAGAAAATTGTATGGAATAGGCGCTGGAGAACGACTAAGTAGATGACGTCCGCAACTAGGGTTACCAGGCCTCAAAATGCAAAATCCTGTCTGACATGTCTAAAAATCCTGATTTTGAAAAAAAAGTCCGGTCACGCACCTGTCTATATCTATATATATAAAAGAAAGTTGTGTTAGTTACACTACTTATAACTCAAGAACGGATGAACTGATTTGGCTGAAAATTGGTGGAAAGATACTTTGAGTCCCGGAAAAGGACATACAATACATTTTGTCCCGGAAAAATGTACGGTTACTGCACAATATACTTTTATGATTTGCGTGTAAACTACTCAATCGATTTTGATGAATTTTGGTATGGAGATACTTTGAATCTCGGGAAAGGACAAGGGATACTTTTTATCCCGGAAAATGTACGGTTCCCGCACAATAAACTTTTATGATTTTCGCCTAAACTATTCATTCTATTTTGATGAAATTTGGTATGGAGATACTTTGAGTCTCGGGAAAGGACAAGGGATACTTTTTGTCCCGGAAAATGTACGGCTCCCGCACAATTAACTTTTATGATTTTCGCCTAAACTATTCAATCTATTTTGATAAAATTTGGTATGGAGATACTAATTTTAATATAAATATATATTAAAATTAGTATCTCCATATATAAAAATGAATCCACAAATAAATGAAACACCAACTTGCAACCTTTCGAGAAATTGTGCGATGGCCAAAGTGTTGCAGCAGAGCAAATAGTCGTGTGCGTTCAAGACAAAAAAACGAGGAATACGGCTTTTGCTGAACCAAAGATTTCCTTTGGTATGATTGATCTTTATATCCCTAAGATGAGATTACGATGTAGAGCCACCTAAATATTTAATGCAGGTGGGGGAGGGGGGGTTTCTAGCTTTAACAAGGTATGAGGTCAATAACTGCATGGGATTTAGGTATATAGTCGAGTTTGGTATCATTTTCGATTGAATTGAATGTTTAAATGCCAGTTTTGGAATAATATTGAAATAAAAGATAGTAAAAATAAAAAAAATAGAATATATGATTTTCAACCAACGAAAACGCTCTTGATAGGGCTTAATTAATACAAGGAGGCTGATAGCCGCATTATTCTGCATGTCAGAGACATGGTGATGAATGGAGCAATAAATATATTAATATTACTAGACGTTCCGCGCGGCTTCGTCCGCGTAAATCTAAAATTTCACGGAAACCGTATATTTTCCACATATTAATAACCCATGTCTCACGTAGTCTACTATATATTCGTGTCAAATAACATAAAAATTGCTCTAGTAGTCTGTGAGATATTAGCCTTTTCAAATAATTTTCCCCGTTTTTTTAAATTTTCCTCCGTATCTTTGCTCTTATTGGTCTTAGCGTGATAAAATATAGCTTGTAGCCTTCCTCGATAAATAGGCTATCAAACACTGAAAGATTTTTTCAAATCGGACCAGTAGTTCTTGAGATTAGCGCGTTCAAAGAAACATACTAACTAGCAAACTCTTCAGCTTTATTTTCACATTTTCCTCTGTATATTTGCTCCTATTGGTCTTAGCGTGATAAAATATAGGCTATAGCTTTCCTCGATAAATACGCTATCAAACACTGAAAGATTCTTTCAAATCGGAAGTAGCTCCTGATATTAGCGCGTTCAAACAAACTCTTCAGCTTTATAATATTACTAGACGTTTCGCGCGGTTTCGCCCGCGTAAATTAGGTATTTCACAGACAAATTAGTCCACAATAAATAGCCTATGATCCTTCACGTTCCTACTTTTATCTGTGCCCAATATCAGAAAAATTACTCCAGTAGTTCGTGAAATAAGCCCTTTCAAATAATTGCCCCCGTTTTTTCCACATTTTCCTCTATTTCTTCGCTTATATTCTTCTTTTAGCGTAATAAAATATAGCCTATAGCCTTCCTCGATAAATGAGCTATCTAACACTGAAAGAATTTTTCAAATCGGACCTGTAATTACTGACTCATAATAAGATTAGCGCGTTTAAATAATGCTTCTTCTTCTTCTTCTTTTTACATTGTTTAATATCTTTATCGTGCAAATATGAGTCCTAAAATGAATTTAGCATTCTTAAGTCATCCGAATATGGTACCGAACTTGGAATAGTACTATAATTAATGCCTCTATACAGATTGAGACTCTATTTTCCTCCAGAGCAGAAGCTGCTAAAATTTAAAAAAACTAACATCAAAAATCGCGGTGGCTCCACATCTTAAATCCATCCTTGGGCCATAAGGACCAATCCTACCAAAGGAAATCTTTGGTTCAGCAATAGCCGTATAATTTACCGTACACACGCAACTAAAACTAATAGTTTGGGAATTGGGATGAGTGCACGATGGCACTCAAAAATAAACACACTTTTTTTTTATTAATTATGCCTATTCGAATTAAATAATCATCGTTAAGACAGGACAACGTCTGTCGGGTCAGCTAGTATTATATAAAAATCAAAGTATTAAAAGTACCTACGTTTTTATTTACTTAAGTACTAGATGATGCCCGCAACTCCGTTGCGCTAAAATTCGTTTATCGCGTGGGAACCGTACATTTTTCCGGGATAAAAAGTATCATAATAATTATGTCCTTTCCCGGGACTTAAAGTATCTTCATACTAAAGTTCAGCAAAATCGGTTCAGCGGTTCGGGCGTGAAGAGGCAACAGGCAGACAGACATACTTTTGGTTGCTAGTAGTGACCGACCGAACTTTCGGTTTCGGTTTCGGCCAGTTTCGGCCAAAAAATCTAGTTTCAGCCTTAGTTTCGGTTTCGGCCAAAATATAGCCGAAATTTTCGGCCCCGCCGAAACTTATGCGTCGTTTGATAAACTTCGCAGTTAACTCGTGCTTGCTTGCCAGCGAGGCCCCGGCTCAGTACGCCACCATCTATTTAATCGTGTTTTGCGATTATGTTTTCCAGATTAGTCCCAAATCAAAAATTAGCACTTCGTTTTATTTTCATTAAATTGTCAAAACTTATTATTATGGAAATTATATTATTGAATTTTATTTCTACGACAAACGCTGGCTTATATTTTAATACCCATACATAACTGTTGGCAAATTACGTGCTGTTTTAATAATGTTTCCCAAACAAAAGATTTAGTAAATGCTATGATAAATTGATTATATTGTGTATGAACTTTATTTTCTTAAGAATTTTGTTTGACATTATAGGATAAATTAGGATATAATATCTTGCAAGATTTATCTAGTAAATCATCTCGTCTCATTCTTTTCCTTTTAACACGAGTTTTATTTAAATATTTAAAATTAACTTTTAACTATGGATACGCAATCTCTTAGACCGTTCCTACCCTGCTAGAATCTTATCCAGCCCACTTCCCCGTAAGCTTCACTCTTGCGGCCCTCAGCATATTTTTCAGGTTTAGTGGTAAAACGCCTTTTGGGGCAAAAAAATGTGACGTCAACTGCTAGTTTGCTTAGTAATTTCGTTTTGAACTTCGACCGCGGCCGTGTCCATGTTTCCTATAAAAATAAAGTACTTACTGCAATTGATTGGGTTTTCAGTAGTACGTCGTTAATGTCTAAGGGAGGTTTTCGCCAATCACACAACTTCGTTTTATAAAACTTAGTTCTCATCAAACGCGTTCCTACGGGGATGTAAAACTCGTTTTGTTTCAAATGGAATCTTCTCTTAATCACGATTAATAAATCTAAGTTTATGTGACGTCACGCGATGATTTTACATTGTTTTATCATTTTGGAGTCTAGTTACGTTATTTTATCAACAAAAAAGCAAGAAACGATACATAAACTACCCAAAATCAAAACTGTCATCTTGACATTTTTTCGTTTATGATTTTCGATTCCCCATGACACTACACTAACAAGACTTTACGGGTTTTATGAAGTTTGACCGTACGACACTGGACGTTCTGAAGATAAAACTCGAATTTGCTGTGAACGTTATGTTGGTGAAATGCAATTTGTTATTATAGACGCGTTTATACGTTTAGAACCGATTTAGTGTACACTAGCGCGTTCTATTTCTTAGATGAAATCGCACCTAAATAAAATGACTTGAAATAACTTCTGCTCTTGTTTCTTAGGGCAATCCTTCGTTGTAATACATTAACGGGAATTTAACCAATCACACTTAAAACTGCGTTTGATTAAACTAAGTTCTCATTGAACAATGAACCCGTTTATATTATGGCGACGTAAATCTCGTTTTATTTCTTTTAATTTCATTCTTCTTTTAATCGTGATTAATGAATCTAAGCTTACGTTACGTCACGCGATGATTTTTATATGTTTTTATCATCTTGGAGCCTTGTCACGTTGTTTTATTAACAACATAGCAAGAAACGATAAATAAGCTAACCAAACGCATCTGTGAAAACTATCATCTTAGCGATTTTTTCGTCTATGTTTTTCGATCTGTCATGACACTACACTGACAGGACTTAAATGTGTTTTATGAAGTTAAAACTCGAATATTGGGCGCAGAAGATAAAAACCGGATTTGCTGTGAACGAGTTTAGTTTATATTGGTGAAATGCAATTGAGTGTGTTTATACGTTTAGAACCGGTTTAGTGTGCGTTTAGCGCGTTCAATTTCTTTGGTGAAATCGCACCTACTTAGAATCATATAAAAAACGGAATATAGTACAAAAAAGTTTCTAGAGAACATATTCGAGTCTAAGATTAATAATATTTATTTTAATAAATGTCGCAAAAAGTAAAAAAATCAATGTGGTACTTTATCATTGCTTTAAAAAGTTGAAATTTATGTTAAAAATCTATTAAAATTTCAGTAAATAATCGTAATTTTAAATGTTTTACCAAGTTTCGGTTTCGGTTTCGGCCGAAACTGAGAGCAAGGCCGAAAGCTCGGTTTCGGTTTCGGTTTCGGCTGAAAAATCAGTTTCGTCGAACACTAGTTGCTAGCTACCGCATGCAAAGTGTTTATAAGCTGTTAATTGTTATCACTGACTGACTCCACTGAAAGTCAGTTTCTCTCTTTGATCCACTGAGAAGTGCTTGCGTTCCGGGACTTCCGGGCTCAGTGCGTGCGGCACTCATTGCTTGAGCGGGCGGAAGGACATGCAAGTATGACAAAAATCCGGTCTGACGTTAAGAGCATACGCTAAGACAATTTTTCCATACAAACGTATTCCCCAATTTACTCCCTGGACAATGCGTCTAGACAAATGATTTTTTTATACAATATTGGTATCTGTGAAAGCTATGCCTGTACGTTCGATTTTTTCTATATTTACTAATAAATAAAAAAATATGAGCATTCGAAAATCACCAAAAACGAATGCCGCGTACCCCGCCAATCGACCGATCATAAAACAAATTTGAAAGATCTTTAAAAAAAAATGAAAACGTACAGGCATAGAGGCACTCTTCCTGCAGATATTTCATGAAAAAATTATTAGATAGGCTCAATTTTGAAGGAGGAAACTGAGGAATACGGGACCTCGATTTACGCTAAAATTTTGTCGAAAAATGGGCCTGAGCTGCATCTGTCTCTATCACAATCTGCTGCATACTACGATATGACGCGGGTTTGTCTGTCGATTTATGATATTATAGCGTAAAGTACTGTATGAATCTGGTAAGAGAATGTACATTTTATATAAGTAATCGGACTATGCAGTACGAGTATAATATAACAGTACTTACCTATTATATTATGAACTAGCTGTTGCCCGCAACTTCGCCCGCGTCAAAGTATACTATTATGTCCTTCTTTTTGGAAGTCGGTTAAAAGTAGCCTTTAAGTTACTCCTTACTACATCAGCTATCTACCAAAAAAAAAGTACCGTCAAAATAGCTCCAGCCGTTTCAGAGATTAGCCGGAACAAACAGACAGACAGACAGACATACAGACAAAAATTGTAAAAAATGTTGTTTTGGTGTAGGTATGTAGCGTAGGTATGGACATAATATATTCATATGCATGTAGTAACAAACGGTTCTTTCAACATTACAAACAGACACTCCAATTTTATTTACATACATGATGTATAGATGTAAGTATACATTTTACGTATAAAACTAACTTTTATCTGCGGCCAAATTTTTGAAGTGAAAACTTCTTTAGCGGCGTTGAGCACTTTTGTAGGATGGGTAAAAACTGTGAAACTCGCGTCAGATTCTCGTGCTGATCGAAAAACCTTGGAAAAACCGTAAGACGGTTGGAGAGTAGTGTTTTGTGTCGAACTCGAACTCGAACTCGAACTAGAATTGATTGTAAGGGTTTCGATTAATAAAATGTGCCTTTCAAAAGAGTATGTATGTATGTATGTATGACATATAAGTGTCATACATACATCTGACGTCATACATACATATATACATACTCTTTTGAAACTTGAAAGGCATATTTGTTCAGACGCTGATATACAGGGTGTAACAAAAGATGTATGGAAGATGTACAGATAAGATGTACAGGGTGTAAAGAGTTCACTGTGAAAGTAGCAGTGCTGAAAGACCAAATTTTTTTCACTTTTGTATGGGGAAACTCGTGACGCTGCCCGGCGCTTGCCCATACAAAAGTGAAAAAAAAGAGGGGTTGCACTCCGGGAGTGCAGGCAGAAGTGAAAACTTGATTATTAACGTTGTGCATTTTTTTAACCCATTTTTTATGAAAATCGATTATTAAAAAATCAATTTTTTTAATTAATCGAAACCCTTACAATCGATTAAATTTTTAACCCATTTTTTATGAAAATCGATTTTTAAAAAATCGATTTTTTTTTATTAATCGAAACCCTTACAATCAATTCTAGTTCGAGTTCGAGTTCGACACAAAACACTACTCTCCAACCGTTTTACGGTTTTTCCAAGGTTTTTCGATCAGCACGAGAATCTGACGCGAGTTTCACAGTTTTTACCCATCCCACAAAAGTGCTCAACGCGCTAAAGAAGTTTTCACTTCAAAAATTTGGCCGCAGATAAAAGTTAGTTTTATACGTAAAATCTATACTTACATCTATGCATAATATATGTAAATAAAATTGGAGTGTCTGTTTGTAATGTTGAAAGAACCGTTTGTTACTACATGCATATGAATATATTATGTCCATACCTACGCTACATACCTACACCAAAACAACATTTTTTACAATTTTTGTCTGTATGTCTGTCTGTCTGTCTGTTTGTTACATACATACTGTAGTATAAATATGTTTTTATGTTTGTGTTCGCATATCTCTGAAAGTTCTATTCCGATTTCAGTAATTATTTTTTTGTTGTACTTACTAGGTATTGTTCAACTTAGGGAATAGTGCAAGTTTCATCAAAATCGGTTCAGTAGTTACCTACTAGTTATGGAAATAGGGAGTTTTAATTCTCAATTACGTACAATTTTGAAGACGGTTTTATCTTTTTAAAATACAGCTATCATCACTCAAAAACAATAATATTTTTCCCTAAAAACTGTCATAGTAATGGGCCTGCTCAACCGGAGAAATACCACGCGCTCACGGAAAACCGGCGTGAAACAATCAACAACAGTTTCGCCGAGTGAGTGAGTTTACTGGAAGTCCAATCCCATACCTTATTATTCCCTTCCCTACCCTCCCCTACCCTATTCTCTTTTAAAAGGCCGGTAATGCACCTTCAGCTCTTCCGTTGTTGCGAGTGTCCATGGGCGACGGTGGTTGCTTTCCATCAGCTGCCCTAGCACGGGTTTGTCGATATAGAAGAAATAGATAAAGACAAGAAGTTCTATAGTTTCTTGGGTAATAGCTCCTGTTTCAAAGTAAATAAGGTCGTAGATTCATCGACAACAGAAATCGTTTTTATGTAGGTTTTTCGAGCAACTTTTACGACCTATAATTGTTTTGCGAGCTCGGATTTATAAACATTTTATAAAATGATACACAATTTGTCTAGCACTTGGCGATTTCGATTCATTTTTGAGGGTGGAATTATCAATTTTCCCACGCTAAACAATGGGTAATAAAAACAGTTCAAAAAATGCACATAAAAGTAAAATAGCATTGACAATGAATCTACGACCTTATTTACTTAGCCGTAAGATCTTTTATAAAAAAAAACTACATGGTTATAAATTATAATATTATTTTGTCTTCGAAGATCGGAAAATTTAGCAATTCCTCTCAATCAATTCAGCAAAATATGAAATGTCGAAACTGTCAAACTGACAATTTTAAATGCCAATTTAGTAAGTTAAAGACATGAATTGTGAATTGCAAGCAGAATTGCATTTTGCGATTTTAATAAAATGAATCACATTGATTCATAATATGATTCTACTAAGCGACCACTTTAGCCCCGCCACAGTATAGCAATATCTATTCTGAGGCCCCGCACAGCACAACGCTAACGTAAATTATATTCACAATACCTAATAATAATATTATTATTATAGTTCCAACTTCCAAGCAGACTGCGTCGAACCCCTCCTTTTACTATGTCGAAGCTCTGCGCGGGAACGAGGGGCCCAACGGGGTGAGGGCGCGGGCCGGGCGGGCGGTAGCGGCGCACGCACACATAGAATACTCACACACACAGGCCGGCGCGCGGCGCAGGGCGAAGCGCGATTGCAATAGTTTCTTCAAATACCTATTTTTTAAATTCTCCTGTACCCGCGTTTCCTCTTAAGGCTGCTCTCTCGAAAAAAGCGTGCAGATGAAACAACTATTCATCGGCATTAACAGAGAAATTATATCTGAAAAAAATAATTAGTAATCTACATGATATGATACGTAATTTGGTTTTGCCATATTTTTTCTATCGGTATCACATAATAAAGAAATAAAAAACCAAATCACCTCCAAATCGTTGAATGAAACCACTTTACTCCTTCATTATTTATCAAAAGAATATATAAAAAATATCTACTGCTTTGCAATACATAAGTTAATAATTTGGTTTTTTTACTTTTTTAAAATATGTATTATATTAAGCCTTAAAAAGGTTTTTTCTCCTATTTCGCCCTATCATGGACGCGGCGAGCGTCGTAACCGCCACCGTACAAGGCGCGCTGTTATGAATGTTATTTTATTGTCATTTACGTCGATATTCGCACTGACAGACAATCTAATTTAGGGAGAGAGGGCCCTTAAATCCGGGCGGAGTCCGGTCTAACACTAAAAATCCGGTCTAGACCGGCTTTATCCGGTCAGATGGTAACCCTATCCGCAACTCCGTTGCGCCAAAATTTGTTTATTGTTGTGCGGGAAACGTAATTTTTTCCGGGATAAAATTACTTTTCCCGATCTCCATACCTAATTTCAGCAAAATGGTTCAGCGGTTTGGTCGTGAAGAGGTAACAGACAGACATACTTTCCCATTTATAATATTATTAGTATGAACATACATAATAATATTACAAAATGTTACTTTGTCAGTTTACGATAATTTTGGCTTCCGCAATTCGCTTGTGCAAACGACAGATTAGCAAATATTGATGTTGTTATATAAACACGTTTATAATGGTGTTTGTGGTACTTTGGTAAACCGTGCTATCCGTTCGTTAGAATTAACCAAGGTTTAACACTAATCGAGTTAATCGTCGAAAGTCGAACGTTTAACTCGGTCATAAGGAATGATCAAGTTAATCGTCGTTTAAATATATTGCCTCTCTCCTTCTTTCTTCTCCTATAATAGTTATGCGATCAGCTTGCTTCCTAACGTCTAACTGAGCTTAGAAACAACGATTTTCCAACACGAGAATCGAATTTACGTCTTCCGAGTCAAAAGCCATTCTCTATAGTCTATACTCTATCTATAGCATTATAGTTCTTAACCTTTTAGTTACGAGGTCATGAGTTTTACCAAATGTTTGTCTAGCCGGGGACCACCCGGTTGGTTTACCAGCTTTACCTAAACTAAGGGTTTTTAGGTAAAGAAAACAAGGACAACTTTATAATTAGAGCTCTTTTTTTATTTGGCAAAAATCTAAAATTTACAGATTTAAATTATTTATGTGACTGCAAAGTCCATACTCTTTACTAACTTCTGAATTCTCACATATTATTAGGATGGCTTCGCGGGCCACTTGGAATGCCTCTAGGGACCACCAGTGGTCCGCGGACCACCGGTTAAGAACCACTGCTCTATGGTCTCTATACCATGAAGGCTACACGTTCCTGTTGTAACAACAACATAGCCTAGAGCTGAGACTCTAGAGCTTTTCTCTAGACCATAGACAATAGTTTATCTCTTGGGCAAGAAAAGGAAAGGAACGCCGATACTTAAGCGATACATGACGATCTCTGAACCCCCTCTTTTTAATATGTCTGAACGATTACGGCATTAAATATATCTCCTGATTAAAATTAATAGCAATCATTAACTTACGTAACTTCTCTCCACAATCAATAAGGCTTCTCTGATTACGAATCAACTTGTTGCATAATGTAATTTTATGAAATAGTAGGTAATAGCGAATAGCCATTAGCCAATAGGATATAAGGCCTAGTTACGTAGGGATTATGATGGGATTTGATGGTCAACATGATAGCGAAGCTGTAGAACAACGTCGAGCAATCAGCGTCAATGATGGGCAATCAAAGACGAGTGACGACTATGTTTCTCGTCACATTAGACGCTAGTAATAATAATTAATTAGGCCTGTTTCACCTCTTCCTGAAAAAGTGTCGGATAGGCTATCCACAACTTTTTTGACAGATTCTCCATACTCTATCTGTCAAGTTAAGTGGTGGATAGCCTATTCGGCACTTACTAGGAAGTGGTGAAACAGGCCCTAACTCTTATTATATTACCCATCATAGGCCAACGTGGATGTATGACGCATATATTATGTTCCCTGTTAATAAGTTGCGTATGTAACTATTATGTTCACCGAAATACATTTTGTGGCAAGGATCTTCTATCCATCGATTTTAGATAGAAACTAAGCAATTATTAGCTCAAATAAACACTCGTATTAGTTGCTAAGAGCTAACGTTTTGTAATTCGCATATGTGCACTTTCTGTGTTGCGAAACGGAATGCAGGCGAATGTTACCTGGAATTGACCAATTAGTTTGCGATTATATTTTTATTGTATTAGGCTGTTAGCACACCTACAAGGATGGGAGACACTCCGTGGTCTAGTGGTAGAGAGTGCGGCTCTTGACTCGAAGGTCGTGGGATCGATTCCCGAGTTGGAAACATGATATTTCCAAGTTTGGTTAGGACAATGCAGCCTCATCACCTGATTGTCTGACAAGTAAGATGATCCATGCGTCGGATGGGCATGTAAAAAGTCGGTCCTACGCCTGATCTCTCGCCGGTCGTGTCGGTCGTCCGCCCCACTGGGTTATGAAAGTAAAGGAATAGAGAGTGCTCTTGTGTACTGCGCACACACTTGGGCACTATAAAATTACTCCTGCGTAGCTGGCTTGGTTTCAATGAAACCGGCCACCGTCACCGAAACCGGTGTGGGAGCAATTAAAAATAATCGGCCAAGTGCGAGTCGGACTCGCTCACGAAGGGTTCCGTACCACTAGTCACTACAGAGCAAAAATAGGCTAAAAATTGTATTTTTGAATGGGAGCCCCCCTTAATTATTTAATTTATTTAAATGTTATTACTAATTATTAAAGTATAAATACATTTAAGTATTTTGTGAACATTTCAGTTGCCTATGTGTTGCCGTTATAGATTAAGAGCAAAAAAATACCAAAAAAAAATCACGTTTGTTGTATGGGAGCCCCTCTTAAATATTTAATTTATTTTGTTTTTAGTATTTGTTGTTATAGCGGCAAAAGATATACACAATCAGTGAAAATTTCAGTAGTCTAGCTATAGCGGTTCTTGAGTTACAGCCTGGTGACAGACAGACGGACAGACAACGAAGTCTTAGTAATAGGGTCCCGTTTTTACCCTTTGGTTACGGAACCCTAAAAAAGGATGGGAGACTTGTATGACACTTTTATGATGTCTGCATCGATGACATTGTCATGGGTGTGGACTGTGGATGCAAAGCTCTCAAAATGACACCGACGTTGACATGCAAAATGATGGTTTTGTGACACTGTGTAATAACAGGCTACTTGACCTATATTTAATTTCATTGAAAAAATGCATACTTCTAGTAGAACTTGGCCTAGGAAACCGTATTTCACCCTTATCATCAAATAAAAGCTTATGATTGATAAATAAAGTCGATTTGAAAAGATGATTTTATGAAAATAGGAATTGTACTGACGAAAACGCTTTTGCGGTACTTCCGATTTGGATGTGACGTCATCCCATTTGTAATTTAATATCTTTTATTTATCGCGCTCGTTATATGTAAGTTTATTTGTACATAAATAATATGAATAAGCCTAGAAAGATTTATAAAATATATTTTCTTGAATAATTCAAATAAAACATCAGTTTTATATATTATCTCCATTTATTGTAGCTGACAAATGAAACGGTCAAAACTTTTCTACAAAAGTGTTCAACATTACAAATGATTTGTAAATTCTTTTCTATTTTTTTGGCACTGTTAGACTCGTACGCTTAGCACATAAAACTTTTTTCAATAAAGAAAGTATAAAATACAAAAAACATGACGTCACACTATGGTGGTACAATGGCGGACAGTGTTTTCGGCGCCATATAAAAGGCATATTTTTCAGTCAACATTTTTATGGGTTTCTAGTGTTTAAAAATATTAAAATATTAGTTTTTTTGGTGAAAATGAATGATTAAGAAGCGATTAGAATGAAGAAAAAAAAATAGGTCAAGTAGCCTACTGTCGCTGTTTCCATCGCCCGCCTGTTTGTGTCACTTGAGATATATGTCGCATATAATATATATGTCGCAGTCATCTGGTTCAATCTGCGATTCGATTGAATGACTAGCGTATTCATTGAATGACACCATTCAATTGAATGACTCGGCCGAACGTCGATTGAACGATCGTCCCTCAACGTTCAACTAGTTAGCGATTTGTAGCATAGCGTTTTGAAGATAGCGGACATGAAATCAGTCAGGTAATTGAACGTATTTCATTTTCTTCCTACTGCGGCGCTACTAGTCACTAAAACAAATATGGCGTCAAACAGCTCGCACAGCTGATAGCACTGTGTTGATATTATATATACTAAAGTGCTTTATATTTGTAATAACTAATGAAATAATATGAAAGCGTGGATTTACCTATAACTACCCCGTCAACGGCTACTTGAAAAAAATATAGCATCCCATTTAACGATTTTGCTATATGACTCTTAGTCAAGACGTTAAACATTACAACTTACAGTCAACGTCTTGACGAGTTGTCCTTTAGTCATTCAATTGAATGGTGTCATTCAATGAATGCGCTAGTCATTCGATCGAATCGCAGATTAAACCAAATGACTGCGACATATACATTACAAATGACACATTACAATGTGGCTACGTGGATCTGATTTTAGCCATGCGCCAAGAAAGCTTTGCAGTCGTAATTTTGGCCGTAGAACTTAGCTAAGTTTTATCAAAATCGTCTCAATAATTTAAGAACCCTGGACTTGGCATAAGAAATGACCAATATCCGTAGAAAATCATTTTTAGAAAGTTCATCATCTCATAAGGGGTCGTCCACAAATTACGTGAGGTGTTTTTTTGAATTTTTGACCCCCCCCCCCTGGTGAGATTTCGTGAGATTTTATTCAACCCCCAAATCTCACGTGAGATTTTACAATTTACAAAATGTGGGTTTCTACTCTCTTAGGTAAACGTTTGGTTTGACAGTCAGTAGATTTTTTTCGAACGAATTTGTGAATGATCTTAATCGTGTAACGATTAAATCTTAAGCATACGTACAACCATAGTGGTACAACCTAGATGAAATGGACCAAAATAGTATTATTTTGTTGAGAAAAAAAAATTACGTGAGATTTGCCGAGACCCTCTCCTCAACGTGAGATTAGATGAGATTTGACTCGACCCCCTCCCCCCCCCCCCTAAACACCTCACATAATTTGTTGTTTTTTAACCCAAACGACCTCTTCATAGTAAAAGGAGGGGAAGTAGGGTAACTCCGGCCCAATCCGCGATTTAATTACCTACTGTCTTAGGGTTGTCAATTTTAGGCGGCGGAGCGGCGCGCGGCGGCGTTGTGATGTGGGAGCGGCAAGCGGCTGTCCGCGCTTCGTTCGCAACCGCATGAACAGCGGCAACGTCGCGGTCTTCCGACTTTTAATAATAATAAATAGTGTCCGACCAAAACTCATTTTTCAGCCGGAACCGAAACCGAAACCGAACTTTCGGCCTTGCTCTCAGTTTCGGCCGAAACCGAAACCGAAACCGAAACTTGATAAAATATTTAAAATGACGATTATTTACTGAAATTTACTGTTCTGTGACATTTGTTGACACATAAGAAAAAGTGCCCAATTCGATTTTTTTACTTTTTGTGACATTTATTAAAATAAATATTATTAATCTTAGACTCGAATATGTTCCCTAGAAACTTTTCAGTATCATATTCCGTTTTTTTATATGATTCCAAGTTTTAATGTATTAGAACGAAGGATAACCTGAAAAACATGAGCAGAATTTATTTCAAGACATTTACTATTGAAAAACAATCAAATGCAGTCATATTCTTTGTATGGGAAACACGGACATGCAGTCTCACAGACCGCGGTCGAAGTTCGAAACAAAATTACTAAGTAAACTTGTAATTTAACACAACTAAAAACAGAATTAGAAGGAAAAAATATATAAATTAGGTTTAAAATTTGATATTTTTGTATTTCTTACTTATTTCTCTTTCTTAAGTACGTGAGATATAAGGTACCCATATTTTTTTTGTTTTTAATTGTAAGTTTATTTCAAAGGCTTGATAAATCCTTTTATTTGTCGGTGGAAGTATTTTTTTCGCTCTTACTTTAATAAATATTTCGCAAATACAGCAAAAACTTTTTACGTCCATTTTACACATTTTTAAAGATATTTTTACGCTTTAAAGTACATAAAAAACTCATAATTTCTCTAAAAATTAAACACGCACAATAAGTGCCAGCGGCAAACTTCTCGTTCCAACTCTGATATCCCCAAACCCCTTTATCTTGGTCACGACGAGTGTCTCTGAGAATTTTTAAAATCTTAAATTTTTATTTATCTTCGCCTAAAGCTAGACTATAAAAGCATACTTTCTTTTTTCTTTAATTTATGTTTCTGGTTAATTTTCAATGCACATAATCGGATAATAGTCATTAAGTAACAGGCACAAGAAAAAATATTTTTGTCAGCTTGTGTAATGAGGGCCGCATGGCAAGTGGGGATACGATTCTGGCAGAGAAGGAACGGTCTGTGAGACTGCGCGTCCATAGTTAAAGGTTAATTATTTTAAATATACATAAAACGCGCGGTAAAAAGAAAAGAATGAGGCGAGATGATTGACTAGATAAATCTCGCAAGCTTTATCCTCCTATTATCTCATAGTCAAACAAAATTATTTAGTAAACAAAGTTCACACACAATTTAATCAATTTATTTTATTTACTTAATCCTATGTAATATGTTTGGGAAACGTTGTTAAAATAAGAACATAGCACGTAATTCACCAATGTGCGTTTATCGTCTAGAAATAAAATTCAACCCTCTCATGTTCGATAAGAATAAGTTTAGACAATTTGATGAAAATAAAACGAAGTACTAAGAAAAACAAAATAAATACTTAGTAATTTGGCAGTAATTTGCAAAACATAACCTCAAAACACGATTAAAATATGGACGGTGGCGACAGGCGAGATGAGCCGGGGTCTCGCCGGCGAGGAAGCACGAGTTTACCGAATGACACACGAACACTAGAGTTTCGGCAGGGCCGAAAGTTTCGGCTATATTTTGGCCGAAACCGAAACTAATTCATGAAGCCCCAAGCGGCCACATCCGGCCGCGATAACAATGAAAAAGCTATTGTGTCTCGTTTTGCCACGACTGATGGGCTAAGGCCGAAACTGGATTTTTTGGCCGAAACTGGCCGAAACCGAAACCGAAAGTTCGGTCGGTCACTAATAATAAATGACTCTTGATTGTCCATATTTCGGCCAATTTTCGTGCATATTTGCATGCATATTTTGGCACTTGGATCGTGCATATAATCCGATGTCTAAATAAAATTATAAATATACTTACCCTTTAAAACAACATTAAAAACTAACGCCTGTCTCTTATAGGTACCTACTATAAACAAATCTGTTGTTAAGATTCGAACTTTGCTTTATGTGTATAATTAATATCTGATTTACAATTAGTCAATTACTTATTTTTAATTACGATTTAAAATAAGTAATTGACTGTAACTAGTTAGTTAATATAATATACCTATAATACAGAGAAATCGGCATTACTAAACGTAAACAAAGCAATAGCGGCAAATTAGTTGACTGATCAAAAGTACTTACCTAAGACATTCTCCTGTATTTTATACTATGTTCTAGTGGGAAAGTTTGTGTGATAGAAAACTAATACAATAAAAAAAGAAGTAAGTAGGTATCTGATCATCACCCAAACACACAGCAATATTTATTACTCCTGCGATTATGATCGGACATTTTTGATTCGTTTGGCGCGGCGTGGCGCGACGCGGGCGTGCAGCGTAAAGTGTTAGCCCCGACTGGTGTGGTCCGAAAACGGTCCGAGATTTTAGTAAGTGTGCGTGCGGCGACGCATTGATACTATGGCGCACACATACAAGCCGCGCGCGGTGCCTTTGTATGAAGATAACTTACTTCCCCTCCTTATACTATGACCTCTTTATTGCAAACTTATTTCTCGTTTTTCAGGATTTTGCAATTCTCATCGCAAACAGCCAATTGTTGAAAATGAGGTTGCTTTTTATTTTAAAAATAAAACGTTAAATGCCAAATTAAAGTTGTATCGCAGATGCTTCACCTGCCTTAAATATTTGGGTCTCACCATGAGCCATTAGCGAAGAATTAAGAATAATAATAAAACGCATATTTTTGTGTTATCAAAACAAAATAATGGCTGGTAATACAAGAATCTGATTCTACACGTCTTTACTCAAGAATACTTAACAAACGAATACTAATAATAATAAAAACACAGTATTTCCAGACCAATATGACCAACCTTCAAGAAAAGAGCGTATTCCCTCTTAAAAGGCCGTCAACGCACCTGCAACTATTCTGATGTTGCGAGCGTCCATGGGCGACGGTAGTTGCTTTCCATCAGGTGACCCGTTTGCTCGTTTGCCCCCTAATTTTATAAATAAACATAATTTGATCCATTTGTCATTTCGTAATAATATTACTAGCAGACTTGGCCACGCGTTGCTGTGGCTTAGGTTCTTGTTATATTACCTACATTGTAGCAAAGCAAAAGCAAACTATTCAAAGAAAATATAATACACAAAATGCCATTTGTAAAAAACATGGCGACCTCCATGTCTGATTTTCTACTACGGTTACCTATAATTTGCAATAAAATAATATTGTGAGTTGTGACTATAAATTGAGATGTAAGCTATCCTATCTTTCAAGTTTCAATCAAATTGCACACGGTGTACCAATAAAATTTTAAATTGGTTCAGTAATTTAGGAGCCCATCGCTGACAAACAACGAGACTCGTAATTTTTATATTTAAACAAGAAGATCTTTTGCGCCTCGATTTGCCTGTTGGACTTTTGAGCCTGGCACGAACTTGGTTGGTTTTCTAATAACGATTTAAATATTATAAATAATATGCTGGTACACAGGTTTGCCAGGTGTACAGCGCCTGTCAAGATAACGCTTTTTAAAGTATTTTGTCAGACGTTTTACACCTGTGGTCTGTGGGCCAGCTTTACTCAACGGACCTATGGCGCCTTGCGGGTCCTCTACAATAACATATTCAGGTCTCTATTGCGACTCCCTCGATACTGCAGTGCATCCGGGATGTTTGCCGATGCAGGAGTCGACGATTTCTACGCGATTATGCGGAAAAAGGTAGCGTCAGTAGTGCATAGAGTTCGGCAGAGCCGGAATGGGGTCCTGAAGATGATAGCGGAGCGAATTGACTCTGCACTCCTTCGCAGACTCACTGAGCTACATGTCAGGGTAGCAAGATGAGCTGCATTTTGATTATTTGTTAGTATAATATAATTTTATTGTCACAAAATCATTTAAAATATGGACTTCTTTGTCTGAAAATAACGAATCGATTTTTCGACTCGGAAATAATATAGTTTGCGTCACAATCGAGATAACTGTTGACGTAAATGCAGTGAGTACGGTTTTATTTATAAGTTATAACTAAATCGATTAATCTAAATATTATAAAGCAAGCACGATTCTTATATTAACCCGTTGGAAAAACACAAGGAAAAAATTATACGGTATTAATGCTAACCGTTATATTTATCTAAGTAAAGTATGAATTATTATGATTTATCGTTATTGTGTTAGTAAATATTGTGAGGTGAATTATTGTTTGTTTGTGTTTGTTTGACGTCTTCAAACCGATTTTGGTAAAATTTTGCGCAGGTATACATAGAGAAGATCGTAAAGAAGGTCTTTGCCTACTTTTTACTGAAAATCGCGGTAATGGTTACGGCGGAATTCGGTTTTGCGCGGTAACGTAATGGAAATGGAAAAATCGGCCAAGTGCGACTCGGATTCGCGCACGAGTTCCGTACCGTCATAGAGCGAAAGTAGGCAAAAAATTGTGTAAGTATCAATATGGGAGCCCCCTTTAAATATTCATTTTATTTTAATTTTATTATTAATTATTAAAGTACAAATATAATTAAGAATTTTGTGACAAGTGCCTAGCTGTTACCATTATTGATTACTAGCAAAAAAGGCCAAAAAATCACGTTTCTTGCATGGAAGCGTCCCTTAATTATATTAACTTTATTTTGTTTTTAATATTTGTTGTTATAAGCGGCAACAGATATAATATGTACACAATCTGTGATAATTTCAGAAGTCTAGCTATAGCGGTTCTTGTGATACAGCCTGGAGACAGACAGACGGACAGACAACGAAGTCTTAGTTAGTCTTTGGGTACAAAACCCTAAAAAGGAAAGAAAGTGTCAGTTTGCCCCTAGTATGTCACTATTTCTATTTTTGTGTAGACAAAATTCGTTTCAAGTCCGGTCCAATAAGACGCAAAAATATCGTAACCTAGGAATAATTTTCATAGAGCTGAAAATTGTTGGAGACATTCCTTGGCGATCCTCCTTGTGCTAAAATAAAAAAAATATTCAAGGTGGAAGGTACGAAAATGGGGCTTTTCACGTTTTCTTTTCAAACGGTACATCACTTTTGAGGTTTTATTTATTATAGTGTATTTAACGTATCTACAAAGCTCTATGCGAATTATTCCAAGGTCGAAAGTTTAATTTTCCTTATTCCAATTTATAGCCTTTTCTTTTTTTGTTTAGACAAAACGCGTTTTCACGGTCATTATGTTTTGTAGGTCCAATGTACATGTGAGCCTCGGGTAGCCCTTTTTAACCGACTTCCAAAAAGGAGGAGGTTATAATTATGTTCGTCTGTGGATTTTTTTTTATTTGTTTGACTGTCCCAATTCCCAACTCCTCAACCATCAGCCTCCTCAACCCTCAAATTGTTGCTTCAGTTCACAGGAAGCGGTAGTCTTGCGAACTTGTGGAATGTAGGACCAATCCACGAGTTCGCATTTTGGGATCGTAGCTGACCAAGCCCAATTAATAGTATTTGTTTATAAACCTTAATCAGGAAGCTCAAACATTAGCGGAGCTATGCTGTAAGCTTAAATAAAGTAGGATTCGCATCAAAATTTTAACGATAAAAAATTGGGGCTGCTTTTGAGTTTGAATATGTATGGGAGCTCATGTCATAGTTTTGGGCAACAAGATAGGAAGGTAGAGAGGTAGGAAGTACGATTCCAAGTTCTTTTCCCAATCATAGCACTACAGAAGAGATGGATAAACGCCTGGGCATATTGGATACTTTTGGTTTATCCATCGATGCAGTTGAGGGTGCCTTTTGGGCATTTATGGACTGCACATCTCTATGCAGCTGGTTGTGTATGTCCATTGTCCATGGATCACTGTATAATAAATAGGTTAGCGCTTATGGTCTTTATGTCGCAGTCGACTGGTTAAAAAAGCCATTCAATAAAACAGCTAGCCCTTTGACTGAAAAACGCCATTCAATCACACGGCTATACGTCGTTTAGCCGACTTGTTGACTGAAACGTTCAACACTACAGCTAGATGACGCTTAGCCAACTTTTCAAATGGTAAATTAACTAATGTAACCAATAGTTTAGTGCTATAATTATACAAGCGTACGTATATAACAAGCAGATTAATTGTATTCTAACTCATTTTAAACACAATAATTGCAATAAATACCTTGGTGATTCATTTGCCTTTCGTCTGTGATTTGTTTGCCACTCGTATGTGCCCCCATAATTTCTGTCTCTTAATAATGAACGTTTCGAGCGACTTAAATATTCAATTAAAAAGCTAGACGTGTGATTGAATGGCGTTGTTCAGTCAAAGGGCTAGCTGTTTGATCGAACGCCTATTTAAACCAGTTGGCTGCGACATATACATCTATTTAGACGGGAGAATGGGGAGGCGTTTTAGGAATTTATGGACTGCTCATCTCTATTCCGGTTGTGTATGTCCACGGATCATAGCATAGAGGTAATTATAGATTAGCGCATATGGTCTATGTAACATCCATTTAGACGGGAGAATGCCCAGGCGTTTTAGTAATTTATGGACTGCTCATCTCTATTCCGGTTGTGTATGTCCACGGATCATAGCATAGAGGTAATTATAGGTTAGCGCTTTTGGTCTATAGTCTATACATCTATTTAGACGGGAGAATCCCCAGGCGTTTTGGGAATTTATGGACTGCTCATCTCTATTCCGGTTGTGTATGTCCACGGATCATAGCATAGAGGTAATTATAGGTTAGCGCTTATGGTCTATGTAACATCTATTTAGACGGAAGAATGCAGGGGCGTTTTGGGAATTTATGGACTGCTCATCTCTATTCCGGTTGTGTATGTCCACGGATCATAGCATAGAGGTATAGGTTAGAGCTTATGGTCTATGTAACATCTATTTAGACGGGAGAATGCGGGGGCGTTTTGGGAATTTATGGACTGCTCATCTCTATTCCGGTTGTGTATGTCCACGGATCATAGCATAGAGGTAATTATAGGTTAGAGCTTATGGTCTATACATCTATTTAGACGGGATAATGTAGGGGCGTTTTGGGAATTTATGGACTGCTCATCTCAACAGGTTGCACCGCCACGGGTCAAAGCATAATAGGTTATGCACTTCTGAGTCACGGCCCCAAAAGCTGGTGAAACGCATTGTGCCAACTGCATTCGTTACGTAACCCCGCTCTTGTGTAACCCCGTCGGTGAAAGACAGTGCTGCGCCTCAACTCGCGGCAGCCGGTCGTGTTGTGTAACAACTAACAGTGTTGTGTTGGGAAACTGACCAGTCCCGATCTGGGTCGGTCTGTCACACGCCAGTGATGTTAAACATGTAACGCGGGGTCAGTGCTTGGGTAAGATTGGCTAAGATAGTAGAAAATTGTCAAAAGATAGTGGGGAATTGCCCAAAGGTGGTTGAAATTTGTCCCTAAAGTTGTTCACTGTTGAAAATTGTCCAAAGATAGTTAAAATTCTCCAAAGATTGTGATAGTTGCTGAGAGATAGTGAAAACCTGTCCAAGGACGATTGTTAACTGTCCAGACGGTGAAATTTTTTAATGCGGTTGAATTTGTCCAAAAATTGTCCAAAGATAGTGAAAAGTTGTCCATATCCAAGGGCGATTGTTAATTGTCCAGACGGTTGAAAGTTGTCCAAAGACGCTTGAATATTGTCCAAAGGTATCGCAGTAGCTATAGTAATGTTTACTAGCTAGGTCACAGTAGAAATGCGATAGAATAGTTACTTAAAGGCGACGCCTTGATAATTTGGCTGTAGCGATATCGATTTTTCTCAGCAATGACTAAAGCCAAGAAATTAAAGTTCATTGTCAGTATTCATTATGTCTTTGTCTTTGAATTACCCATAGCATAACACGATTGGTCAACTTTTATAACACAGAAATCAGAATATTCAATCAAAAAGACCTCTGTAAAAAAAGGGATTCCTATTTTGCCAACAGAGGAGAGTGATTTAAGCTTCCAAAATTTGTACATAGATTGGTTCAAGCATACACTTTAATTTGCCCATAGCTTATATGAAATGTATTTATGGTTTTTAAATTACGCGACAAAAACCATTTTGTCGCTACGCCCTTTCCATTTTTTTGCTGTTCCATAGCAATCTAAAACATATCCAACACGGTTTTTTACTTTAACGCGGCGTCACCTTAAGTTACTTAGCGCCAGTATATGAGTTAAAGTTAACTCTAGCTTAAATACTTTTAATATTATATCTCGTGTTCCTCGTATTTTTGTATGGAAGAATATTGTGTTTTTAACTTTGATGGATAAAACTTAGTAAATACTGTCACTTTGTCTATTCTACCGTAGAAGGAAACACTTTTCATGGCGGCCATGCTATTCGTATTGTTAGTAAACATTGATGTTTATCACATTGAAGAATTTAAACTAATGTCCATATAAGACAACTCAATCATCAACGTGTTGTCGTCGTTTCGATGTGCCACTTTTTAACCGACTTCCAAAAAGGAGGAAGTTAGGAGTTCGTTGTGGAAACTTTTTTTTTGACTGTATAACTTTGCAAAAAGTGCTACACCGGATGGTAAAAAATGTACTTAAAACAATTTAAAATAAAAATTACGATTTATGGAGCTACTTTAATAATTAAAATAAAACGCGTCGATTGAAGGATATATGCCAGTTTTTGAACAATCACTTTGTATAAAAAATGTTTTAAAGTAGGTATGGTATGTGATTGCGATAACAATGTTTAAGGACTGAAAAGAGCACAGATAATTTAATTGTTTAATATAACCCATCTTATAATATGTGATAGTTTATAGTATGTTTACTTCTATAGAGGTATAAGTGCAATATTCGATAAGGCAAAGGGATACATACTCTACACATTGTGCCTACTTCTAGCTTAGTTACCTATACTTATTCTTTCTTTCTTTTTTAAGTTAAGTGATGATTAAATTTTCTGAGTGCGCCCGTTTAAGTGCATGCAATTTTGTGTTACGTCTCGTGATTTAAACTGCAAAAATAACCTATTATTATTGGCGCTTTAAGGCCCGTATTTTTGGTCAGTACTCAAGATGCATCTCGGTCTCAAGACACGGTTCAGGCTCTGTGATTGGTTGGCTGTCAAAATTTGGACCAATCACAGAGCCGAACCGCGTCTTGAGACCGGGTCTCATCTTAAGTACTGACCAAAAATACGGGCCCTAAGAGTTCATACTATAGGAAGTTCAGAAGCATTCCTAGTATTTTCAAAACAAAAATAATATAAGCTGCCAATAAAGCCAAGCTAAAATATAATGACTTCCAACGATGGAGTAGTATGCCCTACTTATTAGTTATTACTTATTAGTTATTACCTAATATTATCATTCTCTCTATCTCTTGCCCCATTACATCGAAATAGAGTAAACCGGACTAGGCATTAGCATGAATCATGTCTAAAATGTTATTGATGAAAGCCTTCTCAGAATACTCGAGATTTCGCAAAGGTGTTGCAAAATACTGCCAAATCCGTAGATTGAGCCTTCATACAAATATAGGTAGGTAGATAACTATTTTGTAAACAAAGTTTAAGTTTACTTTACCGTTTACAATCACTAAAGATCAAAGAGCTGTTGTCTATGACAATGCTTAAAAAATCCACGATTATAATATAATAATAATAATTTATTATAAGAAAAACAAAACTATTTTAAATTAAAATTGATTGAAACGAGTTCATGTATCAAAATGCTTTCTGTAGCATTATACAATATATTGAGATGTAATATTTTTGAGTAATCTGCATCCACACCCGGCCCCCACAACAATGTCATCAATGCATCCTTGTGGATATGTTCTTCACAGTCTTAACACAGCCAGAGACACAAAAAGACAAACATAATAATTATTTAAGTTTTTTTTAGTATTCGAAAATTTTAGCATTTGTGCAGCGCATCAAAATTTTAGCATATTTTGTGCAACGCATCAAAATTTTTGCATTTGTGCATAGTATAGAAATATATTTTACTAGCATACTTTGTGCAGCGCCTCAAAGCATAATATAGTTTGTGCAACGCATCAAAATTTTAGCAATTGAGCAATACACCAAAAGTGTTCCATAAGGAAAATTCTTTGTAATCAGCGTTACCATGTCTGAGTTTTATAATGCGTGAAGTTGTGCAAAAGACACATTATCAAGCGTAGCGTAGGGTTGCCTTTAATAACAGAAAACCCTTATTTAAAACGCACTCCTTTTTAACAAACTGTACAGTCGAACATAGTAATTGTTATAACTTATAACCTTTGAATATATGAATTCAAAACAGTCAAAAACTCCTAAAAATATCCACAGCTGGACATAGAACCTCCTTTTTTGGAACCCGGATTAAAATTCAAGAGACATTTTATTTTTATGCAGGTAAATAAATTGCCATGTTATTTTATTGAGCAAGATCATTTAGAAAGCCTGTTTTAAACCTGAGAAACACAACTTTTGCTGTCAGTTTTGTTGCGACTTAAAGGGACTCGTAGAACTGGTTTCCAGTGCCTAGGGCATAAAACGGGACCTGTGTACTTTGTATGGCCCTAATGAGGGTTTATAAGCCACTTGCGTATATTCTGTATATTGCCATCTCTTTCGCTGTTCATATAAATGAAAGGGAAGGTATTAGGTAAATATTCAAATAGTGGTAGTATAAAATGAGCGTGTTCTGAAACTCTAACAGTATACTAGCCATGAGAGATAAGGGGATGGCACTGGCATCCATACTCCATACTGTTAGGGCTCAAAAAATATTTTTTTTTTCGCGGGATTTCGCTGAAGTTACGATGAGATTTGTTAAAATCATTTAATTCAAGATGTTGCCCTCAACTTCTTTTGCGTATAGAAATTTTACTCACGGAAATCGTGACAAAACGATTTGTTTGCCTGTGGACAGACTATCTTCTGTATATTATTGAGTATGAATGAATTAACACTTTTAAACAGTTTTGCTAATCCTATTTACAGTTAGTTTACAAAATATGACTTAGCGGTATTCGTGGTTGTCACAAGATGGCCTTTGACTGCAAACGGTTCCTCAATAGTCAATACTATAGGCGATCCACATCGCCTAGATGTGGGTTTGAAAATTGGTCTTTAGGGTGCCTTCACTTTGACTCGCCAGCAGTGCGGCGCGGCAGCAGCGCGACTCCTTTACTAATAAATAATAATCCAAAAAAACTAAAATAAAATCCTCGAAGGAAGTTACTCATTCATTTCTCTATATCAATTTTGTTCGACTTTCTGTCGGCACTCGACAGCCACTGACCCGGTGGCCGGGAAATAGATAACAATTACGATAATTGCACTTTCTGTTGATTGTCGCCATTTATTTATAGAATCGAAGGTTAACTTTTCTTGGTGTAAGATTCTCTACAAGTACTTTTTTTGGTGTAAAGTCAATTCTAGTCGCATACACATGGCTGGTTGCACGATGTACCAGTGCCGAATTTATATTTTTTATGAGTGTAGTTTGGGCGTGAAAAGGTAACAGACAGACACACTTTCACATTTATAATATTACTAGCTGTTGCCCGCGACTCCGTCCGCTTATAGCGCGACTGGACTTCAGCTTATAGCGCGCGGTAGTTCCCGTCATAGAGTAACTTATATTATAGTAGGTAGTTCCCGTTGAACCATGTAGATTGTAGGCTACATTACTGCAAATTGTGCGCGACAGAGGTGCTTCCGCGGTACGCTTACTTCAAACTTCAATGTTTATACTTTACAGACAGACAGACACATCACACATAAAACGCCCCTATTTTTGCGAAGGGGGTTAAAAACTGGGGAGTGGGGTCGAAGTCGAACATCAATGATCAACTCTTCTTGATACTTAAAAAAACGCAAAAAGAATCTTCATCCTTACCACCTCTTATAGCTTAACACGTTTGAGCAAGCGATAGCGCGATGTAGGAGACTGACACCCGGTTTCTGAAAGGTCTGTTAAATCACTGATCAACTAACACTGCTGTAAATTTAGCATGGATGTCAAATCAATTTGAGTTTCTGATACATTGATCAGCCGAAAATTAACTAATCTATGATCATTTTTAATTTGACTAGCGATTTGTTATTTTTCGTTCATTACTTCACTATTTTCCTATATATATTTTTTCCTATATATTTCCTTTCTATCAAGAATGCCAATGAAATGTCAAAAGAAGGAATTGCAGACTGTCATTGCTATCAAAAATGTTTTGGGAATTTCAAATCTGATGTTTTCTGAATCATTGATCAGACGAAAATTAACTAATCTGTGATCATTTTGATTTGACATGCGATTTGTTTATTTTCGTTCATTTGTCAGAATTTTGATTTTCAATTTTTCAGACATTATCGATTCCTAAATTCTTCTTCATTATAGAAATGAAATTGATTATAATATACATTTTTTGAAAATAAAACAAGTATTGCAAATAAAACAGTTTATTTGCATTATCGACGTATTTATTACGAAGTTTTATTAAAACTTCATAATAAATGTGTTTACAAACCTTATAGTAATGTAGGTTCAAAGAGAAAATGTAGATTTACATAAAAAATCAATTGAATTCATAAGTTAATTCACCCACAGTTACCGATTAGTTGACACAGCTTTTGACAAACGTTTAATCTATGATCACGGCTTGACAAGCGTTTCGGAAACCCAAAATGGCGGTTGACATATGATTCTCGAGTCAAATTGAACAGCCGTGTCAACTGACGCGCTGATCAAATTAAACTGAATAATCATGCTTCTAGCAACCCAATTGGTACTTGACAAGAGATTTAACAGGTGATTAGTTAATTTTACTGTTGACCAGCCTTTCAGAAACCGGGTGTGAGAAGAATTTTTGGAACTAACTTAATTTGAACAAACTTACGCATTTTCACCCCCTTACAACCCTTTTTTCCAGTTTTTTCATTACATGCGGTTCGGTAGTTTTGGCGTGAAAGCGAGACAGACAGACAGACAGACAGACAGAGATACTTTCGCATTTATAATATTAGTATAGATTAGTATACATTAGAATAGATACAGTATCACTGCTATAATAGGTACTAAAATTAATCCATGGTAATCTTTACGTAAAATTTTGAAGTTTTGAAGCACCTTTGCAAGTTTTATCCCTTCAAACCACACGAGTAATCCAATCTACACGTAGTAAAAGCTACTTTGTGATTGGCCTTGTGATTATTTTGTTTATTATATCATATAAAAAATAAAGACTTACTTACTATTACAGAAATATACAGTACCATCGAGGATATTGATTCCTAGGCTGACAGAACAACGTCATTTGGTCGGATCATATCAATTCAATGTTCTGTGATCTGTCGGCTGGGTTTGACGCGCAACCAAACAACGTAGGCCCCCCATCAACTTCTCTGATAGCACATAAGGAAATCAAAGTTGGCGGAAAGGGAACTATGAAAGTAGGAAGTCGGAAAACGAACATGAGTTTTATGCATTTACATCGTTTGTTTCAATGTGTTTTGACTTTTGATACAAAAGCAAACAAAAATTGGAACTTCCTAATTTTCTACTAAATGACGCCTATAACTCCGTTGCGCCAAAACGCGTCGGAACCGTATATTTTACGGGATGGAAAGTATCCTATGTCCTCTCCTGGGTCTCAAAGTATCTCCATACAAAATTTCAATAAAATCAGTTCAGTGGTTTGGGCGTGAAGAGGTAACAGAAGACAGACACACTTTCGCATTTATAATGTTGGAATTAGAATGGAATATGGATTAGATAGGTAGCATTAATTTTAATATAGTCGCACTTTGTTTACATTTTTAACCGACCTCCAAAAGGAGGATGTTCGGTTGTGATTTTTTTATCATAGTAAAACGCAAAGGATTAATATTTTGCTCGCCGAAGAGTCATTTTTGATTCTGTAAAAATAATATTTCCAGAAGGTAATGTATTTGATTTATTGATGGATTAAAATTTTAAGTACACGTTACAAAGTTTCATACGATTTAATATGCATCCTTCATATAAACACGACATTAGAAATCTGCATTGAGCCAGTAACATATAGGTCACAGCTTTCCCTTCGAAAGGAGAAAGGCTCTAGGCTGTAGACACGCGATAAGTAGCCTATGGCTTTGACTAAGGCCAATATTAAGTAAACCGCTCTTATTTTGATAACTCGTCTGAAGTTTTTTTTGGGGTTACGTATTTCAGAACCCTTATGATTTCGTTATGTTAGTCCCTCCTCCCGTCTTCTTTTACGGTCCAAGATGGTTTGTGCTAAAATGTTGTAACTTTTGGGGTGGCTCCTCTACAAGAAACGTGGATTTTTTTGCTTGCGTAACAATTTTTGGTGAGTTGAAATTGTAGACAACTTTTTGCCTTGGATCTCTACTCAGTTCTCTACAATGCAACGTTAAAGACAAGATTCAAAACCATTCGCTTGTTTCAAAAAATTTCACACACTTTCAAGGGTGAGAATCGATTTGTTTTTTGTGTTTGAAAGATAAAAACATAAAAACTCTGAAAATTTGCGTTTTTAAGGCTTATAGTAAGTGGTTATGCTATATAGAGATGTAATTTATTAGGGGGCGTCCACAAATTACGTGAGGTGTTTTTTTGAATTTTTTGACCCCCCTTCCCCCCTGGTGAGATTTCGTGAGATTTTATTCAACCCCCCTCCCCCCACCAAATCTCACGTGAGATTTTTCAAAATGTGGGTTTCTTACGTAAACGTTTGGTTTTACAGTTAGTAGATTTTATTTCGGACGAATTCGTGAATGATCTTAATCGTATAACGATTACGCTTACGATTAAATCTTAAGCAAACGTACAGTCTGGATGAAATGGACCAACATAATATTATTTTCTTGAGAAAAAAATTACGTGAGATTTGCCGAGACCCCCCGTCTCCCCAACGTGAGATTAGATGAGATTTGACTCGACCCCCTCTCCCCCCTAAACACCTCACGTAATTTGTGGACGCCCCCTTATTATGTTAGTTTAACCACAAAGCACTAAAAAATAACTATTAAAGTTTAACGCCGAAGTCATTTTTTCCCCTTGTCTTTTTTTTTCCTGCTTAAACTCAGATAAATATTGTTCTTCTAGATTTCTTCTTGATTCTTGATTCTAGATTAATTTAATATTTACCAACAGTATCAATTTTTTAACACTTTCTAATATTAAGAATCTAGAATCTAGATTGAGAAGTAGGTCTTGCTTATATAATTTCCTACATCATGAAACCTAGTGTTTGCAAATCTTACAGTCAGTTTTAGTGTTAGACTTGCACAATATTAAATAGATTTAGAAATATCAACGTAACATGTACTCGAGAGTCGAGAATTGTACAGTAGTAGATTTATCGGTTTACCACTTATGAAATTTATTGCCAAAGAATAAGGTCAAATATGCTTAGCTTGGAATACTTCCGACTGTACAATTAGAGTGTTGAGTGTACCGACAATCTTATGAATATATATGAATAATGTTATGTAAATTCTAATGTGCCTGACGACATAAGTAATCCTAAATTGAACTAAAATATTACAGTGATATTAATCTTGTATTAAAGCGTCTACACACGTTCAAATATTTGGTCCAACGTCAAACATTCGATAAAATAGAAAATAATACTCAACGTTATCAAAAGTATTATTTTCTATTAGATGCTTAATTTATACAACATTGAAATAAATCCATTGACATCTATTTATTAAAATCGGTTTGGTTACCTTGAGTTTAGACCTAGGGAATCTATAATATAGACCAGGAGTCACCAAATGGCGGACCGCGGTCCGCATCCGGACCGCCGACCCATTGTGTGCGGACCAAGCATGTTCGAAGATGATCGTCGTTCATCTTAGGACTTCAACATCTCCAAGATTTAATATCAATATAGCTATAGCTTGCATCAATTTCACTCCAAACTTCAGAGAGATATTTAGCTACAAAAATGGTTACTTTTCTCATTTATATCTAAATAAATACCTTTGTAATTTCCGTAATTACTAATTACCTTTGTTTAATACATTTTTTTTATAAAATGTGTGGACCGCGAAGCTCATTTCATGTCTTAAAACGGACCCCGAGCGAAACTAATTGGTGACCCCTGATATAGACTATAGAATCTATAATGAATACTTACCAATCCATACTAATATTAAAAATGCGAAAGTGTGTCTGTCTGTCTGTCTGTCTGTTACCTCTTCACGTTCAAACCGCTGAACCGATTTTGCTTTTGGCATGGAGATACTTTGAGTCCCGGGAAAGGACATAGGATACTTTTTGTCCCGGAAAAATGTACGGTTCCCGCGCGATAAACGAGTTTTGGCGCAACGGAGTTGCGGGCATCATCTAGTAATATATACTTACTGATAAAATTATTTATTTTCCTTAAGTTTAGCCGCAGTCTGGTAAAATAAATTAACGGCTATTTATAGGTCACCTGAACAGACCCAAGGTCTTATGTATTCGTTACTTATATAACATTTACGAAATCCACAACAAATACATTAATTTTTATGCCAAGTGATGAAATGTTTATTCGTTGTAATAAACCAAATTCAACCCTAAATATTGTATTTAAAAATATATTGTGTAAAATAAATATTATATAAAATATTCTGCTAAAGTTTTAATTAAAAACATGTATCACACGTTTAGGCTTGTTGCTTACACGTCAAATTTTGGCACGATTGGGCCAGCTTCAAGTTTTAGAAAAAACAGGGTTAAATAAGGCGTACCGTTCATCAATAAATATAATGTGATATCTGTTTGAGCTAAAGCGACAAATTTGATCTATTCAGAAGGGTTTTCGGTATTTCTTTTATCTCTAGGCGGCAGACCTGACTCAAACAAACGCCGTCTCTTGGCTTCTTGCTGCCGAAAACTGTCAATTTCATTGTTCCTGCATTTGCCATCTGCAATCGTAGTTCTGTGACAACTTCTTTGTTGTGTCAAATATCTGTCAGATAAACAAATTAAACTGTCTTAAATGTGCTTTTACATAATATCTAACCCACGTTTGACTGTAATACTGTACGAATATTATCTACTAGAATACGAATATTATCTGCTAGTGTACCATGAAAATAAAGTTCATAAATGTTAGTTCATAAGAACAGCGAGAATAATATTTGTCTTTCTTATGATGCTAAAAGATATCCGGCTGTACTTGACAGCGAGTCAATATTTGATGGTCTCGAGAAGCAGACGAATCCAAATCGTCCTTAAATAGTATGAGGCCAGTGGAATTTTAGGTTATTATCTAAGAGCACTGTAACGTACGCCAACCTTTTGTAAAATATAAACATTGTGCCATTAATATTATGTATTACGAATATATAATTCAACTAGATGACGCCCGCAACTCCGTTACCCCAAAATTCGTTTATCGCGCCGAAACCGTACATTTTTTCGGGATAAAAAGTATCCTATGTCCTTTCCCGGGTCTCAAAGTATCTCCGTACTAAATTTCAGCAAAATCGGTTCAGCGGTTTGACCGTGAAGAGGTAACTGACAGACAGACAGACACATTTCGCATTTATAACATTAGCATGGATTATGGAAGTATTTTTTGCGATATTATGTGTAGTTATGTGAGCAATGATCATTGATTGGAAATATGGTGCTTATGCAATCTAGTGCATACGAGTAATTAAGTGGAGTGTTCAATATACATTCATCAATAAAGTCTTATTTTCAACCTCATTGAAATGTTTTTTTTTTTAGGTAAAACAGGGCAAGTGTCGGCAATGATAGGTGCCACGGAAATCATTATGACAGTATTGTAATCAAGGCCAAGGGAAGATATTATTTGATTAACAAACAAATTATTATATTAGTTCTCACGATATAAAAGATTGGGTGGCTAACCTTATTTTAATTGTATCTTTAAATCCAAACAAGCGATTCAATATTCGTAAAATGTTTTCGTTGCTATTTTAACATTTTCTCAAAATGACAAGAATTTATCTAGTAGGTACCTACACTTAATTCGGGATAATCCTTAAGGCGAAGAAAGATGCCAATTCGACATCTTTGTGCAGTTTTCTAGACGTATTTCATTGATTGGCACAAAAAATATGTGATTTTTGATTATATTTGGAAAAGCTTGTCTAATTTAAATAATAAAATAATGAACTCCTACTGGATGAAAAAAAAAACCAAAGTCACATCTTTCAGGAACTTTAAACAGTTCTAACTAAAGTAATAATACAATCTATGCTTTAAAAATTTGTTTATTTAATACCTTTTACAAAAATCCAAAGATTGCCCGATTTAATTTTCGGTTCTGACATCTAGATTCCTCTAACAAACGAAAAATGTATCCACGCTACCGAGTGAACATTTCACATCTCTGTCTCTGGCATGAAAATCGACAGTGGTGCGAGAGTGATGCGAGATCAAGGTCATTGGCAGTTGTCAGCGCCTTAAGATAGAAACAAATTATCGGACGCATCCATAAGTCGCGGCTGATGGATGCGGCTTAACAATGTGCACGGTTTATCCGCGGATGTCAAAGACCTAACCTATATGTCAATGGCAGACGTCCGCGGATGCAAAAACATCCGGCCAGCCAGATTCTGTTCGGACGTCCGAACGCTCAAGGTCGCGTCCGCGACTTATGTCAGACAACGTGCACAGTTTAGTGTATTTTGTATTGATCACATAGAAACAAGCCGCATCCGATGAAAACGTCCGCGGACGTTCGTCCGATAATTTATTCCCAGCTTTATTATTTAAATTTTGGTAAACATTCAATAGCACATATTATATCAGCATAAAACATATTTTAGATTTAAATTTTAAAAAGTCAGGCAAATGTCAAGCAAAATCCGGTGCGAATTTTAAATCCCTCTTTGCCAGGCAATTGGCGTGTTCATTTGCTAACGTGTGTAACCTTCTTAACATATTTCATCTAGTTCTGCCTAAGTTCTGCAGAATCTCAATTCAAATGAGTCAGTTCTAAATTGGCATGCAACAAAACTGTATTTAGTTGGAACATTGAACTTGTTTGTCCGTCTGTTTAGTGTTTAGTTGCTGACGTAACTTAAATACACAGTTAATTGTCAATTAATGTAAACAATGTGTTGGTACACGTCATGTTGCTTGAAAATCTAGCGTGATTCTTATTTATTACTAGCTGTCCCGGCAAACGTTGTTTTGCCATTTAAAGTATTTCTACTTCATCAGTTGATACAAAATCTTACCCCCTCTTTTGTCCCCTAAGAGGGGTGGGGGGAAAATCTTATACACCAGATGTTAAGTTGAAAAACACAGTTAATAATATGAAGTAAGTCCATTAAAGAAAAAGTTTGATACAAAATCTGACCCCCTCTTGGTCCCTTTAGAGGGGTGAAGGGGGGGATTTTTATACACCAGATGTTGAGTTGGAAGAAGACTAATATATCTGCGAAAACCGTATGCAAAACGGATCGGTAGTTTTCGTGTTAAAGAAAAAAAGTTTGATACAAAATCTGACCCCTCTTTTGTCCCATTGGAGGGGTGGGGGGATAATTTTTTATACACCAGATGTTAAGTTGGAAGAGGACAAACATATCTGCGAAAACCGCATTCAAATCGGATCAGTAGTTTTCGTGTGATAGTGGAACAAACATACAGACAGACAGACAGACAGACAAAAAAACTAAGCACATTTTTGGCTTCTATAGCGATGTAGTGACACCCCCGCGCTTATTATTATTTGAATATCTTTAATGTACAGAATTCTCATTTCTACAGTTTTATTATATTTATAGATGATATGCGTTAAAAATATAAGAGATGGTTGAGGTGGTTCCTACTCCAATCTTAGAATCTAGAATAGTATTTCAACACAGTCGAGCTTTATGTTACTCGTAGTGATGATTTAGTTCAAAGCATCGTTAACTCTCAATTTATAGCATGAGTACTGGAATTCGCAAATGTGTTTTTTTTTATCTTTTTATTTTAAAGAGGCTTTTAACACTCAGTGTTAATGTCAGCCTCATAGGTGAACACAGTGTCCCCTACATAAGGGACAGATCCAAATAACTATACAATTTTATTGCCTCTGGGGACAACGGCTCCGAAAGTGCACTATTGATCCGTCCATTGTGCAAAAGTGTGTTTTGAAATATAAATTATAATAATTTTATAATTGTTTATTGTTTAACATCAAGGACAGGTGTAGAGACTTTCATATTTAAATATTTTATTAATTAAAATAATCGCGAATTACCTATTTAGGTATTGTAAGTGTTTAAGTTGAGTGTAACAATGCGAAATTATACCGACTACGGCGATAATAGTGGTAATGATTTTGGCCGACTCAGCATGTTTGTGTCGGCCAAAATCATTATTATTATTACCACCGTAGTCGTTATAATTATAATTAATGCATAAAGCCCTTCTTTCACGCTGGCACATGATGGATAACAATGATTGCCTTAATAGCACATACGAAGTCGATTGCGGGCAATCACAGTCGAATATCTTTCTCTCTACCTTTCTCTCGTCATGGGAAAACGTGAAGAGAAGTGTTTATAATTATGTAAAACTCAAAAAAAAAAAAATTTGCTCACGCGCGATATTTTCCTTTATGGTTCTTATCTCAACAGACGTAAGAACCATAAAGGAAAATACATAACTAGATGACGCCCACAACTTCATTGCGCCAAAATTCGTTTACCGCGCGGGAACCGTACATTTTCTAGGACGAGAAGTATCCTATATGTCCTTTCCCGGGACTCAAAGTATCTCCATACCAAATTTCAGCAAAATCGGTTCAGCGGTTTGGGCGTGAAGAAGTAACAGACAGACGGACAACAGTCAGATCACAAAATGTATGATCACTCTCTTAATTTGCATGCTTTCAGGCAAGGTTACGGATACGTAGCTGTCGTGCTAGGTTAAGTTAAGCCCATAGGCCGAAGCCGTAAAAGCCGCACTCGTGACTAACGAAAACGTGAGGAGAAGCGGTCACGTTCTCGAGAAAGTACGAAACGCAAGGCCGTACAACGCGCCGACGAAACGGAACAATTAGCTGGTGATTCAATTATATTGACGACTAACCCATCAAGCCCCGTACCAGCACCGGTGATCGCGATAAAAATAGAATACAATAGCATTTCCGAGAATCTCCGATCGAAGGATTAAGTTATTTTACCTTACGAGAGGCACTCGGGGACTGCCGTGGTAAAGCTAATGCCTAGTCAACGTATAGTCGCACGAACACAAACACCGTACCGAAATCTGCCGAATTGAAACGACGACAACGCACGGCTTTCAACGGCGCACCGCTGTGCCGGTCGGAAAATTAACCTAAAGTGTTAAATAAATTTTCTTTACGGAATTTATTGATTCGGTCGCCGCGCTCAAAGTTTGCGATAAAAGCTATGTAATAGCTTGAAAACCTTTATGCCAAATAGATTAGGGTCTTTTAGTCCTGAGCACATCTTAGGCAGTTATATAATTTAAACTGACTCGGTGAACTTATCACTAAATAAACCTTCCCTGGACTTCCACGAATATTTCAAGACTATGCCAAATCGGTTTAGCCGTTCTAGAGTTTTAGCGAGAAAAATCGGCCAAGTGCGAGTCGGACTCGCGCACGAAGGGTTCCGTACTGTTATAGAGCAAGCATAGACCAAAAATTGTGTTTTTGTATGGGAGCGCCCCCCTTCATTTTTTATTTTATTTTAATATTATTTTTAAATATTGAAGTAGACATATAATTAAGGCATTTGTGAAAATATCAAGTGCCTACTACCTGTTGCCATTATTGATATCGAGCAAAAAAGGCCAAAAAAATCACGTTTGTTGTATGGGAGCCCCCTTTAAATATTAATTTTATTTTGTTTTTAGTATTTTTTGTTATAGCGGCAACAGATATACACAATCTGTGAAAATTTCAGAACTCTAGCTATATTGGTTCTTGAGATACAGTCTGGAGACAGACAGACGGACAGACAGACTTCGAAGCCTCATAAATAGGGTCCCGTTTTTACCCTTTGGGTACGGAACCCTAAAAATCATTCCCGTGGTACACACGGTAATAAATGACAAAAAAATCACACTCGGCAGCCGAGTTTGCTTAGGGATTCCGAAACTTTGATCAACTTGTTAGTTAGTGGTTTAACCTTTGGACAATATTTTTAACCACAAATTGTCTTGGTTACTTACTTCTACCGCGCCATGTAGAAAAAACGACTTAACTACAAAATATTAAGTTTAATGACTAGTATAATGTATTTGCTAATTGCACAGTATTCTTTCTAGTGCTTAAGTTGAGCACTAAAAACTATGTAATTAAGAAAATATAAAAACCCAAACAAACACACATATGCGCGGCGTAGTGGGCAAATATTATTCAACACTATCTTTCAACAGCTAAAACAACAGATAACAATTAAAGACATAAGTGGATGAACCAGATAACTTATTTTATAATAATATAAGGACAATTACTAATTCCCTTATAATTTGAACAAATCATGTAAGTTACCTAGACTTCATCATCTGGCTAATACATCATCCACACTTTTTTGATTTCAAATAATTAACCGGCCCTTAAAGCCTCCATTTATGCAGAAAAACGCCAATTTTTTAACTGTCACTTACCTGTTTCTTCCACTAACGTCTTTAATTAACTGAGCAAATTTTCCCCAAAGTGTAGTGGGATGTCAGTGAATAGTGAATGTGGAAAAATGTCTGGCGCCTATATGTGGGATCTGATAGACCTGGTGCCGGTATGGAAGAGGCTCCGAAGGTGCGGGAAGACCCTCCTGAGAAGGCAGAGGCGGTTGATCAGACGGATTAAGAAGGTAATTTTACTGTGCCGAAGGTTGGGAAGCACTGCTTCTTTGTTGAGGATACCGATATCGAAATGTGTTTTATCGATTTTAAGAATCGATTTTCTTTCTTAACTGTAAAGGTTGTAACAAAACATAGTGATATGATAATTCTTTAGGGTGTGTCTCAGAATACAGAACAAACAGTTTGTTGCTTATTCTAAGGAGTGTGTGTGTTTCTTAGAGTTCACTGTGAAAGTAGCAGCGTTGAAAGAACAATTTTTTTTCAACTTTTGTATCTAAAGTCATGACGTTAGGGCGCTTGCCCATACAAATCACAGAAAAAAATTAGCTCTTTCAGCGCTGCTACTTTCACTAGAAGACCTATACACACCCTAAAGTATTAACACTTAGTTTTGTTACACTCTGTATAAAAATACGGATGCTATTTGGGAGTAATTTTCGCCAATGACTTTCACATTTCCCTGACAACACAATGAAAAGCCTTTCTTTTGTATTGCGATTTTATTTCCAAGGCCAAGAGTTCATCCCTTCGGACCTTGGCACCGATTATTTTGTAATTAAGGAATATATTACAATGCGGTGGCGTAGCTAGGTAACCGGGGACCCCGGGGCATAAAATATATGGATCCCAGCAATTGTCAAGAAAGTTTTATTGGGGTGTGCTCTAAGAATTTGATATGTCATACCAATTGTTTTATGCATTTTAAAATCGAATTACCTCTGAATATTGTTTTTGTTTCTAAAAGATACATTTGGTCATAATTTACAAAATATGTACATACAAAATATCTACATTTATAGATAGTAAATCAGAGATTGAGGGACCTTTGCATTGTAAAATCTAATTAGTAATTAAGTATTTAAATTATTATTTATTTCTAAAAATACTTAAATCAAATTAACTACTTACTAAACATTGCTACTAAACATCTACAATTTATAGATAGTAATAGTAGATCTTTTCTGGTGCGTTTCATGAAAGGCACCAGATGGATGCGAGTAGCAGGAGATCAGTCATCTTGGCGTTCATTGAGAGAGGCCTATGTCCAGCAGTGGACGAATATAGGCTGATATGATGATGATGATGACTAAATCAGAGATTGAGGGACTCTGATCTTAGGGGCCCGGGGCAACGCCCCTCCTTGCTCTTTAGTAGCTACGCCACTGGATTTCAGTGTGTCGCGATGCGGTGACACTGAACTGTGCGACATCTTACGAAAATACACACAAAAGAGTCTTTGTTTCGGATTTAGGGCTGTGGATAAAGGGATTATGTTTTATTGCGTTTCAGGAAATATGTATGTGACTTACTTTTGAGATAAGAAACAGATTTTTGAGAAGTCGCGATATAATCTTAGCCTCTTTGTGAACATTGGAACTAAACGCAAAAGAAAACATATTTTGTTTGTTTTGTTGTTTCGTTAACTCGTTAACAAAACAAAAAACAGTGCCTCTAAAATTTGACAGCCTTTTCAGGCAATAAGGTTAAAAGTTAAAACCGAAAACACATCAAACGCGACGAAGTGTTGGCGACAAAGAGACATTTTTTACAAAATTGAAAGGTTCTCTGCCGTGAACTCATGACTCATAAGTCATAGTTATATTGTGTGTATGCGCCTCCGAAAACATATCTAGTATATTTGCGATTAAAATTGCAAATAAGTCAACGTGACCTACAGACGTTCTGCTTTAATTTTAATCGAACAATCACATAAATATCGCAGACTTTGGCACGCTTCGCGATGCTTCTTTACTAATTTCGTTGTTCTGATCACAATAATTCAAATGAAACTCTACAATTTTTCAAAATGAATTACACCTGCGTGACGGATTCTTAGTGTCTAAATAAGACTCTGTTTTATTCTTTATTTTACAGTTATACAGGATGTAAGATAAATAAGTGATAATAGAATAATAGAGGTGTGTTAGGGAGTGCGTGTTCCTTGTATGTAGAGTTTACCATGAAAGTAGCAGCGCAATTTATAAAATTACTTTAGAGTACGATTTAGGAATATCGTTTTTAACACAGCATTTCTTCGCTCGCGTAACAAATAACATACGGCATTCTTCGATGATTCGCTTCGCGCGTCGCTCCTCGACAAATTCTGTCGCCCGCCCCAAATATATTCACAGCCTGTTGTGAAATGGTCATATTGGTCATTTGACGATGCTAATTGGGTTACTTATATTGTTTAGGCCACGCGCCGAGTGCGACAGTACGACTCGCGCTGTATTGTCTTGTCATTGTCTGAGCTTGATCGCTTTTGTGAGTTTCATCTTTTTTTGTTGAGGCGTTTTAACGGTATTAGAAATTGCTGGAATTAGGTTGGTTTTGTAGTTTTATTTTTGTGAAACGGTTGCGGAAATTTCATTAATTTGATCAAATTCTTTTTATATTCATCACGATTTTTAATTTTGATTGTTTTTTGTCGTTATTATTGTTGTTATTTCTGGGACTACCTGGATTTTATAATATGAAATGGTTTTTAAATTTGCGTGAAAATAATATATTTTAATAATTAAAAAAAATGTTTAGAAAGCGTAACCACTTCTAATTACGAAAATTCAGTTAGATTGTTTAGCAACTAAAGCGTATTTTGCAAAATTCAACTTAGGTATAAAAGCGGTACCTTGTAATTAATCTAGATTTTACGATTTTTTGCCAGACTTCATAAATATTTTTAAGTGCTCCAAATATAATGTTTTATAGCAATGAGTAAAAAAATATGTTTTTCTATTTTAGTTATGAAAGTATGTTGTGTTTTTTGTAGAGCATTATATTTTATTTATTTAACTCTAAAAATCTAAATACTAGTTATCAATTAATTAAAATATTATGTTACATATATATAATATACACACTGGCCACTGCAGTACTTTGTAATGAAAGTTATTTAAAAACAATGTTTATGCTTCGTTGAGCAAATCATCGATTCGATTTCCTTTTTAGGGTTCCGTACCCAAAGGGTAAAAACGGGACCCTATTACTGAGACTTCAATGTCTGTCCGACTGTCTGTCCGTCTGTCTGTCCGTCTGTCTGTCTCCAGGCTGTATCTCAAAAACTGCTATAGCTAGACTTCTGAAATTTTCACAGATTGTGTATTTCTGTTGCCGCTATAACAACAAATACTTAAAACAAAATAAAATTGATAATTAAGGGGGGCTCCCATACAACAAACCTGATTTTTTTGGCATTTTTTGCTCGATTTCAATAATGGTAACTATTAGACACTTGAAATTTTCACAAAATTCTTGATTGTATGTGTACTTTAATAAATAATAATAATATCAAAATAAAATAAAAAATTGAGGGGGGCTCCCATACAAAAAACACAATTTTATGCCTATTTTTGCTCTTTATCGGTACGGAACCCTTCGTGCGCGAGTCCGACTCGCACTTGGCCGATTATTATCTATCTGTGACTACCTACGAAGTATAATAAGAAGTGACGGAGGACTTTCCATTTGTTTTTTTAATTTGTTCAGTAAAACCAGGACAAGTCTTACCCCATACAACGCGACGTCTATGAATCAATATTCTGATTGTACTTACTACTTACATACTCAATGTGCATAGTCCAAGAGCCTTTTTTTTTTGGTCGGGAAATGCTATTATGCATCCCCGGCAGTGCTAGGGAGGACAATCGGGGTATGTGGGACTCGCTGCGACCGATGAGATGGTAAGTGGCCGCAGCTCTACCCACTAAAACCCGACCGTGTTCCTTTCTGCGCCGCTACTGACAGATACACGGGAAATGTGGGACCACCGCAGTTCTATCAGCGGGCGTCTGCCTTGTCGTCGGCAGACACGTCTGAGTGAGGATGCTCGAACACCCCCCAGGCCGAACAGAGACCCTACTAGGGCTTGTCTGGGCCATTCCTCTGCAGTTACGTCGCGATGCACTGGAATACATAGCGCATCGCGACCCGCTCGGGGGCTCTGTGCAATGGACATCGACGTCCCCACACCGATGCCCCGAGCTCCCAGGCTATGGCGGAACGTTTCGGTCGTCATGGTTGACCCTACGTCGCCTTGGCCGTCTGCGTCTTCAGCGGTCGAGCCGCGAGCGCCTCCCGCTCGCGTATGCGCTCGGCCTCCTCTTTGGCGGCCATTACTTGCTCAGCAAAGTCTTCGACCGCCCTCCATCCTTGATTGCTGCCCAGCATCGAACGAACCAATGCTGGGAGCGAGGTGTCATATCCGATGAGGGCCGCACGTTGTCCATTCGAAGAGGGACAGACCGACACAGTGTGCTCGGTCGCGTGTCCCTGTCTTCGTCACAATGGTGGCATTTTGGGGTCTCTTCCCTTCCGACGATCTCGCACAGGTACCAACCGAAGCAAAGTCCAAGAGCCTACTAACCATCAATGATCATAATTCATAGCAAACTTACCGTCAACATTTATAGTCCAATAGCCAACTTACCGTCAACATATATAGCCCAATAGCCAACTTACCGTCAACATTTATAGTCCAATAGCCAACTTACCATCAATGTTTATAGCCCAAGAGTCAACTATCAACGTTCATAGTCCGAGAGCCAACTTACCATCAGTGTTTATAGCCCAAGAGCCAACTATCAACGTTCATAGTCCGAGAGCCAACTTACCATCAATGTTTATAGCCCAAGAGCCAACTATCAACGTTCACAGTCCAAGAGCCTCTCCCAAAACTAACCACGTTTTCTTCTTCTTCCAGATGTACCTTCACAGTTGGAGGTCCGACGAGCTCAGCATGCTGGTCGGGTCCAAGGTGACGGGTGCTACGCCCCTTGTCATAGCCTGCCGGAACGGCCACTACGATGTCGCGGAGTACCTTATTGAGCGGTGCAAGGCGGATATTGAGCAGCCTGGATCAGGTATGTAGTGTTATTGTAACGTTAAAGAGTGTATAATGCGCAATTTATAATAATAATAACAATAACAATTACAAAACATAAGTGCTATTGAGTAATAGATATTCTGTGGTAATAGTTGTGACTTGTGACTTTACTGCATTTCGAATGTAGTCAGTAGCCGTGCGCGTTTTTTGTTTTGACAGTTACGATAATAAAATGAAAGAGACAGAAGAACGTCGCGCTCGCCTACTACAAAATCGTTCCACCTATAATTACGCATATAAATTGACTCTACTTTTGCAAAATGGGACCAATCCACACTTTTTCCAAAATCGAGTTAATAATGCAGAAGCATTCCAAAATGACCCTTCTATCGGCCCTATGAAGGTCACACTGATCAGACAATTTTCACAGAACAAAACATTTTCACAACAAAGTTACCAATCCACATTCTAACAGATGTTTACTATGCAAACAAGAACCGAGCTGTGAAGAGGTAACAGACAGACATACATACACACATTTGCATTTATAATATTAGTACCTATAGTAGGTATGGATCTCGTTTTCAACCTTAAGTAATGAAACCCCTAAGGTGCGACGTACGTCAAAAACACCTTGTTTTGTTAATTTTTATGGCACTGATAGTACGAGATACGACTGCAGAACTGTGCAGGTATCGAGTACACGCTTAAAACCACATTTTTACAAATATTTATGATACTCGTAAGGAGAACATATTTCTACTGGGGTGCCAGTCCAAATGTGGCCGCAACTATTTTTAAATTTTTTTTTTTAAAATTGAGTTTGCGGGATAAAATGTTTTCATCAGGTATTGAAAGCAAACGTGGTTCATTTCACGGCAATGAGTATAGAGATTTAGAAAAATCCGGTGTGCCGTTGGGCACCCGGCCGCAACTCTATTGTAACCAGGTGTGAACAGGTACGATTCCGATACATTTTTGCATCCATAACGTATATTGATCTTCTATATATCAAATTGAAGCTTATTTTCCTCTTATTATTATAATATAGGTGTGCCTAATTAAATCTGGCCGCAAATAAGGGGTGCCGGCTGTCAAAGATGGCAAACTATCGAAGGTTGAGGGAAAGGGAGCTAGCGCGTAACATTACGTCGGGTCTAACGAGGATAGTGATTGTACGAGTACATCATGTTATTGTACTTAACCATCGGTTCAAACAATAGTAATAATCGGCCAAGTGCGAGTCGGACTCGCGCACGAATGGTTCGGTACTATTATAGAGCAAAATTAGGCTAAAATTTGTGTGTTTATATGGGGGCCGCCCTTATATTTTAATTTTATTATTAGTAATTAAATTAAGATTTCGAAAAATGTTAAAGTGCCTATCTGTTAAAGTATCGACATAGAGCGAAAAAGGCCATTTTATTAGTGTACCTGCATGTTAGGGGCAGAGGGCGTTATTAGTTAGTATTTCTGTACGTCAACTAGATGGCGTTTTTTTAATTAAACAGCGACGCGTTGTTGGTATTCCTGGGCGTCAATAGATGGAGTTTTTTTTAATATTTTTTTTGAGTGTATAATTATAATATGTCCCTATACAGTTTTTTTGGGTTTAAATTTAAAAGAAATAACTTCGTTCCATTCGGGTGCCTCTTGACACCTCTCAAGTTTTTTAATTGCATATATTTAATTTACAATAAAATCTTTTTATTAGGGTTCCGTACCCAAAGGGTAAAAGCGGGACCCTATTACTGAGAGAGCCGGTTCTTCTCGCCGGGTTAGTTTCCGAACCAGTGGTAGGCATCATGTAGATTGTAGACCAACTGCAACGGTAGGCAACAGGCGGGCCGCGAAACCGCGAAAGGTCGAATCTCGGACCGTGAAATATTGTAATGCATTTTATACCAAGTATCAATTAATACATAGATAAGGTATTCGTTATACCTTTATTTAATTAAAATAATATTTTTAAGCTACATAGGACAAGTGTTTTTTCTAGATCTCGTTAAAAAATTTCCACAGTATCCGGACCGCACCTAAAATTACTTGCCAACCCCTGATGCTCAGAATATATTTGCAAGAATTTATTCTGAATAAAAAAAATTGAGTTTGAGTTTTGAGACTTCGTTGTCTGTCCGTCTGTCTGTCTATCTTCTGTCTGTCTATTTGTCTGTCTGTCTGTCTGTCTCCAGGCTGTATCTCAAAAACCGCTATAGTTAGACTTCTGAAATTTTCACAGATTGTGTATAATATCTGTTGCCGCTATAACAACAAAATACTAAGTGATTTTTTGGCCTTTTTCGCTTTATGGCGGTAATGGATAGGCACTTTAAAATTTCATGAAATCTTCAATTAAATGTGTAATTTAATTACTAATAATAAAATTAAAGTAAAATTAAAAAATAAGGGCTGCCCCCATACAAAAACACAAATTTAATATAAAAAATACGAGTCCGACTTGCGCTTGGCCGATTATTACTATTGTTTGAACCGATGGTTAAGTACACTAACATGATGTACAATCACTATCCTCGTTAGACCCGTAATGTTACGCGCTAGCTCCCTTTCCCTCAACCTTCGATAGTTTGCCATCTTTGACAGCCGGCACCCCTTATTTGCGGCCAGATTTAATTAGGCACACCTATATTATAATAATAAGAGGAAAATAAGCTTCCATTTGATATATAGAAGATCAATATACGTTATGGATGCAAAAATGTATCGGAATCGTACCTGTTCACACCTGGTTACAATGGAGTTGCGGCCGGGTGCCCAATGGCACACCGGATTTTTCTAAATCTCTATACTCACTGCCGTGAAATGAACCATGTTTGCTTTCAATACCTGATGAAAACATTTTATCCCGCAAACTCAATTTTTAAATTTTTTTTTTAAAATAGTTGCGGCCACATTTGGACTGGCACCCCAGTAGAAATATGTTCTCCTTATCATAAATATTTGTAAAAATGTGGTTTTAAAACCACATTTTTACAATTTTTTTGAAGAATTGTGCAGGTATCGAGTACACGCTTAAGCGTGTACTCGATACCTGCACAATTCTGCAGTGGGATCTTAGACTATGATTTGAAGGGGCAGTTGTAAATTGCAGTTTTGGTAAGTAAAAAATTATAAATGGCACGTTTAATAACTAGTTTAACAGTTAAAACTAAGCAGTAAAGTAAACAAAAATGAGTAGCAAAAAATAATGAAATGGATAATTGAAAACATTATTGGACAGTAAAATAATTAAATGAGCGGTAAAAATTAATGAATGAGCGGTTACGTGTAGGCAGTAACAAATTGGAATTTGTCAGTAAGAAATCTCATTTTAAGCAGTTCTTTAAACAATGAGGTGGTAAAATATTATAATAAAATTGGCCAAGTGCGAGTCGAACTCACCCATGAAGGGTTCCGTACCGTTATAAAGCGAAAGTATAAGACGGTCGCCGGCTGCTGCCGCAGCACGCTCGCTGCGCTCGCTTGGCTCCCTTTGTGTTGTGGTCTAAGTTCTAACCTAACCTACTCTTGGACTTTCTGGATTGTATTTGTTTTGGCGGAAGGGGCTGCGCTTTTGATCTAGTTTTTTTTGGTTGAAAGCTGATATGACCGAGAGTGTGCTTAGCTATAGTTCATCATCATCAGCCTGCTCATTACTGAAATATCACGGTTTATCTGGTTCGTGATAGGCCGATTAGCAACTTGCAGTCGTTTGATGGGTTTTATATTTTGCATTCTGATTCGTGACACTTCTGAATATAATATACACATTATTGAAATGTTGACCTGGTGGAGCAGCATCACCTGGTAATCAATAGGATACCCAACTCCTCACCAACTTAGAGCAGAGGTTTCGTGTTTGGGCTCATTTTAATTGCGACAACCAGTAAGACGTAGATAAACAGTAAATATCATCTGGATTCTATAGGAGCCGAGCTCCGTATGAACCCAAAGTGGTGGTTTCATGTTTGGGCAGTGGGCTCATATTGACGGCCTCATCCAAGAGGACATATTTTATAGATGGTATTCATTGGGATGTGATCCAGTTGATAGGAATTATTCTGCACAAGTTTAAAAAGCATAAAATAAAATTAAATTTTCTTTACTTTTTGAAGTTTTTCGGCGGGGGTTTTTTTAAATTTCTTAATTTAATTTTATGCTGTTTGGCATGAAGATACTTTGGGTCCCGGGACATAGGACACTTATTGTAGGTATACATATTTTTGTGTTTATTTACACCATCAGGTAATGACCTGCGAATTGTCTTGTAGTATGAAATGTACAGCAGTCAGCATACATTAGTATCGTTGTTATGAAGTTCAAACGACCTTATAAATGATTTCTTACGAAATTAGATACTTCCTACTCCTTTCTTCTTCTGATTAATTTCTTTGCACCCGCACCTCAAGATCCAAGACAGCTTTAGCATGTCCCTCGGCCTCTGGAGATCATAATGACAAGGGGTTTTTAGGGTTCCGTACCCAAAGGGTAAAAACGGGACCCTATAATTACTAAGACTTCGTTGTCTGTCCGTCTGTCTGTCCGCCTGTCTGTCCGTCTGTCTGTCCGTCTGTCTGTCTCTAGGCTGTATCTCAAGAACCGCTATAGCTAGACTTCTGAAATTTTCACAGACTGTGTATATCTGTTGCCGCTATTACAACAAATACTAAAAACAAAATAAAATTAATATTTAAGGGGGGCCCCCATACAACAAACCTGATTTTTTCGGCCTTTTTCGCTCTATATCAATAACGGCAAGAGGTAGGCACTTGAATTTTTCACACAATATTCTTTTGTTAAATGTGTAATTTAATATTTAATAATAATATTAAAATAAAATAAGAATTTCAGGGGGGCTCCCATACAAAAAACACAATTTTTAGCCTATTTTTGCTCTGTATCGGTACGGAACCCTTCGTGCGCGAGTCCGACTCGCACTTGGCCGATTATTCGTAGTTAATACCGCTTTTGACACAGAAGATGATACCGCTGTTGACACAGAAGATGGGAATGCAAAAATAAATTGTGGTGGGTTAAAGATCAATTTATATACTTACTTAAAAAAAACGATTTCTGTTTTATTTGGCTACTATATCGATAGTTAAATAAATAAGATTCGTATGTTAAATAAAACATCACGGTCAAATATTATCGAGTGTATCTAAACGGATGACAGTTTCCTGCTAGTAACGATTAAAGAAGTTGTTAGTCACCGATTACCTGAGCATTGTTATTGTCTATACACGTTTTTAATGTTAATGTAACTCATGTAGCGAAAAACACATATAATGGGTAACGGAAGAAATTATACATAACTATTCGTAGTCCTATAGTTCCTATAATAGGTATCTAATGTAAGAACAACACTATATACTTGACGAAACCCGCTACTTTATCGTGGCATATTCGCTTGTCGCTCGGGAACCCTTTATTTTTCAGGAAAAAGGAAATACGTCCAGCGCTGTATGTAACGTTGTGTCAGTCCATTCTAAAATCCAGTACCACACGCCAGCTACAAAAAGCGAATGGAGTCTCACCCGAATATCGTGGCATCCTCTGACCAGTCGTACTTACAAGTTACAACAAACGCCAAAAGAAAGGACATGTTGCCTCCGAAATATTATTATTGAGTAAGCTATCCACGATGCTGGAAAGCAGTCTACCTGCCGACACCTATATATCACCTACTTATTATAGTTTTCACCTACAATACTGATTGCAGATTTAAACTAGAAAAAACAATAACTCGCCAGTTAATATACCAATAATCACCATAAACTCTTCTCATTCCAGTGACCTTCGACGGTGAAACGATAGAGGGCGCACCGCCGCTGTGGTGTGCAGCCGCGGCCGGCCATCTACCACTAGTCAGGCTGCTAGTACGGGCAGGAGCTAACGTGAACTCCACGACAAGGACACACAGCACCCCCCTCAGAGCAGCCTGCTTTGACGGACATTATGAAATAGTGAGATTCCTGGTGGAGAATGGCGCAGGTAAGATCATGTTCCTATATCTGGTGGTGGCGCAAACAGGGGTTAACATTAGTTACAAGAGTAGAACTAAAGCTGTAAAGCTAATTTGGCTTGCAGTTTCATAAAAAGTATTGCGTGTGGTGTTATAAGTGCCCAATAATAAGCATTAAAGCTGTTGCTGCAACGACCTTAAGAGCTATGCACAACAGTGCCTTTGCTTGGACTGGCTAGTGGGGAATAGGCTACCAAAAAAGTTTTGTAACGTGCCCGTAAGTCTTTATGCTCCTTTTCTGTTTTTATCCGACTACCTTCGTAACTTGATCGTTGTTTGATTTTGTTTCCAGACATAGAGATCGCGAATCGTCATGGCCACACCTGCCTAATGATCGCCTGCTATAAAGGCCATATCCACATAGCCAAGTATCTGCTCTCACTCAACGCGGACGTCAACCGCAAGAGTGTGAAGGGCAACACGGCGCTACACGACTGTGCGGAGAGCGGATCTCTCCATATACTGCGGATGCTGTTGAAACACGGCGCTACCATGGACGTGGATTCGTACGGTGAGTGCTGAAGTTTCATGCTCAAGGGTATCGCCATCTGCTCTCTGAGCGAGGATGCAAGAGTGCTGCTCAAGGTCATCGCTAAGTGTGCCTTTAAGCGGTTGCGTGAAAGCAACACGGCGCTACCATGGACGTGGACTCGTACGGTGAGTGCTCTAGTTTCATGCTCAAGGGTATCGCCATCTGCTCTCTGAGCGAGGATGCAAGAGTGCTGCTCAAGGTCATCGCTAAGTGTGCCTTTAAGCGGTTGCGTGAAGGGCAACACGGCGCTACACGACTGTGCGGAGAGCGGATCTCTCCATATACTGCGGATGCTGTTGAAACACAGCGCTACCATGGACGTGGATTCGTACGGTGAGTGCTGAAGTTTCATGCTCAAGGGTATCGCCATCTGCTCTCTGAGCGAGGTCATCGCTAAGTGTGCCTTTAAGCGGTTGCGTGAAAGCAACACGGCGCTACCATGGACGTGGACTCGTACGGTGAGTGCTGTAGTTTCATGCTCAAGGGTATTGCCATCTGCTCTCTGAGCGAGGATGCAAGAGTGCTGCTCAAGGTCATCGCTAAGTGTGCCTTTAAGCGGTTGCGTGAAAGCAACACGGCGCTACCATGGACGTGGACTTGTACGGTAAGTGTTTAAGTGGCTCCATGCTCAAGGGGATCGCTTAGTGTCTCTCTAAGCGGGGATGTTAAGCGCAAGAGCGTAAAGGGCAACACGGCGCTACACGTGAGAGTGTGCTGAGAGCGGCTCGCTTCATATTCTGCGGATGCTGCTGAAACACGGCGCTACCATGGACGTGGACTCGTACGGTGAGTGCTGAAGTTTCATGCTCAAGGGTATCGCCATCTGCTCTCTGAGCGAGGATGCAAGAGTGCTGCTCAAGGTCATCGCTAAGTGTGCCTTTAAGCGGTTGCGTGAAGGGTAACACGGCGCTACCATGGACGTGGACTTGTACGGTAAGTGTTTAAGTTGCTCCATGCTCAAGGGGATCGCTTAGTGTCTCTCTAAGCGGGGCTGTTAAGCGCAAGAGACTAAAGGGCAACACGGCGCTACACGTGAGAGTGTGCTGAGAGCGGCTCGCTTCATATTCTGCGGATGCTGTTGAAACACGGCGCTACCATGGACGTGGACTCGTACGGTAAGTGTTTAAGTTGCTCCATGCTCAAGGACATCGGTAAGTGTCTGCTCTCTTAGCAAGGATGCAGTAGTCACGCTCAATGGCGTCGCTAAGTGTCTAAGCGGGGTTCGACCGCAAGAGCGTGAAAGAAAACACGGACCTACCATGGACGTGGACTTGTATGATAGGTTATTTCGGGTCAAGGACAACGCTAAACATCTGCTCTCTTCACTCTGCCAGGTTTTTTAGCAGAAACCTTGAGCGATCTTACTTCGCGGTGTCTATCGCAATATGCCCATCGACGCATGAATCATTAATTTAAAAGTAGTTCCTAAAATAATGACGAGCTTACTTGAGATACAACATTCTTATTACAGACGGCTATTGCTTTTATTCAAATGTCGCTAAGTGAGTTATGCATTTCGATATCAACTTGAAATGCATCTCAACTTGAAGCCATGGGCAACTGAGTTAGGTTCCTAACCATCATTGATTCGTCTTCCCTGGTTCATTAATCATTAGTCATTATTATGCAAACGTCGCAAAATTAGTTAAACATACTTTTACCAGGACCGGATTTACCTATGTTTTTATGAGCATAGGCCAATTTAATTTTGCCGTCCCTATGTACGAACTCTGCTGCCATCATAGGACGCCGCCGCCCATAGGCAATGGCCTATTGTACTGCCTAGTGCCTACATACAAATTCAGAGCTGGCCCTGACCATTACTGATCCTTCTTCCCTGGTCCATATCTATAAATGCTTCTTTCTTTTTCCAGGCATGACGCCCCTCCTCGCCGCTTCCGTCACGGGCCACACGCACATAGTGGAACACCTCATATCGGAAGCGCTGGTGTCGCGCCAGCAACGGATCGATGCGTTGGAGTTGCTGGGCGCGACGTACGTCGACAAGCGGCGAGACATGGTGGGCGCGCTCGCGCTGTGGAAGCGGGCGATGGATGACAGGTATGGACGATGACAGTGGATGGATGTTGTTAATAGGAAAACTCTCTTCTAAGTACCTTATAACAACTTGTTATAAGGTATTTAGAAGAGAGTTTTCCTATAACTTAGAAGTTATAAGAAAATTGGGCCTAAAGCAAGCACCCTTATTTTCTTATTGATAACGCTAAAATATGAAGAGTCGTCATCGCGACAGCGATTTCATGTTTATAAAACGCTGTCATGTTTTAAGACAGTAAATAGGAATAATAATACAAACAGAAAAGGAGTAATGATAGAGTGGACTATAGACTAACGAGTTTCCTCTATGCTCTATGAAATTTACGTTTTAACTTATGACGGTAGAAGACACTGACGTCACAACTCACGATTAGCATTATGCTAAGTACTCACATACGGTTTTGCTCGATCGAGCAATAACGTCGAGCAAAACCCGCGGCTCGGGATTTCGTCCACACATTCAGCATTGCTCGATAGTTTTATTTCAAATCTATATATTTCATTCCATCAATCCGGCTCGATCCGGTTTCATTAATCCTTCTTCAGTTTTGCGGTCCACACAGTAATTATTACTCGATTTGGAGTAAAACTATCGAGCAAAACCGTATGTGAGTACTTAGCATTAAGAGCGCTCACAGCTTCCCTCCCGGCAGCCGTCGACAGTTGACGGCTACCGTCGACTACTACGTATGCCGTTGACAAGTGCCTATCGTTTGTAAGAAGCATTACATTTTTGAGTGACAAATTGTGTTGCTAGCGTGACGTCACAAGCTTATATGTCGCTACAAATTTCGCATTCTATCGAATAAAATATATAGTTTAATACCTAAAATATTTATTATCTCGTTTCAGGTTCCCAGCGGACGGCGAACCCATACCAAAACCCAAGGACGTGCCTCGAATCGAGGCGTACGACTATGCCGTGGAACCCTCAAACCCTCAACAGCTAGAAGAGTTGCTGGCTGATCCTGACGCGATGAGGATGCAGGCACTGGTCATCAGAGAGAGGATATTAGGTAAAGACTTCAGAACTTTTTACTGGAAAAAGTATAAAGTAAACGAAAAGTATATAATACAACGCCATGTAAATCTTCAGAAGTGTGGCCAAAGCCAAAGCTATTTTCTAAAATTATCAGTTAAGAAAAATCTGTTTCACACCTATCTTGTCAGTGTCATCCAAGTACAATATGTAGCCAAATCTATCTTCTTCTTATATTATATATAAAAATGGATTTTCAAATGTTTTAGTCGCGCTAAAACTCGAAAACGGCTGAACGGATTGGGCTGATTTTAGTCTTAAAATATTCGTAGAAGTCCAGGGAAGGTTTTAAAGTGACCTGTGACACGAAGTTCACCGGGACAGCTAGTAATAAATAAAAAATTGTCTCGCTAACACTCGAAAACAGCTAAACTGATTTGACTACTTTTAAGTTTTAGTCTTAAAATATTTGTGGAAATCCAGGGAACATATTTTATACGTTAATATATTAAGTGATACGAAGTTCACGAGTAATAATTAGTTAAGAATAATATTATTATCGCTGGTGCTATTAGAGGGATACTCTAAATGGCACCACAATACCAATAGCAATTCTAAATCCAGTGTGGATTTAGAATTGCTGCATGGGGGTGCATTATGTACTTACGTTAGAACATGGTTATAATAGACCGGCTCAAATCGGCGTATGCACACATGAGCAGGATTTTAAACAACCTAAAAGAGTATGGTAATGAGTGTCACCAGAATGTACTTATGTGATATGAAGAAAAGATAACTCACTCCAAATAGTCTTTATTGCACATACACAATATTCTCCAATTAATAGAAGGCACTGAAGGAATTTATAAACACGACAAATAATACAGTTAATAGCGCACAGCGCAGAAGACACGAAAGTATGAATATAGGTACAGAGAATAGCTGATAGTCTAAATCGGAAGCAATAGCGGTTAGCGATACAGTTAGCGGCGCACGTAACATGCGTGGCGCGGGTAGCGTTTGCGACTCGACTGCCAGGGCCGGCTCGAGTTGTCGTTCAGCGCGTACGCAAACAAAAGAACCGGTCCTGCAGTAGGGTGTGACGCGTATCGATAAATGCATGTCGATATGATGTATCGATGCATTGTATCGATACATCATACCGACATTCGTGTTTGTGTATGTGTAGTGTAAAATATATTATGTAAATATAATAAATATAATATTATGTATTATTGATTACTTATAAGTTTTAGGTTTAAGTTAATGTTAAGTTTTTATTAAGTATATTAATTACTAAGCTAACTTTAATTTGTTTAGTAAGTAACTTGAATTTGTGTGGTAGGTAAGTAGCCTACACCACCCCCCTCCAGAGACCGTCAAGGGCGATAAAAATCTGGAAACTTAACTCGACGTCCAGAACGAGTAAAATATTTTTTCTGAACATCTGGTAAATGCTCAAGTGTTTTATGGTCAGACAGTATGAAGGCCGGCTTAATGCGGTCTATGGATACTGTGACCTCTTTTCCTTTGAGCAGTATTTTAAATATTTTGTCGTCCCTCGACAACACTTTATGAGGTCCTGAATAAGCAGGTTGGAGAGAGCCACGTGCTGCATCTTCACGAAGGAAGACGTGGTCAGCGGTAGCGAGCTCCTTGTAAATAAATACTTTAGGGCTAGAGTGCCGGGAAGCAGCTGTGGGCTGTAGCCTTCTAGCAATTTGCTTAAGGCGGGCTGAAAACTCAGACGTATCCGTAGTACCACCGTCTGCGGGCTCAAAAAATTCGCCTGGCAACCTTAAAGGCTCTCCATATACCAGCTCTGCAGAGGAGCACTGGAGATCCTCTTTAAAGGCAGTTCGTATGCCAAGAAGGACCCATGGCAAGGACTCGGTCCACTTGTCGTTGGCATGACAAACTATGGCAGCCTTAAGCTGTCGGTGGAACCTTTCCACCATGCCATTGCATGCCGGATGGTAAGCTGTCGTCCGCCTGTGGTCAAAGCCAGTGGCTTTCGAAAGGCACTGAAATAGAGCCGACTCAAATTGCCGACCACGGTCGGTTGTGATTTGAGTGGGGCAACCAAAACGTGCGATCCACGTAGACAATAGCGCTTGGGAAACTGTCTCCGCAGTCATGTCTTGGATGGGTACCGCTTCTGGCCACCGAGTGAATCGGTCTACGGCGGTAAGACAGTAGCGGTACCCCTGCGACAGCGGCAAGGGACCCACAAGGTCTATATGAATCTGGTGGAATCGCACTCTTGGCAAGGTGTATGTGCCTAGCGGTGCAGTCACGTGGCGGCTGACCTTAGCTTTTTGACAAGCTATGCATGCACGAGCCCATTGTCTGCAGTCACGACGAATGCCTGGCCATACAAAACGCTCTGCAATTAATTTGGCAGATGCACTGACACCGGGATGGCTCAACGAATGCAGGCTATCAAAAACCTGCCTTCGATAAAATTTCGGCACAAAAGGCCTGGAGGTCGTTGTACTGACGTCGCAGTACAGGGGTAGACGACTACCAGACACCACAAGCTTCTCCAATCGCAGGGATGTGCCATCTGCTAGGAGCTGCTGCAATTTAGGGTCTGCAGCTTGACTTTGGGCTATGTCTTCGAGGCTCACCGGCTTACCCAATTCCTCAATCCGCGACAACGTATCGGCAACCACGTTATCCTTGCCGGATATGTGTCGGATATCAGAGGTGAACTGGGCAATGAACTCAAGGTGTCTATACTGCCTAGGCGAACAGTTCTTTTTCCGTTCATGGAAAGCGAAACTGATCGGCTTATGGTCAGTATAGATGACGAAGTGCCGGGCCTCAAGCATATGCCTAAAGTATTTAATGGCCTCATAAATTGCAAGCAGCTCCCGGTCATATGGCGAATACTTCACCTGCGATGGGCTAAGCTTGCGGGAAAAGAAAGCCAGTGGCTGCCAAGCCCCCTTCTTAAATTGCTGCAAAACAGCACCAATCGCTTTGTCAGATGCATCGGTGACTAAAGCAAGTGTAGCAGTACAGTCAGGGTGGGCAAGTAAGGCTGCAGCTGCTAGGCTGCGCTTACACGCGTTGAAGGCTTCAAGGGCTTCGCCTGTCAGGTTGACGGGTTGTGAGCCTTTGACTGAGCCTTTCAGAAGCGCATGTAGTGGAGCCTGGACCTCAGCTGCTCGAGGAAGAAATCTCCTATAAAAATTAAGCATACCGAGAAATGCCTTGAGCTGACGCACTGTTGAAGGAACAGGAAATTGGTTGACCGCCTGCACCTTGCTGTCCAATGGCTTGGAACCGGCTGCCGAGATGGAGTAACCTAGAAAAGTTACCTCAGGCACACCGAAGACGCACTTCTCAGTGTTTATCAGCATGCTGTACTCTCTGAGCCTGCTGAAAAGTTGGCGGAGATGCTTCTCGTGCTGCTCCTCATCCTGGGAATAGACTAAAATATCGTCCAAGTAAACGAAAACGAAGTCAAGGTCCCTGGTAACCTCGTCCATAAACCTTTGAAAGGTTTGGCCCGCATTCCGAAGTCCGAAGGTCATAAATGGGAACTCGAAGAGTCCGAAAGGGGTTATGATTGCGGTCTTCGGAATATCTGCAGCACTGACAGGTATCTGATTATACGCCTTCAACAAATCTAGGGTGCTAAACACTTTGCAGCCAACAAGATCATGGGCAAAGTCATGAATATGTCTAATCGGATACCTATCAGGCACAGTGCGGGCGTTAAGCATGCGGTAGTCACCGCAGGGACGCCAACCGTTGTCCTTCTTGGGAGTTAGATGGAGAGGAGAAACCCAGGGGCTCTGTGAAGGGCGAGCCGTTCCATTTGCAATCATGGCCTGGAACTCTTTCTGAGCAATTTTTAATTTGTCGGGTGCTAGACGACGTGGGGTACAGGAAACTGGAGGGCCTGATGTCGTGCGAATGTGGTGGACGGTGTTGTGAGTTACTGTGCGGTGTATACCGGTCGGACGGGTGAGCTCGGGAAATTCCTTAAGAATTTTGTGGTAACGAGTCTCACCTGTCAATATTTTAACAGAGGCTATATCAGAATCCTTTACAATTTTAGCGTTACAAGAAATAGAAGTATTACAATCTAGCAATCTTTTGTTGCGGCAATCTACAATAAGACCATAATAATTTAAAAAATCTACGCCTATAATAGGCTTTGTCACATCTGCTACAACAAAACGCCAAGGAAACACTCTACGAAGGCTAAAATCTAAATTAAAGTGCACATAACCATAAGTACTTATACTAGAACCGTTCGCAGCACACAAATTATAGTCCGTTTTCGCACGACGATCACGCAGCAGGGACCGGGGGAATACACAGAGGTCGCTACCAGTGTCGACCAGGAATTGCATCTTCGACTCACGATCCGTCACAAACAGGCGACCAGTTGAGTTAGGGCAGTCAGCAGTCGCCATTAACGACCGCCCTTTGCGTTTCCCGCCATGTAGTCGCAGGGCTTCACGCATCTGCTGGCTTTCTCCGCATATTTGGCATGATACCAACAGAGCGGGAACTTGCGATAGTTGGAGTCGGATCGCCTTGACCTGGATGATGATCCTCTTCGAGCAGGTCCTGATGATCTGGAACGTGGTCGGCTTCTTCTACCCGTCGACAATCGCTGAACCTGTCGTCTCAGCTCGGCTACCTCCCTGGCTAGTGCGTCCAGTGCAGATCCAGGAACAGCTTGGCTGGTGGACGCTACAGCTGGCATGGGAGTGGCCAGTTCGTGAACACGATCGGCCAAATCCGCGAGGTCCTCGATGGAAGAAGAAGATGGCTGACCAGCGAGCACGGTCTGGATACCGTGGGAGAGTCGGCTTGTCCAGATGGTCTTCAGTAAATCTTGAGAGACGTCGGCACCAGCGAGGCTTTTGAGGTGACGCAGGAATTGCGAGGGCTTACGGTCTCCAAGCTCCTCGTGCATCAAAAGCTGCTTGATTTGCTTCTCCCTCGATGCTGACAGCCGTTTGATCAGCTCCCGTTTCAAGGTGTCATACTTATTTGCCGAAGGTGGGCTGATAATGATGTCCTTAATCTCTCTGGACTGCTCCACGTCCAGGTGGCCAATGACGTAATTAAATTTTGTCAGGTCATTTGTGATACCTGAGATAGCAAATTGTCCTTCCACTTGCGCAAACCATATCTCCGGTTCTTCCGGCCAGAATGGGGGAACACGTACACCGACTTTAAAAACATCGACATTGGGTATCGACTGTGTCCCTTCACTAGCGGCATCGTTCGACCGCGTGGCAGATTTTGCAGGCATGGCGCTAGCGTCGTGAAATTCCTTATCCATTGTTCTAGGCGGGGTCACCAGTATGGTAATGAGTGTCACCAGAATGTACTTATGTGATATGAAGAAAAGATAACTCACTCCAAATAGTCTTTATTGCACATACACAATATTCTCCAATTAATAGAAGGCACTGAAGGAATTTATAAACACGACAAATAATACAGTTAATAGCGCACAGCGCAGAAGACACGAAAGTATGAATATAGGTACAGAGAATAGCTGATAGTCTAAATCGGAAGCAATAGCGGTTAGCGATACAGTTAGCGACGCACGTAACATGCGTGGCGCGGGTAGCGTTTGCGACTCGACTGCCAGGGCCGGCTCGAGTTGTCGTTCAGCGCGTACGCAAACAAAAGAACCGGTCCTGCAGTAGGGTGTGACGCGTATCGATAAATGCATGTCGATATGATGTATCGATGCATTGTATCGATACATCATACCGACATTCGTGTTTGTGTATGTGTAGTGTAAAATATATTATGTAAATATAATAAATATAATATTATGTATTATTGATTACTTATAAGTTTTAGGTTTAAGTTAATGTTAAGTTTTTATTAAGTATATTAATTATTAAGCTAACTTTAATTTGTTTAGTAAGTAACTTGAATTTGTGTGGTAGGTAAGTAGCCTACAAGAGCAAAACCTTTAATGTAAAGCTTTTATTTCAACTACACGGTTAGTTATTTTGTACCATCGTTTTCATATTATTCACACACCATATCTCATTTTAGGCCCTGCCCACCCGGACACGTCCTACTACGTGCGCTACCGAGGCGCGGTGTACGCTGACGCGGGCCGGTTCGCGCGCTGCCGGCAGCTATGGCACCACGCGCTCGACATGCAGCGAGCTGTGCTGCCACCGCTGTCGCCGCTGACGCAGTCCAGCTTGTACAGCTTCGCCGAACTGTTCTCCTACATGCTGGCCGAGCGCGCGCGCCCGCCGCTGCGGGGTGAGTAGCTATCGTTTAACAGGCGTCAGTGACAAGACGTGTTATGACGTCATATAGCAGGCGTTAGTGACGCCATATAGCAGGTTTTATGAAGTTATAATATAGCAGTCATCATTGACGTTATATAGCGTCGTTATTACACGATGATGTCGTGATCAGCCCCCCTAGACAAGCGGCAAGCGATCATCGTAAACGCTAACGCTACAGTATGTATGGGACTTGACATTAGTATACGCTAGCGAAGCGATGACTTATGTCAAATCGCATACATTTTGTAGCGCTAGCATGAGCGTTAGCGTTAACGATAAGCGCTTGCCACTTGTCTAGGGGGGCAGTAATGACATTACAATATGTAGCTATGTCATCAGTCATCACAATATAAATACCAAAAATCCTACCACCAAAACCTAATTTTCTTTATCTTTTCCAGGTCGTATAATCCCGCCAGTGACGTTCGACGACATAGACCCAGTGTTCAGGAAGGCCCTATCCGAGATAGATAGGGGCGTGGACCTGACCATAGACAAGGAGCAGACTCTAGGCACGCTGCAGCGAGTGCTGGTTATATCGCTCCATCTAGCGGCCATTATGGCGAGGCTTTTGGAGGAACCGGATTGTACCGAGGAGGTGTCTAGAAGAATACATAAGGCTGTATATACACTCGTTAAGTTAGATATTAAGGTGAGTTTGCATTTGTCTATGTTACTTATAATGTAAGCCTTTGGTTCATTTTGTGATCGTTGTAAATTGTAATGTAGCATTTGTTTTCGAAAATTGCTTCAAAATGCATGGAACAATTGGGGCAATTTTTTAAAAGTTTTATGTTTACGTTTTTCAATCCCACTATATTTGTTAACATATTCGTATCGAGATTTAAAAACTAACATCCATAATATCCATAATATTTTGGCATCACAGAATATTATACCTATCTTTGGGTTTTTCTATGAAATTTCTTCCATTCTCAAGCGGCAGCCGGCTGCTGCATAGCAGTTGAAAATCTATTGTGTCTACGATACCCACGATGAAGGTGTTAAAAAGTAATAATAATAAAATAAACTACATGACTTTTGGCATCACAAAACATTATACCAATCGTTAGTCCTAGGACCTTTCTAATTTTAACAGTTGATGTTTTTTTTCTCGTTCCCTACCTAAGACAGGGCTCTCTTTTTGTTTTCGGATGGTATGTTTTAACAAAATAAATTATCTCTCCTAGGTTCGTCAGGGACGCTCAGCTCTCCACGTGGCGTGTTCAACAGAGGCAGGGCGACGGGGCGCTCTTACGGAGGGGGCGCCGGCGCGTGCGTTAGTCGCCCTCATGTTGAGACTGGGCGCGGCGCCCGACGCGAGGGATGCGGATGGGAATACGCCCCTGCACCTCGTTGCTAAGGTAAGATACAGTTAAAGAACTGCCGATGGCAATGCATTTTGTTGCCAAGGTAAAAGCCTTGTTGTTAAAGGGATTGTTAAACATGCAATGACGGAAATAAAAGTGGTTAAAAGGACGGGCAAAAATGTAAGTCCAAGATCCAGTAACAACGTGAGAATATGCGATTGCCCATTAGAAAGGAATTTCAATATACTACAATAGCTAACTAACTATGGGAGCTCATTTCATATCACTGTCATATAATTATAACCTTTAGAAGAGGCATTCCATACAATCGTCAGCGCGAAAATGTATCACCCTCGAAATGAGTGAGCTCACTCATCTGAGAGCAGTGTGCCATAGGACGCGGTGACAGTCGGACGTGTTTAATGCATTGATTACGTAAAATATGCATTGAAAGCGTAAAATGAGTGAAAGAGAAAGTAGTATATGCTATTAAATGTAAGACAAAAAAGGACGACAATATTTTCTCGATACACATTTTGCATGCAAAAACATTGCTACAGTTTTGATGGCGTTTGCCATATCCAAGTATTAACATCGTTGATCACTGTGACAAAAAACTTATTGCTCTATAAAAAAACTCATTTTAATAAAATTGAACTGCTTATCTCGTATTCTATAATGTTATAGTGCTAATAAAAACTTGAAAAAAAAAAACCGTGCAATGCCGCCATATAATCGCTACTGCCTACTGTGCTCTAATATTATCACAAATTAACCCATCAGTCGTGGCAAAACGAGACACAATAGCTTTTTCATTGTTATCGCGGCCGGATGTGGCCGCTTGGGGCTTCATGAATTAATATAAAATCATCTTTTACAGATCAACCCCTGCCCCGCCGACGTGTTCAGAGAGCTACTAACGCACGGCGCACACATAGACACAGTCAACTACGAGGGAGAAACGCCAGAGGAGATACTAAAATCCACCCAACAGAACATAACCTCCATAGTCAACCCGCTAAAGTATACCACACTAAAATGCCTCGCCGCACGCACCGTCAAAAACTATAAACTACCTTACAGACATGTAGTACCACAGTGCTTGCATTCTACGATTATTACTCACTAAATATTAAGGTGGGGTGAATGTAAACAGAATATGGGGGTAGTTTGAGAAAAGTAAGTAAGTATGTTGCCGCAGTGTGCGTTTATTATGAATTAACGCATTGTTAAAAGTTTGTTGGATATTGCGGCTCGGCATAATCTGCGCGTATTTATGACAAGTAGACAAATGTAAATCAATGGAGGCGTTTGCCTCACAAGAATAAAGTTGTGCCTCTAATGAGGTAATATTTCTACTATACGCAATGACATGACTGCTAGTTTATTTTTATGAAACTACTCCGTTGACAAATGTACTGTTTACATTCGCTTTGCGAAATGGATCGATATGACTGCCCAAGTTTTATGCCATTATTTAAGGGTGCGAAAACAAGGAATGTGTACCTGTAGAATTATTAGAATAGTTGTATAGAAATTAGATTATATAGGTTAAATACTAAATTGATGTTAAAATTCTATTGCAAATCGGTGTTAAATACGTGTTCCTATGTTGAGACGTGATATTGACTATTTTTGACGTTTTATTTCACACAATAATTATTGTCATGTCACTTGATGACTTCATTGACAATGTTGGTTCTTGAAACTTGCTTAATGCGTTCTGTCAAAATTCGAATACTTACGGTATGATAATATGTCGCTTTCAACTTACTTTAGTTATGCAAAGATTTCAAATTTAAAGTAAAATTGACAAGCAAATTCAACGATAATTTAACACCTCAAATGTCAAAATGACGCAAAATTTCAAAGTGGCGCCCTTCAGGACCTTTTTGCATTGACATGCCATGTCGTATACATGTATTATGCAATAATGCACCAAAATAATGGAAAAACCTTGCGGCTCGTGATAACGTCATATGTATTGCCATTGTCATTAGAAGTCTGTTACTTATTAGTTTAGCACAAGAGTTTATTGCATTTTAATATTAGCGTGTAACCCTAATTTAGTGATTTGCTCATAATCAATAACAATGCCCTCGCGTTTAACTACTGGTGTTGAGCCCCTGTGTTTTGTTTGTCCGTAAAGTGTACTTTTTAATCTCCACAGATTAAAAACGTGCTTGATATCTTTTAAACTTCTTCCACTTTTAAATAACGAGTGTGAACAGCATACTGGCTAGTTCGCTTAAACGTCATTTAATTGACTATTGAGAGTCAGGTGGTACTAGCAGGTATACTGCTTAGAGTTTAGGAACACACCTTTTGTAGTCTGCCAAAGACAACTGTCACAAATAATTAGAGGCGTATTTTTTCATAAGTATTTTACAGTTTTTTTTACTTAATAATCAGGGTATTTTACATTAATTTCCACGTATTTTAGACCATTGTATTGAATAAGTTTATTCATTTTATATTAATTAGTTTTCTAAATACTATTGGGAACACTCTTACAAGGAATGATACAAAATGAAAGTATTAAATTGTAAAAAAGATGATTTCAAAAAGTATTTTAATTAATTTTGTCCTAATTATCACTATTATATTAATAGAATCAAAATTATAAATGTATAGTATGGTATTAAAAATTACGGAAATGTTGTTAAACTGAGGTAAAATATTATATTCTTGTATTTATGTAAATAAAACTATTCTTATATGAAAATAGCTCAACTATTAAATGAATAAGTATTGATTTGTAGATTCTGTGTCGTATATTATTAATTGTTATGAGGCAAATTCACGCCGAGAAGAGAGATACGAGATATTAACGTTTCTCGCGCTTTCTCGCGCTTTCTCGCTGTATGGATTGGCCTTTATAAAAGCTATATTATAATGATGTATATGTCTATATGTGATAATTAAAATCTGTATGTCCGTATAATTAAGGGCGCATTTTCATTAGTCGTTAACTCGTACGGTATACAGCATGCGGGGGGGAGTCTATGACAACTAATTGACAACTAATGGCGCATTGTCATTGGTCGTGGCATGCGTTTTAGAAATCTCCCGCACCCCGCATGCGGACCCTATCGACCAGTGAAAATGCGCCATTCAATCTATATTGTATATGCGAACGAATCTCTGTTCCGCATATTATGTGGAAAAGAAGTAGCCATATTGCGAGTGAAAGAGACAAGTAGCGAGACGTCTAAATATTTCTACCTGTTGCGTGACCATACTATGGCGACGTAGTTCTGTGTGATTGTCATTTTAAAAATGAGTCATTTTTCGTTTCACCAAACTTTCTCAATGATTTATTAAATAAAATATATGTTATGTTCAGTAGACCTTTACATATAAAAAATAATGTTGTGCAATTTATGTAACTATCATTTATTTTCTTTGTATTTTCACTGCACGTTACCCATTTGGTTCTACTTTTATTACCTAGTCAAAATACAATAACAAGAACCGGGGTTATTCACAATACCCAATTGGCTGGAATTTGAAAAATCAATTCTTATTGGTCAACGCTAGGCGCTGCGCGCTATAATTATTGGTTAAAATATAACAAACCAGAGTCGGAATAGATTGTGAATGGCCCAAATATTATAACTGTATAAAGTTAAAAGCGTTTTTGCATTTCATTGTTAAATATTTGTCATGTCCTTTTATAAGAAACTCGGAAATAAAAATGCAATATTTGTGCTCTAAGATTCATTCTAAGTGAAACGCCATCTAGTATTTTTTGATATAAACTTTTGTAATGTAGTTTTTGAATTTCAAATGGCTTAAATATTGTAAATCTGTGTATTTAATTAGATGTTTATGCTGTACACGAAATACCTTATTTTTTAATCGCAGTAAGTAAAATTGTAAATATACACCTCTATTTTTTTCATTGACAGTTAGTTGAGAGAGAATTATTATTGTAGTGGAAGACGTGTTAAACATATTCTATATGATAGCAAGAGTCCATTTTTTAAACATTTCTGACAAAAGACGTTCGGGTTGCATACTGCATTTGTGTTCTTTTTTTTAGCGAGTTTTTTTACCGACTGCGATTAAAAACAAGAGTATACAGGCACACGGGGCGAAATGCAGCAGTGTTATTGTATATTAGTGTAAGCGGGCGAATGGATCAAGTGATATGGGAAGTGAACTAGTTTTATTATGTGAAATTATTGTGTGTATCTCATAAATTAGTACTGTGTGATTATGTACTAGTATTTTTGAAATTAATAAAATGCTTTAAAAGTGTTTATTGTTTTTTTAATGCTACCTTAAAATAAGTACAATATATCAATTCGAACTTTACTAATATTATACAGGGTGTAAAAAGACCACTTCCGATAACTTTGGGGTATTATTATACTACATTTTCTGATTACAAAAATGTATTATTTTTTTTTAATTAAAAAAAATAATAATATATTTTTTATAATAAATAACCTTTAGACAAAACCATAAACCATTTACAAAAAATATTTAAAATATTTTTTTTACTTTTATTTTTTTTTATCCCGATACGTAATCTAAAAGACGCGAGTCATTGATATCAAATGTAGCGCGCTTAATAACATAAGGTCGTAAACGACCATACTGTACGGTCGCGGCAGTTTTTAACCTTATGCTCTTTCCAACCTATCAAGAACCATGACATTCAACTCTCTCAAGTAACTCAGAACTTTGACCTATGATCTCTTACCTAGGCTAATTTAATCCTTTGATCGCGGATTCTTGGAAATGCAATTGTATTCTAGAGTTGTCTCGATCACCGGTACTCGTATGGGCCTTAATGGGTTAAAACTTTAATTCTAACTCATGTACAAAACTGTAAGTAACTTTCTGAGCATGAGTAACAACTTATTTATCGATTAGTTAAAAAGTTATTCGTAGGTAAGGAACAAAACCGATTTTGTGTGATATGCGGATGCGGATCTCAGGAGTCAGGCTTTCTATCGAAATTACAGACGATGCATGAAAACTTCCGTACGTAAAACTATGGTAATAAACTTACGTGTAAAATGTTAAGTTCTTAAAGTGTTCTTATTTCTCTAGACTCCATGCATTTTGTAAGTATTCTTTATCACTAAGACAACACGTTTCTTACACGAAATCTAACACAACACAAAGTTTAAACAAAAAAATAATAACACATTTTCCGTGTTATGCAGAACGATGATTGTGGATGGACAGTACCTAGATCTGCAATTATCGCTTTTTATCTACTACAGACGATACAGTATGAAAAAACTAGCAATTAATTACTTACGTGAAAAATGTTGAATTCTGATTTTTGAATGTGCTCTCTATGCATTTTGAAAATAGTCCATATCACCAATCAATAACACCACCAATAACAACACATCTCTTTTTACACGATATCTTACACGACACGTCTTATTTTTTTAACGCAAACAAATAAGAAATAATAGTCAATTAATTTACATTTTACACATTTCATTACAAAAGATCGTAATACGCTTATTAATTACACTTATCTCAACGGACAACCTTTTCAACCTCAAGATGCAAATTGGAACTAAAGTCTAATTATGCGAAAATCGTCTTTAAAAACATGTATCGACTTTCGGTAAATTCAAAGATACCGACGGGACGGCCAGACCGCTTGGCGGCAACGTCAAAGCGCCGTCGCACGCGCCGCCGGCCGCTCTGTAGGTGTACGACGTACGTGTCGCTAATCCATTTCAAGGACAATCTAAGTGTTGTACCCTATAAATTCAAAACGATGTAGTCGATATATTCAAATTACCATTAAATAATAAAAATTATAACTATTATTTAGTAGGTCTACTATTCTCATTTTTAAAATTAACTCTATTAAGAGGTTATAAATTCAGAAATATGATTGATAAGCCATGGCACGCGTTATGCGCGTCTACGTACGCAATGAAAATACTTTAATAATACCTAATTAATTAAATAACTTTTAATATTGTCGCTATTCTTAACATTGAGTAGGTATTTGCTTATTTTTTAGTTTGACTACAAATCAAAACGTACTCGTATGTAAAACAATACGATTTATCGATAAAAATTAGCGATAACTCACAATATGCACAGGGATACATCCCTATTATTTTACAAAGTTTTTTATTCAATTTTGTTCAGTCGGCTGTAAACACGCGCCGCGCTGTGTACTGTGACGTTTTTGTTTAAGTTTTGTAATTTTATGGATGTTTGTAATTAATATTTTTTCTATGTTTGTAATTAATAACGGGCCGTGACATGATACGTGTCCGATGAATGTGCGATGAAATGTGAATGAACTTTTAATACTCGTAAACCTTTATGGAACGGGGGTGAACATCGCGTCGTCGTCGATAGACGATAGTGCGGTTTAAACAGTGCAGTAAAAAGTGTTTAAAGAATTGGAATGTCTCCTGTTTACTTTTGTTTCGTGTTGAAAAACTCTGCAATCTACATTGAGTTAGATGGAGCACAGCTCGAACTGCATTTCATAAAAGCAGACAGCTGATCACAGGTCAGTGAACATGTTATCAAGTATTTTTTCCATAGATAGGTGTAAGTAACTGTGTATTGTATTTTTACAACCTGATTCGGATGTGAATTATGATTTCTTTTCCTTTTTGGCCGGAAGTAAAAACTGAGTATTTTTGAGTAATAAACTAATAACCTAAGAAACGGTAATTAATAAATTCTAACATTATGTTATCTAATAATTATTACAATATTGGTGGTTTATTCACTACCTACGGGCTAGGGCACACCACGATCAGCTGTTTTGTCTAGCGCAGAGCCGCGCGCGCGGGACTCGGCGCGGGCCGGGCGGCGCGTGGGGGCTGACTCGGCCCGGGGCTCCACTGGCGTGCGATACTATCGCTCATTTACATCAGCGTTATACATTGCGTGTTGAAAATTTTGACTATTTTAAAAACTGGCAATTTAAAGAAAATAACTTGCACCAATGGATATATCTCATGCCCTATAATAACCCCACGAAGTTATCGGAAGCGGTCTTTTGACACCCGTATATGCGAAAGTGTGACCTGTCTGTTACCTCTGGCTCCCTAGGCTTAAAAGGCTAGGTAAACCGAATTGGATGAAATTTAGTATGGAGATACTTTGAAACACGGGAAAAGACATCTACGCATAGTTTATTTCACAAGAAACGGATTGTAAAATAATATATTTTCTTTCAACTGCGTCGTAGAATGGCTGAAAGTAAAGAAAGTAATCAGTATTCTATGCAAACAATCTAAACTCAGATTGAGTATAGCTGATGGAATCTCTTCACTTTTAAAACGTTTAACTGGTAGGATACCTACCAGATGGCTCTAATTGCAATGAACGATTACTCAGGAACCTTACATTTCTCTTCATCAATAATAAATATATAAGATTTGTCCAGAAGACTGGTCGACACTCGACAGATCGAATGACCCCAAGGCGGGCGCTTACCTCGGCCAGCGCATTAGTTTGGTCATTCAACGAGGTAATGCTGCCAGTGTAAGGGTCAATACAGACCGCAACGCGACGAGGCGAGGCGCGGCGCGGCATATGGATTTGACAGATTCCAATTGCGTGAGACGTGTTGCGAATCTGTCAAATCCATATCAACCCTTAGGCGGTGTTTCCACCAGAGGTGTGTAAAAATATTAAAAAAAACAAGCTTTTTCAAATTTTAACAAATTACTGCATTGTCAAATTTAATTTGCATAATCATTGGCTATCAATACGTATGCAAAGTTTAGACTACTGGAGAGTGGAGCTAGGTAAAAATCGTGCTCAAAAATTCCGTTCAAAAACATACATACAGCCCAAGCTAATAAAAACATGTTATAAACCTATTAGTATCTTAAAATATTACCATTAAAATCATAAACACAAAAATACACGTCATCTTAAAAAATGCCCCACTTAATCATAACCTCACATTGTTATTTGGCCCCTCATCTTGTGTCATCTATCTGTGTTACTACCGACGCGGAATAACAGGACCTTGTTACCGCTCATACATTTTCATGACCGCTTTACCTACTCATGCCCCGGGTTACGATTCTGACCAAAATAATCACCAACTAGATAAAAGGGGGAGGTGTGAGAAACATGAAATTATTATAGATAATATTTCCTCCAACTTTGTTCGTATAAACATCTAATAGAAAAAATTGATTGTTGCATAAAAGTTATTCTTCCGAGGATTGGAATTTGGAAATGCGTTGAGTTTTGACTTAACTTTGAGTCCGGACTAAAAGTATTATTTATGTTTTCTAATGCTCAAAATCGATTCAACTGTTTGAGCGTGAAAAGGTAACAGACAGACAGAGTTTTTGCATTTATAATATAAGTTATAGATAGTCAGGGCACGGAACGGAGCACAATATTGCTGGCAACACTAGCCAAGTAAACACTAGCTGGACTTGCTCTTTTTGGCGGGAAGAGGAAGGCGCCGTTTTTGAACAACAATTTGTAAAAAAGTGTATTTAATAGTTTTTATACAATAAAAGTACTTTAAAAGTAGATAATATGCAGGACGAGAGCGACGGAGATGATCCGAACTATAAATCTTCGTCATCGAAGAAAAGGAAAATAGATGAAATCTCAGGCGATAAGTACAAACCCTTTACTAAGCCTTCGTATTCTAGAAAATATCCTGACAATAATTGCAGCGGAGAATTTATTGTCTTCGTCGAACATTGTAATAAGGATACAAAAATAGGAAACATGAAACCCCTTAGCCTTTCGAAAATTTTCGAAAACGCAAAAGGAGTTTATGAAAGAGCTAGAATAAGCGCCCGCAAAATAAAAATAACTTTCAAACAAGCGGCATTAGCTAATGATTTCCTCAATGCATCATTTATTCAAGAAAACAATCTAAGAGCATATATCCCAGCAGCCTCTGTGGAAAGGGTTGGGGTAGTTAGGTACATTCCTAAGGAAATTAGTTATAGTAGGCCTGGAGATAGTGACACAAAATTCTTGGTGATTTGTGCCAGTATGGCGGTTTTACAGGGGTATAATTACGTAAAGGCAAAAAGGAAAATGATGGTCATAGCGCTCGCACTGGCAGCCCAAACGCGTGGGCGTTAATCGAACGTGACGGATAAATAACGAGTGTCGAACGATTTGTTCCACAAAAATGCTTGTATTTTCAGATAGTCGAAAAAAAATAAGTAGGCGAAAGCGTAATGCCATACTTGGCGGGTGCGGCTTACAGCCCGCCATACCGACGCGAATACGTTAATTTTAATAAAAAAATTGAACCATTTGTACCAGGCTAATTTTTGCATAGCTAATCATCGTCGAGTAGCCATTCACGAAAATCACCTTGCCATACTTTTCCGACAGCGCCCAATAGCTGCCATACCACTGCAAAGGTGTAAGATTTTTTTTTCGCCAAACGATTTGTGCCAGTATGGCATTTAAATTTTTGGATAGTATTTGACAAAATATGACCGTTATTATTTTTCTCATACTTCTAGTAGGGGGAAAAAGTGCTGCCATACTTGAAATACTTATTTATTTGACACGTTTTAAAAATACGACTATAAGATACGTAAAATCATTTTTTACATCATGGCATCATTGTAGTCTCGTCATTTGACAATTGTACCAAAAAAAAATTGTTACAGATTGTAACCATGGGGCGGGATGACTATCGGACTTGAGCAAAAAAGTGATAAACATTGGACGATTTGTACCAGTATGGCATTTGGATTTTTGGAAATTTAACGAACGATACAATGTGACCATTATTATATTTGCCATACTTGCAGTAGACGGAAAAAGTGGCGCCATACTTGAAAAACCGTTTGAATTACGTATGAAATCTTAGGATTTTGAAAAAAATATTATTCACATTCGCTGCCTCCCACAGGTATGGCATTATCAGACTCCTATTTATGATCATACAGGGAACTGTTAAAAAAAGTTTCAGGGTGGTACAAATCGTTTGGCGAAAAAAAAAAACTTACAACTTTGCAGTGGTATGGCGGCCATTGGGCAATGTCGGAAAAGTATGGCAAAGTGATTTTCGTGAATGGCTACTCGACGATGATAAGCTATGCAAAAATTAGCCTGGTACAAATGGTTCAATTTTTTTATTAAAATTAACGTATTCGCGTCGGTATGGCGGGCTGTAAGCCGCACCCGACAAGTATGGCATTACGCTTTCGCCTACTTATTTTTTTTCGACTATCTGAAAATACAAGCATTTTTGTGGAACAAATCGTTCGACACTCGTTATTTATCCGACACGTTCGATTAACGCCCACGAGTTTGGGCTGCCAGTGCGAGCGCTATGACCATCATTTTCCTTTTTGCCTTTACGTAATTATACCCCTGTAAAACCGCCATACTGGCACAAATCACCAAGAATTTTGTGTCACTATCTCCAGGCCTATAGGGATTTATTTGAAAAAATAAGTAGCGATATTGACATAATTGGTATACGTAGATTTATGAAAAAAGAAAATAATACATTTGTTCCATTAAATACTATTACTGTTACTTTTTCTGGCACTGTATTACCACAATGCATTTTCTTAGATGGATGGAGATATAAGGTTCATAATTATATACCTCCAGTTTTACAATGTTTTAAATGCTTACTTTTCAATCACTCTGCAAAATATTGTTTTAATGCAAAGCATGTTCTAAATGTGCAGATAATCATTCCTATAAAGAATGCACATCAGAAGTATTAAAATGTAAAAACTGTGGAAGTAATCACCTAGCTATTTCTAAGGAGTGCCCAATTAAGGCTTCTAAGATTAAGAAAAACATATCTTTGAGAAATAATAATTCTACATATGCAGACATAACAAATAATTTAACATCTTTCCCACCTCTTACAAAATCTAAACCTCAAAATGTTAAAATTGTTCCAGAAAAGATATCAGCCCAGGACATTATTAGTAATCAAAAAATTTTAGAAGCCATAATAAGCACTATTGTAAGTATAGGAAATTCTAATGAGATTAAGACTACAACACATATTAAAGAAACATTCATTAAAAACTTTAATAAATAATGGATAGTATTAATATTGTACAGCATAACATCCAGAGTTTAAATAATAAAAAACCTTTACTTCAATCTCTCTTAATAGATAAAGAATATATATATATATATATATATATATATATATATATATATATATATATATATATATAGCTTTATTAAATGAAACATGGCTTAAAACTTCAAGTCCTCGGGTTCATTTCCCTGGAGCTAATTTCATTTTTAAAAATGCTTCAAATGAACACGGAGGAGTGGCAATAATTATTAGGAATTCTATAAAGTATGTGCAGCATCCGACCCCAAATTATCAAGATATACAGACTATTGCCATATCCATAGAAACAGGTATAGGTTCCATTACAATCCTTTGCATCTACAGTCCACCTAGAAACAAAATTAAAAAGAATAATAAACAATATTCCAAAACCTATTATCATATCGGGTGATTGTAACGCCCATCACATAGCTTTTGGTTGCACAATAAATAATACAAGAGGACGAGACTTGTATGAAGTTATAGATGAATATAATTTATGTATTTTAAATACAGGTTGTGTTACTACAGTAGGCAGACCAAACAATAACACTTCTGCAATTGATGTTACACTAGTGAGCCCAGAGCTGGCTCCCTATTGTGAATGGCATGTCGGTGACGATCCGTTGGGAAGTTATCACTTCCCAACTTATACAAAACTTAATACTTCTCCTATGCAATATGACATGAATAAAAATGTAAATAAGTATCTATTCAAAAAAGCTAACTGGGATAAGTTCTTTAACATGACAAAAGATTTATTTCAAGATTTTGAATATAATTTACAAAATCCTTTAGAAAGTTATAATCATTTCTGTGATCTTCTAAACTCTTTAAGAGATGAATGTGTTCCAAAAATTATAATTAATAACTCATCTAAAAAAATTAAAAAAAGGGTACCTGCTCCGTGGTGGAATGATAATTGTGATAAGGCTGTAAAGGATTGTAGAGAAGCCTTGGGAAAATATAGAAGTAATTTAAGTATGGAAAATTATATAAATTATAAAAGATTAGATGCACTTAAAAAAAGGATTATAAAAGAGGAAAAGATAAAAAGTTGGCAAAATTTATGCTCGACATTTAATAGATACACCCCAGTTACAAACATTTGGAATTTTATCAAAAAATATAAGCGTGTAGATTTTAGCATAAATAGTAATTGTGATAGTTTTGTACCAGAATTTTTGGACAAATTTACAAATGATGAAGAATGTGATAGTTCATTAGAAGATATTATATTTAAAAGTAATAATGATAGTGAATATTTCAACTTTTTCATGAAAGATTTTAGCTGGGATGAATTTTATAGTTCCTTAATGTCAAGGAGAGATTCTACTCCTGGACTGGATAATTTTCCATTTTTATGACTAAAAACTTACACAAAAATGCACAAGTAGTTCTTCTTAATATCTATAATCATTTATGGTACAAACAAGTTATTCCTGATGAGTGGAAAACTCAGTGTGTTTCGCCCATTCTAAAAAAAGATAAGCCAATCCATGATCATAATTCTTACCGTCCAATATCACTCACTTTATGCATAGGAAAAGTTTTTGAAAATATGATTAAAGTTAGATTAGACTATTTTACAGAAACTAATTCAATATTACCAGAGTTTCAGTTAGGTTTCCGTAAAGGAAAAAGTACAGTTGATGGCTTTGTTTCATTTATAAACGATATTAAGAATTCTATATTTGCTCATTCAAATGCAATTTGTGTATTTTTAGATGTGCAAGGTGCGTATGATAATGTTAATTTGTCTGTACTTATGAAGGTTTTAAGTGAATTGGGCATTCCTGGTAGGTTTCTAAATTGGATATATAGATTTTTGAATCACTGTACTGTCTATGTGAAATTTAATGATATATTGCATGGTCCAAAATTTGCACATAAAGGCTTAATGCAAGGAGCGATATTGTCTCCAATCCTGTATAATTTATATACATCAAAAATTTGTAAATATGTAAAAGTATTAGGTGTTAATGTTCTACAATATGCTGATGACAACTATCACGGTAGCACGGTGATGGCATATTGCATTCCAGTGGTGCGTCAGGTTAATGTGACCGTGTTGTACTGTATATGTTTTTAATTGTAATTTTCCATCTTTTTAGCAAAAGATGGACCCGTGCGAGTTTCTTACGCCGGTTCTTCTCGACGGGTTAGTTCCCGAACCGGTGGTAGGCACCGTAGTATCGACGTTTGGTAATGTTTTTGTAAAAAAATTACTCCGAATAAAATTATTTTGATTTGATTTGATTTGATTTATGTCATCAGTCAGTTTTCTTACAGGAAGTAAGGACTTAATTGCAATCATCTTAACAAAGTATTTCTTAGCTAATATGAGTCGTCGCAAGAATAAAGGAGGTATACTAGTTTCAACTTCCATTGAGTTTATGGGGGTGGATTTCATCGCACCAGTTATAATGCGCAGTGCTTGATTTTGAATTATATCCAACTTTTTTAGAAGACTAGCGCTAGCATTAATATATGCTAAGCGACTATAGTCAAAGTGGCTCCTAACCAAACTTTTATACAACATTGAGAGAATTTTTGGATCAGCACCCCAAAAAACTCCTGCTAAACATCTCAATATGTTGAGTCGCTTGTAAGCTTTATTACATATATAATCTATATGTTTATTAAATTTAAGTTTGTTATCTACAACTATACCTAAAAATTTATGTTCATTTACTAGTGAGATGATTTCATCATTACATTTAACTTGAATATTGCATTGACTTTTACCAAAAGTCATAACTGAACTTTTTGAAGAATTAATATTGAGTTTTAGTTTGTTATTATAATAATTTAACAGTTGCTTAAGAGCTAAATTAATATTGCAATTGGCTGAACGTAGTAGACGATTAATACAATAGATATAGTTATCTAATTTGTCAAACATACCGTCTACACATGGTGATTGTTTGGCGAATACATCGAATACGCGAGTACAAATAGCCATGTAAAGTGCCTCCATTATAACAAAAGTTCTGTGTTTTCCAACTAACAATTAATTTGATTAGTTAGCACTTCAATTCATCTATTTACCTAACTAGGTATAACTTAAGCGTAGGTAAAGATGTACCTAAGAGAAACCGACAGACAGTACCATAAAAACAATTTCCTATTACTCTATTACTATCAATAAGAATGAACATCAAAACTTTCACTCACAATAACATTACAACAATAACAATTTACCTGTAACGACCCTGATTAATCTCAACCCTAAACCGGCGCTCGTGCACAAAATCCGGCGGGGTCAAATCGACCCATTGAAAAAACTCCGCACGCGCTCGCAATAGAAAGACGTCGTTAAACAAACGGCATTGTACTCCCGGCGGGGCAGTTATTGTACAAATATGGCTGAATCGCGGATTCTGCAAGGGAGACGCTTAAAATTTGCGGAAAAACACGCCTCAGTTGACGCGATTGGATTCGCAGGGCTATAACCCGTTACAATGTGTTTTGATGATGATTTATTGATTATAAGATAAGGTAAGGTTTTCGGCAATTAATTTAATCACCAATAAATTTTGACGGTGGTTGTGGTTGAAATGAGTACTGAATGAGAAAAAATAATAATTTAATATTACTTTTACAACGAAATGATTTGTAATAGAATTTGTAAAGACCACATCGCTCATTCGCTTTGGTAAATTAATGATTTTTTCATTTTAATTATACTCATGAAGTGCTAATTGATAGTCACACTTTAGCATTTATAATAAAAGTATGAGAAATTATTTGGTATTTATTTGGTATCTAATCGAAGTATAATAGGTATCGAAGAAGTCTCTAGATATTTTGCTCCATAGCCATAACTCTACATACGAAAACCCCTACCTCTGTACTATTCTTAAGGTTTGAACAAACCTACGCGACAATACAAAACACACATTTGACAAGTTGTCATATGTGTGTTTTGTATTGACGCTCCCGCTTCGCAGTCGCGTGGTCGTGTAGGTTTGGCCTAAGCCTTATTGTTATGCCCATTGCACGTGCACCGCAGAAAGCAATACTAGGATTAATAGCAATAAAATTCACTCAAAATATTCCTAATACCTCAACCCTATTGTTATTAATACCGGCATTACAACTCAATTTGCCGCGAGCGCCGGGCGGGTATAAGCCGACGTAATCCGGTAGATAAACTCGTTCGTTGCTAAATTTTCACAAAACGCTTCGATTGTGTAATGTAAGATGTTAATATCATTATAGTGGTTTTGTTGAACCATCTGTGGATAAATGTTGCTGAAATTATATATAAAATTTAATTGGATATAAATTATAATAAGTCGTGTAATTCGTAAGGTATTTCTAATAGAGCGATTAGTTTTAAAAGCCGAGCTTTGTGAGGGCTTGCGTCGTTTTTCTGCGTGGTAATAATCTTTAAGGCAGTTTTTTTTATATTTTAATAGTAACTGTCTAACCGAACCTTAACTGACGGATGATAACACATAAACTACATAATACAATAAATAAAAATTACTATACTTACGTGATAGTTTTTCCGTAAAGTGTACCCAAATGAAGTGCTCAGGTTGTGGGATATACTAGGGCTCGCTTCGCTCGCCCTGATTATTATACCTACTCCAAGTATTAGTTAGATTGAAGACATGAAGGATTTCTTTCTATAAGATATTATTATTGGTCATAGAAACAGTTAAGACAGTCCTACCTATTTACACATAATAACGAAATTTTGGCCTAGTGGAGTTGCAAGCGTCATATTATGTTACACTAGTAACATAATATTATGGTTGAAAATACCAAGGTAAATAAGGTAACTTTGAAAGTGAGGAACATATTTTAAAGTTACCTCAAATCGTGCTGACAACAAGCCACATACAATACAATTTTGATATTTGAAGCTTAAAATCGTTGTACAAAATAACAACGGGCTGTAATCGGCTCAGCGATGCGATTTGCCGGTCCGCCGGACCGCGCCGAGTAATTACGTTACTGATTTGTGTTTACGGCTCAAGGGTTAACGCTGAGATGTTGTTACTTGTAAGACAGTATAGTCTGATAATGTTACTTGTAAGATAAGAAGACGCACGACTATAATGATTTAAGATACTAGCTGATTCGGCGAACGATGTTTTGCCGTATGCTTCTGGTATCTGACTGATCTCTATTATACAAGTACGCTGGATCGATGATACCCACTTTTTTTTGTGCCTATTTGAAGCGGAATCAGCTCCCCCATTATCAGGGATAGAAACTAAATTTGACGTAACCATTGGTAACGTATGTATTATATTTCTCTATGGCTTAATCGTTTGAATTGTTTTCGTGTTTTTAAAGTGTTTTAAAAGGTAAATAATATTTAAATAAGTTGTGGGTGGTGGTAGTTCATAGTTACGACTAGGTAGTTCATAGTAACTATGAAAGAATGTATGTTATGTAAAACGCAGAACAAAAAGGGATGTGGGGTTACATTTCACCAGTAAGTGATTTTAACAGCTAATTTCTACGATATTAAACTTTTATTGATAATATAGGCACTTAAAAATGTGGCACTAATCTTATTATACCGTTTTTCACCACATATTTACCTTTATTTTACCGATTTTTGATAAACAATAAAATTCAATGGTGCTGCAGTTTTCTGTCGATAAAACTTATCGATATCTATAATAATTGTATTGAAATCTCCGATAACCGATTTTTATTATCAAATACATATCATGCTCTTAAAATAATAATTGACAGGTTTCCGTCTGACGAAGGAAGGCTGAAATTATGGTTGAAAAAAATTGAAAAGCCTGGTTGGCGTCCGAAAAAATATGATTACATCTGTTCAAAACACTTTTCTGATGACTGTTTTATTAAACATACCTCATACACTACTTTGAAAAAGCACAGTGTACCTACAATGTTCTGTAGCAGTGCCGTAAGTAAGTAACTTGTAAGTACTTCTGCATAGGTCACAAGTACATTGCTAAGCTAATACTTAATATGCTGAAAAATATAACAGGACCATCAGTACCGGAAAAAATGTTTTCTCCTACACCTTCTGTATCTGGAACAAGGATGGTCACGCCTACACTCTCCGTATCTGAGAAAATAGAAAAAAGAAGACTAATCATGGAACAAAATGATACCAACTTGAGTTGTTAGTACTTCTGCATTTGTCACAAATACATTGCTAAGCTAATACTTAATATGCTGAAAAATATAACAGGTCCATCAGTACCGGAAATAATAGTTTCTCCTACATCTTCTATATCTGGAACAAGGATGGTCACGCCTACACTCTCCGTATCTGGGAAAATAGAAAAAAGAAGACTAACTATGGAACAAAATGATACCAACTTGAGTTGTTAGTACTTCTGCATTTGTCACAAATACATTGCTAAGCTAATACTTAATATGCTGAAAAATATAACAGGTCCATCAGTACCGGAAATAATAGTTTCTCCTACATCTTCTATATCTGGAACAAGGATGGTCACGCCTACACTCTCCGTATCTGGGAAAATAGAAAAAATAAGACTAATTATGGAACAAAATGATACCGACTTGAGTTGTTAGTACTTCTGCATTTGTCACAAATACATTGCTAAGCTAATATTTAATATGCTGAAAAATATAACAGGTCCATCAGTTGCGGAAATAATGGTTTCTCCTACATCTTCTATAGCTGGAACAAGAATGGTCACGCCTACACTCTCCGTATCTGCGAAAATAGAAAAAAGAAGACTAATTATGGAACAAAATGATACCAACTTGAGTTGTTAGTACTTTTGCATTTGTCACAAATACATTGCTAAGCTAATACTTAATATGCTGAAAAATATAACAGGTCCGTCAGTACCGGAAATAATGGTTTCTCATACATCCTCTATATCTGGAACAAGGATGGTCACGCCTACACTCTCCGTATCTGGGAAAATAGAAAAAAGAACACTAATTATGGAACAAAATGATACCAACTTGAGTTGTAAGTACTTAGTGCATTTGTCACAAGTACATTGCTAAGCTAAAAGCTTTGTCCACATTGTGCCTTTTTCTGTTCATCAAGGGCATGCCTTATAGCGCTGTCAACAGCGAACGTGAGGCATGCCCGTAACGCGCGTCGAAATCGTAGCGCGCGCTATGACACTTTTCTTTCAACGCGGGTGGATTTTGACGCGCGTCACGGGCATGCCACACCTTCGCTGTTGATTGCGCTATAACGCATGCCCTTGTTGAACAAAAAAAAGGCACAATGTGGACAAAGCTAATACTTAATATGTTGAAAAATTTAACAGGTCCATCAGTACCGGAAAAAATGGTTTCTCCGATACCTTCTGTATCTGGAACAAGGATGGTCACGCCTACACTCTCCGTATCTGGGAAAATAGAAAAAAGAAGACTAAATATGGAACAAAATGACACTTACTTGAGTTGTTAGTACTTCTGCATTTGTCACAAGTACATTGCTAAGTTAATACTTAATATGCTGAAAAATATAATAGGTCCATCAGTAGGTACCGGTATCGGGTAATTAATGTACTTTTTCAGTGGCAGATTTATAAATTTGCCGCTAGTAGGCATTAATTACATTTAAGGTACAAGTTGTAAGCCGCTTTTTATATTATTTTTTTTGGATTTGTTAAAATAAATTCTATTTTTAGGTCAAAGGCGTCGAAGTACAAGCTGTAACTTGCAAAAGAGTATACATGATATTATCAAGCACGATCATCGATATGAAAGCACTCTTAAGTCATCTAAAGAAGCATTGCAGAGAGTTAAACAATCTTTGAAGAAATCAAGAGCTCGTGCAAAAGTGTTGTCGCAACACGTGAAACGTTTAAAAGTCAACGTCTCTAGTTTACGCACAATAATTACTGAACTAAAGAAAAAATTTTTCATTGGTGATGATTGTGCGGATATGTTACATCAGTACGATGATTTTAAACCACAATTGTTTAAAAGGTTGTCAGTAAATACTGACGGAAATGTAAACCGTTCTAAGTATCCACCAGAGTTAAGATCCTTTGCGATAACTCTCCATTTTTACTCACCAAAAGCATACAATTTTGTTAGAAAAAAATTCAATTTCGCTTTACCACATCCAAGTGTACTACGTTCATGGTACAGTTCTGTAGACGCGAACCCTGGGTTCTCTGTTGAATGTTTTAATGCTTTAAAAATTAAGAGTGACCAAGCAAAACGAAAAGGTGAAAAACTAATATGTTCTTTAATTATGGATGAAATGAGTTTAAAAAAAAGTTGCACCCGTAGTCGCGATGGTGTTACACGTGGTCATGTTGATCTTGGTATTCGATAGAGAAAGAAATGATTTATCTGATTGTAAAGACGCTTTGGACGCTGATTGTAAGAGCAGAAAACCCCGAACTAAATTATCTATTGACATACAAATTAAGTCAAGACCACTTAGAACTATTCTTTTGTGCTGTACGCAGCCGAGGGGGTTGGTGTTCAAACCCGACAGCAGCTCAGTTTGTAAACGCTTACAAACAATTGTTAATTCATCAGGAAATAAGCAATTCTACAGGCAATGTCCTGGGTAACGACATACCTATATTAAGTGTACCTTCTAAATCTTCAAAAGGGGCTAAAATTGATAAATTTGATGTAAATGTTTATAGCGATGCTGAAAATATACGTACAATAAAAAAATATTGTTTAGAACAAACTGAATCACCAACACTGCAAGATGAATTGGGTGAATTTTTACACCTATTTTGGACGGTACCAGACACGAACGTCAACGAAACTTCTAAACAGTGTGTCAGGTATATTGCAGGATTTGTGATTCGAGCGATTAAAAAAAAATCAAGTGTGACGAATGCTTGGTCGGATGCGAATCTTTACCACAAGATCCTATATTGAACCGTAAAAATGGTATAGCACTCGTTGTACAAAAAATGAGAGGTGGTTTAACAATACCTTCAACAAGTGTCGTAAGTGTTTGTTTATTGGTAGAGTCATTATTCCGTCAGGCGTGCAAAAATAATAATGGAAAACCTCCTATGGAACCGAACTTTCCCGCAGTATTAACTGCAAGGGCACTGAAAGATTTGATTCATAAAACAAACACATTGTTTCCTGATCTACAAATCCATTTCAAGGATACCTTGGTGTCAGATAACTTTAACAGCCATTTTCTTGTATTATTAAAACAAATAATCACCAAATATATAGACATCCGAATGTATGCAGCCGTTAAGAATTACTCCCTATATATTACTGGTGTAAACGTACGAAATTATTTGTCTCGGCAAATTATTTGGGTCCGCCAATGAGTAGTTACCTATATGGCATTAAAGGATTAGGTGTCCCGCAGGGATCTATTTTGGGCCCGTTTCTTTTTCTCATCTATATAAATGACTGACCTTACCTTGTTAAGGATGGATTTTAAGGATGATGAGATAGAACTTTTTGCTGATGACACTTCACTTATTTTTAAAGTGAAGCGACAACAGTCAAACTACGACGAGGTAAACAGTGCTCTCTCAAAAAAAAGTATATTGGTTTAATGTTAATAACTTACTTTTAATTTCCAGTAAAACTAAATGTATAAAGTTTACTTTGCCCAACTTAGGCAAGTCCAAACCAATGTACTATTAAATGATGAGAAGATGAGTTTGATAAACACCACTTTATTCTTAGGTATTACGCTTGATTGTTTTAATAATATAAGATAATGGCGTTTAAAGTTTGATCAGGAAATTGCGCCACTGTGGCATAAAGGACTCTGCTCTTAGAATTTTGACTTCTTACCTTATAAACAGGACTCAAAGGGTTGAGGTAAATAGTAACAGGTCCAATGGAACCTGTTACCGTTGGAATGGAAATAGAATTAGGTATCCCACAGGGATCTATTTTGTGCCCATTTCTTTTTCTCATCTATATAAATGACTAATTCACTTATTTTTAAAGTGAAGCAACAACAGTCAGACTACGATAAAGTAAACAGTGCTCTCTCAAAAATAGTATATGCAGTCAGAAAAATTAGAGAAATTTCTGATGAAGACACGGCACGATTAGTACCTATATTTTAGTTATTTTCAAAGTAGAATGTCATATTATGGAATCCTTTTATGGGGAAACGCTGCCAATATTAACACAATATTCGTGCTGCAGAAGCGAGCCATACGTTCTATTTATAAATTGTCTTCTTTTGAGTCTCTGAGAGATAAATTTAAAGATATTGGTATTCTAACTGTTGCTTCTCAATAAATTTTGGATAATGTTATATGTATAATATATATTAGAAAAAATGTAAGTAAATTTAAAGCTAAAAGTGACATTCGCTGTAGGAATACCAGAAATAAGCATAAGCTAGATTTTCTGGTGATCAGACTTAGTAAAGTTGGTAAATCTTTTCAAGGTCAAAGGTCAAAGATCAGAACCATCTCTCGTTTTTTGTACAATCGTAGTGCGTCGTTCGTTAAAGCGCATTTGTGTGCCAAAGCCTATTGCAAGGTCAATGATTTCATAAACGATGGCACATCTTGGGAGAAGGATGATATTGCTTGCAAGGCTACTTCAACATTCATATATGAATAACAATTATGTATTGTAATAAGCTAAGCGACAACAGTCAAATTACGACGAGGTAAACAGTGCTCTCTCAAAAACAGTAAGTATATTGGTTTAATGTAAATAACTTACTTTTAAATTCCAGTAAAACTAAATGTATAAAGTTTACTTTGCCCAATGTTAGGCAAGTCCAAACCAATGTACTATTAAATGATGAGAAGATGAATTTGATAAACATCACTGTATTCTTAGGTATGTCGTTACACTTGATAGTAAATTACAGTAGGATCCTTATATTGCTAATCTTGCAGGTAGGCTCAGTTCTGCAGCATATGCAGTCAGAAAAATTAGAGAAATTTCTGATGAAGACACGGCACGATTAGTATAATATTTTAGTTATTTTCATAGTAGAATGTCATACGGAATCCTTTTAAGGGGAAACGCTGCCGACATTAATACAATATTCGTGCTGCAGAAGCGAGCCATACGTTCTATTTATAAAATGTCTTCTTTTGAGTCTCTGAGAGATAAATTTAAAGAAATTGGTATTCTAACTGTTGCTGCTCAATACATTTATAATAATATGTATATTGTATATTATAAAGTTAGAAAAATATAAGTAAAGCTAAAAGTGACATTCATTGTAAGAATTGGTATTCTAAGTTCTAACTGTTGCTGCTCGATACATTTATAATAATATGTATATTATAAAGTTAGAAAAATATAAGTAAAGCTAAAAGTGACATTCATTGTAAGAATACCAGAAATAAGCATAAGCTAGATTTGCCAGTGATCAGACTTAGTAAAGTTAGTAAATCGCTTAAAGGTCAATTAATGTCAAAACCACCTCTCGTTTTTTGTACATTCGTAGTGCGTCGTTCGTCAAATTTCATACAAAAACCTTATTACCGCAAATAAAAAATTTATCAGAGCGTTACTATTTGAAGTGTACAAACGTTCTCTGTGAAAATACAAGGCGCAAAAACTACCATTTGATCGTGATTATGTTTGGAAAATTTATTTCAGCGTCTACTCTTTCTTGACAGACTGTAACTGTGTAACGGTAACTAATAAAATATTCGCACTTATATATTTTTTATTATTTATAAATACCTTAAACCTACTCCAGCCCAATAAAAAAAATGTATTCAAACGTTCCATATTTATTTATGGATTGCATTGTCCAATTAGTTCCTTTCCCTCGCACTTCTGCAATCAGCGTCAAAATGGCGAAAATCAAATGAGATAAAGTAAATTAATAAAAATTGGCTTGCTAGATCCATAGATAAATAGGGAACTTTTATATTATTACTAGACGTTCCGCACGGCTTCTCCCACGTAAATATCTAATTTCACAGACAAATTGGTCCACAAAAAATAACCTATACCTTCACGTTATACATCTCCCCGTTTTTTCCACATTTTCCTCTATTTCTTAGCTCCTGTTAACCTGAGCGTGATAAAATATATAAAATGGGCTTATATATTTTATGTTAGATAACACTGAAATAATTGTTCAAATCGGACCAGCAGTCCCTGAGATTAGCGCGTTCAAACAAACAAACTCTTCCGCTTTATAATATTATATGGTATAGATTAGTTAGGGTCTAATCAAACAGAATACTTATTCAGCTCTGTTCAGCTTTAATACGATACACTATAGCACTACTTTGATAATATTAGAAATGAAATTAGAAAATACAATACTTACAACAAAGTTTTTGTTACAAGCTCATCTTCAGTTTTATTTTTAGTTTTTCGAAGTGCTAACTGGTGAAAATAAATGGATTATATAGGTACTGCTACTTCACGTTATTTTACGCCTATCTAAATTACGGAGAGGAAGTCAGTGATCTTTAATACAAATATGTAGCGTTTGTATTATTCAATTTAATATTTTTGTCCTGGTCATCGGTCGACATTATCTGAATCTGGATTCTAGAAACATTTCATCGATAATAGAAAAGACAGTTGTACATCACTAGTATTAGTTCCAAATACTCCCACTACTGCTATCAGCACCAATATGGCGGCTTTCAAACATAATTTTTACGTCAAATTTAGTTCCGATCCCTGATAATGGGGAAGCTGATTCTGCTTCAAATAGGCACAAAAAATAGCTGTCATTTCGAAGGGTATCATAAGTCCAGCGTACTTGTATAATGGAGGTCAGTGTTCTGGTATGGAAAAGATGTTGGTTAAATTCTAAGAGTTCAGACCTATTCTAAATATTTTTATACGGGTTTTGGCCCACATCACACTTACACACACGGGATCGACAGCGGTATCCAACCACGAAAACCCTTTGATATGATCTCAGTGAGCCCGAGGGACATGCTAAAGCTGCCTTGGAAAAGCAAAGAAATTAATCAGAAGAAAATAGGCGAGGTAGGAAGTATACAATATTATAAAAAATCAGCCCAGCCGTCTTTCGAGCTCCAGAAACTATAATTGTGGTATTTTAAGTAAGGCTTACAATTTGTAATTATGCAGCTACCATGTAATTACAACAAAATCTACTTAAACGCAGACTACGTTACGTACTTTTCCTGTTATCTCATTAGTCATTACTATACTGTTAAAAATATAATATATTCTGACACTTGTAATTTTAAATTTTAAAACCATTAGAGCGCTTACAGACGAGCGGCACGTGTCGGCGGCAGTCGGCGGCAGTCGGCGGCATGTATCGGCGGCAGTCAGCGGCAGTCGACGGCAGCCGTCGACAGTTTATCACGCTTGCAGTTGTGACGTAACGCGTAAAGGTAAGCGTCCACAGGTCGGTATCGTATGCAACGGACGTTTTGCATCAAAAGGATATTTTTTTACAGTACGTCTACTGTATCGGCAGCGTACGGGTTACCGACTAGCCAGTATGTTTATCTTCAAATTAGTCCAAACAAAGTTCCTAATCCAAAATTTCTGCTTTCGACTTTTCCATCCACATCCCTTTGAGCATTCATTTACTAGCCTAGTCGGTAATCCGTACACTGCCGATTCAGCGGACGTACTGTGAAAAAAATATCCGTTTGATGCGTGAGGTCCGTTGCGTACGATACCGACCTGTGGACGCTTACCTTGCGGGGGTACGTCACAACTGGGGGCCTATCACCACCTCTACTAAGCGACACCGTTTGACAGATAAACATTTATTACTTTTTCGTCAAGCTAGCGATCTTAAAAAAGTTGATATTTCACAGCGGATTTAACAATATTTTGCATTTTTTACTGTTTTTATTAAAATTATATTTAAAAAGTGAGTATATTATATATAAATTATAGTTTTAGGAAATGTCGTGGTAGGCCCCCAGCAAGCGTCATAAACTGTCAACGGCTGCCGTCGGCTGCCGTCGACTGCCGCCGACACGTGCCGCCTGACATGAATTTAAAATAAATTGCAGGCGTAATCATGCCGAACTTCAGCCGCGTTTTTTCGGCTAAGTGTGTTTAGTCACTTAATCTAGATTGAGCCTAAACTTCTAACACGCTAATCATCAAAATGCGTTTAGCAATTTTTGCGTGACGAACTGATAAATATACCAACTTTCGCACATTACAATAAACTCAATGAAAATACAAATAAAATATAAGACATTTTCGTCTGAAAAAGAATATAAAAACGTTAATTAATTCTAGCGACGTTTTCACCGTATTGTCTGGGTGCGGTGGTGGGGAGAAGAGGGGTTGGTGGGGTAAAATTGGAAGTGAGGATGGGAAATGTGGGGGAGGTACAGCCCGTTTTAACTTTCCGCGCCGCTGCTCGCTTCAGGACCACTACTAGTGGTTTTAGAAGGAATTTGGTGAGATAGGGTTGTTCCAGAAGCAAAAAGTAAGATAGGTAACAGTAGGTAACATATAGTTTATAAACTAATAATAAATAATAATGATAAATTGAATGATGGAAATCAAGTAATAAAATATTATTTACTTAAACAATGAAAAAACTGATAAAAGAGGAATTAAATGTTGGTGTAATCATTTAGGCAAAAAATACCTACTGGGAGAAGGTATAAAATTTATTTTCAAAATGCGTTCTCTCTGTTTAAGTAAAAATGTGAGTAGAAACGGACTCTACAGCCTACACTCTACATTCTCAAAACATAAAATTGGTTTTAATAATATTCTGTATCGAATCAGTATAAGAATATACTGTTTTTCCAGGAATAATACTTATTATTCAACACACACAACACTTATAAGTTAAATTAGATCTACGTAAGAAGTTTTTTTAAACTGTGTTAATGTTTGACTGCATAATTATTTAGCACTGTAGATACGATTTCACCATGTCCATGCATAATTAGGTAAATAGAAGTCGACGTCATGACTATAATTTCGATTTTCGAGTTCGAGAACCCATCGTAGGGGTCCGTATTCAATTAACTGGGAGCGTCGTTGTAGCCACTTTTAGTTATGTCTGGCCGTCAGGAGTTGTCCCGCTAAGTATATTGTTTTAAACAATATTAACACGTTTTAATTGGAAAACGATTTCTGGAGGGTTTTCTTATGAAATTAAACAAGCAGTCAGATCACTTGATGGTAAGCGGTAGGATTGTGACTTAATGAGATGTTTATTTAACTAAATAGCAAATAGACCCTGAAAAGAGCAAATCTTATTGACTAATGGAAAGCGATTGTCGTCACTCAAGAGCACTCGCAAAATTACTATGGTAGGTAAGCACTAAGCAGAAATCCAGCTACCTCACATATTATATTACTAGCTGTTGCCCGCAACTTCGTCCGCTTGAATGTATCATGTTAATATAATCGAGATTTAAAAAATTGAACACCCATCTACGACTATTTTATTTCGATCTACCTATATATTACACACGACATTTTTAATTTACATCAAATGCCCAGGAAACTTGAACCACTTCCACTTTCGCAACCATAGCATCAAATATGAGCATGAGCATGAACATGAACATAAGCATGAGGATGAGCTTGAGCATGAACATGAACACGAGCATGAGCATGAGCATGAGCATGAACATGAACATAAGCATGAGGATGAGCTTGAGCATGAACATGAACACGAGCATGAGCATGAGCATGAGCATGAGTATGAGATTGAACATGAGGATGAGCATGAGCATGAGTATGAGATTGAACATGAGCATGAGTATGAGATTGAACATGAGCATGAGTATGAGATTGAACATGAGGATGAGCATGAGCATGAGCATGAGTATGAGATTGAACATGAGCATGAGCATGAGCATGAGCATGAGTATGAGATTGAACATGAGCATGAGTATGAGATTGAACATGAGGATGAGCATGAGCATGAGCATGAGTATGAGATTGAACATGAGCATGAGCATGAGCATGAGCATGAGCATGAGCATGAGTATGAGATTGAACATGAGGATGAGCATGAGCATGAGCATGAGTATGAGATTGAACATGAGCATGAGCATGAGCATGAGCATGAGCATGAGCATGAGTATGAGATTGAACATGAGGATGAGCATGAGCATGAGTATGAGATTGAACATGAGCATGAGCATGAGTATGAGATTGAACATGAGCATGAGTATGAGATTGAACATGAGGATGAGCATGAGCATGAGCATGAGTATGAGATTGAACATGAGCATGAGCATGAGCATGAGCATGAGCATGAGCATGAGCATGAGTATGAGATTGAACATGAGGATGAGCATGAGCATGAGTATGAGATTGAACATGAGGATGAGCATGAGTATGAGATTGAACATGAGCATGAGCATGAGCATGAGTATGAGATTGAACATGAGCATGAGTATGAGATTGAACATGAGCATGAGCATGAGCATGAGCATGAGTATGAGATTGAACATGAGCATGAGCATGAGCATGAGCATGAGCATGAGTATGAGATTGAACATGAGCATGAGCATGAGCATGAGCATGAGTATGAGATTGAACATGAGGATGAGCATGAGCATGAGCATGAGTATGAGATTGAACATGAGCATGAGTATGAGATTGAACATGAGCATGAGCATGAGCATGAGTATGAGATTGAACATGAGCATGAGTATGAGATTGAACATGAGCATGAGCATGAGCATGAGCATGAGCATGAGCATGAGCATGAGCATGAGTATGAGATTGAACATGAGGATGAGCATGAGTATGAGATTGAACATGAGCATGAGCATGAGCATGAGTATGAGATTGAACATGAGCATGAGTATGAGATTGAACATGAGCATGAGCATGAGCATGAGTATGAGATTGAACATGAGCATGAGCATGAGCATGAGCATGAGTATGAGATTGAACATGAGCATGAGCATGAGCATGAGCATGAGCATGAGCATGAGTATGAGATTGAACATGAGCATGAGGATGAGCATGAGCATGAGCATGAGCATGAGTATGAGCATGAGTATGAGATTGAACATGAGCATGAGTATGAGATTGAACATGAGCATGAGCATGAGCATGAGCATGAGTATGAGATTGAACATGAGCATGAGCATGAGCATGAGCATGAGTATGAGATTGAACATGAGCATGAGCATGAGCATGAGCATGAGCATGAGCATGAGTATGAGATTGAACATGAGCATGAGGATGAGCATGAGCATGAGCATGAGCATGAGTATGAGATTGAACATGAACATGAGTATGAGATTGAACATGAGGATGAGCATGAGCATGAGCATGAGTATGAGCATGAGCATGAGCATGAGCATGAGCATGAGCATGAGCATGAGTATGAGATTGAACATGAGCATGAGCATGAGTAGGGCATCGAAACCCGGACCCAATTTTCAAAACACGAGTTTTTCGAGTTTTTGACGTGATAACGTCTTATAATTCGATATGGGCTGCGCGCCCGAAAAACATGACAGTTCTTGCGGCGTTACTTCGCTGACAGCTCTGAGGCGTTCCATTTACACTCTCAAGTCTCTGAACAACCGTAAGGCCCACCTGGGCCGCGCTCTTTGTTTCGATTATATTACGTATTTCGATGACTTAGAGAATACTTTTGTATGAAGAAGTTTGGTTAGTTATGACCTTTGATACATTGAATGAAAAAATACCACACTCTGAATGAAAAATAAATAAACAATCTGTGAGCTATTAGTATTATTTCGGCTATTCAAAATTGTGCTCTATTTCCTACGTGTCAAGGTATGACTTAATATATGAAGAATAAAGTATTCGTTTATTTCTTCTGAACAAGTCACTAATTATAGTTTCGAAAGTTTATAATTGAGAAACTAATATCACATCGGACTAAATACTATATTATGATGGCTTGATAGATAGAAAATTTCTTTACGGTTGACTTTACAGACAACCGTTTTTTTTTCGGGTTTTATTACAATTCAAAGATTAGCGTTGCGAAAATAATTTAAATATGATTTTCAGCGATTGCCAGCACCTTTCCAGTAAAATACTATTTAAATACCATAGTGTGCGGTCACGGCAGTGCCCAACCAAGTCTCGAGTGAACGGGCACGGCCGTATCATACTTTTATCGAAGCGACTATTTACCTCTCTTATATTGTCACGGGGTAGGCCCTGTGCTAAGAATAGTAAATAATAAAAACAGAGACCCGTGAACAAAATTATATTATATTATCAATAAACAATTACAAAAGATTATAATATTGCCCTTATGAAGTGAGAAGTGAGGGCGTGGGTCTTTTAGTTCAAACAGGGCAAGTCTTATTACTTTTGAAACCCAGGTAGGTACTCTCCTGGCTGCAGCACGGAGGACGAAAACGGCCTGCAGGGTGTTGAGACGGCGGCCAGGCTCCAGCAGGTCGGCTCCAACGGCAGCCACGGCAACAAAATGGCGGCACGGAAACAAATGCCAAACCGATCTTGGAACCCCAATCTGGGGTACAATACGGCACTAATAAATTATTAACTTTTAAAATGGTGTTTAAATAAACTGACAAAAACACACAAGGTACGTTTCGAAAGGAACGTTATTTAAAATAATCGGGCGCAATAACGTGCGTCTCCTTTGGCTTCCAGTCGTGTTCTGCCGCAGCGAATCGTGTGTGACGATCGAGTCACAAAACGAATGATAACGTAAAATGAAGGCAGATTTGAATAATTCCGTCCGCGGGCTTAAAATGCTGCTGTAAGGAGCGCTAAGACGGCGCTAGGCATTTTAAGTTATTAAAATTTATATAGGTTTTTAGTTATTTAAGTTTTTGAATTATTTATATTGTTTTAGTGATTTAATGTTATATTTTGTAGTTCCGTAGTTATAAAATAGGATTAATAAGTTAATAATTTTGGTATTATTTTGTAAAAAAAATCAATTTTAAATATTTTAATTATTACAACGTTACATTACCCCCCTCGGCTCGGAAAGGGTTTTATCCTCAAATAAAACCCGAGAATAGTTTCTAGCATTACTCATCTATCCTACTAACATTCATCTATCTTTCATAAAACGCACAATTAAGCAACAACTACAATGATAGTCATTTATAAGTAGTTGACGCATCCTAACAAAAAACAAGTCATCAGCTATATCACAAAGCTAATGACTTATGCTAAAAAAACAAGATGTTATTTATGGGGTTGACGACTATTTAAATTTAGGTACTTATTTAAAATTACACATTTTTAAATCCTTGATATGCCAGACACCAATATTGTTTCCAGTCATATCTTCTAGGACATATACTAAAGGAGAACGCTTTTCGATTATCCTACACTTTAAATACTTTGGCGCTAATTTCTTGCTAAAGAATTTGTCTTTATCACTTAAAATGTAAGTACGCTTAAAGACTACGTCACCAACATTATATTCAGCTGGTTTCCTACGTAAATTATAGTGTGACGTATTCTTTACATGTGCATTCCATAATGAGGCCTGCACATCATTAAACACCGACGATAAGCAACCTAGGTTCTCAGCGTAAATATCACGCGGCAAAAACAAAACTTCGTCACCTAAATCCGAATCAGTGTAGTGTGATCCGCATAAGACTAACTCCCTACCATGTACAAGAAAAGATGGTGTATAACCAGTGGCTTCATTTACGGAGTTATTCATTGCGAACTGTATCTTAGGTATATAGGCATCCCAAGTTCTATGGTCGTTATCAACAAAGGTAGAAAGACTTGTGACTATAGTTTTATTGTAACGCTCAACTAAGTTTATTTGAGGTGTATACCTAGGAGTAAAAAATACGTTGGGAATTTTATATTTTTGAAATAGTGCTTTAGTTGTAGAACTAATAAATTGACTTCCATTATCCAAGAAAATAGTCTGAGGGATGCCAAAAACTAAAAATATCGAATTTTCTAAAATATTAACCACTGCGTCAGCTGTGGCTCGACGTAGTGGAAAAATGTTACAGTACTTTGAAAAACAACAGGTAACTACGAGCATGTAACTATTTTGTTTTCGAGAAACTGGAAGTGGGCCTACAAAATCAATTGAGATCATTTGGTGAGGACGTGAGCATTGTTTAGGGCGTCCCATTTCTCCCAATGTAGTGTGATTTTGTGACTTATACGCTAAACAGACGGAGCAAGAGGAAACAAATTTTACGACGCTTTGATGCATGCCAGGCCAGTAATATGACAATGCTAATCGATGGTACGTTTTAAATATTCCTAAATGACCTGCTGTCGGTGTAGAATGGTTTTCTGCAATAATTTGGTCACGAGATTCTAAGGGAACTACTTCCTTCCAAGCGAATTCCGAAGTAAGCTGTGATTTGTTTTTCGAAAGTCGAAACAATGAGTTATTTTTAATTAGAAAATTTGGAAAATTACTAGGTGTTTTAAGACAACCGTTATAAATATTAATATACCAATCATCCTTCGAGCTATCTACAGCGTTTGAAAGAGATATAGCAGCGACTGGGATAGCACGTGAGAGAGCGTCAGGTATAACATTGTCTACTCCTCGTCGGTGCTTAATTTCAAAATTAAATGATGATAATCTTACTCCCCAACGTGCCAATCTACCTGTAGGATTGTCCAACGAAAGGAACCACTTCAACGCGGAGTGATCAGTGTATACGGTAAATGTCTGGCCATTTTCTAAATAACACCGCCAGTGCTCGAGAGCAGCTAACACAGCGAGAGTCTCTCTTTCTGTGATGCTGTAGTTCTTCTCGGCCTTGGTGAGAGATCTACTCATATATGCGATAGGGTGTTCTTTGCCGTCTATAGTCTGTGTAAGCATAGCACCGATGCCATAATTACTTGCATCTGTGTGGACCTCAAAAGACTTAGTGTATACCGGGCAAGAGAGAACTGGTGCGGAAACTAGGCAATCTTTTAATGCAGCAAAAGCCGCGTCAGCCTCCGGCGTCCACTGAAAAGGTGGTGCCTTCTTACTATTAGATGTAAGCTTGTTTAAAGGGCCAGCTACGGTACTAAAATTTGGAACAAAACGGCGGTACCAGGTCGCAGTACCCAGGAAACGTTTTAATTCCTTTTTGTTAGTAGGAACAGGAAAATTTAAAATTGCTTGTACCTTTTCTGGGTCCGTGCGTAAACCATGCGCGTCTACCACGTAACCTAAATATTTTAGTTCACTACGAAAGAATTTACACTTTTCAAAGTTTACTGTAAGGTTTGCCTGCTTCAATTTTTCTAAAACGCGTAATAAACGAGAAACATGTTCCTCAAACGATGAGCTAATAATAATAATATCATCCAAAAAAGCGAAGGTTTTAAAATCATTGTCGCCAAATAAGCGATCTACCAAACGCTGTTGAGTAGCAGGAGCATTCGTGAGACCGAAAGGAGTTGTCTTAAATCTAAACGTGCCTCTGCCTGGTACGTAAAAAGCAGTTTTGTCTCTGTCTGCAGGCTCTATTGGAATTTGCCAGAACGCTTTCGAGAGATCGACGCTCGACAAATATTTAGCATCCCGAAGGCTATCTAATATTTCTGAGACGTATGGTAAATTGTACGCATCACGCTTCGTTATTGCATTGAGTTTTCGACTATCGAGACAAAATCTGGGTTTCCCGTCCTTCTTATTTACGAGAAGAACCGGAGAAGACCACGCACTTTCACAAGGCTCAATGACATCTAGAGACAGCATTTCATCGACTTGCTCAATTAGAATACGCTGTTTTTCCGGAGACATCCTGTAATAACGCTGTTTAATCGGTTGGGCATCACCCGTATCTATTCTATGCGTAATTAAGCTAGTACGTCCTAAACCTTTTTCTTCCGAAGAGATCGTCTTAAATTGAGCAATAATATTATCAGCTATTTCTTTCTGATTATCTTTAAGATTATCATACGAATTTATAAACTCGGTACTGTTAAGTTTTAACTCAGCAATTGAAACTGGTGACAATGTAACACTATTTATATACTTGGGACAAATATTAAATGCACGCCAGAAATCTATGCCTAGTATAATAGCTGTGTCCACCTCTGGAACAACATAAGCTTTAATGATATGAAATTGTCCTTCAAACGTTATGGGCAAATTCATATAGCCTATACATATTAGGGATTGACCGCCAGCAGCTACCATAGAAATGTGGTCATTCTGTTGCAAGGTGCAATCAATTAAATGAAAGTGCGAGTTATTACCTAAAATTGTGACTGCAGCACCAGAATCAAGCAAACCACAGGCTTCAATATCATTAATTTTAAAATTTACATAGGGCCTAGAATCATTTAAGGGTTTTGAATGCAGAATTGTAGATACCTTATACGTAGAATAAAAATTTTTAATAAAAAAAGGCAATTATCCCAATCTTTTTGATTAAAATTGCTACAATTCTGCTTTACTAGTTTTTTGGATTTTTATCTTTATTGCACACAGGACAATCTGGTGTTTTAACATCCTTCATACCGCATTTAAAACAAAATATTTTATCACGACTAGCCTGACATTGTCGAATGTGATGTGTGTTACTGCGACACCTAGGGCAAAAGGGTTGTTGTTTATTTACCTGAACTGAATGTATATAGTTTTCGTTTTGATTTTTATTTGAAGTATAATATTGATTTTTACTTTGATGATTATAATTTAATCGTCTTGTATATTGTTCTCTATTATTGTAATTATTATTATTCTGTGTAAAAGTTTGTTTATTAAATGTGTTATTATTAAATTTATTTGTATTTTTAGTTAATTCTTTAGTATAAGCAAACTCAGGTGCAACAGTGTCAGAGCTCACCCGAGGAGGTTCTTGAAATTTCGAGAGACGAGAATGAATAATCTCATAATTACGACATAAAGAGCGTAAATATTCTATGGTCGTGATCTGACCAGCTGATGCAGCAAGTGTACTGGCATAACATGGCCTAATGTTGTGTAATAAAATCTCGAGTTGATCCGATTCACTAGGTGGCGTGGAAAGACGAGAGAACATGCCACTCATGATCGAGAGATAAATGGTTATATTCTCACGTTCACCCTGAGTGCGAGATCGAATTTCCGAAATAAGACGATAGTCGTAATCTGACTGATCAAAGTCCTCTTTTAATTGCCCGGCTAGCTCAGTCGGTAGAGCATGAGACTCTTAATCTCAGGGTCGTGGGTTCGAGCCCCACGTTGGGCGCCAGTGTCACGGGGTAGGCCCTGTGCTAAGAATAGTAAATAATAAAAACAGAGACCCGTGAACAAAATTATATTATATTATCAATAAACAATTACAAAAGATTATAATATTGCCCTTATGAAGTGAGAAGTGAGGGCGTGGGTCTTTTAGTTCAAACAGGGCAAGTCTTATTACTTTTGAAACCCAGGTAGGTACTCTCCTGGCTGCAGCACGGAGGACGAAAACGGCCTGCAGGGTGTTGAGACGGCGGCCAGGCTCCAGCAGGTCGGCTCCAACGGCAGCCACGGCAACAAAATGGCGGCACGGAAACAAATGCCAAACCGATCTTGGAACCCCAATCTGGGGTACAATACGGCACTAATAAATTATTAACTTTTAAAATGGTGTTTAAATAAACTGACAAAAACACACAAGGTACGTTTCGAAAGGAACGTTATTTAAAATAATCGGGCGCAATAACGTGCGTCTCCTTTGGCTTCCAGTCGTGTTCTGCCGCAGCGAATCGTGTGTGACGATCGAGTCACAAAACGAATGATAACGTAAAATGAAGGCAGATTTGAATAATTCCGTCCGCGGGCTTAAAATGCTGCTGTAAGGAGCGCTAAGACGGCGCTAGGCATTTTAAGTTATTAAAATTTATATAGGTTTTTAGTTATTTAAGTTTTTGAATTATTTATATTGTTTTAGTGATTTAATGTTATATTTTGTAGTTCCGTAGTTATAAAATAGGATTAATAAGTTAATAATTTTGGTATTATTTTGTAAAAAAAATCAATTTTAAATATTTTAATTATTACAACGTTACATTATTTTGGATCTTATCAAAGGTAGGGATTAAGATTTTCGGGCCAAGGCTAAGTACTAGCACCACAAGCTTCACCTCCAAATTACATAATAATATTGTATTAATACATCAGGAATTTTTAAAGACAGTAAATGGAAGAATAACCTTAACTAAGAAACCTATGCTAACAAATCTTTATTTAATATTTTACATTTTTATTGCTGACTGTCAAATTATAATTTATAGTTATTTGGTCGTAATTGATGTTTGGCATACTTTATCCCTGTAATTAAAGTTTTGCGCAGATATTAACACCTCCTGATACAATTAACAAAAGACATTACTTGATTTGTGATGAGAAATCATAAAAAGTTTTTTCAAAACTTTAAATGCGATTTGCTCGAAATTCGAAATGTGTTACTTGTTCGATTCTTCCACTCATGTCTTTAATTGTTTCGATTCAACTATTACGAAAAAAACATATCAGAGTATAAAATTTGTATGTAATTTAGAAAATATCAAAAATTAAAAAAAAAATCAAAAATATCGGATATAATATGTATATTATGTATTTAAATAAGTACATACATACAACTCAAACGAAACACTGTCGGTCGCAAGCCACTTAAAACAAATTAAAAAGCGTCAACTCCGGCTGACGTGTCCCGAACGAGTGTATGGCAGTTCGGTATGGGTATCGCTACCACGCCTCTCTCACCCCGCACGCCCCGCACGATTGCTCTGTCTAGACGTGTTCGTTGGACCACTGTAGTTATTTACACTGTGTAAATAATATTATGTTGTTCGTCTTATCAAAATGTAGCTACTCACAAAAAATTTGCTTGTTAGTAATCACAAAAAAAAAATTGTTCTAGGGCTCCCGTACTATAAGTGTCAATATCTGATAATACTTTATGGCGTGCATGTGATATGTATGGTTAAGCGCCTCAGCGCCATGAATCTTCTCATGCAAAATTTAAAAAAAGCATGCAAAGCGTGCTCTTTCATCGCTGCGACCATCACAATCAACTTTATAAGAGGGGCACATACACACCTTAAAGTATTATCACTTAGTTTGTTACACCCTGTTAGTGTATAGATATTATCAATATTTAATTTTAATAGTAACAAATCTACTAAATTATTTACATTATGAACTTTACAATGTCTGCCTACTTACTAGATAATAAATTGCTTACAAACGAATAAACTTTTCATTCGCCACGATTATGATACCATCGGCGGTGGGTTAACTAAAGGGTAGTAAAATCCTACCAATTAAGGGAGATCAAGAGATCATTTGCTATATCCACGTGCCAAAACTAAAAGAAAATTAAACTATTAGTCTGAGTAACAAGTGCCATTTTCCTCAAAACCTGATCTAACGCACCGAAAATTATGATTTTGGTCTCATTCGATTCGGAATAGCATCTAGAACATTCTATCAAAATTCCAAGAGGGGCTGAAAAAAAATGCAAAAGTTATAAACAATTAAGTAAATATAAAAAGAAGGGTTTAGTTTTTTTTTTTATATTTCGAAAACTATTTGAGATAACCAAAATTTGAAAATAGATCCTTAAAGAGCAGGTAATTTCCTAAAAAAATCCTAGATCCTGGAACCTTATCAACAATCCTTATAACTTTAATTGAGCGGCGAAAGTAACGGTAAAAACGCGTAGTTCGGGTTTCGCGTGAATTGCCGCAATCTGCCACGTGAATTAAAAAATATATTTTACTGATTAAATATTAATATAAAGAAATAAAAAATTGAGTACCAAGTAGACATATCAATCAACAATAATCCGTCAACAAAAATAAATTATCACAATTTGTTTAATTGTTATGCTTTTGTTAATTTGTTAATAGTCACCATTTTAATGTTAACATAAAAACGCTGATTATTTCAAAACAAGAAATCTAGAATTTTTTACGCTAAGGTAAGCTGGTACCGACTTCAAAAGCATGAAGATTGAGTACAGAAATAGTTGAGGTTTAGGCGAAGTCTGAAGACGCCACTATAATAAGGAATAAAAATTATTTGATTCTTTTTAGATTATGAATAAGTATTACTTTTGTTTTTACCTTGGAAGTCGGTTTTAATTTTTTGTTAAAAAATAATAATTTTACCCTTTTTAGTTACATATGAGACGACAAGGCTATATTATAGCTTGTTGCCGAGTTGTACATATTACTAGCGGTCGCCCGCGGCCCCGCCCGCGGCGTGGATGTCGGTTACCCAATTAACCCAAGTAAACCCAATTTTTTCCAAAATAAAATTTAGCCTATGTTCAGTAGAAATAACGTAGAATTCATTGGCTTTTGCTTGGAGTAGTTTAAATAAATCCAAAATCCTCAAACTTGTATCTATATGGATTCAAAAGTTCTGTTGGGTACCTTCAGAACCAGGGTACATCCTGGTGCAAAATCTTACTTTTTGGTAGTATATGCCTGAAATACTTCAGAAAAACTCAAAATCACCATATGTTCCCATATAAATTTCAAGAAGTCCCCTCGATTCCTTATGGATTCCATCATCAGATAACCATTTTTATGAACATAGTACCAACCTTAGATCTAACTATGTACAACAACAAAAGAATTATGAAAATCGGTCCATAAACGGCGAAGTTATGGTTGAACATACAAAAAAAAGAATATATATATATATATTTGTATGTTCAACCATAACTTCGCCGTTTATGGACCGATTTTCATGATCCTTTTGTTGTTGTACATGGTTAGATCTGAGATATAGAAAAGGGTATATATATATATATATTTATTATTATATAATTATATTTATATATTATTATAATTATATTATATAATTATATAATTATATTATTATATAATTATATATATATATATTATTATATAATTATATTATTATATAATTATATTTATATAATTATATATATTTTTGTGTTATAAATATTATATTATTATAATTATATTATATAATTATATAATTATAATTATATTATTATATAATTATATTATTATATAATTATATTTATATAATTATATATATTTTTGTGTTATAAATATCAATAATTAATATTGTTATTGTGAAGTTATAATTTTTATCATTATACTGGCTAAAGTGAACTAAAAGTATTTTGAAATAACTATGGCAGAAAGGGGTGTAGATAATATTGCCGGAACATCTGATTTCATATGATATTAATCTTTTTTCAGTTGAATAAACTCTTTTTGCGTATGGTTAGATACTCGTACTTAAGGGGCCGAGTACCCTTGGAATTTCTCATACAAACGTAATTCCAAAATCATTTACTCATACGAAAATATTTAACATGTTTGAGTTATTTTTCAGTTTAAGATAGTAATTACCTAGGTTCCTACACAAAAATTTACTTCAAAATATTTAAACAAAAATTTTTTTTTGTTTTAAATTTTTTTTTAGTAAATTTACTACTAAATATTTAAACACCAAAAAAACACTAAAAAATATATAAATAAATAGTAAATTTACTACAAAATATTTAAATACTAAAAAATATTTTTTACAGTTTAAATATTTTGTAGTAAATTTACTATTTATTTATATATTTTTTAGTGTTTTACTCTATTTTTAGTGTTTAAATATTAAGTAGTAAATTTACTAAAAAAAATTTTAAAACAAAAAAATAATTGTTTAAATATTTTGAAGTAAATTGTTGTGTAGGAACCTAGGTAATTACTATCTTAAACTGAAAAATAACTCAAACATGTTAAATATTTTCGTATGAGAAAATGATTTTGGAATTACGTTTGTATGAGAAATTCCAAGGGTACCCGGCCTCTTAAGGAGTAAACTCCAGTCGTGCGTCGGAGCTGACACACTTTTTTTCAGCCCCTCTTGGAATTTTGATAGAATGTTCTAGAATCTAGATGGTATTCCGAATCGAATGAGACCAAAATCATAATTTTCGGTGCATGAGATCAGGTTTTGACGAAAATGGCACTTGTTGTAATGCAAAGAAAGTTCAGGTCATTAATCTGGTTAAAATAAAATCCTCGATACAAAAATATTAAATACTAGATGTTCCGCGCGGCTTCGCCCGCGTAATTTAGGAATGTCACGGAAACCGTACATTTTTTCGCAAAAAAAGGTGTCCTTTCACGTGGTCTATTCTTCATGAGTGCCAAATAACATAAAAATAATTTTCTCCGTTTTTTCCACACTTTCCTCTATATCTTCGCTCCTATTAGTCTTAGCGTGATAAAAATTTTATTTTATAGCCTTCCTCGATAAATGGGCTATCTAACACTGAAAGATTTTTTCAAATCGGACCAGTAGTTCCTGAGATTAGCGCGTTGAAACAAACTAACAAACTCTTCCGCTTTATAATATTAGTATAGATTAGTATAGATTATCTCTCTGTTTTAATCCTTCAAATCCCATAAGAGCACCGGTGATCGCGACAAGAATATAATACAATAGCATTTCTAAGAATCGGCGATCGAAGGATTAATCACTTTTTAACAATAATTTTAATGACTTGCTTTTATCGGTTAGGAACACGTAATAAGTTTAAAGAAACATATGTTTCTCTATAATCATAATATCTAAGAACATACTACAAGTAACTCAGGTAGATAATAAAATATAATTAAAACGAAACTACCTAATTCTTTTTCTACTCAATCCACTCATACTCAATATCTAAAACCCCACTTACACGTATGTCACTTTATAAAATTAAGTATACCTCCGAGGTAAACAGTGTTTAGGGGCTAGGTAAACGTTGGACAAACAGATTAGTAAATGGAGTGTCATGGCGTCGGGTTTCGGGTTCCGCAGACACGTGGCGTAAAGTAATTACGGAACCATCAGCAACCATCAAGTTATAAAAAGCTTTGGGTAAAGTCAAACATTTATGAGAAAAGTCAAGAAAATGTGGTATTGTTTTTCATAAGATTTGAGAGAAAATCGGTATACAAATTACAATAGTTAATTATAGTGTAGGTATGCGTAGAACCTACTATGTACTGTAACTATGTCTGTCTGTCTGTCTGTCTGTCTAGTGTCTGTAGCACTGACCTCTTTATAGAGGTAAGTGGTCTGTAGATATCTGTAATTTTTCTTCATAAACAAGTAAAGCGGGTAGGTATAGGGTAGACCGTACCTTAATTTTTTTTTATAACTACTAAACAGCCATTAATTATTATCTACCTACCTACTGATTAAAGAGTAGGAAAAATAGTAACATTTAACAAAACACACAGTTGGTACTCGCATGCTATAATTGTAAACAATATCATTGTAATCACAACTCTTTGTTAAAATTACCAACAAAAATATGGCAACATCGAACATAAGTGCATGAAATCAATTAAAATCAAAATAAGGGTGACCGCACACTGTACCCGTCAACAGACGCGCGGCGCGAACACTTCATTATGTCGGTATTGAATACCGGCTAGTGCGGGGCCCGAGATATCGATAAAATATGTCAATAAATTGAAGTATGTAGTTAAAATAATATTAAACTTATATTTTGTAGAGATGATAGTCGAATTCGATTCAATGTTAATACTACAGATTACAATCAAACAACACTTTAAACAAAACGTGAACTTAACATAATTTAATTTAAAGACAAGATAAGTAATGAAACTTAGGTTTAGAAGACACTTTTAGTATTTGGAAAGAAAGTTAATTTACACGAATGGTCGATATAAGTAATAGAATGCTAATAAATGATATATTAGCTGAGTTTACACAGCCATTTTATTCTGGCGAGTGGTGCTACACATTTAGAAATCTTTATTGAAAAAATAAGTTCTTAGTAAAAAAAAAATCCAAAATAAAAAAGGTCCATACAAGCTAATCTTTTAAGTATCAGCAAAAATATTTATTTTATAAAAAAAATCCTAAAAAACCTATCGAATATCGATACTTTCAAATGTTTCCATCACTAATCGTCATAGGGCGCCCTAACCCTTCTTAATTCTATAATTGAGGGTTAAATCTGTAGACTGTTTGTATCACATTATCCTCACTCTGGTACTTATCTTGCATCTTGTATTATTGACGTTTATTGTGAGTTTGTCGTGTAGAGGGGACATAATAAAAAATTTTTTTGATTGTTGTGTTAAAATAGTGTTTGAGTTATTGTTGTTTTATGGAAAAATGTAGGAATTCTTTGTTTCGCTGAAATTATATTCTAGAAAAATCTAGTTATCTTGGCATAATTTTTATATCAAAATACTTTCATAAAAATGATGCCAAGATGGAACTTAATTGAAAGTATCAAAACGTTCTCATGTACTGACTACGTTTTACAGCTAAGTTTCTAGATTTGTGCCCCTACTTACCTTACATCTCTACATTAAATGCAGAATTGTGGCTTGGCCGTTTTTTCACAAAGTAAATAAAAAATATATTATAAAATGTCTACATTATAAGGGAAAAGCACTAATGGCAGACACTTTAAGGAAACATGAAACATTTGAATGTTATGAAATATATATTTATGAAAATCGACTGCTCCTAGGTAGACTATCGTAAGCCACAAAATGGCAAATTTCGTTTTATTGCGGCAATGCATAAAATTATGTTAGATCTTTTAGGATCTTCAAGAAAAAATATAAAATTCGAACTACAACTGCCTTTTTCGAAACGTAAACTGTAGTATGTTTGAAACGCCTCCGACGTTATTTATTGTAAGTCCCTTAGCGATAGTCTACGCGGAATAACACGCGAGCAGATACCCAAATTTACACATCGTATGTATCAGTTGCGATTGTCTACGCCGGATAAAGACTAACGTAAACTATAGTTTGTACTACTAACAATAGTTTACACTGGAACTTCTTTTGAAAAATATATTGCAAGTGTAACTTACGATTATATTCGTTGGAATTTTAGTTATGATAAATATTGTATGATAATTATACAATATTTTACTACGGATATTATTATTTTTTATTTATTGTATCTATATCTTACTACGTTCTACGTCGTATTATTCATTGACATACGATACTTTACCGATCTATTTATTTTATTGCAACTAATAATTATGAAATAATGGGGCAAACGAGCAAACGGGTCACCTGATAAGAAGCAACTGGACAGCCCATGGACACTCGCAACATCAGAGATCAAGAGTTGCAAATACGTTGCCAGCCTTTTAAGAAAGCCTCTTCTTCAGGTTTTCAGTTTCAGAATTACTGCTAGCTGCAGTTTCTTTCAGATTTACTGTGAATTCAAGATGAGGGGGGTGGTATATATTTTTTCCGTGGATCAATAGCGAAATGTTGATTTCGAGCAATTCCTCAGAACACCTCTCCTTGATACAACAGATAGAAGATATTATAGAGCAAAGCCACATCTGAGCGTAATTTTAAGGGGTCTAGGTTTTTTGAAACACTATGACTGGCTTCAATCTAAGCAACCCCTTGTTGATTGTTATCCAGAGGGAATCCGGAATAGTTGGTATTTTGTCACCCCTGCCCAGAGATGTATTCCACGTGAGGCTGAATCTTCGCCTTGTAGATTTATAGGCGTTGCATCGGACTGAAATACTATTTATTAAGAATACTAAGCTTATTCAAATTAACTAGGCTTAACCCGTTTGTCACCCGCAAACGGGACATTTTTCCAGGAAAAGACATGGGATGAAAAGTATCCCAAGTCCTTTCCCAGGATTCAAAGTTTCCCATACAGTATATCAGAAAAAACGGTTTGCGGTTTAGGCGTGAGAAAGTAACATAACATTTATACAGTTAAACAACAAAATATAAGGATATAGATTGTACTTAGTTTATATTTCAGGATCTCTTTTTTCGCCCTGAAAGTTTTTCAAGAACTAGTACTAGTATCCCAAGTGATCTTTTCCTAAAGTCGTATTCCTCATGTCAGAGGGTCGTGACCTTCCCTTTATATAACCTTCTTTCTAACGATGTTATGCCAGCTTGTTATACGATGCTCTTCGAGTGGCTGAAGATAGGAATATCTTCAGCCACTCGAAGAGCATCGTATACGATGGACTCAATAAATGAGATGCAGATTTGATCGGACTAATACACATACCATTTCTCCGTCAGTCTTGCTAATGACTATTTTAATATTGTTTCCTTTCTTCCTGGATATGCGTCTATAGTATTATAAAATACATTTCAGGAATGTGGTGAAGATTTTTGTTTTTATTTTTAGCTTAGCTAGGATAGAGAAGGAGGACGGGTTGCTTCTGAAAGCTGTCTATAAAATTTGGAGCATTCGGTCGGTAGATTTCAGAGTCCATGTCTTGGATCCGTAAAGGAAAATGGAGAATACTAAAGTGTGGACTAATTTCGTCTTACTTTTTAAAGAAAACTTTTTGTCTCGCAATGTTTAAGGCATTTGAGATATAGCACTCTTAGCCATTCCGATTCTTCAACGTGTATCTGGTTCACAGGAGCCATTGTTTGTAATAGTGGACCAAGTGATAGCGATAAAGAAATAATTGATAACAGGTCTTCACAAAAATTTGCCACATGAAATAATATACCTAGCAGCTGTTTAAGATTTTCTAGATGATGCCCACAACTCCGTAGGGCCAAAAATTCGTTTGTCTCGCAGCGACCGTATAGTAAAGGACATAGGATACTTCCTATCCCGGAATAAACGTGTCCTTTCCCAGGACTCCAAGTATCTTCATACCAAATGTCAGGAAAATCAAAATCAAAAGATTTTCCTTTTTTGAGTGTGAAGAGGTAACGGACAGAGACATATATTTTTCGCATTTATTATATTGGTATTGAAGTTTGGATTGTGATAAACACTCTAACTTTTGCAGTATATCATAATATGATTCTTTAAGAATGTTACAAAATACTATTTATTATAATTGATGGCCTTGATGCTTTGCAAGCCAATTTAGTCGATTACTTAGTATATTTTACCACTTTTTTTACACATTAACAGTATAAATCGTGTCAACGACCTACTTCTAAAATTTATAACACTTTTCTTAAAAGTATTTCATACTTTTTTCAGAAACGATATTTTATATTAATTTATTTTCTCAAATATACTATAAATTCGAATTTGGCAATTCCCCTGTAAATTATGTTAAGTCTTACATACCATAAGAAAACGTAAAAAACGTCCCCCGTATAGTGTGGTATGTAAACGTTACGATATTTTACCAAGGATAAATTTCAACGTAAACTGTGGTTAGTGTTAGTTGCAATAATTTTCGGTATAGATTTTCCAAAGAATAATATCGCAACAACAATTGTAGCTAAACCAAGCATATAATACAGTATTTTATTGCATTAGTTAATACCTAACACTATTGTTGTTGCTCATGCCAAATTTTAGAACAATTGGTTAAAAAATGAAGCCGTGGTTCAAATTTGCAACTTCAAACGCGTCCTCTTGTAAAGTTGTCTTTTTGATGTTACGATAGTCTACCTAGGAGCAGTCGAAATAAAGGATTGATAACTTCTTCCATGTCTCCAGTAACTCTTACAAAATGAAATTATTATAATTATTCTCTGACAAATCAATTAAAGGTATATTATTAGTCTTTTTGTAAACTTAGTCATAAGTACTAATAGATGACATCACAAAAAACGAACATCACTAATAGTAGACACCAATATGAACTAATAGTTGACATAGAACATTACATTACATTTTACATTTTTCCTATTATTAGGTCTTTATTTGCCGTTTTTCAAAAGATTTCATTTACTTCATCATAGTAACTACATGCATCAGAAATATTATCCACGTTGTCTCCAGATTCTATCCATTCTTCTTCCATGCTGAAACTATCTTTCCTTTTATTTTTATTTTACATATTTTTTTCCTAGCAAATTTATTTTCAGTCTTTAGTCTCCATGCTTCTCTTGCCTCTTCATTTTTCTTCTTTCTTTTCTCAGCTCTCCTTTTTCTTCTTTTTACTGCTAAAAAACTAAAGCAATCGATTTTGAGATCAGTACAAGGTCTAATATTAGACACCATGTCCATTTTTAGGTACAGTAGAATTCTAAGTTGTTAGTTTGTTAATAGAATTATATTTTCAGAGAATAATGATGATATTTGCAGTAGAATAAACTACAAAATAACTTTAGTATATGTATTGCAGTCATATTATTTAATAGTAAAATGTATAGTAAAATAAACGGTAGGTCATAAGATTTAAAAAAATGACGTTTTTTAAAATAAGATTTAAAAATGTAATTTATACACAATTTACAACCGACAAATAACTAAACAATACAATGTTGGACATACGAAGTACTGAGATAGGTGCCTATTGAGCGCGCAAATTTGTGATAGCGCCTTTTAACAAATGTGATTTTTTATGGCAGATGCTACACAATACATCTAAATTAATTTTATACTACGTAAAAACTTATTTTTCACAATTTTAAAAACTATTCGAAAAAACCGAAAAACCGGATTTTCAAAACAAAAAATCCGTAAGTGTTTAAACTTATAATATCATAAAAAATCCGGATTTTTCGTAGGCCCAAGTATCGGTATCGGTATCGGTAACGGTATCGGTATCGGCATCGGCATCCGTATCCGTACCCGTATCCATATCCGCATCCGTATCCGTATCCGCATCCGTATCCGTATCCGTATCCGTATCCGTATCCGTATCCGTATCCGCATCCGTATCCGTATCCGTATCCGCATCCGCATCCGTATCCGTATCCGTATCCGTATCCGTATCCGTATCCGCATCCGCATCCGTATCCGTATCCGCATCCGCATCCGTATCCGTATCCGTATCCGCATCCGTATCCGCATCCGCATCCGCATCCGTATCCGTATCCGTATACGGATACGGATACGGACCCGTATCCGTATCCGTATCGCTATCGCTATCGCTACCGCAACCGCAACCGCAACCGCAACCGCAACCGCAACCGTAGTCGCAGTCGCTAGTCGCTAGTCGCTAGTCGCTAATAGCTAATAGCTAATAGCTAGTCGCTAGTCGCTAGTCGCTTATCGCTTATCGCTAATCGCTAATCGTTTTCGTTCACGTTCACGTTCACGTTCACGTTCACGTTTACGTTTACATTTACGTTTATACGATATATTATTTTTAATATCATTTATTGAAGAAACAAAAATATCGGGCATGTTATTTTGAAAAAATAACAGGCCAATCAGGATTTTGCTGCGACTTTTTTTTTTTGTAATTTTTCAAATAATCTGCATCAGAACGTTCACTTTCACGATTTCTTCCTTACTGAAACGATTATTCAAGCATTTTTCTACATTGTTTATTTGGCCGAGGTATTATTAATGATTTAAGACCAATAAAATATCTCAAAACGTAAATGAAAAAAAAATGACTGTGTAAATGCACTATCGTACCGATCCCGCTAATTACATCATAACACTAATATGAAGTAAACAATTCAATTACCTATACCAGTGCGGGAAGGGGTGGATCGACCCTGTGGTCTCTGACGGGTCTTTCGGCCCGTTACCCGCAAGGAATGGAAAAAAATATCAATCAGTGCGTTATCAAGTCGAACGACCTTAGCATGATTTTAATGCTTTATCAAGTAGCCCTTAAAGTCCTAAGCTCAAACCTATACTTGTCTCCTTTTAACATACAAAAATACTCATTATACAGCCCCCGCACCAGGGGAAGTTCGCCGTTTCTCGCCTCCGCTCAGAGCTCGCGTACATGCATCGGGCTAGGGAACGCAATACCGGGATCACGCATGCATTATGCGGGACTAATCCCGGTCGAAAATTTTGCGGGATCCCGCGGGACTGGCGGGATTACAAATAAATGTGATTCATACGCGTAACTTTGCGCGCGGGGGTGCGTGAACTGGGTACAGGCAGCCCGCTTAACAATTTAGCTTCAATTCACCTATAATTCACTTTAAATGACAATTAAACTAACCAGCGTGGATGCTGAGTGAGCATTTCCAGCTGCTAGCTACCTTGTGTCGAATATCAGGAACCGTTTCGGAATCTTTGGGCCCAATTTTTACCTATATTTCGAAAAAAAATTCGATAAAAGATGGACATAAATAAGCGATTATTTTTTTTTGTTTTTGACGTGACAACGTCTTATAATTCGATGCAGCCGGCTGCACGCACGAAAAAACATGACTCATGCGGCGTTACCTCGCTCTGAGTCGTTCCATTTAGGGCTTGAAGTGCAAGCGAGAGCGCGAAACGAGCGACAAAGAGGCACGTTGTCACGTTCAACTATCGTCAGTAAACCGACTTTACAGACAACCGTTTTTTTAACTATTATTATTACGAAGCCATTTCCAAAAAAATTATTAGTTTTTCTTTCATTTTTTATAAAGTCTGAAGTATGGAGGTGTTAATAATTAACCCTTGAAAAAAGTGTCCGACAAAGTTTGTTTTATTTGAGATTCTAAGAATAAAACGGGGTCTATCAAGTAAAGTCATTTTAACGATTTATTTTAAAAGTTTAAATCCACCCAGCGGGATCCCGCAAATACCGGGATCCAGCGGGATTGTGATGGTTCAATCCCGCAAATACCGGAATTGAAATTCTCTTGCGGGATTGCATTCCCTACATCGGGCGTTTAAGCCTTATAACGCAGCGAACGTGTTTAATAATTTTTCATACATATTTTCACACTGGGTTTAACTCTCGTCCGACTAAAATATAGCCAGACTTGAGACTATATTTCATTAGACAGTGGTTTTCAAAGGGTCGGATGCAATATTAGGCAATTATAATTATTGTTCTTGTGTATTAATGTGTTGTGGGTAAAATGATTCTAGGGTGTTGTTCCCATAATATTATGTCCATTATTTCCACTATTTAGTGAATTTTGGCCACATTACGACGCCAGACGCCACCTTTCGGCAGATTTTTCAGTATTTCTTTTAATCTACTTCCCGGCTTATTATAGGCGCAGCGCAGACGACAGACTATCCGTGACGCACTTTTTAGTCTGTGGGAAATAGAACCTATGCAATTATATGCAGTAACGCACACGACGCGCAAAAAGTCCGCATATAATTGCATATTAGGTTCTATTTCCACAGACAAAAAGTGCGTCACGGATAGTCTGCCGTCTGCGCTGCGCCATAGAAGTACAGCTGCAGGAATGTTTTATAGAATATTAACTATTTACTTACACAAAAAATAATAAAAAAAAGACGGGTTGCACTCCGGGAGTGCCGGCAGAAGTGAAAACTTGATTATTAACGTAGTGCATTTTTTTAACCCATTTTTTATGAAAATCGATTATTAAAAAATCGATTTTTCTAATTAATCGAAACCATTACAATCGATTAAATTTTTAACCCATTTTTTATGAAAATTGATTTTTGAAAAATCGATTTTTTTAATTAATCGAAACCCTTACAATTTTTTTAACCCATTTTTTATGAAAATCGATTTTTAAAAAATCGATTATTACTTAATCGAAACCTTTACAATCGATTAAAATTTTAACCCATTTTTTATGAAAATCGATTTTTAAAAAATCGATTTTTCTTGGCGGGGGCACTCCCGTGCCCCCAGATGTGTCCCTTGTGTTGTAGTTCACAGTGAAAGGAACTGTGCTGAAAGACCAACATATTTTTTTTTTGTGATTTGAACGGGCAAGCGCCCTGGTGTAAAGAGTTTCCCCATACAAAAGTGATACAAAATATGTTCTCTTTCAGCGCTACTACTTTTACAGTAAACTCTATACACGGCTGACGGGACTCATACACAGTACACACCCTAAAGTATTATCACTTAGTTTTGTTATACCCTGTATACTAATATTATGAAGCTGACGTGTTTGTATGTTTGAAAGTGCCAATCTCAGGAACTACTTTTTCGATTTGAAAAATTATTTTTGTGTTGGATAGCCTATTTACCGAGGAAGGCTAGGAGTTAATAAATAATGCCGTTTTTTGTATTTTCCTGAAAATTCATGTTTTTTATTATTTTTTTTTTTTTATCTTTTTATTTTACAGAGGCTTTTAACACTCAGTGTTAATGTAAAATTCATGTTATGATTGAATTTATGGATCAAACTATTTGAATATGTGTAGTGAGCATTACACAAAATCTATGTCAATTCGTACTTATTTACTCGAACAAAACGAAAGAGGGAAGCATAACCTACTTACCTAGTTCTATTGTAATAAATATTTTTATAATGAAGAATGTTTTAATAGTTTTAGTGTTTCAGTTTTGTAACAGTTATTAGTTAAACCTTTAAAATTATATATTTTATTAATGCATATTAATTTATAACTAAACATACTTCGGTTAAAAACATACTACTTCGGTAAAAGAAATCTTCAAAATTCTACATCGCTTGAGCTTTTACTTAGACTTAGGTACTCTCTAAATATAAAGTGCTATGCTATTATATTATGTAATAAAACTAATAATAGAACAACTATTACCTTCTCTCCCAACGGTGCAAAAACAAAGTTAAGAAAATCTTTTTACAATTTAACCACCCGTCGGACTGTCTTCAATGAAAATTGTACCTAATTAGATTTTTTATGTAAAGAAAAAAGAAGTAGGTACCTATATCTTTAATTTAATGTAGCGCCATTCACATTTCAACGATAACTTAACTTAAATTCATGTAGAATTGCGTATCGAATAGTATAGGAGAAGGTGGTAATGTGGCCCCCCACTTTGTTTATCAAGCTTTATTAAAAAATACAGGAGTCAGAAACCTAAAAAATACATTATGGGACTTCTCATTCATTTGTTTAAACATGTCTTATTAGGGAATAAATAAAACTCGTACAGGATTATCTAAAAAAATATTTATTCTTGACTCATCACATTTGGTATCTTGAGATCAAGTGTTGGTAATGTGGCCCCCTGGGGGGGTCATATTAAATGTATTGCAGAAGTGAAACTTAACGGCAAATATCACAAATGTAATAGCCACCTTCAGAACCTATACAGGTTACATAAGCCCATAAGTCACAACTTTGACACTGTACCCATGGCTTTCCAGCTCTGTCATTGGAACAAATTGTGTCGCAGAACATACATGGCACGTCCGCGTTTTCAGGAACCATATTTGTATACGAGTCGTCATAATCGGTATTTACGGCGTCTTCGTTACTTTCAGAGCTACTGCTGGATATTGTAGTGTCTCTCTGGCGTCAAACGGCATTCCTACCAAAGCCTTCTCCATAGTGGCTGTCTTCTACGTCATGAAACTCTCTTACATGTAATGTGACCCCCGGGGCCACATTACGACCAATGTGAGGGGGCCAAATTACCAGTATTGCTAACATTTAAACAATTAACGTTCCAAAAATATTTATTAAATGTCTAATTTTATATTTACCTTTTAAATTCCGTAGGAGAAGAGTTTGATGTATCCGTTGTTCGAACCCAAAAGCCAAATCTTTCTATTTTTTAACAACTATCGAAACAAAATCACACACACTTAAAAGTTTCGCCGGTCGCAAGTTTGAACTCGATCAAATGATAATCGAACGTGACAGCCTCTGTTGGATTTGTACGGCACTAAATTAGCAGCATACCGCGAGCATCCCGTTGCACCAAAATTATATTAGATAGCGTTGTTAAAACATTAAAATATTGAAGGGGGCCAATATATATGCAGGGGCCACATTACCACCTTTTCCCAATACTAATATAGAACATAAAGATCCTAGAGCACTTAACAAAAACACATCTTTTTATAATTTAAACACGTATCGGAATAAATTAAACAAACCAGCCGCTTAAATTCGAATTACGCTTAATTACCACGCTTAAAACTAATTTAAATCTTCGCAATTGGTGTTTAAATTGAATAAAATAAATGAATCAAAACATTAAATCTGCCCGCCTTAAACAGGCGTACGATCGATATTGGGCGGGGTAAGGCGGGCGGTAGAAGTAAATAAGGTTTTGGGCAGCTTCTGATTGGTTGTTGCGGGTTGGGGGCGGGGCTTAGCAGGGGCGTGGCTGCGATTGGTCGAAAACGTAGTCAGTAGCGAGCGAGCTCTGAGAGCGTTGTGTTGTGACAGTTAGTGTGGTTGTGAGGTAAGTTTTTTTTTGTGATAAAATAAAGCAATGACGAGTTTTAAAACTTTATTTTATAGACTCACCAACAGAACAGCATTTGTGACATTTCAAATTTGTACATAAAATTTGTTTAGAGATAAAATGAGTTCAAATGACAGGTGAAGTACCTACAGCATGCGTATGCGACAAAAATTAACATTTATAGCTGACTAAAGTTAAAAAACATTATGTTCTTCGTGACTGTTTGATTTTATTAAAAACTAGCTGTCCCGGTGAACTTCGTGTCACTTTAAAACCTTCCCTGGACTTCTACGAATATTTTAAGAACTAAAATCAGCCCAATCCGTTCAGCCGTTTTCGAGTTTTAGCGCGACTTACACATTTGAAAATCCATTTTTATATATAAGAGATAATTTTTAAGTTAAAAAAAACAATTGTGTAGGTACAATACCTTTTTTACAGTCGGGTAGATTATGATTAATTAACAAAAAATCCTTAGAAAATGCTGCCAAAGTAAAAAAAATACTTTCTATAAAAAAATAAAAACTATTTACATAAATATTATATTCCCTAACTAGCGACCCGCCCCGGCGTCGCACGGGTATAAAATATAATATAGCCACTGAAAAAATGAATGAAATCGATAGCCTGTGATCCTTCACGTGGTCTACTTCTTATCTGTGCCAAATAACATAAAAATTGCTCCAGTAGTTCGCGAGATAAGCCCTTTCAAATAATTTCCCCCGTTTTTTCCACATTCTCCTATTAGTCTTAGCGTGATAAAATATAGCCTATAGCCTTCCTCGATAAATAGGCTATCTAACACTGAAAGAATCATCAAATCTGTTGCGTAGTTTTAAAGATTAAGGGAACAAAGGGACATGAGGGAAAAAAGCGACTTTGTTTTATTATATGTTTAGATAATGCGTTCGCTGTAGTCTGTACCTTAGGTAGGTACGTTGTTTAGCCCGGCCTCTCATAGAAAACAAGCAATCTAAAACATATCCAACACGGTTTTTTACTTTAACGCGGCGTCACCTTAATAAACTGAAGTGCTAAATAGATAAACAAATTAAACATTACAACGCCCCGGCGAATAATGTCGGACGATGTGCTTTTGGGTTTTTTGGCATCTAGAAGTCAAAATACATCATGTGAATTTTTTTCAGAATATTTACAAAGATATAAAAAAAAAAAAACATGTATTTATTCCATTCAAATGAATTTAATGAAATCGACTTAAATATAATTAGGATCTCATTTTCATTTGAAGTACATATGTAATATGTTATCATACGGTAAAGGGGTTTGTCCGTAACATGTACGGTGCAGGTCCTCAAAATTGGTGCAGTTTTGGTACCAACTACTTAGCTAAAAGCCGAGCTTTAATATTGTGAGGGCTCGCGTCGTTTTTCTGCGTGCTAATAATCTTTAGGGCAGTTTTTATATTTTAATAGTAACCAAACCTTGACTGTCTGATGATGATCACATCTACATAATAAAAATTACTATGTTAAAGCACAAATCAATAGACGTGATAGTTTTTCAATTTTCCGTAAAGTGCACCATAAAAGTGCTCAGGTTGTGGAATATAGTAGGGCTCGCTTCGCTCGCTCTGATTATATGAACAATATCCCTGTGTCTTTCTTCTTATCATAATAACTAGCTGTCCCGGTGAACTTCGTGTCACTTTAAAACCTTCCCTGGACTTCTACGAATATTTTAAGACTAAAATCAGCCCAATCCGTTCAGCCGTTTTCGAGTTTTAGCGCGACTAACACATTTGAAAATCCATTTTTATATATATAGATTATTTACTTATATCCACATAAGTTGCCGCTTGGTAACAAAGCAAACAATTTTTTTTAACTCAAGTTTACGCTACGTTTTTATAATAAATTTAAGACAGAAAATAAATGAAAATATAGTCTGTCAAGAATGAGAAAAAAAAATGGCAACATCGTAGTGTTATCCCTTTTTTCTTGGATTGATTTGAAAGGGATGACACTACGATGTTGCCACTTTTTAATTTCTTACCATACAATACGAGGGCTGCTATTTATGTATCCGGAATTAAAAAAAGAAACAAACATATATCATTTAATATGGTTTTATTGCTTTTCAAAATATTCGCCGCGATGATCGACACACTTTTGCATACGCTGGAACCAATTTTCATAGCACTTTTTCCATTCTGATTGAGGTATCTCCAAAACGTGCATTTTGAACGCATCAACAGCCTCTTCGCGGCTCGAAAAACGTTGACCACGTAATTTGTTCTTCGCGTATGGAAATAAAAAGAAATCGTTAGGTGCCAAATCAGGGCTGTTCGGCGGACGACCAGTCAATTCGATCTTTTGACCCTCCAAAAACTGAGTTGTTTCAGCTGAGGTGTGACAGCTAGCATTGTCGTGATGTAATATGATTCTGCGTTGTCGGTTGTCCTTTCTTATTTCTTCAAAGACTTCTGGTAAACAAATGGTCGTATACCATTCAGAATTAACCGTTTTACGATTCTCTAATGGCACTGTAGCCACATGTCCATTAATTCCAAAAAAACAGGCGACCATTTGCTTCAAAGTACTTTTTGCACGAGTAACTTTTGTTGGTTTCGGCTCATCTTGGAACACCCACACCGTTGACTGTTGTTTAGTTTCGGGGTCATATGCATAGATCCAAGATTCATCACCTGTGTAGATATTATAAACGGCTTTTGACGTACCACGGTTGTATTTTTTTATCATTTTTTTGCACCAATCGACACGAGCCCGTTTTTGATCGATTGTCAAGTTGTGCGGAATCCAACGCGAACATATTTTTTTTACAGCCAAATGTTCGTGTAATATCTTATGTATGCTCGTCATACTTATGCCTAAGGACGCCTCTATCTCGCGATATGTAACATGACGATCAAGCATTATTAGTTCCCGCACAGCATCTATATTTTGTGGGACAACAGCTGTTTTTGGGCGACCTTCTTTATTTTCATCCATGAGCATAGACCGCCCACGATTAAACTCACTGTACCAGTGATAAACAGTGGTTTTTGATGGTGCTTCATCTCCAAAAGTTGCGGTGAGTTGAATAAAGCACTGTTGTTGATTTAGCCCACGCCGAAAATCGTAGTAAATCATTGCACGAAAATGTTCACGCGTTAAATCCATGGCAAATGAAGACACGCAATTTTCAAAATGACGCCACAATGGAAAAATTATTGACAGTCACATGAAACAAAATGTATTCTTCAACCAAAGAGTTCTATTTTCAAATGTTGTAATTACTTTTTAAATATTGTTCTTGTAAGTGGCCAGTTCCGGATACATAAATAGCAGCCCTCGTACGTCGAGTCGCACGCACACAAACACCGTGCTGAAATCTGGCAACGCCGCTCTGCCGCGGCCGGTCGGAGTGCGGGGTGTTAGGTTAGGTTAGTGTTAGGTTAGATTAGTTTTTCGTTACGGAATTTCTTGATTCGGTCACCGCGCTTAAAGCGCGATAAAAGCTATGGAAAGTGATAATACTTTAGGGCAGTGGTTGTTAACCGGTGGTCCGCGGACCAATGGTGGTCCCTGAAGGCATTCATAGTGGTCCGCGGAGCCATCCTAATAATACGACGTGAGAATTCAGAAGTTAGTAAAGATCAGTAAGCAGTCACAAAAATGACATTAAAATAAAATCTCAAACTTTTAGATATTTGCCAAATGAAAAATGAGTGGTAATTTATAGTTGTGCTTGTTTTCTTTATCAAACCACCCTCAACTAAGGCTTTGTCCACATCTGTATCAGATCTCCGATCAGATCTCCGTCGCGTAGCATCGAAGCGTATCATGATCGCTAATGTGGACGCAAAATGATCGCGATCATCGGGGCGTATCATGATACGAAGTGTATCATGATCGCGATCATTTTGCGTCCACACTAGCGATCATGATACGCTTCGATGCTACGCGACGGAGATCTGATCGCGAAAATGATACAGATGTGGACAAAGCCTTAGGTAAACCAATGATGTTCCCCGGAAAGACAAATACATATTTGGTAACATGGTCCCTCATGACTAAAAGGTTAAGAACCACTGCTTTAGGGTGTGTCTCGTATATAAAGTTAACTGTGAAATTAACAGCACTGAACTTTTTAGGTGCATTCATACGGACAAGTTAATGACATTGTGGCGTTTCCCATAGAAACATGAAACCCAAAACTTACACTTCAGCGTTGCTACTTCTTCAGTTAACTCTAACTATATTATGAGAAGCACATACTCATTTTGTATTAATTAGCAGACAAAGTTTTTTGGGAAACAAAAAACTTCGTCTGAGCAAATTTCTGTTATTATGATTGCGATTAAGAAGGTTTTAAAACATTAATAAGTTAAAATACTTCTGCATAATTTTTATCGTCTTTGCATCATATTTATATAGTTAATTATATAATAAATATACAATAAATATGATTTGCTCTTGTTGGCATCGCAGAGTAATGTTATATATATATGATGTAGCTTAGGCAAAGATTTCCTCGAATTACATTTTATGTGTTAAATAGTCCATCCAACACAAAAAAAAATCGATCTAGCAGTTCCTAAGATCAGCACATGGAAACAAATAACGGAAGCCCTCAACTAAACAAAATATTCAGCTTTATAGCTATTTAGTATTAAGGTTTAAAGAAAAAGAACAAGTTGCACCGGATTTTATTGGTATGCGTTTAGGACAATGCAGGCTGATCACCTGATTGTCTGTAAATGGCATGTAAAAAGTCGGTCGTCCGTCCCACTGGGTTATGAGAGTAAAGGAATAGAGAGTGCTCTTGTGTACTGCGCACACACTTGGACACTATAAAATTACTCCTGCGTAGCTGGCCTGGTTTCAATGAAACCGGCCACCGTCACCGAAACCGGTGTGGGAGCTATTCAGTGACGGATTAAGACTACTTGATGCCCTAAGCAATCTAAGCCTGTGTCCCCCCCCCCCCCCCCATCCGTATGTCAACTAGAATCGGTCTTTAATCTTTAACCACCTAAAAACATAAGTTTTTTTCCTAGAAACTTTTTTGGTGTGGTTTTTGGTGACGTGAGAGTAAAACGTGATGCCCTAAGGACAGATGTTTTTAGTCCTTCTTCTGGTGCCCCCTCAGACGTGATGCCCTAGGCAATTGCTTAATTTGATTAAGGGTTAATCCGTCACTGGAGCTATTATTATTATTATTCTATTGTACCTCCAGTAAATTAGTGTATATTTTACCTGCAGATTCGGCTGTATCTGTCATGTCATCCATAGATGCTGCCGGTTAGCGTTGATAGGCGTACTGTTCTTCTGAAAAGAAAGATTTTGATTAAGTAAAATTTTGGCCAGTTAAAGGTATATACATACTTACAGCGAGGGAAAATCGACGTATGTCGATATATATATATTATGTAATATATTATGTACTTATTAAAACAACTTATAATTTATATAATTTATAAATACCTACTACAGACTACGGAGTACGAGTAAGAAGTGTGGCAATCAGAGGCGTAGCAATAGGATGACAGGAACTGGCAAAATGCTTAGAAATATTTTTATAGATTGATTGTGCCTGTATTATTCTCTCGATTGTGGATTCGTGGAAATCTATTGTTTTCGCGGTCGAATTCGACCGCTTGGGAGTTGAAGCATTATTAACGTGACGTGACGTTATTACTAACTAGCGACCCGCCCCGGCTTCGCACGGGTATACAATATATAGCCACTGAAAAAATGATTAAAATTGATTCAGCAGTTTTGTTTTATATTTATTATTACTACCCGTGGCCCGTATTGGTCGGTATAGGCAAATCAGTAGGGATCATTGCAGGTATTCTTGGCATAATATGAGCTAATTCACCAGCTGCAGGGCCGGTCATAATCTTCGTTTCGAACTTTCGTCGGTCGTCAAAATTTCGGTTTCGAAGCCTTGCCCACTTCGAAACGGGCGTAAATTGAAGTTTCGAAGCCTTGCCCACTTCGAAACGGGCGTAAATCGCAATTTTTAATTTCGCCATAACTTCTAAACCAACCGTCCAATTTTAATCATTCAAACACCAAATATTATCTACACAAATTGTACTTTTAGTGATGAAATAATTTATTTTGATAAGGATTATCAGTATGAGTAAAATAAATGCGTTTAAATGTAGTCCAAAAAAAATCAAGATTCTTAAATAAAAAAATGATTGTTGTGCCTCACTTGATATAGATAGGTATAGTGTGTCGTGGACATTTTTGTAGATATTTATAAGATCTACATTTACTTAGAACATTGTATGGTTCAATCTTTTATAGTTTAGGCAGCGTACGCAAAATAAGTAACTTTTCTGGTTGATTTTTTTCACCTTGTTTTAGAAAAACCCAAATTTCTTACGGAACCCTATATTTTCCAAAATAAAAAGTAGCCTATGTTACTCGTAAATAATGTAGCTTTCGAATGGCGAAAGAATTTTTAAAATCGGTCTAGTAGTTTTTGAGCCTATTCATTACAATTAAACAAACAAACAAACAAAGTTTACCTCTTTATAATATTAGTATAGATTGAGCTTCACCAATTTGCCACAGGCCCCAGATGGTATAGTTGCGCCACGTTTATAAGGTTAAAACCGTAGTCGTTATATCGATTAATAGACCAGGTGAAACTCATACATACTTGAGTGGTGGCGGCACGGCGCCCCGCGGTACAGCTGTGCACGGCTCAGCACGGCTCGGCTCGGCACAGGCCGTCGCGGCTTCGCTTGGCTTCGCTCGGCACGGCACTGCTCGGCTCCGCTAGCTCGGCCTGTAGGCTCGGCATCGCTCGGCTCGGTATGGCTCGGCTCCGCTAGGCTCAGCTCGGCCCGGGTCGACGGGCTCTGCACGGCACGGCGTAGCCGCCACTACACCGCACTCGTGTACGCACTGCACCGTACACGCCACAAGGAATTGCCTCTTTCAATCTATAAAAACAAAAAAAAAAGTTAAACGACTATTGTAATGTGCACCACAACTACCTATTATTATCTACTGCTTTAAACTGACTTAAATAAACTAGCCGAGCTTTGTGAGGGCACGCGTCGTGGCACCTTGACTAACTGATGATAGCACATCTACATAATATTAATAAAAATTACTATGTCAAAGCACAAATCAATAGGCGTGATAGTTTTTCCGTAAAGTGTACCACAAAATGTTCAGGTTGTGGGATATACTAGGGATCGCTTCGCTCGGCCTGGTTATATTGTATTACAATGTTTTGTTAGTCGATTTACTTTTGCGCTAAACTGATTTGCACTTGACCTTTCTTCATACAATTATCTTTACTAGCTGACCCGGCAAACGTAACGTTGTTTTGCCATATAAATTACTTATAACTAGTATCAATATAAAAAGTAGATAAAAACCTATTCTCAGGCCTAACGAATCTACATACAAAATTTCATTAAAAACGGCTCAACGTTTTGGAGGATTTTGCGTACTTACAAACACTGTGACACGTCACACGAGAATTTTATATTTTAGATATTATATACCTGTGTAGTTCCGGTGCTGAGCACGTGGTCCTCAATGTGGTCCTACAGAACACATCACGACTTCGATCACGAAACAAAGTCGCCAGGTATCGAAACCGTACGCTCGCGAGGCAGCTAATCGAGGGATGCAATATCAACCTCGGCTGCAGAACGAAACGCGCACAAAAGTACGAAAAGTTTCCGGGGCACCGGGATGAGTCCGGACTCATCATCACGACCACACAACACGGCCTCGAGACTCGAGAGTCGAGACCACAAACTACATAGGGATACTTCATACTGCGTATGTCGAGCGAAGTCCAGTTCCGATATCATCTAGAGGGTAAGGCCAAATTAGCCTCGAAGAAACTTGTTGTTCTTAACAGAGCGAGACAGTACTTCAGTCCGGACCAACGCTTATAACTCTACAAGGCGCAGGTTCGGCCTCATATGGAATATTGTTCTCATCTCTGGGCAGGGGCGCCTAAATACCAACTGCTCCCTCTGGATCGTATCCAACGAAGGGCCGCTCGAATTGTTGACTGCCATAGTGTTTCAAACAGCTTGGACCCCTTGGAATTACGCCGAGATGTAGCTTCACTCTGCATCCTCTATCGGTTGTATCACGGGGAGTGCTCTGAGGAATTGTTCGGAATCATACCACCGGCAACTTTTCGCCATCGTCCCACGCGAAAAACATACCATCCTCATCACCTTGATGAGTGGCAGTCTTCCACAGTGCGTTTTTCGCGTAACTTTCTACCGCGCACTGTAAAACTCTGGAACGAACTGTCACCAGCAGTATTTCTGGACCTATACGACCTGCAAACCTTCAAGAAAAGAGCGTATTCCCTCTTAAAAGGCCGGCAACGCACCTGCAGCTCTTCTGATGTTGCGAGTGTCCATGGGCGACGGTAGTTGCTTACCATCAGGTGACCCGTTTGCTCGTTTGCCCCCTTATTTAATAAAAAAAAATACGCGTATAAAATGGCGAAATGAGGTGACAGAAATTGTCAACTTGCTGAAGTTTTATAAACTACCCGAAGATTCGTTAATTATTATTATTTGTGTTGATCGAAATTCGAAAGTCAGAACACATTTTTTAAAATTACTTTTCAGAAATAATTATCGTTGTAAACGATAACTAAAAAATTTAATTTCCAAGTTCCAACAATTTATGAAATTTAAATTTCGAACGCAATTTTTTTACATGATGTCTTAACACACGATAATGCCACATAATGCTATTTCGCTCAAGCCCACTTTGAAACTCCAATAAAAAAAAGCATTTGAATAAACCATACAGTGTCATAGAGAAAAATAAACATACAGTTCGACACATAGATAAAGTATTATAGTATAGATGTAATCTTATAGGCCTGGAGATAGTGACACAAAATTCTTGGTGATTTGTTCCAGTATGGCGGTTTTACAGGGGTATAATTACGTAAAGGCGAAAAGGAAAATGATGGTCATAGCGCTCGCACTGGCAGCCCAAACGCGTGGGCGTTAATCAAACGTGTCGGATAAATAATGAGTGTCGAACGATTTGTTCCACAAAAATGCTTGTATTTTCAGATAGTCAAAAAAAAATAAGTAGGCGAAAGCGTAATGCCATACTTGTCGGGTGCGGCTTACAGCCCGCCATACCGACGCGAATACGTTAATTTTAATAAAAAAATTGAACCATTTGTACCAGGCTAATTTTTGCATAGCTAATCATCGTCGAGTAGCCATTCACGAAAATCACCTTGCCATACTTTTCCGACAGCGCCCAATGGCCGCCATACCACTGCAAAGGTGAAGTTTTTTTTTTCGCCAAACGATTTGTACCACCCTGAAACTTTTTTTAACAGTTCCCTGTATGATCATAAATAGGAGTCTGATAATGCCATACCTGTGGGAGGCAGCGAATGTGAATAATATTTTTTTCAAAATCCTAAGATTTCATACGTAATTCAAACGGTTTTTCAAGTATGGCGCCACTTTTTCCGTCTACTACAAGTATGGCAAATATAATAATGGTCACATTGTATCGTATAATTTCCAAAAATCCAAATGCCATACTGGTACAAATCGTCCAATTTTTATCACTTTTTTGCTCAAGTCCGATAGTTATCCCGCCCCATGGTTACAATATGTAACAATTTTTTTTTGGTACAATTGTCAAATGACGAGACTACAATGATGCCATGATGTAAAAAATGATTTTACGTATCTTATAGTCGTATTTTTAAAACGTGTCAAATAAATAAGTATTTCAAGTATGGCAGCACAAACAACAAAAATAATAACGGTCATATTTTGTCAAATACTTTCCAAAAATTTAAATGCCATACTGGTAGAAATCGTTTGGCGAAAAAAAAAATTACACCTTTGCCCACTGCAAATATAGCGGCCATTGGGACCTATCGGAAAAGTATGGCAAGGTGATTTTCGTGAATGGCTACTCGACGATGATTAGCTGTGCAAAAATTAGCCTGGTACAAATGGTTCAATTTTTTTATTAAAATTAACGTATTCGCGTCGGTATGGCGGGCTGTAAGCCGCACCCGACAAGTATGGCATTACGCTTTCGCCTACTTATTTTTTTTCGACTATCTGAAAATACAAGCATTTTTGTGGAACAAATCGTTCGACACTCGTTATTTATCCGACACGTTTGATTAAAGCCCACGCATTTGGGCTGCCAGTGCGAGCGCTATGACCATCATTTTCCTTTTCGCCTTTACGTAATTATACCCCTGTAAAACCGCCATACTGGAACAAATCACCAAGAATTTTGTGTCACTATCTCCAGGCCTATTAGCCCGTCATCGCGTGGCGATTTTGTGCTTATTTGTGCGTGTATTTTCTTGAATATTTCTGTTTGTTGATCATTTTGAAGCACAATATAATTCAGAAAATAAAGTCATTTAGTTTATAATATCGATAAACTATAATAGTTCAAGTAATGAGAATCCGTAAATACACGTAAAAAGCTATGCAATTTTTGTAGACAAATTATTAATTGATGTGACATTTTTAGCACTAATGCCTTATATAGCACAAATGAGGGATTATTTAACTTATGAATTATCTTTTTAGCTTACAAAAATACCGATTGAAAAGCCCAAAAAACGTTGTTCAAAACTTACGTATTTAATGTTAAATCCACGAGTTTGAGGCATTGTTTGGCCATTCTTATGGTTTGTTATTTAGCGGAACCACAAAACTCAACAATATCTAGCATAAAATGTTCACTAAAAACCTTTATTAACACTTTCATTGCATGAAATATGCAGACCGACTCCTTTGTTATGTCCTAGTAAGTAGGACATAACATTACACGCTTTTGACGCTTATACACCGATATAAGGCTCTCTCCTAGTGTATAGTATCTCAATGGTTAGACAAGGCTAATAACTGCTATTAATTATGAACGTGGCGAGAAAAGAACTATCGCTTCTATCATACAAAAACGTCATTTTTGACAGTTCTCCTTTACCAGCAGCGCCCATTGACATAAAAATATATCATTGACATAAGGTAAATGACTAGTAGATTGGAAAGTACCAGTCATTGGAAAGAGCACAAAAACGCAATATTTATTAATGTTGCTTTAAAAGTTTCCTGTTTTTAAAGTAAAAGAACGCCTGTTTTTTAAGAAAAACAGTCAGTTTTCAAAGCAACATTAATAAATATGGTGTTTTTGTGCTTTTTCCAATGACTAGTACTGTACAATCTACTAGTCATTTACCCTATCCATTTAAAGCTTTGCTGAACTGTACATCGAATAAACTTAGTGATCTGTCAACTGGTTTTTACATAACGCGACCAAATTATGTAGGTCCAACCCTGCCTATGAATTAACTTCTCTGATAGGGAATGGTTCACTTGTGTTTTAACTTTTAGGTTACTTTAAATCCTTTAAATCTAGGTTTTGACAAAAAAGGTATTAAACCGACGATATTAAAATTGACTTTTACTTACGTATAAACGTAAACTAAGAATATTCGACGAACTTAACTTACATTTGTATCTAGTCTAGATATTATTATTACAACAACGTCGTCGCAATTTGATTCACCCACGATTCAAAAGAGGTTCCTTTCAGTTTACTGGCTTTGCTTAGACAGTGGCGTAGCTAGGGTTGGTCGCCCCCTTAACCCTTTTTTAGAAAAATACATATGTGTGACACTCGGGGAAATTGCATAGCTTTTTTATCAACATCTGCAATTATTATATTTCGCATACGTCTAGTCGCTTGCACACAAACACCGTGCCGAAGTCTGGCAACGTCGCGCCGATCGGCACAGCGTGCAGCGGTGCGGCGAGCACCACACCCCGAGCCACACAGAGCCGAAGTCTGTCAAACTGAAACGACTTTAGACGAATGTTAGATGTTTTTCGTTACGGAATTACTTGATTTGGTCGCCGCGCTCAAAGCGCTCACACTGGATAGATTTAGTCGATCAAAACCATGGTCGATTCATAACTATTTTTAAAATCGAATAATTTATTTAAAAAAAACATTTTAAGTCAAGAGTATTAGTCAAACGACTTACCAAAATCACTAAGCGCTGAGCAACAGATAAGCGAAGATTTAATTTATGTCCCTTATTAAATATACATACTTGTCGAAACAGGGCCCCGGCCCTGGGGCATTGGGGGCCTAATTGAAAGACAAACAGGGCCCCGCCGACGGGCCCCCGCCAGCCGCATTCATTATTCTTACATTAACTCCGCCTTCACATTGACAATATGACTTTTTAATCTTACTTTGTTTAATCTATATCTGTTTGTTATCGATGTTTTGTTGAATTAATTATTTTATTTTTGGATTGTTGGAATAATTTTCATTATTTTAAGTAACAACATTTACTGTCATTGAGTATTCGTAGTAAATCGATATCATCTTTTTACGTTTCCTTGTTTATTATTATGGATAGGTTACCTATAGCATAATATATTTTATTCAATACTAGATGATGCCCGCAACTCCGTTGCGCCAAAAGTCAAAACTCGTTTGGGCGTGAAGAGGTAACAGACAGACAGACGGACAGACAGACATACTTTCGCATTTATATTACCTACCTATGTCTTATCGGTTGTTTCGCAATAACCGATAAGACATAGGTCAAAAGCGTATTCTCAAGCTCTATTTTTGTAGTAAAAAAAAAAGTTCGACAGTTATTTCTTTGTTTACAGGAAAAATTTTTTTAGGGTTCCGTACCCAAAGGGTAAAAACGGGACCCTATTACTAAGACTTCGATGTCTGTCCGTCTGTCCGTCCGTCCGTCCGTCCGTCCGTCTGTCTGTCTCCAGGCTGTAACTCAAGAACCGCTATAGCTAGACTTCTGAAATTTTCACAGATTGTGTATTTCGGTTGCCGCTATAACAACAAATACTAAAAACAAAATAAAATTGATATTTAAGGGTGGCTCCCATACAACAAACATGATTTTTTCGGCCTTTTTTGCTCTATATCAGTAATGGCAACAGGTAGGCACATGATATTTTCACGAAGGCCTTTATTGTATGTCTACGTCAATAATTAATAATAATATTTAAAAAAAAATTAAGGGGGGCTCCCATACAAAAAACACAATTTTGGCCTATTTTTGCTCTCTAACGGTACGGAACCCTTCGTGCGCGAGTCCAACTTGCACTTGGCCGATTATTTTATTATTAAACATTTATATTGTTATGTGTTTCATGCACAAAATTCCCATCAACGAATTCCTAAACAAACTCATATAATTTGAATAAATAAGGAATTCGCGAGCAAAAAAGTTTAAATAAAGCGAGATTGTCATAAAAATCATAAAAATGCAAATGGCACGGAATTAACTTATAAAAGTAATTGAATAGCGCGCGCTCCGTGATTATGTTGATTTGAAAATCGAATGACTTCTTCTTCTTCTACCCTCTTTATTAAAATTACACATTGGCACACCGCACAACGAAATAATATTGTTATCGCCATTGATTCAATTTATAATATTTGATATTGTTAAAAAATAGATCTAGATAATATGAATAATATGCCGATTGGACGATATTATAGATACCAAAAATTAAAACCTGCATTCTGGTTCTTCTTAGCTTTCATACTTGAATTTCTTCTGTGTGGGTTTGCACCGAACAGACTCCGAAATGACTGTACCAATGGGCAATGTTGATATTCGAGTTTCGACAGACAATCGTTGCAGACAAGTAGACTACGTCAAAATTAGATAAGTAAGTAATTTAAAAATGTACGGTTGATTTTGCGCGTACAGAGTCGCTGAAATTTGGAAACAATAAGTTAAGATACAGCGAAAGAACCGCATGCAAACTAGTTAATACTTAATAGTAATTATACATTTCATATGATTATGTATAAATGTCACAATTTTATAATCATTTGTCAATTAAAATATCAGTCCAACCTTAAAACCAACATAATATTTTAATACAACATTATCGCTACACATTAATTTAACAAACTCAGAGGCGTATTCATGGTATTAATTCAACAAACAATAGGGGCGCGGGTTATTTAAAAATTCAATTGTGCGAGAAATCCGACCGGCGCTGTTTACATACGCCAGTGTTTTTCAACCTTTTTCATGATGTGACCCCTCTCTGGTATGAAATAATATTTCGCGACCCCTCCACCCTCAGTATTTTTATCATGAAAGTATCCTGTAAACTTATCACACATATCATGAAAGTATAAATTAATATAAGTACTATTTTAATAAAATGCTCCTACTTTTTCTGATCTCATTTTTTCTGTATTCTCATTTCTCGACCTCTGGCATCTAACCCCTCAGCGGGTGCGACCCGCAGGTAGAAAAGCACGGGCATTCGCGATTTTAAAGTTACACAGATGACAGATGCATGGAGAATTATTTAAGAGACATTGTGTGGATGATTTTTTATCCAACTACCCACAAAGAATACTTTGTACCCAAAATTGAATTAAAAACAATATCTGAAAATCTTTCTTCTTGTTGTATGTACAACGTATTACGTATCCCATCATTTTATAACAAGAACAAAAATTTTCACAGCTTTTGTTTCAATTTTATTTATTGTGTCTCTTCGTCTTTACCAAAATCGAATAAATACGACTGAATACAGACTTTTGTACTTGTCCGATACATGAGGAAAGTTGCTTGACGGAAAAGCATCAAAATTGTATGACTGTAACTTAAGTATTCAGTGTTTTGTCCTTGCCCGATACATTAAAGACTAACTAACTACACGTTATACAGGTTTCACAAATTTCAAAGCACTTTGGATTTTCTTTTAAGCCCGTCACAGACTTAGCTATAATATATAATATTAATATTTTTATAGCTAGGCATATTACTATACATTTTCTATACTAAATCCACATGTCACAGAAATATATTATATTATAGCTGAGTGTGCGGTCACGCGAAAATTAGTATAGAAAATATATACCTAGTAATATGCCTAGCTATAAAAATATTAAATATTATAGCTAAGTCTGTGACGGGATTTATTGTCTCTCTCTCTTCTCTGTCAAAATTGTAAAATTACGTCGTATGTATACATATAACAGAGTTTTCCCATCTGTATAGACACTAGACAGTATAGATTTATTCGTAAAATGGTAAATTTCACGTCAGCTATGTCTTAAGTAAATTAATTTAAACCGTTTGTACCATTAAATATTAATCAGGGGCGTCTTCGGCAGCAATTAAGCGAACAAAGTACCGGGTAAATAAGGCGCCCGGCTAAACGCTTGTCATAGAATAACTAATTAACAGAAGCGAATGTTGATTTAATTTTAATTTTAAAATACAGGTGGTTTTCTGAAGAATGGTGTTAGGTAGTTTTCACGCAGGTAACTAGACCGTAGTATTTTACTTAAAATAATTTTAATGAATGAGCAACTGTAATAAATTAAAAAAATTTGGAGATACATACGTAACGGTTCATATATTAAAAATCAAAAGAAGCATAGTTATTAATTAAATTATTATTATATGCTAATCTAAGGGCCTGTTTTTTACCACTTTCCGATAAGTGCCGAACAGGCTATCCACCACTTAACTTGACAGATAAAGTATGGAGAATCTGTCAAAAAAGCTGTGAATAGCCTATTCGGCAGTCGGCGCTTTATCAGAAAGTGGTGAAACAGGACCTAAGCCTAAGCTTAGCCTAAGTTACTACTATAGACACCGAATCTTTAATTTAACAATTTGTTCAGCAATATTCTACTTGCTATACTTAAAAAAATTCCCCCCTATAATAATTATCATAATCATTAGTGTGCTCCTTTCAATATAATATATAATATTGAATAATTTAAAACTACTGTAACCACGTTTTATACGCATGAGCATGCTCAAAGCATTTTTTCTCCAACTAAGCCCCATAAGCGCAATTGTTGGGCCAAATGGTATCTTATGAAGATTAAATAGTATTGGTACACACGGCGAAGTGATTCTCAAAGGAGCACTTGTATTGAATGCCAGCAGAACGGATTTCGGCAGGGTGACCAAACTTTACTTTCTGTTCAATGGTTTTTATTTATGTTATTTTAAAAAGGCTAAAACTTAAAGTTATGCCAGTTTTATGATGAGAAAAAATTGTTTAATATTTAGATTTTCTTTTCATGCAGTTGTTGTTATTGCGAATAAAAAAATCTTTAATTTATTAGTAAGCTAATATCTACACGATGAATCGGAGACAATAATAATCCCACGATATGATATCGAATTATCGTTAAAAATTTGCACTTGCAAGACGAAGTAAAGTCACAAGAACTGCAGAAAATATATTCTAAACCACCTGCAAAAATTAATTAATTAAAAATAACTATGATTTTTCTTAAACTATTTCAACCATACGTCTTGATGGTCTCTTGATCGTTCTGCCCTTTGTTTATTGCACAGGTTTTTCGCGGAGTAAAAAGTAATCTACGTCGACCTGTGACCTGTCCAAAACACACTAGGCCGAAGTTACGCGGCGTAAATTCCGCGTGATTACGCCCGCAATGTATTTTAAATTACTGACGACACACTATTCCGTCGCGTTCCGTCGGTATTATATATTATAAGTCTATGGTATTTTGTATGCGTTTGACATTGCGGACGTAATTTACGCCGCATAACTTCGGCCTAAGACACTAAGTATTGCTACACCAAATGACATGTAAATTAGCGGTTAATAAATAACAACGACTGACAAACAGACGGACACACTCACATATATAAAATTAGTATAAATTAAAAAAAATAACCGTCTCACATCCGCGTTAGTCATGGTCACCCTAGCCACTCGTCGCAGCTCGTGTGTCCCCTCTGCGGATTATCCGCGGAATGCACAACATGTTGTCACAATGCGGCGTGTTCACTACACATCGGCTTTGGGTCAATATTTATCGGTTTTCACCTGCTTGGCGAAATTATTTGGGTTTAACACTCTGCTCGCTTGTGTATTCTATGTGTGGTGCGTGAAAGGCTACGCCTTTTTAGTTTAGTATTCATTGATTAGGCTAAAAGGTGCTCTGTAAAATTATATCCAAATTAATAGTACACTTCAAAAAATATTAGCTTGTAACAACAAACAACTTCAACCTGTCATCATCATCATATCAGCCTATATTCGTCCACTGCTGGACATAGGTCTCTCTCAATGAACGCCAAGATGACCGATCTCCTACTACTCGCATCCAACATGGACCCGCAGCACACGCACTTCAACCTGTATATTATAATAATTACTCGTACTTATAAACAAAACATAAAGTGTACCCCTACCCAACTTGAGTGCTAGTTTGGGGCAGTTTGAATTCACATTGTTGTGATTTATCTCGACATTTTGGTATTTATCTACTTTTTGCACAACCTTCAAAGTTGGCGCAGCAATTTTATGATTTACCGTACCTACTTACATTTTTCTGACTAATATACCATTGAGGAAATTGATTCCTATTTCCTAGGCAGTTGACGGACCTACGTCATATTGTGGTCGGCTTATGTCAATTCAATGTTAGCTGTAATCGATCGGATGGGTTTGACGTAAAATGACCAAATTACTTAGGTCTGCCAACTGTCTAGGAATCAACTTCTCTGATAGTACTTTATAGAATGTAGATTTTTCAAATAAATACCTCAAAATATTGTTGAATCATAAACTTTTCTATCCAATGTCCGTTACGTCCTTTTCCAAAGAAATACTTTCAACTTCTCCAAAGTTAAATAACTTTGATTCAATTATTTTCTTCGGTTTTCACCGATTGAATCACGTATGACAGATATAAATCTCATCCCTACAGCGATTAGTTCCGATCGCATGTGGCCCCCGGGACTTCGGGACTGGGACCGGGACTAGCGGGATCCGGGACTGGCGATATTCCATATGGTATATCTGCTGGACCGTGTTTAATTGTAAACCTGTTTCGTTGCTACTTGCTGTTCTTAATGTATGCAAATGTTTTTGACATCAATAACAAAGAGGATATAAATTAGTCAATAAAATGTTTTTGTTAATAACTTAGCGGGCCCCTAGAGTCTAGAACTTTAGACGATCAATTTTATTGTGCAGAATCACGTGTTGTGCATTATTATTGACCGTCTAGGGTTGATATAGAACGCGCCCGCCTTTTAATCTTATTGTCAAATAAATTGATCAATAATATTGTTCAATGATACTATACCAAATGGGCCCACTTAGAGCACATGGTAACTTAAAGAGTATGTTGAAATATTATCATAAATATTGCTTCTTCTCTGTGTCTGCTATAAAAATTTGAAAACGTCTTCATTTCACGGCTCCTATAAAGTAGAGCTTATGAAAATAATACCCGTTTTCACCAACACCTAAAATTTAGGTGTCCCTTAAGCCAATATAAGGGGCACCTAACGCAAGTTTTGTTCTTGATGAATTGACAACCCTGTAACTCTTAGGTGACGTATATCACTACATAGTATAAAACAAAGTCGCTTTTTCTGTCTTCATGTCCCTTTGTTCCCTTTAATTGCGGTTTTCTTTAATAGATAGGGTGATTAAAGAGGAAGGTTTGTGATAAACTATGTATATTTATGGGAGTTCGCTATTTTACAAGTAAAATATCAGACGGCCATTCTATAACAGATTCATTGTCAAGGCAACCGTCACCTAACGTCGCCGTCGTCGCCACATACGTCACCTAAGTGTACGGGGTCGTCAATTCATCTCGTAAATTATAAACGTCACCTATGGTTTGACGGATGAATCGCATATTCAAATAAACGTCACCTAAGAGTTACGGGGTTGTCAATCCATCGCGCAAATTATAATGGTTTAGGTGTCACTTAAACGTTGGTGAAAACAAAACTTGCGTTAGGTGCCCCTTATATTGGCTTAAGGGACACCTAAATTTTAGGTGTTGTTGGTGAAAGCGGGCATAAGTTTACTTTAACGGTTTTTGAACCAATACATAACGAAAACTTAGGACTGTCGTAAATTCTACGAGTACGTATCTGTCTTTATTTCTTTGTTTTATTTAAAGTACAGTTTATTGTCATTACATAATACCTTTTTAACCCATCAAGCGGCAAGCCCCGTACGAGCACCGGTGATCGCGACAACAATAGAATACAATAGCAATTCCGAGAATCCCCGATCGAAGTATTAATAACGAAACAAATAACTAGAATGTTCAACCAATAAACCACAATCCTACCCGCAATAGCCAATTATTTCATAACACAAACCCACAGAAAAAAAGAAAAAAAAGCATAAATCAATGAAAAAAAAAACCATTACGTCGTCACCGAATCTCATTATACTAACACCAGAATGTAACATATGCAATCATTATTGTAATGCCATTTAACGTTATCAATTGCCCCTGCCATGCCACTGGCACTGGGGTGGCAAATTAACTACTCACACCCCTGACGTTGCCAACATAATTAATGTACCAGTAGTTCTATCAAAAATAATTGTCATCAAAACTGTTATTATTTTGTGTTTGATAAGCTTATTTTGCTGATTATTTACAGCAGGGCTAGCTCGTAAGTTTTCCGTTGCTCAGCGTGCTATGGAGCGCGCTATGCTCGGAGTTTCTTTGGCGTATCAAGCTTCGTAATCAAACAATTCGTCAAAGAACTAAAGTCACTGACATAGTGCAGAGAATCAGTACGCTGAAGTGGAACTGGGCTGGTCACGTAGCTCGAACAACAGACTGGACTCGAACTCAACCTGGTTGAATGTCACTCGTGTATATATACACGAAAAATGTCTACCGAATACATGCATAAAGTATACATGTATTCGGATCACATTTTGTAGCCTTTTGGTGCACTTTTTTTGACGGGGTTACTCTTCCTGTAGTTTTAAGTTCACTGGTAAAAACTGTGAAACTCGCGCCAGATTTTCGTGTTGATCGAAAAACCATTATAGAAAACGCGTAAGACGGTTGGAGAGTGTTTTGTGTCGAACTCGAACGAAATGTACAGTCGGGGAAATGAGTTGTTTAGCAGAAATGTACAGTCGGGGAAAATTGTGCTAAGCAGAAATGTACAGTCGGGGAAATGATATGTTTAGCAGAAATGTACAGTCGGGGAAAATTGTGCTAAGCAGAAATGTACAGTCGGGGAAAATTGTGCTAAGCAGAAATGTACAGTCGGGGAAATGAGTTGTTTAGCAGAAATGTACAGTCGGGGAAAATTGTGCTAAGCAGAAATGTACAGTCGGGGAAATGAGTTGTTTAGCAGAAATTTACAGTCGGGGAAAATTGTGCTAAGCAGAAATGTACAGTCGGAGAAAATTGTGCTAAGCAGAAATGTACAGTCGGGGAAATGAGTTGTTTAGCAGAAATGTGCAGTCGGGGAAAATTGTGCTAAGCAGAAATGTACAGTCGGGGAAATGAGTTGTTTAGCAGAAATGTACAGTCGGGGAAAATTGTGCTAATCAGAAATGTACAGTCGGGAAATGAGTTGCTTAGCAGAAATGTACAGTCGGGGAAATGAGTTGTTTAGCAGAAATGTACAGTCGGGGAAAATTGTGTTAAGCAGAAATGTACAGTCGGGGAAATGAGTTGTTTAGCAGAAATGTACAGTCGGGGAAAATTGTGCTAAGCAGAAATGTACAGTCGGGGAAATGAGTTGTTTAACAGAAATGTACAGTCGGGGAAATGAGTTGTTTAGCAGAAATGTACAGTCGGGGAAAATTGTGCTAAACAGAAATGTACAGTCGGGGAAATGAGTTGTTTAGCAGAAATGTACAGTAGGGGAAAATTGTGCTAAGCAGAAATGTACAGTCGGGTAAATGAGTTGTTTAGCAGAAATGTACAGTCGGGGAAATGAGTTCTTTAGCAGACGCGCTGATTAAGGCCGCGTTTCCACCTGCAAGACAACTGTCGCGAGAAGTGTCTGACAGTCTGTCTGACAGCAGCTTTTTTTTCGATTGTCGATATTTTTTAATCGATTGGAAGGGTTTCGATTAATTAATTAAAACAATCGTTTTTTATTTTTTTTTATTTTTTTTAAATCGATTTTCATAAAAAATGGGTTAAAAAAATAATGCACAACGTTAATAATCAAGTTTTCACTTCTGCCGGCACTCCCGGAGTGCAACCCGTCTTTTTTTTTGTTTGCAATTCTGCTTTTTATAATCAAAATATTGAAACCCAAAGACATACTGTAACAGATATGCCATAATGGATTAAGTACGGTCCCTCACCACGCCCCATGTTTGAGTTTTAAACGAGGGTTTGAAGTGCCATCGTGACATGTTTTGTTAACTTTCGTTTCACGGATGTCAATTTATTTCACTTGTTAATGTCCGTTTAGGGTTTAAAGTTTAAGTTTTTTTGTCATCTAGTATTTCCTAGTAGGTACTTACCTATTTATTGTCTTACTACCCGCGTTTTCTTGTGAAAGTAAATAATAAATTGCACGGTAATGTATTAAGGATGTCGGTTAACTCCATGCCAAATTTTATCTATCACTCTAGCCGTTTAAGCGTGAAGAAGTAACAAACATACAAACCTGTGTCTTTTATAATATTAGTATGATAACTTCCAATTCTAATAAGTAAAAACTGTCTTACTTAATTCGAAAGATACTGATGAGAAAATGAAAGAGTTTTCTACACAAAACCAAAAAACATCAAAGTGTTATTAATTTACATTAACCTATCAAGCCCCATAAGAGCACCGGTGATCGCGACAACAATAGAATAACAATAGATTTCCAAGAATCCACGCTCGAAGGATACTACTGCTCGAGACTAAGTATTATAAACGTCTTAATCCTTCGATCGGAGGTTCTAGGAATTCCCATTGTATTCTTTTGTTCTCGCGATCACCGGTGCTCGCGCGGGGCCTGAAAGATTAATATTCTAGAGTGCAGTCTAATTCTCTTCTTCTCCTTTAACGCATTTGTAACTCCTCTGTTGCAAATCTTGCAGATGTCCAGTAAATGTGCTCATTTGCCGGTTTGACATCATCATAAATAAACTTATTAGTTACCATAGATTATCCATAATTTTCGTGCCATTAAGCAAGCTACACACGCCCACAACAGATTACTAAACGCCAATTTCGGGTATAATTATACAATTCCATTATCACCCTCAATAAAACATATTGGATTTGGACGCAAATTCACACGCTTTTGTGATATTTCCATTGTATACTTAATATCCTGACATTATATCCGAAGGTACATGTTTTGCCGTTTAGAGGAAAAGTGTAGAATAATTTTCTCTTTTGTATGATTTTGATAACATAGTAAATACAGTTTAATGGTTTTAGTTTCGTTATGTTTATCGTTATTGTTAAAAACGTAATTTGAATAGTTATTTATGGTCGTTGATTGAAGCTTAGAAGTAGCCTTAAATTGACTCCTAAAATACACTAAATAAAGTTGAAAATTCAATGCCACATTGTAAGTTGGGTTGAAGTTGAGTTGACGATTAGTCGTTGTCCACGCGGTGTTAGGTGATAAACTTACTTTTAAACTTCATAAAACAGAACATTCAATACCATACTGTTATCGTTTAGTGGGTATTCGGTTAGCGTTGACTCGTGGTATTGTGCGAATACCGTAAAGATGTGTTTCCACCAGAGATGTGTTTTTGAAAACTAAAGTATAATTTACACAGAGCCAGTACTGGCTGCCAATAAGACTGGCAGCCAGTATTGGCTTGGCATATGCCGCGTGTGAACAGTTTTTCAAGCCAGGCCAAACTGTTCACACGCGGCATATGCCAAGCCAATACTGGCTGTCAGTCTTATTGGCAGCCAGTACTGGCTCTGTGTAAATTATACTTAATAGAATCGCTTCATTTGCATGACTTCGCCAGCGCAGTGATTCCATTGAATCTTAGAAACTTTCTCGCAACACATTTCAGGTGGAAACGCAGGCTTGGTCTAAAAGTTAGTGTTTGCAGGATGGAGGCGACAAACCTGGCTCTGTCGCCGCGGGAGTCGCTCAAGTCGCGCTCCGAACACAAGACCATGGAGCTGAGTAGTAAACCCAACCAAGTAAGTTATAGTCATCAGTCATGTAAGTCACGCGCTTAAGTTAACTGTGTTTTTTTTATTAAACAAAATTCATTTGAAATCATTGTAAGATGCCTCAAGAATATATTTATAGTAATGTAGGCCTGACTTCAAAGCACCTTTCAAGCCCCAGCCCCCAACCCAAAAGCTTTATTTGTTGTTTCAGCTTACTTCAATGTTCAAATACATGCCCTCGATAGTATCTATATCTATACAGATACATTTGAACTAATATATTTATCTATTTTCAGAAAATTAACAATTTAGCAACTAAATGTATTAGAAATCCAAATTGTCGAACCTAAAACCTTTACTCCCCCAGGTCGGAACAGTCCTACTCTACGGCGTGCCCATAGTCTCTCTCGTCATCGAAGGCGTAGAACGTCTCTGTCTCGCTCAGATCTCCAACACTCTTCTCAAACAGTTCTCTTACAACGAGATCCATAACAGGAGAGTCGCGTTGGGCATAACCTGCGTGCAATGTACGCCGGTGCAGCTCGAGATATTGCGGAGAGCTGGCGCCATGCCGGTGTCTTCGAGGCGATGTGGTAAGTGGTAGGACTTGAGAAATATCTATGAACTTCCCTATATTTTTGAGGCATTAAAAGGGTCATTTCTATGGGAGTTGGGAAATAGAACCTACATCATAAATCTGAGATTTTTAAAGGGTCATCTATCTTAACTTTAACATTTAAAGTGTATAACTCAACATTTAATGGGATACAAGACGTGTTGTCGAGTTCAAGCCAAGTTATTAAAATAGTATTTAAAGTGTTAGCACGCAGCTGTCTATAACTCTATGTTTGGTCTAACTAAGGCTACGTTTCTCCGAAGCTAAGCTAAGTTCCGTTGCTGTAATGTTTTTCAAATCTCAGGCAAATAAAACGATTCTATTGGTTCTTACGAAACCAATTCTTCAAAGCTTAGTTCAGCTCTAGTGAAAACACCAATAGGTCGAGATAACGAGGCCACAGTAAATTACTTAGGTCCAAAACTTCTCTCCACCCAGGTATGATAACTCGGCGTGAGGCTGAACGGCTCTGCAAATCGTTTCTGGGAGACAACGCGCCCCCACGTCTGCCTGATGACTTCGCGTTTGCCGTACATCATGAATGCGCTTGGGGTTGCAGAGGGGCGTTCTTACCAGCCAGGTATTAAATAACTTCATTTTATAATGCGTCCTTTAGTCGGCTAACTTGATGGTAAGCGGCAACCACCGTGCATGGGCGCTTGCAACACTATAATATGTTGAGAATAGCGCCCATGGTCCATAAAATCCCACAACATATCCATCCAGTATAAACGTTCTTCTAATAGAGTTTTCTGAGAGGCCATAATAATGCCATTGATTCCGCCTATCCATGCCAAAATATTGCTTCACATTTTTACCGCCCCCTTATTAGTAAAAATACGTAGTTGACGCTAATCTTAAGCTCTATAAGCATCCTTGATAGTCATCGGCATGAATACGCCAGCTCAATCTCATAACCCTTCAGGTACAACTCGTCCCGAGCTAAGTGCATCAAGTGCGCCTACTGTGGCCTGTTCTTCTCCCCAAACAAGTTCATCTTCCACTCGCATCGCGTCGGCCCAGGAGACAAGTACGTCCAACCTGACGCTGCCAACTTCAACTCCTGGCGACGGCATATGAAGCTGACTGGGAGCCCGCCAGTGGAAGTGGTCCACGCTTGGGAAGACGTGAAAGCTATGTTCAACGGTGGGACTCGAAAAAGGATGCTGTCTGCTGCTAGGTAATTTTAAAAAGATTCTATTTATGTACCTTCGAAGAAATTGATCCATAGGAAGTTGACTGATCTACGTCATTTTGTCGTTTACGTGATACGTCTACGTCAGTTTGTCAATTCAATGTAAGTTGCCATCTGTAGGCTAGGTTTAACATAATCCGACTAAGCTAACTAGGTTCGCGATATGCCTATGAATCATTTTCTCTGATAGTACTTATACTAAACCATGAGAGGATGCACACACTTTGTTTTAAGACTCAACAGTTCCATGCTACGTCTCTTTGTCTTAACTCTTTATTATGCTACCTGTGATTGTGAGAGAAACTAAGGAATTCTTAAAACTAAGCAAAATCTTTTTCCTATCCGTTCCTATTTAGTCTTATTTAGTCGAAGCATAAAAAAGTAACAGGCAAACAGATAGACGCACACATTTATAATGTTAGTATGGATATTCTGACCACGGAGCACACAGGAATTCGTACACTGACCCATTACTACTTGTCGCAAAGGTATGACACAGATACACATTTACAGACAGCGACCACATAGCCTCTGTGATCGCTGTTTACAGACAAATAGAACAGTGTTCCGCAAACCTTTTGCGTTCAAGTTACATCTAGAAAAATATTTGGAGGTACAGCACAAATTAAATTAAGCCATACACAGTGGTGTATGGCTTACACTGAGCTCCCACTCCGTCGTCGATCGATGAGATGTCCCTTTTTTGGCACTTAGCATTTGAACTAAGTACGATGACCTTTTCCGAGGCACACCAACAGCTGCTGACCACGGTACACCAGTGTGCCACGGCACACTTTGCGGGTCACTGACATAGAAGACACACCTACACATTGATACCATGTAATAATAAGAATAAACTCTTTATTTGCACATCGTGAACTACAAAAAGATAAAAAGAAACAATTTTTAGGAAGAACGCAAATTGGCGGTCTTACCGCTTTAAGCGGTCTCTTCCAGACAACCATAATTACACTTGTGTTGACACTTGTTCCAAAAAGTTCGGTTTAAAATTGTGCCACAGAAGGCTACCTCTGCGCAGGCCGGAAGAGGAGAAGCGGGCTTCGCCCCCAGCTCACACGCCGGTGCCCCGCCTGGCCGACTACGTGTGGGGCGCGCGCCTCCCGCTGCCGTACGCGCTGCCGTGGCTGAAGCCGACACTGTGGTCTCCAGGTACATAAAATCAGAGCGATAGATTAGAAATTAGAACTGGTGCAAGAGATTTGAAAATCGAACACACAGCACCAATGTGGCGACAGCTGTTTCTGTCGTTACTTTTGTGTAAAAAGTTAAGCAAGTGGGACTCTTATCTAGTTCTGTTTGTGTCTTTCGTAGAAACGCAATTATAGTATGATAAATTGATAACTTATTATTATTGTAATTATTTTGAGCACAAAGCATTGAATGCTTAACATTTGGAAAACTACAAGTTTAGTCTACAAACTTGTGTGCCTCTTGGCAAAGCCTTTAGTCAACTGCTTCTACTCTCTTCTTTGTCATACCACTCTGTTCCACTTCTTGTCACAAAATAACAATATAATTTACCATAAACTCCTTCAGGCGCTCTTATAGCCCTTTTTGTCACATGATATGTAATTAACTTGTATTGCTGCTTTAGGTGCCCTAACAGCGTTGTCCAGTGTGAGCAGCATGGAAGAACCGCGCGCGTTCCGACCGGTGCGGTCACGGCTTGAATCTCCCCACAGCTCCCCCGTGACGTCACCTAGCCGATCGCCGAACCGGTGAGATGCCATTGCTTATAACGATGTTGAACTTCGTCAAAGTTTGGAAACCGGTGCACGGTGCTGATTCGTAATACAGCTGCAAGGAAATTATTTTTGGATGACACTGATAAGGCGTGAGCGTGAATTAGTGTTAGTTGGCCTGCCTCCGAAGTATAATTTTACATTATGGCGACATATTTTGTTATGCTGCAATTATAGTAATCGAAATTTTTAAGAGAATTTTTAAATAAGTCACAAGTCTTTCAAACACTTACCTAAAAATTAGAGATGTGCCGACTAGTCGCCGACTAGTCAGTAAAGCTGACTATCCGGCCACTTTTGTAGTCGGCGACTAGTCGGCGAATAGTCGGCAAAAAGGGCCGACTAATAATTGGCTCTTTACTTTTTTGCTATTATTGAAATTACATACATTAAAGAAAAACCTTGATTATTATTTATAATGTGTTCATATCACACTCAATCAGTGTTACACATTTTAAAATAAAATAAAGTTTTTCTGAAATTACTTGCTAGTAAAGATATTATTTTTGTAAATATGTATAATTTTAACAACAAATTAAGTACTTAATCGACGCCCCCAAGCAAAAAGTCGGTAACCGAAAAATCCAAATTTTACAGGAGCGATGATTTACTGTTTTTTGTGTATATTTTGGCAACGCGGGGAAATATTTAAAACATTGATATATGAAATAAAACCTAATTTTTTGGTGCATGTAATTGTTTAATCAGTATGCAAATATGTTTAATCATAAGCTAGTAATCTGTGAAAATAAATAATACAGGACAAGTCATGAGTAAAAAATTACGCTATTAACACTTACAGGGTTTTTGCAGTAACTTTACAAAAAACTACCATCCGTAACATTATATTATGGACTTTTATAACGTAATTTATAATGTCAAACAGGGCGCGTATGTTAATATTACAATGTTATTGCGGTTATATAATATTTATGCAGAAACTGTATTGAGTCAGGTGTGAACCGCGTACGCGTGCGCATGCAGGTCTTGCACCCGTGCGAACAAAATGGATAACGTTTCTAAAACTGTTAAATGTGCTACATGCAATATTGTGATCTGTGAGGTGTTAGCATTTATACAAAATAAAATAAATGTTATGGACGAACAAAGCCTAGTACAAATTTGCGAAAGTGCGTTCAGTACGGTGGATATAAAAACAGCGAAGTCGTTATTGTTTGAATCGCTAAGCAAGCGACCAACAACACGAAAACGAGAAGGAAAAACCCTTCGAGATCTGGAAGACATCATATGTCTACTTAAGGAGACAGACCCCGAAGAGATTCCTATCTTTGTGGCCAGGAAGTTAGAAAAATTGCCTCCCGTAACGTTTGATCACATAGACGTTACGGCGTTGCTAAAGAGGATAGTTCTACTTGAGAAAAACGTTCAAGATTTTCGTCACGAATATGCCACTAAGAGTGAACTTAATGATCGAATTAATAAATATTCGAAAAACGCGTCCTTTGAATTTCAAGAAAGGAATGTTAACATGCACAAAAGAGGTACTTTTAAACATTTCGACAGCGGACCGATGGCACTACCTACATTAAGCATCGATAACGACGACGTCATCGAGCGCGATGCAACGAATTCGCCATCCCGTTCACACCTGCAGCGGCCGCCACCTGTATCGTCACCGATCCCGGCGAGCGAACCTACAGCTGATAACATTGATATTGTTATTATGAACGAGATAACGAGTGCAGGCGAGCGGCAGCGCGAGCCAGCGCACGCGCCGATGGCATGTAAACAAACGGTACGATCAGCTGACAAACCTATGTCATTCTCGGAGGTAATTCAGAGAAATAATAGCTCTAAAAATCAGATTAATACCGACGAAAATTGGACCTTAGTACAGAAGCGGAAACGAAATAATCGTAAGTCGAAGTTCATAAGTCAGAAAGGTAGTGCATTAGTTGATATGGAGGCAAATAATTTTCAGTTTAGAGCGGCTGATACGAAAGTACCTCTTTACATATCTAATGTACATAAGGATGTATCCGAGCAGGATATTATAAGTTATATATACGAAAAGACACAGGAGCGAGTTACACTCTCCAAAATTATAATGAAACATGAAAAAGATTATAATGCCTATAAAGTGTTCGTGACAAAATATAAAATTGATACATTTCTAAATGATAAATTATGGCCGTCTGGAGTGTCATTTAGGAGATTTGTGCAGTTTCCTATGAGTAGTAGGAAGAATATTGAAGAGAATATTGACCAAAATGGGCAGTCTAAGTAAGGTCATAAGCTATAATTGTAAATCACTGAAGAGATCGATGGATGGTGTGCGGTCATTGTGTCAGCTGGCGGACGTGGTCGCCCTCCAAGAAACCTGGCTGCTGCCGCACGATCTGCCGCTGCTGAGTGCTATTGACGACGACTTCGGGTGCACCGGGACGTCGGCCGTGGACACGGGAGCGGGTCTGCTGAGCGGCAGGCCGCACGGTGGCGTGGCCCTGCTGTGGCGTAAGAGTGTTTTCGACTCGGTAGTGCCTATTGAGTGTAATAACGTGCGAGTGTGTGCGATCAACATAACTGTAAGTAGTAGATCTATAGTCATATTTAGCGTCTACATGCCCACGAACTCGATTGACAATCTTCCGGAGTTTACGTCATGTCTCAGTGATATTCGATCGATAATAGAGATGGAGGAAAATAATGGAATTGAGGCTTTTTACATTATAGGCGATTTTAATGCTCATCCAAATGAACTATTTCATAATGAAATGATACATTTTTGCTTAGATCAGAACTGGTTATGTGTAGACATGAATATGTGTGATAGGACTACTTACACTTTTACAAGTGAATCACACGGCTGTAACAGGTGGCTGGACCACTGTATCGTAACAGAATCAGCGCGTTTGTCCATAATGAGCGTGAGTGTTTTGTATGACGTGTATTGGTCCGATCACTTTCCTCTAGTAGTAGAATGTGACTTACATAAAATAAAATCTAAAAGTGTATGTAATGAGTTATATAACAAGGTGAATAACTATGTTGTATGGGGTGAGAGGTCGGCGCAGCAGATTAGTGACTACCAAAACATCTGTAACTCAGTTTTGAGATTGGTAGACATTCCTCAGCAGCTGAGCGAGTGCTGTGACCGGTTTTGTACCTGCATAGAACATCGCTCGGCTCTTGATGAAATGTATAGTAATATTATTGCCACATTGTCGCGCGCGGCTACACTCACGCATACAAATAAAATATGTAAGCGAAGAGGTGGCTATATAACTGGATGGAATAGGTACGTCGCCGGCCTGCACGGTGAGGCTCGGCTTAAGTTTCAATTATGGGTATTAGCCGGTCGACCCTCAAGTGGCAGTGTTCATAGCGAGATGGTTGAGGCTAGAAGACGTTTCAAGGCCAAATTGAGGTGGTGTCAGAACAGGCAGGAACAAATTAAAATGAATATCCTCGCTACTAATCACCATAGTAAAGACTTTAAGAACTTCTGGAAAACGACAAATAAAATGAATACTAAGCCCAGCCTCCCCGTGTGCGTTGGCGGTGTTACTGACCACAAGCAGGTAGCGGACGCTTTCAGGGTGCATTTCACTGTGCGCTCGCCCCTGACTTCGTCCTGTCCGGGAATGAACGATACTGAGACCATGATGAGTAATCGGAACACTAAAATACCAGCAAAATTAGTGTCCAGAATAATCTCCAAAATGCAACGAGGAAAATCCCCGGGACATGATGGTCTCAGTATTGAACATTTTAAATATGCGGGAGTTCATTTGCCGCGAGTTTTGTCACTGTTCTTCACTCTATGCATAGGCCACACCTACTTGCCTGAACCACTTATGCGTACGCTGGTGGTACCTGTAGTGAAGAATAAAACAGGCGACACATCTGATATGAATAACTACCGGCCCATCTCTCTCGCTACTACCGCGGCGAAGATACTTGACAGTGTGTTAAATGGCTTTCTTACGGAGTATATCGAAGTCAGCGATGCTCAGTTCGGCTTTAGGGCAGGAGTATCGACTGAGAGTGCCATTCTTTGCCTTAAACATACTGTCAAGTATTACACCGCAAGGAGGACGCCGGTATACGCGTGCTTCCTCGACTTGTCGAGGGCTTTTGACCTGGTTGCCTATGATATCCTGTGGAACAAGCTGAGGAGCTCGGGTGTGCCTGGCCAGTACACCGCCCTCTTCAAATACTGGTATGCTTACCAGACAAACCGAGTGAGATGGGTCTGTACTCTGTCGGATGAGTACAGAATGGACTGTGGCTTGAGGCAGGGGGGGTTGAGCTCCCCCTTACTGTTCAACCTTTATGTAAATCGACTTATCGAGGAACTGAGCAGCACTCATGTCGGCTGCCACATAGACGGAGTGTGTGTCAACAACATAAGCTACGCGGACGACATGATTCTGCTCAGTCCCTCGATAAGCGGACTTAGAGAGCTCTTGTCGATGTGTGAGAGATACGCGGAGGCGCACGGCCTCAAATATAACTCAAATAAGAGTGAAATACTCATATTCAAGGCCCCAAAACAACAGCCCCGGCGTGCGCCTCCAGTCTATCTCAATGGGGTGGCTCTTAAAGTCGTCGATAGCTTTAAGTATCTCGGTCATGTTGTGACAAGTGACCTACGGGATGATTCTGACATAGAGCGGGAGCGCAGAGCGTTGGCGGTGAGAAGCAATATGCTCGCCCGCAGGTTTGCTCGCTCCACTGCAGACGTCAAAATAACTCTATTTAAGGCGTTCTGTCAGTCTTTTTATACGAGCGGCCTGTGGGTGACATACACGAGTCGAGCCTACAACGTTCTGCGCGTACAGTATAACAACGCTTTTAGGATGCTGTTGCGACTACCGTGGCGCTGTAGTGCGTCAGGAATGTTTGCCGAGGCCCGTACGGATGGCTTTCACGCTATCATGCGCAAAAAAGCCGTCTCACTGCTGCAACGTGTTCGCGGTTCTCGGAACAGCATTCTAAAAGCGATTGCCTGCAGACCAGATTGCCCTATTCAAAGGCACTGGGTTGAAGTAGCACTGGGCATAAAATAACTTAAACATATACCTACCTTCTATTAAATACTAACAACACTAATATAGGTTAAGTCATTGATTGTTACTAACACATTTACTAATATTTTTTATGGGCCGTGTGCCTGAAATAAATATATTTTATTTATTTATTTATTTATTTATTGCTAAATTACATTAGTTTTAATAAGAATTTTAATACAGTGTTAGCACTAATACCGATATTTATTCGACAAATTTATTAATTGTAATATTACAAGGTTTGAAGGAAACACACAGAATATTGTGTATAAATAAGGTTTATTCATATCAAAACAAATTATTGAACTCTCAAATCAGTTTTATGAAAAACACAAAGTAATTAAAGGGGTCTAGGTCAAGAAACGGACGATTTTCAAGATTTAAACAGGGGACAGGAGACATAACAATATAATAATTTAAATTATGAAAAAATACATGTGTTAGTTAAGGATCTAACACATTGAAATTCATATTCCATTACACAATATCATGAACTTCACTCGATAGAAAAAAATCCCAAAGTTACATCTTCTTTTAACGAAATTGCCATACTACTTACGTCCAAATTGTTTGGAATTTTCAGATATTTTTTTATGAATTAAAGACAAAGAATATATCTAGTTAGTATCGTTTATTTGACTCAATTTAATTGATGTATAAAATAACGACGATCAAAAAACTATAAAATTGGTTCGGCTGGTGCTTTCAGTCACACACTTTGCGCCTGCAATTTTATAGATTTTTGATCGTCGGTATTTTATACATCAATAAAATCGAGTCAAATAAACGATACTACATTGATATATTCTTTCTTTTTAATTCATTACAAAAATTATCTGAAAATTCCAAACAATTTGGACATAGTACTATGGCAATTTCGTTAAAAGAAGATGTAACTTTGGGATTTTTTTTCTATCGAGTGAAGTTCATGATATTGTGTAATGGAATATGAATTCCAATATGTTAGATCCTTATCTAACACATATATTTTTTCATAATTTAAATTACTATATATTAATTTGTCTCCTGTCCCCTGTTTAAATCTTGAAAATCGTCCGTTTCTTGACCTAGACCCCCTCAATTACTTTGTGTTTTTTTATAAAACTGATTTGAGAGTTCAATAATTTGTTTTAATAAACCTTACACAATATTCTGTGTGTTTCCTTCAACACAACAATATTTTATTCTTTAGATTTTTTTCTATACTAGAATCCCCCTCGTTTTGACAATGGCCTGTTTCAAAAAATCTATGAGTTATAGAAATCGCAAGAAGTTTAGCAGCATAAATAAATAGCGCAAAAATATAACGATTTTTGTTTTGTCCATACCATCCATCTGAATATAGTAAAAAAATTATAAAAACCTCTCTCTTTTTCACTTTTGAAAAATAAAAATAAGGCACTTCCTATTTCTGTGCTACCTCTTTTGGCTATTTGATAATGCCACACATAACAATATCCTATTTTCTGAATAGCATCGTAAACAGTAAAATTGTAGCAAGGATATTTCCGTTTATAATGGAACGCTGACACTTCAGATTGAGGTATACTCAATACCTTTTGCATAGCAATTAGCATTTACCAAAACCATAATGAATTTATTTTACGGCAATAATCCGGTAAACAGGTGTTACCAAAATAAGATGAGAAATATTTATTTGTAAGATTGGGTTACAGTACTTTTGCTCGTAAAGTTTTATAATTTATTTCCGTACAATAAACATATATTTCATTATATCTTCATAAATATCACTAAGAAAAATCCAGAAAAAAATCACAAGGAGTATTTCAGTCTTCTGATTACGAATTTCACATAACAGGAAAAAGTCCATAATAACACATTTCGGACTTTTTGCTTGGGGGCGTCGTTATGTATTATTAAATCGAGATTTCATGTAAGTATATGAAATATTTAATGAAAACCATCAACTGTATCATAGAAACTAAATAAAGTAACATATTATGCGAAGTAAACATATTTATAACACGATTCGACACGTTTGCAGGCGGCGTGTGCGACTTACCCGCGAATTGCAAAACAGCAGTAAAAAGCGTTACGGAAACTTCCGAAACCATTGATCGGCTTGGCCGACTAGTCGGCCGATTATAGTCCGCGCGCAACTAGTTGGCCGCTCTGCCTATATACTCACATACCGGCAGAGCGGCCAACTAGTTCTGCGCGGACTATAGTCGGCTTCTTTGCAGCCGACAAATCGGCTAGTCGGCTAGTCGGCTAGTCATGGTCGGCACATCTCTACTAAAAATCTTCCCTCAGATCCCGCTCACCGCTCAGTTCCCCACGTCAGCGGTCCCCGGTGCCGCCGCCGTCACCAGCCCGCTCCACGAAGAGCCGGGACAGCGACGAGAGCGTCGACATAGAGACCACCGAGGACGACCAGGGGAAAGACGTGGTGAGTACTAGGGACACATAAGAAAGACGCAGTGAATCTCACCGCTATCTCAGATCCCGATCCCCGCTCAGTTCTCCACGTCAGCGGTCCCCGGTGCCGCCGCCGTCGCCAGCTCGCTCCACGAAGAGCCGGGACAGCGACGAGAGCGTCGACATAGAGACCACCGAGGACGACCAGGGGAAAGACGTGGTGAGTACTAGGGACACATAAGAAAGACGCAGTGAATCTCACCGCTATCTCAGATCCCGATCCCCGCTCACTTCTCCACGTCAGCGGTCCCCGGTGCCGCCGCCGTCGCCAGCTAGCTCCACCAAGAGCCGGGACAGCGACGAGAGCGTCGACATAGAGACCACCGAGGACGACCAAGGGAAAGACGTGGTGAGTACTAGGGACACATAAGAAAGACGCAGTGAATCTCACCGCTATCTCAGATCCCGATCCCCGCTCACTTCTCCACGTCAGCGGTCCCCGGTGCCGCCGCCGTCGCCAGCTAGCTCCACCAAGAGCCGGGACAGCGACGAGAGCGTCGACATAGAGACCACCGAGGACGACCAGGGGAAAGACGTGGTGAGTACTAGGGACACATAAGAAAGACGCAGTGAATCTCACCGCTATCTCAGATCCCGATCCCCGCTCACTTCTCCACGTCAGCGGTCCCCGGTGCCGCCGCCGTCGCCAGCTAGCTCCACCAAGAGCCGGGACAGCGACGAGAGCGTCGACATAGAGACCACCGAGGACGACCAGGGGAAAGACGTGGTGAGTACTAGGGACACATAAGAAAGACGCAGTGAATCTCACCGCTATCTCAGATCCCGATCCCCGCTCACTTCTCCACGTCAGCGGTCCCCGGTACCGCCGCCGTCGCCAGCTAGCTCCACCAAGAGCCGGGACAGCGATGAGAGCGTCGACATAGAGACCACCGAGGACGACCAGGGGAAAGACGTGGTGAGTACTAGGGACACAGGATATGATGAGAAACGTGGTCAGTAGATACTGGGGCCACAGCAGATCGATGAAGACGCCATGGGTCGCATGTTATCGTAGAAGGACCACAGAGGATGACCAAGGGAAAGACGTGGTGAGTACTAAAGTCACAGAATATCGATGATAGAGTTGGTGAAATATAATTATTGTAGGTCACTGAAGATAGGTGAGTAACGCTAACATGATAGGTACCTAGAACACCAGTTATCCCATAAGACCAGTTTAGAACATTGTGAGTACTATGTTTTATAAATTTTATTATTAGGACCAAGACGTGAGAGGACGTGAGTTTCCAGGGAATATACAAAGAACACAAGTTAAAACATTCATTTTCTCATATTTCTTTTACTAAATTCACCGACCCGAGTTTACAATCGTTAATTCCTTTATACCAAATATCTAGACAATACCAAATATCGACAAAAAAGAATCCACAATGCGATGCCATTAAAATTAAATCTTATAACTCGTATTACGGGCATTCGAGCCAAACGGAGTTCGAAACCAATTTAAACTCCTGGCGTCTTCCAATCACTTCCCTGGGGTACCTTAAGCCGCGATTAGAGTATTTTTAAGTTACTTAGGGGTTTTTCATACAATGCCGAGCATTTTACGTGTATTTGGAGCTGTTTTAAATTAATTTTATAGTGGATTTTTGGTCTTTTTGTGTGTGATTATGGGTATTTGTGAGATTAGTGTTTGAAAAAAATAATCGTAGTTTAAATTGTTGCGAAATATCTGGTTTTACTTAACTGTTCTGTCTAAAATTTAAGAACGTAATGTTTTTTATTCATTATAAAGTAATGTTTGTCCATTGTTCGTATATAATTATATATCTCTATTCATACTGCATATCAATGACATGCTACAGACCAATGGCATTCATTGCTATGCGGATGATAGTACAGGTGATGCTGTATATACCGGCTCCTCCAATATTTCTCGGCAAAATGTGACTGAGAGTCGAAACGAACTTGTGTCTGAGGTGGAGAATTCATTGGAGAAGGTCTCTGAATGGGGTAAACGTAACTTGGTCCAATTCAACCCCGCCAAGACACAAGTCTGCGCGTTCACCACTAAAAAGTCACCAATGGTCGTATATCCTCTATATATGTATATAGTGTTTCAAACAGCTTGGACCCCTTGGAATTACGCCGAGATGTAGCTTCACTCTGCATCCTCTATCGGTTGTATCACGGGGAGTGCTCTGAGGAATTGTTCGGAATCATACCACCTGCAACTTTTCGCCATCGTCCCACGCGAAAAACATACCATCCTCATCACCTTGATGAATGGCAGTCTTCCACAGTGCGTTTCTCGCGTAACTTTCTGCCGCGCACTGCAAAACTCTGGAACGAACTGTCACCAGCAGTATTTCCGGACCTATACGACCTGCAAACCTTCAAGAAAAGAGCGTATTCCCTCTTAAAAGGCCGGCAACGCACCTGCAGCTCTTCTGATGTTGCGAGTGTCCATGGGCGACGGTAGTTGCTTACCATCAGGTGACCCGTTTGCTCGTTTGCCCCCTTATTTAATAAAAAAAAATGTGCATTTTAACTCATTTTTTTTACGTACAAACTGTCTACGTAGAAACCGTAGCGCGTCTACGTAGACACCGTAGCGCTTCTACGTAAAAACCGTAGCACATCTACGTAAAAACTACTGCAGTTGTTAATAATAGTTATTCACAGTAAGTACACCCAAGATCGGACCTTAATGTTTTTCTAGAATATTTTTTCATTCATCGTCTATAACTTTGAAAAACCACATACAAAATCATATTTACCAATTTTACTTTTACTGTATGTAATTTTTTTTACGATAAGTAGGTACTTAAACACAAAAACAAAGGCCAACATAAAACAATAATCTTGCCAGCATAAAAAAATCATTATCTTTAGATACGTTACGTTTACGTAATCTTAAAAAAACAAATGCATTCTAAATTCAAATGCACGAATTCCAAACTTGAAAACTTGACTAATTTCAAGTTTGCGATTGCAGCGAACTCAATAAACGCGCGGTGAATCCACATCGACTCCATTTTGATTTAAATAAGAGAAAATGTTTAATTTACTACCCCCGGACCAATTAAAAGAGGATTTTATTGAGTTTTTCCGTATTGAAGTGAGCAAGCTTACGGATTCGAAGTAATTAGAGTTTTGGACTTTTTTTGTTCGGCGATTTTAATGAGAAAGATTTGTTGAATGCAGACGTGTTTACAATAGATATGAATCGCGGTGAAAGGCTTGGTCAATTTAGTTTCATTTCGGGGTTATTTAAGGCCATTTTTATGTTATGAACTTATGACGTAGATGCTGTTGCCTCTCGCTTCCTCACATACGGCTAGATGCGAGTGTAAATGCGATGTACAAATACCTATTCACTGTTAATCACTTCTATACGCGACGGAACGCAGAAGGCATATTATATTTTTACGGAGTGTAGTATAGTACAAAATTAATATTAACACGCTTTTATTAGCTCGAGCTGTATGTATATAACGGAATATTTGAACATGATTTTTACCTATCTCCAGTTATAGTCTAATTGATTCAAAACTTTGCATACGTGTTAATGACAATGTAATACTTTGTTAATGTTTTTTAACATTTTCATCAACAGCCACATGGCTTTAAGAAGTGCATTAGGCTTTTACCAAAATGGTCTTTAAAATTTTTTCGTTGACTTTTCGTCTGTCCTTATGCCCCTAAACTATAGCCCTATAATTTCTATCTATAAATAACTAAAAAAAAACTACTTTTGTGTAACCTATTACATTTGAATAATTACAGTAACTACTTAGCCTAGAAATACACATAATTAATTATTAATAATCGTATTACAGGCCTTTGCAAATAAAGGCGTCGGCGCGTAGGGCGCAGGGCGACGCAGGGCGAGTAATTAACACGCCCTAAGGGCGCTTCCGTTAATCCCTACAAAGGGTTGTGAATTAATTATGTAATCGTCGGTACTTCAGCTCCATTGATAAGGTCAACACTCGGTAAATATTTGTTAACGATTATGGATGAAATGCTGATGAAAAGCTTGGAAAATTGCTACACATTGTATTGCATGATAACGACTTAAAAAAAGAGGGGTTTTTATGTACATCTATCTTTAAGTCTATCTTTAAGCGTCTATTTTAAAGCCCACTTGCGCAGATCTAAATTAAAGTTAATCCCGGGTTAAATATTTTATCTCTCTCCTCAAATATGATTGTTTCGAAACCGGCCGTGAATTAATAACAATAATTAAAAAAAACATTGCCAACAAGTTTATGTATATTAATGTTTTGAAAATCAATATGTTTTGTAGGAATCTTGACTTAGTTTTACCAGACTTTTCCGGGACTCAAAGTATGTCTTGTCTAACTTGAAATGACGCGCCCCTCCCTCGTATTCTCAGTACAAAATTGTGTCATTTGTATCAACAGTGAAGTGGTGGGGCGCGTCATTTCAAATTAGACAAGCTCTACCACATTTCTGCAAAATCGGTCGCAAAGTCTTCAAAGTCATTTATAATATTAGTATGGATTTAGGCAACAAACAGCCGTTATTATAATTATGAATAAGCTTATTATTTGAACAAGTTTAATTTAAAAGACAATTTTCACCATAATCTATAATCTATATCCATGCAAACAAGGTCTGCGGCCAAAGCTAGTCTGTAATAAATCAGTCAGGAAGTTAATACTCTTATATGAAACAATATCGTGAGAGCGCCCGGGGCGGTTAAGCCGATTGCTATCTAGACTCGATGCATTTAGGATAATAATATTTTAATACCTAGATCTTTAGGACTTATAGTTTGCTGGAATTTGTCTGTGGCTTTGTGTGTTAAATACTACGGGAGCCGTACATTTTTAACCGACTTCAAAAAAAGGAGGTTTCAATTCGACGCGTATGTATGTAATATTTCCAGAACTGCCCAGTTTTTGTATATGTTAATCTATGACAGCTTCTGAACAAATGTGCCAAATTATGTGTATGTGTATTTATGTATGTATGTTTTTATGTTTGTGCACGCATATCTCCGGAACCACAAATCCGATTTTAGTGATTCTTTTTTTATTATACTAGGTATTGTTCAACTTAGGGAATACTGCAAGTTTCATCAAAATCGGTTCAGTAGTTTTTGAGATAGAGAATTTTAATTCTTAATTACGTACAAAAATTTGAAGTCGGTTTTATCTTTTTAAAATACTATTATTCACTAAAAAGCCTGTAATATAATTATGTATACCTCGTGGTCTCCTCTATTTTCTGGATATATTTTTAATATCAATTAAAATCTAGTCCAGTTTCGCAGACTACGCGTACATTAAGATTTTATAAATATTTATAAGGTGAATAAATATTAATAAGATCTTAATTCTCATTATAAATTGGTAGTACCAACTACCAACTACTTACTGTCCATACGGAGACAACACAATGAACTTATTTCTCAATGCAAAAACTTTTCAGAAATTCCAATAAATAATAATAATATTAGCATAGCTTACGTAATATTATAATTTCTTTAGTTTTTGACGTGATAACGTCTTATAATTCGATATGGGCTGCGCGCACGAAAAAACATGACGCAATATGCGGCGTTACCTCGCTGATCGCTCTGAGGCGTTCCATTTATCCTCTCAACAACCGTAAGGCCCACCTGGGCCGCGCTCTTTGTTTCGATTATATTACGTATTTCGATGACTTAGAGAATACTTTTGTATGAAGAAGTTTGGTTAGTTATGACCTTTGATACATTGACCACACTCTGAATGAAAAATAAATAAACAATCTGTGAGCTATTAGTATTATTTCGGCTATTCAAAATTGTGCTCTATTTCCTACGTGTCAAGGTATGACTTGTGCTTTGTTCGAAGATTTTACTGGATTTCACGAATCTATGTAGCGTTTTGTATTGCGAATAGTTTATTTTACTCATTATAAATATTTTTAGACAATCATTTGAAAGAAATACATCGAAATAACTTTAGGTTACACTCGAAAAAGTTTGTTTCTATTTATAGAGATTCGGAAGCGATTTGCTTATTATGTTTGTAAATAAATTATGTTAAAAGCTTGTAGAACTACTAGTCACTATTGTACGAAATGATTTATTGCCCTATTAAGGCCTATTTTATTATTATAGTGCCCTATGACGTTGTCACGTTCAACTATCGTCAGTAAACCGACTTTACAGACAACCGTTTTTTTTACGAGACAGATAGCATTCTGCCTGTTTTCTTTTGGTTTCCTAGACTATTAAAAAAATCATCAACAACATATTAATAGTTGCCCTCAAATAATGACAAAACACACGTGTCCGTGTTGAACCAGGGCGAAGACAACGGCAGTTGGCATAGTCAAGAACGATTCACTGAATTGATACTTGATTATTGAAGTGTTTGACTATTAAATACATTAAAGCGATACGACAAACCGGAAACGCCTTTATGCTTTGGACATAAGAGCGCTTTTTATTGAAAAAGGTCTTAATTTAAAAATTAAAAGTAAGTCCAGCGGGGACTCATGTCCGTCTAGACCAGGGGTCACCAAATGGCGGACCGCGATCCGCATCCGGACCGCCGACCCATTGTGTGCGGACCAAGCATGTTCGAAGATGATCTTCGTTCATCTTAGGACTTCAACATCTCCAGGATTTAATGTCTCTATCTATAGCTTGCACCAATATTTCACTCCAAACTTCAGAGAGATATCTACACATACCTAAAGATTAAGTGATACGAAGATAAAGAGATACCTACATACTCGTAGCTACAAAAATGGTTACTTTTCTCATTGTTATCTAAATAAAAACCTTTGTAATTTCCGTAATTACCTTTGTTTATTTTTTTTTTATAAAATGTGGGGACCGCGAAGGTCATTCCATGTCCTAAAACGGACCCTGAGCGAAACTAATTGGTGACCCCTGGTCTAGACTCTAGAAGTCAAAGTATGTTAGTAGTATCGATGTAGAAATGTGAAGAGGTGGACACGCAGACAGACAGACATACAGACAAATGGAAAGACATGTCACACTTTTGCACGTACCTACAATATTAGTATGGATTTAAGTAAATATTTTTAAGAATAGTTGGATAGAATATAGACCTATTTTTGTTATTTTTTAACGCTTAAACGTACTTACATATTATGTTGATGAAATTTCCTACAATACAGTTCAAACTCTAGATTAAAAAGCCACTTTTATCTCGCAAAACACTTACCCAGTATGTGCCGCGAGAAAAATCTTAACAAACAAATCCTCCCTAACATTACCACGATTGGGGCATTATTTAAAACTGTCTCGGTCCAATCAGGGAGACAGATTCTCCTCAACTCGTACCCACCTCACGTCCTTAATAGATACTTGCAGCTTGTTATAAATCTTCGCTTTCAAGTGTCCCTGGTAGTTTAAGCGAGTTTTAACTGGTTTTGTTGTATGTTTAGTTTGGTTTGAGCTTTTTATAGTTTGTAACATAACAGTATGGGAAATGTTTCTTTCCTCCATAGTCTTTTGTCAAACCGCTGAACCGATTATGCTGAAAGGTATGAACATACGTCCCGGGGAAGAACATAGGATACTTTTTATCCTGAAAAATGTACGGTTCCCGCGCGATAAACGAACTTTGGCGCAACAGAGTTGCGGGAGTCATATAGGTAATTCGATACATTTAAAAAAGTACCTCATTGTCAAAATGGCCCAAACAACTAGACAAGTGACCATACTTTTCTTCTATCTATACGTCTATGATTAAACACAATTAAAATGCAACTAAAACGTATAGGAGCGTACACAAGTTATTGTTGCCGTAATTGAATAACCAGATCCACCCACGTCCTTCGGGACCTTTTTAATTACACGCTCCGCATGACGATGCGCATCTATTCATAATTATTTTTTGAATTGTTACGATAATTCGTGTTTTTACGCAAAAAAAAATACGTAAAAATAAATCTAGAGGTTGCTCACAACAAAGTGCGCGCAAAAGTAGATTAAAAGCATAGTAACCGTACATATTTTGTGATGAAACCTACGTCTTCAATAGATATACTTCTTTACTCATCCAAATCAAGATTTTAGTTGCAGTTAGCTGTAGACTGTAGCTGTAAGTTGTAACCAAAAAATATAATATTCAAATTTCAAATAGGTACATAATATCGGATATTCAAATTCAAATATCGAACAAATATTATTATTCTTTTCGATATTCAATGAACCATAGACAATAGTAGTAGGACAGTGTTGTTATAATCAATAATACATTGTAATTTCGGTAACACAATTTGGAGTTGATGGCTGATCTTATCACAAATTAAATGTTTTGTTTGATAACTCGAACTTACTTACTATTGTTTATTCGTCATTATGTTGGAAATATTATTTTAATACGTAGTTTTATAAATGTAAAGTAGGTCAAAGGTTTTACCATTAAGTATTAACTAAGTAAGGTCAGTGCGGGGAAATGTAGCTGGGGGGCAAGTGTAACTGCTTTAATTTTTCGAAAAACTGTTTGAGCTTATGGTGGCAGCGACATCTGTTGTTGTGCGTAAAACTAATTTCAATGTACACAATCTCAATCCAGATGGAACTGTCAATCACTTTTGAAGTTCTCGCCATTTTAAAATTTGTCACATTTTTTAAGACGAACTCTAATTCACATGGGTTTTTACCCGACTGCCAGGAGGGTTACGTTTTTAGCGCGTATCTTGTATGTAATATTCTTTATTACCTTGTATCTCCAGAACCGCTAAACGGATTTTCACATTTGAGGTATCGTTAGATTTGTCTTAATAGCCCAAGTATTCTTAGATAGGTGACATTAAAAAAAACCAAAAAGGCGGATGTTTGACGCCATATTGTGAGGTAAAAAAAAATAAAAATTCAATATCAAAATAAAGGATTTTAAACACTGATTCTAAATATGTCTATAACTTGCAGTTTTAATATTAAATGGAACGATAAATAATAAAAAAAAAAACAAAAACCCGCCTGCATGGATAAATACAATAAATAAATAAAAATCAACTGAAATTACTGAAACAAGATGAAAATTCAATGATAAAGTATTAAAAAAACAATGATTAGGTACTTAAAACCAGAAACATAAATTGAAACAGTACCAAACCTATGTACCTACGTATAGTACCTGTACACTAATTAGAAATATCAGCACGGTAGCTTTCAATTTTTTATTAGATTGATTGTCAAAATGGTTAGATGACTACAACAAAAAAGTCGCAAATAAAATACTTAAATTAATTAAAAAATCAAAAAACCCCACTGCAAAAAAATGTTAAATAACTAAAAAGAACGAAACAAGACTTAATAGTTAATTCTGCCGGAGGCATCGAATCCATGTTTTAATTGATACAACTCTTGCTTACTAGTTTCATGCCAGGGGAATAGAAGGTTACATAGAAAAATGTAGAAGAAGAAAGTGGATTATAAAATGCAGTCGGAGGCATAATATTTTATGATTTATGAATTAATGTTAAACTTGGTGCGACATGCCTCCGACTGCATTTTGTAGTCCAATTTCTTCTTCTACATTTTTCTATTCAACCTTCTATTCCCCTGGCATGAAACTCGTAAGCAAGAGTTGTATCAATTAAAATATGGATTCGATGCCTCCGGCAAAATTAACTATTAAGTCTTGTTTCGTTCTTTTTAGTTATTTCAATCAATAAAAATCTTGGTGATTTTGAAGAACCTGATAATTGTATACCGGTAAGTTGGTTTTTTACTAACTAAACTTATTATTTCTTTTATAATTTTGTTGGAATTGTTGCAAATAAGAGATTTATATCCATTAGAAAAATCTGACCTCAAAATTTTAGTGCTGGGGAAGTGTGCCTACTTTGTATGAGGCAAGTGTGTCTATGTAGACACACTTGCCTCATACAAAGTGTGTGACTTGGGGCACGTGTGACATGTGTCACACTTGCCCCAAGTCAGGGTTTACAAACATTTGGTCTAATATTAGTGATTATGTAATTTCTGACTGCTTATATTTTGTTTACTTTTTAGTAATTAAAAATAAAACTTAGCAACGTTACTATTCAGGCTTCTGTAACCCAAATAAGTATCATATTTTTGAAATTAACAATAAAATAAAACGATTACGATTTACGATATAATCACACTTGCCTCACTTTCTTGGGTAAGTGCGTCTAGCACAGCACTTTATAAAATACCTTAAAAACAAGTGATTAATGGGCAATATTGTGTAGAGCACTCTGTTACCGGCCAGTTATGAATTATTTTCATTTCACAGAGAGTGAGAAATTAAATCTTAAACTACTTGATTTTTGAGTTCAAAGTAAACTTTGAAAAAAGTATGACACACTTACCCGTATTGACCTTACTTACTTATACAAGGTGTAACAAAACTAAGTAATAATACTTTAGGGTGAGTATGTGTTCCTTGTAGAGAGTTTAAAAGTAGTGCCAGCGCTGAAAGACCATTTTTTTTCACTTTTGTATTGGGAAACTCGTGACGCCGCGTGCCGGGGCGCTTGCCCATACAAATATGAAAAATAATTGGCCTTTCAGCACTGATACTTTCACAGTGAACTCACTATAAGGAACACAATATACACACCCTAAAGTATTATCACTTAGTTTTGTTACACCCTGTATAAAGCTTAAGGAGGGTAGTACTTAATTAGATACAGTATTATAATTATTAATTTCATTTTTTTTATATTTATTTCGATAAATTTCTAGGACTATAACACAAACACAGACAGATAGATCTACTTACGACTTTTGCACTTTCTTTACGAAAGGATTCAGGAGGTCCAAATTTACGCTTAGATACACTCATTTTATCCAAGAAACTCCTGAGTCAGAATATCACTGGACTAATAGGACTTAAATTTTACAAGAAATCCTCGTGTCGAAAATAATATAATCTTTAACATTTTTTAAGTCGGCCAAAACAGGGACAAAGTGCCAAAGCCATTACCGGAATGGACAAAATTAATGTTCCGCACACATCGTCAATAAAACGCCGTCAAATGTCACCTCCCAAATGAGCCTGGTAAATAAAAATGTAAAGGTCGCCTCGGCATTTTAACCAAAGCTTTTCGATACGCATCACATATCAAAATGGTAAAAATATCGCGATAAGCACGCCTCATTGAGTAGGCAGTTAGTTTACTGTGTTTTGAAAATACTTGAAATATAGAAATAGACATAAACAATAATAATAATTAGGAGTTATATTATGCTTGTTCTTCTTTTTATTTTTAAAGATAACACGCAGGAGATACGCTCTTTTTTGTTGTAATTTTTTTTTATAAAATCTAATATTTTTTTAATGAATTGACCAAGGTTGAATCGTGCAATTAAACACTTCAACGCCACGCGTTTAATATTTAACAATAATTGTGCAATTGAATGGTAACCGAGGCATTATTTGTTGAATAAATAACATTGTCCGTGTGTTGGCGGCATTACGTCAATAATTACAGAAACACACGATTGTTTATGGTATCGCAGAGTTAATTTTAATTGAAGCGATTTAAGGGTAGGACTACATGAATTCGGAATTTCGGAAATCCGGAATTTCGGAAATCTGGAATTTCAGAAACCCGGAATCTCAAAGGCTTCAGAAAATTTTGAACTCAAAAAATAAAACTCTAAACGAAACACACAATGATTACATTAAAAAAGTTTAAGTGACACGACCCTCTTATTTGATTAATTTTAGGCACTGATTTAAAGGGGCAGTTGTAAATAGCAGTTTTGGTAAGTTAAAAATTATAAATGGCACGTTCAATAACTACTTTAGCAGTTAAAACTAAGCAGTAAATTAAAAAAAAATTAGTAGTAAAAAATAATGAAATGGATCATTGAAAATATTATTGAACAGTAAAATAATTAAATGATCGGTAAAAATTAATGAATGAGCGGTTACGTCTGGGCAGTAACAAATCGGAATTTGTCAGTAAGAAATCTCACTCTAAGCAGTTCTCCGCGCTAAAGTAAAAAACCGTGTTGGATATGTTTTAAGGCCCCGAGACGGTGAAACGGTTTGATTCAAACACGTAAATTTTGGTTCGACTCAAACAATTTTGATCGTTTACAAAGCATCGATCATTTACGTGTTTGAAGCACATTTGATGAAATTTCATTGTGTTTGACGCGCCGTTTGATCGTGTTCCGTCTTCCGATGCGTTTGAAGTTTGAACAAACTCGGCTTAGTTTAGTACTGGATTTTGAAGTTTGAGAGCAATCTTGTCTGCATCACACACGTCTAATTATGGCGGCGCATTGAACCAAATGCGCAATGCCGTTTGACAACCGTTCAAACCGACATCAAACAGTTTCATCAAACACGTAATGTTTGAATCAAACCGTTTGACCGTCTCGGGGGCACTTTAGATTGCTTGCAAAAAATGGAAAGGGCGTAAGCGACAAAATGGTTTTTATCGCTTAATTTAAAAACCATAAATATATTTCATATAAGCTATGGGCAAATTAGAGTGTATGCTTGAACCAATTTATGTACAAATTTTGGAAGCTTAAATCACTCTCATCTGTTGACAAAATAGGAATCCATTTTTTTACAGAGGTCTTTCTGATTGATTATTCTGTGTTATAAAAGTTGACCAATCATGTTATGCTATGGGTAATTAAAAGACAAAGACATGATGAATACTGACAACGAACTTTAATTTCTTAGCTATAGTCATTGCTGAGAAAAATCGATATTGCTACAGCCAAATTATCAAGGCGACGCCTTAAACAATGAGGTGGTAAAATAAAATAAAATCGGCAAAGTGCGAGTCGAACTGGCCCATGGAGGATTCCGTACCGTTATAAAGCGAAAATAAGGCTGGTATAAATAGTCAGTACTCAAGATGCATCTCGGTCTCAAGACTGAGTTCAGGCTCTGTGATTGGTTGGCTATCAAAATTTGGACTAATCACCGAACCGAACCGCGTCTTGAGACCGGGTCGCATCTTAAGTACTGACTATTTATACCAGCCTAAGGGCCGGGACACAAAAACACGATACGACGTCGTACGACGTCGTATCGTAGGAATCTACGACGCGCGTCGTAAGAAGCTACACGGCATCGTGCGGCGTCGTACGACGTCGCGTCGTAGAAACTCACGTAGAAATTCAAAGATGAGTTTCTAGTTTCTACGACGCGACGTCGTACGATGTCGTGTCGCGACGCGCGTCGTAGATTCCCACGACATGACGTTTGTGCGTTGTCACGCGATTGCACCGCTCGCTATGATCTGCCGAACTATTTATCGAACCGCTCATTCCATCTTTTTTACTGACCATTCCATCATTTTTACCGCTCGTTCAGTAATTGAACTGATCGATTATTTTTAGAATTGACATTCTATGAGAAAATAACCGTCCAATTGATATTTTATTAGTGTCCATGTTTTACTGTCGCAATAATTAATCAACCGCCATTAAATTAAATAACTGCTCAATAATTTTTTCAACTGATCATAATAACATCTCGAATATTTAAATAACAGCTCAAAAAATTAGTTCCCTTAATTTTATAGAAAGTTCTACAATCTACATGCTATAGTGCTACAATGTTACCTTTTAAACGCCATTATTTCAGAGGTGAGGCCAAACGAGCGTAATTTGAGTTGAGAGTCACAGAATTTCGGTCGCGTCAATTATTTTTCATACTAAACATGACTTACAAAATGACGCTCGTGTGAATGAAGTAGGAATTTTCTATGAAACTGAATGCAGCAGAATTTCTGGCAACCGAAATTCTGCGACTCACGACTCATAAAATTACGCTTGTTTGGCCTCACCCATACCTAGAAAAACAAGTGCTTCAAGCTAAATTCGATGCGGGTTTTAGTAAAAAAGAATAGCAAATCAACTGATACTCAAATCGGTGGTATTATTAGTTAAGTGATACCGCTCAAGTGCTATTATATTAATTGTCCGCGCGTGCCCCATCAGATATTACCTACTGCCGTGACGGCCATGTGCCCTTATCGCGCGTTTTAAACACCATAGACAATTTTAGCCAGGATTTCAAAATGAAGTTGGAAGAAGGCTGGAAAACCTTAAAAAGGCCAAGTAAAGTCTGCAGACTGCTGAATGTTTATATTTCAAATTGTTATTAAAATTAAATATTTTAGAACCACATGAATCATGATCCACGGGCGCGAAAAAAAACCGCGGGAGCCTTTTTTGTTTTGAAGAAAATTACTAATTAATCTATAGTTCTCTATTCTCTACTTTTTTTTAGATGAATATATTCTTTTCGAGAATTGGATTTTGAAACATTTTTCAGATTTAACTTTTTTTCCAGAGATGTCCGTGGCCATGCCGCGACCGCGACTGGAGCGGGCTGGTGCCGAAGGTGGAGAGAGAGGAGGAACCCTGGCGTCTCCCGGATCTTCGGCCACCGATATACATGCACGACCGTGGTAAGTAAGGCTGAAACTCCAGTCGCTGCTATTTGCTACGTTAACTCGTTAGTAAGAGCAATGATTATCAGGCTAGAATTATAAATCCCGCCGGCGGGATAGTCAAAATTAAAATCTGTGTTTGCTAGAATATGGTAAAAAATTGGACATAACCTATCAACTCCCAAGCGGTTGAATTCGACCGCGTAAACAATAGATTTCCAAGAATCCGCGATCGAAGGATTAAAATAGTTTTTGAGGTCTTTTGTTGAGTTTATCTATTCACTGGGCCCTTTCTAACGTCAAAATCTGTTTTAATTAAAGACTGGCCCAGAAAACCACTAAGACTTTTCACATTGAAAACAATCCCTGTAACTTGCAAAAACGTAACGTAACATTTTTTTAACTTAAAAAATCAATAAGCATTTTTATAAAAGAAATCATTAATTATTGCCTTAACCCAACAACTTTAAGTATTTCGTATTTATCATATTAATATCGCTCAATTAAGACCCTTGCACACACATGCTTACCTGTTCATAATTGGTCCTTAGATTCGACACCGCAATTAAATAAGGATTATTGCAACTAGGTAACAGAAAATCGATGTAATCGCCCGGTGAAATCTGCAACACCGTGCCTTTAAACACGTGTCATGTTTGCTCGTTTAAATACTTTGAATAAACGATGATACCGCTGATTATTATTAGGGGGATTAAAAACTTTAAAGCTGGTATTAGGTAGCAATTTTAAATAAATATAATATTAAGTACCTACCTATGTTGCTTAAGAAGTTTTTACTGGCAGACGGCAGTGCGAAAACTATATTTTAGCCAGGAATAAGAGACCTAGTTTTTTTCGAATTCTAAGGCTAGGTATTCACGCGCGGGATTCCGGAAATTTCGAAGTTGCGGGAGAAGTCAGGATACTGAATTTAAAATTTTACGAGTCGGAAATAGAATTTCCATCATAATATTATTGAAAAATTAAAATAAAATAGGAGAATAGAGTTGTAATACTTAATATCACCACTGGTAATTTTCCCGCAGCCCCAGAATTTCGGTGCGTCTCAAGATTCCATTAAATTCACTTCCATAATATATTACAATAAACTAGCTGTTGCCTGCGACTTCGTCCGCGTGGACTTCAGTTTATAGCGCGCAATGTCCACAAAATTGGTGTCAAAAGCTTTTATAAAAAAAACCCTGGAACCCTTAATCAAAACACCCAAAAACAGCTGTGCAGTGTGCACATAACTTATTTCATTTTTTTTTATTAAACTTTATTTATGCCAAATTTAAAAGTATATTTAGCCCCCCAATTACACAACTTTACCCATAAACTATTTATCATTGATAGGTTTAAGGTTACGTCACTGCATCAAAATTTAAATAGAAGTCTTTGCACTGCATAGATAAAGTACTGAGATATTTAATAACGTAAAAAATCGGTTGTCTGTAAAGTCGGTTTACTGACGATAGTTGAACGTGTCAACGTCATAGCCTTAACCTCTCAGTTCCGGGAAAAATCTATGCAAAAAAGTTGGCAGGTCAATGTGCAAAAAAAAGGGTGCCCGGCCTACCCTCTTTGTAAAATTAATGTAATATGAAATATCCTTACATGCAATCCATATTTTTTGTTTGTGTGAACTACATTATAATAAATGTTAAATTTTCTATCTATTTATTTATTTATTTTATTAGGAAAACTAACAGCATTTAACTATAACAGTGATAATACATACTAAGTAACGACATGCCAATAACAAGTTTTCACTAGTAAATAATAATAAATTTGAGCTAAAATTAACAAATTAACAAAGTCCTGACAAGACACATACCTAACACATAACTTTAAATGGAAATCTAAAAAATATTTAAAGTATAAATTATTTTAGGCAAACTACAATTTATATTAATTTTATTATATCACAAGAAATGGGTGAGGGATTTGAAATTGTGAGATAATGAAGCTAACAGTACTTAAATAAATAAATTTACACACAGCAGATGGCACAATCATTTAAATTTCATTAATACAATAGAAAATCCTTAGAAGTAATGCAATACAGAAATTATGTTTATTTTAATTAAAAAACGTATCAGTCATAGTTTTTCTAATTTTGTTTGGTTTTAGGGAGAACATGTCTTCGAGTGGATGGACAATTAAAAATCTGTTAAAAAATGAACTAGACCTAAGTATAAAATAATTTCTACGGTAGTACGTATTGCAAGGTGGAACATAAAGGGGCATTAAATAACGAGCATTTCTACGTGGAATATTAATATTAAATCTGTTAAGTAATTCAGGTGAATCTATTTTATTACTTAGGACTTTACATGTATAAGTTAGGTCAGCTATATGTCTCCGGTGGTACAAAGGAAGAAAGTGGAACTTTTTGCACCTGGCATCATAATCACTTAGAAAATGGTTGCATTTAAATTGAATAAATCGGAGAAACCGTTTTTGTATGGATTCAATTCTATCAATATATATATGTTATAAGCAGGATTCCACAACTCAGAACAATACTCTAAAATACTTCAAACATACGCACAATAAAGGATTTTAACTGCTTTGACAGATTGGAAATTTTTACACGACCTAGTAACAAATCCAAGGGCTTTTGAGGCTTTATTAATAATGTAGTCAATGTGCTCATCAAAAATCAATTTTGAGTCTACAATTACTCCAAGATCTCTTATAGATTTCTTGATAACAAGGACCTTATTCTGAAGTTCATAATCATTTTTAATTAAATTTAATTTACGACTAAAGTTGACGACAAAACATTTCGATACATTAAGATCCAACTTATTAAGTACACAGTAGTCACTAAATCTATTTAAGTCTTCTTGTAAAAGACGACAGTCATTAACCTATCAGTCGTGGCAAAACGAGACACAATAGCTTTTTCATTGTTATCGCGGCTGGATGTGGCCGCTTGGGGCTTCATGAATTAAGCGAAGCTATATTTTTCAATATTTTTGTGTCATCGGCGTACAAAAAGAAATGAGAGTGACGAAAACATGAGGAAATGTCATTGACGAATATGGCAAAAAGTAAAGGTCCCAACAAGGAGCCCTGAGGAACACCAGATGGTACGAATATCCACCTAGAAGTTAATCCGTTAATAGCCACGGCTTGGGACTTATTACAAATATACGATGAGAACCATCGAAGAAGGTTTCCATGTATACCCACATGAGCTAACTTTTTGAGCAGGATGCAGTGATCAATACGATCAAAGGCTTTGCTGAAGTCGGTGAATATCAAATCCACCTGTACACCTGAGTCCATGCCCGAACTGACGTGGTCGTAAGTCAGAAGAAGATTAGAGGTTGTTGAGCGCCCCTTTAAAAACCCATGCTGTTCTTGTATAAACCAGCCATTAAGAGCGGAAAAAACTTGTCTATGTACAATACCTTCAAAAAGTTTAGCGAAAATACATAGTTTTGATATGGGCCTATAGTTTTGGATATTTCCCTTGTCTCCTCCTTTATGAACAGGTGTTATAAACGCTGTCTTCCAAATACCTGGCACATATCCTTCCTTTAATGATCTCGAAAAGAGTATGGCAAGGGGAATAACCAAACTAGAGGCGCACTCAACAATTAGTAGAGGTGGAATATCATCTGGCCCAGCACCCTTATGTAAGTTAACCGACTTTAGAAGCTTAAATAAATCGTCATGATCTATCCTTATGTCCCCTATAGAGTTATGATGCAAAGTGTGCTCTTCAGTATGTGAGCCACTAGGCGTGGCCCCATGCCACATGCCATCCAGAAAGTTTGCTTGAAAGTAAGTTGCAAACAAATTGCAGATTTTCTCGCCATCATTTGCTACCTGCCCTTCATAGCGCATCGTAGAAGGAAACATGGACGGAGTTTTGCGGTTACCTTTTATGAAATTCCAGACGAGTTTAGGGTTTTTAACTAACGAGTTCTCCATGTTACGTATATAAGAATCGTAGCACGCGCGTTCCAGCGATTTAGCTTTACTTCTAAGTAGAGAGAATGCAATGTAGTCACCGTGATTCCCATACAGTTTAAATTTACGGTGGTATTTGTGTTTCTCTCTTAAGACTTTCTTAAGTGCCGAATCATACCACGGTGGATAACTGTTCGGAGAGATAATTTTATGTGGTATATGGGTGTTCCGAAGGTCATAAATAATATCATAAAAAAGTTTTACAGCATCATCCAAACTATTGCCACTGAGGCATTCATGCCAATCCACATTATTTAGAGAAGAGCGAATTAGGTCAAAGTTACCACGATTGTAAAAATATTTTACACGGGTTTTTGATTCCAGATTATTTTCCACACCCTGTGTAAGCTCAATACATAAAGACCGGTGGTGCGGTAAGTCATCCGGGACCAATGGGTCCTCACAAGCAGTAACAGTCAATTCGCAATTAGAGAAAACTAAATCCAAGAGTCGGTTGTTGTTATTACGAATTTGGCTGCGTTGTATGAGATCACACTGGGCCAGGGTATCAAGGAAGTTAATGTGGCTCGTATTAAGTGACCTACCTGGTATAATATGGTGCCCCCCCTGATCGTCCCAGTCAATAAACGGGAGGTTAAAATCTCCTGAAATTATAAAGGTATCATTTGGAAAAGTATTAATTATATTGAAGAGGTTATTAGAAAAAGTTTCAAGCTGGACATTCGAGCTATTTCCTTCATTTTGCTTGCATAGATAGAGAACGCCCAAGTGAATTGTATTAAAAGATCTATCTCGAATGGTTATTGACACCCAAAGGTCTTCAGCAGTGGTATGCCATTCAGGACGGCCAGTAGTTTCAATCTCCCGGCGTACCGCTAATAGGACACCACCCCCCAATGATTGTTTGGTTAGAGAGTAATCTCTATCCCGTCGCCAAACAACATACCTATTATCAAATAATTCCTCTCTAACAGCCAGGTCTCCGTAATAGAAATAATATCGTACGAGTTGAGGCATACATTTCTTTTAAATAAATCTGTTTTAGAACGTAAGCCTCTAGCATTCTGGTAAAAAATGCTTAGTTTAGAGGTCATGATGTAAATAACAAAAATAAATTAGTAATAAGATATAACAAAATAAATAAAGAGAATCAATTATTATAAAACATTATACGTGCACCCTTGTAAAAAGTATTATGTTTAGTTCAAAACCAGGAATATCATAACTTATTATTATAAATATTAAAAAGTTGGGATATTAGTTAAATATATAAAACAAGATACATTAATTAGAGGCAGGAAACTCAACATCTTATCGATAGTGTTACAATAATAATTACAACCACTTAAACTTTGAATATACCATAGGACAAACGCGTAATAATAAATTGCTATTCTAAAAAAGACAGGCGTAATTATATAATTATGATCTTGCAAACTTTTAACGTACCATAGAACTAACGCGTAATAATAAGTTGCTATTCTGAAATAGACAGGCGTAATTATATAAATAATAATCTTGCAAATCAAAAACCTGTGCTTATATTTATTCCTATTTGAAGTATCATGCAAAATACAAAAATAGGAATTAAAAAGTGAAAATAAAGCTATATTAGTTATCGAGGCTTCTGCATGAGTGTGAAAGAAGTATAATAAATATTTAACTCCTGGTTTAATAAAAGCAAAGTATACGTTGGTGACATCAGGGTATACTGATAAATTATACCAGTTATGGCGTTGCAACATTTGATTTCCTGTTACATCATTATAAAATATAATTACTTTTATGTGTTCAAAAAAGTAGAATTCATTATAAAATAATTTAAATATTATGACTGATATACCCGCAACGTAAATAATATTTATAATGATAAAATAATCGGACAAATACAAATCCTTGTACCATTTGCTGAGTGTAAAATTGAACAAAATATCCAAGCATATAAGATACATAGCAAAAACAATAAGCAGTACAATTAACACATTATTAGTAGCAAATTTAATATAATTATTGTTTACAAGTGAATTCGACAAAGAGTAAAGCGGGTGGACGTAAAAATTCTTACAAATTAAGTCGTCCATAAGCGTCAACGAGTGCAAGCGAGACAGATATGTTAGCGATCTATAGATTACGAAGCGAGACGCCGAATGTAAATCCAGGTGTGCTCAACCATTTCTTATGATTCGATATAACATGCAAGCGTGAAGCATATAAAAATATTATGAATGTGACAGAAGACAGTAGACAGACAGACTATCAAGCCATCTTAATATAGTATTTAGTCCGATGTGATATTAGTTTCTCAATTATAAACTTTCGAAACTATAATTAGTGACTTGTTCAGAAGAAATAAACGAATACTTTATTCTTATCTCAATGATAAACTCCTATACTAACTATTTTTGTAAACAAATCGACGAATGATGTTGAGATGTATAAAAACAAACTACTTGAAATAGGACACTCCTCTGCAAAGAAAAAATAGTCCGCAAGCAAACATCGACCTTAGTGCTATACAAATAAATTTCAAAATGGCCGCGGCCGGCAGAAAGCCCTTAAACATATTGTGTCAAATGTTTATCGGTTCCCTGCCGGTCTGTGTGCTTAATAGGGCAATAAATCATTTCGTACAATAGTGACTAGTAGTTCTACAAGCTTTTAACGTAATTTATTTACAAACATAATAAGCAAATCGCTTCCGAATCTCTATAAATAGAAACAAACTTTTTCGAGTGTAACCTAAAGTTATTTCGATGTTTTTCTTTCAAATGATTGTCTAAAAATATTTATAATGAGTAAAATAAACTATTCGCAATACAAAACGCTACATAGATTCGTGAAATCCAGTAAAATCTTCGAACAAAGCACAAGTCATACCTTGACACGTAGGAAATAGAGCACAATTTTGAATAGCCGAAATAATACTAATAGCTCACAGATTGTTTATTTATTTTTCATTCAGAGTGTGGTCAATGTATCAAAGGTCATAACTAACCAAACTTTTTCATACAAAAGTATTCTCTAAGTCATCGAAATACGTAATATAATCGAAACAAAGAGCGCGGCCCAGGTGGGCCTTACGGTTGTTGAGAGGATAAATGGAACGCCTCAGAGCGATCAGCGAGGTAACGCCGCATATTGCGTCATGTTTTTTCGTGCGCGCAGCCCATATTGAATTATAAGACGTCATCACGTCAAAAAGAAATTAATAACAATCGAAAAAAAAAATCGAAAACCGAACATAAGACGATACCACCTCTTATAGAAAGACGTTTGAGCAAGCGTCAGCGCAATGTAGGAGACGCACGGCGCCATCTATTATGAATTTTTGAAACTAATTTAATTTGAACAAATTTACGGATTTTCACCCCCTTATAACCCCTTTCTCTAGTTAAAAAGTAGTCCTTTCTCAGGCTTTAGACTATCTGTGTACAAAATTTCATTACAATCGGTTCGGTAGTTTTGGCGCGAAAGCGAGACAGACAGACAGACAGAGATACTTTCACATTTATAATATTAGTATAGATTCATAAAATAAATAGAACAATTATCTCACTAAAAAGTAATATTTAAACAACTTTTTTCAGAACGCGACAGCTGTGCCGCTTGTATAGCGCCGTTACCACTACTACCGCCATCTGCATCTGCGCCTCACTAACTACAACTTCACCGGTCACCGCACTTGAAGGTTTTAAATTTTATCGATAGATGGCGCTAAAACTTATTAAACTTTTACAAAGTTTTATTTTTTATCTTTCTTTTATTAATTACGTACTAGTATCGCGATCGGCTTGTACAATTTTATGCATAGATCTTACCATTCTAGTCAATGCCCAAAAATTATATTTAAGTATATTTATAGTTTTGTAGATATAGATAATTAGTAGGCAACTTCAAAAAGCAATGTAAAATGAATTTAATTCATTTTAAAAAGGAAAATAATGTAAACTAGTCGTACTTACGTTCTACGCCCTTTAATTTTTTCCTAAATTAGAATTTATTTAAGTAGCACAATATTGTAAATAATCTTTAGCAATATTAAGGTATTAATTAGACACTAGAATGGAATGTAGACTATAATAACGACAAAACTGTATGTACCATCGAGGAAATTGGTTCCTAGGCAGTTGACAGACCTACGTCATGACGTGGTCGGCTTACTTAATATATCAATGATGGGTTTGACTTGCCATCTGTTTAGGAATCAACTTTTCTGATAGTACTTATACTGGTGTAAATGTTTGCTTCCCATTTTTTTTATAAATCTTTCGTTTCCTATAAAATACTCTGATTTTAGTTTATGGCGTTCAAAGGTTGTTTGAATTAATTATATTTTAAACGTGAGTTTTTAAAGTAATATTATATTAAAATATAAAGTGGGTAAAATTAATTCATGACTGCCAGTAATTGCCACCGATTAAATAATAATGGATTACATACAGGAAAACATGAATGATTCTATTATTAGATCTATCCATATGAATCCAATAATAGACATAGGTACCTATTTGTAAAACATTTGCATAATAACGAGCTGACCCGGCAAACGTTGTTTTGCCATATAAATAATTTTTGGTATGAAAAATAGATGTTGGCCGATTCTCAGACCTACTCAATATGCTCACAAAATTTCATGAGAATCGGTCAAGCCGTTTCGGAGGAGTACGGGAACGAACATTGTGACACGAGAATTTTATATATAAGATTAATAAGTAAAAATAGAATTTGAAAATTGTAATAATATACATAGAATTTAAAATACAAAAATGAATATTAAAATTAATATTCTTTGTGATATCATTGTAGATATTAATATGAATTAATTATGAATACATACATAAGATATCAATTTGTAACCATTAAAGTTACTTTTAGCTGCATGTAGTTGCACCGAATCTGAATAAAACAATAAATTGTATAGCTGTCCTATTTTTATCCCTTTTAATTTATATTTCAATTATTTTCAATAAATGGGGCTACCGTTTTTTTGCTTACTAGATGGCGCAACTGTCGACTAAGGTCCGAAATATAGCTTTAAAGTTGACTTTATAATAATCTAGAATTTATTTATTTAATTAAGATTAAATAATAATAATAATATCTGCTTTACTTTTCCAATTTTTTAAACAACCGAATATTTTAATACGATTATTATTTCTTTTCTTGATTTCAATCTCAAAGCTTTTACATTAATCGCCAAATAATATTTTTTGTGATAATTTTACGAAGGAGATCGCTTTTCAACAGGTTAATTGCATAAATATTATGTAACGAAGACCGTTAAAACTAGTACAAAATATTTTAAAATAGCTTTTCTTGGACCACGCGCGACACTAGCGCCTCTAGTGGCAAATTCACACGCGGGTCGCGGAAGCCAAAGGAGGCTTGAATTTATAGGCCTGGAGATACTGACACAAAATTCTTGGTGATTTGTGCCAGTATGGCGGTTTTACAGGGGTATAATTACGTAAAGGCAAAAAGGAAAATGATGGTCATAGTGCTCGCACTGGCAGCCCAAACGCGTGGACGTTAATCGAACGTGTCGGATAAATAACGAGTGTCGAACGATTTGTTCCACAAAAAAGCTTGTATTTTCAGATAGTCGAAAAAAAAATGAGTACCTAGGCGAAAGCGTAATGCCATACTTGTCGGGTGCGGCTTACAGCCCGCCATACCGACGCGAATACGTTAATTTTAATAAAAAAATTGAACCATTTGTACCAGGCTAACTTTTGCATAGCTAATCATCGTAGAGTAACCATTCACGAAAATCACCTTGCCATACTTTTCCGACAGCTCCCAATGGGCGCCATACCACTGCAAAGGTGTAAGTTTTTTTTTCGCCAAACGATTTGTACCAGTATGGCATTTAAATTTTTGGAAAGTATTTGACAAAATATGACCGTTATTATTTTTCCCATACTTCTAGTAGGGGGAAAAAGTGCTGCCATAATTGAAATACTTATTTATTTGACACGTTTTAAAAATACGACTATAAAATACGTAAAATCATTTTTTACATCATGGCATCATTGTATAGTCGTCATTTGACAATTGTACCAAAAAAAAATTATTACAGATTGTAACCATGGGCCGGGATGACTATCGGACTTGAGTAAAAAAGTGATAAAAATTGGACGATTTGTACCAGTATGGCATTTGGATTTTTGGAAATTATACGATACAATGTGACCATTATTATATTTGCCATACTTGTAGTAGAGGGAAAAAGTGGCGGGCGCCACTTTTTCCCTCTACTACAAGTACAAAAATCCAAATGCCATACTGGTACAAATCGTCCAATTTTTATCACTTTTTTACTCAAGTCCGATAGTCATCCCGGCCCATGGTTAAACTCAAAACTCAAACTCAAAATTTTTTATTCAGAATAAATTTTTGCAAATATTTTCTGAAAGTCTACATGATGCCTACCACCGGTTCGGGAACTAACCCGGCGAGAAGAACCGGCGTAAGAAACTCGCAGGGGGCCCACTTTATTTACCAAAAAAAGTGAGAAAAAAATTAATCTTTTAAAATAAAGTTTACAATGCTGTAACTTAAAATTATACAATGTCAAAGGTTACAATCTGTAATAGATTTTTTTTGGTACAATTGTCAAATGACGACTATACAATGATGCCATGATGTAAAAAATGATTTTACGTATTTTATAGTCGTATTTTTAAAACGTGTCAAATAAATAAGTATTTCAATTATGGCAGCACTTTTTCCCCCTACTAGAAGTATGGGAAAAATAATAACGGTCATATTTTGTCAAATACTTTCCAAAAATTTAAATGCCATACTGGTACAAATCGTTTGGCGAAAAAAAAAGGGAGCTGTCGGAAAAGTATGGCAAGGTGATTTTCGTGAATGGTTACTCTACGATGATTAGCTATGCAAAAGTTAGCCTGGTACAAATGGTTCAATTTTTTTATTAAAATTAACGTATTCGCGTCGGTATGGCGGGCTGTAAGCCGCACCCGACAAGTATGGCATTACGCTTTCGCCTAGGTACTCATTTTTTTTTCGACTATCTGAAAATACAAGCATTTTTGTGGAACAAATCGTTCGACACTCGTTATTTATCCGACACGTTCGATTAACGCGGGACTTGAAAAACCGTTTGAAATTACGAATAAAATCTTAGGATTTTGAAATAATATTGTTCATATTCGCCACCTCCCACAGGTATGGCATTATCAGACTCCTATTTATGATCATACAGGGAACTGTTAAAAAAAGTTTCAGGGTGGTACAAATCGTTTGGCGAAAAAAAAAAAAACTTACACCTTTGCAGTGGTATGGCGGCCATTGGGAGCTGTCGGAAAAGTGTGGCAAGGTGATTTTCGTGAATGGCTACTCGACGATGATTAGCTATGCAAAAATTTGCCTGGTACAAATAGTTAAATTTTTTTATTAAAATTAACGTATTCGCGTCGGTATGGCGGGTTGTAAGCCGCACCCGACAAGTATGGCATTACGCTTTCGCCTAGTTATTTTTTTTTCGACTATCTGAAAATACAAGCATTTTTGTGGAACGAATCGTTCGACACTCGTTATTTATATGACACGTTCGATTAACGCCCACGCGTTTGGGCTGCCAGTGCGAGCGCTACGACCATCATTTTCCTTTTTGCCTTTACGTAATTATACCCCTGTAAAACCGCCATACTGGCACAAATGACCAAGAATTTTGTGTCAATCTCCAGGCCTATTAAAAATGCTTAAGATTCAATTACCTCCTATGTTTGGCTATTTCTCCAAACCGTAAAATTTAGTTGTCCGGACGTATAAACTACCCGCAGAGTTACATATGTAGACCTTTGTATTTTTTTATAGTAGTATAAGGTGTGATCTAACTGGTCCAATTAGGTTCTTTAGAAAAACTTAATTGTAAATATAATTAAAATTAATTTAAAGGTCGAAAAATTGATTCCCTGGACGTGTCCTGTCCCCAGAATTCACTATAAATTCCTAAAAAAATCCCACAAATACGATGAAATTCTAATTTCAAAGTAAATAAATCGTAAGAGTATAAACAAAATATTTATAAAACAATTGTATATAAACATTATAAAAATAGAAAAAACCAATCAAAGTTATGTCCTGGCTCACATAGTGATTCCCTATACGCTTCACTTGGAGGCTCGTACCTCCCTAGTTATAAGTAGTTAGTAGCACGTGGTTGCGGGTGCACAGGGCGGGAGGTTCGGTAGCCCTCTAAACATCATGGAAGGCACACAATTCGTTGCTCCGTTTCCGAGTTACAAAGGAGAATATCTGATTCCCTCAACCTTGGTTCCTTACACAATTGATTCCCTATTCGCTAATAATTAACAATGGCATTTCCAAAGTTAAGTTTGCTTAGATACGATGTATACGACGATAATGAGTATGGGTTTTAGTTAGCCTATTTATAATTTAATATATATGTACAGTTTTTGTATAGCTCAGGAAAAACTTTCTTTTTATTCATTCCCTATACATACATTTTGATGATTCCCTGGGTATTTTAAGTAGGGAATCAAAATATTTTACATTTATTTATCTAATTGGTACATATCTATTGACTTTTATTAAAATAAATTACATTATATTCATATACTGATACAAATAAATGACAACAAAAAGTAAAATATAAAAAAAAAAAATTCTTAAAGTCTAAATATTTCAAATAAATTCGTTTTCCATTCATTGTATTTGGTTTTAACGAACAAGTTTAGTTTGTAGTCAATTTTACACAAGTTTATATTTAAATTGAACATGTTTTTTTAGCTGAAAAAAGCCTTTTTCTATTAGCTTTGTTGATTCCCTAGGTTAAAAAAATTTAAATCAAAGTATCTTCTCTTCTAAAATTGTGAAGTGAAAAAGGGCCCAAATAGATAATTATTTTTATAATTCACTGAAGAATAATATGCAGTTATTGATTTAAAAAAAATATGCAGAAATAAAAATGTACCAGGGAATCAACTAAATCATCCAAATCTGGAGAAATGCCCATTTACCTAATTGGTTTAAAAACTTTAAATTTACAGTACGGTACCTACAATAATTGAATTTAAGAATAATTATTGTATAGCAGTTAGCAAACGGCACTCCGCACTAATATGAATTAATATCTAGCCGTGCCATAAGCCGTGAACCGCGCGCGCGTGTTTCATTCAGCATTGACAGCGGTCATAAATTTATCACTTTTTGTACTGAAATAAATTAAAAAGCATGAGTTTGGATTTATAAAGAAAATAAAAAAAAAGCACAAAAGCATTTCTGATCCTCAGAAATGCTTAATGTGCTTTTTTTAGCAGAATCCCTCGACCATCAGAATCTGAGGATCGAGGCTGTGATCGAGGCCCGAGGGCTTTCCCGAGGGCTAATAAAAAAATTAAACCAGAGACAATAACTTTTTGACATGGCAACATTTTTAACTGTCAGCTAGCTATTGTCTCTCAGTTAAATGACGTTTGACAGTTGACATATCAAATAAAATTTGTCTATTCCTTTTCCTGACAAAAAGTGTCTTGAGAGGTTGGTTTCGTACAATTTATATCCATTTAAATCGAAAAATCTACTAAGTATTTAAATAAAAATAGATAGGATATCAATATAGAACCAGTGCCTCAGTGTTTGATGTGTATATTTCATGTCCAAGTGCTAAATATACTTCGAAAACAATTATAACCTCAGTGTGTGATATCTTGTGACATAGCCGCTTTATTTTTCAGTAACAAAAATGGGTCGTTATTCTCGTGAGCCCGACAATCCAGCCAAGTCATGCAAGGCCCGCGGCTCAAATCTCCGTGTTCACTTCAAGGTAATTACCGAAAATTAACTTTTCCACATGGAATGTTTACATGTCTGGTCACTACTCACTGGTGTTAACGTGAATTTTTCTTTCAGAACACATACGAGACAGCTATGGCTATTAGGAAACTGCCTCTGCGCCGTGCTGTACGTTACCTTAAGAATGTGACTGAGAAGAAGGAGTGCATTCCTTTCCGCCGCTTTAACGGTGGTGTAGGCCGGTGCGCCCAGGCCAAACAATTCGGCACCACACAGGGCCGTTGGCCTAAGAAGTCCGCAGAGTTCCTCCTGCATCTGTTGAGGAACGCCGAATCAAACGCTGACCTTAAAGGTTTAGATGTTGACCGACTTGTCATCGACCACATTCAGGTAAGACCTATGTTAATAATGCCAATAAGTAAGTAAAGAATAAGTTTTGGACCATTGTTAAAAGTGGTTTTTGGTTAGAAACATGATAATCTTTATATAACATTACAGTGTTGTTATGAACATTACTTCATCACACAATCAAATGTGTAATAGGGTTAACCCTCCGTGTACTAGGTGACTAATCTCACCATGCTGTACTAGGTGGGGTGTGACATACCCCAACAATAAAAGGCAGTTAAATCCGAAAAAAAAATCCTAGTGATTGTAAATTAATAAGTAACTTATATAAATATCTAATAATGAATTGGTTTAGGTAAAATAAATTCAATTTTACATAATAAAATATATTTTATAAGCAAAAGTACAAAAACTTGACTTTTTCTTCAAACTATAAACTATGAAATCTTTTATTCAGTACAAAAATCAAATGAAAACTATTACAATCAAATTCTTTTCAATTTCTAAGACTATAGTTTATCTAGTTTTAACCTATTTATAATGTCAATTTAAAATAAACAATATGAAATAGATCTTGGGCACATAAGTTTCCGTAATATTGACAGTTATTTAGACACAAAAATTAGTATGTAAAATACATAATATGGACATATTATATTTTTTGCAAATGTGCCCAGTATTCCTATATATTAGTATAGGCCATATCCGGTATCACTGATTTGATCTTCATCACCAGCCGATTCTTGTTCGGAATAATTCATTAGCTCAGTGTCACAATCATCATTTTCTTCAGTTGGTGCTCGTAATTTTTTTTTCTAATAACCGAGACATTTTTAGCAAAGCTTATACCAGAAAATAATATTTCATCAAGTTAATCACAAAATTAAACATATAAATAAATAAAAACAAAATAATTTACACTTTCCTTTTTAGCTACATGCTGTACTAGGTGGGGTATGTGATACCCAGACGCATTTTAAGCACATATAGCAGAGTTGGTGATAGACATAGGACTAAATAATTGGTAGGAATTAAAGCAGCAACGTCTCATTTGCAGCTATTGAGGAAACCAACTCCTATACTTTTTTCGTTTAAAAATTCTATCAATTTTTTTAGCGCTGGGGTATGTCATACCCCACCTCGTACACGGAGGGTTAAGGATTGTTTAAGCATTAAAGTAGACAAGTTAATTTGAAAAGTAATACCTCCTATAATACTTATTGAAGTGAAAACTTGATAATCTAGATGAGTGTTTTTCTCAAACAATGTTCTACCATGGCCCGGTAATTTTCATACTGACCCACTGAACACTTTAAAACATAGCTGATTCTATTAACCTATCAACTCCCAAGAGGTCAAATTCGACCGCGTAAACAATAGATTTCCATGAATCCGCGATCAAAGGATTAAAAGACACATTCCTCGATCTCGGAAAAACAAGACACAATGCCTTTCAATTATTATCGCGGCCCACTTGGGCCTTACGGGAGTTGAAGCGTTAATAGTGGAAATATTTTATTAATGCTAGTTACAATGGACATAATTTGGTATCATTACCTTTTTTAGTCGCAAAATTTTAGGTGCAAAGTATAGAACTGATTGCTAAATTTTAGGTGCAAAGTATAGAACTGATTGCTAAATTTTAAGTGCAATGTATAGAACTGACCGACCTGGCACCGGGTCACGACTCCTCAAATGGAAAATTCTGATTTAGATATTGGAGTCATATATGCATTTGCAGTAATTTAGACAACCAAAACTTTTTGTTAGGTTTTACTGAATGATTCAAAAGTCATAAGAATTTACATATTAATGTCTAGCAGGCCATATTTAAATTGGCGCTAGCATTGTTATTAATAGCAGGAAACTGCCAAATTCTAGCGTTTTTAATAAAAATTATATTCAACAGCTGTAGGCTTGCTGCATAATATTATCTTGATAGTATGCAATGCTTAGTAAAGAAACAATAATGATTTAGATTTTAGGCAAATTATTTAGGGAGTGCCTCCGCTGCCGGCGCCGGTTGCCCAAATGGCTGCCGGCGCCGGTTGCTGAAATGGCTGCCGGCGCTGTTTTCCGAACTCCGAAGTTTGCCGAAGTCACGCGATGTTTGCCGAATAGGCTGCCGGCGCCTATTTGGCAAACATCGCTTGTCAAATGACAGAATAATGATCAAAAACATCAGTCTTGAGCTAAAGGACTATGAAAAGTACAAATAATAAGGTCATAAATAGTCATATTGTAAGGATGCATATTTCAATCCTTCGATCAGGGATTCTTGGAAATGCTATTGAAAGAAAGAAAGAAAGAAAACTATTGTATTCTATTGTTGACGCGATCACCGGTGCTCGTATGGGGCTTGAATCTTGATGGGTTAATGGTGGTATTGATGATGCTGATAAATGTGATCTGCATAGTAGCATAATACAATATCTTTGCTCCTTTAAACAACGCTGAAACTCTCTAATATGTATAAGGAATCTGAAGTTCTGTTCAGTACCTTCGAAAGTATACCACTGGGTTTATAACTGTAGCTGTGGTGCAAAATCTTACTCTTTTGAAAAAAGGTAGCTAAGGTAAAGCTAAGAAAATGCATCACAAAAAACTAAAATATCCACAGCCGAACAAATAGGTACCTACTTAACTAACTTTCACCTTTGGAAGTCGGTAAAGTTGAATATATTAATTGAGATTATAATAAATTTCTTTTTAAAATTTCTGTATCGGGACTGGAACCTAGTGCTTTACGCATTATCACCGGCTCCCATTTTGAGTGCCAGCGCCGGCAGCCGTTGTTTTATATCTCGGCTGCCGGCAGTGTACTTACCGCCGGCTCCCATTACTGATATTTTTGGGAGCCGGCGCCGGCAGCGGAGGCATTCCCAATTATTTATCTGATTGTTATTATGAAGGTATAGATTTGCAATTTAAATGACCTGTGTAAATTTTACTACAACTAGCTTATTTACGTAACAGTTTTTTTTTTTAATTTAAATATAATATTAGTTCTTAAATAACGTTGCCTTTTTGCTTGACAATGTGTGTTTTTATGTGCATTATTGTTTTCAAAAGGCAAATATAAATGTCTGTTAAAGTTTTCATTATTTTGTGTCTTTTTTTTTTAAGCACAAGTACAAATTTTTACAGTACATACTAATATTATGGCTTATTTCATATGGAGCCTGTTTCGTATTTAACTACAGTAGGGCCTCGTTAACCCAGAGAGGCAGAAACACGACCCTTTGCGGATTATCGAGGCATCCAGATTATAGTATGCAAAATAATGTTAAAATAAAACACATGCTTAACCTTAGTTTCTTTAAACGGCCCATTCACTATCCTGCATTGCAGTCCTGCTGCAGTCCGCCGTGCAGGCCTGCAACACCATTCACTATCCTGCATAAGCCGGCGGACTGCACGCAGGATAGTGAATGGTGTTGCAGGCCTGCACGGCGGACTGCAATGCAGGATAGTGAATGGACCCTTTTAATCAATTTTTTAATATCAATGTCGAATATTTACGTGGCGGCGCTATGATCTCACCGAACGCGCCAAATTGACACAGTTATTACACGAAAGGCGATAAACAAATTAAGACTGAAGGCGCATTGGCTCACCGCTCATGAGTTCATGACAACCCGCACCCACACTCGCCGGCCTAGCCCGCGATCCAATTGGCCGGCCAGATTGCAGGGATCACCGAACAAGTGGGAGTCCGGATTACCGAGGCCCTACTGTACTTGCTTATGCATAACTTAATAATGAAAAGATTACAAGAAGTTTTGTCTTTATATAATATTGTGTTAATGCATTTTCCATCCAATTGTAAACAATAAAATATTCCTTGACCAAATTATTGTGCGATTGTATGCCTTCATAGTAAATTTACATTTAAAATCGGAGCAAAAGCTCCCTATTTCAAAAATAGGATGGTCCCCATAGCCCATAATAAGTGTTAACATTATATGTATATTCAACTCCCATACGGCCCAAGTGGGCCGCGAGAACAATAGATTTCCAAGAATCCGCGATCGAAGGATTAAAATAATTAAAACAAAGTATACTCTAATCACACAAAAAAATTCTGTTAAATTGTGAAACAGGCCCTCAAAGTTGAAATTGATAGAAAAGAACACTCCCCAAAATCTTTATTATTTTCAAAGCGAATTTTCAATTATTTCCTATCAATTTCCAGGTAAACAGAGCCCCATGCCTGCGCAGACGCACATACCGTGCCCACGGTCGTATTAACCCCTACATGTCGTCACCCTGCCACATCGAGGTCTGCCTCAGCGAACGCGAGGATGCCGTAGCCCGGGCAGCGCCCACCGATGATGCACCAGCCAAGAAGAAGTTGTCGAAAAAGAAGCTGGCCCGTCAGAAGGAGAAGATGATGAGGGAATAGACTAGGGGTTAATAAATGACTTACCAACATACTTAGTTTTTATTTTAGTAAGTATGTTTCTTTTGAGATAAGTATAGTCTGAACTCTTAACTATGAAACAAGTCAAAATTTTATTGTGATGTCATAATTTCTAAAAGTAAAGTAGAATTTTGTAATTATGACTTATAGTCATTTTATCACATAATATGAGTTACAATTTTAGGTCAATTTTAGCAAAGGCAATACATTTCTATATAAATTTGTTTTTAGAAAGGATCAAATTGAGTTAGCTAAGTAGATTCAAATGTGTTCTACAACATTGAGTCCTACAGGAGAACCAAGAATAAAATAGAAATAAAAGCAGGTAATGAGTAGATTGATGGTAAAAACAGCTTTGCATAATAATATCTGTGACAGAAGAACCGGGAAGCCAGATACTGAGAAGATTAAAGAAACAGTGTTGCTAGGCCATAAGTAATAGTATAAAAGTTTTTTATTACAAAAATAATGTTCGTTGCTTCCAGACTCTTAGGGCTGGTTTACACGTATTAAGTAGATAAATAGTTAACTAAATTTTAACTTAATTTTAAGTTACTTATTGCATGTAAACACAAAATTTAGTAGTAAGTAGCAAGTTAAAATTTAGTTAAGTATTAAACAAGGAAATTAGAATTTTGACTATTTTCTGTTAAGTTGGCAGGCGGGGCTTGTCACTTGACACATTTCGGGCAGGCACTTCAAATTAAGTTAAAATTTAGTTACTACTTTATCTACTTAATACGTGTAAACCAGCCATTACGTAAATTGACAGATAAATCTAGGGACGATTATTTACTTGCTATACTCATTTTTGTTGTGATCATTTCTACTTGGCAGTATAAAATTCCTTCTCTCCAACTGCTCTCTTAGATCAGTCAACTCCATTTCCAAAATGTAATTCGACTGCGCCAAACTTACAGCATTTGTTCTTGCTGCATCTCGTTTTTTTCTAGCGATATCTATTAAACATTTTAGTTCTTCATTTTCATTTAGCAACTTTTGTATTTTGCTTTTATATGCCTTATCCATTTTTAGTTTTTAAATTGATAGCTTCTTTCTTAAGTTTTCTAATTGTTTTCTCAGTTTTATGTTTACCTTCGATAGTTTAATGGCTCTCGTCATTTCTAGATGCTGTTTGTCAGTTTCTTTCAGTAAAATATTTTTTAAATGCCTATTTTCTTTTTCTAATGCTCTCAAATTTTGGACACTACCAATTATGTATGTTTGGGTGTTTTGCATTGCTGTCCTTTCATTTAAAGGATTAATTTTGTATTAATTTTCATTGAGATGTAAATTTTAGATTTTTTTCTTGCTTATAACACATCAAATTTTGAATACTGGCATGTCAATAAGTCTTGTCATTGAGATTTTTTTTTTAATTCGACCCGGTTGGGACAAATGTGTCCAACACATCATAGGTATTTCATTTGAAGTCTGTTTACGGAAGTAATATTCATAATATTAATATTACAAAGTTTAATAATTTATATGAAATAAGGAAATCACCGCTCAGTGGATGAGTGCATTGGTAGCTCAAGCCGAAGTCGCAGGTTCGAGCGACAGAACAAAAAGTTTTTTAGTATGTTCCTGGATGTGTATAATATAATTAAATCATAAATGTATTGTATAAAAATACTAAATATAATATGTATTTCCTTTGTCAGGTAACACAAGTCCTTCAGGTACTTACCATGGGGTAAAGGTAGGGTAGGGTAGGGTAAAGCGTCCATAGATATTAGTATTTAATCCTTCGATCGCGGATTCTTGGAAATGCTATTGTATTCTATTGTCGCGATCACCGGTGCTCTTATGGGGCTTGAAGGATTAATGTTCTCATGGGAAAGGACATATTTACGGATAAACGAATTACGAAGTTGCAGGCATCATCTAGTTGGCCTATCCTGTCGGACAAATGCAGCGACCTTGAATAAATACACTAAACACTGCTTAAATATTATCTTAGTATCAGGTGATAACTTTGATATTGTAAGTTGGAACAGTAAAAATACAGCTTAAGGCTGCGTTTCCACTGAAGCGGAGCGGATCTTAGCGGTGCCCGAATTGACCAATCGTGCTGTTCCAGCGGAATGACAGCGAAGATTTCGAGCTTGGTGATTGGTCAATTCGGCACCGCTAAGCTCCGCTCCGCTTCAGTGGAAACGCAGCCTAATAGAGGTCCCAAGGTACTACTGATGCGTAATCTCTAATGATACAGGAACTGTTCGGATGATGTAGGAATCTGTTCTTAAAACTTTAATACACGTGACGATTGATATGGGAAATAAACTAGTCTTCCTACCTATTTACATAATACTTAGGGCTGCCAGTAATATTTGGTTTAATATCTTTATATTTTTTTTCTAGATATTCTGTTAAGGCGTTGACAACTGCCAATGACCTTGATCTCGCATCACTCTCGCACCACTGTCGATTTTCATGCCAGAGAGACAGAGATGTGAAGTGTTCACTCGGTAGCGTGGATACATTTTTCGTTTGTTAGAGGAAAAAATAAATATTATGGTGAAGTGAGCACGGTCCTCGCGTCGTTGCGAGGTGAATCGCTTGCCCGACTTTCAGTTTAGAAGGTGCAAAGGAGAAAATGATAAAATAGCACACTCGATATTCCAGTTGAATTATTATAATCCCATGACAAAATCTATCAAAAAGTAAACAAGTCAAAATACCATAAACTAAAGAGTACAAAATAATATAAAAAAGGTTTTTATAAAAGAAATTTAGATATGTACACTACAATGGGAAATCTAGATGTCAGAACCGAAAATTAAATCCGACAATCTATGGATTTTTGTAAAAGGCATCAAATAAACAAATTTTTAAAGCATAAATTGTATTATTACTTTAGTTACAACTGTTTAAAGTTCCTGAAAGATGTGACTGGTATTTTTTTTCATCCAGTAGAAGTACATTATTGTATTATTTAAATTCGACAAGCTTTTCCAAATATAATCAAAAATCACATATATTTTTTTGTGCCAATCAATGAAATACATACGTCTAGAAAACTGCACAAATATGTCGAATTGGCAGCAGCTGTCTTCGCCTTAATGGTTTGTATCTTTTGCGTAAGAGGTTGCGCATTTTTGGTTTTATTTTGAACGCGATGTAAAAGTTCCTGGTATTTTCGCTAGTGGCACTGCTAGAGAGCCCGGTATGTAATTGGATATTATACGGAGGAAATTAAAATATATAAACTATGTAACAACTAGACATAGAAGACCTTTGCTCAGAAATTCCGCAGTAGCTGGACATCTTTTCCCGAGACTTAAAAATATTACGTAGACACCTGTGGGTAAAGATTGAAGAAGAGGCGCATTAATACATTTAACGATAAGAGGGAAATAATATGGAGTGACTATATTGTGGTACACTATCATTCTATAGCAACTAGCTATTTTAATTGTCATAAATATTTTTATCATTGATACGTGAGTCGTGACCATTATTAAGTACTAAGTTTTATGAAACCAACGGCCGCACTGAGTCATGGTCAATGGGGGCTACCGTTTTTTGCTCACTAGATGGCGCAACTGTCGACTAAGGTCGACTTTATAATAATCTAGAATCCCATTTATTGATTTAATTAAATTTAAATAATATCTCCTTTACTTTTGCTAATTTTTTAACATCCCAATATTTTTTAATACGATTATTATTTCTTTTCTTAAAGCATTTACATTGATCTCCAAATAATACTTTTTGAGATAATTTTACGAAAGAGATCGCTTTTCAACAGATAAATTTCATAAATAATGATTTATGTCACAAAAACCGCTAAAACTAGTACAAAATCTGTACAAAATAGACGTTTTTGGACCTCGCGCGACACTAGCGCCTCTAGCGGAAAATTCACACGTGGTAGCCCCCATTACCTTTTAATGAGGAATTTTTCAGAAAATGTGTACAGTGTACAGCCTATGTTAAAGTCTTTATTAATTAAAGCCAAGTAATAATTGAAATTAATTAATGTCTCTCAATACGGCCTAATAGTTTAATTTAGTGCATCAAAATAGCGACAGAGGGCAGCCCTACGTAAAGTTGTTGTTCCGTCTACGCATTTGCGAACCAATTTGTGATTGTTCTTCATCTTTTACTAGGAGTAATTAATAAAATTATGGTCTATTAATATTATATCATTTCAATTTAATTGTCTTTGTGACATATTTAAATTTTTGCCAGAAATAGCAATGCTTGTTTTAAGTTATCCGCCGGCTTGTATAGTTAAGTTTTAAGTGTCTTCGCTTGATAACTTGAAGATCCAGTAAGTAATAATAAGCCAAGTCAAGTCAAAGCCAACAATCTACTGACTACTGAATGGAAGTATCAAGTAAGTAACCCATATTATCTACTGGCTGTAGGTCAAGCTTTTATTACAAGTGAAAGAAAAGTTATAAAATAGAAATTCTCGCATAATTCCTACTTAAAGTTTATACTACATTGGTAATTTTAAATTTGTCTTCTTTACCTACCTATATAGTTTTAGTACTTTTTTTTTCTTCTTCAGTTTATATCCATTTTCGTTCGCCGGCAAACAGTCTGAAGAGAAAATATTTAGATTGTAACATCATCAGTTTTATACCCCCTATTTAACAAGGAATGTAATTCTATGATTTCTATGTATATTGTATAGGTATCTCTCGCGTATATAAACGTTGTGCGCGTGCGCTGCCGTCATTCGCGATGTCGACGTGCATTGTGTTGTTCTGCGCGTGCGCACTCATTGCCGTCAGTGCTGCGCCGCCGAGACGGACTGAAATTGCAGGTTAGTGGTTAAAAATCGTTATTAATATTATAAATGCGAAACTGTGGCTGTCTATTACCTTTTCACGCTAAAGCGGCTGAACCGATTTTGCTGATATTATGAAGATACTTTGAGTACTTACCCGAGAAAGGACACAATATATATTTTTTATCCCGGAAAAATGTACGGTTCCCACGCGATAAATGATTAATGAATTTTGGCGCAACGGAGTTGCGGGCGTCATCTGTACTTTGTAGTTATAATGAGTTTGTCGAGCTTGTCTGTTAAAACGCGCTAATCTCACGAACTACTGGAATGTTTTTTGTGTAATTTGGCATATAATAATATTATGCAAGGTGTAACAAAACTTAAGTGATTTAGGGTGTGTGTGTCCCTTGTGTAGATTTCACTGTGAAAGTCGCAACACTGAAAGGGTTACTTTTCTTATTATTGCATGGGCAAATTCATGACGTTGCGGCAACTATACATAATATTTTATACAAAGTAGCTTTTTTCCCCTCATGTCCCTTTGTTCCCTAATCTTTAAAACTACGCAACGGATTTTGATGATTCTTTCAGTGTTAGATAGCCCATTTATCGAGGAAGGCTATTATAGGCTACATTTTATCACGCTAGGACTAATAGGAGCAAAGAAATAGAGGAAAATGTGTAAAAAACGGGGAAAATTATTTGAAAGGGCTAACTTGAACGCGCTAATCTCAGGAACTACTGGTCCGATTTGAAAAATTCTTTCAGTGTTATTGAGGAAGGCGATAGGCTATATTTTATCACGCTAAGACTGATAGGAGAATGTGGAAAAAACGGTGGAAATTATTTGAAAGGGCTTATCTCGCGAACTACTGGATCAATTTTTATGTTATTTGGCACAGATAATAAGTAGACCATGTGAAGGATTATAGGCTATCGATTTTAATATTTTTTTAAGTGGCTATATATTTTATACCCGTGCGACGCCGGGGCGGGTCGCTAGTTTCTCATAAAAACAGAAGTCCAAAGGGCCTTTAGTTTTTACCGACAACAGAAAAGTACCGTTAACCGTATACGTCCCCTATAAAGAACGAGCTTCTGCCCGCGGCTTCGCTCGCGTTAAGAAGTATTATTATATACTAACTTTCATCCCCTATTATAACCCCTTGGGGTTGGAACTTATCAAAATCCTTTCTTAGTGGATGTCTACGGCATAACATCTACCTGCATGCAAAATTTCAGCCCGATCCGGCCTGTGGTTTGGGCTGTGCGTTGATAGACGCGGAACCCTAAAAACGACTTTACAATAATAATTATGTTAAGTATGTAATTTTTAGTGTTCCGTACCCAAAGGGTAAAAACGGGACCCTATTATTAAGACTTCGATGTCTGTCTGTCCGTCTGTCTGTCTCGGTGATACGGTGATAGCTAGAGAGATGAAATTTTCACAGATTATGTATTTCTGTTGCCGCTATAACAACAAATACTAAAAACAAAATAAATTAAAATATAATATATAAAGGGGGCTCCCATACAACAAACGTGATTTTTTGCAATTTTTTGCTCGATATAAATGATGGCAACAGGCAGGTACTTGAGTTTTTCACAAAGTCCTTAGTTATATGTGTACTTTAATATTTAATAATAATATTAAAATAAAATAAAAATTAAGGGGGGCTCCCATACAAAAACACATTTTTTCCTAATTTAGCTCTATAATGGTACGGAACCCTTCGTGCGCGAGTCCGACTCGCACTTGGCCGATTATTTTAAATATTTACTATTATTTAGGGCTTGTTTCACCACTTTCTGATAAAGTGCCGAATAGGCTATTCACAGCTTTTTTGACAGATTCTCCAGACTTCATCTGTCAAGTTAAGTGGTGGATATATTCGGCACTTATCAGGAAGTGGTGAAACATACCCTAAATCTAGTACCTAGATAACCGATACAGCTGGTAGAGATCAGGCACAGAAGCAAATTTTCACATTTCCATCTGACCCCTGGAAAATCTTCCTTGTCAGTCAAACTGGTGACCTTATGCTACCTACTTACATCAGTATTCAGTTATACCTATTTGTGCTCTGTAGAGTAAAAACTTAACGGATGATTTTGATCGTGGTATCGTGAGACTTCTGACTTCAGTAGCCCTAGCACGGCGACCAGTGGAAATGCGAAAGTATAGACAAACTGTGGAGATAAACTTAAGGTGCCGTTCCGATCTTTTTGCGTTCCGAAAAACTCAATTAAAATGCCACTTTATAACATACTATAATCCTAAAAATTCAAATAATATCCTACTTTATGACATATTATACTATAGTCTGTCATAAAGTGGCATTTTAATTGAATTTTTGTCGGTCGCGATTAGCCGCGGTAAAGACCGGAACGGGACCTTAAGTTTATGTCCACAGTTTGTCTATACTTTCGCATTTCTACTGATCGCCGTGCTAGGGCTACTGAGATGTTGATTGTTGTTGTCACGTGTAGCAAACAAGGTCTCGTGTAGACTAAATTTGCCTGACGACAATGATAGCTCTAATTCGCAATGTCTTAACTCGCTATAGGGTGCGCATTTTCTCACATTGTTTTGGCTTAGGCACGACTTAAATTATTATCTGAAAGCTGTTAGTATTACAATGCACTATTGTGGCACTATTCCAGACCGTTACTCAAATCAAAGTCTGAACTCCGGCACCAAAATACTAGTAGAATCACCAGGCTTTGTGTTCAGGGATTAGTGGAAGAAAGGAGAGGTCAACCAAGCTTTTCTTTGTCCAGGTTGTTCTTAAATACAGTCATGAAGAAGTGGTGGACCACAATTATTGTTATTCGGACCTCTTATACTACGCCACGACTTCCCAAATACTGTCGCCAATAATTATCGTGGAATAAATTATTATGATTTAAGAGCGTTATACGTTGAGCGTTGCTGACTACCCTTGTTCAGATGCACACGGCAATAATTTTCTAAAAACTGGTGCGAATAACCCACTATCAGATCCAAATCCAGACTTATATTATAAACGTAGTATGTCTGTCTGTTATCACTTATCACTAATTATCTCTTCGCGCACAAACCGCTAAGCCGATTTTGCTGAAATTTGGTATGGAGATACTTTGAGCCTCGGGAACATAGGATACTTTTTATGTACGGTTACCGTGCGTTTAACGAATTTTGGCGCTACGTAGTTACGACTTACATCTAGTGAATATAAAAAGCGAATCATCTCCAAGTTGCCAACTACCACTGATCCTGAATCTTCGAAAAATTGGCGGGATTTAAATAAATTCAAGAGCACGCAAGGCGTCATCGTATCTGGTCCAAGACGATATGGATCGTTGACACCGAAGCCGCTTTGATCATAGTGACCCACATCCGATGTTACCTTATGTCCCACCCTCAATCCAGCCAATCATCGTATTACATAATATGGAGTCAATTGGTATGTCGGCTTTCTTGGTAGGCGATTGCGCCTAAACCCATTGGGTTTTCAGCTCAGCAGATTTGCTTGAAGGTTTTTTTTTGACAATACGTTTGCTTATGTTGGATTTCTACTGTTGACGGTGCTCATTCAAGGCAATGGCAGACAGACAGACAGAACTGAAATGTGTAGGTGCGACCTCTTAAGCGCAATACACACTGAGTCCGCCGGGCTGCCGACATATTATGTCGGCAACTTTTTGTCGGCGGTCTAGTTGGCGGCTTCACATAATACAAGTCGGAAAATTTGGTCGGCGGCATGTCGGCGGCAAGCCGACATGCTGCCAAATAAGTTTCTCATCTCAAGAGATGAGAAACTTATTTGGCAGTCAGTGATTGGTCAGTGATTGCCGCGTGTCTATAGGTTGTGTCGCCGGGCAACTGAGTGCAGGCGTACAAAAGCCGCCAACATGTCGGCGGGTAACACGCGCGGGCGCATGTTGCCGACATCATTCTTTTCATACAGGCCGCCGGGTTGTGTCGCCGGGCTTTGTCGGCGGCCCGGCGGGCTCAGTGTGTATTGCGCTTTAGCTCAATAGCACGAAAGTCGAGAGAGCTCTTTTCAGTCTATGGATATTTTGTTGACAAGTCTATCGAGTGAATAAGTAGACGAAAAACCAATGTCCTCTACGTTATGCATAATTATCATCATAACTCGCTGTTAAGACACCACAAAAATACGTATTGAGTTCAGAATGCAATCATATTCTATTTAGATAATTTAGAACAGGACTACAATAATAACTCAACAAAAATTTTATTGTGGGTTAGGTGTTACACAAATGCTTTAACAGCGACCAATTTATTGAGGGTTCGTAAGTTCAAATACAATGAAAAAAATCAACAGAAATTTGCAATAAAACAGCAAACAAAGAGTTCAAGGAGGTTCAATGAAGAAAACAGGCCCTTCAGGCGTGAGTCGTGACGCGTTATGAGATAAATAGGCAATTGTCTTGATTCACATAATGAGTGGTGACTGGTGACTATTGCAAGTGTCATGTCCGTCTTATCATTGATAGCTTGATTTGTAGAGATAAAGGTGATCGCACATTTGTCAGTAACGAATACACAGAATACTAAAAATTGGCGCGTTCAGTGCGTACATTGCTGACAAATGTGCGATCACCTTAAAGAAGCGAAGGTACCCTCAAGAAATTTGGAGATGGTGGACAAAGGGACTAAGTTATTAGTAGGTATCGGTCAGGCGCTATCCCATTTTCTCAATATGTGTTGGGGTGACAAATGACAATAATACCTACGTCAAAATAAAAGACTCATAACAAAATAATTACCTTCATTGTCAAGGGTCAGATCCCCTGAGACCATGCATGGGATCAATCCATGAAAACAAAGCCCTCAGACACAGGTAACTTCTAATAGATAAAATTCTCGTGTCACAGTGTTTGTGCGCGAACTCCAAAACGGTTCAACTGATTTTTTAAAATAATGAAATGTACTATCAGATAAGTTGATTCCTATGCAGATCGGGGACCTAAGTAGTTTGGTCGCGTTACGTCAAACCCAGCCGACAGATCACAATTAACATTGAATTGACATATCATCAGCTGCATAGGAATCAATTTCCTCGATGGTACATTCATTAGGCCTGAGAATAGGTATTTATCAACTTTTTATATTGATAAGTGCATTTGTATAAATAATAGTTAATTATATTGACCAACGAAGTTCGCGGGGTCAGCTAGGTTTTATATAAATTCGTCCAACTCAATGTCTGTAACATTGACTTAGGTCTGTACACAATACACAATATTATGTAAAGAAATTAAGTATGTGCTATGTAGGTAATATTTTACACATAAATAACAATAAACCACTCAAGATCTTTTTTCTAAGGAAGAAATTGAGCACAGATGAGAATAATCAGTTCCTTGTTTATTGAATAATGCCCAGAAAATAAATACGGTGGGTGTCTGCGGCCCAGTGGCCCGAATTGGTTGTGTGTGGCCAATTTTTGTGTGTGACCAATTTTGGATGTGGGCTAACTTGCAAGTGGTCCCTTTTCAGTTAAACGGATAAGTATTTTTTTTTTAAATTGAATGCTACTCATGATAAGGCGTAGCGCAGACGACAGACTATCCGTGACGCACTTTTTGTCTGTGGAAATAGAGCCTATGCAATGCGGACTTTTTGCGCGTCGTGTGCGTTATATTCTATTTTTTTTATTTATATTATTTAGGGTTGTATAATGCTCTGGCTGGTCACGGTCATAAAACGGTTTAGATCAGTGTTTCCCAAATTTGTCGGGGCCGCGACCCATCTACAAGAAAGTTTAAAGTTTGCGGCCCACCTTGTGTAATGAAGACAAAAAGCAGCGGTACCTATGTTGCTGGCGCAGCATTTACGCGTTAATTCTTATCGTAGTTCACCACCATAGCATCATCGTCAGCCTTACTTACTTACAATTACGTTAACGTTCGAATGCCCCGCCCCGTCCCGCACGCACCCACGACGACGAACGAACGAGTAAAATGGCAATCGAACGAGTAGGACAATCGTCCTATAGTTCCAGGGCCCACCCAAAATCTACCCGCGACCCACCAGTGGGTCGCGACCCACACTTTGGGAAATACTGGTTTAGATCATTAGTTTTTTATCTATCGAGTAAAAGATCTTTAGTTCGTAATTAAAAGGGTTGTCAACAACTCCATTAGAACTTAGAAGGCACAATATCTTTGTCGAAATAAAAGACTCATGTAAAAGTTAGTGCATTTTCGAGGCTCATATTTGGTATCCCTTGAGACCATGACTGTATGAGATCAATCCATGAAAACAAAGCCTTCAGACATAGGTAAAACTTTTTATATAAATTCGTCCAACTCAATGTCCGTAACATTGACCTAGGTCAGTACACATGTAAAGAGATTATGTGCTATGTAGGTAATATTTTCCACTTAATAAGAATAAACAACCCAAGCTCTCACTAAAGAAGGATTTGAGAACCCTACATAGAGATTAATCAGTTCCTTATTTATTGAATAAGGCCCAGAAAATAAATACGGTGGGTGTCTGCGGCCCAGTGGCTCAAATTGGTTGTGTGTGGCCAGTTTTTGTGTGTCATGTGTGACCAATTTTGGTTATGTGGGCCAACTTGCAAGTGGTCCCTTTTCAGTTAAACGTATAAGTTTTTTTTTTAATTGAATGCTACTCATAATAAGGGTTGTATTACCCAGCTGGTCACGGTCATAAAACGGTTTAGATCATTAGTTTTTTATCTATCGAGTAAAATATCTTTAGTTCGTAGTTAAAAGGGTTGTCAACAACTCCTGAGTTTTGCAACTTACGTGCTGGTTAGGGGTAAAGCCCCAATGTTCTGGTGGCTAATGGCTAGCATTTCTTATGGATCGGTGGTGTTAGAGCGGTTTTCCTTGCCGTAACATGATACTTTATTTGCTGAATTTGTATAATTATGTCGCCATATATTAATTGACACTATAATAAACTAAATTTCTGAGTAGCTAGAATCGATGTGACCACCAATAACACAATCTTTGTTATCTACGTGTTATTAGTGGTCATATGTAGTTGATGAAGTGTATTTAACAATAGTCAAACATGATCATTTAAGTTATTAACCCATCAAGCCCCATAAGAGCACCGGTGATCGCGACAACAATAGAGTAGCAATAGATTTCCTAGAATCCGCGATCGAAGCATTAACAACAAAAATGTCTACTTAATTAAATAAGCCAAAAAATGGGTTTCCAAAAAAATTTCAGTCTAGAAGTATTCGATATTGACCGAGAGACCTGCAAAATTATAGCAAACTAGCTGTTGCCCGCAACTTCGTCCGCGGGAATGTATGTTTAAATGATAATAATCGAGATTTAGAAAACTGAATACCCATCAACAACTATATTAACCCCCGACAAAAAAGAGGGGTGTTATAAGTTTGACGTGTCTGTCTGTCTGTGTGCCTGTCTGTGGCATCGTAGCATCCAAACGGGTGGACCGATTTTGATCTAGTTTTTTATTTGAAAGCTGACATAATCGAGAATGTTATAAGCTATAGTTCATCATCATCAACCTGCTCAGTGCTGGAAAATCGCGGTTCATCTGGTTCGTGAAGGGCCGATTAGTAACTTGCAGTCGTTTTGTGGGCTTTATACCTATTTAGCATTCTAGTTCGTGACATTTATGAATATATACACAATAATCGAAAGTTGACCTGGTTCTGCAGCATCAATTGGTAATCAATAGGATACCTAACTCCTCACCAACTTAGAGCAGAGGTCTGTGTTTGGGCTCATTTTAATTGCGACAATTAGCAAGACATAAACAGAAAATATTTGCATGCTGCTGCTGCGGCATCACCTGGATTCTATAGGAGCCAAACTCCGTATGAACCCAAAGTGGAGGTTTCATACTTGGGCTCATTTTAACGGCCTCATCGAAAAGGACATCGATAGATGGTAATCCTAAGAATATGATTCTGTTGATACGAATTATTCTGCACTAAAACCAACACAAGTTTAAAAAGCATGAAATTAAATTAAATTAAGAAATTTAAAAAACCCTCCGCCGAAAAACTTTAAAAAGTAATAAAACATCTGCTGGTTAGAGTTCCATTTTAGGGTGGGTACCGTACAGTCAACCAAGTTTTGTTGATTCTGAAGTAATAAAAAAACAGTCAAAGAATCATATTGTTGTGGTTATGGATGGTGTTGATCATGATGATTAATATAATTGAATTAATTATTGACATAGTGGCATGTGCTTCCAGTCTTTAAACAACGCTGAAACCCCTACATAATTTATATCTATAAGGAGTCAGGAGTTCCGTTCAGCAACGGAACCTTCGGAAGCCCTATACCTTGGGATATGCCTTGGCGCAAATCTTACTTTTTGTTAGAGTATTATGTTAATTTTACCTAAAAAAAGGGAAAACTTCTGTAAATTGTAATGTTTTTGTTAAGGAATTCCGTTGATACCTCGAGGATCCTGAGAGAATCATTATCAAGTCACCGTTTTTGTAAACATAATAACAAATGCGGGTTTACAATCTATACAACAAAAAAATAATTTTGACAATCGGACCACAAACAGCAAAGTTAACATTAACTCCTCCTTTTTTGGAAGTCGGTTAAAAAAAGTATCTAAGATGTTGACCAGAGATATAATGTATCACCATGCCAAATTTCATTGAAATCGGTCCAGCTGATTCAGAGATTAGCCTGTACAAACAGACAAACAGATAAACAGACAAACAGACAGAGAAACAAAAATTTCAAAAACAGTTAAGATGTGTTCTATTACACTTCTAACATGCCCCTGATTCGTTTTTTCAAGTTTATTTTCAATGTACAAAAATTTTACCTCTACGATTTTATTATATGTATAGATGTTGCAGGAAGACATCGGTACTTCAGAACTCGTAACAAGCCAGCAGTTCCTCATTTTAGCAAGTGGCAAATTGTGATTGTAGTTTACGATACTTCCTCGTAGACGTAACGTGATGACAACTCGAGTGGGAAGGGATGGATAACATATTAAAAATAATTGAGTCCTACCTAGGAAATACATTTGCTTGCTGTTTCGCTGGGTTTTCATATCCATTCTAGTATTACAAATGCGAAAGTGCATCTATCTGCCTGTCCGTCTGCCTGTTTGACTGTCTGTTACTAAACCTCTGAACCGACTTTGCTAAAATTTGGTTTGGAGATACTTTAAGACTTAAGTCCTGGGAAAGGACTAAGGATACTTTTTTCTCCGGAAAAATTTACGGTTCCCGCGTGATCGACAAATTTTGGTGAAACTATTAGGTACGTACTCTCATAAAAATGGATACTCGTACATAAGTTAATGGCGGATCCACGTAAATTGGTCAGATTATGACAAACCAAGCTGACTGATCACCGTTCCCCACTAACATTGACTTGACCCGACCAAATCACGTAGGTCCATCATCTGCCTATCAATAGCTATGTCCACATTATAGCTAGACTTATGGACTACGCATACACAGACGTATTGCCTGTGTAAGCGTAGTCCATAAGTTTAGCTATTAAATAAGACCTTTTTTATATTCATAGGATATTTACATGAGAAGTATTGGTCAGATTAGTGTGAAAGCCCGAGAAAAACTAAAATGGCTGCCATTTTACAACCGTGAGAGAGAGAAAGAATTTGAGAGCCAATTTATTGATGAAATATGCCAACCATCACGACATTAAAGGATCGGACACCGGTGTCGCGACATATTGAATATGGCGCGTTTTCGACCGGAGGCATCGGTTAACCTGAAGCGATACTGTGACCACGCGCTCTCCGCCCTCTTTATCGGAAACGGTTCACCGTATGAAAAAATTTTTTGGACAAAAGTTGTAGATAATCTAGGGGCACGGCAGTGCCCCAGCCAAGCTTTTTAGCAAAAGGCACGGCCGTACCATACTTTTCTCGAAGCGGTTCGCGGCTATTTCACACCCTCTTTATCTTCGATGTTAACAAAGCTAGGGATTTAAAATTTCGGTCACTAGGAGCAAGTATTAAAATTAACTTAACCTCCAAATTACATGAAATTTCGATAAATAGTTTAGTAGTTATTGATGGTCAAAGTTACTACATTTTGTCACTCACTGACTGACAGATCATCAAAATTCTAAGGTACTTCTAGCAGACTTAGAACCTTGAAATTTGGTACCCGGATAGGTCTTTATTCACAATGAAAGGAAAAATTATGAAACCGGCCAAGTGCGAGTCGGACTGGCGTACATAGGGTTCCGTACCGTAAATTTGTATGGGAGCCCCCCTTAAATAATAAGTTTATTTAATGTTTATTATTAGTTATTAAAGTTAACAAACAATTGATCGTTTTCTGAAATTTTCAAAACCACGTGTTACCATTAAGTACGGATATAGAGCAAAAAAAGAGAAAAAAATCGTGTTTGTTGTATGAGGCCCCACTTAAAAAAAAAAAAAAAAATTGATTGGACTATTAGCTTTTATAACGACACCAGAAATACATAATTTGTGAAAATCGCAACAATCTAGCTATTGCGGTTCTCGAGATCCAGCCTGGTGAAATACGGATGGACGACGGACAGACAGCGAAGACTTATTAATAATAAGGTTCCGTTTTCATCCTTTGGGCAGGAAAACCTAAAAACTGAAATTGAAAAATAATATAATAATGATATAATACTTACTTACTTTACTAAATAAAATAAAAGATTTTTATGTTTGTAACTTTGCAAGAACAGTATGAGTTTCGACTGCATATTAATTGTTTGACGTACAAAAGGCTTTAAGTTAGTTATGAACTTAATGCAATGGTAATAATTAAATAAAAAATAATATTAACAACATTAATAATGAAACAATAATTAAATTCGATTTAAATGTAAATGTAATCACTAATCAGTACTGAGATAATAATATACACTCTCAGACTACTAAGAGGATACTACGTATTAAACACTCCTTACTTGCTCGATATAATATGGGATTTTTAAGTTATCACACGAAATAAGGTGTGCTCCTTTCCCGCGAGGAACGTCGAGACGCTTACAACAGTGCTGCTATGTATTCAACGGTAATGCTAAAAATGACCACCTTCAAGTATTAGCTTAAGAGTCAATTATATAATATGAATATAATAATCGACTCAGAAGTATTTACGTTACGTTGTCCACCTATAGAACTAACGAAGCCTCAAAGAAAAAATATAAAGGAGATAGGGAATAGCTATGTCCACACTGTGCCTTTTTTTGTTCATCAAGGGCATGCGTGCGGCAAAATAAGTTGAAGGCTTGGCTTGAATGTGATCTGAAAACTTTTTACGACAGAAGTATTGAATAGCTATGCAATATTTTGCTTGGCTCCTTTTACATTTCATGTTTTGGTGGGATTTCATTTCTTTTTTGAAGGTTTTTTTTCTTTTCTTTTCAGGTCACGTTATAACTTTACTGTACTTAGCTTAGCACCCATTAGCTTTGTCCACACTGTGCACTTTCATCTTCAATTTTCATCATCTTCCTTCATTAAACTTTCGTTTTGACGCATTCAATAATTAAATGCGTCAACAAACGCAACGCCAACATTGTCATGCGAAAGTTTTGGATACGATCAGAGCGCATGCGTCGCGGGCATGCCTCACGTTCGCTGTTGACTGCACTATAACGCATGCCCTTGATGAACAAAATTATTATTTTTAAGAAAAAATTAAAACCGACTTCCAAGGTCAAAACAATAGTAATATGAACTAAAAAGTATTAAATAACTCTTACTCTTTAATAGTGCCTTTTTCAGAATTCGTCTAAATCTCAACTATTTCTGTACATACTACAGTTTTCATTATTTTGAAGTCGACCGACTTCAAAGTAATGAAGACTGTAGTATGTACAGAAATAGTTGAGATTTAGACGAATTCTGAAAAAGGCACTATTAAAGAGTAAGAGTTATTTAATACTTTTTAGTTCATATTACTATTGTTTTGACCTTGGAAGTCGGTTTTAATTTTTTTCTTAAAAATAATTATTTCACTCTTTTTAGCTATCTACAAAATAAGGCTTTATGCGTAAATAACCAATACGAATGTTAACTATTCACATTATGTTACTGGAAGCGAAATTGTAGTAAATGATTGCAGTTATCTAAGCGATGCTGCAATTTCCAAACTTTTATCTTTAAAGGTTTAGGAGTTCTATTCAGTGCCTTTGGACCAAGAGACACCCTCGTATGAAATTTCTCTTATTCGTAACATATTTCTAGTAAGTTAAACAACTTACTAGAAACATCATTTTAACCACTATGAGTGTTTTGATAAAGAATGATGCGTCAAGTTGGCCGGTATATCCAATAAAAACCACTTGCCTAGGAAATGAAACCTTATATCTTAAGCTTCAATTTTTATTATGGACAGAACACGGTAAACTACCGGAGAAAAAAGATATCACACCTGACATCGTAGGACTGCCTATGGACTTAAACCACTTCAGCGCGAACGCTATTCTCAAAAAATGTCTTCGCTGACGTCATAAATCTTTTTGTCCGTACGCCCATTGTTATACAAAAAAATAACTATGCTTTAGTTCATTATTATTGTACGTGTTTGACAGGGCGGCGCACAATCGGTGCGTGTGCCCATATTATTTCAATAATATTATGGTATTAAGGCGTTGGTCGCCAGTCGCCACGATGTATTTATTCCCCCGGCACTTTATTTGGTAGACATCATTTTTGACGATTTTGTATAGACCATGGAAGTTGTAATTGTAATAAATGATTATTAAAAAATAAAAGTGTTTATTTTGGTAGTATCACCCTAGGGTTAATTACCCAAGTGATAAGCTGACTAAAATACAGCAGCTCGGGCTGCCCGAGAAATTATGTAAGTGAGTCACTGGTTTCTTAGCAGACAGAAGCATAAAGGTCGTAGTTGACGGCGAATGCTCGGAAACTCAGTCTGTTGATGCTGGTGTCCCTCAGGGCTGTGTGCTATCGCCTACTCTATTCTTACTGCATATCAATGACATGTTGCAGACCAGCGGCATTCATTGCTATGCGGATGATAGTACAGGTGATGCTGTATATACCGGCTCCCCCAATATTTCTCGGCAAAATGTCACTGAGAGTCGAATCGAACTTGTGTCTAAGGTGGAAAATTCATTGGAGAAGGTCTCTGAATGGGGTAGACGTAACTTGGTCCAATTCAACCCCGCCAAGACACAAGGCTGCGCGTTCACCACTAAAAAGTCACCAATGGTCATATATCCTCGTTTTGAGGGCACATCTTTAACCATCTCCCCTAGCATTGAGATACTTGGCGTCAACATATCGAGCGAAGTCCAGTTCCGATATCATCTAGAGGGTAAGGTCAAATTAGCCTCAAAGAAGCTTGGTGTTCTTAACAGAGCGAGACAGTACTTCAGTCCGGACCAACGCCTACAACTCTACAAGGCGCAGGTTCGGCCTCATATGGAATATTGTTCTCATCTCTGGGCAGGGGCGCCAAAATACCAACTGCTCCCTCTGGATCGTATCCAACGAAGGGCCGCTCGAATTGTTGACTGCCATAGTGTTTCAAACAGCTTGGACCCCTTGGAATTAGGCCGAGATGTAGCTTCACTCTGCATCCTCTATCGGTTGTATCACGGGGAGTGCTCTGAGGAATTGTTCGGAATCATACCACCTGCAACTTTTCGCCATCGTCCCACGCGAAAAACATACCATCCTCATCACCTTGATGAGTGGCAGTCTTCCACAGTGCGTTTTTAGCGTAACTTTCTGCCGCGCACTGTAAAACTCTGGAACGAACTGTCACCAGCAGTATTTCCGGACATATACGACCTGCAAACCCGCAAGAAAAGAGCGTATTCCCTCTTATAAGGCCGGCAACGCACCTGCAGCTCTTCTGATGTTGCGAGTGTCCATGGGCGACGGTAGTTGCTTACTATCAGGTGACTCGTTTGCTCATTTGCCCCCTTATTTAATAATAAAAAAAGCATAGAATGATTTTTTCCATTGTAGATTTGATTTTTACAAAAAAAAGTAGGAGCCAAAAATATAACTTTCAATGTTCCAGACTGTACATTTCTGGTCCATTCATAACATAAACTGTTTCATTTCAGTAACTTTAGGTTATAAGCAATAGGCTAACAGACATTAGAACTTTATTGGCTATGCTGGCCAGTGTCCATACAAAAGTGCCCATCATTCTTTAAAGGATTTCCCTCGATTGCTCATAGATCCCATCATCAGCTCATCATTTTTGTAATTTTTATATAAAATTAATATTATATCCTATATAACAACACGAGAATTTTGAAAATCGGTCCACAAACAGCGAAATCATCATCAAAAACATCTGCTTCGATGCAAAATATCACGAAAAGTACCAATAATTGGGTCATAGTGTGATGACCCATGGTATAATTATGGTTGTGATGATGATAATCAATCAAATCGATGTGTTGGCTTATGCTTTCAGTTGTTTAAACAACGCCGAAATCCCCGAACCTCTACCTATAAGCATTCAAAAGTTCTGTTTGGTACCTTCGGATCCAGGGTATAACCTGGTGCGAAGTCTTACTTTTTGGTAGCACTTACCTCGAATGCTTCAGAAAAAATCAAAATCACTATATGTTTCCATAGAAATTTTAAGGAGTCCTCTCGATTCCTCAAGGATCCCATCATCAAATCACCACTTTTGTGAACATGGTACCAAATTCGAGCTAAACCCTATACAACACAAAAAGAATTTTGAAAATCGTGCCACAAACGGCTGAGTAATCGTTGAACATACAAAAAAAAAAAAAGATACATACAGCCGAACATATTACATCCTCCTTTTTGGTAGTCGGTCAAAAAGGCACAGTGTGGACAAAGCTATTCAATTTCTTTCATAGTACATAGTAGCTACGTAGTATCACAGGATAATAGTTAAAACACCGGGAAGAGTCATAGATGTCAACATTCGTTTAAGGAGTTATTTATATTATATGAAGATTTGTATCGTATGTTATGTAATTCAATTCGTTATATCCTGCATTGTCCGCTTCCTATTGTTCTACTTTTTTATTCTGTCAGTGGCGTAGTTAGAGTTGTATTTTTGTGGGCCCGTTGTCCAAGTGAAGTTTTTTTTGCATATAGGGGGCTGTACTACGAATATAGCTTTTATGTTTCGTACGGTCTGTAAATCAGGGACTCCATAAAATTGGTACAGCATGTATTCCGTATTTGTGTTTATAAACTTAACTACCTAACTTATTTGGACATAATATTATGATGGGCCAGTCATTACGAATAAAATTCGTCGATTGACCCAGCACTACTTGTCTTTTTCACTCATGCACGCGTGATTTATTAATTATTATATATTTGTGAGCGAGTGACAGAAGAGTGATCGTTATATCCTAAGATCCGACCGTAAAATTCTGCATGAATCTTTTTTTTCGATCAAATATATTGTAAAATAATCTTTAGAACGTATAGAATGGATTAATGTTGGGTTGCCTTGTTAAAAGTAGCCGCAAGTACCTCTTATTGAGCAAAATGAAAGCCCGTAATACAAACTTGCGTGTATTCAATAGAAAAGTAAGAACTAAGAAGGAATGACATTGAGGAATGACAGGACACTACTCATAAAAATAAAAACGCCTGTTAAATAAAAATAGCAATCTTGCGGGTTCTCGACGTCCTCAAATCCTGCCAGGCATAATAATTGTAGGCCTGAACATTTGTCATATACAAAAGTGATGGCAATCCCAGTTTGCGGCTATCGTGCAACTGGCAACCATGGATATTCATGTACAAAATGCATAAAACTTTAATTTTGTATCAAAATTATTAAAAAAAATCGATGCTTCAATTTTGATGAAGAACTATGTCTATTTGCGGGCTGGCAACCCTATGTTGCGGCCGACTTAGAGCTGGCAACCATTTATACCGTATTTTGTCTCGTCATTTTCTTTCAAATAGTGTAAAATTTGTTGAAAAAAAATATACATGCAAATTTATGCATTTATCTCATGAACATTAAACTTAATTAGAGGTACTTGCGGCTACATTTGACAAGGCAACCCGAAACAACATCCAGAGACCTTTTAGCGTTAGAGGGTGATTGGTGCAAACCGCCATTACACTATTGTTTCTAAACGCGTTATACCTATATTAACTTTTTGTTTCAGAGTCCCGGATGCCCCAGGACAATTCGATAGTGATAAAGCGGATACCGAGCCCTTATATTTACCCGGTCAGCTTGTGGCCGATAATGGCGCATCCAATCCAAGGTATTAGCGCAAAAATAGACCCTTTTACGACGATGTTATCCTTGTCTTTCAAGCAACATAATATTATACAGGGTTCAATTAAACCTTGATAAATTTTGATGTATTGATCCTTGTTAAAAATAAAAATACACGTATTTTTCTTTTATAATCACTCAGTACTAAAATGTTGAGAAATAGCTTCCGAAAGTTTTCACAACGCGTCGCCCGCGCGTGACGTGCCCCCGGGCGCGCGTCACACAATATTATGTCATTAAAAAAATATAACACCCATTTTTTTTTGGTTAAATGGACTCTCCTAATAATACCTAAGCTCTAGAAAAAAAAATGTCAGGAAGGTTTAATTGCACCCTGTATGATAGGGACAAAAAAATCAATATTAATTCACGCTTGTATACGCACTCCGTACTTCCATACTAATATTATAATAATAGTAATAAATAATATAAATGCGAAAGTCTGCGAAACGTACGGTTCCCGCGCGATAAACAATTTTTTGCGCAGCAACTAAGTTGCGGTTGCGAGCATCGACTTGTAGTTTAGGCGCTTTGCACACGACGGGGCGGGGCGGGCCGGTCAGCCGCGGACATGCCACGCCGCCAGTGCGCGCCGGGAACGTGCAGCGCGGTCTTTTTGCCCGCTGAGTGCGTTGGTAATAATAATATAGGATTCCCTTTGTGCTATCGTTCGCGCCTTAAGGCGCTTTGCAGACGACGGGGTGGGGCGGGCCGGTCAATTTCGCCGCGAACGATAGCACAAAGGGAATCCTATATTACCAACGCACACGGCGGGCAAAAAGACCGCGCTGCAGGTGCCCGTCGCGCACTGGCGGTGCGGCAGGTCCGCGGACAAAAAGCCCGCCCTGCTCCGTGGTCTGCAAAGCGCCTAATGGCGCATTTTTATTAGTCGTTAACTCATACGGTATACAGCATACGGGGAGCACACGGGGAGTCCCTGCAGCCGAGATAACAACTAATGGCGCATTTTCATTGGTCGTGGCATGCGTTTCAGAAATCTCCCATCGACCAGTGGAATTGTGCGCATGGCAAAGATCGGAAAGCCATCTTTCCGATCTTTGCCACAAGCGACCGCGACCGACACAAATACAAATAACATGCCACATAACATAGGCTATAATAATATAAATTATATAAGTTTAATTTTCTACCGGTATTGGTCTAGCGACCCATGTCGCCGATGCTTTGTGGTAGCGTAAAGTAATTTATTTGAATGTTTATCGGTCGCGGTCGCTTGCTTATTGCTGTTTGGAACGGTACCTTTACAAGTAAGTGTCGAAACACACTAGGCTGAATTACGCCGGCGTAAATTCCGCCGCGTTTACGCTGCGTTTCAAACTCATACAAAATACGGACGGAACGTGAGAGACGACACACTATTCCGTCGCGTTCTGTCCGTATTTTGTATGCGTTTGACATTTAGCTTTGTCCACATTGTGCCTTTTTCTGTTCATCAAGGGCATGCCTTATAGCGCTGTCAACGTCAAACGTAAGGCATGCCCGTAACGCGCGTTAAAATCGTAGCGCGCGCTATGACACTTTTCTTTCAACGCGGGTGGATTTTGACGCGCGTCACGGGCATGCCACACGTTCACTGTTGACAGCGCTATAAGGCATGCCCTTGTTGAACAGAAAAAAGGCACAATGTGGACAAAGCTAATTAATTGTATGGATTTGACAGATTTCAATTGCGTGAGATGTCTTAGGCTTCGTCCACATTTGTATCATTTGCGCGATTAGATCAATGTGGACAAGCCTTTACAAATCTGTCAATTCAGTACAAATTTAGAAATGCACATCGCGTTGGGGTCTGAATTATTGTTAATTACTAAGGATTAATGTTTTTTTTTCAGACAGCAACGAATCTTACGATGAGATGTTATACAAGATAAGAAGATCAAGACGCGTGCTAATCCAGGAAAATAAGAGATGAAGACTTTTTAACCGACTTCTGCTAAAAGGAGGTGGTTATTATTATTAAGCCTGATCTTTATTTAATTTAGGTAGTTTTAAGTGCTCTTTTATAATAAATTGCCAGTTTATTATAAGTTCTTAAATTAAATAAATGGTGTTGTGTTGAATTGTGTTTTATCATGTCCAGTTACCCCTAAAATAAATTATATCATACCTATTATATGCTATAAGCTTAACCTTCCAAAATGAGGAGTTAGAAATTATAACTTAACTATTACGATGTAGTGCTTTTACTTATATCAAAACTTAAGCTCAAATCCGACAAGTCGTTTAGGCTCTTGAGAGTGCTACAGCCAAAGAAACTAGAATATATTCTTCCTGACACAGTCGGCTAACATAAAAATAAATTCTACATCTTTGGGCGTTTTCACACTGCGACGGTAACGACACGACACGATACCACAGAATAGATAAGGGCCACCGCACATATAATACAATTTCAAGTTGGCCGACTATCGTTCAAACTAAATTGCGTAGTGTCACAATTTAATTGGACAACTTCATCGTGTACGCTGCCAGCCGCAGACTTTTAGATTTGGTCGGTATCGGTGTTGCTAGCCTAGCGACGTGCGTGTTAAAATGCGTAAAAAGCACGCTTTTGTTGTGGCACTAATAAAACGAAGGCGAAAAGAAAGGAGAATATTTTGGGCGCATTCAATAATAAGTGACAGAATATTAGAATTAGTACGATAGTCAGTTTGTACGATAGTCGGCCAACTTGAAATTGTATAATATGTGCGGTGGCCCTCTATTCTGTGGTATCGTGTCGTGTCGTTATCGTGCAGTGTGCAAACGCCCTTTCTCGTCTCAGTGTGACCAGACTCTAAATTAGCGAGTGTACACTTACTCTAAATTCGCGAGTGTACACTTACCCTAAATTCGCGAGTATGCATCCTGATCGCTGATCCTAAGTGTCTAAACACACTAGGCCGAAGTTATTATCTCTACGTAGCGAGGCTCCATTCCACATTCCGCATGATGAAGTCCGCAATGTCAAACGCATACTTGGAGTGCGTCCACATTTGTATCATTTGCGCGATCAGATCTCCGATCAGATCTCCGTCGCGATCATCGCGCGTATCAAGTATGCGTATCATAGTGTGGACGCCTATTAGATCATTCTGCCGATCATGCGCGTATTTGATACGACACGTATCAGATACGCGGTGAATAGCGATCGGGGCGTATAATGATACGCGTATCATTTTGATACGCTTCGATGATACGCGACGGAGATCTGATCGGAGATCTGATCGCGCAAATGATACAAATGTGGACGAAGGCAATACGGACGGAACGCGACGGAATAGTGTGTCATCGGTAATTTAAAATACATTGCAGGCGGAATCATGCGGAATTTACGCCGCCTAACTTCGGCCTAGTGTCTTTAGACACTAAATACGCGAAGTAGGGTGCGCCAATATTGATCACGCATGCGCACACACTTTCGCAGCATCACTGCCACAATAATAAGAGGTCCTCAGATAATATTATCTGAGGATAGGTTTTAATTTCATTTTGTATTGTTTAAGATATTTAAATCTTAGTTAAAGAAGTTCTTTTAAGTAAGGAGAGTTCTTATGCTGTAGACTAGTTTTAAATGAATAGTGAAAAATGAACTTAAAAAATATGGTTGGAATAAAACTTAGGTGGTTACTGCTGCTGTTCTTGGTCAAGTCTTCAAAAGGTAATATTTAACCGTCTTCCATCAAATGAGGTGATTTCTAATCATTAATTTATTATTCTTTATTAGTGTTTCATAGTGCAATGCCCCGTCTACTTACTGCACTTTGCATGTCGCAGTTGGAAGATAGATGGCGCTATTAAAACGTTTCTCTTCTCTTAAATCTATTTACTCTCATTTAATAAAATTGGATTAGTAGTTACGAAAAAATATAAATATGCTTTTTTATTTTAGTAAACTAACTCTGTCCATGATCGAAATGTGATCAAAGGCCTTTTCAAACTTACGACAGCACTCAGAGTTATTTAATGATAGATTAATTATTTTATTGGGGTTGACATAGATTCCATTTACTTTCTTTAAATTCCGTAATAAAATAACATTCCAGGCGTGAAACTCCTTCCTACATCATTAATATCATGCAACATTTAAACTTATGCTCTCAAAACACACGTTTTCGTTTATCTTCGATAGTCATTGTTTCGCAACAAACTACGCTATATCACTCACACAACACAACCTAACTCACACATTCAAACATTCCAGGCGTGAAACTCCTCGAAGCGAATCCCGACGTGAAGCGCCTGTATGATGACCTCCTCAGCAACTACAACCGGCTAATACGACCGGTAATGAACGTGAGCGACATACTGACAGTGCGACTTGGGCTGAAGCTGTCACAGTTGATGGAGGTCAACTTGAAGAACCAAGTGATGACAACTAATTTGTGGGTGGAGCAGGTGAGGAATATCCTACCATTTTAAAAAGAACGGTTGCTTAATTTACCTAGTGTTACTCTTAAGGTACCATTCGGATCTGCGAGGCAAGCGTACAGCGTTACGCGTAAGCGACCGGTCGCTTGCTGCGGAGCAGCAAATAGCTTACCAATGTCCGCGACCGCGTAGCCGCGACCGACAAAAATTTAATTAAAATGATACTTTATTGACATGATTATAGCTATCATTTTTGTCTAAGTCACTAAGTAGTATTATAATAACCACGTGGCCAGCCTCGCTTGCCGCAGAGACCCGCGGCATGCAAGTGCGCCGCGTAAATAAGTACATTTGAACAAAATGCAACATTATTAACTACGTAACTAGGTAGCATTTCAAACTATGTTGCGATCTACAATTTTGTGGTATTGTGCGCAGACAGAAGCTTTGACCATTTTTCCACCATAACTACGAGTGTAAACAAAACAATAATTGTGAATTATTTTACAATATTATGGCAGGGAATTTAGTATTAAGGGAAGAAATTATCCAAAAACTGTTGGCAGATGAAGAGGATGACGAAATTATTTTGTATTTTTTATCATTTCCGGAAAAGAGGAGAAAGGAAGAGGGATGCTACAATCATGGACGTATAAAAAAAGGCGGACGGAGTCCCACCATACACAAAACTGTGTCGTTCAGAGTCGGCCAGCTGGCTGTATGTACATGGTCCGCACGCACACATTCTTGCGCTAGTCCATACCATTTGACAGGCGTCAGAACGTGTGCGTGGCCGACTCAGAAGAAAAGTGAAGACACAGTTTTGTATATGACAAGACTCCGTCCGCCTTTTTTTCTACGTTCATGGCTACAATATACTCATTGCACGTCACTTAATGTGTAATGAGGAAAAATTTAGAATGTATTGCAGATTAAGCCACGAGCAATTTTATTTTGTTCTAAGTTTAATAGATAACGACATTAAACCAAAAAGAAAAGGCACATCAATCATTAGCAGTTCCGAAAAGCTTTTTATTTGTTTAAGGTATGTACTCGTACATAAAATTGTAACATTGAGAGTTTAAATTTGAACTATCCTGAATTGGACTCGAGTTTCTTAGGTAAGGGACTCCTAAGGATTGGGGTTCTTGGGTATTGATCATGCCCGACTGTTCTAAAAGTCTAGGGGAAGATAGGCTTTCACGCACAAATTGTGCATTTCTGTTGCGCAGTGCGCTACAGCAACAACAAACGTCGGCCGATTTTATTGCCATTTGCGTAGGGAACCCCGAGTAAGGAAGCAAATTAACACAATATACACATAAAATACTAGCTGTTGCCCGTGACTCCGTCCGCCGTGGACTTCAGTTTCGCATGGTGTTTCCCGTTTCCGTGGCAATGCCGGGAATCGGGATAAAATGAAGCCTACATTACTGCAAATTTTCCTCAGAATCCATCTAATAAACACAATTCCCAAAGCTTTGTATAACCTTTGACCTGTCCCCCGTTACCCCCCTTCCAACCCCCTTTTCCAGTTAAAAAGTAGATAATGTCCTTTTTCAGGCTCTAGACTATCTGTGTACAAAATTTCATTACAATCGGCTCAGTTGTTTTGGCGTGAAAGCGTGACAGACAGACAGACAGATACTTTCGCATTTTATAATATTAGTATGGAAGTATAGATTACTATGAGAGAAGTAGCTGTTATAATAATATTATAGTGCATACCTACATACTTTGAAACCTCCATGGCTTATATTATACGAAAAATTTTATTTTCGGTTTCGATATGATTAATAACCTATCGGCAGGCCTGTCCCACTCGCACGAATAGGCATCGAACTGTAAGTACCACCCGCGGGTGGCAAATCAATAGGGACTCACAAGCGAGCGGTGACGCACGCGCACGAGTTGTTCGTTGCATACCTGCGTATTGCGTAACTTATCCACTCGACAGTGGCATGCAAAATGGCAGATTTGTCATATCTGTGGCGCCCTGAGGGGGTTTCGCCACATACCGACGTTTCTACACGACCAGCATACACTAAAACTGCAATTTCTTGTTCCTTGGTCTTGCAGGAACCCATAAAAGGATCTAAATCATTTTTAAATTAAATTTTCTACCCTGAAAATAGTACTTTTATAATATATTTGTCAGTAATAATGTTATACAGCTGGTATAATTACTGGGTACCAAAATGTTCAGTAGATTTTGGGTCATATTTTAATAATAAACCACTATTTAGCGAGCTAAGAGTATTTATTTATAACTTTATAGTACTATTTACAAAATAATATAACTCAAGTCATGACTCTCATACAAATATTTTATAAAATCAACGATTTAAGTACAGGACAAAAATGGAGGCTGCCTCTCAAACAGCTTCAAGTAGGCTGTGTATTACATGATATCTTAAAGTCATTTCATACTCTAGGCATTACAATATTATAAAACAATAAATTAAGGTTATTATCTGGGTGGTACAAGAGTATCAATATTGTAGGTTCAGTAAATGATATGTATTACACAAAAAGATATCTCTTTTGTTCATGAAAAATCCTACCTTGATACTAATGTAATTTACGAAATAAGTAGTAACTTTTATCCACAGAAGTTTGATTTTCTTATAATTATAATAAACAAAGTACAAAATAAAATCCTCCAAATTACATGAAATAAAGGAAAACTGAGTAGAAACATGAAAAGAAAACTTGCAAAAATGCGAAAATTTTCTTAAGTGAGTGTAAGATTAGTATGGATAAGACCTTTTTCATCTAGTACTTGGATGCATTGTGCAAGCGTTTGCAACCCAAAATGTAACCCAAAATCAATGCCTCTTTTATTGCATAGCCAACTACTTCTATTTCAGTCACAAATATCACGCACGCGGGAGAGCCATGCTTCGGCACGAATGAGCCGGCTCGACCGGAGAAATACCACGTTCTCACAGAAAACCGGCGTGAAACAGCGCTTGCGCTGTGTTTCGTCGAGTGAGTGAGTTTACCGGAGGCCCAATCAAAAAAAAAAAACCTGTATATTTCATAAATAATTATTTGTTAATTCTTCGTAATATTCCATATATATATTTTTTTTAATCAAAAAGTAATAAATAAATTTCGACTCGCACTTGTCCGTTTATTTTTAAGTCTTTTTGTCTCAATGCCTCCTTTCTTGTACTCCAACAACAAAATGATTCCGGCTATTCCATGTTATGCGAACATTATAATATCGGCCATTAAAACTCAGAGGAGGCGTCTGCGGGGCCGCCCGATACGGGTTGTCACCTGTCTGTGACGAAACCCTTTCGGGGCTCTAATCGGACGGTACTAGTTTTCGTCATTATTTATAAAATATAGAACGTTCTACTAGTGGTAGAGTTTAGTTAAACGAAACTAAGTTAAATTATCATTACAGTAAAGTAATATGAACTGCATAAATATGTTATTTAATGTTCGAAAAGCCAAAATCATTGTGCGAGTAAGGGCCAGGCACGGGTTAGATTGCCGTTTTAACTCTTTTTGTTGTTCTACTTAGAACAACGAGTTGAACAACGAGTCCATCCCATTCTACCAGCTAAACGGTTGCTTCTGTAAATGTGAAAAAATTCACGGGAGTAGGAAATATGCTGAATTTAAAAGGAAAACTATCACGGCTAAGAAGACTTAATAAGTTATTTTTTAGTAATAGTCGGTCACCCAAACAAAATGTATTCGGAAAAGTAACTATATAAAGGAATTTTTCGATAAGATTCCTTTGAATGCTACTAATATGATGTTGTTACTTGTTAATAGTGTAAAATACGTTTTATAAATGTAAATTCATTGACCGTACAAAAATGATCAAAAACTAGCGTTACAACGGAATATTGTGCGTGGCCCGATACGCACTTGGCCAGTTTTCTGAAGGATTTCAAACATAATATTATATTATGTACTACCAAAAAGCTGGTTCCGAAGGTGCTGTACAGAAACTGAGGAAAAAGGACTCGCGGAATGGCAAGTAATACCATAGATTACAATAGCCGTTTTAATACAATAATTAAACGTTCCATTGCGTGAATTCGCTAGAACGACGAATTCGCTCGAATTCGCTCGAACGGCGAATTCTCTCAAATTCGCTCGAACGGTGAATTCGCTGGAACGGCGAATTCGCTCGAATTCGCTCGAACGGCGAATTCGCTCAAATTCGCTCGAACGGCGAATTCGCTCGAACGGCGAATTCGAGCGAATTCGCTCGAACGGCGAATTCGACCTAATTCACTCGAACGGCGAATTCGCTCGAACGGCGAATTCGCTCGAACGGCGAATTCGCTCAAATTCGCTCGAACGGCGAATTCGCGGGAACGGCTAATTCGCTCGAATTCGCACGAACGGCGAATTCGCTCGAACGACGAATCGAACGACAAATCGAACTTTTCGTCAATTTCGTCGATTTTCTTCTTTGTTTACGTTTCGATGCAGTCACAGTGTACTGAAACAACAAAATAGCCATGGCGGGATATATATATATATATATATATATATATATATATATATATATATATATATATATATATATATATATATATATATATATATATATATATATATATAAAGGCAACATGCATTATCATATGGTAAAGTGCGTAATCAAGGTTACTATTAGTTTGAAATAAAAAGTCTATTTTCGTAAAATTGGTCGATTGGCCATTCAAGCACTAGGGCGGCGATAAGTTTATGTTAAGAGCGGGCTGCCAAATTTTGCTCTTTTCTAATAAGTATTACGATCCCGGAAGACGATTGACTCAAATGAAATTGAGATTTATTTAATCATTGTATATTTATTAACGGAAAATACGATTCACTTATTTTGACTCGATAGTTATATTTTTCGAAATTATGAATATTTCTGGGCTTTTCAACAAATACATGTTACACTTATTGAGTTACTATCATTAAATAACTTGCACTACTACAATCACTTTATAAAATAATAGCTAAAGGAAATATTAGTATTGTATTTAATTTTTAAGTACCTAATCATCAAAAGCATTTTTGGGACTTACGACCTTTACTTTCGTGCTATAATGCAGAAATCGTTGTCACGCGATATATATTATGTATTAGCATTAGTTTTTCTGGGAATATCAGATGATTACTATTTGAAGTTCTATAGATAATATTGTGTTAGTTTTTCTGGAAATACCAGATGATCACAGATCTATATGTAGATACAAAATAAAATTAAAATCGGCTGAAGTGGAAGTTCCATATTTACTAGTAGTTTTAAAAGTAAAATGCAGACCAATTATTGTTTCAACTTCCAGAGGTCTGTAATGTTTATTGTTTATTATTTCTAATTTTTTATCACCAGCGACATTTGATAAAGTATCTAAGACTTACTTAACTTTATTGTGTATTTGTTAGAAAAGTGACTTTTTGTACCACTGCAATCGTTAAAGGTCTTGTGTGAGAAGTTATTATTTTAGGCTTATTTTTTCAGTTTCTTCAGTTCATGCGTACTATTCGAAACCTCATTTGTTTACAAAAATAACTAAGTTATACAAACACTTTAAGTAGGTACTCGTAATATAAGACCGGTTTCAATAATAAAGATACGGTACCTATCGAATCTAAGTACGCGTAACTAGTTACACGCGAATTTATGATAATTAAATCTACGTCATAGTACTAAGACATAATATCTTAGATTATTTCGAGTTAAATAAAATGTAGTTAATTAAATATAAGGATTATAATATTATTTTTAAAAAGAGACAACCCTGATTTCTTCAGAAAAGGTACGAGTTATGCGATAGAAAGAGAGCGGAGATGTAGGCAAATATAATTGTAGGCAACTAGCACTGCGCGGTCGGAATTTGAACTTTATAGTATCGTAGCATGAGACGTTAATTCTTTAAACGGGTTTCGTTAGTGGGAATTCTGTTGGTACAACTAATATATATTCTGTGCTATCGGCGTGTTTCTAGATAGAATATCTACCACAGCTGCCCTGCGGCTGTCGCGGTACTGCTATCGACGCGACAGGGTCGCGCTCATCGAAATTTGCCGCGCCACGCCCACCGGTCTCGTGTCGCGCGTCGCGGTAATCGGAATGTCGTCCATATAAACACATACAAAGCAGTGGCTTGGCGACAGTCTCGGGTCGCGGGTCGCGGACATCGGTATGCTATTTTACGCGGCGACCGGTCGGTCTCTCTGTCTCGCGACGCGGGTCGCCGTGATTGTTTAGTCCTCCATACAACTTCATAGTGAGCAGTGGCTGTTTGGGTCGCGGGTCGCGGCGACCCGCTGCATGCTGCCTTGATCCGAATCATACCTTTAGCCGGCCCCTAAAACCTACAATAAAGTAAACTTTATCCGTCTTCGGATACAGTCAAGTAAATGACATAACTAGTCAAAATTATTCGGAGAGTTTTCCGATAAATATCCTATTTATTCTTCCGTATTATCTACTCTAGTCTCTAGATACCTGCCCCCCTAGACAAGTGGCAAGCGATTATCGTAAACGCTAACGCTAACGTCACAAAATATATGTGATTTGACATAAGTCATCGCTTCGCTAGCGTATATTAATGTCAAGTCCTGTACATTCTGTAGCGTTAGCGTTTACGATGATCGCTTGCCGCTTGTCTAGGGGGGCTGGAGCTTTTATAAGTTATACAACTTTACGAATATTCATCAACTATACTGGTACTTTTATGCCTATCCAACGCAAACAAACAACCCTATCACTATCCACGTAAAGATAAGCTATTCACGTTCCAGAAATGGTACGACTACAAGCTCCAGTGGAATCCTGAGGAGTATGGCGGTGTGGAGATGCTGTATGTGCCGTCAGAACACCTGTGGCTGCCCGACATAGTGCTGTATAACAACTGGGACGGGAACTATGAGGTATAGTTCTGTTAGTTGCCGCTTAAAAGCGGTATAGTGATTTAGCTAGTTAATAGTTTACCTATACATACAGGGTGTAAAAATTTAACTAAGTGATAGTATTTCCGGCTGTGTATGTGTCCCTTATAATATAGAGATTGCGAGTAACTTTTTTTACTGTTGTATAGTAAAATTTATGACGTTGGGCGCTTGCACGTACAAATCACAAAAATATTTGCTCTTTCAGTGCTGCTGCTCCCACTGTGAACTCTACATAAGGGACACACGGTCACACCCTAATGTAATTATCACTTTATTTGTTACACTTTGTGAGATATTGTTGTGAGATTTGTGTATCGTCCTGTGCGAGATAACTTACAGACAGCATATATACGAGGGCTGCCTTTTAAGTTGTGTCGTTTGTAAATTTCCCGCGATCATTGAAAAAAAACCATATGGGATTTTAATCTCCTTGTAATTGGATTTCAAAAACAAAATATTTTTTTAGATTGGTCGAATAGTCTTTTTGTATCGTCCATTCAAAGGTGACAAGTCGGTTGTGAAAATGGAAATGTTAAAGGGAAATTTTCGTGCGATAATTAATTTTTACAACTTATGAAGGGGATTATCGCGACTTTAGCGTATCGAGGAGATCACTTCTGTGTTTAGTGATGCAGTACCATGTCTTAGGATTATAGAACACTTGTATTTAGAAGTTTAAACTTCTAAATACAAGTGTTCTATAATTTAAAGGGTTTCCACTTTAAAGTGGAAACCCTAGCCTCGGTGACCAGCCATGTGAAGGTCGTCCAAAAACCGCCATACTCGTAACGCAAGAGAATATCGAAGCCGTTCGGCAGCTTATCCTCGAAGACAGTCATGTGATATAGCGTAAAATAGAGGCATCAAAAAATCCTGCACGAAAAACTTGGAGTAAAAATGTTAATTTCTCGTTAGATACCTAATTGCTTAGAGACGTCCAAAAAACAGCCCGTGTTAGTTTTTGTCGCAAAACTCTGCAATGATTCAACCGAGGAGAGTCAAAGCACGTTTATAAATTGGTCAATAGTGAAGGGTCTTGGATATATGCTTATGATCCAAAATGTAAGCAGCAGTAAACTGTCTGGGTCTTCTAGAATGAGGCAAAATCGACAAAAGTCATGGGCTTACTGAGCACTTCAAAAAAAATGTTTGCCTCCATTGTGGCAAAGGGTGGTCACATCGTCACTATTGTACTAGAAGATTGTAAAACGGTTACTGCGGACTGGTACACCACAGCTTGTTTGAGATGAGCCATTACCGCATTTCTAAAAAACAATTAAAGGCGTCGAATGATCCTGACCCTGACAATGCATGTTCGCACAGCGCCGGCAAACAAAGATGTATTTGTGAACCCAAAACGTTGAAATTTTAGATTCATTTGCCTTACAGCCCTGACTTGAGTCCTAAGGATTTTATTACGTTCCACAAAATTAAGCAAAGTTTTCGTGGTCAACGTTTCAGCTCACCTGAAGAAGCTGTTTACGTGTACAAATCGGCCATTTTGACTACCCCACTTCGGAGTGAAATAAATGTTTTAAAAACTGGTTTGAACGCATGCAAAAGCATATTAAATATCGCAGAGAATTCTTAAAAATACAATAAATGGTGATAATCTATTAGATTGTCAGTATTTATTTCAAACGACACGACTTACGACCGTTCCCAATATTTGATCTATCTCTGGTTTTGCCCAACTAGAGATAGGAATAGCTCACATTAGACATTAGAGACATATTTTATGTCAATTTAATGTTAGCTGCGATCGGTTGTATGTCAAACCAGAGATAGATTGAATATTGGGAACGGCCGTTAAAAGGCAGCCCTCGTAATATCTACTCACTATCACATTAATTATCTATATATATATAAAACTCAAAGGTGACTGACTGACATGGTAATCTATCAACGCACAGCCCAAACCACTGGACGGATCGGGCTGAAATTTGGCATGCAGGTAGATGTTATGACGTTGGCATCCGCTAAGAAAGGATTTTGATAAATTCCAACCCCAAGGGGTTAAAATAGGGGATGAAAGTTTGTATATAATAATACTTCTTAACGCGAGCGAAGCCGCGGGCAAAAGCTCGTTATAGTATAAGACAATAGCTCTGTAATAAATATTGTAATTTTAAGTAAGTTCACATCATGTTCAGGTATTTAGTTTTGGCTGTTTGCGGATTAAAGCTCAAACCGTCAGCCTTACACAAATAAAAAAGTAAGGATGCCGCTCCGCGCCTTTTTAAAATTAGAACAATATTTGAACATTCAAATTTTTTATTATTCCTTTGCCACATGTAAGCATAACATTTTGTGCCTTATTTATAGTGTCCGACCGAAGCTTCGGCTTCGGCTTAGGCTTCGGCCGCCTTCGGCCAAAAAAAACACCTTCGGCGAAACCTTCGGCTTCGGCCTAAAACCCGGCCGAAGCCGAATTTGAAAGAACTGTAAACTGTTACGAAAGACTGAGTGAGTCGTGAGAGAGCGACGGACCGGTCGTGTATGCACTATGCAGAGGCCGCTGGGAGTCACTGTCAAATACAATAAACAAACACTATACTCGGCGCGGCGAACCTTGGTCCCTATGACACTGACAGTTAATAACATTGTAGTGGCGTCACCATAAATTAGGATCATATTGGAGACGTCTAAAAATGCTATTTATAAATTTTACCTAGCTTTATGCCATTACATTGATATTCCGTTGGAATTTTTAACAATTCTTAACATTTACAAGAAATTATCTCAATCTGAATTTACGTTTACGTCCTGCAAAACTTACGTCGTGTGACATTTAACGACAACATAAGTATATAATTGTAATGGCATAAAGCTGCGTAAAATTCATAAATGGCATTTTTAGACGCCTCCAATATGATCCTAATTTAATGGTGACGCCACTACAATGTTATTAACTGTCAGTGTCATAGGGACCAAGGTTCGCCGCGCCGAGTATAGTGTTTATTTATTGTATTTGACAGTGACTGTGAGCTGTGACTGGTGAGCGGGGGTGAGGGGAGGGTGACAAAAATTTCAATTTTGGTTTTTGGCTAATAACTAAAAAACGATGCGTTGTAGTAAAAAACATTCTACGATGAAAAAAAAAACTTATGAAATTCTCTATAATTTTTATTCTATACACTTTTTCCGAATTCTCAACCATTTTCGAACTACACATTTGAGTCATTCCTTAAACTTAATTATTTGTAGTCCACAAATTATTAAGTAATAAATAAATCACGAAATCACAAACTTTTATTTCCATCTCTAAATCAACTTCTCTATGAGACAGTCAATATAGAGGTAAACCTTCAATATTGAAGTTTTGAAATACTTAATTTTAATATTAATTGTAGCTTGTAGACAATATTGAACATAACTGTATTTAAAAAAGATAAAACCGACTTCAAAATTATACGTAACTAGCGACCCGCCCCGGCGTCGCACGGGTATAAAATATATAGCCACTGAAAAAATTATTAAAATCGATAGCCTTTCACGATCCTTCATGTGGTCTACTTCTTATCTGTACCAAATAACATAAAAATTGCTCCAGTAGCTCGCGAGATAAACCCTTTCGAATAATTTCCCCCGTTTTTTCCACATTCTCCTATTAGTCATAGCGTGATAAAATATAGCCTCCTCAATAAATCGGCTATCTAACACTGAAAAAATTTTTCAAATCGGACCAGTAGTTCCTGAGATTACCGCGTTCTAGTTAGCCCTTTCAAATAATTATCCCCGTTTTTTCCACATTTTCCTCTATTTCTTCGCTTCTATTAATCTTAGCGTGATAAAATATAGCCTATAACCTTCCTCGATAAATAGGCTATCTAACACTGAAAGAATCATCAAAATCCGTTGCGTAGTTTTAAAGATTAAAGGGAACAAAGGGACATGAGGGAAAAAAGTGACTTTGTTTTATAATAAGTATATAGATTGAGAAATCCACAGAACAATAAAAACAGTTTTTATTGTTCTGTGGAGAAATTAAACTCCGTATCTCCAAAACTACTGAACCGATTTTGTTGAAACTTGCACTATTCCCTAAGTTGAACAGTACCTACTATAACAAAAAAAGAATTACTGAAATCGGAATGGTAGTTCCAGAGATATGCGAACACAAACATAAAAATACACATACATACACTTGTAATTTGGCACATTTGTTCAGACGCTGATACAGATTACAGACTAACATATACGAAAATTGGGCAGTTGTTGTGGAAATATTACATACATACGCGTCGAATTGATAACCTCCTTTTTTTGAAATTGGTTAAAAATAAATTACTAAGAGTCGAGCGATTAAGATTATAAACCTTCGGCTTCGGCTTCGGCCGAAGGTTGTGGCGATTGCCGATTAATCGGCTTCGGCTTCGGCCTCGGCCAAAAATAGACCTTCGGTCGGACACTACTTATTTATCAAAATGAAAAAATAATAAAACTAAACAGTAATTACTGAAATACCAAATAAATGTTACAATACAAGGTTGCTATTCCACTATCTTTCATGTACCATCGCACCATTCCAGGTGACCCTCATGACGAAAGCCACACTCAAGTATACCGGCGAGGTGAACTGGAAGCCGCCCGCCATCTACAAGTCGTCGTGTGAGATCAACGTCGAGTACTTCCCGTTTGACGAGCAGACATGCTTCATGAAGTTTGGCTCGTGGACTTATAATGGCGCTCAGGTAACAGGCTAAGCAGAATTGGATGTGACATACGGCCACCCTGCCAGTCTTTGTCACCAAGTCTTTCAGGAGATACGTTAAAGGGTATTGTCATTACACATAAAAAAGCGGGATGGATGACGCTCGTTTTTAGGTGACGTCTAGGTTCCGAAGTAGATGACAATAGGATGATAATGGCATAATAATATAATTATCCGCGTGATGGTTTTGTATCTCGCGACAGCGTTGTAAGATGCGAAGATTTTGTAATTTGCTATCAGACGCATTTCTATCGCAAGATACAAAAATCGGTCAAGTGCGTGTGCGTGCACTTTGGGTTCCGTACCATTGTGAGCAAAAATAGGCCAAAAATTGTGTTTTTTGTATGGGAGCCCCCCTTAAATATTTACTTTATTTTAATTTTATTATTAATTATTATTAAAGTACAAATATAATTAAGGATTTTGTGAAAATTTCAAGTGCCTAACTCTTACCATTATTGATTACGAGCAAAAAAGGCCAAAAAAAAAATCACGTTTCTTGTATGGGAGCCCCCCTTAAATAATAACTTTATTTTATTTTTAGTATTTGTTGTTGTATCGGCAATCACAAGCACAATCTATGAAAATTTCAGAAGTCTAGCTATAGCGGTTCTTGAGATACAGCCTGGAGACAGACAGACAGACGGACAGACATCGAAGTCTCAGTAATAGGGTCCCGTTTTTACCCTTTGGGTACGGAACCCTAAAAACCATCTTAGCGTCATCCATCCCGATGTTTTGTGTATCATGGCAATACGTTGATTCTTTAAAGTATCTCCTGAAAGACAAACATAATATAACCAACGTTCACTTGAATTTCGTGTTGAATGTTTCTAAGTACCTTATATTAATTACTTACCTTACATATATTTTTGTATTTAGCCGAAGTGTTAAAAACTCTTAAATGTGTTTGCGTGCTAATTCACCTAACCCATTCTTTCCAGGTAGACCTAAAGCACATGGACCAAGTGGCCGGCAGCAGCCTCGTGCACGTCGGCATCGACCTGTCGGAGTTCTACCTGTCGGTGGAGTGGGACATCCTGGAGGTGCCCGCCACGAGGAACGAGGAGTATTACCCCTGCTGCCCGGAGCCTTTTTCAGGTTTGCTTATATAGTACCAAGTTCTGTATGTTAAATGAAATGTCAGATAAAAAGTGCACACGGCCAATAAAGTACGTGTTGACTGAATGCATAATTAAGGGCAGCTAGTTTGAGAAACGGACGATTTTCAAGATTTAAACGTGACAGGAGACATCAAAATATAGTAATTTAAATTCTGAAAAAAATACATGTGTTAGTTATGGATCTAACACAGGACTTCATATTCCAATACACAATATCATGAACTTCACTCGATAGAAAAAAATCCCAAACTTACCTCTTCTTTTAACGAAATTGCCTTACTATGTCCAAATTATTTGGAATTTTCTAGCGAGTTTCTACTCGATTTAATTGATGTATAAAATAACGACGATCAAAAAACTATAAAATTGCAAGCGCAAAGTGTATGACTGAAAGCACCCGCCAAGCCTTTGCGCCTACAATTTTATAGTTTTTTGATCGTCGTTATTTTATACATCAATTAAATCGAGTCAATTAAACGAATCTCGCTAGATATATTCTTTGTCTTTAATTCAGTACAAAAATTATCAGAAAATTCAATAGTAAGGCAATTTCGTTAAAAGAAGAGGTAACTTTGGGATTTTTTTCTATCGAGTGAAGTTCATGATATTGTGTAATGGAATAATATACATTCCACTGTGTTAGATCCTTAACTAACGCATCTATTTTTTCAGAATTTAAATTACTATATTTTTATGTCTCCTGTCACGTTTAAATCTTGAAAATCGTCCGTTTCTCGAAATAGCTCCATTTAAACTGTACACGGAGGGCGTTGTAGGCCCTGAGCGTGTATGTGTTCCACAGGCTGCACGTGTAGAAGGGCGTGCAAAATGCTCTGAAAAGAGTAATTTTGACCGACCTCGTACAGCGCGCAAACCTGCGGACCAACATATTAGCACGAACCGACAACGCCCTTCGTTCTCTTTCTATGTCGTCATCTTCCTTGAGGTCGGAAGTCAGCATAGCATAGCAAAGCTCTTCTTTAATTTTCATTTACTGCACATCAATGACATGTTACAGACTGCATATCGAACATGTAACATGTCATTGATACTGCATATCAATGACATGTTACAGACATTCATTGCTATGCGGATGATAGTACAGGTGATGCTGTATATACCGGCTCCCCCAATATTTCTCGGCAAAATGTCACTGAGAGTCGAAACGAACTTGTGTCTAAGGTGGAGAATTCATTGGATAAGGTCTCTGAATGGGGTAGACGTAACTTGGTCCAATTCAACCCCGCCAAGACACAAGTCTGCGCGTTCACCACTAAAAAGTCACCAATGGTCATATATCCTCGTTTTGAGGGCACATCTTTAACCATCTCCCCTAGCATTGAGATACTTGGCGTCAACATATCGAGCGAAGTCCAGTTCCGATATCATCTAGAGGGTAAGGCCAAATTAGCCTCGAAGAAACTTGGTGTTCTTAACAGAGCGAGACAGTACTTCAGTCCGGACCAACGCCTACAACTCTACAAGGCGCAGGTTCGGCCTCATATGGAATATTGTTCTCATCTCTGGGCAGGGGCGCCAAAATACCAACTGCTCCCTCTGGATCGTATCCAACAAAGGGCCGCTCGAATTGTTGACTGCCATAGTGTTTCAAACAGATCGGACCCCTTGGAATTACGCCGAGATGTAGCTTCACTCTGCATCCTCTATCGGTTGTATCACGGGGAGTGCTCTGAGGAATTGTTCGGAATCAACCTGCAACTTTTCGCCATCGTCCCACGCGAAAAACATACCATCCTCATCACCTTGATGAGTGGCAGTCTTCCACAGTGCGTTTTTAGCGTAACTTTCTGCCGCGCACTGTAAAACTCTGGAACGAACTGTCACCAGCAGTATTTCCGGACATATACGACCTGCAAACCCGCAAGAAAAGAGCGTATTCCCTTTTAAAAGGCCGGCAACGCACCTGCAGCTCTTCTGATGTTGCGAGTGTCCATGGGCGACGGTAGTTGCTTACCATCAGGTGACCCGTTTGCTCGTTTGCCCCCTTATTTAATAAAAAAAAGAATATGTTATGTAATAAATAATAATATTATTAACAGCAATTCAAATTGACATTTTGTTTCAGATATAACTTTTAAGCTAACGATGAGGAGGAAAACCCTGTTTTATACTGTAAACCTAATTATCCCATGTGTGGGACTGACGTTTTTGACAGTACTCGTTTTCTATCTACCCTCAGACTCTGGAGAAAAGGTAAGTCCTGCTTAGTTTATATTACGACCCATCCAGATTCATGCCGAGAAATTCAGAAAAATCTCACCTCTTCTTGTCTACAGAAACATCTTAGAGCTCAATGCGACTAATTTCGAAATTCCCTCTTAAAGACTTTAACATAATATTATATCTCAAGTTTGTATCTTAAGTTTTTTGTCAAATATTACACGGTTGACCATTTCGCGCCTAAAGCAAGAATACTGTATATTAATCACCTTTGCAATGGCTCTCTAGTACAAAAAATAAACAGCGTGAAACTATTCAAGGTTTGCTGCCTTTGCCATGTGACTTTTCCAATGTGCCTAAAAAACACAGTCCAAATTGTATAGCTGTTATTCGATGTTCTAAATATTTTCATTAGTAAGGGGATAGTCTGCCTCGAGATGTGTTTACTCGTTACGTCGAAAAGTTACAGTCTTGCTAAGAGGGCATTAGTTTCTCAAATTCTCGGTGTGAGTTTGGATGTATAAAGTCACTTCCCATACGCGTATGCTTATATCTAAAAGTAGTGTTGTCATTTGTAGCATATTTTGCGAGATTGAAGTAAAATTAGTAAATTATAAAATAGATAAACAAATATTACATCATTTGGAAAATTATGTTAGTTGTAAAAGTATGGTTGATTAACAACTAGGTACATCTAAAGTAGTTTATAATGATATTAATGCATTTAAGTTAGTACGTAATAGAAATATATATAAGAGTGAAATAATTTTATTACATAGAATTGAACTAGATTAGTATTATTAGTAAAAAGTAATCAGTAGTTTAAAAATAGTAATCATAGTTGATAATAAAATAGGAGATAATAATATAGAGAATTTGTAAGTAACAGGCAATTATTTCTAAAACAAGTAAAAAGACGCTTTGATAAATCTTAGAAGAAGCGTACATAAACTTTATTGAATTATTAAAAAATCCTAGTTTATAAAACATGCATAGTAATCAATAAAATCTTCTTTTAAATTATTTCTTTAAATTGAAGTAAGTTAATCTGCCTTTTTTGATGTTATAAACATACGTACTATGGGAAGCAATCTAAAAGTGTACATACTGTTTCCATTGTCTTGTGAAACATTTTCTGTTCATTCCGATTCCAAATTGACTATAAATTCAAATGGTGTTTTCTATCGTTCAGAAATATAAGTCTAGCAGGAAAATTATTCAGAGAAATTAAAGTTAGAAAATTAATAAGAAGAGACTTGAGATGAAAAAAGTCAATTTACTAAGCTGAATTAAAACAATATCATTACAGAATTTAAAGATATGGTGACGATAAAAGACGTTAAAGTTAAAAACCCTGACGATAAGTCTACAAAAATATCGATTGAGGATCTCACCAAGTAAAATTTTCCAGTACATATTTTTTACCATTTACAACTAGAAAATAAGTATTGCATGGGGTTGATTATTGTAGCTGATAATATATTATGAGAAAGTAGACTTATACTTCTGATTCGATTCTTGTCAATGTCCACCTGTCTTGTATTTTACTGTGTTTCTATATCCGCTCTCGAAACTTTTGATATTATATCTTCTCCTGGGAAAAAACTCATTAATGGTGGCTATAAGTACTGTTACTAGCCTTATTTTTTACCAATTTCATGAAAAGGTTAATTAAGATTATTTCTCTACTTTGATACCTCATTATTGGTTTGGTTTTTTATAATATTATTATTATTTTGATTGTTTTTATTTTAGTTTTCGAGGGCGGATAGTTTCTGCAGGTACCATTTCCATTCTTCCATCCAATCACCCTTTCATCCATTTCCATCACCACTATGGTCTTTTTTGATTCATTTTTAGATGTGTGGATGTGACTATCATAATTATAACATCGCTTGCTTACAATGATTGTCTTTCTACTGGGATGTTTTTCTTCAAAATTGAGAACGCACTCGAATTGGCATAAGCACGTTCTATTAAAACTAATTCAGTTCCTTTTGATTTGTTTACTTTGCGTAATTTAATTTTGTTTTTGACAAAATTCAAATTTGGACTACTACAATACAAATTAGGCGACTGGGAAGACCAATTCAACAACAGATTTCTACGATTCGGCATAAACTTGTTCACTACCAATATTTTAAATTGTAAGCGCTGATCAACCAAAATTTCTGTTTGAGTAGGTCTATATACATTGCCTGAGACGGATCGCAAAATTTGTATTCGCCATTCCAGTGGAAAGACTGCTTACTGATTAACTTACTCAAAAAGGACTTCTCTCCTTAGATATCGCTCTGCATCTCAATCCTGGTGTCCCTCACTGTGTTCTTCCTTGGTCTGGCCGAGATCATTCCGCCAACGTCCCTGGCAATCCCCCTGCTTGGGAAATATCTACTATTCACCATGATCCTCGTCTCGCTGAGCGTTTGGGTCACTGTATGCATTGTTAACGTCCATTTCAGGTAATTCATGCATCTTTTCTCTCTCGTAGATATCGTTAAGCATCTCGATACTGGTTTCGCTGACCGTGTTTTTCCTGTTACTGGCCGAAATTATACCGCCCACGTCCCTAGCGATTCCACTTTTAGGGAAATACTTGCTGTTCACAATGATACTGGTGTCGCTAAGTGTGTGGATGACGGTGTGTGTGCTAAACGTACATTTTAGGTGAGTCTCAACTTGCCAGAGTAGTTCCCTTCCGTTTATTTTACTCTTCCTTCCTTCTATTAGCTTTTTCTGTGCAATCTAGAGGTTCTAGAAAATCTAATAGCACATTATTTCTTACTTTGCCTTCGTTAGATGTTTTAATAGCAACAAAATGTAAACTTGTGTAAACTAAACAACTGCATAAAGTACCTTCTAAAAGTAATTAGGCTAATGCTAATTTATAACGCGGAAAAGCTACATAGTTTAAAATTTTAATGGAATAATCCAATAAGGCAATTATCTAACGATGTGTAGAACAGCATTATTTATGTTGCTATTTATTCCCCTCAAAAATGCGGAGCAATTTCTTAATTTTTTATTTTCTTCTTTAGCCACAGCCACTTATGAAATTATCTTTCTGTAATCTATTCTCCGATATCTCACCTTTGCTGCTTCTACCCTTTCCTAGTTTTCTATCTATAATCCCATTCTGGGTCCAGTTAAGTTCAGGAATAACAAAAACAATAATAATAGCGAGCCAAGGAGGTACTAAAATCGTCCAAAAATAGGATAGATATTTTGTAAGTTATCTGACTGATATAGATGCAGTATTTTTAAGGTATTAAAATAATTGTAAGTAGAAAATGCACACAAATTAAATAAATTTAGTTGATTCTTTATGCTCTGTAAATTGAAATAGATCTAAAAAGTGTTATGAATGCCACGGTGTACAAAAAGTTACAAATAATTTTTAAGCACGTAATACAAAGCGTTTTCTTGCGATCTTACACGTACATTTTTATTGGATATTTTATGAATTTTAAAATGTCTACTTTAGTTTTCCGAAAAACCAGCCTAGTTGATCGTAGTATGCATCGAAAGCATGTTACCTAGCGGCCATATTTCAAGGCATTGTTCTCTTATCTCACTTGTTACAATGACCGTACCTGATTTATGGCACTGAATATTTCATGAATTGACCATTATGTGATCGCCAAATGCTATTCAAAAGTTGCATATTATGCAAAGAATGTGATACCACAGTTCTACTATTGATGCAATAATGTAGCTTCGGTTTTTGTTTAATTCATGAAGCCCCAAGCGGCCACATCCGGCCGCGATAACAATGAAAAAGCTATTGTGTCTCGTTTTGCCACGACTGATGGGTTAATACTCTGTTTCCTAACAAACTTCAACATTTAATACTTGTATTATCGTGAAATATCAATGTTGTTTGTAATAATTTATGGGATTACAATTAATATTAAAATAGGAAAGAGATTGGGTCGAAGACGAACAATGAACGAAGCAGTAGCTTAGGTATATTATTGCATTTAAGAGTTGATTTGGGATATCAGTTAACGAAAATATTTTACAACATCTAAATCAACATTATCTCATGTTATCTAGATTTTAGAACTATTTATTGGAAACAATAAATAATATACTCAACGTAAAGAAAGGAAATTAGCTATGTCCACATTATGCGCTTTCGTCTTCAATTTTCGTCCTTTTCTTTCATTCAACTTGAATGCGTCAACGAAAGCAACGCCAACATTGTCATTTTTGATGTTTTGGATACGGTCAGAGGGCATGCGTCGCGGGCATGCCTCACGTTCGCTGTTGACTGCGCTATAACGCATGCCCTTGATGAACAGAAAAGGGCACAATGTGGACAAAATGAGAGCGATGAACTTTGCAAATCCGTTTAGCATATTTTACCTTTACGTGGTTACGATTTTGGCCATTTAAAAAATTTTGCACCCCTAAACTGGGACAATAGTTCCACAAAAACGTAGAACTACATAACGAGTACCTAAAATGTTATTAGAATATTTATTTTCTTCGTTCGTATCAGAGTAAACAGAACTAACGAGTAGGCCGACTCAGAAGAGATCTCGATATTCATACGTTTGACGTACTAATGCGTTAAGAAGCGCTTACACGGGCAACAATTGCGGCAATAATTGCCCGGCGACACGAATGGACCGATCAGAAGCAATTAGTGGAGCAATATGGAGCTATTTCAATAAATTGCGGCAATTAATTCGGTGATATTGCTCCAGATATTTTATATCGCTCAATGTCACCGACACGAATTGACGAATATCCAATGGGCTCGTGTATTGCCTAGTAACTAGTTGATGAAGTTGCGCCATATCGCTCAATTGTATTGCGATGTATTGCGCAATATTGCTGCTTGTTGCCGAAAATTGCTTGATGTAGTCGTGACGTCAAAGTTGACGAGAATTGACTGGAGTGGAGCAATTTTAGTTGCCCGTATAAGCGTACCTTTAGGGTTGGGCCTCACCTGGCAGCACGGAATCGCCTTTTTCCGTCGCCCTTTCTCTTTCTGTCGCTTAGAACTGCCATTTGCTAGACCGAGACAGAAAGCATAATGCGATAGCTTCGAGGATTCCGCCGCGTGCTATCGCATTATGCTTTCTGTCTCGGTCTAGCAAATGGCAGTTCTAAGCGACAGAAAGAGAAAGGGCGACGGAAAAAGGCGATTTCGTGCTGCCAGATGAGGTCCAACCCTTACTCAGCATTGTGAAACATGTCGAAAGTGGAACTCGCGCCCAACTCCTGTAGATTCGCCCGTTTGTTTGAAGTCGAAGTACTCCTTAGTTCTGTCTACTTTGATCTGTATTGTGTAACTTTAAACGAGTCTTACATATCCTTTTGAATCCTGCTAGGTCCCCATCCACCCACACCATGTCACCCTGGATGAAGAAGCTGTTCCTGCAGCTCATGCCCAAGCTGCTGATGATGAGGAGGACCAAGTACTCGCTGCCGGACTACGATGACACCTTCGTGTCTAATGGCTACACCAACGAGCTGGAAATGAGGTAAGAAGAGGGATCTTCGTGATGGTGTTTACTAAAATGGCTACGAATCCTATCGAGGAATTTGAATCCAGAGGCAGATGAAGGGCCTACGTCATTACGTCGGATTACATAAATTAATGCTAAGTACTCACATACGGTTTTGCTCGATAGTTTTACTCCAAATCGAGTAACAATTACTGTGTGGACCGCAAAACTGACAGCTCAAAGGCTCGCATCGAGCCGTTCGAAGGATTGATGGAACCGGATCGAGCCGGATTGATGGAATGAAATATATCGATTTAATAAAACTATCGAGCAATGCTGAATGTGTGGACGAAAGCCCGAGCCGCGGGTTTTGCTCGACGTTATTGCTCGATCGAGCAAAACCGTATGTCAGTACTTAGCAGCTGTTATCTGTCGGCTGGGTTTGATATAACGCAACCAAATTACATAGGTCCACCATCTGCCAATCATGAATACACGGACCAAATTAACGCGAGCATAATTAACGAAACGAAGTGAAATCTTAACCTGCTTTACCGATTGAAATTAAGATGCATTTCAATAATCGAAATCGCAATAATAAACGACGAAATTCGCGAAACCCAACATATTCCGTAATCCGACGCGAGTATTAATTCGTTAACGCGATGTGCACGCGACAAGTGACAAGCAGACGGGCGATTTTTAGGCACATTTTATAACTTTTTTTCTTTTTTTAAACAAAAAAAATCCACCTCCCTCCAAATTTGGTTTACCACTGAGATGATTTGGTTTACCATCAGGCCCCGCGCGAGCACCGGTGCTCGCGATAACAATTGAAAGGCTATTGTGTCTCGTTTTTCTACGATCGAAGGATTGATGCCTGACAAACTCAAATGCGATAAGCCGCATGGATTGTAGTGTAGGGTGTGTCAAAGAAGTGTAAATACAAAAGAATTATACAAAACAGTATACAAGAATCCTGGAGAATAACATAATATTCTGCGGTAAAATAACAATAAAAAAGGTCTTTTGCTGTAGACTGTCCCTGCTTTTCCATAATATTTTCCTTATAAACAAAAAAGATACCATACATCAGTTGGATAACGTAACTTCATAGTCCAATGCGTCTTAATTTGCGGCGACAAATAAAATTTTACTGCCGTATCCAATTGTGTATCGGCTCCACATATAAGATTACAAAAAACGAGTGTAGGACGTAGGTGGTTGGAGACAAAAATTAATTAAAAATCAAAAAACCCGACTGCAAAAAATGTTAACTAAAAAGAACGAAACAAGATTTGTAAGTTCTACAATTACTTAGAATTTTATGGTTCTATCTTTTATAGTTTAGGCAGCGTACGTAAAATAAGTAACTTTTCTGGTTGATTTTTTACACCTTGCGTCCGAAGAACCCAAATATCTTACGGTACCCTATTTTTTCCAAAATAAAATTCAACCTATGTTCAGCAAAAATAATGTAGAATTCCAATGGTAAAAGAATTTTTCAAATCAGTCCAGTAGTTTCGGAGCCAAACAAACAAAAAATCAAATATTTCCTCTTCATAATATTAGTGTAGATTTATTGTTCTATTTAATATTAAAACTGTAAGTTATATACATATTTAGAATCAGTGTTTAAATTCCTTTATTTTGATACCCCACTCGATATGCTTGGTAAATTTTTATTTTTGTTTACCTCACGATATGGCGTCAAACATCCGCCATTTTGGTTTTTTCTTAATGCCACCTATCTAAGAACACTCGGGCTATTAAGACAAATCTAACGATACCTCAAATGTGAAAATCCGTTTAGCCGTTCTGAAGATACGAGGTAATAAAGAATATTACATACATAGAAGATACGCGCTAAACACATAACCCTCCTGGCAGTCGGGTAATAAACGCCCACAGGTCGCTCGTCTGCTCGACCAATTCAATTCCATGCAGCCTCCAAGGGGAAGCGCCGTCGATATTTATTCTCTTTATAGTAATTAACATTCTCAATATTTTATTTTGCAAAATGGAACGTTGTTTTCTTTATTCCCTTTAAGTTTCGTTTCGATTTAAAATGTAAAGTTTTTTTCTTGTTTCGAGCAACAAAGACTATAAAATCCCTGTCTGACGAAATTTTATTGATATTTTTGTTTTCTTTTTAGGGCTTTTCATGTTATTGAGAAGTCGTGTAATGTTGAAGGTTATTTGTATTTGTTGAGGCTTATTTTTTTTAAACCGATAGCCAATACAGCCACAACAAGATTTTGATCTTTTTCTTTTTTCTATTACATAATTTCATTAAGAAATAAATAGTACAGCTTAATCAGAACCTAAAGTAACGATTTTAATATCTCGATCGTGGGAATCGCAGAAACACTATATTTTCAATTGTGATGCGGCAGCCGGGTACCGCTTAGGGATTGGTGGGTTAATAATCTGTGTATGTATGTTTGTTTGTTCTTTCACCTAAACTACTGACTTGACATGAGTAAAGTCTCAACTTCTTCAACATTCTTTGCGTATGTAACAGCTGTATTTCAAGTTAAAGTTTACAACATGGCGGCGTTAATTCTAATTTTATTCGAAGCAGCCATGTAAATAATACTTATTGTACTTTTCGGAAGTATTTTGCGGCTTATATTATTTTGTACACTCTACTTTTACTGTAACAATTTAGTACTTGTCAATCAGCAATAAAACCTAACAGCCAACTTAATGGCTCAATAAAACTTATATTCCAACAAAAATGCGATATGCATGTAAATTACGCACATAAATTTGTTTTTACTAGCATTATAATTCTTTTTTATTGATTTCCTTCAAAACTTTATCAAGTTTTACTCCGACATTCTTTGTATCCAAAAATTTTACAGCATGTAATGATCTTAATTATAAAATGTTTTTCTTTCCTCTTTATTACCTGAAATATAAAATTTCTTATCGCGTAATTGTTCATATTAAAAGCATATAGTTTATATGATAATACTGATAGATAATTTATTATTTAAAAAATTTCCCAGTTTTCACAGGCAGCACCTAGGTTAGGCTCTTCCCAACGTAGTTATCAGAAAAGTTGATTCATAAGTAGATGGCGGATGGTTGCGTTATGTTAAGAGTCCGTATACGAAATTTTGCCGATGAATATGAAATTGCAAAGGCTTGCTACAGAAATATTATTTGGTTTTTCCCCTTATTAGATTAAAAAAAATATATATTTATTATTAGATTTAAAAATATATTTAAGCGCGGAAAGCCGACTCGAGCTTTGCGGCGAGTAATATAATGTGAGATTTAGGTTGTTTTGAATCGTGTTTTTTGGCAAAATTTGGTTTTTTTTCTTTTTTCTCGAATTGGATAGAATTTTATCTATAGATTATTTCTGTCGTTTTCTTTTTATGAATTACAGCTCCAAGTTGCCGAAATTAACAGCAATTCTTTGCCCATTTTCTCTAAAATTTTGCCGAGTTACATATTTTTTTACTCAACTATTTCATATTAAAGTGGTAAAAAATAATTCCAACATTGTATAGACGACTTTCTCAACAGTACATTGTATTTTTTTCATACCGTTAAGACGTCAATACAATCCATAAACAGGTGATATTCTAAACCTTTTGCAGCAAAAATAACAAAACTGTCGCGGGTTTGAGTTGGATTATTTAAAAATACTTAAAAAAAAAACTAGCTCCAACATTAGATTATAATTGAAATGATCTTACATGTTGTGCATTAAAACTTATAGAAATACTGTATTTTAACTGTTAAATCACGTCTGATAAATCAGCGAAATCGGCAAATTTCGTATACGGACTCTTAAGACAAGTTAAAGACAGATTACGACTAACATTGAGTTATCATAACCCAACTAACTCACGCAGGCCCACAATCTGCCTTAATTTCTCATAAAAAGCTAAGCTTATTTCAAAAATCCTCACAGCAGGGACAGTCTAACGGACACCTTCGGCAAGGAAGACGGGGAGTACCGCAAGTCGCCCGCGCCAGAGGACATGCTCGGCGCCGGCGCGCAACGCCCGTCAGGTGAGACTGATTCATGTGAGTTCAACAGTTTTTGAAAATACACATACACACATATCAGATTCAAACGCTGTTGGGATGTCCTTGCAAAGAAACAGCATAGTTGGCATCGAGCGACAGTGTCGAAAAAGTGTGATGACAATATCATGCTGTCGCGTAACGCAGCACAAGTTTATATCCTAACAACATTTGAATCTGGTAATACCATAAAGTTTATATTATACTTAGCGCAATAGAGAAACAAAGGCCTGAGCGAGCGAGATGTCACTACCAGTAGGAAGTAACACTGCGTCGCGTGGTAAAAAGAGACGTGTGATACATGACAGCAGAACCAATATTTTTTCATCTTTTTGACGTCCAGTCGGCACTTATCGGCACGTTAACAATTTATTCTCCTTAGAAATATGCTTGCGTAAGCGTATACGTAAACAAATTTTATACACAGACGTAAATCAATTTTGGTTTTGTTTGACAGCTCAAGACTGTTGCTCTATTCCGCTAGGTACATTAAGTTTATGGGTGATATATACGCTTTTCTATTAAATAGCCGCCCAAATAAAGAAATAAACAAACAAATATTTATTTTCACTTGAATTTTTTACATGCTAGTCTTACACAATCACTAATCTCCACACTAGGATTTCCTGTGTCGTGGAAACCAGTCTCAAATCGAATTCGCTAATCTCGATACCAAAGTTAGATTCAGAAATGGAATATGGTGGATTGAACTTATGATAATTTTCCGAATTTATCCACCATATTTGATTATTAAATTCGGGAATCAAAATATACGGATAACGGTTGTACGCGGCCAGTCTAAATATTGAGCGCTGCTCCTCTCATGCTGCGTTCCTGGTAAAGAAAAGCCACTTCTGGTCCCACCAGCCCGTTCGATGTGCAGCTTGAAAGACTACCAAACTTACATTGTATTACATACTAGCGACCCGCCCCGGCGTCGCACGGGTATAAAACATATAGCCACTGAAAAAATGATTAAAATCGATAGCCTATGATCCTTCACGAGGTCTACTTCTTATCTGTGCCAAATTACATAAAAATTGCTCCAGTAGTTTGCGAGATAAGCCCTTTCAAATATTTTCCCCCGTTTTTCCACATTATCCTATTAGAATTAGCATGATAAAATATAGCCTATAGCCTTCCTCAATAAATGGGCTATCGAACACTGAAAGAATTTTTCAAATCGGACCAGTAGTTCCTGAGATTAGCGCGTTCAAGTTAGCCCTTTCAAATAATATCCCCCGTTTTTTCCACATTTTCCTCTATTTCTTCGCTCCTATTAGTCTTAGCGTGATAAAATATAGCCTATAACCTTCCTCGATAAATGGGCTATCTAACACTGCAAGAATCATCAAAATCCGTTTCGTAGTTTTAAAGATTAAAGGGAACAAAGGGACATGAGGGAAAAAAAGCGACTTTGTTTTATTATAAGTATAGATTCACACCTTTCTTATACTTACCTTATTAATTATCACAAAACATTATGCTAGTGTCTGTGTCCACTCACGACCGCCAATCTTCAGTGACGGAATCTGAGAATATGCTCCCGCGCCACCTCTCCCCCGAAGTAGCAGCCGCGTTGCAGAGCGTCCGTTTCATCGCGCAGCACATCAAGGACGCTGATAAGGATAACGAGGTAATCAACTTTCTCTTCTTTATCATCATCACTATCTATTTATTTATTTATTTACTGAGAGACCAATTAACTGCTTATACAGAATATTTCTTAAACTAGTTAAACATAACAAAAATATACTTTGTATAGCCAACAACATTAGTAACTTATTTATTTACAACTAGCAATAATTATTTGAGAGTTGTGTGTGTATGTGCGTGCGTGTGCGTGTATCTTTATCATTGACAAGGATAACGAGGTAATTTTTTCCCCTTATAATTTGAACAAATCTTGTAACTTACCTATTTAATCATCTAGTTAATATATCTGGCTACTCATAAAATCCACAGTTTCAATCCAAAGCAATTTAAATGCACAGATTATATTATTATAAATTGTTTAAAATAACGATACGTGAAGAAAAATATAAAATATTCATAATAATTTTAACCGCAAAATGCGATCGTTTCATTTAAAAATGTTGATCAATGTTATCTAATTCGAATGCCCACGTTGTTTTGTCGAATCTAAATAACAAGAGAAATAAATCACAAAACTTTGTACAAAGTTCAATACGAGGCTCTTTGATGAATTCCCCAAAAGTTTACACTTTCATAACTTTCACCGATGTAACAAAATACAATGTTTATATGTATTGTACAATATTTACGGGTCCGTATTTTATAACTGACTTACATAACTTTCATGACGCTCTTACTATCATTATAACTCATAGTAAATTCATTCATTCAACCATTCCCAATTTACATCAGATAACAAAGTAGGACATATTTCCAATAGATGCCTTGAAGGAGTACGGACTATATTAATTCTAAAGGCTATTGTACCACAAAATTACGTGGTTGCTACGTGGGTGCTAAACGGGTGCTACGTAAGCGCTACATGGGTGCTACGTAACCGCTATGTGGGTGCTACGTCGGTGCTACGTGGGTGCTACATGGGTGCTATATGGAGGCTATAGTGCTAATTTAATTGCTAAATAGGTGCTATGTAAGTGCTAAGCGGGTACTAAGTTAGTGCTACGTGGGTGCTACGTAAGTGCTACGTGAGTGCTACGAGAGTGCTACATTAGGGCTATGTGGGTGCTACGTGGGTGCTACATAGGTGCTACGTAAGTGCTACGTGGGTGCTATGTAGATTGTAGGTGCTATGTAAGTGCTACGTGAGTACTACCACGTAAGTGCTACGTTGGTGCTACGTAGGCATTGCTTGGGTGCTACGTTAGTGCTACATGGGTGAAACGCAGATGCTATGAAAATGCTATTCAATCAAACGCAGCTCTAGTCTTAGCTATTAATATAAAGATTATTTTCGTCTTTTTAAATTGATTGGAATGCACCATAACACCAATGCAAAATCGTGGAATCTTTCTAGTATATCCAACTACGCGTTGTGACCTGACCCCTTGTCCCAAATATCCGTCTATTGTGTAACTCATAACTTATTTATCGTTCAGCGCCATTTCTTTACGAAACTGACGAAAAATTAGATGTAGGTTAACGGTTTCGTGACATTTTACTAGCTTTTGCTTGCAGTTTTATCTGCTTATAATTGTAACTAGTCGGTCCCAAAGTTCTGTCACTGGCACATAATTTTTAAAATTCGAACATGATCTTATGAAAATATTATTGCATTCTTTTTTTGAATATTTGACTATTATTTTAAAACAAAAAACAATCATTTACCGTGCTTTTTCACGATGCAGTGGACGTTAAAAGAAAACCGAATAGCTGTTCTAGCGTTGCATCGCTGTGGGCACACGCCGAGTACCATTTTCAAGATGCTCAAAAAATTGAATATTACGCTTAGGTTTGTGTACTGTACTACTGATAGGTACAATGGAGTCTCCAGTATTGATGACAAGAAAAGAACTGGCCGGCCACGCTCCGTAAGAACACCAGCAGTGGTCAAAGCCATCCAGGCGCGCATTGCAAGAAATCCACTCCGTAAACAGAAGTTGATAGCGTTACACATGGGTGTCAGTAGGAAAATAGTGAAAAAGGTTTTAAATGAAGATCTTTGTCTACAACTATATAAAAAATGAAGTGGGCACTTAATATTTACTAATAAGCGTCTAAGAGCAATAAGGCTTAAAATATCCCGGGAGTTGTTTAAGCGGTACGCGAAAAATCGAGACCGTGATATCCTCTTTACGGACGCAAAAATTTTCGATATTGAACAGGAGTACAACAAACAAAATGATAAAGTGTACGCTAAGAGCTCTGAAGAAGTAGCAAAAATAGTTAAGCGGGTGCAACATGGCCATCATCCATCATCAGTGATGGTCTGGTTGGTGTCCTATTACGGCCCAACTGAGGTTCATTTTTGTGAAAAGGGGTTCAAAACCAGTGCAAAAGTGTACTATGAGACAGTTTTGGATACGCTTGTCAAAGATCTGCCCACCACGCTATTTTTCAGACATCACTTCGTATTCCAGCAGGACTCTGCGCCTGCACACAAAGCCTCCAAAGCCAAGGGCACTCAATCCTGGTTTGAGCGTCAAAACATCGACTTCATTAGACACGAGGTTTGGCCTTCCTCCAGCCCGGACCTTATTTCTTTGGATAATAAAATTTAGCAGGTCTTAGAGGGGAAGGTCTGTAATATACTCCATAAAAATTTGGAGAGCCTGGTGGCATCTTAACGAAAAGCAGTCGCTGAAATAGACTTGAATATGGTGCATGCTGCGATAGATGACTGGCCGCGGCGATAAAGGGCCTGTGTTCAAAATAAGGAAGGACATTTTGAATAATTTTAAGTTATTTTGATTTCTTATTACATGTACTTTAAATTGATATATAATTTATTAAAATCTGATAAGCACTTTTGTAATTACAGTAAAACCCGTTTAATACGATTTCACAGGGACTCAACCAAAAACGCGTCTTATGCGGGAAAGCGTATTATGCGGGAAATAGGGAAATAAAAAACGGACCTACTACATACGTATGAGTTATTATTTATTATGTTTTTTCGGATGGAGGTGTTCATATCAATGAAGAGAATTATGCGTCTACATTAATTTAATCTGGAAACGATCATCTAGAGCTTTTAACCAATCGATGAAATGAATGCCGGTCATCCTAGAAGCTCGAGATTGTGCTGATATATTATGTTACAGGAAGCAATTTTACGTTTTTGAAACAACGTGGATTTTTCGCATTACCAATCACCAGCAACCGTACCTAAAACATAGGATTTATCTGGCATTCCCACTGATTTGACGGTACACAATGCCGTGGCGATGAGGTAAGAGGTTGGCCGTTAAACGGGACTTAACGGGACTAAACGGGATTAACCCATCAGTCGTGGCAAAACGAGACACAATAGCTTTTTCATTGTTATCGCGGCCGGATGTGGCCGCTTGGGGCTTCATGAATTAAACGGGATGACGATCGTATTAAGCGTTAAAGAATGTATGAAAATATGTCTCAAGTTGCAGGGACTGATGCAAAATGGCGTATTATGCGGGAAATCGTATTAAGCGTGATCGTCTTAAACGGGTTCTACTGTTTCATTATTTTAATCTATGACAGAACTTTGGGACCGACTAGGTAGTTTTGTTTATTGCAAGTTGTAATAACACAACTAGTGCCGAGACTTTACCGATTTTGATGACAATTTTGACTGTGTTCTAGAGCGTTTGAGAATGGTTTAGATCGATCATGCGATCAACAAGATAATAATTTCAATTGATTGTATTTGTCCCGATTGTGATAGTTTTCGAAAGATAAACAGGACAAAGTCTGTCGGTTCCGCTAGTCTAAAATAGGCAAATTATAACTTAAAAGTTAGCCAATAAGTCTTTATACATAGACATAAAAAAATATTAAAATAAATTTTATTATTTTTGTCGGCCATGTTATTTCATTTCATAGTTACTATGAAATAAAATACCTCTAATATGTAATACTTATCCTAGAAGCAGTGACTCTACAAAAACTACTAATCTCGTTCCCTAATAAAACATTCGTTCATTACAGCAATGATAGTTCGTTCGTTGGAGATAATTGGTTCATTCGTTCACCGTAATGATAATACGTTCACGTTTGCCTCACGTGATGCTGCACTTTGTACGTAATTAGTACCTTTGTTTTTTCGGCTTATAATCTTTGGTTCGGAGAATAATAACCCTTGTCATCTTGTCGACATGAGCTATTTTGCTCTGAGCGTAAGGTAAGGTAGCAGCTAGTCCTATCGCTTAGTACAGTAATATATCTTGTACTAATTATCTAATTTTTCTTCCATTCCTGGATCATAAAACATTTTTAATTGTAAGCATGTACCTACAACAATGCATGGCAAATGCAAGTCTATTTTATATTAAAATAGATGACGCCCGTAACTCCAATGCCCAAAAAGTAGCATTTTTCGGGACAAAAATATCCTATATATAAAGGACATAAGATACCGGGATCTATTTGTACTCATTTGTAGCGTCTTAGTCTTCGTCTCGTAAATTCAATTAGCAAAACTATACTGTACTCGGCGAAAAATGGCGGTAGCGGCCATTGACTCCCTGTCAAAAACTTATCATTTTCTATACAAAGCCGCGATTGACAATATCTGACACTTCATTGTCAATAGCGGTTTATATAGAAAATTACAAGTTTTTGACCGGGAGTCAATGACCGCTACCGCCATGTTTCGCCGAGTACAGTATACAGGGTGTCAAAAGACCGCTTCCGATAACTTCGTGGGGTTATTATAGGGCATGAGATATATCCATTGGTGCAAGTGATTTTCTTTAAATCGCCAGTTTTTAAAATAGTCAAAATTTTCAACACGCAATGTATAACGCTGATGTAAATGCGCGATAGTATCGCGTGCCAGTGGAGCCCCGGGCCGAGTCAGCCCCCACGCGCCGCTCGCGCCGAGTCCCGCGCGCGCGGCCCTGCGCTAGACAAAACAGCTGATCGTGGTGTGCCCTAGTCCGTAGATAGTGAATAAACCACCAATATTGTAATGATTATTAAATTACAATCGTTTTCAGGATTTAACATAATGTTAGAATTTATTAATTACCGTTTCTTAGGTTATAAATTACTTATTACTCAAAAATACTCCGTTTTTACTTCCGGCCAAAAAGGAAAAGAAATCATAATTCACATTCGAATCAGTTGATCTCTTGAATCAGAAATTGTAAAAATACAATACTTACACAGTTACACCTATCTATGGAAAAAATACTTGATAACATGTTCACTGACCTGTGATCAGCTGTCTGCTTTTATGAAATGCAGTTCGAACTGTGCTCACTGCTCCATCTTACTCAGTGTAGATTGCAGAGTTATTCAACACGAAACAAAAGTAAACAGGAGACATTCCAATTCTTTAAACACTTTTTACTGCACTGTTTAAACCGCACTATCGACGACGATATTCACCCCCGTTCCATAAAGGTTTACGAGTACTAAAAGTTCATCCACATTTCACGACGACGGACGTATCATGTCACGGCCCGTTATTAATTACAAACATAGAAAAATAGTTAACAATACACAAAACAAGCAATATGACCAGAGCATCCGTAAAATTACAAAACTTAAACAAAAACTTCACAGTACACCAGCGCGGCGCGTGTTTACAGCCGACTGAACAAATGAAGAAAAAACTTTGTAAAATAATAGGGATTTATCCCTGTGCATATTTTGAGTTATCGATAATTTTTTATCGATAAATCGTATTAATTGTTTTACATACGAGTACGTATTGATTACAGTCAAACTAAAAATAAGCAAATACCTACTCAATGTTAAGAATAGCGACAATAAAATGAAAAGTTATTTAATTAATTAGGTATTATTAAAGTATTTTCATTGCGTACGTAGACGCGTATACGCGCATACCTAGACGCGCAAACGCGTAGCATAGTATAACAATTAACAACCACTTTATCACGGTAATGTCGGTAGGTATCGAAATTATCGAATGCAACTTGACTATGTATCCCGATAAAATTTTCTGAATTTATAACCTCTTAATAGAGTTAATTTTAAAAATGAGATTAGATCTACTAAATAATAGTTATTAATTTTTATTATTTAATGGTAATTTAAATATCGACAACATCGTTTTGAATTTATAGGGTACAACACTTAAATTGTCCTTGAAATGGATTAGCGACACGTGACGTGCACGTGCGTCGTGCACCTGCAGAGCGGCCGATGGCGGCCGTTCTTTGTCGGCTCGATCACAAAGCACGCCGCCGTGCTTCGGTTTCTTTTGACCTCTTCCGAAAGCCGATACATGACTATTAAACATTATTTTTAAAATTAAAATAGATTTTCTAATTTAGTAGCCATTTGGGCATTGAGGTATTAGGTTGTTGTTAGACATAAGTTTGATTTTTTAACAATTAGGTACTTCAAGTATCAAAACGTGGTAGTAATTATTGTGTTATGTGTTAATTGATTATTATTTCAGTTGTGTTAAGTAATACTTTGTGGTGTGATAGATTTCGTTTAAAAAGGGAAGTGTTTTTGACGTTTTTGGTGGTGACTGGTCTTATTGCTTGGTGTTAAGGACTATTTTCAAAATGCATAAAGAAGTAAGAACCCGTCTTGAACTCAACATTTTTCACGTAAGTTAATTGCCAGATTTTTGTGTATCATCTGTAATTTCGATTGATAAGACTTGACGATTGCGGATAGACAGTTCGTCCGCATTGGTTTCGTTACTTATGAACTTTTTAACGAGTCTAAAAATCTTAGAAATTTGCCATACCTACTCTTGTAAGTTTTTACACATGCAGTTGATTACAGTTTTCTACATGAGTTACCATGAAACTTTTAACACTGCAAGTAGCCAAGATGAGGGGTTAGAGGTCAGTCGTGGTGACCACCTTCATGGGTTTTAAGTTGGAAGGACACATCACACAACATACATTAGGGTTTAGAACAGTTCTGACGTAGTGTATCGTCGCATACGACCTTTTGGGTTTTGACAGCGTACGTAGGCCGTAGCGTGAAGACATTGAGCGCGCGTTTTTACATTGCGTTTTTTAGTAATAATAATAAAATTTAAAAAAATATTTAAAATCACTTTTCTATGTGGTTTATTATCATGTTTAATGGGTATTAATTATAAAAAAAATTAAATTAAAATATAAAAAAAATAAAAAAAAAACTAAAAATAAAATACATTTTCGTAATCAGAAAATGTAGTATAATCATACCCCAAAGTTATCGGAAGTGGTCTTATTACACCCTGTATATTAATTTATCATTGCTGTTTCAGTTAATTCAAATCATTTTAATGGCGTCATTAATACAGTAATTAGCAGTACAGTAATAAATTAGTGCTTACACGTTAATCTGGAGGTTTTTGGACGGCAGCCATATTCACGTGTGCTCCAACCGAATTTCATTTGAAGGTATATCACTGGCACACATCCAGAATCGGATCTGTATGTAATGAGTGCTTTATTACTTTATATGCTTTGAAAGGATATAATATAATGTTGATATGGTTAAGTTTTGCGTGCACTGCTAAAGGTGGCTTTCAGATTTTTGCCAAAATCAACTAATTAATCTAAGTAAATGCAACTTTGTGACCTAGGTATAGCCTACGACACTTTCATTTTCTTCTGACATTGGTCTGGTTACCTACTTAGTAATGGCCTAGAGCAAAATGAAACCTATAGAGGTTTAGATCATCAAGTTGCATAATTATTATGTCATTTGATTTTTGTCGGTCGCGCTCGCTTGCGGATCGGAAATACATAGCTCGAAACGCCGCGATTTATTGTACCACTTTTGCGATGTCGCGTCACGTTGCTCATTATTAAGGTGCTGACAACTGCCAATGACCTTGATCTCGCATCACTCTCGCACCACTGTCGATTTTCATGCCAGAGAGACAGAAATGTGAAGTGTTTACTCGGTAGCGTGGATACATTTTTCGTTTGTTAGAGGAAAAAATAAATATTATGGGAAATCTAGATCTCAAAACCGAAAATTAAATCCGACAAATCTTTGGATTTTTGTAAATGTTATCAAATAAACAAATTTTCAAAGCATAGATTGTATTATTACTTTAGTTAGAACTGTTTAAAGTTCCTGAAAGATGTGACTTTGGTATTTTTTTTCATCCAGTAGGAGTACATTATTTTATTATTTAAATTCGACTAGCTTTTCCAAATATAATCAAAATTCACATATTTTTTTTGTGCCAATCAATGAAATACATACGTCTAGAAAACTGCACAAAGATGTCGAATTGGCAGCTGTCTTCGCCTTAACGGTGTTTTTTTACCCTTATCATAAAAATCTTGTATGTAACTATGATAATTGATAACTTTATAATATATTTGGTCACAGACTATGATTTTTACTTTGACACCAAGAATCTACACCAGCTTTCGAAATACATAAAATTTTCCAAATCCAACTAACCAAGTTCTATAAATTAACCCGGGTTAATTACACGTAAACCACACCCCAAGGAGCCGGGTAAGACCCCCGGGGATCGATAGCGATTCAAATCCGCTGATCACACCTAATGAGACGTTGGAGACTGTTGACTTTATCGTAAGAACGTCCTAATCGACTGCCTACTACACTACTGCCTTTTGAGTGTGTGTGAGTGCAGTACATACTTTATTAGTAGGTTAAGGGCCTGTTTCACCACTTTCTGATAAAGTGCCGAATAGGCTATTCACAGCATTTTTTGACAGATTTTCCATACTTCATCTGTCAAGTTAAGTGGTAGATAGCTTATTCGGTACTTATCAGGAAGTGGTGAAACAGGCCCTAAGTATTGTATGTCTAGGTTCCAAACTAGGAATAGGCTATGTTGAAAGTTTCCATCAGAAAACGATCGTCATATTCGTCTATGTAATTCCTCAAAATATCCACGTTGGTCGTACTAATTACTTCTAAGTTTCTTAAGTTTCTAGTCTAATTATTTCTTAAGTTTACACGCTTCTTACGTGTCGACGCAATCCACATTTCTTAAACGCTCAGGATAGATGCTAAGGGCGTTTAAGAAAAGCTTAACTGTCTGTTATCTTTAACATACGGAAAAACAAAAAACGATAAACGAACACGCGTTTGCGCGTTTTTCATACGTTATAGATAACACACACAACACCTTTAGTATAATTTTAATATTCACAGTTTGCCTGTACCCTCATTGACTTTTCAATACACCTTCCATTGACAGTCAAAAATCGCTCGTCTTGCCGCAATTTTTCAGCTCCGCTGATGTATGCAAATTATATCGTTCTTAGTGCCTCTAATCCAACGGAATGGCTTTAAAATTTATTAACCCAACGGGTGCTATTTATATCAGCCTCAAAAATGAACTACGGCTATCTCTAAACCGTTAAAACGTGTCTTGAATAACAATTTCGGGGATGCTCCGGAAAGATACGGTCCACTTTGGTGTGGGCTGAACTTTTTAGGGCAACTGTCAGTCTTTTGCCTTGAAAAGTCAAGACAATTAGTTGTAGTCTTTTTTGAGTTTAGTTTGAAGTTAATCATCAGCGCAAATAACAATTGAAAATGCGGCGTTCGTATTAATTACATGACTAAGTGATATTATAAATGCGACAGTGTGTCTGTCTGTCTGTCGACAAAACCGCTAAACCGATTTTGTTGAAGATATTTTTTTAGTTCCGGGCAGAGGATACTTCTTATCTCGAAAAATGTACGTTCATTCGCGACAAACGAATTTTGGCGCAACGGAGTTGCGGGCGTCATCTAGCTTAAAGATAAACACAGCCTTAGCGTTGATGCTCACCTTTTGACGATACATTTTTAACTTAAAATGAATCGAATATAAGCTTATCAATAACTTCTTAAAGTTTAATAATAAGTTGTTATTGCAATATGAAAAACAAATCACTAACAGCGTTATTCATAAAAAGTTGTTAATCAACGACTTAAGCATGACTTAACTAATTAGTTGATTAAGCCCTAAGAAATGATTAAAAATTTTGTATTCATAAACGTTACTTAAAAGTTGCTTAACTAAACATCACTTTACTTTTTTTACTATAGCAATTTTTTGGTAGAAATGGTAGGAATCTGGCTGTATGCATGACGACGTCAAATAGTGAAGCCATTTAAAAAAAAAAAGTTCTGTTCTGTCAGTGTCAGGTGTCAGTGTGCTGTCAATCTTGGCGCTTCGATTTCGTAATTCGTTCGTCGATTTCACAGTTTACAGTTTCAACTTTCATCACAGGTTTCAAAGTAAAAAAGTAGTTGAAAATTATATCAAACATGGACATAATAAGTAATTAAAAGAAACCGATCTTCGAACTGGATTCAACAACAATTTCATCCTTCACAAGATCTTAGATTATTTCCGACATACATATTTTATTTGAAAAATCTGTACTTTTCTTGATTCTGCATCATCATCATAATATACTACCATGGGACCCAACCTTTGCTTATAAACTTTCACCCTATGGCGATTAAATTAATGTACATCCAACATATCCCGCTCGAAGTCACACACTACGAATAATAAAAACTATTATTATTCGTAGTGTACACATAATATCTTCACCAAAATCAAATAAATAGGCCACGTAAAATCAATAAAATCAAAAAGACTCTTTGCAACAACAAAACGCACAATCGTACAAATAACAATGACTGTCTACCTGCTCATGACCATTCTCGCCACAACATCTGTTTGCTAGGCCGTCATTTTGCTATTTAAGCTCTTAAACAAGGGTGTGAGGGTGTTTAATCTGACAGCAATTTAAGCAACATATTAAGTAGATGATTAACTCTAAATAGCGTTTATGAATACAATTTCTTGTTAAATATTATTTAAAGTGTTGCTTAAATTTAATTAACATTTATGAATAAGGCAGTAAGAACTTAAGACACTTTGTGAATATAACTTAAAACTACCTTAATAGATTTTGATGCTGTTAATTTAACTTTACTTTCTGAACCTTTGAACACTTCACAATACCTGTAGCGGAGATTCCTCTTAAACTTTCGTCCAAATTTAATAAATCTCTTAAATATTTAAGTAAGTATAGTTAAATATTTGCGTAAACTTGGTCTTGACTCTTTCGGTCTATTCTGTAACTACAAAATTTTATAAAAATCGACCCAACAGCAACCTACACAAGCATCTATTTTTTATTTAGAACTGGCTGTCCCTGCAAACGTTGTTTTGCCATATAAAGTATTTCGCCCATATTATTTTATTGAAGTGACTAAATAAGTTTCTCACCATGGCAACGTCCATCGCTATCCTGTCACACAAAAAATGGTCACCGTCAGTCTCGAGTTGTAATAATTTACTATTATTTATTCAACAAATGCACTTATCAATATAAAAAGTAGCCAGTGGCCGATTCTCAGACCTACTGAATATGCATATAAAATTTGGTAAAAATCAGTAAAGCCGCTTCAGAGGAGTACAGTAACTAACGTTGTGACACGACAATTTTATATATAAGAAGAAGATAACGAAATTTTAAGCGAGTTGCGGATACCACTGTATGTGTTGCACATAACTTGAAGATCACTCCTCTGTTGTTGCCGCTATAACAACAAACAGTGAAAACAAAATAAAATAATTTTTAAGCGGGGCTCCTATACAAGAATCGCAATTTTTGCCTATTATTGCTCCATAATTCTAAGGAACCCTATGCAATTACGACTTGCACACGCTTATAATAGCTTGGGCTGTATGTATATAAGGGGATCTTTGAGCACGATTTTTACTTATCTCCACTAGTCTAATTTATTCGAAACTTTGAGCCAATGGCAATGCAATAATTTGTTTAAATAAAAAATAAGCGTGTTTTATTAGTTTTTTAAAACTATTACTTTTTAATTTTTACGTCTAAGGGCCTGTTTCACCACTTTCTGATAAGTGCCGAATAGGCTATCTACCACTTAACTTGATAGATGAAGTATGGAGAATCTGTCAAAAAAGTTGTGAATAGCCTATTCGGCACTTTATCAGAAAGTGGTGAAACTGGACCGTTAACAGTCGTAATCTAGCCATTTTTTCAAGCAAATACCCTCAGAGTTCCTGACGACCTGATGGAGACCCCTGGAGACCAATTTACCCAGCTCCCCCATTAACATTGATCCAACTAATGTCCACAGAATTACTACCTACTTTATTTGTATTATGTCGTATTTTCTTGTTATTTGCACTGAAGAACCTTTACGTAGTTTTATTTCAGGCTTCCGTAGATACATAACAATCCATACTAATATTATTATTACGAAAGTGTGTCTGTCTGTTACCTCTTCATACTCAAAGCGCTGAACCAATTTTGCTGTTTGGTATGGATATGTTTTGAGAGGGAAAATTAAATTTACAATTGTAGACTTGACGAGTTGACCTTTTGTCATTGAAATAAATGGTTTCATTTAATGAACTCGCTAGTCATTTTATCAAATGGCAGATTCGCGTTGAATGATATACCTACATCAGTTTCTATATAGTATATAACATCAGAAATATTAATACGAGAAGTATCCAAGTTTCCAAGTTATAGTAATACGCACGTACCACACGTATCTAATATGAATCATAGCCGAGGGCTACAGATTCTAATCCTGGTCTATGAAAGTTTCTATTTACATAATAATGATGCTACTGAAGCCAATTCATAAAGAATTTGAGTGACTGTAATATAATAATTTCTAACAAACCATCGCGCTTTTCTTTAGGAAACGGCAAATGTGCATCTTTCAGCGAAAGCTTAAGGCCGTCCCCCGAGCAAACGACCTTGACCATACATTTGCCGCGTTGCCGAGATTGCACCAAAACCCTATTTTTTTACTTATCTTAGTTCAAAATTGTCCTAAAAAAAATTTTAACCCATCAGTCGTGGCAAAACGAGACACAATAGCTTTTTCATTGTTATCGCGGCCGGATGTGGCCGCTTGGGGCTTCATGAATACGGGGAATATGTAGTTTATGACATTGTCGATCTATTGGCGTGTGTTTCAAATAAAAGTAATTTGTAAATTCTAAGGAGACGCTGAATGTGTGCTTAAATTTTAATAAATTGGTTTTACTTTGGAAGCTGATATCATGAGTATAATAAACAAAAATAGAAAATTTTAAACGGGGAAAGGAATGTTGATATACTGAAGATTATTGCTGTATTTTTATTATAACTTTGTAGCTTTCAAATTATGAGTTTATGAGGCTTTAAATACGGTAAATTACGGAATCTCCGTAGGGAAGGCCCTTAATCGTTTTTTCTCCTAAAATTCCCCATATTGAATTTCATGGAAATTCTGCCATTACCGAGCAGGGAGATCAAACAATGTCTAATTTGTAATGCCTGTACTAAACAAAATATTTAAACAATGGAAAACCATACATACAAGTAGTTCCGGTCTCTGTTTGACTCAATAATTACACGACAAGGGACCTTGTAAACGCTAAGTAAAAATATTTTTCTCACCTCCGGGCGGAAAACGTCAACTTTCTTCCCGCTGCGCTTACCGATGTTGCCGTTTTCCGCCTCCGTCGATGAGAAAAATAGTATACAGCAGTAAATAAGAAAGCCTGAGATCACATGTTTGTGGTCTTTTACATTATTTGTGGTCTGAGACATTTCTTATTTTCCTGCCCTAGGTGTGTATATGTAATGTACTATATTTTTAAGGCTGGACTTTAAATAGCGGCGTGTTTGTGCTGTCATTTGTTAAACATACAATTGCTTCTGATCGCGTGTATAGCCGCCAAACCGCGCGTTTGATCAGTTACATAATATAAATTGAGCCTGAGGGGATAAAACATATTAAAATTAACTCAAATAAATTGGAAACGCTAAGTGTAAAAAGCATCTGGATAGAAACCATCTCTCAAAGGAAAATAAGCAGTAAATAAGGCGAGTGGAATACAAATCATCTGATCATCGGCTTTGGCCATATTAATGATCGCAATTCGGGGGATCCCCGCTGAATATATTTGAGTTTGGAGTTCGTTTTAAAAAATTAGGGACTTGCCCCGATATTTAATTAGTATTCAACGGGTATCTGACAAAATAATTAAATAACGTTAATTCTGGATTAATTTTAGGTCACAGATAAATAAAAGTAATTAGTTTCTGATCATATATATTATATTACTCGTATACTAGATGATGCCCGCAACTCCATTGCGCTTAAATTCGTTTATTGCGCGGTAACCGTACATTTGAAAAGTATCATTTGTCTTTCCCCGGCATTCAAAGTGTCTCCATGCCAAATTTTAGTAAAATCGGTTCTGCTGGATGTGGTAACAGATAGACACACTTTTCGCATTTATAGTTTGGATTAGCATGTTATTTTAATTTTTTGATAAAGATAATGTTAGACACGGTTATATTATATTATGCAATTAACGCCTCTGTGGTCTAGTGGTTTAGAGCGCGGTTCTTGACTCAGAGGTCGTGGGTTCGATTCCCGCGTTGGAAACATGTTATTTCCAAGTTTGGTTAGGACAATGCAGGCTGATCACCTGATTGTCTGACAAGTAAGATGATCCATGCGTCGGATGGGCATGTAAAAAGTCGGTCCTGCGCCTGATCTCTTGCCAGTCGTGTCGGTCGTCCGTCCCACTGGGTTATGAGAGTAGAGGAATAGAGAGTGCTCTTGTGTACTGCGCACACACTTGGGCACTATAAAATTACTCCTGCGTAGCTGGCCTGGTTTCAATGAAACCGGACACCGTCACCGAAACCGATGTGGGAGCTATTGTTATTATATTATGCAATAATATTCATCTTCGTCTTTTACCGATCCGAGGACTCAAATTCATTTACCAATTTACATTGATTGGCGTTCTGCGTCCATTCAATGTGCAAACGCACTCAAGCAGCTCCAGCCATTTCATTTTCTTCTTTGACAGCGTCTGTGTTTTCGATTGCTGCATCTGTTTATTCTTCACTGTCTGTATTTTCGGTTACTTCCGTTTTTGCATTTCCTTCTTTGTTTTCTATTTTGGCTCCAGTTTTAGCAATTTCATTTACTGTCTGCGGAAATAAAATGCACCTGGCATTTTAATATTCATGAACATTTACACGGTGGTTTGTGTCGAGCATAATGAGATATTCGTTTCATTAACTAGTTCATTACTGGATAATATAACCACAGTTACGTGTGACGGTTGTAAATTTAATATATTATTATAGACCAAAAATTAAATATTATTATACTGTAATAATATTCTAGGTATTGGTTAAAATATCAGTGGCTTTTGTTGGTTTGGTTTGCGTGTTTTATAATTACTGTAACAAATAAACAAACTCATAATGATTTATCTGGTCAAACATAGAACATTTACTAAATTAACTTTTCTTATGATGTAAGCGAGTACCTACTAAGTTACAAAATTTCGTATTATCAATAGAAATGTTTTGGTTTATAATTTTAACAAAACATTGAAATACACAAAAGTGTGTAAACGAAATCGATGAACAAGCACAAAGAAATTTCCATCAAATAAGAGAACAATGTACAAACTTTGAAAACCTCTTAGCAATTTATATTGCTATTTATTTTGTAAAGGAGTTTTAAATTAAATTATAAAAAACTTTTTATAAAACTCTTTAGCCGGCTATAGAAGTTTGAGAAATTAGTAATTTGAGGGAAAACGATTAGTCAGTGAGGGTCTGGTTTCCTTTTAACAAAGTATATAATTTACAAGTTTCGCGCCAATTATACCGAGACGATTGATGGTTGGCCACATTTTATACTTGTTTAGGACTGTGGTTTCATGGATATTTTGGTTTTATGGTTATGACTTATGTCTAATGAAAGAGACACCACAGTACCTATACATAATTTTTGTCTGTTTGCTTATTGACATAAGATTAACTTTGCAAATGGACAATTATAATACGTTTCTTTTCGAAACTTTACTTACTGTTGGAAATAGATTTTCACATGCATCAGTCTTGGCAAAAGTTATCTCTGGGTTACATAATTATTAATTATTATAATATTATAGTCATCCTTTTCGCTCTTAACTACCTGCATTTATGTAAGAAAAAGCATAGTATTTCACACAGTTAACTTAACTAGCTAATTTAAGCAAGCATAGCATCAAATTATCTTCCTTTATCTTACTTGTGACGTCACAGTTTATGTTACCCCCTAATTGAACCCTTTCACGAAGAACAATAAAGAGTTGAAAGACTTTGCGTCTGTTTTGTTCGGCGCGGTGATGAAACAATCAAACAACGCCTTAGATTAGCGAGTTTGAAGATTGTTTTATATAAACCTTTTCTCTGGTAAAATATTTTACATTTATTGCATAGTTACCTTCTTACTTATAAAGGTATTTTATTTTAGTCAGTTTGTTTATGTCCACCACATCGGAATATGCACATGGCGGACAAAGACAGGAATCCTTGGATTTACGCTGCGTAAATTATTATTACTCTTTTATTAACTTAGCATTAATAAAATATATTAAGGTGACGCTGCGTAGAAGTAAAAAACTGAGTTGGATATGTTTTAGATTGCTTGATGGAACTGGAACAGCAAGAAATGGAAAGGGCGTAAACGACAAAATAGTTTTTGTCCCGTAATTTAAAAACCATAAATATATTTCGTATAAGCTATGGGCAAATTAAAGTGTATGCTTGAACCAATCTATGTACAAATTTTCGAAGCTTAAATCACTCTCTTCTGTTGGCAAAATTAGAATCCCTTTTTTACATAATATGTCTTTTTGATTGATTATTTTGTGTTATGAAAGTTGACCAATCGTGTTATGCTATGGATAATTCAAAGACAAAGACATGATGAATACTGACAATGAACTTTAATTTCTTAGCTTTAGTCATTGCTGAGAAAAATCGATATCGCTACAGCCAAATTATCGAGGCGTCGCCTTAATATTATTATGTCGTGATCTTAGACTGAATCGAACATTTAGGTTGAGTGTTGTAAAATAACCTATGGCGGTGTTTTATGCGCGTAGGGCGTAGTGTGTATTCATGTTGTGTGTTGCTACTAACTATATTATTTTTATTTGTTTATTGAACAAACTTATCTACTATTACAGGATAACCACACACCATAACACTTGCCTTGAGTACGAGGGCTGCTATTTATGTATCCGGAACTGGCCACTTACAAGAACAATATTTAAAAAGTAATTACAACATTTGAAAATAGAACTCTTTGGTTGAAGAATACATTTTGTTTCATGTGACTGTCAATTATTTTTCCATTGTGGCGTCATTTTGAAAATTGCGTGTCTTCATTTGCCATGGATTTAACGCGTGAACATTTTCGTGCAATGATTTACTACGATTTTCGGCGTGGGCTAAATCAACAACAGTGCTTTATTCAACTCACCGCAACTTTTGGAGATGAAGCACCATCAAAAACCACTGTTTATCACTGGTACAGTGAGTTTAATCGTGGGCGGTCTATGCTCACGGATGAAAATAAAGAAGGTCGACCAAAAACAGCTGTTGTCCCACAAAATATAGATGCTGTGCGGGAACTAATAATGCGTGATCGTCATGTTACATATCGCGAGATAGAGGTGTCCTTAGGCATAAGTATGACGAGCATACATAAGATATTACACGAACATTTGGCTGTAAAAAAAATATGTTCGCGTTGGATTCCGCACAACTTAACAATCGATCAAAAACGGGCTCGTGTCGATTGGTGCAAAAAAATGATAAAAAAATACAACCGTGGTACGTCAAAAGCCGTTTATAATATCTACACAGGTGATGAATCTTGGATCTATGCATATGACCCCGAAACTAAACAACAGTCAACGGTGTGGGTGTTCCAAGATGAGCCGAAACCAACAAAAGTTACTCGTGCAAAAAGTACTTTGAAGCATATGGTCGCCTGTTTTTTTGGAATTAATGGACATGTGGCTACAGTGCCATTAGAGAATCGTAAAACGGTTAATTCTGAATGGTATACGACCATTTGTTTACCAGAAGTCTTTGAAGAAATAAGAAAGGACAACCGACAACGCAGAATCATATTACATCACGACAATGCTAGCTGTCACACCTCAGCTGAAACAACTCAGTTTTTGGAGGGTCAAAAGATCGAATTGACTGGTCATCCGCCGTACAGCCCTGATTTGGCACCTAACGATTTCTTTTTATTTCCATACGCGAAGAACAAATTACGTGGTCAACGTTTTTCGAGCCGCGAAGAGGCTGTTGATGCGTTCAAAATGCACGTTTTGGAGATACCTCAATCAGAATGGAAAAAGTGCTATGAAAATTGATTCCAGCGTATGCAAAAGTGTGTCGATCATCGCGGCGAATATTTTGAAAAGCAATAAAACCATATTAAATGATATATGTTTGTTTCTTTTTTTAATTCCGGATACATAAATAGCAGCCCTCGTAGGACGAAGTTTTATAAGTGTTTGTATATAATACACCGAGACGTAGTTTGTCTGAACTCAGTTTTAAATTACCATAAAATTACCTATATTAACTTATCAACCCCCATAAGGTCACCGGCGACCGCGACAACAATAGAATAACAATATATTTCCAAGAATCCGCGATCGAAGGATTTAGATTAAGATACATAGTCAATTTGGACCTTATATTATGCATAATAGTCAAATCACTTCATATAATAAGTTCACTACTACATCTCTTTACACCTTTTTTAACCTCGAAGTTACAAACTGACGTAAGAAAAAAAACTAGAAATATTGCTATCTCTTTTCAACCTTTTTTCTCCCCCAGGTGGTAGAAGATTGGAAGTTCATGTCCATGGTCCTCGACCGCTTCTTCCTCTGGCTCTTCACCATCGCCTGCTTCGTGGGGACCTTCGGCATCATCTTCCAGTCCCCCTCCCTCTATGACACCAGAGTACCGGTAGACCAGCAGATCTCGTCCATCCCGATGAGGAAGAACAACTTCTTCTATCCAAAGGACATTGAAACTATCGGGATTATTAACTAAGCTGCTGGCGGCTGGTGGGTGGGAAGGTTTTGCTAATATGGTGATGATGATGAAAGATCTGCAATTGTAACTGGTATAGTGTATTTTTATCCTATTTCTAATCTAACCCAGCACTGGATTGCTACTGGACTAGTGTAAATGGGCATTTGAATCCGCTATAAGTTGTGCAAAAAGTAAATTAAGAACTATGCAGACATTAATAATAATAAGTCTGTTCACATTATAACGTGACGATGCGTTGCATTTTTATAATATGCTTTTTATTAGCTTCACCTGTATGTTTGTTTGTAACCGACTTTTGAATTAACCATTCAAAAATTGGAACATGTACCCTGACACCGCAAACGGCTAGTCTGCCAATTTAATGTGTATCTTCTCGCATAGTAAATAAGGTTCAGGTTTAAATACCACATCGCATCACTTCGTCACGTTACAATGGGAACCTAAACTATATAACTGAATTTGGTATATAATCATCTTGATAAATGAACAAAATATGATTTTACAGTAAATGAAATAATAATTATTATGACACTGTCGTCAGCTGATGGCAAATCTAAATTTAGTTTAAAAGGCCAGTGAGCAGAAAAATATGCATGAATGTTTCCCGGCCAAGCACCATTAGACAATAGATTCATCTAAAAATATACATGGAAAATGTATGAATGTGGAAAATATATTAACATAGAAAAATGATATGTTTCACATTTGCGAAAATTCAAAATAGAAATATAATATTGGGTTTTCCTAAATTGCGAAATACGCAAAGTAGTTTATATTGACATAGTAATTGTGTAATTGACAAGAGTAAATTAGATTGATCTTATTAAAGATCTATTACGATGACGAGTTCCATGTTGAAATTTGAGTTTAAAAATAAATATTCTTATCACTGATAGTTAAGTGTAACATTATTATCATTGAAAAGTAGCTTTAAAATTTTTAATTTGTTAATTTTGTTAAGGAAATAAGGGTTGTTAACATAAGTAGAATTTCTATTAAGGTTTATATGAATTGTCACTTAATTGTATGGCTGTGAATTTTAAATGTAGTTGAAAAAATGTTTAGATCTAATATAATATTATTGTAGTACTAAATAAAGTATAACTAATAATTACTTATTGTTTCATTACAAAATATAACCACTTATAAAAATAATAAAAGATACAGGTCCAAAAATTAGCCCTTGTGTTACTCCCATTTCTTTAAGTTATAGACAATAATTAATTATTAGTGTGACAGGCTTAAAATAATTAAATGAGATTTCCTTTATTTCGTTAATGTTTCTCAACTATAACAGTTATAAGATCGAATAAACTCATGGGACAGTCTTGTAAGTATTTGGCACAGTCTCCATTGGTACCAGATGCTTCTGCCTCGTAGTATGCATCATCTAGGCCTTCTTCTTTAGACGCTGATGGGCTGTAAGTATCAGAAATATATTTTTGTGAGTATTGTAAAATATTTTTATTGCATTACGAGTATCTTGCTGTTGCTTATCTAATATCTACACTAATGTTATGAATGCGAGAGTGTGTCTGTCTACCTGTCAGTTATCTGTTAACGCTAAAACGACTGTATCGTTTTTACGAAAATTGGTGTGACAGCACTTTGCGTCATACGTATAGGATAGTTATGCTGAAAAATGTATAGTTCCTCGCAATTACGAGTAATTCTTCCAGCATTACACTACTAAGTTGCTGGCGCTGTGTCTGGAATCCGCAAAATATGATGGGTGGATGTTTGTTACTCTTTCATAATGCTATTATAAGACTGTAATAAAATTTAGTATGTAAGAAGTAAGTAAGTACCTAGTATTCCAAAATCTAATAAGATAATATTCTAGTATGATGGACACCTATAGACTAGTATTAATTTAATCTGTTCACATAATTATTGATTATACTAACATAATAAAAAAGGTAGCCTTTATACTCACGTGAAAATAACATGCATGATGTGTCCAACCAGACCGTTGTGGTAGAGTGGCGTCTCGGCAGCTTCGCAGATGTTCCTCAGCATACACTCTTTACCGTTCATGCCATGTCTAGAAAAGAGATATAAATAATATTTACATATTAATAAAATCAGTTGTATGGTATACCAGTTGCCGTAGATTAATTTAGAATGAAAATTATAAAGAAAGTTTATTTAGTAAAATAAATGCGTGACTGGGCGTAATTTACAAACGCACAGTAAGTTTCCGAAAAATTGATACGAAATTAGACGACCTCTGTGGCTCAATGGGTAGAGTGTGTGGCAGCTCAAGCCGGGGGTCGCGGGTTCGAATCCCGCGGACGGAACAAAAAGTTTTTCAATGTTCCTGGGTCTGGATGTGTATTAAATATTATGTACATCCCTGACCCAGGTATGATATAATAATAATCTTAAATATATGTTTAGTATAAATATAAAAGTATTAAATATATTTCCGTTGTCTGGTACCCGTAACACAAGTCCTTCAGGTACTTAGCACGGGGCCAGACTGACGTGGTGTGGAGCGTCCATAGATATTATTATAATTAGACAATAATTTATGGTTGCATTGCTGTCGTGAGATACAAAATCACCCAGCTGAGCTAAGCTTTATTGTATTGGTTATACGATTTATGTAGGTGATGATAACCCCGAACTTTTAGTTTAGGTACCTACTTTAGGAGAAAAATTCGTACTACAAGGTTCCAACATAACAATTTAAAAAAAAAACAGTTTTAATGAATATAGAAATGATAGAAAAATGTTATACAAAAGATATAACAAAATTGTACGTATAGAAAACTTACTCCTCAAATTTCGTCTCCAAAACGGTGTAAGCTAATTCTCTGGTTATACTGCGGGCTTGACGGGTAGAAATTATCTGAAACAGGGATCTACGTTAATTTTATGGGTTCCGTAAGATTTTATCGGAGGTTTACGTTGGGAAGATCCATTCGGAGACAAGGAAGTATCGTAATACACTTACCATGGCATATTAATACGAGTACAATTGCGCCTTTGTGATAATGGTTGTATGTTACTTACAAATTATACTTACAACTTTGATTTAGATATGGGCCTTATTTTGATAGTAATCTACTCACGTCCATAGTAATATTACAAGTATGGGAAAGTGTAGACACACTGTTTGTTACCTCTTCACGCTTCAACCGCTGAACCGATTTTACTGAAATTTTGCATGGGAATACTTTAGGGTCCCGAAAAGGACATAGGATATTTTTTTATACCGAGAAAATGTGCGGTTCCCGTGCTATGAAGTTATTAAAGAAATCTATATTAATATTATAAATGCGAAAGTATCTCTGTCTGTCTGTCTGTCTCGCATTCACGCCAAAACTACTGAACCGATTGTAATGAAATTTTGTACACAGATAGTCTAAAGCCTGAGAAAGAACTACTTCTTAACTAGACAAAGGGGTTGTAGGGGGGTGAAAATGCTTAATTTGTTCAAATTAAGGTAGTTCCAAAAATTCATAATATAATATGGCACCGTGCGTCTCTTACATCGCGATGACCCAAACGTCTTTCTATAAGAGGTGGTAAGTATAATCTTACATTCAGGTTTCGATTTTTTCGATTGTAATTTTTTTTTCGTTATTAAATAACTCATCATCTGTGCAGTGACGTAACCTTAAACCTATCTGAACCTATCAATAATAAATAGTTTATGGGTAAAGTTGTGTAGTTGTGTTGTGGGGGGCTAAATAAGCTTTAAAATTTGGCGTAAATAAAGTTTAATTAAAAAATAAAATACTATGTGGTACCAGGGTTTTTTTTATAAAAGCTTTTGACACCAATTTTGTTGACAACGCGCGCTATAAACTGAAGTCCACGCGGATGAAGTCGCGGGCAACAGCTAGTTATCTAATATTAATTAAAATCACAGGTTTTATTATGAAATAACATCTCAGGTTGTATTAGTATAAAATATTCTAAACTAACAAACTCACCGGTAAATTGGGGAAGAGGACTTCATCGATCTGCGTGATGTTCGACAGCACGCTGTAGTTGGACTCGAAGTTGTAGGACACGAACACGTTCTTGTCCGGGATGTCGATCGGCACGGAAATCGCGAGGAAAGTCTGGAAAAATGGTGTTTGCGATTTCATTTTCGGTTTAAAGTTCTTTATTATTCTCAATAAGACAATTTATTTCACAGGATAAATAATAAAACTTAACACTATACTTAATAAGAAAGTTCACAATACAGAATTACATTTTTCTAAGGTTAAATAATAAATAGTATTTTCAAATAACGTCGACCCGTTTTTGCAGGTAGTTTGATAATTTTTTTATATAATTTTGGAGTGTATAACCTTACCAACTAATAAAAAAATCACACAGCGTCTATACAATATAATTATGCGTCTTATAGTTAGGTATACAATTTTTTTCTGATAGACAATAATAAAACACAGTGTATGGTTCTTGTTTTTTAAATAACTTACTATCACTACCTGTTAGCCGTAAAACTGTTTTTCCTGTACATATAAACCTGTGAGCGAAGTGTATTAACATGTTGCAAGAATATATTCAGTGTGTTTAGTGATCTAGAAGTTTTATTTGGAGTGACCAGAGCCTACTTACACCTCTGCTTACTTCTCTCCAATATTAAGTGGTAAATAAACTAGAAGGTGACTAGGGTCTTCAATTTCGAATAGCGATGAGCAAAACAAGACCAAGACAGTCTTGGTTTTGGTATTTCTAGTACAGTTTTGGTCTTGGTCAAATCTGCCTGTTCTCGGTTTTGGTCTAGGTTTTTCTAGTTTTAGGATAGTCTTGGTCTCGGTATTGCTTTTTTGCAAGACCAAGACTAAGCTGCTAGACAAATTTTGCTCACTAATTTCAAATACTGCCATGGATCGAAAAGTACGAAACGAAATTTGGCACAGGTTGTCCTATGTAAGTGCAAAATTCTATCTATCATGATCAATTTTTTTACTAATGTACAAAAATAGAATCTTTTTTATGACACGAATACCAGCATCCTTTCAAAACCTGGTAAGTAAAGCAACATGGTTGAAATTTTAAACTTACCCCGTACAAACTGGACGGTGGAAATATGAGAGCTCGCTTCGATATTATATCATGGCCTCTAGTGGAGACGAGAAGAAAAATCCTGAAATTGTACAAAAAAATGTCAAACTCATAATTGCTTGTAGTTATGTTATAAAATAAAATCCCGCTTTAATTTAACTTATAGCTAAAAGAAGTTAGAAAAAGCATTCCTAGAAAATATTAGTAACTAAAAAGTTACACAATCATAATTATTAAATTAAACTAACTTTGTACTAGTCAGTAGTCACATTATTGTGTTTTCTATTTTAATAATTTTATGTAAAAGAAAGAAAAAACTTAATCAGAATTTAATGAAAAATACTTACAATAAAACAGTAGACCGCATTGTGTTGACAACCAATTTAATACTGAACACCGATGTTAAGTTTTTACCGCTAGTCACTAACACTTAGGTTCTAAGTGGCAATTCTTTGTTCTATGTTAATAGTGCCCAATTTATGGGACATTGGTCACGTTGTGACACAAAAATGGAAACACGTGTAACTTTGAAAGCTTTGGAAGCTAATGTAATAACTTAATGGAGTAATGAAAGGATCTACAAAAAGTTGGAAAAATATTTACAAGAAAAAGAAAGTATTTTGGAATTCCCAAAAGAATCAAAGCCATTGAGTGTTTTGCAATTGAATCGAGGCCCAAAATTAACTTTTTGACATTTTACAATACATTATAACATCATATTATTATGCAAATTGTTATAACATTAACTATCTGACCGACAGCAAAGAAGTTTAGGAATTTAGCTAGTTATGAATGTCCTTTGTCTTTTAACATAAAGTTTAATACGCTACATTTTTTTCATAAAATATCTATTTATATACTTATTATAAAACAAAGTCACTTTTTTTTCCCTCATGTCCCTTTGTTCCCTTTAATCTTTAAAAGTACGCAACGGATTTTGATGATTCTTTCAGTGTTAGATAGCCCATTTATCGAGGAAGTTATAGGCTATATTTTATCACGCTAAGATTAATAGAAGCGAAGAAATAGAGGAAAATGTGGAAAAAACGGGCAAAATTATTTGAAAGGGCTAACTTGAACGCGCTAATCTCAGGAACTACTGGTCCGATTTGAAAAATTATTTTGGTGTTAGATAGCCCATTTATTGAGGAAGGCTATAGGCTATATTTTATCACACTAAGAATAATAGGAGAATGTGGAAAAAACGGGGGAAATTATTTGAAAAGGTTTATCTCGCGAACTACTGGAGCAATTTTTATGTTATTTGGCACAGATAAGAAGTAGACCACATGAAGGATCGTGATAGGCTATCGATTTTAATCATTTTTTCAGTGGCTATATATTTTATACCCGTGTGACGCCGGGGCGGGTCGCTAGTATCCAATAATTAGAGAAATACACTAAAAACCGAAACTTTTTTCCTGTAACATTTGTTTTTCTATGTGTGATTTAAAAATCGAAAATTAAAACAAATTGTCTGTGTAAATGTAGTCTACAATTAGTTTAGCTATAGGATATAAAATTTACACGAGAAGTATAGTTTTTTTTTATCTCGTGAGAGATGAAAAAAAATTGAGAGCCAAATCATCGAGAATGCCGTATTTCATAATCATAAAAGGCTCGGACACTGGTGTCGGGACACATTGTAAAATAAGCCGAATAACTTTGTTTTATAAAATGGTTCATTTGATGTTTAATTTTCGATTGAATGTTTCATTTCAACTAGTCGTGTGATCATGTCGAGTATACTGAGCGGGCAGTCGTCTAAGTATTTGTCGCAGTCTCCTCTCCTCCCGTTTAGTTCGGCTTCGTAGTATTCGTCGTCTATCGCTTCTTCTCTGGATGTTGATGGTCTGAAAAAATGTTTTTATTGATTCAAAATTATGACAAAGTGTAACAAGTCTAGTAGTCTACAAGTTTAGCTATCAAAGGAGAAGTATTTTATGTTCATAGAATATTTACATGAGAAGTATTGTTCAGATTAGATCAAAATTATTTATTATTAGTTAAGAAACGGATAGTATAAATGCTAATGTCTTATTTTACTCAATCGTTTACTGGTCTATGTTATCACTATTCGTCCGCGTGAATGAACGGCTTAGCCGAGATCACAACCAAAAGTATGTAACGATTTATTGAAATAGAAGCGCAGTCGCACTGTCATTTAGTTAATAACTAGCTGTCCCGGTGAACTTCGTGTCACTTAAAACCTTCCCTGGACTTCTACGAATATTTTAAGACTAAATTCAGCCCAATCCGTTCAGCCGTTTTCGAGTTTTAGCGAGACTAACACATTTGAAAATCCATTTTTATATATAAGAAGATGTAATATAATAATTGCTAGTGATCTCGCGGTGTAGTACATAAATCGAGTCGTATTTAAACAAACATAGCACATGCAAGTAGATATTTTGATATACTTGCATGTACTATGTTTGTTTATACTTACTAGGACCCGATTTATATGTGTCCGCCCGAATGCGCCATAATGACGTCATCCAACGGTAGAGCGTTGGATGACGTCATTATGGCGTGGTCATGTTTTCATACTTCAGCTGAGTATACAGATATTTACGGGGTTCCATCGGAGAATTTGATTCATAGACAGATGGCGGACCTACGTTATTCGGTGGTGTTTATGTCATGCCAATGGTCCTGATTTGTCAACTAGATATAATTTATTAATTCGACTAATGTAGGTCCGTCCGTCTGTTACCTCTTCACGCCCAAGCTGCTAAATCGATTTTGCTGAAATTTTACATGGAGATACTTACTTTAAGTCCCGGCAAAGGACATCTAAGGATACTATTTATCCTGGAAAAATGTACGGTTCCCGTACGATATACGAACTGTCGCGATATCTAATAATTCAACATGTACCTAACATAATAATATGCCTGTCTTTTTATCATCATAGTCGAGTAAATCTCCAAGGGCCGTTGGAAGGAGGTGTGTTTTGCAAGTCTGCAGTTGGCAGATTTAGGCAGCAGTGGCAAACTGCCAAGTGTCAGTTTTTGAGGAATGGCCTACATTAGCGGCCAAGTCTGACATCAGTGATTTTCGTTAGAAAATGCATTATAAAAAGCTGTTAGCATTAGTGCTGGACTAAAGATACCTGTTAGGTTTAAAACGATTTTCTCTCTATAGATTATTCAACTCTGCTAACTGGACATGTTTAAATGAATATTCATTTGCTAGTGTCTATGCTTAGCTTTGACATAGTCTTTGTGGGCTTTCTTCAAAAAGCAAAAGATAAAGGAAACAAATAGCATTAAAATATGGTACACCATCCTCATCACTTTGGTGAGTGGCAGTCTTCCACCGTGCGTTTTTCGCGTAACTTTCTGCCGCGGACGGTAAAACTCTGGGATGAACTGTCACCAGTAGCATTTCGGACCAATACGACCTGCACACCTTCAAGAAAAGAGCGTATTCCCTCTTACAGGCCGGCAACGCACTTGCAGCTCTTCAATGTTCCATGAGTGACGGTAATTGCTTTCCATCAGGTGACCCGTTTGCCCTTATGTTATAAAAAAATATGCCATGGGCATAAACTTACGTGAATATGATATGCATGATGTCTCCAACCAGTCCGTTGTTGTATAACGGCGTCTCGGCGGCCTCGCAGATGGAGCGTAGCAGACACTTCTTGCCGTTCATACCGTTCCTGAAAAACAGGTGTTTAATAATAATAACTCTTTATTGCACACGAAAATACAGTACATAAACGAAAGATACAATAATAAATATTACTAACAGTACTAATTGATGTACAAAAGGCGAACTTATTGCTACTAAGCAATCTCTACCAGTCAACCTTTTGTAGATAGGTACGATTGAAAATTTTAATGAGGTAAAAATCGTTTAGGTGCGCAAACTAAACTAATCATTGTTTATGACATGGTGTTTATTACCCGACTGTGGCAGAAGGAGGGCATTACCTCTACAAGGTGAAAAAAAATAAGTGATGGTACTTTAGGGTGTATATGTGTTCTTTATATAGAATTCACTGTGAACGTAGCAGCGCTGAAAGAGCAATTTTTTTTTGAGAATTGTATGGCCAGCACCCACGCTTCATGATTTTTTCCATACAAAGATGCAAAAAAGTAACTCTTTCAGTGCTGCTACTTTCACAGCGAACTCTATATAGGGGACCCATAAACACCCTAAAGTATTGTCACTTAGTTTTATTACACCCTGTATAATATTAAAAAAAATACATACTAGAAAAGACTGCATTCATATTTCATAACTCAATAAAAAATATTCTGAGTAAATACACAAATGCTTAACAGCAAACATTAATTTTTATGAGTGTATAATACAATTAGTTAATTATTATTACATTTGGCCTTGAGAGGTAAAACGTTGATCATGGGGAGTTTTTGAAAATTGTTCCTTGTTTCCTCTGACTAGGCCGCCCATGTTGCAGACATTAAAAAAAATGTCCTAGAATACTACGGTTAATGTTTTAATGATGACCATCAGACCGGAATTATTGGAGCTTCCCAAGGGTTTTGGTGGTAAATGTATTTAAGTTATAGCTAGGTGAAATTGGCTCAAAAAGATCACATCAACATAAATCATACTCTTTTAAAATGCCTGCAATAGTAGACAAGTGGTAAGCGATTATCGTAAACGCTTAACGCCACAAAATGTATGCGATTTGACATATTAAGTCATCGCTAGCGAATACTAATACAAATCCCATACATTTTGTAGCGTTAGCGTTAGCGTTTACAATAATCGCTTGCCGCTTGTCTAGGCCCTCTGAGAAACTTAATACAATAAAATACAGTTTCGTAAAATGTGTGTATGTTACAAAATCCTAAGTACAACATAGTAAAATAATTTTTAAGTCTCCATTTCTTGAATGTAGCCGAGCGCAATGGCCGCGCCGGCCGCATCGGCTCCAACACTAAACTCGGCTATATTATGTGCCCCGGGGAGAACATTTTCTACTTTTACCACCCGTACATGAAATTTTAACACATGGGCAGTATTGATTGGGTTTTATTAATTTTTGTAATGTAACTCATTGTATATAAGCGCTTTTACTAAAGTTTAATACAATTGTTATGACTTATGATTAATATGACATAAAAACCTAGAAAACTTTTGTTTTGGTTTCCTGATTGGACTCATGATTGTCGACGCTCTTACCACAAAGCAATATTAGTATAAGGTTCTTTTTGATTTAGGACAATTTTATTTGAAACATGATCAGAAAATAATTTCAAGTACTTAATCACAAATACATAAATTTTTATTTAAGACAACTATGGTCCAATGTTTTTTTTTTTGGTAATTACCTTATTACCTTTGTATCGTCGCAAAAACAGTACGTTAAATTTATTAACTTGAATTTTTAGAAAATATTTTAACGAACCTGAAACCTTAAACTTTGAGATTTCAGTTGATTTCGTGAAGATTCCTTAAAATGCTATCACAAAAGTAACCAGCTATCAGATAAAAAAAGTCACAAACAACACTAAAAAGCCATAAAGCAAATCAATAAAATCGAATACTTGGATAGTAAATAAAAATGGAATCCACGACAAATAGTATTCCATTATAGGAGTGTAGCACAAACAAGTATCAAAGTTAGTCACATTGTGAACATAATTGAAGGTATCATGTAACGTACTCCTTGAAACTCGTCTCCAGGACGGTGTACGCGAGCTGCCGCGTTATACTGCGACTGTGGCGGGATGATACTATCTGAAATAGAATAATAAAATAGTAAAAAAAAAACTCGTTTTTTTTTAATATTTAAAAAAATAATACATTATCATTGGCAAATCAGACTGCAACGTGACGCGTAGATGCATATTTTTAACCCCCGACCAAAAAGAGGGGTGTTATAAGTTTGACGTGTCTGTCTGTCTGTCTGTGTGTCTGTCTATGTGTCTGTCTGTGGCATCGTAGCGTCCAAACGGCTGGACCGATTTTGATCTAGTTTTTTTTGTTTGAAAGCTGACATGACCGAGAGTGTTCTTAGCTATAGTTCATCATCATCAGCCTGCTCATTGCTGAAATATCACGGTTTATCTGGTTCGTGATAGGACGATTAGCAACTTGCAGTCGTTTGATGGGTTTTATACTTTGCATTCTGGTTCGTGACACTTATGAATAGGTATATACCATTATTGGAAAGTTGAGCTGGTGCTGCAGCATCACCTGGTAATCAATATTATACCCAACTCCTCACCAACTTAGAGCAGAGGTTTCGTGTTTGGGCTCATTTTAATTGCGACAACCAGTAAGACGAAGATAAACAGTAAATATTTGCATGCTGCTGCTGCTGCAGCATCACCTGGATTCTATAGGACTCGAGCTCCATATGAGCCCAAAGTGGAGGATACAATATGTTTGGACTTTGGACTCATATTGACGGCCTCATCCAAGAGGACTCATAGTATTCATTGGGATATGATCCTGTTGATAGAAATATTCTGCACAAGTTTAAAAAGCATAAAATAAAATTAAACTAAGAAATTTAAATAAACCCCCGCCAAAAATCTTTAAAAAGTAATGAAATAATATTTACTGACTTTAAGTTTAAATAATTCCTAAGAGTAAAGTATTATTTTAGTCCATAAATGTTGTCAAGGTGTGTCGGGGGCCCGCTAATGTAGATGTTTGATTTCACATAACATTATAGTTTAAGGGTCAGTTCACAACGACCCGAATCGAGAGAATCAGCGACTATTATGGCGATACAAAATGCAAAAGTCGCTGTTGTGGTAGTTTACTTGGCGGTCCCCCGACACACCGTGACAACATTTATGGACTTAAATAATACTTTACTCTTAGGAATTATTTAAACTTAAAGTCAGTAAATATTATTTCATTACTTTTTAAAGATTTTTGGCGGGGGTTTTTTTAAATTTCTTAATTTAATCTAAATTTGTACATAGCAAGTAGAAATAATGATATGCATAATAATATACTGTTAGTAATAAAAATGGAAGTAAGTATCTAATGCAATTGTAAAATTAAGTAAATTTTAAATATAAGTACAAATATGTCTCTTTATGTTAATTTTACACGCTGAAACCGCTAATTACTAATTTTGATTAATTTACTTTGAGTTACGGTAAAAACAAAAGGTAGTTTTTTTACAAAGGATTTTAGTGTATTATAAAGTGTTGATATTTACCGGTAAGTTAGGGAAGATAACTTCATCGATTTCAGTAATGTTGGTTAGTACGCTGTAGTTGGCTTCAAAGTTGTACGAAACGAACACGTTTCTGTCTGGTATGTCAACCGGTACCGCAATTGCCAGAAATGTCTGAAATTGAAAAAAAAAAGAAATTTAGTCACGAATATTATTTATATAAATAAAAAATAATTATAAATTTTTTTGCTAATTTTAGTCTAGGAAAATTCGTGGAAATCCAGGGAAGGTTTTTAAGGTAGAAAACTTATGAGTTAAGTGATACGAATTTCACGGGTCATCTAGTAAAGGCTTGTGAGTGTGAAGATTGATCGGAAATGGAAACGATTGAATATTGATCAGGAACGATACTTTGGGCTCTCGATTATTAAGAAAAGGCCGTCACGTAGGCTACTGATTTTTTTTTGGCCTGGATGCAGGTAAAAACATGTCTATAGTAAAGTTTAAACAACATTGTGTTTATATCCAAGATTCAGGGTAACATAGTTTAGGCTGTTTGCATATTGCAAGTACGAAAATCAAAATTTTCAACTTTAACTTTGCATTGGTATTAATATCTGCTTATCGTTTTAGAACTACATTTGGTTTTTCTATCTCTCGAACTTGTAATATTTTTAATTCATTCAGCTAAAAAAAAACTATTTTACTAAACACCACTTTTACGAGAACGCAATCAATTGCACTGTAAAACATTGTTATTTACATTGAAAGCTACCAAACCTTTGGAAGGCATTTCACTTTTTGAAAGCACTTTCAAAAGGGAAAAAAGGAAACAAGCATCAAAAGCGTGCAAGCGCAGTATAGACAGAAGTCTATCTAAAATAAAATTCGCTTTAAATCGAAAATCGGAGAACAGCTTATAAAAATGCCTCTAACTGAAAAAACAGTTATCGTTTTTCCTTGTAAGGGAACGTCCAAAAATTACACGCGTGATATAGGGGGACTACGGTCAAAATATTTCATTGAATCACATGTGACAGGGTGTCAGAAAAATTATCGTATTTTTTTCGAGCATAATTTGAGTTCTTACTTGCATATTTTTTTATTTTATTATTATCACATTTATTAATTACTAGGTAAAGCCCGCAACTAAGTCATCGCGCGGGAACCGTACATTTTTCTGGGAAAAAAAGCCTCCTATGTCCCTTCCCGGGACTCAAAGTATCTTCATATAATTTCAGCAAAATCTATTTAGTGGTTTGGGCGTGAAGAGGTAAATTTAACAGACAGACAGACAGAGAGATGGACAGATAAACACACTTTCCGTTTTATAATATTAGTATGGAAGTATGGATGGGAATGAGGCTTAGTCGAGGCAAAACTCACCTTACCTTACCATAGGGTTAAATTTGTCAAAAAGTTCTTACGTGATTATGGACGCCCCCTAACGTGCACTTTGCTTTAACAGATATGTAAATAGGCTAACGAGGCGTTTGCTTTACCTTTAAATATTTTAAAATTCGTTAGGAAACGTGCTAATAAAATGCAGCGTGTTCGGTTTTTAAATGTTCGTAATCAGAACAAGTTTGCAATACCTTCATTTTATCTGTGCCTTTTATAATTTACCTTTAGGTTCCTGAATTTAGGATCTTAATTTAGAACTCTGAATTGTGAGCGCTGAAAATTAAATTTAAAGACTACTCAATTTAGGTTCTTTAATTCAGGTTCCTGTATTTAGAGGCCTGAATTCAGAGCACTGAATTTATATGACTTAATTAAGACTACCTAATAAATTAAATGAAAAATTCTGAATTAGGATCACTGAATTCAGACCACATAAATTAGACGATAAAATTTAGGATCCTGAATTTAGCTTCCTGAATTTAGGTTCCTGTATTTAGATTACTGAATTCAGGTCAAACTTGGGAGTCTTTTGAATTGCACTGTTGAGTAATATTAAAACACAAAATAAAGAAATAGTGAATACATTACCCCATATAAACTGGTAGGAGGGAATACCAAAGCTCGTTTATCCAAGTCATGACACTTCACCCTGGAAAATGGACTGAGAAGGAGGACCCTGAAAAATTTTAATATTTGATGTTATTAATAAGAACAAAACAAATAATGCAATAAATAAATAAGGAAAAATACTACTAAAATTAAGATACTTGAAATAAGTGAACATGAATAATATAATTTTATTTAATATATTTTATGGACTACAGTTTTATAATGGTGCTCCCACACCGCCGTTAGAAAATGTTTGTAAACATTTTCTAACATGAAAACATTTACTAACAAATGTTGTCAATTGTTACATTTTGTTAGGATCTGTTACATGTTATAAGTGCTCCTATACTAATAGAAAATGTTTACTAATGTTTACTAACATTTTATAACATTTAAATCTGGTATTGGCTCACCGCATACCCCGTGGTCCTTTATAGAAGGTTTACAAACAAAAGGTAACAAACACAATATGTTTTATTTTGTTATAATTTGTTTTGCTATAATTTGTAAAGTTACGTTTACTAAACATTTTCTGACATGAAAACATTTTTAACATTCTTTAACATTTGTGATTAAATGTTTGCTAACAAATGTTTACTAACGTTACTAAACATTTTCTAACTGCGGTGTGGGAGCACCATAATAGGATAATTTTACATTTTTATATGATCTTTTTGGTGCCATAGAAAAATATGCTATATTTTGTTTCTTTTTAATGAATCAAATGTTTTGCCAATAAATCATTTTTTTTTTCTTTTTTCAATAATTTACAAAGTAAGATAATTATATTTTTCTGTTGCACCGCCAGTTTTGATTTTTTAGTTTTGTACACTGAATTAATATTTTTAATAGAATAACATAATTAAATATACTCACAGATAAACACACAAATATTTCCAACTCATGGTGAGACCACAACTAGATTATGACAGATAATCTTCAGTCGGTTCAAAAATTAACGACTGCCCGTTAACTGAAAACTCGTGAACTTCAAATTGCTCTGAACTCGATAATGTGTTAATTGTTAACTGTACCAATAATCTGTTAATTTTATGGCCCTAAATAGTTTTATCTACATTTTAAAAAGGGCATTGGCCTATTAATCTAAACAACAAACCGACACAAAATCCATACTAATATTATAAATGAAAAAGTGTATCTATCTGTTTGTCCGTTACCTCTTCACGCCCAAACCGCTGAACCGATTTTGTTGAAATTAGGTATGGAAACACTTGGAGTTCCGGGAAAGGACATAGGATACTTTTTGCCGGAAAAATGTACGGTACCCGAGCGATAAACAAATTTTGGCGCAACGGTGTTGCGGGCGTCATCTAGGAATTGATAAATACATACAACAAAGCAAAATCGGTTCGGCGGTTAGGGCGTGAAGAGGTAACAGACAAACACACTTTCGCGTTAATAATAATAGTATGGATTATTAATTATTGTGTTTCTACATAGAGTAAATATATCTATACTTTTCTATACTAATAATATTATAAAGCGGAAGAGTTTGTTAGTTTGTTTGTTTGTTTGAACGCGCTAATCTCAGGAACTAATGGTCTGATTTGAAAAATTCTTTCAGTGTTAGATAGTCCATTTATCGAGGAAGGCTATAGGCTATATTTTATCACGCTAAGACTAATAAAAGCGAAGAAATAGAGGAAAATGTGGAAATATCGGGGGGAAATTTATTTGAAAGGGCTTATTTGAACGCGCTAATCTCAGGAACTATTGGTCCGATTTGAAAAATTCTTTCAGTGTTAGATAGCCCAGTTATCGAGAAAGGTTATGGGATATTTTTATCACGCTAAAATTAAAAGGAGCAAAGAAATAGAGGAAAATGTGGCAAAAACGGGGGAAAATATTTGAAAGTGCTTATTTGAACGCGCTAATTTCAGGAACTACTGGTTCGATTTGAAAAATTCTTTCAGTGTTAGATAGTCCATTTATCGAAAAAGGCTAAACGATATATTTTATCACGCTACAACTAATAGGAGCAAAGAAATAGAGGAAAATGTGGAAAAAACGGGGGAAATTATTTGAAAGGGCTTATTTTACGAACTACTGGAACATTTTTTCTGTTATTTGGCGCAGATAAGAAGTAGACCACGTAAAGAATCATAGGCTATTTTTTGTGGACTAATTTGTCTGTGAAATATCTAATTTACGCGGGCGAAGCCGCGCGGAACGTCTAGTATTTTATATTTTCCTTAGTCTATGATTGCTATCTACGCAGAACCCACTTGTAATAAGATAATAATATGTGTTGTGGTCCAGATGTTTTAGATTATCTTTTTAGTTTCTTAATAATTACTAGGTGACAGCGTTTAGCCATCTTCTTTTACGAATTTTCAGGTCATAACTTCTGACGTGAGTACATTACTTACCCATCCCAAAAATGTGCACATTGCCGCTGCAGAACTTTTACTTGTAAAACTCCAGTAGGTGAAAAATATTAGAATTTAGATGGATGTTATGGTGATTATGATCATGGTCGTCATTGTCCATATCGATTCTTATTGTTGACAACAGTGCTGTGGCAAACACAATATGGGTGATAGTTCAATTTGATGTTCAATCAAAATATTGCTATCGCCGGCGCTGCGGTCAATATTTACATGCGCCTAAATTGCTTTCGTACCCATCTGATGAGTCTATAGCGTAGAGGGTGCACTGCGTTAACGGATTAGAGTAGGGCTTCCCAAACTTATTTGTACTGTGACGCCCTAGGGACTTTGCCATTTCTTGACGACGCCCCTGAACCCAGCCCCCCAAAAATACTTACCAATTTTAGAACAAACCTATATAGCTTATCATAAAAACACTATTTGGACATTTTTATTTTTATGAGGAAATAATGACCTAATCAAAACTCAAAAAAAGATATTTCTGAAAGATATTAAAGTCAGCAAGGCTGGCTAATGTAAATGATGCGCTTGCTTTTCTGAGCATAGCTTCTGAAAGCGGGGATACTGCCCGGGATGTATGAATGGCATAAAGCGCGTGGTGATCACTCGATTTGGTTGTGTCGACATGCGAAGCCCAGGGGCGTCACGACGCACAGTTTGAGAAGCCCTGGATTAGAGGAAACCTACCATGCACACGCGGTTAACCAGGGAATGTAAGACACATGTAGCTAAGTGCATTAGGATATTAAATCAGATTTTTTCTGTCTACTCCTGATGGCCACCATTCCTGATCCACTATTTTCTGCAACATTTTTGGAACTCGGGAAAATTATTTGGTTATATAATTTATTAAATTATCTAATTTCATCTACTTTGTATCTTATCCCTGAGCCGATGAGAGATTATTACCTCATAACAATTATAGCACCCATACCAGTGGATCCAATTGCTGTTTGTGGCCACTGGACCGCCATACAGAAGTAATTTTTATATCGCAAGAGTGTGTATGCAATACTCAAGGATATTCTTCGTTCCATTATTCACATAATCCGGTAAATGACGTGAAGTATTCACGGAGGTCGGTACCATTCCGATCACCGCGACCGAAAAAATTTTAAATAAAATGCCCCTTTATGACTTAGGGCATAGGCTATAATAGGTTTTATTTTACTCTACGCCACTACAAAGCAGCGACTGCATGCGTCGCTAGTCCTGCAATGTCGGTATCGCTCGTGGTCGCTTATGACAAAGATCGGAAAGTCACCCTTAGGTTTTCGTTATCGTTAGGTAACAAACAGTGTCGCCTCTATAAGCTATATCGTCTTATGTCCCACCGATACCTGGTATCGAATCCATATTAACGTCGACCAATCTGGCGGGCGGGCTAACGAGTTTTGAAAAATATTTTTTCTTTATTTGCCAATCAAGGTGCATCTGATGTTAAGTGCCGACTTTAGGGGAATAATCTAAAAAACTTTTAGGGGTGAATTAATTCGTTGAAAAACAAAATAATGATGTTTTTTTATAGTGTGTTGTTCAATAATTTTGGCACTTCATTTTTAAAAGCTAGTTTAGGGAACCGCTGAATATGCTCCACTATAGTCTGCGTGTTTGTAATAGCTCGTGTTGGTATTTGACGGGACAATATTCTCCACATTGGTCTTTGATGGGCCAATGTCCAACACAAGCTATTACGAACACCAGTGGCGTGGGGTGAAAAAAAATAAAGGTAAAGCCGGACCAAAAAACGGCTAACTCGTGAATAAGCAAAATTTCAATTCTTGTAAAAAAAAACGTGCAATAAATTACATACCTGTATTAAGTGTGTTAGTTTACCTTTTCCATAACTACTAGGGTGCTTTGCTTGCATTGTGTGCGTTGCATGCAGTGTTAGTGTTGTTAGTATTCACCACCTTCACCATACATGACATCACTGGTATTATATGAACAGTGCATGTCGAGTATGATAAAAGTGGCTTTAAAAAAAGCCGTTTTAAGCACACGTCACTCACACTCACACACCAAAAATAAGTGAATCCTGACTTGCCAGTGTAGATGTTTGTTACTCAATCATGCAAAAACTGGATTTAGATGAAATTTTGCATGCATCCCATGTCAAACATGGAAAGGAACATAGGCTACCTGTCTGAAGTCCACGCAGACGAAATCGCGGGCAAAAGCTAGTAGCAAAGAAATATCAGCAGAAATACGTACCTAAATGTTTAATTTTGTTATTTGTCGTCTGTCGTCGTTATTTAATATTATTATAAAATATAATAGGTAATCCGTAAGACAACAGTCAATTTGTACTAATGCTGCCATTTCTCACCTAACCGTGTCACGACAAATTACAAAGTAAGTAAAACAAACCAACCTTTACGATGTAACAAACAAAAACACAACACAACACTTGGCAAGTAAAATTTCACTACTTTCGATTCTTTTAAACTATATAATATTACAATCAAGCTAGCCCACTAACTTAATAAACAAAATTTTGCATATTACTGTGGCGGTACCCACAATTCGCCTAACATTCCTGCATCGCGCTATCGAAGTTTTCTGAGCGCGGCGGTATATATACGACAGCTGAAATGTATCACGTGGGCTTCGGCCTGACCGGGCATACCACCTCGCTCGGTCGGAAGATCTTCCTTTGGCCTCTACGCATTATTCCCACATTGGTGACCCTCGACAGAACACGCCTCCTTCATCATCATCGCTCCCCGCCCCTCCGCACCGCGCCAGCCAGCATCGCCTCATCGGGTACCTCGTCCACTAGCCGCAATGTACCGCGGCCTGGGCGACTCCGCATCGGCATCATCGGGCTTTCTCACTACACCGACCGGTCAGCAAGCAGAGCACATCTCTCCTGGTCAGCACGTAGCATCGGCCCCGCACGGCAGCTTATCCGACTCACTGGATCCCGTGCAGCAGCTTACAGTTCCGACTCACTGGGACTCACTGCAACAGTTCCGACTCACTGGGACTCTCACTGGCACTGGCGACTCAAGCGACAAGGCTTCAAGATTCGACCTCCGGTCTTCGGGGGGGAGTGATGTGGCGGTACCCACAATTCGCCTAACATTCCTGCATCGCGCTATCGAAGTTTTCTGAGCGCGGCGGTATATATACGACAGCTGAAATGTATCACGTGGGCTTCGGCCTGACCGGGCATACCACCTCGCTCGGTCGGAAGATCTTCCTTTGGCCTCTACGCATTATTCCCACATTACAATAATAACAGTACAAAATGAGTGCAAATTAGCGCGTAATATAATTGTTTATGTGAATTGAAATGACAGCACGCGCCGGTCGGCCGCTGCAATTAGCTCTGTTGTGATTGGACGAAATCTTTTAAAGCGAAACATGCGAAACTAAACCTTAACACATGACAAATAAAGACTAGGTAGGCTATGTGGGATCGGCTTGTTGTTCGACAATATCGACGAGTCGTTTGCATGTAGTAGTAATGTGTATGTGTGCGTGAATTTCATACATTTCAAATGTTTGGATTCCCGATGTTTTGAGCGAGTTCCCCGGCCACCGCCGCCGCACACTATGGAGCAGTACGTACGCGTTCTGAGTGCGATCGTAAAAACGGGTATGTGTGCGTTTGCGTGATTTTAAATACATGGCGAATTATTTTTATGAAATTGTAGGAAGCGGGGTAAGCTATAATTATTAATAATAAAAAATGTATATATTAAAATTGGCCAAGGTAAGCCGGTAGGAATCGTGTTCTATGGAGGCTTCGCCACTGACGAACACATAAACTATAGAGTGGCATTCAGCACGATTGACGTAAATTGTGCATGCCATAGTTAACTTTTATCATGGTGGCAATCGTGGCAATAATGGCTTTATGGGATGTATTTTACCAGGACCGTGCAACCTGAGCTACCCACAAAATATACATAAAGACAGAGCTTAACCATACGGACTTCATATAAGTAACTTTCTATTATAAAACTGAGTCTATTTTGTTGGTAGCGATTGGTTACACCATCATGTTAATTTTTATTCATGGTGTCTTCATACAATAAAGCCTTAACTGCAGAGTATAAATATCGAGAACATAAAACAGTTATTCACTCAAGCTAGATCAGCATAGTTCACGGAGATACTCTTAATTGGCGCCAATTAAAAGGTTGACTGGAGTGCAGTCGAAGCAAAACAATATTAACTTGCTCCGACTTCCAGACTCATGATTGTACAATTTTTGTATAAACATTAAGCAGTTTAACAAGGGGTCAATATTTACACCCAGGTGCAAGTTTTTAACCCTTGTAAATTGTACGTTTACAGTAAGGGTTAAAAATAAGGGTTTTTTTTTATCTTAGCTTATATCTTCTTCAGTGACGTTAGGAGTATTATTCTGTAAGTACCTTTGAGACATTTACATGGGGAAAAACTCGGTCCCATATCAATTAGGCTGCCTTCACACTAGCGTTTGTCCAGCGTAGGCGTTCGATGAACGTATGCGCAGCGCAGACACCGCTACAATGCGGCCATTTACTACTAGAACAATCAGTACGCTGCGCTAGCGCCGCGTGTGCGCGACGTATACGCCGCGTTACTGCGGTGTCATGTACAGTTACGTTCAAAAGTCCAGTAGCAATCGTACGCAGCTATAGCATCAACACTTAACGTTACTTGTGACCTTTTTCTATAAAGACAATTCACACACACACATACACTTTGTTTGGCTGTATATTCATATCGTCAATTTCGTCTCAACATGTGAGCACTGCCGTGGCCTAGTGGTTAAGCAAGTGCGTGTGTTTATTCTAAGATCATCTGCATCAGCTAAGTTGCAGGATCGAATCCGACCCGCATTGAGTCTGCGTCGTTTTTACGTAAAACAATTTTTGAGAAATATTAATTATAAAATATGATTATGAATGTTGATACAACCATGTAGAATAAAAAATTACGTTTCTAACTAAAAGCACAGTAACGTATAGTTAGAAACGTAACATTCTAGTCACAGCAAAGAATGTGAGGGTAGATTTAAAATAAAATGGAACGATTGCTTGAAGATAACAAAATATTAAAATGTTGTTGGTTGGTGAACTCAGCTACGAGTGTTTGTGTTCTTACTGTTGCGATACAATTTATCCAATATGCAAGCAAATATTACTATTGAAGCAAGAGCTAAAATTGTGGCCCTATATTCGAATGGCCTGAATATTTCTCAAATTTCTAACGAAACTGGCTTCTCAGTAAGTAGTAATTAATTATATTATTAATGTGATGTGTATTTTTTCATTGGTTAAAATCGTCTTTTACAATTTATTCTTTTTTTTTTAGTCGATGGGTGAAAAGATACGAGGAAGAAGGTGGCTTGCAGAGTCGTAAACGAAGTGGAAGGCTACTTCTTATTAACCAGACTCAGCGGCGTTATATGGCAGCGGAGTATGAAACATGTGGTTTCATACCGACAAGTCGTTTTGCCGATGAATTTAACACGTCATTGGTCACCGTTCGTCGTGCACTTCATGACGAGGGATTACACCACCGAAAGCCGGCGAAAAAACCGTTTTTGACTCAAAGGCATAAAGACGAACGGCTACGCTTTGCACGAGAGTATTTAGATTTTGATTGGGAAACAACAATTTTTTCCGATGAGAAGACTTTTAAATCCTCTCAAAAAGGAAGACTACATTTATGGCGTAAAGATAACACCCGTTGGTGTGAAAATAACGTGGTGTCAAACACTGAATCTGGCAGAATAAGTGTGAACATGTGGGGATGGATTAGTGCTCAAGGGCCGGGTGAACTTGAATTTATACCTACGCGAGCCAACAGTGCAAATTATGTAGAAGTGTTAGAGGACATTATGTTACCTACTGTGCGAAATGTGTATGGTGATAGCGAAATAAGTTTTGTGCATGACAATTGTCCAATTCACCGAGCCTCCATAGTTCGCAATTGGTTCAGTGAACATTCTAATATTAAAGTTATTCCGTGGCCAGCACGATCCCCAGACTTAAACCCGATTTAAAATATATGGGGTTTAATGGTGCAAAGATGGCGAGCACGTGATGATAGATGTCCGGAGCTGCTCAAATCTCATTGCATGCAGTTGTGGGAGGATTTACGTGGAACAGATATCTGTAAGAATATTGTGGCTTCCATGCGCAGACGTCTTCTTAGTTGTATCGAAAATAATGGAGGTTACACAAAACATTAAGAACCATTATTTATATTATTAAATTAAAAATGTATTTCTTTGTCGCAATAATAAGTGTAAAGTAATTGTTATAATATTTATATTTCGTAAGTTTCAATTGGACATTCTACAAAGGAACGTGCTGGCCAGTAATTGGTATGTTTAAGATTTTAAGGTTGAGGTTAAGTTTTAATCCTCTTTTCCTCGGAAAACGAATAATTAAACTACAACCTCAACAATATGAAATATTGATAACACAATAGATATAGGTATTATTATATTGATAGATCTGTGAATCAAAGATTTTACCGTCATCGGTCAGTCAATTCAATTGTTCAATAATAATTGTTATGTCATTCAAATAAAAATATATATTTTTTTGAAAGTGTTGTTTTATTATAATATATAATTATCTAACTAAAATACTTTTACATTTAATATTATCTTATCACTATGTTATAATTTAATATTATTCTTATTAAATAAAACTTTCAAAATAGTCATTTCATTAAGTTTTCGAAAATGCTGAGATAATAAAAACAATATGAAAACTGTAAATAATATGATAATCTGAGATTTGAACCGTGACCATTTTTCGTCCTAGCTATGATGCGAGGCCAACTATTTACTGATGGAGCTACGAACTATCTTACGTGTCTAGTGAAATTTTTGCATTTATTGACACAGTGCAGTGCAATAAATGAAGAAGAATGAATGAAGAAGACAAACATAATATATGTTATCTTTGTCTTTCATCCACTACACGCAACTTTCTTGTATTGATACTGTACGACATTTAAGTGTGTACACGGTAACATGGCGCACACATAAATATGCACTGTACCGGCAAACGAATATAGTCGTTACGATGCTACTGGACTTTTGAACGTTGACTGTACAATCATTTTGATGTCAAAAGTACTTTTTGTTGTTGAACTCATTTTACGTCTTATTACTTCGGGCGCTTGTCTACGAATGAAAGAATCAACGCGTGCACAGGGGTACATTACATGACATCGCAGTAACGCGGCGTATACGTCGCGCACACGCGGCGCTAGCTCAGCGTACTGATTGTTCCAGTAGAGAAGCGGCAACAACGCGACGTATGCGCTGCACATACGTTCATCGAACGCCTACGCTGGACAAACGCTAGCGTGAAGGCAGCCTTATTATTAGAAGTGGATATAATGCACTACGTGTTTTAGTGATTATCAGAATTCAGAAAACTTACTTTAATAAATTTCTATATAGTAGTGAGGTACATTAGAATTATAATATTATTACTAGCAGCTGTGCCCCGCGGTGTTACTTTCGATTTATTAGGTAAAAAAAGACGGATTGCACTCCGGGAGTGCCGGCAGAAGTGAAAACTTGAATATTAACGTTGTGCATTATTTTTTTAACCCATTTTTTATGAAAATCGATTAAAAAAAATAAATAAAAATAAAAAAATTTAAAAAATAAAAAAAAATATATATAAAAAAAAACAAATAAAAAAAAAAAATATATATATATATATATATATATATATATATATATATATATATATATATATATATATATATATATATATATATATATATATATATATATATATATATATATATATATATATATATAAAAAATAAACGATCGTTTTAATTAATTAATCGAAACCCTTATAATCGATTAAATTTTTAACCCATTTTTTATGAAAATCGATTTTTTAAAAATCGATATTTTAAATTAATCGAAACCCTTACATCGATTTAAAAATATCGACAATCGAAAGAAAACAATCGATTGTTCGATTAATCGATTTCGATGTTACAACACTACTCTCCAACCGTCCTACGTTTTTTCCTTGGTGTTTCGATCAGCATGAGAATCTGACGCGAGTTTCACAGTTTTTACCCATCCCACAAAAGTGCTCAACGCCGCTAAAGAAGTTTTCACTTCAATAAATTGTGATATATTCCCTCAGTAAAAAGTGCATAATATATGTGTTAATCGAGGGTATCTACTAACTCCATACCGAATTTTATTTAAATCGCTCCAGCCGATTAGATGTAAAGAAGAAATAAGCATACAAACTCACAAACTTTCGCATTTATAATATTAATGTGATTCGTTAAGATGAAATAAGACCAAAAACAAAATTAGGGCCTAGAAGTCCTCAATCGTAATTTATATCTTTACAAAGTAGTAAAGATATAAATTCTAATAAACTGTACATTTTTGTTTAAAAACTTTAATTAACCTTAAACCAATAGTGAGAACAGATCGAGCGGGTTATTTGAACATTCTTGAACATAGTCGTAACAGAAGCCTTCTGATCCCCAGAACTCTGCCTCGTAGTAACAGTCCTCTATATCTTCAGCCATGGACGTTGATGGCCTGGAAAAGAAGAATATGCTATGATAATAATAATCCCACACCGTTTTCGGTGACGGTGGCCGGTTTCATTAAAACCAAGCCGCAGGCGTAATTTTATAGTGTCCAGGTGTGTGCGCAGTACACAAGACCACTCTCTTTTCCTTCACTCTCATAACCCAGTGGGATGGTAGACCGACACGACTGGCGAGAGATCAGGCGCAGGACCGACTTTTTACATGCCCATCTGACGCATGGATCATCTTACTTGTCAGACAATCAGTTGATCAGCCTGCATTGTCCTAACCAAACTTGGAAATAACATGTTTCTAAAGCGGGAATAGAACCCACGACCTTCGAAGATCGTGGGTTCTATTCTCGCGTCAAGAGCCACGCTCTGAACCACTGAACCACGGAGGCGTTTCAGATATGCTATGAACTATGAGTAAATAGAGCTGGGTACATAGACAACTAGCATATATAGAAGTGAGAAAAGTGAAGTGGTATGATGCTTGCGTTCCGTCCAAAGTCAAAGTCACTCTTTTGAAAAGATAATTTGTGTCATAATAATAAATTAAGGAATAATAGAAATGCAATTTTTCAACACAACAAATTATGGTTTACGACACTGTCCATCACATTAGTTTAAAAAAAAAATTAGATTGAAATTGGCCTACACGTGTGGATGCTATAATGGCACAAACAAACACACATAATATAGATAGATAGATAGATAACTCTTTATTGCTCACAAATTGGTACTATAACTAGTTCGACTAAGGCTTCTTACAGACGAACGGCACGTGTCGGCGGCACGTGTCAGCGGCAGTCGACGGCAGTCGGCGGCCGCACGTGTCGGCGGCAGTCGACGGCAGCCGTTGACAGTTTATGCACGCTGGCAGGGGGCCTACCACGACCTTTCCTATTACGATCATGTTTCCAGAACACTTTGTTGTAAGATTACAATAACATTACCGTACTCACTTTTCAAATACAATTTTACTAAAAAACAGTAAAAAATACAAAACATTGTCAAATCCGCTGTGAAATATCAACTTTTTTAAAATCGCTAGCTTGACGTTAAAGTAATTATTGCTTATCTGTCAAACGGTGTCGCTTAGTAGATGTGGTGGGTGAGTTGTGACGTACCGCCTAAAGGTAAGCGGCCACAAGTCAGTATCATACGCAACGGACGTCTTGCATCAAACGGATAATTTTTTCACAGTACATCCGCTGAATCGGCAACATACGGATTACCGACTAGCCTAGTAAATTAATGCTCAAAATGGAATAGTCGAAAGCAGAAATTTTGACTTAGGAACTTTGTTTGGACTAATTTGAAGATAAAAATACTGTCTAGTCGGTAATCCGTACGCTGTCGATACAGTGGACGTACTGTAAAAAAAAATATCCGTTTGATGCGAGACGTCCGCTACGTACGATACCGACCTGTGGACGCTTACCTTTACGCGCTACGTTACAGCTGCAAGCGTGATAAACTTTCGACGGCTGCCGTCGACTGCCGCCGGCTGCCGCCGATACGTGCCGCTGACTGCCGTCGACTGCCGCCGACACGTGCCGGCGTCTGCCGTCGACTGCCGCCGACGCGTGCCGCCGACACGTGCCGTTCGTCTGTAAGCGCTCTAACTTAACAATATTGTTTACAGTAAAATGTGGGCAAGGGCGGCCTTATCGCTTTAAGCGATCTCATAATATGTGTGTTCTGTAATCTGTATATATTATACAGACGTCAAGAAACCGTCGACTGAGGATCTTTATGATAAGTGATAACACAGTAAATGCAATGATTATAATATACTTAGGGCCTGTTTCACCACTTCCTGATAAGTGTCTAATAGGCTATCCACCACTTAACTTGACAGTTGAAGTATGGAGAAACTGTGAAAAAAGTTGTGAATTTATTTTTATATATTCGGCACTTTATCAGAAAGTGGTGAAACAGGCCCTTAAACTGTGAAATAAAGGCTCATTTACATAGTTCGACGATGCAATGGGGTGAAATTAGACGCTTAACCGTATTGTCGGGTGATGGGATGAATGACGGCCTATCGGAAATCAGTAATCAAACAATTGCCTATCACACGAATTAGCCGGTCAACTGCACCACTAATTGTTCGCAGCTAACCGGTATTTTACAATCTATTCTAATGTAATAGCGGTATTTAACGATCTGAACTATTCAAGTATAATAATTAACGTAATATTAATAATAATTATTATGTAATATGATTTGAAAGATTTTAGGAATTCTGACGATGAAATAAACAGTAGTAATGTGATATTTTATCCTTACGCTGCTGGAGAACTGTTTTTTACATAGGGGTGACAAGGAACCCCATAACGACATAGTCTAGGTACCAACCATAGCTTAACTAGCCAAGTTACAAAAACCAATTTTTAGAATATGATCTGAAATATGCGGCATGGAAAATCGTATGTTTTAGCAATTTACAAAATTTTAAAAGTTTACCGCGTGGGGGACTTAAATACCCCAAGAGGGTTCTAAGCTAAATAATATGCAGACTGTGTTTAATTTTCTTTCATCCTATATTCTTGACAAACCATCCATCATTTAGACCTTAGATATAAGCTTTTAGCGATTGCAATCGATCGTATGGTCAAGTCAAGACTCAAGCTATATGAATAAAAGTTATAAACTGATAAAGCAATCAAACTTACGTGAGTGCAAGATGTAGGAGGTCTCCTAAGACGCCATTTTGAGGATCAGAGGCGGCGTTCTCGCAAATAGCCCGGAGCAGGCACGGCCGGCCGGGGTAGCCGTGACTGTGGACAATTGACCGCTCAAAAAATTAAGGTTTAAGAACCTTAGGAGGTTATTTATGACGAGTTCTATTGTATAGTATCGCCGTATTAGGGTCCATTCAGACCGCAACGCGACGCATAATATTATGCATATTTTCTAAATATGAATTGACAGATATGCAAGACGTCTTACGCGCACGAAATCTGTCAATTCAGTACTTTAGAAATGCATCTACGCGTCGCGGTCTGAATTGACCCTTAGGGCCGCAACATACCGGAATGGCAGCGGCGAGGCGAGAACTTTCAGTGTCATATGATTTTAAACTTTATCTTCTTTATTTTAATACATAGTATCGCTTGAGAAATCGCCACCGCCGGCGGCCGCCAGCGGCCACGAGCGGCCACGAGCGGCCACGAGCGGCCACGAGCGTCCACAGGCGGCCGTAGACTTCCCAAGCGATACTATGTATTACAATAATGAAGATAAAGTTTAAAACCCTATGACACTGAAAGTGTCCTCGCTGCTGCCATTCCGGTGTAGCGCGGCCCTTAGCATGGATATGGATGAAAGTATTTATCTTGTAACAATAAATTAGGTATAAAGTCATTGATATTACAAAATTCTTACCGTTCCAACATAGACTCTATGACGGTGTAGAGGTGACGCCGTGTAAGATGATGACTGGTATGACGCTTCTTGCGAGCAGTTGTCTGTAAATGAAACCTAAAGTTGTACACTCAAGAAAAATGTAGTAATAGCTTCTTCATTCATGGCCCATGGGTGTACGCAATACACAATGACACACTAATTTCTACTTAGAGAATATTTAGTCTATGCATGTAGATATATTTTGTGTATGTGTATTGCAGCGTAGCGTAACTACTAATCAGATTCCGAAAAAATTGGTGACAAAATATTACTTATAGGTAGTTTTAACTTTTGAGTGTTACCTCGATATCTCCAAGCAGGGGTTCAAAATATGTGGCATTGTCGACGTTGTAGTAGTTCGCTTCGAAGAACCAGGCAGCGCTCACCAGAGTCTCCGGATGTATGGGGATGGAAACTGTTGCAAACACCTGTAAAATAAGGATATTTAATTAAGGCGATCTCGTGTATATTCTAAATAAAAAACTTCGGTAGCGGATGTAGGTTTTGAGATCGGAAAAGAGATAAATCCAATCATATGAAACGGGAAAACTTTATTTTTCAAGCTATTTATTTTAAGCTTTTATCTCGGGCTTCGAGCGTGACGACCGAATTAAGATATTCCGTAACGAATAAAACCTAACACTCCCCAATACGACCGGCACGCCATCGGTGTGCGTGCGATAAAAAATGCTATGCTATGCTTTACCGTGGCAGTCCCCGAGTGCCACATATTTTTTTTTTCGTTGAATGTAGTTTATCTAGGAAAATAAATGCTATTTTCTTCTCTCCTTTAATGTACGTTTATATATTTTTTATTAAATTTATTATTGTATTTCTTGAAACATGCTTACCCCCCATTGCGTAGCTTTGGTGAAAAGCAGATAACGCCTTTGCCTCTCTTTGGTTTCTACGGAGTACGTTGCTATAATGAAAAATCTGAAAAAACAGAAAAATTAAAGGAAATGACGCGTAAAAATACATAAAATATTATGATAAAAATAAATTCAATTAATGTAATTTAAAGTATACGTAAACAAAACACTTCTCTAAGATTATAATTGCATGTCACAATAAAACCAAAAAGCGTTAACCCACAAAAAGCAACATTGTAAGAAGAGAGAGGTAACACAAGAGAAAGAGACAGAAAATAGGGTAATACGTACACGGCAAACACATTACGCCACATAGCTAAGTTGTCTAATATAATAAAACGACTATCCGACATGAAATTAGTAGGCTTTATGTCCAAGCAAGTTCAGATGAAATTTCTAAAAGTACATAAATATTCATGTCACCCTATTTTAGGCTTTATTTTGACGGGCTTAGGTCCACTTTCTAGTGAGCTAGGCTGCTAGGATTAGCATCAGAGCTTAGTAAACATGCGGATCATACTTAGTAGCGTTTTGTTTGATTAGCCAACATTTCGTTTTCTACTTCCAAACAGAAAACTTTGAAGTCTGCCATTAGTTTGCGGGAAAACTAGTTTGAACTGGATTGTTGTAGTATTTTCTGGATTTTATAAAATATAAGTAAACAGTAACCCGTTTAATAAAAAGATCCATTATATTGTATAAAAGTTAGTTGTAACTATAATGTTTTGTACTTGTCTGACACTTTGTTAAAGTATCAGATAAAGACGAGGCAAAGATTTTAATTAGTAAGATGCAACAGTTTGCTGACAAAAGGAAAAGCAGATCAATAAGGCAAGTACGTTCGAACTACGCTACGCCTAGCCGTGTAATTACACAGTAACACACACACATGTAACGAAACTACGCCCTGTTCGTAAGGCTTGTAACAACGGTGTGTGTGTGTTTTTGAAGTGACAACATCTTTAACGGCGTTGTTATTTTTTAGAAATAGGTAAAAAAAAAAAAATTAAACTTGCGATACGTGACGTGTTCGTAATCATCAGCTTTGTCCACACTGTGCCTTTTTCTGTTCGTCAAGGGCATGCGTTATAGCGCAGTCAACAGCGAACGTGAGGCATGCTCGCGACGCATGCCTTCTGACCGTATCCAAAACTTCAAAAATGACAATGTTGGCGTTGCGTTCGTTGACGCATTCAATTATCGAATGCGCCAAAACGAACGTTGAATGAAAGAAGATGACGAAAATTGAAGACGAAAGGGCATAATGTGGACATTGCTAATCGACAATTCGAACCACTGGCGCGGCGTAGGAAAGAGCCTCCTCTTCACCACGCGAAAATATATGCCGGCCCCGCTGTTTCTTTTTCACTTTTGTCGTTACTTCCGGAATGCCTGCTATTTTTTATCTACTTTTCATATACGCTTTGTTACTATAATAATTATACTTCATTGTAGTGCGTATAAACGCCACTACGAGTACTATGCAAAAACCAGTGACACTTTTTTTCTGAATATCTACACTTTTCGGTTTCAAAGGAAACTGTATATTACGGAACTCGCAAAGGAACGTTCTCGGCAGAACTTCATCATTTTGTAAAAGTTTCAAAGTTCAAGTTTTTCTTGAGATTAGATGTGCAAGTTCGCCGGACTTTGTATAGCCTCATAGCCCGTACAAATTTAAGTTTGACTTCGTCTTTTACAGGTGTTCGGAGGATTTTTGTATCATCTTGTTTTAAAATTAGCAGTATAATAAGGCAACAGAACACGTAGCATTGTAAATTTGTCTCTTTTACTCGTACACGAATGTAGGTGTGAGTGAAAAAGACAAGTAGCAATTAGTCAAAGTACGTTCTAAGTTCTCTGCAACCGTCAGTGCAAATGTCTGGAAAGACTTCAACTAGTTAACACAACTCCCACACCAGTTTCGGTGACAGTGGCCGGTTTCATTGAAACCAGGCCTGGTACGCAGGAGTAATTTTATAGTGCCCAAGTGTGTGCGCAGTACAAAAGAGCACTCTCTATTTCTTTACTCTCATAACCCAGTGGGACGGAAGACCGACACGACTGGCGAGAGATCAGGCGCAGGACCGACTTTTTACATGCCCATCTGACGCATGGATCGTCTTACTTGTCAGGCAATCAGGTGATCAGCCGGCATTGTCCTAACCAAATTTGTAAATAGCATGTTTCCAACGCGGGAATCGAACCCACGACCTCCGAGTCAAGAGCCACGCTCTAAACCATTGGACCACGGAGGCGTTCCATTCCAGACGAGATCGTCACTTGGTATTGCCAAGTTTAAACATCATCAGTCATTTATGTCATTTGCAGTAATATCAGCTTAAGGACCTTACGGTAAACTTATCTCGAACTCCGATCCCGTAAAGCACACAGGGGATGTTAATACATAGAATACGACGCGCCGTCTGTGTGTCGTCGCTAATTGAGCGTGACAATACGCGTGACACTTGTATGTTTGTGTGTATATTACGGTCTAGTAAATTAGTACGCCGTTAATCTAGATATCCAGTTATTACCTAGGTAGCTTTTGAGGGCCAAAGAAACTAGTAACAGGAAAAAAGTTACTAAGACGAATACTATTTTTCCCAAGTCAGTGGTTATCCTATTTCCAGGGATAAAAACTCTAGTTTTGTCTAGTCTAGTACGTTATCACTTATCGCATTCTAGCACTTACAAAAAGCTTATTTTTTACTAGATGACGCCCGCAACTCCGTTGCGCCAAAAATCGTTTATCGCGCGGAAACCGTATATTTTTCCAGGATAAAAAGTAGCCTATGTCCTTTACCGGGACTCAAAGTTCAAAAAAAGGAATTCTGACGATGAAATAAACAGTAGTAATGTGATATTTTATCCTTACGCTGCTGGAGAACTGTTTTTTACATAGGGGTGACAAGGAACCCCATAACGACATAGTCTAGGTACCAACCATAGCTTAACTAGCCAAGTTACAAAAACCAATTTTTAGAATTTGATTTGAAATATGCGGCATGGAAAATCGTATGTTTTAACAATTTACAAAATTTTAAAAGTTTACCGCGTGGGGGACTTAAATACCCCAAGAGGGTTCTAAGCTAAATAATATGCAGACTGTGTTTAATTTTCTTTCATCCTATATTCTTGACAAACCATCCATCATTTAGACCTTAGATATAAGCTTTTAGCGATTGCAATCGATCGTATGGTCAAGTCAAGACTCAAGCTATATGAATAAAAGTTATAAACTGATAAAGCAATCAAACTTACGTGAGTGCAAGATGTAGGAGGTCTCCTAAGACGCCATTTTGAGGATCAGAGGCGGCGTTCTCGCAAATAGCCCGGAGCAGGCACGGCCGGCCGGGGTAGCCGTGACTGTGGACAATTGACCGCTCAGAAAATTAAGGTTTAAGAACCTTAGGAGGTTATTTATGACGAGTTCTATTGTATAGTATCGCCGTATTAGGGTCCATTCAGACCGCAACGCGACGCATAATATTATGCATATTTTCTAAATATGAATTGACAGATATGCAAGACGTCTTACGCGCACGAAATCTGTCAATTCAGTACTTTAGAAATGCATCTACGCGTCGCGGTCTGAATTGACCCTTAGGGCCGCGACATACCGGAATGGCAGCGGCGAGGCGAGAACTTTCAGTGTCATATGATTTTAAACTTTATCTTCTTTATTTTAATACATAGTATCGCTTGAGAAATCGCCACCGCCGGCGGCCGCCAGCGGCCACGAGCGGCCACGAGCGGCCACGAGCGGCCACGAGCGTCCACAGGCGGCCGTAGACTTCCCAAGCGATACTATGTATTACAATAATGAAGATAAAGTTTAAAACCCTATGACACTGAAAGTGTCCTCGCCGCTGCCATTCCGGTGTAGCGCGGCCCTTAGCATGGATATGGATGAAAGTATTTATCTTGTAACAATAAATTAGGTATAAAGTCATTGATATTACAAAATTCTTACCGTTCTAACATAGACTCTATGACGGTGTAGAGGTGACGCCGTGTAAGATGATGACTGGTATGACGCTTCTTGCGAGCAGTTGTCTGTAAATGAAACCTAAAGTTGTACACTCAAGAAAAATGTAGTAATAGCTTCTTCATTCATGGCCCATGGGTGTACGCAATACACAATGACACACTAATTTCTACTTAGAGAATATTTAGTCTATGCATGTAGATATATTTTGTGTATGTGTATTGCAGCGTAGCGTAACTACTAATCAGATTCCGAAAAAATTGGTGACAAAATATTACTTATAGGTAGTTTTAACTTTTGAGTGTTACCTCGATATCTCCAAGCAGGGGTTCAAAATATGTGGCATTGTCGACGTTGTAGTAGTTCGCTTCGAAGAACCAGGCAGCGCTCACCAGAGTCTCCGGATGTATGGGGATGGAAACTGTTGCAAACACCTGTAAAATAAGGATATTTAATTAAGGCGATCTCGTGTATATTCTAAATAAAAAACTTCGGTAGCGGATGTAGGTTTTGAGATCGGAAAAGAGATAAATCCAATCATATGAAACGGGAAAACTTTATTTTTCAAGCTATTTATTTTAAGCTTTTATCTCGGGCTTCGAGCGTGACGACCGAATTAAGATATTCCGTAACGAATAAAACCTAACACTCCCCAATACGACCGGCACGCCATCGGTGTGCGTGCGATAAAAATGCTATGCTATGCTTTACCGTGGCAGTCCCCGAGTGCCACATATTTTTTTTTTCGTTGAATGTAGTTTATCTAGGAAAATAAATGCTATTTTCTTCTCTCCTTTAATGTACGTTTATATATTTTTTATTAAATTTATTATTGTATTTCTTGAAACATGCTTACCCCCCATTGCGTAGCTTTGGTGAAAAGCAGATAACGCCTTTGCCTCTCTTTGGTTTCTACGGAGTACGTTGCTATAATGAAAAATCTGAAAAAACAGAAAAATTAAAGGAAATGACGCGTAAAAATACATAAAATATTATGATAAAAATAAATTCAATTAATGTAATTTAAAGTATACGTAAACAAAACACTTCTCTAAGATTATAATTGCATGTCACAATAAAACCAAAAAGCGTTAACCCACAAAAAGCAACATTGTAAGAAGAGAGAGGTAACACAAGAGAAAGAGACAGAAAATAGGGTAATACGTACACGGCAAACACATTACGCCACATAGCTAAGTTGTCTAATATAATAAAACGACTATCCGACATGAAATTAGTAGGCTTTATGTCCAAGCAAGTTCAGATGAAATTTCTAAAAGTACATAAATATTCATGTCACCCTATTTTAGGCTTTATTTTGACGGGCTTAGGTCCACTTTCTAGTGAGCTAGGCTGCTAGGATTAGCATCAGAGCTTAGTAAACATGCGGATCATACTTAGTAGCGTTTTGTTTGATTAGCCAACATTTCGTTTTCTACTTCCAAACAGAAAACTTTGAAGTCTGCCATTAGTTTGCGGGAAAACTAGTTTGAACTGGATTGTTGTAGTATTTTCTGGATTTTATAAAATATAAGTAAACAGTAACCCGTTTAATAAAAAGATCCATTATATTGTATAAAAGTTAGTTGTAACTATAATGTTTTGTACTTGTCTGACACTTTGTTAAAGTATCAGATAAAGACGAGGCAAAGATTTTAATTAGTAAGATGCAACAGTTTGCTGACAAAAGGAAAAGCAGATCAATAAGGCAAGTACGTTCGAACTACGCTACGCCTAGCCGTGTAATTACACAGTACCACACACACATGTAACGAAACTACGCCCTGTTCGTAAGGCTTGTAACAACGGTGTGTGTGTTTTTGAAGTGACAACATCTTTAACGGCGTTGTTATTTTTTAGAAATAGGTAAAAAATAAAAAAAATAAACTTGCGATACGTGACGTGTTCGTAATCATCAGCTTTGTCCACACTGTGCCTTTTTCTGTTCGTCAAGGGCATGCGTTATAGCGCAGTCAACAGCGAACGTGAGGCATGCTCGCGACGCATGCCTTCTGACCGTATCCAAAACTTCAAAAATGACAATGTTGGCGTTGCGTTCGTTGACGCATTCAATTATCGAATGCGCCAAAACGAACGTTGAATGAAAGAAGATGACGAAAATTGAAGACGAAAGGGCATAATGTGGACATTGCTAATCGACAATTCGAACCACTGGCGCGGCGTAGGAAAGATCCTCCTCTTCACCACGCGAAAATATATGCCGGCCCCGCTTTTTCACTTTTGTCGTTACTTCCGGAATGCCTGCGATTTTTTATCTACTTTTCATATACGCTTTTTTACTATAATAATTATACTTCATTGTAGTGCGTATAAACGCCACTACTATGCAAAAACCAGTGACACTTTTTGTCTGAATATCTACACTTTTCGGTTTCAAAGGAAACTGTCTATTACGGAACTCGCAAAGGAACGTTCTCGGCAGAACTTCATCATTTTGTAAAAGTTTCAAAGTTCAAGTTTTTCTTGAGATTAGATGTGCAAGTTCGCCGGACTTTGTATAGCCTCATAGCCCGTACAAATTTAAGTTTGACTTCGTCTTTTACAGGTGTTCAGAGGATTTTTGTATCATCTTGTTTTAAAATTAGCAGTATAATAAGGCAACAGAACACGTAGCATTGTAAATTTGTCTCTTTTACTCGTACACGAATGTAGACCGTGTGAGTGAAAAAGACAAGTAGCAATTAGTCAAAGTACGTTCTAAGTTCTCTGCAACCGTCAGTGCAAATGTCTGGAATGACTTCAACTAGTTTACACAACTCCCACACCAGTTTCGGTGACAGTGGCCGGTTTCATTGAAACCAGGCCTGGTACGCAGGAGTAATTTTATAGTGCCCAAGTGTGTGCGCAGTACAAAAGAGCACTCTCTATTTCTTTACTCTCATAACCCAGTGGGACGGAAGACCGACACGACTGGCGAGAGATCAGGCGCAGGACCGACTTTTTACATGCCCATCTGACGCATGGATCGTCTTACTTGTCAGGCAATCAGGTGATCAGCCGGCATTGTCCTAACCAAATTTGTAAATAGCATGTTTCCAACGCGGGAATCAAACCCACGACCTCCGAGTCAAGAGCCACGCTCTAAACCATTGGACCACGGAGGCGTTCCATTCCAGACGAGATCGTCACTTGGTATTGCCAAGTTTAAACATCATCAGTCATTTATGTCATTTGCAGTAATATCAGCTTAAGGACCTTACGGTAAACTTATCTGGAACTCCGATCCCGTAAAGCACACAGGGGATGTTAATACATAGAATACGACGCGCCGTCTGTGTGTCGTCGCTAATTGAGCGTGACAATACGCGTGACACTTGTATGTTTGTGTGTATATTACGGTCTAGTAAATTAGTACGCCGTTAATCTAGATATCCAGTTATTACCTAGGTAGCTTTTGAGGGCCAAAGAAACTAGTAACAGGAAAAAAGTTACTAAGACGAATACTATTTTTCCCAAGTCAGTGGTTATCCTATTTCCAGGGATAAAAACTCTAGTTTTGTCTAGTCTAGTACGTTATCACTTATCCCATTCTAGCACTTACAAAAAGCTTATTTTTTACTAGATGACGCCCGCAACTCCGTTGCGCCAAAAATCGTTTATCGCGCGGAAACCGTATATTTTTCCAGGATAAAAAGTAGCCTATGTCCTTTACCGGGACTCAAAGTATCTCCATGCTAAATTTCAGCAAAATCGGTTCAGCGGTTTGGGCGTGAAGAGGTAACATACAGACAGACAGACAGACACACTTTCGAATTTATAATATTAGTGTGGATGTAAGATAAGTTTAAACTGCTTGTTTAGAATAAGTTGTTTATATTCATTTTTTTAAGGTCACAAAACATTCAAATAGCGTCCTGCATAGCTAGATATACATATAGCTAGATATAATATTATATTGTATGGTATATCGTCATGATCGTAGAATAAAGACTGTTCTGATTTTTTTAAATTTTCGGTTTATTGCATAAATCGACTTGTATTTATGTGTTTTATCGACTGTTTATAATTTTTTTTAAGTCCACCAAATGCCTGATTTATAGACTAGAAAAACGACGGATTTGATTGTGTGACCGTAGTACAACGACCCCCCCACCCCCCGCTCACCGCGGCGGATGGTCAATACCGTCCCTGTTCTACGGTTACGCGTAATTTTTACTCGTAACGCACTTTTTAATATTTTTTAAAGAATATTAAAATAGTTTATAATACGTATTAGGCATATGTAACTCGAATAAGTTCAAAATATTATGGGTAAGTGAATATCATAATATTTTGTTGCTTTGTAAAGACTTGAAATGCTGTTTACTTACGAATTAAACACTTTTGCTCCATTAAATAGAAGAACAGTAGAAAATTGATTGTTACGCGACCGAATTCAACCGAACAGTAGACTTAATTTTGTTATCCACCGTACAACGACGGATTTAATGAATCCGGCTTTGTTCTAAGGACTTACTTTTTTTGTTATATGATTTTAGTATTTACACTGATTAAGCTTTATTAAAAGTAACTTTATAAGAGTCAAAACACTTCTTTATTTGTTCTGTATGTACTTTTTTATTGACGGACTTAACCAATCGTCATTATTCTATGGATCATTTAAGGGCGTACCGTATGAACCGTCATTTTTCTATGGATATAATATGCTGGTTGGATTTGCATATCCGACGTTATTCTTGGCACACAATTTAACATAGGTCGTTTTTCGATAAAAAATAATAAAGATATTTTGACACTTTCAATTGTAATTTAATTTAACCGTAAGCATAACGCTTATTTTAAAGCCTTTTTTTTCATTGATGTTTAAAATTTCTTATATTTTGGCTTTTTGAAATTATTTTCAAAACGTACAACTTTGATAAGTTTCATCTTAAGAACCGCACTGCTGATATAAAGCAGTGCGGTTCTTAAGATGAAACTTATCAAAGTTGTACTCTGCAATCCCAATGTCACTTATATGCTTGTCTTGTATAGCATGACATATTCTAAGAGTACACAATATAACAAATTGGCTAAATAAGTTTTGCTGCTTGAAGAAAAAAAAGTAAGTTCTAGGTAGGCACCCAGCACTTACATATATTTTTTAGCGGAGCAGACACCTGTAACGCAATGGCGTTACAGGTGTCTGCTCCGCTAAAAAATACGTATAACGACAATATTTATACATACATTTATACGACAATATTTCAGCTGCTCCTTGTGGTAATGACCACAAGTTAGCAAATGCAAGATGTATGGAATAATGCCTTTTCAGAAGACGTGTTCCAGAACCATCTCATAAAGGTGCATATCACCAAGATAAATTAATTGCCTCCATTTACATTCCTGAATAAAATGACGCCTATTGGGGCAAACGAATATCCTCAATCAGAAACCTCACAAGTTCTCAGCAACGTTAGATTCCCAACAACGTTTACTCCCAGAAAATATTCAAGATTATTCTCAAGTGTTAGTACCCAAAACTCCAACTGCATCACCAGTAAAAAGACATGCAAAATGTCATGACCCGTTTTGTTGCCAACATGAAACTGATGATTTTTTCTGCCCTTCTGTATCTACTATTAGCACATACTCGAATCCATCATCTCCATCGTGTTCAACGATCTTAAAGAACAGAGGGAAATTAAAGCGCGCTAAAAAAAATGAAAAGTGGAGAGAAATAAAACTAAAAGCTTTAAAAAACTTATGCAAAACGTATGTATTAAAAAAAGGGCGTATAGTCGATGCTACAACTATGAAACCTCCATGCCAGTGCAAATTCCAACTACTAATGAGATTTTCACTAAGTTTTGGCAACTTGCTAGCAAAAAACAGCAATGGTTGTATGTAGCAAACTATATGTAAATACTATTTAATATTATACTTTAACTGTCGTCTGAATGTTCGGTTTTTCGGTCTTCTATAGTTAGCTACATACAACCATTGCTTTTCTTTGCTACCAAGTTCCCAAAACTTTGTGAAAATCTCAAAACGCTCTGCGTTTGAAATTTTAGACGTGGAGGTTTCACGAACACGACGGAGATGGTTGGTTCGAGTATGTGCCAATACTGCCAATAGTAGATACAGAAGGGCAGAAAAATCAACAGTTTCATGTTGGCAACAAAACAGGTTTTCAATTTTGCATGTCTTTACTGGGGATGCAGTTGGAGTATTGGGTACTAACACTTGAGAAGTATCTTGAATATTTACAGTTATTGGAGATGATGAAGTATTAAAATAAAGTATTTTTACTAAGACTGATTAGTTCATATTAGGTTTAAAAATATTAAAACGAAAGGGTTATCTCTATTATAATAAGTATTTTACTTGTTTAGACAAGTACTGTTGTTAGTATAGTTAGTAGTATAGAAGTTATAGCATTTTATAATAATATTATTTTTAAATATATATTATACCGTATAATGTACGTTTATTTTTATATGCACGTGGGAGAGCCATGCTTTGGTACGAATGGGCCGGCTCGACCGGAGAACTCAGTGAACTGGCACTCGGCGAAACACAGCGCTTGCGCTGTGTTTCGCCGAGTGAGTAAGTTCACCGGAGGCCCTATTCCCTTCCCTACCTTTTCCCTACCCTCTCCTATTTCCTTCCCTACCCTTCCCTACCGTATTGCCCTATTTCCTTTTAAAAGGCCGGCAACGCACCTGCAGCTCTTCTGATGTTGCGAATGTCCATGGGCGACGGAAATTGCTTTCCATCAGATGACCCGAAATTGCTTTCCATCAGATGACCCGTCTGCTCGTTTGCCTCCTTATTTTATAAAAAATTGTGTTATTTTTATATAAAAATATTTTTTGTAGAGGAATTAAGATCATTAAGTTTTTTCTAATACTTACATCAAGAATTTGATTACATATAATACTTATATTATTGTTATTTCTTACTAAGCTTAGTAAAAAAACTATTGTGGAAGCAATTAATGTTTTTTATTCCATTTCCTAGACCTATACTTTTCAAAACCGACCATAAATTTTTGTACATATACCTAGAATATTGACGGAAAGTTTCAACCGTCATGCATCTAAAAACAAAACTCCATACAATAACGTCGGTTCATTACATACGTCACATTATACTCCAGGAAATAACGACTGATGTGACTTTTTAAGAAAACTACACAAATTAGGTATTTGTCCTGTGAATCACATTATAAAATTCATAAAACAAAACCACATGCCCAAATTTCACGTCAACTAAATGGCTAGTTCTGAAAATATGAAACAAAATACGACACAAAATCTTTGAAGGGCTCTCCTGTAAAATGGCTAAATTGCAGATCCGTCTTTGTTCTACGATTGCGACGACATACTCTACTGATATAGATTTTATATATGTTTGCACAATGCACATTCAGCACAGACACATGCCATTTTCATTATTAAATAATGAAAATGGCATGTGTCTGTGCTGAAGGGCATGCAGGAGTTTTAATGCAGATTATGATTAAATTTTAATCATAATCTGCATTAAAACTCCCGCATGCCCTTTAAACCGCATCAAAGTAATAGGATCACATGAATGCATGGAGTTATAAAGTCAACATCAGTCCGACAATTTATCGAAATGCGGGGATAGCGGCATTGCGGCTCCCAGCCTCGCATACGTACGACTAATGCCATATTTAGTGCATAGTATTTTGAGATCTGCAGCGCTTAAGCGCTAATTTCTGTCATAGAATGCTGTGCAGAGGTGTCATTAATAAGTTGAGCGCGTGCAAGTTTATGATTGCTTGGTGAAACTGGGACAAAAGGCTCATGTACATATGAGCCTGCTGCCAATTATAGTATGTCCCCGTGCGCGAAAATTTTGGGATAATTAACTTGCATGGTGCAATAATAATCATTTCAATTTGTCTCTATGAAAATTTTCAGGTCGATTATATTGACTAACGACCAGGATTTGAACAAACGATCGACCTTATTCTTCCTACTGATAGTATGTCCATAGTCCTCATCCCAGATCTACAATCCTTTAGTATAGTTTCAACTTTCAGCGCAAAGATAAAATAGGCAGACAGAAATTGGAAAAGAGAAAAATAAAGAATGCTTTATTACTATAATTTTGTAAAACTTTTGTTTTTAAATTTTTTATCAAGTTTCGCATCTGTTTCAAATAATCTTTGCCTTTAATGGTAATTGAAGCGTTCTGGTATTCATTTAGCGATTCAGTTTGCATGTTCCGAATTAGTACGGCGCATAGTTTTCTTATTCAAATTCCCTGTGAAATACTTTGAAACGTTGGAGCTTAATAAAACGGAGGCATTCAAATTGATTTCAATGTAATGTTTTTCTAATTCATTTTGATGCTAAAAATAACAAAAGTGATACTTAAAGAAAAGTTTGTAAATTAGATACATCACTTTGTACATCATATACTTAGGATATAACAAGGTTAATACCTATCATCATTTTAAATTATAATCCATACCAGTATTAAGGAAGTCGGTTAAAAATGTGAAAGTCTGGCTGATTGAAGAGGTACTTGATGATTACTATTTGACCGAAATTTGCTATCAAATCATTTATTTCAAATCAAATGATCGAGATAAAAGTATAAAGGGACAAGTGGAAATTTATAAGGTACAAATGTTAACAACTCGCTTTGCAGACATGAAAAAATTGTCACATACTTTCAAGACATTCAAACTAGGCCAACTAACGGTGCCTCAAACGGAAGCACCGCTTCATTTGTTCAGGCAAATAGTCGTTATATTCGCCCCGAGCCGGTACCATGTGGCTGCTGATTCTCCTCCACCTCATCGCCCTCTCAGAGGCTGGTAGGCATAAACGTTACCTCGTGTACCCCGACGGCGGGCCCGCTCGAGCGCAGGTATGTTTGCTCATTTGACGAATCCGCAATTTTATTTGGATTGCGAAATCGTGTTTATCGAGTAGGTTTTTTAAATGTCTTTCATTTATCAACATGTTCGAGTACTAGGTTTTTTAAATGTAAAGTTTTATTATACCTTTTGTACCTTTTTGTGTTGTGAAAATAGTTAGGTTTTTTTTCAATGTCAAGAATAGTACTTGCAAAAATCGCATATTACAATTATTGAAGACACTGATTTAGTTTACGGATGGACTGGACTTTACAATGGACTTTAATAATAACATTTTTTTTAAACTTTATTCTATTTTGACCTTAAGTATTAGATGGTGACACAATCTTCTTGCCACTTATCGCTCTTCTTTTTAAATAATGAGGGCTAAAATTGCTTTACCAGATATAAAAGTGATTTTTAATCGTCAGCTGCAAAATAAAAAAGTTAATTGAAGCATTTTCAAAATCCAGACTTCAAATCTTTCTTTTGTTTTCTTAACATTTATTCCTAACAATATACCAGACCCTTACATAAACTGTTCTCTGGAAATACAAAAAGAAATTTTCGTCGTTTCCACCAGCCGCAGGGTACTTATTGGGGAAAACCTATAATAACTAATAGGGATCTTTCCTAAGGACCATAATACCTTTCCAAGAAGGATGATTGCAGGGAATTTTCCTTGGGTCGATACTTGTTTATAGTTCTTGGGCTTGTTTCGTTTTGTATGCGTTGAGTTTTTGCAGAGAAAATGAAATGCAATATTATAAAGCCTAGTAAAATTAATGATCTTTAGGGATATGGTTTCCTTTTTTATGGCCGCATAAGTACATAAATATATTTAAAAAAATTCAATAAATAACATTAATTTTTGTGCCTCAAGCCTAAAGGTCAACTTTGTCCCAATTGAGTTATGAAATGTGAATTACTGTAGATAAAAAAAAATAGAAAATCTATGTATGTCTACAGTAAAGTCATATCAGTCGTCTATCAATAATACAATATTCTTTATATTTCAGTTCATCATAGGTCTCGGTGTTCCAGTAGACTTAAAAGAAGCTTCAGTAACAGTAGGAACAGTCATAAAATTCCAGTATGACTTACCGACGAACAGTACAGAGTATACTAGTCGGATATACGGATTTGCTGAAACCGTGTCCAGGGACATGAACGGTGATGAAAAAGATGATAAAGAAAATGATAACGCAGAAAATGACATAGAAAATGATTCTAGAAACATTGATAACGTTAATGATGATTTAGAAGATAACAGTACATTAGTTGATCTAACCTTTGACGATAGAAGACGAAGATCTATTATGTACACAGAAGGAGGAGATAATAGTATAGACGAATTTAGCGTAAACACTGATATACCGTTAGAAGAAGCTATTAGAAGGCAAGAAATAATAGACCAGAGGAATCTAGGAGAGGAAGAACCACAGAGGATGAATAGATGGGACTTTTATAAAATTCTCGAGCACATGGTTGAAAGGTAAGATTACAATAGTTCCTTTTTTAATAAGTTTAGGAAACGAGTTATGATTTAACGCTGAATGGTACTTATTTTAAGATTTTTACATCTATTTTTATTCCAATAAAGAAAATAAATAAATGGTAAGAGAAATCCTGCGCTCTTTCACTGAAAGAAAAGCGACTTTTCTCTTACATCTTTTGTAACGTAATGGTGTCTTTCGTAAGTGGTTAAATAGCCTCAGTTTTTGGACCAGATTTTCTATCTTCGTCCAAATTTAATGGGAGCATTGGGTACTTATTGCACTTTTTCAGTAAAAGAAAATTCTTTTGTAATACGGTGGAGTGTTTTTTCATCCTTATTCTTTGGAAATTCATACATATACATTTTTATAATACAATGTTTCCTTTCCAGACGCACATTTTAATTAGCATTTTATTCTAGGTAAAGATTTTCTATCTTCGATGTCTTTTGATGGAATTGCCTACTCTCCCAATTAAATTTTACTGCTCTGTGAAATTACTCTTCGATAAGTGCTGAAATTCGATGAAACGCTTTGCCGCAATCCATATGCAGTAAGCGTATTTTCAAACTCCTCGGTTCAACTTCGAAGGATTATAACGTGTTTTCAAGCGTGTCATATGGAATACATTAAGAAGTTTATTACTTGTAAAACTTTATGGAAAAGCTTAGAGTGACAGATGCTGGAGTTAAGGTCTTTTGACGCGTTCTCATGTACTTATCATACTGTATATAAACTAGGTGTGGCATAATTCTTGTGAATCGTGGAAATAGAAAATTTGGAGAACTCGTATCAGTCGAAATAAAAACTATTAGAAAAAAATTAAAAATATTTAACAAGCAGAATTAAAATATAAATACAATAGAGTAAATATTGACTGAGAAGGTTCTTTTGGGACAGGAAATCTCTTCAGTGGCACTTTATACACAGCTTTTACATACAAAATACATACACGCTCTTATGAAAAAGGCACCCAAGCGCAACTAGAGCTTTAAAACTTTTTAGAGTGTAACTATACAAAAAAAATAAAATACGCGTGGCACTCGGAAACTGCCGCGGTAAAGCTATTGCTTAGCATTTTTTATCAACTTGCAATTATAATTCACATACGTCCAGTCGCACGCACACAAACACCGTGCCGAAGTCCGACCGTTGGAGTGGGGGATGTTAGGCTTTTTTCGTTTCTGAATTTTTTGATTCGGCCGCGCTCAAAGCCCGCGATAAAAGCAATGCAATAGTTTAAAAACATTTTGATAAATTACTATCAATGCGAAACAAAATCAAAATGTAAAGTATTTCGCGCTGCGTCTCGTTATGTCTCGTTTCGTAAAGGGTAACTGAATAACTCAAATTTATCTCCAGCTTAAGTTTAACAATATAAACATAAACAATAAGTTTTATCTGCTACACTGAAACTAAGCGGGAGTTGCCAAGACATTCCTAACGAGGTACGAAAATGTTTGTTTGATTAATGAAATATGGAAGTTCAAGATACAGTTAAATGGTGGTTTGATGTAAGATTTTAGCTTCGGACAAACTATCCTTCGATCGGGGATTCTTGGAAATGCTATTGTATTCTATTGTTGTCGCCGGTGCTCGTATGGGGCTTGAAGGAATGGCAATAGCCCATGAAACTTTTCTTTTCTTTGAATTTTAATTTCGTTAGTCTCGCTAAAACTCGAGAAAGGCTGGACCGATTTGGCTAATTGGTCTTGAATTTTTCTTCATTTGGTTTGACTAATTGACCTATAGAATAAAGTGAGGCAAATATTGGATTTTAGATATTCTTTTGCATGTTGCATAATACCTGTAGCCGTTTATATCTATAGACCAACGGTGGAGTCACAAAATATTAAACTAAAATTTCTATTCAGTTCCAGAGTTATAAACTTTCCTAACGTATTCTATTCTCCATACAAAATCACAGGACACAATAGACTTCGAATAAAGTATTAAAGTGTTCAAAATTTCCAGGTACGGCTATTCAGGCAGACCCTGCCTGCTCAGAACCATCTGCGAGGCGGCCGCCGTACCTTTTACCTACGAAAACGGCTTGCTTGGAGAAATTGGCCATATATTATTCACGTAAGTGCTTCCAGTATAAAAGCATAACAGACTTTAGTCACTATTCGGGATCTAATACAGCTGAGCCTAAATTTCGGCTTATTTTACCCGACTGTAAGAGGAGTGGTTTGATTTTTAAATGTATGTAAATGAAGACTTACCAAAAGTGAACCTTTTTCTTCTGTCTAAAGTTAACATAATATTGTATCATTGTCATAGCAATAAAAAATGGCGCTGAAAGAAGGAAGCCAAATCCTGGATTAATATTACGATTTGGCTAATCGGTATTCACTAAGCCAGATCTTGAAAGTCTACCTCTGAAGCCAAATCTGGCCAAACTAAGGATAGTATTATTTACCTAAGCCTAGTCTTGGTCTATCTCTTCACTAAAGCCAAAGCTCGGTCCATCCCTTGATTAAAGCCAAATCCAGTCCAAATTCTGAACCAAACCTGGTAAATTCTTTACTAAAGCCAAATTAAGGCTGCATATTATTTACCTAAGCAAAGTCTTAGTCTATCTCTTCACTAAATCCAAATCTTAGTCCTTATTTTTGCTGAAGCCAAATCCTATCCAAACTCTGCACTGAAGCCCACACTCTACATTTCAGGCCATCAACGACAAAGGACAGTTTATCCCACCACACGGACAATGAGTACCACGCAGCGGAACGGCTGGGCAGATCAGCTGATACATCCAGCTGTGAAACCCTCTTCCCGGAGTGCGAAGACTCCATCCTGGATACCTTCACTGGAATTGGCATGGACACATTACACAAGTTTGGGTTCTATTAATAAAGAGTTAAAGGTTATTTTGTTTTATTCTCGTTCAAGCCAGGCTTAAATAACGGGGTTGTTGAAATAACACCAGAGTTCTTTCCTAGTTCTTAGGCCTGATGAAACCACACTCCTTATGGTCAGTTCACCTATGATATTCAAAAATAATTATTATTGACCTTATATGGTGAACAGTAAAGCTGCGCGTGCACTGGATCGGAATCGGAGCGTACGGAGCATACGGATTTGTTGCTTTGTATTGATTTGTATGGTACTGCTAACTGCGTGCACTGGATCGGCATTTCTGCGCCTGAGACCGGAATTTATGCCGATGACGCCATCCGCAGTGAACGCGTCATTCGGATTGCGAAGGTTTCAAGTACTGACGTGTTTGCGACGACGCGACGGCTATACGTAAATACTTATTCGCGATGAATGACGACATTTTAATTACTTTAGTGCAAAAATATGAATAACTTTACAATCTAAAACATCAACATTATCATAACCAACTGAGGAGAGACAATATTCGGGATGAAATTGGGAAAAAAATATTCTTTTTGAGTTTATATTATGAACCCATATCTTTCGTTTCCTCATTTCTCTTTTCCTCTTCTGATAAAATACAGCTAATTACAACAATATCCTCGTCACTATCCTCCATAATGCAAATTATGCACGTTAACAGGCTATGACGGACTAAGAATAACTAAATTGCCGATACCGAATCCGAATGCAGTGGACGCACCTCATCGGCATTTCGTAAATGACGACGCTCCGTACGCTCCGTACGCTCCGATTCCGATCCGCAGCTTAAAGCTGCGCGTGCACTGGATCGGAATCGGAGCGTACGGAGCGTACGGATTTGTTGCTTTGTATTGATTTGTATGGTACTGCGTGCACTGAATCGGCATTTCTGCGCCTGAGACCGGAATTTATGCCGATGACGTCATCCGCAGCCGCGTCTATGGGTTAATTTATGTATTTAGTGCAGAGTCAAAGCGCATCGAAACAAAGTATCAAAACTGAACATAGCAAATCCAACCTTAACTCCAAAGCGTTAACGCACACATTTCATATATATGTCACCGTAAGATTGTAAACACCGCGAGATTGTAATATGACGAAGTGATGGATTGTAAAAAAACAGTTTTCCGGTGATTTTAAATTAATTATTTCGTATTTAAAATAACTTCAATTGCCTGAATATTTGATGTATAACATTGAATAAAATTTAGATATATTTAAAGTGCAATTTGAATTATAAATAAGGTTAATTTTAACAACCGAACATTCAAACAGCACTTTAAATACATCTAAATTTTATTTTATGTTATACATCTCATACCTTTTGGCATTGAAGTTATTTTAAATACGAAATAATTAATTTAAAATCTCCGGAAAACTGTTTGTTTACAATCCATCACTTCGTCATATTACAATCTCGCGGTGTTTACAATCTTACGGTGACATATACATTAATAACTAAATTGCCGATGCGGAATCCGAATGCAGTGGACGCACCCCATCGGCATTTCTTAAATGACGACGCTCCGTCCGCTCCGTATGCTCCGATTCGATAGTTGATAAAATGAAAGTAATGTTTAATAATTAATAAGTTTCACACACCATTTTAATCCTATAATCGAAGCATCAATTAGATAAGATAACAGTTGTATATTTACTGCATTCTGTGAATAAACGATTTGATTTGAAAATTTAATAAAGCCATCAGCCCATCAATTAAAAGCAATATATTATTGTATATGTATTATGTACCCTTCGCTTGTTTGCAAAAAAAAAGAACCTGTACAGTCTAAGTAGATTTAATGTGTTAATATCCCTGTTTACTTTAGGACCAGCATGCCCTTTCCGTTCGATACAAATAAGGCAACGTTTTAAATATTTTGTGACCAAAGCTGACATTCGGGGAAACCAGAAATGTTCACGAAGTTTATTTATTAAAGGCTATCACAGACAGAGCAGGTAATGTAAAGATGTATATTATAGCACGATACATCTCGATACATCTTTCTATAGAAATCGTCAGGAGACCACACACAACAGCTATAATGTATATTTTTACATTATAGCTGTTTCTATAGAAAGATGTATCGTGCTATAATATACATCTTCACATTACCTGCTCTGTCTGTGACAGCCCTTTATTGTACCCCACATGACAGTTTTCGTCATGAAATAATTTTAGCAGATTGTATCTAGATCCTTTTGGTACATAAAATTTTTGCTCATTAGGTTGTACTTTATAAAATGACTAGCTGTCCCGGCAAATATTGTTTTGCCATAATATAAAGTATTTCGCCCATATTATTTTATTGAAGTGACAAATTAAGTATGGCACCATAGCAACGTCCATCGCTATCCCGTCGCACAAACAGTGGTCGCCGTCAGTCTCGAGTTTTAATAATTTACTATTATTTATTCAACAAATTCACTTATCAGTATAAAAAGTAGCCAGTAGCCGATTCTCAGGCCTACTGTATATGCATATAAAATTTGGTAAAAATCAGTAAAGCCGTTTCGGAGGAGTACGGTAACTAACATTGTGACACGAGAATTTTATATATAAAATATTATTGCGTAAATAGCATTGATCTTCATCAATTTCACCGGCTTCCACTCTAGTTATAAAATTTTTAGTTTCAGGATCATTTTGTTGGGCAATTTCTAACCAAGACTGAGGTTCTTCTATAAGATTTGTCGAATATGACAGTTCAGGGGAATCGTGCGGTGATATTTCTATGTTAACATTAGTGTTAGCAGTATTAGATTCAGTTACTGGATTACGGCTGAGAAAATCAACATGTCTTATGTATTAAGCCTTTTTATAAGTGACTAGGATGTTCCGGTGAACTTTGTGTCACTTATAAACCTTCCCTGGACTTCCACGATCATTTTAAGGCTAAAATTAGCCAAATCGGTCCAGCCGTTATCGAGTTATAGCGTTACTAACAATTGAAGATCCATTTTTATATTTATACTAGCTGTCCCGGTGAACTTCGTGTCACTTTAAAACCTTCCCTGGACTTCTACGAATATCTTAAAACTAAAATCAGCCCAATCCGTTCAGCCGTTTTCGAGTTTCAGCGCGACTAACACATTTGAAAATCCATTTTTATATATAAGAAGATATGATAGAAGATTTGAATTTCGGGTTAGTTCTTGAACCGGTGGTAGGCCTCAATGTAGACTCGACGTTCTAGAAGTGTTAACTTTGTTATTGATTTGAGTTATTTCTAGCTAAATCCTGTTCGGTGCCCCACTCCCATTATTTTTTAGTAAATTTAGTTATTGGTGCCGTTCGGAACGCAAAATTTGTAACAAACTTTCTGAAATAACTTTTGAGGCCCTTAAACTGCCGACGTACTTCCCTTATATTGCTGGGGATATGCGAATTAATTAAAGCCTTTACTTTTGCCTCACTAGGTCTGATACCTTCTTAGGATACAGTTCTGCCTAAGTATTATTTAATGTTGGTACGAAATGTCTCCCAAGACCTGCCTTCCGTAGATTCCCAGGACTCGAACCACGTCTGGGCAGATCCATTCAGGGCCTTACCGGCTTAAGCTGCTGTCTTGATGCTGCTCCAGTTGAAATCCACCCGAAGACTCTCGATGCTATCACACCAACTCTTTGCACCACTGTCGCTTGTTTCAGGATCGATTAGTGGCAGAGCAATATCATCATCTTTCTGCTGTGTGGCAGACACGACATCGCGCAATGCTTTGAGGAGATTAGCAACAGTTTCAGCATGCATCCTGCAACATAAAATAAATATTAGCTATCGAAAACTTCATACTATAAAAAAAATACTATATAAAAAAAAACCGTCTAAAATAATAATATTTTGATTCTATCCCACTTCTGATATTAATTAATTAAAAATATAGTTATAAAAATAGTTAAGTTTGTCTTTTTTTAAATACTAGGAAAATAAAACAATTTGATTTCTAAATTCATAATTTATTTCATTAAGAGTCCTTTAATTTACCCAAATTATTATTTTATTAAATTTAGATTCTTTTCAACTCTTTACATAAATAATATTAAAATAATCAAACATCAAACATTTAAATAAATCGTTTACTTATATTATTTATAAACAAGTACCTAAATTAATAGAAAATATCAGTAAAGTACAATACTTATCTTATTTCTCTAGTTGCTCCAGTCTCTCGACACAAACTAAACTTATTCACTACTAGATGACGACCGCAACTCCGTTGCGCCAAAGTTAGTTTATCGCGCGGGAACCGCACATTTTTTCGGGATAAAAAGTATCCTATGTCCTTTCCCGGGACTCAAAGTATATTCATGCCAAATTTCAGCCAAATCGGTTCAGCGGTTTAGACGTGAAGAGGTAACAGACATACAGACAGACAGACAGACACACTTTCACATTTATAATATTAGTATGGAAGTATGGATTGACTCTCGTTTTTATACCATCCAAACGGATATTAACAGTTGACAGTCTTAATATTAAATAATAATTACAGAATCAATAAAATATTTCCGGTATATTACCGGAAGTATTTTATTCCGAAAGTATTTTAAGCAATACTATAAAAATTAGTAAATACAACGGTAAAATATAACAAATATTTTATAATAATAATCTTATTTTATGTACATTACACAAGTTACTAAAATAATAATTAACTTTAATAAAACATTAATCAGACTAGCATTTAATTGATGTATAAAATAACGAAGATCAAAAAACTATAAAATTGCAGGCGCTAAGTGTGTGACTGAAAGCACTAGCCCAACCAATTTTATAGTTTTTTGATCGTCGTTATTTTATACATCAATTAAATCGAGTGAAATAAACGATACTAACTAGATATATCCTTTGTCTTTAATTCATTACAAAAATTATCTGAAAATTCCAAACAATTTGGACGTAAGTGTATGGCAATTTCGTTAAAAGAAGATGTAACTTTGGGATTTTTTTTCTATCGAGTGAAGTTCATGATATTGTGTAATGGAATATGAATTTCAATGTGTGAGATCCTTAACTAACACATATATTTTTTTCATAATTAAAATTACTATATTGTTATGTCTCCTGTCCCCCGTTTAAATCTTGAAAATCGTCCGTTTCTTGACCTAGACCCCCTTAATTACTTTGTGTTTTTCATAAAACTGATTTCAGAGTTCAATAATTTGTTTTGATATGAATAAAACTTATTAATACACAATATTCTGTGTGTTTCCTTCAAACCTTGTAATATTACAATTAATAAATTTGTCGAATAAATATCGGTATTAGTGCTAACACTGCATTAAATTTCTTATTAAAACTAATGTAATTTAGCAATACAGTTTCTGCATAAATATTATATAACCGCAATAACATCGTAATATTAACATACGCGACCTGTTTGACATTATAAATTACGTTATATAAGTCCATAATATAATGTTACGGATGGTAGTTTTTTGTAAAGTTACTGCAAAAACCCTGTAAGTGTTAATAGCGTAATTTTTTACTCATGACTTATCCTGTATTATTTATTTTCACAGATTACTAGCTTAAGATTAAACATATTTGCATACTGATTAAACAATTACATGCACCAAAAAATTAGGTTTTATTTCATATATCAATGTTTTAAATATTTCCCCGCGTTGCCAAAATAAACACAAAAAACAGTAAATCATCGCTCCTGTAAAATTTGGATTTTTCGGGTTACCGACTTTTTGCTTGGGGGCGTCGATTTGAATATTTTTAATTCTAAATAAATTATTTCAGCTAAGGTTTTAAAAATTCGGTTTTAGTACATAATTATGTATTTATTAAGTAGTTCGTGACATAAGCACTTTCAAATATTTATCCCAATTTTTTCCACAATTTCCTTAGATTCCTCGCTCTTATAGATAGCATCGTGATTTTATATTATAGCCTCAAGCCTTCCTCAATAAAGAGACTATCCAACGCAGAAATATTTTTTTGATTTTTCGAACAAAAAAAATAAACAAATTCTTCTACTTCCTAACAAGATGTTTTATATTATGATTTTCCCAAACTTTAAACCCACTTATTTATAATGAATGGTAAGTCGTATAAATAGAAGTGATATAATTTTTTATAGAGTTTTTAATGATCTACAATCTTGTCGTACAGTATTTTTTATACAATTTAACTTTTGAAAAAATCGGAATAAAACATAATTTTCGGACATTTGACATTAAATACTTTTTTAGAACATGGTATACTTAACATCACCACAAATTTTCAGATCTAAGGTCAATGTGTCGAAGTCCGTCTGGGAGGTAAGTCCGTCTAGCGGCAATAACTTCCATTCCACGACTAGTTTCATATGGCTCAGTGGGTAAAACAATATTGCAAAGTTAGTTTGACCTAAGAAACAGATATATCGCTACTAACTACCTGTTACGAAAAAAATGATCTCAAAATTTTTTCCCGTTTTGTACTCGCAGTCAGAGTGTAAGTCTCTGACAAAAAGTGGAAATAGAAAGGAATTTTTGGAGTTTCTTGGATTACATAAGTAATTTAGTGATCCTTTTACTTATTACTGGTGTTCGATTCGTTAATATCGCTTTAATTTCGTTATTATCACCTGCAACATGTGTCTAACCTAAAATTGCAATAATTGGGAAGTCCGTCTAGTTTTCATAAGGAAAGGCCGTCATATGCCGGTCTTGCCTCGAATCAGATATTGTCAACCTTTTCAAATATACATGTCTTTATTGTTAATTTGCATTTCAACTTAGGACTACTAAATCATACCATTGCCCAAATTTTGGGCTGATAAAAATTGCAAAAGTTATAAACAATAAAGTAAAAAAAAGAAGGTTTTGGTTTTTTTAATATTTCAAAAACCAAAAATTATTTGAAATAATCAAAAATTGAAAAAAGATTCTTTAAGAGCAGGAAATTTCCTTAAAAAAATCCTACCTCCCGGACCAACAACCCTTAAAATTTTAATTGAGCGGCGAAATGAAAATGTTTGCAACCACTTAGACTAACGATATGCCGGACTTGCCTTAAAATGATATAACATTAATTTTCTCTGGAATGCGAACCTTATTACCGACACCTTAAATACATATATGAATGGCCGTTTTGCGGCTTTGCTAGAAACCGTTGCCATGCATTTTACTTCACAAGTTAGGGCTATACTGCTGCTAGACGGACTTACCTCAAACTGTAAGGGAAGTCTGTCTACACGCCGAGTTTTAAAAAAATACCACGTAAGTAAAAAAATACGGCAATTAAGATTATTTTTAGATCGTTATAGGTCTAATTAATATATAGCCTATAATTTCCGATGACACAAGTTACTTTAAAAAGCGAATCTCAAGTCAATAAATTATGTTAAACTTTAATTTTAAAAAAGTATGCCGGACTTCGACACCTTATACGAATTATTACTAGGTTAAAAGTTTGAATTTTCTGTGCTAATAAGTTTACGTAAACGATACTAGAAAGCATGATTATTACCTAAAACATGGTTAAATTCAATACTCTTATTCTTTGCTAAGATATTATGTAGTGTTAAGATGTTCACCGGTTTTTTGTGTTATGTTTCATAGAGTAATGTATGAATACATTTTTAGTTTTAAGTGAATTTTCCGTGCAATAAAGCTGTCATTGTCATTTATTATAACTAAATATTAATTTAAAAATATGAAAAAAATAGGGGTGATAGAATGATACTCAGAGAAGCCAAAAAATCGAATAACATTAAAAAAGGCGTAACCGGCGTTTACCACTTTATTGCCCGGGGCCAGCGACATCTGAACACCCAGTTTTCTGACACAATATTATAAGACTATTTCCACGAAAGTTATCGAAAACTTTGAGAAAGCAAAAAGCCGCTAACAGCGAAAAAGTTGCTAGATAACCGTAAACGTAGATGTTACCTCAGCTCCATTAGTCCGTCCCAGCGGCTAGACCTGGGGAATATTCATGAAATAATTCATTTGCGTGAGTCGTGTTCTGACCTAATTCTATCTGTGGTTTTTGCTCTTAGCTCCCTAATCGTGTGTTTAGACAAGAATTTTAGCTAATGAAAACTTTAATGTTAAATTACTGGATGTTCATCGAGTTTGGGTAGATATTCGCTCTGGGTATACGTAGGTATATTATTGACGTGACAACGCCTTATAATTCGATATGGGCTGCGCGCACGAAAAAACATGACGCAATTTGCGGCGTTACCTCACTCTGAGGCGTTCCATTTGAGTTGTTTAGCAGAAATGTACAGTCGGGGAAAATTGTGCTTAGCAGAAATGTACAGTCGGGGAAATGAGTTGTTTAGCAGAAATGTACAGTATGGGAAAATTGTGCTAAGCAGAAATGTACAGTCGGGGAAATGAGTTGTTAAGCAGAAATGTACAGTCGGGGAAATGAGTTGTTTAGCAGAAATGTACAGTCGGGGAAATGAGTTGTTTAGCAGAAATGTACAGTCGGGGAAAATTGTGCTAAGCAGAAATGTACAGTCGGGGAAATGAGTTGTTTAGCAGAAATGTACAGTCGGGGAAAATTGTGCAAAGCAGAAATGTACAGTCGGGGAAATGAGTTGCTTAGCAGAAATGTACAGTCGGGGAAATGAGTTGTTTAGCAGAAATGTACAGTCGGGGAAATGAGTTGTTTTGCAGAAATGTACAGTCGGGGAAAATTGTGCTAAGCAGAAATGTAAAGTCGGGGAAATGAGTTGCTTAGCAGAAATGTACAGTCGGGGAAATGAGTTGTTTAGCAGGAATGTACAGTCGGGCAAAATTGTGCTAAGCAGAAATGTACAGTCGGGGAAAATTGTGCTAAGCAGAAATGTACAGTCGGGGAAATGAGTTGTTTAGCAGAAATGTACAGTCGGGGAAATGAGTTGTTTAGCAGAAATGTACAGTCGGGGAAAATTGTGCTAAGCAGAAATGTATAGTCGGGGAAATGAGTTTTGACGTGACAACGTCTTATAATTCGATGGAGCTGGCTGCAAGCACGAAAAAACATGACTCATGCGGCGTTACCTCGCTCTGAGGCGTTCCATTTAAGGCTTGAAGTGCAAGCGAGAGCGCGGAACGAGCGACAAAGAGGCACGTTGTCACGTTCAACTATCGTCAGTAAACCGACTTTGCAGACAACCGTTTTTTTTTAATACTAGATGTTGCACCAAAATTCGTTTTTCGCGCGGGAACCGTACATTTTTATGTTAAAAAGTATCTTATATCCTTTCCCGGGACTTGAAGTATCTCCATACCAAAGTTCATCAAAATCGGTTCAGTGGTTTGTGCCTGAAGAGGTTATAGACAGACAGACACACTTTCGCATTTATAATATTAGTATGGATGATGAATATACGCCAAACTATTGTTAGGTCATGTTGTTTCGGCATCCTACAAACCTAAAACTCCACTAGGTATTCCACTAAAAACCATAGTACAAAAATATTTTCGGATTGGTTTACGCTCGGTTCTTAAAATGTACGCGTATTTTGCATGTTCTGTTAACACAACAGCCCCTATATTTTGTTCCCGGTTGCCCGTTCCCTGTTCCCGGTTCCATGTTCCCAGTTCCCTGTTCCCGGTTCCCATAATAGAACGCTTTTCCATTCCCAATCCTTGTTTATTTTCTTTCGCCCGTGATCGATACGTAAATTATTACAAAGTAACAGAGAACAAATATTGTTTGTGGCGAAGCATTTGTACGCAAATTGTTGCAAAACAGCACAGAAGTATAATTCTTTTTGTACTTATTTTCTTCTTAGCGTTATTGATTATTCAGTCTTTGTTGTTATATAATTATTATGTACTAGATGACGCCCGCAACTCCGTTGCGGCAAAACTCATATATCGCGCGGGAACCGTACATTTTTCCTGGACAAAAAGTGTCCTATGTCCTTTCCCGGGACTCAAAGTATCTCCATACCAAATTTCGGCAAAATCGGTTCAGCGGTTTGAGTGTGAAGAGGTAACAGGCAGACAGACAGACCGACACACTTTGGCATTTATAATATTAGTACGGAAGTATGAATATGGATAGCCATTTAGATATAAAAGATACCCAGATATTATGTATTTAAAATATAACACTGTTGAGTAGAATATAAGCTTCTTAAAAAAGAGTTACAATCCTATGGATAGGCCAGCTGAGTGATTTCAATATTGTCTTACTGCCATTTCAAATCTGTTTTAGCGTGTCGTTAAGTCGTTCGCTAAATCATTCATTTATTCTTGCGTTGATTAGCTGTTAAAGACGAATTTCCGTTTATGAGGCATTTGAAAAAGACAGGGCTTTTAACTTAGTTAAGGATTATTTGGTCGCTGTTAAACATTTGTGTATTAACCCACAACTTTTTGTTGTTGAGTTATGAATGCAGTTCTGTTCTAAAGAACATGACAGCATTCAATACTCAATACGTATTTTTGTGGGATGGTACACAAATGCTTAACAGCGTCCATTTAAGACTCAAGGCTCAAAGACTTTATTTGTAAATCAAGTAATATAAAAAATTAGGTGTATAAAAAGTTTCATTCCTTAAACTGTATGAAAATCATATATTATTTCAATAAACTTGTCCACGTTTTGAAGACAAGTTTCCTATAATACGAGTAATTGATTATAACAATATCAATGCAACTTAGAAAACAAGTCTATAAGGGAGTGTCCACACTGGTAGCCGCAGTCGCGTCCGCTAAGGCCGTGTCTATACGCAGATATGTATGGTATGGATTCGCTTGCTGTGTCTTCGCTCACATCGTTCAATGGGCTAGAAGAGAAAAGTAAATGTCTTAGAAATAGTCTTAGAAATTGTTGTTTTTTATTAGCTTAAAAGTAACATAGAAAACTAAACAACATAGAACACTAAAACTATAAACTGAGGCAGATCAAAACAACGACTCGTTGGCAGTGTATCATGAAATGCGATGAAATTACGCCTTGCTCTGTAGAACAAGTTTCCTATTTAGGTGCACGGTCTATCACACTCTTTATCCCAGCAACGAGAATAAATATAATCGAACACTGCGCCTTCCCCTTCCATTTTTGACGAGCGATCTTACCACTCGTCCTTTGAAATGACTTCTTTTGGTCGATAATAATTAGCCTACATAATATTATATTCAAAGAAATTGATTCATCGACCTACGTTATTTGGTAGGGCTATATCAAATTACGTCAGTCAGCCACATGCCGGCTGGAATAACCGGACCAAATAACATAGGTCCTGTCTATGAATAAACTCTGATAGTTACTTGAGAACAAAGCTGGCTATCTCATGCAGCAGATCATCATCACTATCGGAGTGGAGCGGCTCCGCGCCGAGCCGGCACAGCGTCTGCAGCACACACGACGTGCCGTTCTCGCCGAAACTGGAACAACACAAGACCGTTACGACGCGACGCGTTTTCTGCGCGCTTTCTGCTGTGTTTGGAAAAACACGCGAGCAGAATCCGCGCACAGTAAACGCGCACGTCTGAACGCGCCCTTATAGAACAAAGAACCTATTGGGCCACTGGTACACCCACAGGTACATCCATATCAGAAATTAATTTAAGGGCAGATGGCGGATCGACGTTATTTGGTCGAGTTATGTCTTTTCAATGTACAGGGCCTAAGTCGTGCTAGCTGTGCTCTGTCGGCTCGGTTTCACATCATTTACCTTGATCGTAGGAATCGCAGACACAATAGATTTTTAATTGTTATACGACAGCCGTGTGCCGCTTGGGGATTGATGGGTCAAATCAACTCCTCGGATAGTAGCTAGTACCTAGTAGTGAAAATAGCAGTGACGAAAGAGTCACTCATGACTTCTGTGTTTTAGAAACATCATGAATTTGCCCATAAAATACAAAATGTTAGTGTAAACACCGTTATCCTTGAAACCATCAAATGAGCCCGTCAAAATGAACAACTTTTTCTATGAGAACAATCCAGGGAACTCAAAAAAATCCGTCTTCATACCCATTATAATTTGTATAAATTGCCAAACCAGGCATCCGTATGGGTATGAAGATGGCAATTTTTTTTTGAGTTCCCAGCATTGTTCTCATAGACAAAGTTGTTCATTTTGACGGGATCATTTGATGGTTTCAAGGATAACGGTGTTTACACTAACACACTGTATAATACTTGAGAAAACGTTACTTTTTAAGCGCTGCCATATTTACATGTACAACAGTAAACTTCTATATTATAATACACGCACAAAATTATTACTCGTATCATACAAATAATTTATGTTAACACTATGTATACAGGGTGTAACAAAACTAGGTGATAATAATTTAGGGTGTGTATGTGTTCCTTGTAGAGAGTTCACTATGAAAGTAGCAGCGCTGAAAGACCATTTTTTCACTTTTGTATGGGCCGAGCCCGAGCGTCACGAGTTTCCATACAAAAGTTAAAAAAATGTTTTGTCTTTCAGCGCTGCTACTTTCACAGTTAACTCTCTACTAGGAACACGTACACACCCTAAAGTTTTATCACTTAGTTTTATTACATCCTGTATAATTGCCTATTTTTGCTACTTTTTTGTGGTAAAACTGTGACAATAGTTGATAGTGATGTCGGTCTCATCAAAAACGGGTTTGTGTTAATAGCTCCTAGGCCTCAAAGAGGTAGGGCGGCAACTTAAAACTTTGAAGGAAATATTGCGTGCCGGCATTATCACAAGATCTAAACGTAGGTTCCAAAATAAAACTCAGTGTATTCCAATTGCAGCACTAGAGCGCATTATGCAAAATAAAACTCTACCTTGAATTTTATGCCGCATAATGCGAAGTAGGCTCAAACAAACAATTTGTCTTAACACACTTCGAAATTGTGCGTTACTGAGTCGTATTATGCTTTGCAATTGAAAAACACACCCAGCAAGCTGGCAAGTGCTGAGGATGTCATTTTTCTGATACCAGTATGTACTGGAGGTGTGCCATACATGAGACAAGTGTGACGTAATTATAATATAATCCCAGAAAGTCATAAACGTCAATGCACTGGTGTATATTTGGGAACAAATTAACTATTAATCTTATATCTAAAATTCTCGTGTCACAATGTTTGTCCACGAACTTCTCCGAAACGGCTTTACTGATTTTTACTAAATTTTATATGCATATTCAGTAGGTCTGAGATTCGGCTACTGGGTACTTTATATATTGATCAGTGCATTTGTTGAATAAATAATAGTAAATTATTACAACCTGAGACTGACGGCGACCATTGTTTGTGCGACGAGATAGCGATCGACGTTGCCATGGCGACATACTTATTTAGTCACTTCAATAAAATAATATGGTCAAAATCTTATACATAAAATTTTCGTGTCACAATGTTAGTCCACGAACTCCTCTGAAACGGCTTTACTGATTTTTACCAAATTTTATAATATGCATATTCAGTAGGTCTGAGAATCGGCTACTGGGTAGGTACTTTATATATTGATAAGTGCATTTGTTGAATAAATAATAGGTACTAAATTATTACAACCTGAGACTGACGGCGACCATAGTTTGTGCGACGAGATAGCGATCGACGTTGCCATGGCGACATGCTTATTTAGTCACTTCAATAAAATAATATGGGCGAAATACTTTATATTATGGCAAAGCAACGTTTGCCGGGACAGCTAGTTTAAATATAAAAATTAATTAACACAGCGTCGATTGTAGACGTCATGAGCGCGTTATTTTATACTGGGTTAAGTTTTGGAACTTACGCCATAATATTATGTCTTCAACCTACATTCCTGCGTTGACAGCTTAAGTATCATCATTATTGCGTTATGACTAAACACTAAGTTATGGGCATAGTTTCAAGAACAAAAGTTATACGTTCATTGACATATTAGTTTACTACGCTACCCGTTTGTACTTAAAGAGAAATTGATTCAATGCATAAGACCAACGGTAATTGGTCGGGCTTAAAGTCATATGAAATAACGTCTAGCATTGACTTGACTGAAACCGACTTTATACTGTATATTATGTCAATGTGTACTTTTATCTTTGTGGCTACAAGTGTTTTCCTCGTGTTAAAAATTACTAGCAACTTAATCGTAACGTTATGAAAATCTAATGCCAGATGTTTAAGGTCTGTCAAAAACTTTGACTGTCGTCTATCTTATAAGTTAAAACAGAGTAGACAGAACTAAGGAGTACTCGACTTCAAACAAACGGGCGAATATACGCGAGATGGGCGGGACTGTCACTTTGAACACGTTTCACAATGCTGGGTAACGCATTGGTATAGTCCGTGCAATCCACGAAGACGCGCCCCACCAATTTTTGGGTGAGCAATGAGCATCTTTTTCTTTGACCGTGACGATTTTTCTCAATTGGTATATTTATTGTAGTGTGCGCGTGCACTCATAGGTAATTAGTGTGTACCGATAACACTCAAACATTGGCGAAAGCTTGCACACTTCCACTATAAACGATTAGGAGGAATAGTGGGGCGCGTCTTCGTGGATTGCACGGACTATACTGCGCGCGCCGGCCTATATGACTATACTACGCCAAACGTATAAATTTCGAGATCTCTTCTAAGTCGGACTAATACTACTCCTTAGTTCTGTTTTATCTGCTTATAATTGCGTAGAACTTTAAATGCCTACCAGTTTAATAGTCAAACATTCTAACAACACTAGGCGACTAAAGTGCGTTCACAGTCTAACCATTCCATGCTGACATGCGTAGATGGTCAAAGCGTAAATATTTAAAGTTAACTACAAACGGTGCAGACCGACAATTATAATATTCATAGTACAATCAAACCAACCACTATCTAGCTATGTACTCCTAGTACTAACTAGATATATTATCAAGATTACTAGATGACGCCCGCAACTCCGTTGCGCCAAAATTCGTTTATCGCGCGGGAACCGTACACTTTTCCGGGATAAAAAGTATCATATTATGTCCTTTCCCGGGTTTCAAAGTATATCAATACCAAATTTCAGCCAAATCAGTTCAGCGGTTTGGGTGTGAAGAGGTAACAGACAGACAGACAGACATACTTTCGCATTTATAATATTAGTATGGAAGTATGGATATATGTTACATACATACGTTCATACAGGGTTCCGTTTTAGGGTTCTGTAATCAACAAAATTTGGTTGACTACGGGACCCTAAAACGGAACCCTAACCAGCAGATTTTTTGTATATTGGTAGGTTAATAGTTATATAATTTAAGAGTAACATTGTCCTACAAATAAAACAATCCATATTTTAGGACCATCAAGTCAAAGTATGAAATCCTTTCTATCTCTGTTAGCTACACTTTCGAGATTTTTCGAAAATAAAAATATTGTTCGTCTTATCAAAATGTAGCTACTCACAAAAAATTAGCTTGTTAGTAATCACAAGAAAATTTGTTCTAGGGCTTCCCTCATTATTAGATTAGTGTATTCCACCCGAAAATCTTATTTTGGGGTGTATCTGTAAAAGTATTAGCTTCCCTCAAGGTAAGAACCCACTGGATTTCCTCTTCACGGCCGCGAGAATTTTCTAGTCCACAAAACACACAAACAAGTCAACTTCAATCAGACAAACTTTCCAATTGAACAAGTCGAGATATTTACTGCCAGCACACATTTCCTCGTGCAAAAAAATATAACTTTCCATCGGAGTTTTTGCATGAACAAACAGCGATAAATAACGAGCGTGTATCGAAACCAATTTAAGAAGAAGTTTTGGACCAACGCGTCTGGAACAATCTCGAATCTTTTTGTTATTTATTGCCATCATCAGTCAGAATCTTGTCAGAGCAACTTTGAATCTATATTTTCGATATTCGATGCTAACCTCCTTACTTACACAGTGTATTTAAGCTGAGGCCGTAGACAAAGTCCCTTTCGTTAAAAACGATGACGAAATTCGTTATCAAAATGTATGGGATTTGACATTTATCTTCGCAAGCGAAATGTCATTTAGCGATGACTTATTTTGATAACGCATTAACCGCATACATTTTGATAACGAATTTCGTCATCATTTTTTAACGAAAGATACTTTGTCTAAGGGGGCTGATCGCACATTTGTCAGCACCGTACGTGCTGAACACACCGCGTGGTTCACGAAATGCGGCGCGTACGGTGCGGACGAATGTGCAAGTTTTTACATTATATCATTTTTTTTAAAGAAGGCAGGTCGCTATAGCCCTGACGTCACTGCGACCCATGAGGATCTATTGTGACTCCTTCGCACTACAGAATCATCCCCAACCCAATACTGCTCATAAATTGAACGATATGGTTGGGGTTGGTGCCACGAATTTCCTCTGTGGATGAGTATTTGTGGCGACCAAGGTGCCTGTTCCTGCTCTGTAGTAGAGCAGGACAGTCGAGGAGAAGGTGAATAGGTGTTTCATCCTCCTCCTCACAGAATCTGCAAGTCGTTATGCTACAAATACCCATTCTGTTTAGGTGTTTGTTGAGCTTGCAGTGCCCAGTTAGGCTTCCGGTAAGGATTCTTAATTGGTTCCTACCCAAGGTGAGCACTAATTCTGATAGTTTCTTGTTGAAGCCAGGAATTAGTGCCTTGGAGTGTTCAAGGCCAGGGGTCTCAGCCCATTGCTTCCTGCATAGTCTGTGACCCCATTCCTTGAGCACTTGCTTTGTGGTATTGGGAGTTATACCACAGACTGGTTCTGGGCCATATATGAGACTCTCGGCCCCAAGCCTAGCCTGTTCGTCAGCGGTTTCATTGCCGGGGACGTTACTGTGGCCCGGGACCTAGGCGGATGTTGTTGTTCCTTCCCAGCATGTTTAACGTCTCAATGCATTCCAGAACTAATTTAGACGAGACTTCTGCGGCAGTCAGTGCTTTAAGTGCAGCTTGACTATCGGAGAAGATAAAAACATTGTTTTTAGCTAGGGCCACTTCCAGGCTTTCTAGTGAACAACCGAGGATAGCGAAGACTTCAGCCTGAAACACGGTCGCAAACTCCCACAAACAGGCGTATTTGCCTTTCGGTGGCCTGCCTCCGTAGAATCCGTACATTATTTCATACAACGCAAATATATATTTAGCAAAATATATTTTATGATATTAAGTAAAGAAGTCCATATTAATATCATAAAATCGAAAGTGTCTCAGTCTGTTACCTCTTCACGGCCAAACCACTGAACCGATTTTGCTGAAATTTATAAAGGTTACTCGAGCCCTGGGAAAGGACAAAATAAAAATTATTTTAATTTTCGTTGCAGCAAAATATAGGGCTCCAGTATGATAAACGCAATTTAGCGGGAACATGAGAACGACCAATATCTAGTATTAAAAAGCTCGTAAGAATTTAGTTATGTGTTTCAATCGAAACATAATGTTACAAACTACTGGATCTTCTTCGATGAAGTTTGGTTCAGTGAGTAAAGAGCCAATAAATAAATCAAATATCTTTTTATTCAAAATGGGTATCATGATACTCTTTTTGAAAGTCGAACGAAGAAACTACGTTGTCTACCACCAGTATGGAAAGTATATCGCCATATACAAGGTGGGTAACATCAAGCTTTCAACAAAATTCTTACCTATTCAGCATGTCTTCCACATACTTATAGAAGTGGTACAATCTAGCATCATTCACGTAGCCTTCTATATCCCTCTTCTTTCTTGCATTGCCACCATCTATTTCTCTCTTTCTTGCCTCTTCTCCGTGATTAATGCCCCTCTTCTTTCTTGCCTCTCCATAGTTCTCATTGCTTTCTTCTCTTGCCTCTCCATCGTACCCAGTGTTCGCATGGAGAATGTCTACGGGTATCTGAGTTCTGTTCCAAGGAAGCTGAAAGTTGGCCTGGATAGCCCAGTTTATGTTCACTTGCTTGACTGGACTGGGTGTACCGACGCCTATGTTCAGCTGCGAATTATAAATTATATTTATTATGTCAGGTATAATATACAGAGTATAACAAAACTATGTGATAATACTTTAGGGTGAGTATATTGTGTTCCTTATAATATAGAGTTCACTGTGAAAGTAGCAGCGCAAAAGGAATCTTTTGACTTCTATGTTTTCATGAGAAATGCCAAAATATTATCTCGATTTATATGTAGCATATTAGGCTCTGGACTTTTTTCTCCGGATTATAAAATAATTAACGTTGTCATAAAATGCTTAAAATGTTTACGTAAGAGTTAACTTATTATTACTTCTTACATCCAAAGCTGTAAAACATACTATACTGTACTCGGCGAAGCATGGCGGTAGCGGTCATTGACTCCCTGTCAAAAACTTGCCATTTTCTATACAAAGCCGCGATTGACAACTTCTGACACTTCATTGTCAGTCGCGGCTTATATAGAAAATGACAAGTTTTTGACAGGGAGTCAATGACCGCTACCGCCATGTTTCGCCAAGTACAGTATTATTAACTTACTTGTAACAACGTTGAATTTGGATAGAGCAGCTGTTGTCTTTTACTTCGATGCACATATTTACAATTTTCACCAATCGATGTTGTTGTTTTTATTACTATTGCGATTAGAAATACTATAGCTACACTTCTTCTTAAATTACATTTGATTACCATCGTTTTAACTTTCAAATCATTTGAGTAATTGCTACTGAAAACAATATTTTAATTGCTTTTATCGTGTGTCAGATTTTGGTCACCAACTGGAATTTATCAGATTTTGGTCACAAACTGGAATTTTACAAGGGACTATGCGTATTACTTGTTCCAACACTAATAGTGTGGCTTAGGTCCGTTTCCTGTCCGTTTTGTGACGTGTTGTTGGGTATACAAATTAGTGCAGAGCACTCTCAAGTCATATGACTTCGGTTGGCTGGGTAAAGGCGTGTTCACGCTGAAGTCTTAGAAGATCTAATAAAATAATATTATTTCATTTTTTGTTACTCTTTGTAACAAAAATGGAAAATACCCTTATAGGGTTCCGTACGTGAAGGGTGAAAACGGAACCCTGTTACGACGGACAGACTACGAAGTCTCAGACTTCGTTGTCTGGCCGTCAGTTTGTCTATCGGCAGCGGCTGCGGCATCAGAAATTATGTATTTCTGATAGCACTATAACAAAAAATACCAAAAACGAAATAAAATTAATATTTAAGGGGGGCTCCCATACAACAAATAGATTTTTTTACCTTTTTCGCTCGATATCAATAATTGAAACAGGTAGGTGCTTGAAATTTTCACAAAATTCTCAATTATTATTGGGTACATTAAAATAATCTCGTGCCATTAAAAACACCGCCTTAGAAAAGTTAAAGTAACACTGGCGTTTGTAGGTGAAGCCGGCTTGATCTGTCCAATAACACGATCTGTCCCATAACAGGATCCGTTCAATATGTTGCTTGAGAATTTCTTTCGTGGGTTTTAGGTGTGATTCGTGGATTTGAGGATCACGCACCATGATAAGGTAAAGTGGTTTTTTGTTCTAGAATAATTTTTGGTAATTATGAAAGCAGTGAATCGTGCGTACGTGATAAATGGCGTTATTGTAAACACAAATTATGTGCAGTTATTAATTTGGACTCTATGCTTGTACAAAATATGATTCACAACTATCTTTAGTAGATCTTGATGGCGTTTAAAAAATATGGCGTTTGTTAGGACTATTAAGAACTGTAATTATTATTACACTAGAACCTTAATCTGAAGAATTATAAGAATTAGTTTTTTTTGTAGGTTTGTTAGGCTTCTTACACTAGTGGAACCCGCGCGCCTTCTTTAAAATATTTGATTACCTACTTATTTAAAATAATTTTACCCTTATAAAATAATTAACTTAATATAATTCTTAACACCCTTGGTTAAGAATGATATTAAGTTAAAAATATTTTTCCATACCTTTTCATCGTAAGTGTGACTTTAAGTTCAAATCATACTTGTCTTATTAAATTAACTAAAATTAAAACTCCCTCTCTATTTCCTATTTATTCCCTAAAAATATTTTAATTACTTACAATTTAAAGGCATTAGACATTTAAGTCCTCTTATTGGAAACAACGATCTTCATTTTGAATCTTACTTCGTTATTTCACAGGCTATATTCGCTTCTGCTGTTGTGCTCAATTAGTGTGGACACTACGGATTACCGCGCTAAGAGGCAAATCAATAGTATACCCCTGGTTTATCCTTATGGAGCTACTTATAAGGTGAGGAATTTATCTCTTGTTTATGCTTCGGCACGATTGACACAGTTTGCGTTTTTAACCGACTTCCAAAAAGGAGGAGGTTCTATGTTCGGCTGTGGTTTTTTTCATAAATAATTTTCTCAATGTGTCACACCATCAGTTTTACTGTAACAGATATCATATTGTATCTATTGCGCTCCTACCATTTTCATCAGATATAAGTTGAACTCAACTCAAACTCAACTTGAGCTCGACTCAAATTCGACAGGAATTTGACTGAAATTCAACTCTTACTCAACTCCAACTAATCTCAAACGAAACACAAACTCAAATCATACTTAAATCAAACTTAACTCCAACTTATCTAAAACTTAAATCACACTTAACTCAAACTTGAGTTTGAGTTAAGTGTGATTTAAATTGACTCAAACTCCACTAATATTTAAATCACACTTAACTTAAACTCAACTCCAACTCAACTCATATTCAACTCGAACTCAACTGAATTCGATCAGAAATTGAATTGAAACTATTGACATTCCCATAAAATGGCCACTGAATTTCCACCTATTGACATTCCCCTTCCTTAGGATTCTGACTGAATTTGACAATGATGATAATCTGTTATTTCCAGCTCATCATAGGCATGTCAGTCCCCGTGCCCAACGACGACAAGATCCCTCTCCTCTTCGCGATCAACTTCCAGTACCAATACAGCCAATTCCAGAACATCACAGAACTCTCCCGGTACTACTTCATCAAGGAGGTGTCGAGGGAGGAGAGGGAGATAGACCTGGAGAACAGAGGAAACGAGAGACTGGTGTTCTACAAGTCGGTAGCGGATTTGTTGGAGATGTGAGTATTTTGTGGATTTTTCAACACAATAATAACACAATCCATACTAATATTATAAATGCGAAAGTGTGTCTGCCTGTCCCTTTTCACGCCCAAACCGCTAAAGCGATTTTGCTGGGTATGGATATGTTACCGTTAATGTGCGTAAACCAGTTAGACTGCAGATTGACAAGGTATTCTGCAGATTACCTGGGTGAGTCAGTTAAAGTGCAAAAGTTTATTCTATTCTCATTAAATTACATAAAACTGGTTCTTGTTTGAATAAAACATGTTATTTAGCTGTGGAGAATTATTTAATATAATTTTTTGGGACATAAACAAAGTAATTGATTATTAAATTTTAGTAAAATGTTACACCACTAATAAAATAATAACAGATCGTCGTAAATAAGCAATCAATATAGCAACAGTCTAGGTTGACAAGTTTAAGTGAAAGTTTTTAGGACTTTTACGAAGGAAGAGAATGCAAACTAGGTAAAGTGCAATTATAAACTAAATGTTTCATTCAAATTTCACACTTTAATCGTAATGTATCAGGGAATCTGCAGATTACCTAGGTAATGTGTACGTTAACGTATTCTGCATTCTAACGGTAACAGATATACTTTGAGTCCCGGGGAATACTAGGGTACTTTTATCCTATGTCCTTTCCCGAAATATCTCATTTACTTTATAAATGTACGGTTTTGGCGCGATAAACGAATTTTGGCGCAACGAGTTGCGAGCGTCATCTAGTTGATAGCTGTTGACTACATCCTACATAATCTCCAATCACAAAAAGTCTCAAGTTTAAAAAAGTTTCGAGCCCCTGCGGTTACTTTGACGCGCCCGATCCCGGATTATCCGTATCAGGTGTCCGGGAAAGGTTCACTAGCCTAAAGTTTACTTGGGATGTTTTTAATTTGCTACGCACTAGGTCAAAATACTTTGCAACGTATCAAGGTGACACGATGCATTTTTATTTGTGCAATTTGAACAGGCAGCACAACGATGCAAGTCTGTTAATTCAATATTTATCTTTTTGTGTACTCAATAAAGTTCAGTTTTGAAGGGGTTATTAAAAAGACACTATCGAACGAATTTCTATTAAAGCTCAACTAGTAGGTACCATCTGAAGTTACAACGCATCTTCATAAAATGTGCAGGACAGGCTTATCGCATGAGTATCGTGCATTTTTCTACGACGTATGTGTCGCAGAAACCATAAATTTTTCTGGGGACCCGTACTTAAAAACTATCCTAATCTTCTTTGTCTTTTCTTCATTAAACGTAAGCACGATAATAATTTACGGTATACTCGTGTTATTTGTAAAAGGTGAAAAATATGACTTTAAAATCTGAACATGTTATATAGTAGCATAAAAAGTAATGTAAGCTATTGGCCGAAATTCTCCACATAGATTACTTTAAACAATGAACAGCTATTAATCTGCCTGGTCAATACATTGTGGATGCCTCCCTGGAGACCAGACGGTGAAATTAAGAACCGAATTCAGGGAGGTATTGTTGGTTATAATGAAGGTTTTAAGGTGATTTGAAATCGAATATAGCATATTATGTAAAAACAGGCTATTTACTGATAGAATATTATAGTATACTAGATGACGCCCGCAACTCCGTTGCGCCAATGTTCGTTTATCCCGGGAAAATGTACGGGAACCGTACATTTTCCCGGGATAAACGAACATTGGCAAAAAGTATCCTATGTCCTTTCCCGGGATTCAAAGCGTCCCCATACCAAATTTCAGCAAAATCGGTTTAGCGGTTTGGACGTGAAGAGGTAACAGACCGACAGACAGACAGATAGACAGACAGATTTATTCCATTCTAATACCAAAAACTAATACCACTGGTATTTGTTTCAACTCATATTTTTTTTCTATTCCGAACCGATACCACTTTTTAAATAATTTAATTTAATGTACGAACGAATACCAACAACTTGAATTTGGTACAGTCAGCGCAGTCAAACCTAATCAAAGTAAATTTGTTTTTCAATATTTTTATGTAATCGTAATATAATGCTTAAAACTTTCCAAATTCACTTCACTCCAATATTTTTACAAAGGTTAGCATAGGTAAGAGTAGTTTTAGTGAATCATCTTGCTATTTTTTTTACCTGCGAGAAAGGGTGAGTTTGCTCTATTGTTCCAAAATTCGAAACAACCAATCAGAGTCAAGTGTGACTGGAATGTTGTGCTTTGACTCGGAGAGAAATTTTATCTACATAAATTCCTCAGTACATTTCCGTGCGGTGGCGGTGGCGTATTGGTATCAGAGTGACAGTGATTTTTATTTATTAAGTGAGTATATTAATTTGTTCTTTTGTATAATTTACTTCTCTTTATTAAAATTAGTGTTATTTAAAATACCTATTATTTGATTTTTTTATCATAATCCAAGCAAATGTAAAAGTTACATACAATATATAATTTTTTTTAGATATGTCTGAGGAAGCTGATAATCAGCCCTCAACATCTTCGGGAAAAACAGGAAGCTTGACTTTCATAACAAGAAATGGTGGCTTGGTTTTAATGAGAGCTGGTTACCAGTACACAAGAAAAAGGGAAAATAAAAATGGATGGACCCATTGGAGATGTGTGAATGTTAAAGAGTGCAGTGGATCTTTACAGATAAAGGTATGTTACCAACTTCTTACATAGAGTTTAACTGGCTTATTTATAATGGATTAGTGGAGCTTTATAAGGCCTTTGTAGGAAGCTTGTTAAAAAATTGGTATTCATAATCGTATTTTAGAGGTAAAAACACTCTTTATTTCTCCATTAAAGTTAATTTGATTTAAAGAAGCCATGACCCTTCTTTAAACGTTCGTTAACAATAAAATGGCCGACATCAATTCTATTCTATTTCTTTAAATGGCAATTAGTACCGATGCCGTTGTCGACAATTCTGCCATTGTCAAAAGTGAATTGGAATAGCAAGAGTAAAAAAAAAAACACTAGATAAACAAAAAAAAAAGGGAAACAAATGGCCGACATCGATCAGTTGTTTCGTGTTTGACGTTCGGTTTACAATGTCAGTCAGTTAGTATTAAAATACCTACTTTAAAATCCCTACATAGCATTGTGGTTGTTCGCGTATAAAATTGAATTTGTTATCATGCAATCTGGGAAAAAGCGGCAAAGGCCGTTGCCGTTAATACTTGTAATTCTGGTGAAGTACCACACCACCGACTAAATTAATTATAAAAGCAGCCGTTTCTTTGGAAAAACTGTACCATTTACGAAATTCTTCGTCATCCAGATAAAATGCATCGAATCTTATTAGCAGAGATTCGATGCATTTTATCTGGATGACGAAGAATTTCGTAAATGGTACAGTTTTTCCAAAGAAACGGCTGCTTTTATAATTAATTTAGTCGGTGGTGTGGTACTTCACCAGAATTACAAGTATTAACGGCAACGGCCTTTGCCGCTTTTTCCCAGATTGCATGATAACAAATTCAATTTTATACGCGAACAACCACAATGCTATGTAGGGATTTTAAAGTAGGTATTTTAATACTAACTGACTGACATTGTAAACCGAACGTCAAACACGAAACAACTGATCGATGTCGGCCATTTGTTTCCCTTTTTTTTTTGTTTATCTAGTGTTTTTTTTTTACTCTTGCTATTCCAATTCACTTTTGACAATGGCAGAATTGTCGACAACGGCATCGGTACTAATTGCCATTTAAAGAAATAGAATAGAATTGATGTCGGCCATTTTATTGTTAACGAACGTTTAAAGAAGGGTCATGGCTTCTTTAAATCAAATTAACTTTAATGGAGAAATAAAGAGTGTTTTTACCTCTAAAATACGATTATGAATACCAATTTTTTAACAAGCTTCCTACAAAGGCCTTATAAAGCTCCACTAATCCATTATAAATAAGCCAGTTAAACTCTATGTAAGAAGTTGGTAACATACCTTTATCTGTAAAGATCCACTGCACTCTTTAACATTCACACATCTCCAATGGGTCCATCCATTTTTATTTTCCCTTTTTCTTGTGTACTGGTAACCAGCTCTCATTAAAACCAAGCCACCATTTCTTGTTATGAAAGTCAAGCTTCCTGTTTTTCCCGAAGATGTTGAGGGCTGATTATCAGCTTCCTCAGACATATCTAAAAAAAATTATATATTGTATGTAACTTTTACATTTGCTTGGATTATGATAAAAAAATCAAATAATAGGTATTTTAAATAACACTAATTTTAATAAAGAGAAGTAAATTATACAAAAGAACAAATTAATATACTCACTTAATAAATAAAAATCACTGTCACTCTGATACCAATACGCCACCGCCACCGCACGGAAATGTACTGAGGAATTTATGTAGATAAAATTTCTCTCCGAGTCAAAGCACAACATTCCAGTCACACTTGACTCTGATTGGTTGTTTCGAATTTTGGAACAATAGAGCAAACTCACCCTTTCTCGCAGGTAAAAAAAATAGCAAGATGATTCACTAAAACTACTCTTACCTATGCTAACCTTTGTAAAAATATTGGAGTGAAGTGAATTTGGAAAGTTTTAAGCATTATATTACGATTACATAAAAATATTGAAAAACAAATTTACTTTGATTAGGTTTGACTGCGCTGACTGTACCAAATTCAAGTTGTTGGTATTCGTTCGTACATTAAATTAAATTATTTAAAAAGTGGTATCGGTTCGGAATAGAAAAAAAATATGAGTTGAAACAAATACCAGTGGTATTAGTTTTTGGTATTAGAATGGAATAAATCGACAGACAGACGGACAGACAGACACCCTTTCGCATTTATAATATTAGTATGGACTAATAATTTGTTAAAGCATTTACCCGATTACGACAAAGGAAAAAGGGGTGGGGGGGTTTGTTTATCTGTTCCCTTAAAACTTCAATGAGTTCTACATTCACATACATAATCTTAGAAATCTTCGTATTTCGTGACAAGAATGGCAAATTGTCATCATCATCATGATCATCGTACACTTATAAACGTAAAACGAAACGACAAATCTTTCGGTCTGTCAAGCTATGAGGCAATGTAACGTATAATCATCACTCTAGCATTTTTCTGCTCCATTTACTGTCTGTCCTGGCAAATTCGAGGTTTGGTGTTTTCTTAAATATAAAATTCTCGTGTCACAATGTTAGTCCACGAACTCCTCCGAAACGACTTTACTGATTTTTACCAAATTTTATATGCATATTCAGTAGGTCTGAGAATCCGCTACTGGGTACTTTATATATTGATAAGTGCATTATTACAACCTGAGACTGATGGCGACCATTGTTTGTGCGACGAGATAGCGATGGACGTTGCCATGGCGACATACTTATTTAGTCACTTCAATAAAATAATATGGGCGAAATACCTTTATATTATGGCAAAGCAACGTTTGTCGGGACAGCTAGTAATTTATATAATAATTATTAGATGCATTATAATTTTAATATAAGATTGTATAACACGTTCTTAACCCTAGATCACTAACCTTATTTTCCGGCGCTTGTTACTGACCTTCGTCGTATCGACTACGGCATTTTAGAAAGGCGATTAAAAGGTTTTAATCAAATAAAATGTTTACAGTTTTGTTTTTTATTTATTGGAAATGTTGTATTTAAATCATTTATACTAATTCAATAAAATAATATGGCAGATTTATTACCTAAACAGCCTTATGATTGAGATCATAGTTTGCATGACAAGTCAAGAATTGAAATCTTTACTACTACTATTTTAGACAATATTGCGGATAAAAAACTTTAAATTTAATAAAATAATGAATGCGAAAGACTAATAAAATGAAAATTAATTTAAATAATCGGCCAAGTGCGAGTTGGACTCGCGCACGAAGGGTTCCGTACTGTTATAGAGCAAAAATAGGCTAAAATTGTGTTTTTTGTATGAGAGCCCCCCTAAAATTTTTATTTTATTTAAATATTATTAATAAATATTAAAGTAAACATATAATTAAGGCTTTTGTAAAAATTTCAAGTACCTACCTGTTGTCATCATTAATACCGAGCAAAAAATGTTCAAAAAATCACGTTTATTGTATGGGACCCCCCCTTTGATATTTAATTTATTTTGTTTTTAGTATTTGTTGTTATAGCGGCAACAAAAATACATAATCTATGAAAATTTCAACTCTCTAGCTATTACCGTTCTTGAGTTACAGCCTGGAGACAGACGGACAGACGATCCAACAGATCGAAGTCTCAGCAATAGGGTCCCGTTTTTACCCTTTGGGTACGGAACCCTAAAAACTAGTTATTAATATGTTTGTGGCATATGTCAAGTTTGTACTCTCCGTACAACGATTATTGCACGTTTTGCAAGTACTTTTCGGACATAATGCACATGTTTTCCTTCTTTTTGTACAAGAGGTATATGAGCTGTATTATTTTGTCCAGTTTCTGTCGTGGAAATCGAAATATTACTTCTTTGCAAACATTTTCATGACCATCCGTTACGTAAGCTGGATCAATTTCGATAATATCGAAATTGATTAAATGTTATTACAGGTCGGAAGCGCTAGTAAAAATTTGGGAGTGAGAAAGAAGACCATATTATGATGGTCTTCTTTCTCACTCCCTGATGAATTTTTACTAGCGCTTTCGACTTGTAATAACATTCAAAGTATTGTAGTTATAATAATAATAAACAATATCAATAAAATAAATCCGCAAAAGAAAAAAATGTACAAACCTAACACAAAATGTCGCGTTACTACTAACCCTCGTCGTTTCGACGAGACATGGTTGCTGGTATGGCGCTTACAGCCCCCCCACGTATAAAATACTACCATCCGTCGCGAGGGCAACGGGTCGAAAGAGATTAGCTAGAGTATGGATGAAGTGCGATCGCGCGCACAAAAGATAGAACGAATTTTTTAAAACCGCCTCGTCGAATCGACGAAGGTTAGTAATCTAGGGTTAAAAATATTTTCAGGAAAGGCATGAATGGCCAGGAGTGCGTTCTTCGAGCGATCTGCGAGGCGGCCCAGTTTCCTGTGGCCGAGGAGGCGCTAGTGGGAGAGGTGTTGCATATACTGCTCACGTGAGTAAAACTTGATCTCCCTTACTAATAAAACTATTAAAAAATAATCAGCCAAGTGCGAGTCGGACTCGCGCACAAATGGTTCCGTACCACGAAAGTAGGCAAAAATTGTGTAGTTAATTTTTATTTTCCATTTATTATTAAAGTACACATAATATAATTGGGGATTTTGTAAAAAATCCTAGTGCCTACTTGTTGCCATTACTGTTATAGAGCAAAAAAAATAATTCAGTTTGTTATTATTTTTAGCAATATTCCGCGAAATTATTTCGCCGAATATTGCTAAAAATAATAACAAACTGAATTTTAAGCTATGGATTTCCGCAAAGTAACGCCTGATTCCATTAACTAGAGCAAAAAAAGCCAAAAAAATCACATTTGTTGTATGGGAGCCCCCCTTAATTTTTAAGTATTTTTTATAAGACGGACAGACAGACAACGAAGTCTCATATAGGGTCCCGTTTTTACCCTTTGGGTACGGAACCCTAAAAAACAAATAATTACTATCCTTAGTCCCTGTGTCAAAATGCATTCGCTAATTAGGATAGCGAAGTTAGATGTCAAATCTGTATGGGATTTGACATAATGCATCGCAAATTAACTACTGAAATAATTTTGATGGCTGATTTACACGTATTAAGTTGATAAGTAGTTAACTAAATTTTAACATAATTTTAAGTTGTTATTTGCATGTAAACACAAAATTTAGTAGCAAGTTAAAATTTAGTAAGTACTAAACTAGATGACATTAATTAGAATTTAGTTACTACTTATGTACTTAATACGTGTAAACCAGCCATTAGAGGCCAGATTTGTTTGGCTTTGCTTGGCTTGATCTGGTATATTGAAAACCACAAGACAGACAAAAATAGCGTACTTTGAATAGTTTAATGCTGCGTAAACATCTTTTGGTCTAGGGCAGGCCAATTTGATATGGTGGCGATGCACTTTTCATACTTGTAGTATGTAGTTCTATCCACGCAGGTAGTTGACATAATATTATAACTTACATAAGTATTTCTATGTTATATATTAGGCTAATTATAAGTGTCTAAACACACTAGGCCGAAAATACGCGGCGAAGTTCGGTATGATTACGCCTGCAATGTGCTACGCGTACAATATAGTACGCGACGTAATTTCAGCATGGTGTGTCATCGGTAATTTTAATAATTTATAAATTGCAGGCGTAATCTTGCCGAACTCCGGCCGCGTATCTTCGGCATGATGTGTTTAGACTTTAGACACTTAGATAGGGAAAAAACAGATATAAAACGCAGTAAATTACATATTTTATTATAAGGGTATTAACCATTTTTATCAATATAAAATTATTTTACTATATGCCTACATATTATTATTTAAAATCATAACCACACAGTGCGGTCTGGTATTGTAAATCCGTAGGATTTCGCAATCGGCTCAAAGGATTTCCACGTTAAAATGTAAATTGTGAAAAATCGTTACAGCACGGAGCACGGGGCACGTAGGACAAATATTAAATATTTGGTCCTACGTGATCGGTAAGCGACCAGTTATTGGAAAATGTCCGGATTCAAATCGAATTTTTAAGATTTCAATTCGTTAACGGCTTAGTATAGGATTGGGTGTATAGGAATGATTTTGATCGCGGCGAGGAACGATTTTTACGACAGACCTATGTCTTAAAAATTGTGGATCTATTTTGTCTTTTTTGGGGATTCGGACAAGCTTTCGCTAATCAATACTGTCTTAATAACTTGAATAATTACAAATATGAAAAGTAAGTAAGGATGAACGTTTGTTACTCCGTCACACAGATTTTGATCGTAGTTGCTACGTTAGTTTGGGTACTTGTTACTTTGAGTGTTGGTTACTTTTTACTTCAAATGTATAATATCTCTGTAACTTATTATTTTCGTGGGTGGGGCCATGTATTTAATTATATAATATTTGTTATACCAGGCCAAACCTGTAAAAGGATTTTGATGTTTAGGAAGAACTTTAAGCCGTAAAGATTTCCTCCTTCTAGATTCTTCCTACTCCTCCTATTTTCTTCTGATTAATTTCGTTGCGGGTCCCAAGACAGCTTTAGCATGTCCCTCGGGCTCCCTGCGATCATATCAAAGGGTTTTCGTGGTTGGATACCGCTGTAGATCCTGGCGACACAGGAGATACAGTGGTGGGAATGTGTGGTGGGCCAAAGCCCGTTTTAAAAAAGCCGTAAAGCTCTGTTTTGTCGCCAAAACACTTCGGTATGTTTCTGTCATACTTGATAGTGATGGGAGAGGTGGACTGTAATACGAAAACGAGGATAACTGTAACTACCAAATGAAACACCATGTGAAGTGACAACTATAATGTTTTTTCCATTAACTATTATAAATTCCATTAACTATTTAACTATAATGTTCAGAGAAAGACTGGTAAAAAAATACATCAAAAATATAAATTGTCAATACGAAGAATATGACATAGAAAAGATACTAAAATTCAAAAACAGAACTACCAGCTCTTGGTCTGTCCAGCCAGTCGCCAACAATACTGTTAATATTTTTGTCATCATATTGCATCATTTCTGTTATAATTCTCCAAATTTTCCACAGACCAGACTACGGGCGAACCTCCTTCGACAAAGACCCAGACTGGGAGACGTCGATGTCGGAGTATTTGGACGCGGCTGTGGCCGGCCGACAGATGTTCGACTGCGCCGCGATTTACAGCGGCTGCGAGGACCAGGGGCTGCTGCAGATGGTGACCACGTTGAGAGATGAATAAAATATTGTGTAACTATCTGTAGTTCTTTTTTGGAGTATATCTATATTCTATTGCGAGGACCAGGGGCTGCTGCAGATGGTGACCACGTTGAGAGATGAATAAAATATTGTGTAACTATCTGTAGTTCTTTTTTGGAGTATATCTATAGATATACGCGTAGGCCGTAGACCAACTTAATCAAAATTGCCTAAAAGTGTAGGCGCACACTAGACGACAGACGACAGCGACAGCTCCACGAGTAGACACGACGACAGGCTACGGCCGACAATTTTCATATATTTTGTTCGAAGCTCCGCACACTTGACGTCAGAGTCGCCGAGTCGCAACGACAAGCTAGGAGAGCCGCGCGCGCTCGCGTCAAGTCGCTGCGTCTGATCGCTGTGCAAGCGCACACACAACGACAGTCGCGCGTCAGTCTCGCTATGAGCTATCCAAGGTGCACGTCTTTGTTAGTGTAGGCGCACACTAGGCGACACGCGTCAGCGACAGCTCGGCGTCTAGACGCGATGACAAGACGCTAGTTGCAAACGACAACGCCGCGTCTGACGCGACGACTAGACGCAACGACAAGTCGCCCTGTTTGCGATGGCTCTAAGAGTGAGGTCCATGTCAGAGTATTTAGATGTGGCGGCAGCGTAGGGTTACCAACGTCAAATTAAAAAAAAAAAAACAGGATTTGAAGATGGAAAAACCAGGACAATTCAGTTTAAAAACAGGAAGCCTGAGACTGTCGCAGGAATTATCTCTAAAAAATAATAAAGTCAATATTTTGACCATAGAATATCGATAGAAAACCGTTGAAATTTAAAATTTATTTTTTTATTTGAGGTCGAATTTCGACCATTTGCATTGGGCAGTCTCTAGTAAATTAGAAATTAACACATTTTGAAACAGCATCGCAGCGCGGCAACGCAATTACTTGCGAGTCGTGAGGCCGCTCGTAGCGTGAAGCTCGAAGAGACGCGCGAATTTTAAAATTTAAAAACCCAGGACAATGCTTAAAAACTATTCAGGACGTCCCAGGATACTACAAAAACTAGGACATGTCCTGGGAAAACAGGATGGTTGGCAACCCTACGGTAGCGTGGCATTAAGCTTAAAAGCAACCCCTATTTATAAAGTTTCAGGAATAAGACTGCAAAATATTGAACCGATCAAATCACTGGAATTTGCTTCTCAATGAGTAGATAAACGCAGATTTTTAGTACTCAGCGGGCCGATGATGAACTATAGCTAAGGCCTAAGGACACTCGATCATGCACACACTGACAGACATACAGACACACAAAGACCCAGACTGGCATTATGAGTATTTGGACGCGGGGGTGGCCGGCCAACGCATGTTAAATTAAGTTTAAAAACAACCCTCTATAGCAGCGGTAGGCAACAGGCGGACCGCGAAGTTCGAATCTCGGACCGCGAAACACATATTGTCATGTATTTTATACCAAGTATCAATTAATACATAGATAAGGTCTACGTATACCTTTATACATAGATAAGGTCTACGTATACGTTTTTAATTAAAATAATATTTTTAAGCTACATTTAGGACAAGTGCTTTTTTCTGGACCTCGTTAAAATTTTCCCTCAGTATCCGGACCCCACCTAAAATTACTTTCCGACTTTCCCCACCGAAATTACTTCCGAGCAGGGGCTCTAGAGTCTAGAGTTCTAGACTCTAATAGGAATCAGAATGAATATTGAAAAGCGTAAATGGAGCAGATAAATCCAGGTTTTTCAGCACTCAACGGGCTGATGATAATGAACTATAGCTAAGAACACTCGATAACGTAAGCTTAAAAAAATCGAAATCGGCCCATCACTGTCTGTAGCCGCAGCTGTCAAATGCCTGTTGCGTTTCTGTCGTAAGATACATAACCCTGCAGGAAAAGATTACAGACTCATGATTTATGTCAGTTGTTCATAATGTAGACAGCTGGCTCTTCACAATGGAGTATCGTAAAGAAGGCTTAATGGACCACTCAGTAAAAGCAAAATGTTCACTTCATCAAAAGTTACTTGTAAATCAAACCATAAAACCCATTCCATTGGCAGATTTTTATTGCCCTGTATCGCTTGTACTCTAAAGTTTTATCGACACTAATAAAATGCAGTGTCGGTCTGTCGGTCTGTCGATAAATAGTCGTGAAAGACATTGTTATATCACTCCGGTAAATTAGCTGCTACCGTACTCGGAGCACGTTTCAACGATTTTTACTCGTATAGGAAATTTTATGTTGCAAGTCAACTGCAGTTTTAACCGAGTACGAAGGGTAGTTAGACTATCTATGTATGTATGTGTTCTCGTAGCGGCTAAACTGGTTTGATTCAAATGAGGTGTGAAAGATTAGCTGCTGCGAGTGACATAGGCATTTTTTCAATGTTGTATTGGAACGAAGTTCCATAACCCGCGTTCGGCGTAAATCTGAAGGCTAGACAGAACGATATTTGACCTTGATTTGACCTCGACACTTTTTTATTAGTACCTGCATGTTAGGGGCAGATGGCGTTGATAGTAAGTATTCCTGTGCGTCAACAAGATGGCGTTTTTGAAGTGAAAACTTCTTTAGCGGCGTTGAGCACTTTTGTGGGATGGGTAAAAACTGTGAAACTCGCGTCAGATTTTCGTGTTGATCGAAAAACCATACAAAACGCGTAAGACGGTTGGAGAGTAGTGTTTTGTGTCGAACTCGAACTCGAACTCGAACTCGAACGAAATGTACAGTCGGGGAAATGAGTTGTTTAGAAAAAGTGTACAGTCGGGGAAAATCGTGCTAAGAAGCAGAAATGTACAGTCGGGGAAATGAGTTGTTTAGCAGAAATGTACAGTCGGGGAAAATTGTGCTAAGCAGAAATGTACAGTCGGGGAAATGAGTTGTTTAGCAGAAATGTACAGTCGGGGAAAATTGTGCTAAGCAGAAATGTACAGTCGGGGAAATGAGTTGTTTAGCAGAAATGTAGTTGACAGCAGCTTTTTTTTTTCGATTGTCGATATTTTTTAATCGATTGTAAGGGTTTCGATTTATTAATTAAAACGATCGTTTTTTTTTATTTTTTTTAAATCGATTTTCATAAAAAATGGGTTAAAAAAATTATGCACAACGTTAATAATCAAGTTTTCACTTCTGCCGGCACTCCCGGAATGCAATCCGTCTTTTTTTTTAAATAAACAGCGATGCGTTGTTAGTTTTCTTGGGCGTCAATAGATGGCGTTTTTAAATAATTTTTTTGAGTGTATATGCATACAGGTTTTTTGAACATAAAGAAATAACTTGGTTCCATTCGGGTGTCCCTTGACACCTCTCAAGTTTTCTTACGTAGTCGGATTAAAGTTCTTTAAATCTATTATGATGAACTTACAAGACTTTGGCTATTATTAGCTAAAGTATACAACCTTACTTTAGCTAATGATAGCCAAACACATAAGAAACTTGTAAAGGGGCTAAAAATAAAGTATTCGTCTTAAATCGCCCATGATGGGCCTTGATAGTGGCAAACTGTTTATGTCTCTTATACAGAATTCAATGTGAAAGTAGCAGCGCTGATTTTTTTGTGATTTGTGGCAAGCGCCCCAGGGTCATGTTCTTTTTTATACATAACTAAAAAAGGGTACTTAGTACAGTAAATGAAGGCAAAAATTAGGTGCAACCTCCGATTTCGTTGAACCTCCATCGATTTGGATGAAAATTTGGAATTAAGTACGTTAAACCCTCTACTTTAAAAGTGACATACGTACGTATTGCGCTTTTTTTTATTTTAGGGGTGAAATCCACCCCTTTAGTTGAAAATAGAAAAAATGCAGATTTAACAATTCTGGCTTAGCTAATTGTGTTTAATTTGATAAAATAAATGTTTTTAATGTTTTATTCATGATTTATGATTAAATTATAATTAATTTTTCAATCCTTTTAGCAACCATCCCCTTAATCGTGACAAAAACATTTTTTGTATTTCTGGGCTTTAAAATCGGATAGTTACATTACATAAACAGTTTGTTTAGTAATTATGATATAATTTTTGGATAAGACTGAAATATAAACCCCTAAAAGTAACCCTTTATTGCGGAATCAAGGTAAAAATTGGGTTCAAAAACTTAATAGGCTTAAGTTTTTGCACCCAATTTTTTCAGTTTATTTACTTAGTATTAATTTCTTATTTAGTTTTTTTGCGAAAAATGTTCACCCCTGTAAACTACCCAATGTCTGAATAATAGCTTTAAGCTAAGCTTTAAGTTTTGATTTTAAGTTTTTTATCAGCTTTAATGAGTTCGAATATTTTTTCATAGTTATGATAAATTTTATTAATAAATTTCAAACATTGATGTTATTTAGTCCAAAATATTCAAGCAACGATTTCAAACTACCCTCTGTGCAAAAAATTGACGCAAAGGCTGAATCTGCTAGACTGAAATATTTAATAGACGCACATCATTATGAAAAGCCCCTCTCTTATCGAGTAGACATTTACCGTTTAGTTTAGTTTCTGAATATTGAAAGGCTTGAAAAGATTAATGTATAATATTTAGTAAGGATTAGATGGCGCCTACAATCGCACTGGAACCGTACATTTTTTCGGGATAAAAAGTATCCTATGTCCATATCCATTCCCGAGACTCAAAGTATTTTCATACTAAATTTCAGCAAAATCGATTGAACCGTTTGGGTGTTAAGAGGTAACAGATAGACAAAAACACTTTAGCATTTATAATATTAGTATAGATGTACCTATTGACAGGTTTTCCTACAATATTTGCATCCCAAATCTCTGCTTCAAAAATGTTTTCAAAAAAATTAATTCGTTTTATCACAATAGCTCTGTTAAGTTTTAAGTTATCGGATTCATTTATGGATCATTTTAAAGGTAATTTAAAAAGCTTTAAGGTCAACTTAAAAAATACTTTTTAAAGCCCTAGGTTTTTAAAACATTTAGGGTTAAAAGGTCCCGGTTTCATGGTTCTTGCAGCAAAAGTTATGCTTTAAACGTCTCTATCTTCGTTATTTTTCATCCTATAAAAATCCAAAGGAAATCAAAAGATTTCTTAAAAAATGGACACAAATTTCGTTTTTTATATTTTTTTTACGAAGGTTCAATATTTTTGAAGTTATGTTCAAAACAAAATGATATTTACGAAAATTTGAATAATTTCGATTTTAATCATTCTTTTTTTGAAAACTGAGCATTCTAAACCAAGAAAAAATTTTGACGTCATTACTTATGCTAAAAAAAAGAAAAGCCCTTGGGGATAACCATAAATTAGGATTATTGTAGAAATGGTCAACGTTTTGATTTTCGATTTTTCCGAAAAAAATATAAAGGTTCATCTAATTCTTATCCTAACTTGTTCAATTTCGATGCTATTAACTTTTTACAATGCTTATTAGAAAGGTATTTTTAAGCACTTTAAAAAGTTTTCATGAAGTATATGTCATAAAATGCATCGGTTTACCGTTATTTAAGTTTGAATGCTTAGACTTAGGTATTCGCCGAAAGAAAATATATATACAATCACCTATAGCTCACTTTGAACGAATATAGGTAGGTTTTTCAAAGTAGAAATTGTTTTTTTTTTATTGGCTTTAATTTTGGTAATTACACATTTTTCGTAAAAGCCTATAGTTTCTTAGTTAATTATGAAAAAAACGCTTTAAGACATGTTTTTTTCTCACGCAAAAACATGATCTTTGATCTTTAATAACTCCGAAAGTATTGATTTATTCAAAAAACTTAACATAACAAATTTGGCTTAGAATTTGTGTGTCTATTGATTCCTGGGGTTGTTTTTGTAAAAAAAAATTCACCCCCCGAGAAGGGTTGGCATCCACCCCCAGGGCAAAAGCGCAAGTTGGCACTATGTCACTTTTGTTTCTTAGGGTATCCCCCACCTACTTACCAATTTTCATGAAAATCGATGGAGGTTCAACGAAATCGGAGGTGAAAACCTTCACTGCCTCGACTAACTCTGTCAGCGCTACTTTCACAGTGAACTCTTTAAGGCCGTCCCCCGAGCAAACGACCTTGACCATACATTTGCCGCGTTGCCGAGATCGCACCAAAACCCTACTATTTTACTTATCTTAGTTCAAAATTGTCATAAAAAAATAAAACGGGGAATATGTAGTTTATGATATTGTCGATCTATTGGCGAGTGTTTCAAATAAAAGTAATTTGTAAATTATAAGGAGATGCTGAATGTGTGCTTGAATTTTAATAAATTCGTTTTACTTCGGAAGCTGATATCATGAGTATAATAAACAAAAATAGAAAATTTAAAACGGGGAAAGGAATGCTGATATACTGAAGATTATTGTTGAATTTTTATCATAACTTTGTAGCTTTCAAATTATGAGTTTATAAGGCTTTAAATACGGTAAATTACGGAATCTCCGCAGGGAAGGCCCTTAATATAGGTGAACTTATACACACCCTGAAATATTATCACTTAGTTTTGTTACCCCTTGGATAAACGGTATAAACTTAATTTATATTAATTTGAATGTCGCTTTGATAGATTCATAGCGAGCGCTACGATTTCATCGCGCGTCACGGGCATGCCTCACGTTTGCTGTTGACTGCGTTATAACGCATGCCCTTGATGAACAAAAAAAGGCCCAGTGTGGACAAAGCTATTGAACTATTATTAGTTCAATATGAATCTAAGCGACAATTTCAAGATGTGAGATTTTTGACAAAGTTCAAGATGTGTCCATGTCGAACGTAATTTAAAGTACATTAACGTTGTGCAGCTTCGTCTGTGATAACATTTTCCAGGTATTTGAAAACCGTTTGTATGACAAACGGGAAACGTACGACCAATATTGTGATACTTTGTTGAATTTGAAACTTATTCTTTGCTATGATAGCCATAACTTGTAGTCGTCTGTAAGAATCCATAGGTACTAATAATATTCTCGACGACCTCTGTGGCTCAGTAGTGAGCGCGTTGGTAGCTCAAGCCGGGGGTCGTGGGTTCGAATCCTGCAGACGGAACAAAAAGTTTTCAAAGTTCCTGGGTCATGGATATGTATTAAATATGTGTATCATATAATAAATCTTAAATGTATAAAAGTATTAAATATATTTCCGTTGTCTGGTACCTGCAATACAAGTCCTTCAGGTACTTACCACGGGGCCAGACTGACGTGGTATGAAGCGTCCATAGATATATTATATATCTGCCTGTCTGTTACCTCTTCACGCCGAAACGCTGATATTTTTTGGTATGGAGATAGTCTGAATCCTGGGAAAGGACATATGATACTTTTTACCAACGGAGTTGCAGGCGTCATCTAGTAAACTAATAAAATAAGAATACAGCCCTTTGACGCATACTTAGGACAACGTTTTCTTCGTTCCTAATAAAAAGGATATAGTAGACATGGAAGCACATAAACTACTTTATAAAGCGGCAAAATATGCGATTCATAATTTCCGTTTGTGTGCACAAAACAGCTATCTAGTTTAGAGATAAAATAATTAAGCTTTTGATCACACATTAATTACTTTACTAATAATATCCATACTGAAAATATTAGCAATTATATAATTAACTTTTAATCGCTATACCAAAAATCAGGCTGTCATTACAATATTCAGCGAAACTTTGCGGATTATTACAGTCAAACTAACAAATCCATTAATTTACTAATTACTGGCTCAACTGAATATTGTTTCATGTAATTCGAAAATTAGATTAAGCTTTATTTAACTGTGACGTTATTTAGCGGACGTTATACAGCGGCAAACATTGTCTATGCCAAAATAGTGGCAGTGATTAAGAAAACGTTGTAACTATATTTAGGCTGTATTTATATGTGTCTGAGCCACTGACCTCCATTATACAAGTACGCTGGACTAATGATACCCAGCTGTTTATTGTGCCTATTTGAAGCGGAATCAGCACCCCCAATGCGGTGGAAGAGAACTACATCTGACGTAACTTGCAAATGGCCGCTTAATCGCTATTGGTTGTAGAAACTAGTATTAGTTCCAAGTACTCCCACTACTGCTATCAGCGCCAATATGGCGACTTTCAAACGTTATGGTTACGTCAGATTTGGTTCTCTTCCACCGCTTTAGGGGCACTGATTCCGCTTCAAATAAGCACAAAAAACAGCTGTCATTTCAAGGGGTATCTTATGTCCAGCGTACTTGTATAATGGAGGTCAGCGGTCCGAGCGAACGAGCAGTTTGGTCACTGCACCGCAAAATTACAAGCAATAGTATGTGACGATTTATTTAAATAGCGATGCAGCGGTCACGCTGTTATTTACATATATTGCTAGTGGTGTAGCCGCCAAACCTCGCGTTTGGGCGGACGCATATAAAATACCTTAGTGTCGAAACACACTAGGCCGAATTACGCCGGCGTAAATTTGTATGGATTTTGTATGCGTTTGACATTTGCGGCGGAATTTACGCCGGCGTAATTCGGCCTAGTGTGTTTCGCCACTTAGAGAAGAGCCTTGGTCAATTCAGACCGCAACGCGACGAGGCGAGGCGAGGGGCAGCGCTGCATAAATTTGTATGGATCTGACAGATTTCAATTGCGTGAGACGTCTTGCGAATTTGTCAAATCCATATAAATTATTAAGAAAAGCGCGTTGCGGTCTGAATCAACCCACAAGTAACCGTTTCTTTGCAACGTGCTAGTGTTCTAAATTGGAAAAGAGTTGCATGCCGTTGCGCTGCGTGCGTCTTATGCTCTTATCTGAATTTTAAATGGCTACCTAGAATTCAACACTGCTTCTTGGTGTGACGAAATTTTAAGCCTATTATGTATAATTAATTATTAAAACACAAAGCTATAACGTTATAACTATATTTAGAGATCAGTGTATGGCAGTACTTGTAGTAGGGAGAAAGGGCAAGTTCGTGTGGAGATATCGCAGTCGTCTGTAGTGTGGTCGTGCCATTTGTCAGTGTCTGAAGATATTCGTCTGAAAAAAAAAGTTGTTTATTACACGGATAAAGTGACTTTTATCTTTTACTAGCTGTCCCGGTGAACTTTGTGTCACTTTAAAACCTTCCCTGGACTTGTACGAATATTTTAAGATTAAAATCAGCCCAATCCGTTCAGCCGTTTTCGAGTTTTAGCGCGACTAACACATTTGAAAATCCATTTTTATATATAAGATAGCTGTTCCGGTGAACTTCGTGTAACTTTAAAACCTTCACTGGACTTTTACGAATATTTTAAGACTAAAATCAGCCAAATTCGTTCAGCTGTTTTCTAGTTTTAGCGCGACTAACACATTTGAAAATCCTTTTATATAAATAAGACTAGCTGTCCCGGTGAACTTCGTGTCACTTAAAACCTTCCCTGGACTTCTACGAATATTTTAAGACTAAAATCAGCCCAATCCGTTCAGCCGTTCCCGAGTTTTAGCGCGACTAACACATTTGAAAATCTATTTTTATATATAAGATTAGAATTATTCGATTTTTTTAACAAATCATCGTATTATCATTGGCTCTTATTTAATTAAGAATACAGCGTTTCGAATTAATTAGACTACTGGAGATAGGTAAAAATCGTGCTCATAGATTCCGTTACATACAGCCCAGGCTAATAAAAGCGTGTTAAAAATGCGTTTATCCCATTTCACACTCAGTCCTCAGGGGTTTTTTTAAGCCCGTCCTACCCAATGGCTTTATAATAATGGAATACGGAATAAGCTGTTTTTTTTTACTTAAAAAATAAGAAAGTTATTTAAATAAAGTAAGTACTAATACTTTTCTAGTAGTCGGGACTAGTATAGATCTTATTTTTCTAAGGGCTATAAGTTTCTTCTAGTCTTATTTTATTTACACTCACCTGAAGATAATTTTTAGTATTTTGTAATAGATCTCTTGTGGGTTCTCTATGTCCTGCACTTCGCAGATCGCTCGCCGCACGCAGTGGAAACCGCTGAGGCCGTTCCTGTGATTAGTGAAGTATTAAGTAAGGACTTATAATATAATGTCATATTATAATATTATCTGAGCTTTAATCAGGTTATGTAAAGTTAAAGATTTCGGTTAAAATTACCTCCTCCATCTGCCTAATATAATTTCAATCAATGTATTTAATAGTTAAACAACGTAAAAGTTTGATTCTTCAGTTGGTACAGAAAATAAAATATATTGTTTCCGATATTTTACAAAGAACGGAGTGATTGCCTAATAGTTTGACAAGAAGGATGATCCATGCGGTGAAAGTCGGCCATGCACCTGTGACCTGATCCTTCGGAAGTCGTGTAGGTCATCCGACCAATTGAGTTAGAGTCTAAGACGGTTATTTTATAGAACCTAATCTATCTTTCTTTAAAAAAATACCACACTCCGTGCCGACTTGGGCTTTTGAAAATAGCACCTACAAACTGGTTACAACTGGATCAAACTAGTTTGAAGCCAATACCTGTCCAACAGAACCTCCATCCTCTCGTACAGGCTTCTTCGATGAACGTGGTGGTGGGGATAGAAGGAGTCGGGGGGGTCGTCCCAGTTTATTCGGAACCCTATCGCCTGCGCGAAGATCTGGGTCCACGGCACCATGTTGGCCTTGAAGTTGAAACGGACCTGGAATTGTATTATGTATAATGTTAAAGTAGGAGTGAAGAAGGAAATAAACTTTATTTGGTGCAAGACATTAGGTCATTAGATGCATACAAAATCAATTTTCCAGCTATAAGCGGGCTGATGATGATGATGGATAGTGATGAACTCTTCTCGATTTTGTTAGCTTAAAAAATACTTGTTCAAATTGGCCCACGTGCTAGGATGCCACAGAAATGCATGACTCACACACACAGTCACATTGACGCTTTCTTTGGATTCAGCTGCTTTTTGGCCATAGTTTCTTCCATACCTCTACACTGAAAACACATGGGCTCTACGTTTGTTAAACGTCATAGAAGCAGATAATATTATGCAGGTTGTGTCCTTTGTAATGTGTCACATCACAGCACGTACGTCGTACGATGCACATGTCAGATGCAAACTATTACAACTGGCTTTGATATAATCAAAGGTTAAAATTACGGAGCAGGGTATTTTAGTGATAAATCTATACTAATATTAAAATGCAAAAGTGTATTTGTCTGTAATTGCATTTTTACTTTTGGTGAAATTTGATATGGAGATAATTTTATCAAGGATAAATGCAAGATTCGCGCAAGAGAAAACTAATTCTGGTACTAACGAGGAGCTAGAAATTAAATGCAACAACAAAAATTAACAAAAAGTCAATTAAGTTAACCATAAACGCGAAAGTGTGTCTGTCGGTCTATCTCTGTCTGTCTGTCTATTACGTCTTCAAGCCCGAACCGCTAAACTGATTTTGCTGAAATTTGGTATGGAGATACTTTCAGTCCCAAGAAAGGACATAGCATACTTTTTATTCTGAGAAAATGTACGGTTTTTGGCGCAACTGAGTTGCAGGCGTCATCCAGTAAATGATAATAATAATAATAATAAATCTATGTAATGAGCAGCTACAAAATTAAACATGAAAAAACAGAGAAGAAACAAAAAATAAATAAAAATAAATCATTGCAAAGAATTCATACAAAGAAATCTCAAAATGCATTTACCACTAAAGTGACTAACATACGAGGGCTGCTATTTATGTATCCGGAATTAAAAAAAGAAACAAACATATATCATTTAATATGGTTTTATTGCTTTTCAAAATATTCGCCGCGATGATCGATACACTTTTGCATACGCTGGAACCAATTTTCATAGCACTTTTTCCATTCTGATTGAGGTATCTCCAAAACGTGCATTTTGAACGCATCAACAGCCTCTTCGCGGCTCGAAAAACGTTGACCACGTAATTTGTTCTTCGCGTATGGAAATAAAAAGAAATCGTTAGGTGCCAAATCAGGGCTGTACGGCGGATGACCAGTCAATTCGATCTTTTGACCCTCCAAAAACTGAGTTGTTTCAGCTGAGGTGTGACAGCTAGCATTGTCGTGATGTAATATGATTCTGCGTTGTCGGTTGTCCTTTCTTATTTCTTCAAAGACTTCTGGTAAACAAATGGTCGTATACCATTCAGAATTAACCGTTTTATGATTCTCTAATGGCACTGTAGCCACATGTCCATTAATTCCAAAAAAACAGGCGACCATTTGCTTCAAAGTACTTTTTGCACGAGTAACTTTTGTTGGTTTCGGCTCATCTTGGAACACCCACACCGTTGACTGTTGTTTAGTGTCAGGGTCATATGCATAGATCCAAGATTCATCACCTGTGTAGATATTATAAACGGCTTTTGACGTACCACGGTTGTATTTTTTTATCATTTTTTTGCACCAATCGACACGAGCCCGTTTTTGATCGATTGTCAAGTTGTGCGGAATCCAACGCGAACATATTTTTTTTACAGCCAAATGTTCGTGTAATATCTTATGTATGCTCGTCATACGTACATAAGGACGCCTCTATCTCGCGATATGTAACATGACGATCACGCATTATTAGTTCCCGCACAGCATCTATATTTTGTGGGACAACAGCTGTTTTTGGGCGACCTTCTTTATTTTCATCCGTGAGCATAGACCGCCCACGATTAAACTCACTGTACCAGTGATAAACAGTGGTTTTTGATGGTGCTTCATCTCCAAAAGTTGCGGTGAGTTGAATAAAGCACTGTTGTTGATTTAGCCCACGCCGAAAACCGTAGTAAATCATTGCACGAAAATGTTCACGCGTTAAATCCATGGCAAATGAAGACACGCAATTTTAAACATGACGCCACAATGGAAAAATAATTGACAGTCACATGAAACAAAATGTATTCTTCAACCAAAGAGTTCTATTTTCAAATGTTGTAATTACTTTTTAAATATTGTTCTTGTAAGTGGCCAGTTCCGGATACATAAATAGCAGCCCTCGTATAAGATTTCTATCTACGTTAGCTGCATTTCTTGGGTCGAGTTTCATCTAGTAATTGAACTGACCAAACGTCTAATGGATTGGCAATTGTTCAGCTAACTGAATCACAAATTCATTCGTTCCATTTATATTTCGCGATTTGATACTATCGGTACGGTCTATGTTGTTATTTCACGTAGTAAAAACGTTATTTCTAAGTGTAAATAAAACTATTATTGTTTCTAATGTGCTTCATGCAATTTATAATTACGTTATGATCCGTTAAGTGGTTCTATAACGTATCAAAGATTACCACGCCTATCGGTATTGATTTATTTGAATTATGAAAACTTGCAATTACTTGCAGTTTACTTAATGGTCCTGTTAAGCAAAATCAAAATATTTATTTCTAAATAAGTTAATAAAGTTAACACTTTTAGAACGTCTACATGAGGCCTACCACCGGTTCGGGAACTAACCTGGCGAGAAAAACTGGCGCGGCGTAAGAAACTCAAAAGCCTTGAGCCTTTAACAAAATAGCCTGTTGAGTAGATTTCGACTACATCACCAGAAAATGTTAACTTTATATTATATGTGTGTCTTACACTACTTTAGTCCTGATATTTCAATCCGCTTTGCCTTTGATACTCGTATAAGAAAAACACTCACGAAAAAATGTGAAATATTCCTAAATCCCAAATATCTTCTTTGTCTCGACACAATTTTGTGACTGGCGTCTCCAAAATCCACAACAACAAACATTATAAAACACAAATAACAAATTACTAACACTTGACAAGTTCTGTCCATGATTTGACTTTTTCGTCCACTATTTTTGGCGTCTCAACATTTTGTTCGCCGAATGTTGCTCGAAGTGACCAACTATGCCACGGTGTCAAATAGAGGTGTTCTGTTTATTTTAGGAATATTCATGTAACTGTAACTTGATGTACAGTAAAATGGTGGATGGTTGTAGGCGGTTCTGATGAATAATACTATAAATATTACGACTAAGCTAGGGATATGAAAGAGCCAGAATATTCCAGTAGATCTATGTTGACAACGAGGTCTCTGTTAACAGATATTTTGTAATAAATAAAAAAAGAAAGCAACGCTTTTATGGCTAACTAGGTACTAGTTGCACAGTTTGAGAATAATTGTTGCAACAAATTAACGACACATTTGTATCTTTCATGCAATTATTAACTAAATGACACCCGCAATTCCGTTGCGGCAAAATTCGTTTATCGCTCGGGAACCGTACATTTTTCTGGAAATAAAAGTATCCTAAGTCCTTTCCCGGGACTCAAAGTACCGCCATACCAAATTTCAGCAAAATTGGTTCAGCGGTTTGGGCGTGAAAAGATAACAAACAACAGGACTTTCATAATATTCGCACAACGGACATTACTAAGACAGACTTGAAGAATCGAAGAAACCCATTCTGTGTTCTGGTCCTCGCGTTTCTTCTGACTCATTTTGACGGTTACATTTTTCGTTAAAAAGCAATGTATTCAAGAACTTTTCTGACTTAATCATTAACTAGAAGGTCTCCAGAACCTTTCCTGGCTTGAATGAATTTCAGGAAGTCCAAATTGCAATAAAATCTACATTCTATAAAAAGCCGTTACAGCATGACCTCAAGAAGTGACACATATTGTATAACCACTTAGCTACTTGTATTACGGTTACTTCGTTAGTAGAATAATAGTTTGTCCTGGTTTTCATTCGAAATAGACTTCGGTCAACTTCGCCCAGATTCGGACAGTAATAATCATCTTCATCCCAATCATGGATAAAGGTTCGTTTCCCAGAAAATGTCGAAATTGAACGAACCAAATTTTCATACCGAATTGGCAACACATCGAACATTGGTCGACTGAGAAAAGGCTCCTAAGGGCAATGGAATTTCATGATACTCTGAAATGAATTTTAATTCTCAAATAAATGTCGTATTTAATTTCTATGTAAAGATTAAAGAATAAAAATATTGTTATTGGTTATTAATTTTCAATAGGTTAAAAAAATTGTATCGGCGCGTTTTTTTTTTTTGGTGTAAACTTACCCTAACTCTGATCAGTTATACATTTATAATGAACCATTCAAATTTGGAATAAGCAACCCGACACCGCCAACTCTGTCAATTCTTGCGTTGTAAATAAAGATAATTTTTTAATGGATCGACATTATTCAATTAATTAAAAATGCATCGCATCGCTTTGTCACGTCCGAGTCACAATGTAACTAAGGGTGGGTTGCACCAGAGGCGTGGTTAAAGTTAAAGTTATGGTTAGTCAAGGCTAATTTAGCTTTAACCTGTGCTTTAACCTTAACTTTGACCACAGAAATTGACAGATGTCTGTTGCGTTTATTTTTTATTAAAGCTACAGGTAATGGGATTGAGAGCATAAAAAATTGAATTATCCGTAAAAATCGACAGGAAAAATATAACACGGTGAAACGTAGTAAATTTTCACGAAAAAATTTAGATTTAAGTATGAGCGGTTATGGTTAAATATGGCGTCGGACGCAATATTTAACGGCAACCAAAGATTTGACATTTTGCACTGTAGTTATACTTAAAGTTAAAGTTACAGTTATATTTAAATATTTGCACGTCGAGATGTGTCCGACAAAACATGAGCGCTAGCTTACATTCTACCATCTTATTGTCAATACCATGTTTTTGCAAATAAACGTTCTTATTCTTAAGTTGGTGCAACCTACCCTAAAAGTATATTTTCGAATAAAAAATAAGCTTAGCAACCTTACTGGACCGATACCTGACCTACAAAAGTTTGACCTGGACGCTGGGCCAAATAAGTTTTATTGCCTCCATGAAAGGTTTTTAAAACACTTGCCACGTAAACTGCAAAATAAGTAGGCTACAGGGCTCATTTTATTTACTTAGCTAAAATTTGGGCTTTATTTTGGGCTGCAATAGTGTTAGAAACTTTTATATAAGTAGGTACCTACATGATGTTTTAAAAGAGTTAAACTCACATTATTAAAGTCGGGTATTTTCAAAAAGATGTTTCTTTCGAAAAAAAAACATTCTCCACTTCAAATAGTGCCGGCAGAAAATAAAGAACGAAGCAGCAGACGTATATTTTCAACGCGCGGTAGAAAGAAGAACGGATATGACTTTTTCTTCCCTGCCGCGACAAGAGCTACTCTTTCTCCGTCTTAACAATTTTCGATCAGGTCACATGTTTAAAAATTTTTTGCCCTCCCAAAAAAGCACTACGCTGCTTTAGATGTTTTCACTTAAAAACTGTTTCTTCTTACCCTTATTAAAACCCCTTCCTAATAATATTTTTATCTATGCGTAATACTTATTACAAAATGAAATCACTTTTTTTCCCTCATGTCCCTTTGTTCACTTTAATCTTTAAAACGACGCAATGGATTTTGATGATTCTTTCAGTGTTAGATAGCCCATTTATCGAGGAAGGTTATAGGCTATATTTTATCACGCTAAGATTAATAGAAGCGAAGAAATAGAGGCAAATGTGGAAAAAACGGGGAAAATTATTTGAAAGGGCTAACATGAACGCGCTAATCTCAGGAACTACTGGTCCGATTTGAAAAATTATTTCAGTGTTAGATAGCTCGTTTATTGAGGAAGGCTATAGGGCTAGGCTTTATTTTATCACGCTAAGATTAATAGGAGAATGTGAAAAATTATTTGAAAGGGTTTAATCTCGCGAACTACTGGAGCAATTTTAATGTTATTTGGCACAGATAAGGAGTAGACCACATGAAGGATCGTGATAGGCTATCGATTTTAATCATTTTTAAGTGGCTTTATATTTTATTCCCGTGCGACGCCGGGGCGGGTCGCTAGTATTATATAAAACAAAGTCGCTTTTTTCCCTTATCATGTCTCTTTGTTCCCTTTAATCTTTAAAACTACGCAACGGATTTTGCTGATTTTTTCAGTGTTAGATAGCCCATTTATCGAGGAAGGTTATAGGCTATATTTTATCACGCTAAAACTAATGGGAGCGAAGAAATAGAGGAAAATGTGGAAAAACGGGGAAAATTATTTGAAAGGGCTAACTTGAACGCGCTAATCTCAGGAACTACTGGTCCGATTTGAAAAATTCTTTCAGTGTTAGATAGCACATTTATTGAGGAAGGCTATAGGCTATATTTAATCACGCTAAAACTAATAGAAGAATGTGGAAAAACGTGGGAAATTATTTGAAAGGGCTTATCTCGCGAACTCCTGGAGCAATTTTTATGTTATTTGGCACAGATAAGAAATAAACCACGTCAAGGATCATAAGCTATCGATTTAAATCATTTTTTTTGTGGCTATATATTTTATACCCGTACGATGCCGGGGCGGGTCGCTAGTTAATAATATTTTCCTAAAAAGTATTAGAAAAACCCACCAATGCGTATTTTCATTATTAGACTGCCGTTAGCGCGAAATGGTTCTGACCTTTTCTAAAAAAATGCCAATTTAGCGACAAATCTCGAAAGAAATTGGTACCGATTTGATACAAATTGGTTCAAACCAAGTGAGGCACTTAAATCCAGTATTTTGTTAAGCCATCAATTCCAAGATTCGTAGAAGTCGACGAATAAAATATTGAATAATATTATGAAAAAGAATATTAATTATAGCTACGAGTAATTATTTTAAACTAGAAGACGCCCGCAATGTCGTTGCGCCAAAATTTGTTTATCGCGCCGTACATTTTTCCAGGACAGTAAGTATATCCTACGTCCCAGGACTTATAGTATCTCAATATCAAATTTCAGCAAAATCGGTTCAACTGTTTGGGCGTGAAGAGTTAACAGACATACAGACACACTTTCGTACTCATAATATTAGTACCTAATATTGATTATTTTTTTTAAATTATTATGAATGTAATACTAACTGACCGACCGAATTTAATGCAATGGGAAACAGCTTTCCCTAATGCACTAATGGTAAAAAAAATATAAAAATCGATCCAGTAGTTTTTGCGTCAAGTGTAAACAATAATACAAGCATTTATATTCATTTATATTAGTATTTTACATATTATATAAAGTTAAGTACGAAAGTAACACCCTGTATATATAGCGGTATCGTGTTTGGAAAACGTGATTATCGTTTTAAGAACCCAATACTAGGAAGATAAGCTTACTCTTAGTGTTATCCCAAATCCCAGTGTGGTATAACTACTTTAACAATAATATTTTAATGATATCAATACTGTTAACAATGGGTGTGAGTATTCAGTTGTATTTAATATTGTCTTTCATTGTGTTTGTGCAAGGAACCAGCGAGACAGACATTTCAAATGAAACTCGAATATTGTCTAGGCGGAAAAGATTCCTGATTTTTCCAGAAGGAAGTTCCCTACAACTAGGTGAGATTTTAATTTAATATCGCATTGAGAAATTGTAGGTTAAATATTTAAGTATAGTAAAATATAATGATCACCAACAAACCAATAACCAATTATATAAAAATAAAATAAAATAACCAAGGCCGGCAACGCAACTGCAGCTCTTCTAATGTTGCGAGTATCCATGGGCCACGGTAGTTACTTTCCAGCAGGTGACCCGTGTGCTCGTTTGCCCCCTTATTATATAAAAAAATATATATTATCATTGATAAAGTCAACGAGTTAGTCCTCTTCTAACGTAACCTCTACCCGTCGGTTCATGATGGACCAATACAAGCAGTTACGAACGAGTAGAGGGGCATATTTATCTATGATTATTGATTACCCATCGACATTACTATGTACAGCCTTGAAACTACGGTGGTAATCACGCTCAATCATGGCCAAAATGCCTTTACGATGTTGACGTTAAAGCAAATATAGTTAGCCTAATATAATTGGCACTTTATGTACTCATACTACATAAAGCCCTATTTTTAGTATTCCTAGTATTTCAAAATATAAAATATCTAAGGTGCCAAAAATTGGATTAACGTCAACAAATGGTTGGTGAGTCCTAATATTGAATAGATAGGTACGTCTATCTAATAGTGAAGGTATAGCAAGGCGTCAAATCATTTCAAAGGGTCAAGCAACTTTTGATTCAAAATTGCGAAAGGCAATTTAACACTATAAACGATGTGAGGGTTGTAACTGTCAACCCCATCCAAACAATTAGCGTGGTCCGTTTATTTGTGAAAGTTGTTTTGACGGTAGATTGAAGGATTGCGGAGAAAACAACCCTCGTGTATGTTTTGGTCGTGTTTAAAGTATTTATTGGGGTAGTTGTTTGTTTATAATGGACTAGTAAATGAAGTAAAAAGTTTATTTATTGATGTGATAAACAACATATTATGTTTATAACAGAGTTAATAGAAATAAGAGAAGTTCAGTATCAATATTTTAAACTCAAACGTAACATAGCTACGGCTACTGCCTTATCAACTGTCCGAGGTAAGACAGTTAATTTTTGGAAAGGTCATTTGATTTTAGAGCAGTAATTAGGCACTTTTTTGCACTATTATTAATAATAAATAATAATATTATCTTAGATGCTTAATATTATAAAGCTGAAGAGTTTGTTTGTTTGAACACGCTAATCTCAGGAACTACTGGTCTGATTTGAAAAATTCTTTCAGCATTTCCCATATTTTATCGAGCCTATAACCTAGGCCAGGGGTCGGCAGACCGCGGCTCGCGAGCCGCATGCGGCTCTTCCATAGAATTAATATGGCTCTTCTTTTACTTACTGCCTAAGCCCTAACTGTACCGCTTTAAGGGCGTTCCCTCCGGAGATTCCGTATTTGACCGTATTTAAGGCCTTATAAACTCATAATCTGAAAGCTACAAAGTTATAATAAAAATACAGCAATAATCTTCAGTATATCAACATTTCTTTCCCCGTTTTAAATTTTCTATTTTTGTTTATTATACTCATGATATTAGCTTCCAAAGTAATACCAATTTATTAAAATTCAAGCATACATTCAGCATCTCCTTTGTATTTACAAATTACTTTTATTTGAAACACACGCCAATAGATCGACATTATCATAAACTACATATTCCCCGTTTAAAATTTTTTTTAGGACAATTTCGAACAAAGATAAGTAAAAATAATAGGGTTTTGGCGCGATCTCGGCAACGCAGCAAATGTATGGCCAAGGTCGTTTGCTCGGGGGACGGCCTTAACATAAATAAAGCACCTAAACAATATGACACAACTGAATTATCCGTCAACTTGCGCGCTCGCACTCTGTTACTGTAAAACAATTACCTAAAATAGAGCAAATCCTGTTTGATACATGGAATAGCCTTCCTGCGACATATGAAACGACAAAAAACTAGCATTTCCTATGTATATCTATCTTCGGCTCTACATAATTCATGTGAACAAACATTTTCATTTATGAACTACGAATCAGATTAAAAGTAAATGAAGGAGCAAATTTACAATCGTGCCTTAAATTAATAAAAACAAGTAGGTAATTATTACTTGCCAGATGTAGGCAAGCTTTCGAAAGCAATGCTAGAACACCGGTCCAACTAAAACTAAAATATAATATACGAGTAATTAATGAGAGTGTTATTTTCATAAATGTCTTTCAGTAATTATTTTTTTTTCACATTTTCTAAAACTGTAAATGTAGCTTTGTAGTGTGAAACAAATTAGACTCTAATTATTATTATTATTATTAGACTTATAAAATGTATGTAGCGGCTCTTTGAAGGTATGGGAAAATCTACAAACTTGATATTTGGCTCATCTGATTGGTAAGTCTGCCGACCCCTGGCCTAGGCTATAGTATAGTATAGGTTATACATTATCTCTAAGACCAATAGGAGCGAAGAAACAGAGGAAAATGTGAAAAAACCGGGAAAATTATTTTGACGTGCTTATCTCACGAACGACTGCATGATTTTTTAAGTCATTTGGCACAGATGTAAAGTAGACCACGGGAAGGGACATAGGCTATTTTTTTGCGGGAGAATGTACGGTTAACGTAAAACTCCTAATTCACGCTGGCGAAGCCGCGCATCACATCTAGTATTATTGTATTATTGGCTTTGTTCTACAATTAATGTTGAAAATTAATTTCCACCTTCACTACAATCGATAGAACATGTTTCTAAAGCAAATTGCCATTATTCTTTTAGTATTTTGCACCACATACCCCATGATATCATTCATTGGTGACATTATTCTGTGGGGCAACACCGCAGCCCTGGCGTATGAGTTACCTCAGGACCCGTATTCTCCATTCATGCATCGTGCCGATCCACTGCATAGAAGAATTGACACTAAGACTATATACTTTACGGATTACGATGGAAAGATTATACACAAGGAGCCTTATAAAAGGTAGTAACAAAATCCATATTATCTGGCGAATGCTTCAAAAGAAGGTTACATGACAATTACTATTATAAATCAAGATGATAATAATATAACTAAAGCGATACATATTATTTAAATTAAAAATTAAAAACGGAACTGTATTTACTACAAAAGAAGATACACATTAAATTGAAAGATTTGCTAGCTGCGTTGTTGAGATGATTTCAATATTTTATTCAAGTGGATCACGTCTCGTTGCAAGTTGCAACAACTGACCCATCTTAAATATTTTAAAAGGGTCTATGTCCAAGTTATTGATTAACATTTTAGATGGAATCTCTAAAAAATTATGTATAATGAATTCGAAATAATTGTATTTTATTGTTGCTATTTCTCACTCCTTGTCACAAATTTAATTAATACACTCATGCCATTTTTTCTGAATAAATTGCAGGAAGCCAATCGTAAACCCGGCATTCGCGAAGCGTAGCGTAGAAGAGATTAACAGGAAACAGATGCACGAAGTACAGACGCGGGAGTTCTTGAAGGCTGAGGATGAGAGGAGCGTTGAGTTCCACAGCAACAGCCGTGTGGCTCTATATCAACAGATTGAAGTGCTTCTACAGGGGTAAGGTTACTCAAATTCCAAATTCAAATCCAAGATTAGGTATATTCTTTTTCAAAATTGGCATAGCGTTTCTTTGAGCGTTAAGTCAATAGTCTATTAGCGTTTTCGGCATCTAGAAATGCCCGGGGCAGGGCAGGCAGGGTGGTCCGAACGGATACGAAAATAGCTGAGTTGGACAAAGCTTTTCCTCGGGTCTTCTAGTGTCTACGCACTTGCACCAGCATTAGTCAGCCTGGTTTACTAACCAAAAAAAAAAACTGGTTGCACTCCGGGAGTGCCGGCAGAAGTGAAAACTTGATTATTAACGTTGTGCATTTTTCTAACCCATTTTTTATGAAAATCGATTTTTAAAAAATCGTCAATCAAGTTGTTTCGATCAAGTTTCGATCAAGTTTCGATCAAGGTTTCGATCAAGGTTTCGATCAAGTTTCGATCAAGTTTCGATCAAGTTTCGATCAAGGTTTCGATCAAGGTCTCGATCAAGTTTCGATCAAATTTCGATCAAGTTTCGATCAAGTTTCGATCAAGGTTTCGATCAAATTTCGATCAAGTTTCGATCAAGTTTCGATCAAGTTTCGATCAAGTTTCGATCAAGTTTCGATCAAGGTTTCGATCAAGGTTTCGATCAAGTTTCGATCAAGTTTCGATCAGGTTTTGATCAAGGTTTCGATCAAGTTTCGATCAAGTTTCGATCAAGTTTCGATCAAGTTTCGATCAAATTTCGATTAAGTTTCGATCAAGTTTCGATCAAGGTTTCGATCAAGTTTCGATCAAGTTTCGATCAAGTTTCGATCAAATTTCGATTAAGTTTCGATCAAGTTTCGATCAAGGTTTCGATCAAGTTTCGATCAAGGTTTCGATCAAGTTTCGATCAAGTTTCGATCAAGTTTCGATCAAGTTTCGATCAAGTTTCGATCAAGTTTCGATCAAGTTTCGATCAAGTTTCGATAAAGTTTCGATCAAGTTTCAAATTGAGTTCGAGTTCGAGTTCGAGTTCGAGTTCGACACAAAACACTACTCTCCAACCGTCTTACGCGTTTTGTATGGTTTTTCGATCAACACGAAAATCTATCGCGAGTTTCATAGTTTTTACCCATCCCGCAAGTGCTCAACGCCGCTAAAGAAGTTTTCACTTCAAAAATAGAGTAGTGCAACGAGAAACGGGATACTTCCCGTTTCTCGTTGCACTACTCTATTTTTTTTTTCAATTTATTTAAGGGGTTTTGTCGGTGACCGACAATGCCATCCCCATAAAGCTTATAAACAAATCAACCACAACATAATATTATATACTTTCTATACCTAAATATTACTTACAACGAAATCTAAATCTATGTCTAGTAGGATACGGGCTTCCCTTGAATTAGGTGAGGCTAGAAAACTATTACAGACTTCTATATTTCCTAAAAGATCATCACCGAGGCTACTACGTCGGGATTTGCCCCGACCACAATCCATCGATACATGTTGTACATGTTCAGGTGTTCCACATAATGCACAATTTGGAGAATCAATCTTACGTCCATCATAAATTTAAATACGTTTGATGGAATGTGGCCGGAGCGCAATCTTAACATTGCTACTATATCTTTTGATATTTAAATATTTTTTGATTGTTTTTTTCTATTTTACAGACTCGGAACCAACGGACGGTCATGTCTACTCAAGGTGTTGTGTGAGATGGGACAAACTCAGGACTACAAGCAAGGGTCCTTTGTGCAGGAGATTCTTAGAGCTACTTTCACGTAAGGATCTAAACTAATATAGTAAATGCTTAATTGTGTCTGTCTGTTACACTTTAACTGCTAAAGACAATCAGATTTGGTAAGGAGATACTTTGAGCGCTGGAATACATAGTGTTGAGGCCCTATAGACCAAATTTTATACTTTGTCAAGAAAGTCATGACAGGCGGGAAATTTTTTAAATGGAATAAAAAATATGAGAACTTTATTAATTCGAGATAAAAATGTGCAAGGTGACAATATTTAAAATGTAATAAGCGTTCTCTGTGAAAATACAAAGAAAAAATTACACCTTATACGTGTATATGATTACGTTTACAAAATTTTCCCGCCTGTCATGACTTTCTTGACAGACTATACATGACTTTGAATCAATATTAAGTAATAACTAAATAAACAAAATAAAGTGACTTTTAAAAGCCAAAAAAAATTACACATCGTTGTTTACTTAATGTACTTTGACAATTTGTGGTTCGAAACATATCATTGAAAACTTCACTCGATCAAAAATAACTCCGAAGAGGAGGCTAAATTCGAATATTTTGTGATATTTTTCTTATTTTTCATGAAGCTTATGATAGTTTTACTTTCAAAAATCATATCTGCGAAAAGCTCATAACTTAAAGAAGAATAATTTGTGGTTACATTTTGCATTTTTGTTTAATTATCTATACTCCACTCGGGCTAGCTAGTCGCTAGCGGTCATTGACTTCCTGTCAAAAACTTGTCATTTTCTATATAAAACCACGATTGACAATATCTGACACTTCAGTGTCAATCGCGGTTTGTATGGAAAATGACAAGTTTTTGACAGGGAGTCAATGACCGCTAGCGACAAGCTAGCCCGAGTGGAGTATAAGTAAAAAGGTTTTTTTCTCCTATTTTGCCCTATCAAGGACGCGGCGAGCGTCTTATGGTCAATTCAGACCGCAACGCGACGAGGCGAGGCGAGGCGCGGCGCGGCATGATTTTGTATGGATTTGACAGATTTCAATTTCGTGAGACGTTTTGCGAGTCTGTCAAATCCATACAAATTTAGAAATGCATCTCCGCGTCGCGTTGCGGGCTGAATCAACCCTTAACCGCCACTGTACAAGACGCGCTGATATAATATGAATGTTATTTTAATGTCCTTTACGTCGATATTCGTACTGACAGACATCGACCTGCTAATTTTCGGGTCTATAGGGCCTTAACCTAACACTATATTCTTAGCTGAAAATTCTTGAAAAAATGAAAATTGTTGACTTTCAAAAATATTGGTCATTCATGTTACGCACAACTAATGGCACAATCCTGCATCGTGCTATTGAGTTTCTGAGAACGACAAGATATTATATACAACGTCCGAAATGTCTGTGGGTTCGGCCTGACCGAGCATGATATCTCGCTCGGTCGGAAGATCTTCCTTTGGGGTTGCCACTTGTCACTCATACTCATGCATTATAAAAACTTTTTTCAGAGACTACCAAAAGTTACTACATACATCTACGGGTCAATTCGGACCGCAACGCGACGCGTAGATGTATTTCTAAATTTGTACTGAATTGAAAAATCTCTTAATGCGTTAAACGTCTTGCAAATCTGTAAAATCCATACAAATTTAGAAATGCATCTATGCGTCGCCTTGCGGTCTGAATTTACCCTAAATAATCTCTTCATCATCTTTTTCTCTATTATCCCCCAAACACTCTTATTTCTCATTCAATTCTCTCATTTATCTCTATTCTCTCTCTGTTTGCTAGGTTACCAAATTCCCCGAATTCTCAAGACATGGAGTACCACAGCGCACACTTCGCTACACAGCGCTGCGCTGATTTGTATTCTGACTGCGGGGGACCTCTTGTCGGCTTAAATGCACCGCTTGCGGCAAATTGAATATATTATTTTAATTGTGAATATAAAGACGTTTGATTTACTGTCTTTCATTGTTGTTATAACTTATATATAGGCCTTGGTTCAAAATACTTTTAGAATTTGCTGCACAAAATTTAGAATTTTTGATAATTCATTAGTTTCAAGTTAAATAATGCCCGGCTTCTGGACCTTTTTGACAAGGTTTATGTGTTTAACTTGTTCTTGATTTGTTAACGTCAAAAAGTTAAACAATCAACAGTGTTATTGAAAAGATAAAATCCTGTCAAATTCCTTGAAAATCAGATTATTAGTGAGCTATATCAAAAATAAACTAGATGGGCGTGTTTATTCACTGAGTGGCTACCAACAGGTCTGCCAAACAGGGCAGACCCAAAAAAAGTTGGCATGACAAACTAGACACTGTTGATAAAGTGTGGCTAAGTTTATCAAAGGATAGAGGCTTATGGAAGGGAAGAAGGAAGGCCTTTGCCTAGCAGTGGGACACCATCGGCTATTAAAAATAGCAAAAAGCAATACCTAAGTAAGGCCCACTTGTGCCAGACCGGGTTAACACGATTAACTCCGAGTTAAATTATACCTCGGAGTTAAATTCTCATCATGTCTTGCACTACCAAGAGTAAGGAGTTAACCTCGTGTTAATTTTTTAAATTTTTAACCCACCGATGTGGGAGGGTTAAATCAACTAACTCTGGGTTAGTATTGCCAAAACTTCGATTTTAAGGTTATGTAGTCGATAGTTTATTAACTAATAATGTAATTTAATTTAAATTGGTTTTACTTTGGAAGCTGATATCATGAGTATAATAAACAAAAAAGCCTTAATTTATTTAAATTTACAAAAACTAAGTTAGATATAATTATGGTAACATAACAGAATATAAGATTTACAATAACAATAATGTACATAAATAAAAAATAATTTAACAATGATAATAATTAGAATAAAAAAAGGAAAAACAAAAGATCTTAATCAAAAAGGCCACCCCGCAGCGTACCATGCTCAAACGTCCCCATCACACTGGCCGCGTTACCGCGCTGAATGGCTAGGGAGACGTGTTGGGCCAGGTAAGCCCCGGAGCGAGGATCGTTACCCGATTCCCGCAACCGACGTCCGAGCTGGCGAACGAAAGCTTTCGCTTCGTTGCACCACGGACCTCCCGTTTCGACGGCAAAAGGCACAAAGAGGTACTGTTGTTCCAAATCCGTGTACTTGTTGTAAATTTATAATTTATTCATTTCTCGACTAAATTGCAGAACGGACCGGAATAAATAGGTAGACTATACCTGTACCTATACATTGGACACAAGTGCAATGATTTAAATACCTACAATATTGTTTTATTTTATATTTCCAGTGAGGCTGCATCGCCTATGAACCTAAATCATTCAGCATTGTTCTATTATATTAGGCCGGATGGGCAAAAAAATGCGACAAACAACCACGTGTCATTTCAAATTTGACAGAAAGAGATAGTCTTATTTAAAGTACTGAGAGTTAATGTTTATCTCATAGTATTTAAAAATAGAAACAAAGGGTATCTGCCTGATTCAGAAAAACTTCTTCAGTTACTGACCCTCGGTCAAAAGGGCGAGAATGCCGCAAGGGTCCGCCCTTTTTAAAGTTTATCTTCTTATAAGTCCCCGAACTGTGAGGTCAGCTATGAGTCTTTATTGCAAGGACGGCCACTAAAGTGATTTATTTTTATACCTTCTATACGACTTGGATGTAAGTCAATTTTAAGGAGGTTAAAAGAAAAAAAATTGGAACACGTCTTTTTCACAAAAGAAAAAACAAAGATTAAGAATAATTTTAGTAGTTGTGTTACTGACCCAAATTTTAAATGATAAAAAAATGAAAAGAAAATGAATAAGTTTTATGATTATTTGAATAGCACAAGCTGCGTCCCACGATAATGAATAAAACATTGTGTAGCCAATTTTAATTAATCCCATTATTCCTATCAACGAGTAATATGTCATTGTATATCAGATTTTGTTGTTTGCTTTCAACGAAACACGAAAAAGCTAGTTAAACAATTTGGTGTTCGAAATTCGAAATTTTTATGACGCGGTCACGCGTTGCTATCTAATTGGTCGTCACGTTTTTCAAATTTCACCTTACCTTTTTTGTTTTTTTAAATCAATCGTAGGCACAACGAAATAACTGTCGCACCTAAGCATGGAACATGTTAATTGCTCTTTCATTACTTGTGTCCAAGTCATGAAGTGTCAAATGGAACAGTCCATTTTGAGTTTTCAAATAGTTCTGTTTAGCACTGGCCGCCATTTTACGAAAGAAGAAGAAATCTGTTCGAATTTTGAAATATTTTTAATTATGGTTCATTGTATAATGAAGGTGTATGTAATAGTAGTGCTATTAGGAGTTGCATTGGGCGAAATAGTCGGAGTTTGTAATGGAAATTGTGCAAGTAATAATACTGAGGAAAATGGAACCCGCGTTCTGTCGAGAAGCAAAAGGTTCCTAGTATTTCCAGATGGCAGTTCGCTACAACTTGGTATGTGATTTTATTTAATTATTGCTTACTGTAGTGTTAATATTGTAAATGAGAAATTGTTACTGTCTGTCTGTTGCTCTTAGGTCTTAAGGCTTAATTATTTTTGAGATATTTTTTTGGAAAGAATATACATACCTAATGGTAGTTTTTGTAGCGGAATAAATTACGGTAACGAAGCAACTGATAACGTCTAGTTTTTAATAACTAAACCCTACTAATATTATAAGTCCGAAAGTTTGTCTGTATATCTACCTCTTCACACCCAAACACCTGAACGGATTTTGCTTAAGCTTGGTATGGATATACTTCAAGTCCCAGGAAAGGACATGGGATAGGTTTTATCACAAAAAATGTACAAAATAAGCTTTATTTTGCTGTCACTTGTCTAGCTCCTGTTGCATCCGTGCCGTTAAGATGAATCAAAATAGCACCTCCTATGTCAGACCACCTGCAGTGTTTGTTACTGAGGGTTCCATAAACTTAAGTTAGGAATTCTTCATTATTTTGGTAACATAACTAATAAAAATATATTATATCTCGATACTTGAAATTCCGGGATGGGATGTAGGATAGTTTTTATCCCGAAATTGTACCCTAAACCCTTTATGCACAATATACTCTAAAACTCGAGATCGCCTAAAATTATTTTGGCTATTTTTAGGCTTAAAGTATTCGTGGAAGTTCAGCTGGGAAGGTTTATATTAGAAAGGAATAAAACAAAAACTGCAAGTAAATAACGTAACTTTATAGGTGAATACACCTGCAACAAACTTTCAACTTCAAGACTACAAACTATTTATTGGTCCAACAAACATGCACATTGGACAATATTTGTTTTCGGGTGCTAAGTTTGCTTGATGAAAATATGCATGATGCAGAGATCAAGCAATATTGGCATGTAATTTAATTTTAATATAATTGCAGCAGTTTATGCAGGGAAATGTATGTAGAGTATTAAAATAATATAAAATACTAGCTGTCCCAGCAAACGTTGCTTTGCCATAATATAAAGTATTTCGCTCATATTATTTTATTGAAGTGACTAAATAAGTATGTCGCCATGGCAACGTCGATCGCTATCCCGTCGCACAAACAATGGTCGCCGTCAGTCTCAGGTTGTAATAATTTACTATTATTTGTTCAACAAATGCACTTATCAATATATAAAGTACCCAGTAGCCGATTCTCAGACCTACTGAATATAAAATTTGGTAAAAATCAGTAAAGCCGTTTCGGAGGAGTTCGCTGACTAACATTGTGACACGAGAATTTTATATATAAGAAGATGTACATGGACTATTATTTACTAGAATGATGTAACTCCGTTGCGCCAAAATTCGCTTATGGCTAGGAAACCGATCACTTCTCCGATACAAACGATCCTTTGTCCTTTTCCAGGACTTAAAGTATCTCCATACAAAATTTCAGCAACATCGGTTCAGCGGTTTGTGCTTGAAGAGGTAACACAGGCAGACACACTTTCAAATATACAGAGTGTAACAAAACTAAGTGTAAGTACAATATTTTGTAATATTGTTCGCTGTGAAAATAGCAGCGCTGGAAAAGTAACTTTTTATTTACGTTTGTATGGAAAAATTCATGACGCTCGGTCTCTTGCCCCTACAAAACACAAAAAGTAATGCTCTCTCAGCACTGCTACTTTCACAGTTAACTATAACATTATATGGATTAACCAATACAGTGTGTATTAGTTAGTAGGGTGTGTCACGTTGTATGGGCGATTTTTTTTTTCTTAAAATTTCTTTACGTAATAGGAATCAAAAGTTGCCTTGGACTTATATGATTATGTACATTTTATTTTTTATTGTATTTTATTTTCATTTATTTGGAAAATTACAGTGTTTATTATATATGTAGAAAGAAGGCTGTATAAAATCTAGACACCATTTACACGTTTTCACATTTAGAAACTAATTAATTACGAAAGCTTACAAAAACTCGCTTATTAGAAAATTGATAGATTATTAAATATAGTATATGTTATAAAAGTTATATATTTCTTTTATTTTTGGCTCGCTCAAGTGTCTTGAAATATCAAAAAAATGAATTTTTGTCCTATTTTTTTTAAGTCGGTTAAAGTGATAAATATTTATTTTTAACAGTTATAAATATATGTTTATACATTAAAGAAAGTAAAAAAAAATAAATTATCCATTAAATTATAGAAAAGTAGTTTAAACATAAGGCAAAATTACAGCCGGCTGCGTTCAACAAATCCAATTTTATCGATTTCCGCCAAATATAAAATAATAGCTTCCGAAACTGCCTTCGGAGATTCTGATGAATAAGTTGTATGCCCCAGATAAACTAAACCTAGTTTTTGTACCATTGTTATAAGTATGCTCTTCTACTCGTATGCGACGGTATATCTTTTCATAACTCTATCTAGACACGCGGTAGCGTGTCAAGCCAAGTTCCAGCATAACAGAATGGCGAGCAGCACCGTGTGTAATATTACACGAATCATTTGCAGGTACTTTTGACCCTCTCATAATTCAGAAACTATTTCACATAAACGTTTCAAATTTGCCTCACATAATGAGACTTGCAAGATAACTTTATGCTACAAATTTCATAAGCACAGCTCAAACGGTTATTAAGATATTAACGTCCGAAAATCTACATTTTTATCACTGACTGACTGACTGACTGACCTATAGATCAAAATTCTAACCCACTTCCAGATGACCTATAAGGCTGAAATTTGGAATCCAGCTCGGTAATTGTGTGAAAGCGTAGGGACAAATCAGAAAACAAAAAAAATCGGTCAAGTGCGAGTCGGACAGAGCGAAACTAGGCAAAAATTGTGTTTTTTAATAATAAATATTTATTTTGTCTGTCTGTTTGTTAGACAGCTATAATAATAGCTACTTTACTTCCGCACAATAAGCTGTACCCTATAGTTAATTGTTGGAAATACACTTGTGTTATACCGTATTATTCCAATGCCTCCTGATGGTAGCTGCTTTTTCCATTCGCTTGAATTTTCTTTGTTTTATTCGTCTGATACTCAACAAGGCTTAGGGGCTATTTCCCCACTTCCTGATTAGTTTCAGATAGGCTATCCACAACTTATCTGACAGATGAAGGATCTATCAGTTATGTTTCAGATAGGGCTATCCACAATTTATCTGATAGATGAAGTATCTGCCAGATAAGTTGCGGATAGCATATCCGATACTCGTCGGAAAGTGGTGAAACAACACCTTAAGGTCGCGATTGAATATAGTCGAATATTATGTATGTTTGAACTGGGAAGATTAAGATGGCTACAGTCTACCCTTGCTCGCAAAGTTTTCTTTACAAAAAGTAATGATATCTCACCAAAAACATAAAATATGTAAAAATGGAAAGCCAAGTTCCATACAAACATTATTCTTGTCTATGGACTTCGCCGTAAAAAGGATGGAGATCTAAATGAGTGCCAAGTTCCACGGAAAATCGAAATATGTACGTGTAGGAACCAAATAACATTATGAACAAATAATAGAGTCTATTTCTTTGCTTTATTGAATATCTATGACAATTAATGTTATTTAAATAATTTGAGATCTTAAACTAGATTAGATTCTACTTGGCTAGTTTTCATCAGAATTAAAATGTTCAATAACTTTATGAAATGACTGATGTAATGAAAACTGGCCAAGTTAGATCTAATCTAGTTTAAGATCTCTCATTATTTAAATTACATTAATTGTTATAGATATTCAATAAAGCAAAGAAATAGACTCTATTATTTGTTCATAATGCTATTCGGTTCCTATACGTACATATTTCGATTTTCCATGGAACTTGGCACTCATTTAGATCTCCATCCTTTTTACGGCGAAGTCCATAGACAAGAATAATGTTTGTATGGAACTTGGCTTTCCATTCTTACATATTTTATGTTTTTGGTGGGATAGTAATTTAGTTCGCCCTCTCGTTTCTATCTTAGGTTTTGAAGTGATTTTAATCGTTTTATCAAATTAAACGAAACGAATTACTAACTCCTATCTATTATTTAGCTCACAAATTACAATTGAACCACTCAGATAACTGAAAAATACCGCTTAGTTGAAACTGTAGGAGTCGAATGAGGTCAAATAAAAACAGGGCGCGGGTATGTAAGTATAAAATATAAAGAAACCGTCGTATAACGTCCAAATATTTTTTAGATATTGTTTACATTGTTAATAATATGAAAACAGTCCGTTGTTTTTATTTTTCTAATTGCAAATAGTAAAAAAAATTCTTAATTGAATGTCTGATTTTGTGCTTTTTCCGAAATTTCAAGGTCTTTGAGCGAGCCAAAAACGTAAACTTAAGTAGAAAAAATAAATGCAGTTATTATTTTTACGGACAAATGCAACTTTTGAAAACTATTACATGTAAAAAATCAAAAGTTGGAAAATATGACACATCCTATTAGTTAGTCCAGACTCTAGAGCAGTGGTCCCCAACCTTTTTTTCATGCGGGCCACAAACATGTTTTGGTCTTGGTGTCGCGGGCCGCAACAAAATTTTTTTAGGGTTAAAAAATAACATTCTTTAAAATTAACGGTTTAAAAGTGGAAAAAAATTCACGACTATCACGAGTCCTTTACATTATTTTGTCGGTGGGTGTGAATTTCAAAATGATTTAATATCACGCGGGCCACAAATGAAGCGCCGGCGGGCTGCATGCGGCCCGCGGGCCGCGGGTTGGGGATAGCGGCTCTAGAGTATTATCGCGAAGTTTTATTACACCCTGTATAATATTTTATAGTAGTATGGATTAAGTTAGGATTTATTCTTTTTTTAGTGTTCTGCGTCCAAACGTCAGCTATAATACCTATAGGGGACATCTTTCTCTACGGCAACACTGCAGCTCTGGCCTGGAGTCTACCATCTGACCCAAAAACCCTACTCTTGTTCAAAGAACAAGAAAACTTCGCTCTCAGAAGAGGAGACATGAAAAAAGTTAAATACATAAATGAAAATGGAAAAGTAATTGCTTCTGTGCCTTTCAGCAGGTGAGCTTAGAGTTGCACTCATGTTTTGTAAAAATGACAGTATTAACAGCTTGAGAAAAAACTACATAATATCATCTGCTGCTGACTGCGTATGGACATGCCAGCTATCTACACAATATGCCTACTTCCTAGTAAAAAAATTGTACGCTGTAGGTTTTTCGGGCGAAGCCAAACGAGCGTAATTTGTGAGTTGTCAGTCGCAGAATTTCGGTTCGGCAGAATTCGGCTGCATTCAGTTTCATACAAAAGTCCTGTTTGATTCACACGAGCGTAATTTTGTGAGTCTTGATTTATATGAAATAGTACATTACGCACCTAGGTCAACAAACATGTGATCTGAGGCTTTCTTATTTACTGCCCATGGTGCGTAATGCGTATACTATTTTTCTCATCGACGGAGGCGGAAAACGGCAACATCAGTATGCGCAGCGGGAAGAAAGTTGACGTTTTCCGCCCGGAGGTGAGAAAAGATATTTACGCGGCAGAAATTCTGCGACTCACAACTCACAAATTACGCTCGTTTGGCTTCACCCTCAGGCTAGATTTATATGCGTCTGCCTGAACGCGCTATTTGGTGGCTACACCGGGAGATAACTAGCAATTATATATTGTAACTATTTTTTTAAGGCTTCGTCCACATTTGTATCACTTGCGCGATCAGATCTCCGATGATCTCCGTCGCGTATCATCGAAGCGTATCAAAATGATACGCGTATATACGCCCCGATCGCTATTAACCGCGTATCTGATACGTGTCGTATCAAATACGCGAACGATCGGCAGAATGATCTAATAGGCGTCCACACTATGATACGTATACTTGATACGGCGCGATGATCGCGACGGAGATCTGATCGTGCAAATGATACAAATGTGGACGAGCCTTAACGCTTCAACTCCCATAAGGCCCAAGTGGGCCGCGATATCAATTGAAAGGCTATTGTGTCTCGTTTTGCCGCAATCGAAGGATTAATACGCGTTTCGCGTTTTTTCACATACAATAATTGCTTGTGATCTCGCTAAATAGCCGCCAAACCGCGCGTTCAAGTCGTTCAATAAAGTCATTAAATATCATTTCAGACCGAATATAGTGAACCCAGCGTTCGCCAAGCGCAGTGTGGACTCTTACAAGGAACTCCTGAAAACAAAGATGGACCGCGCCAAAATGCACGAAAGGCAGTTTCAGCGTTTCCTGAAGAAAGACCTGGATGATAATCTAGATTTCCACAGGCGGAGTCGCGTAGAGCTGTATAGCAAAATAGCGGCATTGATTACTGCGTAAGTTTCCCTATTAAGTCCTCAGCAATTTCATAAATGAAATAGTGTACCTGTACGTTTATATCCTTTTTACATTTGGACCTCTAAAGTGAAGATGAAGTATGGTATACTTTAAAAATGTTAGATGGTTTTCCCGGAAAAACCTTCGGATAATTGAATTCCGTAGGAACAAATTTGTGGGCTACATCCTTACATCTAACATTTCATAATTATTACGGAAAACTAAAAATAGCTGACGGTTTTTCGTTTTGCCGAATCCCAAACATTTTTTGATTACTTAATTTTGTGAAAGATACAATACAGGGTTTGACACCTAACAGGTGTGAAAATATAAAGTGTAATAGGTACTTATTGGGTCTTGTTATAAAATAATAATATTTATATTCAGCTTATTCGGAAATTTTCTCGCTTGCTTTATACGGAGACAATTCCGAGTAAGCTATGACTGCAAGCTTAGCATGGTCACCATAGAAGCGGTTTCGGATCCGCCATTTTGTCACTAAAATCTGTCAGTATGTCCATTCTTTCCCGTTTCTAATGTTGTTATGCTAAACCTGCTAATGGTGAAACAGGCGCTTATTATCTGAATTGCAGTCTAGGAGGCGACGGGCGGCGGTGCGTGTTATACAAACTATGCGAATCTCAGCGCTCCACGACACAGGGCACATTCCTACAAGAGCTCCTCCGAGTTGTCTTTACGTGAGTAGTGTTGGGCTAATTTATATGTCGATATCGATAAATTAACTTTTTTAACCCTAGAACACTAACCTTATTTTCCGACGCTTGTTACTAACCTTCGTCGTTTCGACTACGACGTTTTAGAAAGGCGATTAAAAGGTGTTAATCAAATGAAATGTTTACAGTTTTGTTTTTCATTTAATGGGAATGTTGTATTTAAATTATTTATACTACTTTAATAAAGTGATATGGCATATTTATTACCTAAACAGCCTTATAATTGAGATCATAATTTGCATGACAAGTCAACAAGTTAAATCTTTACTACTACTATTTATGAAGATATTGTGGAAAAAAACTTTAAAAATTAATTAAATAATAAATTCAAAAGACTAATAAAATGAAAAGGAAATAAAAAAAGTAGTTATTTATATGTTTATGGAATATGTCACGTTTGTGCTCTCCACACAACGATTTTTGCACTTGTTGCAAGTAATTTTAGGAGATATGCCACATGTTTTCTTTTTTTTTGTGCAAGAGGTATATGAGCAGGTATATATGGCTTTACTATTTTGTCCAGTTTCTATCGTGAAAATCGAAATACTACTACTTTGCAAACATTTCATACGACCATCCATTATGTAAGCTGGATCAATTTCGATAACTCCTTTGATTTTGATTAGCGCTTTCCTCTTGTAATAACATCCAAAGTATTGTAGTTATAATAATAATAAACAATATCAAAAAAATAAATCGGCAAAATAATCAAAATGCACAAAAATATACAAGCCTAATAACACAAAATGTCGCGTTAATACTAACCCTCGTCGTTTCGACGAAACATGGTTGCTGGTATGGCGCTAACAGCCCCCCCACATACAAAATACTACCGTCGGTCGCGAGGGCAACGGGTAGATAGAGATTAGCTGAAGTATGGAAGAAGTGCGATCACGCGCTTAAAAGATAGAACAAATTTTTTAAAACCGCGTCGTCGAATCGACGAAGGTTAGTAATCTAGGGTTAAGAGCCTGTCCCACTGCTGGGCAAAGACCTCCCCCAAGGTCACCTGCCACGCTCCAACGTCACCGCAGGCCAGCTAGGCTTATAGGCAGACGATAAATTCACTGTAACAGTAAAATGCGTTAGCAAAAACACACTAATACATACAGACATACACAGATTTTTTGAGTTGTGTGTTCAATAAATTTAATAGTGGTGCTCTTCTTCATATCAATATCGACAAAAATTTCAAAATGCTTAAAATGAAAGTACAATTTTGTACGAGCTCCACCGAGTTGTGACAGTGATGATGATAATTACAAATTTTGTGTGGATAAAAATCAATTGTAAAAAATATTTTATATGTAAGTACAGAAAAAATAAAAATTACCCTAATAATAGCCATTTGGTTAGATCGCTAGTCATTTGGCTTAAAAAAGTAACCTCGCGTTTTGACAAGCGACACATTGTAAGACTTACGAATAAAATCAGCCAATGTAAATTACAGGCGTAAGCTATACTCATGCCTGTAAAAGCTTCTCTAAATTGGTCTTTTCGTAAATAGTGTTGCACAAAATAACCATCGATATCGATAAGAAAGTATTGCTTCGATTGGTTTCATCTCTAGATAAGAAGAGAATTATTTAATTTTAACCTTTCCTTAATTATATATTTCATATTACAATTCCTGTATTACATTTATTTAATACAGATAAGATACAATAAATACTAATAAAATTTTGTAATTCAAAGTAAGTATCTAATGAATTATAATCTTATGCATTAAAAATTTGAGTGCTTTTTATTATTCTAGCTGTTTCAAGATTACAAAGAATACGATGCTAATGATGATTTTAACAATATTAACTAAGCAAGAATATAATATTAAAATACTGTTTGTATTATAATTTATAATATAAATTTTATCGATATAATATAATTTAACATCACTATTTAGTATAAAATTTGTGAAATGTTTTCGCGGATACAAGTTCTTTAGATTTCAACCTTTTGTCTGTCCATTGTGCTCCATCTAAATCTTGGAATATCTTAGATGCCGGAGCGAAATGGACAATTTTTATTTCACTCGATAATAATTCGACGCTTTATTACCAAGGCCTTAGAATTTATTTTTAAAACTTTCCGAGACGTTGAAATTTTGTAGGAGTTCTCCATAGTTATTATTTCTAAAGTGTAGTTTTATTGCTTTTTGTTCCAGTATGCTATTTTCTGGTCTGATTGATCTAATTGGTGGATTGTATCCAAAATTCTGTCATTTGATGTTTGTTTGACGTATTAAAAAATAATGCTTTTTGATGGAATCTGGAATGGATCGGAGCTATGTTAATACTGGATTAAGATATTAAATTGTTGTAAAATATTTTATCATCATACAAAAAATGTAAAGGAGAAAGTCCGTTTGCTTGTAACCTTTTTACGCCCAAACCCCTAAGCCGATTTTGCTGAAATTTGGTATAGAGATACTGTGAGTACCGGGAAAGGACCAAGGATAATTCTTATTTCGGAAAAATGTATGATCCTCGCGCGATAAACGAATTTTGGTGCAACGGAGTTGCGGGCGTCATCTAGTAATATTTTAATTCTGTGTTTTGTACTTCCAGATTACCTAAAGGGAAGGAGTTTGTTTCTGAGACACACAAGGAGTATGACGAAGCACACAGCCACACAGACGACTGCGCCCTGAGGTACCCCGGCTGTGAAAACTTAGAGATTAGTTAAAACGTAAAAATATAAGTGAGGAATGTTTAAAATTCTTCTTATTTACCACCACCAATATATTTAGAAGTAATATTATTAATGCAAGCGTCTGCCTGACTTTTCTCATGTAGTATTTTAGGTTCTATATCAAAATATTATGTAATGATTCAAATTTACTCCACGAGCTGTTCTCGACTATATATTTATAATAGCTGTAAACATCGTATCAAGTCTCGCGCATCTACCGAGTCGATTTAAATAAAATTACCTATGTGGATAATATTTTTAGTTCCATAATAGGATGTAAGACAGTTTTTGCTCAAAAAAATGGTTGTAAACGAATTTCTTAATATTTTTTTAAACTGGAAACGTGCATTTCGGATGTGGATGGCCACGTGCTTTGTAAGGTTTTTGTAAGTTATATTGTAGGTTATAAGACCTTATACCGATACTTTTCTCGTAATATAATAGTTGTTATGTAACTCACTTAGAATTTAGATAACTATTCTATTCTAATATTTAAACAAGATGACCCGATAAACTTCGTATCACTTTCCACCTAATATAAGCCTTCCCTGGACGTACATTTCAAGATTAAAGTTAGCTAAATCGATTCAAGCCGTTTTCGAGTTTTAGCGAGACTGAAAATAGATAACGTTAGAAAATATTATAGGTAGTCTCCGTTTCATATTTAAAATCAAATTTAACTATAAAGGAATAAAATGAAGGAACTATTACAGTTAACGTAAAAAGAGACCTTTTTACGTAAACTGTAATAGTTCCTTCAGTGTTCAAAGTGGAAATTGTATAGGCTAAAATATTAAATTAGCGTTACATTTTGAATCATACTATAGAGGAATTTAGCTCGTTTAGCGGGCCAATCCTAATCAGCTACTTAGAACAATCCACAGTAACTGTACTTACTTACAATGGCGGTGTAAAACAACGCAACTTACTAATAAAGTGGACTTCGGAGTAACTGCACTACGCCAGTTACAGTTTAGTTTCAAAGGTGAGTGTTTTGATTGTAATACTAAAGTCCAAAGCGTATCAACAAAACTTCATTTATAATTAAAAAAAAATGTATGAAATTCTGTAGTCTCATCATTTTGATTTTAAATAATAATTATAAAAAAAACCAAACAAGTTATTTTAAGATACTATAGTGAATGCATAATATTTTTGTCATTTTGAGTTACAACTTACATGCTTCACCATTTTTACTTTTGGCAAATTTTTGGAGGGTTTAGCATAAGTTTATAATTTTAAGCGAAGTACACAAATATACATACTTTAGGCAGATTGCAGATATGCGTTATTTCGCTGGGTTGTGTCAAGCAAAGATGGATATAACCCGACAAAATTGCGTAGAATCTACTTACGAACCGATTTCTCTGATTTGTAGAGTAATTAATACGAGTAATAATTATTCTTGATTGCCAACAGATTTTTAGCGCTCATAATTCATTCTTTTAGCATGTTCAAGCTATTCATATTGTTCATTTTCGTGGAGTTAGCGTTGGCATTTGATTGAGATAACTCCACTTCTCTATCACTAGAGCCCAGGATCCTATCGAGGAGGAAGAGATTTCTTATATTTCCTGATGGAAGCTCATTTCAACTTGGTGAGTAAATGTTTTTGGATTATGACATTTTAATGTTGGCTGCATAGTGCAGAATATGTAAAGTGCAAAGGGAACACTATAGTGATCGTTAATTTAAGTGCCATAAAGTATATACTCCAGATAATATTATTATCTGTGTCTTTCCTGAGTTTTCAGACAGTCTGTAAGAAATTTCGTGAAGATCGGGCCAATACGTTTGAGGGGGTTTGAGGCCAGCAATAATGTATTTACTATTTTTCTTTAAAATAAAATAATATTTTTTGGCAAATAAAATATGTTCCCCGTGTATCATGACCCTTGTCTAACTTGGTAAAAATTTTAGCCTCTAAGGAGTAAATATAACCTTTTTTTGGAACCTTTCAATGATGCTGATCCTAAAAAATATGAACACTATTTAATTCTTCAATGAATATCTATTATTTTAATAAAAATTTGGGTAAAAAATATTGTATTAAAAAAAACCGAAAAGTAACTGACATAACATCCAGTAGATTAATAATAATAGTTATAATATGCATATTTTTCTTACTAAAAACATAAATATTATGATTATAATTATAACTAGATATATATACGTAAAATCTCAATTAGGTAGAGATTAAAGAAGGTAGAAATTTAAATAAGTCGTAAGGCTGAGGTATTAGGCTGAAACACGATCGGTTTTAAATTATTAATACCGAAATTAGAATTGATCAAACTCATGGCACAATAGACATTATAATTCTGTCTACTCTGCTCATGGCGTTCCTCGAGTCTCTAGACGAGTGATTCCCAAAGTTTTCTAGGTGGACCCCCAGGGGTCCATTCGAGACTCGACGGGGGTCTTCGTTAGGCGTAACAAAAATGGGGGTCCACAATGGTAAGCTGGGAGTACCTGAAATTGTACAATGTTCATAATAATATATTTCTATAGTAAAGCAATAAAATGTTGGCTTGACTTTTATTAATATAGGCAGATAATATAATATATTATCTATCTAAGTATAACGATCTCAACATAATATTAAGGTAAGAAGCTTAGAGACTTCAAAAACCGCATGTTAGCAATAGATTTAGGTGCTGCGCAGACGACAGACTATCCGTGACGCACTTTTTAGTCTGTGGAAACAGAACTTATGCAATTATATGCAGTAATGCACACGACGCGTAAAAAGTCCGGTGCATAAAAAATCCGTGTAATTCGGGCAGACCGCAGCGCGCCGCGCAAAAAGTGTGCGAAGAAAATTGAACGTTGCTAACGCAGACGGCGCACACTTGTGTGTGCCGTCTGCAGACTTGCAATCTGTATTTTTAGTGACGTAACGTACGTCTACGTCCCTACAGTTCAGCTTACAGAATGATCGAAGATATGCGTCATGTGCGTTTAGTCTGTGAAAAATCCGCGAACGACTTTATGCGCGCCATGCAGACTTTTTGTGCGCCGCAGACTCGATCACACAAATAGTGTGCCGTCTGCGCTCTCCCCTAATCTGTAATTTCTAGATTTCGGAATTTTCAGTAATGTAGCTTTATTAATATTACTTTTGATGATTCTAAATTTAATTTAAAAAAGTATGGTTAATTTTATTAACATTTTTTTAATTTATGTCCTGTTGTATGACCTGTTGTGGGGTTGCAATAAAGATATTTTATTTAATATTTAGGTCCACCGGATCCAGCAATTGAAGTGGTATAAAACAAAAGAGTTTGGGAGCCTCTGCTCTAGACAGACTTTGAAAGTCAAATTTATTATAATTCAGAGGTACAAAAGAGTAGACATCAGCAAATCAATACAAACACGCCTCGAATGCTTAAGATGTTTCAATTATGATTTTATTTACACGCCTCAAGGACTTATTGGAGAGCCTCTTAAGGTTAAATCCAATATTAAGATGGGAATTAGATAGAACTGAACCTCTATACTTCTAAAGGACGTTTTACTAAACGTTCAGCGTTTCTAGATATCCATCCATACTAATATATTATAATTGCGAATGTGTGTCTGTCTGTTACCTCTTTACGCTCAAACCTCTGAACCACATTTTGCTGAAAATTGGAATGCAGATAATTTGATTCCCAGGAAAGGACATAAGAAAAACGTAACCATAGCTAGAGGACATAATATAATTTAATGTTAAGTGGCAATTATTATTTTACTATTGGTAGAAAAAGGCATAATAAACGGTGAATTTGAAGACTAACACTACGAAAATCATCGCTACATTACTAACTATTTTTGTCTATAGTCAGATAAAAAAACAACTCAAATCAACCTTCAATTATTTTTATCATTAACTAGCAACCCGCCCCGGCGTCGCACGGGTATAAAATATATAGCCACTGAAAAAATGATAAATATCGATAGCCTATGATCCTTCACGTGGTCTACTTCTTATCTGTGCCAAATAACATAAAAATTGCTCAAGTAGTTCGCGAGATAAGCCCTTTCAAATAATTCCCCCCGTTTTTTCCACATTCTCCTATTAGTCTTAGCGTGACAAAATATAGCCTATTATAGCCTTCCTCGATAAATGGGCTATCTAACACTGAAAGAATCATCAAAATCCGTTGCGTAGTTTTAAAGATTAAGAGAACAAAGGGACATGAGGGAAAAAAGCGACTTTGTTTTATAATATGTATAGATAACCATACAATTTATTATTTTCAGTATTCTGCACCCAGAACCACGGGTACCTACGAATAGGTGACATAGTCTGGTTCGGTAACACCGCGGCTCTGGCCTGGGAGTTACCCACGGACCCTCAACTGTTCCACATATTCAAAGACCACGAGAAGGACTTCGCGCAGAGCCGTAATGGGGTTTCAAAGCTGATATACTTCTTGGACCAAGATGGCAAGGTGTTGTCGAAAGTCCCTTACAAAAGGTATACACATTGTTGGTATATTGTAAGCAAGGTATTAACTAGGTTTTATAGACCTACAAGCATAATTATATTATATTATGCTGATTCAAGGTTTTTTCTACAAAATTAGGGGGCAAACGAGCAAAGACGTCACCTGATAGAAAGCAACTACCGTCGCCCATGGACACTCGCAACATCAGAAGAGACATCTGGAAAATAAACACTTATTGCAACGTCAAGAGAATGTGCGTTTTAAATGACGTATTCTCATTTAAAAATAAACTTAATTTGTTTCTTATTAGCTATGTCCACACTTTGCGCTTTCGTCTTCAATTTTGTCATCGTCTTTCATTCAACTTGAATGCGTCAACGAACGCAACGTCAACATTGAAATTTTTGAAGTTTTGGATACGGTCAGAGCAGCATTATGCGTGGCCGCGGGCATGCCTCACGTTCGCTGTTGACTGCGCTATAAAGCATGCCTTTAACGAACAGAAAAAGGCACAGTGTGGACAAAGCTATTAAGATACAATATATTAAAAGCTTGCTCAAAATCTGAACGACTTGTAAACAAATCTTATTAATAATATTGTTTCGATATCCTAAAACGATTCTAAATCAATAACCGCGATGTGATGTTTTGATATTTTTAAGTTTGATTATTATTTCAATACCATGTGAAAACTATAATTTTATAAGATTATCTAGCAGAATTACCTACTATTAAAAATATAATTTCTAAATTTTTTTCAGAAAACCGTTAGTCAATCCAGCGTTTGCGAAGCGCAGCATCACCAGCGACACCAGGAAATTATTGCATGAAAACCAAAAACAACACTATGATCATCTAGATACAAGTTCCATAGACTTCCATCGGATGGGGCGAAAGAGTTTCTACTCGCATTTGGAAAAGTTTATCAAAGCGTGAGTTAAGCTGAATCATAAAACATTATTAAGGAGCTTATGCACTAAAGCTAATTTCTTGTGAGCTTATTTATTCCCATTGCAATGTTATGAGGTGATGTGATTTTAAATAAGCCATTGAGAATTGAACTTTATTTACTTTAAAACATTTCTGAACTTTATAACTAAAACATATTAGAATTAACGGAAGTAGCTTCCGCGGTTTGCCCGCATCCTATCATTGACCGACTTCCAAAAAGGAGGAGGTAATATGTTCGGGTGTATGTATCTTTTTTTTGTATGTTCAACGATTACTCAGCCGTTTGTGAACCGATTTTCAAAATTTTTGTTTTGTTGTATTAGGCTTAACTTGAATTTGGTACCACGTTCACAAAAGTGGTGATCTGATGATGGGATCCTTGAGGAATCGAGGGGACTCCTTGAAATTTGTATGGAAACATATAGTGATTTCGATTTTTTATGAAGCATTCGAGGTAAATGCTACCAAAAAGTAAGACTTCGCACCGGGTTATATCCTGAATCCGAAGGTACCGAACAGAACTTTTGAATGCTTATAGGTACAGGTTCGGGGATTTCGGCGTTGTTTAAACAACTGAAAGCATAAGCCAACACATCAATTTGATTGATCATCATCATCACAATCATAATTATACCATGGGTCATCACACTATGACTATTTTATTGACTATTAATATATGACTTTTCGTGATATTTAGCATCGAAGCAGATGTTTTTGATGACGATTTCACTGTTTGTCGACGGATTTTCAAAATTCTCGTGTTGTTGTATAGGATATAATCTTAATTTTGTATAACGATTGCGAAAGTGGTGAGCTGATGATGGGATCTATGAGCAATCGAGGGAAATCCTTGAAATTTATCGAAACACTCATAGTGGTTAAAATGTTGTTTCTAGTAAGTTAAACATATGTTACGAATAAGAGAAATTTCATACGAAGGTGTCTCTTGGTCCAAAGACACTTAACAGAACTCCTGAACCTTTAAAGATAAAAGTTTGAAAATTGCAGCATCGCTTAGATAACTGAAAGAATTTACCACAATTTCGCTTACAGTAACATAATGTGAATAAAGTTAACATTCCTATTGGTTATTTACGCACAAAGCCTTATTTTGTAGATAACTAAAAAGAGTGAAATTATTATTTTTAACTGAAAATTAAAACCGACTTCCAAGTTAAAAACAATAGTAATATCATAAGAACCAAAAAGTATTAAATAACTCATACTCTTTAATAGTACCTTTTTCAGAAGTCGTCTAAATCTCAACTATTTCTCTACATACCACAGTCTTCATTGAAGTCGGTACCAGTCCCAAAAGTTTCAGATATTCTGACATTACTGAAATCACGATTAAATTAGCTGGTACCGACTTCAAATAGTAATGAAGACTGTAGTATGTACAGAAATAGTTGAGATTTAGACGACTTCTGAAAAAGGTATTATTAAAGAGTATGAGTTATTTAATACTTTTTAGTTCTTATGATATTACTATTGTTTTTACCTTGGAAGTCGGTTTTAATTTTTTGTTAAAAATAATAATTTTATAGATGTTTTTCCTGTTATGCGGGCAACATCACGCACGGCTAGTAGCCTGTAGCATGTTCTTACAAAACGTCGAGTATTTTTTTTTGAAACGCATGGCAGGAAAAGTGACCTAGCTAACCTAACTTATTTAGAAATACATTGCATTGCCTCGTCAGCGACACCAGGAAAATCTTTGTTGTGACGTTCGTCGTTAAATCATATTATTTCTTTACTTTTCTATTGTAAAAAAACTTCAAGTCCCTTAATGTTTACAATCAAAAACCCTAAAATACTAGTATACAAGCAGTCTTTAGTCTTTTCTGTGTAGTGTCTGTGCTATAAAAAATACTTAACAGCAATTGAAGCAATTTAGATCTAGGACAAATTACGATGAAATATAAAACTTCACTTGATTTACTTTTTAAATTCTCGCCACGTTTAGTCTTCTATTTCTTGCAGCCAGTGGATAAGCACCTTAACATTTTATTATTTGTTATTCTAAGCTATGATTATTGTTGCAGTTAACAAAGTTTGTTCAATAGTGTATCGGATAATAATTTCTATTACCTTTCGAAGTTTAATATAACTTTTCCGTTATGTGAAGTCGTAAGCGATAAAAAACGATCCAATGTAATTCATAAAGAGATCCTCTTATCCCTTAGTAAAAACGGTCACATATCTATAATAAAATAAGTTACGTTTACATTTTTTCACAACCGCGTATGCGGAAGCAGATACTAAAGCGAAAGCGGATGCGGATGCAGATCTGTGGGTGCGGATCTATACACTTCACAGGGTCATCTAGAAGATTTTAATACTATTATGTAATTAAATTGCTATAGTCTGTCAAGAAAGTGAAGAAATTAAAAAGTGGCAACATCGTAGTGTCATCCCTTTTTTCTTAGATTGATTTGAAAGGGATGACACTACGATGTTGCCACTTTTTAATTTCTTCCCTTTCTTGACAGACTACTAGATGACGTCTTCACACAATCCCTGAACTGATTTTGATGAAATTTTGTGTTTTTGTATGAATATACGTCTTTAAGTCCCGAGAAAGGACATAATATTAATACGACAGGTTATGTTTGGGATAAAAGTACGGTTCTTACGGTAATACGGGAACTTTAACGCAACAAAGCATCATTTCATTAATAAGTCGAATCCGGACAAACATATATTCCGTAGCACAATCAACAATGCGATTGCCTTTATTACACAACCTTTAAAACAATAAAATTTTAATAAATAAAACGATTTTAATAACGGATTCATTATTTGGCATCAATTATTATTGAAACTCGCCGAAATAATAAAGAAATCATTAAATTCTGACAAATGCAATATTAATTTGGGTTTTATTAAAATATCTTGTAAATATATGTTTTATTGTTTATTATCAGTGTGCGAATCTTTTTGTCATTAGCAGCTATTATCTATACAATCAATAGGTTTTTCGATCATCACAAGTACATTCTAGGGATCCTTTTCATAGGTTAGTTCTAATTACGTTTACCAGCCAAATTATGCTTGTAAGATTGTATCAGCCAATGTGAAGCTTTGTATAAAGTTAGATCAGTACAGTTGCAATGTTTCAAACATTTTTGACGCAGCGGGAAAAATTGGCCCTTAGACTATCTTCACACTAGCGTTTGTCCAGCGTAGGCATTCGATGAACGTATGCGCAGCGCAGACGCCGCGACAACGCGGCGCGTGCGTCGCGTTGTCGCCGCTTCTCTACTGGAATAATCAGTACCCTGCGCTACGCCGCGTACTCATTGTTCCTGGAGAAATTGTGTAACTTCTGCGCCATGCTAGCGCAGCGTTTAATTAGTTCTGCAGAGGAAACGTTACGACAACGAGACGCACGCGCCGTGTTGTCGCGGCGTCTGCGCTGCGCATACGTTCATCGAACGCCTACGCTGGAGAAACGCTAGTGTGAAGGCAGCCTTAGTCCATACTAATATTATAAATGCGAAAGTGTGTCTGTCCGTCTGTCTGTCTGTCTGTCTGTCTGTCTGTCTGTCTGTCTGTCTGTCTGTTTGTTACCTCTTCACGCCCAAACCACTGAACCAATTTTTCTGAAATTTGGTATGGTGGTACTTTGAGTTCCCATAAATGACATAGGATATTTTTTATCACGGAAAATATACGGTTCCCGCGCGATAAACGAGTTTTGGCGCAACGGAGTTGCGGGCGTCATCTAGTATATTAATATTTTTTTTGTTTTTCCTTAAATAGTTCTCTCCACCTCTGGCGAAGGTGCGCGAACCACAGGTTGAAAAACACTGATTTAGATCAAAACGAATCGAAACAGAACATAGGCCGATATATACACCCAAAGCCGCGATAAACCCGTGAAGTGGCGAAAGTTTGGGCGCGAAATATATTTTAACTTCGGCGAAGTATTTGCGACAGTTTAATATTTATAAAACCCGGCTGCCGGCTTTCGGTAACCGTGTTTAAGTCAGCTGTAATCCCCGAATAATTAAACTTTGTATCAACAGTTCTCCTCGTGTTAAGTTTGAATGAAACATTTGCATCTATTGTTTTCCTGCGGTGGTAACGCAATGTTGAATGGTCTAAGCCAGTGTTTTTTAACCTGTGGATCGCGATTGCCCAGAGGGTCGTGAAGTTTCTGTAGTGGGGTCGCCAAAAGTAGAGAACATTTTTCAATGAAAAAAAAATTTTACAAAGCTCAAAAAGATTGAGTATTTTCAAACATGATAAAAAATCAAAGGGCGTCGCGAAATATTTTTATCGTACCAGAGGGGTTACCTCATTAAAAAGTTTGAAAAATACTGGTCTAAGCCAGTGGTTCTCTCACTTATGGTGTCGGAACTCGGAACCCTTTAAATGCCATTTTTGATGGGCCTCCCCAAAATAAGAATAAAAGTTTTTAAATTAATTGTCTCTTTGCTGATGAGTGATGTCTGATGAGATAACCAAAACAATTTAGGTATCGCTCGCGGAACCCCTACAAGGCCCTTGGAGTCCCCGTGGGGCTCACAGAGAACAATTTGAGAATGGCTGGTCTAAGCCAAGAGACAAGTTTTTGGTTGCGTCTCGCTGCTTGGACTACAGATGATCACGCTTTTGACGACATTAATCTTGTTTACATTAGTAAATCGATAAATGGTATCGATATATTATTATTTTTCAGTTTCTTTTTTTTTTATAAAAAAAAATATATTTAAAAAAGTGGTTGACCAAATCGATAGTGATAATTATTGCACATTACTAATATTTCCTTGCCTTTAGCTATACGTTGATAACATTAAAGTTACTAACTGTTTTTGAATCACCGACAAAAATATGAGCGGCGCCTCCATTTTGTTATCGTTATAAAACTACGTATAAGAAACAAAGACTTCTATATAAACTATAGAAGTTTTTGATACGAAAGTATTTGCTTTTGTGAGGAAGACGGCCTAATATTTTGTGAAATAATATTCGTTCTGCCCTATTAACCTTCTAAATGGAATCTCGGAGACCTTCAGCAAAAACTAAATCCATTTTATGTCGTAACGAGTAATCTTTATTGGGGAGAATATTAAATTTAAAAACAATGTCCCATCCCCAGGCGGTACAATCGAGACTTTTTGATTGCATCTATCTCGCTCTGATTTTTTTCTTATGAGATTTCTCTTTGGGTTCTCAAACAATCTAAATTTAGGCTGTCTTTTGATATTTGAAAGTTCTCTTTCTTCTTTCTCTGCAATAGAGTAATCAGTAAAGTCTTAAAGTTCTTGAAGGTGTTAGTTTAAAAATAAATTTATTAAACAGAGGTCTAGATACTACTAGATGACGCCCACAACTCCGTAGCGCTAAAATTCGTTTATCGCACGGGAACCGTACATTTTCTGGGATAAAAACTATCCTATGTCCTTTCTCGGGACTCAAAGTATCTGCATGCCAAATTTCAGCACAATCGGTTCAGCGGTTTGAGCGTGAAGGATAGATAGGCAGACGGACAGACAAACAGACAGACACACTCGCATTTATAATATTAGTATGGTTGAGTATTCTGCTATTGTAGGGCCTATAATTCTCACAGACGCCTAGCAAGTAACGGATAGCTTCTTCGAAAGATTTGTCACTTAAGCTAAGCATTAAGTAGGCATTGACAAACCTTCTGGATAAGCTATTCGGTGACGAGTACAATATCATGTTATCATAGAAATAATAAGTTTACTCCGGACCGTTAACTCACGAGTTTATATCGGACGTAGTGTAAAACCGCTCTAAAATATTTTTTTTTATCAGGATCGGCTGGAGTGGTGAAGAATGTGTGCTTCGCCTGCTTTGTGAGTTTGGGAAGAAAGATGTAGCCGGCCAAGGCATGTTCCTGGAGGAAATCATGAGAACTATATTTACGTAAGTTATCTTTTTTTAGTTATCATAACTACGACTGCATTAAGCCCACGGACCTCCATTATAAAAGTACGCTGGACATGAGATACCCAGCTATTTTTTGTGCCTATTTAAAGCGGAATCAGTGCCCCAATGCGGGGGAAGAGAACTAAATCTGACGTAACTTGCAAATGGCCGCTCAATCGCTAGTGGTTGTAGAAACCAAAGAGAATATAATCACTACGGTGGTAGAAACTAGTATTATTTCCAAGTACTCCCACTACTGCTATCAGCGCCAATATGGCGACTTTTAAACGTCATGTTTACGTCAGATTTAGTTAGGGTTAGGCTGATCACTTAATTGCCTGTCAAAAAGGTGATCCATGCGTCGGATGGACATGTAAAAAGTTGGTCCTGCACCTGATCTCTTGCCAGTCGTGTCGTTTCTGAAGCCGGTGTGAGAGACCTACTAAATGGGGCACACGCACACATTTGCATGGTTTCAGATAACATAAAGTTGCATATTGTGTGTGAAAAGCACATATAAACCTATGTTGAATGTCTTCTATTTTTATAACACGGTAGTGATACTGTATGACATTTATGTTTTATGTTCTTAGTGTCCAAACACACTAGGCCAAAAATACGCGGCTGAAGTTCAGAATGATTACGCCAGCAATGCGCTACGCATACAATATAACGCGACGTAAAATTTACGGCATGGTGTGTCATCGCCCATCGGTAATTAAAAATACATTGCGGGCGTAATTATGTCGAACTTCGACCGCGAATAACTGATAATGTGTTTAATTTTTCCAGGTTACCCGGGAGTAAGTCGACTCACGAGTTGTACGACGTAGCTCACAACTCCCACGTGCAGTGCGACGAGTTGTATCGTTGTGATGAATATAATCCAATAAATATATAAACTTAGTCTGCTTTTTAATTTATTTACTGTGATCTAGGTTCAGATACTAAAAAAAATAGACAACCTTTGATATTATGATAATATACTTTAGGTTCTCTGATTGGTTTGCGGCTGCGCCAGCACAACTCTTTATGTTATTTGGTATATAATATATATATAAAGATATACCGTAGCTGTGATCTATAGGTCGTCCACAGCCATCGCGGCACCGCACCCGAAGGACCCGAGCAGATGTTGCGGCCTGAGACTGAATGGGCCAAGATGCCTGACTTAAATAAATAAATAAAATAAAAATATAAATAAATATATTTTTGTACCGGAAATTTGTATGGTGCTCGCGCGATAAGCGAATTTTTGTGCAACGGAGTTCAAGAGGGTTCGAACTAGTTACTAGTGTACAATTTAAATTTTTCTTGCTGTTTAGTTGCTATAGCAACTACCAACTCGTTCACGTCGCCTGAGCAAAACCGAAATTGATACAAATTATCACTACTAGTGGATTGAACTTTGGATTATGGTTAACATTTATTTTTATCGGATTATCTAAGTATAAGCATAAAAAGATTCCGTTTGTTCGTTTGTTCGCTATATAGTTACGCGAACGAAAAAAAAAAAATTTTTTGATATCAATCTTTGTGTTTGTGTCTGACCGTGACAATGTCCAAACAGAGGGTCCATTTTTTATAGTGGTATGAAGCGTCCATAAAAAAAATTAATTAAAATAAAAATAGAAAGTTTTTTTTGGTTATAAAGCTGATACGATCAAAGTTGTTCTTAGCTATAATTTATATAAGCTCAATCAGTGCAAGAATATAACATTTTGCACCCTGGTTAATAATAGAGCTTTGCTAATCGGTGGTTTTTTTTATCATTATTTTACCCCTTCTTCATCATCATCATATCAGCCTTTATTCGTCCACTGCTGGACATAGGGGCCTCCCTCAATGAACACCAAGATGACCGATCTCCTGCTACTCGCATCCAACATGGACCCGCAACTAAACGGAGATCGTCGTCCCACCTAGTTGGAGGTCGACCTACACCCCGATTTCCCAGCCTTGGTCTCCATTTTACCCCTTACATAAATCTCCCTTTATTTTTTTCATTTTACCCCTTAGCTTCCATCTTATAGCTTTTAGATTCCGCCATTTGCTTACTCAAACACCCTACCCAAAATTCTAAAGCAAACCAGACTCGCGGTATACAATAGTATAATGCAGGGGTTCCCAAACTGTGCGCCGCGGAAAGGCAAGAGGGGCGGCGCGCGGCATTATAATATGAATTATACAAAGCAGACAGAAGAATATAATATTTGTTTATTATTATTTACTTGCTTAACCTACCTATAATCATTAAATGTGTTTATTTGTGTATATTTTTGTAATACCTAGGTAAAGTAGGGCGCCATGACAAAATTTGGACTTGCAACTCATGTAAGTGCACCGCAGGCTGAAAAAGATTGGGAGCCCCTGGTATAATGTAAATATATCATCGTCTACACCGCAGACAAACGTGATGAGCGTCACAATATATGGAGCATCAGCATAAATATTGGCTGTCACTATGAGAATTCGATTAGGAGAGGTCGGGTGCGATGAAGTTGTTAATTATACTGTTTGTCTGTGTGTCTGCGCTGGGCTTGGAGTGTCCGAATGTGAGGACAAGTGTTGGTTCCTTCAGGAAACGGAGACATTTGACTTTTCCGGATGGATCTGCTGTGGTGGTATTTTTTTTAATTAGCAATTTATCCATATTTTAAATATTATTATAAATGTTTTTTTTTAAATAATTTATTGTGCATAGGAAACATTAGGTACACAATTACAGTTTCCACAGAAAGATGACACAAAGCATCTGCTTATTTCTAAAAAGAAATCTCTTCCAGCAGCCCTATCACTAATATAACATCATATCTCTCTCCGATATCGGATTGAGATAGGATTGTGTGTATGTCTTTTTGTCTGTCGTGTCTGTCTATCTGATACCTATTAATACACTGGCGAAACAGGAGTTGCAGTGGTTGAAATGTGTGACAACGATTTAAGCTTGAACAGAAGAACTAATTCTTATGAATATTGGTATCAAGATATCTCGAGTCAAAGAAAGGAACATCCATACTAATATTATTCATGCGAAAGTGTGTCTGTCTACCAGCTACCTTGTGTTTGTATCTCTTAGCTCTTCACGCCTAAAAAATAGGCTAAATCTTGCGTAGTGAGAGAAAACAAAGGATAGCTGTTATTTTAATATTTCTAAAAATTAAATGTGACAAACAAAGTTATGTAAGTTGTGTTATTAATCAACCAGTCTGGTTATTTAGACGGTTGACGAATTTTAGGTGTTTTTCGTTACGGAATGTCTTGATTCGGTCGCTACGCTCAAAGCCCGCGACAAAAGCTATGCAAAAGCTTCATAATTCAGTCCCGTAAAATAAATAAAATAAATATTATAAATATAGGTCTACCAGGATCTGATGGCAAAAAGTGAGAAAAAAAGAAATTGACTCTAGCAATACCGGGGTAATTGGAATAAAACATTTTGATCCTTTTTTTTTTCATGAAACATACGTGAGACATGCAAATATAAAAAATTATCCATTGAACAAGGATATTTTTTGAAAATCTGCCATCCTTTGCCATCAGATACTGGTAGACCTTAGTTATTAATCAACCCTTTTCGTTACACGATGTAACGGCCATGTACATAAATAACAATCGTCCACCATTCTGTGGAGCGATTTTCGATTTGAGTGAACACAATCACGCCTGGATCCGCCTTTTTTAAATCCCTTCACAATATTTGTATAGAGCCTAGGCCCTGGGGCGAACAAAAATATTGACCAATACCCTTGCTGAAATTAAACCCTGTGTCCGTTGTGCGTTACATTAGAAAATTTTCTGTATGTTAGTTTTTATTCACTGTAACAATTGAAGACGTGAGTGGAAGAACACAATAACTAACATTTCATACGGACAAGTGCTCGTTTTTTCCCTTTCAATTTGAAAAAATTATAAAACCTCAATTTCAGCAAAAAACAGTAATTTTTCACTGCTACTTGTTCTTCCACATACGTCTTCAATTATCATGTCGCCTCTTGAAAAGCCGATTCTATTTTCAAGATGCCTACAATTCACTATTCGCAAGTACGTCGCTTTATATGGAAACGTTACTCTCCAGACTATTATGAGTCCAGCTACACATTATTATATTTTTCTCATGTGTGTGCGCGGTGTACAAGAGCAGTCTACCTACCTTTACTCTCACACAACAGCAGGCAAGAGATCAAGCGCAGGGCCGTACTTTTTTCATATGCCTACCCCACGTATAGTGCCTCGTATGTACTATCAAGGAAGAAAAATAATTACATGATTAAATCAAGTCGAAATAATTTTTAAGAGTGGGTTGCAACTTGCACCAAAGGCGTTGTTATAGTTAGGGTGTGTTTCCACTGAAGCGGAGCGGAGCTTAGCGGTGCCGAATTGACCAATCACCATGCTCGAAATCTTTGCTCCGCTTCGCTGTCATTACGCTGGAATAGCACGGTTGGTCAATTCGGGCACCGCTAAGCTCCGCTCCACTTCAGTGGAAACACGGCCTTATACAGTGGTCATAGTGAAGGCTAACTTAACTTTAACCTTTACTTTGACCACAGAATTTGACAGATGTCTGTTGCGTTTATTTTTTTGTTAAAGCTACAGTTAATGGGGTTGAGACAAGGTTGAGAGTATAAAAAATGCATTGTCCGTAAAAATCGACAGAAAAAATATATTTTATAACACTGTGAGCCATAGTTACGATTATTATTCCGTGCTTACAATTATTTTCACGAAAAAATTTCAACATAAGTTTTAGCGGTTATGGTTACCGTTAAATATGGCGTCCATTATCTATTGACTTTTGACATTTTGCGTTGTAGTTATAGTTAAAGTTATTGTTAAAGTTACAGTTATAGTTATGGTACAACCCACCCTAAGGGTTATTTTAGTGGTATTATAATATTACAGTCTCCGTCATCAGTTCATCACACTCTGATGTTGGCGATTCACGCAGGAGCAATTTAGAAGAAGAAGAAGTATTATTTGTTCTATAGTCTATCGAAATGTCATTTAGCTGACTTGTTAGAAAATGTAGGTATTTGATAAAAAATATTTGTTTTTGTGTCAAAATATGGAATTTGGAAAGTGTCTAGTGTTTTTATTTTTACAAATACGCTTTTATGGAAATTATATTATGTTGTCGATTCAAAACCCTTATTTAATCTAGATCTATGTGTTATCATGCCAAAAATACCGAATCTTCGTAACAAACAGGTAAGAACATTTTGTATGGGGAAAATTAAATTGTCGTTATTAGCATATTACTTGCAATTTTTTCATTATATCTCATCTTTAAAACCTTCTCTGGACATCTACAAATATTTCAAGCATATAATCAGCCAAATCCGTTCAGCCGTTTTCGAGTTTTAGCGCGACTAACACATTTGAAAATCCATTTTTATATGAAAGAGAATATTATAAGATGCAGATAATATACTAATATACTATATTATATAAACGGTACTTTTCGTTCTTAGTTCTATGTAACTTTATTATACTCTCCACAATATAAAATTATTATACAGAAGATGAATAGAAGCTATATTGTGCTCACAGCGTCCACATAACTTCAAACTAATCCCCATACAAATACCAAGATTTTAGCAATTTGCATAGAACACGACACCGAGTATGTTATATGGAGGAACAAAGACTGCCCTGAAACTTTGTGCTTCAGAATAAACAAGGAGTGCTTAGGAGGGCCACAATAGTCACGCAGAAAAGTGGCGTAATTTTTTGCTATTAAACACCGGCTAAAATGGTCGCATTTTGCAATTCCTCTGAAATCAATTCAGAAACTGAATCGTCAAAACAGCTAGTCAAACTGACAAATGTCAAATTAGTACGAATTACTAGACATGAATAATTACAAGCAGAGTGACCGTTTTGTGATTTAAAAAAAAAAAGAATCATATTATGATTCATAATATTATGATTCTCCAAAACGACCGTTTTAGCCCCGGCGGCGGTTCTATGGAATTTTGTGATTTCATTTTTGCAGTTTTGCTGATAAAAAAACAAATATCAAGTGTATTTCATAGTTAAGAAAAGGTAGACAGACTGTGACAGATCACCCAGAAAACGTTGTTTCGCTGTACATTTAAAAAAAAAATATCGGGTGATAAGAAAACGCATTTTTATCAAAATTTGTTCAGCCGTTACCGTTAGGCTTGGCAACAAATATAGCGACATGAGATGATTACTTGTCTTCGTTTAATCCTTCGATCGTGGATTCTTGGGTTTTTTTGTTATTCTATTGTGTCTCGCTCACCGGTGAGCTCATGGAGCTTGATGGGTTAAACTATAAGAACAGTTAACAAAATTGTAATACTCTAATTTTAATTCCGATGGTCTGACAGTCTAAATTAACCGATTAGAATAAGTAAATGTTGTTATAGGCAAGTTTGTGTCGGTCATTTTGTCCAGGTGAAGTTTAGGTAACACTTAACTAAACCAGGATATTAATGAGTTACAAGGAATTTGACCAATTACAAGGTCTGAAACGACCCTTTAATGCTGACATCGCTAAATCCTTTGTAGTAACTTTACCTTTGTTATCTAGGGATAGAATTGAAACAGTTTATTTTTGACACTATCGCCCTTACCACTAAAGTTATTTATACAGGGAATTTCTTAATACAAGCTGTCTACTTGGCTTTGTCTGACTCAGTAGAAAATTCACAAACAGACAGAAACAGTTGTTCCTAAATAGTAAGACGCTTCATAGATATTTTTATTATTAAGGATAGGTATAGGTAGGTACTATCGAAGAAATTGATTCATGGACGTAGTTGACGGACCTACGTCATTTGGACGGGTTATGTCAATTCAATATTTGCTGCGATCTGACGGCTGGGCTTGACGTAACGCGACCAAATTACGTAGGTCCGCCATCTGCATAATATGAATCAATAAAACAGTACAATAATATTATCTCCTTCTATATTTGCCAAGTTTCAAAATGAAGAGGTTAATGCTTCTTCTTTGTGTATTCTTTACTTGTTTTAGATGACAATATCTACAGCCAAGACGTTCCTCACTCATATTCCTTCAGGGTGGAACCTTGTGATGGAGCTGGACCTGATTTTCAACCTGCCAGGACCAAATTTCACTCTAGCACATGCTAGAAGAAAGCTGCACCATCGGCAGAAGAGACAGTTTTGGGAGGAGTTACAAAAATCGATTGATTAGTAAGTTTCTTGTTTGAAGAACTTTTTTTAAGAAAATATTTGCACTCGTAGGTACTTTGGTAATAAAAATAATTTTGGAATTGTCTAAACACACTAGGCCGAAGTTACGCGGCGTAAATTACGTCGCAATGTCAAACGCATACATAATACGGACGGAACGCGACGGAATAGTGTGTCGTCGGCAATTTAAAATACATTGCGGGCGTAATCATGCGGAATTTACGCCGCGTAGCTTCGGCCTAGTGTATTTGGACACTTACACTTTCTAGCCACCGGTTTTGCTAGGCAGTGGAAGCTATAACACTTTTTATTCCGAGTTTTCGAGTTGGTATTTTAAAATAACCCCGTTTTCAGCTACAACCTAAACGGACGAGCATGTGTGTTAAGAAGCATTTGCGAAGCTAAAAGCTATTTGGCTCCCCCCGGTCGGTCCCTGGTTCATGATATATTGAGATCAATATTCACGTAAGTAAAAAGGATAGCTTGCATGTCCATTTAAAATGCTTTAGCGAATCGTTTGGAGTTTAGATGGAGTGTAATGGTGCTAACAAATAAATGTGATATAAGTTAATGATACTGACTTAAAAAAAAAAAACAATATCATCAACTATGTTTTTAAATCGAATCTTGTATAGTCAAAACGATGACACGAGGCACTTAAGGTCATAGAAATTTTGACATTGACAATATTTTGTGACTCGTTTCACCGTTTGGACTATGGTTGAATTTTATCTCAAGTTTTACATCGAGACTAAATTGAAATCATATTGAAACAGTATTGCAGTAAGTTTTTAGCGGACTCAACCTACAGCCTACAAGTACCTATTATAACATGAAGATCTATACTAATACTTATTATAAATGCAAAAGTGTGTCTGTCTGTCTGTCCGTCTGTCTGTCTGTTACCTCTTCACGCCCGAACCCACTGAACCGATTTGGCTGAAATTTGGTATGGAGATACTTTGAGTCCCGGGAAAGGACATAGGATACTATTTATCCCGGAAAAATGTACGTTTCCCGCGCGATAAACGAATTTTGGCGCAACGGAGTTGCGGGCCTCATCTAGTACGTAATATTGTTGATGACTGATAAAACAAAAAATACCCACTTACAACATCTTATGTTTTATAAAGCCTTTTAAAAGTGAATGATACTGATTTAAATGTTTACAAATAGAATGTCAAATTATATTATATAGGTGTACCAGAATCTGATGGCAAAAAGTGAGAAAATAAATTGACTCTAGTCTCTAGCAATACCGGGGTAATTGAAATAAAACATTTTGATCCTTTTCTTTTAGCAGCTAATCTGTGTATTAAACATGCAAATATAAAAATTTATCCATTGATTAATTTTTATATTTGCATGTTATAAAAATATTTTTTGAAAATTTGCTGTCAAAAATTGCCCTCAGATTCTGGTAGACATATAGTTAAAACGATTACACGAGGCACTAAAGTTCATACGAGTTTTGGCATATTACATGAAGTTTTGTGCTTCGTCGTAACGGGGTTTGGCCCACAGACATGGATCAAGATAGATACCTCTTGTATATGTCGCTCTATTTGTATGAAAACGAGCGCGCCACTAATTATTGTTTCCTACCTACTGTGACGTACCGATAATAAGAAACGTGTCCATTATCTAGGCCAACGTTTCTATTTAAATAAGGCACTTTTAGGCATTTAGGCATTTTTAAAATTCCGATTGATGTCAGATTCTGATAGCAGATTAGAGAACAGACCTTCAAAAGACGAGCGTTGCTCGTCATTTGGGAACGCGATATGGCACGCGAAGTACATACACATGCGGTATCCATCTTGATCTATGTCTGTGGTTTGGCCTATATTTGAATATTATCTAAGGGGCAAATTAGTAAACATAACAATTCTCCTAAATTACATTACCTTCAAATTACTTTACTGAACTATACTTTTAATGAGTTGTCTTTTCTCGTTTGTTAACGTCAACGAAACTACATCTAGTACTCAGTAAATGAAGGCAAAAATCAGGTGCACCTCCATCGATTTGGATGAAATTTTGGGATTAAGTACGTTAAGCCCTCTACTTTAAAAGTGACATAAGCTCGTATCGCGCTTTTTTTATTTTAGGGGTGAAATCCACCCCTTTTGTTGAAAATAGAAAAAATGCAGATTTAACCATTCTGGCTTAACGAATTGTGTTTAATTTGATAAAATAAATGTTTTTAATATTTTATTGATGATTTATGATTAAATTATAATTAATTTTTCAATCCTTTTAGCAACCATCCCTTTAATCGTGAAAAAAACATTTTTTGTATTTCTTTGCTTTAAATCGTATATTTACATTACATAAAGAGTTTGTTTAGTATTTATGATATAATTTTTGGATAAGATTGAAATATAAACCCCTAAAAAGATGTACACCTTTATTGCGGAATAATTTTTACCGTTATTCCGCAATAAAGGTGTACACCTTTATTGCGGAACAACGGTAAAAATTGGGTTCAAAAACTTAATAGGTGTCAGTTTTTGAACCCAACTTTTTCAGTTTATTTACTTAGTATTAATTTTTTATTAAGTTTTTTTTTGCGAAAATTTTGCACCCTTGTAAACTACCCAATGTCTGAATAATAAGCTTTAAGTTTTTTATCAGGTTTAATGGGTTCGAATATTTTTCCTAGTTAGGATAAATTTTATTAATATATTTCAAACATTGATAATATTATTTAGTGCAAAATATTCAAACAACGATTTCAAACTACCCTCTGTGCAAAAAATTGTCAGAAAGGCTGAACCTGTTAGGCTGAAATATTTCATAGACGTACATCATTATAAAAAGCCCCTCTCTTATGTAATAGACATTTACCGTTTCATTTACCTTCTGAATATTGAAAGACTTGAAAAGATTAATGTATATTTAGTATGGATTAGATGACGCCTGAAATTGCGCTGGAACCGTACATTTTTTCGGGATAAAAAGTATCCTATTTTCATATCCATTCCCGAGACTCAAAGTATTTTCATACTGAATTTCAGCAAAATCGGTTGAATCGTTTGGGTGTTAAGAGGTAACAGGTAGACAAAAACACTTTAGCATTTATAATATTAGTATAGATGTACCTATTGACAGGGTTTCCTACAATATTTGCATCCCAAATCTCTGCTTCGAAATTGTTTTCAAAAAAATGTTCGTTAATATCACAATAGCACTGTTAATTTTTAAGTTATCGGGTTCATTTATGTACCATTTTAAAGGTAATTTAAAGACCGTTAAGATCAACTTAAAAAATACTTTTTAAAGCTCTTAGTTTAAAAAAAAATTGGGTAAAAAGGTCCTGGTTTCATGGTTCTCGCTGTAAAAGTTAGGCTTTAAGCGTCTTTATCTTCGTTATTTTTCACCCTATAAAAATCAAAAGAAATCAAAAGATTTCTTAAAAAATGGACACAAATTTTGTGTTTTATAATTTTTACGAATGTTCAATATTTTTGAAGTTATGTTCAAAACAAAATGATATTTACGAAAATTTGAATAATTTCGATTTTACTAAATCATTCTTTTTTTCAGAACTAAGCATTCTAAACCAAGAAAAATTTCTGAGGTCATTACTTATGCTAAAATAAAGAAAAGTCTTTGGGGATAACCATAAATTTGAATTATTGTAGATATGGTCAATGTTTTATTTTTCGATTTTTCAAAAAAAATTGTAAGGGTCATCTTATTTTTGTCATAAATTGTTCAATTTTGATGCTATTAACTTTTTAAAATGCTTATTAGAAAGGTACTTTTAAGCACTTAAAAAAGGCTTTAAAGAAATACATGTCATAAATGCATCTGTTTATCGTTATTTAAGTGTAAATGATTAGACTTAGGTACTCGCCGAAAGAAAATATATATACAATCACCTATACCTCACTTTAAATTGATAAAGGAAGGTATTTCGGAGTAGCAATTAGTTTGTTTTAATTTAATTATTGGCTTTAATTTTAGTTATAACACATTTTTCGTACAAACCTATAGTTTCTTATTTATTTATGAAAAACCGCTTTAAGACAAGTATTTTTCTCACGCAAAAACATGATCTTTGATCTTTAATAACTCCGAAAGTATTGATTTAATGAAAAAACTTTGTAAAACAAATTTTGCTTAGAATTTGTGTGTTTATTGATTTCTGGGTTTATTTTTATAAAAAAAAAACACCCCCCAAGAAGGGTTGGCATCCACCCCCAGGGCAAAAGCGCAAGTTGACACTGTCACTTTTGTTTCTTAGGGTATCTCCCACCTACTTACCAATTTTCATGAAAATCGATGGAGGTTCAACGAAATCGGAGGTGAAAACCTTCAATGCCTCCACTAATCAAAATTAAAATTTTAAAAATAAATACTTAGCCAGTAATTTCTTGTAAATTAAACTACTATACCTGGAGTTTTTTATGTACTTATGCTGTATATAACGAGTACTTTTGCTGATTATAATTGATGAAACAGAAAATACAACATCTGAGGTTTTATAAAGCCTTTTGTGAAGGTGCAAAAATCATTTCAGGAATTGAAAGGGGAAATAATTTATTCCTCGCGTGTAATATTAAACACGAAACAGACGTATTACCAGCCTCAAACAATCGGCGAAGATATAAATATGTATATGAGAGTAAGGGGTAATCGCACAAGCGTGGTGTCTTCAGTGGAAACATACGGAATTGTACTCGTACATTTACTGCATATGGCAATCATTATTTTATTTGTTAACTAGATGACGCCCGTTCCGTTGCGCCAAAATTCGTTTATCGTGTGGGAACCGTACATTTGTAACGTTAAAAAAGTATCCTATGTCCTTTCCCGGGACTTAAAGTATCTCCAAACCTCAGCAAAATCGGTACAGCGCGGCGGTTTGGGCGTGAAGAGGTCACAGACAGACAGACACATACAAATTCGCATTTATAAGATTAGTATGGATTCGTTCAATAATTTGCTTACTCATTACTTGTTCTACTTTAATAATTTACTATTAATAATTTACTTAGTTACTAAGTTGTTGTTCAGTTTGTTAAGTTTGTTTTTTGAATTGGCTTTGATCTCTACTTCAAATAAACATGGCCGTTAAAGAAATGGTAACGAATTTGGTTCAATAAAATATTATGTAAAAGGCGGACAATGTATGGCCCAAATTCTTGATAACATCTTCCATTGCAAATTTTTTTCAAAATTATTTCTTAATCGTTCCTTTATCAAACATCATTCGACCACATAATTATACAACTCTTAAATACGAGGGCTGCTATTTATGTATCCGGAATTAAAAAAAGAAACAAACATATATCATTTAATATGGTTTTATTGCTTTTCAAAATATTCGCCGCGATGATCGACACACTTTTGCATACGCTGGAACCAATTTTCATAGCACTTTTTCCATTCTGATTGAGGTATCTCCAAAACGTGCATTTTGAACGCATCAACAGCCTCTTCGCGGCTCGAAAAACGTTGACCACGTAATTTGTTCTTCGCGTATGGAAATAAAAAGAAATCGTTAGGTGCCAAATCAGGGCTGTACTGAGTTGTTTCAGCTGAGCTGTGACAGCTAGCATTGTCGTGATGTAATATGATTCTGCGTTGTCGGTTGTCCTTTCTTATTTCTTCAAAGACTTCTGGTAAACAAATGGTCGTATACCATTCAGAATTAACCGTTTTACGATTCTCTAATGGCACTGTAGCCACATGTCCATTAATTACAAAAAAACAGGCGACCATTTGCTTCAAAGTACTTTTTGCACGAGTAACTTTTGTTGGTTTCGGCTCATCTTGGAACACCCACACCGTTGACTGTTGTTTAGTTTCGGGGTCATATGCATAGATCCAAGATTCATCACCTGTGTAGATATTATAAACGGCTTTTGACGTACCACGGTTGTATTTTTTTATCATTTTTTTGCACCAATCGACACGAGCCCGTTTTTGATCGATTGTCAAGTTGTGCGGAATCCAACGCGAACATATTTTTTTTACAGCCAAATGTTCGTGTAATATCTTATGTATGCTCGTCATACTTATGCCTAAGGACGCCTCTATCTCGCGATATGTAACATGACGATCACGCATTAATAGTTCCCGCACAGCATCTATATTTTGTGGGACAACAGCTGTTTTTGGGCGACCTTCTTTATTTTCATCCGTGAGCATAGACCGCCCACGATTAAACTCACTGTACCAGTGATAAACAGTGGTTTTTGATGGTGCTTCATCTCCAAAAGTTGCGGTGAGTTGAATAAAGCACTGTTGTTGATTTAGCCCACACCGAAAATCGTAGTAAATCATTGCACGAAAATGTTCACGCGTTAAATCCATGGCAAATGAAGACACGCAATTTTCAAAATGACGCCACAATGGAAAAATAATTGACAGTCACATGAAACAAAATGTATTCTTCAACCAAAGAGTTCTATTTTCAAATGTTGTAATTACTTTTTAAATATTGTTCTTGTAAGTGGCCAGTTCCGGATACATAAATAGCAGCCCTCGTAATAAAGGTTTTTAATATTGATCGTAAATACATATTATATACATAATATTTAATAGAGATATTTGATATTTGTGTGTTACGGATTTTGTCGTTGGGCATATTCGTGCTCATGAGATCTAAACGCAACGCGCGTTTCTCACTCAAATACAGCCCCGTGTATTTCAGCATTAATATCAAGTTAATTGCCTTATAATCCCCGTCCGTGGTGCTTATCTATACGCCACGGGCTTAATATATAATATTCATATCAATGGCGCACTCGGTGGCAGCTTTTTAATGAAATTTCGCCGATAAAAATTAAATTGAATAGTAAACCCACAGTATAATGCGGTACATCATCATTAGGGTGTGTTTCCACCGGAGGTGAGCTAAGCTGCGTTTCGAGGAATGTGTTTTGCAAGAACCAATAGAATCGTTGTTCTGAACGTGGTCAGGCAAATGAATCGTTTCTATTGGTTCTTAAAAACATTCCTCGCAACGCAGCTTAGCTCAGCTCCAGTGGAACGACAGTCTTACGCTCGCTGCGAGCGCCTTATTTCAGATATTTCGTATATTTTGGCATTTATGGGTGTTTATCCACAGATATCTTAATTCCCAGGCATTTTATAAATATTTTATAGGAATTTTGCCCACTTCTTTGCACAACTTTTTTCAAAAACACGACTGAGTTACTCTACTGTATAATACAAACTGTGGTAAAGCGGATCGGTATAATTTTTATGTCAAGTGCGGGTAGATAATTATTTATTATTTTAATGTCACAGCTGCGCGGAAGTATCATTAAATTGCATTCAGAGAAGCATAAAGTGAATAAACATTGGTTATTTATACTCGTATTAAGTATAAATAATTTGATATTGTTATAATTAGTAATGATAGAACAGTTTAATTTTCGGAAACTTGGTTGGTTATTAGTCAATGCTTAGTTAATCGCGCAAGTGCAGTTTTCACTTAATTAAGCAAATGTTGGTAATCAGAAAATCCTTTTGATGATCTTGCAATCCGCTATAATAATTTACATAATTATCACTAGAAACACGTACGCTGAAAGTGTCATAGAAGTTGATAAAAAATGCTATGCAATAGAATTTTTCAACAATTTATGCAATTATAGGTCTACCAGAATCTGATGGCGAATTTTGATGGCAGCTTTTCAAAAAATATCCTTGAACGTAGGATATTTTTTTTATATTTTGCATGTTTCACACACAGAATCAGCCGCTGTAAGGAAAAAAAAGGATCAAAATGTTTTATTTCAACTATCCCGGTATTGCTAAAGTCAATTTCTTTTCTCACTTTTTGCCATCAGATTCCGGTAGACATACACAATTCGCATACGTCTAGTCGCACTCACACAAACACCGTGCCGAAGTCTGGCAACGCCGCATCGAGTGGGGAGTGGGGGTGTTAGGTTTTTCGTTACGAATTTCTTGATTTTATCTCCGAGCTCAAAGCCCGCAATAAAAGCTATATACAATAGCTTAAAAAACATGTTTGCAACAGTTTCTGAAAATGTTGATAAAACTTATTTTCAGGGCGCCAACACATGAAGATGACTTCAGGGAAGAAATGAAAGACGTTTACGAAGACATTCTAGATCCCAGCTACTGTAAGCAGATGAACGATTGTCCGTTCTCACTGTTAAGTTTCATATTGTTCATAAATAAACAAAGAAATTGAAAGGGGTTTTTAATACCTGAGAAGAATATAGAGAAAAACACCAAAGTTGTGCTAAAACTGATATGATAGGTCTTTTAATTCGGACGGGAAGATCGATCTGTTTGGACTGATCGCAGGCCGAACAATACGTCATGTGCACAGGGCGATACACAAAATGAGTCCAGTCAGACGATCGGCGTCCCAGTACATGAAGGAATGGAATTGCTTCCTTTAACAAAACCATTTAGGAGCTTCATATATTATAATATGGTCGAAGACAAATGGTTAGACAATTTTGAACCATCATCAAGAAATGGGTTCGAAGACTTTTCTTGTCAGGCTTTATCTTAAAACAGTGTAACATCTGAATACTGTTAACTACATTCTACAGCACTAAATATATCAAAGATGCAAGTAAACAGTCTTAAGACGTGAGAAAAGTAATAACCTTATGTAAACAAAGTGGAAAATATTTTAAAGTATGAAATTTATTAAACGGTGTTAAATAAGCTTCTCACCGTGAAAGCCTTAAATAAAAGGCACCTCGCCTTTTATCCAGTATACAAATAAGAGATCTTTGATGTTGATCGGCTTTTATCCTGCCCCTGGCTGAAATAAAAAATATCTAAGGAAAAGTTGAGGCCAAAACGTCGGGTTTGTTTTAAGGTGAGTGGTACTCTATGCGTTAAGAAAATCGCGTAAAATTATAGGTTCTTTCAGAGTTTTACTTGGCTTAGAATTTAATTGTATGCATCAGCCATATTATGGCTAAGTAAGTTGTAGGTAACTTTAAAGATAGTCGTACTAATTCTGATTGTTTCAAGTAGGTACTTTTTTAACAAAATTGTATTTTCCTGAACTCGTTTTAAGATGATTTATTGACTTATGTTTTGATCAAATTTAGCATATGCATAGATGACTAAATGCTAGGACTACACTATTAGAATTATTTGAAACTTATAATTACTGAGCCATCATTGAAAACATGTTATCACAATTTAAACAATCGGAAATTATTAAATGTCACCAAAGGAAAACGAATTTCGCGCAACGGTATCTAAAATATCGTAAATTAAAAACGAAAATGCGGTCATTTGACCGCTCCGGTCTTTTTAGCCGACTTCCAAAAAGAAGGAGCTTACGAGTATAATATGTTCGACTGTGGATATTTTTTTTGTGTTAAAGCATTATGTAGAAGGCTTAAAATTTTTATTTCGTTCTCTGTAACACCCTGTATAAGAGGCTATGATTCTGGAGGTTAGTGTGACACTAGAGAGCATTTATGACAATTACTGGTGCCGTTAGCTGCCACACTTTTGGCAGAATTTGTTGGCTTGTATCATTTGTTACCAGCCATTCAAACTATTCCGAGTATTTTTGATTGTAGTTCAAGTACAATAACATTAGGCGTACTTGTTTAAAAATAGTCATTTTTCTTTATGCTGTTATTTTTTGGAGTTAAAAGTAAATGAATTTTTTTTTAATATAAACATTTTATCGGTAAAAGAATTCGGTTTTTGAAGATGTATTGGAAGTTTATTATAATATCGTGTATATTGAGTTCGGTTTTGGGTGAAAAAGTTTTATCTAGGAAACGGCGGTACGTGGCTTTTCCGGAGGGCTCGAGTTTTTCCGTGAGTATTTTCTTTATTTATGGTAGGGGTAAACCATTTTTCCTATACGCAATATTTTTGGGCTTAAATCAGAATTCGAGTCGTCTATCAATATGTAAATCGGTGATACTGTTATTTGGCATACGCGTAGTCCTAAAATTCAAGTTTTATAACATAAAATAATATGTCTGAATCTAATAAGGGCGTTTAAACTTCAAGCAAAAACATTATCAGACGAAAAACAATGTCGACATTTGTCGCACCTGCAACTCTGCTGATGTTGCGAGATTATTATTTTTTTTATAATATCTATGGACGCTTCACACCACGTCAGTCTGGCCCCGTGCTAAATACCTGAAGGACTTGTGTTACAGGTACCAGACAACGGAAATATATTTAATACTTTTATACTATACATATATTTAAGATTTTTATTATACCATACACATATTTAATACACATCCATGACCCAGGAACATTGAAAAACTTTTTGTTCCGTCGGCGGGATTCGAACCCGCGACCCCCGGCTTGAGTTGCCACACACTCTAACCATTGAGCCACGGAGGTCGTCAAATCCATGAGTAGTTACTTTGAATCAGGTGACGAGTTTGCTCGTTTGCCTAACTTCATAAAAAAGTGCATGCCAAGTGCCCTTCCAAAATTATTATATTATACATTTTTATATTTTACAATTGTTTCAACTTGTCTGATTCATGTACATGCCTTTTAATAATACCATCATCAACCCTTACAGTGTGCGGGCTGCATGACAGTGGGTGTCATAGGCCAGCCAGCCCCATCTTCTTCCCCCGGTACCTTCACCTTCGGCCTGAACTGGGGTATAGCCTACGAGCTGCCCAACAATACAGAAACAGCAGCCTTCTACAGAAAGAAGATTAGGAAACCCGTAGCGCAGCGCAGAAGTAGAAGAGATTTGTATGAGAAGCTGGAGCTTATTATGGACAAGTAAGTCTTTGATTTACAATTTTGCGTCTTGTTTGTAATCTTTTCACACTCACCAAACCAAACCGAACGAACCACCAAACCAGACGAACGCAAACGTGTTGAAAAGGTAATATGATTTAAATGAAACTTTGACAGCTACGAGTAAGAAGTATTTTATAGTGCCCTTTTTGTGAGCGATACATACTCGTAACAAAAACAGTCTACTCCTTTATCTTCGTAATGCAATGATACTGATAAACAAACACGACAGCTGGCGAGAGATCAGGCGCTGGAATGACTTTTCACATGCCCATCTGACGCATAGATTACACAGTGGCGGGGCAAGACCTAAATTTTATGTGGGCAAGATATATCTTGCGAGGCCCCCTGAAATATAATATTATGCGAGGCCCCCTGATAGATGACGCAAGAATACGGATTTTTAGAGAGAAAGAATCTTTTGATACTGAAACTTTTATTTATAAAACTTTTTTTATGAATTGAGTATCAAAACTTGTAAATCTTTTATAAAAAACCTCGTGGTCCAAGGGTCGCGAGGCTCCTTAGACCGCGAGGCCGTGGGCGGTCGCCCACACCGCCCACGCCTTGCGCCGCCTCTGAGAATACATTTCATGCTATGTAACTAGGTGATCAACTTACTTAACTAAACTTGAAATCAGCTTTTTTGTTTTTCGTGGATCGAACTTTTGACCTCCAAGTCAGATTCAACCTTTAAGCCACTAGACCACTGCAGATGCGTACGAAACCTCTAAACGCCAGTCAAGAATTCTAATACCTTTAATAAATCCTTCCACCTACAGCATTAGAAGACGTACGAACGTGTTAGAATAAATTTTTCCCTGTGGTGATCGACATGGGTTGGAATAATGCTCCCACTGGTCCTTTAAAAGGTAAAAGGTAGGTCTGTTGTTTCGACATAGCTGACATAAGGGTAGTTTTGGTTTGGTTACTTAGATATTACTGTACGATTTTTCAATGAAATAGCTAAAGAGCAAAAGAAGACTAATGGAAAGTAATAACCAGGCTCTCAACAATAAAAACTAGAAAAATGTATAGTTTACAGATAAATAACAATTTCAGTGCAACGAAATTGCGATTAACATAATTTAGTACAGAGGCAGAAATAGATTAATCCATTATAATTAATGCGAAAGTATGTCTGTTTGTCTATCTGTCTGTCTATCTTTGGTTTTTCCTGAAATTTGGTATGGAGGTACTATCAAAGAAGTTGATTCCTAGGCAAATGGGGAGGTCCCCACGTAGTTTGGTCGCGTTATGTCAAACCCGGCCGGCAGCAGCGGCGTGCATAAGATTTTGACACTGGTAATGCAGCGATATCGGTTCAGTAGTTTTGGTGTGAAAGCAAAACAGACAGACAAACGGACAGAAAGAGATATTTTCGCATAAATTATAATAATAGTGTGGATATAAATTAAAAACTATGTTTTCTAAACTATTAGTATAATTACGTTATGAAGAAATAAAAAAAACGCCATCTGTTGTCACCCGTTGGAACTACAATGAGAGTTTATTTCATCGATGTTTCCATGGAAATATACCAAAATTTACCATACAACATAATATTGTGCGCTAAGCTAAAATAAATAAAAACGCCATCTATTGTTACGTATTATATACGCGTTGGTGCTCGCCTCAGCTACTGCGGCAGGAGTTCGCCTATAATATAGCATGTCTGTGTGCGTGTGCGAACTGTTCACGGACACAAAAATCTTTACGCACACATGACCCCAGAGCCTGCCGCACGAGATCTGCTTGCCTGGACCTTGAGTCATGCGGTTTGCGCGTGTACCTAACTTAATGTTTAATTTCTCGCAAATTGATTGTTGCTATTTTATAAATGTAGGCGTTTTAAATGCGTTACTTTTTTCTATTATATTTTTTACTATTAATATTTAATAATTAACGTCATGAGTCATCTAAAACGTACGAAAGTTAAATTAAAATATATGTGTATGGCAAGTCATGCATTAGGTAGGCACTGCATTTTTGCCTTCATGGTATGCACGCACATGGCCGGCAGATCACATTCAACATTGAATTGACATGATCTGACCAAAAGACGTTGGTCTGTCAACTGCCTAGGGATTATTTTTCTCGATGGTAAGTACTTTGAGTTCCGGGAAAGGACAGATAGTTTTTGTTGTCCAAAACTGTACGGTTCCCACGCAATAAATGATTTTCAGCGCATCGTAGTTGTGGGCGCCATCTAGTAATTAAATATCTCATATTTCTAAAGCCTTAAATTTGAAAAAAGTATGTGATACAAAAAGTCACATTCTAAAGAAGCATAATTTGGTGTCTGCAAAGTTTTAAGTAGGTCATACGTCCATTCTGCATTCGGTTTCGCTCTCATGAGTTATCTCTCCCTTGGGAGCTTCTAGCTTTTTAAATATACCCTCGGGCTACATAATGTCACTTTTTGTAGACGTTAAATTCTTATTATATTCGTGATTTTTAACTTTGGATATTAAAGAATAATCCTAAAGGATGTTTTGGCACGTGGCTAAAGTTAGAACCCACAGCCGCAGTCAATTTCATAATACATTATTATTACGCATGGAGTTACTTATTGTAGATTTTGACAAGTAATAGTATCAAAGTTTTCATTAAAAAACATCTGATTATAAATCAATTTTTCGGATGGTGCATATAATCTGACAAAGATTTTATGTAGTGGAGGCAGTGAAGGTTTTCACCTCCGATTTCGTTGAACCTCCATCGATTTTCATGAAAATTGGTAAGTAGGTTTTTTTTTTTAATTTAAATTTAAATTATTCAAATTTTCGTAAATATCATTTTGTTTTGAACATAATTTCAAAAATATTGAACCGTCGTAAAAATTATAGAGAATGAAATTGGTGTCCACTTTTTAAGAAATCTTTTGATTTTCTTTCGATTTTTATAGGATTAAAAATAACGAAGATAGAGACGTTTAAAGCCTAACTTTTACTGCAAGAACCATGAAATCGGGACCTTTTAACCCTATTTTTTTTAAAACCAAGGGCTTTAAAAAGTATTATTCAGTTTGATCTTAAAGCTCTTTAAATTACCTTTAAAATGGTCCATAAATGAACCCGATAACTTAAAAATTAACAGAGCTATTGTGATAAAACAAAAATATTTTTTTTGAAAACAATTTTGAAGCAGAGATTTGGGATGCAAATATTGTAGGAAAACCTGTCAATAGGTAAATCTATACTAATATTATAAATGCTAAAGTGTTTTTATCTATCTGTTACCTCTTAACACCCAAACGGTTCAACCGATTTATCTGAAATTTAGTATGATGAAAATACTTTGAGTCTTGGGAATGGATATGGGACATAGGATACTTTTTATCCCGAAAAAATGTACGGTTCCAGCGCGATTGCAGGCGTCACATAGACCTTACTAAGTATACGTTAATCTTTTCAAGTCTTTTAATATTCAGAAAGTAAACAAAACGGTAAATGTCGACTCGATAAGAACGGTGCTTTTTATAATGATGTGCGTCTATTAAATATTTCAGTCTAGCAGATTCAGCCTTTGCGTCAATTTTTTGCACAGAGGGTAGTTTGAAATCGTTGTTTGAATATTTTGGAGTAAATAATTGAAATTGTTTGTTTGTTTGAAATATATTAATAAAATTTATCTTAATCTATGAAAAAATATTCGAACTCATTAAAGCTGATAAAAAAACTTAAAATAAAAACTTAAAGCTTATTTTTCAGACATGGGGTAGTTTACAGGGGTGAAAAAATTTTGCAATAAAACTAAATAAGAAATTAATACTTAGTAATTAAACTGAAAAAAAAATGGGTTCAAAAACATAAATCTATTAAGTTTTTGAACCCAATTTTTACCGTGATTCCGCAATAAAGGGGTACTTTTAGGGGTTTATATTTCAGTCTTATCCAAAAATTATATCATAAATATTAAACAAACTGTTTATACAATGTAAATATGCGAGTTTAAAGTTCAGAAATACAAAAAGTGTTCTTTCACGATTAAAGGGATAGGTGCCATAAGGGTTGAAAAATTAATTAAATAATCATAAAATATCATGAAAAAAACATTAAAACATTTATTTTATCGAATTAAATCCAATTAATTAAGCCAGAATGGTTAAATCTGCATTTTTTATATTTTAAACAAAAGGGGTGGATTTCACCCCTAAAATAAAAAAGCGCAATACGAGCGTATGTCATTTTTAAAGTAGAGGGCTTAAGGGGCCGGGTACCCTCGAAATTCTCATACATACATAATTCCAAAATCATTTTCTCATACGAAAATATTTAACATGTTTGAGTTGTTTTTCAGTTTAAAATAGTAATTATCTAGGTAGGAGCACAGAAATTTACTTCAAAATATTTAAACATAAAAAAAAAATGTTTGTTTTTAATTTTTTTTTAGTAAATTTAGTACTTAATATTTAAACACTAAAAAATAGAGTAAAACACTAAAAAATATATAAAATTTATTAAATTTACTACAAAATATTTAAATACTAAAAAATATTTTTTAGAGTTTAAATATTTTGTAGTAAATTAACTATTTATTTATATATTTTTTTGTGTTTTACTCTATTTTTGAGTGTTTAAATATTTAGTAGTAAAATTACTAAAAAAAATTTAAAGCAAAAAAAAAAAATTGTGTTTAAATATTTTGAAGTAAATTTTTGTGCAGGAACCTAGGTAATTACTATTTTAAACTGAAAAACAACTCAAACATGTTAAATATTTTCGTATGAGAAAATGATTTTGGAATTACGTATGTATGAGAAATTCCAAGTGTACCCGGCCTCTTAATGTACTTAATCCCAAATTTTCACCCAAATCTATGGAGGTTCAACGAAATCGGAGGTTGCACCTGATTTTTGCCTTCATTTACTGTACTAATGGCATTTGTTGCAATGTCAAGGTATATCTGAGGGCACGGCAGTGCCCCAGCCAAGCTTTTTAGCAAAGGCACGGCCGTACCATACTTTTCTAGATTGTATTAATTTTGTATGTAACTGCAGTGTTGCAGTAACACTTTAAAAGACGGCATTATTTTCAAAATATGTCACCGCGCACCTTTGTAAATTGTAAATCAGCTACAAGATAGTTTTAAGAGTTGAAAACATTACATTTGAAATAATTTCTCCTTGCTTATTAAAGTCAATTAGTGATAATTCGATCAATAATTACTTTCCAGTATGGGCTACAACGGACGAGAGTGCATACTCAAGACTCTATGTGAGACGACACAGCGAATAGTGCCACACGGTGAAAACATGGTGGAGGAGATATTCAGGACTTTGTTCACGTTAGTTTCAACAATGATTTTTTTCTAAATATTTTCTCAAACGACACATATGAATCATAAATGGAGACCTTACTAGGAAACACTACGCTGAAGCCTAGCGAGTAGCGACGCGACACTTCGATTCGGCGATTCTATAAAGAAGCGATAAAGTAAAAGTCTTGGATAAAGGCCAGAGTAAAAGTCTTGGATAAAGGCCCTCTTCACGCCCAAACCGCTGAACCAATTTTGCTGAAATTTGGTATGTACTATGTAGATTGTTTGAGTCCCGGCCGAGACTCAAATAATCTACATAGGATGGCCCGGGAAAGGATATAAGATAAATTTTATCCGGGAAAAATGTACGGTTCCCGCGCGATAAACGAATTTTGACGCAACGGAGTCGTGGGCATCATCTAGTAATTCAATATTACCTACTTGTATGCCAGTAAATTAAAAACAAATGGTATTGCCTAATCACGTTTTAATGTTATCTAACTTTTGGACAGCAATTTTACTAAGTTGAAGAAAACCAATTAATCACACCATTATACTAACCTTAAAATCACATCATTATAATATCATAACCGATCCCAAATCACGTTTCAGGTTACCGATGGCCAAAGTTCTGCCCACGGAGCCCCTGGCCCACACAATTTACGACTCAGCCCACCGTCTGGGGGCCCTCCTCAACTCCTGCGACACGTACAAGTGCCCCCTTTCCCTGGTGGACCTGGCTAAGGGCTACTACAACGCCCCCGCCCCTAAATCAAACACCGCGATCCGCCCCTGGGCGCTCTTCAGCAGTAATTTCGGATAGATTTTTATAGTTTATGGGTTTTATCGCGAAATGGAATCTGACAATGATGGGGGTTCTGTTAAATTGATTTTTATTATTTATTGATGAAAATAAAATACTATTTAATTTAAAAATATGATTATCTTTTACCAAAATTTACTCTTGGCTAATATGAATATATAAAATGAAGAGAAGCTTAAATATTGTTAATTAGAGTTTTCATGTCATTATGTTCAATGAGGGACAAGTGGCGATATTTAGCCTAATAAGGGTCTACCGTGTCAATTGTCGTGTCAAACAGCTGTCATCAATAGTTTCCACATGCCACGTTAAAGCTGTCATAATATTATGTTTGTCCACGACATTAGACACGAAATACTCTACCATCCCTCTGGCTGGTGGCAAAATGATATTACTATCATTAAAGGTAAATAACTTGAATATAATATATATTGCATAACAAATTCTACTTGTGGCTAATTATTATGAAGATTTTTAATGTGAATTAAAATATAACATTGAAGTGTTGTTGTAAAATATCTGATCCGTTTATTCAAAGCTTGTAAATTTAACAAGAGTAATATAATATTTTAATGGTTTTAATAAATTTCATAACTTCAGAGGATTTAAATGTGTTATTATATTTTTATTAATGTGTAGATACAAAGTTAATTTTGCAGGTTTTATTGTAAATGTATTGTATTCATTTGCATTAATGAAAATTTGATGAATTGGTCCTTTTTCCAAGGGTCTTATTACAGTTTTAAGCAATGAAACTATGTATATACATTCTTAATTTGATATCTTCTAGACTAACTATTAAGCACTCAGTAAGTAGTTAAATTTTTATCGAAACACAATTTATTTCATGATTTTTTTTCTCCAATTTCCTTCTAAAAAGTTCAAAATTCGAAATTTTATGCACACAAATAATTTGAATCACGAGCCGCTCGTGTGGAAAAGATCCTGTTTATAAAATATATATCTTATGTTGAGTAAATAGAGTTGGGAATCGAGTGTTAGAGGAAATTGAATAAATTCCAAGGAGGTGTTAAATATGAGTGCAGTAATGAGCAGAGGCGGCATGTTCTAATTCTTTGATCAAACAGCCTGGGTCAGTGAACAGGCGAGATGAGAAGAGTATGGATAGGACATAGACAGAAATATAAATGTTACTTTTTTGCCTATAGCACTAAAAACTTTTTTACTATCAGAGAACTTGATTCACAGGTAGACGGCGGACCTACGTATTTTAGTTGCGTTTTGTCAAACCCAGCCGACAGCAAGATGTCGTTGGTCAGTCAACTGCCTATGAATCAATGAGGGTTGTATGGCGCTATGTAGCCGTAGGGTCTATAGTGTCAATAGCCGCGTCAAATAGCTGTCAACTGTCATGAAATAGCCTCCACATGTCACGATATAGCTGTCATAAGTCTGTATGACACGACAATTGACACGATAGATCCTATACGGCTACATAGCGCCACACAACCCTCATTTCTTCGATGGTACAAAATGTAAAATAAATTAATACTTTAGGTTGCATAATTCGTAACATAGCTGCAATAACTTCATAACATTTTTATATTATTTTATTTAAAAAGATAAATTTTTGCGAGCTGTGCGAGTTTCTTACGCCGGTTCTTCTCGCCGGGCTAGTTCCCGAACCGGTTGTAGGCATCGTAGTCCCGACGTTCAAAGTTTATAATACAGATTTTGAATAAAAATATATTTTATTTATTTATTTTATATTCTAATATAAAAATATTTAAATTTATTCTTTGTTGACGATCCATCCAAATCCAGCGCTGGAGCAAATCAAGCAGGTCCATATTACGACAACACTAGCAATCACCTTATTCAAATACCTGGCGTATACCTGCGTATACTGAGCGAAACAAACGTCGTTACTCACCTGTCAAAATGCAGCTTAGACTGGTACTAGTGATATTAGTGCTTATAGACAGTCATGAATCGCAGTGCCCTAACAAGAGAACTGACTTGGCGAATGTAAGGAAACGGAGATACCTGAATTTCCCTGATCAGACTAATATGGTGGTAAGTAGTTTTACTTGTGTATTTTTTTCTTTGTACCTAGTGCTACTTGTAAAGGTCAATTCAGACCTCAACGCGATGCGTAGATCATGCATTTCTAAATTTGTACTGAATTGACAGATTTCGTGAGCGTGATACGTCTTGCTAATATGTAATGATACTACGACTATATAATTTTTTTTTTTTTTTTTTAAACGGGCTTTGGCCCACCACACATTCCCACCACTGTATCTCCTGTGTCGCCAGGATCGACAGCGGCATCCAACCACGAAAACCCTTTGATATGATCTCAGGGAGCCCGAGGGACATGCTAATACTGTCTTGGGACCCGCAACGAAATTAATCAGAAGAAAATAGGAGGAGTAGGAAGATTCCAATTTCCCTCCCCATAAAAGCGGGAGACAGCACAAAGTTGCAATGACCGAAAGTCAAAGAACTTAAGGGGGAGCACCACGGAAATAAGGTTAATACTTGTGACTCCTAAGCTAAAGCTAAGTTAATATTGGAGTTTATTGTGTTTGACTGTTGCCAATAATAATTGTGGCAAAAACGCTTGAAGGCACGGAAGTTCCTAGCGCTGTCCACGAGATCACCATAGTATGCTACTCCAGATGTACAGAATAGGTTGTTTAGCATAGTAGTTCTTTCGTCCTGCCAGAGACTGCACTCCCAGAGAACATGATGCGCGGTTTGTTCAAACATGTTGCCTTCGGTCGAGCACTCGCACATGGGTGATGCTACTAGTTTAAATCCGTAAAGTTTGGCCTTAAAATTTCCATGACCGGTCAGGAATTGAGAAACGCAGTGATCAATATCCATCCAATGTTTGGATAGCCGTTCACGAATATTAGGGAAAAAATTATAAAGGTGTCGCCCTTTGGTGGAACAGTCCCATCGTGACTGCCATTCGGAGATTAGGCTTTGCACAGAGTTTTCTAAAGGTTCAAACAGTCTTGCTATTTTAATTTTATCGCGAGCGCTTAAAAAGAACGGGTTGTCAATGTTTTTTTTATGATAGTACATTGTCGCACGACGCTGAATCTCAAGGTCAACGGGTAAAACTCCGGCTAACACAGGTAAGGCTTCGGTGCTTGTGGTCCTGTAAGCTTTGCATAAGAATATAAGAGCAAGACGTTGGCTTTGTAGCAACTTGCGACGAGCCGCGCCGATTGTTGCTCTGTCGGCCCACACGGGGGCCCCGTAGCAAATGCTGCCTAGGTAAGTAGCAGTGTAAATTAATTTTAGGGTTTTGAAGGAGAGGCCCCATGTCGACGTAGATACTTTGGTAAAGGAGTAAAAATTGCGCTTCGCTGTCTCACCGGTTTGAATTATATGTTCTAAAAATGTAAATTTATTTTCCAAGTAAAAACCAAGATAACAGAGTGACTGTTTGCGTTTAACGTTAATATTATCAAGTTTAATGCTAGGGGAAGATATAAGGGACCCTTTTAAAAGAATTTGGTAAGTTTTATGCGCGGCGAATTTCAGGCGATTACGTTTACCCCAGCTCGATATTAAATTAAGACTATCATTGGCTTTAGATACAATTTCAGAACGTGAATTTGCATGAACGATGAGAAAACCGTCATCGGCGTAGCCAACTAGTACGCACAGCGGTGGTAGGGGAAGACTTAATAAATCATCAAATCCGAAGTTCCATAGTTTTGGCGAGATAACAGAGCCCTGAGGGCAGCCGCATGTTAAATCTTTGGCGTGTGTACAATGGCCAAGTCGAAGCTTAGTTTGACCGTTAAAAAAATAAGAACGTATTATGGCATAAATATTAGAGTAGCAACCTCGATTTTTTAGTTTTAATAATAACATCGGCCACCAAGCATGATCGAACGCGCCGGAGATATCTAATGAAATGGCGACCACGTATTTAGATTCCGAATGATTTACTATTTTTCTAACTTCCATAGCCGCGTCAACAGTCGATTTCCCGGCGGTGAAACCGAACTGATGACTATGAAATTTAGGGCCACCGGGTAGCAGGCGAGGTACGATGAGACGTTCTAGTAATTTACCTAAGCAAGGCAGTAACGTTATCGGACGGTAAGATTTTGGGTCGTCAGGAGGTTTGTTTCCCGCTTTAGGTATTAATTTTAAGCAACCGGTGCGCCAAATTTTTGGAAATATACCTTCTGCGATACATCTGTTGTAAACATGTAGAATCGATGAACTGGCCGCTAAGCACGCTTGTTTTATCATAATATTCGATATTTTATCCTCGCCCGCAGATTTTTTTATAGGCAAAAGGTTTACTATTTTACTAAACTCCTCCGAAGTTGGTAAATCTGAGGCCGGTGTATGTATGGGGTCTAGCATTCTATTCCTAATGTCGCGGTGGTGTTCATCATCCAAGGAGGGCTCGTCGTCTGGTATGAGAACGTTTAGATATGCCTTCGCCGTTTCGTCTAAGCTACAAGTGTAAGAGTTGTTAATTTTAATATTTGAGAAAAAGCTTGGCTCATTACTACTACCGGGTTTAAGCTCGTGGTATAAAGAGGACCAGGGGCCCTCTTTATCCAGTCTATTCGCGGCATTCTTCAACATATTATTTTTCGCTAACGTAACGGCGGCGCGATAGCGTGACCTTGAAATGCGTAGGTTATTCAAACTAATTATGTAATTATAATTCGAACGATCGTGGCCAGATTTACGAAGATTATTGATTTTGCGCCTGGCCCTTTTAAATTCCCGACGAAGATTAAGAAGGTTACTGTTCCACCATTTACAGTTGTGATCTTTTTTAAGAGGTCTACGACCCAAGGCTACATCGGCACAGTAAACAAATGTGTTTGTCATAATTTCCGCGCACTCATCGACGTTTAAATCCGGCCGAGTGAAGTCTCCGGCATGAGCGGTAATGAGGGAGCGGAATAAATTCCAATCGCCGTTCTTTACGTTGTATTTATAGTCATTAGAATTGACTACGGTATCACTCGGGACCGCACGAGAAAACTCGTACACCAATAAGCGGTGATCACTACATGACGCATCAAGTAGGACACGCCAATGCCTAATCTGGACGTACGCGCTGGATAGCGTGACGTCAATCGACGATTCGCCCGTTGGGCTACTATAGGTAGGTGGTGCATCGGGGGTGTTGTGAATTTGGAGGTTAAACTCCGCAATAAAGTCTTCTACAGCGGTACGACGGTCGCGGTCAGTGTACCTAAGCTGGCCGTGCCATAAGGGCGAGGATGCATTTACGTCGGCGCCAATAATAATTTTATCACCCGCGAGAGATTGTAATACGCGGCGGAGTTGATGTAAATGTGGGCCTACGGTATCCGCGTACTGAAAGTAGCAGCTTACAACGTATAGTCTAAACTGAGGACACGATACCTCGGCTACCGCACAATGCGACGTCGAAAGGTTAGTTAGGGCCGTGACTGAAAATCTAGACTGAGGTGTGTATATACCCGCGCGAGCTAAGTTATTAATTTGTATCATTTTCGACCGAAACGACGCGAGTTGATATTGTTCTTGAACAAGTACTAAGTCTAAATTGTGGTCAGAAACTAACTTTTCTAATTCTAAAGTCGCGTGCTTGTTATTATGGAGGTTTAGCTGTCCTATATTTAAACTATCCATACCTAGTAGTTAAAATAAGTTGCTCCATTTTGCTTTTATATGTTGGACAGTCTGGGGAGCCCGTGGGGTGGTCGGAAGGTTTTTTATAACGTTGGCGACTACCACAAACTGGCTTAAAATTTTCTTTATCTTTGTTGGGGCACGACAACGAGCTGTGTTTTTCGGCACAGTGATAGCAGCAAGGATTAGGATCGCGACAGAATTTAGCGACGTGCCCAAACTGTTGGCAGTTACCGCAGCGGACCAGCTCAACGTCGTCCACGAAGCGACACATCGCCCAATCGATAAACAGTTTTTCTTTTGAATTGATCAGGTGTTTACGCACAGCGGGGTCTAATTCGATACCTATCCATTTCCTGTTGTTGTAATCTTTATTTAAATTACGACGTCTTACTATTTTTGTTGAACGCAAAAATTGTTCTTGAGACATATTCATTTCGCCATTAATATTTTGATTAAAAAGTGCGAGAAGAAAATTATCATCCGTCATATGTTGCGGTACATCTTTTATGAGAATACGTGGGTTACGTCCTTTAGGCGACTCGAGTCGCAGACCGGCCGATTTAAGCGCTTCCACGGATTTAAGTTTATTAACTTGCGACTCGCTAGTTAGTCGCAAGATCACACCCGAATTAGCTGTTTTTTTGACGCCGTGAAATTGAAAACCGTCGGCCGGGTTGATGACTTTCATCAGTGCTTGTTTTGTCTCCGACGATGATTTTAATTCCCCCGATTTTTCTTGTGTCGGATAGGCAATAACGCAGGGAAGCGGTTTTCGGGTCTCGACTGGCGGCACTGACTTCGCAAGTCTTAGTTTAAGCGCGTCCGAGTAGGAGGTAGAAGGCGCGGCGGCAACTGTTTGTACGACAGGATTAGTTTTGGCAGCTAACAATTCGCGTTCCATATTAGCGACCTTGGTTTCCAAGGAGGAGTTCTTTATGGCGAGAAGTGAGACGATCGTAGTTATTTTTTGAGTCATACTCATAATATCGGACTTGTTGGCAAAATTATTACGGCGAGACACGGTGTCGTTTGCGAACTCGTTTATTTTGGCTAAGTACGAGCTAGCTTCGCGGACGAGCTCGTAATAATTGCAAGCATCGTCGGATGCGCGGCCTGTGTCTAATAATGACGTAACGGGGGACAGCAGAGGCTCGTCCCTAGTGGGTTGGTGACGCTTCTCCACAGGTGACAAGGAGGAAGGAGATAATTCCGACAACAAACGTTTACCGGACGAGAATGTCGGAGAACGAGGAGTTTTATCGCTTCTATTAAACGGGTTTGTATCTTTATCTGGCGGCATATTATTTTGGCTCGACATTGTAAGTTAATATAAAATTTGAATGTACCAATTACACTTATTTAATTTAAATTAGAATGAAACAAAAGTTTAGCTTAATAATCACAGTCAGCTGATCGCAAGGCCGGCCGGCGCCGCGCGAGCGGTACCGACACACACAATATTTTACCTACCTACAATTCCCTACTGATAAAAGTGAACAAAGAAATTTACTTACCGAGTTAAATCCAATAAAGTACGAGCAAATGTGTTAAAAAACTTACAGTACACGTAGATTACACCGTTACCTAGCTAATTTCACACACTCAGCACGAATTTACCGATTTAAAACCACCGAAAATAATTTTTAATCCCGGAGCGCACGTCAGACGATGTTAACCGTACGGAGGCCGCGGGGGGAATAGAATTATAATATTATACGACTATATAATATTATAATTCTATTATGTGTCTGTCCATTATGCAACTGCACTCTTACATGTGAAACGATTTGAATGGGTAAGTATATTTTGAACATCGAAAATGAGGACAAAATAGTTTTTAGTCTAGGAAAACAGAGTAAGGAAATTGTAGGCCTTATCTAGCATTAAAATAATTATAGTATGTATTTAAGGTTTTTTTTTATGTATGTATGCATATTTCTTATTATTAATTAGGCAACATCCTAACCATTATTTGAACTTGCTTCTATTAGATTCTTCTTGGCCAAAGTAAGCTTTTATGTACCATCCAGGAAATTGATTCCTAGGCAGTTGACAGACCAACGTCATTTGGTTGGATCATGTCAATTTAATGTTAATTGTGATCTGTCAGCTGGGTTTGACGTAACACGACCAAACTATGTAGGTCCCCCATCTGCCTAGTAATCAACTTCTCGGATAGTACATTTCTTATGTTTTTTTCGAGAAATTGTTTGGTAATCCATGCAATATTTTTCCGTTTCCAGCTCACCCTGTCCCTCCTCAAAGCCTTCATGACGCACGCTCCATCAGGCTGGAACCTCGCTCTGGAGGTGGACGTGCTCTTCCCCATGCCAGACGCCAATTTCACCAACGCCCACTACAGGAGAAAGCTGCATCATCGCCAGAGAAGGGAGTTCTGGGAGCAGATACAGAATGCTATTGATTTGTAAGTAAGTCTCTAGTAGGGAATGCAATCCCGCAAGAGAATTTCAATCCCGGTATTTGCGGGATTGAACCATCACAATCCCGCTGGATCCCGGTATTTGCGGGATCCCGCTGGATTTAAACTTTTAAAATAAATCGTTTTACTGACTTTACTTGATAGACCCCGTTTTATTCTAAGAATCTCAAATAAAACAAACTTTGTCGGACACTTTTTTTCAAGGGTTTTATCATTAACACCTCCATACTTCAGTCTTTATAAAAAAATGAAAGAAAAACTAATCATTTTTTTGGAAATGGCTTCGTAATAATAATAGTAAAAAAAAAAATCGCTAATATTTATGTCCATCTTTTATCGATTTTTTTTCAAAATATAGGTAAAAATTGTGCCCAAAAATTCCGAAACGGTTCCTGATATTCGACACAAGGTAGCTAGCAGCTGGAAATGCTCGCTCAGTTAGTTAGTTAGTTAGTTTAATTGCCATTTAAAGTGAATTATTGGTGAATGGAAGCTAAATTGCCAGTTCACGCACCCCCGCGCGCAAAGTTACGCATATGAATCACATTTCTTTGTAATCCCGCCAGTCCCGCGGGATCCCGCAAAATTTTCGACCGGGATTAGTCCCGCATAATGCATGCGGGATCCCGGTACTTCGGGATCCCGGTATCCCGATATTGCATTCCCTAGTCTCTAGAATATAATGCTATTGATTTGTAAGTAAATAGACTTAAAATGATAACCTCCTTTTTTAAAGACGGAAAAGGAACTACGACTAGGTAGGAATATTATAATAACTCTCATACTGGTTTCGGTGACGGTGGCCATTTTATAGCGCCCAAGTATGTGCGCAGGACACAAGTGCACTCTCTATTCCTTTTACTCTCATAACCCAGTGGGACGGACGACCGACACGACTGGCAAGAGATAGGAATATTGTAACTACTGCGGCATTGTATGTTTTTTTAAATAAAATTAGGAGGCAAACGAGCGAACCGGTCACCTGATGGAAAGCAACTACCGTCGCCCATGGACAACATTATACTTCTTTCGCTGAAAGATTCAATGAAGAGATTGAGTAATGCTTAGGATAGCATTTTTCATTGCAATGTGACGAGGTTCAAGCTTAGCTCAAAACAACTTGGGTTGCCCGGTCCAATATTTTTGGGTAACTCTGATTTGCGATTGTTTTCTTGTCTTGGGATAGTTATTATGTTTCTTAAATCGATCGCAGCAATGAAAGTTATACTGAATATAATTTGTATGCTGTATCTAATAAGTTCAAAACATGGACTTGGAATAGTTTTTTTTATTTATCATAGGTCGACAAAAGTTATCTATCTTCCTTTGACGGAAATCTTTTTTTTCAGACACAGCGTTAACGGCAAAGCCTGTATATTACGAAGCGTGTGCGAAGCGAAAAAATATTTGGCACCGCCAGGAAAATCCCTGGTGCATGATTTACTACGCGCCCTGTTTATGTAAGTATGCCGGAATTACCATGTAGTATATAAAACTAGATGACGCCCGCAACTCCGTTGCGACAAAAATCGTTTATCGCGCAGGAACCGTACATTTTTCCGGGATAAAAAGTATCCTATGTCCTTTCCCGGAACTCAAAGTATCTCCATACCAAAATTCAACAAAATCGGTTCAGCGGTTTGGGCGTGAAGAGGTAATAGACAGACAGACAGACACACTTTCGCATTTATAATATTAGTATGGATGTACAGAACTTTCGAGAAATTTTAGAGAAAAGTAGTTTTGCATATTTTTCTTTATGTTTACGGTTTCACGGTCAGTCTGGCTTCAGTCTGTCTAAACACACTAGGCCGAAGTTACGCGGCGTAAATTCCGCGTGATTACGCCCGCAATGTATTTTAAATTACCGATGACACATTCCGTCGCGTTCCGTCCGTATTTTGTATGCGTTTGACATTGCGGACGTTATTTACGCCGAGTAACTTCGGCCTAGTGTGTTTAGACACTATCAGTCTGAGACTGACGCCAGAATGATGACTGGAAAGTGCGTATTACAAAAATGATCAGTCCGCCAATCAGACGGTCACACGATCATTCTCACGTCAGTCTGGATCAGACTGATGGATTGAAGCGAGATTGACCGTGTAACCTATTCTGAATCCTGCCTGAATTCTGGCATACAACTCTTTCACACCGCCGAAAATTTCAGAATTCACGGAAATCCACTTCAAAGGAGGTTACAATGTAACAGCTATATAATATTCTCAAAAAGGGAGAATGAATTTTAAAAACTCGACACGGTTCGTAAGTCATTAAATCCCCACGTCACGGGCTACATCAATCATTAAAACACAAGTCAGCGACAATAATTTTTCAAAAACAATGTACAAGGATATACCGTTACCAATGAAGTCAAACCAGAGAGCTAAGAAGAGTAGATAGGGCCCAAATATTGAGTAGCTGAGTCTTTCGTCCCACAAATCGTCCTCATGAGGCGATGGCTAGAACTAGAAGCGAAATTATTATTTTTCATCCAGTTAAAATATTTTTATAAATTGCATACTTGTGTCGTCACTCGTCACAAATTTGCAATTTTATATCTAAAAATTAAAACCACCATAATATTTAAAATTTAGCAATTTAATTATATTGATTTGAAATCTGATGTTACAAAACTTAAGAGCCTCCACCCCTTGTCACAGCATGTCACATAATTATTCGTTGAAAGTTTTGTAATTTTGAGTGACAATTTCGTTTCCCCGTGATAATGTCATCTACGGAACATCTTTGTAGATCTGTAAGTAGCCTCTAAAAACCGCCACTTCTATGGTTTCTAGTCTATGGGCGGGCAGAATAAATGATGTTTCAACGAAGTACGTGACAATATCAGATATGTCACTAGCACTTATGTGATTGATAGTTTTCTGCACTACTCGCTTTTGTTTATCGCTTTGGATGCTGAACTCATAATGTTGATTTTAACTTGTTCTTATATGTGTAAGATGGACAACCAAGATTGCCAACATGGTAGCGCAAGACACATTACACAGTCAACGTTGATCATGGGCAATAAAGAAAAAATATTAATTTTTATACTTTATTAATAATATTTTGCGTATCTTGGTCTAGCCATCTGTACAAGGTTTGCTAGTCTTTCTCTACCGCATTGGCAAATCACGTAACAGCTGTTAGATAGGTTCAGTGGATTCTAAACAGTTAAACTCTGCGTGAATATCTTGAATGGTAAAAATAGTTTTGTAAGAGAAACGATATGAAAGCGAAGAGAGAAAAAAGAGGAGATGAAAGAAGGATATAGACAAAGAGCTCTTTATTATACAAATTTATTTATCATCAAAAAATCTTGATTAGGAAGAGGGCTAAGTTTTTGATCAGAATCTAAACTACCAATAATCCACTCACAATAAATAGTAAACTTATTTATGACATGTCCAGGCATAAGTTTATGACATCACAAAGTCACAGGCAATATGGTAATGCTTGGCCCCAGGGAAATTATTTGGAGGCGTAAGAGATACAAGTGTAGCGAATTGTCGCGTGTCATATTTATCGCTGCAACGGGGACTGAAGCTTGATCTATTGAGTGCTTGCTACGTTTTGATGCTATTTTTATTGGATCTACGTTAAAAGATCGCAGTGGATCTATTGAGTGCTTGCTATATTTTGATGCTATTTTATTGGATCTACGTTAAGAGATCTCAAAGGAAGTGAGGTTTCATCGGAACTGTACAAAGGCTGAAATTTATTCTATGCTGAATTTTGTTTTGAGCATGAAAAATAAAATTATTATGGACTTTTAGAAAAGTGAAAGAGTTGCCAACCTTGCTTGCGCCGTTGTTTTGTTTTAACTTCTGCCGAAACCCCCCCAGCGTGGATAATATCCACGCTGCGGGGGTTTCGGCAGAAGCACATATTATGTGTCTTGCGACAGCAATGCATAGGCAATCAACAACACAATTTAGTGTACAATTTTTACCTGCTAATTGAGAAAACAGATGGGTGTTAGGTTTCACGTATGGCATTAAAGCATCCGAACGGGTGGCCTGATTAATTATATAGTTTTCTTTTACTTTAAATCTGACAATGTAACGAGAGTGTTCTTCATCATTATCAGCTCGTTTATTGCTAGACGGGTTCCTCTTTCATTCCTTAATTATACTGTAATAGATGACGCCCGCAACTCAGTTGCGCCGCAATTCGTTTATCGCGCGGGAACCGTACATTTTTCCGGGATAAAAACTACCCTATGTCCTTTCTCGGGAATCAAAGTATCTCTATGCAGAATTTCAGAAAAATCGGTTCAGCGGTTCGAGCGTGAAGAGGTAACAGACAGATAGACAGACGGACAGACAGACAGACACACTTTCGCATTTATAATATTAGTATGGAAGTATGGATATGGATATCACAACGTTGCTCATGCTGGAATCATTATCTTTTATTCAAATGAAACTCATACAGTTTTTATTTCATTATGTATTCACGGCGTCGTATTATATTAGGAATTTACGTGACCAGCCAGATTCAATGCTGGACCTTTTTCCGAAAGTAGGCCAGCAAAGGGTACAATTTCAGGCCCAAAGTTTCTTTTATTTACTAAGGAACAAGAATTTGGTAGGACATTATAGGATTACTAGTCCCGGCAAACGTTGTTTTGTCATTTAAAGTATTTTGCCCATATCAATTATTTTATGGAAGTGACTAATAAGTATGGCACCATGACAAACTTCCATCGCTATCCCGTCGCACAAACAATGGTCACCGTCAGTCTCGAATTGTAATAATTTACTATTATTTATTCAACAATTTCACTTATCAATATAAAAAGTAGCCAGTGGCCGATTCTCAGACCTACTGAATATGCATATTTGGTAAAAATCAGTAAAGCCGTTTCGGAGGAGTACGGTAACTAACATTGTGACACGAGAATTTTATATAAAAGATGTTTTTAAGTGTATGTACTATCAGAGAAGTTGATTCCTATGCAAATGGGGGACCTACGTAGTTTGGTCACATTACGTCAAACTCAGCCGACAGATCTCAATTAACATTGAATTGACATGATCGACCAAATGACGTTGGTCTCTCAAATGCAAAGGAATCAATTTCCTCGATGGTACCTACTCGTAATTCGTATGTTTTATTTGAGTCATGGTTTAGTCTTTAAAATTTTTAGATTCGCCTTATGCAGTCTCCTCACGTTGGCTATTAATGATGGACAAACGTGGGCTTAGGTACGTGTAGAATTTTCATTTTATTGCCTACTAGCGACCCGCCCCGGCGTCGCACGGGTATAAAATATATAACCACTGAAAAAATGATTAAAATCGATAGCCTATGATCCTTCACGTGGCCTACTTCTTATCTGTGCCAAATAACATAAAAATTGCTCTAGTAGTTCGCGAGATAAGCCCTTTTCCCCGTTTTTTCCAAATTCTCCTATTAGTCTTAGCATGATAAAATATAGCCTACAGGCTTCCTCAATAAATGGGCTATCTAACACTGAAATAATTTTTCAAATCGGACCAGTAGTTCCTGAGATTAGCGCGTTCAAGTTAGCCCTTTCAAATAATTTTCCCCGTTTTTTCCACATTTTCCTCTATTTCTTTGCTCCTATTAGTCTTAGCGTGATAAAATATAGCCTATAGCCTTCCTCGATAAATGGGCTATCTAACACTGAAAGAATCATTAAAATCCGTTACGTAGTTTCAAAGATTGAAACAAAGATTCCACAAAGGGACATGAGGGAAAAAAAGTGACTTTGTTTTATAATAAGTATAGATATAGATGATCGACTTTGATCGTGCATTGAGCTGTGATAAACATGATTATTCATCATTGGCCAACACGAAGAGAAGTTTTTATGCATCAGAATATCATCCCGTTAAAATACTTAGGTTACGCGTTTAAACGCTTAATATCGAAGTTTGATTTAATTTTTAAGCAAATTTGTGCCCGATTTAACTAGTTAGGATGAAAACTCCTCGTTCTACTAAACTAACATTTACATAGGCGGTGTTGGTACATCGTTAGTGGATCGCGTTTTGTCGATAAAAATTATCCCTAAACGGCTGATTACAAATATTTGTTTTCAATCCATCGGGACGTCATTAAAAAGATTCTGGTTAGATAATAGTTTTAGTAGCTTTTTTGAACATATTTTATAAGTTTTTACTGATAATAAAGCTTAAATATTTCATTGTTTTTATGCATTTGAGACGTTTCAAAGTATGAATTCAGATAATCAAGAGCTTGCGTAGTCTTAATTAAACTTGTGAAAAAAAAATTTATTTGTTTACGTTTTTTTGTCCCGCCTGCACTCGAAAAGTACTAAACTGATCACTTTGAAATGAAATGAAATAGTTTATTAAATCACAAGTTGCTTTAAAATTTTGTGCATAATATTATATTTTGAAATGATAAAATTGAATAGAGGAAGATATTTTGGCAATGACTAAAAAGATTTTTCAAATTTCAAATTATTTGAAAAACAAAAAATCCTAAATAGCGCGGGCAAAGACGCGGGTGAAAGCTAATACGATATAGAGGGGTATGAAATATAGGTTTATAGGAATATGTGTTATAAAGTATCGGGACATCACCTGGGGTCCACTATACATCACAACGCCGGACGTGCCGATTTATGGCCGCGCGGGGGAATTAAAAATAAACAGGGACCGCGCGAATTGTATAAGATTTAAGGATTTAGTTTGGCGGTGTGGGTTAGAGTTTACAAGAGAAGCGATGCAATGCGATGCAATTTTAAATGTGGTAGTCATAATATATCTGTACTTTTTGGAACGAAGTTCCTTTTTACGCGTTGCAAAAGGGGGTCTAGCCCGGAACAATTAAGACCAAAAGTTGTAACGACACTTTTTGTTTTAAGCTGTGCGGCGTGCACGTGTTTCTCTGTCTGTCTCTCTCTTTCATAGAAAGCAACTTCGTTCCATCCGGGTGTCCCTTGACACCTCTCAAGTTTTTTTTTTATACATAAGAAGATAATAACTGATTTGCCGTCCGCGGTCTTGGACTGCCTGTACCAATATCAAATTGCTTATTTTAAAACGCAAGCGCCTTATCCCGTTGCAATGTAAACTAATCTTTACGGGTTAGGTAACCTTACTTCATACTTCATAGTGACTACGTGCTTGTTTTGAATTTAGGAGTAAAAGCACATAATATTTATTATGCTTGTATGCTTAATACTACTAGATGTGGCCCGCAACTAGATTGGCTCGATAAGAGCTTATTGCACAGTTATCATACATTTTTCGGGATGAAATCTTTTCTATATTCATTCCTTACAAATTCTACAAAAAAAAATGTTTTGTTCTTGATTTTCAAGTAACTTTTCTGAGAAATCAGAAAAGGACAAAACATTGTATTAAAGATAAAGTCTACGTTCGTTGGATCTTATATTAGTTAGCCTCTGTGGCTCAATGTTTGAGTGTGGCAGCGCGGGTTCGAATCCCGTCGACGACGGAACAAAAAACTTTTCAGCGTTCCCGAGTCAGTGTGTATTAAATATATTATGTATGATATAATAAAAATCTTAAATATATGTATAGCATAAAAGTATTAAATATATTTCCGTTGTCTGATCCCTGTAACACGAGCCCTTCACTTACTTAGCACTTGGCTGACTGACGTGGTGTGAAACGTCCATAGTTATTATTTTTAATTATACTTATTTTTCCAGTGTTCCACTCCATGATGATGAATTCCACGACGAAGTACGTGGCACTTACGATGAGGTGCTGGATCCAGGGCTCTGTGACGACACTTTCGAGTGTCCATTGTCCATTCTACATACTATATTGGCATTTAATCGAGTGAAATATTAGTAACTGTAGAAGTTTTTAGCTCTCTAGTCCTGTTTTCATTGCCACTTATAAAAGTGGTTGACAGATACAGCTAGCTTACCCCGAAACGAATAAAAATCGAGGCTAGACTCGGGGATTATTAATTATAATTTATAAGCAATGCAAAATTGAATGTTAAGCATTCTTTTCTATCATCTATATTCTATATAATATATAGTAAGTACAATACAAGAACCTTTTTTTTTGTACTTACTCATTGCTATGTCTTGTCTAGTTTCGTTGTGAGCTGGACCTTAGTTTTATCTTTTAGGTGTATTGTGTAAACTGCCCTTCAAAATAAAACCTAAACCTTTGAATAGCCTTATTATTTACTGTTTTGTAAAACCTTAATGAGCATTCTGCGTGTAGTTTGTATTCAAAAATAAAAACAGCTCTTGTACTAAGGCAATTTATAATAAAACCTTTTTTCAGGTAAAATTTGCCTCCTCTCCATTCGATTCATTTCTTATTTACATTTCTCCTGCTCGCGAGTAACTAGATTGGAACGCTCCACACTTTTTACATAGATGATATCCCTAGGGTGCAGTCCTTGGGGATTCACGAAATTGTACCATGGAACTGATTTTGGAGATTCTGAAAAATCAGTCCCTCCTGATCTTAATTTGCTTGATCTTCATTTGATAAATTATTTCAAGTTACAGAAATGAGTAGAGAAATCTTTGTATTTATTATTCCATAAAGGGTAAATGGGAAAAAAAAAATGAAACAAGAATTTTATTATTAACGCATAACATTTAATATTTATAGTTTATATTTATAGTACATTTCAATATTAGCAATAAGAAGTCATGGGTGTATTCATATAAGTACGGGTAGTGCTTGATTTTAAATTAATGTAACGTTACAAAAAGTTTCTTATCTACCTTACCTTACATTATTCGCACTTACACTTACGCTATGTTATATACTTATTTATATTCCACATACTCTCTTTAATTGAGCTAAATCTTAGTAGCATAGTGCATATCTTATAGTTAAAGTCAGTGGCAAGATTTTTGAAAAAATCTCAAACGAATATCTTGCGGTTACCTTAACTTAGTGATTATTGAAGTTTAAGAGACTATTATTGTGTTATGTAATTACAGTACCTTACATTAAAATAAATTTAGGAGTCATTTCTTTCTTAATAATACTTTGTTATAATACTGGTGTTCGTTTGTTTCTGTCATTTTCACCGATCGTTATGTCACGTGGAAATTGAGATTGCGACGCAAATAAGTCTTTAATTCATGAAGCCCCAAGCGGCCACATCCGGCCGCGATAACAATGAAAAAGCTATAAAGGTATTGAATTACTTGTTATTTTGTAAAATAATATTATGATAGTACATTTTGTATTTTTATTATTATCTAGTATCTTTCATAACAGATCGACCACCAGATTTTTTATCAAATCCCTGTTGCAGTTAAACTGACAGTGACAATTATTTTGTATTTAATATAAAAATGTTGGCTTTTATTCTTTTGGAATATTCAGTACGGGAAAACCGATCTCAATTCTCGAATCTCAATTTCCACGGAACCACGCCGTTACTCGTGACTAAAATGGTAAAACAAAATTCAAAACAACCAAAAAATTTACAACTAGCAAAGGACATTCAATATTAACAATTCGAGAAATTACAAGCACACATCATTACACTACGAGATACGCTTCGATATTAGTTAAAATTAATATTTACAAATGACCATAGCGATTGAATCGCGACATGAGTTTCAGATAGTAAAATTGTAAATGTCTCAGTCAGTTTGAATCTGCTATTTGATTAAATGACTAGCGAATTCATTAAATAAAACCATTTAATTTTCAGTCAAAGATTTGACGAATTAAGCCTTTAGTTTGACGTTAAATGTTACAATCAACGGCTTGAAGAGTTATTGGCCTTTATTAATTCAATTAATCAATTGGTTTCATTCAATGAATTCGCTAGTCATTCTGTCAAATAACAGATTCAACCAGATGACTGCGACATATTTGAGTAATAAGTCGCGTAGAGGAAATTCAATTGTTGTGTACCACAAAACGGGCCTTTGTCTTTTTCATGCAAGGTACTAGTGCCGTGTCCATCACGACACAATGCGTTTGCAACTTTGAGCTAAAGCTTGAGTCACGAAAAATGTTTGGCAGTTGGTTGACTACAAAGCTTTGGCACGATTCAAACATTCTCAGAACCTGCTCCAAATCTAGTTACTTTACAACCGGTAGCAACTAAATGCTAACTACGCATGATATATAACCTTTTATAACTAAATTTTGGCGTTTCAATTACGTTTTTTGGCACACGTTAATTTTAAATTGTAACAATAATTAAATAAAATATTTGGCACAATATAATATGTAATGTGTACTTTGCTAAAGTCAGCTTGCCTTTATGTTTTTTAGATTCTTATATTCAATTTTGAGCGATGACAAGGCTGAATTATTTGCAGTCATTCGTCTGGACTCTAGAGGATAAGTTCTGCAAGTTGTGATTTATCATACTTTTCATTTTAGTCAAGCAAAACGATTATTTAATCATTTTGTATCATCGGAAAAGTAAAAATGGGCTGATTATCTGTCACAATTATTTGAATATCAAAGCGTATATCCATTTTAGATTTCTAGACTCCTATCTCGGATCTTGTTGAGAATTAAAACCTTAAAAGTTGTCTCATCAATTTCGATCGATGATTTTCATATTAATTTAATTTTTTCTATCAAGATCCGAATAGGATAAAAATAAAGTAAAGTACACACAAAAGCCTATATCATACTCATAATTTCACATATTATATATAATTCATAATATATGAACGAACAACAATTATTATCATAGAAGTGGAGAAGGAATTAATTTCTGTATTTACATCTAATCGTGTTGGAAGCTCAACGCAAATTTCGTGTGATTTCTCATTAATTACAACTCTTATACTAAATATATAGCACATAAATTAATAATAAAAATCATTGGAAAATAACGTGAAAGCTTATACAAGTGAAAATTAAAAAGAAACAATAAACCACTACTGTTTAAAAAACGAAACAAAATATCTTACGTCACTTTTGGAAGACGTTTGATTAAATATTCAAATACGCCTAACTTACATAGACATATAAGTGTAGATTACATTAAAGATAAAGAAACAAAGAAGAGAACGTGCGTCGAAATGATAGTTGTAACCTTAGAAGAAATTTACTTTACGAAATTCTGGACTTCGATGAACCTAATTATAAAGCGATACGGATTACTCGTTATCCATTCCAACTAAGGCTTACGATTACTTACAACGAGCAGTTAAAAGCAATAAACCTAAAAATAATCTTAAAATAATTATTCAGATTTATTGCTGAATGATATATTGCGAATAAAGCAAATTCGTTTATAATTCTACGTCGTATCGCTACAGATCTAATTTAGCACTAAACGTACTGTGAAAGGAACGTAGAAAAATAACTTGTCAATTTAATAATTATTTTAAATTTCTACGTTGACCAACTATATTTACATGTCAACATGTCGGTTAAGTAACTTCTTAAAATTACTGACAGCCATGTGATAGCTGACTATGAGTTCGTAGCTCTATCACCCGATGAAGACAAACTCGCTGCCGGAAAACAACCACATCAACACAACCAAATACAACTCATACAATACAAAATGTAGCCATTTCAAATGTTACTTTAGTAATATTATCAAACATAACACAAATAACAAATAACAAACAATCAAACAAATGTTATACACAGTAAATAAATAGTAACACATTAGTAACAATAATGATTCAAAATCACAAAACAACAAATTTATCTCACATCGCGCTTCCGAACTGACTCATTCGTCGACTAAATCTAATAAACATTGAGAAGCTAATCCTTCATACCACTTACGTTTACCAATTTTATATTACTTATTGACGGTGTGATTCTAGCGTCGAGTTACATTAATATTAAATTTATTATTTCCTATCTAATACCAGATACACGAGCTACTGTACTTACCCGTTTATCACCCGAAACACAAGACGACAAATATTACGTCGACCTCAGAACGAAAAACATTCGACAAACAACACTGAACGAAGGAAATAAATCTATAGGCATGTCTTTCAGACGATAATAACAAGAATACAACCAAAGTTACGAATCACAGGAATATATTTTCAAATACATGTAATATTTATGAGCTAAGTAGAATTTGGCAGTCGAAGAAAATAATCTAAAGACGTCATAAATTAACAAGGAAATCTTATTGTATCAAATATTTACTAAATTTGTATGGTAACTAATCGTTGTATCGGCTTAGCTCATCAAATTTCAACAAACCTAGGGGCTTATACTACGTAATTTACATTCATGACAATGTAATACCGAGGATAGGGTTTATCTAAAATTCAAGATAAAATAATGGAACGTAAACTTACCCAGCACTCTCTCTCATAGTCGTTAACATATACTTCGAATACACTTTGACACTCGATGACGACCATCACTAGTCTAAACACATTACTAACCTATGGTGTTTTTTTTTAGAAAATCTAACTATTATATTATTATTTGCAGTCATATAAAAATAACAACAGACCGTTTATATTCTAGCAAATATCTACAATAAAAGTTGGATAATTACAGAATAGTGAGGAAAGCCAGTGGACTTAACTAATTCTTTAATTTATTGATAATACTAATTTGGTGTGTTTCGGTGCGTGCAATAGCACATTCCTACTTTCAATTAACCGATATAATTGTACGAGTATCTTATTAGAAAATTAGTTATAGTATCAGTGACTTTTGAACAATTCCTTGCAAAAATTCCATCGAAGATAACTTGTCTACTGTTCAAGTCACAGGTCTTATAGCAACTGTGCATGTACGAAGAATTGATATTGTGATCATAGACCAATAAGAGTAAAGTTAACGATTAGATACTCTCCCATCCTGTCACTATTTGCTACACACATCATGACTCCTCTCCTAAGCAAGACTGAGCTTCTTCCAATCTATGAAACTCCTTATAAGTGACAGTCCTAATATACGATTTTCAACCTTTAGCGAGCTTCCACGATGTTACTTATAATAACTATCATCGGTTTCTTAACTAATATAATTTACGTATCACCTAATCTAAACTAGCCGATTGCACTTATTGATTCAAACAGCTATACACATTCAATAACACTTATATTAAGACGAATCACACAAACAGTTTCAATTATTTAATATAACCATCCCTGTTTTCCTATCTGCTCGCTGTTGACTTCATTAAAATATGAATAACCTCTGAGTTATCTAGGTAATCATTATCTAATTCATTATTACGAGTTACTTTGACATATCAAATACGCGGCTCGAAATTTTTTAAATTACGACGAAAAACTACAATACCCTACATGATGGGTTGAGATGACGAAATTTCGAATAAATGTAAGGTTATGTACCTTAAATGATAACAAACGTAATGTCTACTAATAGGATCTAGATAACACGAGAAACCAAGGTACACGATCTAATTAAGGTTCTAAGACTAGAAACAATAGATTCAGGCTACCTAAATTTCATTATAGACTAACTTCAAATATCTCAACAATGATTTTATTATTAGGACGTAGTGGTTAGTGCCAATAGTAATTTGAGTCTTTACAATAGATGTGTAAAGTTGTGGTAATACAAACCAGGGGAAGAAATTCGTGTACTAATTTACCCTGTACTCTAGGATCGTTAGTGAAATATGGTATATTAGATTATTGATATCTAGAACCACTTGCATGTTTCAGTTGTAACTCTCACTCTTGTAAAAGCATCCACTAGGCGTCACAAACGGAGAACAAGCACAGTCGATGAATACAGACACTCACACAACTTAATGTAAAAGTACACATACTTCACCGAAAATATGATATTGCTGGCAATACTTGGCACGCCATTAAAAATGTAATCAAACAAGTTATCAAACTATCTAAGATTATCGAATTTTATAAAAAATGTAATTTACAATTGGCAGTCAATTGCATCAGTAATTATCTAATTAAACAATATCACCGTTGCGACGTGTCTATTTATTACGATACTATGGCATTAAAATTTGAATATTCATCGTACTTGATGTCTTTAGCATTATTTCTAGAAATATCTACATTACCATTATTATCATATACTAAGTGAGATTACCGTTCGTCATTTAATCGATATTGTCCTTATGATTTTTACGCGAGTACGTAGTTTATAAAATACTAAACATTTTATTCTAGAATATTAATCGATACTAAATAGTGTCTAAGGTGTCCAACACACGTTGCGGACGATCGCGCGTAACTGTGATATTACATTGCGATTTAAAGAAGAGTACCTTTATACAATTCTAACTTTATGAAATTGAGCGTGATCAGGAATTAAATACTATGATAAATAAACTTAGTAGTTAATTATTAATTATGATTAGTAAAAAAACTAAAATTAAACTTAATCTTAAATTTAAAACTGTACAAGTACTGTGCGTATATTAAAGAAATTACATTCGCAAATCATACAAACGATATATACGAAAATAAAACTGTTGAGGTTACTCCTTACTTCGACTATCGATGGACACAGTCTTGATAAGTTTACATATAAAAAGACGGCTTTGGACACGCAAGCGGCGTAGAACGTCCCGCGGCGCACCGGGCGCTTGGCACACACTGAGCACAAATGAGTTCTCGCCTAGCAGTTCCCCTCTGGGAGCTTTACATAGATCATCCGTGCCACCACATGACGATCAGCTCCCAGAACGTCTTCGGCGGCGAGTGGCCGAAGACGTAAGACGAATTTCAGAGACCCGGGTCGTTTATAGACCCCATCTTTAGGAGCTCCAACTTCTTCTTCGCGATCTTCGAGTACAAAATATCTATAGGCTTCGAATTGTCGTAGAAAGTGGGCGCCCTAAATATAATTAGCGCGGTCCCGACGACGCACGCTATCGTGAATGCGAATAAGAAAATCCTATCGAGTACCATAGCTACATACTTCCAGTCGTCTTCCACCTGCAAGTAAAAACAAAAATTAAAACTCAACAAATTTATCTTCAAAAAATTAACTAGGCAACAAGAATTATACGTACACTTTCGAATTTATCCTTATTTTTTACGTGTTGCGCTATAAACCTCGAACCCTCTATAGTCTTCTCCATCTCTCTAACATAGGGTTTGTCTAGAGATGGAGTATCATCATCTAAGTCTAGGCGACAAGGTGACCCCGGTGGAGGTGAAAATAATTCATCATCGCCTCCGGGCGGAGGGGGTGGCGAGGGTGGCATACCAGGTAGCTCATATTCTTCGCATCCCCACTCCTTAAATTTCCCGTCCATTTCGTCACCACCGAAGACATCAGTGAGAACCTAAAAATGACAAATTTTATTTATCCCAACCGTAAAAACAAGTTTTGTGGCGAAGGTTTGAGTTATAATGTTATAGTTTTCGGTACGACAGTAACGCGCGGAAGGGTATCGGTTTCGGGCCCCGTTCGCCGCCTCACATATCATGATCCGTCTGCATTCACTGGGGGACCATAAATAACAGAGGCTGCGTGGTCTCGTTAAGCTTTGCGGCATTGAGTAATAAAGGAAAAACGAAATGGAATGAAATTGGGGCTGGGTGCGATACTTTTTCGATATAAATAAAATACAATAGGTTTAGAATTGAGCCGAAGGAAGTGTTTCGTAAATGAGTCTCGCGTCTGAGGACAATTAAAATTGTTATTGTTCAAGGCGGCTTCAAGCTGAGTAATAGCGTTCTGTTTGTATTGGATCCATCGCGATGGAAAACGTTTTGAATGAAGGAAACTCATTGAGATAAGACGTCGTGCTGTTTTTTCCCTTTTGAAAAGAGCTCTCTACGAATAATTACATTTGCAACCGATTTGGTCCTCTTGTGAATCCTATCAGGCGTTTCAATGTGATCACTTCTCTTATATTATTGTGAGTTAACAGTTTAACGTAGAAGTGTTTTGTAATTTTGTTCTTTAGAAATAATCTCTTCACTTACCTCCGTGGGTTTATCATTGTCATCATCGTCTGGTGGTTTTTCAGGCCTTTGTATACATAATATTCGAGGTAAAAACTCTATAAAGACTTTCCGCACCCATGGTGCCATGTGATGCGTTACGGGCGACCTAAAATTTACGTTTAGCACCACGATTGTGACTACTACTGATAATGTAACTAGCATCATTGTAAATAACAAATACTTCCCTAACAGAGGAACGGTTAGAGAGGTCGGTGGGATAATTTCTGCTAACAATAAGAAAAACACGGTCAGAGACAGCAGAATAGAGATGCAGAGAGAGATCTTCTCTCCTGAATCTGAAGGGAGGTAGAATACGAGCACTGACAGGAAAGAGATCCCAACGCAAGGTATAATGAGATTGACCGTATAAAAGAGAGTTTTTCTTCTTAAAGTGAGATTGAAAATGATATCAGGATAAGGTTCTTCACAGCACGAGTAGAACTTTTCGTTTCGAGTTGCTGGTACCCGCATGATGTCCCATTCTACTGATATATAGTATTCTGACAAGTCTATACCCATCTTTATTTGATCAGAGTCTGGCGTTTGTTTTAGATGCCTCAAATCCACCTGAAACAAATATTTCACTTAGTAATTTATCAATAGAAATACAATATTATTGTTACTCCTAGATCGAATTAATAACTCTGATTATATATTGTTCTGCTTGCGTAAATAACATTTATACCACACTATCGACAACAGCTGTGGTCCAAAGTACAAGAGAAGTCAGAAAATTATATTATATTATTTTCATGTGTAATTTGGAGTATAATGTCCACTAACAAATTGCAAAAATGGTTAAATCATAATATTATTATTTTTTATGACGTATTTTGAGTTATGCTATATAATATAGTATAATAGCTTTGAAAAGATTTGAAAGCTATTTCGTAGGCTATATATAATAAATTATTATTTGTGGACTAAATAATGAACACAAAAATTCTCGAAAAGTACGAAAAAAATTCTCGACGCAATCTCAGTCGAATTAATTAATACATTTCTTGAAATAACATCTGCTACAAATGGAAGCAACTCTATTTTGCCTTTTAATGGAGGATCTAAGAAAAGGGTTCCCATTCACCTTTAAAATATTACGTTCAATTTAATAACTTCCTCAAAACGAGCTTTTAATAATGAGTTAAGACATTATTAAACGCTTCAGGCAATAATAAATTAATCATAGATTGTTAATGCGCCGAGGAGTACTCGTAAGAACTTAATTAAAACAATTTTGGCAATGCTCCAACAATATGAATTATATGACTTATAACTTCTATTGTCTTCGACTAGTTTATTGGTACAAATATGTATGGCCTTACAACTTTCTCTCCATGCATCATCAACATTTTAGTAGTTTCACAACACAAAATGAAAATTACACTTAACGCTGTCTTTGAATGGGAGTAAAGTTGCTTTGGACTTCCTTTTTACTGCTTTTCAACGTTATAATATTACAGTTTTAATTAGTGTAGGATAATTTACACTAGAATTATGGTAGTAGAATCATACAACTAACACAAGCTTGTTATGATGGCCAGTTTACGAGGTTTCTTGTTAGGATTTTATATTGACCATCGCTTATGATTGGCTCACGTCCTGCTAACGTCACACGAATGTTAGCCTATTTATAATGATTTTGAAGGATTCTGTCAAAAAAACTTAAAAAAACTTTGCATCTATTGTGATGTGGGTTGTCGATATATCATTTGCAACCGGAAGAACTGTAGGGTCTTTCGTGTCAAATATCGTGTCAGACAAACATAATATTATGACAGCTATATCGTCACAAGTGGAAGCTATTTCTTGACATACGACAGCTGTTTGAGACGACAATTGATACGATACGGCTACATACAGCTCGACAAGGCTTCAAATGAACGTAGCGAGAAAAGGAACTAACGCTTCTATCATACAAAAACGTAATTTTTGACAGTTCTCCTTTACCTTTACCAGCAGCGCCCCGTCCACATTCATTTAAAGCCTTGGAGCACTTTAGCGCCAAAAATCCCTCATTGACGGGGTAAGTAAAAACTATACTCACCGTATAACCATCGTAACTCCATGAGCCGAACTTCATGAAACAAGTTTGTTCGTCAAACGGGAAGTATTCGACGTCTATCTCACAGAAGGACTTGTAGATGGCGGGGGGCTTCCATATGACTTTGCCGTCGTGGTGAAGTATCGCCTTCGTCATGATCGTCACTTCGTAGTTACCGTCCGCACTGGAACAAACAGATTGGTTAGAAAATCAAAGTTCACTCTGAGGGTGACGGTAGAGGCAAAAACGCGACAGGCTGGAGGAGTCATAAAGATTATGACTGCTGGATATAACTTCAACAACGCTGCGCCGGTGGTCTAGCGTCGTACTTCTTGAGAATTTTTCAACCACGTGACGTTCAGCATTTTTTCCCTTCCCAAAAAAATGTTAAATCAACAGCTTTTAAGAAGTTGTTACTATAGAAATAAGCGATACGAATTGACCGTTTTATATTAAGAAAACCATATTTACCCAAGTCGGTAACATTATTTACATCCTTGCCACAATTTTAAAACCTTATGCAGATAATTTCAATGTAATTACACGTCTCGTTATACATTGCGCGATATTTATTGAACAAATGTTAATTGGCGTTATATCAAGCAATGTAAGTCGCCAGCCGCAAATGGCGCGCTCAGCTGCTGAGTACAGGGGAGATATATCGCAGCTGTAATGACTGAAAACAATTCTGGATGTGCTGCAATTTGTAATGCTGGATGATTCTAACTTGATTTCCTTGACTCATGAGTGAAAAGATTTTATTTGATTGGAAGTTTTTGATGTTGAGTTTAGATATTTTGTTTCTGCTTTTCAGTCATTATTTGACGGTCTTAGGGACATTGAGCATAATATACTAGTGTTGAAGCTAATGTTTAGCATTTACCATTTGAGCGATTTTTTGAATGTCGAACTTACAAAATATTGTACTAAGCCATTGTCTAAATATTTAGACAATGGCTAAATATTTAGGAGTAAAAGTTTCGAAAACATCAGTAAAATTTCCTAAAAGGCCGTTAGATTGTGATTTTTGACCGACAAACAAGTAATCAAAGCGACGTGAATTTCGTAAAAAAATATGAGGCACGCTTTCAGCCTTTCAACGTGACAAACAAAATTACGCTAAAGCGAATGCTCAGATAATGAGATCAAATCAGTCGCAGCATCACGAAAACACTTCGAACTTGAGTGACTTAAGCAAATTTTATCATCGCGTCTAAAAGCCTCCAGCGAAGTCGAAAATTGTCCCGTAAATTTGCGCCACCTTCCATTACAAGGTCCCATTAAAAATAAACTTTACAGAATACCCTGAGAGCTCTCAGGTACACAGGTGTACTAAAGAATAAACCTTTAACAACAAAAATATTACACCGCATAATGGCACCTATTTACTTTGCGCGAGAGTCTTAAGCTTGTCGCACGTTAAAAATATGTTTGGAACACTCAGGGTGGATATTCAGCTCGAAAATTGCCGCTACATTTTCTACTTTATTTTTAATTTATCGTGTTACGACTGTCCGCGCTAACTCTTCACAACAGCACGCGTGTATTTATGCACACAATAGTAGTACACATATTTTGTTTACTACAGTTGTTATTAGAACGTTATTGGAAAAAACATGATGTAATGCTTCATCTCGAGTAAGCTGATCGGATAGCAGCAGCTTAACATAAATTCAGCATGACACAACGCTTAAGTTGTATTTCGCAGAGTGAGTGAGGTAACGTGAATAGGTGGTAAATTTTAGCACTAGGCCACACTAGAGTTACACAGATAAGAAATGTGCAAATCTTCGACATTTTAGTGCATTTCAACTTTCAAGGCACCTGTATATTGTATATTGTATATGTGTGTCTTTTTATATTGTGTATAGGGTACTAACGGGACGTATACGTATACTTCTGTAAAAGCATTTCACTTGTTCGCCGCACAAAAAGCATTTATAAAATATGTAAGTCAAATATCAATCGCGTGATTCGAAAATATTAGATCTGGGTGCGGGAGCGACAAAGAAAAATTGATTTTATCCCATTTTCCTCGAATATGTATTGCCTACTGATATTTCTCGATAAGTCGCGATTGCTGGGTGATGGAGGCTTTTTTCGGGGATTGTATATTGTATTTTATCCTTTATTGTGTATACAATAGAATGTATAATCTTAAAAGGTGACGTGAACAATGACAATGTAAAGATAAAGAAAAGATCAGCTGTTTGAAACCCACAAAGTATACTTGTGTCCCACAAAATAAAAGCATGACGTAAGAATTCGAATATTTTTTTCCTTTTTCAATCCAAATAGGTCATTTGGATAAAAATGGATGTGATGTATGTAAGCATAGTTTAATAAACTTTAACAAAATAATTTATGTACCATCGAGGAAACTAATTCCTAGGCAGTTGACAGACCAACGTTATTTGGTCGGATCATGTCAATTCAAAGTTAATTGTGATCTGTCGGCTGGGTTTGACGTAACGCGACCAAACTACGTAGGCCTCCCATTTGCCTAGGAATTAACTTCTCGGATAGTACCTAGAATTCAGGACACAATAATATAATTTTAAAAACTATTACCAGGTGTATTTTTATTAAGTATACATTTCTTTGAAATTTACAATGTTACATACAAGTTATACGACAATCAGTCGTGTCGGCGACCCCACACAAAGGGTTGAGCCCTTTACACATGATTGCGAGATCGCTCAGCTCACACACCGGTAGTAATACGGTCGGCTTTGTACTATTTTATACACGGAATTTAAATATAAAAGGTACATGTGAATAAAAAGGTGTTTCTGTAACCATATTTTGTCGTTGGCAACTCCTAAAATTGGAAGGCATATGCCAAAAGAAGAAGAACTATTTGATTGTCTCCCAAATTAGGTTTTTACTCTGTGTATTACAAAAGTCTTCGCATCAGCATAAAATTCCTACATTCGTAGGTACTATCAGAAAAGTTGTTTCATAGGCAGATGGCGGACCTATGTAATTTGGTTATGTCATGTCTAAGCCAACCAATCACAATTATTAACATTGAATTGACATGATCCGACCAAATGACGATGCGTTTGTCCGACAACTGCCCAGGAATCAATTTCCTCGATGGTACATTAATATTGCTGAACTGCATGACAGTGTAAGCAGCAAGCTTAGTGCTTGTTTTTCAAAGATGAGCGATAGGCGAAAACATGACAATAAGTAATACTTTCATCCTAATCCTCTAATACAGTAAAAGAGTAAGTAAAATATTTTGATTTTCACGGATTTCCTAGTGTACGCAAGAGAAATTTTATAGACATTTTGCGTTTGTCACATTTATTTATCGTTAGCGCTACCTTGATGCTATTTAGATTAAAGCCAGCACTTATCATGCCTTCCACCTGGCCAACTTCAGCAGTTACCGTTTGAGACTCAACTGTATTACAATGGAGTAAAGTTCAAATTACCGCCACATCCGTCAGAATGTTACGTTATGTTAATGCATAGAAATGCGGTGAGCTGCCACGGCTAATGGCTGACTTTGTGGATATATGGATTTAAAAATGCATAAGTGTGGCAGTGCCAATCGAATATTCTTGAGCTGCTGCCAAATGTCATTTATAATTTTTTGTCTCTTATTGGATACAATACAAATTGCAAAGATCAACTTTGAAAGAATCCACGAAGAATTTGATATAGATAATGATTTCAGCAAAGCATTGGTTTTAAAAAACGAATCATTTAAATTTCAAAACCAACTTAAATTTTCTGACGACGATCTTAAACAGCTACTCAAATTGTATTCACTTAAAATATATGAATATAGTAATTTTGCTATTCGTAGGAATATAGCTATCTTTGATGAAGATAACAAGTCAGATATTCCAGGAAGTAAACAAGTTCCTACTAACAGGACAGTAAAACCTTTTAACGGCCCAGGAAAAAAGGGGAAATTTTGCAAGCCTATAAAATCAGAGATAGCACTAGATAATCCTAATCATTGGCAGTTAAAAGAACTATAAAAAGGCGAACATAACCATTTACCTCCCAGATACGGTTCGGCTTAGACCGGTGAATCTACAAATCCTACGATAGTCTTTCTTTAGATCCTGAAACGTGACCAGTTTTAATTTTGAGAGACTTTTGTGTTTGCTATTAATTAAAAAAGTTTATCCTTTTAAACTAGATAAACAGCAATAATTGTTACTTAAATTAGATTAGGCTGCTAAAACTAAAAGCACGATGAGTCAAAGTTCGTGTATGAATTAAAGAACGCTTCAAAATAAAAACTAACTTTTACATCATTTCAAATAATAATTACATTGAAGTCTAGATATTGAAGCCCCTCATTACTTTGCTATTTTTACTCACATTTACCGAGAAGGAGAGGCAAACGAACGCATTTAGTTTTCAGAAAAGAAAAAGAAATCATATTCAGAAGGATCACAAAACGCAATTAGCTGACTCATGCCCCGCGTCGAAGATATACAACATAATCAACGGTCAGAAAAATGGTCGGGAGGATCTCCATAAAATTACAAGAAAAGTTGTCTCGCCAAAAGATATTTCTAAATTTCACGGGATAAACGCGAGGGTAGGGAAGTTTTTGTCGCGGTTAGCGATAAAATCGTCTACTCATCGTGATAATGCAAAATAATGTGTGTCCAAGAAAAAGGGAGATAAGGGCGAAATCACATTTTATAGACGAAGTTTGTGATCATTGAAAGAAATGGGACCGGAACTTGGCTTTTTCGGGGCGCAGGTTCTTTCAAAGTTTTCGACATTAATTCCATTGCAAAGACCTTCTAGTTGGATGAAATAATTTATCGATTTTATGTTGTTCTTGTTTTTACAAGCTTTTATTGGCCTCGTTCTATTTTCAAATATGTTCGGGAATATCTGAAAATAGAACGAGCATTGGAATTTCTACTATTATTAAGTACTTGAAAATTTTGTTGTAACGGAGACACACGTTAGGATATACTCGTATAATAACATAGTTTATTATTATACATCATGTTGGCGTTCATTGGAGGAGACCTTGATTCAGCAGTGGACCGCAATAGGCTTATGATGATGATGTTGAGGAAATACAATATGATTTCTGTATTGTTCGATTTATTTATCAAATACTTCTAGCTAACCGTCTGTTTAGAAATATAAAGATGATCAATAACTTACTTGTTATAAAGCACTATGTCTGGCAGCCAAATGTGTTCGGAAGGCACGTGCAAGGTTTCGACGCCACCGTAGTCGTCGGGGTTCCACTTCAGCTTGTAATCATTCCATTCCTGAAACAAAATTTTAGCATTTTAAGAAGAAAATTCAACTTTTGTGAATTTTTTACGGTAGATTCTGGTACAGTCAGGTAAATTATTATAATTGTTTACTCTTAATTCTTTCCATGACAAAAAGACAAAAGAAACAATTAAAAAAAAACCAGTAACAACTAGTGTATTGTATGTAATCTATTAGGTATTATCTCAACTCAACTTGTAAATAAATATAATGAATTAAATTTGCCGCCCATCAGGGATATGACTAGTAATTTTTTACTAGCTACGGAACCATAATATAATTGTTACTAGTCTAAAATTTTAAAAGATCGAGATGCCAATATGATACAAGAAAAACACATTTTATATCATGAATCTAAAAAATGTACAAAGGGTATAAAAGTGTTTAAATCTGAGATAAAAATATGAAAAACCTTTCGAGGAGATAAAATTTCGAGCTAGTTGTTATTATCCGATGAGAAATATTTTAAGCTAACATTTTGGTAAACATAAAAGAGAATTACGTTACACGAAATTTATCGCGAAAAAAGTTTCCACTATCCGAGAAATCTTTCTACGTATAAATAATGGGACTATCTGACCGGAAGATCTTTCCATTGTACCCATTTAACCCTAACGCCGCACTCGTATTTAGAAGTGTCCTTAAAAGAGTGTTCTTGGGTCAAATAAATCCCGCGTGTTAGTATAGAGCTCGGGGAAGGAAATTGCGGACCTTATTAGATTCCGGCTAAGCACCAATGGCGGTTTAAGTGAAAATAAAATTGTACTTTTTACAAAATTGTTTGGCATTCAGAAAGGAAACGAAATCAAAAGAACCAAAGTTATTGAGTAGTAATCAATGATATATTAAATATAAAAAACTCAAAGCAGATATGTTACTACCGCGCGCGTTGTGAAGCTTCAAATACGACCCAATTGGGTCGTCTTTTATTTAGTCTGTATCTTTTATGTAAATGGCATTTCGTATCTTTTGTTTCACTTATCTATCAAATTTGTCAATGTTGTTCGGAAGAGATTTAAGCCGGAAAATAGTATGAACGTAACAGATCTGTATGTAGTAATGAAAAAAACTCTACAATACAAATATCTAACTTTAGCTTAAGCGGCTGACAAGTCTAATTTAAATCTAAGTAAAAAAAAGAAGAGTTCCCATGAATTTTTCAAGCTATTACTAGGTATTATAATGATCTTTTCCACAATGCAAACAACTTAACTTCAACTAAAATAATTAAAATAACTTGTCTAACTGGTAACATTAATTGCGAGCCTGGCAATATTGCTTCAACACTTAATGTCAAATGTTAGGGCAAATTGCAAGTGCCTAAGTACGTTTGGCGACAAGCAACTTAGACAGTATTCAGGAAATTGTTGCATATAGTGTTGTTGTGTTGAAGACTATTGGGCCACTCCGTCTTCCGCACATCTTAGGGTTGCCAACTTTTGAATTTACCAATTTTGATTCATTACTACTTAAGTTGTTGAATGTGGATAAATAATATGTGAAATAAAGAGAAAACAATGTGTTCTTTGTTTTTCTACCAACGCTAAAGTTGTGTCTATGAGTTTTCGTTGAATTGCGAATTCAAAAAACGCTTCCTTATAAGAATTTCGGATCACCCTTACCTTATAGACCTAGAGTCTACTGCTGATGAATATCCTAAAGATCTTTCCATTTCAACAACATATAAAGTAATAAGGTATCATAAATTCTAATTCGGGGCGCCCCCGCCATCTTGAATATTCAAAAAGCCGTATCAGTTTAAATAGCTGCTCTTTCATTATGAAACTTAATTATTATTTTGCCAGCCCTAGCCATAGACAAAATTACTGTTGGGAAAACTCAATTTAAATTTGATGCTGTCTTAATTTCAAAGTGTCTTAGCAAATACGTAAAAGTCGTGTCAAAGTTAAATGATTAATTAAATAGAGTGCGATTCCCGCGCTTTTCACGTTAAAAGCTGTTTTGTTTACCGTGTGGGTTCAATTTGTAATTTTAAACGCAATATATTTTATCACAATTGCTTATAACAACTCTGGCACTTTTACTGTTAAAATCATATTTTGTAACTTTATCAAAATCTTGTGAATCTATTTATGCTAATAAAAATAATTCAGAATGTTGTTAATCTCGCTAAAACTCGAGAACCGCTGAACCGATTTAGCAAATTTTAGCCTTGAAATATTTTTTGGAGTCCAGGGAAGGTCTGTATTAGGACGAAAGCGATACGAAGTCACGCTGGGTCATCTAATAATTAATAGTTCTTAGACACAACTTGATTGAAATTTTAATATTAGGATTATTGTAAGGACTATGAAGTAAAGCTACAGAAATCAAGGAAATATAATAAAAGATCAAAAAGCGTCTGCAGGAGAAATAAAAGACGAATCAATGAAACAATTATTCACGTTACACTCGATTCATTCAAATAAAAAATTCTATCAAGGAGAGCTCTTATTTTAATTGAAAAATGCTAAAGCAAAAGCTAGACTAAATTTATTTTAACGAGCTAAGATTTTTTTGCGAAGGGGAAAAGGGAAGAGAGAAGAATTTTTCAAGCGCAAAGTCTTTTTACCATAATGCAATTGTTCTCCGATTGTTTAACTGTTAAGCAACAATCTAGAAAACAAACAAGTTTCAAACTCCAAATATCAGAAAAACAAACAAAACACTAAAATGTTTGCAATAAAAATGTTGCTTCACAAGAATTTCTTTGTGTAAAGCTAAAATCACATGGATCGCTTTTATAAAATTAAAACATGCAAAGTTAAAAGCTAAACGAAACTATGGAATATTAAGTTTGAAGCGGAAGGCGAGTTTCATAAACTATTTACACGCTTCCACGTTTTTTACGTGTTTTGAATATATTGTTTTGGATTTTGTTTACATTGTTGTACGTATCTAATGTAATATTATACCTACTAGATGATGCTCGCAACTCCGTTGCGCTAAAAATCGTTTATCGCGCAGGAACCGTACATTTTTCCGGGACAAAAAGTATCCTATGTCCTTTCCTGGGATTTATAGTATCTTCATACCAAATTTCAGCAAAATCGGTTCAGTGGTTTGGGCGTGAAGATGTAACAGACAGACAGACAGACACACTTTTGCACTTATAATATTAGTATAGATGGATAAATATGGATGAATACGTCATCACAATAATGTTTTTTGAAGTGAAAAGTTCTTAATTGCGTTTGGCATGGGTAAAAATCTAAACTCACGCCAGGAAACGTGACTGGGTCGAAAATTCGTATGAGGGAAGTAAACCGGCGTAGTAGAGGAAGTAATATCACCCTATATGCCGCGATGCGAAATTTCATGCTTGTTTCTGCTGTTGTATATCACAAGTCCGTTTGATTTTCATTCAGAACAGTCGCAACGCCGGGTCAATTCAGACCGCAACGTGACGCGTAGATCATGCATTTCTAAAGTATATATAGTCAGGAAGCCCTAGGACAATTTTTTTTATTACTATCAAGCTAATTTTTGTGAGTAGCTTCATTTTGATAAGACAAACAACTTTTTTATCTGCGAAAAATCTTGAAAGTGGTAGCTAACAGAGATGGAAAGGATTTCATACTTTGATTTGATGGACCTAAAATATGGATTGTTCTATTTGTAGGACAATGTTACTCTTAAATTATATAACTACGAGCTTTTGCCCGCGGCTTCGCTCGCGTTAAAAAGTATTATTAATATTATTATATACAAACTTTGATCCTATATTTTAACCCCTTGGAGGTAGAATTGATTAAAATACTTTCTTAACGGATGCCTACGTTATAACATCTACCTGCATGCCAAATTTCAGCCCGATCCGTCCAGTGGTTTGGGCTGTGCGTTGATAGATCACCATGTCAGTCAGTCACCTTTGAGTTTTATATATATATATATATATATATATATATATATATATATATATATATATATATATATATATATATATATAGATTAACCTACAAATATACAAAAATCTGCTGGTTAGGGTTCCGTAGTCAACCAAGCTTTGTTGATACTGTCAATTCGGCACTTTAGAAATGCATCTACGCGTCACGTCGTGGTCTGAATTGACCCCAACGCACTTTTAGGAATCACAAAATGATTTATTCGAAGATTTGGAAAGGAATGATATGATGTATTGATGGAAATTAGACCCGCGTTACGAGCTAAGTAACTTAACACGTCAAATCATTCACGCCTTAAAAATCCGTCGATCCCTGAATGATTTATGACTGAGCCCTTCATTGTAGTCGATTGCGATGAATAAGCCAAATTAGGAAAAAGCCAAAAAAGCTAAGAGGGAATGATCTCCGAAAACGACAAGGCCCATTAATCCTTCGATCGCGGATTCTTGGAAATCTATTGTTATTCTATTGTTGTCGCGATCACCGCTGATCTTATGGGGCTTGATAAGTTAATATTTATTTCTTTGGTTACACTTGGTAGAGAGTGCATTTGCTCTGGTACAGGGTGATAAAAAAGTTCGTTTGTAGTATGTTCATACATCAAATTATTTTTAACACAATATGATAGTAAAAGATGGAATAAACATTAAACATGTAAATATAGAATCGATCACGTCCTTAAATCCCATGCTTAATTAACTCGTGTTATGGCTTAGCTGTCTTTGGACAATTTAATGTAAATACTAGATACTTTATTCACCTTTCAAAAACTCCATTACAAAACACACGTAAGATCAAATTCTCACCAAATACACATAAAAGTAATGGGTTAACGAAAATGTATATCAAAAAACACATCAGCATATCCGAGAAAAAATATTAACCACATAAAATTCGAACTACTCCTCTCTTCCTATAAATCATAAGGCTTAGGTCGCGCGTTGTTGGCTGTATATTGCGCTAAAGCCTGCTATACACGCGTACTGCAGTGTTTGTTACAAATAGAAAATACAATCATGAGCAAGGCTGGATTTTGGTCCGCGCCAACGCGCGTTTTAACCGCTGCACCGCAAGATCACAAGCAATTACGTATGTCAAAAAAAATAATTAAGTATTGTTTTTAGAGATGTGCCGACTAGTCGGTAAAGCCGACTATCCGGCCACTTTTGTAGTCGGCGACTAGTCGGCTTGGCGAATAGTCGGCAAAAAGTGCCGACTAATCGACCTTTTGCTAATATTGAAATTACATTAAAGAAAAACCTTTATAATGTGTTCATATCACACTCAATCAGTGTTACACATTTTAAAATTAAATGATATTGTGTTTCTGAAATTACTTGCTAGTAAAGAAATTACTTTCGTAAATATAATTTCAACAACAAATTAAGTATGTATTATTAAATTGAGATTTCATGTATACCCGAGGAAATTGATTCCTAGGCAGTTGACAGACCGACGTCGTTTGGTCGGCTTATGTCAATTCAATGTTAGCTGCGATCGGGTAGATGAATTTGACCTAACGCGACCAAATTACTTAGGTCCACCATCTGCCTAGGAATCAACTTCTTTAATAGTACATGAAATATTTAATGAAAACCATCATCATAATATGACTACATATCATAGAAACAAAATAAAGTAACGTATGCGAAGTAAACATAACACGATTCGACACGTTTGCAGGCGGCGTGTGCGACTTACCCGCGAAACTTCAGTAAAAAAGCTTTACGGACACTTCCGAAACCATGATCGGCTTGGCCGACTAGTCGGCCGATTAGTCGGCTTCTTTGCAGCCGACTAATCGGCTAGTCGGCTAGTCGGCCAAAGTTATGATCGGCACATCTCTAATTGTTTTTTTTAAATGTATTTTAAAACCTAAATATTAATAATATTGATATTTAATGCAGGAACCTTAAAAAAATGTTTTTTCAATTAATTATAAACAATTAAAAATTCATGAAAATTAAATAAAGTCACGTGACCTATAAACGCGCCATGATTGAGATGTGACGTCACTATATATTTCAATAGTATACGCCAATATTTACCTTATTTCGTAGACGTTTAAGGTCATAATTGTTTGCGCTAACTATAATACCAATCTACGTAGCTAAAATTTTTAGTAAATCCACAAACTGATTTTAAACCGTTTAGGAGTACGCGTCCAATCAAAACATTCGTTTGTTAAACATTACGTGGTATGTCAGTTCTACTGTTTTAGTGTTCTGTGGTGAACATTAACAATGTGACGTCACACGCGCTAGGGTAGTGCGGGAGCTGCCGGCGTGTCTTCGGTGATCTTTCCATTTATCACAAAAAATTTTTTTGTTGAAATACTCAATTGTTTGTAAATGATAGCACTGTCGCAGTCATCTGGTTTAATCTGCGATTCGATTGAATGACTAGCGTATTCGTAGAATGACACCATTCAATTGAAGGGCAACTCGTCAAGACGTTGACTATGACGTTCAACGTTTTGACCAAAAGTCATATTATAGTGAAGTCGTTCAATGGGATGCTATAATTTTTTTTAAGAAGCCGTTTACGGGCTAGTAATAGGTAAATCCACGCTGTCATATTATTTTATCACAAGTAAGCACTTTAAAGTTTTAATCGACAAAATATCAACACAGCTGTCAGCATAGTGTAGTACACTTATTTAGCCTTAGACGCTGAACAATTAGTATACTTACAGCCGGTCTCAAAGACATGGTTCAATTTCATCAACGTCTGTTAAAGTTAATGCTCGAATCATTGTTATCTCTCTCGTTTTTCAAACCAATGAAAAAGAAGACATGACATTTTAACAAACCATCGTTGGTGAAATTGGGTCTTAATGTTGAAGAGTTTGAGTATAGAATTAAAATATTATTCTCAAACTTCATGCGTGTGCCGGCTAAGGCAGATAACGCTTTTGAGTAACGATACCCTCGCCCACCAGTAACTAAGGGCTTACACGACCCAATTGAGCTCATATTACCAGCCCTTTCGGGCGTTAGGTAGGTAATTACGCTTTATGTGGCTAAATATCGGGTTAAGTTCACACTTATCGTATTTTTTTATTTATACCTAGGTATTATCTTTAACTTTTAAGTGTATTTATTACATGACGCCCGCAACTCTGTTGCGCAAAAATTCGTTTATAGCGCGGGAACCGTACATTTTTCTGGAATGAAAAGTATCCTATGCCCTTTCCCGGGACTCAAAGTATCTCCATAAAATCTAAAAGCTAAGTCCCAATTTCACCAACGTTTGTTAGTGTTAGCAGCTTGTTAAAATGTGATGTCTTCTCTTTCGTTCATATAAAAAATTAAAGAGGTAACGTGATACTAATTCGAGCATTATCTTTAACACTTGTTGGTGAAATTGGGCCTTAATATTCGTTTGATGGAGTCCGTTAACGTCGTTAGTTTTGACTTTTGAGAATATAATTTTGTAGTTTGAATGAAAATAGACTGGATATAATACAGACAGAGCTGCTTAGTAGATTCGGGAACACAGACCCTAGCATCGGATCCTATGAATTCATAAATCTTTTCTTGTCAGTCAAAAATCCATACTAATATTATAAATGCGAAACTGTCTCTCTGTCTGTCTATCCGTCCGTCTGTTTGTCTGTCCGTCTGTTTCTTCTTCACGCCCAAACCGCTGAACCGATTTTGCTGAAAGGTACCGAGATACGATTCCCGCGCGATAAACGAACTTTGAAACAACGGAGTTGAGGGCGTCATCTAGTAAGTATAGGTCTACCAGAATCTGATGGCAATTTTTGACAGCAGATTTTCAAAAAATATCCTTGATTATTGGATAAATTTTTATATTTGCATGGTTCACACAAAATAAGCCGCTAAAGGAATAAAAAAGGATGAAAATGTTTTATTCCTATTACCCCGGTATTGCTAGAGTCAATTTATTTTCTCACTTTTTGCCATCAGATTCTGGTAGACCTATAATAAAGTCTTAATTTAATTTATAATTTTAACATTTTAGTTGAATGTATAAGGTATTGCTCATTTCGTTGTTCCGTTACAATAAAAATCTCGCTGCGAGAGAGAAGTCTCTCACAGTGAAGTCACTGTGCGCCAGGGCAAAGCGATTTGTATCATTGATAGTTTCCTGTCGGGCGATAGTATCACTTCTCGGGGGAAACAAGATTCTATTACGTTATTTACGTCTTTGACCTGACCGTTCAGAGCGATTTAAGGAAATACACGACCAAATTCTCCAGAATCCGCCGTATATTGATTGCATTATAATATCAACATAACGCCGTCCCTTTCTGTCGCATACACCCGTCCCCTTCCCGCCCGCGTCTCGCATAGAAGTTGCCCTCATAATAATAAAATTGTTATGATCTCCGAAACCAAGTTTATGATTTATTTATTCGGCCCCTGTAAATTGTGAATCAGCAAAATATATTTGTTTGCAATAAAAACATAATGTAATAAAAATGTAAGCAAAAACAAACACCAAATTTCAATCTCCTTTATGGCTATCGTACATCTTAGGAATAAAAGATTGAGTCGACTTTCTCGTATCTTAATATTTAATATTCTAGAGAAAACATACTGCAGAAGTGCCTATTATGTGGTATTTTTATGGATCGTTTTACGTATCTGTAAAGAAGTGTGTTGACGGTCATGTGGACTTTCCCATAGAAATTGTGCGTATTGCGCACACCCTTGAACAACATTAATATGATTGCTGACTTGATTTTAATGATTTCATTGCTACATAATTTTATATTATCAAACAAAACGCGAGTTTTAAAAAAATCCCATCCAAAAAAGCGCTGCTAAAGGAGTTAAAAAAACTGTTAAAACTTTAACTAAAAATATTTTACTAGTTTAATGTACATTCTTGTTCATGTAACGTTGGTAAAAATACTTCTCAAACATTATCTCTACATTTAGTAAGGGCTAAGGACCAAGGATGTCTAGTACGTAAAAGCTTTTGCGGCGTAACTTTGTTAATTGTTTCAGTAGGCAAAGTATGTTGAAGCAAAAGTTAGGACATATTTACCAGTTTACCTAGAATGTAAGTTTTTATGAACATGTAGAATTTTCATAATTCTACCTTCTGCTATATTTATTTTTATATTCGGGATATAAAAATATTATTATTATATTAGGGATTTCTAAAACGATGTGCGATTGTACCAAATATATTTAAAATGTGGCAAGAAAAAGGATTTTGAAACTAATGTTACGTAATGGAGGATTACGCGAGAAAGAAAATTGTGAAATATGACTTATGGGCATTTTTACTTATAATATGTATGTAAGCACGTTGTAAATAAAATCAACTGTGTAGTACAGTCTTGAGATACAGCCTAGTAACAGACAGACGAACTGACGGACGGACAGTGAAATCCAAAGTGATAGGGTCTCGTACCATTTGATTTTTTTTAGGTACGGAACCCTGAAAACGACATACATTTTAGCAAGAATTACATAAAGCTAGCAAGGAACATTCGTAACGGCCGACTAGATAGAATCGGCCATCGGGCAATAAACGAAGGCTTAATGTCCGGGATATTTTATGCCAGCACGTGACCATTTACGAGGCCGCCATATTGCAAAATTATAAAAAGGTTGGCCAAATTAAATCAATGGCCAATTACAGAATCGTTATTATAGATCCTATTATTAGATAGGATGGCCCAGAATAATAATGGCTGCGAATTTGTGAGGATATTAACATTTATTTTATGTATTTCATGTAGCAGATTAGTTTTGGGCTCAGTTTACATCGAAACAGGACTATGGAGTGTAGATGGAGGAGAACTATCTTATATGGGGGATATTTGAAAAAGTGTCCAGCTGTACGCAGTAAATAACAGTTGAAAGTGGCGCTAGCTGCAGCAAAGGGTATGGAATGAATATAGCCGTTGGTGACAAAATACTTAATAAATAAATAATAAATAAATAAAATAAATAACAAAATAAATAATACCAATATATTTTGAAAATATAACCTAAAATATCTGAATTAAAAGCTGCTAAATGATTTAAAATTTACCCTGTTGCTACTGTAGCGCCACCCTAATTTCACCCTAATTTAACGCATTTCAGCGGACACTTTTTACATATTATAGAGATAGTTCTCCTCCATCTACCTACACTCCATAAACAGGACGAACCGATGCGACAACTAACAAAATGGAGATGTCAATAATATAATTATTGTCAAGAGGATTCAATTACTAGAGGACGCCCACAACTCCGCCGCTCCAAAATTCGTTTAACGCGCGGGAACCGTCCATTTTTTCGAAATAAAAAGTATCCTATGTACTTTTCGGATTTAAAAGTATCTCCATACCAAATTTCAGCAAAATCGATTGAGCAGTTTCGTTGTGAGGAGGTAACAGACACACTTCGCATTTACAATATTATGGATTGACAAGAACTTCCTGATGTAATAGCTCGTAAACAAATCGAGACAACTCGTTGTAACACAAATCCTTCAAATAAGGAAGCCGCGATCTTCAGATAAAGTGACAGAAGCCAAACATAATCTGACAAGCGAAATGCCTTCGAGATTTCTGCTTGAGCTTTATAGTACAGGAGTAGAGCGAGATATCAAACACTTAATGTGTTATTGAATGTGTTTTAGTTTCAGGCTGCTGAAATTCCGCTATTAAGTTAGATATTGAAATGAACAGAAAAAATTGTTATTGTGATGTTTATTATCTTCATATTAACTTTTAAAATATAATGTTGGTTGAATAGTTATAAGTTAACAATATATTATTATTATCACTTATGTACCCTTTACGTAGGGAGTAGCCCGGACGAAACGTATAACAGGGTGAACATTATGAACAGAAGACTAGGTACGTGGTATTATAGAAAAATATTTTAGGTACATCAAACACAATGTAACCAGGTTTTTGCTCTTCTCAAATAAATTTTTAACACTTTAGTTTTGCCTATCTTTTCCTAAAATTTATTTTCAATCAATTAAAATAAAATTATTAGCTTATTCTGAATAGGCTTTTGTTTCTAAATACTGTTTCTCACGCTGAATATGCCAACACTATAAAGATTTCCCAGGAACAATGACAATAAAACGTGGAGCGGACGTATATCGACTATTAGTCACTTTGTAACGTGACGTAGCATTGAAAGAACCACGTCTGCATCCCCATCCGGTTCGTCTACCATTTATCACGACGTGTTGACCCCAATCTCGCAAAATGATCGTCAGAATTTGACAGTGAAATACTTCTTTTTTGTTGCCGCAAAAGTTTTGATCGTTTTTTACGAAAGCCTCTTGGACTATTTCGATTGAGCTAATAAAGGAAGGCTTCTAGTTACACTTATACATCTATAAGAATACTACGTAACACGGTGAACTTCGTATCACTTGCCTCCTAATATAATTCCCTGGACATTATGAATATTTCAAGACTAAGGGCCTGTTTCACCACTTCCTGATAAAGTGCCGGATAGGCTACCCACAACTTTTTTGACAGATTCTCCATACTTTATCTGTCAAGTTAAGTGGTGGATAGCTTATCCGGCACCTATCAGGAAGTGGTGAAACAGGCCCTAAAATAAGCGAGACTAACTAAATTAAAAGTTAATTTTTATAAATTTTAATATACATTATAAATGCAAGTGTATTTGTCTGTCTATCTTTCTGTGTGTTACTTCTACACTCTTTAGAGTGGTATAGCGCTTTTACCCGCTGAAGAGGCTTTATAATAATTTTGTTGCTTTGGAAAGTACATAATATTGTAATAGTTCTTAATATTATGAATAATTATGAAAAATAGCTCACCTGTTCTACCCAAACGTTCGTTGTCATGATTTGATTCTTAAGATTCTGAAAAGAAAGAAAACAAAAATTAGCAATGATCATTAAAACAAAACACACCAGTTTAATGAACACACCAGTAGAATGAACTGATGAGAACATCAGTTCATTCTATAGAAATATCTACTAATATTATTTTATGGCAAATATGGTTTTGGCGCGTAGACAAAATCGACCCCATGCTGTCACATGATAAAAATCTGTTTCCCATCCACGTCCTTCGTAATGTCGTCTAAGTATCATGCATTTGGCCAAAGTACGAATGGTTTCATTTTGAGTGTCAGTTGTTTTACAAAGTTTTGGAACAAATTCGGCCACTTTGTAAAGTGTCACTTTGTAGACCACTCCATGATAATATGGATGTCATTATCATAGAGGCGCGAGTATCTCCAGTCATCCAGTGTCACAAGACCCTAGTAAGATAGTACGCCAAAAATACATCGACGCGCCAAAAAAACCATTTCGCTCTTAATTTATCAAACGTAAGATTTAAAAACTTGGCAATGATACAAACTACAAGAATCCAAAAGTCGCAAAAGATTCGCTAGAGTCCAAATTAACATCATTAAGTTAAGAAATAAAAAGAGTTAAAAATAAACGTTGTGGAAAATTCAATTTATCATACCTAACTTTACTTAACTTGGATCATAGTCAGCGAAGCTTGAGTTAAAGTTTCTGAGTCACTTTAATGAAATTTCTCGAACAATCGAATAAACCCGACTCGATTTAATATCCGCAATCGATTACGGCTGCATTTAAATTACGTTTTTTTTTCATCTTGGAATGTAAGTTTCTTATTTCCTATGATAAATGATATCAGGTTTCCGATTCTCAAGCCCCGAATATCGTAGCTTAGGCTCCAGTACCCTGATTCTACTAAACAAATGTTACAATAATACAACTTCCTTTCTTTTTCGATCTAGTCTGTTTCCTATAAACTACAAAATGACATTCTCATGAAACCAACCAACTTCATACTCGTTCTGATTAATATATTTTACGGTTTGATAGAAAACAATAAAAACTTTTAGTATGATATATTATCTTTTATCCTTCAAACCCCATAAGAGCACCGGTGATCGCGACAACAATAGTATACGCCATACGGTAACAAAATATTTTCAAGAATCCGCGATCGAAGGATTAATATGTAATAGTCTATTTGAAGTACATTTTTTTTTCATCTAGTATGAGCATTTCATTTCCCATAACAAATGAATATAATATCTGTAATCTGTGACTATTTTGCATGCAAATGGCCAGTATTTATTTGAGTCAGCTAAATAAATGACGTGACAATATAAATTGAGTGTATGATGCTAAAATGCTGATAACAAATTAGATTATTATTAGTTTCAAAATCGGGTTCATTTTATATTAGAATGGGCTAATTTTGTCGCAATTATTTTAAACAGAAAGGATACAAACTATATTTTCATACAAGGTTTAACTGATTTGAAAATACTTAATCATCAACACAGTGAATAAAATTTTTAAGACCGGGCTGTCAATTTTCTGTGTTTTCTAATAAGTTTTACGATACCGGATGACGTTAGACTCAAATGAAATTGAGATTAATTTAATCATTGTTTATTTATCTGATATTAAGCTAACGGAAAACACGGTTCACTTATTTTGACTCGGTAGTTTTATTTTTCGAAATTATGCATATTTTTGGGCATTTCAACAAATATCTATTACACTTATTGAGTTACTATCATTAAATAACTTGCACTACTACGATCACACACTTTATAAAATAAAAGCTAAAGGAAATATTAGTATTGTATATAGTTTTTAAGTAATCATCAAAAAACAGTTTTGGGACTTACGACCTTTACTTTCATGCTATAATGCGGGAACCGTTGTTACGCGATATTGTTCACTATTAGCTGCAGCCTAAAACCCATTACCCGGGAGCACGATTCATGGAATTATTGTATCACGATTGGAGCATAGCGTTGTGTGTAGGCGGGGCTAGCGTTTTGACAGTAGGCCTTTAAGGGACACCTTAAATACTTCCTATTTAATGAATCGAACTTAGAGAAAACTTGTCCTTCATTACATAAAAATTCGCGTTAGTAAAAATTTAAATTTAATTTCTATTGCAAAAAAAAAACTTTAGAAACACTGGCACATTAATTTTATCACGTTTAGATTTTTCGAAATGTTTAGGCTGGGAGACTTTGTATCTTCGTACGTATAGTTTCTGATTGTCAGCTACCGTACAAAAATATAGAATTAACTGTTTTAACTTGCACTGTTAACAGTGCAAGTTAAAACAGAGGGCCAGGCCACAAAACTGCGTTGCGACGTCGTCGCATCGCAAACAACTACATTGCTTTTCTAAGACAGTGTCGTGGCCTGGCCCTAATGTAAAATCACCTAGCAGCTAGCGGTTCTTAGTTATAAATCACGATTCTCTCAAAATGGGGAAGATAAGGAAATAAATATGAAACCTCCAAGGGTTTGAGTGTAAAAGCGGTTCGCTAATGCTTAGTGTAAGTTCTGCAATAATTAAACTTCAAGTTGATTGGTAAGTTAACTCATAGTGAGTTCGCCGGGAAATTCAGGTATAAACTAAATTATCGCTTTACTTATGTTCGATATATCGCATATTTATGTGATTAATTTAACGTTTACTTGCTATTAATTCTTAACTTATTTTTAGGTTATTAGTTACATCAAAAATAACATGAAAACAAACAAGAAGATCACACATAATATTATGTGCAATTGACAATTGTTAATAATATTTACGGATATTAGTTTATTAGAGCAGGTTCTAATTTTATGTCATAGGTATCAGATGACGCCAGCAACTCCGTTGCGCCAAAACTAGTTTATCGCGCGGGAACTGTACATTTTTCCGGGACAAAAAGTATTCTTTGTCCTTTCCCGGGATTCAAAGTAGGTATCTCCATGCCAAATTTCAGCAAAATCGGTTCCGCGGTTTGGGCGTTGTACGAGCTAGCACGTACATTGCTGATCCTACATAATTATTTTCCCGGAGTCCCGGCAAGTGCATACCCTCGGGCAGATCGCAACAAGCCGTCATCAATCGCGCACTCATTTTTAGCAGTAACATACAGTCAATATATTATCATTTTTATATTATCAAGGACTTTTAATTTAATAATCAATTTATCATATCACAAAAAGGGTGTAGTCGAGTAAGCAGCTCCTACATCCCTTTTTTTGGTCCTTCGAGCTTTGAGACCTTCCGCGATTTGGCCAAAGCAGGATCATTCGCGAGTGAGGACTATCAGCGACTAAAATAAAATCAGTTCGGTAAATTAGCAGACAGTACAGTGGTGGACTTGTGATATAGCAAAACAGTTTCCCGCGGATCAGTGTTGTGGTAGTGGGAGACGAGCATAAGCAGCAGCATTATTCAGCATAGCAGTGTGGTTCCTGTCTGCAAGCAGCAGACAGCAGCATCAGCATTAGCATCGCTTCAGCATCTCATCAGCAGATCATCACGCTCTCCAGGGCGTGAGCAGCAGCAATCAAGCAATCAAGTAGGATCTTTCTAATTTTACACCACATTTCTCGATTCAAACCATGTCGAGTGTGGAGGAACTATTGGCGAACCAGCAGCAACTGGTGACGCGTGTTGAGCAATCATACACTAATTTCAAAAAGGATGGCGCCGACCGAAAGACGCCGGAACACATTCAGGCGAAATTAGACGCCTTGGATAAATACTGGACAGAAATCGAAGTAAATCATAAAAAAATGTGCACGTATGAGTTTGCCCAATCATTCACTTATTTTAAAAACAATCAGTTTGAGACGGCAAGGGAGAGGTTCCAGCATATTCGATCTGCCATAGCAAGCTATCAGCCGCTGGCTCCGGCGAGGGCTGGCCCGTCCACCCCGCTGATCAGGCCTGCGACACCTCTGGCAGACGCAGCAGCGTCCCGCCAGCCATCACCGTTGCCTGGCACTGTGTCTCAAGGTGTCAACAGCAAAACCGATGAATTACTAAGACGTCAGAACAGTAATTTTAAGGCATTTCGACACACAATAGCAAATATCGCTCTTGATTCAATAACAGAAAAATGGGAATTCGAACATTTGCTCCGGAATATTCAGTCTCGCTGGACAGCGATAGACTCTTTACACTGGGAGTTAGACGGTGACCTAGGGGGTAGGAATTTAGAGTATGAACAAACATATTATCAGACAGAAACAGAGTACAACGACGTAGTCAAGGCTATCAACCGGAAGTTATGGTCAACTTCTCATAGGGAGCAGGTTACCCCTCAAATCGAAATACCAGTTTTCAATGGCACTTATAATCAGTGGACTTCTTTTAAAGACTTATTTACAGAGACAATTCATAGTAACCCGTCATTGTCTAATGCGCAAAAAATGCAGTTCTTAAAAACTAAAGTCAGGGGGGAGGCAGCGAGCCTCATCCAACACCTTAATATTTCCTCAGATAATTACACTACATGTTGGAATATTTTAAATCATAGGTACAATAACAAAAGATTGATTTTTAACTCTCACGTTGATATTTTACTTAACATGCCAGTTGCTCATCATTTATCAATAAATAATGTTAAACGTATTCACGATACCGCCTTAGAAACTCTAAACGCTATCAAAAACATAAAAATTGATATCTCATCCTGGGATCCTTTATTAGTATACCTTTTGTCACAAATATTAGATTCAGAGTTGCATAATGAATATTTGACGTCCGTAAAAAATCCGAGTGAATTGCCAAAAATTGAAGAGTTTTTGAAATTTTTAGAGAGTAAGTTTACTTTAGAGTCCTCTAAACGTAAATTTGATAACAGTCCATCAAAATCACTCAATCGTTTTGTGACACCTACTAACAAAAATACAATCATACATAATAATAATTCTAAATATAACATGCATAAAAACTTTAACATGAAACAATCTTTCCCAACGTAAAACAAGATATCACAATCTTTTTCCCAGGATAAAAGTGCTTCAACGGTGAAATTGTATAAATGTCCAGTATGTAACACGAGCGATCACGCTCTTTTTAGTTGCCAGCGCTTTATCGATATGCCACATTACCTAAAGCGCAAAATCGTCAAACAGCATGATATATGTCAAAACTGTCTTTATTCTCATAACAATAAGGCTTGCTTTTCTACTAAACGTTGCAGACAATGCACTCTTTTGCACGAAGCGTATGCGCAAGCGCAACCGATGGTTTCGAAATACGAGCCAGCGCAAGTGAGCTCTCACAGCTCTCACGTATCTTTACAGCGTGGGATTCCAGAAATCCTTTTGGCCACAGCCATAATCAACGTGCAAAAATTAGATAGTACATACGTTCAATTGCATGCTTTAATAGATCAGGGTTCCCAAATATCTCTAATTACTGAGCATGCAGCTCAACTTTTGAACTTGCCTCGAAAGAGAAGCAAGGGTATTGTATCTGGTGTCGGAGCCAAGGAAAGCAGCTGCAAGGGTGTTATTTCTCTCAATTGTGCAGCAATAAATAGCGATTTTAAATTTGAAACGGACGTGCTGATTATGCGGAGTCTGGTTAAAAATTTACCTAGTTTTTCATTCGATAAGCCAACATGGCCATTTTTACAGAATATTTCGTTGGCCGATCCTAAATTTAACGTAAGCCGCCCAGTGGATCTGTTGCTGGGAGCCGAAATATACGCTCTTATTTTATTAGACGGTATGATTAAGGTAGATAATTTTACGCCTATTGCCCAAAACACATCATTAGGTTGGATTCTTACAGGCAACGTTAAAACTATTCAATGCAATGTAGTTTTAACCGATTTAAGTGAAATAGAAAAATTTTGGGAAATTGAGGATATAAATTCCGAAACTTTTAAATTATCAGTTAGTGATCAAAAATGTTTAGATTATTATAATGAGACTACGACGCGCCAAAAAGACGGTCGTTATGTCGTTAGGTTGCCCTTCGAGGAAGATTTTGAAAACAAGCTAGGGTTGTCAAAACCCAAGGCCGTGGCTCAGTTTTTATCTTTGGAGAAAAAATTTAAGAAAAATTCTAACATGTATCAGGAATATAAAAAATTTATGGAGGAATATCGTGAATTAGGTCATATGATTCCGTCAACCGATAATTCTATTTCATCATATTTTAACACTCATCACGATATTCAGCGTGATGACTCTACGAGCACACGCTTTAGGGTAGTTTTCAATGCATCGTGTAAAACTACTTCGGGTTTAAGTATCAATGATTTAATGTTGTCCGGATCCAATCTACAGCAGGATCTCCAGTCTCTTATCATTAAATGGAGACAATTTCAATTCGGATTTACTGCTGATATTGAGAAAATGTTTAGGATGATACGGGTCCATGATGATGATCAAAAGTATCAAAAAATCGTGTGGAGGGACGCCCCACACGAACCTATCAAAGAGTATCAGTTACAAACGGTGACGTACGGCACCAAGGCCACACCATTCCTCGCGATGATGACGTTAAAGAGGTTAGCGTCGGACGAAAAAGCAAACTATTTAAATAGCGCGGCTCTGTCTGTCCTTATGGATTCCTTTTATATGGACGATTTATTGCACGGTCATCATAATTTATCAATGGCGAGGCAGCTACAGCTGGACCTTATCAAATTGTTACAATCGGGAGGATTCCACCTTCGAAAATGGAAGTCGAATGTACCCGAATTGTTAGTAGACGTCGATACCGAAACAGCTCCTGGTTTCTTTTTTAAACAAGAGCAGAGCAAAATTTTAGGGTTAGGTTGGAACCCCAATCATGATAATTTTTCTTTTCAATCAAAGATCGACTCTAACATTTCTAGCAAAACAACGAAACGGTTATTACTTTCAGAAGTTTCCAAATTATTTGATCCTCTAGGATGGCTCTCACCCGTATCAACCAAACTAAAAATCATTTTCCAAAAAACATGGCTAGCAGGCCTCAAATGGGATGACGAGCTACCTGCCGATATTTACGTGGAGTAGGTTAAAATCTAGGTCGATTTATGTAACATAAATAAAATAACTGTACCACGGTGGATAGGTACAACAGAAAACGAATGCATCGAGTTACACGGTTTCTGTGATGCGTCAACAAAGGCGTATGCAGGTGTAATTTATAGTCGTATCAACCGGGCCGAAGGGTCCCGTATAGCATTATTAGTAGGCAAGACGAGGCTCGTGCCGAGTAGCAAAACAGTATCATTACCCCGATTAGAGTTGTGCGGGGCACTTTTACTTTCAAAATTAATAAATAAAATTAAAAATTGCCTAAGCGGTTACAACATAAAAACATACGGTTGAGTCGACTCCATGATAGTTTTAGGCTGGTTAAAAGGAAACCCTACTCGTTGGAATGTTTTCGTGGCTAATAGAGTTCGCGAAATTATATCAATCATGCCACCGGAATGTTGGCGATATGTTAAGTCCGAAGAAAATGCTGCCGACTCAGTAAGTCGTGGCATGAATGTGTCTCAGTTAATTGACCATTCTTTGTGGTGGCGTGGTCCAAGCTGGCTTCCTAATTTTAAACATGATCAGGCAGATCAAACATATTTTACTGATCAAGAGCTTAAAGTTTCCGCATTAGTTAACTTAGTGACACAGGAATATCGTGAAAATTGCATCACATTACAATTACTTATGAAACATAGTTCTCTAGCTAAGGTTGTTAGAATGGGCAGCGGTCTCTGCGAAGCAGCGGTTAAGAGCTTTAAACACCACCTAAAACGAGTGATAGGTGACCAAAAGTTGACGTACGAGGAGTACAACACTCTCTGTACCCAGTTGGAGGCGTGCCTCAACTCCCGGCCTCTGTGTCCCATGACCGAGGACCCGGATGATCTAAATTATTTAACTCCGTCTCATTTTCTTTCGTCCGGACCGATTTTAACTATTTACGAAACTGAACATGATTTAAGAACTAGGTGGTACCTAACACAAAAGGTTTTTCATGACGTGTGGAAAAGGTGGCAGCACGAATATTTAGTTAATTTATCAGCGCGCAGTAAATGGCATCGGTCCTCGCAAAATATTGAAATTGATGATGTGGTTATCATCCACGATAACAATCTGCCAGCAGGCAAATGGGCGTTAGGTGGAGTCGTGGAACTGCACCCGGGTAGCGACGGCTACGTTCGAGTAGTTACCTTAAAGACGAATAACGGTTACATGAAACGTCCTGTAATCAAATTATCAATTCTACCTGTTAACGAATCTCAGAAAGATCAATCGAATTCTATCAATCAATCAGAGCAACACGCTAGTAAAATAGAGGAGAGACCAAAAAGGAGCTCCAGAAAACGCTATAATTTGCCAACTATCATATCAGCTGTTTTGCTATTTTTTATGACACTTATTGCTTCTTCCCAAGGTTCATTTTACAATAATACTCCTTTGAACACTAAAGGTCTCTACTTCGATAAAATAAGTAACATGCATGTAATTAGAGATGATTGGCGCCTTACGATATGAAGCCGTTCTGGGAAGGCATCGCGGCGTGCAAAAAGCATATTGTTTATCTCGAGAAAGCGTGCGCAGAGATAAGCTCTGTATCATATTGCGCCAGTATCTTGTTACAATTAAATCACTCCTTTAATGAGCTGCAGTACTATAATAGCTTATTAATTAATCAACATTTTGTAGCGCGCACCAGACAACGACGGGGACTTATTAACGGCGTATATTAACGGCGATACATCGCGAACAGTTTATTTGGCATTTTAGATCAAAATTTTGCGGATAAATACGAGCACGATATAAATATAATACGTCAGAATCAAAATCATTTAGCGTCTTTATGGAAGAATCAGACCTCTTTGGTGGAGGCAGAATTTAATTATATTAAAAGAAGTGAGTCCGTGATGGAAAATCAACACAAGTCTATTTTTAAGAAAATAGGTGCCATCGATAGCTTTGTAAGCGTTTTAAAAGATAATATACAAAATGTGTCCTATATTACTGATTTTATTCTATCATCTGTAACGACTAGTAACTTGATACATCAATTAACTTACATACAAAACAATTTACTGGATACAATCACTAATGTGTACGATGGAAAATTTAACGTTCACATACTAACACCGGATCAGCTTAAATTAGAATTACAGAAAATATCATCCTTACTATCTAAAGATTTAGTTATAAATTTTTATACAGATTTAACTCAATTGTATCATTTGCTTAAAGTTAGAACGCGAATAAGCATTAATTATTTGCTATTTGAAATAACTATCCCGTTGATAGCCAGCGACTCGTACGAGTTGTATGAATTGTATCCTATCCCCCGTAAAGCAAATAACGCGATTAAAAGCATCACTCCCATTGGGAAATATTTAGCAATTAATTTGAAGAAGGATACTTTTATTACCATGACAGAAGCGGAGCTGCTCCTTTGTTTCAATCAACATTCAGAAAATATGTTATGTCGCCTCAGTAAAGCGGAATATCAACTTAAAGGTAACGAGAGTTTATGCAGGCGAAACAAAGCAGCTAAAAGTTGTCTGTACAGTATAGCAGAGTGTGATAACATGTGGATCGACACCCACAGGATCAATACATATTTTTATTTCTGTTATGAATACTGCTCCTTAAATATACTTTGTGACGATGAAATAAGCTCTGCACAATTATCACAGTCAGGATTGTTTAGCGTCAAACAAGGATGCTTGATTAAGTCAAATGACTTTTCTGTTCACTCGCACAAAGAAGACAGTAGTATGTTTCACGTGAACCCTCAAGTTTTCTTTGGAGATATTGCTCCGATCAATCATCTTTTTAATATGTCGTTCTCTGAATCATCACCAGAAGTTAATTATAGCGAATCAGCTGAACAGAGAGAACAGCTGCATGCCTTACATAAGCAACTAGACGATTTAAAGCAGAATGATCCAACACTAGAAAGCTTTTCGTATCATGACATCCATCACTATACCGCTATTTATGTCATTGCAGCGTTAATTTTGATCATTGGATCATTGTTACTATGGAAATGCAGAGCGTTTGTTGTAAGAGCAGCACCTCCAATGCAAAGGGAGGCTGAAGGAATAGAGATGACTTCTCGCGGAAATATTAAAGTAATGCCCCAGCAATCAAAAAGTGATCAGTGTCTTGAGAAAGTGCAAACTATTAGTGATAGAATTACAGTGTGTGGCCCTAGCAGGCAACAAAGTCGGGGCACTTCGCCCGTACTTCACTCTTTTGTGTCAATCGACGACAAATAATGTATTAGCATTAAGTTAGTTTATGGACCTATTGTTTATCACCTTGTATCACCTTCATCATCTTTGTGGCCCGGGAGCATGTACGAGCTAGCACGTACATTGCTGATCCTACATAATTATTTTCCCGGAGTCCCGGCAAGTGCATACTCTCGGGCAGATCGCAACAAGCCGTCATCAATCGCGCACTCATTTTTAGCAGTAACATACAGTCAATATATTATAATTTTTATATTATCAAGGTCTTTTAATTTAATAATCAATCTATCATATCACAAAAAGGGTGTAGTCGAGTAAGCAGCTCGTGGCGCTCAGGCGTGAAGAGGTAACAGACAGACAGACACACTTTCGGATTTATAATATTAGTATGGATTTCTTAACAACTTAATTTACTCAAACAATTAAGAAAAGAAAGAAATACATAAACGACTAAGGGTCTATACAGACGGACCGCATTTCAACTGCAATCCAATCGCAAATTGCAGTTCAAGTGCAGTTTTAATGCAATTTATGGTTTGGTCCAATGGTTTGCAGTTCTATTGCAGTCATGTCAACTGCATTCAAATTGCAGGATTGCAGTTCGTCTGTATAGGGTCAATGCAGACCGCAACACATTTCTAAAATACTGAATTGACAAATTTCATTTGCGTGCGACGTTTATGTCTATGTGGTCGCGTTGTGGTCTGAATTGACCCTAAAATGATAAGATTACAACATGGTGGACTACTTCATAAGCACTTTTTCCTCAGAACACCTTTTTGCCTGAACAAATTCGCAGACAAGTTTTGGTTTAAAGATTACTCACTTAGGGTGGGTTGCACCAGAGGCGTGGTTAAAGTTATGGTTAAAGTTAAGGCTAACTTAGCTTTAACCTTAACTTTGACCACAGGAATTGATAGATGTCTGTTGCGTTTATTTTCTTAATATTAAAGCTACAGGTAATGGGATTGAGGGTATAAAAAATTGAATAACTTATCCGCAAAAATCGACAGGAAAAATATAACACTGTGAAACATAGTAAATTTTCACGAAAAAATTTAGATATAAATATGAGCGGTTATGGTTAAATATGGCGTCGGACGCCATATTTAACGGTAACCAAAGATTTGATATTTTGCACTGTAGTTATATAGTTAAAGTTGCAGTTATAGTTAAAGTAAGTTTGTGCAACCCACCCTAAAACTATTAAATTTAAATTTTGTGATAATGGCGACTCGGGAAGTTTGTAATGGAGGAATTTGGAAAGACCCTGTAACAGTGATTTAACATTGAATTAATTTTAAACTTCATGTGAAGTAAGAAGTAAACTGAGGATCGCAATTACGAAGTTCCGAGAAGATCATGTTGAGCTTGAAAGAAATAGACACGGAAAGTGGAGTAAGGCCGCATTGCTCCGTTGCGTTGTCGCAGCGTGGCGACCGTTGTTTAACGTTTTACATACATTGTAATTTGTAACTCATGTAAGTAATTTCGTAATGCATGTTGTTAGACGTTTTGATGGTACGAGCAACAGGAGAAACTGCACTAAGTGTAACTGCGGCAAAGCGATGGGACACCAATTGAGTAACATAGAACTATAAAGACGTGTGGCGAAGTGGCGAAGTTTGGTTTTCGCACAGTAAGTTTTAGCCTTTAAAATTTATATAGACAATATTTTGCCGTTGGCTTATCGCATCGCTCCGCTGCAGTGTAATTAAGCCTATTGCAGTCTCTCCTTTAGTCTGTTCCGACGATAGAACGCGCCGCAAGGTGGTTTCGCTTTAATTCAATAGGCCGTCCTCTACGAATAACAAAACTAGCCGTCCTATTAGTATCTGGAGCCTAATCTGACAATAGCTTTGTCCACACTGGGCCTTTTTTTGTTCATCAAGGGCATGCGTTACAGCGCAGTCAACAGCGAACGTGAGGCATGCCCGTGACGCGCGTTGAAATCGTAGCGCTCGCTATGACACTTTTCTTTCAACGCGGGTGGATTTTAACGCATTCAATTATTGAATATGCCAAACGAAAGTTAAATAAAAAGAAGATGACGAAGATTGAAGATGAAATTGCATAATGTGGACATAGGTAATAAGAGCTGGTAGGCGTTAAACGCGTGCTTGCGTGTGTGCGCTTCAATAGAATCCGGGGTTCTCAAAACGCGCGTTAGCAAAGCGCGCGCCTGACGCGCGCTTTAAAACGCCCAATCGTCGCTTAGCTAACAATACCGCACAAGTTAAATTTGACAAGTTTTCAGGAGAGACAAAAAACTGATTATTTTCTTTAAAATACTTCAGACATGTGTACTGAAGACATAAATAGGTACAAAATAGGTACAATTATGATGTCACTTATTAAAATATGTGTATTTAATACTGTATCAGTATTAAAATTGACTTAGGCGGTATTAGTTCAACAAAAGAAAGACTTATGCGGTATTCAAACTTCTTTTTATTACATTTTTTTTAAATTTTAATAAAAATAAATACATTTTTTTATATCAACGTGCTTGAAAACAAACGACACAAATCACTAAGCACCCCCATCACTCAGTTTCTTAATTTTGTTTTGTCCTGTGGATAAAATTGGTCAAATTTTATTGATCCTGTTTTGTCTTGATTTTTATTGTTTTATTGTTCGTTCAACTTCATTTTGGACGTAATTTCTTTGTGATAATATGAATAGTACTTCAAATAAAGCCTCTCATTTTGATTTGTGGCTAGAAGTCTTAAATTTAAGTCGATCTTCGGTTAGAAGAGTATACCGAAGTTTTTTAGAGACTCTAAACTTTACCAAGCGACCCGGTTCAGGATGACATCGGGCTACATCTAACAGGATGAGTTACAGTAAGTGAGTGGACTGTACGACGAAGACTTGCAGACAGTTGTTTGACTTCACAAAAAATCGCTAACGGCCCAAAATTAGCCCCAGCACACCGTCAAGCGCAGCTTAATTTCGCCCGTTCTTGCGTTGATTGCTCGTTGGAGTAATGGCGGGTCATACTCTTCTCTGATGAGTACAAAATCAATCTTTATGGTAGCAATGGTCGCACGAAAGTATACCTTAGAAAATGAGAACGATTTGCGGGGGTGTGCATTGACGAAATGGTTCCATTTGGCGGGGGTTCCGGGACCGTTTGGGGTGGTATTTCTTTTGGTGCAAAAACCAATCTTGAGTTCGAAACCGGGCCGTGCCTTGGCACTTTGATTGCCCATCGCTACATCTAGGGCGTGCTGGGATATCATGCGGTGCCATACGACGTTAGTTGGTAAAAGTTTCATATTGATGCAGGACAATGCTCGACCGCACGTTGCTGCGATAGTTCGTCAATATCTCTCCGAGGTCGGAATTTCGATTACGCATTGGCCAGCAACAAGCCCAGACCATAATCCTATAGAGCAGCCATGGGGAGAACACCAACGGAAGGTCAGGGCCAGGACTCCTGCCGCAGATACCCTTCAAAACCTCCGGGTGGCTATACAAGAAGAGTAGGGCGGTATCCCTCAGGAGTTCATCATAACTTTTATAAGGTCAATGAAAAACGGGATGGAAACCTCAATTAGGGTAATGGGTAGCAGTACGAGCTATTGCAACTTGATTGTTAGGGCTTTTTAGAAGAAAGATGTCATGTGCCCCCCATAAAATAGTTAACAATACCGCCTAAGTCAATGAACATTACATTGAAAAACCACCGATTTATAATTGAAGTTTAAAATACAACTAAAATAGCAGTAATTACACTCTATTAATCTACAAAATAATAAATAATCGAGTTCTCATTCCTTTTTGGTCCATCAGAAGTGTCTGTTTCTCTGATAAAACCGTAATAGACAAAAATATACAATAAAGAAGGATGGGCACTTTTGTATGGACCCTGGCCGGCATAGCCAATAAAGTTCTAATGTCTGTTAGCCTATTGCTTATAACCTAAAGTTACTGAAATGAAACAGTTTATGTTATGAATGGACCGGAAATGTACAGTCTGGAACATTGTAAGTTATATTTTTGGCTCCTACTTTTTTTGTAAAAATCAAATCTACAATGGAAAAAAGACATTCTATGCTATATTTTAATCAGCTTATCACTTGGGTAATTCACCTTAGAGTGATACTACCAAAATAAACACTTTTATTTTTTAATAATCATTTACTACAGTTACAACTTCCATGGTCTATACAAATTCATCGTCAAAAATGATGTCTTTTTTATGAAATAAGGGGGCAAATGAGCAAACGGGTCTCCTGATGGAAAACAACTTCCGTCGCCCATGGCACTCGCAGCATCAGAAGAGCTGCATGTGCGATGCCGGCCTTTAAAGAGGGAATAGGCTAATAGGGGAGGGTAGGGATGGGAAGGGAAGGGAATAGGGGAGGGTAGGGAAGGGAATAGGATAGGGGATTGGGCCTCCGGTAAACTCTGAGTGAGTTTACTCGGCGAAACACAGCGCAAGCGCTGTTTCACGCCGTTTTTCTGTGAGAACGTGGTATTTCTCCGGTCGAGCCGGCCCATTCGTGCCGAAGCATGGCTCTCCCACGTATAAAATTAATATAGTGCCTTCCAATTAATATAGTGCCGGGGGTATAAATACATCGTGGCGACCAACGTCTAAACACCATATTATTATTGAAATAATATGGGCACACGCACCGATTGTGCGCCGCCCTGTCAAACACATACAAAAATGATGAACTAAAGCATCCCTCCCTTGTTGTTGACGGTCTACGGGTCTATGAGTATGGTCTATGACGTCAGCGAAAACATTTTTTGAGAATAGCGTTCGTACTGAAATGGTTTAAGTCCATAGGCAGTCCTATGATGTCAGGTGTGATGTCTTTTTTCTCCGGTAGTTTACCGTGTTCTGTCCATAATAAAAATTGAAGCTTATGATATAAGGTTTTATTTCATAGGCAAGTGGTTTTTATTGGATATACCGGCCAACTTGACCCATCATTCTTTGCTGCGTGGTCACACATCAACACAAGATAGGTAGTACGAGTATGGCGGACTGACGACTTACGCGGTTGTGACACAACAAACGACTTGCGCGGTGCCAGAACTACTTGATAACGCGCTGCGATCGGACAATTTAAACAAAATTCTAACATCATTGGATGTGCGCCGAACAAAATCTATCCAATGAAGTACGAAAGTCAAAATGACCAATTTTCGACTTACGCGGTATTGTTAGCTAAGCGACGCAATGTGTACCAGCTCTAAAGTCTCGAAGTCAATGTTATTTTAAACGGTACCTATGTAGTTTTTTTGTTCAGCTGTCTTCCTCTTTCTTTTTTCTTCAAAGTCTTCAGGTGATTTATTAAACTCGGATGCAGAAACGGGACTCCAGTTTTAAAAATCGTATAGTTAAAATGAAATAATTAAAACGAAATTTATATTTAGTATACTTATAATAAAGTTTTTTTGCTAGGGATCTATACATGTCTACTTTGCATGGTGCTGGGGATATTATACAGTTAATATTATAGTGCGTAGAAAAATATTTATTATACCAAAATATCAACCCTCCGTAAAAGTTTTTGAAAAAAGGGCCTCCAACTAATATGAGCCCGTAAAATTAACACTATGATAATAATTAGTTGAAATATTTTATCATCGTTTATCCCGGCGAAGGCAATTATAAAGTTTAATGAACCTTCAGCTCCTGGCATTCATTTTGCACTAATGGAGCCTCAGAAAATAAGTTCGCAAGATTCGACTCATCATACTCTTGTTTCGTACTGAGCTCGCAATATTTTATGTTTTAATGGCATTAAATATTTCAAAGGTATTAATTAAAGTATCAACGCGATCTTGCGAGGCGCTTTATGCTGCACTAATGGCCTTCACATCCGGTACGGGAAAGTTGAAATATTTCTTTGGAGTTGTGAAGTTCGAATTGACTCCGTGTTATCTTGGGCAGAAGACAATATAGAATTCTAAGGAGACTGACTCGTAGAGAATTTTGAAAACTTTAAGAAAATTTGGCATAAAAAGACTATGAGTTTCGTTAAAAAATGGTGATTGTGATTGCAAATAAATGTACAATAATTGTGGACGTGAAATATCGTGGATGTCCACGGTAAAACGATAACATAGGGAAGTAAAATGTTTGGAAATATTTGATTTTTTTTTTTTTTTATTCTTTCATTCCAATGAAGACGCTTTTAAATTTCCGTCGACGATAACTTTTTAACGTGCACGTTAGAGGACATCACGTCGTCTACACTCTTCTGAACCGCACATAGCATCCGCGGTGCGTAAAATCAAAAGGGCATTTAACGTACCCAACGTTTTATTGTGGAAGTCGCCGTCCACGATAACGTGACGTCCGGAATTATAAAAGCGCACATTCCCACGCGTTAAACTAAAATCCCAAAGAGGTTGCAGCTAAAATACAATCTATAAGAGGACGCGATCTGCCACCACCTCAAAGATTATTACATAATATATTCTAGTTACATCTATATTATTATATTTTTCATTTCATGATTGCTCTCAACACAACAATTGACCGACGACGTCACTGCAAAGTTACACCGTACAGCCATGACACTAGCACTCGTAGTTTGACGAGTAATTAAACTTTATAATTGGCTCAGCCGAGGCCAGATGTACTCCGAGTTCTAGATTTGTATATAACTGGCTGTTAATTAAAACTGGAAGATTTAAGTCTAGTCTTCCTTCAGCTAACTTTAAATATAATTATGTACCAAACGAATTTCTCGTTGCAGTGTCTCAAGACGAATTAATGAAGTTATTTGTATAATTATATTTTGATGAATATTTACTTTATCTAATTATATTTTATTAAATAAAAAATAGTTTTCAATTCGTTACTCTTACTAAAACTCGAGAACGGGTGAACCGATTTGGGTAATTTTAATTTTGAAAATATTATGTTCGTGGAAGTCCAGCGAAGGTTTATATTAGAAGGAAAGTGATACAAAGTATATACAGTAATGTCAAGCAAATACCTGTTGCCATTAATGATATCGACCAAAAAAGGCCAAAAAATCACGTTTGTTGTATGGGAGCCCACTTAAATATAAATATTATTTTGTTTTTAGTATTTGTTGTTATAGCGGCAACAGATTTAGGTACACAATCTGTGAAATTTTGAGAAGTCTAGCTATAGCGATTCTTGAGATACAGCATGGCGACAGACAGACAGACAGACACACAGACAGACGGACAGACAACGAAGTCTTAGTAATAGGGTCCCGTTTTTACCCTTTGGATAGGGAACCCTAAAAAAGTCCTGTCTGCATAATAGGTAATAAAAATGTACTTAAAAACTCCCATTCATCAAAACTAAAATATCTACTGACTAAAAAAAACGAAAAGTCAATTTGTTGCCATGGCATTTGATAGCACGAATGCAAAATTCTCCATCGATAACTCAATGAATGAAACACGAGCCGGCCGAAACCGGATTAACGCAGCCCGAACTGGACAGAACTGGTTATAGCCGGTTATAACCGGTGTATCGAACAATACAATTCTATTTCTTCAGATAATTTCAGATCAATTAGCCAACGGTTGTTTTGATTTATCAGATTTTAACTGACATTTAATGATGTTTAGGTTGGGTTGCACCAACTTACTTTAACTATAACTGTAACTTTAACTATAGCTTTAACTATAACTTTAACTACAACTACAGTGCAAAATGTCAAATCTTTGGTTAAAGTTAAATATGGCGTCCAAGGACGCCATAATATTTAACCATAACTGCTCATACGTATATCTTGCGTATATATCTAAATTTTTCGTGAAAATTTACTATGTTTTACAGTGTTATATTTTCCTGTAGATTTTTACGGATAATTCAAATTTTTATACTCTCAATCCCGTTACCTGTAGCTTCAATAAAAAATAAACGCAACAGACATCTGTGAATTTCCCCGGTCAAAGTTAAGGTTAAAGTTAAAGCTAAAGGACGCCATATTTAACTATAACCATAACTTGAACCTTAACTTAAACTTTAACCACGCCTCTGGTGCAACCCACCCTTAAAGTTCAATTTAATGAAGAGTTTGACAAAATATGATTTATGGAACTTATGTCAGAATATTCATATTTTGATTAATGTTAAGAGATGTTAAGTAATTAATATTCGTCTTTGAGTGCGGCAGTTAACATTTCAAATGCAATAAAGAATTTCGTCACTTAGTTTATGTAGTTTTTTTTTATCTACAAGTTACTATAAGTTTAGCAAATATAAATGAACATAAATACCTAAGCCTTTCGTTAGAGGAAATAAGCGTTAAAATTTTCACCACGTAGCACCATCATTAGGCAGCTGTACAATGTAGAAGATTTATAGATTACGGAAATAGTGTAACGTGATGTAGGTAGGGGTTGACACCTTAAAAGCCTGCGAACTTTCGGTCATTCAGAACTTTGTACTTAATTAAATTGTATAGCAGTTTCGGGCTGCCTTTATTCTGTTTCAGTTCTCTTAATAGCGTTAGTATAATTATTGTTGTACTAATGATCCAGAACCCTGATTCTGCTAATTAATTCCGATTTAATATTGCTTAGACGGAGTCTCCTTGTCATAAAAGTACAAAAGGTATTCCCATGAAAAACTGACCTGAAAAACTGGGAGAGCGCACGATCAAACCTATCCAGATATATTTCTTTTTTGGGAGTAAGAAGGCTGAACGCAACGTGGAGTCCTAGGAACTTAACACTTGCAAAGTACAGATATAATTCATTTTATTCTCGATTGTTTCAGGAGGAAGGTTGAACCGCTATCCTAAGAACATAGCAAAAGAGGAATAATATCCTAAGAAAAAGCAGGTTTCCAAATACAAAGTCGTAAAAACGATTTGGAAACCTGCTTTTTCATTGAATTTTATTTTAAAGTCTGACCAGTAACAATAATATTAATTCTTCACAATGAAAATAAAAAACATTGTTGATTGTCTTGAACGAATAAAATTTTAAGGGATAACGCGTCCTCACTGAAGCCATAAATAATGAGGGCGGTGTTGACTGCCATTTAATAACAATAGCTAAGAATTAATGGCGAAAAACAAGAGAATTTCCTTTGAAGCTAATTTTTGATCCATTCATTTATGCTTAATTTTTGATCCATTCATTTATGCTTAATATGATGGACATAATTGCGAAAATACTAAATGTTTCTTTGATTATTTATGCGTAAAATCCTGCGAGAGCCGTAATATATTTAGTGCATAAAACACCTTTTATCCTGCGTTTAAAATACTACCATACAAAAATCGAAACCTTTTAGGTAGTTTTAACATACGGTCACATACATTAATCTATTCGAACAAACTTTCACAAAAAGCAGGATGATAGGATGACTAAATTGAAGACTCATTGCCACTGATAATGGTGATGATCACGAAAGTGTATTCATTGTTTTATAATAATAATAATTATTATTATTATTAGTCGAGCATCATAATCTTTGTATTATCCGGCAACAATACAGCTTAATAGTCTGCATAAACATAATATATTGATTGGATTAAATAATAAACAGGTACATGTACTATAGATACTGCAGGTACGTCTACAATAGGTAGATAATGGATATGTTTTTTTTTATCAAAAAGAAATCTTGCCATATCTGGATTTTTTAAATCTTAATCTAATGGCCTCTCTACGCTGTCCCCTGGTGAACCAATACAAGTGATCATGAGCGTGAAGAGAAGCCTTTAGATTTGCCAAAATCATGATGGTGAGCAAGATCTTGGACCAACTTGAAGGGCTCAAGCCTTAAGATTTTCCGCTTTCGATTATTGTAATATTAATTAAATTATGATCAACATCGATTCAGCATTGCACCTATGTCAGCTTCACAATCATGGTGGCGAGCACAGACATAGATCAAGATAGATACCGCATGTCGCTCTTTTTGTATGAAAACGAGCGTGCCACTTTTTTCCTACCACTGTGACGTACCGATGATAACATTGATAAGAAACGTGTCCATTATCAAAGCCAACGTTTCTATTTGAATTTCTACAGCTCAATGCGGCACTTTTAGGCATTTAGGCATTTTTGAAATTCCGATTGACGTGCGATTCGGATAGCAGACAGAACAGACTTTCGAAAGACGAGCATTGCTCGTCGTTTCGGAACGCGATGTGGCACGCGAAGTACATACACATGCGGTATCTATCTTGATCTATGTCTGTGGTGGCGAGAGAAGAGAGTGGGAAAGGCCTTAATGAATACCACAATTAATTTTGACAGTCATTAAAACTTATTATTCGGGACTTACGCGACTTTCTAGTAGTAATGCTACTAGAATAAATCGAAGTACTAGTCTAATACTTCCTACTCAGTCCCCTCGTGACCACAGCCGTTGCAACAAGGCTGAAACGTCGAGGAAAAATATGTACCTACTCTTACTACAAGAATAAGTCGCGCTAAGTCCTGATTAATAAGTTTTTATTATAAGGCAACGCGAAAGTTTAAAATTTTAATTTTGACAGTCCTCTGATTTATCGGTCGCTTTCCATCAGGCGATCCGTTTACGTGTTCAATAAAATAAACCCACGATTTCAGTCCGTTCCACTTCAAAACGCACATTCACAAGCTGTATCTATTGACATATGAAATGTGTTTTATTTGTCGGCACAAAAACCGACGTAGATTTTATTTTGACTCAGACGTAGGGAAAATCACTCCGCGAAAATATAATGGGAATTTTATACCTTTGTGTTGTAAGAAACGGTGTTTACCAGATGTATGTTATGATTTATGTCTACTTTATAATGTAAATGCGAAAATGTGTCGGTCTTTTTATCGGTCTTTTTCCTCTTCAGAGTTTAGACGCCTTAGAGGCTGAAACGATTTTCATGGAATTGAGCGTAGTCCCTGGAAAGGACATACGATAATTTTTCTTATAAAATGTAGGGTAACTTACGCGATAAACAAAAATTTTTTTTCAGAACAATAATGGGACGGGTAATATCTATTAGATAATTCTAAGTAAGTGCTTTTAAATAATATACAATTGTTTATTCTTGGCCGCAATTTTGTTTGTGCAGAAATTCGATTGACACACGGGAATCGTACATGTTTTATGTTATGAAATAACCCTATTGACCCTCCTAGAATTAACTAAATCAAAATAGGTTCAGTACTTTAAGGGCATTCCTTACGGAGATTCCGTAATTTACCGTATTTAGAGCCTTATAAACTCATAATCTGAAAGAGCTACAAAGTTATAATGATCAACATCAACATTCCTTTCCCCGTTTTAAATTTTCTATTTTTGTTTATTATACTCATGATATCAGCTTCCAGAGTAATGCCAATTTATTAAAATTCAAGCATACATTCAGCATCTCCTTAGGATTTACACATTACTTTTATTTAATTGAAACTCACGCCAATAGATCGACAATGTCATAAACTACATTTTCCCCGTTTTAATACTTTTTTTAGGGCAATTTTGAACTAAGATAAGTAAAAATAATAGGGTTTTGGCGCGATCTCGGCAACGCGGCAAATGTATGGCCAAGGTCGTTTGCTCGGGGGACGGCCTTAAGGGCCTGTTTCACCACTTCCTAAAAAAGTACCGGATAGGCTATCCACAACTTTTTTGACAGATTCTCCATACTTCATCTGTCAAGTTAAGTGGTGGATAGCCTATCCGGCACTTATCAGGAAGTGGTGAAACAGGCCCAGTGTGGAGAGGTAACATACCCACTTTCGCATTCATAATATCAGTATTTCCGAAATTAAGTTTAATCTGCAGCACCCAAGTCCAATACAGTTTGAGGACTTTGATTTAGTTTGATCCTTTCACGCGCATATTAAGGGTGCGGTTATGTGCCCTTAATATCCACCCCATTCATCCCTGGAAATTATGTAAATCGTGAACACGTCACTAACTATATCTGAAGCGTGTCGCCGAGTTTAATTGTTTGCTGGAAATTATAATTAAAAGTTTAGGTGGTTTTACGTCTAAAAATATTAACACACACAAAGCGATCTTGTAATGTAAGCTGGGTAGCTAGTCAACTTACATTCGATAGGTGCGACATAATTATAAGTTAGAATTTAAAAAATGTGTGAGAGTATTTTAAATTATTATTAATATTTTTAATTATTATTAAGACTAGATGACCCGGTGAAATTCGTATTACTTCCCAGCTCCTAATATAAATCTCCCCGGGACTTCCGCGAATATTTCAAGACTAAAATTAGTCGAATCGGTTCAGCCGTTTCCGAGATTTGGTGAGATTAAGAAAATTGAACATTGATTTTAAATTATATATTAATTATTAATTTTGTCTGTGTTACCTATTCAAGTATTCACGCCTTGGGTTCCTAAAAAGCATAAGAAACAATTTAGATAAACTGATAAACGTCTTTCTGCAGTCTGCACAAACATTGCAATTTGCGGGTAACTTAATGTAACGAATACTGTGAAAAATAGAAATGTAATATACAATTCTAAGGCTTCTTACAGATAAACGTCACTTGTCGATGGCAGCCGTTGACTGCCGTCGTCACGTGCTGTCGACAAGTGCCGTCGACTGCCGTTCGTCTGTGAGCGTTCTAAGAATCAAGAAAGTAAGGACGCGACACAAAAAAGTTACTCTTGTAGCTAATCTGGTGTTGCTAGTGTCCTTAGTCTGAAATAATTGGCAACAAACTATCAGATCTTTTATTTTAGTCTGATTTATTTCATAAAAGTTTTCACTTAAAACATTACATACTGCAATTCATACATAGATCAATATCATGTATCCACAATGGCAAAACTTCCTTCCTACAATCAAGACTTACAATAGCATGGAGTGTGCCAATTCCAGCAATTCCAGCTAACGAATGGTGTTGGAATGCAGCCAGTACAATTTTGGGCCAGTGAAAAATTTTTAATACAAATTTTGTTACGTTCTTTTAATGGTAATTCTGGTGTCTGTTTCATTTTATGTTCGCCTGGTTTTAAATATTGTGGAATGTTTTAAAATAGGTTAAGGTAGGTTTTTGCTTTCACAAAGAACATTATAATTATGCCTGCTAGATTTCTGTAACTATTCTCACTAAGGTTTTTGATTGCTCGGTAAATTCCGCGTCAAATATCCTATATCCTTTCCGGAGACTTAAGACCATTGCACGGTTATCACACTAAGGTAACAAAATAAGATGAAAAATATTCATACAACTTTTTACATTTCATATGAATTTTCGTTCCTCGATTTGCCGTTTGAACTTTAGGATTTTGACTCGTCTAGCCGAAAGATTAGCGCTTTAAAGGCCTGATAGACGTACGAACTTAAAGTACCCGGGTTTTAAGTTCGCGAACTTACTCAGCTCGCGTCGGTGACACACGAGAATCGCTCACACTGGATTACCATGCCCCCAGGCTCGCGGCTCGCGCTCGCGGCTCTTTGCTGAAACACAGGTGATTTAGATCGTTGAGCCATAAGTCCGCGTACTTACTCGCACGTCTTTCACCCCCTTTAAGGCCCTGATAGAGCGTCAGTACACATTGAAATAGCACGTATCAAATTTAGCGATACAATATTAAAATTCGAAGCGTTGTCACGCTTTACGCTTCAAAAATTACTTTTATACATTTCCAAGTTGTTACGTCTAAACTGACTCTTATTCTGCACCACAGTTAGCTCCACAGGTGGGTGAGGAAATGACAGACCGTTTGTCTCCCGAACGACGCTGATTGAGCAAACATTGCGATTTGAGAGACGATTTCAACATTTCATGACCGTATAACAAACTAGATGTTTTCCGTACAGCAATTGTACCGTCGAGGAAATTGATTCTTAGGCAGTTAATGGACCTACGGACCTAACCTACGGACCTATGGACCTAACCTAATTGGTTGGCATATGACAATTCAATGTTGACTGTGATCGGTCTGATGGGTTTGACTCACTGACCTCCAATCTCTCTCAATCAACTTCTCTGATAGTAGGTACAAGAAGACTCTCGTAGGAAATGCTTATTGCGGTAACAGTACACTACAATTAAAACTATCCTTTCCTGGCCCTCATCTTGCTAGCAGAGCAATATCACGTCGTGAGCAATGAATAAGTTGGATTTTGTCATTAGTGGGCATCTAGTATCAACTAATCGATCAACGTGAGGCAGTCTTGCGTGGCAAATTCTGGGTCAACTTTCCTCGGGTGAGGTGTTTACTGCTTGAAAATTTGCCTCAAGAAACTTTTTTTTTTTTGATACGCATGGGAAACCCATCATGGGTGCCCCGGGTTGGGGATGTGCCTCAGTTAGCTGAAGCACCCTGGGGGTACGTGGGACTCTTACCCACTAAAACCACTTGCGGTTTCTCAAGAAGCTGCCTCAATGCGGCTGCTAGCTCGATGAATAGTTGGTCGCTGGTAAGCACTTGTGTATCAACCCACAATTTTTTTTCTTGAGTTATGAATGCATTCTTGTTCTAAATGGTCTAAAGAACATAACTCAATACGTAATTTTTTGTGGGATGATACACAAATGCTTAAGACTGCCTTCACATTAGGTCGCGAGTAGAGCGGCAGCAGCGCGACTTCTATACAAAAGAGAGTCTTTAGTATAAAAGTCGCACGTGTGAAGCCAGCCTAAAAGCGTCCAGTAGATAGAGAGCTCCACCTTATGTAAGAGTGCTTCAGTACCGTCCGCAGGGTGTCTATGTATCTTGCGACATGTAACAGGCAAAATTATACAATATCCTCTGTCAATCGCCTGTCGCTTTGCTGTTGCAAGATGCAATATACCCTTTCGGATGCCACAGACCTCGTGGAAGAACACATTCACATACTTGGTAAAATTTTAACTGAAATTTCGTAACTGAATTAATTCTGAAACCTGATGCCAACATTGACTGTCTAATCGAAACCTTTACAAAACCGGAACAACCAGAAATACTATTCAATTCCTCGCTTCAACAAACACTAGGATAATCCAGGCGTATGAAAGTGGAATATCTGAAATGTTTGCAAATGGCTAATTTGTTTGCACTGCCCATGCTGTTAAGGTATTCTGTGGACTCTGATCCGGCAGATTTTGTTTGCGCGCCAGCGAATTTGCTGATGACATGATAACTTGTAATGATAATATTATTCACGGCGATTCTCACACAATCTACAGGGTCTAACAAATCTACTTTAGGGTGTGCATGTGGACCCCTATATTATAGAGTTCTTTGTGAAAGTGGCACCGTTGGTCTGATTTTGGTGAATTTTGGTATGCCTTTGAAACTCAAGGGCATGAGGTAGTTTTATCCCGAAAAAATGAAAAATTGCTGCACGATTTGCCGCAACGAAGTTGCGGGCAACATTTCCTCCACAGCAAAAGACTTTGAACAACAAATTAGTCTAACATAAGCGACTTTACCCAAAAGCAAGGACGAAATATAATAATTGTGTTACTATTTTTAATGAACAAAGAAGGTAGTTTATACAAATATCATAACTATTACTATAGTTCCTGCTCTTAAAGTCCCAATGCTTCCTTACCTGTCCTTTTATTGTTCACAATTTTGTACTTTAAACGTGCCACCCACATTCATTTTAAAAATCGTTTTACAAAATGCTCTAAAAGCAAACTAGATAATGTAGTTTTAAATCGGTCCACTAGCTCCTAATCTCGCAAGCTCTTTATATTTCCGATATAATATCCTTATAGCCGGGTGGAACCGCGACTGGGCACTAAACTACAAGAGCACGATAAATCTCGTTTACGACGTTGTTATGAAGGAGCAAATCAACCGAGCAGTTATTAAATACAGACGGACAACATATTTAGTGTTCCTGCTTAGTATCTTATGTACTCACTTAATTCTAGTACTTACATGTTTTTTAGTTATTATTATTCTTTGGAAGGTATAAAATATAACATAATATAATATTTATTACAGGACAAATTGGCCAAGAAGGGTCTGTTCACTCTTCACACCGTAATGAGACGAAATGAGGCGCGATTTGGCGATTTGGTGAACGCGCGGTTTTCCGACTACACTACGAGATTACGAGAAAATTATATTATGTAAATGACAGCGCGACCGCGCCCTTATTTCGATAAATCGTTACATATTATTTATTATTTATATTTGCTATGCGATCTCGCGGTGTAGCGGCCAAACCGCGGGTTCGCGCCGCCGTATAGAAATCCAGCCTAAAGGTCAATCCAGACCGCAACGCGACGCGTAGACTCATTTCTAAAATATGGATTTGACCTAGGGATTTGACAGATTTGCAAGATATCTGTCAAATCCATACAAATTTATAGCGTTTTCGGCTTCTGGAACTGCCCTGGGGCAGGGCAGGCAGGTTAGGCCGAATAGATATACGTGGGTTAGACGATCAATTTTTCATTAATCTGATTGACGAATTATTGAGGTTTTATAAAAAGTTCATAATATTAAAAATATGATTAATCCAACAATCCGTGGGTTAGACGATCAAATTTTCGTCAATCTGATCCATCAATCTGATTGACGGTATATTGACGGACACATAGAAGTAACACAATGTTGAAATATTAGCGTTTTCATATCTTTGAAATTTTGTATCGTCTTGTTTTACGTCGTCTTAAATGATGTAAAACAAAATCCATCCTCCTTAAATATTATAAATTTGTGTCTGTCTGTTTCTCAATCTGTTATCTACATATAAAATAAGATATAACTCCTCCTTTTTGGATGTCGGTTAATTAACTTACGACTCTAGCAAATTGCTTTAAACTTTAAAGAGTATCCTTTTATCCAGACGCATCAAGCCAAATCGAGTGAGGCATCAGGCACTCTCGGATTTTTACAATAAGCTTAATAAGTCCATTAATTCCCCCTAAATCCTATTGGGCCACAGCAGCGTAAATCCTGGGCCACACTCCCCGGATTGGAAATAAGTCAATTGAATTGATGAGAAAAATACGTCGGCTACTCTATATAATTTGAGTTTTTGCAAGTTGTGTCGGATAAGCGTTAGAAAAGTCGTTTATTCGTTATGAGAGTAAAGAAATAGCAAAATAGAATTCTTTGAGAAATAGAGAGTGCTCTTATGTACTGCGCACACATTTGGGCATTATAAAACTCTATAGGCTAGCTACGCAGAGTTAATATTAAAAAACAACTGAAGAACACGTGCGCTTTTTTCCGAACGGAACGAATTCCGCACGTACGTTTCAAGCGCAAGTCGGCGCGTTCGCGCTTCAAAAAACCAACCATTTGCGCTAGTTTAACGGAATTCCAAATCATAATTCCACATTAGGAAATCGAATACGAAAAACGTGTGTATGCAGCCAGCTTTACGCACATCATTGCTCAGTATGAACCGACCCTATTGCTCCATTTACGCAAGAATTTGACGGTACTCAGAATATAATTAAGATAAATATGATTTAATCAAATTGTATTCGAATGTATCCGAATTTCGTGTTGTGATTTTTCGGCGAGGACCCGTATCATTTTGGACAGGCTGCCATAACATTTGTATTTCCACAAAATTGTACTTTGATGATGTAAAATAATTTATTTAGGCATCCTTTTCGTGAATGAGTTTAGTTTTATAATTAGTTTATCGTAGAAAAGGAAGAAATTTCTGTCATAACTAGATGACGTCCGCAACTCCGTTGCCCCAAAATTCATTTTTCGCGAATGAAAACTTTTTTTCAAACATATTTTCGGGATAAAAGGTATACTACCAGGCCAGGGCTTTATTGTGCCCAAACGTGTGCGCAGTACACACTCTCTCTTCCTTTATTATTGTAACCCGGATGGATAAACTTTTTAAAAGTCTTTCCGAATAATATATTCCTAGATCTCTGTGTCAAAAGCCAAGCTCTAAGCCAGGGGTCGGCAAGTAATTTTAGGTGGGGTCCGGATACTGTGGGAAAATTTTAACGAGGTCCAGAAAAAAATACACTTGTCCTATGTAGCTTAAAAATATTATTTTAATTAATAAAGGTATACGAATACCTTATCTATGTATTAAAGTGATACTTGGTATAGTATTCCTAGATCTCTGTGTCAAAAGCCAAGCTCTAAGATACTGTACTTTTTTAATAAATAAGCTTACTACCTGCTCTCATAACCAAGATATTTTACACGGAGGTGTCATAATCAGCACCCTGCTAATTTCCATACCGACGCCAGGAAAATGAGATGTGCATCTCATATACCGGATAATGCAAACAAAAGCATACGTGACCAAATAACTCACTGGCACGGCGGGTATTATGTAAAATATGTGAATTTTGCGTAGTTCTTACATCATTATCAGCTCTGAAAAGATGTATTTAGTGATAGAAATTTTGTAAAGGATTTGATGACTTCAGAAGATAAGATGACTGAAAAATATTTCAAAAGCGAGTCATTCTGAATTTTAAACCTAATTTACTTGATGTCCAACGGTCAAAATTTTCTTTATGCGTGCAGTATCCAATCCAACGATGGAGTGCTACTGGAAAAATGTAAACAGGCACAGAATTGGATTACTGGAAAGGAATGATGGAAACTGGCCATTAAACATTTTTCCCGTACCAAAAAACGAACACAACTCCGCTAAAGTAGTTTTCACGTTTTCTAAAATAGCTAATTTTCTGTTTTTAGCGCAGTATCTATATTCAATAGGTACCTACTTACTGTTCAGACCAAATTTTGAAGCTCTATTCCACTGTTTACCTACCTAGTTTAGCAACCTATCCCGGCGCACTTTTCCTGACTAAAACTAGTTTAAAAGAATAAGCCGATCTCGAGGTTTAGCGAGGCCATTTCTGCAGTACCTATATGAGATTTTAATTTAAATAATATGAAATTCATAAATAGGTTAAACTTTTAATTCATTCACGCTGTTGCTTTTGTAGGTTACAACTTACAATTAATTTGTATTCGGAATTCTTTTGAAATTAAAAATTCTTTATACGTTAGATATTAATTTCGTTATAAGTAGATGTTAAAAAGTTAAGGTTTCCAAGTATTCCATCATTTTCAATTCCGCAGAGCTCTTCGAAGTTTCGGCTAAAGTGAAGATTTGAGTGCTCTTACAGATTTTATAATTTTGTGGTAATATTAAATTAAAACAAATTCATCAATGCTTGAAACTTTAAAATGATTAATATCCAACGCGAAACGTATAGCCTTTTACAATTATATATGCTGCAATTTTATTTTGGAAGCTGTTTGCGAAGTTTGGAAGCGATTTGACAGCGATTGATATGTCGACAAAGAGGATATAATATTATGATTTATATCTACGTAATCGTGCACTTTTATTATTTAATAATAATAATAATAATTTTTATTTGCAAAAATATGGTACAGAGGGTGATACAATTCAAGCAGTGTTTCACATATTTTGTCGATTTTCCGACGTGCAAAATAATAATATCTATGGACGCTTCACACCACGTCAGTCTGGCCCCGTGCTAAGTACCTGAAGGACTTGTGTTACGGGTACCAGACAACGGAAATATATTTAATACTTTTATACTATACATATATTTAAGATTTTTATTTTATCATACACATATTTAATACACATCCATGACCCAGGAACATTGAAAAACTTTTTGTTCCGTCGGCGGGATTCGAACCCGCGACCCCCGGTTTGAGTTGCCACACACTCTAACCATTGAGCCACGGAGGTCGTTGGTTGGACAAATGTTGGATAAGTGTTAGTCAACTTATTACAATTATCAGTTAGTTCGTTAATTTTTACATAAGTACCTATTTTTATCATATACTTATTCATATTATCTAATTTAAGTTTACATCATTATTCCATATAGGTAATATTTTGTCAAAGTTTAAGTCAGTATCGTAATAATCATTCAGACCTAATGAAAGTACATATTATATTACAATAATTTCCCCCTTATATTAAGTTATAACTTTAGTATTTTTAATTTTCAGTACACCAAGTGTCACAAGCTCACAAAATGCCTATAACATTGGAAGTATTCTTATGATAATACATGAGTAATCAGTAGTTTCATTAATAATGTTGTTCTCACAGAAATAAGATCTAGATAGAAGCGCTATGTCGCTCCATTTGTATGAACACGAGCGTGTCACTTTTTTCATACCTACTGTGACGTCACAAGAGCGCTTTAGTGATGGGAATACCCGTACGCGCGGAATCGATTCAAAGGAATCGCCGCGCCCCGCCTCTTTTGCCATTTTAATAGGTATATCGATTTTTTAATCGATTATTATTCGAGTTCATAGACAGAGGAATGATAAATCTTAAGATACGTGCTTGCCAGGACAGCTAGTAATATATTATATTATTCTAAATTAAATCACTAAACAGGAACATAAATACATATTACATAAATACATATTACATAACTATAGTCCGCGCGGAACTAGTTGGCCGCTCTGCCGGTATGTGAGTATATGGGCAGAGCGGCCAACTAGTTGCGCGCGGACTATAGCTGTCCCGGCAAACGTTGTTTTGCCATTTTTAGTATTTGTACTTCATCAGTTGATACAAAATCTTACCCCCTCTTTGGTCCCCTTAGTGGGGTGGGGGGAAATTTTTTTATACACCAGATATTAAGTTGGAAGAAGACAAATATATCTGCGAAAACTGCATTCAAATCGGATCAGTAGTTTTCGTGTGATAGTGGAACAAACATACAGACAGACAGACAGACAGACAGTAGACAAAAAACTAACTACAGTTTTGGCTTCTATAGCGATGTAGTGACACCCCCCGCTTATTATTTTTTTAATACCTTTAATGTACAGAATTTTTATTTCTACAGTTTTATTATATGTACAGAAAATGTATATAAATATAATTACCGAGTCACAAAATATCCCAAAGCGAACATTATCATTCCTCTGTTTCATGTCTGTTTCGAAAATCGATTAATTAGAATCGAGAATATGTACAACACTATTTGCTTCATTTGACAGAAAAATGAGAATATTGACTGTACTTCGAAACTAAGCGATGAGTGAAAGTATCGATTGTTTTATTTCCATTGCGCGCTCAATAGCGGACAAACAGAACGGGCTCTATAATTTTCTAACTAAAGCGGCAATGTATGAATCATGCGGTACACACGCAGTTACGTAGATTTCATGGTAAAAACTACAGCCACACACGATTTACATTAAATAATTGATTTTAAAATAAAGGACACATGATTTAATAATAAAACTACTTACCGATGATAAGAAACGTGTCCACTATTTATACCAACGTTTCTATTCAAATTTCCACAGCCCAATACGGCACAATTAGGCATTTTTAGAATTCCGATTGACGTCCGATTCCGATAACGGTGGAGCGCAGACTAAAGAACAGACTTTCGAAAGAATAAAGTTTATACTCTTTTGGGAACGCGATGGCACGCGAAGTACATACACATGCGGGATCTAATCTGTGGTTGTTCTAAATATTATGTCAATGTTACATGAAATACTAAATATCAGTTAATTATTATGAGTCAAATCAATTCAAGAATACATACTATATCAATCTAATAATAATTCTTAAATATGCCAAATAAATTATAATTCTTAAATAATATCCGATGTCCAAATTAAAATTATCATGTCAAAGTAATACTATCCATAAACCAAACAATTTTTAATGTCAAATTAATATTTATTACAAGAATTCATTTAAAGTATAGAAACATTTGTTAATCAGCCAGTTATAAAGTTTTTTTTAAAAGTTGTTAGGGGTTGGCTGCTCCTTGATCTCTCTGGGCAATTTGTTATAAATTTTTACCGACATATTATAGCACCCCCTGCTGGCAAAACTTGATTTTGTAATTGGTAACACTAATTGATATCTTGTATTTCTTTGCAGTTCTTGACTTTTTTTGATATATAGTGTCGACATGAATCTTTTCACAAATATGCTCATCTCATAATTGTATAGGCCTGGTAATGTGAGAATTCTGTATTTTTTAAAGAGGGGGCGACATGAGTCCATAGGATGAGCTCCACAAATAGCCCGGACACATTTTTTTTGTCCAATAAATAAATATGCTACTCGTATGTCCACGGAGTTTCCCCAAATTATAAGTTCATATCAAAGTATAGACATTACATATGCATGGTAAGCCATTAACGCTGTTTCTGGAGTGGCTGTTTTATGTAGTTGTCGAAGAACATATACATATTGATTCAGTTTCCTACAAGTTTTCTCAATATGTGGTTGCCATGATAAATTATTGTCTATTGTTACACCTAGAAAGTTGACGGTCTTGGATTCTTATAATAAATAGTTTTCATATTTTACACATAGCTCTCTACCTTTGCCCTTTTTGTTATAAAACTGTAAATATGTTGTTTTTTTTAGATTAACATTTAGATCATTAGAATTTAACCATTCGATTACGTCATTTAATACTTTATTTATTTCTTCATTATATGTCAATATGTCTAAACAATTAATTACAATAGAAATGTCATCAACAAATAGTCTACATATATAAGTGGTAATTCTGGGCAGGTCATTTATATAAATAATGAACAGAAGTGGTCCTAGGATACTTCCCTGAGGAACACCTTTAGTGATGCATCTACTTCCAGAGTTAACATTAACGGTTTCGTGTTTGTTGTTTATTGCGTTTATTTTAACATACTGTGTACGATTTGAAAGGTAGCTTACCAGCCAATCCTTTGCTAGGCCTCGAATGCCATAAAAGTCACATTTACGAAGTAGTTTTTCATGGTTCACGTGATCAAAAGCTTTGCTTATGTCAAAAATAATGCCGTTACGGGTTTCTTTTTATCTACACAATCAATGATTTCCTTTACTAGTGAAAAACAGGCTTGACTAGTAGATTTGCCTTTCTGAAAGCCATAGTGTTCTTCCGTAATAATATTATGTTTATTAAGAAATGAGATAAGGCGTTTGTACATGACTTTTTCAAATATTTTGGAGATTATGGGAACAAGAGTTATCGGTCTGTAGTGTGTATGTAGTGTATTAATATCTTTTTTATCCCCACTTTTAAATATAGGAATAACTACAGAGGTTTTCAAGCTTTTTGGAAATTTTCCCTGCTCAAAAGATATATTTATAAGGTGCGTTATAATGGGAGCTAATTCAGCTGCACAGTTTTTTAAAACCTTTGTAGAGAGTTCATCATAACCTGTAGAGTTATAGTTTTTTAAAGATTTTATAATAGATGTTACTTCTTTCTCAACAGTAGGTGCCAAAAACATACTGTTTTCATTTTGTTTTGAATTGCTTGGAGTTTTAAATTTATTTGTAGTGCTTTGTAATTGATTTGTTGACGAATCATTCATAAAATTTTTATTAAATATGTTAGAAATCTGAATAGGATTCGATATAATCGTATTATTTAAATTAATTTCTTTAATGATTTTACGTTCACTTGATTGTATATTACCCTTAATGATATCCCATGATGCTTTACATTTGTTGTTTGAATTAATAAGAAATCTTTTGTTACTTGTTTTTCGGGCCGTATCAATACATTTCCTTAAAGTCTTTGTATAATTTTTGAATTTATTTCTATCCTCGGTACTTTTATTTTTACAATATTGAAATTGTAATTTTCGCTTCGTTACACATGAAACTTTTAACCCTTTTGTTAACCATTTTATTTTAGATTCAGATTTTTTTATTTTAAGTTAGTGCAGTCGCCAGAGGTTTTAACCTCCGAAAATTGTAATAGTGAATGGATTTTTGTTTTTGAGGTGTCATTTTCTTTTTTACACTATAACTTGCAAAGTTTACCAAAAAAATTTTTGTGCTTTTAATTTTTTAGTTACTTAATTAAAAATTAATATTTCACCATATAAAACCGGTCCAGAAAAAAACATTTTTTCTTGTTCCTGTTATTTAATGACTCTGATCCGATTGTTTACGTTTAAAATTAACCAAATACACAATTTTTAAAAAAGAAAGTTTGCTTTGATAAGCTAAATACAGCTTTAAGATTTTTGCAAAGTTTTTAGAGATTAACGCTCGTCGTAACCAAGATAAAAGGGTTTGGGTGGATTTAAGGGTTGTAACGAAAAGTGTGTTAAACTTACTTGTTGTGCGTATTTAATTTTTAGAGAAATGATAACTTTTAAGTACTTAAAAATGTTTAAATATCTCCAAAAATGTGTAAAATAGACCGAAAATATTTTTCTGTATTTGTTGAGAATTTATTTAAGTGAGAGCTAAAACATTAAATGCATCGACAAATGAAATACTTTTTCTAGTTTTTGAAACATATTTAAACTTCCTACTTAAAGCCAGAAAAAAAAATGGGTGTTACAGATCTCACGTACATACTAAAGACGCATGCTGCGACCTATGTTTGGAAAATGCTTACCTGTATACAAAAAATATCAGTTCTTAACCTAATTTGTATTTTTTTCCTTTAAGTATGTTTTAACAAATACAATTAATGAAAAAAAAAAACAATTTTATTCTGTTAAAACCTAACCAAAAGAAATAAAATACAGATTTTCTTTGAAATATCCGTGAAAAGTTTGTGCTACATTTTCAGAAAATTTAATAAAGTAAGAGCTAAAAAGTTATACACATTAAGAAACAGAAGGCTTTGTTGAGCCTAAAAAATAATTTTAAACTTCCTATTTAAAACCAAAGAAAAATAGGAACGCCATTTATCTGGCGAGGCACACAACAAGCACATTTGGAGGTATGCTCATCTACATACAAAAATATTAATTTAAAATCTAAATTATATATTTTTTCAACTTATTTTCTTTCTGTGGAATATAAGCAACGATACTAATCAAAAAATAATAATATATTTCATTATTTTGCTATATATTTAAAAGAAAGAAATATGCAAATTTTCTTCAAAATTTTACAGTTTATGAGTTTACTTGAAGTGGAAGAGAATAATTTAAAAATCAAAAGCACAACTTTTCAATAGGTAAACTTTATTATTTATGTTATCAGCTACACATTCCTTTTTTTCTTTTCAATTTTCATCCACTATTGCAAAAATCGGAGGTATGCACGATTTTTACGCTCTGGGAACTCCACTAAGTCTAACTGTGGGAAAGCATAGGTTGTAGATTAATACCATTATTTCATGAAATGTATTAAAAGCATCATCCAAATCTGAAGTCGCATACACTGAATGTTAGATTCCAAGATAGATTTTTTACGTAGTTTTTAAATTTATTCATATTTTCATTATTAAAGTCTTTTTTAAATATAAAGGTAGTTGACGAGGGTAATAGCTTTTTTTTGGTATTTCAAGAAATTGTGCTGTATCATGATCTGATAAGCCTAAGGGCTCTACCTCACCCACGGCATCTACCACGTTACTTAAACACAAGTCTATGCATGACTTTTGTCTTGTAGCTTTAGTTATGTGATTGGAAAAATTATAATTTTGTAGTATGTCAATTAAACTCTTTTTGGGTTTCGTGTTTTTCAAAATATCTATATTTAAGTCACCTACAATAACAATGTCACTTTTGTCCCATCTACTTAATTTATGTAACAGTATGTCAAATTTATGAAGAAAATCATTAATGCACGAATTCGGGGTTCTGTAGAGGAATATCACAATCAATTTATGTAATGGAATTTTTAAACCACAACATTCAAATACGTGTTCTGTGCTTAGTTCATCAACAGTGTCAAATTTAGTACCCTCTATATCACTTTTTAGTAAGATACAAACACCACCACGTTTTTGTTTTGAGCGACAAAATGTTGATACGGTTTTGCACCCACACATATCAATATTTGGGACGTCTTCATCAGTAACAAATGTTTCTGATAAACATATTACATCGACAAAAATGTATCGCTATCATTTAGTTCATTAATAGTTATACTTAGCAATTCCTTTTTATTTAGAACACCAGCTATGTTTTGATGCATTATGTTTATGTACTTATTGGACAGGAAAAAATGTATCTTCTGGGCCTTTATTATCATTTTGGATTGTATTGTCAATTGTTATTATAGGATTCATATCTTTCGTTGTAGTACAAGCATTGTAATTTTTTTTTGGAATAGGTTTAAAATAGTATAATATGTTTCGTGTCTTTTTCTCTTTCAATTTCCTGCTTGTCATACCATTGCTATTAAACAGTATTTCTTTATTACCAGGTGCCAGATATTTAGATTCATAATACATTGTGTCGATGAGCATATTTATTTTATAACAGAATTGTTATTTAGTATTTATGTTATCCGCTAGGTTTAGGTAAATACAGTTCTTGTAGTTCTGACAAGCAAGTTGTAACATTCTGTTCAGTTTGTTTTAATTTAAATACATATTATGGAGTATACTACATATAATAATAGTCGGTTTATTATGATACTTTATAAAAGATCCGAGTTCCATCAATATTTTATATGGATTACTGTCATTCTCACCTACACAGACAATTATTTTATCGTTAACATTTAATGTTGTGTTATTTAATGTCCTTAATAATTCTTTACTAGGGGCATGCGGCTTAACATAAGAAAATATCTTGTATTCTTCATATTTGCTGTTTTGACGTGTAAGACCTGCACATTGTTGTCCACCCAGTATTATAATTTTTTTCTTGTTATCTTCTTTGTTACTCATTTCTTTATCATTACTGTTTGCCTTCATAATATATTCTTTTTTTGATTTTGGACTATCTTCAAGTATTATATCAGTAATTGTTGTATTGCAGTCACTTTGCATTTTTTGAATATCCGTAGAAGTATTTGGTTTAGATTTCAGGGTCTTATTTTGTGTATTTTGTGTATTTTCGGGAGTCTTGCTAGCTGAGTATATTAATTCTAATCTTTTCTTGGGTAAATTTGATAAGTGGGTCCTATTTTTACTTTTTCTTAGCGAGTTATTTAAAGGAGTGCTATTATTAGGGGTTGAGCATACATTTTTTAGGACTTTTATTTGATTTTGCTGCTCATGAACCTGTTTTTTGAGAGTATTTGTTTCATCATATATGTAATAATTTCTGAGTGAGCACTGTCTAACTCTAGTTTTAGCCTTATAATCTCGTCCTGCATCTCATTCACCAGATCATTATCGGCTATTGTGGAAATATCCGGTAGACTTTTCACGCTTATAACGGGGTTTAGGGAGTCTGAGGACTCATCAAGGCAAAATGATGCACACAGCCTTTTCTGTACTTTGGATCTGAATGTAATATTGTTTGTCTCCATGTTCTATTTTGTATTCGTTTTAGTAGGGAATCTAGTCTTATATAAATCCAGATCAAGAAAATATTAAAAATGTCAACTATCTTGTTTTGTAAAATATGTCCGTATTTATAAAGTCATAACATCTTGTTTTAGCGTCAAAAAATAAAAAATGTCTATGGTGTAATGTCTTCTTTTAATTGTCACTTGTCAATGTCAATTTCATCATTCATGCATATGTCAGTGTTTGTTTGTACTTTGTTTTGATTTTGCAAAATGCATGTATTTTGAAAAAAAATTGAAAAAATATATAAGTATAACGTACTTAGTGACATAGAATAGAAACAAAGGAATTTGGAATGCTTGATGTGACGAGTGAGATCCGAATTCCCTATGGAGGTCTCAAAAAACACACGATAGCTTATCTTCTTATGATGTGAATTTTGTCTTAGGAATTCAATTCTTGATTTTAGTGTATACTATTATGCTCTAATTATTCAAGCTTTAATTAAATAAGTGTATCACAAAGGTGTATCGATGCAGATAGCTTATTTACTCACAGTTACTTGTTCGGTCTTCTAAGTGTTCGTTTTTGCAGCAAACAATTGGTATATTTTCAGCAATTTTTACTCATTTTCAATTGGATATCATTATAAATTAAATTTTAAAGAATTATTTTATACGGAGCAGTGTTTATAGTTCAAGTGACACCTGTCAACTTTTTAGATAAACTTTAAGCATTTAAATTATATTAACATTGCGAAAAAACTGCAAGGAATTATGTAATGGACGACGGAATTTATTTTATTACCGTTTTACAAAAAGCGCTTGACACGTGAGTGACGAATAACATTAAAAAATAATCACGGTTGCCTCAACTCCAAATAGACCGATAGGACTAGGTTTTTTGGTTTCAAAAATTCTAAAGTTTCTAATTTTTTGCATATAGTTTTGGGACCACTAGGTAAACCTAAAAAATGATTTTTGTCATTTTGGTCGACTGCTTCCAGAGATATTTAGGGATTTTGATTTTTGGTCGTTATAGGCTGAAAAAAATATTAAAGTTTAAAATTTAGGTTTTGGGATATTGCTAGGGCAGTAACTGATGTGCAGACACGTTTTGTGTCAGATTCATCCACGGGTTTCCCAGTATTTAGGAAATATTAGAAAAGTCGCCTAATTGCGTCGAAAAAATATTAGAGTTTGTAAAAACGGTATAATATGGTTTAGTTTGTTGATGTCTGATACTGTTAAAGTTTTGTGTTTTTAAAGAAATTTATATTTTTGCTTTCAACATCCCGTAAAAGCTACAAAAAGTAATTAAAGTTTTTAGAGTTTACATATTTACAATTAAAAGGTCTATTGCAAACCACATTTCAAAATTTTGTTCCATTTCAGCCCTGATTTTAAGAGAAATTGACGGATCAAGTAAAGCGAAATTGATTTTTATACTTGTTAATAGGCCACAAACTATTTTATTTTTAAACATAGATACAACATCATATCGTCACTGGAATGTAAAAGTCGCTAACCTCCATATAGGCAACTTTAGGATAGAGCGTTTTAAAGTTTTATTTTTGGAAAAAAATTCATATCTTTGCAACCCTTTAACCGATTTTGGAAATTCCAAAACCTATTGTATGGATGATTTTATTATCATTTTTTGAAGCTAATACCTAATCTAATATCGCATTAGTTTGGAAGATAAGTGGCGCTTCAGCGAATATCAGTACTAACTTTAAAAATTTAGAGCCTGGAAAAGTCGCTAACCTCCAAAAAAGAAAAGTTCAATTTCGCTGAACAACCATAACTTTATATATTTCTAACAGTGATTTTTGCTTACCGCCCATTATTGTCTCTTATCAGCTGGTATTTTATTCTTAACGTCCAAAATGAACCAACATGACCTGGTTAAATTAGCTAAAGTGTTTCAAGATATTTTAAAATGTAGTAATCGAATGCTAAAGTACAAGCAATTCAATTAAATAACCGTATATATTTGTATATTTTATTTTAGCTTGTATTTTTAGTAATAAATTTGTGTTATTAAATAACTGTTTCTTTTCTTAGCGACCTGAAAACAAATGAAATTTTTGACGTATAATTTCCTGTTTTATTTAGTCTTGTCGTCCTCAACACATTTCTCGTCAACTGATTCGTTAACAGTGCTTTTCGTAATATGCTTAGTGAAGACGATGACGATGAAAAACGATGAAAAGAAATGAAAGACGATGGTTTTGAAGGGGTAGATGATTGATTCGCAGATGTTTCCGGTGACAATATTTTAGCATTACCACAAATCTCGTCAATTGACTCTTCATAGGCAGCTCTAGTATTTTCTTTTGGTACATGACTCTGTCCTTTGGTAACTATTTTTTCAGAAAGTAAAAAAACACGTGGTTATACCTTATAATATAATTTATTAAGTCATACTGTTTTATTTAAAGAAATTTTTGAGAATAGAAGAGAAGAATAGTTGACTGCATAATTCAATCAAATCAAATAAATATTTTGTAAAACATGTTTCTTTATAATTTTACCTAAGGTTTGTCTTTGTTATCATTGTAAGAGTGGAACTTTCTGAAACAAAGCTTGCGAGAAGGCTCCAGTTGTAATAGTTTAGAAAACCTTTATACTTAGTTAATAAAAATATATAAATTTTTATCTATCATATGGGCGATTCCATTATCGCGGGTGCAACGTTTTGCGCACTTAAAGCTTCCTACATGCAAAATGAAGCATATTTGTTAATAAAATATCCCTTGAAGGGATACATTTTAACTAGTTTAACAATGATTTATAAATGAAAACCTTCATCAAATATATGAAGGGCCACAAACAGGTCTGAAGTGCCATCGCCGGTGCAACCAATTTGACCCTCCATTAAGAACTGTGATGAGTTCATAATTATGTGAATACTGGTTATTGCGAAACTTTTACAAAGTAACTTGCCTATATTTCAAAATAGCATAAAACAAAGAAACTTTGTAACTAGATAAAAGTAATTATAATAATAAGTACTAGAAATTATTAACCATTTTACGATCGCCGGTGCAACATCAAAATTCTCAAATCTCTTAAAGGTGAATTAAATCGTAATTCTCTGACAAATTTTAAAAATTTTCATATGGAATATATAATTTTACTAATTAGTTTGTAATAAAACTGCAGCAAATTGTAGTTTTATTTTTATTTTCAGTTGTTTATTGGCCTGACAAAATTAATCGTCTAAATCACTAAAAACGATTGAATAGTGTAATTTATACAAAAGATTTCGACATATTGCTGTATAACTATACTACAACTAAACGTTAATTTGAAATATATGCTATTTTAATTTAAGGATATGGGAAAAAACATCGCGTCCCTTAGATGATACTGCTTAAAAACGCTCTAAATTATTCGTATTTAATTTTTTTACCGATAAAAATTGTTTTGTTAGTAAATACACATCTTCTTACGTATATTCCAATTGAAAAATGTAATTAATGTCTCATTTTAAAAATTCTCGTTAAGGGCCGTCTGTAGCGGAATGGCCCATATTACAATATATACTCATATTAAGATATTTAGTTAACCATTTTTAAGTAATTTATTAAAAAACTAACCTTCTGTCGCTGCGTCACCCGAAAAAATAAATTTTCCCTTAGGAAAAGCAATTTTCTGGCGGTAAAAAGTAGTCTTTGTTACCCAGTGATAATGTAGCAATCTTATGGTGAAACATGTAACTTTCAAGTCGGTTTTGTAGTTTTTGAGTTTATTCATTACAAAAATACAGACACAAAAATACAAAGGTTTACTCTATTTTTTTATGTTATTTGTATAGACTAGAGGACGCCCGCAACTCCTTTCCCGGGATTCAAGGTATTTCCATGCCAAATTTTAGCAAAATCGGTTCAGCGGCTTAAGCGTGAAGAGGTAACAGACAGACAGACACATTTTTGCATTTATAATATTAGTTACTTGGTAAGTAATAATTAAAGTAAGTATAGTAAGTATGGAAGTATGAAAGTATGGAAAGAATATTCATTTAATGTTACGTACCTATCCTTTTCTAATTAATGAAAAAAAAAATAGTACCTATATTTATAGCAACCTACTGCAGACAACAGTACTACTACAATAATACAATTAGGTGTTAATTTCAATAAACAGTACTACAGTGTAGATTAAAATATTTAGGTTATATTATAGTAATAACAACAACTACTACTATCAACTAAGAATCAGTATTTCCTTAACTTTTTGTAGGAATTGTTTAATTTAAAATGAGGTTTCGATTCGATGATTCCTTGTTTTCTTTAAGCTGAAATTTACTTTCAGATACTTTTTTTGTTGTGATGAGAGATGCCGTCAAATGTATGAAAACGATGAAGGATGTTGTTCATGGGCCAGGACTATAACAGGCTACTATAACATATAATAATGAATATGAATATGTATGTTAGTCTGTAAGGTATTTGTATTATGGGCCTAGATGCCTGAAATAGATGGTAAAATAAATAAATAAAATATATAACAGGCCAGTACTCCACGCTTCTAAAACTAGCTACTTACTTTAAACATTTATGAATTGTATTGTGAGGTTGATGAAAAAAATAAAAAATAAATGAAAGGTAAGTTAATCTATATTAAATAAATTGTATTAACAAGTAAGTATTTCACATGTGTACGTGCATACATGTTTGAACGGCAAACGCGCAAGTATTTCCGTTGAAGAATATTGTGTTTTACATCTCAATTTTTGTTCGTCCATTGAACACGGCGTATTTACTAAGTTGTGTTTAAAAATAATATTAGTCCTAACAGCATTCAAAATGGCCTTAAAGGCGCGATACATTTTTTGAACGGCAAACGCGCAAGTATTTCCGTTGAAGTATATTGTGTTTTACATCTCAATGTTTGTTTGCCCATTGAACACGGCGTATTTACTAAGTTGTGCTTAAAAATAATATTAGTCCAAACAGCATTCAAAATGGCCTTGAAGGTGCGATAAATTTTAAAAAGCTCAGATGGACATCACGAAGAATACTTTGGACACTAAAAAATAGTTTTCAAGAAACCTTTATATAGTAATTAAGACTATAACAACATTTGAGAGCCCGCAATAAAACCAAAACTACTGTAGAACTAAGTAATTCACTTATAATTGGCACATAAAGTTGACTTATATACACCACTATAAGATCAAGTAACAAGGTCAAATGGTACTAAGTGCATTTCGTTCTATAAATTACTATTACTGGCGTATGACCTTATAGTGGATTTATAATTACTTCTTGTAGTCTATTATAAGTGTAACTTATTGGAGCAAGTCTTCTCAAGGACCTATATTTACACCGGTGAAACACTTGTATAGGCCATCTTAGCCTTTACGCGCCTATGATATCGTTCTAGAACAGGTCTACTACAAACCCAAACAAACTCCGTGTAACCTGTTATAAGCTTAGTAGTAAAACCTGAAACCATTAAGAAAGAGTTACAAGTGCTGCAAGCCTATAAACTGTGCACTATAGGAGAACTTTGTTACTATGGTGATACAGTAATCAATATCTGAAGTCCATTTATAAAGTCTTGAAAGCATTATTTTCGCTATTGTCACTTTGATTAAACAATCTTTATTCGATTAGAATATCTGACATCACAGAAAGTATAAAAAAATATAGGTAAAAATGATTAAGACGCAGCATTTTCCTCTTATCAGTAGACACTTTTGACTTAACAATATTTTTATTGAAATGACTAGAGGACCTTTTCGCTTAACCGCCATAACTTAACTTTTTAGAGAATACAAAAAATTCTGATGCGCCATAGTAAGCAATACGAGCTAATGGAATAATCGCTGAAGTGTTATTCACGCTCCAAATAAGTAATGGAAAAATAACTTAAGCAACATAGATGTAAAAAAGACCGTTTTGAGCGTCTTTCAGCGAAAAGATTTATAAAATAATGCCAATTTTCATTTTGCTAACTGACCACAAAATTACTCTGATTGCTTTGAAACCCCGATCATTCGACGCAGAAAAATCTACTGATTCCAAATATATGTATAACTCTATATGAGCAAAATGGCGCTTCAGCGACTTTTCCATTCCAGTGACGATATCTTGAATCTCTTTCTGTGTAAGAGAAAATACGATATTTTATAATTTTTTCGATGGAAAAGAAATAAAAAAAAATTGCATCTTATTTTCACAAATATTAAAGCTTAGTCAATATTTTAATACTTACTAAAATTTCTACCATTATGATTTATTTTAATTACAGTAGATTTGTAGAAATGTATATGGCCGTGTATATGTGTGTATGTATACTATGATGTTTGTTTGTCCGCAATTATCGTTCGTTTGGCTGAACCGATTCTGATGCGGTTTTCAGAACAATATTTGTCACATTTAGGGTCAATTTATATTGGCGCAGAATCGAAGCGCATCCAAGCGAATTACCAAAACTGAACATAGCATTTTCAACCTTAACTCCAGAGCATAATGCACACATTACTTCTGCGAGGCAAATCAGCGTTGGTCGGGCGCATTCGCGCGAATTTGCGCGAATGCTCGCGCCTTTTTAATTCTCAGAAGTAATATGTGCGTTACAGAGGCGTGCAGAGGTTTTTGAGATAGGGTAAGCAGCGGTATCGGTTTAGTAGTTTTGGCGTGAAAGCAAAACAGACAGACAAACGCACAAAAAGAGATATTTTCGCATAAATTGTAATATTAGTGTGGATATAAATTAAAAACTATGTTTTCTAAACTATTATAATATATGAGTACGTTCTGTTATGAAGAAACAAAAAAACGCCATCTGTTGTCACGTGTTGGAACTACAATGAAAGTTCATTTGCGTTCACATGTGTGCTAAGCTAAAATAAATAAAAACGCCATAGATGGCGTATGGCGTAATATAGATTGTTATATATTAGAAATGCAATGTGAATTCATTTTCATCGATATTTCCATGGAAATTAGATACATAGTATATTTTTGTCTTATAAAAATGTAGCCTATGTCCTTTCTCAGGCTCTAGACTAACTGTGTACAAAATTTTATTACAATCGGTTCATTAGTTTTGGCGTGAAAGCGAGACAGACAGACAGAGATAATTTTGCATTTAATATAAAGTATATAATATTATAAAATGATAAAATAAATAAGTACATGAATATGAATAACATGAAACTTTCGAGTTACTTACATTTCATTTTTGTTGCTGGTTTAATTGTTGTAACTCAGGTACACGTACCTACCTTTCGACACAAATCACAATTAGAATCTTTTCACTGAATGAAAATTGTGAAAACTTGTTTTTTTTAATTTTTAATAAACACACATTTTCAACACAAACCTCACAGTCAAATAACATTTTTAAGAAATCAAAAAACGCACTTAATATAGAAATTAGAAACTCAGTAATAACTAATATCTAATAAACTGTTAAATGTACAAACTTTTAAATGTTAAAATAATAAAAATCTTCTAAGAAAACTATAAATATACTGGCGCAAACAAAAATGATATGTTACAGTGCTCATCACATGAAAAAATGGCCTCCCAAAATACAAAACACTTCTGTAATGTAAACAAATATAAACCGTACTAAACAAAAATGCATTATGTGCATATGTGATTAATTAGATTTCCGTCTATTATTTTTACTCGGATTATAGGCAACGAACATATCCGATTACTTCCGAAGCGCTCGGCTAAGCTCGGAAACCATGCGGCAGGACCTGGCCAAGTAAATCGCACACGCACACACGTTTGCGAACAGTGTACGAATACGAAAATCTTAACTCACACATATAGGCGGGGTCTGCGAGACATCGAGTGCCTGTAACCAGAGATATGTAGTATAATATTGGTGCGTACCTTCGCGCGGCGCGCCTAGTTACCACTTACCGACTTATGTTTATGTAGTTTTGCAAATAAATTGGTGCTATTTTATAAATGTAGGCGTTAATGTGTATTCATATTTTTACTATTAATAATAATTAAAGTCATCTAAAACGTACGAAAGTCAAATTAAAATATGTGTATAGCAAGTATTTATCATTAGGTAAGCAGTGCTTTTATGCCTTTATGGTACGCACGTCCATGGTGCGTTAACGCTTTGGAGTTAAAGTTGAATTTGCTATGTTCAGTTTTGGTAATTCGCTTCGATTCTGCGCTAGTTTAAATTGACCCGAAATATTGTTCTGAAAACCGCATCAGAATTGGTTCAGCCAAACGAGCGATAATTGCGGACCAACATACATCATACATACATACACACAATTACATAGAGGTCAATCTGAGAACCTTTTTTTAAGTGGGCTTAGTCCTTTGATCGGGGATTCTTGGAAATGCTATTATATTATATTGTTGTCACGATCACCGGTGCTCATATGGGGCTTGAAGGATTAAAATAGTAAGAACGGATCATGGCTTAGATGTGACAAGGTAATAAATTATTTATTAAGTACTTACTTATAATCATTCTGTATTTACCCTCAAGTAACTTCGAACACTAAAACAAAATTGAAACAAAAGAATATATCAAAAAACTGGCACTGGTACCTTTACAAATCAACTTCGCTCAATTTAAAATCCATTTTTTCGTTGTTACAGACATTTTAAAGCATATAAAGTATTAAATATTTAAAATTTGTCGTAGTAAGCAAATAATAAGTAATAAACAAACAAAATGGCGTGACCTTCGAAATGCTTGACCGTGATTGGTCGGTCGATGGATATAGGACAAACAAGACCGGAGATGGATATTTGGATGCGTTCATTTGAGCAAAATATGGAGTTAGTCTACTCAAGCACTTAAAACAGTTTTTATATGGGAGATGGGATATTTTATTTTTGCTAAAAAAGCAAGTTATATGCAAGCAAAATAAAAAATATTTATATTGTAAAGTGCGTAATCAGGGTTACTATTAGTTTGAAATAAAAAGTCTATTTTGGTAAAATTGGTCGATTGGCCATTCAAGCACTAGGGCGGCGACATGTCAAAAATGAATTTTTTGTATGATAGAAGCATTAGTTTCTTTTCTTGCCACGTTCATTTAAAGCCTTATCGAACTGTAGCTGGACGACGAACCGTCAAAAATGTTAAAGTACAACCTGAACACGAGGCACATGTCAAACTTGCGAAAACCAACTTCACTTGATGGACCGGGTTTGCGCAATCTGTAGAAAAGCCTTTAGATCAGAAATCCTAAATTCGCCGCTAGGGGCACATGAGTATTGTCAATGAAATTTTTGCATTTCCTAGCTGTTAGGGTGTGTAATAATTAATAATTATCAAATTAACATGTTTTATTCTAAATGGTAAAATAATGCAATCGTGAAAAAACATAGGTCTTATACTTAATACTATTTGTAATAATATTATTTAATTTGTAGGTAACAACCCTAGGGACGAACTTTATCATACTCGTACCACCGACCACGTATAATTTTTTCAAGATAGTATTATATTCAAAATTCATATTGCTTTTGTACACAAAAACTGCCGATTAGATTGAGATAATTTCGATGGCCCCAACGAATAAACGTAAAGGAGCTCTTACCCAAAAAAATTTTTTTGTTGATTTTTCGTTTGCATGGACTATGATACACCTATGTAATTTTTTTTGAAATTTTTTGACTCAAAATAACGATTTTCTAGCAATGTAAATCTTTATTGTACGGAAAAAATAAAAGAATATATCACATTAATAATAAAACATGCGCTTATTGCAGATTATTTGTTTATTTGAGTTCACCAGAATAAACGTGTTTAAACAATCTGGCGCTCGTGTCTATCTTTTCCTTTGGATTATAACTCTTGCACGATTATTCGTGTAAAAATGTAAGCGACTTCTACCACTAATGCCTCATTGCAGATGGCGAAAATTTGAATGTATTAATCACAGCTATTCTATTATCTTTTACTAACTTCTCTTGTCTTTTCTGCTTTTGTAAAGGTTATTCGAAGAGCTATTGTAAAGTTTATCACAAGAGCTGCTGGTGAGTTGCCGGTCTTTTTAAGAGGGAATACGCCCTCTCCTTGAAGGTTTGCAGATCGTATATGTCCGGAAATACTGCTGGTGACAGTTCATTCCAAATTTTACAGTACGCGCCAGAAAGTTACGCAAAAAAAAGCACGGTGGAAGACTGCCACTCATCAAGGTTATGAGGATGGTATACTTTTAACGTGGAACGATGGCGAAAAGTTGCAGGAGGTATGATTCCGAACAATTCCTCAGAGCACTCCCCGTGATACAACCGATTGAGGATGCAGAGTGAAGCTATTTACATCTCGGCGTAATTCTAAGGGGTCCAGCCTGTTTGAAACACTATGGCAGTCAACAATTCGAGCGGCTCTTCGTTGGATACGATCCAAAGGGATTTGTTGGTATTTTGGGGTCCCTGCCCAGATATGAGAACAGTATTCCATAATATGAGGCCGAACCTGCACCTTGTAGAGTTGCAGGCATTGGTCCAGACTGAAATACTGTCTCGTCCTGTTAAGAACAGAATCAGAAAAGTATCGTCTACTCCTTTCTCCTGTGAATTCTCTATTTTAGACATAAGTTCGTTTCGACTCACGATGACATTTAGCCTAGAAATATGGTGGAAGCCGGTAGATAGGGCATCACCTAGCTTCCGCATAGCAATAAATGCCATTGGAATGTAACATGTCATTGATCTGCCAAAAAACGTGTGACCTATTTGTATAAATTCTCGGGAAGCCCATATTAGGATGGAAGCTTTGATAGTAGCACTTTGAGCCAAACCCGTTCAAAGGCCTTCGCAATGTCCAAACTAACAGCCAATGCCTCTCCTCTCCACACAATCACCTGAGCCCAACGATGAGTTTGGTACGCCAATCGACGTATGGGTCGCTTGGCGATTATAGGTTACAAAGCGACAAACCCGACAAAAAGTATGCTGTTTGTCCTGTTTGTCGCTTTGTAATGTCTGGCCACCCAAGTATCGAAAGAGCTGATAATGGATTCCATTGTTTTCGAGATGATGGAGGTTTTAGCAATTGGTCTGTAGTTGGAACGATTTGAGCGGTCACCTTTTTTTGGGGATCGAGTACACTAAGGCTGTCTTCTAAGAAGCCGGGACAATGCCAGAAGAGTAGGAGAACCAAAACGACGCGTTAAGACCGGAGCCAACTCTGGAGCACACTTTTTCAACACAATAGGAGGGATTCCGTCAGGCCCACTCGACTTTTGGATATCAACGGCATGCAGGGCTATTTACACTGAGCGCTGATGTAACCTAATATCCGACATGATGCCCCTGCATCGTGGTATGGTCGGCGGTTTTCATCCCAAGATCATCATGGGTCGAGTTTGACGCAAGGAGCTTACCCAGAAGATCGTCTTTGTATTTTGCGTCGTGGGCCAACGATCCATTTCCTACTTGTAGGGATTGTAGGATGACTTTCAAAAATACTCTTCAATAGCTTAGGCCAGAGACCAGAATTCACAGGTTCCCAAAGAAAAGCACTCGAGTCTCTCACGGATACTATTGAAGTGCTGTTTCTTTGCCCGGTTGATCTCTCTCTTGAAGGATCTGAAAGCAAGTTTGTACTCCATTTTATATGTATGTGTCCACGCATATACGCGAGGTAGGTCAATATTTATCAACAACAACAAATAGTCAACAATATTTTTTACTGAACCGTCAACAAGAAAATATTAGTTAACTAGACTTTCCACGCGGCCTCGCCCGCATAAATGAAAAATTTTACGGAAACCATACATTTTCCCGCAAAAAATTGGATATGTTCTTTCACACCATAGTCTACTCTACATCTGTGTCAAATAACTTAAAAATTCATCCAGTAGATCGCGAGATATGTGCCTTCAAAGAATTTTCCCGGTTTTTTTTTATATTTTCCTATGTTTCTTCGCTTCTGTTCGTTTTAGAGTGATAATTTATAGTTTATAGCCTTCCTCGATAAATGAACCATCTAACGACGAATGAATTTTTCAAATCGGACCAGTATTTCCTGAGATTGGCGCGTTCAAACAAACAAACTCTTCTATTTTATAATATTTACTATATATTTACTTTTTATACCATATAGGTCGTATTACATAAATAATGAATCAACTTCTTAACACTAATATACGGGCTTTTATCTTTACAAACATGTAAAAGCAACAAAATCTACAAGAATAAGCGTGTAAATGACCAGAGCATGAGGAAAAAAATATACGTGGAATAACCATGCAACATTTCACTGCACTTGTTAAAACTTCATTTATGACACGAATAAACGTGCATTGATACAATAGTGTTAACAAGTCACATATTATTCACTAGAATAATAATTTAATATGGTTTTTCTTAAATATGTAGTAAACCGTTAATATTTGATTTTTAATAAATATATGAGCTGAAAGACATTTTTTTTACCTTTAATTTGATCAAACATTATATTCGTCTATTTATTATGTAGTCAAAGTTATGTTGTTTCCAAACGTTTTTTTGTCTTCCTGAAAAGTTGTCTTTTTTCGATTGCACGTTTATTCGTTGGGGCCATCGATTTGATTCCTACAGTACATCTAATTAAAGTATTCCATTAACACATAGGCTATTTTTGTTACAATTTTTTTTACTAAATAAGGGGGCAGTCAAATGTGAGGTGGTCTATGGTATTCAACGAAATTTACGTGAGGAAAGCTGCTAGAAAGTAGCAAGAGTAGCTTATTTCAATAGCACATAGTTCAGCCACCTAAACTGCGAGATTTGTTTCAAACAAATTCAGATTGTTTCAAAGCGCATTCGTTTGCCACAATCAAAATTTTTACATATTATAAATGCATTATGCATACGCAAGCAAAATTAATATCAGCAGACAGGTACAGATGTACCAACAATTTGACCCTAACTGCGCCTAATTTTATCTATTTTTTTGCGGTTTACTATGTTCGGGCGAGACGGGGATTACGAATTATTACAAAATTGAAAATTTTTGTCATTTTTGAATGCGTTGGGCGAGTGCGGGGGCCGGGGTGTGAAGTGCGCGGGTGAAAACTATCAGTATCACTATCAGCGTAGCGCGCGGATAAAACATTATTATTTTGCTTTTGCGAAATAGATAATACACAATTTAAAAAAATCTGAAGTTTATCCATAGCGGGTCTGTATGTCTATCTAAATTCTAAAGGCTGTATCTCAGACAGCCTGAAGACAGACATACAGACAGACAGACATCGAAGTCCCAGTAATAGGGTCCCGTTTTACCCTCTGGGTACGGAACCCTAAAAACGGTAGGACAGAACTACGCAGAGTTCTGTCTCACACTCGCACTCGTCCGGTTCTTTCATACTGTTCATATTTTTGTATCTAATTTCTAAAGCAATTGGTGAAAAGGACTCAAAATGAAAATACATATTTCTTACTTCTTTAGGATGTTGAATATGTAAACGCCTTTAATTAAAAATATCTTTTTCGTAGTGTTTGGAGCTTGCAAAAATAAAAATGATGATGAATCTGACACAAATTTATTCTGTGGCTTTATTTAATAGACCGAGCCCAATTATTGCGATTTCAGAAACTCTAATTTTTTTTAGATAGTGTTTTAAATAACTGGCAACATTTCGGGTTCCAATGGGCTAAAATGGTTCAAATTAGGTACCTACAATCCGAAGACTAATCTAGATATTATGATGCTATTGTTATTTTTAAGTTAAGTTTTTGCTGGCTAGTTTTATACAAATTTTAAAAAATTCACTACTAAATTTTGATTTTCTCAAAAACCTATTATCAGAAATGACACAAAATTTAAAAATAACCTAATAAGACATCACTCCATCCATGTGCAAAAATTCAGAAACTTTAGAATTTTTGAAACTTAACACCTCAAAACAAGCTAGTCCCGCAGGTCGAAAAAGACCACAATCCAGATAACATGTGAAAACGATAATGCTTTTTTTACGGTTTTGAAAAAGCGAAGGTTTACATTCGCTTACAGACAGCCTAAAAAGCGTTTATTAATCTCTTATATCAGGCCATAGACTGCGATGAAAGTAAAATGTTGATGATGATGTTCAAAACAATATTTCCATGTTTAAAACTAAGCCACACAGAGCACAATCTACAGTAATAATATCTCTAGTGGAAGAACGCTCGTCGTTTGAACACATTTTCTTATTGTCATAAAGAACACGCAATATTAAAGAATGGCGTTTAAAAGAAAACCAATTTATTTTTAAGTCCGCAAAGAAATATTAAGATTCCCGGCGGTTCGGAGAATAAATAATCCTCAGAAGTGTTCATAACGGGACCACAATTTCTCATTAGCTCTAACTAGAAGAAACTGTTCGCGACCGCCATTATGGTCGTAATTTAATATACGTCACTGTTTTAACTGACCAGTGTCTGAGTGGTATAATTGTTTATTTTTTTCACATTCATTTGCCGCACGATGAAGCTTATTATGCACCCGCCAGAGCCCAGAAGGCGCGGTTTTTGCGGCTAAGCCGCGAGATGACAAGCCAATTGTATGTACGTAATAGCGCGTCCGCGCCGCTGTTTAAATAAATCGTTACAATAAATTGTGCCGCCGCATATAAGGCCGCGTTCAAACCAAACTGACTGTCAGCCGCCGAATGTCAGCAGGCTCACTGTGAGCTTCAGTGTGAACGTGAAAATAAACGTTATCGAATGTCCGCGTCTACGCCTAGCGTAATAACGTATTGTCGGTCAGGTGTGAACGAAAAAGTGAATATTATGTATGGAAATACATTAAACTGCGTAACGTTCGCTCACATTCGGCGGCACAGCCTAAATCCAGCCATAAAAGCAACGACAGGGCACACCGTGTCACATTGAGTGATCGTAGAAAGCGATTCGAATTTAAACTTCATCATTGCACAATATTATGTTTGTGAAGTATTTTCTTTTATCTTATTTCACAAAACAGTGAGTTGCATTTCAGTTTGAGTTGAACACCGACATATTGTATAGGTACTATTTTTTTGATATTACCAAAAAGTAACGACCAAAGCGAAGTAATATTATTAGCTTATATTATGCTTGTTAGTCTTAATATTATGAATCAAAGTTTATTCTTTATTTTTATACAAAGCTTAATACAATTTTATTTAATAAGGTTGTAAAAAATTTAGTATCGTCTACGCAGGCTGGTAAAATAATAAATTTTTTAGACGTTTTTTATTCCTTCGGCAAATCGCTAGACATACACGTTATCCCCCGAGATTTCAGAATACTTGCGCCTGCTTGTGAAGTAGCTTCTTGGATTTAATTTAGTTTTATTTGAATAAGATTATTCTTTTATTCAACCACTTTTAGTACAAAAAGTTTTCTTATATCGAGCTCAAACTTAAACCCACTAATAAGCATCAATCTTCTTTTTCTTTTTTTGGTTAATAAATATTAGAAATATTTACTAAATGCCTGCAATATGTGAGCATTCCTTATTGATACCAAAGTCAAAAGTAACTCTTTAGACGCTGCTACTTTTATATTAAGGCGACACCTTGATAATTTCGCTGCAGTGATATTGATTTTTCTCAGCAATGACTAAAGCTAAGAAATTAAAGTTCATTGTCAGTATTCATCATGTCTTTGTCTTTGAATTACCCATAGCATAACACGATTTGGTCAACTTTTATAACGCAGAATAATCAATCAAAAAGACCTCTGTAAAAAAAGGGATTCTTATTTTTCCAACAAAGGAGAGTGATTTAAGCTTCCAATATTCATACATAGATTGGTTCAAGCATACACTTTAATTTGCCCATAGCTTATATGAAATGTATTTATGGTTTTTAAATTACGCGACAAAACCATTTTGTCGCTTACGCCCTTTCCTTTTTTTTGCTGTTCCATTGCTTGTTTTCTATGAGAGGCCGGGCCGGCCGAAAACAAGCAATCTAAAACATATCCAACACGGTTTTTTACTTTAACGCGGCGTCACCTTAAACATGTATGACGTATGTATGGAACATAATTCTTTGCATACTACCAAAAATACAAACAAATCTGTACTCGCGAAAACAAAAATACTTTACAAAGACACCAGACTTTACCAATTTCTGACATATAAAGAATGGTTTACTTTATAGGAAATTGTTTACCTACGCTCCTCGAACTGTTTTCCGATGCAGCCTAACGTCTAAGGCCGCTATCCCCAACCCGCGGCCCGCCACCGGGACTTTATATTTTGTGGCCTGCGTGATGTTAAACAATTTTGAAATTCACGCCCACGGGCTAACGTGAAGTCTACGTGATAGTCGTTAAATTTTTTCCACTTTTAAAATGCTAATTTTTAAGAATGTTATTTTTTAACGCGACACCAAGACCAAAACATGTTTGTGGCCCGCATGAAAAGAAGGTTGGGGACCACTGGTCTAAAGGAATAAATATCTAACATACAGTCGATGTTTGCTGCGATAGGACTTAAATCTTGTTACGGCTGAATCGCAGGTAAATCTCCAGATCTCTGCATTGATTGCTACAGATTTATGTTATTCAATTCTATTTAGAATATTTTATATGCGCATGTAAGGAACTTGGACGTCTGAATCGATTCACAAGTTGTGGCAGAAAAGGCAACGGTAAAGAAGAACGTTTTCATGCAAATTGATAATAATATTATGCAAATCGTCAAAAATAAAAATGTAACGAGCATTTTAAATTATCCTTCTTTAAAAACTTTAAACCTTATTACAAAAATTACATAACCAAATCTACAATTGAACATGCATTAAGGGTGAAGCCAAACGAGCGTAATTTGTGAGTTGTGAGTCGCAGAATTTCGGCTGGCAGGAATTCTGCTGCATTCAGTTTCATAGAAAATGCCAACTTCATTCACACAAGCGTAATTTTGTTAGTCATGATTTGTATGAAAAAATATTTACGCGACCGAACTTCTGCGACTCACGACTCACAAATTACGCTCGTTTGGCTTCACCCTAAAATAAAGCCAAAATCGTTACCGCTTCTTTAGCTTCTGCCGGGAATGTAAGCCACTTTCACCAAGTGGATAAGCGTGATTTATTATTCGTATATTTACCTGAATATAATATAAGCCATGTGTGCCCGAATCTGCGGTTTTACATTAACATTAATACAGATTCGATGCAATATTGGATCTTGGATCAGTCAGTCAAAACTAGAAAATGGTGTTGTTTTCTTAAAATATCAAGCGCTATCGGGTTGTAAAAAAATCATTTCATTGCAGATTTTTAAACGTAAATACATGAGAAAATAATCCATTTGATAGGATTTAGATCGAAGGTATATCAATATTGGATCAAATATTCTAAAGGTAAAAAAAAAATTAACTTACGTCCCTACAGAAGCAAACGCCTAGAATATAAAATGTTTGATGGGATCAAAAAAGGATATTGGATTGAAATTGTCAAAAGGTAGAGAAAATTATGAACTTCTTTAAGAAAGCAAACGCTTAGGTGATATTAAACCCGCTGGTTCGTAAGCTGTCCAATAGGTTATAATGATAATAATGTTTATTATTTAATGTATCAATATTGGATAAAATAGTCAAAAGGTAAAGAAATGATGAACTTACGTCCCTACAGAATAAAAGGCTTAGGTGATATTGAAATACGATCGCGAGTTCCGCTCGTAAAGTCTAGATGTGCTCTTTCATTACATTCCAAGTATCTACTGCCTTCGTCTTCAATTGGACCGTCATTTATCTTCTTTATTGATACATAAACCGCCTGGCTGTCATACGTGCCACATGGTTTGAATTTGGAAAAAAGTGAAGCAAAAATAGTGCTTATTGATCTGAATAGCAAAGGCTATGGTTTGCCACAGTATCCTTTTAATTTATATACCTGTCTTATCTTAATGAAGAATCATGATTTATTAACAATATGACGTGTAAAGTAAATATTAAATCGGTTTCAATATTCTTATAATTTTGTCATTATATTATATTCATCATCATTGTATACTTGATACTTATCAATGAATAGATTAAATATTTCGTCTCAATTTTTTATTTCATGAATACATGAAAAATAAACTAAAATCACAATTTCATTCGGAAAATCCCTTGGTTCAAGTTTGGGGTAATGCTCATAAGAATTATTTTCAGTCTCAATTTCGTAGGCGTCTCCAAAGCTAATAGTGTTAAGCGTCACGTAAGCCAAAAGGAATAAGAAGTGTCCGACGAAATGTGATTATCACGGCCCTTTCAAACGTCCAGTGTTGTCTTCGAACATTTTTGGTGAAACGTGAAGATTTTCGGAGCTACTGTTTGTTGATGGAAGAGAGAGAATGATCTAATTTTGTTCGAAAAAAATCTTCGTATAGTTATTTAAGCCTTCTCATTAAGAAGATAAATAGAAAGAGAAATAATAATCAACAACATATTAAGAAAATAATATAATATACGTCAAGTATCACAACATTCCCCCTGAATATCAGTACTCTTACAGTAGTAGTATCATAAAAACAGTACAGTACTAAATAACGTAGAACCTAGTAACAATACGTAGCAATCAGATTTTGATGAAGAGAAGCTCCACATAGAAACACATGTCGGACATGGAGGTCAAACTGCCAAACATGTCCCCAGCGATAACGCTAACGACTTGTCTTGAACGTTCTCAGATCATCAATACCAAATTGCGCTTGCAAAGCATGTAGGCAATTCATTAAATTGCAATAGCCTTTGAGTACAGAGTAATACGTTCCTTGCAAGATTGGATCCACACAATTGGATTTGGGAAGGGATCCGTAATTACAACGTTCGTTCTGTTAAGGGCCTGAAAACGTCAACTTGCAAGATCGCTGTTTAGTGGGAAAAATCAATGTTTGGCTGATTGTAGTAATAAGCTTACGAAAATAAAGACAGAATTAAGTATTTGCTTAGAAGTCTACTCGTGAACAAAACTAGGGTAAAAACTAGTTCAAATAATACAAAGACTGTTTCAGACGGCTAATGCAGGAGAATAATATCACAACATCAAGGGTAAGTATGAAATATGTGTATAAATTAATAGGATAAAGTAGCTGAGAACAGTACATTTTGCTAAAAGCAAAGTTAGACCTACATAACTTGTTCAATGTTGGAAATAACTATAGTTGTAAACTTTAAAGAGCTGCGCTAATTAGAGAAATCCTGTTATAAAATTCACACATACTCATTCGGTGTGAAATGAAACCATTTGGGAGTATGATGATAAAAATTATGTTCGTGCTGTTCTATACTTTGCAATTCAATCCCAAGCAATTTCGAGGGGATCAAATCCAGGGAACACAGACGAGCGCAGACGTGACGTATTACTTCATCAATGACTTACGAGGGTGTCGACGTGCACTTCCTACGAGGTGTTCGGAACAAGAAGTACATCAATTAATGCTAAGAAACTCCAAGACCACGACTCCCATATGGCAAACTTGCCTTAACAAATTCCATCCGAACAATCCCAAAGCGCTAACTTCGAGATCGATTTACCTGTTAACATATTTGAAACTTCACACAACATAGTATTACTGCGAGCGAATTTAGACGGTAAATAGTTTGTGGAGAGTCGAAACTTGTTTGCAGAATTTAATACACGGTCCGTCCTATCCGTATTCATTTTAAACATGCATGCATGTTTCTATTCTATGCTAGAGAGCAGCTGCATTTTCTAAGCAGCGATGTAAATAACAAGCCAGCGTGAATTTGTGACATCCACTTAAATGCATGTGCTACCGCTAAATGTAATTGTTCTGTTGTTCGCTCTTCTCTTACATCGTGCATTGTAATTATACTTTCATCCTAATTAGCCCTGCGAGGCTTAGCACCTAATTTGGCTATTTTATGAAGTTTTTTACGAATCTAAAATACTTTAAGAGTATTTCTTTAATTCTTTTTACTACAGCCAATTAGTATTTTATTGTGGTACCAATTAGCTATAAGGAAAAACCCTCTTTTAATAATTGTTTCTTATAAGAAGCTTATTGATTTTGTATTAATAAACAACTTAGATTCAGTTGCGAATTTTCTCGATATCGACTTAATCTGTAAAATATTTGTCATAAAAATTGCAATTTTATACAATTGAGTACCCTTAGTTGTCTTGAAATTATAAAATTCTTAATTTAAAACACAAATTGCTTCAAAAATATAAAGCTGATTTTGAAACCTCTTCTAACATTTAAAGGACGGTAGGATATCATGGGGTAAGAATACATAGTGGTTACATTTTAAATTCAGCGCTTTCAACAGTTCAGGTGTTAAATCTTGAGACGCGAAGACGTCGTACCCGCATAAGTAGCTCATCTCTTTGCAAAGGAATTGGCGATAATTTTACATTCGTTGAAATTTTAAGCGCTTTAAGCGGAATCAAAGAGTATTTTACTATCGAATTTAGTTTAAGTTCTAATGCGACTAAATTCATGGCGATTTTAGATCGAATTTAATACAGTTTAAGATTGAATTTCAATTTGTGTGTGATTTTATGACTTTTGGAATTTCCACTCTTGCTAATATTACATTTTTGAAAGTATCCGTCTGTCTATTACCTCTTCACGTTTGAGCTGTTGAACTGATTGATACTGAATTTGGTATCAGCTGAAGAAGATACTTAAAGGCCCGAAAAATAACAGTATAGTTTTATTGCGGCAAAATATTATACGATTTGCGCTTGATAAATGAATTTTGCCGCAACGGTGTTCTGGCAAAATTATTTAATCCTTTAATTTTACATTTTTTTTCACAATCTTTAAAGCCTAGTTCGATTACAAAAAAATCAGGTCTAAGACATAATAATTGTATAAAATGTTACTACGCGCACTGAATAATTATAAAACATCCAAGGTGATGGTACCATTAAAGTTTTAGAGCATTCGCGATGCAGGTAAGAATGCCTCGCTTAATAATGCAACAATGTACTCGCTGCATCAGCTCAAAAATGCCCCAGGAGGTTCCAAATTGTTGCATCTACATTGTAAATTGAGTAGCAATAAAATACTTACGTAAAAATATATGGCGCGAATAATACTACGAATATATACTTTGCAAGTCGTTTGTATGAAAATAAGAGCTGTAACTGAAATCAAAGGATCATCTCAAATGGATTTTGATACTCTAAAAAGTATTGGTGGTGAATTTGAGACAATTTAAGGACTAATTGTTGGAAATATGCGTTGTAGTTTTTTTCGTTATTGATCTGGTTCTTCTCCTAGTTAACTGGGATCAAATGTTGCAAGGGGAAACTCAAGTTCTTCAATGGGAATACAATTGTCTCCAATGATAGACTCAATTAACAATTTAAGCGGTAACACTGGATCTAATCTAGTAATTAAATCAGCTATCGATTCGGCTTGTTCACTGACACCTTCATTAGTAATAATCGGCAGTTAATTTTGTAGACAAACGTAACAATATTGTCAATTTGGGTCTGAATTTACTTTTATGGTCTTCAAATAGTCTCGATAAAGACCTAAGACTTTGTTTGTTGTTATATCATAGTTTTACGCATAACACAATATTCATTATTCATGTCGTATTTGGTCATTGATAATGATAATTTAAATGCACTTTACTTTTTTTATAATTTTTACTTACAGTAAGCATTTTTGATGACTTGTTATGTTCACAATAATTACCCAATTCATGATGAACTTACAGTACTCTTAGGAGTACTTGGTTTTAAGATTCAAGTTCACGTTCCGAAACTATTTCAACAATTGAACTTTAAATATTTCCGTTCGCTCGCTACCTCTAACTAGTAAATCAAATAGATTTATCTAGAATGTTCTTGCAAGTTGAAAGTCTGCGGGGCTTAAGTGACCCTAAATTTGAGTTACGTTCCTTTGGAACTGTCTACGACAGAATTCGAAATTTCCACTCTTTGCTGATGCCCGGGGCAGCCGGTACCTTGTAAATTCTAAATGAAACTTTTATTTTTCCGTTATTCTTGCTAAAATGAAAATGTTTTTCTTGGATATTATTGTTGGGTATTGCTGACTAGTACTTCCAAGCTGGTCATCAAATTTTTTGCAATAGTATTTTAAATATTTTCGTGGTTCTATACGTACACAAATTTACTAAGCCTTCAACATTATTTAAAGACTTAGGTTTAAGTTTGTTACTATCTTTAAAAAAAATAATGAATACGGCTAGTATTTATTTCAGAGAAACAAGAAAATTAAAAGTACTATATTCCAAAAGTTAAATAATTTTAAAATAATTACTCCCAACAATCTCGTTATGGAAGTGTACTCCACAAACGTTTATTTAAATTCATATTTTTTATTCCTTGCCCGGGCATTTTGCCAATTTGTAGCGCCACAGTATCTACATGACTTACAAAACCTGTGCCTTCTCAATCCGTGAAGTAAGAAGTTTCTTCTTTAATTCAATTATAATAATATTTTTCTCAACTACTGATATATTTTCAGAAAACATTTTTGAAGGACAGATAGCAAAATATCTTTAGCATTTCTCACACAAATCATAATCTATTTGGAACTCGGATCCAAAGAATACTTACTTACGTTTTGAATTTAATGTAAGGTAAGGATAGTATATTGTAAGGTAATTGTTATTTGAATGCTACAGAAACTTGTATTGTTTGGTCATTGAACAATATAACAATAATATTAATCACACAATACAATAAATAATAGCTTTTGCTACGATTCCTCTGCATTGAAAAAAAAACTCTGGCAAAGTTTCAAAAATGCCACAAGTATTTCTATCGTTCACGTCGAACCACGACTGAAATTAATAAGACAAGAAATCCAATTTTATATCATTCATAACTTTGAAAAGTGGCGCGCCTGTGTCGACCGACCTAAAGGAAATCGTTGCAATAAATTTTAAATCCTAATATCAGTTGCTTTATCTTGCGATATTCAAATTGATGAGTGCGGGTTTATCTGCCGGCTGTGGCTGATATTGAATTGTTCTTATTAGTGGAGTTCCCAGAGCGTAAAAATCGTGCAAACCTCTGATTTTTGCAATAGTGGATAAAAATTGAAAAGAAACTTCTCTCGCTGGCCACCGTGCGAGGTGCACGATGCCTCTGCCACGATCCCCGAACGCTAATGTAAATCGGAATGCTCAACCCGATGGAATGGATATGCAGTGTAGTGGGTGCCAGGTTGTGATTAACGAGCTACTTGCATTCATAACTAACAAAGTTGACGTGTTACCGGAGACCGCTATTTTGGAGATATGCTTATCGGCATACACCGGCGACGAAATTGAAGCTGCACGAGGTATTTCGTACAAGTTATTGGCCCCTACTAAGAAGATCACGAGAAGAAAAGAAGGTTCGGAGCAGAAAAGTATTCAGGAAATGATAAAGCTGATAAAGGAGTTCGATCCTGACACCCTTCCAATTTTTGTGGCAAGGGATTTAAATAAAATTCCACCAGTTTCATTTAACTATATTGATTCGACGTCTTTCCTGAAGGAAATAACAATTTTGCGCCAGGACATAGCGAGCATGAAATCTGGAAAACAACAAAAATTTGACGGCTCCAGTTCAGTTACCGAGATACAAGAATTAAAGTCAGAATTGGAACAGGTCAAGTCTATATTGCAGGAACTTAAAAGTGTGAATGGAAATAGTTGTAATAATACGCATGGAATAGATAACGTTACAACTAAATGTAAGGAGCCTATGCAGAACCGGTTATCGCCTCAGCCCGGCGGGAACAGCTGCGCGAGCGCAATCATAGATAAGGATTGCACGCCCGTGTTATCGCACTCGCCTGACATTGAACAATCAGCTGACTATATTATGCCGACGAAGCCTTCGTATCGAGACATAATTGTTCAGAATGACTCACAGAAAGCTTTCGTAAGCCACACCGTGCAAAATGACAACAACTTTACACTAGTGGAGCGTAAAAAACGCAAAACGCAGAACAAACGTAGCAATTTAACAGGTACAGCACAGTCTTCGAGTAAGTTGTAGCTAGCTGATTTAACGTCGTATATTTATGTATCGAGACTGAATAAATCGACCACTATTGAGAACGTTAAGGAATTTTTAAAGGAAAAAGGCGAGGATTGCACCAAAATAGAATTGTTAACGCAACGGTATGAAACAGATTTTTGTTCCTTCAAAATAGCTGTACAAAGGAATAAGCTAGATACGTTTTTAAGCAAAGATTTCTGGCCTAAGGGTATAAAATTTAGATTATATCACGAACGTAAAACGAGAAGCGCAATACAAATTTAGTATGGATTGTACCAGAATTAAATTAACATCTTTCAACTGTAAAAACATAAAGACTTCTGCTAAAACGGTGCTAGATCTGACGCAAACATCTAATCTTGTATTTCTTCAAGAGACCTGGCTGCTTGAGCACGACTTGAACTTTGTGCATTCGATAAATAAATCTTTCGGTTGTGTTGCTAAGTCGTCGGTGGACTCCTCGGAGGGTATCCTTAGGGGTAGGCCTTATGGCGGGCTTGCTATAATGTGGAATAGGGCAATATTTCCCAATGTTGTACCTATAGAGTGTGTGAGTAAGAGAATTCAGGCTGTAGGTGTTTTTGTGAATACAGGATCGTTTCTTGTTATTAATGTATACATGCCTGTAGATAATAGTGACAATGTGGAAGAATTTAAACAATTTATGGCTGAGGTTAGTGCTATTATAGATGACTCTGAAGTTCAGGTAGCCTATATCCTGGGGGATTTTAACGCGCATCCCGGTGCAAGGTTCGGTAAGCAGCTTCTTAAATTTTGTGATGAAATGTTGTGGGAGTGGGCAGACCTGAGGACACTTGGGACTGATTCCGATACCTACACTTTTATATGTGAGGCGACTGGCAGTAGGAGATTTTTGGACCATTGCATAACAACAAAGGCCGCATGGGATACTGTGGTAGATGCCTATGTCACCCATGACGTACTCTGGTCCGACCACCACCCGTTAAGTATAGTGTGTGATATTTTAGTAACCACGATAAGTCCTAGCATTTCCTACAAGCCGGACGCCCTGAAGTATGTAAGATGGGGCGAGAGAAACTCTAGTCAAATTAATTTATATGGGGAATTTTGTTATAGTAATTTAGATATATTGCCTGATTATTTTTCATGTGATTGTCAAAACGTTTTTAATTGTGAACATTTACAAAGTCAATATAATAATATTGATCGACATTATAGGCATATTATTGACGTATTACAAAACGCTGCAATAGTAAGTTTTGGTTCATGTGAACACAGACGAGGTAAGAAGATACCAGGCTGGAACTACCACGTCAGAGATAGCCACGAGAGAGCTAGGTTTTATTTTAAGTGCTGGATGGTTGCTGGCAAGCCCTCCAGCGGTACAGATTATGAAAACATGTGCAAAAGTCGGAAAGAATTTAAAAACAAACTTAAATGGTGTCAAAAAAATGAGAAAAGTATTAAAATGAATATTTTAGCTTTACAAAGAAAGAATAAAAACTTTATTAAATTTTGGAACGCTACTAAGAAACTCAACTATAAACAAAAATCTGTATCGGTGGAGGGCTGCCAGCAGCAGTCCGAGATAGCTGAATTATTTGCTCGTAAATTTAGAATAAGTCCTCTGGATGCGCAATATGTGTTTGATACTGAGATCTGTCCTAATAATGATGTCATAGAATTTACACCAGAGGATATCTCGAAGGTCATAATGAGTATGAAACGTGGTAAATCGCCGGGGCACGATGGACAGTATCGAGCACATAGTGTGGGCCAGCGACAAAATTACTAGACATTTAAGTCGATTATTTAATCTTTGTATTAAGTACTCGTACTTACCTGAGGAGCTAATGACAACGATAGTCACTCCTATCGTCAAAAATAAAACGGGTAACCTGCGTTCTGCGTCAAACTACCGGCCGATATCTTTAGGTACAATTGTCGACAAAATATTAGAGAGAATGTTGCAACCGGAACTGCTTAAGAACATTAAAATTGACGACGCGCAGTTTGGCTTCCGGGCCGGACTCACGACGGATGCCGCTATAGCCAGTCTGAAAAGCACCATAAACCACTACAAGTCCCGTAAGACTTCTGTTTATGCGTGCTTTCTAGACCTGAGCCGCGCCTTTGATTTGGTCAACTATGACATTCTATGGAATAAGTTGCTCAAGTCACAGGTGCCTAGGCGGGTGGTTGATCTGTTGAGATTCTGGTACGGAGGCCAAACTAACTTAGTGAAATGGGGTGACGCGACCTCTAGTGTATATACGCTAGAGTGTGGAGTTCGCCAAGGGGGGGTCACCTCTCCGGACCTCTTCAATGTGTATGTGAACGGCCTGATCGAGGAGCTGAGTAGCACCAGAATCGGCTGCCATATAGGAAACGTTTGTTTGAATAACCTGAGCTACGCAGACGATATGGTGCTCCTCAGCCCCTCAATCAAAGGATTGTGGCGACTGTTATCGGTCTGTGAGCATTATGCGAATGCGCATGGACTGAAATATAATGTCTCCAAAACCGAAGTCATGGTTTTCGCATCTGGTCGGGGTCCAGAGGTAGTACCCAATGTGTACTTGAATGGATGTGAGATAGGTGTTGTTAAGCAGTTCCGGTATCTAGGTCACCTGCTGACTGACCGGCTGGAGGATGACGCTGACATTGAGCGGGAGCGGAGGGCTCTCGCCGTCAGAGCTAACATGATCGCTCGACGTTTTGCCAACTGCAGCAGGGACGTTAAAACCACACTTTTTAAGGCGTATTGCCTTAGCATGTACACCTGCCAGCTTTGGATAACGTTCAAACAAAAGTCGATGAGCCGTATAAGAGTTCAGTATAATGATGCATACCGAACTCTTATGCGGCTCCCGCGAAGCTGCAGTGCTTCGGGTATGTTTGCGGAGGCGGGAGTCCCTGACTTTTTTGCTATCATTAGATCTCGGGTGGCTGCATTTTGGCACAGACTGCGCAGCTCTGGCAATAGGATACTCGCGGCTATCTCTGACGACTACTACAATAGTTTAATGTACGTGCGGTGGATCTCTGTTGACATGAACCAGAACAAGAAGTGATTTTATGACTGGACAGTGGACACCCCTTTACAGTGTCAACATTATTTTATTTTAATTTTACATAATATTTTATGTAATTTGTATGGGTACATTTATGCCTGAAATAAAGACATTTTATGTATTTTATTTAAAAGTGCCACAAGTATTTCTATCGTTCACGTCGAACCACGACTGAAATTAATAAGACAAGAAATCCAATTTTATATCTATACTAATATTATAAAGAGGTAAACTTTGTTTGTTTGTTTGTTTAATTGTAATGAAGAGGCTCAAAAACTACTGGACCGATTAAAAAAATTCTTTCACTATTCGAAAGCTACATTATTTACGAGTAACATAGGCTACATTTTATTTCGAAAAATGTAGAGTTCCGTAACATATTTGGGTTTTTCTGACACAAGGTGAAAAAAATCAACCAGAAAATTTATTTATTTTGCGTACGCTGCCTAAACTATAAAAGATAGAACCATACAATGTTCTAAGTAAATGTAGATCTTTTAAATATCTACAAAAAAATCCGCGACACACTATACCTATCTATGTCAAGTGAGGTACAACAACCATTATTTTATTTTAAAATCTTGATTTTTTTTGGACTACATTTAAACGCATTTATTTTACTCATACTATTAATCTTTATCAAAATGAATTATTTCATCACTAAGTACAGTTTATGTAGATAATATTTGGTTTTTGAAAGATTAAGATTGGACGTTTGGTTTAGAAGTTATGGCGAAATTAAAAATTGCGATTTACGCCCGTTTCGAAGTGGGCGCTAGCAAGGCGGGGGTGCACAGTAGCGAAGATTATGACCGGCCCTGCAGCTGGTGAATTGGCTCATATACCAAGGATACCAATGATCCCTATTGATTTGCCTATACCCTTCAAAAGGCTCCAATTTCCTGTAAAAAAAATATTTTGCACTAACGATAAATATTAAGTAAATCCCAGGGCCATACATTCAAATTAGTAGGAATAGATTTATGAAAATAATGTTTTGCTCTATCACGAGTCGGGGATCCCGACCATCAGTATATTTTGTTACCTGAAAATAACTAAACGTCAATCAATTAATGTTGTTTATAGAAAAGCTCTACAATAATCGCTTTAGTTATCTATCCTAAAACAACGGGTTGCTCTCCGGGACTACCGTCAGAGGTGAAAACTTATTATTAATTACATTTAAATATTCTCATCATTAACAACTTTAACATCCACAGAAAGACAATCTGTGCAGCCTGCGGAAAATGACTGCGTCGTCGATGTTTCTGTGAATTGACCTGGGAATCATTTTGCTGACCGTGTCTTTCCTGGGTAGGCTTTTTGCAGCGGTAACCGACATCCACGAAGGCAGAGCCGCGGGCGACCGCTATCTATACATTATAATAAAACTGTAGAAATGAAAATTCTGTACATTAAAGATATTCAAAAAATAATAAGCGGGGGGTGTCACTCATCGCTATAGAAGCCAAAAATGTAATTAGTTTTTTGTCTGTCTGTCTGTCTGTATGTTTGTTTCACTATCACACGAAAACTACTGATCCGATTTGAATGCGGTTTTCGCAGATATATTTGCCTTCTTCCAACTTAATATCTGGTGTATAAAAATTTTTCCCCCCCCACCTCTAAAGGGACGAAAGAGGGGGTCAGATTTTGTATAAGGCTTTTGCTTTAACACGAAAACTACTGATCCGATTTGCATACGGTTTTCACAGATATATTTGTCTTCTTCCGACTCAATATTTAGTGACTAAAAATCCCCCCACCCCACCCCTCTAAGGGAACCAAAGAGGGGGTCAGATTTTGTATCAAACTTTTTTCTTTAATGGACTTACTTTGACATATTATTAACTGTTTTTTACAACTTAACATCTGGTGTATACAATTTTTCGCCTCACCCCTCTTAGGGGACAAAAGAAAGAAGTAAGAATTTGTATCAACTGATGAAGTAGAAATATTTTAAATGGCAAAACAACGTTGCCGGGACAGTCATTCATAACTTTGAAAAGTGGCGCGCCTGTGTCGACCGACCTAAAGGAAATCGTTGCAATAAATTTTAAATCCTAATATCAGTTGCTTTATCTTGCGATATTCAAATTGATGAGTGCGGGTTTATCTGCCGGCTGTGGCTGATATTGAATTGTTCTTATTAGTGGAGTTCCCAGAGCGTAAAAATCGTGCAAACCTCCGATTTTTGCAATAGTGGATGAAAATTGAAAAGAAAAAAAGGAATGTGTAGCTGATAACATAAATAATAAAGTTTACCTATTGAAAAGTTGTGCTTTTCATTTTTAAATTATTCTCTTCCACTTCAAGTAAACTCATTACTCATTTAATTTGTATCGTTGCTTATATTCCAGAGAAAGAAAATAAGTTGAAAAAATATAAAATTTAGATTTAAAATTAATATTTTTGTATGTAGATGAGCATACCTCCAAATGTGCTTGTTGTGTGCCTCGCCAGGTAAATGGCGTTCCTATTTTTCTTTGGATTTAAATAGGAAGTTTAAAATTATTTTTTAGGCTTAACAAAGCATTTTTTTTCTTATTGTGTATAATTTTTTAGCTCTTACTTCATTAAATTTTCTGAAAATGTAGCACAAACTTTTCACGGATATTTCGAAGAAAATCTGTTTTTTATTTCTTTTGGTTAGGTTTTTACAGAATAAAAATGATTTTTATTAATTTTTTTTCATTAATTATATTTCCTATAACATACTTAAAGGAAAAAAAGAAAAGTTAGGCTAAGAACTGATATTTTTTGTATTCAGGTAAGCATTTTCCAAACATAGGTCGCAGCATGCGTCTTTAATAGTACGTGAGATTTGTAGCACCCAATTTTTTTTCTGGCTTTAAGTAGGAAGTTTAAATATATTTCAAAGACTAGAAAAAGTATTTCATTTGTCGATGCATTTAATGTTTTAGCTCTCACTTAAGTAAATTCTCAACAAATATAGAAAAATATTTTCGGTCTATTTTACACATTTTTGGAGATATTTAAACGTTTTTAAGTATTTAAAAGTTATCATTTCTCTAAAAATTAAATACGCATAACTTGTAAGTTTAACACACTTTTCGTTACAACCCTTAAATCCACCTAAACCCTTTTATCTTGGTTAAGACGAGCGTTAATCTCTAAAAACTTTGCAAAAACCTTATAGTTGTATTTAGGTTAGCAAAACCAACTTTCTTTTTTAAAAATTGTGTATTTGCTTAATTTTCAACGTAAACAATCGGATAAGAGTCATTAAATAACAGGAACAAGAATTTTTTTTTCTGGACTGGTTTTATATGGTGAAATATTAATTTTTAATTAAGTAACTAAAAAATTAAAAGCACAAAACAAATTGGTAAACTTTGCAAGTTATAGTGTAAAAAACAAAAACAAAAATCCATTCACTATTACAATTTTCGGAGGTTAAAACCTCTGGCGACTGCACTATATTGATTTCTTTTATATCCACGTTGGCCATGTTTTTATTGCAATCTGAGTCGTCTATTACTCCGGTCGATTTAGACATTCGAAGTTACAAAAAGTCCCAGCAAGCTGAAAATCGGTGAAATTGTTAAAAACATAATAATAAACTATGTCTAAAAGTTCCCCATCATTCCCGTGTGTGGAAATTTTTTTATTCAAGGTCAAAGGTAAAAAAAAAATAGTTTTTCGCGATTTTCAGCAAAACGGTAAGTTTTGTCATAAAAGTAGCTCGGACAAAACTTGCAGATCATAAAATTATCTATAAAAATGTATCATTACTTTTTTTCTTACGAGCCACCGTTTCTGAGATATAACGTTTAAAAGGTTATAAAAGTTGTTATCGCCATAATATGCATGGGTACGCCACGTATACAGTGTGTTTGGTCAGCAACTAGCGATATTTTAAGCACTTATGTGTATATACTTGTTATACAAAAAAAACACTAACTACAAAGGTCTAGCCCCCTTCGCCTCTGTGGGGCAGGCACTTTATTATTGACTCTACCCGGTTAGCAAAAAACATTCTTAATTTGCGAGGTTTTATCCTATTGTCATGCAAATAGCCTTAAATGAAAGGTAATTAGATAGTCTACCATTAAAAAACACAAAAAAGAGTATTTTAGTTCAAAAAGCTTAAAAAAGTCATAAAGTTTCTAAAAAAATAGAGAAAACACGTGCAAATTTTACAACAATTGCATTTTTTACAGAAACAGCCCCCATAACATATTTTTTTGTTTACTGTATCCAAAGAATTTCAGTTAAGCTGTAATACTACGTTTAATTTATGTCTGTATGTCAAATTCCTCTTAAGTTATTATTAGTTGAACATAGCCTATGCGTAAGCGCTAAAAACGATTGTGCGCAACTTTATAAGGAAATCATGAAAAAAAAAAACACTGCACATTTTAATAACTATTTTACTGTCTAATTATACTTGAAAATTCACAAATTTGGCTCAAAATGCTCAAAAAGCTCAAAAAAATATATTTCGTGTTCGCGCACGACCAATGTTCAAAGAACAATAGCTCTTAAAGTATTTGACATACGGACGTAATGAATATGTTGTATTCAAGATTAACTTAAATTCTTTGGGTATAATAATTAATAAAAATGGGTTATGCGGGCTGTTTCTGTAAAAAAAATACAATAGTTGTAAAATTTGCACGTGTTTTCTCAGTTTTTTTAGAAATTTATGACTTATTTAAGCTTGTTGCATAAAAAAACCTTTTTTTGTGTTTAAGAGGAATTTGTCATACAGACATAAATTAAACGTAGTATTACAGCTTAACTGAAATTCTTTGGATACAGTAAACAAAAAAATATGTTATGGGGGCTGTTTCTGTAAAAAAATACAATAGTTGTAAAATTTGCACGTGTTTTCTCAGTTTTTTTTTGGAAATTTATGACTTATTTAAACTTGCTGCATAAAAAAACCTTTTTCTGTGTTTTTTTAATGATAGACTATATAATTACCTTTCATTTAAGGCTATTTGCATGACTATAGGACAAAACCTCGCAAATTAAGAATGTTTTTTGCTAACCGGGTAGAGTCAATAATAAAGTGCCTGCCACACAGAGGCGAAGGGGGCTACCTTTGTAGTTAGTGTTTTTTTGCATAACAAGTACATACACATAAGTGCTTAAAATATCGCTAGTTGCTGACCAAACACACTGTATACGTGGCGTACTCATGCATATTATGACGATAACAACTTTTATAACCTTTTAAACGTCATATCTCAGAAACGGTAGCTTCTAAGAAAAAAGTATCTGCAAGTTTTATCTGAGCTACTTTTATGATAAAACTTACCGTTTTGCTGCTAATCACGAAAAACTAATTTTTTGACCTGTGACCTTGAATAAAAAAATTTCCACACACGGGAATGATGGAGAACTTTTAGACATTGTTGATAATTATGTTTTTAACAATTTCGCCGATTTTCAGCTTGCTGGGACTTTTTGTAAGTTCACTCTCATTTTTTGGTCTAAATCGACCGGAGTATTTAGGCTTTTTGCACATAATAATATTATATCCTTTTTTGTCTTTTTAGTCAAATTTTTTTCGTCCCTAATACTTTAGTGAAAATTGTATTAGGTCAAGTTTAAAGGAAATGTTTCAATCTAATTTTTGATTATGATGTTGTCCATGATGGTTATCAAAGAAATTGACTTGTAGGCAGGATGGCAGACCTAAGGGCCAGGCCACAACACTACGTTGCGGCGTCGCATCGCAGTGTTGTGGTCTGGCCCTTAGGGCGCATTTTCATTAGTCGTTAACTCGTACGGTATACAGCATGCGGGGAGTCTATGACAACTAATTGACAACTAATGGTGCATTGTTATTGGTCGTGACATGCGTTTCAGAAATCTCCCGCACCCCGCATGCGGGCCCTATCGACCAGTGAAAATGCGCCATTAGTAATTCGATCTAGGTACTTATGGTTATGACAAACAACTCTTGGTCGTAATCAGACAGCTGTGCTTGACATAACCCAACCAAAATAAATAGGTCCGCCACCTGCATATTAATCAATTTCTCCAAAAGTACAATTACACACGTTATAATATTATGGCTCATTTAAAACTGCACATTCAAAGGTTGCTTGGTAGAAATTGCTCAATAGCAATAAAGCCGCCTTTGTGTTGATGTGTCCTTGTTGAATGTATATTTAATTGTTTGTACTACAACTTTTTGAACGCAATAAAGTATATTCTATTCTATTCTATTCTATTCAAGTTGAATATAGACGACTAGATGATGCCCGCAACTCCGTTGCACCAGATCTCGTTTACCGCGCGGAGACCGTAAATTTTTTTGGAAAAAAAGTATCCTATGTCCTTTCCCAGGACTGAAAGTATCTCCATACCAAATTTCAGCAAAATCGGTTCAGCGGTTTGGGCGAGAAGAGGTAACAGACAGACACACTTTCGCATTTATAATATTAAGTATGGATGTGCGAAACTTCAAATATTTGAGACACACGGGACAAACGAAAAAGGATAATAACTCTTACATTAAATTGTTTGTATGAAATTTATAATACGGTCCACATCCTAAACCGTCTTTGGACATAAATGTGCAATTTCAAGAAATTTGTTGGTAGCGCAATACGTTCTCTAAGTCTAATGGTGTAGATATTTGTGACGGTCGAGCTGGTTTAAAACGTTTAGACAGCACTTTTGGAGTGCCCAAATAGAAAACAAACAATTTTATTACCTCGATCGTGGGAATCGCAGACACGATAGATTTTCAATTGCTATCCGGCAGCCGGATACCGCTTGGGGATTGATGGGTTAAGGAGATTAAAATTTTAACACTTTGGAAAAATTGTATTAGGTACAGAAATGGCCAGTCTTTAAATATCATTCATAATACGAGTAATATAAAGGTCATACAGAAAATTGGGGATGTTATTTTAATTTTCGGGTAAAAGTAAATATCCTTTTTGTATCAGTCTATACCATCTTCTATACATAATCTAATATATATAAATCTCCTGTCACGATGTTTGTCCGCGATGGATTCCTAAACTACTTAACCAATTTTAATGTTTTTTTTTTAAATATGTGCTTTTTTCCAACTTGAGAGATAGGATAGCTTAGATCTTTAATTATAGTCGCAATTTTATTTTATTGCAAATTATTTGTCTATAATTAATTGACAGTCACAATTATCTGTTAACTCCAAAAGATTCCAACAGATGTCAATACTTTTCGACTGGATTGAGTAAGTAACGGCTACTTTATATATTGATAGCTGTGCATTTGTTGAATAAAATATAAAAGTAAATTATTACAACCTGAGACTGACGGCGACCATTGTTAGTGCGACGGGATAGCGATCGATGTTGCCATGGTAACATACATTTTAGTCACTTCAATAAAATAATATGGAAAATACATAATATATTATGGCAAAGCAACGTTTGCCGGGATAGCTAGTAAATTATAAAACAAAGGGCATGAATACACATATTAATGATGGCAACAAAATGGTACGTGAAATCGTAAAAAAATATTTTTTTTATGGTACCTCCCCTTCACATCAAGCGGGGATGAATATTTTTTTTCGCGCCCCATCGTGTGGGATGTCGTTGAATAGGTTTTTTTTTAAATATTGCGAGTATTTATAGATCATTTTCCGATTTAGGGATCCGTTTGGGAAATATTAAGTTTTAAAGTGGAGAAAATCGTTAGAGTCCAGTGTCCCCCCCTTCTACCAGCTAAACGGTTGGTTCTGGAAATGTGAAAAAATTCACGGGAGTAGGAAATTTAAAAGGAAAACTATCACGGCTTAGAAGACTTCATAAGTTATTGAGTAATTATAGTCGATCAACTAAAATAAAAGTAAACGGTGAAGTATAAAGGAACTTTTTGTTCAAATTCCTTTGAAAGTAACTGAGATGATGTTGTTAGTAGTGTAAAACACAATATAAATGTACGTTCATTGACCATAAAAAAATTGTCAAAAACTAGCGGTAGTACGGAACCCTATATTGCGCGTGGCCCGACACGCACTTGGCCGGTTTTTTCCTCATGTCTCTTTGTTCCCTTTAATCTTTAAAACTACGCAACGGATTTTGATGATTCTTTCAGTGTTAGATAGATCATTTATCGAGGAAGGCTATAGGCTACATTTTATCACGCTAAGACTAATAGGAGCGAAGAAATAGAAGAAAATGGGAAAAAACGGGGAAAATTATTTGAAAGGGCTAACTTGAACGCGCTAATCTCAGGAACTACTGGTCCGATTTGAAAAATTATTTCATTGTTAGATAGCCCATTTATTGAGAAAGGCTATCTAAGGCTATATTTTATCACGCCAAGACTAATAGGAGAATGTGGAAGAAACGGGGGAAATTATTTGAAAGGGCTTATCTCGCGAACTACTGGAACAATTTTTATGTTATTTGGCAATTGGCACAGATAAGAAGTAGACCACGTGAAGGATCATAGGCTATCGATTTCAATCATTGTGCCAGTGCGACGCCGGGGCGGGTCGCTAGTTGCTAATAAAACAACATCGAACCTAGAATTAAAATACTTGCTGCATACCAATATAAAAATTTAAAACTTTTAGTTACGAGAATAATAGTGCGGGCATAATATAGTAAAAGTTATCCAAAAAGCAATTATTGTGCCCGAGCAACAAGGAGATTAGAACAAGCGCAAAACTATTATTATTTATAAATCCATAAACAAAACCAGTCGGATTTCAATTTCAGTTCCATCCCCAGTGGTTTAGTTTAAATGAGTTTTGCAGCACACCGATAGTTGAGAGTTAGATGGATTTTCTACGCGAATTCAATTGCAGCAAACGATTGTGATTATTATTTTATGTTCATCCATCCATCCTCTCCATCCATCCATCATTTGACGACATCTGTGGCTCAATTGGTTGAGTGTGTGGCAGCTCAAGCCGGGTGTCGCGGGTTCAAATCCCGCCGACGGAACAAAAAGTTTTCAATGTTCCCGGGTCTGGATGTGTATTAAATTTGTGTATGATTTAATATAATAAAAATCTTAAATATATGTATAGTATAAAAGTATTAAATATATTTCCGTTGTCTGATACCCGTAACACAAGTCCTTCAGGTACTTACCACGGGGCCAGGCTGACGTGAAGCGTCCATAGAATATTATTATTATTATCCATCCAGGGAAAGTGAGTCTTTTCGTCTCTTAAGGCCTGTAATTACTTCGGCCGAGCACTACTGTAATAAACATGCCGAGTGCTCGGCCGAGGGCATTCTCTCGCCTCACTACATGGTGGTTTAATCAGGCCCTTTATTAATGTTCAAGCCGCTTAAACCGATTTTATGAATATGCTTATGCTGTTAGTCCAAGTTAAGGATATAAGATAGTTTTTATCACGATACAAAAAGGTTCACGACGTTTATTTCTATCCAAAGTTTCGGGTAACATGTAGTACACTAATGGTGAAATCTAAAACAACCTAATGCACGTATGAACTAAAAGTTCAACGGAAATTCCATATCAAATTATCTAAAAGAACAAAGAAACTGTTGTTACAATAGCTTTTAACAGTATCTCCAGCGTTTGTAAGCAAAACAAGTCGCAAATGCGTTTTATCTAGACGACCAGATACAGCGAGGCCACATTGCTTCGAGACGTTGCGGTGCGTTGAGTCGTCGGAACGCAACAAAACTAGGTATGGTAAATAGCTTGCTGTCTGGCAGCGTAAGATGGTGAAAATGCGCTACTGACCGTTTATCTTGTCCTTATTTCTACCAAGACATCCCATCCGACAATGCAACGCATCAATGTAATATAATTAATAGCATACTAAAATAATATAATGCATTATCTCCGCTTTTGGCATATGATGAAAAATACTAGGAATTACAAACGTAACACGATTAAATACAATCGATGCAAATTATACATGCTCTGGGCTTCGCAATCATAGTAGAATTGCTATCAATCAAGGCCCGACGTAGAGAGAATCTAAAGCACCGCGGCCGACAATGCAACGCATGCAAACGTCGGAGCGTCTACGCACCGCACCGCAACGAGAAACGTGGCTTCGCTCTAATATCTGAAAACACTCAAATAGTTTCTTGAACGACGCGGCTAGAACGATTACAAAACATTTCGAATATCAACTGCATGCGGTTGGATTTCCTATAACCATTCAAATGTAATGGCAGTGGAGCTCAACTAGTGCGATAAAAACGATCTCTAGCCCATTGTACTTGAGATAGGACGGAGAAATTCTATTTCAACGCTTAAAAGGCAAATTTTGCAAGCATCGGTCCAAAGAATGTATTTTATTGTAATCACTTTTACGTAACTGCTATCTGTTAGTGATATTTTAATATCCAAGGGAACCCAGCCTTTGTAGATGAGGAAAATATCCTTATTGATTATTATCAGCAGACTTTAACCTACCTATGATGTTTTTTGCTTTTCTTTTATATTTGAGAAATGTTATTAAAGTGACTCAAACCTACTAAGTTACAAATGTTGTAGTATTATATTTTAGCGCTAATGTGTTTATTCCTATAACAGGCGAAAAGACGTTGAAAGTGAGAACTTTCAATATCAATAAATTTTTTATGAAAGACTATACGTAGAATTTTTACTTACTGAGAGGCCAATTTTGAAATATTTTTTTATATTATAAGATAGAAGATAACTGTATAGAGTATAGAAGATACCTTTATCTTGACTATAACTTAATTTAGCACTCGCTTTGTTGCGGAGCACTTTACTATCCCCGACGTTTTTTCAGCTTTCGCAGCTAGCCTGAACTAACCTAAGAATAATTCTACCATCTTGCTCAGAAACAAAACAAGTAGGTACTCACAACGTCGATGAGTTGACTCAACCGCAGTCCCATTTTGACGGTGAGCCGGTCCGAGTTGTTTCCCACTGGCCGGATCAGTCTGTTGTAGTTCGACAGGAGATCGTCGTACAGCCGCTTCGCTTCAGGGTTGGCGACGCTCAAGCGGCCCCACACGCACAGGACTCCGACCACAAACGCCAACACCATCTTAGGCTAACACCACCCCTGGAAAGAAAAGCGGAAGTTAAGAAAGAAGAATATTGTGCAACTAGTACGATTATCTATATCTATACTTATTATAAAACAAAGTCACTTTTTTTTCCCTCATGTCCCTTTGTTCCCTTTAATCTTTAAAACTACGCAACGGATTTTGATGATTCTTTCAGTGTTAGATAGCCCATTTATCGAGGAAGGTTATAGGCTATATTTTATCACGCTAAGATAAATAGAAGCGAAGAAATAGATGAAAATGTGGAAAAAACGGGGAAAATTATTTAAAAATTTCAAGTCTCAACCTATCACCGTTCTTGAAGCCTGGAGACAGACAGACGGACAGACAGCGAAGTCTTAACTTTAATTGTGGTAAATGTAAAGAGCTACAAGTTTATTTCTGGTTTTTTTTCTGTATTTGACAATAATCGCGATACAGGTCGAACAGGTCGAAATTATACTTTGACTTGTTTTTTGCAGTTATTTCCTTAAATATTGATTTTACAATAAAAAGTATAAGGTCAAAAGTTGTAGAAAATCAAATTTTCGACAAATTTGATCCTTATCATTAGCTTGAAAAATAAAAAATAAAGGAGTTATAGCTAAAAAAAGATTGGACCTTCAAACCAAATATGGCGGCTAACGCACACGTCGTGGCTGGTCGAGTTTTTGAATTTAAGCTATTTGTGACCTCCTCTAAACACTGGTTCAAAAAAGTTTCTGACTTTAATTAATTAAAAAAAAAATCTATCCCTACTGGGCTAATTTGAGTGCGACGAGTTCATATTATTATGATGGGCAAATAGCGTCTTTTCGACCCAAACAGCGATACCACTTATTTCGCAAGAGTAATAAAAAATAAAGAAGTAGACAGAAGGAAGAGCACATAAAATACAATATTGACGGTTATGGATATATAATAACGAAACAGGTGTTTCGTTATTAAAAATCCTCTAAAGGTAAACGCCATCATTAATAATTTAGTTCAGCATAATTGATGGTATCTCAATAAATTATTTGAATTTGGCTACAATAATAATACCAGATTATATTAATATCATTAAGCAATAAATTATTCAATATTAATACCATTAAGAATTAACTCTTGCCGATAAAATTATACTTTGTTACAAAAAATTTGCTGACACAATTTTTTGTCTTCTTAAAAACAAAACATTTTTTAAGTTATCCAGTGTGTATTACGGAGGCAATTGTTTACCTGACAAAGTAACCGCTGTCTATAACATGCGGTATTTCTCCATTATTCTCGAAGTCGATTTATAAGGCTTTATTGATTTACTCCACAGCACTTAAAATACTTAAAAAGTAGATAATTCAATGTCTTGAATTGCTTTTACTAAAATGAGACTTTACAAATTGTTAAGAGGCATTACGGTAGGTGTTCGCAGAATGTAATTCAGCGTCTTTCATCATAAATTAAGTTACGCCAAGGTAAAATACGAGCTGGGGTAAGATGCGAATTCCGTAATTTAAATAGTAGAGATTTTCAACGTTCTGCGACCGTTAAATTGCAAGAAAACCATAAGAAATGACGAAAGTCTTAATATAGAAGAAGAATAAAACAGCGAAGCTAAAACAGCTGGTATGAATGTGATACAAAATGTTAAATTAGAAAAGAGTACAAACAATGAAATAACTTATAGGTCTGTTAACTCTTCCAAATGTTATGTTTTAGTACTATTATTGTAAGACAGTATCACGTATTAACAGAAGAATAATAAAAATATCAGGAGGCTAATAAAAGAAATAGTTTCTTATTAATACATCCTGACGATAAAACTTCCACAATAAGAGTTATTGGCTATTGCCTCTGTAAGTTCATGAAAGGTTTGTAAGTATATTAAGTTTTTACCTTATATTGTTATTAAGATTTATTATACTTTTTCTCAGTGCGACAAAGTTTTTCTGAATTTGCATATTGACATATTAAGAGGGTACAGAAAGCAAAATTAAGGATTTTATAATTAATTTTTACACTTGATTATACACGAATTGTTTCATTTTAAAAAATATAAATTCTACATTATATTTGCGAAGGTCTGTACTAGCGAAAACACGCTATTTTAAAATTTTGCCGATAGAAGAAATTCACATTAAGATGCAACTAATTTTTATGTTTTTTCAATAATTATATTCCCAAAACTCTGCATTCAATCAATATCTTAAGGAGGATGTTTTGTTTTGTTTTTATTCTTTGCTTTATTCGGCCTCTTATTACTATAGTCAAAAACGTAAATTGGAATAATCACTTAACTAATATTTTATAACATAAGGACAATACTCATTTTTTTTCCCTATCATTTGAGCAAACTTTGCTACTTCGTCATTTTCGTTATACACATAAAATCCAAAGTTTTTTATTTCAAATAATTTTTCCGAGCCTGAAGCCTCCTTTTACCTAAAAAAACGGCCATTTTTGTAACTGTTACTTACCTGGTTCTTTATCTCTCGTCTTTGATTGTGATGATAGTGATGATAGTCTAGAATCTAGATGAACCAAGGTATTATTTTATCACGCTAAGACTTATTAGTCTTAGCGTGATAAAAGATTCTCCTATTGGAGAATATGGAAAAAACGGGGGAAATTATTTGAAAGGGCTTATCTCGCGAACTACTGGAGCAATTTTTATGTTATTTCGCACAGATAAGAAGTAGACCACGTGAAGGATCATAGGCTATCGATTTCAATCATTTTTTCAGTGGCTATATATTTTATACCCGTGCGACGCCGGGGCGGGTCGCTAGTTCTGATATATTTAACGAATATGTAATCCATCGAAAGTAGGTTAAATTTATAAAATATAGTATAATAAAAGGCATAAAAAGCCATTTTGTTACAAAACTCAATGATGCTTGTTACGCTTGAATAAAAATGGAATAAAAGAAAATTCACGAGAGTGAACTAATATTATGTTTTAACTGAAAAATGAATGCGGAAAATATCCCCAGATCCATCATTTAGGTACAGCACGGAGTTAATTCAATGCACGCAAATTTCGACTTTATCGCCGATAAAATAGGTCCTCGTTTGCTATCATTAAGTTCCTAGAGAATTAAATTGATGTTGTCTCAAACACAAATGACTTCCAGCTTTAATCCGTCGTGATACGGTCGGATTTCGCAAGTTTAATGGAAGGAGAGATTACTCGGGATCCTGATTTTAAAGTCTTTTATTTTTTACGAGAGAACTAAAACTGAAGTCTATTTGGATCGTGGTTTGTGGTTTTCACATACTTTCCTGTTCCTGTATGTTTCATTTTTTACCTTCGTTTGCATTAAAAGCTTTCAAGCAGGTCCCTGTTGTAGGAATTCTAATTAAAATGTATTTAAGACTCAACCGCAAGGCACAAGCTTAGCTTTGTCTCTAATTCTTACCGTCAATAAAATGTGTAAGTTTATTTTGTTACTGTTTTTATTGCACGTCTGTTGTAGATGACTTATTATTTTGTATTCTTTCAAAGATAATTTAATATGCTGTTATATTATATTTTATGTATGAAAACTCAATTAAATTCTGGTACTGCTATTGCATAATCAGCATGTAGTTATATCCACAACCTGTAAATTTTGTGGTACACTTTACGGAAAATCTATCACGCCTCTTAATTTGTACTTTAACATATTAATTTTTATTTACTTATATCTAGATGTGTTATCATCAGTCAGCCAGGGTTTTTTATATGTAGATGTGTCATCACCAGTCAGTCAAGGACGATGTGAGCCCTCACACAGCTCGGCTTTTAGCTAGTAATATATTACATATATCTTTTAATATTTATCAAACTGGGAGCTATCGTAAAAATAAAGTCAATCACTACTTGTTTCTTTTACGCTCGCGATGGTATTTGGCTATCTAATAATCAACAGATACGCGACAGCAATGTGATAACGATATTTCTCTGAGTAATTAAAAGAAACAAAATAGGACAATGACCGAATTTCGACTTATTCGGTGACCAGACTGTTCACTTAATCATGCTCGGAAAACAAAAGAAATCATATTTCAAGTCTGAAAAAGTCCAGTCACCCGGTCTCGTAAATCTTAAGTTAATTATAGTTAATGACTCCTTACTAGCGACAAGAACAAAGTCTGGAATAAAATAAAATCCGCTTAAAGATTAAATATTATGAACTAGCGACCCGCCCCGGCGTCATACGGGTATAAAATATATAGCCACTGAAAAAATGATTAAAATCGATAGCCTATGATCCTTCATGTGGTCTACTTCTTATCTGTGCCAATTAACATAAAAATTGCTCCAGTAGTTCGCGAGGTAAGCCCTTGCGAATAATTTCCCCTGTTTTTCCACATTCTCCTATTAGTCTTAGCGTGATAAAATATAGCCTATAGCCCTCCTCAATAAATGGGCTATCTAACACTGAAAGAATTTTTCAAATCGGACCAGTAGTTCCTCACGAGATTAGCGCGTTCAAGTTAGCCCTTTCAAATAATTTTCCCCGTTTTTCCACATTTTCCTCTATTTCTTCGCTCCTATTAGTCTTAGCGTGATAAAATATAGCCTATAGCCTTTCTCGATAAGTGAGCTATCTAACACTATAAGAATCATGAAAATCCGTTGCGTAGTTTTAAAGATGAAAGGGAACAAAGTGACATGGGGGAAAAAAGCGACTTTGTTTTATAATATGTATAATATATAGAATATCGTTTAGGTTGCAGGAGGTTGCGCTATACATATTTTTTGGGGCAAATTATTCTACAGCTATCTGTAGAGTTACAGATTGAAGAAGAAGAATAATATTACTGGCTGTTTTGTATAACAACTAACAAGCTTCACATCTGCTGTAGTTTGCTGCTAGAGGCATAAACGTAAAAAAAGAGATGAACGTTATTAGAGCTTGTCTAACTTAAAATGACGCGCCCCTCCCTCGTATTCACAGTACAAAAATGTTTCATTTATATCAACTTTGAAGTGGTGGGGCGCGTCATTTCAAATTAGACGAGCTCTACCACGATATCAATTTAAGCATTGTGCCTTAAACTTGAAACTGAAGCCCTGGTCAAATATAAAAATCCATTAATAGACATACTAAGAATAGTATCTATAAGCAAATAATAATCATTTATACTGATATCAATATATCTCTAGTCCTGCGCAAAGGCAGGCCCGATCTCGTAAAAAAATGGCGACATGAGCTAGATACAAGAGAGGTTGTGTTAGAGCAGGGGTCGGCAGACCGCGGCTCTGGCTCTTCTAAGACGAGTCTTCTTACACTCACTCACTGCCTAATTTTTTTTTTTTTTTTTTTTTTTTTTTATAATAATATCTATGGACGCTTCACACCACGTCAGTCTGGCCCCGTGCTAAGTACCTAATGGACTTGTGTTACAGGTACCAGACAACGGAAATATATTTAATACTTTTATACTATACATATACTTAAGATTTTTATTATATCATACACATATTTAATACACATCCAGACCCGGGAACATTGAAAACTTTTTGTTCCGTCGGCGGGATTCGAACCCGCGACCCCCGGCTTGAGCGTCCAACGCGCTTACCACTGAGCCACAGAGGTCGTCATTGTATCGCTTTAGCATAAATAAAACACCTAAACAATATGAAACAACGAAATTCTCCGTCAACTTGCGATATTTTACCTAAAATAGAGCAAATCCTGTTTGATACATGGAATATGCCTTCATGCATGCCTTCCTGCAACATATGTGAAACGACAAAAAAACTAGTATTTGCTATTATAATATCTATCTTCGGCTCTACATATTCATGTGAGCAAACATTTTCATCTATGAATCAGACAAAAGTAAATAACCCATCAATCCCTATAAGGACACCCGTGACCGCGACAACAATAGAATAACAATAGATTTTCAAGAATCCGCGATCGATAAAGTATAATTTACACAGGGCCAGTACTGGCTGCCAATAAGACTGGCAGCCAGTATTGGCTTGACATATGCCGCGTGTGAACAGTTTGGCCTGGCTTGAAAAACTGTTCACACGCGGCACATACTAAGCCAATACTGGCTGCCAGTCTTATTGGCAGCCAGTACTGGCTCTGTGTAAATTATACTTAACCGACGACAATTTTTAGTCGTGCCTTCAATTAATAAAAACGAGTAATTACTTGCCAGTCATAGGCAAGTTTTCGAAAGCAATGCAAGGACACCGTTCCAACTAAAACTAAAATATAATATAAAATTAATGAGTGTTATTGTAATAAGTTTCTTTCAGTATTTTTTTAACTGTAAATGTAGCTTTGTAGTGAGAGGCAAATTAGACTCTAATTATTATTATTAGACTTATAAAATTTATGTAGCGGCTCTTTGAAGGTATGGGAAAATCTATAAACTTGATATTCTGCTTGATATTCGGCTCATCTGATTGGTGAGTCTGCCGACCCCTGTGTTAGAGCGATAGGAGTAGAAGACCTTGGTCATTAACAAGCAGGCCAGCAAGGCGTAGGTTCTTAAGGGGGTGACTAACCCTAACTTGTCGATTTTATAATTCATTTTTATACTTGAAAGTAAGCCCCGAATTGTTTCATTTTCTAAACATAGATACTACATTATATTTCCGAGGATCCGATCTAGCGAAAATACGATATTTTAAAATTTTCTCTATACAAAAAAATCACAAAGATGCATCTCATTTTCACGAATTTTTCATATATTGCCATAACCGTGCATTAAACTAAGTTAATATACATTGTATAAAATTCTTTCATTGAGAAACTGACCTAGCGGATTTTTTAAATGTTGTATATTTATCGAGTTATTAAGAAAATACTAATTTGGCGATGAATCCGCGTCGCCCTTTTTCACCTGGCATATGAAAGACGGGAGTGAATGTGAAGAGAGAAGGACGATGTTTGATTTTTTGCGTAAGTTGCCCTCTTAAAGTAATCTTTCAAAGAGACTAAAAATAAATATTAAATTGCCAATCTCTTGTGACTTGTACCATATCCGCTACGTGGTTAGTAGGAGTTAGGAGATCGGCCTCAATCCTCGTTTGAATTAAAATATCCGATGGGCGTGGTATCGGTTATGGCGCTTATGAAATTACGACGTTTAGGTATTAAATGTTACTTTACGTTGATATAATATTCGTAATATAACATTATATTTAACAGTTTAATATGTTAAACTAATAAGTTTAGGCCCACCAAGGACTGTTAAAGTTAATGCTGAAATTAGTATTACGTTACCTCTTTTGTTTTGCATATGAATGAAAGAGAAGACACGACATTTTAACAAGCTGTTAACACTAACAGACGTTGGTGAAATTGGGACTTAACATAATAAACTTGTAATTTTATACACCTATATTATACCTACTACTAAACTAGCACCAGCAACTCAATTGCGCCAAAATTCGTTTATCGCTCTGGAACTGTAAATTTTTTCGGGATAAAAAGTATCATAATATTATGACGACCTCTGTGGCTCACTGGTGAGCGCGTTGGTAGCTCAAGCCGGGGGTCGCGGGTTCGAATCCCGCCGACGGAACAAAAAATTTTCTAAGTTCCTGGGTCATGGATGTGTATTAAATATGTGTATGATATAATAAAAATCTCAAATATATGCATAGTATAAAAGTATTAAATATATTTCCGTTGTCTGATACCTGTAACACAAGTCCTTCAGGTACTTACCATGGGGCCAGACTGACGTGGTGTGAAGCGTCCATAAATATATTATATTATTATGTAAGGACATAATATTATGAATTATGATACTTTTTATCCCGTCCCGTATACATAGTCCCGGGAAAGGTCCCAGGACTCAAAGTATCTCCACACCAAATTTCAGCAAAATTAGTTCAGCGGTTTGGGCGTGAAGAGGTAACAGACGGACATACAGACAGACAGACACAGTTTCGCATTAATAATATTATAATAAAAATATGGATATTGTGATTATCACTTTATTGACTGAAAATTTTAAATCATAAAAATATCCTACGTCTTTCGTGGTCTTAAATAATAATTTTCATCAAAAAATGGCCTTGCAGTGGCGGACTAATAAATGTACCTTAGCATTTATGATATTTGTACGGATTATATAATTTAATAAAATAATATTATAGGTCTACCAAAATCTGATGGCAAAAAATGAGAAATTAAATTGACTGTAGCAATACCGGGGCAATTGGAATAAAACATCTCGATCCTTTTTTTCTAAATAGTGGCTAATTCTGTGTGTTAAACATGCAAAATATATAAAAATTAATCCAATGATCAAGGATATTTTTTAACCCATTAACCGCCAAAATGAAACCAATAGTATTTTTTTAACAAAACTTCAATTTATCTACAGTTTATATTATGTTAAATAAATGAAAAATTAAAGAAAAATTTAAAAAAAATTAAAATCCTCCCCTTTAGGGGGTATACATAGGGGGGGATAGATAGGTACAACGGCGTGTTATGTGGTACTTAGGTGTGATAAGGTTTAGAACTAACTTTTTTGATACATACTTTTTTATTACATTTTTTGCACTGACAACGAACTCCTGCATGATGTTTTACATTTTGACACTATTTAGAAACATTTTTGGGGTACTATTTTGAGGTAAACTAGAGACTGACGAGGAGGATAACCTCGTTTTTCGTTATATTTTCTGACACAAGTAAAATGTTACGATGTTTCGTCGAAAGAGAATATAAACCATGCTATCATCAAGAGTCGTAAGTGGTCAATGCAAACGCTAATCATTACCAATCACAAAAGAAAAAACATAATTCAAATAAGTAAATAAAATCCATCATCATCTTTACCCAAAGAGGTGATTTGCGTTCCGTCTTTTTTCATAATTAGTAGTGGTATACAGATATAATATATATAAGTTTACTAGCCTCAGCTACAGAGCTGAGGCTAGTAAACTTTCGCTCTTGATATTCACTAATAGATATAAGATGTAAAAAGTATACAGGGGGATTTCAGGAGTCATATTTATTACTTACGAAGGAGTGTCTATATTAGCTTATATTACCATAACACTTTGCAAATGACAATTTTGTAGATATTATAATATCTATTCTAGTTGATACTGCTTCATTTTTACTGACAAGATAGAATCCTCTTTCAATATTTAGCAACTGTCAAATCTTTTAGCTGCTATTTTACCTGCGTTTTTCTGTCTACAACGTCTGTAATTTCAGGACACAGAAATGTATAAGAGAACGGACATTTTCACTATGTTACGAGTTTTCTGAATGTATATGATAATTTTTATTTACAAAAGGACCACAAAATAGTTTTTCCTTAGTATTCATAACGATATAAGATGTTAAAATTAATCAAACTCAATTTTTAAAAATTCTGAAAAAAGGAAAATTTTGCTAGTGGATTCGGCCATTGTACTCACCTAGGTACAGTAGTGTTTGAATCACAATTTTTCCGTCTATTTCAATAATTTACCACTAACTTGTTATTTATTATATAGATAACAATGTATTGAATAAAAAAACAAACACATAAAGTGGTTGAATACTATGCGATTAAAATAAAGAGAGAATTTATGAGCTTACTTCTGCAGGTCGCAAAACTGTTAGTTTCAAACCTACCTTATGACTAAAAATATTGGTTTCCAGTATAAATTTGCTAAAAAAAATAAAGCTTTATCTTTAATTAAATATATAAAATAAAAAACTGCGATGTGATACCACAAAATTTTGAACTATCCTTAATTTTGTAGGTGTACCCAATTGAGTACAGCGGCGGTAAATGGGTTAAAAATCTGCTGTCAAAAATTGCCATCAGATTCTGGTAGACCTATACCTAACATACAGCATTCAATATGTTGTACGTAAGTCTTTATAATAACAAACATTAGAAACATAAAAGTCCATTTTAATTTCAAAAGAAAAAGTTTCAATGATGCAATATATTTCTTCATTATAATTGTGAGCCAAAATCTTTTTAAATCATATTCGGCTTTGACTCGTGTCCTCAAAGCCTTTGATATAGAGGTCATAAGCGTCCAATCTAAGGGACCCATCAGACGGGATGCGGGCGTGCGTTTGAATAATCATGAAAAAGGTATGAATTATGAGTCGGACAGTAATTTATAAAGTTTAATCTTCATTATTATAACGTTAATTTAAAGTATCTATTCGGAATTTATTTATATAATATTAGTCTATCTAGACACGCGGTAGAGTGTCAAGCCAAGTTCCAGCATAACAGAATGGCGAGCATGCACCGTGTGTAATATTACACGAACCATTTGTAGCTACTTTTGACCCCCTCATAATTCAGAAACCATTTGACGTAAACGTTTCAAATTTGGCTCATATAATGAGACTTGCGAGATAAATACATGCTCTAAATGTCATTAGCACAGCTCAAACAGTTATTAAGATATTAACGTCCGAAAATCTAAATTTTTATCACTGACTGACTGACCAATAGATCAAAATTCTAACCCACTTCCAGATGACCTAGAAGGCTGAAATTTGGAATCCAGCTCAGTAATTGTGTGCAAGCGTAGGGAAAAACCCGAAAACAAAAAAAAATCGGTCAAGTGCGAGTCGTACAGAGCGAAAATTGTTTTTTTGTATGGAGACCCCCCTTAAATATTTATTTTATTTTACTTTTATTATTTATTATGAAAGAAGAAATACAATTAAAGATTTTGTGAAAATTTCAAGAACCTATCTGCTGCCATTATTGATTTAGAGCAAAAAAGGCCAAAAAATCACGTTTATTGTATGGGAGCTCCCCGTAAACATTTATTTGTGAATTGAAAAAACTTGAAATTAATAGAAGGTGACTTTACAAAGTGTGTATGTCTGTCTGTTACGTCTTCACGCCCAAACTACTTGTACCGATTGTTCTTTGTATGGAGATATAGTTTAACTAGCTGTTTCACGCGACTTTGTCCGCGTTAATCCATCTTTGTATAATAACAAAGATGGATTGTTTTCCCCTTTTGGTGGTTCCTTATACAAAGGATAAAAACGGGACCCTATTTAAGCAAACGTCAATAAACTTTCATGTTTCTAAATCAAGAAATGACGGGCTTTCATTCAAATTTTCGACCCCAATTTCACCCCCTTGGGGGTAGAATTTCCAAAAACGCTTAAATACGTATCCATTCATTTTTAATCAGTAGCACATAAATAAACTTTCATGTTTCTAACTTAAGAAATGACGGACTTTCGTTTAAACTTTCAACCCCTATTTCACCCCCTTGGGGGTAGAATTTCCAAAAACGCTTAAACACGTATCCAATCATTTTTAATCAGTAACCCAAACATAAAATTTCATGTTTCTAACTCAAGAAATGACGGACTTTCATTCAAACTTTCAACCTCTATTTCACCCCCTTCGGGGTAAAATTTTCAAAATTCCTTCCTTAGTGAGTGTCTACTTAATAAAACAACCCTACTCACCAAATTTCGTTGCTGTGACTTTAACAGTTTTTGCTCAGCGATGATGAATCAGTCAGTCAGTCAGTCAGTCAGTCAGTCAGTCAGTCAGGACATGTAATTTTATAAGTAAAGATGAGTCCCGAGAATAGAGAGAGAATTATTTCAATATGTCTGTCCGTCTGTCTGTCCGTCCGTCCGTTTGCCTGTCTGCCTATTAGACAGCTATAATAATAGCTACTTAACTTCCGCACAATAAGTTGTACACTATAGTTAATGGTTGGAAATACACTTGTGTTATACCGTATTATATGTATTCCAATGCCTTCTGATGGTAGCTGCATTTTCCATTCGCTTGGATTTTCTGTTTTATTCGTCCGATACTCAAGTCTCAAAAAGGCTTAGGGGCTGTTTCCCCACTTCCTGATAAGTTTCAGATAGGCTATCCACAACTTATCTGATAGATGAATTATCTGCCAGATAAGTTGCGGATAGCATAGTGTATATAGCGGACACTTGTCGGGAAGTGGTGAAACGACGCCTTAAGGTTGCGAATTGCGATTGAATACTTATAGTCGAATATTATGGATGTTTGAACTGGGAAGATGAAGACCGTGTCTACACTTGCTCGGAAAGTCTTCTTAACAAAAAGTAGTGATATCCCACCAAAAACATAAATGTAAAAATGCTGAGCCAAGTTCCGTACAAACATTATATTTCTTGTCTATGGACTTCGCCGTAAAAAGGATAGATCTAAATGAGTGCCAAGTTCCATGGAAAATCGAATTACGTACGTATAGGAACCAAATAACATTATGAACAAATAATAGAGTCTATTTCTTTGCTTTATTGAATATCTATAACAATTGATGTTATTTTAATAATGTGAGATCTTAAACTAGATTAGATTTTACTTGGCTAGTTTTCATCAGAATTAAAATGTTCAATAACTTTAAGAAAAATGACCGACGTAATGAAAACTGGCCAAGTTAGATCTAATCTAGTTTAAGATCTCACATTATTAAAATAACATCAATTGTTATAGATATTCAATAAAACAAAGAAATATACTCTATTATTTGTTCATAATGTTATTTGGTTCCTATACGTACGTAATTCGATTTTCCATGGAACTTGGCACTCATTTAGATCTCCATCCTTTTTACGGCGAAGTCCATAGACAAGAAATATAATGTTTGTATGGAACTTGGCTCAGCATTTTTACATTTATGTTTTTGGTGGGATAATATTATGTAATATAATGTATTAAGATTACTTTTCAACAAAGTGTTTATAATTATAATAGGCTTGATGACTAATTTTTTTTCTTATTGGTAATTGAAAGACCCTTCAAAAATAGAAACATCGCTGAAAAAATGACTCTGATAGCTTAAAAATTCACCAAGATATGACAATTCAAACATCTCATAAAATAGACCCGCCCGAAACGCTCCATACAAAGTGCTACGAAAGACTGACGTCACTCTTTCGTAGTTTGTACGGACCGGGAGAGAATTTTGTTCGATAGGTATATTAAATATTGCGTTTATGAAAGTGGTTACAAAACAAAAGTTGTTTTTAATTGCATAAGTTATCGAATGGTATACAAATATTAAGAAATTTAATAGAAAAAAAAAATCGACTTGATTATCCAACTTTGAAGGCGCATAACAAAAAAAATACAAATGCAATCGAGCTGAAATTTTGGGAACACTTATTTCTTACCGTGATTTATTTATTTTATTAACAAAATTTGCTAATCTTTGACCTTGTCATCATCCCTATTACGAGAACGTTATATTATACGAAATTGGCGATCTTACTTTTGTGCATATCTTAATATAATATTATGTATAGATACTGTTTATTTTATTTTATTTATTTTTAAAGTTAATTAAAACGGGTTACCCCAATTACACCAATTAACTACAACTACCTAAGCACTATTTTAACTTAAAATTTATGATAACATTGTCACAAAAATACACAAACAGTTAACTGCAATAGATTAAATACTGTAATAGAAGAAACCCTTCCATACTTATTTTCACAATACTGTGTATATATTATATACTCCTATCTAAAGTTATAAACTGTGGGAAAATAACAAAAGTTGATATATTTTACTCTAAACTACGTTGTCTGTTACGTACTTTATAAAAGTTGTGAACACGAGCCGTCCATAATAACTTATCGCAACAAAAACGCAGTTTCGTGACCGTTTCTTGTGTGAAGGTCGCTGAGACCGGCTTTTACTCCCTGATTTATTACTTACATTCGATGGACCGTTCAGACTACAACTACCTTCTTAAACCTTTGATGTTCAGCCATTTGAGATCACTCCATTTCAAATGTAGTTTTAATAGGGTTATAGCTTTATTGGATACTACTTTGCGGTTCCAACCGCGTGAAATGAGCTGGCCCGGCGACGTTATTTTACCATCTATGTCATTTGGGGTACAAAAATATAATATATTGGTTGTTTCATTATGTGTAATTATATCGAATACATAAGCAAAATTTCACCAAAATCGGTCCAGCAGTTTCGGGAAAGACATTAGGCGACAAACTCCGCAACAGCTACTAGGTACATATTTTACACAACTCATACATCCCATGAAAAATTTATGCTATTTTGAAAACAATCGGGAAAATAACTCTTTTTCAAACCAAATATTTCAAAATACCAAAGTTTTCATCTAAAATTGCTTAGTAAGTACAGTACTGAAGTACGTGAGTCGGGACCGGAAATCAAATAACGTCTTCGTCTTTACCGGAAGTGTGCAGATGATGTTCTGTAGCTTCCGAGACGTCTGTATGCGAAAATGTTTTTGAAATTCAAACGTCGAGTTTCGTCATCGGATTTATGGTTGTTATAGATTTTCGTGAGCTTCAAATCTGTTTGAGACTTGACACTATAGTAGTCAATAAGTAGATGATAATAATATTCTGTTTTATCATAATAGTGAGGGAGCCCTAGAACCACTGCTAGAACAATTTTTTTTATTACTAACAAGCAAATTTTTTGTGAGTAGCTTTATTTTGATAAGACAAACAACATTTTTATCTGCGAAAAATCTTGAAAGTGGTAGCTAACAGAGATAGAAAGGATTTCACACTTTGATTTGATATTCCTAAAATATGGATTGTTCTATTTGTAGGACAATGTTACTCTTAAATTGTGTAACTATTAACCTACCAATATACAAAAAATCAGCTGGTTAGGGTTCCGTTTTAGGGTTCTATAATCAACAAAACTTGGTTGACTACGGTACATTTTACTGGGTGGATAATGGATATGTGCGGCTTATTTGGTGATAAGAAATTCCAGAAACAAAATAAGAAAGCGAAAGTTTTGGATACGGTCAGAGGGCATGCGTCGCGGGCATGCCTTACGTTCGCTGTTGATTGCGCTATAACGCATGCCCTTGATGAACAAAAAAGGCACAGCATGGACATAGCTTATGATGATGAAACTTCAATTCAATGAAGAGTTTGACAGATAATGTATGGAGCTTATGTCAATCATTTGATTACAATTAAGAGCCACCCCACACCTGAGACACGACTGTCTTAAGACAGACTATCGCATAATAAAAAGCACTAGATGCGCACATTTGAGACAAAACGTCTCATATACAAAGTTGTCTAATGCGCCCCGCGACAAGTCTGACTAACGACTGTCGGCTTCCCTTTGAAGTGTATGCGAGCGCGCACATCTACGACAAAACTGTCTAGCCACAATATACATAACTACCAGTAGTAGTAGACTCAGAGCTCGGACCTAGTTTCTTTCCGCGAGAAATGCCCCAGGTTAATTTCAAAAGCAATACCGCTCGCATCTCTATTTCGCTCCGAACGAACACTTATCAAAAAACCTGGTTGTATAGCGTTTTAGCCTGGTTAAAAATATCGGTTCCGAGCTCTGGACTTCGACTGCATAGAGACGGACAGGTTTCAATATAGTATGTCAAATTCGTCGGGTTTCACTAAGATTATGAATGGAATGTGCCTCGGGATGGCTGATATAATTTATTTTTAAATACTTATAGATTTCAAAATTAGATTCTGACAATTTTAATCACATGTGCCAAACCATAAACAATAATACGACCAAAAAGAGAAACACGTCCAGCGATCCAAGTACTATCTTTCCCGTCGAGTCTTTCCCGTTTATTTTTGAAGTTATTTTTATCCGAATGAGAACTTTTCTATCTATATCTATAAAATCTTTCAGAACTGCTCGCAAGTCGCAATAGACGCAAAATATATTTTTCAGTAACGTAATACAACATTTTTTGTGCTTTTTAACCAACTTAAAAAAAAGATTACAATTTGAGCCTTACGTATGTATAATATTTCCGTCCGTTTCGTTCCGTTAGTCCGATTTAAGTAATTCTTTTTTTGTTTTATTGACTTTGTTGTGATAGGTATTCTTCAACAATTTAGGTAAGTTTCATCAAAATTGGTAAAGTAGTTTTGAATTCGGTTTTAATTTTATAAATATACAACTTGTTATTTGTAAGACCTAAGTTGTAAACATAAATTATTTCAAATTGACGTGTTTCACATCCCGTTTTTAACGTGTTTAACATCCCAGAGAAATACAGTAATAGGAAACCCTAATGCCTGTAATATGTCATAGTTTTAAGTTCGTAGTGACAAGTTAACAACCCTAGCGATTTTCGTCATAATACATCAAATTTAAAAATTTCAACATCAGTTCTAAATTCTAAGTCGGCATACTCTATAAGTCTGTCTACTCTGTCCGGGCGTTCTCTACTGTTTAATATACAATTGTATGCGTTGCGTATCGTAGTCAAGACAGTTTCGACTTGGTGTGCGCCACGTGATAGACACAACTGTTTCTCTTTAATCGTAAGACTGACTTGTCTATGTGAAACAAGATTGTCTAACTACAGTCGTGTCTCCAATGTGCGGTCGCACTAAGTGATTTTAATATTCGTCTCTGAGTGTATATTTGTAATATTGTAACGCTCGCACCATAAATCTCATAAGATGTAGAAATACACACAAAAACAAGTAAATAAAGGTTGTCCGCCATTACCATAACAGAATGGTCATGGGCGGAGAGGCAGGAACACTAAATCAAACGCGATTCACATCATGGAAGTCTGCAGATGAAGTCCCGTAGATGTACGAAAACGACCCTTTATCGTAAATGGGGGATAGTAACCCTGATCTAACCGAGCAAGCAAAATATCTTCTTATATATAAAAATGTATTTTCAAATGTGTTAGTCGCGCTAAAACTCGAAAACGGCTGAACGGATTGGGCTGATTTTAGTCTTAAAATATTCGTAGAAGTCCAGGGAAGGTTTTAAAGTGACACGAAGTTCACCGGGACAGCTAGCCTAATATATAAAATTCTCGTGTCACAATGTTAGATAGCATACTCCTCCGAAATGGCTTTACTGATTTTAACCAAATTTTATATGCCTATTCAGTGGGTCAGAGAATCGTCTACTAGGTACTTTTTATATTGATAAGTGCATTTGTTGAATAAATCATAGTAAATTATTACAACTCGAGACTGACGGCGACCATTGTTTGTGCGACGGGATAGCGATGGACGTTGCCATGGTGACATACTTATTTAGTCACTTCAATAAAATAATAATATGGGTGAAATACTTTATAAGGCAAAACAACGTTTGCCGGGATAGCTAGTGATAATATACAGTAGGACATCTTCGTGCTTCCGAAGAAATCGGGCACACATTTCACCGTGGGCTTAGATAGCTTGTTAGAAATTTTCTTAGAATGTAGGATACAATAATCGTTGCTGTAGGTGCTATCGTACCCGCAACTCTGCCATAAGCGGGGAGTGGAGCACCATGGGGTTTCAGTGAGTAGACCGCGGGGGAGTCCCAAGTACCCTGGCCAATAAAGTTAATCATTTCCCCATGTAAAAAAAGTTATATTACAATAATCTAGACACGCGTGTGTCCAGTCAAGTTCAAGCTTAGATGTGAAGTATTTTCCAGCGCCTTACAAATTCTGACCTTAATTCCTTGTGTTAGTCCGTAATGAGCGAAGGAAGCCACATAAAGTTACCAGTAACTATGAAAGTTATTTACCGTGCACCAAAATGATACGAACAATTTTTGTTCAATATTTTCGTTTGTGAACAAAAACTTTTAAATGCAAAATACGACAGCAATACTGGCATTAGTAAATATTTTTATCGCGTATACACGGCCTTAGAACGTGCCGTCAACAGTATTAAAAATTCAAATCGCCTGTTCGACCCGGCCGCGCAGTTCGGACTTTACGGTGTGAGAATAAATTAAATACTTTTAGCGTAGTGGAATTTCACTTTTATACAGAGTATAACAAAACTAAGTGACAATACTTTAGGGTGTGTATGTGTTCCTTGTAGAGAGTTCACTGTAAAAGTAGCAGCGCATTATTTATTTCACTTTTGTATGGGCAAGTGCCCCAGCGTCACGAATTTCCCCATACAGAAGTGAAAAAAAAATTTACTCTACGAGGAACACGTACACACCCTTAAATTATTATACTTAGTTTTGTTACATGTTATGTACCCTGAACCGGCATACTTTTTTAGACATATACGTTGTCCAGTTTCGGACCACATATTACTTAATATGTTTCGAAGCGTGGTATGAAACATCCATATGCTGTTTTTGAATTGAAAGAAACATGTACTAGTTTAAAATATTACAAAATGGCATAATAATACTTAAAAAAACAATCTATAATTAAATAGTCAGACGAATTTTGAAACCTATCGATGGTTCAAAAACAATTTTCCATGGCAACATCACGAATATTTTCGGAATGAATATGACATAGCTAACTAAACTGAATAATTTGAATGTTTGGGATTACTCGATTATGAAATAACAAATGCGTCAATTCGTAATTGTTGGCGTAATTCAACGTCCCAATTTCTCTAACAAAATTTGAACAGAATGTATGGAATTTGAGTTCATAATATTTGCGTTCGGAATGATGGCGTTCGAAATTTAAAATTGTATTTAATCTGCTATGTAGCCAAACTCCTAGCCATATAAAAATAAAAAGTTCCATTGACCTATAATTATTATAGGTCAAACAATAATTATTGTTACTATTAGGACGTTTTTTTACGCTCGTTTGTTTTGATATAAGCGCAAGTTGAACGCTCAGCAAACGCAAGGAAGCCGACACGTCTTAAACTTTATATCTGAAAAAACGCGATGAAAATGCGCAGAAGACGAGCGCATCAAAAACGCGCGTTGTCAGTGCGCAAAATATACGTCGTGTGGAAGGGCCCTTACTCATGAAAAATAGCTCTCGCGCTCTTATAATGTTCCTGTGAAATAGAGATGAAATGAAAGGGACAAAAAATTATACGTCAATGAATGTTACGAAACTATAATTTCACAATGGGGATAGAATTTTCAAAATTGTATACGGGTGAAGCCACGCTCAATAAATAGTCCCTCATATATGCAATTCCAAGATCATCTAAACTTATTCATTAAATTTCTGTCAAAGATTACGTAAGCTGTCAAAAGTTCTCAGCGCGAGTTGACAGGTCCATACAAATTTCTTACAACTTGATAATTAAGCGGTACGTGGGTAGTATTAAAACTTTCTCAGCACTCACGGAACACTTCTTTCAATCTGTCACAACTTGGTGACATAAGGTCCCTCTTTGGCACATTGGCAAATAATAGACACACATTTTGTAGATCTTGCACTACTATAGGTACTATATATTTTTGGTATCACACAATATTTTATGAGTGGTTGTGTTTTTAGTCTATTAGCTAATTGTATTTACAAATTACGTTGTATGATGAACAAATGAACGCTTATCTATTCTACTATATGTCAAAAATCAGTAAAGCCGTTTCGGAGGAGTACGCGGCCTAACATTTTGACACGAGAATTTTATATATAAGATAATGTCAAAAAATGATTTTGACATTATGTCGACAATATAAACACAGGAGAGTGAGATATCTCGTTGTACGCGCATGCTAGATGCACTGCGAATGCCCTTATCCTTAAAATGCTCACATAATAATATAATCTTAGAAGTTGTAAGTTGTAAATAAATACAGTAATATCACTAAAATTCGATATAATTATTACACCCTGATTTTCTATAAGGTTTCACAGAAAATCGTCGTGAAACCTATGTAATATATACCTACTCTATGACGCTCGTAACTCCTTTGCGCCAAAATTCGTTTATCGTGCAGGAACCGTACATTTTTCCGGTATAAAAAAATATTAGGTATGTCCTTTGCCGGGATTCAAAGTATCTCCATGCCTTTCATTACTTATGGATTCAGTGGTTTTTTGCTTGAAGAGGATTACCTCTTCTTTCTTTTTTTCTTTTCTTCTTTAAAGCACACTTTCGCATTTATAATCTTTTCTCTTTATATACATAAAATTCTCGTGTCACAATGTTAGTTACCGTAGTCGTCTGAAACGGCTTTACTGATTTTTACCAAATTTTGTATGCATATTCAGTAGGTCTGAGAATCGGCTACTGGCTACTATTTATATTGTTAAGTGCATTTGTTAAATAAATAATAGTAAATTATTACAACTCGAGACTGACGGCAACCATTATTGTTCGTGCGACGGGATAGCTAGTTGCCATGGTGCCATACTTATTTAGTCCCGGAAAACGACGTTTTCCGGGACAGCTAGTATTAGTATAGGTTCGTGTCAAAGGATGGGTCACATTCAAACAAACGAATAAAATCCACAATAACTTTAATGGAATAACATTTAACAAATATGGAGTGTAACAATAGGAACAAAGCGCGGACACTCAGAATTCGCTATCATTATTATTTCAAAGCGACTTAGTGTTCAGCTACGAAGCAATATAGCCGTTTGCATAAACTTCAACGGACTTCTATTAAGAGATTTACTGTGTCGACATTGGACAATATGGCGGATATTGGGTATTTTTTAAGCCATTGCATAGCTTTTATCGCGGGTTTTGAGCACGGTGACCAAATCAGAAAAACCCGTAACGAAAATAAACCTAACACCCTCCACTTTGATTTGCAGATTTCGACAGTTTGTGTGCGTGCGACTATACGTATGTGTGTAGAGTAGCTGCTAACGGAAAAGTATATCTTGCTTTATTAAATTATTTTATACTGTACTCGGCGAAACATGGCGGTAGCGGTCATTGACTCCCTGTCAAAAATTTGTCATTTTCTATATAAACCGCAATTGACAGTGAAGTGTCAGATGTTTTCAATCGCGGCTGTGTATAGAAAATGACAAATTTTTGACAGCGAGTCAATGACCGCTACCGCCATGTTTCGCCGAGTACAGTATAATAATAATTTAATAAAGCAAGAGATGTAGTCGTGTGCGTACAAGACAAAAAAACGAGGAATACGGCTTTTGCTGAACCAAAGATTTCCTGTGGTAGGATTGATCTTTATATCCCTAAGATGGGTTTACGATGTGGAGCCACCTGAATATTTCATGCAGGTGGGGGAGGGGGGGGGGGGGGGTTTAAGCTTTAACAAGGTATAAGGTCAATAACTGCGTGGGATTTTGGTATATAGTCGAGTTCGGTATCATTTTCGATTGAATCGAATGTTTAAATGCCAATTTTGGAATAATATTAAGATAAAAGATAGTAAAAATAAAATAAAATAAAAAATTTAGAATATATGATTTTCAACCAACGAAAACGCTGTTGACAGGGCTTAAATAATATAAGGAGGCTGATAGCCGCATTATTCTGCATGCCAAAGACATGGTGATGAATGGAGCAATAAACATATTAATAATACTAGACGTTCCGCGCGGCTTCGTCCGCGTAAATCTGAAATTTCACGGAAAACGTATATTTTTCACAAATTAATAACCCATGTCTCACGTAATCTACTATATATTCGTGTCAAATAACATAAAAATTGCTCTAGTAGTCTGTGAGATATTTAGCCCTTTCAAATAATTTTCCCCGTTTTTTTACATTTTCCTCAGTATCTTTGCTCTTATTGGTCTTAGCGTGATAAAATATAGCTTATAGCCTTCCTCGATAAATAGGCTATCAAACACTGAAAGATTTATTCAAATCAGGCCAGTAGTTCTTGAGATTAGCGCGCTATAGCGCGTTCAAACAAACTAACCAACAAACTCTTCAGCTTTATTTTCACATTTTCCTCTGTATCTTTGCTCCTATTGGTCTTAGCGTGATAAAATATAGGCTATAGCCTTCCTTGATAAATAGGCTATCAAATATTGAAAGATTCTTTCAAATCGGATGAGTAACTCTTGAGATTAGCGCGTTCAAACAAACAAACTCTTCAGCTTTATAATATTACTAGACGTTCCGCGCTGCTTTGCCCGCGTAAAATATATATTTCACAGACAAATTAGTCCACAATAAATAGCCTACGATCCTTCACGTTCCTACTTTTTATCTGTGCCAAATAACAGAAAAAATACTCCAGTAGTTCGTGAAATAAGCCCTTTCAAATAATTTCCCTCGTTTTTTCCACATTTTCCTCTATTTCTTCGCTTATATTAGTTTTAGCGTAATAAAATATAGCCTATAGCCTTCCTTGATAAATGGGCTATCTAACACTGAAAGAATTTTTCAAATCGGACCAGTAATTACTGACTCATACTAAGATTAGCGCGTTTAAATAATCCTAAAATGAATTAAGCATTCTTAAGTCATCCGAATATGGTACCGAACTTGGAATAGTACCATAATTAATGCCTCTATACATATTGAGACTCTGTTTTTCTCCAGAGCAGAAGCTGCTAAAATTTTTAAAAATTAACATCAAAAATCGCGGTGGCTCCACATCTTAAATCCATCCTTGGGCCATAAGGACCAATCCTACCAAAGGAAATCTTTGGTTCAGCAATAGCCGTATAATTTACCGTACACACGCAACTAATATTTTTGCGTTGAAATATTAATATGGATTTCATTTTAAGCCTTTGCAAAGTTCACATTTAAGTGATAGCTTACAGGGATAGCAATCCAATTTGAAGCCTAGTAAGTCTATGTTCCGTTTCGGAGCTATGAGAAATTATGTTTTAGATGAAACGTCTGGATACCAATCTGATGTGCAAACATGACCTGGAATTTTGTTGTTACCTGAATTTTGATATCAAACTAAAGCAAGTTAAGAAGCGGATTTGACTTTGCGTAAAACGAAATGCAGTTTCAAATAATAATAAAAATAAAAACATTTATTCAACATAATATATAATTATGCATTTCAATAAATTACAATAAACATCACACAAGAAAAATAGACAACATATTATATGGTTAAAATACAAAAAGTTATAGTAGAGTATGGCACCTGTTCAAGCTCAAACAGGTTACATGCACGGAAAATGACATAATTTGACTAGATTTTTTAATGAAATAACTGTATTTTAAAACGATAAAACCGACTTCAAAATTGTACGTAATTGAGTATTAAAACTCCCTATCTCCAAAACTACTGAACCGATTTTGATGAAACTTGCACTTTTCCCTAAGTTGAACAATACTTAGTACAACAAAAAAAGAATTAGTGAAAAAGGAATGGTAATTCCAGAGATATCATAAAAACATGTCATGAAAACATACATACATAGTACATACATACACTTTTGAAATTTGGCACATTTGTTCAGACGCTGATAATATAGACTAACATATTATCATTCGAAAATTGGGTAGTTCTGGAAATATTATATACATACGCGTCGAATTGATAACCTCCTATTTTTGAAGTCGGTTAAAATGTACTGTTCCCGTGAATTAAACGAGAATCAAAACATCTTGTATTAGCATTTTTTAAAAGATGTTAAAAATTGTCCCAATTAGCAGTATGCAGTTGAACAAAATACAGCAAAAAGTAACATGTGGTTTGGTAAAAACAAAATTGGTGAAAATTTAACGGTATCAAAATTCTTCCATCCAATACGTGACATATGGCATTCTGAGTGTGACGTAGAGAACTATTTATCTGCCGTCCAATTTTAATTAAAATTCACTTTGATGCGATTAATTTGCTCCATTTTTAGGGTTTTGAGTTGTAAATTGTGTAAATTGGTAACAAATTCACCGTATTATGTTTTCTGATAATATTATTTTCCTTACTTGTATTTGGAATATTTATTGCTATTTTTGGGTTAACACAGCCTTTATTGCAGTGATTTTTCTTACGATTATTTAGCCCTCGGTAAGTAGCGGAATCAATAAAAATCCTGTCTTATTACATGCCTTTAAGACAAAGGAAAAAGCTCTAAGCATGTGTAGATTAATAAGTAATTTTTTACCTTCTAAATACATAACAAAAGAGATGTATTATATTTTCAGAATTTCGTTTTGTAAGTTTAAAAACGATGTCGAAATTGCTCGTCAATTGAGCGCGACGGAGTCGGAGGTGCAAACGCGTAACAAAGGGTCTGTCAGTTACGTGGCTGAATGCACTAGATTGATTGATGGCTGATAGCGCGCTCGAATAGCTTCTTCTATTTACGTTACAATTTTCTATCTAAACAAAAAAGGTGATTGTAACAATAATTGAAGTCAAGTTTTAGATATTTTTAGATACGCCAAATTATTCTCCCTTCAATATCCAACATACTAATATTATTAATCCGTAAGTGTGTCTGTCTGTAACGACTTTTTCGACATCGAAATTTGGCATGGAGCTACTCAGAGTCCCGGAAAAAAGACATAATATGATGCTTTTATCCCGGAAAAATGTTAGGTTCCGCGCGATATACGAATTTGTCTCAACTAAGTTGCGGGTCTCATCACTCTCATCTAGTAATATACAAATTTGAAAGATATAGTTTGTCTGTATGTAGCTTTGACGCTTAAAACCTCGAGCTGATTGAAATGGAATTTTCTACGGAGATACTTTTTCTAATCATGTTATGGCTACGAATAATATTGTGGCAATTTTTGGTTACCGCATGATACCGACATTAAAACTTGAGCATTCTAATATCATACTAGATGACCTGACCTGACCCGCAATTCTGTTGCGCCATAATTTGCTTATCGCGCGGGAACCGTACATTTTTCCGGGATAAAAAGTATCCTATGTCCTATCCCGGGACCCAAAATACCTTTCGGCAAAAGAGGTTCAGCGGTTTAGGCGTAATGAGGTAACAAACAAACGGACTTTCGCATTTATAATATTAAGTATGGATTAAGCCATAAAACTTAATTTTAACAATAGTCGCTGATGAAAGATTTAACTGATAATTTTTAATTTAGAATGCAGCTTCGATTTGGTCATTAAAAGTCGATTATGGCGCGAATATAGCCTCCCAATTGCTTTTCAATTAAGACGAGAACTTGAGTCAGTCTCTCCAGCGAGCTGTAACTACATAAATTATCTAGGTTACTGACCGCCTAACACAGCTATCCTCAACCCGCGGGCCGTATGCGGCTTGCCAGGACTGTATCGGTGGCCCGCGTGATGTTAAACTATTTTAAAATTCACGCCCACCGGCAAAGTAATGTAAATTCGTTGTGGAAGTCTTGAGTTTTTTTCACTTTCAAATCGTTAATTTTGAAGAGCGATATTTTTTAACCCAATTTTTTGTTGCGGCCCGCGACACCAAGATCAAAACGTGTTTGTGGCCCGCATGAAAAAAATGTTGGGGACCACTGCAGGTCTCACCTAGACTGTAGACTAGCAACTGAGAGATATCCCAGACGAAAAAAGTGAAATTATTTTCCATATATTGTAGCATTTTTAAGGTAAATTATTAGATGTTGTGTAAATGTTTTTGTATATTTATTTGATGGTAAAGTTTTTCATTTCTTTACTATCAAAAAGTAAATTTTGTTAAAATACTGTGTTTAGTTTTAAATTTTACATCTATCAACTTATTTGGTAAAAAATCACAAACATTTAAATTGTGTCAGTGCCATACGCTAAGGCATATTGCCAGTGATATGCGAATGGGGGTAAAAATGGGGTGAATTGGGGTGAATGGGGTGAATTCATCGAACCCTCCGCCGTCAGCCTTCAATTATTCAGAAGGAATGTTTGACAGCTTTTTATTAATTCACATATCACCCTCCGACTGAAACTTTTTCAATTAAGAAGAGCGATGCTGAAATTCAAAAATAATTTGGCGAAACTTATCATCATCAGCGCTTGCTTGGTTTTCTTAGAGGCCGTAATATTAATTGCGGTAGGACACCAGCCATTATTAAAACTAAAACGTCCCCGATTTTGTTAGCCCCAAAAAACCCTAGGAAACTTTAGGAATTATGCAATGTAGCTTCTAGTTGTTTTCGGTATTCCGTGGCTAATTATTCTTCACCTTTGACTTACGTTTAGCATTTAGCATAGTTTTTACTTATTTAAGGTGAACGCAGATTTGGCCGCACCGCACGCACCGCAGTCGCCGCATTTCGAATTCTTTATATGAAGTTATAGGCAAGCTCGCATACCTACCCGCGCCGCAGTCTTCGCAACTTCTACATTCTTTATATGAAGAATTCGAAATGCGGCGACTGCGGTGCGTGCGGTGCGGCCAAATCTGCGTTCACCTTTATAGTGTTTTGTTGGCGTCAAGAAGTCAAGTTTCGTTTGTAAATAACAATTTTTCATTCATTTTGAGAAAGTATCAGCTTTCTCTCAATTCCCGCTTTCCCGCTTTCCCGCTTAGCCTCGATACGAGGAAATCAAGGTTTCCCGACTACACCGGATGAGGCTCAGTCGTAATGAAATAGCCGCTTTGCAACCAATCCAGGATGAAATCAAAGATTAACGGTTTACGAAGGTGTCTGATCGTATTTTTTTTCTGATTTGAAATTTAAAGAGATACTTTAGAGCTCGAAACTGCTGGACAAACTTGTTCTTAATTTATAATCATAATATCAAATCTAGAAATATTTAAACAGTGAGTTTTTTTTTAATTCTAAATTCACAAACATAAAGTATTACTTTGGCTTATCTTACTTAAAGTTTTTCTCGTCCTGTTCATTTTGAAAACACACGAAAAACGAAATTTTAACTGATGAGTAGTAGCAAGTCGCAAATTATTTTTATTTTATTTTGTCAACGATAATGACTTTATTATATTATTTTTCTAGACAAAATACAATCAAATTATTCTTTATTATTATCAAATCTTATTTCAAAGGCTCACTTTCGTTACTAAATTTCGTATATCAAGTAATATAAAAGAAACAAAACTCATTTATCCGTAGTAAATTTTTCAGTGTATTTTTAGTGTATTCTTTTATTGTTTGTGGTCTAGATATAATCTGAGTTAAAGCTTTGTTTGTTTCAGTCTAGACAAGATTGAAAGCTTTTCAATACACTTTTTAATTTTGCTTTTCTCATTCCTATAATCGATTGGGGAATAAACTTAAATTACTACAAGACAGAGTATTTTTTGCTCTTAAGGTGACGCCGCGTTAAGGTAAAAAATCGTTTTGGATATATTTTCTCATAGAAAACAAGAAATGGAACAGCAAGAAATAAAATGGGCGTAAGCGACAAAATGGTTTTTGTCGCGTAATTTAAAAACCATAAATATATTTCATATAAGCTATGGGCAAATTATAGTGTATGCTTGAACTAATCTATGTAGGTATAAATTTTGAAAGCTTATATCACTCTCCTCTGTTGGCAAAATTAGAATCCCTGTTTTTACAGAGGTCTTTTTGATTGATTATTCTGTGTTATAAAAGTTGACCAATCGTGTTATGCTGTGGGTAATTCAAAGATAAAGACATGATGAATACTGACAATGAACTTTAATTTCTTAGCTTTAGTCATTGTTGAGAAAAATCGATATCGCTGCAGCCAAATTATCAAGGCATCACATTAAATACCGTCTGCAGTGAACTTATTTCACTGTTATTATACTAAAAACCTAGTTACTACATTATAATGTTTGTCTCAAAAAGTATAGCATAGTAGTGTCCAAACTATATTAAAAATGCGAAAGTGTGTCTATCTGTTATCTAACCGCTGAAACGATTTTGCTGAAATTTGGTATGAAGATAATTTGAGTCCTGGGAAAGGACATAGAATACTTTTTATCTCGAAAAAATGTACGGTTAATCCAGAGCCTAAACAACTATGTCGATATTTAACATGGTTATAGTTCACTAGATTTTCCGTGAAGAACTAACAAACATACATCTAAAACCCTTTTGTGATTCTTGAGCCTACAAACAAATTGAAAGACTAAATTTTGCGTCTCCATAAAACTTCTAATTCGTACCAAAACACGAATCTCGCCATGAGTACTCCAATTAAGTTGGTGTCTCGTTTCATTAGGGGTGGCAAATTCAGCTTCTTCTCATTGGTTTTGCTCAGCTGGATGTGACGTTGCTGGCAGCCCTGCTGTTCTGTTAATTAGTCCTACCTTACACCTTACAACAATCAAAGGGGATCATGTACGTACACCTTAATTAAAATCTTAATCAATACCATTGTTGCGGTCTCTTTAGATTTCAGTATCATCACCATTTAATTACGCCTTGATATCATCGACATTATCATCGTTGCAAGCTGCTGAACCGGCAAACGTTGTTTTGCCATAAGTAGTTATAATAAAACATGTTAACCGATTCTCAGACTTACTCGATTTGCCATCAAATTCTCAACCTAAATATTATAATATTTCCTGCCGTTTTTGAGGAGTTTGACAACTAACACCGCAACATAAGATTTTATAATATTATAACAGAATAGAACTTTGAAACTGTGGAGGAGGCTTCAAAATGACGCGTATGACGGTATTCTTATAATATTATATCGTTTCAATAATTTGAAATTAAATGAAATTATTATTTTTAACAAAAAATTAAAACCGACTTCCAAGATAAAAACAATAATAACATTAATATGAATTAAAAAGTATTAAATATTTTTTCCTATCTAATAGTGCCTTTTTCCGAATTCGGCTAAACCTCAACTATTTCTGTACTCAATCTTCATCATTTTGAAGTCGGTACCAGATATAGCTGAATCTTCAGTTCTCTGACAGAATATTTTAAACTTTTGGAACTGGCTCCGACTTCAAAATTATGAAGATTGAGTACAGAAATAGTTGAGGTTTAGCCGAATTCCGAAAAAGGCACTTTTAGATAGGAAAAATTATTTAATACTTTTTAGTTTATATTAATGTTATTATTGTTTTTATCTTGGAAGTCGGTTTTAATTTTTTGTTAAAAATAATAATTTCACTCTTTTTAGTTACACTAGTAGGTAAATCATCGCATTTACGTTAATCTTATTACAATTTGTTAAGAGTCACAACTCACACTCATAAAATATATTATCAGTGAAGTGAACATGTGCTAGGTAATTTAATAATTTTAATGCTTCAAGCCCCAAGCGGTCACCGGCGACTGCGATAACAATAGAAAGGCTATTGTGTTTCGTTTTTCCACGATCGAAGGATCTATCAGATAATAAAAAATTGTATAAACTTGGATAGACGCACGTGCTGCGCGGCGCGCGGCGGCGACGCCGTCACCTCTGCGGCGCCGACCGCCGTGTATAAACAGCCTATTGGTGTTATACAGTACATAATTATTATTATTGTATGAATACCTATGCCTGGTACTATTATCTATTCTGTGCCATGAGACATTGGTGACCTTAACACGACGTGGTAATGATGATGATGATGATGATGACGTTGATGATGATGATGAATATGAATTGCATAGTAGCATATGCTTTCTGTTCTTAAAACAACGCCAAAACTCCCAAACATAAGGAGTCAGGAGTTCTCTCAGCATCTTCGAAACCATGACCTTGACCCAATATTTGACTTTTTGGTAGCATATTCTTAGTACACTTCACAAAAAACCAAAATCACCATATGTTTCCATATAAATTTTGAGGAGTTCCCTCGATTACTCATGGTTTCCATCATCAGGTCACCACTTTTGTGAACATGGTACCAAATTGGAGTAAAACCTAATACAACGAAACAAAAATTTCGAAAATCGGTTCACAAACGGCGGAGTAATCGTTGAACATACAAAAAAAAATGCACAGCCGAACATATAACCTCCTCGTTTTTTGGAAGTCGGTTAAAAAGATAATTTAACTCGTAAATGAAAATATTGAAATTACTTTCTTTCGCATCGAAAATTATGAAGATTAGGTATATTATATTCAACAGGGCCCGAGGGGTAAAATGTTGAGACGACTTTGGCCTACTTCTACAGGTGGCACTCCGGCGCCCATCCCACCCATTAAGAATTTCACGGCGGCTAAAACAACAGTCTGAAATAACGGGCGTGTCCTATTTTTTAACAGCAGCTTAACAAGATTCTAATGCATCATCATCATCATCAGGCTGTTGGGAAGTTTCGCGTGGAAGATTTTTTCTTCCATTGTAAGACTGGACGCCCGCAACTCCGTTGCGCCAAAACTCGTTTATCGCGCAGGAAATGTACATTTTTTCGGGACCAAAATTATCCTATGTCCTTTCCCGGGACTAAGTATTTATATGCCAAATTTCAGCAAAATCGGTTCAGCGGTTTGGGCGTGAAAAGGTAACAGACTGACAGACAGACACACTTTCACATTTATAATATTAGTATGGATGTGCATGCATGGGTTATTGAATGTTTCATACCTGAATACAACAACCTGAAGAAAACAAGAATACCAGACTAAATTATATATTAAGACAAAGCTAAAGCGGGCAGTGCACTCCGATTTAATGAAAAAATGTATGACTATACTTAGAGCGAGGCCATATTCCTTCGTTGCGCTGCGATGCGTCGCCGCAGCGGCGATTCTTCTACGTTGTATATAGCCATCCGAGAAATCGATTAAGGGTCAATTCAGATCGCAACGCGACGCGTAGATGCATTTCTAAAGTATGGATTTGACAGATTTAGAAGACACGCTCACGAAATCTGTCAATTCAGTACAAATTTAGAAATGTATCCACGCGTCGCGTTGCAGTCTGAATAGACCCCAGATGGCGGACTAGCATTATTCGGTCAGGTTGTGTCAATGTGGTTGTCATAATCTGCAGACTAAGTTTGTCATAATCTGACCAAATTATCAAGGTCCGCTTTCTGTCTATTGTCCTCTGAGAGTGCGTAATATATTTTTATCAAATGCCAAATTGATGTGTTGCGTAATTGGACATTATGATGTTTGACGTGACATCGCCTTGAAGATGGAAATATGCGGCCTATTTGATTCAAAATTGGTTATAATGATTTTACACGTTGTGATGCAGTGTTGGTTGGCGCGCGTTGTCGCGATGGGGTTGTGACATGCGTCAGCGGCTACGGAACGGAATAATGGCGCATTTTTACTGGTCGATAGAGCCCGCATGCGGGGTGCGGGAGATTTCTGAAACGCATGCTACGACCAATAACAATGCGCCATTAGTATTGTCAATTAGTTGTCATAGACTCCCCGCATGCTGTATACCGTACGAGTTAACGACTAATGAAAATACGCCCTAAGAGCCAGTCTTTCCGTTCCGTCGCCGCAACGCACCGCAGCACAACAGAGAATTATGGCTTCGCTCTTAGCCAATAGGGTTTGGATTAGTTCGTGCAAATTTAATTCGGCCCCAAAGAGCGAAACATAATATAACTGTTTTATAGTATTGTTTTACTTAATCCGGGGCCGCTCCATATTTCTATTTAATCCAGGTCTCACCCAAGCCTTTATGATTTTTAAAACAGGACACGTATAAAATATCCCCTTTTCCAGAACTTTCTTCGATGAGCTAAATAATTCGTGATCGGAATTGTCGGAGTTTTTTATTGAATAAAGTAGGGTCTGATTGGGAACATGAGCAGAGTTAGCGTAGGACTTTTAAACTTTAGCATACGAGTAGTAAATGGTCTGTTAAATTATTAAATGGAAAAATAAATACAAATAATATTTACTAAGAACAATCAAATTAAGGTGTGGAGGACTGCAAAAATGCCTTAAAAGATAATCTTAAGAATTAAACTGCTACTGATGAATTGAAAACAGGCCTTTATTCTTATTCCTTATTTGTAAAGAAAAATTGATTTTCTTGTAAGTATAAAATTGAAATTAATACCATCTTTAACATTAAAGAAACAAAACAGCTATTAACAATCTTTTGATAGCCTGATTGTAATGTATTCAATAAATATTCATAGAAATAATCAAGCTATAACGAAGTTGCGGATTAAGCCCATCCTTTGATGAAGATTACGCTATTTCAAAGTTTATCCATATTTAACTCAATTGTCACCAAGCCTTTATCGTTTGTTATCTTACCTACACTAAACAGTTTAATCGGAAAATTAGCATTGCCTCCGAAGGATATTATGCCAAATATCTTGAGATACCAACTTTGGTATCGAGTTCCGAAGGCTTCCTACGCTAAATTGGATAACAGCGGATTTCGTGATACAACGTAGGAAATAATTTCATAGTGCGTATGTATAATATGCACATATTATAAGTCACCCTTCCTTTACTTTCATGCACGATGACTGATGGTCACTGATACGAATGGCGAGAATAAATGAGATATCATTTTTTGAACGAAAAAAATTATACAGAGCAATAGGGTGTGACTTTTTTCAGATCTCACGCCAAATTAGTCTCTATCCTCTGATACTATGGCGTTGTTTATATCTCCAATTATAGTACTTTAAGTCCTCACTGTGAGAAGTAACAAAAACTTCACCTTTTGATGCATGAATACATGAAATGCTTGTGTAGTCTGCATAACCTAACATTGGAAACAACATTTTTGTACTCCAACTTCACTATACGGTGCATATCGATACATCCAAGCATTTGTTCCAAAGTAGGTTTTTAGAAGACTTTACAGAAATGTTTTGTGCGTAAAGAGGTCGGGCGCTAAACGAGCACAAGTCCCAACCTCCATTCATGTGAGACCCACGGCACTGTGTCAGCCGACACTAGGGTTGCCAGATTACAGCATATATTTAAGAGACCTAAAATATATTATGATCTCGAAAAACGAACGAACCTCTGCATCTAAATATAATAATAATTATATAACTCAAAGGTGACCGACTGACTGACATAGTGATCTATCATGGAACAGCCCAAACCACTGGACGGATCGGGCTGAAAGGTATGCAGGTAGATGTTATGACGTCGGCATCCGCTAAGAAAGGATTTTAATCAATGCTAGCCCCAAGGGCATAAATTTTAAACCGATCGGGCCGAAACTTTGATACCTAATTAATAATATTGCTTCTTAAAGCGAGCGAAGCCGCGCGCAAAAGCTAGTATTATTATAAATTTCGTGCAACTGAAAAGATAGTTCTAGTCGAAAAAAGAATATTTCACTAATCTAATATATATAAATCTCCTGTCACGATGTTTGTCCGCGATGGATTCCTAAACTACTTAACCGATTTTAATGTTTTTTTTAAATGTGTGCTTTTTTCCAACTTGAGAGATAGGATAGCTTAGATCTTTAATTATAGTCGCAATTTTATTTTATTGCAAATTATTTGTCTATAAAGAGCGACCATTGTTTATGCGACGCGGGTCACGGGATGGCGATGGACGTTGCCATGGTGACATACTTATTTAGTCACTAATTTAATAAAATAATACGGGCGATATACTTTATCTATACATATAATAAAACTGTAGAAATGAAGATTCTGTACATTAAAGATATTCAAAAAATAATAAGCGGAGGGTGTCACTACATCGCCATAGAAGCCAAAAATGTGGTCAGTTTTTTTGTCTGTCTGTCTGTCTGTCTGTCTGTCTGTCTGTCTGTATGTTTGTTCCACTATCACACGAAAACTACTGATCCGATTTGAATGCGGTTTTCGCAGATATATTTGTCTTCTTCCAACTTAACATCTAGTGTATAAAAAAATTCTCCCCACCCCTCTAAAGGGACGAAAGAAGGGGTCAGATTTTGTATAAGACTTTTTGCTGTAACACGAAAACTACTGATCCGATTTGCATACGGTTTTCGCAGATATATTTGCCTTCTTCCAACTCAACATCTGGTGTATAAAAATAACCCCATCCCTCTAAGGGGACCAAAGAGAGGGGTCAGATTTTATATCAAACCTTTTTCTTTAATGGACTTACTTCATATTATTAACCGCTTTTCCAACTTAACATCTGGTGTATAGAAATTTATAGGGGTAAGATTTTGTATCAACAGCTGAAGAAGTAGAAATACTTTAAATGGCAAAACAACGTTTGCCGGGACAGCTAGTATAATAATATGGCAAGGAAACGTTTGCCGGGACAGCTAGTATTTTTTATATAAAATAGTCATTAATTAAATACTGTATCAGTATATTAATGACTATTCCGAATTTTATCTAAATCGGTCCAGTTGTTTCGAGTACTTTATAAAAATGTAAGAAACAAATCTTTCCTGTTTCTTATTAGATATAAATAAAATAAAAAGCCTTTTATTTGTTCCTATTCCAAAATTACAAATTACATTTTTAAATCAGCAATAATTATGACAGAAAATTCATTTACAATATTTCATAAATTTCAGAGATTATAGCAATTTAATAATTAAATTTTTTTCTTATTAGATATTATAGCAGTTTAAGCCCTACGTAAACATTGCGTCTATGTAGTATGTATGAAACAGCAGGCAATTTTTAATTTGTCTTTCCGAACGTATGTAGGTATTAATATTTAAAACTTAAAAGTATCTGAATCAAAAATGTGTATAATATTAGGGAAAACTTAAAAGTATCAGAATAAAAAAATGTGTATAATATTAGGGGAAAGAACCTTGCATAGAAATATCGTAGCTTTGCTGGTAACGAAACGAAACAAACTTGCCTTTTTCGCATGTAAAAAATACCTAATTTGAAATGCACGGTGGCCCCTACGGCGCGAACTAGAAACACTCGGAATTGAAATTCTACAGCGGGCACGAAATTCTAGGATACACAAGTCCGAAATTCTACGATATACGAGAATTCCTGTGCGAACAAATGTTGGTTTTTCTAAGCCTTTCCCTGTATTTGGTGCATTATTTTTAACCCCGACGAAAACTGGGGTGTTGTAACACCTCAGCTTACGTGTCAAACTTATAAGTTCATCTATCTGGCATCGTATCATCCAGACGAGTGGGCTACTATGTAATTTTTTAAGTACTTAGGTTATGAGTTTTTTTTTTTTAATTTAGAACTGGATGACCCGATGGACTTCGTGTAGGTATTATAAACCTTCCCTGGACTTCAACATATTCTAGACTGAAATTAGCCAAATTGGTTCAGCAGTTCTCGAGATTTAGCGAGACTAACAAAATTGGAAATTCATTTACATAGATTATACATTAAGGCTTAGTACAAACAATCTTATACACAAACGGTATAATTTACAATCATACGCGATCTTATCTTAACATTTACAAATTCCTGGCAATATATTTCCAAGATTAAGGTAACAAAGCCCTCGTAGATATTTGTCTTTGTCCCCGCCAAGAATAAATTCGGTAAAAAACAGCCGAGATTAAAACCGCTAACGTTTTACAACGTGCTTGTAAGCGGGCCCCTAGACGATCAATTTTATTGTGCAATATTATTGAATGTTTACTGTTTAATCCTTCGATCGCGGATTCTTGGAAATCTATTGTTATTCTATTGTTGTCGCGGTCACCGGTGTCCTTATGGGGCTTGATAGGTTAAGGTAATATTGAAAATCGTGCGCCTTTCAATCTTAATGTCAACTAAATTGTACAATAAAATATTGCCCGATATTATTGTAGGTGGTAATAAGGTTAGGCTGCCTTAGAAAACGAAAATAAATTCAAAAATATTTAAGAATAAATTATCATTTAAAGGATTATAGCTATTTAACCGAGCTTTGCTCGGTATTCGATAACACACGAATAAAATGACATTTTCTAATAATCGGCCAACTGCGAGTCGGACTCGCGCACGAAGGGTTCCGTACCGTTATAGAGCAAAATTGGCCAAAAATTGTGTTTTTTGTATGGGAGCCCCCCTTAAATTTTTATTTTATTGAAATATTATTATGAATTATTAAATAACACATATATTTAAGGCCTTTGTGAAAATTTCAAGTGTCTACCTGTTGCCATTATTGATATCGAGCAAAAAAGGCTAAAAAAATCATGTTTGTTGTATGGGAGCCCCCCTTAAATATTAATATTATTTTGTTTTTAGTAGTTGTTGTTATAGCGGCAATAGATATACATAATCTGTGAAAATTTCAGAAGTCTAGCTATAGCGCTTCTTGAGATACAGCCTGGCGACAGACAGACAGACAGACAGACGGACAGACGGACAGACGGACAGACAACGAAGTCTTAGTAATAGGGTTCCGTTTATACCCTTTGGGTACGGAACCCTAAAAATGATTCCTAGCTAGATCGATTTATCGCCCCCGAAACCCCCTATATACTAAATTTAATGAAAATCGTTGGAGCCGATTCCGAGATTCCAATTATATATATATATATATATATATATATATATATATATATATATATATATATATATATATATATATATATATATATATATATATATATATATATATATATATATATATATATAATTGGAATCTCGGAATCGGCTCCAACGATATATATATAACAAATTGACTCATATTGACACTTGTAGTGACTTATGATATTTGGTCAGTTTATTTCAAGCTCCGCGACCACGACCAATATTGGTTTTGACATAACCCAACCAAATAAAATAGATCCTCCATCTGCCTATGAAGCGAATTTTTCGATAGAGCATTATCATTTTTGGCGTCGACTTTGAAACTATTTTGACAGGGAATGCCCATTGAATCTCAAGTACAAAATAAGATTGGAAATGCCTCCGGGGAAATATCTAAATAGTTTCCTGTTTATTTTCAGTCGACGGAAATTTACGGTACAGCAATTTCGGGTATCATTCTGTTTTGATAGAAGCCTGCCGAGGGTCGACGCCCTAGGGACATGACGTCATTAAAAACGTACGACCTTTTTGGTGCTAATTGTGAATTTACTAGATGACGACCGCGACTCCGTTGGGCCTCGTATATCGTGCGGGAACCGTTCATTTTTTCGGGATAAAAAGTATTCTTTGTCCTTTTCCTGGACTCAATGTCTCTCTATACCACAGCAGACAAAATATAGTTATACTATAAATGTTTTAATCACACTATGAATTAATTCTGCCCAAAAGAAGGATAACATTGAATCCATTTCCATACTAATAATATTATAAATGCGAAAGTGTGTCTGTCTGTCTGCCCAAACCGCTGAACCGATTTAGCTGTGGTATAGAGAGACATTGAGTCCAGGAAAAGGACAAAGAATACTTTTTATCCCGAAAAAATGAACGGTTCCCGCACGATATACGAGGCCCAACGGAGTCGCGGTCGTCATCTAGTAAATTCACAATTAGCACCAAAAAGGTCGTACGTTTTTAATGACGTCATGTCCCTAGGGCGTCGACCCTCGGCAGGCTTCTATCAAAACAGAATGATACCCGAAATTGCTGTACCGTAAATTTCCGTCGACTGAAAATAAACAGGAAACTATTTAGATATTTCCCCGGAGGCATTTCCAATCTTATTTTGTACTTGAGATTCAATGGGCATTCCCTGTCAAAATAGTTTCAAAGTCGACGCCAAAAATGATAATGCTCTATCGAAAAATTCGCTTCATAGGCAGATGGAGGATCTATTTTATTTGGTTGGGTTATGTCAAAACCAATATTGGTCGTGGTCGCGGAGCTTGAAATAAACTGACCAAATATCATAAGTCACTACAAGTGTCAATATGAGTCAATTTGTCTGATTGTACTATCAGAGAAGTTGATTCATAGGCAAATGGCGGACCTGCGTAATTTGGTCGCATTATGTCAAACCTATTCGACAGATCACATCTCATTCGATGGTACATTAATTTACTTTTAATTCTGTGTTATGTTATGTTAAAAATTAAACCTTTTACAAAATATTAGTGTGTCTAAAACAGGTACCAGTGCCTACGTACGTACGTTTAATAATTTTTATTCCTTTAAGTCACTTTGGGTGGGAGAACTAAATGTTCCTATGTTTTTTACATTAAGGGTCAATCTGACCCCAACGCGATGCGCAGATACGTTCCTAAAGTATAGAATTGACAGACTTGCATGACGTCGCACGGAAGTCTGTCAATTCAATACAAATTTATAAATGCATCTACGCGTCGCGTTGCGGTCTGCGGGGCTAAAATGGTTCATTTGGAGAATCATATTATGAATCATAACATGAATTCTTTTTTTTAATCACATAATTGACACTGTCTTGGCAATTCAGATGTCTAAATTCGTACTAATTAGAAATTCGTGAGTTTGACAGTTTTGACAATTCATTTTATTAATTGATTGAGAAGAATTGCTAAATGTGACCATATTTTTAGCCCCGCTTAACTCTGAACTGACCCTAACGCTATAAAAATCCTAAGATGAGTTTAGAGACTGTTAACATAAAACGGAAATCTTCTATCCAAACTTTCGTCTACAGAATTATCTCTTTCACTAACATCTCCGGTATGTAAGGAGCTCAAGTTTAGGACAATTTGCATCTCATTGTCGGATATTACTGTAACTTATAAGTTATAACTGTACCCCTTTATATTAGGACTCAAACACGATAACATTTATTGCTTACCCCTATATACTGTATACTGTACTAATAATCTCTACAAAATTATAAAATATTACTCTGTGCCCCACGGTGTTATATCCACGCACAGTGTGATAAAAACCTCGATTTTGTTTCACCGCGTTTTTCTTTCAAAATACTATAGTTGATAGCTATATAAACATTAGAGTAAAACTCCGAGATCGATATTGTTTGTAGTTATTTTTTTAAAAAGTGTCAAAGTTGGCGTTTTTTCGGGTCAAAAATTTGCATAAAAATTAATTAAAAAAAAACTAATCAAGTAACATTAATTTTGTTTATACCAATTGAACAAGCACTTAATACTTTACTTTTTCTCCAAATTTGGTTAACCTACTATGATCAAGTAGGGAGATATTTATTTATTTAATAGTTTTAGTTTTTCATTTTTAATTTCGCGATTAGATCGAATTAGAAAAAGTTTTAAGCATGAAACGATAGTGTGAGTAATCCTTTATCAATGTTTTTAAAAATCACACTCTAATAACCTCTGTGTCAGAAGTTATATCCAATTCAATTTTTTTTTAATAAAAATTCAGATTTTTTATACCTAGGGTTGTCACTAAAGTTGATATTTTATTTTCCCCGACTACATCAGAAGGTGATTACTGATTATATACTATTTGAGCATATAAAAACATTAGTTTACGTTATATTTTTTCACTTTTTAGATTTTTTATTATTAGACCTACCTAAACGTGATCTTGATATTTTTTGTATAGGATATCGATTGCGAATTTGCATATCAACCGGATATAAATCAAACAAGAGACCTTTAGTGACAACCCTAGGTACAAAAAATCCGAATTACCCCCTTAGGGGGGAAATTAGGAAATTAATGTTTGCTTTCGCTGGTTTTCAATATTAAAAATTATAAACAGACACATTTTCTTGTTTTTTTAGATAAAATATATTACATTATTAGCAGTATTCGCAGTAGACAGTTTAATAGTAGTGCTGGCAGTACATATTTGGAGCAAAGAAACTTTTATATCAGTACATTTAAACCGACTAAGACGGATGGGTTTAAAACAGTATTAAATTCTCAACGCCCGCTCAGAATTTAAATTAGCTTTAGAATTATTTATTGCACCTAGATACTGACAGTGTCTACGAATAAATTGCTGCCTTGCAATGTTTTGTTATCCTATCGTTATAGTTAGGTATCTGTCAACAAGGCCCGCAGGGCTATCACGTAGCGTAGTAGTAGTAAAAATAGCGATCAACAATCCACTAGCAATAATCGTGCGAGCGATTGCTGGATATTCGGAACGTGCACGTCAGTAGTGACATATTTCAAATAAAGTTTTGTGGGCATGTGTCAAAAAATAAACAACAAGAGTTTGTTTATTTTGTAAATATTATAGCAAATAAAGTATATCTAGAACAATTATTAATGGTATTTGGGTTATATTTAGTTAAAAACTACTTGTGGAAAATAAATATAATCATAAAAACCTGGTTTTGAGAGTGTAAAACACTCAATAAGTTTCAAGGCCCAATCTATGCTAAAATGAAATAAATTGTTGTTAGCAGGACATGTAAGGGATGTTGAAAAGCAAAGAACTAATGGCAATGTTATTTAATACGAGCCAATATAATTCGCCGAACATCGGTGACTTTAGCACCCTATAAAACAAGTTCAAACGTAAGTACTCAACCAACCAAAAAACGTAACTAAACATTTGGATAAAGCAAGTCTAAACATTTTATCCATTCTTACAGATATATAATAATGATCGGGTTGTTGCTGGAGTAAAATGCAGCTGCGTTTATAACCAGAGCGGCAAGTGCAAACATATTGCTCCTTTAATCAGTAACAAAAATACGAGCAATACTTTATACTGGAAAAAAATTTATGTAATGTTTTTAAAAATCTTGTTTTTATTTATTAGTTACAACCTTAATACTCTTGAAGAAAATCGGAGTCTATAAATTTACTAAAACACTGCAAACATTCTTGATGTTTGTGAGTCTTTGCATTAATACACTTTCAATCAATGAGTTCCTAAAATAGTAACATAGAATATCATTGCTTTCAATATGGATTCTTACTCGAGCAATATCATAAGTCATTTCGGTTTCCTCTTGAGAGTACTCGTTTTGTTTTGCTCAAAATGGGGGCATAATAATTTTAACTTTTTTACCCCTTTCATCTAAAACTTGCTTACTTGAAAAACCTTTTTGATTCAAAACTCTATCTCCAGCTTCTAAAAGATCAGTTAAACCAGTATGTTGTATCTGGTTTATCTTCATATTTTGTGAGTCACTATTTCTTCCACCTAATATTTTGGATTTAAATTAAATATTCTATGAAACTATCACTGCAAGTTTTGTCGTCGGGATTTGGAGACCATGGTGATCCATCATTCATCAACACTAAAATAATAGTTAGGTTCTCAATTAATATCTTTATAAAATGCAACTCAAATAAAATTGACTTGACTGATAATCCAATTTTAGGTTATATCGAATCACATACTTTTTCATTTTTACAGCAGCTATCCATTTATATCTGATCTAATTTCCTAGTGGATTTCCCATTAAATTTGTATACTGACTACCTATTTCTGCTGTTATTTTTGCAGTCTACGATACAAAAACATTTAAGACCAATTTCTAAAAATTTCGAAACAAGATTGACAAGTTTGTTTGACTATTAGCTGAGCCTCTTTTTTTGCATATTTTTGCCGCGGCAAGCGCGGCAATCGCTTTCTTTACCCCCTCCACCCACTTCACACGCTCCGAATAAAAACATTGGTGTCATGTATAGCGATCGATTGCAATCGTATTGTTTTGGCTGATACGTGATACGAAATTGCGATTTTGGAGCAATTATCGCACAATAATTGATATCGCATTGCTCTCGCAAGATACGTGATCTAGCTATTTAGCTGTTCCGGGCAAAGATAATTTTCGCCGCCCTTTACATGCAGAAAACCATGTAAGTCATGAGCTAGTTTTGTTGGAGGATGATGGGGGGAATATTATTTAAAAGTAGACTTCTTAAATATTTGCACAATCCAACCTGAAGTAAGTTGAAAGGTACTTTTCCTCAAAGTAGGGTGGTGGATGGCTAATGGCTAGGTTGGAAGATAGGAATAAGTCAATTATGCCGCCCCTCATATTTTTGCCGCTCTGGGAAAATGTTCGGCTCGACCCCCCTTAGTTCGGGCCCTGGATAACAAGTGAAAAATACAGCGCGGCCCCTCCATATTGGCGCATGGACAAATCTTTACATAATATATTATAAATGCTGTGATGAAATAATGAATGTGTTATAACTATTATCTCTTTACGCTTAACCCATCAATCCCCAAGCGGCACCCGGCTGTCGCATAAAAATTGAAAATTTATTGTGTCTGCGATTCCCACGATCGAGGTATTAAACGGTTGAAAGGATTGAGACACTGTTAATTGTTATATATAATTATAGAATAAATAGATATTTGAAGAGACGGGACTTTTCCCGTGATTGTGTCCCCGAATAATTGAGTTTTTTTTGTTTATCTCAAAAATGATAAGTTTAAAAAAAAAACCTCAAACTGTAGAGTTGTAGATCTAAAAATTCTCCAATTAATGCTTAGCTATGACTTTTTAGTATATACTCCATTCTATTCTATGTAAAATAGTGTGTGTCAAATTTGTCACGTAATCGAGTTGTAGTTAGTAACAAGGGTGCGCTTGTTAGCTGGGCGTAGATAATCTAGTTAACCAATTACCCACCCTTAACGCATGGCGGCCATATTTTTTGCCGTAGGTAAGTTGATTTGAAGCTACATGGTATTGATGTTACATGTATAATATAATGTAATAAATGTAATTGTATATACATGTAATAAAATGTGTATGTCCGTCTCTTGCTTCTATCTTCAAAAATATCATAAAATTCGCCGTTTTCAGTGTGACTTTTCACGACGCTGAACCAATTTTGCTGAAATTTCATATACAGATACTTGATAGCCCGGTGAAGAACGTTTGTTTATTTTATTTTTATTTTAAGCTTTTTCCTATGCCTTAGTACAAGTTTTTCCATTTATTTACGGTGACGAACATAGGAGAGTTTTTATATTATAAAGATGTACGGTTCCCACGCGATAAACAACGGAGTTGTGGTTATCAACTAGTAAATAATATTATAAACAATACTTTTATTTTATATACAAAAGAGTGTCTCTGTTTGTTACCTCTTCACGGTCCAGCCGCTAAGGGAATTCAGATGAAATTTTGTAAGAAGGTACTTTGGGTTCTGGGAGAGGACTTGGGATAATTTTTATCATGGAAAAATGTACGTCTTGCACGATATAGTAATTTTCCAATGCAGTTGAAGGTATCTGATAAGTGATAACAATGTTATTGTCGCAGTCATCTGGTTTAATCTGCGATTCGATCGAATAACTAGCGCATTCATTGAATGACACAATTTAATTGAATGACTAAAGGACAACTCGTCAAGACGTTGGCTGTAACGTTTAACCTCTTGACTAAAAGTCATATTATAGCGAAGTCATTAAATGGGATGCTATATTTTTTTTAAGCAGAATATGTTGGCGGGGTAGTTATAGGTAAATCTACGCTTTCATATTATTTTATTAGTTATTACTTATTACAAATAAATCACTTTAATGTAAATGTAATCGATAAAATATCAACACAGTGCTAACAACTGTGCAGCAGTGCTGCAGCTCTTTGACGCCATATTTGTTTTAGTGACTAGTAGCGCCGCAGTAGGAAGAAAATGAAATACGTTCAATTACCTGACTGATTTCATGTCCGCTATCTTCAAAACGCTAACTAGTTGAACGTTGAGGGACGATCGTTCAATCGACGTTCGGCCGAGTCATTCAATTGAATGGTGTCATTCAATGAATGCGCTAGTCATTCAATCGAATCGCAGATTGAACCAGATGACTGCGACATTATTAAATTAGTTCCATTCAAGCAGCTGATTCAACCCCTCAGGTTAAGATAAGGTTTCCCGGAAGGCGTCTTCAATATGCCTGTCTGTGTGTCTATCTGTCTGTCTGTCACACATCTAAATAATCGGAGAATACAATTTACAACGTACTATATAGCCACTGATACTAATATACTGATAATGATTGACGAAAACTGCAAAAGGATCTCAAGACAACACAACTATATTTTTAAGTACACGTTTTTCATATTTTACTGAGTGGGCTGATTTCAATAATCCTTTGCTTACATATTTTATTTTAGAGCTTACCTCAATTTAACCACAAACTCCAATTCATATTCTGTCTGTCCTAGTTATTATTCATGAAATCTGTCATTCACCTAAACTTTTATTGTATTTTCATACAAATATTTAAAACGCGACCGCAATATTATATTGGAAATAATATACGATCAAGCACAAGCGGTTTATCACTCTTGAACCTTAAAACTATGCAAATAAAGGTCAAAGTGGACTGAACAGACGCAACCACAAGCGACATCGGGCATAGAAGATTGAATTTAATTGAATGTAGTAGCAGGACGATCGGTGGCTTTATTTTACTGTGGTTTTGTGACCGATACCACAGAATACATATTAGTTTAACAACAAATTTCTCACTCCCGCAACCCGTTTAAAGAAACAACGACGCAAGCTACGATACTATAAAGTTGAAATTCCGACGCGCAATGCTAAATTGCCTACGGATAAATTTACCTACAAGTGCGCTCTCTTTCTATCGCATAACGCGTACCTTTTCTTAAGAAATCAAGGTTTTCGCCTTTTCGAAAACAAAATATTTTTTATAAATTACTATTGGTATGAATAGCAAACCTTTTTATAGTGATATCAAATTTCGGTAAAACAACCTATATTTTATAGTAGTTCTATATTCGATTATAATATTGCAGGAAACTTTTACAATTTAAACATAGTAACTTGTGTTAATTTCTGTGTAGTTTGTGTGCTTCTTTGTATGAAATTGGTTTATTTGCTATGTTTGTATAGTTTTTATCTACTATTTGTATTTAAATACCTTATTCAAATATAATAGGTACATATTTCATTGGCTTTTTTAATTGTTCATTTTTATAAGATTTATAACGATTTTGTCACAGTGGTTAAATCAGTATCATATTGTATTAAATTCCTCTATGATCATTATACAGTAGATGCGCGACGAAAAATCTTGCGCGTGCGTCACCGCTCGCTTGTGAGTCCCTTATGATTTTTCACCCGCGGGTGGTACTTACAGTTCGATGCCTATACGCGCAAGTGGGACAGGCATGCCGATACATTGCAGAATTTTGAGATAATAATAATGATTATAGGCTTAAAATAACGTGATGTATCATGCACTGCATTTTGTAGTGGTAAGCCTATATAAAATCTACATAATATATTTTTAAATAGTATTATTGGTTGGTACCAAAATATTTTATAATTTAAAAACGGTGGCAAATACACATGAATTTTGTTGACCAAAAATAATATAGAATGATAAAGACAGTATCGGTAAACGGACTCGCACAAAACCAAGAGAAATGTGTTTCTTATATACAGTTCACTGTGAAAGTAGCAGTGCTGAAAAAGTTACGTTGACTTTTACGGGAAATGTCCCAAGTCCCATCGTTATGAATTTGCCAATACAACAATAAAAAAAAACTCTTTTAAGACGGACAGTACCAACGCGATTGCCGGAGCAGTTATTGATTTAAAAGGCTTGTAGTGAAAACTTCTAAACGTGGTCACAAAGAAATTTACTCGGGGCTCGCCTCCTAGATAGATAGATAGATCTTTATAGCTCACAAGTTGGAACTATAACTAGTTCGACTAACTCAACATGTTTACAGTAAAAGGTGGGCAAGAGCTTTATCGCTATAAGCGATCTCTCCCAGGCAACCCTGCCTCCTAGTGACACAAGAGCATATTAAAGCAATATAATAATTCCCTAATTTAATATTTTGTTTGTCTTTACCCGCGTTAACAAGGCTAACAAAATATGGCGGCGTTTTACGTGCCCGTCGAGCCTAAATACAATGAATTTTAAATTAGACGGTAAATAATCTTGTTTAAACGAAAAAGAATGGGAGTAAATTAATTTGGAAGAGAGTTTGCACTGATAAACTACACACGGCAGTTGCGGGCCATTAACTATGTCCACATTATGCGCTTTAGTCTTTAATTTTCATTCAATAATAATAATGCACACACACACACACACATACACACACACACACACACACACACACACACACACACACACACACACACACACGCTCACGCTCACTATAATATTATAGTATTACATATTAAAATAATGCATATTATTATTTTAGTTTGAAGAAAAATATTGTTGCTTTTCTTTTATTTTTATTGTTATTTCTGAGGTTATTTCTTTTATTTTCTTTACGTAAATTGTTTTTGTTTTTGTTGTTTTCTGTTGTTGTTAGCCGCAATACTTATACCTGTGCTCTTTTAAACTCCCCCATAGGACTGACCTTGCCTAGTTTGGGGGACTGTTATTTATTGTAAAAAACCTTTGTAAACATTATGGTCAATAAACTGTTATTATTATTATTAATTATTGTTTGCGTCAACGAACGCAACGCCAACATTGTCATTTTTGAAGTTTTGGATACGGTCAGAGGGCATGCGTCGCGGGCATGCCTCACGTTCGCTGTTGGCTGCGCTATAACGCATGGCCTTGACGAACAGAAAAAGACACAGTGTGGACAAAGCTATTAGGGAACATAATACAGGGTGAAACATTACAAAGTGATGACATAATTACCTTACGAAATCCATTTAAGCAAACTTTAGTTGTAAGAATGTTTGATCGTGTTTTCAAGTGACTTACCTGAAACAAAAATATCATAAAATTAGCTCCAATAAATCTAAATTTAATGACTTAGTTTAAAAGAATTTTTATTAATATTACAATTACTTATATAATTTACTAGCTGATTTCAAGATGCGACAATACATTTGGTCGCCAAAATTACTGTATTCACTTCTCCGGAACTTTAGTATTTTCTTAACATTTCTTTCTATTCAGCCTCATAAGTAGACAAATTTTCACATTGTTTATATTATTAGTAAGCATAGATTTTATTACATTAAACTATCCCAACCAGTAGATTGAAAACGCACGAAATGATAAATCCGTAGGATAAATCTCTGAAAACAAGCTGACCTGTGAAAGGTAAATTTCCGTGACGTCAGGAACCAATATGGCCGCCGTCGGGAAATATTTATTATGGTCTTCGTCAGCGTGACTCGAGGTAATGGCGAATATAGATTTTTTATGTCAACCCAAAGAAATAGTGTGGGTGGATACGAACGTTAACTAAATGTTTTAATAATCCTTACTACTTATTTTAAAATATTATATTATGTATATATATGTCTGTATGTATATTACTTTAAATCGCTAAACCGGTTTAGTCGAAATATACAGGAGATACTAATTTAAGGCCCAGGAAAGGACATAATAATATTATGGTCCATTTTTGACGCGGCAAAAATGACGGATATAGCACGATAAACGAATTTCTGTGCAACGGAGTAACGGGCACCATCTAGTATAATTATTAATATGCAGGTGTCGAGCGAAGCCTGTCAAGTTTGAGATTTAAATTTAAATGAGTGCGATCTCAAGAGTGAACTTATCTACTATTTTAATAGCACAGTAAAATAAATATTACATCCTAGGAAAATTACACTTTCGACTCAGGAATTCGTGTAGAGCTGAGAATTGGTAGAGACGTTAAAATATACGCCATCATAAAAATAAATAAGACGAAAACAGCTACATTTTGAAAATATTATTTAAGCCTAACACATCTACCCATAATAATTTATCTTTGTTCCCTTCCCGGATCTCATTTACCGCGGTATTTTATCATAAATCCTTGTTTTTGTTGACAATATAATATAATTGGCACTATTCCTGGGTCGTGTTTACTCAGTCCCTCCCAATTAGTTGTGTGAGGGCTAGGATTATCTTTTATTAGTTGCTAAGACCACGTCCACGTAAGGGTCAGTGCAGACAGAGAGGAATAATCGCGCGATCTCGGGCATTTCCTTTGAAGCACTTGAAAATAAACTTAAATTTTTTTTTTTCATTTATTGAAGTTAACAAACAGTTACCATAGTGCATATTTATAATCGTGTATATAAACAAAAACTTAGTTACTACGGAACCAACGGCGTTAACTACAAATTACTTAACTATATTTCTAATCGTCCAGTTGAGGTAAAGTAATATAGATACTAAAATTTAAAACATATCAAAAGCTAAAAGTAGGTACTTATTAAACTGGTGTTCTTGTATATGATTTAACTTATAAATATTTTTTTAATTTTAATACATTGTGACACGTTTTGTAGTGACTTCTAATACAAGCAAATTATTATGCTTAATGTTATAAGGGATTCCCACGTATCCTCGAGGACGCGCGAGCATTTCTTGTAAGGTTTGAGCATTAATGCACTTTGGTTTATTAATTTTAAAGTTTATTTTCTCTCTATCTGCGCTGACCCTAAGGGGAATTCATGCAAAATAAGTGCTATAAACTAGAATACCACATTTTTTCAATAAAATCAAACCACCAAAAAGTAGGTCAGGACAGTTTTAAGCTAGTGTACATTTCAACTTCAACTTGTCATTTTTCACTCAATAAATTATTCCATACTAATATTATAAATGCGAAAGTGAGTCTGTCTGTCCGTCTGTCTGTCTGTCTGCCTGTCTGTCTGTTACCTCTTCACGCACAAGCCGCTGAACCGATTTTGCTGAAAGGCATGGAGATACTTTGAGTCCCGGGAAAGGACAATATTATGATACTTTTTGTCCCGGAAAAATGTACGGTTCCTGTGCTATAAACGAGTTTTGGCGCAACGGAGTTGCGGACATCATCTTGTAATAATATAATATGCATTTGCCGTACCCACATTCAAAGTTCTCGCTATGAGACCAATTCTTTATCTTTGGTCAACACTTTATAAAGACTACTATACCTACATATCAACATTTTAAGTTTATAGATGTTTTAATATTTTCATTAGTTTACCTAATGCTTCAAGCCCCAAGCGGTCGCATGCGACCGCAATAACAATTAAGAAATATATTGTGTCTCGTTTTTTCCACGATCCAGGGATTAGCCCGCAAGTGGTATTTTGCTTTTATAAACCTCATTTTTATGATGAACAACGTTATATATTATATCTTTAAACGAGCAATTCTTGTATATATATATATATATATATATATATATATATATATATACACAAGATTTTCATGAAATTTAGTATAAAGGGGATTTCGGGGGCGGTAAATCGATCTAGCTAGGAATCATTTTTAGGGTTCCGTACCCAAAGGGTAAAAACGGAACCCTATTACTAAGACTTCGTCGACATAAAATGTCATTTTATGTGTGTTTTTTGAATTTTTTTAATACCGAGCGAAGCTCGGTCATATAGCTAATTATACTGAAACATAATAATTATTATGTTTCAGCCAGCAATCTCACATACGAATAAATCCTTTCCGCGTATGATCCCGAAGTCACTCCATCTTGTAGATTTAGGGTGAGCCCGAATAATAAATCAAACTAGTATGCTCTTGTAACCACGTCCTAGGTAATATATTGAAGCTAATTAGGGTACCTAACTTGAGATAAATCAAAAGCAATTAAAATCTGACTTTTTGTCTTAAAAACCTCGGATCAACGAATATAAATCGCTGTTAGCATTCGTGTTACGACCTTCGTGTTACGAATTTCGTGTCACTTTAAAACCTTGCCTGGACTTCAAGAATTATTTAAAGACTAAAATTAGCAGAATCGGTCCAGCTGTTATCGAGTTATAGCGTTACTCATTAACACAATTGGAAATCCATTTTTATATATGTATAGATGTATAATTGAGTTATGAATGCAGTTATGTTCTTCAGATTATTTAGAATCTATCTAGAATAAATCAGCAGTCTGGACTGCATTCAAAATTTAACAAAAAAATGTTTGTGGGTTAGGACACAAATTCTTAACAGCAACCAATAATTATGGCTATAGATTATAATTAGTATAAATTATGTTGTTATAGTATGTTTATAAAAAGTAAAAATCTATGCAAATACTATAGATGTGTATATCTGTAAAAAAAAAAAACATCTTTTCACGCCTCAATCGCTCGAATGATTTCTAGAAAAAATTAAGAATGCAGATATTTTGTTACCCGGAAAAAGGCACAGTCACTATTTACGAATTTCTTTACGAACAAAACCAAGGGCATCCGTCAAGATATTTTTCGTTCTGCGTATATTTTAATCTTACATTCTTCATTAAAGTAAAAATAAATAAATAAATAAACGTATATTTGACCCAATAGGAATAGGATAGGAAATATATGATATCATTATGATGTTTAAATATAAATTATTACTGCTACTAATAAATTCCTATTTAAGAACTGCAAATTCCCTGGTTCTTTTCTAAGTCGTCTGCCGCAAAATATATCATCTTAACGTCTAACTTCCGAGTTTCAAAGTTCGTGGGAGGTGCCTAACTTAGTCAAAGTGGAATTACACAAGCCTTTTTATAACTGAAAATCGTGTTAAAACATAATTTTATGTCAATTTAAAGGAATTTAACACAACTATAATACCATAGTTACTACATACTTTTTTTAATTACCATAGTATTATTTATTAATAGAACCTATTTTGATGAAATTTGGTATGGAGACAGTTTGAGTCTTGGGTAAGGACATAGGCTACTTTTTATCCTGGAAAAGTGTACGGTTCACGCGCGATTAACGAATTCCTGTGCAACGGAGTTGCGGGCGTCACTACGAATAATAAAAACTAAGGAAGAGTAACTCCGTCAAAAAACATGCTCCAAAATACTTGTCAAAAAAGTGTACCTTAGGTACACATTTCAATACATTTGCAATATTTAGGTGGCCTTGAACGGTATAAAGGCTGACGTTACATGACAGTTCGAAAGGAACCAAATTTTAAACGGTAATAGTATGGGAGTTACGTTTCCTTAGTTTTTATTATTCGTAGGGCGTCATATTTTTTCCAATATTCTAAAATTTAAAAATATAATTTTTTAGCATTGTTATTTTCAGGTCTTTTTTTCTTTCCATACATTTCTCAGCGACCTAATCCACAACACATATCCATCAGTGAAAGTGGATTAATTTCTGATCGGCATTGTCCACGGCGCTTTGTCGTTCGTTCGATTGACGTCCAGAGGGTTTTAGCATAATTAGAAATATGTCGATTTGCGTCTATCCATTTGTTTTTGTCGGTTTTAATAATAGGAGTTCAAACATACCACAAAAATGACAGGGTCAGTTTTTATACAGGCTTATAATATAATTAATTACTTTTCATATAACATTTTAAAAGCACAACATTTTCTATTATATTATTTTGTTTAAAAATGCATCTTAAAAGATCGAGAAACTGCTAAGAGCCAATTTGAAATGCTATATCATATTATATAATACGTAAACTCATCTGTAAGATATTATACTTTTTAGTTGTTGTTTTTCAGTCCTTTTTAAGCTAATAACGAATCCTGTATGTGTAGACTCATACATGTGTAATCTACATACCTTTCCTATATCAAATATACATGCAAACTAAATGCTAAGCATTGCATCCAATCAGCAGTTCTCAAAGCGAACTCGACGCGTTCCTAAAATTTTCATTTCACTGAGTGCTCGATAGAATATGGATCAATCGCTTCGAATTAAAAACAAAATTAATTAATTCCGATCAAGAGCCACGAATGGATCATAATGTTGATTCATTATGTTTCATAAGAATTATACGTTTATATTGAAACTAGTTCTAAACACCGTTGCGAAGAAATTCGTTTAAAATATAATTCGCGGGACCTTATATTTTTCCTGGATAAAATTTCATCAAATTCATAAGATATTTGAAATACAAATGCATAAGATTATCGAAATTAAATATTCCTGGATATTATTGGTATTGAGATTTTCATGAAATTTCAATATCGGAGAATGTGAAAATCACGCCAAGCCAATTACGACTCAAGCCTGACGTATTAACAAATGTGCACATGTTATTGAAAACGGAGATTCCGAAGATTGCGTGAAGCATATTCCCATTGTATTTTAATTTTGCGCATTGATTTTTAATGTGGTTGGTGTAACATTTTTGCAATTTATCAAAAGTCGAAATTGTTGTGAAGTACTCTACGGCTCATTGGTTAACGTGGGTACTGGGTAGGTAGCTGGTTCGCACGCATCGCCACAATCGCTAAGAGCTAGCGCACACTACGACTTTTGCCGCGCAATTGTTTTACTGACCTACAAAAATTCAAAGTGTCATGGCGCTTGCAGATTTTGGTGCGGTTCAGAATATGGTGTTAAGCTCATAATGATGATACAACTTGATGATTTCATAGATGGACTTATTTATTCTATTTACTGTACGGCTAGTTGTGGTATTCGTATTAAAAGATTCTGCAAACAAAAGTAATCACGTTTTGAGATGCTTACATCGAAACTTTTCCCCATAAACGAAAACGAAATGCTACTATTTTAAGAGGGCCGCAGAGACAAAAGAATTTATTAATCTGACTTGGTGAATTTTAAATTGGACGCCTTTTAAGGTTTGGGTCGTCTGAGTCGTTTAATTGAAAAAGTTTAAGAACATGATTGGAGGGAGGGAAGAAGAATGTATTCGTAGAATCACAATTTGTTTGTGACTTTTGTGTAGGAATGAAGAATATCGCGATAATTTGAATTGAAGTTCAGTGAAGTATATTATGTTAATTAATAAATCCAGCTTGTGCTTCTTATTCAAGTAGTATATTATGTAGACACAGTAGACAAAAATCCATGCTAATATTGGAATGAAAAAAGGATTTGTAGTTATCTAGCCTAAGCTTAGATAAAACAACTCAAAATTGTTTATGAATAGGTACAGCCAACTTCACTCATAGGGTTTAAATCTATAATATAATAATATTTGAAGAATGAAATTTTACAAAATAAATTATATTAACCCTGTGTTCATCCTTATTACACAAATTAAGTATATGGGAGTGCCTCCGCTGCCGGCGCCGGTTGCGAAATGGCTGCCGGCGCCGCTTTAAGAAGTAGGTATGCCTAAGTCACGCGATGTTTGCCGAATAGACTGCCGGCGCCTATACAGTAAACATCGTTTGTCAAATTACAGAATAATGATCAAAAACATCAGTCTTGAGCTAAGGGACTATGAAAAGTACTAATAATAAAGTCATAATGTGAGGATGCATGTTTTAATGGTAGTGATGATGATGATGATTAATGTGATCTGCATAGTCAATAGTGACATTAAGCATATAAGTAGGTACTTATGTTTCTTTAAACAAAGCTGAAACTCTCAAACATGTATGAGGAGTCCAAAGTTCTGTTCAGCACCTTCGGAACCGTGGTACCTATTTTATACTAAGTTGCAAAATCTTACTTTTTGGTAGCATTTGATCAAAATGCATCACAAAAAAGCAAAATATCTACCTTTGGAAATCGGTTAAAAAGTCGAATATTTGAGGTTATAAAGGAAAAGACCTAATGCTAGATACGGAAGTAATAGATGACACTTATGACAAAAATACCATAAAAATAAGAATTACTCTAATTATTTCTCACCACTGTAAATTTTATAAGCTTCTCAAGCTATCTTGTCGAATTAAAAAAATATATTAGGGACGCCTTCGGGAACAAAATTTTAAAATAGGATCAGTTTTCGTAAATAATGTGACCGCATCAACACGCGCTCGGCAATTTCTTAGCATTTAGGTTAAGGAAGGCGAAATTTTTCACGTAAGTTTTGAATACATTTATTAGATTTTTTGTAATTTCTATTGATTTTATTGGATTAGTGGTCATGTTGTATACACTAATTAATGTTTATTTATGATTTTTTTATCCATTTTCCCTAACAATATAAAGGGTGTCTACTATTAGTTCTTGAAAATGTAAAAAACCTAATAGATGACATGGATCTCATCTTTGAGTTTTGCAATACATACTAAAGTTATTTTGTACTTTATTCTACTGCAAAATGAATAGAATCTGGAGACAACGTGGATAATATTTCTGATGCATGTAGTTACTATGATGAAGTAAATGAAATCTTTTGAAAAACGGCAAATAAATACCTAATAATAGGAAAAATGTAAAATGTAATGTAATGTTCTATGTCAACTATTATTGGTGTCTATTATTAGTGATGTTCGTTTTTTGTGATATCATCTATTAGTACTTATGACTAAGTTTACAAAAAGACCAATAATATATTTTTTAATTGATTTGTCAGAGAATAATTATAATAGTTTTATTTTGTAAGAGTTACTGAAGACATGGAAGAAGTTACGAATTCTTTATTTTCATAAATATATATTTTATAACATTCAAATGTTTCATGTTTCCTTAAAGTGTCTACCATTAGCGCCTTTCCCTTAGGTATTTCTTTTTAAAATTTGTTAACCGGCACTGGTACCCGTTTTACGCATTTTCACCGGCTCCCATTTTGAGTGCCAGTGCCGGCAGCCGTTGTTTTAAATCTCGGCTGCCGGCAGTATACTTACCGCCGGTTCCCATTACTGATATTTTTGGCAGCCGGCGTCGGCAGCGGAGGCACTCCCTAAGTATATATTTATTACAATAATTATAATACTATCATCACGTAAACATTTTCCCCTCTTCATGCAGATCTTTATAAACAGATTATAGTACTTTAAACGCACTTTGAAATATTTCTCTTCATGAATAGTTTAAATATTCCACCGACACGGATGACAAATCTCGGAACGGATCAAAACTTTATATTCGTCACGGAAGAGTTTGAGATGAAAGTTTTACGATATTGTTCTGTTCGTATTAGATATCGATTTTATTAAAACTCCGTCGCCATGTTTCTTGCTGAAATTCGGATATATATATCCGAATTTCAGCAAGAAACATGGCATCATCATCTGACTTGATTGTTACAAGTTCCACTGTGTGGATTTTCAGGCAGCTAAACTGCTGTTCTATGGGTCTTTGGCACGTATATGAAATTAGAACAACGTTAAAAACAGCTATTTCATACCCACGATTTTCGGAGGAACATTTCCGATATGAAAAATGTACTTATACTGGTATAGTTTGAATTTCAACTGCTTTTTTATTATAATATCATTTAAGTGCTGCAAGATCCATATACCTTTCTCTGTATTTAAACTATAAGTAGTAACCTTAGTTACTATCTTAATAAGTAAACTATCCAAATAGGTTTTAAATATATCTACTACGCAATAAAAATAATACCCACATATTTTTTTATTCTCATACGTTGGCAACACTTCGGGTACCTGTGTTTATTCTTTAACCTTTATTCCGCCCTGTTTGTTCCGAGAGCTGACGAGGGACAGGAGGAAGTATCCTTTCATATAATTCGGAAATATATTATTATCTACCCTTCTTTCAGTACAAATATTCAATCAAACCTCAGGCACATCTGCGGAACTTGTTTTTTAAAGTGCTCGATAAATAACATTTTTTCTTCCGCGTTTTATCACATCAAAGTTGGCCTACTTTTGTATTATTGACAAAGAGTATTGATGAAATGTTTTGATAAATAGTGGTTTCGGTTATAGGATGCTGATGAATAAGAATTGGCTATACTTATCCAATAATAATATGATTGACTAGATGACGCCCGCAACTCCGTTGTGCGAGCATAATATGTTTATCGCGCTGGAATTGTACATATTTTCGGGATAAAAAGACGTATCCTGTTGTATATTATGTACTTTCCCGGGACTCAAAATAATGAGACAGCAAAGTAATCGGTTCAGAGATTTGGGCGTGAATAGGTAACAGGCAGACTGACATTTTCGCATTAATAATATTAGTATGGATAGGTATAATAATCATAATATTTTAAGCTCTGTATATTCTTTGAGAAAATGATAATATTTTCTCATAAATGTACAAACAAATGATATGGTTTCGATATAGACATAATATCATTATGTATTTCGGCAATATTTTATTGCGTATAATTGTTTGTATCTGATTGTCTGCTAACCGACAAAGGCTTAACTTTTGTCCCGGAAAAATGTGTGGTTGTCGTTCCTGCACAAACATGTTTGCTCATAAAACTAGCAACTAAATTACGAAGACTGCGTAGACACCTACCCGTATCGAATTAAAAGAGACTTGTTCATAATACAAATCTAAAAAAAACCTTCAATGCTTTTTTAAACCGTCTTAGAAAATCCGACTTTCAAAAGGCGTATTTCAAAATAAATTTAAATAGTGATGAGAACTTTCTTTACACACCCGACTCCCGCGGCGTATCCTCACGTCGCGGAGGCAAATCTAATTTCGAGGAAAGCTTTGAGTTCAGGTAGTGATAAATATATGTAATTTCAACGTGCGCTCAAAAATATATTGTTCATGTCTCTAAGGTGCAGATGGAATGCAGAAGTAAATTTTGGAGTAAAATTGGTGGTACACGTCGTCACCTAATTAATTCTACAATAAAATTATTCTATTCTCTTATTTTCAGATAGCTTATAAGAGCAAAACAATATACGAGGAAGAAAAAAAAAACGGAGACAGGTACTATCTGAATAACTTGACTAACACTTAAACTGAACTAAGCTGAAGAATTAGTGTTAAATGTTCACTGGGCCGAAATATATAATCTAATTAACTGAAAGTAGATTTTTAAAATGAAATTCTAAAGACATTAGAAATGCTTGTATTCTTGATCTATGTCAAGCCAAGCCAGCATCAATAACATTTCCTTGGCACCCTTAGATTAATACCTATTTGGAGAAATAAGTAAGTGTATAAAAACATTTTCCAATTCAATAAACACGAATACGAAATGGCTTTCATGTTACAAAGTAACGATACTGTGTCATGACATCGATATATTATTTCTTCTGACATCAATACATCACGCGCCAATATTTTAATATCCACGAGCGAGACCGATATCCGGCTATGGAGCTAATTCCGGTCCTTCCGGGTTCGACATACGATCTTACCATGGAATTAATTACTTATGTGGGAAACTACAGTTACGTACACAAGGAATATGAATTTTTGAAAATAATGCTCCTAGGCAAAATATGATGCATGAATATTGTCACGGAGAAGAGTGAGGGCACGTTTTTTTTTGTGTTGCGGTGTGTAGTAACGGAATAACATTAAATCGTTGCGAGCATACGTTCATGGTTGCGAGGATGTAAAACGTAGCTTGCGTTATTATCTCGACGCGACACAGCTTTTAAGGAATCGAATTGCTATTTGACGGAGAAAATAGCAGCGGGCATCTGTATCACTACGAAAGCGTAGCACGCCTCGATATAGCTACGAAAGCGTAGCGCGCCTCGATATAGCTACGAAAGCGTAGCACGCCTCGATATAGCTAAGAAAGCGTAGCGCGCCTCGATATTATAGCTGCGAAAGCGTAGCACGCCTCGATATAGCTACGAAAGCGTAGCACGCCTCGATATAGCTACGAAAGCGTAGCACGCCTCGATATAGCTACGAAAGCGTAGCACGCCTCGATATAGCTACGAAAGCGTAGCACGCCTCGATATAGCTACGAAAGCGTAGCACGCCTCGATATAGCTAAGAAAGCGTAGCATGCATCGATATAGCTACGAAAATGAAGCATGCACCAATATGATAATAGACCTTTAGATATCGCTATGTGCGTGCTATATTATGTGAAATTATCCACTGATAATAAATATAGCTTATTATTGCGTTGAACTTTTTGGTTAATTCATGAATATTTTGTCGTACGTAAAAGTAAAAGCTACGAATTAAAAAGGAAATGTAATGTTATCTTAGATTTTACGTTTTTATAATAGCCTGTTGTAAGCTATATTTAAAACGCATTATTATTTTTATTGCAATTCTTGTCTGGCAATTGAAATATTATTGCTCTGTGTCCTGTACACGGCATATTCGATGTTATTACAATGGTAATAAGGTTAATAACCGAAGCACTCGATATACTTGTGGATTACTCGATACCAAAATTCCATTAACGCGCTATTTACACAGCACTCGGTACGTGAGCCGTCAAACGCTTCCCAGATAATTTCACCCATGGAAATGGACCAAAAAATCCAGGAAAATTCGTAAATTTTCCTGGACTTTTTAATTAGTTCATGTGATGATCGATTCCCGTTTTTGGATAAGTTAATTTCACTGAACTGTAAAATAAAAATAAAATATAAGATGTTTTATTTCTGAATAAATTTGATTGACTGATTGAATGAGTCGACATAAATTTAGTATCATAAAGAGTTTTAGAGTTTTAGCCAATCAGCACGCTTATAAGGTTTGATATTATTTTTTGTGAAAATGTATTGTATGTATTGTTTTATTATATCGAATACTAATAATTTCTACTCTCCCTCCATCTTACGAATTTTCTAACAAGCTATATAATATGCTGTTTAACATATTTTTTTATCCATAAAAAATAAATATGTTTTCACCCAAAAACATCACATGGGTTAAATAATGAGTGTGCCAAATTAAAAGTTTAAACGGATAATGTTTGACTCACTAATTGCCACGTATAAAACAAAACAAAAGATTGATTACATCAGCGAACATAAATTACATGAAAGTTTAACAAACTATTTCGATCGTGAAAGTAATTAAGTGCTTATGTGCTACACGATCGACTTACCAAAATAGTTTTAGTTTAGGCACATCACTTTCGAACTAGAAATAATGTCACTAAATTGGGGATCTATAGGCGTAAAATTAGAAGAAGGAAGAAGGAGAATATTGAAGTTATGAATTTTTAATATCTGGACGGTTATGATTAAGTTTTTCTGAGATATAGGGTAGACCAGAAGGAAGAATACAATTTTTTTAGCGCAGGAGAATTCACAGTGCCCGCAACTCCACTGCGTGGAAATTCGTTTACCGCGTAGGAACCGTACATTTTTCCGAAATAAAAAGTATTCTATGTCCTTTCCCTTCGTTACAAAGTATTTCTATACCGAATTCTAAATCGGTTCAGCAGTTTAAGCGTAAAGAGGTAACAGACAGACACACTTTCGCTTTTATTATATTAGAATGGATTTCTCAATAACAATATTACCAAACTCTCTTTGCCCTTGCAATCAAAATACCAATTCGGTGGACTATACCAAATTTCGTTCGTTGATATCACGCGCCATTTGCCGTGGATAAACGGGGGCAAACCATTCTTGACCCGACCACAGGCTATGGTTTAGACAAGCTTATGCGGTGCACTCTGAAATTCAACGACAGTTTCCAACTCGATACGGTTTGCGATTCTCGTAATTATGATTGTAATGTACCATTCTATTTGAATGGTATTGATGGCATTTGGCAGGAATGTTAGTTAAAAACCTTAATTATTGACTTAAGATTAACACCTTCATCGTGGGTATCGCAAACACAATAGATTTTCAATTGTCATGCGGCAGCCGACTGCCGCTTGGGGATTGATGGGTTAGTGTTACTAATGATGATGCCTCTTTGTATTCATCATCATCATCATCATATCAGCCTATGTTCGTCCACTGCTGGACATAGGCCTCTCTCAATGAACGCCAAGATGACCGATCTCCTGCTACTCACTCTTTGTATTATGGCCTTTAAATTTGACTTGACTTTAACCGATGAAATTTGGTACGGAGGTACGCTAAGTCCTGCGCGGACTTGGGATAGTTTTGTGTTTGGAATTCCAGTAGCTGTTTGTGTTATAATAAATTATCCGCGATAGAAGTAGCCTATAGTTAGCCTTTCGTTTGGTCAACTCTCATAAAAAGTAGTCTAGTTGCAGTATTTCTGCAGCTTTTTCAATGCGGACAGAAAAGCAAATAATTCAACAAGCGATTCAATAATAATTTTAGTCCAAATGATGCCATGTTCCACTTTTAACTGTTTCCAAAAAATGTGTAGTTTCCATTTCAGCTGTTTTCTCTTATTTTTTGTATGCTGATCCTCGGCTAATATGAGCAGAGTCAGCAAAGCAGTTCTACTTTCCGATAGCCTAAATTATTCTCTCACAATGCCGAAAAAGCTAAGGCAAGGCAAAAAATTCCAAAAGACTTCAAAGCCATGAATCTAAATTGCTCTAAGCTTAAGTTCAAAAGAATATTTATGGGGGTCTGTAATAAAGAAAATGTCATCAATGTTTAATGAAAACAATTTCATGCAAAACACAACTGGACTCTGTTAATTAAAGTTTTCAGGTACATACAAAGTTATTTTAGCTACTCTGAAAGTCTTTAAAGTGCTAACTTTTTTAGAAAAAACAAAAGTAGACAGTTCTGTACAATCTAGATAAGGGACTAACTTCCACACTCAGAGACGATTATCATTTACTTAACTGTAATTAAATAAGGTCTTTGACATAATATGCTTTGCATAGGTCAAATTATTATTTTATTTAACCGTCGTACTCACAGACATTTAATTATGACTAGCCTTCAATTTAAAGAAGAGTTAGACAGATAATGTATGGAGCTTATGTAAAAATTTAGATTTAATTACATTTAAGTAATTATTGTTCCACTCTGAGTGTGGCAGAAAGTGAGGTAATTAATATTTGTCCCTTAGTGCAGCAGGACATTTTAAAATGGTTTTACGTGACATATATACGAAAATACTTTGAATCTAATCAAAGCAATTAATAGCCTAGTGTAAATTACACAAAAATAAAAATAACAGGTTGCACTCCGTGAGTGACAGCGAAATAATCTAATTTCAAAATTAAAAAGTGAATACATATAACAAAATTAAAAAGTGAATATATAACATAAAAACCAATGTAAAAAATGTACCTTGACAGTTTTTGAGACAAGCACTAAGGGCCAGGCCACAAAACTGCGTTGCGACGTCGTCGCATCGCAAACAACTACATTGCTTTTCTAAGGTTGTTTTTGCGATGCGACGCCGCAACGCAATGATGTGGCCTGGCCCTAAGGCTCGATTTATATGAGTCCGCGTGAACGAGCGGTTTGGCCGCTACACCGCGAGGTCACAAGCAATTAGTATCTTTCACACTTGGCCGAAAATACGCGGCCAAAGTTCGGCATGATTACGCCAACTATGCGCTACGCATTCAATATAACGCGACGTAATTTCGGCATTGTGTTTCATCAGAATATAATATCATTGATCATCAATAATTTAAAATACATTTCAGGCGTAATCATACCGAACTTCAGCTGCGTATTTTCGGCCTAGTATGTTTATACACTTATATATTCAAATAGATCGATACATAGCACTGTTTGTAATCTCGCGGCGTAGCCAACCTTAATTCAACGACAAAATCTCACACAGTAAAACAATACGAAACAATGATTAACAATTCAACTCACAAAACAACAAAGTAGGTGGTTAAACAAAAAATAACCTTTTAGCCGCATCACCTGCTAGACGTGAACATACGTCTTGAATTTTCACGTTTTCCCTTCCCTTCTGCGTCATAACTGACGCAGAAGGGAAGGGAAAACGTGAGTGGATGAAGTGGGTAACTCACAATTTGAAAATTGACTTTTGAAACGTAGTTCCTTATCGCTCATTGTGCTTTGGGCAAGACTAAAAAAGTTGTAACGACACTTTTTTATTAGTACCTGCGTTGATAGTATTCCTGTGCGTCAACTAGATGACGTTTTTTTGAGAATAAACAGCGACGCGTTGTTAATATTCCTGGGCGTCATCAGTAGATGGCATTTTTTAAATATTTTTTTGTACCTGTACATGTATATGTATACAGGTTTTTTGAACATAAGAAATAACTTCGTTCCATTCGGGTGTCCGTTGACACATCTCAAGTTTTTTTTTTTTGCATAAATGGAGATTTTAGGACCGGGAAAATTATTTAAGTTCTAAAAAACATGGATTTTATGTATAGATATATTATTATCTAGACTGCTAGATGATGAAGTAGCTAAGTTATATAAGGTTTGTTCAAATAATAAAGGAAAAAAAAATGCTCTTATAATTATAATAAAATGTTGGTAATCTGGTTCTTCCACTCACGTCTTCAATTATTTATTTATTTTTCCCTTTCTCCTTGAAAACCATATCCTTTGAAGAAAACTTTATCATCTGGCTAATAAATCTGAATAATGGCTATACATAAAATACACAATTTTCTGATTTTAAATGATATTTTTATAGGTCCTAAAGTGTCCATTTATGCAAAAAAGACAATTTTTGGTTAGAGAGAGTTAAGACAAATTTTAATTTACCCACTTCATTCAATGTCTTCTGAGGCTTAAGAGAATAGCCATCGCTCAGTTTCATAAGAAAAACCTCCGGTAATCTACATGTCGGGAAGATTGCGAGAAGGAAGGAGGCTTTCTCCTAAGCCGAAAAAACAATAAATAACATCGCCCTCACGAATGATATTGCGTACTTAATTTATTACTTACTGAGTTTAATTTCTTTGTTTCCGTTTGTTGTGATAATTATTTCGTAAAGAAAATTTATTGACTTAAGAAAACATTATCCATAGTATAAATGCGACAGTTGTGTAACAAAAATACTTAAACTGCGTACGAATCAGAGAATAGTATTTTATGTTTTTGGTATTAATCCTTCGATCGCGGATTCTTGGAAATCTATTGTTATTCTATTGTGGCTCGCTCACCGGTGTGCTTATGGGGCTTGATGGGTTAAAATGATTTTAAAATATCCATTATTCATTATCTTTTTTCCACGCCAAAAACATTGTTTTAAGAACCTTGTGCCTACTTAATATTTTGTTACATAGTATTTTCAGCGCTTGAAACAGACTTTAATATTCTATTAGCTCAAAGCATCGCTTAAGTGGCAGGTAATTTGAAGCAAGTTGTTGGCTACTTGTTCAGTATAAACAGCACTTACTGCTAGGAGTTAGGACAGTCCTTGTTTAACTTAGTGCCTTTATCTAAACATTTTAACTATACTGTACTCGGCGAAACATGGTTATAGTGGTCATTGACTCCCTGTCAAAAACTTGTTATTTTCTATACAAAGCCACGATTGACAACATCTGACCACTTAATTGTAAATCACGGTTTATATAGAAAATTACAAGTTTTTGTCAGGAAGTCGATGACCGCTACCGCCATGTTTTGCTGAGTACAGTATTTTATTTTTTTATTTTATTTTATTTTACAGGAAAACAAAACGGTAATTCAGTGACAATATGAATAAATACCTAGCAAGATGATACACAATTACATTGTTTTCGCATATAGATAATAATATAAGAGGAGAAAAAAAAGGACATTTAACAAAACTTACTTAAAACTAATTTACAAATTATTTTGAAAACCAGTCTCTAGACAATGTGTTTCTGAAGACATTAGGTGATGAGGTAAAAAGATCGAGTGCGGAGCCATCTGCCGAATGAGTACTGTAGTGGTTGTAGGTATACATAGATCTTATAAAGAAAGAATTTTGCCTATAGTTAGTACCGTGAAAAGCCATGGAGAGAGTAGGTCTATGACGCATGTGTGTTACTTTATAAAACACGCGTATGCTAATTTTAGACAGTAGGGTCGGAGAATTAATACGAAATTGAGCAATTTTTACTAAAAAGATTACATCAGTAAATTTACGTCTCTCTTCTAGAGGTAAAATATGATGTTTTTTACAGGTATCTATATAATTAGCACTACGGTCATTGTTGCATTTATACTTTAAGTACTTAATGAATTTACGTTGGATCGATTCCAGTCTCTAAATATGAGCCTTGTACTGGGGATTCCAAACCAAAATAGTATAGTTATAATATGTTTATGTAAGTAACTAAATCTTGCTTCTGTTATCCACGCATATTATAATAACATAAGAGATGACGCCCGCAACTCCGTTGCGCCAAAATTCGTTTATCGCGCGTTAGTTGTACATTTTTCCGGGATGACAGTATCCTATGTCCATTCCCGAGACTCAAAGTATCTCCATACCAAATTACAGACAAATCAGTTGAGCGGTTTAGGCGCACACTTTTTTTTTAATGCGCAATGGAAACCCTTTAGGGGTGCCCCAGGTTGGGGATGTGCCTCAGTTAAGCTGAAGGGGGTATGTGGGACTTCCGACTTCGGGTTTACCCACTAAAACTACCTGCGGTTTGCCTTCAGCCGTATACGGGGGGATATACTGGTTCTGTCTAACACAGGACTCCCTCCACGACCGGCCGGTCTACCTCACAAGGGACCGGACTTCCACCAAGTTAGGATTATTTATATATCCTAAACTAACACAGAGTTGCAGCTACTATCATGTTTAACGACGAATACTACTCTAATCTACGGCGTTTCTGTAATAGTGCTCATAATATATACCTATAACAGTAAAATAAAAACAGGAAATTATACTCGCGGGCGAAGCCAGAAGATGCAAGTTTATTCGGAATTGGATAGTAGGACATTACAATATTTTAAAATTTATACTACCTTCATATTTCTACGCGAAGTTTTAAAACTTTACAGCCATTTTATTAAGCGCTCTCCCGCTACGTCGGACTCGGCTCAGATGCGGAAAGTTACATAAATAGGAGATGAAATTTTTAATTTAATTTTTTTCTTTTTTTTTCTTCGGCCGTTAAAAACATTAAGTCTTTTAATATTACAAACGACCAAGGAGAAATGGCCGGGCCCTTGAAAGAGTAAGGCGCGCCGTAAAGGACCGGAGAGGTCTAGTTACGCTGGTTCATAAGTCAAATGTTTACGAAATCCCATTCCGAGAAAATTAGGGTTGTGTCAAAATGTCGACGAAGGTTTTTGATGTTATTTTTTTGTTGCTCATTTAAAACAATTTTGAAAGGTGCAAAAGATAAAAGAATGTGCGCTAGTAGATACCTTTTGTATATTAAAGGGAATGAGTACTTGCCAAAGGTAACCGCTAAGTGAAAAATTATTTTTATCCCCTGATTGTCTAACAATAAAAATGATGCACCAACATTGGTCAGTAGTTGTCTTGACTTGGATATCGTCGGTTCGATTCCCGCTTTGGGAAAATGTAAATTCTGTGTTTAATTAGGACGATGTAGGTCGATCACCTTTGTCTAACTAAAAATATGGTCTATGCGTCGGATGGGCAATGGACATGTAAAAATTCTGTCCTGCGCCTGATCTCTTACCGGTCAAATCGACCATTAGTCCGTTCTGCGTTATGAGAGAAAAATAAGTAAGAGTGCTCATGTCTTGAGAGATGTAAGTACTCTTACTTTACTTACACTTGGGTACTATAAAATTATTTCTACGTACCTACTAAAACGGCTGCCGTCACCGAAACTGGTGTGGCAGCCATTCTATTACTTCATAATAATTAACACAGTAGTCTCAGGCTACGCTCGGATGTCAATAAAGACTGAATTGAGATTTGGCTCGGCGCCATGTTTTTGGTTCAACAATCGGTAATGTTGGATTGTTCCTTTTTCTTCGGTGGAGCTAAACGTTCTATTTTTAAATTCAAAAGACCGTCTTGGATGTGGAGTTGTAAGAAGAATGGAGATAACGTAAAAGATAATACTAGAATATAATAGAATATAATAGAATTCTTAAACATTATCCAAACTTATATTCCTTAAAATATAACTAGATGTATATGTATGTACGTATGTGGCATATGTATGCCCTATACATACACAGTACACACCTTTGTATATTTATTAAATAAAATTAATTTAAATATATATTATATAAACACAATAATTAAAAAATAAAATATTTACAAAAGTTCTAAATTTCATTCGTTAATTAAAATAAGATAAAACTAATTAAAACACAAAATCAATACACATTCATTAAAATTAATTATTAATTAAATTATGCATAGTAAATACGTTACGTCACGGGTCCGCCGCGCCGCGCCGCGTGCACCCTTAAGTACCTAGCGAGTTCTTATCGCTAGATGTGCGAGCGCAGACCGCCGCGTTCGGTCACTTTGCCATTTCAGTCGGAAATTCACCTTCGTACGTTGAACCCGTGTCGCTTGCTGCCTCGCCGCGACATTTATTTCTTACGCGATCTTAGTATTTTTGGTCCGCGTTAGTTAATAATTAATAGACTTTAATCCTTATATCTTTCTCCTTCTTAATAATATATGGTGTGCGGTTTAGTGAACTTTATACGCATAATAACTGTGTAATAACAAATAAACTAAAGTGTTAGTGAATCGTGTTCAATTATTCACCCTGCCTTCTCACTGTCACCCGCTACCCATAACTGGTGACCCCGGGAACACTTTTAAGGATTATTTAAACTATTATAAACATGAGTGATAGTGACGGTGACAAAAATGTGACGCACCGGGCGCAACGTCCTCAGAAGGCGCCCGATCACACGGTACGTGACGGATCCGACACGACATCGTCGTCGAACTTTAAAATTAAAGTTCCACCATTTTCTCCCGATGACCCGGAGCTGTGGTTCGCGATGATTGAAGGTCAGTTCGACGTACAGAAAATTACGGACGACCACATAAAATTCACGAATGTTGTCACAAATTTAGACATTCAGTATGCCAAGTCGGTCAAAGATATTATCGTGGCACCTCCTTCAACGGACCGCTATGAGAAAATAAAACTAGAATTGATTAAGAGACTTTCTGCGTCCCACGAGAAAAAAGTAAAACAGCTGCTGATCCACGAGGAGCTTGGCGACCGGAAACCGTCCCAATTCTTACGCCATCTACAGGACCTTGGTGGACATTCCGTGTCAGATGATTTATTGAAGTCTATATGGACTAACCGGCTTCCTCACAATATCCAGACCGTTCTCGTATCTCGGGACTCCGACACTTTGGAGCAATTGGCAGATCTGGCAGACCGTATCCAGGAGTTGGCCTCACCGTATACTGTTGCTGCTATGTCGACCGGTACTTCGCAGTCTAGTAGCAGTAACGAAATTGCAGAGCTGAAGAAGTTGGTCAAGGAGCTCACACTCAAACTTGAGTCCCATACCAGAGCCTCATGTTGTACTACCTCGCGCTCCAGACCGCGCGAGCGTAACCGTTCGAGTTCACGACAGCGACAGCGTCAGCGTTCTTCTTCCAACTACAATAAGCATCCGTTATGCTGGTACCATGCCAAATTTGGGAAGAAGGCTCACAGATGCATTAAGCCTTGTGACTTCGTTGCTGATAAGGTGGGAAACGCTTTCGGCAGTCAGTGATGGCGACTACCGACTGTCCGACCGCTTCAAGTCGCCTCTTCGTGACCGACCGCTGCTCGAAGGTACAATTTTTGATAGACACTGGCAGTGACTTGTGCGTGTACCCTCATTCTTTGATTCGTGAACGCCGTGCAAAAACTGGTTTCCAACTAAGTGCTGCTAATGGATCCGCAATAGACACTTTTGGTACTGTTAAACTTATTTTAAACTTAGGTTTAAGACGAAATTTTATATGGAACTTTGTAGTGGCTAATGTTACCAAGCCAATAATTGGTGTTGATTTTTTATGTCATTTTAATTTAATTGTAGATTGTCGTCATCAACGCCTTATAGATAATACAACTACTCTTTCCGCTGTTGCTTCTATTGCAAATGTTAATATTTTTTCTGTTAAGGTTTCGACAGGCAGCACGCGATACCACGAAATATTAAGTAGGTATCCCGAAATTACACGCCCATCAGGCTCAATGGTTTTCCCTAAACATAATACGGTTCATCACATTAGGACTACACCGGGCCCACCTATTTCATGTACCCCTAGGCGACTGGCCCCGGACAAACTTAAAATTGCTAAGAGTGAGTTTGAACTTATGCTTAGTGAAGGTACAGCGCGTCCTTCGGAAAGCCCTTGGGCTTCCCCGCTGCACCTTGCACCTAAGAAGGATAACGGCTGGCGTCCCTGCGGTGATTATCGCATGCTTAACGCGCGGACGATACCAGACCGTTACCCTATTAGGCACATACACGACTTCACACATAGCATTTCTGGTTGTAAAGTGTTCTCCAAAATCGATTTGATGAAGGCCTACAATCAGATCCCTGTTTTTGAGGCCGATATTAAAAAAACAGCTATAACGACACCATTTGGACTATATGAATTCCCTTTTATGACCTTTGGTCTTAGAAATGCGGGACAAACTTTTCAAAGGTTCGTTGATGAAGTCACTAGAGGCCTAGATTTCTGTTATTGCTATGTTGACGATTTCCTTATATTTTCAAAAAACGAAGAGCAGCACGAGGCACACCTTCACCAAATTTTTAGCCGCCTGAAGGAGTATGGTGTTGTCATTAATACTTCTAAATCCGTTTTTGGAGCTTCTGAAGTCTCATTTTTAGGTTACACAATTTCTGCTTTAGGTACTAAGCCATTGGAGTCTAAGGTGCAAGCCATAAAGGATTTCCCAGTACCTAAAACAGTGAGACAGCTCAGAAGATTTTTGGGAATGCTGAATTTTTATAGACGTTTTCTTCCAAATTCAGCTAACTTTCAGGCACCTTTAAATGCCTTACTTACTGGCTGTGTCAAATCTTCTCAGGCAATCGATATTTCTGGTGAGTCTCTCATTGCTTTTAATAAATGCAAAGACAGTCTCGTCAATGCTGCATTACTTGCTCACCCGGATTGTCAGGCCGAGCTCGCCCTAGTAACGGACGCGTCCGACCAGGCAATGGGTGCAGTATTGCAGCAATTTAAAGATAATGTTTGGCAGCCTCTTGCTTTCTTTTCGCGGAAGCTAAGCCCTGCTCAACAAAAATACTCGCCATACGACCGCGAGCTTTTGGCGATATACGAAAGTATAAAATATTTTCGTCACATGCTTGAGGCAAGGCATTTTGTCGTATACACCGACCATAAACCTCTTAGCTTCGCTTTTTCGGAAAGAAAGGTTAATTGTTCACCAAGACAATTTCGTCATTTAGATTTCATCTCGCAATTCACAACTGATATTCGTTATATAAAAGGAAAGGACAACATAGTTGCCGATCCCCTTTCACGTATCGAGGAAATTCAGATACCTATTGATTTTGAATCGTTGGCTGCATCTCAAGCTTCTGATGAAGAGCTTGCTAAATATTTGAGAGATGAATCTTCGTTACGCATTAAAAAGATCAAAATCCCTGATTGTGGCACAGAACTTTATTGTGACGTTAGTATTTCTGTTCCCAGACCTTTTGTTACTAAACCTTTTAGAAGGCAAGTTTTCGACAGTTTCCACAGTTTTAGTCACCCTGGCGCTAATGCCACAGCCAAACTTGTAGCAGACCGTTTTGTTTGGCCGGGTGTCAGAAAAGACTGTCGTGAATGGACTCGTCATTGCTTGTCCTGTCAACGAGCTAAGGTTTATCGCCACGTGTCTTCACCATTGGGCATGTTCGATATACCTCGCACACGTTTTGCGTTTATTCACGTGGACATTATTGGCCCTCTTCCTGTTTCACAGGGTTACCGTTATTGTTTAACGGCGGTGGATAGGTTCACACGATGGCCAGAAGTCACACCTATGTGTGACATCACAGCAGAAACCGTAGGAAAGGCGTTAATATCATGGATATCCAGGTTTGGATGTCCAATGGATATTGTAACTGATCGCGGCCGACAGTTTGAATCTTCGCTTTTCCAATATCTTGGAAAAGCGATTGGATTCAAGCATCGGAGAACAACCGCGTATCATCCTGCTTGTAATGGCCTCGTGGAACGTTTCCACCGCCAGTTAAAGACGGCAATAATGTGCCACGCTGATGCAAATTGGGTCGACACTTTACCTCTTGTGCTATTAGGCATAAGAAGTGCATTTAAAAACGATCTCAAATCCTCGTCTGCTGAGTTGGTTTATGGTGAGCCGTTGAGATTACCTGGGGAGTTTTTCCAAACCTCAATACATCAGAGTACTGATATATCAGATTTTACATCTCGACTTCACCAATTCGTCTCCAAATTGAGACCTTCACCAGCATCACGCCATTCAAAGAATAAAATCTTTGTTTATCGGGACCTCAGCACTGCCAGTCATGTTTTCATTAGAGATGACACAGTGCGTGGTTCATTACAGCCTCCTTATTTAGGCCCATTTTTTGTACTACAACGAGGTAGTAAAACTTTTAAGATACTTGTCAAAGGAAAGAGCGTCACAGTGAGTATTGACCGCCTGAAACCGGCCTATACACTGTTTGACCCTCAGACCTTTCCTACTCCCGAGCATCCTCGCTCTGCAAGTCCTGGTGACGATTCCTCACCGGACCCTGCAATTTTAATCCCGGATCAACAAATAAAACGTACAAGATCTGGTCGAGTAGTTCGCTTCCCTGATTTTTATCGTCCGCAGTGACGGCCTCTGGGGGGGAGTGATGTGGCATATGTATGCCCTATACATACACAGTACACACCTTTGTATATTTATTAAATAAAATTAATTTAAATATATATTATATAAACACAATAATTAAAAATAAAATATTTACAAAAGTTCTAAATTTCATTCGTTAATTAAAATAAGATAAAACTAATTAAAACACAAAATCAATACACATTCATTAAAATTAATTATTAATTAAATTATGCATAGTAAATACGTTACGTCACGGGTCCGCCGCGCCGCGCCGCGTGCACCCTTAAGTACCTAGCGAGTTCTTATCGCTAGATGTGCGAGCGCAGACCGCCGCGTTCGGTCACTTTGCCATTTCAGTCGGAAATTCACCTTCGTACGTTGAACCCGTGTCGCTTGCTGCCTCGCCGCGACATTTATTTCTTACGCGATCTTAGTATTTTTGGTCCGCGTTAGTTAATAATTAATAGACTTTAATCCTTATATCTTTCTCCTTCTTAATAATATATGGTGTGCGGTTTAGTGAACTTTATACGCATAATAACTGTGTAATAACGAATAAACTAAAGTGTTAGTGAATCGTGTTCAATTATTCACCCTGCCTTCTCACTGTCACCCGCTACCCATACGTATATAAATAAAAAATAATTTAACAATGATAATAATTAGAATAAAAAAAATTCCTTAAAATATTAATGCGAAAGTGCGCCTGTATATCTGTTGCCTCTTCGTACTTAGAATTTAAACCGATACTAATAAAAATATCTGTACTTATAAAACTACATGTCCTGACTGACTGACTGACTGATTGATCATCGCTGAGCAAAAACTGTTAAAGTTACAGCCACGAACTTTGGTGATTATGGTTGATTTATTGAGTAGCCACCCACTAAGGAAGGAATTTTAAAAATTTTACCCCGAAGGGGTTGAAATAGGGGTTGAAAGTTTGAATGAAAGTTCGTCATTTCTTGAGTTAGAAACATGAAACTTTATTTTTGGGTTACTGATTAAAAATGAATAGATACGTATTAAAGAGTTTTTGGAAATTTTATACCCAAGGGGGTGAAATTGGGGTTGAAATTTTCAATGAAAGTACGTTATTCTTAAGTTAGAAACAAGAAATTTTATGTTCAGGCTACTGATTAAAAATGATTGGATACGTTTTTAAGCATTTTTGGAAATTCTACCCCCAAGGAGGTGAAATAGGGGTTGAAATTTTAAATGAAAGTCCGTCATTTCTTAAGTTAGAAACATGAAAGTCTATTTTTGGACTACTAATTAAAAATGAATGGATAGGTATTTAATCGGTTTTGGAAATTCTACCCCCAAGGGGGTGAAATTGGGGTTGAAAGTTTCAATGAAAGTCCGTCATTTCTTGAGTTAGAAACATGAAAGTTTATTGACGTTTTCTTAAAATATAGGGTCCCGTTTTTACCCTTTGTATAAGGAATCACAAAAAGGGGAAAACTATCCATCTTTGTTATTATACTATGTTAACGCGGATGAAGTCGCGGGCAACAGCTAGTATGGTATAAAGATATTATCTTAAGTCCTGATGGGAAAGTACATCAAAATATAGTTTTCAACCCGGAAAAATTACGGGTCCCGAAGTTTGTCACGGGGAAATCTCTAAATATTGGAAAATAATAAAAACTAATGGATGATAATCTTACCACAAACGAATTTTACGAGTAGAATAAATTAATTTCCCTAAGCCGACGACCAATTTCAAAGATGATACTGATGGAATTCCTATTATCTTAACGGTATCCTGTATATGGATTTCGTCTTGTATAATCCTCTCTCGTTAGAGGTCCCGTATACCTCCTCCCATTAGACAATAATGATATTAATTTGCTGACTGTTCACGATACGGACGAATATCGTTTCACGTTTGGATAGGGCTGCCTAACTCTGATATTTTAATGCAAAATTAATACAGACTCGTTTGTTGTTCCATCCGTTTCCGAACAAAATAGTATCATAATATAAAGTGTATCGATGTCTGTCTGTTACCTCTCCACGCCCAAACCACTGAACCGATTTAAATGAAATATGGTAAAGGGATACTTTGAGTCCCGGGAAAGGACATATGATACTTTTTTTCCCGGAAAATGTACGGTTATCGCAAGACAAACGAATTTTGGTGCAACGGAGTTGCGGGCGTCACCTAGGAAAACTAGTTATAATAACAGTTACTCAGCCAAACAAAAGACAAATTACTAACTTTAATTTATATTAACAGTACTCGTATGGATTAAAACTATACGATTGAAATGAATACATAATATTATAAGCTACGAATAATAAAAACAAATGAAACGTAACTCCCATACTTCAATCGTTTTGAATTTAGTTCTCAAGGTTCTTTTCACACACTAAAATAATGTCCCAATAGCTACGAAACACTATGTTCAAATTGTCGAAATAAAGCCGTTGACAATGATTGTCACTTCTATAATTACACAATATTCTTGCATGTATTCGGGTCTCTTTTTGCATAAAGTATGCATGTATTCGGGTCACATTTTGTAGAATCGGAACAAATTTTTTGACATAGTTATTCTTCCCTTAGTTTTTATTATTCGTAGCATATAAGTAACATGTAAATCTTTATTTTATGTCTATTAAAGCTAGCATTTGGTTAGTATTAATAGCCAGCAATTTCATAATACGTCATTATAATATTATGTATAATGAAATTGCTGGCTTATAAATTATGAACGTTAAAAAATGATAACTTAAAAAAATAAAGGAAAAGATTTTAAACTTCTTAACAAAAATGTCTGCACAAAATGAATTTAAAATTGATAGACACATATCAATCTTGTTGGAAGTTGGAAAAGAAATCCTTTGAAAATGATTAACAAGAGTAAGCTATTTTCCGCAAAGACTTGGTAAAACACGAGGAAGCGACGGTAAATAATGAACTGTATGATTAATGGACGAAGATCCTTTTCATTTAAGATAACATGATAAAAATTAATAGCTATAAAACATCGCGGAGACTCGACGCAATTAATGGCTACTCACTTCGTGACATCCCTAATTTATGATGTCCTGCAATGAATTTAAAGACTAAGGACTAGATACTGTAATTACTAGCTCGCCGCTCCACCGAATATCTCTTCTCTTATGTTTAAAAATGGATTTTCAAATGTGTTAGTCGCGCTAAAACTCGAAAACGGCTGAACCGATTGGGCTGATTTTAGTCTTAAAATATTCGTAGAAGTCCAGGGAAGGTTTTAAAGTGACACGAAGTTCACCGGGACAGCTAGTCTTATATATAAAAATGGATTTTCAGATGTGTTAGTCGCGCTTAAACTCGAAAACGGCTGAACGGATTGGGCTGGTTTTAGTCTTAAAATATTCGTAGAAGTCCAGGGAAGGTTTTAAAGTGACACGAAGTTCACCGGGACAGCTAGTCTTCTTATATATAAAAATGGATTTTCAGATGTGTTAGTCGCGCTAAAACTCGAAAACGGCTGAACGGATTGGGCTGATTTTCGTCTTAAAATATTCGTAGAAGTCCAGGGAAGGTTTTAAAGTGACACGAAGCTCACCGGGACAGCTAGTAATTAATATAACATAGTTACTGCAATATAGATTAATCGCAATTTTATCAAAACCCGTCCCGTACGTTAAGAATTGAAATGAAACAAACAATTAAAATTTTCGACCCATAAATAAAAAAAAAAAAGAAATTAAGGTCACATCCACAAAACCAAATATTATCTTTTGTATATGTTTTTTTTTTATTGCTAGATAACTTAAAACAGTGTCACCAGCAGAAATAAGTCTAACAAGGCACTAACTAGAGAATCTCTAACAAAATATTAATAGCAAATATGAAACCAGTCGAAATTCTAACTGTGTTACGCGCGTCAAAACGTCTGTGTACAGCAAACACGAATGAACGCCGGCTGATTGCAAATTGGACTCAGCTGATATGTGACGGGATGTGCTAATTGCACAACGTTATCAATTTCTTGAATTCCCAGTCATAAATACGAAAGTGTGTCCGTCTGTTACTTTTCACGCCCAAACCGCTGAATTTTTTACTGAAAGGACATTACCCAACGTCCATACAATTTTGGGCTATTTTAAAAGTGCCTACCAACGCGAATAAACCCATTATTTTATTAGAATACACAATATTCCATTATTTTAGTACTACACCGAAGTTCATAATGTTCTTCGTCGTTATCATAATCAAAATTGATTCAGAACTATAGGCGTGAAGCGATAAATTTACTGACAGACAGACAGGTACTTCCGTGTTATAATGGTAGTATGGATAATAAGGATCCAGCATCAAAGCTTAACGATAATGAAAATTTTATCTCCGAACCGAAAATGGATAATGTACAAAAATGTAAGAAAAATTGTAATTTTAGGATAATATACAAAATACTGGAGTGGTTTCAAGTAATTTTACAAAGTGCAGGCCACTTCGCAATTTGCGGCAAATTACACTTTGTTAAATTATTTTTGCAGGCAAAATCTCCACTGGCCTTGATGTTTTACGTTAATTTTTGATCTTGTAAACTGTATTTTATATAGAAATTCTTAGGTTTGAGAAATGGGGTACTCAAAAGTGAAAATTATGAAAAGCAAATTCGTTAAAAACTAAGCGAATAGGAATAATTGTAGATATGATTATTAACAAACATTATTTTTTGCTAAAAGATGAAATCATAAGAACATAAAGTATATAAAAAATAATATGTAACACAAACAATAGAGAGGTAAACTGAAACAACCAAAGACATAAAACTTACTAGAACGTAAGTAACTGATAGCAAAACTGTTGATTCAGTAACTTCTGACAAGTCAATAACTTCATCAATAGTTCACCTAACTATGCATCAGAACATGATACTTCTCCAGGCGATAGAGCAACAAGCCCCAAAGGAGCGTAGGTTCTGCATTACATGCCAGGGTACCACAAGGTGATGTTGTGGTATCTACGTTATTTGTGTAATACCTGACTAGTATAAATATCGCAATTTTTTTGGAGGTTACCCAAAAAACTGAGACCACAACTATTATCATATTCCTAATTAATTATTATGATGATGAAGATTAAAATATTGTGCACAGAAAGATTAAGTAAATGATAAGTCAGCATGACCTGCATTTCCGTGATGGCAGATCATGCTAACTTAGTTATCGTCAATAGCATTTTAATAGAGGTTGAGTGATGTGATTTTTGTTCGTGAATTTCTGCATTTTTTTGTAATCATTAATCATAGTAAAAATAATCTCGTAACCACAAATACATCCATGGCGGCGTCTCTCTGTTATGCATTTTTTTCGTAACATGATATAAATTCTGGCGTATCGCAAGGTGCAGTAACGTTTCTATAACTTTCAAAGGCCTCAAGTCATTCGAACCCTCGCTTTGTATTACTTTATATTACTTCTATTGATGGCATTCCAGAAAATTCTCCATACCGTATTGTTTTTCGATACCTTTTTTTATTACATCCTAGCGCCATTTTCCTCATATTTTTACTATAATATTATTGAATACTCTTTTAGCGATTTCACAGCCACCATTATTCTATTTACTGTTGACAGTAAAAGCGTTGTAAGCTTTTATTGTTATATCTTTATTGAATTTTATTAGATAGTTATACTACACTACGTAATTTTTTTTATTTGTGTCATAATATACAAAAAACAGTTTAAAAATAGAGTCCTTCATCATAAAGTAATTTAAAAATCTTGTCAGTAAATAAAGTCCCGTATGACATGTATTGCTCACATGATCTATTGTCCCATCAGGATTAAAGCAAAAATCTCATGTTTTCATAAATATTAATGAACAATACCCTGGGACGGTATTAATCAGAAAATATGCAAATCCTGGGAAACTGAATGCGAACTTGCTTTTTTGGCTTAGTTAATACTGGAAGCGTTTGTGATGCAAAATCGAGAACCTACGTTATATAGTTAGGGTTTATTGGGATTTTTGTAATTACGTGGACAAAGGATTTACATTTTTATTACCTGGCCAAGGTAACTTTGAACGGAGAATTACCTTCTTCCAGTAATTGCGATTTTTTTCCGCTCCCGTTTTAGCTTCGTTGTTAGACTGAAGAATATATTTACATGAAGTCTCATTATCATATTATTATTATGCGTTTTTATATTATAAAATAAATGTATAAATTCATGCTCGGCAGTACCAATCCAGATTTTATTACATGGAACGACGCATTTTTTGCTTAAAACTATTTCGAAATATGCATGGTGGCATTAGAAATATTTTTTAGTTACTTATATACTTTACAAGCGATCAAATTTAAAGTAGTTATACAACAGTACAACATTCGTTGATGATGTAAACATAAGTACATGATCATAACTGTAACTAACGAAGTTTGACGATGTCAGGCATGGTCGTAAAAATTATTGTTACCTAAACATAAATACGATATCATCTGAGACGCTAAAGCGATGTATTAGGGAAATAACATCTTTATGTGCAAAGAGGAAATTTAATGGCCATTCCACGTAAATAGTTCTCGTGTTACACAAATATTTTATGGTCTGACACAGCAAAGGGAAATTACTAGAAGTTGTGAAACTTATTGAGTTGGCTCCATGAACGCTACGGAACTTCAATATTTTACAAATGGAAAACTCAAAGAGGTTTAAAAGAACAAAGATAAACTCTTTAAAAGGTTACACAATTACGGGATGAAAAAGTATAGTTTTTTCTTTCACTTAGCGAGATACAGTACATTAACATAATCAGTTTACGTGTTTAAATACATTTATTATTATTCTGTTAGCCTACAACCTAAATTATAATGACTTTGATATTATTCCCTTTGAAGCTACGAATAATAAAACCTAAGGAAACGTAACTCCCATACTAATACAGTTTTAAATTTGGTTCCATTCGAACTGTCATGTAACGTCAGCCTTTATACCGCTCAAGGTCACCAAATGTATGAAAAGTGAACCTAAGGTACACTTTTTTGACAAGTATTTTGGAGCATGTTTTTTGACGGAGTTACTCTTCCTTAGTTTTTATTATTCGTAGCTTTGAAGCTAAAAATAGTTCTGTTACAAAAGCATTGAATTTGAATTGTTATGTTAACTTAATTATAGTATCTTAAATAATAATATTACTAGGCTAGGATACCATGGTTAGGACTTAGGAGACTGTAAAGAAGAATAATAAGTGTCAATAAATAATTATATTGTTTTACTTTTTAGAATTAGATGATGATGAAAACATGATGATGATTTCGGTAACACAATACAAACAAACCATAATGATCCACACGCAGCAATTAATGAGGTCATTGACGTCCAAAACGAATAACATAAAAAACTAATTTTAAACAAGGCTTCCGTAGTAGGCATAAAATGGACTGTCACTAAGAGGTCATCCTTACCAAGGGCTAAACAAAAGCCCTTAACCATTTATGAGGGCCGTTTAACTTCGTACCTCTTAGACGAACTCGTAAAGATGATCGATGATATACATAAAACCTCCTCAGTTAAAAAGAACCTTAATTTTCTGTGTCTTGGAAATTGAGACATACTAAATAAATGTAATAAATGCGAAAGTGTGTCTGTCTGTTACGTCTTCACGCTTAAGGTGGCTATCGGATCTTTGCCGCGAGCGACCGCGACCGACGAAAATTCAAACGAAATGCCACTTTATGACATAGGCTATAGGTTTCATTTTACTCTACCTCTAGCTCTTACGCCGCCGCCGGCGGCAGCGTGGGACGCCACGCAAATGTCAGTAGAAAGTGATACCTATATTCTATGTCATATAGTATCATTTTATTTGAATTTTTGTTGGTCGCGGTCGCTCGCGGCAAAGATCCAAAAGCCACCTTTGAGCGTTGGATCGATTTTGATAAAATTTGGTATAGAGATAGCTTAAGCCTTGGAAAAAGACTTAGCAAAACTTTATTCCGGAAAAATGTAGGGATCCCGCGCAATAAAGAAATTTCTGCGCAACGGAGTTAGTCATGAAGTAAAAATACAATAATATATCTATCTATCTTTAGAATAGATATGATATTGAATGGACTGTTACTTCTTACAAATTATTACAAATATTTTAAAATAAAGTGGAATAAGTGCAAGGATAGTGTATAATTATTTGAACTTTAGAATAGAGTCCGACTTTTTCATGATTTAAAAGTGGGTTACGTTTATAACCCCTCCAGACCACAACGGGTTGATATTAAGAGTTGTTGTGTCTCTTTCTATTCTTGTAAGCGTAAACGAAATAGCAACAGAATCTCGAAAGAAGGTACAAACTCAGAATTTGCATATTTTCATATTTTTTACTCCCCCAAGAGAATTGAACAACCCCTAATGGTGTTATTATCTTTACACGGGACCCTAATTGCGTACTTGAAGATCTTTAAGAATTTTCAAATAAAGAATATTAATTCTTACCTTGAATTCTTTAAGTAATTTTGATACTTCAAAACTTTTTCAATTACGAATAAGTAAATAATTAATTTTATCAACGAAAGATAAATTAATTACTTTATCACTGGAACAATGTCGTAAAATCTGCTTTAGATATTGGATTAGTTTATGAAATATTATAAACGCTAATCTAAGTAATAATATTAATTTGTTTATTCTTAAACTAAACGCTTTCGCTACATTTTTCGTAACCTAAGCTAATTTTGCTATAACGAAATTTATTCCATGTAATTTTTCAATATCTAAAACATAGTACGAAACATCAAAATGGGGTTTAGCTATACAAGAGAAACCTTACCGACATACCGATAGACAGACTTACCCTTATATTATAATTTACTAGCTGTCCCGGCACACGTTGTTTTGCCATGTTAAGTATTTCACCCACATTATTTTATTGAAGTGACTAAATAAGTACTATGGCGCCATGGCAACGTCCATCGCTATCAATTAGCACAAACAATAATTATTGCAATGGTCGCCATCGGTCTTGAGTTGTAATAATTTACTATTATTTATTCAACAAATGCACTTATCATTATAAAAAGTAGCCAGCTGTGGCCGATTCTCAGACCTACTGAATATGCATATAAAATTTGATAAAAATCAGTAAAGTTGTTTCCGAGGAGTAAGGTAACTAACATTGTGACACGAGAATTTTATATATAAGACTAGCGACCCGCCCCGGCGTCGCACGGGTATAAAATATATAGCCACTAAGAAAATGATTAAAATCGATAGCCTATCACGATCCTTCATGTGGTCTACTTCTTATCTGTTCCAAATAACATAAAAATTGCTCCAGTAGTTTGCGAGATAAACCCTTTCAAATAATTTCCCCCGTTTTTTCCACATTCTCCTATTAGTCTTAGCGTGATAAAATATAGCTTATAGCCTTTCTCAATAAATGGGCTATCTAACACTCAAAGAATTTTTCAAATCGGACCAGTAGTTCCTGAGATTAGCGCTTTCAAGTTAGCCGTTTCAAATAATTTTCCCCGTTTTTTCCACATTTTCCTCTATTTCTTCGCTTCTATTAATTTTAGCGTAATAAAATATAGCCTATAACCTTCCTCGATAAATGGGCTATCTAACACTGAAAGAATCATCAAAATCCGTTGCGTAGTTTTAAAGATTAAGGGGAACAAAGGGACATGAGGGAAAAAAAGCGACTTTGTTTTGCAGCATGTAGCTTGTTTAGATAATCAACTACCAAGCTACATATATTTATCCGCATCGCATTGGATCCTTGTTTACTTATTGCATTGACAAAACGCCAATTTCAACACTGCACCAAATAGATACATGATCCACTGCATTGACGGAGTATAGAAAAACAGGCGGCGTGCCAAGCCGAGTACGACGACAGATGGCGCGGCCATATTGCGGGCATCTGTAATTATGCGCACATACAGCGTCAGATAATCCGTTTGAATTTTGAGTAAATTTCCCATGGTTATATGGAATAATTAATGGTTGTGAGGATAGCGATAAACTGCTGAGATCCTTTAATTAGGGGCTTACCTTATCTTTATTTCTTCGAAAGAAATTCTGTTTAAAAGACAAGTAAGTAAGACGGCAGAAGGCGCGGCCATATTGCGGGCATCTGTAATTATGCGCACATACAGCGTCAGATAATCCGTTTGAATTTTGAGACAATTTTTCATGGATAAATGGAATAATAAACCAATTTTTGGTTGTGAGGATAGCGATAAATTGCTGGGATCTTTTAATTAGGGGCTTATCTTATCTTTATTTCTTCGAAAGAAATTCTGTTTAAAAGACAACCGAGTAAGACGATAGAAGACTCGGCCATATTGCGGGCATCTGTAACTATGCGCACATACAGCGTCAGATAATCCGTTTGAATTTTGAGATAAAACTGCATATTATTGTCCAAATAATGAGCAAATTTCCCATGCTTGTAATATATGGAATAGTTGGTTGGGAGAATAGCGATAAGCCCCTAAAATGATCTCTTCTCTCTATTTAATTGAAATGAGTTCTGTTTAAAAGACAGCCGAGTAAGACGACAGATGGCGCGGCCACATTGCAGGGGTCACAAAATCCTTTTAAATTAGATACATAATATATAAAATCTTATGAGTAAATTCTCCATGTGGTTATAATAATACTAGCTGTTGCCCGCGACTTCGTCCGCGTGGACTTCAGTTTATAGCGCGCGGTGTCAATAAAATTGGTGTCAAATTTAAAAGCTTTTTAAAACCCTGGCACCCCTTAAATCAAAATACCCAAAAACAGATGTGCAGTGCGCACATAATTTTTCATTTTTTTTAAACCTAAAACTTATTTAGCCCCCATTACACAACTTTAGCTTTACCCATAAACTATTTGCGTAGATAAAGTACTGAGTAGTGAGTTATTCATTGTCGACGTGTATAACATTCGAAAGAATCGAAAAACACTACTTAAGATAGTACCACCTCTTATAGAAAGATGCATGAGCAAGCGATAGCGCGATGTAGGAGACGCACAGCGCCATCTATTATGAATTTTTGGAACTAACTTAATTTGAACAAATTTACGCATTTTCACCCCCTTACAACCCCTTTTTCCGGTTAAAAAGTAGCCTATGTCCTTTCTCAGGCTTTAGACTATCTATGCTGTGTGTTTTGTCGTGAAAGCGAGACAGACAGACAGACAGACAGACAGACAGAGATACTTTCGCATTTATAATATTAGTATAGATTATGAAATTTTATGTTGCCTGTGAAATTAGCGATAAGTCCCTCAAAGGATCTCTTCTCTTTCAATTTCTTCGATTTTTTTAAAAAGCCTAAGTAGTAACTTAGGCTTACAAAAGAGTACTTTTGTCATGATATTATATATTTTTATTTGTGTATTTTATGGGCTCTTTTTGCGATATCCGATATAAATTCTTTGAATTATACGGGCTTCGTAACTAAATTGAAATATCCTTCGTATACATTTTGATTAATTAACATTTCTTCTTTAATCTTCTACGTAACGACCCTACTTGGTCTTACTATACGAGGCCCTGGCCCAGCCTCTGGTCTATCAATTTTAGCGCCAAACATTTAAGCTTCGATAACTTACTGTCAATTTAACCGGTATTGAACGGTATCACGCAGCCGGAAGTAATTACCGGATATTGGGAATACTTTGATGGGGGCCCTCTCATTTACGGCCCTAACATACCCATACCCGTAACCACATGTACCCCTATCCATAGCTTCCACACCCTTATCTTGTATTTTAGTGTCATCGGGAAATTAAATAAACTTTGAAGTTGTTATTGCTTTTGTTAAAGTAATATTGGGAATAACTTTGAAATTAATATAATTACTGTCTGTTAGTGTTGCGTCAATACATTTTTTATCATCACAATATTTGAAAAATGCTACCAGCCAAAAACAAGAAAGAATATTCGAAAATATTTCAAATGCGGATTGGAACCGTTTTAAACATACAAAAATATTCCTTTTTAAAACCAACAAAGAGACCGAATTAGTCGCTACTCGCTGCATCGCCTGGCCGGTGACAATTGACAGAAATCGCGGCCTCATTTAGCCTTTATGTCCTTAATTTGCTCCGATTACCAAAGAATAGGGGAAAAAAGAACATTTCCTTTGCCTTTGTTGGCAATTCACTAAATTTGAGTACTGTTGATGACCCCAGAGACGAAATTTACAACCGAAATTTCTGGCATTATACGTACGGAGATAAAACTTGCAATAAAATTCCCACGTATTTCAAAGTTTCGGTCTTTATGCGATATAATTAAGTCTCTGGAATATATTTTACTTGCCTTTTAATTTTGTATTCTTACGTTATCGTAGCTAAATATTGAGACAAGGCATTTTTAATTTGAATTATTGCAATTACGAAGGAAGCGTGAATTCCATTCAATTGGTTACACTGAAAATTGTGTATTTTATCTCTCATAGAAGGTATTCTGGCTTGAAGATGGTATTCTGGCCTGTAGTTAGAAATTTAGTTGGTAACATGACTTTTGAAAAAGATTTAGTACCATGAAATCACAATGTTCTTGCACCATTTCCACTATATTTAATAATTAACAAGATTTTTTTTAAATAAAATAAACAACCAGCTTTAAATATAAGAATCTTAATCAGGTCAGTCTACAGTTCAATCTACAAGTGGTTTTGTGTGCAATAATCTGATATTTAGGAACATTAAAAACTAATGTTTCTAAAATATCAGATTAATACACACAAAACCACTGGTCGTTTATTTTATTAAAAAATCTTGTTAATTATTAAATTTAGTGGAAATGGTGCAAGAACGTTGTAGTTTAATAGTACTCTGAAAGTCTTGTCGCCAACTAAATTTCAAACTACAGGTGTCACCTAATGCAGAGGAACTAGAAACAGTGTCGAAGGACAAAAAAGGAGAAGTACTATTATATTACACGATCAGAAGTGGACTTTTCAAACGAGACATGGACAATATCAGAAACCAGACTACATACAACATTATGAATTGACACTGTCCATGTTACCAACTCAAACTCCAGGTGTGTCACCTAATGTAGAGGAACTAGAAACAGTGTCAAATGACAAAGTGGAGCTACAATCTAATTACATGCGGGGAGTACGTGTGTCCCACGGTGGTTTATTTTTTTAATTACAGGGACTCTATTCATGTCCATTGGGGTCGTGGTCTCATTCCGGAGTAAGAGCTTCATTAAGCAGAATAATAAGTTACAATTAAGAGGCGTGTCGTTAAAAGTATAAAGCACAATTTTCTTTCTTTCATCATCATTATCATCATTTTTAATTTTAAATAATTATGATGATGATGAAATAAATTTATTTTAATTTTATTTTAATAACACGCTTTTACATTTAAATGAGTCTGCCAAAATGCATGGCAACTTTTCAACCAAAATATAAAGCAGGTTTTCTGCTAAGCTGCTTGATTTTTTTCGGCAGTACTTTTCTTAAGGTTTGCAGTTGACTTAGTTACTTTAGTAATAACTTTCATAAGCTTATCAAAATATTGACAAGCGATGACGTTCAGTATCTAAAGCACTTTAAAGATTTGTGACAGTTTTCCTACCAATCTATAGTATAATACAATGTAGTAATCTATAGTATACCACGATATTATCACCTTGTTACACCTTCTATATTATGTTATATTATAAAACACTTATAAGGTGTAACATATTTTATACAAAAAAGTTCAATTTTCTACTCACAATCTCACAAACTTATTACAAATATACGCTCTTGTATAATTTGCTTTCGCATTACCGCTGCGAAAACTTCGCCAAAGATACTAAAACAAAAAGTATCAACGTTAGTACGAATTCAAACAACAAAGATTGATAGCGAACTTGGTTGCTTATCCGGGATCACCTTACTAAATTCGCATAGCGCTGTGGACTGCGGAGTATGCAAGATTTATGAGAACTTGAAGTTGTTCGTAAACCTACCACGTACAGAACTTTGTAGCGAATATCAAATAATCTGGGAATGTTCCTATGTTTTATGTATGATGTAGATTTTCCGCGAGTATCGAGGTGATATTTTCTATATACTGTGGATTATGGTTGAATCACAATGGTTGAATTTTCTATATACTGTGGATTATGGTTGTATCACAATAGTTAAATTTTCTATATACTGTGGATTATGGTTGTATCACAATAGTTGAATTTTCTATATACTGTGTATTATGGTTGTATCTCAATAGTTGAATTTTGTATATACCGTGCTAGGTTCGGTCTTTTTGTCATGGTTGTGTATCCCGGATATCTCGTGGCTTTTCCTAAAGCGGAAAAGCAGGAACACCGTTGGCTTTTAGTGGGTTTGCACGGGCCCGGCCTCCATCGCCCCCAGGGGATCCCACATACCCCGATGGCCTTCCCCAGACTGCCATGCATAAGTACATTTCCCCAACAAATAAAAACGTTAGGTCCTTTTCATACTTTCCGGTTACTGCCGGCAGCTACTTGGCAACCGGAAGGTGTAAAAATGGCTTTTATGGTTGAATCATAGTTTTTGTGCCAGGAAACTGAATTTTCCTCTGTTAGAGTTATAAATCCAGTGGTATAACTGCGAGCCTACGTTCTTGATCCTTATAACAATCCCCTAGGATATTATTTACTGTGATAGCACCTGTAGCTACAGTTTGTTTAAATCCTCAAATGCAAAAAATGCAAAATATGTATTTGCATATGTAACATCTTCAAGCTTCAACCACTGAATAGATACAATTTGGTATAGATAAAGGATAGTTCTTAATGCGGCAAAATGCATTGTTCTAAGGCCGTGTTTCCACCTGCAAGCAAACTCGTGGAAGTCTTGTGTGAGTTTCTTGCAATATTGTTTACACTTCATACTAATTCCTGCAATTTATTGCTGCAATAAATTTCGTGCGAGAAGCTCGGGGATAAATGCCATACGAAACTAGACCGTATATCTGCGGTGACCCGCAGCGAGATCTGTCGCGAGTACTCGCAGACATGTTTAGACATACTGTCGCAACTACTCGCAGGAAGCACTTGACAAATTGTCGCGACAGCACTTGCTACGGGGTTTACACTTGCAAGCTGCTGTCAGACAGACTGTCAGACACTTCTCGCGACAGTTGTCTTGCAGATGGAAACACGGCCTTACGCGACAAACTTTCTGCGTACCGAAGTTATGGGCATCATTTTGACATAATATTATTATAATATATCATATAAGACATAAGTCATATTATAAATTCTTCCAATTAAAAATAATTAATTGATGTTATAATATGACCCCAATTATAAAGATAAATAAATCAGGAATACTAAAAAGACAGCTCAAGCCCTCTTCAGCGCTGCCAATTAATACATCCAGATTTAAAACTAACAACTGACAGCTCTATTCCTGGGTCGAATGGGGTTAAAATAACAAGCTAAGCTAATACTGAGAAATAAAAAGTAGATTTTTTAAACGGGCATTGGCCTTCTACAGTCTACATATTCCCACCACAGCTGCAACTTCTATATTATGTCAGTTTTCGCTGTAACCAACTACGAAAAACCTTTGATAATAATAATATGTATTATTATGATCTCCAGTAGCTCAAGGGACAAGCTAAAACTGTCTTGGGACCTGCAGCGAAATTATTATGAACAATGGTAGTATTAAAATTCATTTTCAGTCTTATTATTTTCAAAAACGACTGAAATGTTACTATATAGAAATGGAAATAGTTGTTAAAAGACTTTCTAGTAACCTAATTTAAAAAGAATAATTATCTTCATCAAATATCTTATTCCTCTAGTTTGTACACCTAAAAGCGGCCGTTTTAACCCGGGACACATCAAAATGGGGTTAAAACAACAGGATAGTGTAAAACTGAAGTATTGGTAATATATAATTGAGTTAAATTCGGCAGCGGACTGATTCCATTAACCCTATTGATTCGTTTCATTCTCGCATCGGATTCAGTTATCAAATATTCAGAAACTCAAATAGTAATTCCGTGTTGTTTACAAACAGGATTTAATTTATTATAATTGAATTTTGTGACCGCAGTGATTGATTCGAAGGAAATGTTGGTGCTAGTGAAAACGGCAGTGGTTTGGTTTGTAAAATAAACTAATAAAAACAACGGTTTGCTCTCTAGGAGAGCCTTAAGATCGGGCTGCCAAAAATATCAAAACACGTTAGCCCCGCCTACACACCCCGCTATCCTCCAATCGTCATATTATAATGATTCTATGAATCGTGCCCGCATGAACTGTACATAGTGAACAATATCGCGTAATAACGGTTCCCGCATTATAGCACGAAAGTCGTAAGTTCCAAAAATGTTTTTGATGATTACGTCTTAAAAATTAAATACAATTTACGAATAATAAAAACTGTATTCGTAGAATACAATACTAATATTTCCTTTAGGCATTATTTTATAAAGTGTGTGAGGATAGTAACTCAATACGAGTAAGTGTAACAGATATTTGTTGAAAAGCCCAGAAATATTCATAATTTCTAAAAATATAATTATCGAGTCAAAATAAGTAAATCGTGTTTTCCGTTAGGCTAATATCAGATAAATATACAATGATTAAATAAATCTCAATTTCATTTAAGTCAATCGTCTTTCGGAATCGTAATACTTATTAGAAAACACAGCAAAATTTAGCAGCCCCCTCTTAAAAAGTGAAAATAAAATAGCAGAGCTGCAGGCGGATATTTACGTAGTGAATTAGAAAGAGAGGAGATATTACTTCCTCCCTTACGTTCCGAAGGCGGTCTACTCCGATATAGCCAACTTTAACATTTTTTCGCCATCCCAACATATTGCACAACGCCGCAAAAGAAGTTTTCGCAACAAGTCTAATTATTTTATTACATTTCGGTGCATCTGACCCTTACAAAAAAAAAAAAACAAGAAGAGTCTTTTCATTTTAAAGGCCGAGCGCCATTTTTATAAAACATACCAAACGCGACACAAAAAGCACTATGCAGTCGCATAAAAGGCATCACTCATAATTTTTCAGAATTTGCGCTTAGACGTAACAAATTGTGAAAAATCGTTGTTTCTGACACACATCTCTCTTCGCCGACTAACAGGGGAAGTTAGGTTATAAATCTTGTTAGTATATCCGGCAACTAAAAGGAGGTTTTTAAAAATTTATTATAAAAGTTTTTCGCCTGCTCCGCCCTCAGTTTTGTAATTAAATCCATGCGTTTGCACTATTTTATCTAAAGACTTTGTGCAATATAATTTAAAAATGAAACGTATTTTACATTTAACCTTATTATATTTTGTTTATGACAACAACCAGCTTCCGTCGTTTTGATTATATTATTAGCATTTAGCACGTGTTCCTAGAATATGCAACTTGCCTTTCAATCTTTCACGCATAAATTAGTGCCAAAGTATATTATGTTGAATTCAATTCCTGCTTTTTATTGGTTAATACCTCGATCGTGGAAAACCCAGACACAATAGCTTAATTATTGTTATCGCGACCGCATGTGGTCGCTTGGGAGTTCAATTTTCAATGTTTAATAAACAGCACTAGGCCTTTGCATCTGTTGTGGATGATTTATATAGCATCTTCTGAGTAAAGCAACAATTCATTAAGTGCAGTAGAACCTGGCAAATGGTTGGTACGCATTGCCGAACATACGGCATTCTCGAAACATAGTCGGCACTCGGCCCAGTTCAGAGGAATGACCATCAATACATCTGGGACCATCTGTGTGCGGGTTTCCTTGCAATATTTTCCTTCACCGTAAGGGCGTCCGTATTATGTAATTTAGATCAGCAGATGACTTATTTGGTATACGCCTCTACCGGGATCGAACCTGCATCTTCTGCGAATGCGAACCAAAGGTCTAACCACTAGGCCACTAACGCTCCCATGAAAACGTTAGTTACAACGTAATCTTATTCAAAATTTAAAAAGTTAGAAAATAAAATGTTACATCTATGTATACGTAATAAAATGAAATCGTAGGAAAGTCAATTCTGTACATGGAGTATTTTTGAAAAATAATACTTAGGACGTGATCTACTATGCTAACGCGGACGCGGACGAAGTCGCGGGCAACAGCTAGTAATATTATAATCTAAGCACTATCAACCTGTTTCCACATCTTATGTAGTTAAACAATTCTATTTACATTCCCTAGTAATAGAACTCATCGCTAATACGAGTATATAATTCAAACTACATCTAAGCAATTCTCGGATTATCCCCAATCAATCAGTAACCGTGGTTATGAAGTTGCTGACAAATTAAACGATTCCCCCAGGAACTACCTGGTTAGCGGGAGCGGACCCTGATTCTGCTATAATGCATATTAATACAGCTTCGTTTCTCGTTCGATGCTACCGAACCATGAAAATGGATTAAACATGAAATCCCATTTGAAGATTAAACCTTGAACAAATATTTGCACAAAGTCAAAAGTCAAAGCCCATGAGAGTAAAAGAGAAACATATATTTCAGTTTTGTGTTATGCTAAGATTCCCAGACAGCAATGTCAAAAAGTGGTGTATTGGAGTCCAGGAGCTTCGAATTTAGAATTACGACTTTCTTGCATTAAACATAAGTGACATTTTAAGTTGGTAAAAAGAATTGTTTTATGTAATATTTGTTGGCTGTGTCGTTTTCACCAAGGTCAGCTTGATAGCTAGTTGCAGGGTCTCAAAATCAGTCATTACACTGAGTACCAAACTATAAAATGGCGTTCTTTTGAAATGTCAATCTAACGTCGAATGCGTCCTGATTGGTCACAACTCCAAAACACAATCGTTTAACGTCTTATTGGCGTACATTATGAAAATACTTTTTTGCTGCTGAAATAACTGTATCAAACAAGGAACGATGCTGTAGCGATGGAGTAAAAGCAGAATCGGGGTGCTGGTTAGCGGCAGCGAATTCTGATTCAAACAATCCTCGGGGAGGCACGAAATGGAGGCTTCGATTTATACTTAATGTGCCAATTCATACCAACATTAATGTTTCTATAGAAATTGATAATCGAAATTTCCTTTCATCTCGCATCAAAATTGTTGATATTCTATGTTATTTTGTTGATGGAGATATTAATTATTGTTTGATGTGTACTTACAAAGGAAATAATAGCAATTTCAAAGTTCTCCGAAATCAAATTGATGATCCAAATTTGTAATCTACAATCTTAAGACTCTCGCCGTATTGACAACTTTTTACATAGTTAAGTGTATTTTGCCTAAGCCAAACGGTTGAAATTATATGAGAAAAAACAAAACCTTTTTTTAGGTGCACGTTACCTGAATACATAAGTTATTCGAGACTTTAGGGCCCAGATGGACCTAGAAACCTCCTTAACCCATCAACCCCCAAAAGGACACCGGCTATCGCGACAATAATATTATAGAATAACAATAGATTTCCAAGAGTCCGCGATAGAAGGATTAAAATGTCACTTTGCTGTACTCAAAACAAAACATGAAGCTCTTAATATTAAATTCGTTTTGTGTTCGGACTTCCCAACTTTAGTGACACTACTGTACATGGAATATTTAAGTCCATCCTGTATCACGTAAGGTAATATAACGTTTAGTAGTCCACAGCAATAAAAATAGTAGAAACTACATAAAAACTATATTCTGCTTGAAACAACCAGAAAATGTACGAGGAATTTTATAATATGCTTTTATGTTTGGCATTAGGGTATATTCGGTAGGGAGAATGGGATCCCGCATAATGTGATAATAGCGTCAAGCTCTTGTAACTTTCATTATCATCATCTTTTAAATGACGTCATATTGCTCTTTAGGGCGCATTTTCATTAGTCGTTAACTCGTACGGTATACAGCATGCGGGGAGTCTATGACAACTATATGACAATTAATGGCGCGTTGTCATTGGTCGTGGCATGCGTTTCAGAAATCTCCCGCACCCCGCATGCGGGCCCTATCGACCAGTGAAAATGCGCCATTACATGGTCATGGATTTCTGCGTTGAATAAAGGTGAACGCAGATTTGGCCGCACCGCACGCACCGCAGTCGCAGCATTTCGAATTCTTCATATAAAGAATGTAGAAGTTGCGAAGACTGCGGCGCGGGTAGGTATGCGAGCTTGCCTATAACTTCATATAAAGAATTCGAAATGCGGCGACTGCGGTGCGTGCAGTGCGGCCAAATCTGCGTTCACCTTTATTGTCATTTCCAAATTGCTTAGGATAATAAATTAGGCTGATCACCTGACTGTCTATTAAGAAAAATGATTCCTATTTTGTTGTATGAGCATTAAGAAATTCGATCCCGTATTTTGATCTCTTGTCGAATTATCCGTTCCACTGGGTTACGAGAGTAAAGGAAAAAAGAGTGCTCCTAAAATATTATGAGCATTCTATTCTCTTTTTATTAACCACTAGATGACACCCGCAACTCCGTTGTGACAAAATTCGTTTAACGCACGAGACCGTACATTTTACCGACATAAAAAGTATCTTACGTCCTTTCTCTGGCCTCGAAGTAGCTCCATACTGAATTTCCTCAAAATCGGTTTAGCGGTTTGGGCGTGGAGAGGCAACAGAGAGACAGACAACCACATTTTCGCATTTATAATATTAGTATGGATATACCCATGCTTGAGCTATACTAGTTAATGAAAAAGAAGAAAAGAGATAGAAAATGTTGGGATTGAAGTCGGAATAAGGTACCGTATGTCCACATAGCGTCCAAAAAGTCAGAACAAAACCCGGAATAAATTGAATTCGCCTTTAGTATTTTCAACTATTTTACGTCTAACCAATTCGACCATACAACTCAAATAATGAACGCGATTTAATCCCAGTCAGCCGTGAATAAATTTATTGCGTCAAAAAAGAAAAATCGATTTTTATGCCGTGGAAAAATTGAATAGGCACGTAGGTAGGCTGTAGGCTGAAAATCTTCCGTCACATAAACTTTTGTGGGTGAACTCTGCGTTATCTAATGACATGTTTTGCTACAATCCCCCGAAGCATAACAAAAACGTCAACACTTATGTGTGACAAAAATAAGATAACGTTACTTGGAGCAAGAACATACTTTATTTTTCTTCTGAGTGAATAATATTTTTCGAGTTTATGTATGCATATTTCTTTGGAAAACTAGTCGATCGTGAGACTTTAGAGCCGCATATTCGGTTATAGGGAGATATGTCACTTCCTCTCCTAAGCCACGGCGATCAACTCTTTGTATTATCTTCCGAGGTTAATATTTTTAATCGCAGCTTAAGTAGTTATGACAGTCCAGTTGTGATGTGGTTAAGGGTTTTTAACTTTAATCCATATTAATATTATATATGCGAAAGTATCTGTCTGTTACCTCTTCACGCCCAAACCGTTGAGCCAATTTTTACTGAAATTTAATATGGCGATAAACCCGTTGATCCCGTTTCGGGCGTCATTTAGTATCTGAATAAATAATTAGACTATGGTATAGATAATTATTATTGAATGGCTTACTTTGACTAAACAATACAAATTTCATCAAACTTCACTCAGACTATAGTTACCTATTATATTCGTCGGCGAACAAGTGTTTAATAATTCATAGAGCTTTACTTTCTTATTTCTGTTTATATTGCCTGCTGGCCTCTTGGCACATTGTTATGTTTCAAAGTTCATACATAAAGATTGTGCTTGGGGTATTTTCGGTGCCTACAAAGGGTGGGCTGAAACTGGTGAATGGAGTGACAATAAGTAGGACAATAATAATAATTATTATAGTAGGACTAAAACTTTAACAACGGAAAGTGAAAAGTAACGATTACATTTTTTCTAAAATTTAGTAATAAGTGTTACCACAATAAAATTTGATAATTACTATCTTATATTTATAGTGTTGTAAGTCACTCTTGTAATTTATTTTAATTAGGTTTTTTAACTTTTTCAATGTAACATGTTCACATTTTGTTATGCTCGTATGTGGTACTAACTAGTGTTAATTTGCTGAGTTTACTGTTTGTTATAATTAAACCTTTACTATGCGATCTAGAGATTTATTATACATTTTGAAACAAGTCAGCAAGACAGAAATTAAGACATAACTGAATTATTGGAGATTGACATTCAAGTCATTGTGTTTTGCTTAGAACTATGAAAAAGAATTAATTTATAATCTAAAGCCTTATACTTAGTCAAATAAGTTTTTTTAATTTAATATAATTTAATAACTGTAATAAAAATACTTCAAGCTAAGGGCCTAATTTGGATACACAATAACCTAATAAGCTGAAAAAGTTGACAAAGAAAATTGTAGTCTCATTTTAACACAATGTTATAATTAAGGCATAATTGGTCCATAAAAAGTTGAGTAAATTTAAATGGCGGACATAAAATGGCATGTAATTAACTAGCACATTAATTATGCCATCATTATGCCAGGATCTTATAAATCATTAAAAAGAAATTTCGTCTTTAAAGATGAGTAAGGTTTTATCATTTGAGGAGATGGATGTTGCTTTTCAAGCCACCATAATATTTTGAACGGCTTTTTGATGTGAACATATTATTATTATATTATAATAAGTGAATTGTGATGTGTGCAGTTTTTGGATGGCTATAAAATGTAAAAAAAAAACAGAGGAAATCGTATTAAAAGCGAGCAATGTTTCGATTTAAAAATATTAATTTGCGAAAACCATGCAAGATTTGACAGTAACCTCCTGTTTGAGACGTACTCAAAATTGATATTAATTGATATTATTTACCTTAATTTACCTATTTTTCGACCTATAGGGCTGGTGATGCCCAAGGGACAGAATCAAAGGGCTCTCAACCCCCGTATCCCTTGTCATTGGGATCATGACAAATTAGGGATATAACTTGAAAGCGGCCGCGGGCGGAATACCAACTAAAACCACGGACAACCGGGAAATATCGAACAATAGCCATAAATACAATTTCATTGTAAATCTTGTTTCAGTCAAGATGTCTTCGTAAATTTTACAAAAATTGCATGCAATTTCAAATAGATTATTGCTGTGTCTTACGCATTTAACCCGGCGAGAATGTGGTGAAAAAAAGTTACGCGAAGAATGTGGCAGGGTAAATTATACCCTTATGTAATAATTCATACTGTGATGTAAATTATAGCTGTATTATACAATATTTACTATTTTATTCACTTTTAGTATCCCCTTTATGACATTAAATAAAAAAATTGTATATTTATATAAGTATACTTATTAATTTTACCGAAAACAAAAAATATAGATTTACAATCATTATTTTAAGTCTACTAAAGTACGATTACTACAAATTTTTAATTGACAGTGAAAATAACAAAAGCAAGATGACTTTGCGATTTTGCCGTAAAATTCAAAGAGAATTTTGAGAGTAGAGGTAAATATTATTGTTATTTTCAACGTTATTTTTAAGCAAAGTACCATTTCAAAAGTGACCCTGTTATAAAAAATACTATTTAAATGCTTTTTTTTTTTCGTTAAAATTTACATCTAAAAGCTTTCGGGTCTAAAGTGCTATCGTGTACCACGTAAAAATTGGTACACTGACCTATCGTTTATATTTTACTCAAACTCAAATATCTCGTCTTTTCAGGTTCGCAATAGAAACGCGTTGGAAATATATATTTTTTATAAAATAAGGGGGCAAACGAGCAAACGGGTCACCTTATGGAAAGCAACTACCGCCGCCCATGGACACTCGTAACATTATTAGAGCTGCAAGTGCGCTGCCGGCCTTTCATGTGACAATTTGACTATCTAGTTAAAACAAAGTTCTATTTTCAAAACTTTAAATTCTCAGCGTTCCGGATTCCGAATTAAACAATTCCACTTTTAAACCACTCAGCTAAGAGCATTGTTTGAAAGATTTCTCTGATAGAAATCCAGCCTCGTTTAAAAGTTTCTCGAACCGTGAACCTGCATCTTATGATCGGCAATCAACAGAATAAATTCGTATTAAGGATATTGGTGTAGAGCTCTGAGTTTCATCAATTATAAGAGGAAAATATATTTGACCTATTTCTCGACCAGTCTAAGAAGGCCTCCGCCGAAAACCCTATTCCATATCTGATTTTCACCGGATAATGTGGAGGGGGGATCCAAATAAAACGGACGATTTTTGGTCAACAATAAACGCGAATATCAAAATAGCTTTTTGCCTTTTTGTGTTACACATTAAGGTCTTTTTGGTCGTCTACAACTAAATACTGAAGTAACTACTAAAGCATATAGTATATTTGATAAATAAAAAGTTATTAATTTTTAGATAAAGTTGTTATAATTAACATAAATTTTGCACTCTATAATATATTTCTACAATTTTCAATAGCTTGCCAATGCCACAAATTAAGAAACTTAGCAGTAATATATATATAGGCACTTGCTTAAGCTAATTTATTATTAGTGAAATGTATAAATAGAAATGTTGTTCGTTTGATTTACCTATTTTATATATTGAATTGCTGTTCAATTATATTTTAGTAATAGTATTAATTTACCAACTTCTGACTCTTACACACTTAAATTTATAATATAATTTTACATTTCTGATTTTCGCATGCATTTGCTTTAAATATCATATTTTGTGAATGTCCTATTCACCAATCTTTTTCCGTTGAAACAACTTTGAATCCTAAACTCTGAAACTTGTATGTACACATCGCAGAATCGCATTAAAAAGTGTTCTTCCATTTCGCGAGGGTACAAATTACGTTTTTTATGTTTTTCCATAAAAAATTCAAACTGTATCCGCCAGTAAAAATTCGCTTTGCAAACTACATACGAAACTTTTGCATTCAGAAGTTGACAAAACGCTGAATTCATGTGCCAACTTCTATGACAAACTCATCAGGATTTTTTGCAACATTCCATAAAATAATACAAACAACGTATCAGTCGTGTAATGATGATTTCCTTAGTATGATAAATGTTGTTTTGCCTTATATATTATGTATAGATTTGAATAGGAACATAGCACACAAACTGTCAAAAAAATCTATTCAGCCGTTTCAAAGTACAATCATCCTTAGAGAGAATTTTATATTATGTCGGATTGAATATCTTAGAACAGGTTTAAACAGATGCTATTAAAAAAATCAAAATTGTTTTATTTCTGAATAAATTTAAAATAAATTAGTAAAGCTTATTAAAAACTTGCCCCTAAATAATATAATTAGGTATGTACACTTCGTTTTATGTCAACCATTTTTCTACAGTATCAGACAAATGCTGTACAACTATGACGCCTGTAACAGTAGTTTATAAACACAGTGCGTTTCTTTTGGGCGAGGGATTTATACATAGTATAAACTAATACAATATCCTGTCTATCATGCTTACCATTTGATCATTCGATTGATGCAGGGTTTTTGGAAATTTCAACTCTACTTTTATCCGCATAAGCCGTATTTTCGCCTATCCGACCATAATGTTGGCAGTAAAAACGTCCGTTTTATACCTCCATATATCTATTTTACCTCAGATAAAAAGATTAATCTCGATTCCGGCTCACGGAAAAAATAGAGCAGTTTATTCTGCGTTACACTTTATTTACGTGAATGGGATCAAATACTAGCACAATTCCTGCGATAGACACGAGAATCGAGAGGGTATCAAGAAGTGAAATGGCATAAAATATGTGCCATTATAGAGAAACTTATTTCAGAACTTGATGATGTCTGCAACTCCATTGCGCCAAAATTCTGTGGAATTATACATTTTCCCGGGACAAAAATTATCATATTATGTCCTTTCCTGGGACTCAAAGTGTCTCAATGCAAAATTTCAGCAAAATAGGTTCAGCGGTTGGAACGTGAAGAGATAACAGACAGACAGACACATTTTCGCATTTGTAATTGTTATTACAACGGAGTTGCGGGTGTCATCTAGTAGATGTATGCTACTTGGAATCAAAAAAGCACAAACGACGAATGAAGACATGGAAAATTCTACTCATCATTATTTTGATAATTAAATAAGAATTACGTGGTACAGTTACGTTCAAAAGTCCAGTAGCAATCGTACGCAGCTATAGCGTCAACACTTAACGTTACTTGTGACCTTTTTCTATAAAGACAATTCACACACACACTTTGTTTGGCTGTATATTCATATCGTCAATTTCGTCTTAACATGTGAGCACTGCCGTGGCCTAGTGGTTAAGCAAGTGCGTGTGTTTATTCTAAGATCATCTGCATCAGCTAAGTTGCAGGATCGAATCCGATCCGTATTAAGTCTGCGTCGTTTTTACGTAAAACAATTTTTGAGGAATATTAATTATAAATTATTATGATTATGAATGTTGATACAACTATGTAGAATAAAAAATTACGTTTCTAACTAAAAGCACAGTAACGTTTAGTTAGAAACGTAACATTCTAGTCTAAGTAGTAAGTAAAGAATGTGAGGGTAGATTTAAAATAAAATGGAACGATTGCTTGAAGATAACAAAATATTAAAATGTTGTTGGTTGGTGAACTCAGCTACGAGTGTTTGGGTTCTTACTGTTGCGATACAATTTATCCAATTTGCAAGCAAATATTACTATTGAAGCAAGAGCTAAAATTGTGGCCCTATATTCGAATGGCCTGAATATTTCTCAAATTTCTAACGAAATTGGCTTCTCAGTAAGTAGTGATTAATTATATTATTATTGTGATGTGTATTTTTTCATTGGTTAAAATCGTCTTTTACAATTTATTCTTTTTTTTTTAGAGAAATACTGTAAGTCGATGGGTGAAAAGATACGAGGAAGAAGGTGGCTTCAGAGTCGTAAACGAAGTGGAAGGCCACTTCTTATTAACCAGACTCAGCGGCGTTATATGGCAGCGGAGTATGAAACATGTGGTTTCATACCGACAAGTCGTTTTGCCGATGAATTTAACACGTCATTGGTCACCGTTCGTCGTGCACTTCATGACGAGGGATTATACCACCGAAAGCCGGCGAAAAAACGTTTTTGACTCAAAGGCATAAAGACGAACGGCTACGCTTTGCGTGAGAATATTTAGATTTTGATTGGGAAACAACAATTTTTTCCGATGAGAAGACTTTTAAATCCTCTCAAAAAGGAAGACTACATTTACGGCGTAAAGATAACACCCGTTGGTGTGAAAATAACGTGGTGTCAAACACTGAATCTGGCAGAATAAGTGTGAACATGTGGGAATGGATTAGTGCTCAAGGGCCGGGTGAACTTGAATTTATACCTACGCGAGCCAACAGTGCAAATTATGTAGAAGTGTTAGAGGACATTATGTTACCTACTGTGAGAAATGTGTATGGTGATAGCGAAATAAGTGTTGTGCATGATAATTGTCCAATTCACCGAGCCTCCATAGTTCGCAATTGGTTCAGTGAACATGCTAATATTAAAGTTATTCCGTGGCCAGCACGATCCCCAGACTTAAACCCGATTGAAAATATATGGGGTTTAATGGTGCAAAGATGGCGAGCACGCGATGATAGATGTCCGGAGCTGCTCAAATCTCATTGCATGCAGTTGTGGGAGGATTTACGTGGAACAGATATCTGTAAGAATATTGTGGCTTCCATGCGCAGACGTCTTCTTAGTTGTATCGAAAATAATGGAGGTTACACAAAATATTAAGAATCATTATTTATATTATTAAATTAAAAATGTATTTCTATGTCGCAATAATAAGTGTAAAGTAATTGGTATAATATTTATATTTCGTAAGTTTCAATTGGGCATTCTACAAAGGAACGTGCCGGCCAGTAATTGGTAGGTTTAAGATTTTAAGGTTGAGGTTAAGTTTTAATCCTCTTTTCCTTAGAAAACGAATAATTAAACTATAACCTCAACAATATGAAATATTGATAACACAATAGATATAGGTATTATTATATTGATAGACCTGTGAATCAAAGATTTTACTATATCAATTCAATTGTTCAATAATAATTGAAATAAAAATATATTTTTTGAAAGTGTTGTTTTATTATAATATATGTATAATTATCTAACTAAAATACTTTTACATTTAATATTATCTTATCAATATGTTATAATTTAATATTATTCTTATTAAATAAAACTTCCAAAATAGTCATTTCATTAAGTTTTCAAAAATGCTGAGATAATAAAAACAATATTAAGACTTTAAAATAATATGATAATCTGAGATTTGAACCGTGACCATTTTTCGTCCTAGCTATGATGCGAGGCCAACTATTTACCGATGGAGCTACGAACTATCTTACGTGTCTAGTGAAATTTTTGCATTTATTGACACAGTGCAGTGCAATAAATGAAGAAGACAAACATAAATATGTTATCTTTGTCTTTCATCCACTACACGCAACTTTCTTGTATTGATACTGTACGACATTTAAGTGTGTACACGGTAACATGGCGCACACATAAATATGCACTGTACCGGCAAACGAATATAGTCGTTACGATGCTACTGGACTTTTGAACGTTGACTGTACATTAAAAATAGTGGTACATTCAAAGTCCAATCATAGCTCTTATAATTAAAATCACAATAAACGTAAAATATTATAGTTGCACGTCAGTTCTGGTGCAGACTTCCATTAGTTTTTAAGAAACTTTCCACTGGAAATGTGTGAAATGTTATTTCGGAATAAGTGTCATAAACAGTTGCCTCAAGTTTGCGAATGACGTTGTAAAGTGTCGTTTTTGTTGAGAGCTTCCATCTTCTAAGCGTTTGTGTTTTGTCTGATATTTTTTTGTTTGTAACTGATGCCAGTGCTGGTTTTAGTACTACAACCGCCCTAGGCGAGATTTTTTCGACGCCCAGGGTAAAATTGAAACGCTGAAAAAATTGAAAAATTGGCGCCCCTTTTGTTTGCCTTCAGCGCCCCTTTTTATACGCCACCCTGGGCGGTCAACCAAAAATTGTGTATTCAATATTGTATTACTATGTATTTTCTTAAATATTCTAATAAAAAAATAAAATATTATTTGCTACAGATCCATTCCTTATATCTCTTACATACTAATTTATTTTTACGCTTAGATAGAAATATGTATTAAAAAGAAGATGAGCGTATTAGGTTCGTTCTTGGTAATTCGTAACTAACACACCAGCCCCCTTAGACAACTGGCAAAACGCTAACGCTAACGCTAACGTCACAAAATGTATGGATTTGACATTAGTATTCGCTAGCGAAGCGATGACTTATGTCAAATCGCATATATTTTGTAGCGCTAGCATGAGCGTTAGCGTTAGCGCTTTGCCACTTGTCTACAGGCCCTGATGATTACATTCATATCAAAAGTGGTCGTTAAGAAAATAATATTATTATGTTGACTAATTAAAATGATATAATATTTCGCTTAAAATAGCACTAGATTGTTTATCTTAGCTAAGCTAAGCGTATATAATAATCAACACATTTTAATCTGTAGGTTAGTGATAACGACAATATCTTTTTAGAACACTCGTGTTTACTCAATGAAAATTCACACCCAAATAATTTACATCAAACATGTATCATAATGGGATCAGTTAGAGTCCCTAAAGTGGCCCACGCAACCAAACTTCTAAAGAAAGTTACCTTGATAAAAATATGAATATTTAAACCGAGTTTTGCGATTCTTTAGCAAACCTACGCGTTTTTATGTTCCATTGAATGCCTTCTATTACTTTTGTAAATATTAGCGAAAGCCTTTTTGAGGATTAATTAAAAAGGAGATTTTAATTTCGTTACAGAAAATTTTCTTTTTTTAATTTATACTTTTACATCTTTTTTCGTTTGCAATAAACTTTAACTACAATAATTTAAAAATGTAAAAAAGTTGTGGTGTCGGGTTCAACCTTAGTAAAAAATTATAACCCTAGTCAATTATTATGACACCAGACCCTGTCCTGACAACAAAGCATGACACCAAGTCCTGACACCACCGCACTGTTAATGACACTAAAGAGGGCCGTAACATATCAATTGTGGCATAACACATAACTGTGCCGTCACACTGCCGCGAGACCGCACCAAACCCTGACAAGACACATATGTGTTCCACAAATGTGACGCAACATCGCACCAAGTCGTAACGTTTAAGCGTGACATGAGTCATGACACAAGTATGTGCCAAAAAATGTGACGTGACACCGCAACGTGTATGATTGGACACCGCATTTAACTCTAATATTAAACCGTGACATGACACACAACTAAGAAACCACCTCTGCTTGCTGACACCAAACCATCTCGCCTTAGACGTCGTAGAGACTCAGATGCAAATTCTGGGAGCACCTAAATAATATTAAGGCTTCGGCCAAAGGCCAAAACGCGGGACGGGAGTGTCTGTAACGCGAAACTGGCGTGCACACGTCTGCGCGACTACGGTGCGAACCGTAGATTATTAAGAGGGAACGCGGTTACAGTAGAATTTAAACGAAGAAACTATTGCCATCACGCTTCACCCTGCACCGGCACGTGTATTTTTATATTTAGATACAGATACAGTAAATCGAGGTAACGTATTCCTCTGATTCCTTCTTGAAAATAGAGCCTATCTAATTATTATTTTTTTAATATCTTCAGGAAGAATGAGTCTATGCCTCTAAGTTTTTATTTTATCGAAAACATCTTTCAAATTTATTTTATGGTTGGTTGATTAGCGCGGTACGCGGCATTTGTTTTTAGCGACTTTCGAATGGTCATATTTTTTATATATTAGTAAATTTAAAAAAAAAATCGAACGTAGAGGCATAGTTTTAACAGATCCCAATATTGCAAAAAAAACATTTGTCTAGACGCATTGTCCAGAGAGTAAATTGGGGAATACATTTGTATGGAAAAACAGTGTTAGCGTATGCTCTTAACGCTCTGCCGACGCGAACGTCCCGCGTTGCAGACGCTCCAGCGCTTCGCAGACGCTTTGGTCGCGTAGGTTTGGCCGAAGCTAAGGCTTTGACATGAGCACAGTCAGTCACAATTACGACCTGGCACAGCTAATGATGATGAGTCTAATTACGATACAGCTTAATAGGCCAATTACTTGATCCTGATTAAGTTGGGTAGTATATTATTGTTGTGGTTTATACACAAGCCCCCTAATATAAGTTTCCACTATGCATCTATATTCTATATGCATACATAAAAATACGTTACATTCGTAGAATTATCCATAATATTTCGTCGTTTTCTAATAAGTTAAAAACTTTTATAACACACTCGTATGTATGTTAGTGGCGGGCACCTGGGAGGTAGTAAAATATATGAAAATGCATTTTGAATAGACAATATTATGTAACTTACTGTTCGGTCTAGCAAGTCATATTAGGGCTCATACGTAACTAGAGGTCACAAATTTTTTAGATAAAACAAATTAGGTAATGTATAACCTGAAATTGTGTTACACAAAGCTTTTCCAAACATTTGTCAACACATCTGCAAGTAAAGGCAGTTGGACGCTTACTTCAAATGGTTAAAATATAAAAGAAAGGTGTAATATAACATTTTAGGGAGGTACAAAATATGTATTTCATACACACGTGGCTTAATCATAAAAAGGTAGTTTAGTTACAGAATCCATAGCTAGCAACTAGAATTTACACAGCTATAATGCTTTTATGATCTTGAATACGTATAGGGCTGCGAAGCAAAATGGAAATAAAAATCCATTTAATTGAGTTATCGAAATATATTATAAGCTCGCAATATTATAATGAGTCTGCATAAGATGCAAGCAATAAATATATTTTTTTTGTGCATAACATTATGTAATTTTCTTTTCCAATAAGTATTATAAAATATGCTAAAGTGTGTTACCCCCACACGATAGAAACACTAAACCGATTGAAGGTATGTTATGGAGATACATAGAGTCCTAGAAATGGATACAGGATAGTTTTTCCCGGAATACTTTTAGGTTTTACATCTATACTGTAAGTACTACAAAGACTTTTAAATGAAAGCATAGATAGATAGCAAATTCTTAGTTAGTGCTGTAAACTTAAAACTAAACTGTAATAAACACAAAAAATAAACGGTAAAAACAAGCCGTCTTAAATCTATTAGCTGTTTCATTCAGTATAATATCAACTTAGCTCAAAAGAATTATATCCTCAGAGTCACACGTAGTTTATTTCATAAATAATTCTTACAACGTTACAATAGTTGTAATAAGTTCCAACAATATTTGGAGTTCCACGTACGGTTCGGAACAAACCAATAATTCCCTACGAAATGGCCACGATTTCGATTCTTGAGCCATATGTCGACATCGTAAAACGTAAGGCCAACACTAGTTATGGGCAAAAAGTTATCGACTATCGACTAAAGGGCTGTGACTATCGACTATCAGTAATACGGGGGCTCAATTCTCAGACTACGTATTCAAAATCGATTGAGCTAACGCACTGGTTTATAATTTGTATGGCCCGGTATTTATCTGAATCGTTTAATTTTCATACTCCAAATCCGAAACCGGTAGCTTAACATCGTCTTGTTTTATTAGACTTGGGATCAACAATTTATATAAAAGTTTATATTTTACTAGCTGTCCCGGTGAACTTCGTGTCACTTTAAAACCTTTCCTGGACTTCTAGGAATATTTAAAGACTAAAATCAGCCCAATCCGTTCAGCCGTTTTCGAGTTTTAGCGCGACTAACACATTTGAAAATCCATTTTTATATATAAGATTCCCATTTGAATAAAATATAAACTGGTGTACAAAACGTTATAAATTTATTTCATTTATCACGTTATTTTTTATTATACTTTATTAATAGGACCTTTATAAAAATAACACGTTCGTCCTGATCATAAAAATCCAGTTATCGTCAATAACATAAGGTACATCACTAGTCCAATTTATCGACTATCGAACTAGGGTTGTTACCGCTCGATATGTTGCATGAAGTTGAACCGAATTGGAAGTCTTTAACTGTTATTCCCGTAATAATTTATCTTCAAATTACGTCAATGCAACTATTAGTGGCCATTTCCAGTAAAAAGTTCGTGTTGTACCCTTCTTTAGATGAAAAAAATAAACTTGCGTCTGGTCACGTGACTTAATTGATAATTTGTAAGACCTCAAAGACGATAGAAGTAGAACTAATAGCCACCTTTTCTACCGCGTATTGAAAACATTGTATGCCTATCTTGCTGTTTCGGTATCTTCTCTGCCGGCTCTCCCGTGCAACACGTCGTTTTTATTGCATTTTCTATAACACAATAATATAGTCAAGATCAATTTTTTTTTCAGAATATTTTTTTTCAAACACTTTTTGAACGTTAAAGCTACTGGTGCCTGCCATAATATATTATTATACTAGCTGTCCCGGCAAACGTTTCTTTGCCATATTAATATATAAAGTATATCGCCCGTATTATTTTATTAAATTAGTGACTAAATAAGTATGTCACCATGGCAACGTCCATCGCCATCCCGTGACCCGCGTCGCATAAACAATGGTCGCTCTTTATAGACAAATAATTTGCAATAAAATAAAATTGCGACTATAATTAAAGATCTAAGCTATCCTATCTCTCAATTTGGAAAAAAGCACACATTAAAAAAAAACGGTTGTCTGTAAATTCGGTTTACTGACGATAGTTGAACGTGACAACGTGCCTCTTTGTCGCTCGTTCCGCACTCTCGCTTGCACTTCAAGCCTTAAATGGAACGCCTTAGAGCGAGGTAACGCCGCATGAGTCATGTTTTTTCGTGCGTGCAGCCAGCTCCATCGAATTATAAGACGTTGTCACGTCAAAACTCATTTCCCGACTGTACATTTCTGCTTAGCACAATTTTCCCCGACTGTACATTTCTGCTAAACAACTCATTTCCCCGACTGTACATTTCTGCTTAGCACAATTTTCCCCGACTGTACATTTCTGCTAAACAACTCATTTCCCCGACTGTACATTTCTGCTTAGCATAATTTTCCCCGACTGTACATTTCTGCTAAACAACTCATTTCCCCGACTGCACATTTCTGCTTAGCACAATTTTCCCCGACTGTACATTTCTGCTAAACAACTCAAATGGAACGCCTCAGAGCGAGGTAATGCCGCATATGGCGTCATGTTTTTTCGTGCGCGCAGCCCATATCGAATTATAAGACGTTGTCACGTCAAAAACATTAAAATCGGTTAAGTAGTTTGGGAATCCATCGCGAACAAACATCGTGACAGGAGATTTTTATATATTAGATTTCGTTTTAATCCTTCGATCGGGGATTCTTGGAAATGCTATTGTTGCTGTTTTTATTGGTGTCGCAATCAACGGTGCTCGTACGGGGCTTGATGGGTTAAGTCCCGTTTGCTTTGTCAATAGTTAGACACTTATTATTAAACCATATAAAATATTTATCGAAGATTTTTTCAGCAAAATGTACTGCAAGAAACAAGCAACTTTTATTAATTCTATTTACAAAGAGCCAGGTCTTTTCTTTTCTACAATATATACGGTGATAATTCAGTGTCGGAGTGTATGCAATTCCCCGCTTTTACTTCGTTTCTTTAACATGTTGTTATTTTTACTTGTCAGCTGAGAGCGTTTTCTTTGGTCTATTAAACAGAGAATTTTCAACTATAAAGAATCTTAATGCGAGCTCTACACTCGCGGCGGGAAAGCCCGCGAAGGCCGCGAACCGCGAGTTTGGAGGGTTTCGCGGCTTCGCGTTCGCGCTTCGCGGCTTCGTATATTTTGTTCGCTTCGTGTTCACGGCGCGTAGCATCTGTAAATTGCAGCCGCAATTCGCGCCTGCATAACGGTATTAGCTGTTATGCGGGCTCTACACTCACGGCGCGAAAGCCCGCGAAGACCGCGAACCGCGAGAGTGGAGGGATTCGCGGCTTCGCGGCTTCGTATTTGTTCGCTTCGTGTTCACGGCGCGTAGCATCCGTGAATCGCAGCCGCAAGCAGAGCCCGCATAACGGTATTAGTTACAGTATAGTATACAAAATTCTTGTGTTGTGGCGTATTTTTTTATACTCTGAATAGTCTGGATGGTTTTGATGATTTTTTGGTCAATATCTATTTTGAATACCCGTAATAACGTAAATGGCATTACAACTTTGCTGGGTCAAGAGTTTTACTCGACTGTATCACAAAGAATGTAACGTTTTTCGAGTATATAATACATTATGTTTTTGAAACATAATACTCCAGTTTTGATTTTTTGATGAACTGCTTTGAAGAAATTTGGCAAAAACACCGCAACACCAGAATTTCATAATAGTAGGCATAGTAGATTTCTCATTCTAACCTTTTCTAATTTATTTAGTTAGACCCTGTATATTTAATTATTATGTATATCAGTATATACTATATAATATATAGACGAGGTCGAGTGTAACGGTCGGCTTACCCGTCGACCTACAGAAGGGTAAATTGCGCGTATCTTATAATACTTTCAGATAGGGGTGGCAGATTCGAAAAACGTTCTTTGGCAGCGACGAATTGAAATAATAACTGTCATTTCTCAGTATAAAATGGCTTGTCTTATCAAACCGTAAAATAGGTAAAGGTAGTATCAGTTTGAAACTTTTTGATACTAACGCAAAGAAGGTGACTTACTCGATGCATCCAAAATTACAGTCTTTAACTGCTAAATCTATTAGGTAGCTTATTTTTGCCATTTCTGACGCTGCCGGTTCTTCACACTATGATAGGTTTGTTACTAGTGTTAAATGATTTTTTGTATCTAAGGCAATATCATTTGGGAATCGAATTCATTATATCATCGAAAATTCGAAGATTTTGTTCGTGTTGGCAACCCTAATCTCAACGAAGGGTCACATTCAGAATAATCGCTTAATCGCAGTATAATCGATAAATTATGTCACCAAATTAACTTTCAAGTAGGTAGTGGGTATCCTTTAATTAAGTTTTTTAGGTTAGTTGTTTTCCAACATATTAGTAATGGGTTCTGCGCTGGTACCTATTTTTGTACTATACCTTACTATCTATATATGAGATGTGGAAAAAGATAAATGTAAAATAAAATCTTGCACAAACCGTTTCGCATAAAAGGGAGTATATCTTTTCCCGTGTTGTATTCTATATCCGCGGAAAATTTAATCAAACCCGGTCCATGCCACGCGTGATTCCGCTACTGTCTAAAACAGGAACTCAAGCTTATTTTCTGAAGTCTAAGGCCAATGAAAAGCCAGAAGTGAAATAAAAGTGGTAAACTTGTATTACTTTTGCTATACTAAATTGTATTTTACTAAATGAAATATTAGTATACTAACTAAAGAAAGTTGGGGCAAATTGAAAAAAATATTTTTAATTTTGCCCTGTCTGTCACTCGGTCAATGATCTGGGTCAACCTAAATTAAAAGGTTTTTTCACTGTCAATTCGTGAAAGGTTTAAGAGACAACTGACAGTTCAGTGTGTGTTTAAAAATACTCAACTCTCTTTAAATGAGAAAGAGAAGAGAGAGGAAGTTAATAGGAATTTAAAGAAAAATATGGTTTCCCAGGAATAAACACCAGGCCCTAGCTTAATAATTTTATTCTAAAAACATTCATACAATTTCATTGAGATTCTTGACTCACAGAAACTTTTTGATTAATTTTGAAGAAAGACATATGAAGTAAAAATGGCATATTATCACTAATCGGGGATTTAAAAAATCTACATTAGCAATTGCTGTAAGAAAGTAACAATTTTTTATACCAATTCTTAAAGCCTAAAAATTACATTTAAAGATAACACATCACTCAAACATTATAAACTGTATAAAGATGCTTACTACCACATCTTTGAAACTACAGTAATTGGCATAGCAATAAAGTCTTAAGGAAGTTGTTTTAACAAGATAGGCGACAGAAAACTTCTGACTTTCGTTACGACGGCTCTTCAATATTTCGCGGTTTGTTTATTGGATGGCTGTTGTAGTGGGTTTTGACGAACTCTTATTATTGTGTATGTAATGATACTAATAATAAAAATCTATACTAGTATTATAAATAAGAAAGTGTGTCTGTTTGTCTACCACTTCACGTCCAAACTGCTGAACCAATTTTGCTGAAATATTCTTTGAGACCCGGGAAGGGACAAAGGATACTTTTTATTCCGCAAAATGTACGCCTCCCAAGCCATAAATGAAAAAAGGGTTCCTGGATATAAATAGATTAAAAAATTATTTACTATAGAGCAAATTTTGTCATGAACAATAACCGCTTGTGGTCAACGAAGATTGAAGAGATAAAACATTCCTTCGCTTTGTACTGCGAATCCTTTGAGTGGGATTCTTGGTGAAATTTATGTGGGTATTTTAAAGTGAGGAAGACCAAAAGAATTTCTATTAAGGTCATAAGGGCCAGGGAGGGATTAGGCGGGGCTACATTACTGTAACCCTTGACAAACAGGCGCCATTTCGCCTGTAAACGTGAAATATGGGAATGTTACGTAACGTAAGGGCGGGCGCAGACAGGGTCTCTTATTAATTGAGGTGTTTTTTTTTTGGGTTGAATAAATGACTTTCGATATAAGCGTGTATTTGGAAATAAAATTTGTGTAAGAGTGAATTCTACCAGCAATTAACTTAATTGAAAAAATAATAATTATTATATTCTTTTTTTCATTGTCATTAATTATTCATAAAGACCATCTATTTTAAGCCTGCCGATGTTTAAAAGATTTTTTTTGAAACCATTAGTAATTATTGTTTTTTTTTTCTATTAATAAAGCTTTTTATTTCAATATGTTATCTTTTTTATGACTTTGTCATTAATTATTTATAACGACCGTGAATTCTATTTTAAGCCAGCCGATGCTTAAAATAATATTTTTGAAACCATTAGTAATTGTTTTTTTTTTCTATTCATAAAGCTTTTTATTTCAGTATAAGGTTTAATATTCTTACATTTGAGTTTCTTTAACATGTCTTGGTTTTCTAATTTGTACACAGAGACCGAATCAAAAAAGTAAACAATGAAGATATATTTCACGAACCAAATTATAATGTCATTTATTTCCACAAAGGGATTTTCGTATACGTCCTAATGGGAACATAAATATTTGTATTACAGATAATTAAATATAGGAATGAATGAGTGTTTACTTTGAAATTTCGTTCAGAAGCAGATATAATGTACAGAGAAAGATTATTATTTGTCGCAAAAAAAATCACGTCAATAACATTATGTATTATCAGAGAAATTGATTCCTAGGCAGATGGCGGACCTAAGTTTAATTTGGTCGCGTTACGTCAAACCTATCCGACCGATTACAGCTAACATTGAATTGACATAAGCCAACCAAATGACGTAGGTCTGTCTGTGTGTGTGGTACATGTTGTGTTTTTTGAAGTGAAAACTTCTTTAGCGGCGTTGAGCACTTTTGTGGGATGGGTAAAAACTGTGAAACTCGCGTCAGATTCTCGTGCTGATCGAAAAACCGTAAGACGGTTGGAGAGTAGTGTTGTAACATCGAAATCGATTAATCGAACAATCGATTGTTTTTTTTCAATTGTTGATATTTTTTAATCGATTGTAAGGGTTTCAATTAATTAAAAAAATCGATTTTTTAAAATCGATTTTCATAAAAAATGGGTTAAAAATTTAATCGCTTGTAAGGGTTTCGATTAATTAAAAAAATCGATATTTTAAAAATCAATTTTCATAAAAAATGGGTTAAAAAAAGTAATGCACAACGTTAATAATCAAGTTTTTACTTCTGCCGGCACTCCCGGAGTGCAACCCGTCTTTTTTTCTTAAGTTTAGGCTACCGCGTTAGCAGTTTACTCTCCGTATATTTTACGAATTGACAATCATGAAGTGAATTTAACAATTTTCAGAAACACAAATACGCAAAAAAATTTTCACTTCAAAATCATATTTTTAGTCAAATACTCACGATTCATTGTAAAATGTATATCTTTTATTGTCGCAATATGCTGACTGACGTACGTACGTCAGAACAGCAAGCCATCCAATACTCCCACATAAACATTTTTCACCCCACTCGAACGCGCGATAAAAATAGTGTGCGCCTGTCCTAACTAGTCGTTTGGTAGTGACATTTTCCCTTTGAAATAGGATGGTAGTATTTTACGCACGTGACGCAACTTGTTTGTTCGGAATATGGGTGTTTTTGTCAGAATTCGGACCCACGATTATGAGAGAATGGGGACATTATGAATCTTAACTCTTAAGTTGCCTATAAACTTCCTTTATCGCCTTATTGTGTGAAGATGTATCGTGATATTAAGATGTAACTAGCGACGTATGTATAGTTTCTGAAGTGGTAATATAGAGGTAAAGTGACACATGACCACGCTTTTTATCATTCATTCGCCAAAATTCGTTTATCGCGGGGAACCGTACATTTTTCCGGGATAAATACTATCTTTTGTCCTTTCTCGGGACTCAAAGTATCTCCATGCCAAATTTAAGTAAAATTGGTTCAGCGGTTCGAGCGTGAAGAGGTAGCAGACAGACAGACAGACAGACACACTTTCGCATTTATAATATTAGTATTATGGATTTTTTTTATTAAATAAGGGGGCAAACGAGCAAACGGGTCACCTGATGGTAAGCAACTACCGTCGCCCATGGGCATATGGAAATTGAATCTTGAATATTCAAATATATTTCGTCATAAAGACTTAACTTCGTCTTTCATCATAGCTTCTAGAGTTACAGATACTTTCGCAGAGCACTTTTCTTATTCCGTTATCCTTCCTGAAAACTATGAACAATATTCATAGCATGAACGTAGACAAAAAGGCGGACGGAGTCTTATTATACACAGCACTGTATCTTCAGAGTCGGTCAGGCTGACTGCATGTATACGGTCCGCACGCACACATTCTTACGCTATTCCGGCCATTTGACAGACGTAAGAATGTGTGCGTGGCCGACTCTGAAGAAAGTGCTGTTTACAATAAGACTCCGTCCGCCTTTTTTCTAAGTTCATGATTCATAGTTATCAGGACTACGTGTAACTCATTCCACTTTGTTATGAATACATTATCTGCAATGAAATATCTAAATTGAAAGCGAGTTGTAAAGAGCGTCATTACAATTAAACGCGTTTTACAACCGTGTTGTAAAGGTGTTTTAGTGTCGACCGCGACGCCGTAGCCTGTAATGGATTACACATTATTGCTGGTGTTTTACTGTCGATGTCAAATGCAATGTTCTCGTCAATTTATTGATAGCTTCGATAGCTCGTATTCTGAAATGTCTTGACATATTTAATGTTCCATAAGCATAGAGCAGCTCCACACCGACGTATGAAATAGTTTACAAGCATTTTCTAGCACAATAACATTTATTAGGTTACTATTATATCTAAAAACTTTCTCCAAACATTAGCTATGAGGCACATTCGATTCCGACCATGAGACATATTCCTCCAAGATTGCCTATGATCGCTCATAATCGCCGTCGGTATGCATACCCTAATAAGCTTTGACCAGCCATACCTACAGCACTTTCATTTGCAAAGCCGCAGGCAAAAGTTGTATTTCGTGGTAACCTGTTGATACTACTCGTTCAACTTACGATTTTATCAAGCGAAGCGAATTAGCATCTTCCACAGAAACACCAATTTACATACAAAATAATGTTATTTTTAAATTACAATTCTGTGGGCGCGGCGAGAAATTTTGTATTTATTTATAAAACAGGCCATGTTTAACGATGATATTTTAAGAATTGAGAAAAAAATTATGGGGTTTGTACGACGTTTCTTAAGACTTTAGTTGCTCTTAATGAAATAGTTCTACTACTCACTATTGTAATAGTGTAAGAGTAATAGTATTTTTTTTAAAGAAGGCTGGTCTCTGTAGCCATGACGTCACTGCGACCCATGAGGATCTATTGTGACTCCTTCGCACAAGACTGACTAGAGTATCATCTCCAACCCAATACTGCTCATAAATTGAACGATATGGTTGGGGTTGGGGCCACAAATTTCCTCTGTGGATGAGTATTCGTGGCGACCCAGGTGCCTGTTCTTGCTCTATAGTAGAGCAGGACAGTCGAAGATAAGGTGAAGAGTAATAGTATAATATTTTGGAAAATATTATGTGTGACTATTTTAGAATTGCAAGGCTGGTTTAAGGTTATTTTTGTTATTTTCCATTTTATTTATTATCTTCGTTCACTGTGAGTGACTACGCAGAACACTTTTTCGTCGTAGGAATCGCAGACACAATAGATTTTCAATTGTTATGCGGCAGCTGGCTGTCGCTTGGGGATTGATGGGTTATTAATGAATCGTTAATTAGAATATACGATCTCTCAATTGAACACAACCAAACCAACCGAAGCCCAAACTTTGCTCGGGTTTAAAGCAAGAAAAAACGCGCAGTTTTTTGTGGATAAGCCTAGATCCTTTCTTCCCGCCCTAGAATCCATATTTTTAAATTCATCAAAAAAGTTACCGCTGCCAACACACCATACAAAAACACACCCAAATCTCATTTTATAAAATAGTATATTACTAGATGTAGTAATATACTATTTTATAAAATGAGATTTGGGTGTGTTTTTGTATGGTGTGTTGGCAGCGGTAACTTTTTATTATATTTACGTTATTAGTAATACGAAGATCACGGGTCATCACCCGTGATCTTTGTATCACTAATATTTACCTTTCCTGGAATTCAAGACTTAAATTAGCCAAATCAGTTCAGCCGTTCTCGAGTTTAAGCGAGATAAACATAGGTAATTTAAAATTAATGTTGATTTATATAGATTATTTTTCATAATAATAAACAGATTTGTCACACAAAGTATCATGATTCATGAAGTTGCAATATCTATACACGATATAGCGAACGTTCATATAAAATTAAGACATAAAAACTAGTAAGCGAGTGCTGGAGCCTGGCCTGTATTAATACAATAAATCTTCGCTACAATAGACTCGTGGAAATGGCGGACTTGGCGAACTTACATGATTTATAGCGGCATCGACGGTTAACGTTATTCTTTCTTGTTAAAATATAACTGTATGTTTTTCAGTTTTCATGTTAAACTAGCCTGCAAATATTACGAAATATACCGTTACTCTAATATACAAATATACCTTTGTGAATCCTTGTCTTCTATATTGATGAAAATAAATTTTGAAATTTTGCTACCCTCGCCTAAATGATTTGACTAATTTGAGTATTGAAATATTTGTGGAAGTCCTGGGAAAGTTATTGTTAAGAGGAAAGTGATACAATTTTCACCGAGTCATCTAAATTATTAAGAACCGCATCAAAATTCATTGCATAGTTTTTAATATCTGATCATAATTTAACAAAGAGACATACAGGGTGCAATTAAACCTTCCTGCCAATTTTTTCCAGGGCTTAGGTATCATTAGGAGAGTCCATTTAACCAAAAAAAATTGGGTGTTATTTTTTTTTCAATGACATATTTTATCCCATTTAAAATCGTTGCAGAATGGTCACTCGCGGCGCGGGGGAATGAGAGGGGGTGACGCGGGATGAGGCCCGCGCGCGGGGGCACATCACGCGCGGCCGACGCATCGTGTCCTTTAATAGTAGTGTTTTTTAGGATAACTTTCGGGAGCTGTTTCTCAACATTTTAGTACTGAGTGACTTTAAAAGAAAAAATACGTATATTTTTATTTTTAACAAGAATCTATATATCAAAATTTGGCAGGAAGGTTTAATTGCACCCTGTATTATATTGGAAAGCTTTGTATCATCTAGACAAAGTATCTGGACATAATTTAACCATCCAAGTTGGTTCTAAGATTACAGGCTCACGGAAAAACAGACTCTTGCATAGTATAGCATTCGTATGGAATAAAATCTTAGTGGAATTTTCAGAATCAATATGCCATCAACCAATCACTTATTACGATGTTTATTGCAAACATTTTATTTAGTTAATTAAACTCAGCGTTTGTTCAGCTTCTTATCATATTATATACAACACATTATTTTTATTATGAGTCATAGTATACGCTATCAGATTAACATTTTAGAGTTTATATTTTTTAATGAAACATAATTAAAATGACTATTTAATATAATAGCGGGCGGCGGGTCGACGTCCTGATGCACCTCATATTTTCATACAAACATAGCGCGCACTGATTTGTTACACACGGTCTTTTATATTGGAGAGCATTTATATTTTATTAACTATGTCCACACTGTGCACTTTCATCTTAAATTTTCGTCATCTTCTTTCATTCAACTTTCGTATTGGCGCATTCAATAATTGAATGCGTCAACGAACGCAACGCCAATATTGTCATTCAAGAACAAAACGAATGTTTTGGATACGGTCAGAGGACATGCGTCGCGGGCATGCTTCACGTTCGCTGTTGACTGCGCTATAACGCATGCCCTTGATGAACAAAAAAAGGCACAGTGTGGACAAAGCCATTAGGGGACGTGATACCCTCATGTATGTATTTTAATTGAAAAGTAAATGTAATAGCATAGCATCGAATCGATTAGATTGAAAAATAGAATAATCGACCTATAATAAAATAAGTAGTTTGCAAAATAAGAACCAATAATGATTTGCTTATTAATGCGTGTTTTGTGAAAACAAAAAATTTGGATGAGAATAGATTTATTTAAAATTTAGTAAGAAACACTCAGAAAAAATAAAAACCCGCAGGACTTGTGCATTTAAGCACGATATAAACTAGTTTTTGTCCTGTGATCTACGATTTCTGTGTCTGCCAATAGGTAATATTGCATTGAAACCGGTTCAACCGCTCAGACGGGTATAAAACTAAACTTTGACCCCGACCGTATATTATGACATGTGTATTTTATTTATGTCACGGTCTCCTATCCCATACGGAAGATAGACGTGACATACACAATATACCATACACATTTTTCGTGCAATATCCATGCAATATTATGTTTGATAAAATTCTCGCGCGTGTGTCACGGGCGGGTGCAACGACCTGCAGGTAAAAACGTACGGGCTTTTGTTCACAAAACCTCGCAAGTTCAGAGATACGTTGCGCGTTCAAGCGTTTTTTAACGCGTAACCTAAAATGTATCTTTCTGCATAATAAATAGAAGCGAAATTGCCGTGATATACGATGACCCAGTTGGCTGTGAATGCAGCACCGATGAATTGATGGCTGAACCTTAATGACTAATATACTCGTTTATCTTTTGAAATTACCACGCGTAATACACTCGCAATTTAAAGCCCATATGGACTAGGATTATCTATATATAACACTAAACAAGTACTAGCTGACCCGGCAAATGTTGTTTTCCCATATAAATTATTTATTTCTAGTATCAATAGTAGTACATAAAAACCTATTCTCAGGCTTAACGAATGTACATGCTAAATTTCATTAAAATCGGTTAGCTGTTTTGGAGGAGTTCACGCACAAACACTGTGTCATGAGAATTTTATATATATTATAATAATTTCTGCTGTAACTGATCCGATTAAAATTCTCTAACAGATTTGCTCATAAAAAAAAAAGACGAAGTTAAAGTATTTTTCGAGCAGCTTCTATTTCCGATTAAGTTGTGAAGCTCCGGGGAGAGTATTATAAAGTTACGTAGGCGCGTAGCTTGTACTACGTAGGCGGATGTAGCGGTGCTACGACGTAGACAGCGCTACGCTGTAGCCGATTCATCTCGTCGAATTGTTCGAGAATTGAGTTCGACGAACGTTTTCACACTCGTCTAAGTGTAAGTACTCACATACGGTTTTGCTCGATCGAGCAATCACGTAGAGTAAAAATCACGGCTCGGGCTTTCGTCCACACATTCAGCATTACTCGATAGTTATACTCCAGTTCGAAGGAAATTAGCTACGAATAATAAAAACTAGTGTCCAAAAATTTGTCAAGCCGGCTCGATTCGAGCCTTCAAACTGGCTCGATGCGAGCCTTCGAGCTGTGAGTTTTGCGGTCCACACGGTGGTTTTTGCTCGATTTCGAGTAAAACTATCGAGCAAAACCGTATGTGAGTACTAACGAGTAGCATAAAGGTGCTCCCACACAGCAATTATATAACATAAGATGTCATTTTCGTCTAAATTTTGTGTACAAATTTTAACAAAAGACATGTTTAACAAATGTCATGTTGTAGCATATTATGTTACACACTGTTATAAAAATATGTTATCGTGTTACACAATGTTTTGTAACGTTATCTGCTATGTGGGAGCACCTTTACTTACGTTTGTCGAACTTAATTTCGTCGAATTCGCTTTATGCAAATTTTAATACTTTAATGTGAAATAAACAAGCTGTGAATTTATTTTCACTAGTGAAATTTCTAGTATAACACATAAAAACATTTCAAGCATCATTTCTAATGGCGTTGGGCTTATTACCCGTATTTAGCGGAGCGGAACCGGACGTGGATGCTCCGCTCGTGCCTTTGCATAGCGCTATTTCATAACGAACTACTTTTTAATATATTACGAATATATTCTAGGCTTTGAATTTAATATTTATAAGTAGGTTTTAATTGTTTGTTGCAAGAATTTAAACGTTTGCAAATGTATAATCGTCATTACTAAAAGTAATATTGCAATTTATTTAAACGTCTTTAATAATATGTTTGTCTATTTATTAAATGTGTTATTTTTCCAGTTACCTCTTCTTTTTGTTTTTATTTATTAACAGCTTACAGTGTCCCACTGCTGGGCAAAGGCTTCTCCTTTTTATTTCCAAAGTTCACGATCCTCTGATGTTGATCCTCTTCTTTAATATACAAAATTATTTTTAATAAAGTTTTATACGGAAAAGAACTTAGGATACTTTTTATGTCAAAAAATATACGGTTACCACGTGATTAAAGAATCTCGGCGCAGTGAAGTTGTGATCAATATTTACCTCTAAATTAAACCAAGCTTTATTTTAGTGTGGAGCGTCCGTGGCCTATTAGGTAGACCTTTGATTCGCACTGGCAGTGGGTGCAGGATCGATCCCGGGTGGAGGCGTGTACCAATGAGACATTTTCTGATCTCAAGTACATAATACGGACGCTCGTACAGTGAAGGAAAACATCGTGAGGAAACCCGCACATGGTTGGTCCCAGACGTATTGACTAGTTCTTTCCTCTGGACTAGGCCGACTATGTTGCGAGAATGCCGTATGCGCTTGGGCAACCATACAGGCATTTAAAAACTTGTCCCAGGCACTACAGTATTTGAAGAGTGGTTACTTCGCTCTGAAAATACTGTATAAATCATCCGCGATGGATGCAAAGGCCTAGTTTTTTATTTTAGTGTGAAATATTAAGAATATCAAAATAAATTTGGATTATAAGTCAAGAATCGACACTTCACATTTTACCGTTCGACACTAAACTCTATTGTGTCTGCATAAAGTTCTAAACTGCACTTACATTTGCATTTGGTGCTTATAAACTTTATACGACAGATTTAGTGTTCGGTTGCAGCGGGCGGCCGAATGACGTCGTTAACATTTTTGTAAAGTCGGCAAATTGATTTTACGATTTAATACCACGCTGGTTGAATTTGGATCGATAGTGCTTGTTTATTGGTTTTTCCAATCAAACTATTATCACTGTAAGAGGTAGTAAACCTTTATATATTAAAACACCTGAATTCAAATAAAAATCATACAACACACGCATATTACAAGGAACAGTTCTCATTGCAAAGTTTTCTTTTTAAAAAATATCCATTCATATATGAAACAGGCTACAACACAAGAACACAGTCGTCAAGTTTGTCAATTCAAAGTGTATATTTTATAAGAATATTGTGAGAAATAAAAAACAAAGCGATATATTAACCACGTAAAAAAGTAGTAAAAGAAAAATTTCATAAAAAAGAAAAGAAAAAGATAAAAAAATAAATATAAATAAAAGATAAGAAACAGCCCTGATCATGTTAGGGGGAGGAATAAATAGAAAAAATGAGTATATTTTTGTTTAGTATACAGTGAATCATATCGCAAATCACCATCACGACAGGTTGGTTATTAAATTTTGTGAAGATAATAATCTTCTGCGTTGAGACACAATAATATACACTACCTTGTCATCAAGTTTTATATTTCACAAACTTTGCGAATTCACTACGACCATAATATTATAACTACGAGTATGTATATTATTTTTACAGCTATACAGATAAACAGTATAGTTACAGTCTGAATGGCTCGTATATAATAGACAAGTTTACTGCTCACCGAGTCGGACATAGCGTGTCTCCGTATCATTTTGCTCAGCACAAAATGACCCAAACAAGATCGTATCCTTGAATATACATGTCGCATTCATGCTGTGACTTGTCAAAGAAATTTATCGAGGTCCAGTTTTATTGTATAATGTTTTATTTTCATTTGTTTCCTACGACTTACATGGGTTGAAATTAAACAATAATATAAATAAAATTCCATAGCAATATTATATTATGGGTTGTGTGACATACACACTGTGTTTCTACGTCTCTAGCTTCATGCTTACTGACCTGATTTTAATGAAATACGATGTGGAGATACTGTGAGTGCCGGGAAAGAATGATAGTTTTATTGCACCAAATTGTACCACGTGGTAGACGAATGTCTGCGTGAATAAAAACATGATATTCGGGTGACTTTGTAACTTATGTTGATATCACTAATTTGTCTAAACTGCCAATCTACTGAATGATGTGTCTTCTGTTTCACCACTTGCTGAAAAGTGCCGGAGCCGGACTCCACCTATCAGATAAGTTGTGGATAGTCTATATCCACAACTTATCTGACAGGTGGAGTATAGAGTATTTTCAGATAAGTTGTAGATAGCCTATCCGGAACTTATCAGGAACTGGGGAAACAACACCTTAATCATTAAGATTCAATTTATTAAAACCAAAATATAAAGTTAAATTTGAATAATCCTCGGTGTGCTCTGCGGAACGCATCTCGTATTTTCATTTAAAACTTTTATCTTCTTGTTTGCACAGCGTTCGTTCACCTTTGTACAATCCCGGAGAATCTAGGATAAAATCAAAGAATACGCGAGCAGAAGACACAAATATTAAAATACAAAAGGACAAGAATACCTTGGATATTGCTTTGTACTCCAGCGTAAATAACGTGCTTTTCTATATTCTAAAAGTATTATTCGGAATTATTCGATATATCGAATAATATCCGATTTCTCGGATCGGTCCGATGAACTCGGCTGAAAGTCAGCGGTGTGTGAAGTCCGGTGGAGCTAATACGTAAAATCGGTTGCTTTGTGTCAATTACTGTGCCAATATTCGACGAGTTGTGTCAATACTCGAATATTGACAGTGAATCGAATTATATAAAATGAATTACGGTGAACTGCTTTTGGTAATTGAATTTTTTTCATCACAATGTTATAAAGTACATGATTTTCGCCTCTTTGTTTACGCAACTACAGGTACTATATTTTTTTTCGCAATTACTTAATATATAAATCCATTCAAAACTGTTTCTTCTCAATCCAAAATTATTATGTTACATTTTATTAAATTTCGCCCAGTAGCTGGCCTCTTGAAAGCAAGCAAACACAAAACGTTTTCTTTATCATGAATAATTATTGAGCCATTTTTTTATTATAACCTATTAAAATGATGGGAGACTTTCATTCCAATTTTTCGTTTACAAGTTTAAATTAAGATGTTAGGTTCATTATGTATTTTATTTCCTAGGTCATAATCATAGGTCTAGATCATAACCATAATATTATTTTTACTATCTCAATTATAATAAAATACAATAATTAATTATTATTCTTATTAGCTTAACGTAATAACCCTCCGAAGTTTATACGTAGTTTTTATGTCGAGTGTGTCGAGAGTTCCGAATGTTCTTTGTATTTGTTCGACGAGATGTATGATTTAGATTTATTGGCTTATTTAGCGTTACAGGGTACTTAGTCAAATTGCATCCGATACTACATCGAAACATTCTTCTAGATCGCATAGGCGTGCAGTCTTTGTAGGCAAAAAGGCAGTGCTTGCCATTCACAGATAACAGATATTTTAATTTAACTTTCGTACTTTTTAAATGACTCATGACGTTAATTTTTTAATAATAATAGTAAAAAATATAGTAAAAAAATAAATAATACACATTTAAAACGCCTCAATTTATAAAATAGCAACATGTAATCAGGTACACGCGCGAACGGGTTCACGAGAGGTCAAGATAGGCTCAGTGTTGAGGTGCCTGCCTTGCGCGTATGTGTGAGTGTGTCCGGGCACAGCCGAAAACGCACACAACCATGAATATCGAATGCGATTATTTTACTGCAAGCTCTGCGGCAGACCTCAGCAGTGTTGCCAACTATGGGGATATCCCACTTTTAGAAGGGAAAAATTAAATATATAGTGCGTATTTTAGGGAGTAAAAATATTATATTATATTCATGGGCGTGAAATTTTTTAAGCAAAAATGTATATTTATTTGGTTTTTATTACTGTTTTTATATAAATAATGACATCATGAGTGACGTTTTTGCCGCAAACAATAATTGCGGTCGGCTGAAGTAGTATTTTCAGCGTTTTGATCTCTCAGTGGAAAGTACCCCAAGTAATAAATAATATATTTAAATAATAGTTGGGGAGTTCTGGTTGAAATTCAATGGCATCACTGGCGCCGCGGCCGGCGCGGGCGCCCGCGCCATCCATGCCGACGGCGATCGGAACTACTTGTGAATAGTCGTGAGCAATCGGATATAATCCGAGTAAAATGAATAGACGCAAATCTAACTAATTACGTATAATATGTACATTATGCATTTTTGTTTTGTGAGGTTTATAATATTCGTTTACATTTTACATAGCTGAATTTTTTTGTGTTTTGGGAGGCCATTTGCTTTTTTCATGTGATCGAGCACTGTTAGTACTATATTATATTATTATTTTTGGTTTTATAGTTTTCTAAGAATATTTTAGATTTTAATATTTGAAAGTTTGTATAATATTTAACAGTTTAACATTAATAATTGCGTACATTCATAACTATCACTCACTTGGATAAGATAATTTGTGGTGGCCAAAATTTTGCATTTATTTACATCGGATCGGATCTCAAGTAACCGGAACCTTGATTATGTGAAAAGACAAAAGTTAAGCTGATTAGGTGAGTACTTAAAATATACTAGATATAAAAATGAAAAAGTTGTAAAAGAAAAAGTTTTTGTTTTGTTTTGTTTCATGCCAAAACTAATGAACCGATTGTAATAAAATTTTGTACACAGTTAGTCTAGAGCCTGAGAGAGCCATAGGCTACATTTTGATGAGGCAAAAATAAATTATCTAATTTCCATGGAAATATCGATGAAAATAAATTCACATTGTATTTCTAATACGTAACAATAGATGGCGTTTTTATTTATTTTAGCTTAGCGCACAATATTATGTTGTATGGTAATTCGTATATTTCCATGGGTTTCGATGAAATAAACTCTCATTGTAGTTCCAACGCGTGACAACAGATGGCGTTTTTTTTATTTCTTCATAACAGAACGTAATTATACTAATAGTTTAGAAAACATAGTTTTTAATTTATATCCACACTATTGTTATAATTTATGCGAAAATATCTCTTTTTGTCCGTTTGTCTGTCTGTTTTGCTTTCACACCAAAACTACTGAACCGATATCGCTGCATTACCAGTGTCAAAATCTTGTGCACGCCGCTGCTAGATCGAAGTTACAATCGACACTAGCGATGCGTAATTGCTATCGATTGCTACCTGCCGCTAAGAATTTTAATGATTAATTAACCTTAATTTAATTAAAAGTGTATCTCTGCTCTGAGTATCATAGTGCTAGCTAATTTAAATCCCATATATCTAACTTCGCCGACTAACTTCAGATGAAATTATTAGATTGAAAAAGACTATTACTTTGAAGCACAGTTTCAACCAAAGTATCAGTACATAAATGAATTTTTAACTTGTCTTTAATCCTTCGATCGCGGATTCCTGGAAATCTATTGTTATTCCATTGTTGTCGCGATCACTGGTGCTCTCATGGGGCTTGATAGGTTAATATCACACTATATCTATGCCTACAATTTTATTCATACATTTTTACGCACAAGATCAATGACAACACAATATGGTAACCATATTGTGTTGTCATTGATCTTGTACGTAAATTAAATTTTTATGGGGAGATGTTCGTTACAATAATATTTTGTAAATGACGTATGCAATTGCAAGCGTGCTAAATTGAACGCGTGTTGAGCGCTTCTCATGTGAACATACCCTAAACATAAGTATGTGTTTTGTGATGATTCAAATGATTCGCGGTACATTCGCGCTCATCAAACAATTCTTGTATTGAATGAAAATTTACACAAATTCCTGGTGTGTACATTCATTTGGTAAAGTGTCTACATTCCCGCCACTTCACCTTCCCATATAACCGAATGACGTCACTGCTACCTACACTCGAATACAAACCGTAATACTGCGGTATACGGTTGATATTTCTGTGGGGACATTTTGAATTCATATGTGGCTGTCTCATTTTTGATGCTGGCAACATTTAGAACATTAAACGAAACGTGCGCGGGAAATCTTAATTAAAATGATGTTTCACGATCAAGATGGATCAACTATATTTTATGCAGGTAACTCAACTCGGATTTATAAGGATTTCATTTTAGGATGATGATATTATTGAAACTCAGCTATAGATGGTATGTAAATTATTAATATAATATGGGGCATACAACATAAATTACTGGTTTGATTATGCTCTATCTCTCTATACATGGCATACAGTCCATATTATTACATGCCACAAGTATCTTGTGGCCAGAATATTTTATCTTCATCAAATCAATAATCACGCGCGAGCACTCGCGCTATGAGCATTTTGCTCACGGTAAATTTAAAACACGTGCCATTTTGTCAAAAATATGTTTATGGCCATCGTTTCTTCAGTAGCTGAGTTTTTTTTCGTCCCCCACCCCTGGATACAGATAACTTCTCGCCAAGGTGCACTATTCGCTCGTACGAGGAGGTTTGTTGCGCCGTATACCATCGTGCGGCATTTTGCTCATCGCGCGAGTATCGGCGTAAGTACTTTTTTTCCTTATGAATACATTATTTTTCATCATATCGACAGTTTTACTGCTATTTTTAAGTAATATTATGGTTTTAAATTACTGGTACGAAAAACTATTACGTATTTCTATTATAGATGGATAGGGATCAAAAAGATTAATGCATTTTGGTGTGGTCACATCCAAAGCAGAGCACCTTGCAAACCTTGTAAATCCTCTACAGAAACATCGCATTTTAACGTGATTAAATGTTTATTACTAGAATCTGAGTTACCAGGACAAGAAAAACCAAATAGAATCTAAGTGGTTTGCCCAAGACACAAAAACCAGAAGACCAGAAAAGGCCTGCACTTACTGCCAAATTTTTTAATGTACCGAGCAAAGTCATCTTGTGATATGAGTAAAGCTCGGAAATATAATAAAGATTAATACTTCATACATATCTAAGTTTTCTTTTTGAAAGAATTTTTATTTGAGAATTTTTTTCCTTCATACCACCTTAGGCGACCGAAAAATTTCTTGTCATGAATGTAAATGAAAATTAAAAAGATAAATATTGATAAAGTTTTAAATATATACTTTTTATAACAAACAAAGTGTACTTTGTTTAATAGAATGATAAAAAGTAAAAATATTACTTTGTAAAACCTATATTTAATGATATAATATATAAACTAGGGATCGCAATCCCGCACCTTTTTCAATCCCGCGGGATTGATTTGCGGGATCGGCCAATCCCGCGGGATCCCGCGGGATCCCGCATGTTTGAATGTGTGTTATAAAATTGAATAAATTTAAACTACAGGTTTATGTTTTACTTTAAATTAACTTTATTAATAGAAAATGTCTCATATTATTATGCCACAAAAACATTTGTTTTGTAACAAAATTACAATGAAATAATGTAATCACTCTAGTCTTATTAGATCTTAAAGTTAAAATGCTTTGAATGCCTCAGAAATCTTGAAGTCAGGGACCTCTCAACATTATGGCTCCGCATTGATTGCGTCAACAACCCTCGCGTTTATGCGTGCCTATACAGGTCCCATAGTGGTGACCCCGAGACGTGCTGACTCTTTAAACACCTGCAAGCTGCTTCAGATTTAGTGCAGCAGCAGATCCCATTCGCAGAGATCACAATACTTGGCGACTTTAACGCGTACTACGCCGACTGGCTCAATTCCAGTAAAACTGATCTGCGGGAAGATCTGTCTGGACTTTTCCCTTGCGAACGACTTAATACAAGTGGTTGCTACGCCTTCGCGAATTCCAGATGGAGGCGGTCAGAATTTTTCCCTGTTGGACCTTCTGCTGACTTCAAATCCTGATGGCTACCAAGCATCCATGACCGCACCACTTGGTTCATCGGATCATTGCCTTGCCTAGCACTGTCAACTCCGTTGCCAATGTGGTGATGCAAGGGATGAAGCTTTTCATTCCGTACTCTGTAGTGCCAACTTGCGGCAGATTTCGTCCCTGGTTTGGTTCACCCTCCAAATAAGCTTCTTGCTGGAAGCAGAAGGCTTACCAATCCTGGGCCAATGCAGTGTCTGCTCGGGATTTAAATACCAGCACATATAAAATGAAATACTCAAGAAAGAGATCACTGGGGATAAGAAACAGCACGTCAATAGAATTGCTGAGAGACTCGAGCGCCTCCTTTCGAAAACCCGTGCATTTTGGTCTCTGGCCAAAGCTATTGAAGGGAATTTCTGCAAGCCAACCCTACCATCCCTACACGTCGAAAATGGATCGTTGGCCCATGACGCAAAAGACAAAGCCAATCTTCTGAGTAAGGGCCGGGACACAAAAACACGATACGACGTCGTGGGAATCTAAGACGCGCGTCGTAAAAAACTACGACACGACATCATACGACGTCGTACGACGTCGCGTCGTAGAAACTCACGTAGAAATTTAACCCTTAATTAGTCGCATCGGGGTCAAATCACTTTCAAACCGAAAAAAATATGTGCTAGAGTTCTAGGAATACAACGACGCTCTTGGTAGTCTCCTAACTCCTATCGAGGTATCCTAATAAGTGGTAGCCGGTCAGCTAACGATGGTGCATGTGTCGCTACACTCTTGAGCGCTGACCCCATGCGACCACTTACGTAACTTTTTTTGTCACAAGATAGGTTCTATTATTGTAATAATATATTTAATTTTTACATTATTTTTGTTATAATTTAGGATGTTTCGTAAATATACGTGTATATCATCCTATTAAAAGCAATTTTTCACAAAATTGCTTTATAAAAATGTCAATATGAGTCAAGACAGTGAAGTACCATAGGTTTCTGAAGACCAAAGATATTTTGTGAGGGTAGCCTCTGAACTTCGAAACTATACACCGATTTATGATGGCCATAAATCGGCAAGCAAGATTGAAGAGTTCAGTGATGATTAAAATTATCTCTGACCACCAGGTGATGATGATGATGATCAGAGGGTGATGACCAAAAGTGCGTAAAAAATCAAAAAGTGAGGAAAGTATGTTAGTCAATATTATCTCAAGATCTAATAATCCCTTCGGTATTACAAAAAAAATCTGGCTATCAAAGTGAAAAGTATTTTTTTTTTCATCTCGATCTCAGCTATCATGGTGATATTTTGAAGATTTCGAGACAGAAAAGAAGTTGAGTGATTTTTTTGTTGTAAAGAGGCAAGCTAAGGTATTTGTTTTTTATTATTAATAACAACAAAGCCCTCTAACAATTTGCATAATTGATACTTCGTTTTGTTCATTACTTCGCCTTAATTTTCACTATTTTATTTCGGGTCAGTAAAGACCCCATGTGACTACTTGTGTGACTTTCTTGATGCGCCTAATTAAGGGTTAAAGATGAGTTTCTACGACGTGACGTCGTACGACGTCGTGTCGTGTTTTTGTGTCCCGGCCCTAAGTTCTTTGCGTCAAACTTGACCAAAGATGACGGGGGACAGAAACCGCCGACCATACCGCGATGTACGAGCGTCATGTCGGATATTTGGTTTCATCAGCGCTCAGTGCAAAATATAGCCCTCTGTTCCCTTGATATCCAAAAGTCGAGTGGGCCTGACGGAATCCCTCCTATAATTGTGTGTAAAAAAATTGTGCCTTAGAGTTGGCTCTGATCTAAACGCGTCTTTTTCGGCTCTCCTGTTCTTCTGGCATTGTACCGCCTTCCTGGAAGACAGCCTTGGTGTACTCGATCCCCAAAAAATGTGACCGCTCAAATCCTTCCAATTACAGACCAATCGCTATAACCAATTTATAATATAATCGAATCAATTATCAATGGCCAGCTCCTTCGATACTTGGAAGGCCAGGGATTAATAAGTGACAAACAGTACGGGTCCCGTAAGGGTCGCTCGGCTGGTGATCTCTTGGCGTACCTAACTCATGGTTGGGCTCAGGCGATTGTGTCGAAGGGAGAGGCATTGGCTGTTAGTTTGGACATTTCGAAGGCTTTTGATCGGGTGTGGCACAAAGCGCTGCTATCATTGAAGCTTCCATCATATGGGCTCCCCGAGAAATTATGCAAATGGGTCATGCGGGATCCGCGGATCCGCATTTTGCAGGTGCGGGATCCAGCAGATTAATAATTGGCGCGGGATCCCGCGGAATTGCGGGATCCCGCTTTGCGGGATTGCAATCCCTAATATAAACGCGAGCAAAATGATCTACGCGCGAGTGCTCGTGTAATTTTTAGGGGCGCGAGTGCTGCCTGCCTAGCATACGCCAACGAGGTATCCCACTCTCGAGATAATTAGAAACTACTCGTCTCATAATGTCAAAATCTCGACATTATCTCGACAAAACTCTATAAAAATGTGTTATTTCGATGATAGATCTACGCGAGAAAAAATGTTTGTCATGCTAGGGTCGATAGAGATGAAGATACAAACTATCAAACATCGAGAAACATGTAGAGTGAGATATCTCGTTGGCGTATGCTAGGCAGGCTGGCGGGTAATAATATATAACCGTACAATTATAAGTTACAGAAATAGAAATAGTAAATACACTTAGTTGACATAAAATATTTTATTTTATATATTTCGTAAAATTATATGGTTTATGTGAGTCCCAGAGAGGGACATGCAATATAGATAATTTTATATATGTAGCAAACTAATTTCAGCTCACAAAGTAGCGAGCAACATCCAGTAGCTTATACCGTAACACGATCGTATTATACGACGTCATATTATGGAAATGGCAACATTTTCACGTGTAAGCAAGAATATGTCCGTGGCAGTTCCGTGGAGCTATAAAAATTCAGCAGAACATAACTCGGAGTGCTGACGGTAGGGTGACTGATTGGATTTTTGTTTATATCCCTTACTAGCGATATTACTACAATGTAAATAAACTATATTACAACTTGTAAGTTATGCTAAGTACTCATATACGGTTTTGCTCGATAGTTTTACTCCGAATCGAAGGAAATGACATATTTGACATATTTAATTCCATCGATCAGGCTCGAAGCGAGCCTTCGAGCTGTCAGTTTTGCGGTCCACACGGTGGTTATTGCTCGATTTGGAGTAAAACTATCGAGCAAAACCGTATGTCAGTACTTAGTATTAGTTTTCTTTTTTTTATGTATAAAATTGGAGCCGTCTATGGGCCGTTCGCCCATATCCTTTTTTTTGTTATTTTATTATTTATATTTTTCGCACCGAGGATATTATAATATAAACATATAATAAATAAATATAGTAAATTACATAATTATAATATTAATGTTTTGAACGGTGTGGCGGCCAGTAGATTCTACATTTTTCGATTTCCTTAGATTTAATGCTGCTTAGCATTAGTTGTATTAAGAGGTTTTAATAAATATATCTGTACAGTGTACGTATAGTTGTAATAAAAGGGTTTTAATAAATATATCTGTACAGTGTACGTATAGTTGTAATAAAAGGGTTTTAATAAATATATCTGTACAGTGTACGTATAGTTGTAATAAAAGGGTTTTAATAAATATATTTGTACAGTGTACGTATAGTTGTAATAAAAGGGTTTTAATAAATATATCTGTACAGTGTACGTATAGTTGTAATAAAAGGGTTTTAATAAATATATCTGTACAGTGTACGTATAGTTGTAATAAAAGGGTTTTAATAAATATATCTGTACAGTGTACGTATAGTTGTAATAAAAGGGTTTTAATAAATATAGCTGTACGTACACCACGTCGGGATCGGGCCGTATACAGTAGGCGATGTATTTAGAAAAAGACAAATTATTATCTTCAACGATGCTATTATTGTCATTCAAATAAAATCAATGAAACCAAAGCTGACAATCGGGCTATAGCCCGTCGGATACAGTGCGCAGATAAAAGGTATCTGGTATGAAAATCATACAAGTAAAATGTATACTATGTAAGTGGAACTTATTTCTTAACATCCTATAATAATGTAGTATGTACTATCAGAGAAATTGATTCCTATGCAGATCGGGGACCTAAGTAGTTTAGTTGCGTTACGTCAAACCCAGCCGACAGATCACAATTAACATTGAATTGACATATTCGACCAAATAACGTTGGTCTATCAATTGCATAGGAATCAATTTCCTCGATGGTACATAATATTGTATGTAACCATAAAGCTGAAAATCGGAACCGTTACGTTGCGACAGTGTGGGCGTATATAACAGTGTGTAACAAAAATAAGTGATAATACTTTAGGGTGTGTATGTGTTCCTTGTAGAGAGATTTTTTTTTTTACTTTTGTATGGGCAAGGACCCGAGCGTCACGAGTTTCTCCATACAAAAGTGAAAAAAAATTTTGGTATTTCAGCGCTGCTACTTTCACAGTGAACTCTCTACAAGGAACACGTACACACCCTAAAGTATTATCACTTATTTTTGTTACACCCTGTATAAGCGTTCTTAATATAAAATTTGTCTTAAAATTGGAAAATATTATGTTGACAAATATAATGCACTTATCCCTAAATCTCAAAATTTGTCGAGTAATTTCAGCAAATTCGTATGTACGTCCGACCGCAGCACGGTCAAAATATTTCGGACGCGAAATAGATTTTAACTTGAATAAAACCAATGCAAACTCTTAATTCTTGAAACGCTGCCAAGTTTCAAAACTAGTTAAATTCTGTTCAAAGCGATTGCACTTATTGTTACCTCCCTAGAGTTCGTGGCTTAGAAAACTACGCTTTTTACAAATAAAGCCGGGCTATTACAAAAATAACAACTGAAGAGCTATTTAGCAGCCAAAATTCTGTTTTCTGTTGATGCGAGTGTCCCTGGGTCACGGTAGTTGATTTCCATCAGGTGACCCGTTTGTTCTTTGCCCCTTAGTTTTATATAAAAAATTCAAAGTGCAAATCTATTTATTATAACGCATCTATCACGCGTATAGCATCACTTTAACAAAACAATAAAATAAAAGAAACAATAAAATCTTCCCATACATCGATTGAAATAATAATTTTAACAAAAAAAAACAGACAACAAACAGTATCTCCTTATCGTGGGTGATGGGACCACCAGTGAAATAACTTCTATCCAATACAAAAGAATCATCAAAATCGGTTCACAAACGGCGAAGTTATCCGCGAACAAACAAAAAAACATACATACGGTCGAATTAAGAAACCTCCTTCTTTTTTATGTTTGTAAAAATAGGCACAGAAATCGCTGGAGACCTCTCTTCACAAATTCAATTGCCATTACACGTAATAGCCCAGTTCTCGGTTGAATTAACTCGGTTTAAACTGACCGTTAGTTCCGATATTTTAATTAGTAGTGAACATACGAGTACAACAAGAAATTCCTTTGATTCTAAGTACATTTGGAAACTCGAGAAGAAAGAATAGGTATTGCAAGTTAACAATTAATGGTGTTAATACATACGAAATGCCATGGTAATACTTTGAGTCCTAGGAAAGCACATAGGATACTTTTTATTCGAAAAAATGTACGGTTCTTGCGAAATACACGAATTTTTGCACAAAACAGTTGCGGGCATCAATTACTGGTGTAATAATAATTCTAGGGACGCGGTTCTGTAAATTCATCTGTATGTGTGTCATTTTAAAAGCAAAAGTGTGTATCGGTCTGTTACCTCGTCAAACTCCAACAGCTGAACCGATTTTTGCTGAAATGTTGGTAGGGAGATACATTGAGTCCCGGGAAAGGACACAGGATACATTTGAGAAAATGTACGGTTTCAGCACGATAAACGAATTTTGGCGCAACGTATGTTGCGGGCGTCATCATCTAGAACTCACCAAGTCAAAGTCAAGTCTTAGGCTGCCTTCACACTAACGTTTGTCCAGCGTAGGCGTTCGATGGACGTATGCGTAGCGCAGACGCCGCGACAACGCGGCGCTTGCGTCGCGTTGTCGTAACGTTTCCTCTGCAGAATTAATTAAACGCTGCCCTAGTACGGCGCAGACGTTACACAATTTCTTCAGGAACAATCAGTACCCGGCCAAGCGTAGTGTACTGATTGTTCCAGTAGAGAAGCGGCAACAGTGCCACGCACGCGCCGCGTTGTCGCGGCGTCTGCGCTGCGCATACGTTCGTCAAACACCTACGCTGGACAAACGCTAGTGTGAATGCAGCCTAATCCTATCTCATCTCAATGGACGAATTTATTATTAGTAAAAGAAAGTGAATCCAAATATAGGATAGAAACTATGACGGTGAACAAAACAAGTGACAAATACACGTTTAGCACAAACGCAGTTGCGGCATAACAACACCCATAAGGTTTTTTGTGAATAATATTCAAGCATTCGGGACAGACTTCATTTGGTATGGAATATTCTGCATGTAAATCGTAGTTTAGTATGTTTTTCCTTGGGAATCAGAAATTCTGTAGTTTATTTTATTCTATTTTCGAAATTAAATTTCGTAAACCTAGTATGTTATTGATAAAACATTAATTATTTTTAAGCTATTGTTTTCGAGTTGTGTTCAATGTTCATATATAAAATTATTTTAAACTAGCTTTACCAGTGAACTTTGTTTCACTTACAAACCTTCAAGGATTATTTTAAGACTAAAATTATCAGAATCGGTTCAGCCGTTATCGAGTTATAGCGTTACTTACACAGTTGGAAATCCATTTTTATTTATATAAATTTGTTACTTTTTCCGCTTAAATTAAGACTGGGAAAATTATTTGAAATAAAAATAATGGATTTCAAGTATAGTCAGATGTATTAGCTAGATGTTAAAGTAGGTAGTTTTTTCAAATTATAAGGGGAAAAATGAGTAATTTCCCATGTTATAAAATGTTAGTTATACACTTATATAATACTAGACAGTAGACACCTCAACCACTTACGTCAATAAGGTACAAAAAGTTATTAATGCAGTATTTTTCTTGATAAAATAACTCTATTTTACCAAGAACAAGATTGCATTAATGACTGTGTCTTGTGAGTTAACACTTAATTAATGCTTAACAGATACCAGCTGATATATAATATGACATGTCTTTTTGATCTTGCAGTAAATTATGATAAATAAAGACATTTTTCCGTTAGATAAAACAGAAACAACCTTGGCCTGACCAAGAACCAAGGGCAATCGGGTGTCATAACATGTTAAATAAAGCTTTGCCCTTCAAAGTTCTTAGACTTAGTCAAAAATTATGACCTTTGACATTTAAGCTCCCTAGTGAGTAATTATTGTTAGAGCAAAATAATTAGCCAATTATTTCTCGACTCAAAAGAAAGAGCTTAGAGAGTTTCAATGTAAAACGCATGGTTTTAATGTTGGCATACTTAATTATTATTTATTTTGGAAAAAATGTTATTTTGTGTTAGTTGAAAGTAGTTCATTAAGATAACGATGCTGATAATATTATTGTAACTAAAAAGGTGAAATAGTTTACGCCAAAATCGCGAGTTAAATCTTAAAATAGACTTGCTTATTGCTTAAACCAATAGATACGAGTAGAGAAAAGGCACCTGAAACCCAAATCTGGATCATTATTAACGCATTACCAGCAAAAACACGTAGACAACAAAAAATACAATTAATCCTCCAATTCCAAAACAAAAGATAAAAGCCAGAGGAAACAATACATCCCTTCGAATTAATCAAGGCACGACCGGACCTAACGACAGCACGAACGGAAAATATAACTATGAACTTAGTTACAAAGTTTCTAAGTGCTACAATGATAAGACGTACACAAAAGTTTTTTACGTGAAACGTTTCCCAATAAAGCTTTATTTAAACTCCGAGAAACTCTGTAATTTCGTATCGTAATTATTGTGGAAATGAAAAAGGAATTTCCAATAGAAGTACTATTACTAACTAGTCAGAGACATAAATTAAAGCTTCAATTTAATGAATAGTTCGACTGATAATGGGGCTTTTGTCAAAATCTTTATTTAATTACAGTTAAGTAACTACTGCCTCTAGTCCACCAACGTATTCGCAATTCGCATGCGGCAGCGAAAACTGTCAGCAAACTGTCAGTAGTATGGCAGAATTTCGCATACTACTTTGTCTCGCTCTAACATTAGCTTAAATGAATTAGTTGCGTCCTTGTCGGTATTGTTTCGGAAGGAACTGCAAAACTGACGTTACACAGACAGACGCAGTTGTCATTATAAAACTAAGAATAAAAATAATGGTAATTTGAAATATATTAAAATTCCTACCAGTAAGACATGGGTCCTCCTTGGTTGTGTCATCGACTGATCGAGACTTACCTGAAAAATAAAACAGAAAATGTAATTCAATTTAAATATCCATGTTTTTAACAATGGACAAAACATAATATTATGTTCAATGTACAATTTATTAGCAATTTTTTTTTTGTAGACAGGTAAATCAGGTAAATTAGTGTTACAAAGGTCATCATAAGTAGGTGATCAGCCGACATTATCCTCAATTTCAAATCAACATTTTTGGTTAGTCAATTCAGACCGCAACGCGACGCGTAGAGCATTTCAAAATTTGACTGAATCGACAGATTTCGTGAGCGTGAGACGTCTACTCGTAGTCAAATCCATTTAGGAAATATGCATTTACGCGTCGCGTTGCGGTCTGAATTGACCATTTCAAGAATCAAACCACGACTTCCGAGTCAACCCGCAAGGTCATAATAATAAGCGTTAAATGAAAGCCTTTTTAAACGACTTCCAAAAAGGAGGAGGTTTCTCAATTCGACCGTATATATGTTCTTTTTTTTATGTTTGTTCGCGGATAACTCCGTCGTTTGTGGACCGATTTTCAAAATTCTTTTGCTGTTGTAAAGGATATAGTTGGAATTTGGTACCACGTTCACAAAAGTGGTGATCTGATGATGAAATCCATGAGGAATCGAGGGAACTCCTTAAAATTTATATGGAAACACATAGTGATTTTAACTATTTCTGGAGGATTTTAAGTATATGCTACCAAAAAGTAAGATTTTGCACCAATGTATACCCTGGTTCCGAAGGTGCTGTACAGAACTCTTGACTCCTTATAGATAGATGTTTGGGGATTTCGGAGTTATTTAAACAACTAAAATCAAATGCCAATACATCAATTTCATCAATCATCATCATCATCATCATCACCATAATTATGCCACGCACCATCATATTATGACCCTATTATTGGTACTTCTCATGGTATTTTCCCGCCGTTTCTTGTTTGATTTTGAAAATTTTATTGTTGTTGTTCAAGATGTTATCTAAATTTGGTAAGTATCATGTTTCCAAAGGTCATAAATCATAATAATACATTTCATATCAATGCAGCAATGATCGATATCAATCGATAATATGAAATTTAATGGAATATAGTAATTGTGACGTTATTTCAAATAACTCTAGCATAATATTTTGCCATTATGTAGAATCCCATACGAAGGTGTACCCAATCCATTGGCACAGCACAGACTTCCGGAGCCTTTAAAGATATTATAAGTTTAGAAATTTGATGATTACTGCAAGTTATCATTACAATAATATAATCGTAAAATATATGGAAAATCGTAGTCTTTCTTTTTAAAAGATCTAGATTTGTAACTTTTTTAAATCCACCTAGGTATAGTTAACTTTTGTAGTAGTTATACACAAATTAGAAAATTTATGATATACAACTGACTGCGTATGATATGCGTAATGGACATAATATTATACATTATACATAACTAAAAAGAGAAAATAATTATTTTTAAACAAAAAATTGAAACCGACTTCCACGCTCAAAACTACGGTGAATAAACTAAAAAGTGTTAAATAATTCTAATTCTATATAAGTGCCTTTTTTAGGATTGGCCTAAGTCTGTACTCAATCTTCATACTTTGAAGTCGGTACCAGCTCCTAAAATTTCTGAGATTTTTGACATAGAAGTAAGCTGGCTGGTACCGACTTCAAAAGTATGAAGATTGAGTATAGACATAGTTGAGGCTTAGGCCAATCCTAAAAAAGACACTAATATAGAATTAGAATTATTTAACACTTTTTAGTTTATTCACCGTAGTTTTTAGCGTGGAAGTCGGTTTCAATTTTTTGTTTAAAAATAATTATTAATATTTATACAGACCTAATTAATTAGAATAAATAAAAGCCTTATTAATAGACACAGTTACTTTTAATCAATGCACTACTTTTCATTTTTAAAACTTCATTCTACGTGCAACGGCCCGCGCCTCTTACCGCGGCCTTTCGCAGGTCGTTTTCGATTTGACCCCGATTCGCCCCGCGTCATATTTCCACGGAGATAAACGTAACGACGTAACATTCATCGTTATCATGTTTTGGATTATGAATATCTGGCGCATTTGGCAAAAGGATTTAGAAAGTTTTTTTTTTATATAAATGGTAAGATTGTTGCTGAGATGAGAAACGCCAAAATCAAAGAGAATATAATCACTACGTTTTAGCCAAAATGGTTATTTTAAACATAGCGGAGTCATAATATTCATCGTTATTTTTTTTATTACGCGTGGCGAAAATTTCCACATCAAATCGCTATCCAAGTTAAAAAGGAATTAAAATTTTATCAAAAAAGGCAGTTCCACAAAAATATGTCAATTTTAATATTTATAACCACTTACCAGTTACCACAAGAATTTAAAATAGGAATTAAAATACAGACTATACCGATAAAATCCCGTAAAGCCATACGGTTTCACCATCCATATATTTCGCATACTAATGCAAAAGTGTGGCTGTACTTTGTCTGTTACCTAATCACGCCCAAACTGCTGATCCGATTCTACTGAAATTTTGTAAGGAGAGAGAGTCCCGGAAAAGGACATAGAATACTTTTTATCCTGTAAAAATGTACGGTTCCCGCGCGATAACCGAATTCGGCGCAACGGAATTGCGGGCGTCGTCTGGTTTCCCCATATTTTCATTATCACCACATCGTTTCACCAATTCCATTTCGCTATACAATCGGAACACGCAATAATGGAACTAAACGATTGTTCTCAGTGACAGCAGCCAATATTCACCACATTCCGCTCCTAATAATTTAGATCAAAGCTCTTAAGCCGGGTTCACACGATTGGGTAAATAATTGAAGAATTCCAATGAAAGGTTATTGTAGTTTGTTGAATATATGTAATGGGATTATGAACCCGTATCGGTTTTGTTTTAACTGTGAATAATATTGTGATAGAAAATAATTACTTATGTAAAAGCAATATTATTATTTAACATTTCGGTTTAAAATGCCTGAGTGTGTGCGCAGTACAGTACACAAGAACACTTCCTCTTCGTTTATCATAGCCCCGTATACCGACATACTGCCTAGATTCTAGGCCCTAGAAGATCGTTAACTGTGAATAATATTGTGATTATAAATAATTATTAATTATGTTGAAGTAATATTATTATTTAACATGTCGGTTTAACATGCCTAAGTGTGTGCGCAGTACACAAGAACACTTCCTTTTCCACAGTAGGACGGATGACCGACATACTGGCTAGAGATCGTTGGATCGTATCCAACGAAGGGCCGCTCGGATTATTGACTGCCATAGTGTTTCAAACAAACTGGAATTGGAATTACGCCGAGATGTGGCTTCACTCTGCATCCTCTATCGGTTGTATCACAAGGAGTGCTCTGAGGAATTGTTCGGAATCATAACTCCTGCAACTTTTCGCCATCGTTCCACGCAAAAATATAACATGCTTATCACCAAATCGAAATAGAATTTACCGGATAAACTACAGGATCACAAAGGCGTTAGGTAAGAATTTTCCTTGTTCATTAAATAAGAATGTAAAGAAACAGAAGTTGGTTAAAAATAAACACTGTTCAGTGTGCACACAGCTTTACTTGCGGTATTGGCAGCACTGACAATAAATTACTTGTAAACTGTAGAAACGATTATCACTGAATCACTACCAATGTGCACGGAACATTTATCCCGGAATGTCGTCTGCAGCGGACTTTACGGGAAATACTTTTTACGGAAAATACTTTAATTCACCGTAACCGAAATGTTTTATTCTTTATGATTTTACAGTATTTTAAAGTTCTTTGTTATTCAATCGTATAAGATTTTATGATTTGAATTAAATTGTAAAAGTCATAGTCATAGTTTATTTAACCTAGTTTTTTTTTATGCAAACATTAAAGAATTAAATAATATTATGGCTGCTAACATTTTAGGTTACAATTTGGTTACAATACACTATTAACAAAATACCATTTCTATGGGTAAGTATAAAGAAGATGGAAAGTATGACATATTATCACATACTAAAATTATAAACGCGATAGTGTGGTACGTAAGTACGTATGTTCATGTTTTAACAACTTAAATAAATGCTGAACTGGGAAAAAACATATAGGAGTTGTTATTGCAACAAAATAAGATGATGGGATGGTGAGATCTGATCATATAATTTAAAAACTTACCATTTTACTAATTTAGTTACACAACCAACAACTATACAAGTTCTGCTTGTCTTAGTGTAGTCGTAGCACATAACTAAGGAATTGGATTGGACTGGATTGGAAAACTCACATAACTAAGAAACTGGACCTAGACTTGTACACTGCGTATCTTTATTAGTAAGAGGGTTAGACAAAATTATCTCCTATGGAATAATTCATTCCGGACCGTTAGGGATATTTTAAGTCTCTTTCAAAAGTTTTACAGCAATTTTACTCCATGACGCTACATTTTAGTACTCGTTAAATGCAAGGAGCCCTAAAATACCGCCATGAAAGATAAGAACATTAACCATAAAGTGATATCTTGGCGGCCATAGCTGTTGTTTATTTTATGTGCATAGTACGCTGAATTTATTGGGCCTTGAAAAATGATACACTTAGATGTTTCCTCACGGTTTATAGTCTGTCGCTAAAAGTTTATGAGTTTTATAAAGCAACAGATGACTTGTATTTTTGGTTTTGTAGGTTAAAATAGAGGATTTTTGCCTTTTTGAGGTACCGTTCCGATCAACGTAAGCGCCCGCGACCTTATAAGCTAGGCAAAAGGTTTCATCTTCTATCGACATTGGTCTAGCGACACATGCCACTGTAGCTGCTTTGTAATGGCACTAATAAGACTTCAATCACATAAGATTGCATAAAAAAAAGGTCTGGAATCGCAATCGCATTCGTTAAACTTGCGATAAACTAATGACCGTTTGTCATTAGTTTATCCATACAATCTTAGCCAAAAAAATGATATATTAAACAACATTACGCCGATTACTCGTATTTCATAAAATTAAAAGTTCACCCCGTGTTTAAAAAAAATCACTCGTTTCGAAAATATTCAGCCTTGGCCCAGATGGCGTTTGAGAGTCTCTCGCGGTCGAGTGGCTCTCGATGGTCCAACACGATAATCGATTGAAAAATCGCTGCTCACCTGACATAAGCCGCGTCGAGATTCCAGGAAGTGTTGATAGGCATCAAGCTTATAATTTGGTAAGGTTTACTGATGATAAATACATGTTTTTGACAGGTGTTTGATCTTCAGCAGTCAAGGTTCCAGGAAGTGTTGACAGGAATAATTAAGCTCATAATAATTTGACAAGGTTGACATAAATACATATTTTTGATAGGTGTTTGATATTCAGCAGTCAAGATTCCAGGAAGTGTTGATAGGAATAATTAAGCTCATAATAATTTGACAAGGTTGACATAAATACATATTTTTGATAGGTGTTTGATATTCAGCAGTCAAGATTCCAGGAAGTGTTGATAGGAATAATTAAGCTCATAATAATTTGACAAGGTTGACATAAATACATATTTTTGATAGGTGTTTGATATTCAGCAGTCAAGATTCCAGGAAGTGTTGATAGGAATAATTAAGCTCATAATAATTTGACAAGGTTGACATAAATACATATTTTTGATAGGTGTTTGATATTCAGCAGTCAAGATTCCAGGAAGTGTTGATAGGCATCAAGCTCATGATTTGATAAGTTTGACTTAAAGACACTTTTTTGACAGGATATTCAGCTAGTGTTGATTAGCATCAAGCTTATAATTTTATAAGATTGAGATAAATACACATTTTTTGACAGAATATTCAGCGGTTAAAATTTCAGGAAGCGTTGATTGTTAATTGTGATCAAGCTCATAATTTGATAAGGCTTATAAAGGCACGTTTTTTGATAGGATATTCAGCGGTTAAGATTTTAAGAAGTGAAACTTATACTCTGATAAGAACTGAAAACGTGTGAGTTTTCGATATTTAATTGTGTTTAGCTGTGTAGCCGTAAGTTTTTTCGTGGCAATAGACACGAAAAACCACACAGATACAGCTTCACCTGATGGAAAATAAATATACCGAAAACCCTTAATGTGACGAGTTTCTAATATGATTGTATCTTATCGGTTTCCAATGACTTAGAGGTCTTTGTTGGTTTCTGAGCGATTTTTGACAGTAGTTCTCGTCTTTTCAATGGATTGCTTAATGCTTTGACGTTTACTCTCGTCAAAATCCTCAGAAATATTTTCAAAATCTTTAGGAAGCGGGCATAAAGATCTCTATCCACGTTTAACCATGATTGCTAACACCATGCCATGAATGCAGACGTTAAAGGCAAAAACAGAAGACATGTCCATCTATAAATTATTTTACTTCAAGGGGAGTTTCATTCTGTAAAAATCCGGACAGCTTTCCAGAACTACGCAACAAAAAATAAATAAAAATTCTTCGCAAACTTATTTAACTGTTATATAAAACGTGGATTAACCTCTTAAAGCCTTGTTCCTAAAATTTTAAACGGAATAAAGTATTAAATAACGACTAATAAAGGTTTTATGGGTTTTATGGACAATTTAACTTTTTATCATTGCAGTGTAGGTACTGAGAATATTAAGTTGATTGCTTTTCCTTTATTAAAATCCCTTTTGCAATTGGGACAAGGTTAATGTTTGGTTGATGAGCACTGGGACATTATGGTGGACCCGCAGCCAAGCGTAATGGGATTTTGTACAGACAGCAAAACAGTCGATGGGTTTTTTAATTGAATCTGTGAATTCAATTCTTGTTTTGATTCTATATACAATAAAGTAGATATTTGAGTAAATGTATGCGTATATTTGGATTTCTTTGATTGTATAATAAAATAGAGAATAGAGATATATTATATCACCAGAGAATGGGCCGGCTGGACCGGAGAAATACCACGGGCTTACAGAAAACCGGCGTGAAACAGCGCTTGCGCTGTGTTTTGCCGAGTGAGTGAGTTTACCGGAGGCCCAATCCCCTACCCTTTTCCCTTCCCGACCCTCCCCTATTACCCTATTCCCTCTTAAAAGGCCGGCAACGCACCAGCAGCTCTTCTGATGCTGCGAGTGTCCATGGGCGACGGAAGTTGCTTTCCATCAGGTGACCCGTTTGCTCTTTTGCCTTCTTATTTCATAAAAAAACCTATATTGCAATTTGCCAGCAACTTTGTTGCACAGAAAGAGTAACGTTTTTGGCTACATTTAAGGATGTATATTCCCTCTTAAAAGGCCGGCAACGCACCTGCAGCTATTCTGATGCTGCGAGTGTCCATGGGCGACGGAAGTTGCTTTCCATCAGGTGACCCGTTTGCTCGTTCGCCCCCTTATTACATTAAAAAAAATGTAAGATAGATTTCCAAAATATATTATGTATATAAACCTACTTTAATATCCTTCCCTGGGACTCAAAGTATTCTGCAGCTTAATCCTAAAGAGATAACAGATTACGATATTAGAATGTTACGCTACATAACCTCAACGTATCAGACGAAATTTTATCATAGTGTGAACATTATCTATAAGTGAAAAGGCGTGTAGGAAATATACAGCTATATACGGCGAGGCGAGCCGCCTCTCGAGCACGTACCGCGCCGACAAAGACAGTCTTTTAGCTGACTCGTTATCATTTTTAGAGATTCGTATTTTTGATAAGATCTTCGTGTATACGAAATCAAAATACTATAGTACGGTTAATCTAACGAAAACTTATGTATTGGACCCCTAAAATATAATTCCAGTGAGTCAATGTCATATAAAACGTTATGGCAATTCCATAATCGCGTAAAACTAGAATTTTGTAATATAAACTATCCTATACTCTCTTCCAGGTTCTTTATTTTATACACACTGATATCAATGCTAATATTATAAATGCGAAAGTGTGTCTGTCTGTCTGTCTGTTACCTCTTCACGCTCAAACCACTGAACCGATTTTGCTGAAATTTGGCATGGAGATACTTTGAATCCCGGGAAAGAACACATTAAGAACTTTGGCGCAACAAAGTTGCGTTCGTCATCTAGTTAATCATAATTCCATGTTATTAATTCAATATTTCAGTATATTATTCGGTTCCATTGTTTAAACGTGAAAAGATAATAGACAGATAAAATACTTTCTTATTTTTAACATTAAAGCATCCATACAGTCTATTAAACCTCTTCACGCCCAAAAGACTTAACCGATTTTGCTGAAATTCAGTATGGAGATAGTTTGAATCCCGGGAAAAGACTTATTATAAGATACTGTTTATCTAGAAAAAATGTATGGTTTCCGCAAGATTAACGAATTTGGCGCAACGGAGTTGCGGGAGTTATCTAGTATATTAATAACTAGCGACCCGCCCCGGCTTCGTATCGGGTACAAAATATATGGCCTAAGTTACTCACTGAAAAAAATATAAAAATCGATCCAGTAGTTTTGATTTATTAATTGCTGCCCGTGGTCCGCATTGGCCGGTACCGCCGTAAACGCTACGTCTTAAAACCGCATCAAAATCCGTTGTGTAGTTTTAAAGATTTAAGCATACAAAGGGACATAAGTACAGAGAAAGCGACTTTATTTTATACTATGTGAGTAATTAATAATGATAACAAAATAGTATCAACCTGTGTAATATTTGCTAATCCAAAAAACTCAAACATTTTCGCCAATAAAACCTCTTTACTGTACAAATCGAATACATATTTCGATTACGACTTCAAAGTGACTACAGCAAAGGAAACATTTTCGTCAGGTTTCCCTCCGCTATGAAATTTGAAGAAAATAGAGAGCAAAATGTGATTGTACGTAAAGATCGACTATTGTTAAATTGTCGTGTTAGGTATTATTTAAAGCAATTACAATTTGTGTGACTTATTCGTTCCTTTTACAGATTTAACTATCCATACTAATATTATAAAAGCGAAAGTGTGTCTGTCTGTTACCTCATCACGCTAAAACTGCTTAACGGATGTTTTATGGAGATACTTGATGTCCCAGGAAAGGAAATAATATTATGACACTTTTTATCCCGGAAATGATATCGATGGCCCCAACGAATAAACGTGCAATCGAAAAAAGACAACTTTTCAGGAAGACAAAAAAACGTTTAGAACCACATAACTTTGACTACATAATAAATAGACAAGTATAATGTATACTCAAATTAAAGGTAAAAAAAATATCTTTCAGCTCATATATTTAATAAAAATCAAATATTTACGGTTTACTACATATTTAAGAAAAACCATATTAAATTATTATTCTAGTGAATAAATTGTGACTTGTTAACACTATTGTATCAATGCACGTTTATTCGTGTCATAAATGAAGTTTTAACAAGTGCAGTGAAATGTTGCATGGTTATTCCACGTAATTTTTTTTCCCCCTGAGCCTTGCTCTGGTCATTTACACGCTTATTCTTGTATATTTTTTGGCTTTTACATGTTTGTAAAGATAAAAGCCCGTATATTAGTGTTAAGAAGTTGAATAATTATTTTTGTAATACGACCTTATTAATGTATGGTATAAAATGTAAATCTATACTAATATTATAAAGTAGAAGAGTTTGTTTGTTTGAACGCGACAATCTCAGGAACTACTTGTCCGATTTGAAAAATTATTTTGTTGCTAGATGGTTCCTTTATTGAGGAAGGCTATAAACTATAAATTATTACTCTAAGACGAACAGAAGCGAAGAAACATTGGAAAATGTAGAAAAAACTGGGAAAATTATTTGAAGGCGCTTTTCTCGCGAACTACTGGATAAATTTTTAAATTGTTTGGCACAGATGTAGAGTAGACTAAGATGTGAAAGAACATAGGCTATTTTTTGCGGGAAAATGTACAGTTTCCGTAAAATTTCTCATTTATGCAGGCGAGGCCGCGTCGAACGTCTAGTTACCTAATATTTTCTTGTTGACGGTTCAGTAAAAAATATTGTTGACCTATTGTTGTTGTTGATAAATATTGACCTACCTCGCGTCTATGCATGGACACATACATATAAAATGGAGTATAACCTTGCCTATAGATCTTTCAAGAGAGAGATCAATCGGGCAAAGAAACAGCACGTCAATAGTATTGGTGAGAGACTCGAGTGCCTTCCTTTGGGAACCCGTGAAGTCTGGGCTCTGGCCTAAGCTATTGAAGGGTATTTTTGAAAGCCATCCTACCATCCCTACAAGTAGGGAATGGATCGTTGGCCCACGACGCAAAATACAAAGACGATCTTCTGGGTAAGCCCCTTTCGTCAAACTCGACCCTTGAAGATCTTGGGATAAAAACCGCCGACCAAACTACGATGCAGGGGCATTATGTCGGATATTAGGTTACATCAGCGCTCAGTGTGAATAGCCATGCGTGCCCTTGATACCCAAAAATCGAGTGGGCCTGACCAAATCCCTCATTGTGTTGAAAAAGTGTGCTCCAGAGTTGGCTCCGGTCTTAACTCTTAACGCGTCGTTTTTGGTTCTCCTACTTTTCTGGCATAGTCCCAGCTTCTTAGAAGATAGCCTTAGTGTACTCGATCCCCAAAAAAGGGGACCGCTCAAATCCTTCCAACTACAGACCAATTGCTAAAACCTCCGTCATCTCGATGATAATCAGCTCTTTCGATACTTGGGCGGCCAGACATTACAAAGCGACAAACACGACAAACAGTACGAATTCCGAAAGGGTGGCTTGGCCGGTCATCTCTTAGCGTACCAAACTCACCGTTGGGCTCAGGTGATTGTGTATAGAGGAGAGGCATTGACTTAGTTTGGACATTGCGAAGCCATTTGATCGGGTTTGGCTCAATGCACTACTATCAAAGCTTCCATCATAATATTGGCTTCCCGAGAATTTATGCAAATAGGTCACAAGTTTTTTGGCGGATCAATGACATGTTACATTCCAATGGCATTTATTGCTATGCGGACGATAGTACAGGTGATGCCCTATCTACCGGCTTCCACCATATTTCTCGGCTAAATGTCATCCAGAGTCGAAACGAACTTATGTCTAAAATAGAGAATTTACAGGAGAAAGTCTCTGAATGGGGTAGACGATACTTTTCTGATTCTGTTATTAACAGGACGAGACAGTATTTCATTTTGGACCAATGCCTGCAACTCTACAAGGTGCAGGTTCGGCCTCATATGGAATACTGTTCTCATATCTGGACAGGGACCCCAAAATACCAACAAATCCTTTTGGATCGTATCCAACGAAGGGCCGAATTGTTGACTGCCATAATGTTTCAAATAGGCTGGACCCTTTGAAATTACGCCGAGATGTAAATATCTTCACTCTGCATCCTCAATCGTTTGTATCACGGGGAGTGCTCTGAGGAACTGTTCGGGATCATACCTCCTGCAACTTTTCGCCATCGTTCCACGTAAAAAATATACCATCCTCATAACTTTGATGAGTGGCAGTCTTCCACCATGCTTTTTTCGCGTAACTTTACTAAAATTTGGAATGAACTATCACCAGCAGTATTTCCGGATCTATACGACCTGCAAACCTTCAAGGAGAGAGCGTATTCCCTCTTAAAAAGACCGGCAACTCACCAGCAGCTCTTGTGATAAACTTTAGAATAGCTCTTCAAATAACCTTTACAAAAGCAGAAAAGACAAGAGAAGTTTTATATTCAAAGTTTCGCCATCTGCAATGAGGCATTAGTGATAGAAGTCGCTTGCATTTTTACACGAATAATCGTTCAAGAGTTATAACTCAAAGGAAAAGATAGACACGAGCGCCAGATTGTTTTAACACGTTTATTCTGGTGAACTCAAATAAACATATAAGCTGCAATAAGCGCATGTTTTATTATTAATGTGATATGTGTTATTATTTTTTCCGTACAATAAAGGTTTACATTGCTATAAAATCGTTATTTTAAGTCAAAAAAATTAAAAAAAATAATTACATAGGTGTATCATAGTCCATACAAAAGAAAAATCAAAAAAAAAATTTTGGGGTAAGAGCTCTTGCACGTTTATTCGTTGGGGCCATCGATATGTACGCTTCCCGAGCGATAGACTAATTTTAGTGCAACAGAGTCATCTAGCTTAATAATCAATTTAAGCAAATTGATCTGCATGCGATGCCAATGAATAATTAATAGTAGTGTAATAATAAAGTTGTATGGTTTTTGCCTCAAGTGAAGACCCAACCCATGAATGGACCTATTTTTACACACAACATAAAACAAAATGTTGCTTCCACCAAAATTGCGGAAATCGAACCCACAACCTTCAAGTCCAAAGCTAACCGCTCATCCACAGCGGCGTTGATTTCATTGTCCAGTCTATACAAAATATATAACGTTTTGCGTATTCATGTGCACGCCATTAGACGTGTTTGACTTCCAAATTACATGCCTAAACCAATACAGTACAATTAGGCCTTAGAGGGAGTCCATTTATGAACCTTACTGCCACAGTAATACGGTCGAAATGCGATAACACATTAATAGTATTCAATGAATATTTGTCTCCAGGTAATGTAATTTTCTTGATTCTCTATGTAGATCAATCATTGTTTAGACATTATCGGAAAAGCTGGAAATAGACTTGACAAAGATGCAAATGGTGGTTTTATTACGTCCATATCCATACTTACTGGTATTATAATTGCAAAAGTACTAATATCGCTGGCATTTGGCATGGAGACACTCTGAGTCCCAAAGGAAAGGACATAGGATACTTTTATCCCGGATAAATGGACGGTTCCCGCGCGATAAATGAATTTTGGCACAACGGAGTTACGGGCGTTTTTAATAAAATAAGATAGGTATAAAATAGTCTTCGATTTCAAAGAGCGTCGAAACACTATGCACATTTTTTTTTCTAATTTGAACGTAAACAGTAAGCACATTAAAAAATATTATTGTTACAGAACATTTTCAGAGAATACCTCACAACGAAAAAACAACTCATTATTAAAAACAACAGTTTCAGCGTAAAACCAAATATTAATACGGCATTCAAAAGTCAAAAACATAATGAAAACAAGACGGACTCGCATTGTTAAAGTTGAAAGGTTAACAAAAAAGTATCAAAATCATTTATCATTGAACTAGTGGGGCGGAACGGGATATGGCTTGGACATTTTCTGTTTTTTTTTTCGTCTCGCTTTTGTTTTTTTTTTTTCGCATCGCTTTTTCCCGACTCGCTTTTTGTAGCGCCATTTTATTACGCACCATTTATATTCTAGCGTTCGCGAAAACGTATATTGGGCACACGGGATAACATCAGAGAGGAATATTCACAAAAACTATCGCCTTCAACTTATGCTGTCCTGGTTTATATACGAAATAGCAAAACGTAGGTCAATATGGACATCTGAAAATTATGCCACAACCTAGCACATTGTGGCATACTTTTCAGATCACGTTACTTAAATTTCTTTAAAATCCACACTACTACTATATAAATTAATAATATTAATAAAATCTACACTATACTATCACAATAATCCATACTAATATTATAAATGCGAAAGTGTGTCTGTCTGTTACCTCTCCACACTTAAACTGCTGAACCGATTTTGCTGAAAGGCATGAAGATACTTTGAGTCCCGGGAAAGGACAAAGGATATACTTTTTATCCCGGAAAAATGCAAGGTTCCCGCGCGATAAACGAATTTTAGCCCAACGGAGTTGCGGGCGTTATTTAGTAAATTATAAATTACTGAGATATTTATTTAGTTTTACCAGAACTATAAAATTTACTTTTGTATCCTTTAAGTAAGCGATTAATTAATGTAACAGGTGAGTAATAACCCTTAAAAATTTGACAACCATGACCCAGGTAATTAATACTTTTAATGTTTATACTTTACACATAAAGCCATAAAGTTTTCATTACTTTTAAAAACAAAGTCAATAAAGATAATTATTAAGTCAGATGAGTTTCAGACAATTAAAGACATCAAAGGTATATATTAACAAATACAAGATTTAAATTGTATTTATATTTTAATAAGATAATAAGTGTGTTAGGCCTAGCGCGCACTGCGATTTTTTGCAGCGCGATTATTTCATCGCAGAAATACAACGTATGAGTTAGTATGACAGTGCGCGCACATGCGAGTAAATAATCACAGCGATTTTAAAATTGTGATTTATCACATTTTGCTGCGACTGCTCGCGACGCGATTGTCGCGAAAATAAAATGCAGAATATGAAATTGTGTGGTACCGCGCGCACTGCGATAATAAAATCGCACACTCGGGCCGGCCGGCACTTCATTTGTGTTTCATTTTTGTATTAAACTAGCGACCCGCCCCGGCGTCGCACGGGTATAAAATTTATAGCCACTGAAAAATTATTAAAATCGCGACAGCCTATGATCCTTCACGAGGTCTACTTCTTATCTGTGCCAAATAACATAAAAATTGCTCCAGAAGTTCGCGAGATAAGCCCTTTCAAATAATTTCTCCGTTTTTTTCAACATTCTCCTATTAGTCTTAGCGTGATAAAATATAGCCTATAGCCTTCCTCAGTAAATAGACTATCTAACACTAAAAGAATTTTTCAAATCGGACCAGTAGTTCCTGAGATTAGGGCGTTCAAGTTAGCCCTTTCAAATAATTTTCCCCGTTTATTCCACATTTTCCTTTATTTCTTCGCTCCTATTAGTCTTAACATAATAAAATATAGCCTATAGCCTTCCTCGATAAATGGGCTATCTAACACTGAAAGAATCATCAAAATCCGTTGCGTAGTTTCAAAAATTAAAGGGAACAAATGGGCATGAGGGAAAAAAAGCGACTTTGTTTTATAATTTTTGTATTCAATATGAGGTCCAACAATTCTCAGTAATCTGTCAAACGTTTGAATTTTCATTCTATAATAGCCAAAGATTTTTTTGGGATACATCCGAAGTTCATGGTATTTCTGATAAAAGAAACCTTTGATAATTCTGTCCACCGTAAAAGGATGAGTCCAGTATTGACGAATTTTCTTTTTTTTTTTTCTTCTGATCCTTCGAAGTAGTAAATAAAGACAAGCAACTTGTACGAAATCCATGGTGAAAGTGTGCAAAGATCACTATTTATTTACCGCAGTGCGCTCTAGGCCGTACTATCTGCGATTTTTTACAGCGCGATTTTGAAATCGTGTCGCAAAAATTAAAATCGGTGTTAGTAGTTTTTGAGGCAATTTTTATCATAAATGCTATCAAACCTTTGAACCCAGTTAACTCTTACTATTATATTATTACTAGTTTATTACTAGTATATTAGTAATCAAATATACGTAATAATACAGTAAAGAAACTCAAAAGAAAACTAATACGGAACGAAAATAGCAATTATTGTTTAGGCGCGAATTTTATGAGAAAAAAGTCTGTACTCTGTAAGTATTCGTTTTTTTTTATAATATTATTTAAACCTTCGATCGCGGATTCTTGGAAATCTATTGTTATTCTATTCTTATCGCGGTCACCGGTGTCCTTATGGGGCTTGATGGGTTAATAATGTATTAATTGATTTGTTCTCAAACAATATAAAATTAACAGACAAATTATAGATTCAACATTATTTCAGCACTTCGCACAGTTGCTGAAATACTAAAGTAATTTCCAAGTTAGTCCGACTGCACTCAATCTTCGGACTTCAAAAGTAAATGGAGAACAGAGCGAAGTAAACAATAGCACATGGAAATTGCTGTGTATTCAAACGCTACACAGAAATTAACACAGACATGGCGAATCGATTTCAATAAACGCAATTCGGCAGGGCTATCACGTAAAAATAGAGATCAACAATCCACTAGCAATAATCGCGCGATCGATTGCTGGTTGTCAAAAACAATGGTGTCATGTAAGCGATCGATTGCAATCGTAATGTTTTGGCTCTTACGTGATACGAAATTGCGATTTTGGAGCAATTATCGCGCAATAATTATTGCTATCGCATTGCTCTCGCAAGATACGTGATACGGCTGCTGTATGCATATGTATGTTTTCATGAATTTTGAAAAACATCAGCTTGTTTCAGATATATTTTTTCGTGTTTTTAACACGGTTTTGTTAGCTTGGGCTGTATGTATGTAACGGAGTCTTTGAGCATGATTTTTATCTATCTCTAGTCTAATTAATTCGAAATTTTGCACACGTATTAAGGTCGTCCCCCGAGCAAACGACCTTAGCCATACATTTGCCGCGTAGCCGAGATCGCACCAAAACCCTATTTTTTTTACTTATCTTAGTTCAAAATTGTGCTCAAAAAATTAAAACGGGGAATATGTAGTTTATGATATTGTCGATCTATTGGCGTGTGTTTCAAATAAAAGTAATTTGTAAATCCTAAGGAGATGCTGAATGTATGCCTGAATTTTAATAAATTGGTTTTATTTTGGAAGCTGATATCATGAGTATAATAAACTAAAATAGAAAATTTAAAACGGGGAAAGGAATGTTGATATACTAAAGATTATTGCTGTATTTTTATTATAAATTTGTAGCTTTCAAATCATGAGTTTAGAAGGCTTTAAATACGGTAAATTACGGAATCTCCGTAGGGAAGGCCCTAAGAGCCAATAACAATGCAATCATTTGTAAAAATTAAAAAAAATAATAAGAAAAAGCGTGTTTTTTTAGTTTTTTTAAACTATTTTTTATTATTTTTATTATTTAATTGCAAATTGTGCGCTATGTTTATGCGTATAATTTGAACCGATTTTAATGTGATAAATATATACTTCAAGGAGGTTGTAGGAAAGAACATAGAGTAGTTTTGAGCACTAATGCCTTGATTACACCTACGGAGCAGATTGGCGAGACTGGCGAGACAGTGCTCTCGCTGTCTCACCACTATCTCGCCACTGCCGTCAGTCACAAGGCAGAAGGCTCAGTATATATGCGCCCGCCCTAACACGCGGTGTGGCAGCTACACCGCGAGATCACAAGCAAATATATGTACAGGCGTCGATCCACCGTGGCACACGCTGTGCACGGCCACGCGGTGCACGAATTTATTTTTTTGACTACGTGGGTCAACGTTTCCACTGCAGCACACGCTATACAAACACGTTACTCACGACTATGTACACAATTATTGTTGTTATGTAGTTAACAATTTCTTAGCTTCCGTGTATCCCGTGCACAGCATGCGTAGCGTGGCCAGCGTTGAGCTACGTGTGCACCATATTCGAGCAAGCTACGTGTGTCGATTCGTACGTAGTGTGTCCGTGGGTTGCAGCGGACACAGTCACATATATTTTCTTGCAAAGCAAAGCTTGACGCACGTGCGTGCGTGCGTGCGCTTTCCGTGCGCTGCGGTGGAATCACGTCATAAGTGGCATCGCGCCCGCGCCGCTATTTAAATAAATCGTTTACCTGTGGTCTAGCGGAGTTACCGCCAGACCGCGCGCTCGGGCGGGTACTTATAAATCCAGCCTAAAACTATGTGCAATTACTGTAGGAAAAACAAATTTCTGTGCACATGTTGCAAAAAAAAAACTAGTATTGGATATACATTATACAGGATGTAACAAAACTAAGTGATAATACTTTAGGGCAGTGTTTCCCAAACTTGTCGGGACCGCGACCCATCTACAAGAAAGTTTAAAGTTCTCGGCCCACCTTGTGTCATGAAGACAAAAAAGCAGCGGTATGTTGCTGCCGCAGCATTTACGTCCAATCTATTTGGTATTTTGTTTTTATATTAACCAAGGCTGAAAAACCCACTTCACATAAATATGAGTAGTGAAGGGGAGAAAGATTTTCATTGCTTCGTCAAACAAGCAAGGATGGCTGTCAGCAACTGACGCACCCGCACGCACCTACGACGACGAACGAACGAGTAAAATAACAATCGAACGACAATCGTCCTATACTTTCAGGGTCCACCCAAAATCTACCCGCGACCCACCAGTGGGTCGCGACCCACACTTTGGGAAATACTGCTTTAGGGTGTGTGTACCCACGTGATAATCACTTAGTTATGTACATTGTATAATTTTAAGTTACAATTGTAAATTTTATTTTTAAAAGATTAATTTTTTTCTCACTTTTTTGGTAAAAAGTGGGACCCCGTGCGAGTTTCTTACGCCGGTTCTTCTCGCCGGGATAGTTCCCGAACCGGTGATAGGCACCAGTAGTATCAACGTTCTGAAAGTATTTGCTGCAAATCTATTCGGAAATAAAACAATTTTTATTTTATTTTTTATTTTTATTTATGGGGTACCCCCCATATCGAGTTCTTTGTGAAAGTATCAGCGCTGAAAGAGTAACTTTTTTTTACTTTTATATGAGAAAATTCTTGACGTTCACGCGTTTGACCATACAAATCACAAAACAGATCTTTTAGTGCTGCACCGTTCACAGTGAAATCTATATAAGGAACGCAATAACATACAAACCCCTAAAGTATTATCACTTAGTTTTGTTAGGTACACTATGTATATTTACACTCACCAGTATAGTAAGCTAATATATTGCCTCGAAAATATACACCGTGTATCTAGAATCTTCGACTTTAAACTGCAGTTTAAATGCTAAACGTAGGAAGATGGAGCAATAAATTCTAACGTCACTATATAGAACGAACAGTCTGAGTTACAACCCACAACCTAACTGAAACTGTAGAACCTTGGAATTCTGATATTTTCAAGATTTTACTTTAATGTCTTTATGTATAAATACTTTTTTACTTGATTACACTATCTCTAACCTTTAACTAATAGCAAAAGTATTATTATTAGTAACATTATTTTCGAAATTATATAACTTTCAGCCATGTCTTTTCTTAATTTAAAAAATTATACCAAAAAGTATTTTCTTAACTAAACTCTTCTATCTGTTCTATCCTTCCCTGATTAATTTGATTGCATGTCAACGTGGGGTCTTGACCCTTGTCCAGGTTTTGTGAAAAGCCTTCTGTCAGTCTTCTTCGTGCTGTGGAATTTATATCAACAACGTAATGAAAGGGATCTTCAGGAAGTTTGTGTGTCGGTGTCAGTGTGTGTGTTGAAGATAAAAATGTGTTGTAATTTGTGATAAACAACTAACCCTTAAAAATACTCAAAAGTAGTTAAACTATAAATGTAATAATACGAAATATTTTGTTATATAATATTCACTTATAATACCACAAGAGCTTCAAAATTATCGGGTATTTCCCGATAGGTTCGTTGCAAACAAATGAAGGATTCAAGTTTTTCAGGTTAAAAAATCACGAGCGCGAAGCGCGAGTGATTTTTCCTGAAAAACTTGACGACTTTATTTGTTTGCAGGGAACCTTGAGGGAAATGCCAGATAATTTTGATGCTCGTGTGGTATTCGGGGGATTATTTTTCCGTCCCAAATGTCGGCCAATAGAATTGCACCATGAGACGAAATGTACAGTTAACAAATAAGAATTTGTACCTTCCTTATAGTCTTCTCCATCCATTTTCTTCATATTGTAAGCGTAATCTTTCATAATGTTTGCCAATTGCGCTTCACTCGTTTCAGCACTCAATGTGTATTCCCTCTCAGTACAAAAAGTAGTAAATTGGTTCCAAACTGTTTTTTTTGCCTTCCCCGTATTAATGGGAACATTTCCTTTGACTTTTTTATCGATGGTGGACAGAGAACAAACTCCAAATCGACTCATTTTCATGCAAAATCTCCAATTTTCACAATTGAATTCAACCTGTCAGTTTGACGTGTGGTTAATTTGACTGGATCATGTTTTGTTTTTTATATATAGCAACGACCAGAGAAAATTTTCAAAAAATTATTAGTATAATACCATGTAGGTTGTACCACGTGACGTCGAATGGTGCAATTCTATTGGTCGATATTTGGGTCGGAAAAATAATCAAAAATATTTTTGGGACGTTCACAAGAATTTGAAATTTACAAAAACATATTTAATTAATGGGTAGTTTGAATGTTAAATTAGTTTTCGTAAGCATTAGTGATACCTACTTTAAAAACAAGTCTTATTTCGTTAATTTTAAGTTCAAAATTGTGCGTAAATAATCGTATAAAGCGCAAAAACATTTTGTCAAGTTTACAATTCATTTTCTCGGAAAGGTCTCGAAAAACTTGTAAGTAGAGCGGCAATCAGATAAAATTTAAGAAAAAACTTTTTAGAATAAATTTTATGAAGAACTCGAGTAGCGGACGAAGTTTGCGCTTAGTAGAATTAAGGGAGAAAAGTTTTTCGATTTTTGTAAATAAATCTCAGTCATTTTATTCTCATAAATAAAATATTGTGAGATTATGAGTTCGTTTTGGAGTTGACGAAATACGGTCTTCTATTTGGCTTGTACCTATAGATATAGGTACTGGTAATTTTAGTAGTTATGTAAGGTTGTATCTTAGTGCTCTTTTTAACAGATAATTTTATTGCCTGTATGTATATAATATATTATAGACTATAATGATGTACCTTATAAAATATATTATGTGCTTCGATTTATACCAATAAATTAATTAACTTTTATGCCTTGCAGCTATAGATTAAAAAACTGAGGGTAATATCTGGTACTATGGCATTTTTGTCATTGCCATGTTTTTGCAAATAAATGTTCTTATTCTATTCTACTACTATTCTATATTTTCACACAAACCTATGTCAAAGAAATTAGACCACGGGAAAGGACTTAGGCTATTTCTTTGCGAGAAAATGTACGTTTCCCACGGAATAACTCGTTTATACGGCTAGAGCCGCGCGGAACGTCTAGTATTATTGTAAGAATACGAAAATCTTTTTAAAAACCTGATGTATCAGTCCCGTATTACTTCCTATACAAACTTTGTAATACAGAGAACATATTACAAATCTAACACGAAAAGTTTCATGACACAACTTCCCCCATTTTCTTTCATAACAAGGCCCAGGTAAGTTTCCACCGAGTGCGCATATAGAAAAATTATGGGGAAAATACAGATTCTTCGAAGGAAAAATACGAGTTCAATAACAGTCTTTTCCCTTTACTAAAATCCAAATGGTGAATCGAGGTTCAACGTAATATAAAATGTCAAAATGTTGAGGAATTTCTGTCTCGTTCAATTCCGTGGAATTAAATTAATTTGTGGAATACTTTCAACAACAAAATAACTTACATAAAAATATAATATAAGTTCGCTAAAACTGCTTTAAAACTACGCTATAATATTATTATATATACCAATATATTATTATGCTAGGAGAACTCAATCTTTAGTAAATAGTAGTAAAGTAGTCCATTATTGTTAGAGGACATTTTTTTAATTGCCTTTTGCCTACTAGTCGTAAAACCGCATTTTAACAAAAAAGGCAATTAGAGAATTGTCTTTCCAGTCATTCACTAAACTTAAGCCTCAAGAAGCTTGAAAGTAATAAATACAATTTGTTTCCGGGTAAGTAAATTTATAAAACGTGATCCCAAAGGACAAAGGCACAAACGACAAGATATTGTGACATGCTGGAGCTCGGATGTTTAATGAATTTTGCCCCAAATTGTTCGAGGGTGGTTGGGGCAATTCGGGTATAGGAATTGCGTTTAAGAAAAAGTGTAGTGTACTTAAAGCTTGCAGACTACGCTTTAATATATTGTCAGTAATAGTAAGCCGAAAATATACAGCCATATTTTAGTTGAGAAAGTGTATCTGTCTGTCTATTACCTCTTCACGCTTGAACAGCTGGAGATAAAATTTGTTATTGAGATACGTTGAGTACCAAAAAAAAAACATGGGATATTTTGTCCTGGAAAAATGTACAACTCCCGCACGTAGATGAATTTTCGCGCAAAGGAGGATGATGTCTAATTAACCGAGCTTCGCTCGGTATTCAAAAAATTAAAAAAAAATACACATAAAATGACATTTTATGAAAATGATTCCAAGCTAGATCGATTTATCGCCCCCGAAACCCCCTATATACAAAATTTCATGAAAATCGTTGGAGCCGATTCCGAGATTCCAATTATATATATACAAGAATTGCTCGTTTAAAGATATAATATGGTGCACGATATTATTGTGCTTTGATCTATATCTATTATAACGTAAATTACAATAATTCATATAAATTATAAGCTTGTTTTAAAGATGATGTTGTCTATCTTATTCTCTCCATGTCAAAAATTAATCACAACAATATAGGCTAGTATTTATTACGGAAAAACGTGAACGAGTTGCAAGCGATGTTATGTAATAAACTAGCGTGAAAATTCGTAAATCTAACGAATTCGTGATTTTCTTTCTACGAAAAATAACTTACGAAAAATATTATAATAAATAGATATTGGGCTGAATAATATATTTTTATTACAAAACTTTTATCAATAAGCAAACAATGCTCGCAAAGTATTTGCATTTACCACTGTCAATAGACAATAAAATTGGGCGCTAATTTTCGCAGAATCTATAATTAAATCAGTTTCAATTTAATTAATTGTTAAAATAAAATACTGTCGGATATCAAATGATAGATTTGCGTATTAACATAATGCAAATGTGCATCGCAAATGGTGACTTTTTGCGCCTGGATATTTGAATTAATTTTTGTTTTTTGTGATAATTTTGGAACAAGCAATTATATTATTGATACGTTTAGATAAATTGTATTGTTAACACCTCGTATAGGGGAGGCCGATCCATCCGTTTGGACTGACAAGACTTTTTGTAGGCCGCCCTAACCAGACTTTCTGTGGTGTGTGAGTGTGTGTGTGCGCTGTAAGATGTCCTGTTAGGTCGATTGGCCTGCGATCAGTCGAATGGACTGAGTACTGACAACTGGGCACTGACCGGCCTTCTCGTTATTAAAAGCCTTTAGATACACAGCCTTTCGCAATATTATCATGTACTAGACCACGGAGGAGGTTAGTGGTATAGAGCGCGGCTCTTGACTCGGAGGTCGTGGGTTCGATTCCCGCGTTGGAAACATGATATTTCCAAGTTTGGTTAGGACAATGCAGGCTGATCACCTGATTGTCTGACAAGTAAGATAATCCATGCGTCGGTTGGGTATGTAAAAAGTCGGTCCTGCACCTGATCTTTTGCCGGTCGTGTCGGTCTGCCGTCCCACTGGGTTATGAGAGTAAAGGAATAGAGAGTGCTCTTGTGTACTGCGCACACACTTGGGCACTATAAAATACTCCTGCGTAGCTGGCCTGGTTTCGATGAAACCGGCCACCATCACAGAAACCGGTGTGGGAGCTATTATTACTATAATTATTTATTATATATGTACTAGAATATGACGTCCGCAACTCCGTTGCGCCGAAATACGTTTATCGCGCGGGAAACGTACATTTGCCACTATAAAAAACTATCCTATGACCTTTCCTGGACCTTAAAGTATCTCCAAAAGTTTTAAGTTAAGGCGTAAAGAGTTAAAAACAGACACAATATATATATTTATAATTTTGATAAAGAAGAAAAAATACTTTGTCTGCCTCCCTCACGGTAACATCACATTTCGTCGCTAAGCCATATGCACCCATTTTTACCTCATTCTCAAGAGTCTTCTACCGACACGTTTTCCTATTAACAATATATAGGACTGATACAGAGCAAGTACTTATGGAGCCTGTAAAATTCTAAATAAGTTCCAGAAACTTCGCTCCCACATCACGTCCCCGTGATAATGTATACGGAGTTGTAATAAAATGCTGCGTTACCTGTATTACGCAGACCGTGTTTGGGTATTTTATTTTGAATATTTATGAAAAAGCGGCATTTTAGGGCGCATAAAGACGAGGCCTTTTATATTGCTGTTAGATTTTTGTTATTCAAATGCGCGAGGTTGGAAATAAAACAGCTTTAATATGTCTTAAATTAAGCACCCTTATTAGCCTTTTTAGCAACAATTTGAAACAACAGAGCTTTGTTTTTGGCTACTTTTCTAAATACGGGGGATGACCTAACAATAAAAGTATGGTAAGTACTAGTACGTTTAAGTTTAGTTCCAATGAACGCGGCAAGCGAATGTGACCGACAAAAATTCAAATAAAATGCCACCTTATGACCGAGGTCATAGGTTTCATTTTCTATCATCATTGGTTTAGCAACCCCGCCACGGCCTTGTAGTGGCTTAGAGCAAAATGAAATCTATAACAAGACAAATAACAATATTATACAACAATATTAAACAACAACAAATAACAATATTATATATATATATATATATATATAATAAGTCATAAAGTGGCATTTTATTTAAATTTTTGCCGGTCGATGTCGCTTGCGACAAGGATCGGATTACGTTACCATCATGGACTTATAAAAAAGGCGGACGGAGTCCCACCATACACAAAACTATGTCCTTCAGAGTCAGCCAGCTCATAATATGTGCGCACGTAATGTGTGCTTGCGGACCGTGTACTGCATGTACACGGTCCGCACGCACACATTATTACGCTAGTCCATACCATTTGACAGGCGTAAGAATGTGTGCGTGGCCGACTCTGAAGTCACAGTTCTGTGTATAATAAGACTCCGTCCGCCTTTTTTTCTACGTTCATGGTTACCATATTTTGTTAATAAAAAATGAAACAATTTATATATTTTTGTGATCGCTTCGTGGTTTGGGCTATAGATGGTGAAGAGAATTATACTGCTCCACTTGTTGTTCGTATCAAAATAAAAGTAGGAAACAAGGCTCAGCTTATCGAGATGCAAATGTATGCAGACAATTAAATTATTGTATGGTGAATTAATTGAGCATGAAGCGTTATGCAATTACATGTACATCTTTTATTTTTAATTTAAATAAATGTAAATTATTATCTTACGAAATAAGTTCCAAGATTTGCTGACAGATTTTAGTGTAACAACGTACTTTTGACTTAAAATAGTTTTGGCCCAACGGCTGGCGTAATTAGGGCCTGTGTCACCTACCTTCCCCACTCCCTGATTAGTGCCGGATAGGCTATCTACCACTAAACTTGACAGATAGAGTGTGGAGATGGAGAATCTGTCAAATAAGTTGTGGATAGCCTATTCGGGTGAGGCCGCCAAGTTTTGCTGATATGACGCAGAAAAATTTTGCGAGAGAAAGAAAATTGGCGAATATCTACGCTGCTTGTGACGTTGGAGCACCAAAATTGTAGCGAATTTATTCTTCAAGGCTATCATAGCGTTGAGAAATATGACGTTGGAGCACCAAGATGATAGCGTAGAGGCTATCATAGCGTTGAGAAAATCAAACTTATCTCTGTAAATAATACACAATGTTGTTTCTATTATAGCCCCAAACATGGCCCTTTTGACTACTCACATGATGCATTGATAGTTTAATGTGAAACAGTAATACTTACATTTGTGTCACAAAAAAACTTCCTTTGAAAAAACTGTGTACACAGCCCGACTGAGGTTCAAATGTGAACTGTCGAGAAATGGCGGATATTACGAGATTTTCCATAGAATACGTAAAAACTCAGCGTTGCCACCTCCAGATTTCACCTTCCCTAACACCCAACGATAACAATAAATCGGTATTATTGATGACGTATAAAATGTGGGGTAGAATTGATGTTTCTAACGGTTCATTTGATTTTAAAAAATTTATAAAGAAAGTTATCTTAAAATACTATAATAATTAGATGAGGTAATAGCCATTTATATGAGTATTCATAACATATCAGATTTACTTTCAAATCTGTCATACTTATTATAGTCCGGTCTATTTAGACGCAAAAAAATCGTAAGCTCGGAATAATTCGCATAGAGCTGAAAATTGGTAGAGACGTTGAATACACCATCTATACTAATACTAATACTAATATACTATACTAATAATATTATAAAGAGGTAAACTTTGTTTGTTTAATTGTAATCAATAGGCTCAAAAACTACTGGACCGATTTTTAAAATTCTTTCACCATTCGAAAGCTACATTATTTACGAGTAACATAGGCTACTTTTTATTTTGAAAAATATAGGGTTCCGCAAGATATTTGGGTTTTTCTGACACAAGGTGAAAAAAATCAACCAGAAAAGTTACTTATTTTGCGTACGATGCCTAAACTATAAAAGATAGAACCATACAATGTTCAAAGTAAATGTAGACCTTATAAATATCTACAAAAATGTCCGCGACACACTATACCTATCTATATCAAGTGAGGCACAACAACCATTTATTTATTTAAAAATCTTAATTTTTTTTTTGGACTACATTTAAACGCATTTATTTTACTCATGCTGATAATCCTTACCAAAATTAATTATTTCATCACTAAGTACAGTTTGTGTAGATAATAATATTTGGTGTTTGAATTATTAAAATTGGACGTTTGGTTTAGAAGTTATGGTGAAATTAAAAATTGCGATTTACGCCCGTTTCGTAGTAGGTGCTACTAAGGCGAGGGTGCGCAGTAGCGAAGATTATGACCGGCCCTGCAGCTGATGAATTAGCTCATATACCAATAATACCAATGATCCATATTGATTTGCCTATACCCTGCAAAAGGCTCCAATTTCCTGTGAGACGTAACTTTTGTGGCGGTACAGACCAATGCGGGCCACGGGTAGTAATAATGAATATAAATCAAAACTGCAGAATCGATTTGAATCATTTTTTCAGTTGCTATAATTATATTTTATACCCGTGCGAAGCCGGGGCGGGTCGCTAGTTATAAATAAAACCTGTTAAAAAGTATAAAGTGCAAGAAGTTCTGCTCCACGCTGTTAATTATGTATTTCACAGAAACCGTACATTTCCCTCAAAAACAAAATAGCCTACGTCCCTCCACGTGGTCTATTCTATACCTGTGCCAAATAATATAAAAATTGCTTTAGCAATTGCTTTAGTTCGTGAGATAAGTCCTTTCAAATTGTTTTCTCCTTATTTTTCACATCTTCACCTATTTCTTCTCTCCTATTGGTCGCAGAGTGATGTTATAGTGCATTAAGCCTTCTTCGATATCTAACGGTGCGTCCACATTTGTATCATTTGCGTGATCAGATCTCCGATCAGATCTCCGATCAGATCTCCGTCGCGATCATCGCGCCGTATCAAAATGATACGCGTATCATGATACTTTGTATCATGATACGCGTATCATGATACAAGGTATCATGAGACTATCCAACACAAAAAGAATTTTTCAATTCGAACCAGTAGTTCTACAAATTTTTCAGCTTTATAATAATATAAGTACATAGATATGATTTTCCCAACTATAGGCCCGCTATTTATAACGATTGGTAAGTCGTACGAAAAAAAGTGTAAGGATATTAACCCATACCCATAAAAACCCATTTTCTTACATTTGACCTTGAATAAAAATTTTTGCACAACGAGGATCGCCGGGAACTTTTGAGGTTTCATTTATAACGTCTCTACCAATTTTCAGCTCTATGCGAATTATTCCGAGGTCGAATGTTTAATTTTCCTGGGGTATTACTGCTACAGCGACAGTTAAAGTGCACCTCTTCCACGGCGGATTGTATATTTTAAGCTATTTTCTTACCTTTTTTTATGTTTAATTGTAAATATATTTTAAGACTATTATTGGAACTCAAATAATTCTAATGCATGCTTGAGTACTTTGTTTTCTTGGTTAGAATCAGTTTTCGAGCATAAGATAAACACAATACTTTTAAAATACAAAGGGCGGAGAAAAATAATAGCAAAATCAGCAAAAATTGGCGGCCTCGCCCATCCGGCACTTTATCAGGAAGTGGTGAAACAGACCCTTAATAATTTAAATTATTAGCAAAATCGCTTTAGCGTCTAAAATATGAGAAGATACCAGATGAATAAGACAAAATGTTTAAACTTCTTATCACTTCTTCTTAGGTTCAGAGAGGATATCAGATTTTTTTGCTATGTAGAGTCTCAGCGGGCCCCTAGACGATCAATTTTACTGTGCAATATCACGTATTGTGCAATTTTATTGACCTTCTAGGGATAATATTGAACGCGTCTGTCTCTCAATCGTGTCAAATAAATTGTTCAATAAAATATTGTGTAATGTTATTGTACGTCAAGGGGGCCCCTTTGACGGCGTTAAGAAGTAACAGACAGACAGACGGAAACACTTTCGTATTTCTATTATAAGTAAAGTAAAATTAAAGTAAAAAAGTAAATAATATTCATTATATAATAATTTATTTATTTATTTGTTTATGGTACATTCACCTAATTTTTTATAAATATGTTTCCTCTACCTGTGGTTGCCTGGAAGAAATTACTTATGAGTAATTAGGCCGCCATTGTGTTATACTTGTGTTTTATGTTTTTTTTTTAATTGTAATTTAAATGTGTGCACAATAAAGAATATTTATTATTATTATTATTATTATTTTATGGTATTCTCGATTTTCTCGGTTTTCACCGGCAAAATGGCATGTACGAGCCGAAGCCAAGTACACACCAGGTAAGTTATTTATGTATTAGGTGCATGATCAGCTTGTAATGTATGTGATGTATGAATGTGTGAGTTTGGATGTGTTATTATTATTATTATTATTATTATTATTATTATTATTATTATTATTATTATTATTATGTTTGTGTAAGGTATTCCTTGCTCACGGGCAATTAAATCCCGGACCTTTGGAAGGCATGCGTGGGGCCGAAGCCAACACGTAGAGGCCCGTTACACAATTTTAATCTAATTGTTGTGTGACACCGGCCGGCGACTCTCACTGTCCGCACTATAGGAGTACGACCAAGGAGAGCCAGCGGCCAGTGTAGGACTATTGCAGGGAATAGAATTAAAATGATATCGGGCTATGGGGGTGAGGTGCTAGTGAACTGGGTAACTGGGACTATGAAAGGACTATGGCGTCTGCCGATACAATGTTGTAACATGTCTAAAGTTGGCAGACGGTGACTCGCCAACTCTTTGAATGGGCCCCTCAAAATGGTCGCACGGAAGGTGCACCGAGGCGGCAACATTGACAGAGCGGCTTGAGGTAGGCGAGGTGTCGCTGGACTTTAAACGCCGATCATTTGCACCCTCAGAGGGTCCCATCACGTCGCCCACTCGCCACTTACGCTTCACATCCTCCCTCCGAGCCGAAGCTCTCGCGACTCCACTCTGACCGGCCGGTTAAGGCAAGGCAGAGGTAGGGCCTGATTCTCCGTCAGTGTTCACTCTGGCCGGCCGGTGAAGGCAAGCCGGAGATGGAGAACAGGGGCTTCCCTGGGAGCACTCGGGTTCGTGGGGTCGCTACTCCCCAACAGCTCGCCACAAGCTACCCTGCGGGCTTATTATTATTATTATTATTATTATTATTATTATTAATAATATTATAAGTATGGATAGTATGGAAGTATGGATACTACCTAAAACTTAGCCAGCGACTAGATAGCTAATAAAATGAGATTAAACCCACGCAAAATAAATTGTACGCAATAAAAGGAAAGCCCTAATTGGTCGGAGCCACCAAATGTATCGTATAATAACGTAATACGTAATGTAATTAAATTTTATCTCATTAATGAATTGGGTTCGGGTTTGTTTCAATAGGCGATAGGACCGTCCACAAAATCAACATTACCAAATTGAATCGCCATGATCGCGATAGCACCTGAGGCGATGCTATCGCCAAAGAGTAATAGGAACCTTTTACCTTTATTCTCGTTAATTCCGCTCAAAACGAAACAAAATGTATTGATGCTGTAAAGGAATTTATTGTAATGCGCTTACACGTGTTTTTTGTTAATTAAATGATAGCGCCAGCTGGTTTAATATACAGTGTATATTATGAGGTAAACTCCAAGTTATCTACAATATAAGGTTCTTATGGGAATGATTACTAGATGCGTAGTAAAGCATGTATAATTCAAAATTTTATAACTATTAGATATTATTTCGGATTTCACAAAACGCTACTAATAATATGATTTTAACACAAGGACGTTAATGTAAAACTATTGCGAAAATGAATAATTTTCTCTCTTTTTATCCACACGCCAAAAAGCTATCTAGAAGACCTGTAACCACGAGTGCACGAGTTGAACAAAAATGAAAAAAGTAATTGATAGAAGTCACTTTTGTCGTCTAGACATCCTCTTCAAGATTTGACACGACAAAATCTAATCATGTCTGATGTCTCACTGCATATTTCTAAATTCATAAAATGGAGCTGGATTACTGCCTAGCTGTGCTTACATTTATCAATTTTATAGAAATGGTAATTATAACAGTACTTTTATGCCCCTACATAGATGCAATCACGATAGAAAAATATATGACTTTAGCCAAGGACATTGTGCAGAGCAGTCATAATACTATAAACGCAATAGTAACTCTCCTCATATCAGTGGTTACATGTGGACTTATCATGCCAATTAATACCTTAAATCGAATGAGTTATGAATCTCATATAAAAGCATACGAAGAAAAATTTGCCAGAGTCTACGAATCTACAGTTTCCTCAAGAAACTATTTGCTTGGAGCTTTTAGTGTATTTTTTCTGCTAATTATATCTCGTCTTCTCGATTTTATTAAATTTTTAGCCAAACTACAAGATCTGTCTAATCTGATGGCTGATTGTAATTTACTGGATGTTACTTTCATACAAAATAGATTGGCTAATGTATCTTTGACTATATGTGATTCTGAAGATATTTTTGATTATGAAGAGAGTATTACTGATTGGAGCAGAATAGCAAAATTTACTGAAACTGAGAAATCAGAAATAAAGAAATTTATAAAGGAAGCACGTAAAATATCGAACAGTAAGAAAGTTGAATGTAGCAAGAAAAAGAAAGAAAATTAAAATAGCATAGCGTACATTGAGATTGACAATTTAAATAGACATGAGATAAATGAACGAAATTCTTCTTCGCAAATTCTTCCACCATGTTCAACGTGTTCAGTGCAATATTGTGTACAATTGTATTCCTGGAATCGTTTCTGGTGCTGGCATTATTGAGACCAATCGAAACACCTGATGTTATAAGAGACTACTGGCATCGCCTTCGAAAACATAAGCTTTTTTCTCATTACACTTTATTTGCTATTATAGTTATCATTGGTGCAACTACTTACCTAGATGTAGCTTATGAAAGAATTAGTTTCAAGCATATCAAAGATAGAGATGTTACTGGTAATATTGTAATGATAAGGAAAATCCACTTTTCCAAAGTATTTGTGAGCTATTTTTTATTTGTAACTACTGTTTTCTTTCTTATAGTTATTGAGAGGATGATTCAATTTCATTTGATGATAGCTCGTTTGCTTGATTTTGAGATGATGTGTCAGCATGCAATTTTGGGTAGAACAAGTCAGCAAAGTGTTATTAGTATATCTGATACAAAAATATAAAATTTAATGTTAACTTATATTTTGTTTGATTTGTATTTTTTAAATTAAAGTTATTATAATAATATATCTTATCACATATTAAAAAAAATAACTTTTTATATCACTGTATCTACTATGCACTCACTGTGCATGGTTAATGGTATCAGTATATATTATAAGTCTATGGTATATACAGTGATATAAGAAGTCAATTTTTAAATACCCTGTGTCCATATAAAGATAAAGAAAAAACTTGACGTTAAATGATCATAGTGATTATATTCTATTTGTCACTGACAATTGACGTTTAGTATAAGCAAAATCAGAAATGTAAAACGAAGTTATTAAAAAATATATAAAATTAATCTACAACAAAACAAAGACAATGATATAGCATAACTGGGAATTAGCAGAATGGATGTCAGCTGCATTATCCTCTCATGTGTGATATTAACACAAATAGCTGCGACCCTAGTACTACTCAACCCCACTCACGATGTCCGCACTATGAACAAAAACTTGCGTGGTTTCCTACAGCATAATACATCCTGCGTCATTTTTGGTCGACTCCTATATTTCATGCTCCTCTTGTATTTTGGAATATTTATTTCTGTGGAGAATTTATTTGCGCTGATAACTGGTAAAATTGAAGATAGTGAAAAAGCTATAACCCTGTGTCGTGTGGAGAGGAATTATTTGATTACAGGTTTATCTTTGCTACTTTTGTCAGCTACGGGTAACGCTATATCCCTAATAGCATATTCAGCAAAAATTCAAGAACTAATGCTAGCACCTGGTGGTGATAGACAAAAATTAACAAGAGCAGAATTTCACCGTGAAAGTATTCTATCAAGCCGGCTTCGAGTGAAAAGATCTGTATCATACGAAACAATAATATTCTCAGAGGAACTAAAGGGTGTGATGAAAAAGTCGTTGAAGGGTATAGGCCCGTATCAAAGAAATTGGTGTAATGCGATCAATAATTGAAAATTGAAATAAGTCCAAAAATCCCGAAATAAACTCGTTACTTCTCGTATCCTGTTTAATTCACAATCTATTTTGTACTGCAAAGGCGTATTTCCTTGTATCATAGCACGTAGGAAATTCTGCCAAGTATTTGGAAATTCTTTGGAATTACAACGAGGCGAGGCGACGGGAATATTCGAAGAGACAGTGCCATAAAAATAAAATGGCGCGACTAAAGGAAAGAAAATGGTGAATCGAAATATATTGTTCCGGAGGAAAGCTCAAACCTTTCTTGTAGGCTTAATCTGAAAGTATTAGGTAACAGAGCTGTTGAGAAATTCTACGCTGAAATATATAATATTTTTATGCATCCTATATTATGGTGCTTTGTTTCACAACAGCTCTAAGGCTGGTGCTTTAACTGTTCGCTGACTCTCAACGCTGATATGCGAAATGTATGAAATTCTAGGAAGCGTTTTTAAACAACTCGATGTTGTCTACGCTAGTGCTGCAAGCTATATGCAAGCAACAGTAAAATCAACCTAAGCTTGTGGTTCTAATTAAATATTTAAATAAAATTATTTCATGTTACAGTTCATATACTATTATAATTAAAACTTATTAATCGGGACTTATGTCTTAACACGACTTATTCTAGTAGTAATGCTAGCCGGTGGTAGTAATGCTGGTGGTCACGAGGGGACTGAGAGTTCCCTCGTGACCACGGCCGTTGCAACACGGCCGAAACGTCGAGAAAAAGTAATGTACTCGTAGAAGCATTTCTAATTATATTGCAACGCGAAAGGTTAAAATGTTAAGTTCATATACCATTCTTTTGATATCATTTCCGGTTTATAATTTTTAAATTTCAACTAAGCAATTTGAACAAAATTCAATTTTACCTAAAACCTTCAATTTCTAGATTCATTTCGCGCGGAAACATCTATCAAATTTTATTGGTGGCTGGTGAGATAAGAAATATATTCCATTATTCAATTCAATAAAACCATAGCGTTTCAAAGCGAGTGCCAACAGATCTGATCTTAGATAAATGTAACCTCAATAAGCTTCAGCAAGCATTAACCTGGAATCTGCGGTTATCTATATCTCGGTCATCTGAACTATCTTTCGCAATGTTTGTGTAAATTTTGTATTTTCTCGCAAATATTGCGGTACATTATTCTACATTGAATAATTATTATCACACTGTGTGTTTGTTAATTCATCACGCAAGAAGTACTAAACAAGTAAGACAAAATTTGCAAAAGCAGAAGTTTAGGCTCCAGATTAACGCTAAGGCAACTTTATATCCCAAAACCTAGAACTCCCGTGGTGTACTGTATTTAGTAGCTTTTACCCACAGCGCAGTTCTTAGAACTTATTGGCTTTTATCATTTTTCATCAGAGCCCAATTTTTTTCAGTTTTTACCATTTTATTAATAGCAGCCTCAAAATATACCTGTTTATTATTAAAATTTTTATCATATTTTTTAATATTAATTTTCATTAACAAGTACTCCCTACTAATTGTGGAGGCTTGTAATTGGCTTTTTATAAACCACCACAATATATAGCATATTTTATTGTAGCTAGCTGTAAATCACCCAAATATTATAAAATTAAATAAAATTTTTGCTTAAGCATAGCGTAAAGTGTCGCCATCACGCTAACCCGCGGATCTTGCACGATCACATGTGACACATTTTCAGGGTTCATTATTGTTTTGTACGGAACCCGATTAAACAATGGCAATATATTCACTTGGCAAACTCAAAGTCCTACTTTCAACGCAGCTCAGTACAGAAATATGCGTAGTCTTTCGTTGGTGGTTTTGGCAAGCGTTCAGAACGGTTCGGCGCCAGTTTACTTGTATAGGCAATTTTTGCTTCGTTCTCTTATTATTAAAATAAAAATTCGATCGTAATTTTTTTACTGTAAAATTTTAAAAGTATTAAAGGTGTGCGAATGTAAATATGAATTCGAATCGTCACCATCATCATCATCAACCAATCGATGTGAAATGCAGCTGCAAGTAAGCTTTTTCCAATGTCAAAATCAAAATCTAGGTTATTCCTTCGCTACTGAAGCTACTCGTATTCTTTTTTTTTCCTGAGACACAAAATATCTCCACTATTCAAACCCTTCAATCATATCGATTTCATTGTTTAAGAGTGAAGAAATAAAAGACATTTTTTTTAACATCTATGGACGCTTCACACCACGTCAGTCCGGCCCCGTGGTAAGTACCTGAAGGACTTGTGTTACGGGTACCAGACAACGGAAATATATTGAATACTTTTATACTATACATATATTTAAGATTTTTATTATATTATGATACACATATTTAATACACATCCATGACCCAGGAGCTTCGAAAACTACCTTCGCCGCGCTGAGCGATGTCATGGCAAAGTCATGTCAATGATGCAATTCTATTGGTTTTCAAAAACACATTCCTCGCAACACAGCTCCGCTCAGCTCTGGTGGAAAGACAGCCTAAGACGAATTCTATGTCCTTTCCTGTGTGTTTGTTAATCCTTGAAGTATCTCCATACCTCAGCAAAATCGTTTGAGCGATTTGGGCATGAAGAGGTAACATAACAGAACATACTCGTACTTTCGAATTAATAATAATATATTAATATGGATTATAGTATGGATTATTGTACTATCTTGAAAGGCGTATAAACAACCTTAAACATAACATTTACTCGTGGGCAAATTAATGTTGGTCCAGCCTACTTTAATACGAAGTATGCATATATTAAAATATCTTTTGCCCGTAAATTTGGGGTCGGGTCGCTTCGTGTTTATTATTTATCCCGTACAGCGTGTTCGGTCCCCGAGGATATCTGGGACTTGGTACAGGAATTTCGGAGTGGAGTTATTCGTCGTGTACAGTTATTTAATTATATATACACTTATAAATTCTTAAACAGATTTTGTTGCAGAATTTTCTACGGTTCGCGTTTATCCGCAGTGTCCAAGAATATATAAATATATAATGAAACTTGTAATACAGGAAAAGAGAAAGAAGCTAGGATCTATTTTTCCCTTCCTTTTTTAATTTTCGCAAATACCTAAAAACATAAAATAATATAACAAACGGATCACCCGGTAAAAGTGGCTAACGTCGTGGACATACGAAACGCTTCGTTGCGGTAACGTGAAACGCAAACGTGCCACGTTACCGCAACGTTCCACGTTGACAACGTCGTGATGTGGACATGTGGACAGGCCCTAAGTCTTCAAATATAATGAAAATTATCAGGCTGGATTTACATAAGTCCACGAACGAGCGGTTTGGCTGCTACACCACTAGATCACAAGCTTAAGTTTGTAACAATCTATTTAAATAGTAGCTCGGTGGCGCTCTCTTTTACATACAATTGCTAGTGATTTCGCGGTGTAGCCGCCAAACCGCGCGTTTGAGCGGACACATACAAATCCAGGCTAAAGATTTACAAACCGTAATAAAATACCACAGTTATTTAATCAATAAGATCAAAGTAATACTAAATCTACGTAGATGATTATTTGAACTTTAATAGTATCAATCTACATTAGTACCTATAGCTTATATACGGGCTTTAAACTTAATTTAAGGTATCAGCTAAACAAGACACGACTTAAATAACTACTCGGTGGCAACACTTAATCCCTTATCTAGAATGGATTTATACCTTAAGCGCCATTTACAATGGTACTGCAACAAGTTCAGGGCATTAACCGAAACTAAACCACACTGGAAGATGATAGAGTTGTTTTCTGCTTGCACTATATCGGGGTCAGACAATTTATTGATCAAAATTAAATACCTAGTGAAATGTGCTCTTAGAAACATTGAGTATGGTTTGCTTTAATTTTAATTAATGTAAGAAATTAAATACCTGTAGGGCTTACAAGTTTAGATTTTTGGTCTAAAAGGATTAGCAATTACATAACAAATAATAATAATAAATAAAAAAAACTACGCAGAAAACGCTGAAAATAAATTTCGCCCGCTTAACTGGAGCGAGTTGAGACGGCAGTAGAGATTTCTTGAAGATAGAGCGGGACAGACGTCGTCCTTCTAATGGCCCGAGGCGTGCAGCTTTAAAGGCGGTACTCGTAAATAAATGAGCGAATGTGTTTTTTTTTCACAAACTGATAGCTCGGGGATAGAGGGCAATGCTTCATGTGAAACTGGGTAAGATTTTTTTGCCATGCCACCCCAATACTATAAACTATACTAATAATAAATGCGAAAATGTGTCTGGCTTCCCGTCTGTCTGTTACCTCTTCACGCCCAAACCACTGAACCGATTTTGTGAAAGGATAATTTTTGCCCGTGAAAAATGTACAGTTAACGAATTTTGGTACAACGGAGTTGCGGGCGGGCGTCTAGTAAATCATAAAAAAACATTATAATTAACAAGCGAACTCTCAGAATTCCCATGTTAACGAGGATTTATTCGAGTTTGACTCCGTGACATCACTCGGACCTCCAACTTTTTAAAAGCTCGTAATTTCGCGTATTTTTTTACCAATTTTCTAACATCGTATGCGTATTTAAATAAAAATGGATTTTAAATTTTGTACGTCTCGTTAAAACTCGAGAAAAGCTGAACCGATATAGCTAATTTTTGTCTTGATAAATGATCGTGGAAGTCCAGGGAAGGTTTACATTAGGAGGGGAGTGATACGAAGTTCGCCAGGTCTTCTAGTTTTATTATAAAATACTGTAGCTGGTAGATGCTATAAGCCTTAATCGCGCTATTGAAGCTTACGGAGTCCTGTGCGTCTAGCATGCGCGTACAACGAGATATCAGTCTCACTCTCGTGTATATTGTCGATATCGACATAATGGCAAAATCACTTTTTGACATTATGTCGATAGATTTTGACGACAGATCTACACGAGAAAAAATGTATGTCATGGGTCAATAGAAATGAAAAGACAAACCATCAAACATCGAGAAAACATGTAGACAAAATTTTCTCGTTTGCGCATCTTAGGCCGGCTGGACTAAAAACAACTTGTTTTTAAAATTCAAAGTTTCAAGAATATAACATAGGGTCTCTGTTACACTGATTTTAAATCTTTGAAACTACACTAAATAAGTGGGGAAAACGGAAATGAAGTTCTAAAACATGCTTAATGATCTGTCTAACAACTAAACGGCTGGTTAAGCTAAACTACTTTGTTATATTTGAAGACTTGTGTTGTCTTTACATAAAAACGTTTATTCAAATTTTAACAATCACGCCGCATGAAGCTAAATTAAAACCTAATTTAAGTAAATTATTATATCTTCTTATTTTGATACAATGTATCTAGGTTTATAAAACAGTGGTGAGCTTGTAACTAAGAAACATACATTTTCTATGACGTAAATTATAGTAATTTTTATGGTAAGTCCTGTATCCTATCTTAATACCTCTCTCCAAATTATTGGAATGTTTGTTGTTTGAGCACGGCGAAATAAAATAAACAAAGAATGAAAGACTTACTTACAAATGTATAATAAAGTATCGTACACTAAATAACGATATTATTATGCCAATAAAAATAATATAACGTAACATTATATCTCCATTTTACAATATAGGTCAGGAGCCCACAACATGGAATCCCCATCAGCCACTTTGAATTTTTACCGCCATTTTAATAAGTGTTTATTTTAGCGATCTCGGCACAAAAATGTAAGGCGCGGGGCTAATTTTGATATTGAATAATCTAAAAATGAGACAAAAATGTTTGTACTTGAAGTATTTAAGGTATTTGCTACAGTAAGAGGAAGAAGTAAAGAGAAAAGATTTGTTTATTTACGGTAAATTATCTTTATAACTATTAGATCAATTTTAGTACTTTTTAACACAGAGATAGACTGCAAGCAAAAAATACAAATAGCATTTATACTTCTCAAAAAATTGTCTACCTTATAAATTGCTAGCCGTAATTATTATTTTCATTTCCTCTACAATATTCAAAAATTGATTTTCAGCTACATTCTAAAATCTAACGGCCTTACCACAAAAGACCTAAATATCTATTGAACAGTTGTTTTGAGACCATTATGTACTGATTTTTTCTCTAATCAACTGTTCAACAGGTGTTTAAATCTTTTGTAGTAAGACCATTTATTTTTTCAATTATCAACAAAACTCTGGAACGAACTGTCACCAGCAGTATTTCCGGACCTATACGACCTGTAAACCTTCAAGAAAAGAGCGTATTCCCTCTTAAAAGGCCGGCAACGCACCTGCAGCTCTTCTGATGTTGCGAGTGTCCATGGGCAACGGTAGTTGCTTATCATCAGGTGACCCGTTTGCTCGTTTGCCTCCTAATATAATAAAAAAAAGAAAAAAAATCCAACTTAAAATGAGTATAAAGTGGTCGTGTTTAAATCCAAAATTTCGGTGATCAATAATACCGACAACGTAACAATGAGTTATTGTTGGTTCCCTGCCAACTGTTGAGTAATATGCCGAGATATATCTTCTGTATGGAGGATTTTTCACTTCTAATTTATTGCAATTTTAAATTTACGAAATTAAAGACAGGAGGAAAACACCTCGTGGTATACGGGACGGTAAAAGTATTGTTAATCCATGATGAATAAAGAATTGATGAATGATGATTATGAATAGAAAATTTCTTAACGAACCAAAAATGGCTTTAGGAAATTTTATGATATCCATACTAATATTATGAATGTGAAAGTGTGTCTGTCTGTTACCTTTTCACACCGAAACGGCTGGACCGATTTTGCTGATTTTTGGCATGGAGAATATACTTTGAGTCCCAAGAAAGGACATAGGATACTTTTTATCCCGGAAAAATGAACGGAGTTGCGGGCGTCATCTAGTAAACGATAAAATCGTGCATAATAAAATAACAAAAATAAAAGGAAATAATCGTAGCATTCTAACAGTACTACGACGCGTAGCATGCAGTACGTAGCTTCGTAGCAAATAACGTAGACATTGCTAAGAAATGATTCTTTTGTACTGGATGTTTCGTGCATAATATTACCGCGATTAAAAACTGTCTTTTTGTCAATGTCTTTTTTCGGGAATATGACGTATAGTATTACTCAAATACACACACAAATCGTGACATTACATTTTTTTCTTAAAGGTGAACGCAGATTTGGCCGCACCCCACGCACCGCAGTCGCCGCATTTCGAATTCTTTATATGAAGTTATAGGCAAGCTCGCATGCCTACCCGCGCCGCAGTCTTCGCAACTTCTACATTCTTTATATGAAGAATTCGAAATGCGGCGACTGCGGTGCGGCCAAATCTGCGTTCACCTTTAATTTTGTTATAAAAATAATTTGGTCTACCAAAATATCGTCAATTTGTAGCGACAAGATTTTTTAAGATCCTTTTTTATCTTGCGTACTATTTAATAAATAACACGCCTCAGTGTAAAACACTTCGCTGTGACTCACTAACGAACGTAACACTTTCTTCTTTTGAATTGTTAAATACCTTAAGAGCCGTGACACGTATAGGAACCGAGTGCGGATTTTAACAGAATATATCTTGTGTTACAATATGACATGTAAACAGGTGATTCTCATGCTTATACAGATGATAAAATTACAAAGGCTTGTTATATAGTTAGGAAATAGAGCTTTGCGATACGAAAATCATGTTTATCACGTTTCAAGAAAAATATTTTAACAAATCACACCATAGGAAAAGTTAAATTATAATTTAATTGTTTTGCTGAATAACAATGACAGTAGATTAAAAAACAATAATTATTGAGTCATGAAATGAAATTGTCTTTCATTTTACGTAATTCTAAACAAATCCTAACTATTTTTTGTATTTCAAAACAAAGTACGTGCTGCATAAAAATATTTCAAATAAACAAACCAATATTGACGTTAGCTACTACAGCGTGAAACGTATGCCAGCTTAGTCTAAAAATATACCGCGTGGGCCGCCTGACAATGTTCAGCAAAATTATACCGTAGGCCGTAGGCTCTGTTAGTTAAAAGAGACTCGTTAGAATCAAACCATAAGTGTTTATGGTTTTTTAAACAATAATTAAGCCTCTTAAGATGACCGTCGATTTGTCAGCTACGTACGCGTCGAACGCACCACATAGTACACGAAATACGGCGCGTACGGTGCGGACGAATGTGCGAGGTTTCACATCATTTCATACAACGAATGCTAAAATGCGACGCTTCAACTCCCGTAAGGCCCAAGTGGGCCGCGATAACAATTGAAAGGCTATTGTGTCTCGTTTTCCACGATCGAAGGATTAAAGCGGCAAAAGACGGAAGAAATAATGTCTCGCTTCACCCGAGACAACCTGGTGATATACAGACGAAAAGTCTCGCTTATGTTACGAAACTAAAAAATTCGCTTCGTGTGCATAAAAGCTAAGTAGAACACAGTAAAAAGTGACCGCCCAATAATTTGACCAATGAGTATTAAAACAGGGTTAGAAGCAGTAACTTGCGCGTAAAACTAATGAATTTGGTGGCAGCGGTGGGAGGCCTCAAATGTTTTAACCAACTTCGACCTTATTGGGCAGTGATAAAGTTCAAAATGGTCAAACCAGATCTGACGCAATACGCTGCTTTTGTTCGATGAGGCGTAGGAGGCTCTTAAAATGACCTACAATTGAGAGCCGTTGAATAATTTAAGTATTTCGGGCTTTTATTTGTGTTTATCTTAACATCAAGTTGTACATAATAGCCCATTATTTAAGAAAATAAACACCATTGCAGCTTTACAAACTTAAATAGGACACACTTCAAACGTAATTCAAATTTTGCTGTTAATTATCAATTCGTTCACTAAATAATTAAAAGGTTTTTCATCGTTAATTTGATTTCAAGGAAGGTTTTTGTTCCTGTTAAATATTTTAGAGATATTTTAAAAAGTATTTATTTACAAAAAATTCACGCAGTTGGTTTTTTTAATCTACACATAATTAGTATTTAACTTCAGTAACTTAGGTATCAGTATACCTACTTGCGAAGATTTGGGTTAAAGTTAACCCAGATAATATTATTCAAATGATAATAATATATTATCTCTCCTCTTTAAGGTTTAGTGATTGAAATATGATTGGCGAGAAAGTAAAAAAAAAAATACTCACAAAACGCAAAGAAACTAACTTAGTATTTCCAATCGCTAAGTGAAACGAATTAAGCTCCTCCAACTCATATCCCCCTGTAGCCCTAGCACGGCGACCAGTGGAAATGCGAAAGTATAGACAAACTGTGGAGATAAACTTAAGGTGCCGTTCTGATCTTTTTTCGTTTCAAAAAATTCAATTAAAATGCCACTTTATGACAAACTATAGTCACAAACTGTGGAGATAAGCTTAAGGTGTCGTTCCGATCTTTTTTCGTTCCAAAAAATTCCATTAAAATGCCACTTTATGACAGACTATAGTCCTAAAAATTCAAATAATATCCTACTTTATGACGTATACTACAGTCTGTCATAAAGTGGCATTTTAATTGAATTTTTGTCGGTTGCGATTAGCCGCGGTAAAGATCGGAACGACACCTTAAGACGCTGATAGCTGCCAATGACCTTGATCTCGCATCACTCTCGCACCACTGTCGATTTTCATGCCAGAGAGTTGTTCACTCGGTAGCGTGGATACATTTTTCGTTTGTTAGAGGAAAATATAAATATTATGGGAAATCTAGATGTCAGAACCGAAAATTAAATCTGGCAATCTTTGGATTTTTGTAAAAGGTATCAAATAAACAAATTTTGAAAGTATAGATTGTATTATTACTTTATTTAGAACTGTTTAAAGTTCCTGAAAGATGTGACTTTGGTATTCTTTTTCATCCAGTAGGAGTACATTATTTTATTATTTAAATTAGACAAGCTTTTTAAAATATAATCAAAAATCACATATATTTCTTTTGTGCCAATCAATGAAATACATACGTCTAGAAAACTGCACAAAGATGTCGAATTGGCAGTTGTCTTCGCCTTAAGTTTATATCCACAGTTTGTCTATACTTTCACATTTCTACTGGTCGCCGTGCTAGTGCTAGTGGTAGATATTGACGCTGTTGACCGAAAAAGTAAACAAAATACTCATAAAACGCAAAGAAACTAACTTAGTATTTCCAATCGCTAAGTGAAACGAATTAAGCTCCTCCAACTCATATCCCCCTGGTAGATATTGACGCTGTTGACGCCCCAATAAGCGATACTTCCGCTTGCCGGTTTACGATTTCCTAGCGCGAACAATTTCCTTGCATCCAATCAAAGTAATCGTTTTTCCGGTGTTAATTTGTATCATCGATTGCTCGATGGGCTCACGCCTGAGTAAATACTGCTCTAAGTTTCTGCTGTCCCGGAAGAAAATGGATTTTTGAAATTGTTTCGCAATAATTTCGAATTGATATAAATTTAATAAACTTTAGAATATAAAAATGTCATATAATTAAAATCTGTATGTAGTTTTAAGCAAATAAAACAAGCAAGGTTTGGTAATTTCAGGAAAGAATCGGGTTTTATAAAGTCGAAAAACACTAGATTATAATATTATTTCAATTCAATTAATTGCAATGCACTGAATATTGCATTAATTATTCTTGTTAAGTTTTGAAATGATATCCAGTATCGCTATGAGAAAATATGATCTATTGTTAAATACTTATAATATGGTAGAACCAAAACATGAAAGCGTAAACTTTACACCTACTTGTCACGAATTCTAATTCCGAAATTTGTAACCGAATTATATTTCAACTTTTTGTTACAAGTTAAACTTAATGAAATTACCGAGTTCTTTGTGACAGTATCAAAAAGGTTCAAAGGGTGGCAGGACTTTAATAAATATTCAAATAGCGGAAGAACCGCGGGTGACGAATGTGGGTTAAACTGGACCTTGCTCAGGTAAGATTTGAATTAAATTAAAATTGGTTTCTGGCATTTCCATAATTGCGCCATTACGTAACAGATACCCCGACCTAATCTGAAAACAATTTGGGGAAAGTGGCGGTACTTGTTCGAAGTGGTCATTGGATATTTTGCCTACGTCGAAACAGAAGGGTGCTAATAATCTTGTCAAAAGCCTTGAAGTGTTGTTTATGCTGATGCGCCCTATCTGTAACTGATCTGGATCTAATTTTAAAGGCCGCGATAAACGAAAAGACAGATCGACCTGTTAGACAAATCGTAGACATGTCAGGACTATAGTCTTATGTACCCTCATGTTGTCGTTGAAATGTTGTGTGCCAATCGGGTAGATTCCTCATGTGGTCGTTGAAATTTTGTGTGCTAATCGGGTAGATCGCTCCTGTAGTTGTTGAAATTTTACGTGCTAATCGAGCAAATCCCTTATGTAGTCGTTGAAATTGTGTGTGCCAACCGGATAGATCTGAGAATCCATCAACTATTTACACAGCAAAATACGAGTAGCACATACAGTAAAACAACGTTTGCCGGGTCAGCCACCACTAAAATATTTGTGCAAACATTTAAAATGGCCGTGTTGTTACAAATAATGATGCTAACTCCGCTGCCGACTCGCTATAACGTGCACTACCAAGTTATATTTCAAATTATAAATGCAATTAACGTCAGCAACACAAAATTTTACTCAAAACTAGCTTCATTTATACGCAGATCTATTGTTCCTAGTAATTACACAGTCTATTAGATTTAAGCTGTAATACATAATGTCAATGTTAAAATGTCATTTTTATGTTATATTATCGCATTTGCTTGGTGTTAGGTTTGATTAGGTCAATGCTTAGTAATCCTAAATGATGTAAGAAGTCACACGTCTTATGTTTAAAGATAATAGTAGTTTAATTTCAAAATATGGTTACATTTTAGGAACGTTACTGTAGTCTGTAAAATATTAATTATCATCTTCACCTGCACGTTAACATAGAGAAATGCTCCATTTTGGATGCGATAAATTCGGTTAATGTAACGCAAATAGAGAACGACTGAAAATATTGCGCAAGCGTTTTTTTAATATCTAATATTGAACAGATGGATACTTTGCTGCAGACTTTAAAGCTTAAGGCATCTCTAAAAATTATAAAGTGAAAACAGCAAAGCTGAAAGAGTTGCTTTTTTACTATTATTGTATTGGAAAATTTATGGGGCCTCATAAAATAGTAGTCAAAATTAACTCTTTTAGCACCGCTACCTTCGCTTTACTTTATACAAGAGATACAGATTACACACTCCAAAAGTACCTACTCATTGTCACTTACTTTTGCTGCAACTTGTAAATTCAATAATTATACCTACACTTTTCTTGCACTTATTCCATATCAGTGTATAATTATTGAATTGAGCATGAATTTCCACGAAATAGATAAAGTACTTTCAATATCATAACTTGTAAAATAAAATCTGATGCTGATGATGGCGACACAGCTTTCCAAACAAAAGTACCGCCCTTTCAAACTATAAACCGTGTGTTTCTCGAAACTTTCCAATCCAGTAGTCTCAAAAGATGACGTAAACAAAACTGGCCCAAGGTAAGATTTCGCATCTCGTAATTAAAAAAAACTCCATCAAAGGATTAGCAGAGTATTCACAAGTTAAATAGGTTACCAAGATTAACCGACGTATATGAATACGACGGCAAAAGTCTTGCATTTAGGCCGCGAGCTGGCCGACTTGCGTTGAATTTTAATTAAATACAGCATTAAGAAGCTCAGCTAAAAACTACGGTATTAGGTGGACAAAATCTAAATGAGAATGGTTTTATGAAAGGACTAAAAATGTAGAGGTTGGATGAAAAATAAGAGAAGGTATATAAGATTCAGGAAAATAATACTAATTTAAACTAATCTCGGGAGAGAAACTCCCGTATTAGGTGGGTAATGTGACAAAATTTAAACGAGAATGGTTTTACATATGAAAAAGGATTAAAATGATAAAATTTGGATGGAAAATAGAAGGAACAAGGATATAATCTAAGGTTCACAGCATGACTATTCTCATTTTGTCAACGATAGCTTTAGCCGAGATTTAAGATTCATTAATTCTTATGTTCGGCTAAAAACTGCGGTATTAGGTAGGTAATATTGTGACAAAATCTAAATAAGGAATGGTTGTATGAAAAGAAATAAAAATATAGAGGTTGGATAGAAAATATGAGAAGGTACATAAGATTCTCAACTAGTCGAGAGACAATAAAGTAGGTAATGTGACAAAATCTATATAAGAAATTGTCAAATGAAAAGGAGTAACAAAATAGAGGTTGGATAGAGTAGAAGAGGAGGAAGGTGCCTAAGATTCACAGATTTTTCTTATCTTGTCAATAAAAGCTTTCACGCTTTGAGGGTCTTTTGTTTGTGTCTTGTGACGACCATAATATTACACGGTATACCTCTTTCTTGTTTAGTTATAAAGTTAGATTATTGACATAGGAATACATGACTAGATGCAAGATTGTAGCACTTACCATTGATTTCAGATGTCGTAATTTAGGAAATTTCGATAGCACCTGTTTCTCTGTCAACTGTCAACTGTTTAACCATAAATTTTTTTTCGTACTGTTAAGGGCCTACTGTCAAAATGCTAGCCCCGCCTACACACAACGCTATCCTCTAATCGTGATACAATAATTCCATGAATCGTGCTCCCGGGCAATATGTTTTAGGCTGCAGCTCATAGTGAACAGTATCGCGTAACAACGGTTCCCGCATTATAGCACGAAAGTAAAGATCGTGAGGCCTTGTTGACTGGCTAAAACCAGGGGATTACAGCGGCCGACCAAAATAGGAAGTTTGAAAAAGCTATTAGCGCAAAAACACAAAATTTCAATTGAATAGTTTTAGACACCAATTTTATGAAAACACGCCTATGAGATAAAATTTTACTGGAATTTTAGATTTCGTCATAATTGATTTAAAGTAAATAAAATTTTTTAAAATTAGTTTTAGAACCAAAATATTGCAGCGTAAATATGTAAATTACAACAGTTTTCCTTGTTTCCAGAAAAATCGTTGTCGTTAATGACGCGCGGGAACCATTAACTTTTCTGGCATAAAAAGTATCCTATGTCCTTTCCCGGGACTCAAAGTATATCCGTACTAAATTGCAGCAAAAGGTGTTCAGCGGTCTGCTTATAAATTGAGTAGATATGGATTATTAGGAATCATAATACAAAACGTAAACCTTCATTTTGTACGTAAGTCCACTATCTGCCTTGCATATGAATCAATTTCTCTCATAGTACCACCGAAGAAATTGTATCATAGGTAGTTGACAGACCTCGTCAGTTGCTCGGGTTATGTCAATTCAATAAGGGCCGGGACACAAAAACACGATACGACCTCGTGTCGTACCACGACGTCACGTCGTTTGACGATGCGACGTCGTGTCGTGGGAATCTACGACGTGCGTCGTAAAAAACTACGACATGACATCGCACGACGTCGTACGACGTCGCGTCGTAGAAACTTATCATTGAATTTCTACGTGAGTTTATACGACGCGACGTCGTACGACGTCGTACGATGTCGTGTCGTAGTTTTTTACGACGCACGTCGTAGATTCCCACGACACGACGTCGCATCGTCAAACGACGTCACGTCGTGGTACGACACGACGTCGTATCGTGTTTTTGTGTCCCGGCCCTAAGTCGTGATCTGATTGATAGCTAGGTTTGACAAAACGCGACCAAATTACGTAGGTCCGCCAACTGCCTATATGAATCAATTTCTTTGATAGTACATACAATTCCTAAAACCTTTTTAAGTTTGCAATGGAGTAAGTAGAACCCAATTCCCAGCTCACTTTTCCGTATACGCTATATACGATAGTAGAAATGGATAAATTAGATTATACCCAAAATGTACCACGCGGACAATATTTTTGTTGTTTATTTCATTTGTCGTTATTATGACATATTGCCTCGACTTGAGGTGGGTCGGAGTGACCCCATATTTCCAGAAAGGGTATCCTTTGATAACGCGAGGGTTGAATACAGATACTATTTCTTTAATTTCGCCAAAAATTTATTTTTCATTCGCGAAGTTAATACGGGCTCGCTTGTTAGATTTATCAGATTTTTAGTGCGGGTTTTTACCTGACGTTTGCAAGGGTACTTTTATTTTAAGGTTCTCATTAACCTATCAACCCCCATAAGGACACTGGCGACCGCGACAACAATAGAATAACAATAGATTTCCAAGAATCCGCGATCGAAGGATTAATATGACATCACATTAAAATATATGGAGCGTTTTACTAATGTCATTGTGGGATAATATGGCCCGGGAGCCAGGTAAATTTTTGGTCAATGATTTCCTCCCGGGCGAAACTTTGTACAATGCATAAGAGACTTATACTATGAATACTAGCGACCGTCAGCTGCGACTCCGTGGGTGGGGTGGGCACTGGGCAGTGGCAGCCTCCCACCCATGAAGAAAAAAAATTTCAGTCATTTCCTCTCATTTGAAAATGTATCAGAGTATAGTTTATGTAGTATTTTGAAAGAAAAACATAGTCAGCTGACCATAACCCGGTGGATTATACGTGAGCTGGCTCCTTGAACATGAAAAAAAAAATTATATTTTCCATTGAAAATATAATTTTTTTTTTCATGTTCAAGTTTCCTCTCAGCAAAAAATTTACCTGGTGATCGTTTATATGCTACTATTAGCTGTTGCCCGCGACTTCGTACGCGTTAACATAGTATAATAACAAAGATGGATAGCTTTCCCCTTTTTGTGGTTCCTTATACAAAGGGTAAAAACGGGACCCTATTTAAGCAAACGTCAAATGCAAACGTCAAAAAACTTTCATGTTTCTAACTCAAGAAATGATGGACTTTCATTGAATCTTTCTACCCCAATTTCACCCCCTTGGGGGTAGAATTACCAGAAACGCTTAAATACGTATCCATTCATTTTTAATCAGTAGCACAAAAATAAAGTTTCATGTTTCTAACTCAAGAAATGACGGACTTTCATTTAAAATTTCAACCCCTATTTCACCCCCTTGGAGGTAGAATTTCCAAAAACGCTTCAGCACGTATTCAATCATTTTTAATCAGTAGCCCAAACCTAAAATTTCAAGTTTCTAACTTAAGAAATAACGGAATTTCATTCAAACTTTCAACCCCAATTTCACCCCTTTGGGGGTGGAATTTCCAAAAACGCTTTAATACGTATCCCTTCATATTTATTCAGTAACCCAAAAATAAAGTTTCATGTTTCTAACTCAAGAAATGACGGACTTTCATCCAAACTTTCAACCCCGATTTCACCCCCTTGGGGGTAGAATTTCCAAAAACGCTTAAATACCTATCCATTCATTTTTATTCAGCAGTCCAAAAATAAACTTTCATGTTCCTAACTTAAGAAATGACGGACTTTCATTTAAACTTTCAACCCCTATTTCACCCCCTTGGGGGTAGAATTTCCAAAAACGCTTAAGCACGTATCCAATCATTTTTAATCAGTAGCCCAAACATTAAATTTCAAGTTTCTAACTTAAGAAATAACGGAATATCATTCAAACTTTCAACCCCAATTTCACCCCCTTCGGGGTAGAATTTCCAAAAACGCTTAAATACCTATCCATTCATTTTTAATCAGTAACTCAAAAATAAAGTTTCTTGCTTCTAACTCAAGAAATGACGGACTTTCATTCAAACTTTCAACCCCGATTTCACCCCCTTGGGGGTAGAATTTCCAAAAACGCTTAAATACGTATCCATTCATTTTTAATCAGTAATCCAAAAATAAAGTTTCATGTTTCTAACTCAAGAAATGACGGACTTTCATTCAAACTTTCAACCCCTATTTCACCCCCTTCGGGGTAAAATTTTCAAAATTCCTTCCTTAGTGTGTGTCTACTTCATAAAACAACCCTACTCACCAAATTTCGTGACTGTAACTTTAACAGTTTTTGCTCAGCGATGATGAATCAGTCAGTCAGTCAGTCAGTCAGTCAGGACATGTAATTTTATAAGTATAGATGAATGAAAATTAATGTCAGCTTGCTGTATCTCAGTGGACAGTTTACCAGCTGGTACCTTCAAAGGTGTAAGGCAACAGCATCTATACCAGCTACTAAAACTTATCAGCTGACGACTTTTCCACTGACTTACAGCTAGCTGATTTTTTTAATTGTTTACTAGAGTATTTTAACAATACTCTGTTAAATTTTCAAATGCGAGGAAATGACTGAAAAAAAATTTTTTTCTTCATCTTTGGGAGGCTGCCACTGCCCACCCCAGAGTCGCAGCTGACGGTCGCTAGTATTCATAGTATAAGTCCCTTATTCATTTTACGAAGTTCCGGTTGGGAGGGACTTGGTCATGAAAATCTGTCACTGGCCCCAGGTCTAATACGGCTGCCCCATTTCAAAACCTAAAACTTCAACAAACATTGTTTTATTCCTTACTTGACTTACTATCCTACTTGGTCCCTACCGAATACAAAAACAGAAGCGTAAGAAACCCACATTAAAGCAGTTACATTTTAGCATCAATACCAAGTAAGTAAGTAAATATCCAGCATTAAAATATATTAAGTTTATGCGCTCTCCTTTAAAAATTCGTTTTTGACCCTTAAGAGTCCGTATACGAAATTTTGCCGATTTCGCTCATTTAACAGACGTGATTTAACAGTTAAAATACAGCATTTCTATAAGTTTTAATGCACAACATGTAAGATCATTTCAATTATAATCGAATGTTGCAGCTAGATTTTTTTTTAAGTATCTTTAAATAATCCAACTCAAACCCGCGACAGTTTTGTGATTTTTGCTGTAAAAGGTTTAGAATATCACCTTTTTATGGATTGTATTGACGTCTTAACGGTATGAAAAAAATACAATGTACTGTTGAGAAAGTCGTCTATACAATGTTGGAATTACTTTTTACCACTTTAATATAAAAAACCCTTTAAAAAACAGAATACCTATAACTGTCCTTTTTCACCTGACATATGAAAGACGGGCGTGAGTGTGAAGAGAGCAGTAGAAAAGATAGTACGGGCTCTTAATAGGTTTTAAAATAGGATAGCCGAATATGCAAGAGGGTCCCAAAGGTAGATCCTCCATCAGAGCGAGATAGTAGTGGTCAGGCCGAAGCCCGTTTGTTAGTTCTCATATTTTGTATTTATTAAGCCTACGTACTTCAAAAGCACCATGCAGGATTATGGCGATAGTTAGTCCGCCACTAAATATTGGTACCACCGTATATACAAGTATATTTGGCACGTAATATAATACTTGGATGATACCTTTCAAGTGACACCATTATTAGTTCCGATTTCAACCACGTGCCATAACAGTAGGTGCCACCTTGTAGGATCAGTTAGACTAATTTTGAATACAAATATAATATAAAAATAATTGTACCATCCAAGAAATTATTCATAGGCAGTTGAATGCAGACCTTCGTCATTTGGTCGGATCATGTCAATTCAATGCTAGTCATGATCTCTCGGCCGGGTTTGACATAACGTGACCAAATTACTTAGGTCCGCTATCTGCCTTTGAATCAACATCTCTGATAGTACATTCTCCTGACAGTCTGTAAGATTTTAACTTGCAGATTATAGTCTGCTCCTAAAAACTAATATCAACATGTTGCGAACGACACTTCAAATGTATGAAATGAAATCATACAAATATAAAGATCCATATATTTTAATCGTGATAAAATGAAGCCGATGAATGAATGATGCTGGAGCCTAACAGAGCTACTGCACATTCTAAATTTCAATTAAAATCATTTTAATAGCTTAGTTTATATCAAACACAAGATATTAGATAAATCATACTTTCAAAATTTTAATAGTAATAGAGAAACTCTAGATCACAAGTACATATTTCGAGTTTGGATCTCATCTCCATCTAGTCAAAATCTCGTCCTGAGAAACATCCCCAAAATATAGCTTTGTGTTTTTGCTTTTCAAACTTTTCTAAATTTCAATTAAAATCATTTTAATAGCTTATCATATCAAACACAAGAACATTAGACAAATCATACTTTCAAAATTTTAATAGTAATAGAGAAACTCTAGATCACAATTAAATTATATATTTCGAGTTTGGATCTCATCTCCATCTAGTCAAAATCTCGTCCTGAGAAACATCCCCAAAATATTGCCTTGTGTTTTTGCTTTAGAAACTTTTTCAACAAATTTCAAGTACGGGCTTGAAATTATTTGAAGAAAATATTTTGCCTAAATGTATTTTTAGGACTAAGTTAGTTTTACCTTTTTTAAATACTAGAAGACCGGCCTACTTAGATATATAAAATCTGTGGACTATCACATTGTTAGTTGCTCTCATGATATCAGGTGGCTACACTCTTTTGTCACATTCAGAAACCTACCTACTTTACAAAAACATATTCTGTTGAATAGGGAATTTCACACATAAATACTATAATTACTACTTACCTATCTTTATTTGAAGTTACAGTAAATTATAATTGAATATATTTCTAAAAAAATATTTTTACTATTCTATGACTATCTACTAGACTATGGTTCAGATCCTCAAGAAGTGTCATAAAACTTTAAAATATTGAATTTCAGCATTTGTATTAAATTTTTTGACAAGCCTCGTGGTTCGAACCATACCAACGTATATCTGTCAGTTAATGTTTAATGTAGGCTCACAAATAAAACATACATAAGCAAACAACACTTCGAAGCCAAAATATAAAAGAAATTGCCCCAATAAATAAATATAAGTGTGTTTACAAGAGAATTATTGTATTTTTATTAGATATCTCGAGTTGCCATCGAGCAAACATCCTCGAAAAGTTTCGAGATGTTTCGTTGTCAAAATTCAATAAAGACAAATACAATAACGCTTAACTTCCACCATCAATATCAATCGGGCCTGCTGAACTTTTAGATTGCGATACTTAGATTAATCTGATGATGCCGGCGGAGGACCTCGCTCGGTCCGGCCAGAATTTTGAGCACCGTAAATACGGCCTCCGATAAATGTTGAGCATTTTCGGGGAGTAATTAAAATGTTACGTAATTAGCTTTTTATAATGGACATAAAAACTAATGGCCCGATACAACGGGGGCCGTTTTTTGGCGATAAATAAGCAAATAGTACTCACAATGTAGCGCAGGGGGGGCACATAGCCGAGAGCGCACGATAGGCTCGCCGCTCGGCCGCGCCACCGCGCTACCGCATGGCGCCAACCCGCCAGGGCTGCGACCGCGCGCCGATCCCGCGCGAATCCCGCGCGCCGAACGCGCCGAACGCGCCAAACGCGCCACTAACGCGCTCCGACCCCGCTCGCGTGCCGAGCGCGTGCAGACGAATCCCCCCGCCGAACTGTCCGACTGTTGACAATCACACCGATCACCGAATATATCCTAGACACGTGCTCCCACTCATTTTACGCGTACTGTCGCATTGCAGGAAGTCTGAATTTTACATTTTATATGCGGTATCTCATGCCGTAAATCGATTCGGATACTCACATCGGCATGCCAGGCTTCTATCAACTAACGACGTGAACGAGGGCACTCATTTTGCGGGGTCACATGTGCCGCGGGAGTCGGGCCGGCCCGGCTAGAGCGGAGGCCGGGCCTGCCACCGCCGTGTGCGGCGTCGCTGGCTGAGTGAGTGGTCGCGGGCGCGAGCGTTGGAGGCGACACGCGCGTTCGGCACTGCAGCCCGCCACTGAGGAGGGGCGGCCCGGGCGGCGCGATTCCCCGCGCCCCGCGGACCGCCATGTGCCCGGAGCGAGCCTAGTACAGGGTTGCCACGATTGCGTTACACCTTTTATTTCGTCGAGTAATTTTTGGTCCTACTCTACGAAATTTTCTAGTTTAATTGTACTGTAAAGTACAGTAAGTTAGCTTGTTTCTATAACATATCAAAATAACTTGTTTTTAACATTATACAACAAAATAAAAATTTTGATAGAAATACTAAAACGGTTTTAATTCGTATCTTCTCGAGCGCAGTAATCATGGAATCAACAACAGTTAACTTGGCATGGCAATTCATTAAAGGATATCTACGTAACAACCTTACAATATCAAAAAGCTACAAAAACCGATTTAATCACAAAAACGTAAAAACATTTCACGCTTCGGAAAAACGCTCGCGCCAGCCCTGAAATTTTCAGTGGTAAGCTCCGAGTTCAACCGAAAGTTGCCGAGCTCGGCCGAGGGGAAAGCCTGAGCCGAGCGCGGCGCCGCCCAGTCGATAAGGCCGTCTCCACTTCCTCAACAAAGACACTACTAACCTATAATAATTACATTTGCCCGTTTACTTTACTATTGTTAATTGTACTGCACACGATTTGATACCAATTACGGCCGCTATTGACCATTTTTAGTGCGCGCTTGATGGGACGCAAACAAGTGAATGATAATAGACGTGTGTTTATTTACAATAATAATAGTATGTTGATATGGATTATTAATTAGATAATAAGTTCATTATTGATGTCCAAAATATACTGAAGCTGTAAATTTTTCTGAAGGACTTTCGTAGAGGAAGTTAACATAATATTGTTTTAATATTTTTATATTTTGATTTAAGATGTATAGATATTTTAATTTATTTTCATGTACAAATTATTTTATTTATCATCACACTGAAGAACAATGAAATTGTACTGATAATATTATAATAAAATTAAGAATACAAAATCCTATACTGTATAATATAAAAGGGACATACTGAATAATTTTTACACATTTAATAGTAAGATTTTGCCCGCAAGTTCTTATAACAGAAATTCATTTTTCACGCGGGAATCGTGCATTTCTCCGAAATAAAAACAATATGTTCTTTTCCTGGGCTTAAAGTAGCAACATACCGAATTTCCTCTGAATCGGTTTAGCATTTTTAGCATGAAAAGGCAACAGGTTTACAGACACACTTTCCTATAATATTAGTATTGATGTCATTTCCTGCTGAATTTTCCATTTTCTTCTTCCCTTATAAGTCACGACTTTTCCTGAATTTGTAATGAGTTGTAAACAAGGTGTTTTTACAAAGTACTTTTCCTCTGAATCCTTACGGAATATTAAGAATTCACCATCAAAATTAATAGTACTAACGCAGTTTTGACGACCACTAAGCCATAGTGGTCGAGCGTGTTGTCAGCGCTCATGCCGGGTGTCACGGGGTCGAATCCCGCCGACGGAACAAAAGTTTTCTTTGTTCCTGAGTCTTGGATGTGTATAAAGTATGTGTATCATATAATAAAAATCTTAAATATTATATTATACTGTATAGTATAAAAGTATTAAATATATTTTTGTTGTCTGGTACCCGTAACACAAGTCCTTCAGGTAATTAGCACGGGGCCAGACTGACGTGGTGTGAAGCGTCCATAGATATTAGGATCATGTTTTGTGACGTTAGTTCATCTGTTTGCAATTACTTTAATGAATCGATAATGCTATTGAATACATATAAGACAAACTTATGTCAATGTAGAAAATCACAAATTAATACTAACGAAAGAAAGATAGGTAATATAAAATTTATACTAACACAATTTAGTGTATAATATTCCTTTTAGAAAGGCAACGCATAAAATACGGCTATTTTTCCCAATGTCTCTACAATCTACATAATATTATTTAGTTTGTTTGTCACAAGTTTTCAAACAATAAACTTTCTTAAATTAAACGTATCGCCTTAAACGAAAAGGCACCATGTTGGAATTTCTAAGTGAACTAAGAGAAAGAATACTTCAAACCATTGTTAATACTTTTCTGAAGTTTAAATTGGAGGGCACAATTGCTTTCCCGTCGATTCGAACTAATTTAGCGGTGGATCAATACTAATAATATCAATGAGTGTATCTGTATGTCTGTTTTTCACGCTTAAACTGATTGAGATGAAAGGGGTTTGGGTAATACTGGCGTCATTTTCAAATCTCGCGGCCACTCACCAAACCGGCATATTATGAAAGAACATATCAAGGGGAGTAAACTTTATTATGGGGGACATATAGCTAAACTATATCGGAGCCGAAATATTAGGCATTTTAAGTTCGTATTTTCTACTAAACGTCAAACGTCAACGTTCAATCATAACATGAATACCGGAAATAAAATAGGGTGTAAGTGCCAAAAACAAAATGTGGAGGAATTGTTGATCAAAATAGTAGCTCATCTTCAGAATAAATTTTGTTTATTTTTTTGAGGGAAATACTTATACTACGATAATATCTCTTTGTCTAGAAAAAACAAAGTATTTTACTTATCAATTACTACAACAAAATTACATTTTAATTGACAATACGAGTATATAGAAAACCCTAACTCCAATTCTAACTAACCTAAATAAGGCTCTAAGTGTCATGCATTATGTTTTACATAGAGATCTAAGTTCTCATGTTTGCTTCGGTAAATTGGCAATTTGGACATTTAAAGTTTTAGACACACAAAGACTAGTGACGTGATATTACATGAGTAAATAACCAAAAACAACAAAGTTACCAATTTTTTGAGTCAACATATTAAAATACCAAGTAAAAATAATGAAAGCAATAAAACTTAGTCATACTATTCTATTTAAAATAGCTTCGTAACGCCTTTCTCTTCCCGAACCGGTAACAACAACAGGTGCAATGTCCACCATTTTCATAACATAGGCGGCACGCTGGCAGGGACTTAAACCCTTTTATATAACAATGTGCTATGCGTCCCGCTCCTCCGCCTTTATTAAAAGATGTAAAAACCAAACAAAAAACTGCCATCGCCAATAATCTAAAATGCTTATTTTAGATTATTGGCGATGGCACATAGAATACATTTCCGGTAAAAAATACGATTCGAAAATTTTGGCACTTACACCCTATTTTATTTCCGGTATTCACATGAATATTCAGGAAAATACAAAAAAACGGCATTATTTATTAGCTTTTAGCCTTCCTCGATAAATAGGCTATCCAACACAAAAATAACTTTTCAAATCGAACAAGCAGTTCCTAAGATTAGCACTTTCAAACACACAAACACTTCAGCTGCATAATATTAGTATACAGGGTATAACTAAGTGATAATACTTTAGGGTGTGTACTGTGTATGAGTCCCGTGTATAGAGTTTACTGTAAAAGTAGTAGCGCTGAAAGAGAACATTTTTTTCCACTTTTGTATGGGGAAACTCTTTACGCCAGGGCGCTTGTCCGTTCAAATCACAAAAAAATATGTTGGTCTTTCAGCACAGTTTCTTTCACAGTGAACTCAATACAAGTGACACATCTGGGGGCACGGGAGTGCCCCCGCCAAGATGAAATGCAATGCATGTCCGTCTGTCTGTCCGTCTGCAAATCCATTTTTGAAGTGAAAACTTCTTTAGCGGCGTTGAGCACTTTTGTAGGATGGGTAAAAACTGTGAAACTCGCGTCAGATTCTCGTGCTGATCGAAAAACCGTAAGACGGTTTGAGAGTAGTGTTGTAACATCGAAATCAATTAATCAAACAATCGATTGTTTTTTTTCGATTGTCGATATTTTTTAATCGACTGTAAGGGTTTCGATGAAATTAAAAAAATAGATTTTTTTAAAATCGATTTTCATACAAAATGGGTTAAAAAAATAATGCACAACGTTAATAATCAAGTTTTCTTCTGCCGGCACTCCCGGAGTGCAACCCGTCTTTTATTTTTTTCGAATTTCTTAAAGAGGGCCGTTTTGATTTTTTGTGTAGGTAAGTAAATAGTTAATATTCTTTAAAATATTCTTGCAGCTGTACTTCTATAATAAGCCGGGAAATAGATTAAAAGCAATACTGAAAATTCTGCCGAAAGTGGCGTCCGGCTTCGTACTGCACTATGGCCAAAATTCGCTAAATGGTGGAAATAATCGACATAATATTATGGGAACAACACGCTAGAGTCATTTTACCCACAACACATTAATACACAAGAACAATAATTATAATTGCCTAATATTGCATCCGACCCTTTGAAAACCACTGTCTAATGAAATTTAGTCTCAAGTCTGGCTATATTTTAGTCGTACGAGAGTTAAACCCAGTGTGAAAATATGTATGAAAAATTATTCATTTATTTGACGCGGGCGAAGTCGTGGGCAATAGCTAGTGAGAAATATATATCCAACAGATTAATGTACCCTTTCTACATCTGTTTGTTAAGGATAGCTCCATAAAGTAATGTTAATTACTATTGATTTTGTGAACATGAGGTGCCAAAATAAATATACTAAAATAATCGTAGCTCAGCTCCGAATTATTACTTAGAACAATTTTTATTACTAATATATTATATTTCTCTAATGTAGAGTTACAAAATAGTTATGGTTTTATCCCTGGCTGCTGGAAAAAAAAATGACGCCACAGGTCCATACAAAGTTACCCAATGCCCTTTAGTATGGAGTACGAGTATTTTAGACAATAAAATATTATTAATCCTTCAAGCCCCATAAGAGCACCGGTGATGGCGTCAACAATAGAATACAATAGAATTTCCAAGAATCCAAGAAAGAAGAAGAAGGATTAATAATAAATCCCACACCGATTTCGGTGACGGTGGCTGGTTTCATTGAAACCAGGCCAGCTACGCAGGAGTAATTTTATAGTGTCCAAGTGTGTGCGCAGTACACAAGAGCACTCTCTATTCCTTTACTCTCATAACCCAGTGGGACGGATGACCGACATGACTGGCGAGAAATCAGGCGCAGGACCGACTTTTTATATGCCCATCTGACGCATGGATCATCAGCTTACTTGTCAGACAATCATGTGATCAGCCTGCATTGTTCTAACCAAACATGGAAATAATATATTTCCAACGCGGGATCGAACCCACGACCTCCTAGACAAGAGACACGCTCTAAGCCACTGGACCACGGAGGCGTTAACAATTAATTAATTTATATACCCATCTTCATGTTTTTAATTGCCTGTATTTGTCTATCATCATATAATTATGTCAACATAAATAAGCGTATAAAATAAAAACGTCACCGCGATTAGAGGCTCTTGACTTCAGAGGTCATGAGTTCGATGTCTCCAATGAACAAATTTTATTTCCATATTTGGTTAGAACAAAACCGGCCAATGACCTGATTTTCTGTCAAGAATTAATGTGATTCAAGCGTCGTATGGACGTGTGAAAACTCCTGCGCCTGACCTTTCAAAAGTCGTGTCGGTCATCCGTCCCATAGGGTTATGTGAGCAAAGAATTAAGAGATGTCATTGCATTGGGTGGTTTCAACAAAACTAACCACCATCACCGACATCGTTGTGGATAACGTTTCATGGATAACATAGGTAAAGTCTATATTATAGAGGATGTAACAAAACTATGTGAAAATACTTTAGGGTGTGTATGTGTATTATGTAAATACTTTCAGCACTGCTACTTTCACAGTGAACGTTATAATATAAGGGACACATACACACCCTAAAGTATTATTACTTAGTTTCGTTACATTTTGTATAATATAGACTTCAAGTCTATGTTTTTTACAGAACAGATAATTTCATCCAATATCGCTCGCTAACTATCTAGCTGATTTTTTTATTGCTGAGAGAAAATCAAATTAAACAAAAAATCAAGGCAGCTCCATTCGTTTTGCTCAAAAGGAATTACAGTCAAGTGCTCCTTGATCGCCGTTCGATTTCCAATTAATTTAGATTGGAAACAAATCGATTTTATATCGAGATTATATGACTTTATAATGAAATTGATCAATCTCTTCCAGGAAATTCCGTGGAATTTTCTAGAATTTTATTGCCCACACTAAAGCGAGCGATTTTGCTATTGAAAATGCGAAGAATTTTTAGGAATACGAATAATATTTGATATCAAACATTTATAACTAAACCATGTGGCTTAGATCCTAGAACATGTCGATTACTTACAATGGACATGTTTAATGACTTATCACAATACATTTAATCCCGTGGTTTAGACCATAGAAATGGTCTAAACTACGGGACTTATCATAAAATTTAACTTAAGATGACAAACTTTGAATTTCATTTTTTGATTAACTTTGCACTTTGGGTCATATTTATGTTTTTTTAACCCCAAACACTTAAATTAAAAAAAAATCAGTAATTGCCGAACTCTCCTTCCCTCGTTTTTACATTTTACAGCTGGTAAAATGTAAAAACGAGGCAAAGAGAGTCAAATACACTCAGACAGATTAACTGCCGCACTCAAAATGGAACATTAATTACTTAAATATAATTAATTCAAAATTATGACATAATATTAAGCCCCGTATATTATCTATCTAATTCTTCATTAAATTGAATTGGTTAATTGTTTGATTATAATTAACCTATCAAGCCGTATTAGAGCAACGGTAATTGCCACATCAATAGAATAACAATAGATTTCCAAGAATCCGCGATCGAAGGATTTAATGTATCTGAGTATGGCGGTTATTGATCAATCTCTTAACTTTAATTTTATGAAAACATTCAAATAAATTCCATACATATTCTATATAAAGTTAACTAAACATAACTCTCTTAAAAAAATCATATAGAATATTCTCTGAACGCGCCATGCGAATATGTCTCTTTTAAAAAATATTATTATTTAACCCACAAATACTCAACTAGCCGAACCTCGTTAGCGCGCTCGACATACTGTCAAACTTCGCTTAACTTACGGTGACCACAATGACAGGAATATTCAGGATGATTGGACCATTGGCATGCACGCAATGCCAGATGCAAAATCTACGTTGACTATCATATGGGATAGACGAATAGACGATTATTCTATCATATTTTCAATTATAGGCCTACGTAAGGATACATAACATTTGTTTTGCGTTGTAGGATAGGTGGTTGTATGACTTGTATTGACAAGTGATCACGAATGTGAAGAGGAGCATATTCCTCTATGATTGCCCATACTAATCAATTGAGCATGCTGACAGTTTCTTAATCATGGTGGCAATCACTTTGGTACAGTGTAAACCAACGTGGCTAGGGGCCTTAAGGGTCAGACAACAAAGCGACACGTAAGTGCATTTATAATTTGTATTGAATTGATAGACTTACATGACGCCTCACGCAATTGAAGTCTGCCATATTCATACAAATTTTGAAATGCATATACGCGTCGCGTTGCGGTCTAAATTGACCATTAAACGAAAAGATATATAACGATACATTCATAATTGATGAACAAAATGTTAATATCCCACCAAATCAATTTTTACAGTCACACCAGTGTTGACTGACAAACTTGCAGATTGGATTCTGTCATCTATCAGGCTTTTCTTGTACACGATCTAAACTCTGTAACCTGCATCGACACATGATGAAGCGGTATTAGAATTAAATTAATGCGCTAAAATGCACTATAAGTGTCAAAACACATGCTAATGCGCCAACCACAGATTTCGAAACTTAGGACATGGCGGGTATATTTAACCAAAAAATACTACAGAAAAATGTTATGGTCGGAAAATGGAAACGCCGTTATCATAATGTCCAATGGGCCATATTTTTATTGTTAAAACTTATTTTGCAGCGTTGTAGGCTAATTCAAAATTTTCACTAAAACGTGTTTAGTGAAAATTTTGAATGAAATTTGGTATAGGTGTATTTTCAGTCCTAGAAAAGGACCTATATACTGGATTTTATTTAATAAAAATTAATTCAAAATATAATCGTTAAAAAGTTATTTCGTAGTACTGTCTACGTTATTTGCTACGACGCTACGCGCTTGCTAGGCGTCGTAGCCAGTCAAAACGATGAGACGTTTCGCCTGCCTGTCTGTCTGTCTTCCTGTTTCGTTTTTCCTTCTACCGGCACTCCCGCAGTGTTTGTCACGCTTTCTATCTGCCATGTCTATTACATTATGGCTAAAGTGGTTCAAAACACATAGCGCTTATTCGCCAAGTGTCAAATTTTATCCACATGTGCTTGTGTTGTAGAGATAAAACAAAACATCATGTGCTTAGTGAATGTCAAGTAAATAATCGGGATTAAGTAATATAAGTACTGGCGATTATCATGTTACAATAATAATCATTATTGCAGCTGCCACGATTTTAGGCGTCATAATAAATAGTGACAGAAATATAGCTGAAAGACTTAATGCGGTTATGGATGTGGTTGTGGTTGCGGATGCAAAAACAGATTCTTATTCGGATTAGGATACGGATTTGGATTGAGATAGATTCAGATTCAGATTGAGTTGGCTAAATCTTGTAATACAATAATTAAACTAATGGTAATTCTTACTTCGAATCTTCTGGACACTCAAACACATTTTGACATTGGAGTCCAGGACAAACTTAGAATAAGATGAGGAATCTAATTAGATTTGATATTTTAAAGCTAATACCTATAAGACGACCTCTGTGGCTCAGCGGAGTACCAACGTACGGTAGCTTAAGCCAGAGGTCGCGGGTTCGAATCCCGCCGACGGAACAAAAAGTTTTCAAAGTTCATGTGTATCATAATAATAAAAATCTTAAATGTTATATGTATAGTATAAAAGTATTAAATATATTTCCGCTGTCTGGTACCGGTAACACAAGTCCTTCAGGTACTTAGCACGGGGCCAGACTGACGTGGTGTGAACAGTGAAGCGTCCATAGATATTATTATTATTATAAAAAAAAAATACCTTATAGTTTTAGGCTTTAGCTTTCAAGGGTTCCATTCTTAAACTTTCTTTTGTGGTAACATCACAAATCACGACCCCAAAAAGACATTAAAAACGAGAAATAAAAAGGTTTACCCCTGGCAAAGTGATAATAATTATTTAAAATTGTAATTACCAAAAAATACATTCTTAATGGGGTGTAAAGCTCAGATAAGCTCGGAGCTAGCGGGAATATTACATAAGATCAGCGTGGCTTAAATATTACGATAAAACCTGCATATCGTCTAATGGAAAAATGATTTACCTACCTAATGCATTTCGTATGCCATGTTGGGAAGTTATAAAGTATTTAGACGGATATGTTACTAAATCTTTGACAGTTATAAAGATATATCATATGTAATCGTGCGTTAGGCTGTGTTTCCACCAAAGATGTGTTGCGAGGAATGTATTTTTGAGCACCAATAGAATCGTGACGTTGACGTTGACGTTGACGTGACGTGGCTCATCGCAGCGATTCTATTGGATCTTAAAAACACATTCCTCACAACACATCTCTGGTGGAAACGTAGCCTTAGAGGGGGCTGCCTGCACCTACTATTTCGTTGCGTTGTTTTTAGGGTTCAAAAAGAAAATACTAAGTGGTATTTGTACTCTATAAAGATGACAATATAGGCATAATATTTCTCAAAAATATATAGAAATAACATAAATATAACGTATTAATTAAATGAAAACAAATTAATTTATGGAAACAAATAGCCGCGAGCAATATTTCTAAATGGAATTCGAATTAACAAATTGTTTCTTCTGTCGGCAATTGGCATGATAAATAACGTTTTGATCAAGCAATTGTTCTATGAATTATTTTAATTGATATTTAAGTAATGAAGGTTTAATCGAGTTGAGCTTTGTATGGAAATTTTGTGGGTTTATTAGGGAAATAAAGTAATTTGACATCCTGTGTTACGTATTGTTTTTGGTATTGTAATTAAAGCTTCTTTAGCAGCACAGGACACTTTTATGGAATGGGTAAACATTAATGAAATTGTGACAGGACCTGTGACCTAATCTAAATTTGTAAAGGAATGTAGACCAAAAGTGACTTTAAAGAATTAATTCTTCGATCGTGGAAAAACGAGACACAATAGCCTTTCTATTATTATCGCGGTCGCCGGTGACCGCTTGGGGCTTGAAGCATTAATGAACCCCCACGTGCGGCAAAAATGCCTTCTACTGCTGTTTCGTTTCCACTTCTGACGGCATTCTCTCTCCATCTTACGAATTTTCTATCAGTAGCCGTAGCATGGACACCAGTAGAAATGCGAAAGTATAGACAAACTGTGGACATAAAATTAAGGTGCCGTTCCGATGTTTTTGCGTTCCGAAAAATTCAATTAAAATGCCACTTTATGACAGACTATAGTCCTGAAAATTCAAATAATGCCGTACTTTATGACATAGACTACAGTCTGTCATAAAGTGGCATTTTAATTGAATTTTTGTCGGTCGCGTTTAGCCGCGGTAACGATCGGAACGGCACCTTAAGTTTATGTCTACAGTTTGTCTATACTTTCGCATTTCTACTGGTGGCCATGCTAGGGCTACTGGAAGCGTATGCTGTGGCTATTTTTATACTTTTACACATCCCTAAAAGTGCACATTATCGCTTAAAAAAGTTTTAACATCAAAATATGTATTCTATTCTTGCCAAACCAATTTGTAAGCGGTAATGTAATATCGCTATTACCGTATTTCTCATCAGCGTAACGCAGGTGCTAGTATTCAAAATAGCCAGATGTTTAATACAAAATCGATGTTTCCATCTAACCTGGACTCAAAATGTTTGCACGTATTCTGTTATGGAATACTTGTGTGTAAAATAATCTCCTATAGCTATGTCCACACTATGCCTTTTTTTGTTCGTCGACGTGAGGCATACCCACGACGCATGCTCTCTCTCTTTCGCATGACAATGTTGGCGTTGCGTTCGTAGTTGCGTTCAACTTTGGTTTTGGCGCATTTAATTATTGAATGCGCCAAAACCAAAGTTGAATGAAAGAAGATGACGAAAATTGAAGATGAATGTGCACAGTGTGGACATAGCTAATGGATAACCATGATTGCTGTTCTGTGCAACTAAGTTACGGGCAACATCTAGTACCTAAGTAGCTTCATAATTATCAATTCTCAAGAAATTAAGTAAATTCAAACCCAGAGTTCTACGGCCACACACTGACATAATTTAATGATAATTAACTTTTAAAAGAGTTTAACAGATAATGTTTGGGGGCGTTAGAGCCGGGACACGAAAACACGGCATGACGTCGTACGACGTCGTACGACGTCGTACGGCGCCGTCGTGGGAATCCACGACGCGCGTCGTAAAAAATCACGGCACGACGTCGTACGACGTCGCGTCGTAGAAACTGACGTAGAAATTCAAGATGAGTTTCTACGGCCCGACGTCGTACGACGCCGTACGGCGTGTCGTGTTTTTGTGTCCCGGCCGTTACGTCTCGGGGGCGTCCGTCATGTGTGCGTTGCGCGCTGTCACGACGCAGCCTCACCTTGGTTATTTGTATGTAAAACAACGCAACGGCAGCACTGCGTCGACGAAACGCTGACGCAACGTGCTGTGTGGACTGGCTCTAACACAAGACTCAATGTAATAGTCTATATTTTAGCACTATAATTATCTTTACACATAGGGAAAAATTTGATATGCCCTTTGAGTGCTAGCATTTTAATGGCAATAAAAACCGGTCAAGTGCGAGTCGGGATCGCGTATGAAGACCCGTACTGCAGGACAAAATATAATCACGTTCGTCGTATAGAAGCGCTGTTTAAATCATTTAAATCTGTTTTTATAACTTGTGGTTTTAAATGATCACAAAAATAAAGTTAGTGCTATCGGATAAATTGATTTATAAGCAGTAGCAGACTTACTTTACTATAATATTTTGTCAAGTCAATGTTAGTCGTGAGTTGTGGGTGTGTCGGTTAAAGTTGACATTATAATAATAAATAACGACCAAATTACAATATGACTGCCACCTAATCATGACTCTGATAAGCTATGTCCACATTATGCAATTTCATCTTCAATTATTTTCGTCATCTTCTTTTTATTAAACTTTCGTTTGGCATATTCAATAATTCAATGCGTCAAAATCCACCCGCGTTGAAAGAAAAGTGTCATAGCGAGCGCTACGATTTCAACGCGCGTCACGGGCATGCCTCAAGTTCGCTGTTGACTGCGCTATAACGCATGCCCTTGATGAACAAAAAAAGGCCCAGTGTGGACAAAGCTATAGTACATTATTTTAGAAAAGTTAAATTGTCTCACGTTGTCAAATCACGTTTTGTAAGATATAGCCTATTGACAGACAGAAATACGCACAGACAACAGAACCATAGAAGATGGGAAGGGTTTTTAACGTTTGTTTACGGAACCCTAAAATTATATCAAATGTGATGGTCTCTTGAGATGTATCGTGTTTTAAAATGTTTTACTACGCAGTATCCGTTTTATTTTGTAGCTTAACAGACGTTTATGGAGATCTTATGAGTCTTTGTCACTTTATCACACAGATTAACTTAAGTCTGGACAGTCTGTGTACAAAGCAACCGATAAAATATTTCATTAAAAAAACTACAATATTATATACTTATCTGGCAACATTTTTAAAATACTGCTATAGTATTTTTTTTTAATAAGGGGGCAAACGAGCAAATGGGTCACCTGATGGAAAGCAACTACCGTCACCCATAGACACTTGCAACATCAGAAGAGCTGCAGGTGCGTTGCCTTTATGCGTATACTAGGTGACGCCCTCAACTCCGTTACACAAAAATTCGCTTATCGCGCGAAAACCTTACATTTAACCAGGATAAAAAGTATTCTATGTCCATTCCCGGGACTTAAGGTATCTCCATACCAAATTTCAGCAAAATCGGTTCAGCGGTTTGGGCGTGAAGAGGAGAGACAAACAGACAAACTTTCGCATTTATACTATTGTACGGATTTTTTCGAATTCCTATATGTACGAGCCTCATCAGTTTGATTATTGATATAATTCAATTCATGATCTCGTAATGATCATGATTTTAAATTAAACGAAACAAAGTTACGATTACGAGTTTCGAGTTATCTTAAAACCTAATCTACGAACAATCGAAACGACCACTTAAACAATTTCAATCATCCGAATCCTAACAAACAATTAATTATGTAAATGAAACAAAATTCTCAATCAACATGACGACTTGGGTGGATGAAGTGGGTAGATTACAATTTTGAAAACTGTCGTTTTTACATACGCGAGGCTTAAGGACCGGGAAAATGGGTTAAAATATAAAATGTAGATTCTCTGATGACCGCTGTGGCTCAGTGGTTAAGAGCGTGGTCAGCGCTCAAGCTGCGGTCGGGGGTTCGAATCCCACCGACGCGATGGAACTAAAATTTCAATGTTCCTGGGTCAAGGATGTTTATTAAATATTTGTATTATATTTAATATAGTAAAAATCTTAAATACATATATGTATAATATAAAAGTATTAAGTATATAATTTCCATTGTCTGGTACATGTAACACAAGTCCTTCAGGTACTTAACACGGTGCCAGACTGACGTGGTTTAAAGCGTCCATAGATATTATATGTATAGCTTGATATATCAGCTAGATTATAAAGTTGGTAAGTTACAAGGTTTGTTCAAATTATGTGGCTTAAATTGGAGTAATTATTCTTATGTTATGAAATGTTAGTTATCCATTACATCTGAGCTAATTTTTGAGAAATTGCTTTTACCGCTTCAACTCCCGTAAGGCCCAAGTGGGCTGCGATAACAATTGAAAGGCTATTGTGTCTCGTTTTTCCGCGATCGACCTGGGATAACTATGTAAAATATTAGTTACCCGCTCCATCCGCTCATGTTTTCAATTATTAAATAACGATTTTCTGTTTCCAGTAGGAATCGCCATGGGGCGAAAGCCCAGACTCATTCATACATTTCTTTATTCCCTTTTGTTTTACGCATTTCTATAATGGAGACTGTTGTTAACAAAAAGATTCGTAACAATGTGTACAATAGTATTGTTTTGGCTTACGGTCATGAATAATCTATATTTTTATTTGTTGGATATAATCCAATGGCTTTATAATATAACTAGTTGACGCCTGCAACTCCGTTGCGCCAAAAGCCGTTTATCGCGTGGGAACCGTACATTGGATAAAAAGTATGATGTGTCCTTTCCCGGGACTCAAAGTATCTCCATACCAAATTTCAGCAAAATCGGTTCAGATATAGACGTGACGAGGTAACAGACAGACAGATACACTTTCGCATTTGTAATATTAGGTACGGATTGGCTTTAACATGACTTACATTATTCCAATGCAGGATTCGCTACTGGAATAACGTAAACGGGTAATGGAATGCACTGGATTGCAGTGTATTCCAGTACCCGTTTGCATTATTTCAGTAGCAATCCAGCTCTGGATTTGATCTCTGAATTGGAATAATTTAAACCCACTACATAAATTATAGTGTTTCGTAAAAACAATTCAAGTTGACGTCATGAAGTTAACGAAAGAGGTTTGGGTAGAGAAACACGAAAAATTTAATGAATTTTGGCGATTTTCGACTCCTTTATCCTATATCCTTTTTTGCGAAATATTATTAAAATATAAAACTGACTGAAAGGACGCCATTTTAGTGTAATTTGATAGACAGACCCTGTTTAACCCATCAAGCCCCATAAGGACCGGTGACCGCGACAACAATAGAATAACAATAGTTTTCCAAGAATCCGCGGTCGAAGGATTAATTATTATTACCGCCAACATTTTCCGAGTATCGTTTTACATGTAGCCTACGCTGTGATCTACGCTGTCGTGAAGAAGTATGAACTTCTGTCAGCATTTCTGGAGTGCAAACAAAAAGTAGTTCGCACTCCAGAAGTGCCGACAGGAGTGAAAACAAAAGAGCTAGAACTTAATACTCCTCTGCGTGTGGTCTACTCTACTCCGTTCTACCACTTACCAGTCTTTACGTACGTGTACCTATTAGGTCAAGTGCCACATTTTTACCCATCCCAAAAAGTGAACAATGCTAAATGTGTTTTCACTACAAAAATCTGATCTGCATTTCCCCATATCATTCAAGTAATCAACAAACAAAACATTAATAAAGCACAAAAACTTGAAATAATAAAAACCTATTCCCAATTGATCCCGGTCCAATTGAAACCTCGACATTTTTAATTAGAAATATATGGTGTGCATTCATGCGTTCAAATAAAATGTGGTGATCATTCGCCGCTTACTCCGGCGCAGACGAGCGATTTTATAACATATTTATGGCGATCTTATAATATATTCATAGCTATCTTATAATATACTAGATGACACCCGCAACTCCGTTGCACCAAAATTCGTTTATCACGCGGGAATACATTTTTTCGGGATAAAAAGTATCCTGTGTAAAGGATATCTTAGGATAACCGGTACTCAAAGTATATTCATACCAAACAACTAAATCGGTTCAATGGTTTGGGCGTGAATAGATTACAGACAGACACACTTTCGCATTTATAATATTAGTATTGATATTATCACGGTACTGCCTTCAATGGACCGACAACATCGGAATAGTTGTAGTGCGTTGCCCATTCAAGAGGTATACGCTATTTTCTTTAAGGATGAATTCCATAATGATGCAGCAAATGCTACAATTTTCATCTGTTGCATTGTCGTCGCAAGACACCAAATCACCTTGCGAATTACACGTGTCGTTTACGTCAACATGTAAAATCAATAATATTTTACCAGACAATGAAAGAAAAATATAAGTAACAAATAGTTTTCTTTGGACAAAATACCCTAGCGGCTAGCAGAAAATTTTCTTAGAGCCATTCCACACGATGTGGTGCGGCGGCGGTGCGGCGCCTGACCGGTGCCGCTCCGGTTTCCTACATATAAAAATGTATGGTATGGCACACGGCGTCGTCCGGTGCGATCCGGCGCTGCACCGCACGCGCATCGGAATCGAGACGAGGCGGTGAGGGGTGTATCATATTGTATGTATTGGTGGAGGTCGAGTCCGTCGCTGCTACGGTACTGAAAAACGTTATGGCGCCGCACTCACCGTGTGGCCGGTAGTCCGGCGAGATGACCTACAGTGCGGCGCCGCACTACGTCGTGTGGCATGGCTCTTAGAGATGCTTGATGAAAAACCAATTCGTTTCGTAAACAAATTATCTCATGTAAATTATTGAATACAGAAAACCTTATGAGTCTATTATAAAAACATCATCTGTTATATGTCTGATATCGCATAGCTTTACGACGTACACTTCAATGTAGATTCTGTCGCCTGTTTCATATATTTTTAAGGTGGCGACAAAAATTGCTCGTCTGCGCTACCCCAGTGCGGCCTCTGAAATTGTAGGTAGTTTTGATGGCTGGCTGCCAATAATCCTTTCTAATTTTTAGAAAGTTCCATTCAGTGGGTTCAGTTGAAAATAAACTTTGCTATGTTGCCACTTTTAGGGACAGAAAATTAAATAAGAGCAGAACGAGCAAAGTAATTCAAGTAAGGTAAAACTTTAAACAACGTAAAAACATACCAAAAAATTGTAATAAATAATGATAAATTTAAATATTTTCACTTTTTAGCTTAAAAACTGAGTGGGATTCAATAATAGCATCATAAAATAATATATTGACAGTTAGTATGTGTAAAAAAAACCTGCGGCATTCACATATCCTAGATTTACCATAGAGAAACTAGCGAGATCATTGGTCAACAGGCCTAATTTCACCAAATCTGTTAGTGTTCACAGCTAGTTAATCTGTTAGTGTTCACAGCTAGTTAAAATGCCATGTCTTCTTTTTCATTCATATGTAAGGAAATAGGAAACGTGATACTAATTCGAGCAATTACCTTAACAGTCGTTGATGGACCTTAGTCTCAAACCAGAGTTGACCAATAACCACGCAGTGTTTTCTCGAATCGCGCGTCGGACTCGAAAGGGGATTGTGAAGACCCTACTGAAAACTAATATCACGTGAGTATAACACGAGTATAAGACTATGTAAATTATTTGAATATTTCATCTTATACGACCAGGTGGTTATACAATATAGTCGTTAACTTATACAAACCCTGTCTGGTTGTGTTACGGAATTATGCACAACCTCTTTGCCATACAAGGAGAAAATATTGCCGAAGAGTTGATAAAATTAGATGTGGCATTTTTAAAATTATTACCATAAAAATTTGCAAAACATAAAAGTTGATGATTTGGCTTTTTGGATATCAAAATCTTCTACGTGCTTACGAGTAAATGTATTGGCGTGGTATTATTTGAAATAATTGTTTTTGTTAACTACAATTTAAAAAAACAAAAATAATTAATAATAAGCTGATTATTGTGTTGAACATGCTTATCAACTTGACAACAGTCCGATATTTTTTAATTTTAGCTAAAGCTAGCTTAAAAACAATTATTATTCCAAAATAAGAAAAAATATTATCTAATAAGTAGACTACCTACAATTATTATTAAATTGGCCATGTTAATATTCCTGAATCTTTTATATTTCTTGCCACTTTTACGTTTCTAAGCTCTATGTCAAAGCAGACAAGCCAACGCTTATGCTTGCCGTTAACGCAATTTCTGGAACGTTTCTACGATAAATTGTTTATGGGAAGTTTGTGCTCGTTGTATTAGCGGCTAGATTCGATCAGTTTAATGTACAGGTTAGTCCTAAGTTGCATAATTAAGCCTTAATCTTTGCAGGTTTAAGTGGGTGAATGCGTTAAAATAATAATGTGTTCCATATCAGTTTCGGTTATGGTAGCTCTGATTTTAAACCGACTTTCGAAAAAGAGGTTATATTATGTTCGTCTGTTTATATTGTAACCCTAGCTGGCCTAGTTACAATAACAAAAGTATTTTTTAGTGCTCAAGCGTAAGTCCAAGTGCAGAATACAAAAAAAAATGTTCATTTTCACTCGCGTAATGCGGCAGGACGGAGGACCGGCACTACTATCAAATAGATCAGGCAGGACCGACTTTTTACATACCCATCCGACGCATGGATCATCTTACTCGTTAGACAATCAGGTTAGCCTGCATTGTCTACCACTTTACATCAGAGAAGCTACAAGTGTACCTCTTAAATTCTTAAATTCCCAACCCATATAGAAATATAGACTTATACCACCCGTCTTTTAGCATTCTAAGTATAAGTATAAACTTCTGTGTAACTTCTTGATAGTTTTTAAACTTCTGTGCACGATTGCCGGGCCATCTTTAATAAAAAAAATGCCAAAAATGGAATATGCACACCACAGCTACTTAATAAATACCTCGCTTTGCATAACTCCTATATATTATGTAAGGGCACACCTCGGTAGGTACTTAACATACAGAATACATATTATACGTTTATATGCTTTAATATAGTATGAAAGTTCACCTTATAAGCCTTAAGTACATTAATATACCGCTCCACTCAAATTTCGAAGCTGAGGAGATGATAATACAAGATATTCGCGCACCCAAAAATGAACCTTGTATTTCTAAATTTGGGTTGGTATTTGCTTAAACTTTTGCGTCGGCGCGAAGGTTTACAGATACCTTATTGGCATAACAAAGCCTCCTCGTGTCTCCAATAAAACATTCACAACAAGCCTCTATTTCAAAGACTCCATCTTAATTTTGATTTCGGGGCCCATGTAGGGTAAACAACGCGGTTTGATTACTCGCATATTTTAAATCAAAACAAATGAAATTACACGCATCCATACATGCAATATATTGCACACCTTTGTGTGCAAACAAATTACACACACAGAGGCATACACATATTTATGTAGACAACCCACAATATGAATTTCACCCAAACAGATTACAGTACTGCAAGGATCTTATTACATTTGAAATGATATCGATGGGTTTGTCAAATCATTCAAGTCTTATGAGAATTTGGATGACATTGACAGCACAGAATATGAAACAACTGTCTCTGAAGTGACACTTTACAATACGGCGGCGTTAATGATTTTGACCACGCGCCAGCCTTGTAGAGGTGTAATTTTACTTCTGTTTTCATACCCTTTATTCTTCTGTAATTATAATAACGATTCCCTTTTAATTAATTTAATAATGTCTCATAAAGGCTTTCTGTATTTTTGTTCGTATAAAAGAATTATAATAAGCTCGATGCCTGGAGGCGATTTGATAACGAGTTGGGAAAAAGTATGTAACAAAGTTTCGTTAATAAATAAGAACATTTACTTGGTTGTATCAACATCATCAGGGCAAAATGCGCTACGTGGGTTTCTAGGGGAGATATCTAAATATATAAAACTCAAAGGTGACTGACTGGCATGGTGATCTATCAGCGCACAGCCCAAACCACTGGACGGATCGGGCTGAAATTTGGCATGCAGGTAGATGTTATGACGTAAGCATCCGCTAAGAAAGGATTTTGATCTATTTTACCTCCAAGGGGTTAAAATAGGGGATGAAAATTTGTATATAATAATACTTCTCAACGCGAGCGAAGCCGCAGGCAATAGCTCGTTTAATATGTAATTCTTCTTATATTGCGAGTAGCATTCCTCAGATGTTAGCTGATGCAGAAAACGTTTTGCTATTTACTTTATTTTTTACATTTCCTCAAACTCGGTACAGCATTTTCATTCCGGAGAAGTTTAGCAACAAACATCGCGACATATTATAATATAGTATTATGTTAAACTAGATAAGGCCCGCAACTCAGTTGCGTTATGGGTAGAAGTCAAAATAATCGACCGTAACTCACATGAAATCCGGTTAGTAACGTTACTCACCTGACAGAAATTGTTACTCACAGGATAATAAGGATGCTTCCACATTATAACAAAAAATACGCACATAATTTTATTTATTGTTAGACTAACATAACTGGTAAAATCGATAAAATATTATGTTTTAACTAGTGTTATTAATAACCACAAAGTACAAACACACGGTTTAAAAACTTTTTCTTGGTTTTTGATTTATCGCTCAGCATTAGTATTTGGCGCTATCTAAATGAAAACATTTGAAGCTATAATTTATGCGCAAATATCCAAAATCCAAAAAGAATACAAAATTTCCATGAATTTATATATACAGACAAAAACACACACATGACTATCTATCTAAGTAGGAAGTGAATTTTCTACATAATTTCCTCAAAAACAAACAAGGTTTTTAACTCGTAAGTTTTCGAGATAATCATGAATAAAAAAAACTTAATTTTTTTTAATTTTTAAATTAAAAAGAAAGTTTATTGCGAGATCGTCATTCGGGGTGAACAATTTTCAGACCAATACGACCTGAAAACCTTGAAGAAAGAGCGTAATTCTGTTGCGAGTATCCATGGGCGACATTAGTTGCTTTCCATTAGCTGACCCGTTTGCTCGTTTGTCCCATTATTTTATATAAAAAAAAACTATTTATTAATTGCAGGTACATTTACTATACCAACTTATTCAATTTACACAATTACAATAATTTTATCAATATGAACTAGCCCTAAGTCGTATTACGTTATCTACAGGAAGGAAAAATATGAATTTTAACATCTAAAATGTAACGTCATATTGACAAATATCATACCTTGAAAACAATTTCTCTGTGCTTACGATCACCAAGACATACTGTTTCAGACTGCGTATCCAGACTTGCGTAATTTACTTTAGAATTTATCTAGACTTACCGTTATTCACAGGAATATTTTAGGATTTTTTTTTTGTGCGTGCTTTTTTTCCACCAAAACTAAACGAAGTGATATGATGGCTTTCTAAAAGTTACGCGATGTGATCCAACAGTTTTGTTGGAATAAAATATATTTTGCGACATGGTAGAATTCCATTTCGGGAGCGCCTAAGACACCGTTATCTACCGGAGTTACTCACAGGAACGATATTTGGGATTTTATTATGAAACGTAATTTTATAATAATAGGCATGATAAATTATGGTTATAATAAATGAAAACAAAGGTGTAGACACCGTTTTTTAATTGATAGTCTATAATATTGCAAAATAGTACCTAGTTTTGAATATTTTATTATGTTTAAAATTTCATTGCGCAAGAGGACACTTTCATTTTGTATGGAACTGAAATTACTGACTTTAGTTTGATGATATTTTTTTCGATATAGTTATGTTCTTAGCATTACAAAAATATCTTGGTGTACTGAAAATGAATTGTTCTTTAAACTTAATAGGTTTATCACTTGTTGTAACCCGACAAAATTTCTACATAAGCTAAAAACAGCCGAGGACACATATTTTTTTAATTCATGTACGATTATTTTGACTTCTACCCTTATAATTCGTTTATCTGTGTATTATTCCGGGATAAAATATCATTTAAATACCAAATTTCAACAAAATCGGTTCAGTGGTTAGGGCGTGAAGAGGTAACAGACAGACAGACACACATTCGAATTTATAATATTTGTATGGATTACTATGGATTATATAATATTATAAAACTTTGTAATATCATTGATAATGTAATTAAAAAATTCCCGTCATCCTCTCAAATCATACTTATCAGCGATGATTCGTTTTAATCAAATTGAAACCTAATATTAATCAAGAGGGTGAAATATTAAATTTTTCTGGCGAGAGAAGATTTAATTCTACGGCGTCACAGCTGCGCTTCATCAAACCATATTTAAAAGCCATTTGCACGATCCACGCCATTATTCTAGCTATGGCTACCTTGTTATTACAAGTTATAAGTCTGCCTTTTTAGATTACTTTATGAGAACTTTCTCGAAATTTTATACTTGAAAACTTAAAACATATTATTCCTGTGCTCTGCTATTTTTAATATTACTAAATGCATAAAATATATATTTTTTCCAAGTATCGGAATGTGTTAGTCACTGAGTCAATGAAACAAAACTTCTTATAGACTAAAACTATCTAGAAGCGACTGTAAGCTTGTTTAGATTTAAGGTAAATTCAAGACAGACTTTTAACAATTCAGACTATATCAGACAAAATGTGCGCGGTAGCTCTAAGATTATATAAATCACTCTCAATATACGCTGCAATGTTTTCTAAAATAGCCTCGTTATTACAACAGAAAATTTTCATGCCTCAGCCCATGCTTTCAAAAGTAGGAAAAAAGGAGGCACATAGGCGAAGAAATAATTGGTATTTGGGAATTGGATATCGGTTCGGCAGGTCGTGTAGTTTGACTGCGGCGGGGAAGGGGCAGGTCGTGTAGTTTGAGTGCGGCGGGGAAGGGCAATTATTCGGTCCGGCCGCGATGTAGAGTGATTTTAAATTGAATCTCCAAGAATTACGCTGGCGATTTTTGGACGATTGTAAACATACGGACGGAAATCCCGAAAATTTAGATTATTTTTATGAAATTTGGATATAAACATTCACTTTTAATTCTTGAGAAGAATAACAAGTTATAATGCGGTTGCTTTCCTATCAAACAGAAAGAGTGTGTTCTGAGATATAGCCCAGCATGTTTTTGTGACGTTTTGATTAGACAACACACTGTAAATTATTTACAAAATAAATCCCCGCGAATAGACGTAGTTATTAAAGTCGAAATTGTCTTTCAAGTAGGTAAACAATTTCTTGGGATGTCATGTTACACCAGTGATCACACACAATACAAAAATGCGTAGAATTTATGACTTCATCAGCACTGAACTCACACAGTTTTAGTATGAAATGTCAAGTCTACCTTTTTTTCGCAGAATTGAACATTAAAAAGGCAGGTATTCACTTTCTTTGCGCAATATACATAGAAGCCGATATTACTTCTATCTTCTACGCCACGTCTATTCTCCATTCATTTGTCGTGTCCTGATCCTGACAAGAGTTTAGAAACACTTTTCCTGTCATGTGTGTAATCCCGCAAGTGGCTGGTCCGCATGAAAGTTGCCCGCATCCTATAATTTCACAAAAGTTTTTCCTGTCATGCGGGTACCACGCGCGTGGTGTGGAACATGTTTTCACCCTCATGCGGACAACATCCGCGTGCAGGCGATAACATGCATGACAGAAAAACGCCCCAATTTTTGGAACGAATTTCCTTCTCATACGTTCGGCGTAAAGGAGGCTAGACAGAACGATATTCGACCTTGACACTTTTTAATTAATACGTTTTTTGAGAATAAACAGCGACGCGTTGTTAGTATTCCTGGGCGTCAATAGTTGGCGTTTTTTTATATTTTTGAGTTTGAGTGTATAATAATATAATATTGTATACAGGTTTTTGAAGTGAAAACTTCTTTAGCGGCGTTGAGCACTTGTGGGATGGGTAAAAACTGTGAAACTCGCGATAGATTTTCGTGTTGATCGAAAAACCATACAAAACGCGTAAGACGGTTGGAGAGTAGTGTTTTGTGTCGAACTCGAACTCGAACTCGAACTCAATTTGAAACTTGATCGAAACTTGATCGAAACTTGATCGAAACTTGATCGAAACTTGATCGAAACTTGATCGAAACTTTATCGAAACTTGATCGAAACTTGATCGAAACTTGATCGAAACTTGATCGAAACTTGATCGAAACTTGATCGAAACTTGATCGAAACTTGATCGAAACTTGATCGAAACTTGATCGAAACTTTATCGAAACTTTATCGAAACTTGATCGAAACTTGATCGAAACTTGATCGAAACCTTGATCGAAACTTGATCGAAACTTGATCGAAACTTGATCGAAACTTGATCGAAACTTGATCGAAACTTGATCGAAACTTGATCTAAACTTGATCGAAACTTGATCGAAACTTGATCGAAACTTTATCGAAACTTTATCGAAACCTTGATCGAAACCTTGATCGAAACTTCATCGAAACTTGATCGAAACTTGATCGAAACTTGATCGAAACCTTGATCGAAACCTTGATCGAAACTTGATCGAAACTTGATCGAAACTTGATCGAAACCTTGATCGAAACTTGATCGAAACTTGATCGAAACCTTAGAATAGAATAGAATAGAAATCATTTATTTGCTTAAATAAGGTACAATATGATGTTAAAGTTATATGATCAACCTCTCTTATTTTGCCTTCGGGTGGCGTGCAAATTTTATACAGTCTTTTAAATTATGATTTATCTACTTAAACTAATACTACTATAATTATTTATCCTTTTATCTTATTCCTATACTTTTTCTATTATTATGCTTCCAATTATCCTATTTTAATAAACAATTATTATAAAAACTTAATAGAATATTATGTCAATTTAATCTTTTTTCTAGCATATATACAATTTTTAATAATTTTAGTCAATGAATAATAATAATGTCATGAATTACATCATCTTATTTTATTTTCGTATGATTATTATTATTATATTCTTATAGTAATAAATATGTCAATAATAATAATTAATTAGCATTTACATCATATGGATTCAAAGTCAATGTCAATAGTTATTAATAATAATAGTAATCATAATAGTCATCATTACATCAATTTCATTTATGTATTTATTTAATTAATTTATTAATAAGTCATTACAAAAATACCAATTTAATAACTTTACAATAATTTCATTAGGTAGTATAATTCATTTCTTTATCATTAAAGTATTCATTGATTGTGTAATAGCATTTTTAATGAGTAATTTAAATGTCATTTTATTAAATACTGTACAACTTTTATATTTAAATTCCTCAGGTAACTTATTATATAATTTTATTGCCATACAGTATGCACTATTAGAGAATATATTATTGATCGAAACTTGATCGAAACTTAATCGAAATTTGATCGAAACTTGATCGAAACTTGATCGAAACTAGATCGAAACTTGATCGAAACCTTGATCGAAACCTGATCGAAACTTGATCGAAACTTGATCGAAACCTTGATCGAAACCTTGATCGAAACTTGATCGAAACTTGATCGAAACTTGATCGAAACTTGATCGAAACTTGATCGAAACTTGATCGAAACTTGATCGAAATTTGATCGAAACCTTGATCGAAACTTGATCGAAACTTGATCGAAACTTGATCGAAACTTGATCGAAACTTGATTGAAACTTGATCGAAACTTGATCGAAACTTGATCGAAACATGATCGAAATTTGATCGAAACTTGATCGAAACCTTGATCGAAACCTTGATCGAAACTTCATCGAAACTTGATCGAAACTTGATCGAAACTTGATCGAAACCTTGATCGAAACCTTGATCGAAACTTGATCGAAACTTGTTCAAAACTTGATCGAAGCTTGATCGAAACTTGATCGAAACCTTGATCAAAACTTGATCGAAACAACTTGATTGACGATTTTTCAAAATTCGATTTTCATAAAAATGGGTTAAAAAATGCACAACATTAATAATCAAGTTTTCACTTCTGCCGGCACTCCCGGAGTGCAACCAGTCTTTTTTTTTAACATAAGAAATAACTTCGTTATTTCTTATGTTCAAACGTTCATAACGTTCCATTCGGGTGTCCCTTGACACCTCTCAAGGTTTTTTACCCCATTTTTCATCCCTTCCAAGTAATTTTCCCAAATACTCTTCCGTGTGTTTCCATCGTGCAATTTCTAGCAGTAGCGGTGGAAAATTACTCTTCACGTGATTCTGCAGTTTGTTCGGGGGAATGGACCGTTATGGATTGTGCCGTACACGACTTAACGAACTTGTACGTTGAGACTATACATACTAATTTTGTAAAAATTATGTTTGTCCCTCAGTCTTTCTATTTGTCGTTTTGTAAGGTGAATACACTTTTGTCCTACAAACTGAAAAGAGGAAAAAGAAATTGTTGAGAATGTCCATAATATTATTATTATAAACAGAAAAGTTTGTTTGTCTGTCTTTCAAAACTGAAAATTAACAGATAATCAGACAGACGTCTGAGTTCTGACTGCCTGTTACCAGCTCATGTTAAAACCACATAAACGATTTCGATAATATTTGACACAATTGGGATGTAATTAAAACCTAATAACCACATCATCTTATGTAAAAGAAATGTTTCTATAACACCAGTGCTTTTCAATCTGTGGGTCGCAATCCCCTGTGTCTGACATATTAAGGATATTAAATAGGCGATTTTTACAAAAGGATAAATGATAAAAAACACAAAACACTGAACTATAAAAACTATTTCTCCTACTCCTAGTCTAATTTTATTTTCGTAGCGCCTATACGAACGTGTCAAATTATAGTATATAAATGGTAAAGTAAATTAAATATAATTTGGAAGTTATTTGTAAAATGTGAGGATAAAATATCAAGAGTAAATATCGTTATAGTTTTCTTGACTTTTATTTCATTACCATTATTATTTAACCAACTACTTAAATTTTAAAATCATTTCCTTAATCCTTATAGCAAAATTTAGTCCGTTACAGCCACTGAAAATTATGAAATACTAATCAGCTTCTGAAATTCCGTTAACGAATTTCATATAAATTTAAACACATTAAATGGATACCAATTAATCTTGACACTTTTAATTTCCGCAAAATAAAAAATACGACACAGCTTATTCATAATTTTAATAGAATAAATTATCTTAACCAATTATAGAATTATTATCAATATCAACATTCTATAACCAAGTAGTAATATCTGGTAAAAATTGAAAATGAAATTTAAAGTGTTGGCGCTGAGCAAAAACAACATGAAGTTAGCGAGCATGAAACTAGTGCCGCTCAAAGTGCGCCCAACTTCACTCCGGTGCATCCCCTCCTATTTCGTGGTTGCTACGTTGGAGAGCTCGAGTCAGTCTCTTCGGTTTCGCCAAAGTGTTCAGTTGTGCAGTGCTCTAGACTACTAGTGGTTTTAAGTACTTAGTAAACTGGTACTCAGTGTTTTAAATATAAAATTAAATACTATGAGACGTGCTGATTTGGAAAAACTAATTAACTAATGAAAGTACTTTGTGAATAATAAACTAAGTGATTGGTGTGATTTGGTGTTTTATTTACAAAAGGGATAACGATTCACTGGAGTTAAACAAGAAAAATAGCAAATAACAATTATTTAATATTTAATTATTTCACATTTCAATTAGTTACAAAGAAAGTTACAATCACATACCTTAACCACTCAAGCCAGCTCACCAACAAAAAGTGTTAGAGCACCAATGTTTCCCCTTTTATACAATTCATAACACCCCATAATAATTTACAAAAACGGAAGCAGTACACACTTCCGGTTTAAAACACATAATATTTCTTAAGCTATGTTACAACCTTTACATATTGTTATTAATTTCCTAAATAATTATTATTAAATATTAACAAAATAACATCGGTCAGAAAATCATTTTACACATGACATACTTAATATAATATTGATATTTATAATTACAGGATATCACAATAACGGAAGTTCCATTTCAAATATAATATTAATAAATACTGAAAATATTATTAGCTTATAGTTTATGTAATATTCATTTCTTCAATTCATTTGACATTTTAATAATAATTTCAGAAATACTTAAAATCCACACTAATATTATAAATGCGAAAATGTGTCTGTCTGTCTGTCTGTCTGTCTGTTACCTCTTCACGCCCGAATCGCTGAACCGATTTTGCTGAAATTTGGTATGGAGATACTTTAAGTCCCGGGAAAGGACATAGGATACTTTTCATCCCGGAAAATGTACGGTTCTCGCGTGATAAACGAATTTTGGCGCAACGGAGTTGCGGGCGTCATCTAGTATAATATAAGACATTTTTAAGAACCGGATATATTATAAGAAAACAGCATCATAGTAATAATGTCAATTAATTGTGTTGTCACTTCTAACTTAACCTTGTGACTATAATAAAATGATTTAATATTATTATAATATTATTATTATATATTATATACATAATCTATTAAACGCGTAGTGCCTCTACGTGTTCGTAGCACAGATGCTACGTGCAGTGTAGCGTTACGTAGCAGTTTAAATATCTTTTAAACCAATTATTATTAACTGATAGAATGGATGTTTTGAATAATAGATGAGAATTGACAACGATAGAAAACTAAGGGGAGAGGGAGGATAGCCTATCCGTCACTTATCAGTAATTGGTGAAACAGTAAGGGCCTGTTTTAGCACTTCCTGATAAGTGCCGGATATGCTATCCACCACTTAACTTAGCAAATAGAGTATGGAGAATCTGTCAAAAAAGTTTTGGATAGCCTATCCGGCACTTTATCAGGAAGTGGTGAAACAGACCCCTCTTGTATATTATATTTTTCTGTCTTTGAGAATCAAATTGGATGTATTTTATTTTTTGTTGGTGATTCAGTGCCTTGCTTGTATAAAGTCAATGCAAAATTAATGCAGATTCGTTTTTTCTTCGATTTTATTTGATTCCAACAGAAATACAAAAGTGAAATAATAATAATCAAAGGAAATTTTAAAGGAAAAAAGGTAGGGCGAGTAAGAAATATTTCAAAATCTCAAGCGCAAATTTTTGCCAGTTGAACACAATAGACAAAATAAACACGTCAACGCTAGAATTTTCACTTGACAAGAAACAATTGGGTAACTAATTTCGCTCTGACCTTACAATTAACAACATTCGCAAATTAGTTCAGACAAATCAGAGGCATTTTGTTGCCGAATTAGATGAAGTCTTTAGCGGGACGTGCTTAAAATGTTCACAAATTTTCCAATTGTATTCAAATTTTAATCTGAAAGTACTAGGTAAACAAAATAAAAGTTAATAACGAAAATAATATGAAGGACTAGGTGTCGCCCATTCCGTTGCGCCCGTATCGCACAGTAATCGTACAGTTTTCGGGACAAAACGTATCCTATGTCCTTTGCCGGGACTCAAAGTATCTCCATACCAAATTTCAACAAAATCGGTTCAGCGGTTTGAGCGTAACGATATAACAGATACGCATTTATAATATCAGTATGGATATTGTTCGTCAACTTTAAAATATGGAAACAGCAAAAACAGTCTGAGGAGGGAAACACAGACCTACCAGTCGCCACCTGAAATTACTCCCACAACTCTAATTTAATAATATCCATAGTAATAATGCGAAAGTATGCCTGCTAGTATGTCTGTCGGTGACCTTTTAACGCTTAGAAGAATTTATTTAGATGAATTTTGTTAAACAAATACTGCAAATCCCGTTTAAATACTTGAAGAGTAAAGATTATAAAAATATTTACCATAAACGAATTTGCTACAGAGGTTGCAGGTTAATAATATTTGGTTAAGCTTGACGTTTCTATCTTCTTTTTAGGGTTCCGTACCCAGAGGGTGAAAACGGGACCCTATTCATGAGACTTCGTTGTCTGTCCGTCTGTCTGTCCGTCTGTCTGTCCGTCTGTCTGTCCGTCTGTCTGTCCGTCTGTCTGTCCGTCTGTCTGTCCGTCTGTCTGTCTCCAGGCTGTATCTCAAGAACCGCTATAGATAGAGTTCTGAAATTTTCACAGATTGTGTATATTGGTTGCCGCTATAACAACAAATACTAAATACAAAATAAAATTAATATTTAAAGGGGGCTCCCATACAACAAACGTGATTTTTTTGGCCTTTTTTGCTCGATATCAATAATAGCAACAGGTAGGCACTTGATATTTTCACAAAGGCCCTAATTATGTGTCTACTTCAATATTTAAGAATAATAATAAAATAACATAAAAATTTAAGGGGGGCTCCCATACAAAAAACACAATTTTTGGCCTATTTATGCTCTATAACGGTACGGAACCCTTCGTGCGCGAGTCCGACTCGCACTTGGCCGATTTTTTACCTCACATATTTCTAAACACATCGTGTTTAGAAATATGTAAGGTAAAACACACTATGCCGAAGTGTCTAAACACACTATGCCGAAGTTCCGCGGCGGAATTTCCGCATGATTCCGCCTGCAATGTATTTTAAATTAGCGATGACACACCATGCTGAAATTCCGTCGCGGTATGCGTTTGACGTTGCTGACGTAATCATGCGGAATTTCCGTCGTGGAATTTCTGCCTAGTGTGCTTAGACACTAACTGTAATCAATACTAATTGCTAGAACAAACCACACATTTCGGTTTGAGCAGACAGCTTAATTATTCTAATGCAAAAACAAGCCGTGGCTCAGCGAACTAACCGCTGCGGTCGCAACTTAGCGCTACTTATGTAACCCGAGTTTTGCCTATCTCTACGGTTTATGCGGTCTTAGTAACAGGTATAGTTGTACCAGTATTTTACCGGTAACATCCATAGTAGAATAATACTTATAATAGGACCCGACAAATGTTGTTTTGCCATTGCCGAGGATGAATATTTAAAAATGTTGTGGTGACTGGGTTTGACATTCAGCTATTTTTGTCCAGCTTGATGCTATATCAAATGCTAATTAAGTAAACCGGGTTTTGCCTATCTCTACGGTTTATGCGGTCGTAGTAACAGGTATAGTATGTACGAGTATTTTACAGGTAACATCAATACTAGTATAGTATTATGATACTTAAAGGACCCGACAAACATTGTTTCGGCTTGGCGGGTGATTAAAAAATATATAGTGGTGACTGGTGACTCAGCCTTTAGGAGTGTTAAAAATAGATGTTGGTCGATTCGATTCTCACACCTACCCGATGAGGTCACAAGATTTTATAACAATCGGTCCAGCAGTTTTGGGAGAGTTTGGCAACTAACACCGTGACAGGAAAATCCATACAAATATATATATATAGCTGAACTAATTTTGCTGAAATTTGAATTGGAGATACATTGAGTCCCGACTCCCGTGTAAGGACATTGGAGACTTTTTATCGCGGAAAAATTTTTAATCGATAGACAAATTTTGGCCCAAAGTAGTTGTGGGCGTTCTCTAGTTTTGTCTATTTCCTTTTCTACTTTTAATTTCAAACTACCTCCTATATTTGTCTATCTTCAAGCGCCGTCTTCGTATCATAAATTATGAATAATTCATTTTACATCTCGAAGAATATTGAATAGGCACGTATATGTTAATTAATGCTAATGAAATAACGAAATTACAAATTTTATACCGCCTAGCTAATTTTTATGTTTTGTTCTTGTAGGGAACACTTGGAGAATATTCATAAAATGAGTATAGAGAACTACGAATAATAAAAATTAAGGAAACGTTACTATGGGAGTTACGTTTCCTTAGTATGTATTATTCGTAGTTCTTTATCATATTTCATTTTAGTGTGCGAAAATGAACTAACTTCAACCGTTACGAATTTGGTTCCTTTTCGCACACTAAAATTAAATATGATAATAACTACGAAACACTAACACTGAAATTTGTTTACGAAATAAATCCGTTGACAATCATAATTGTCACTTCTATAAATACACAAAATTGTGTACCGAATACATGCATAAAGTATGCATGTATTCGGGTCTCATTTTGTAGACTCGCGGAGCAAATTTTTGACCCAGTTACTCTTTCTTAGTTTTTATTATTCGCAGATATAGAGAATAACGCAGTTATAATGTCAGGACAAAAGAAGAGTAGAAATGGAGGAACTCTGGCATTAATAGATCTTTTTAACCGACTTTAAAGGAATAGGTTTTTTATTCGACCGTACATTTTAAGCTTTTTGTCCAAAAATCTGGTGTAAATGAAACCACAAGGAATGATGCCTTTTATTCGTGGAAACCCGAGCAGTTTTTGGTATTTAAGACACGATTTGTATGCGTTCGCGTAATCGAGCGGCTTGGCCGCTATTTGAATAAATATTTACATACAATATCTTATGATCTCGTTGTCTAGCGGCTAAACCGCTCTGTCACGCGGAAGCATATAATATATCGAGGCTCGTCCTCTCCAAGTCAGCCAATGATGGACGAATATAAGAGATTTTAATAGATAAATGTCCATGATCGATGACAACAGTGACCTGACAACAAGTAGGCATCTCTTTTGCAATATCTTCATTGGTTTGTTGCGCAGCAAATGATAATTTTTCCGGGAAAAAATGTCAAAGAAAAATATTCTACATCCCTTTCCATCACTCAAGGCATCTCGATGAAAAAATTCACTAAAATCCGTTCAGCAGTTTAATCGTGAAGAGTGAAGAGGGAACATTTATAATATTCCTACTCCTAATATCTACCAGGGTAACATAAACTTGTTGAAACTTACCTCGATATCATAGGAACTTTATTCGAAGTGGTAGGGCCTGTCCACATCTCCACATCACGAACGGTGCGGTAACGTAGCACGGTACGTTGATGTGACGTGTAAATTTACGTCAACATAACAATATAATATAAATGCACGTATTTTTTCTTCTCTTATCTCTCCGTTTTTGACAATAGCAAAAGCAGAATACGTAATATTGTGCAATGTGCGGTCCACATCTAGATCAGTAGTGAAGAATGTAGCAGTTTTACAGACATGGCAACGTACAATGTTGCTATATCGTGATGTGCATTTTACGTTACGTTAACGTAAATTTGCACGTCACGTCAACGTACTATGCCACGTTACCGCACCGTTCCATGTTGACGACGTCGTGACGTGGAGATGTGGACAAGCCCGTAGACACGTCACTCCCTGAGGTACACCTGTCAGTGTACAGAATATGTTCATTGCCAATTTTTTGTACGTCATAATAATATTGTAATGCGATGTGAGTGTGACGAACATGAGGAAAATAAATATGTCAATATGTCAGAATAATTCAGACCATAGTGACACACTGACATAGTGTTTTGCAGGTTACAGATTTTTATGGACATTGGTGTTCTATGTTTGTAGCATGAAGTATGAACTACGCAAGTTTTGCAACCTTTTTTATCACGTAACCCACTGGTTATGAAAAAATATTTCGCGAACCCACCAATTGCTTTTTAAACTAAATTAAGTTGAGTTAGGCCCAGATAAAATTGTCCGTATAAATGTTATCGCAAGTATAAAGCTTAGCGCAAACCTACGCGACCAAAGCGACTGCGAAGCGGTAGCGTCTACCGCGCGGCGGACGCTGCCCATGTAATCTTATGGCGCTGTGCACACCTGCACGACCGCGACGCGAAATGTTCGCGTCGGCAAGCGGAACGTGCGCGTGAAGTTGTCAGACGCGTGTTTTGAAGTTTACATAACTAGACTTCTTTTTTAAAACCTTTTTTATATTATTTTGTACTACTCTTTAGTTTATGATTTTTTGATTTGTTTACGTTTTGATAGATTGTGTCATGAATCAAATTGCCCGATGTATTATTTTTCTCTATGATCATGATATTAGTAGTCGCGCAGGTGTGCACGCCAAGTTTCGCGTTGCAGACGCTCCCGATTCGCGTACCGCGTCCCCTGTCACTGCCGCGTAGGTTTGTTTTAAGCTTAATACGTTTCCATTAGCATCACATATGTCGATACTTTAATCCATATTAATATTATAAATGTGAAAGTCTGTATGTCTGTCCGTCTGCCTGTCTGTTTGTCTGTTACCTCTTCACACCCAAGCCGCAGAACCTATTTGGCTGCAATTTGGTATAGAGACTTTGAGTCCCGGGACATAGGTAGTGATGAGCAAAATTGGTCTTGGTCTTGCAGTCTTGGTCTTGGTCTTGCAAAAAATGCAAGACCAAGACCAAGGCCAAGACTCCCCTAAGACTAGCAAGACCAAGACCAAGACTAGGTGTGCAAGAACAAGACCAAGACCAAGACTGACTATGCAAGAGTCTTGGTCCATGCAAGACTCTTGCTAAAATTTTTTACTTTCGCAGTGACTGTAATATGAGATAAAATATTTATAAATTATAACAATATACCTACTCAACATTAATTATTTCAAGTTCTTATGATACAGCCTGGAAACAGGCAGACGAACATACAGCGATGTGTAAATAATTGGGTCCCGTTTTTACCCTGTTGATTATGTAACCATGCATTTAAACTAAAATTTGGGAATATATACGTGGCGGCCGAAAAGGAAGATCTTCCAACCGAGAGAGAATTCGTAAATCCGGCCAAGTGCGAGTTGGACTCACCCATGAAGGGTTCCGCAGCAGTGAAAAGGTTTATTTTATGAAATTAAAAGGTTTTTGATTTATTTTATTATATTTCAGTAGATTTATTGAAAGTTAAATTAAGGTTTACCATTTATGACGTATAAAACAAAACGACTTGCTAGTTCTCGTTCAAACCAATTTTCCTTGCTAGTTTAATAGTTTTTATAGTAATGTACATCATAATATATTTTTTTAGACTTATCATGCCCCTACTTTAGAAGTTAGAGGGGGGGGGGGGGCACAGATTTTACCACTTTGAAAGAGCCTCTCTCGCAAACTATTTAGGCTAGAAAAAAATGATATTAGAAATCTCAATATGATTTTGAAAGACCTATACATAGATACCCCACACGCATAGGTTGGATATGAAAAAAAAAACTTGAAAGGTGTCAAGGGACATCCGGATGGAACGAAGTTATTTCTTATGTACAAATAACCTCTATGCACTAAAAAAAACCAAAAAGGAACGAAAAAAAAGAAAAAAACAAAAAAATCATAACTGTTTTCTATGAGAGAGAGAGAGAGACAGACGGAGAAAGACGCGCACGCCGCACGGCTTACAGCTATAGCAAAAAGCACAGTTGGCAAAAAGTGTCGGTCAAAAAATGTCGTTACAACTTTTTCCATGTAGCCCCCTTACGCAACGCGCGATAAAGAACTTCGTTACAAAAATGTTTTTGTTTCAGTTGTACAACTGAAACAAAAAACATTTTTTGTTTCAGTTGTACAAGTTGTACAACTACTATGGGGACCCCTACAAGTTTTAATAATTTTTCTATTTTTGTATTAAAATCTTAATGCAGTTCACTGACTACACCTACTTACCAAGTTTCAATAATTGAAACTTGGTAAGTAGGTGTGTGATCAGTTATACAATTATTGTATAACTGATAACTCATAATGTTTCGGAGAAAAGGCGCTATGACATACGGACGGACGTCCGTTTTTTGACATTTGGCTACGGAACCCTAAAAATACTCCAGAAGAAATCCGAGGGAAAGTTCTTATTTTTTTTTTTTTTCATATTTCGGATATTATTTCCACTAAAAGATCAGCCTATGCTGAGTTAGCTCTCGACTTTTCATTAATATTTTCAATTCAAGAATCATTCTCAATAAGTTAAGATTATTTAGCTAGTCTAATAATTTAGGTTTGAAAATGTTTTTTCGAGAAAATTAAAACTTACAAAAAGTTTTGAAAAATGTTTGCAAGAGTCTTGCTTTTTGCAAGACCAAGACCAAGACCAGACGGATTTGAGCAAGACCAAGACCAAGACTGCACAAGCAATACCAAGACCAAGACTAAGACTGGTCGAGTCTTGGTCTTGGTCTTGCTTTGCTCATCACTAGACATAGGATAATTTTTTAGAAAAAATGTACGGTTTCTGCGCGACAAACTTATTTTGGCGCAATGCAGTTGCAGACAATGCAGTTGCGGACAATGCAGTTGCGGACAATGCAGTTGCGGACAATGCAGTTGCGGACAATGCAGTTGCGGACAATGCAGTTGCGGACAATGCAGTTGCGGACAATGCAGTTGCGGACAATGCAGTTGCGGACAATGCAGTTGCGGACAATGCAGTTGCGGACGTCATCTACTCCTTATTATTTTAATTACTAACTGTAAAATAGTTTCATCCAGCACCTGGTTAGCCAATTCAAAAGTCTTGCCAAAAGTACAGTACCATAAAATTTTTAGCTGCACTTCCAAACAAAATTATGCCGCACCGCACACTTGTAAAAATTACAGCGTTTTGTTCCTGAAACTTCGTACAACTTCATAACTACTCCACTATCTAGTCCCTAGGGAGTTGAGATTCCACGGTCTTAAAACGAAATGTAACTTGATACCCGTTGAGTTTCCAAACTGCTTACTTATTCGTGCATTACAGTTTAAGTGAGGCTTAACAATAATCCTGGGATGTCATAGTTTTAGGTTACTTCTAAGAAATAACAAGGAAATGCCTGAGAAGAATACCTAATTTACAAAGAAACAGAAATCCATACCCTATTCTAAATATTATATATGTATGTAAGTGCCTATCTTACTTCTTCACGCCCACACCACTGAATCGAGTTTGTTGAAATTTAGTACTTATTTACTTTGAGTCCTGGGAAAGGAAGGATACTTTTCATACCGGAAAAATGTACGGTTTCTACTAATTAATTTTAAAATAAAACAACAAATTGCACTCTGAAAATGCATGCAGAAACATGAAAACGCAATGCCAGGAGCAGGCACATTATTGGTACGCGGTAGAAAGAGAGCGGTATTTTGCCTTTGTGTAGTGTCTTAACAAAATCGAGCTTAACAAAATTTTACCACATCACTAAAAAGTATTCAATGCTGTGAAAAATTGTTACTTCAATATTTAATTTTTTTCAAACCTTTATAAATCGAACATATTCTCTCTTATGCCGTGTTTCCACCTGCAAAACAACTGTCGCGAGAAGTGTCTGACAGTCTGTCTGACAGCAGCTTGCAAGTGTAAACCCCGTAGCAAGTGCTGTCGCGACAATTTGTCAAGCGCTTCCTGCGAGTCGCAACTAGCGACAGCATTTCTATGTCTAAACATGTCTGCGAAGACTCGCGACAGATCTCGCTGCGGGTCACCGACTCACGGTCTAGTTTCGTATGGCATTTATCCGCGAGCTTCTCGAACGATATTTATAATTTATTGCAGCAATAAATTGCAGGAATTAGTATGAAATGTAAACAATATTGCAAGAAACTCACGCAAGACTTCCGCTAGTTTGCTTGCAGGTGGAAACACGGCCTTACAACACTTTCGACTCGAGTATTGCAAGTTTCCAACACTAATCGCTCTCCATCGGCCTTTGCTCGTTCACTTTCACAAAACCTAATCCTTTCTTATCACAAATACCGTCTCCTAATTAAAAATACAATCCTTTTAGATAACCACGTCACACACAAGGTCCGGTTCTAGTCCCATTGTTTTTCCTTTGGTATTAAAATGAGATTTCTCAAGATCCGAGATTACGTCACGGGCAGGACAGGCGGAGAATGGGACTCCAGATTAATTATGTGACGTATAATTTAACTTTTGTTCATTCCGATGAACTGATGTAATCTGTAGTGTTTCCATGTAATAATAGCAAAAGCAAGGAAAGAAAGATGAGAAAATAACCCGACATAATAATAATTGTTGATAATGAACGTGTCTATCTTACCCAGGGCCCCCGTAAGGGCTACTGGCGCCTGTGTGCAAAAAAAGGATCTTGGCGCCCCTTTAGGCAAATTTTTTGGGTCGTTGGTTTTGGCGCCCCTAAAGATGACGATTTGGCGCCCCTAGAGGATGACGCCCGTATGCATTGCACACATTGCACATATGGTAGGCCCTGATCTTATCTCTTACATCTTAAACATTTTTTACATTTTCTTTTAGGAAACAGTTTTTGAAATAAACAGATTGACATGCAGACAAAAAAAACAGACAACCTAGATTATAATGTATAGTAACTAACTTAAAGGTAGTTTTGCCATGTTAACTCGTGTATGAAACATACATTTTGGCTGATTCTCAGAATTTTCCACATCCAAAATTTCATCAAATCCCGTCCAGCCGTTTCTGAGAAATTTGTCAGATAACAACAAAACGAGAATTTTATAAGACAGAACTATTAAACTTTCTAAACGAATAGTGGGTAAATAAAAATGAACTTAATGAAAATCTTTTACATGAACTCTAAACTGAGATAAATGCGGTTTTCCATTACTTGGTTCTGTCCAACAAATCCTTTTTAAAAAGTTGGAGTACCCACAACTTTGTCTCTTTAAACCAAACAGAAAATTACGGACTTAACCTAAAAGTTACAAGTCCTGTTCATTCTAGATTCCTAGACTTTTAAATTAAACCAACCACTGAATACCTATACTAGTTCATACTATTCCATACTTATAAACAAAACCGTACACTTTGCCGTGATAAAACTATTACTAGGTATTTGACCGAGCTTTGCTCGGTATTCGATAAAACACGAATAAAATGTCATTTTCTAAAAATGATTCCTAGCTAGATCGATTTATCGCCCCCGAAACCCCCTATATACTAAATTTCATGAAAATCGTTGAAGCCGATTCCGAGATTCCAATTATATATTATACAAGAATTGCTCGTTTAAAGATATAAGTTAGGTATTTTCCGGAATCTTAAAAAAATTCCATGCAAAGTTTCATCTCAAACAGTCCAGCAGTTGAAGCGTGAAGAAGTAACGGACAGACAAACAGACAGACAGCATATTTTATAATATTACTAAGCATTATTATGAATTTCAAAGTTTGTTTCTCTGTTACTTCTTCACACTTGGGCCGAATCAATTTTATTTAATTTTTGTATGCAGACACTTTGAGTCTTGGGAATATACAGTCATAGAATAATATTAGTTTTTTATTCGGGAAATGCATATCTTTCATTTTGTTTATCTTGAAAAAGTAATTTTAGCGCAACAAAGCTGGGGCCTTTTAGTCCTTCGATCGGGGATTCCCGGAAATGCTATTGTATTCTATTGTTGTCGCGATCACCGGTGCTCTTATGGAGCTTGAAGGATTAAGGGCTAAAAATACTTCTTCTTCCCCATACCAACCATCGATATCGGTCAAGCAATTTAAGTATGAAAAGATGACATACAGACAGACAGATACGCAGCATTTAAGACATAGGTTACAATATGGTCACTGGTCAGCCTGGCATCAGTTTAGTCCATCAGTCTGATTAAGATTGAAAGGAGAATGATCGTGTAACCGTGTGATTGACGGACTGATCTTTTTTATGATGAAAATATGACTGATGGACTGAACTGACGCCTGAATGACCGTGTAAGTATTTTACGCTTTTCCCAAATGCGTGTTCCATCCGCGCGCGAATCTGGTCCGCATGCTGGTGACAATAATATGCTCCTGGCCACGCGCGTATTGCCCGCGTGAGTGGAAAAACGACCTTCCATACGTCCATACTAATAATATAAATGCGAAAGTGTGTCTGTCTGTTACCTCTTCACGCCCAAACCGCTGAACCGATTTTGCTGTTTGACACGGAGATACTTTTTATCCCGAAAAAATGTACGGTTCCCGCACGATAAACGAATTTTTGTGCAAGGTAGTTGCGGGCGTCATCTAGTCTAGTATAAGTATGAATGGATACAAGTCTTATTATTATACAAAAGGCCTCCAATTAACCTAAAGATATTCGATAGTCGATATACAAATATCTATAAGCCTATATCGCTTAAGGGCTTGGAGTTATGGATAGTGTAAGCCATCTTCATAATATTATACAATATACAGCTGGTTTAAGGAAGGCTTCCCATGATTGTGAAATGCGAGCTTTAGTCTTATGTATTATGTATGAGGATTTTATAACCATTTTCATCGAGGAACTTGATTCCCAGGTTGGTCTCTTTATTAACAGTAAATTATATCTACGTACTTAGGTCCATATTCGCATGCGTTAAAACTTCAAATTATCGAACTCAAACAAAATAATCAATACACACAGAACGGCAAAAAAAGAAAAGAAATTACAACCGATATTGGAAGCAAGGAAAATGTCTCACAATTTCTCGTCGTAATCGAATAAAAATGGAATAGACTTTTATTATATTTGCGACTTCAATAAATTTAAGGGGTGTGTAAAAATTGTATGGACGCTAAGTACCGATAGAGTAACAGGATAACCTTGTTTTTAATGTCCCGGCATACGTTATTTTATGCAGATAAGTCAGCTTTTTTGTGAAATTTAAATCTCATTATCCGTTGCTTTGCGTTTTACATTGGCTGCTGTAGAAAGGCTTTCTGACGTAGGTATTCTGGGATATAGTGTAATCTTTCATGCAGGGCCCCCGTAAGGGCTACTGGCGCCTGTGTACAAAAAAAGGATTTTGGCGCCCCTTTAGGCAAATTTTTTGGGTCCTTGGTTTTGGCGCCCCTGAAGATGGCGATTTGGCGCCCGTAGAGGATGGCGCCCATGTGCATTGCACACATTGCACATATGGTAGCCCTGCTTTCATGAAAAAGACCCACTCGATTAATTCAAGCACACATGGAAACTACTATAAAATACATCTCAACGATTGAAATAGGGGATCATATTCAAAACGCAGTTTCCTAGTCCGGACTGGACGTACGAGTGATAAATTGTGGACAAGAAACACTGGATTGTGGAGACGGAACTGTACTTACTTAAAGCCCGCCTAAATTTTACTTAGGGTCATCTCATATTGCAGCGTGACAGCGTTGCGATGCGTATTCTTAGTTTTTACAGTATCGGCGCGGGCGGACTTCTTACTGATTTTTGGTCAGGATACGCGTACTGGACATTTGAAACGGGCTATTATTTGTAACTGTCCCATAAAAAGCACACAACCCAATTTAAAAGTTTAAAGTTAAAATAAATTTAAAAAACGTGTCAATTAAAATAAAGTCAATAAAAATAGTTTTCATTCTAAATGCACTTACAAAATTGGCCACTACAAATGCGGCATAGTCCGGCAAAGTAGTCCAAAATCATAAACTCACATGTATCGGATCTAGGCCAGTGTTGCCATTTTGTGCCCAGAAATTCCATTTTATATTAATTTAAAAGCAAATCTCGTGAATACGGGCCGCATCTGGCCAGTTAAAAGTTGCCAGTAAATTGGTACGAATACACCAAAAAAGTTTGTTAACGATGCGGCTTAAGGTACGAGATTTTGCCGTTAAATTTTGAATGTATTACAAAATAATTGTTTATTAGATTGTGAATAAAATAAATACAATATTTGTGTGTAGACAAGGTTTTTATTTTTAATTCATTTGTAATATTATTAATGTGAATGTAAGTTTGTTTGTTGCTTGCATGTAAAAACTACTCAACCGATAATAATATATTATGTAGTAATAAATAATAGTTAAAAAAAAACTCAAAACACGCTTTTCATAGAAAACCAAACTATTGGTTATATCTATATCTATAAATATTATGTACATTTATTCTACCAGGGGCGCTTGTGCAGTACCTTCCGAACAAAACCTGGCCGTTTAAAGTGGGTCAAAATCGCGCCCAAAGAAGTCGGTTACAAACAAACATACAAACATACAAATTGAAAAATGGAATAATTATATCAAATTAGTGTATTGTCATCGGTCCTCGATAAATCTACAAAGTTCGAACGAAATCTGGCCGTTTAAAGTGGGTCAAAATCGCGCCCAAAGAAGTCGGTTACATAGTCTGATTAACAAGTGCCATTTTCCTCAAAACCTGATCTCATTCACCGAAAATTATGATTTTGGTCTCATTCGATTCGGAATAGCATCTAGAATATTCTGTCAAAATTCCAAGAGGGGCTGAAAAAAAATGCAAAATTTATAAACAATTAAGTAAACATAAAAAGAAGGGTTTGGTTTTTTTTAATATTTCGAAAACTATTTGAGATAATCAAAATTTGAAAATAGATCCTTAAAAAGCAGGAAATTTCCTAAAAAAAATCCTAGATTTTGGAACCTTATCGATAATTCTTATAGCTTTAATAGAGCGGCAAAAGTAACGGTAAAAGCGCGTGGTTCGGGTTTCGCGTGATTTGCCGCATTCCGTCAACAAAAATAAATTAGCACAATTTGTTTAATTGTTTGTTATGCTTTTGTTAATTTGTTAATAGTCACCATTTTAATGTTAACATAAAAACACTAATTATTTCAAAACAAGAAATCTAGAAATTTTTATTATTCTTTTGAGCTAATCTTAAAAGGGCTTAGAAGAGATTGGAAAAATTCAACAATTTTGATTTTTCACTTTTTTATGAACAATCAAAGGCATTCATGAATATTTCATGTAAATAAAGCAATTAGGGTTTTTTCATCAATAAAAAATATTATTTAAATTGTATTAGTTAAAAATAAAAATATATATATTGTTATCTGGCTTCTAACAATAACAAAACAAAATAGCAACAATAATTGGATAAAAAAAATACCGTAATTGCTTTATTTACATGACTAATTTTGGAATGCCTTTGAATGTTAATAAAAAAGTGAAAAATAAATAATTTTAAATTTTTTCAACGCGGATCTCTTATAAAGCCTTTTAAGATTAGCTCAAAAGAATAATAAAAAAATCTGGATTTCTTGTTTTGAAATAATCAGCGTTTTATGTTAACATTAAAATGGTGACTATTAACAAATTAAGAAAAGCTTAATAATTAAACAAATTGTGATAATTTATTTTTGTTAACGGATTATTGTTTATTGATATGTCTTCTTAGTACCCAATTTTTTTTATTCCTTCATATTAATATTTAACCACTTAAAATATTTTTTGAGTTCACGTAGCAGATTGCGGAAAATCACGCGAAACCCGAATCACGCGTTTTTACCGTTACTTTCGCCGCTCAATTAAAGCTATAAGGATTATTGATAAGGTTCCAAGATCTAGGATTTTTTTTAGCAAATTTCCTGCTCTATATGGATCTATTTTCAAATTTTGATTATTTCAAATAGTTTTCGAAATATTAAAAAAAACCAAACCCTTCTTTTTATGTTTACTTAATTGTTTATAACTTTTGCATTTTTTTTTCAGCCCCTCTTGGAATTTTGATAGAATGTTCTAGATGGTATTCCGAATCGAATGAGACTAAAATCATAATTTTCGGTACATGCGATCAGGTTTTGACGAAAATGGCACTTGTTAACTAGAGTAACGAACATACAGGTGAAGCTAATAAAAAGCGTATAAAAAAGATTACAGCCGTAAATGAGTAAAATAGAGAATCAAGTTTTGCTTCCCGAATGTTTTGACTATTCGGATTCGAGTTGTGTAATGATGTAACCGGTTAATTTGGGTTTCAAAATCGTTTGTGTGTTAGTAGCCACTAATTACTGGTAACCTTTATTTTTTGGGTTACGTAAAAACCGTTCGCTTGTTTAACCGGTAAATAAAATAACGATATTATATTGAACGGTTTATAACCTAAATAAACAGGTATTTTCAAACCGGTTCCGAGCCCTGGTAATGTGCATTTCCGTGTATCTGTCCAGATCGGCCTGCGGTCAGTCCAACTAAATTGACCTCTTTATGGTCGTCAAGGTCTCCTTGACGACCTCTGTGGCTCAGTTGGTGGGCTGTTAGTAGCTCAAGCCGGGGTTCGCGGGTTCGAATCCCACCGACGGAACAAAAAGTTTTCAAAGTTCCTGGGTCATGGACGTGTATTAAATAAGTGTATCATATAATAAAAATCTTAAATTATGTGTATAGTATAAAAGTATTTTTATTTCTGTTGTCTGGTACCCGTAACACATTGTGTTAGGTAAGTACCTGAAGGACTTGACAAGTCCTTCAGGTACTTAGCACGGGGTCAGACTGACGTGGTGTGAAGCGTCCATAGATATGATTGTTATTGTTACCTTAAGAGTTTGAGTAGGCCTATTCCTGCCAATGCCCAATAACATTTCCGCTATCTCCCATAACTTGCAAACATTATTAAAAGTATCTTATTTCTTAAGAGTTCCCACGAAGGTGAACTTTGTAAGATATGAAAGTATAAGTAATCTCATTGTATAGTTTATGAAAGTTTTTCATATTTAAAGTGTAAAATATTTCTTACTTAATATAAACCTGAGTTTAGGTTTCGCACTGGTTTTGGTGATGGTGGCGGTTTCGCCGAAACCAGACAGGCTACGCAGTGTTAATTTCATAGTGCCCAAGTATGTGTGCACACAAAATCACAAAAAAATCTCTTTTTTCAGAAAAAAAAAACTGTTATTACGTCATTAAAGTAAAAAACAAAATGCGCAGTCATGTAGTGAGCTAGCAAAATGCACAAAAGATTTATTTTTACGTTAAAGACTTAATTACTTAATTTCCATACGCCACATCAAAGGCTTTTGAATCAAAGCCGCATATTTTACTTACATAAAAAAAGAAATGTTTGCGAAACGAAAATGCGTAAAGAGGTACACAAAATTTAAATTTTATGGTAAAAAGGTACCATGGCGCCTAAATACATATTCATGTTACCTTTACAGGATTAATTAAATTTGAAAAATATAACTTGATTACAACCTTGAAAATGTGTCGAGTTAAAAACTGGCTGGGACCGCATTTGCAAGTCCTCAGGTATTTTGGTGTCCCTGGTGTGGTCAACAGCTGTAGGTTTCCATCAAGTGCTTTGCTAGTTGCTTATATTTTATAAATAATATAAAATTAAGGAATTTAAAAACAACCTCCAATTAGGAAGTCTAATAACACCCCAGCAGACATAATATATCTGGAGTGTTGTTGTTTTTAACCCCCGACCAAAAAGGGGTGTTATGAGACTTACGAATTGGGGGCTGTTCTAAATTCATTAATTTTAATTCCTTAACTTTTCACACTTCCTTTTTTTCTTTAACTTTTCACTGTAACATGTCCTGATACGAGCTTGGCATTTTTCTACCCATGCCAAAAAAACACAACGCCGCTATAGAAGTTTTTAATCTTGCCCGGTTTGTAAGGTTTTTTGATAGTGGATGGTTTATCTATTCACTTGCCACTTCTGATTGGCCAATGCACAACAATAACTGTAGATCTACCAGGATCTGATGGCAAATTTTGATGACAGATTTTCAAAAAATATCCTTGATTATTGGTTAAATTTTTATATATTTTGCATATTTCACACACAGAATCAGCAGCTATAAGGACAAAAAAGGATCAAAATGCTTTATTCCAATTACCCCGGTATTGCTAGAGTCAATTTATTTTCTCACTTTTTGCCATCAGATTCTGGTAGACCTTTAAGTTCTCCAATTTGGCCGCATTACATTGGTACTCCATGTTATTTCAATAAATCTAGTAAGAAGAGGTACAACTGTGAAATACCTGAAATTCCCAAAACCGTAATATCGATTTAGCGTACTGCGTCACACGCAGAGTTACGCAGTAAGATTAACAAATGAATCGTGTGAAAAAGTTTGGACAATAAATTTGAAGCGAAGTCACAAAACTCCGTACACGTTAAATTTTATTGGCGCCTCTGGGCTTGGAGCTATTTAACTTTGGATATTATTAAAATGATCCCGAAGTTAGCGATCAAAGGAGGTATAATTCAGTGTGTGAATTTCACGTAAAGTTCGATTGTAATGGAATCGATAACTCCTGTACTAATAATTTCGATTGTGTTGCGAACTGAAAAATGTGTCAATAAAATATGACTATTTTAGATCCACCTACGGTCAAAACTCACCCGTTAGAATTAAAAATCGAATTGTCAGTTTTTAACTTAAAAAATCCAAAGTATACCTAAGTCTATCTATCGTTCTATCTTCAATTCTACAGGCTGTATCATAAGAACCGCTGTAGCTAGATTTCTGAAATTGATTTTTTTTTGCCTTTTTTGCTTCATATTATTATATAATGGCAATAGGTTCTTAAATTTTTCACAAAATCCTCAATTGTATATTTTGTACTTTAATTAAAGAAACTAATACAAAAAGGAATCCCTCCTTAAATCCATCCATACTAATATTATAAATGCAAAAGTGTTTCTGTCTGTCTGTTTATTACTTCTTCACGCATAAACCGCTGAACCGATTGTGCTGAAATTTACTACAGAGATACTTTGAGTCCCGGGAAAGGACAGAAGATACTTTTTATCCCGGAAAAATGTACGGTTCCCTCGCGAGAAACTAATTTTGGCGCAACGGAGTTGCAGGCATCATCTAGATTGTATATTATAAAAACACAATTTTTGTCCCATTTTTGCTCTAAAACAGTCTGCTTCGTGCATTATTTTTTTTACTTTTTTATGTTCATACATAAAAAAGTAAAAAAAATAATATACAAACTAGATGAATACCTGGATATGAATCCAGGTATTCTTTGGCTTGTGAATCGTATAATCGAATCAATAACTACCGTCATTTTGCCGGTTTGTTTGTACTGTATAATCTCATTACTGGCCAAATGTAATTTCGCCCCGACCCGAGTGTTGAATTTAATTTTTTGTACAAATGCTCCGAGTTGACTCCGTTAACGGAATATTTCACTTTTTACGCTGATGTGATTTTTATATTTAACAAAAATCTTTAAGGTCAGAAAACCAGGTCTCTTTAGCTCAGTAGTTTAAAGCTTAGTCCTCTAACGGAGGTCGTGGACTTAATTCCTGCGTTTGCAATGTTTATCGAAGTTTAGTATATTTTGTTGTTATAGCGGCACCGGAAATACACAATCTGTGAAAATTTCTGAACTCTAGCTATAGCGGTTCTTGAGATAGACGGACATCAAAGGCTCATGAATAGGGTCCCGTTTTTACCCTTTGGGTACGGAACCCTAAAAATGACCCATGCCTCGGATGGACGTGTAGAAAGTCAGTCGTGTGCCTGATCTCTCACCAGTCGTGTCAGCTATCCAAGTGTCCATCTCACAGGGTTGCGAGATAAATCGAGGAGAATTCTTATGTACTGCGCACACACTTGGGTACCATAAAATAACTCCTGAGTATGGAAAATTATTATTAAATTAATACTTGCTATTCAATGAACATAATATTGTAATATCATAAGTCATAACGTCACACGTAAAAATATATTGAGAACCGAGTTTTCTATTCTACCTACTACAAGTCTTCTATGATCAAAGCAGCCATTATAATATGACAATCCATCAATTGCACAAAATCAGAATGCATTTTATTAAGCTAGCAATAAAAGTTTATCCTTTGAAATATTGATTCCGCCATGTGAGAGTCGAGTGGTAAATCAGCTATATGGAATTCAGGCAATTACTTAAACGGATAAAGATAAAGCCCTTGCACACTGTATACAGTCATGTAAAAGGACAGAGTGTTTTGTAAGAAATGCTTAGTATGGTCAAAAAACAGTTTTAAAAAGTTACGATATAAGAAACTGTCAAATATACGTTTTTTTTTAATATAATATTATGACAATGTAGTGTGATACACGCTTTGATTAAAAAAACAACCGGTGACACTCCAGGAGTGCCAACAGAAGTGAAAACTTTAACTAAGTAGAAGCAGGTATTTATAAAAACGCAATATCCTGCACATTGAGAAGTTAATTAAAAATCAAGTAGGCATTACGTTATTACTGGAATCCATATACTATACCAATATTACAAATGCGAAATTGTGTCTGTCTCTCTGTCTGTCTATCTATTTGTCTGTTACTTCTCATACTCATACCGCTGAACCGATTTTGCTGTTTGCCGTTTGGTATGAAAATACTTTGAGTCCCGGAAAAGGACTTTTGGTACTTTTCATCTGGAAAAAATATACGTTTCCCACGAGATAAGCGATTTTTATAGCAACGGAGTTGCGGGTGTCATCTAGTAAACAGAAATAATGTTTATAATACAAGACGCAAAGTTATTTTATTTTTATTTATTTGGAAAACATACAGTGTTTATTTAATGTATAGAAGACTGTATAAAATCTAGACACCATTTACACGTTTTCACATTTAGAAACTAATTACGAAAGCTTACAAAAACTTACAAAGACTCACTTATAGAAAAATGATTGTTTATAAAAAGGTACAGTCATTTATAATTATTACAAATTTAGTAATAACTAATAAGAAATCAATAATTAATATTAAACGACAGTCAGAGAACACCGTCAAACCAATGCTTAGTTAATAAGTCTTTTTGTGCCGATAACCGTTGAGTTAAATATGTCTAAGTCAAAACGTTAAATTATTAAGGTTTCAATTCAAATGCGCTAATTTACTAATATTTTAATAGATATTGAGTATATTTTAGATTGCCGATCTAAGAATACATTTTTCAGTTACACCGGCGAGTGTACCAGCTCTCTTAGATTTCACATTAGAAATTAATATCGATTAAGCGATGCAGGTTTTCAGTTATTCCACGCTTATTTCATACACTGTGCAGTGCATTCAGAAAGTTAAATTGAAAATATTTATGCACAAGCAATTAGCATATTAATTAATGTATGAGTCAATTTTGAAAGGGTTATTAATTTTAGCCAAGTTTAATGAAATTTCAAACGAAAATGATGAATTAGCTTCACCTTTAGAGGAGACAAAAATTTTGGGTATATACTGGGGTATTATGTACAAGTAGGGTAGAATAAGTAGGTACATGACATTAGAAGTTAAGTAAATCCATACTGACTATATCAATATTATAAATGTGATATTGTCTGTCTGTCTCTCTGTTACCTATTCACGATCAAACCAGTGAACCAATTTTGGTGAAATTTGGTTTGGAGTACTTTGAGTCACAAACAATGGTCGCCGTCAGTCTTGAGTTGTAACAATTATTTACTATAATTCGTTTATCGCGCGGGAATCGTAAAATTTTCCGGAATAAAAAGTATCCTTATATCCTTCCCCGGACTCAAAATATATCCACACCAAATATCATCAAAATCTGTTCAGAGATTCAGGCGTGAAAAGATTACAGACTGATAGGTATTAACAACCGTCATCCGAATACCGTGGAGGCACCATACTGAATTTAAGGACTTTAGCATAAATATACTACCGCTTAAGTACATACCGCAATGCAGCCATATTAAAATCCATATCATACAGGTTCGCAGTTGTTATACCTCTCACAGGACCTCTATTGCGACGGCATAGGGCTCACAATGGAACCGTTGGAGTAGAATAGCCGTGCATTATCACCGCAACTCCGTGTCACTGTCGTTTTTGTTGCCAAAATATTTATGTACATTTAGGTTTTTGGCCGCAACGTGAGAGTAGATTGAATATTTTTGTCAGTTGTCTTTTCAATAGTAAAATCTATAAATAAGACTGCTAATGTCTTATTTTTGTATCAGATTTTTTTCCTAACGGCTGGATATACTTATTTTCCTACCCAAAATAATGTTATTGCAGACTCTATTGAAGCAACTGTGATCAGCGTGACAAACGTCTGAAAGATAAACTTCTAGCTTGTTTGGCAGTTTTTCCTTTAAGGCTCTCAAGCGTATTCCCACAACATTTACCGAAAAACAATGTATGGCAGATCGGCTAGCTAACTCTTTATAATATAGTCCGCGCGGAACTAGTTGGCCGCGCCTTAGGTATGTGAGCGGTGGGACGGAGAGGCGGGGGCGCTTGATTTTGACAGTTCTGGCTAGTTAAGACAAAAAGCACATGAGATTGCAATAGCAAGATAAGTCCGCCGATAAAAAGACAATCTAAGGAAATAATATTTAAAGTGCATAGGTTTTTAAAAAACGGAAAGCCGATGTCAATAATTTAGAATATAAAACTGATCAATTGTCTTTTATTTATTTTTTTCAATAATTAAATAATATTATTGTTCACGGTATCGCGAGATTGGTCGTCACTGTCTAATCTCATATGCGTTGCGAGCAGCAAGCAACCCGCCCCCGCACCCCCGTCCCTACCTAAGGCGCGGCCAACTAGTTCTGCGCGAACTATAGTACACTCGAGGAAGTTGATTCCTATGCAGGTAGCGGGTCAGCCCAATTTCGCGATTATGTTGGTCGGGAAAAAGAAAAGGACAGAATCGTATTTCTATACTTCTGTCCTAGTCGTTTTGTGTTTGCCAAAATAACAACACAGCGATCTCCTTAGCGACGATAAGTTTATTGGTCGCTATCTGTCGGTTCATCGGTTATACTCGTATGACACGACATAATCTTATTTTATTGGTCACTTTACTTTTACCATATACCGAGAAATATAAACATACGCCGGCTACTTAGCAACCGCCTTAGCAACGAAAGTTTTTACGTTTTGAAGGTTTAGACAGGATTATTAATTTAAGTTTTGCAAATATGGTTCTGATTTTTTTAGGTTCTCAACATGTTCTGAATTATTGGTGTGAACATTTATTTCCCCTATCTGAACTTAATATTATGCACTTCAAACGTGGCTTATCTAAGCATTTATGTGCTTCAAATCATCAACTAACCTAACTGTTCAAAATGTGCTATAAGAACAATGAAGTCATACACAGGTTATAATTAAGCAGATCAACCCAGTCTATATCAACAGCACACCCTCATTCTACAATCTTCGTTGATGGTCATGGTAAGAGTCGGAACACTAACGTAACGTTTTGTCTTCAAATTCGTTTCGTGTTGCTGATCGTTTTAAGATCCCAAAGATTTTTTAAATGACCAGAATTGTAAATTATTAAGTACTGTTTTACTGTGAAATAAAATATTGTCACTTTTTACTTGTGTTGTGATTTTTGTTAAAATATGTTCTTGTAGATTAGAAGAATCTTTAGAGCGTTTTACGTTCAGCAGTAGATAAAAATGGGTAGGTAGTAAGTTGCTTTGGAATAATAGCATTCTTAGATTAATCATTGTGGCCTGTGGGTGGGAGTTTTGGCCTGTGGGTTTAGTTTCATGTCATAATTATACGGATTCCGATAGGCTTCGAGGGAATACATTTTACAGTCTCTTATTTATAGAAATACCTAAATTACTTAAATTGCGACAATTTAAATTAAATTTTAGCCTAAAACACCGATTTCATTTTGTCCTATTTTGGATTGTCACAATTTAAGTAACTTTAAGTCTTTTCCATTGTTATGGTCCAAAAATACTATTAAAGCAAGGCAGGAGCAGTTCAAATCGCATCACTTCGTTTTGTGTTTTTGCCTTGGAGTTTCTATGAAAATGATCTTTAAGACGAGGTGAATAAGGTATGACCCTAATGACCACGTGTTACGGATCATTATTTGGTAGAACAACGAACTGAGTCAAGGACACGATATTACTAATTTAGTGTCAATTATTTCAAATTTTAAAATGAAAAATATCAAACAAGAAACAATGATTTCGAATGTAAGGACGAAGCCAGAGTCCCTCGAAATATTTACAAACGAGTGTCTATTCTAAAAGCTAATATTATTTAGGCTAATATTATTTAGGCCGACTACTTAAAGAGCTTCACTTAAGTTTTAACGGCCTCTGTAGTGTCCGGAAAACATCTAAATTCTAAGCTAACTAAAAGTTTCGGAGCTCTAAGTGAAGTATTCTGATACTTAATAATTATAAAAATGCGTAGTTTCTGAATCGGCCGAAAGTCTTGTCACTACTGGGCGCAGTGTAGCTTATTAGGTGCCATAAACGTATTTTTCAGATCTCGTGAACCTTATGCTGGCTTCTCACGGCGCGTAATTTGAACGAGCGAGCACGAGCCAATAGGTGAGTTCGCGCTACCCGTTCTCACGGCGCGTAATATCACGAGCCGCGCCGAGCCACGTCTTTGAAGTTATCGACATAAATCGGATCGGACGCGCCTGCTCGAGCCAGCCCGCGCCACCTTGAGCCACCCCCTACACACGGCGAGTGGCTAGAGCTGGCGCGGCGCGGCGCGTGATATTACGTACCGAAAGAAGTCAGCATTAGACTGCTGATAGAGTCGTTCCATCGGGGCAATCACGTCAAAATATTTTAAATAAGTAGATAAGACCTTTCCTTACTTCAATAATACCTATACCATGTAAGTTGACAAAATAGACATAATATTATAATTCTGTCTACTCTGCATCAAAATGTATCAATAAGCCTGTTCTGCAACGCGAGGTTGCCAGATTTACAAAGGAACGTCACAATATGTACCGTGTGGAGAGGCAACAGCGCGCTGCTCGCGAATTTTTTGAAACAATAATAATTTATTGCAAGTACGGATAGTCTCGATTCAATGTGTAAAGGTGCTCCCTCACCGGTAGCGTTTGCGTGTAATGTAACATATTTATAGATTCGCATGGGCGTAGCCAGGATTTTACAATTATAGGAGGGCAAATTAAGAAAATCCTAAACTTCAAATTCTAATTAAAACCGACTTCCAAGTGAAAACAATAACATTACTTATTCAAATAAATAGTATATTAAATAATTCTTACATCTTAGTACTCTAATATTTCGTACTTTTAATACTCTTAACTAATAATTCGTACTCTTTAGTCTCAACTATTTCTATAATATACACTCTTCATTACATAGAGAAATATAAGACAGTACTTCATTATTTTGAAGTCGATCGGTACCAGCTCAGAATCGTGAATTCTATGACAAAACATAATTAATTTTTGGGACTGGTACCGACTTTCACTCTTTTTAAAGCCTTATATTTTATAAGGCTTCCTGTATAAAGACTGTGTTTTGCTTAGTGATGATGATGATGGATGTAATTTGCATAGTATGTAAGTACCTAGTATAAATTATTTCAGTTATTAAAACAGCGCCCCAACCCCCATACTTGTATCTTTAATTATATAAACGAACTTGTGTCTAAGGTGGAGAATTCACTGGAGAAGGTCTACGAATGGGGTGGACGTAACTTGGTCCAATTCAACCCCCCAAGACACAAGTCTGCGCGTTCACCACTAAAAAGTCACCAATAGTCGTATATCCTCGTTTAGAGGGCACATCTTTAATCATCTCCCCTAGCATTCAAATACTTGGCGTTAACATATCGAGCGAAGTCCAGTTTCAATACCATCTCGAGGGTACGGCCAAGTTAGCCTCGAAGAAGCTTGGTGTTCTGAACAGAGCGAGACAGTTCTTCAGTCCGTACCAGTGCCTACAACTCTACAAGGTGCAGGTTCGGCCTCATATGGAATATTGTTCTCATCTCTGGGCATGGGCGTCAAAATACCAACTGCTCCCTCTGGATCGTATCCAACGAAGAGCCGCTCGAATTGTTGACTGCCATAGTGTTTCAAACAGCTTGAACCCCCTGGAATTACGCCGAGATGTAGCTTCACTCTGCATCCTCTATCGGCTGTATCACGGGGAGTGCTCTGAGGAATTGTTCGGAATCATACCACCTGCAACTTTTCGCCATCGTCCCACGCGAAAAATATACCATACTCATCACCTTGATGAGTGGCAGTCTTCCACCGTGCGTTTCTCGCGTAACTTTCTGCCGCGCACTGTAAAACTCTGGTACAAACTGTCACCAGCAGTATTTCCGGACCTACACGACCTACAAACCTTTAAGAAAAGAGCGTATTCCCATTTCCCTGTTAAAAGACCGGCAACGCACCTGCAGCTCTTTTGATGTTGCGAGTGTCCATGGGCGACGGTAGTTGCTTTCCATCAGGTGATCCATTTGCTCGTTTGCCCCCATTTTATTTCATAAAAAAAATTGAATCCGGTTCTCTTAGTATTTTCGGAACCATCTAGCATACCTTGGTGCAAAATTTTACTTTTTGGTAGCATATAATATATGCTTGGGTTACTTCTCATAAAGCCAAAATCGCCCTCTTGTGCTTTCATAAATTTTTGAGAAGTTACCTCGATTACTCATGAAATTAACTTTAATACGTGGTAATAAAGGTTGACCTTATTGACCACATCTTAAAGATCATTTTCACAGATACTCCGAGGCGTACTTAGGTGACATACAGGCGAAAAAGATCATCGAGCCATAAGTCCGCGTACTTCTACGCACGTCTGTCACCCCTTTTACACCCCTTTTAGGGTTCTGTAATTAACAAGACGTCCTCGTTGACTATGGAACCCTAAAACATCTAACCAGCTGATTTTTTTGTATACTGAGAGGTATACAAAAAACTAGCTACTATAGTTATATAATTTAACAATAACATTTTCCTACAAATAGAACAATCATATTTTAGAACCATCAAATCGAAATACTTATTAACTTTCGAGAATTTTTGCTCAGGAAATTGTTGTTCGTCTAATCAAAAAAAAAAAAGAAGCTACTCACTAATCACTATGCTACTCACGAAAAATTTTCTTGATAGCAATCAATATCCTAGGCCCTAGGGAATCTGAACCTACTACTTACTATTCATTTTTATGTTTTGCGTAATGTAATAAAAACGCTCTAGAATTACAGATCAACATCTTTCTAATCTACAAGAAACCATAAAAATCAGAACACACTTGTATAATATCGTGATAAATAATAACGCTCAAATAAAATATTTGAGCGTTAAAACAATATCGAAAAACGTAAAACTTATAAAATCATTATGAACTCTTAGGTATTCTTCTTGAGGTATTATTATGAACTCTGGGTTGTTATAATAATCAGCAATGAGAATATAATTCAAAAACATAACTTAAATTTTACTTAATCCTTCGGGGTAGCCTTTTCCAACTAACCAACTCATGATAATATTTATTGACGAAGATATTGGGAGTAGAATTAGGTTGGCCAGTTTGATCTGCTCAACGATTTGCTGTTAATAAGTCCATTGTTTTGTTGCACATATTGGATGGGTTATAATGTTTCAATAAACACATTTTATATAATATTAAGTATATATAGTATTTAATAATTTTTTCAAAGATTGTTCGGATGAGAAAAATAAAATAGTATATTACTTATTTAAATCAATTCCCAATATTTGCAAAACATTTTTGAAGATGACCGTGTCAAAAACTTCAAAATGTAAATACTTTCGTTGCTAAGGCGGTCGCTAAGTAGATTATATTTTGTCAAAAGCAATGCGACCAATAAAATACGATTCTATCGTGAACGAGCATAGCCGACAGATAGCGACCAATAAATCTATCGTTGCCAAAGAGATCGCAATGTTGATATTTTGGTAAACACAAAATGACCAAGATGGAAATATAGAAATACGATTCTGTCCTGTTCTTTTTCCCGGCCAACACTGACCACTGACCAGTTTAAGTTGACCCGCGACATGCATTAGAATCAACTTCCTCGAGTGTACCTATACTAGTAACACTTCCATGATCCAGTGAGATTAGAGAGTGGCTCTTAATTTGAAGGTCGTCGGTTCGATTACCACGTTGGAAACATGTTATTTCCAAGTTTGGTTAGGGCACCGCAGGCTGATCCCCTGATTGTCTGACAAGTAAGATGATGCGTCGGATGGGCATGTAAAAAGTCGGTTCCGCGCCTTATCTATTAGCTTTGTCCACACTGGGCCTTTTTTTGTTCATCAAGGGCATGCGTTACAGCGCAGTCAACAGCGAACGTGAGGCATGCCCGTGATGCGCGTTGAAATCGTAGCGCTCGCTATGACACTTTTCTTTCAACGCGGGTGGATTTTGACGCATTCAATTATTGAATATGGCAAACGAAAGTTGAATAAAAAGAAGATGACGAAAATTGAAGATGAAATTGCATAATGTGGACAAAGCTATTGCTAGTCGTATCGGTTTTTACATCCCACTGGGTTATGAAAGTAAAAGAAGAGAAAGTGCTCTTGTGTACTGCGCACACACTTGGGCACTATAAAATTATTATAGTACTAAAATACAATTCAATATCTTAAAAGCTTTTCCACAGCATCAAAATCTTTCCCAACGAGTTACACTTTCAATCGATTTTAAAACGTTATAAGTTATGCATTATCTGATAAGTTATGTGTTGACGTGAGGCAGCTATATTATGAAATATGATACATCGTATACCCTCGTCAGAAATATCCTGAAATATGTATGCCCAAATATTAATTGGGACTAGTATTGTTTCGAAAATAGCAGAAGGGTTTTTGATCAATAATTAATAATTGTATCATCTTTAACAGATAAACTTTGTTACAATACGAATCAAACGATAGTTGAATGAACGGTTATTGAATTGAAAACTTAGTGGTGTTGCGCACTTTTTGGGATAATTCAAAAATATTAGGTTCATATCTTGACGCAGGTTCATGAGCTGATCGAAATTCGTAACATGGAGGGAGAGTCTCACCTCACCATCAGCTAAGAGGAAGAAGAAATACATAGCCTATAATCAGCGTCTGGACAAATGTGCCCAAAAATGTGTATGTATGTATGTGTGTATGTTTTTATGTTTGTGTTCGCATATCTTCGGAACTACAAGTCTAATTTAAGTGATTCTTTTTTTGTTGTATTGTTCAACTTAGGAAATACTGAAAGTTTACTTAAAATTGTTTCCTAGTTTTCACGATAGGGAATTTTAATTCTTAATAACGTACAATTTTGAAGTCGGTTTATTTTAATTAAATAAGTCAAGTAGTTTTTTATCACTTCACCAATGACTATCAAACTTAGCGCGAATATTTTAGATGCACTTTTCTTCCTTAATGCAACAGAAGAAGACACTTTGCGAATCATCTAGCAATTCCTCGAGCTTTTAAGCCCAAATGTGATAGAGTTACCGTTGAAAACAAGGACGGCGCTAGCGCCAAAATGTAATATTCCTCATCTAAAACTCTTCTTGAATTTCCTTAAAACAATTTACCCGTAACTTTGTTTATTGATGGATTGAAACTAGCACCTATCACCGCTGAATAGAGTGCAGTTTGCGATGCATCGAAGTCTCATTTCAGTTAAGACGTATTTGTCAACTGTAACGTTATGTAGTGGTTAGGAACGTGTTTGACGTGCAAAATGTGTGGTCTAGATCATAACCTCCAGAGATAAGATTCCATCTTCATCATAAATTACATATTTTTTGCTACGAAATGTGGAACTTTTTCAAATACATTTAATGAATGACCAGTTTTTCTTGTTCTATGCCCGCGGTAATTAATTTATGGAAAGACAGTAGTGGGGAAAAGTAGTGCATAGTGTATACCTTATCTATTCACTACTTTCTACTTGAATAAGTAACAATACACACACTTAGTTTAAAATAGAGTTACTATCACTGACCTAAAAAGAAGAAGTATGAGGTGGGTCTGCAAATCTTTGTGTGTATTTTTACGAAACAATGAGCTATTTAAAAACTTACCTTGAGCCACCACCAAGCACCATCGCAAGGCACCATCAGAAAAAAACAAAGATCGATTTTTTAATTCCTTCCGTTTAATGACTGAATGGATGTGAGAAAAAAAGTTAATTAAAATCGGCCATTTTTAAATGATCCATTATTGGCGATCCTTTTTTAATTAACTGCCCAATTGTCAATTCCCTTGCCCACTTTTATGTGGAAATGGGGCAAATTATTGGGGGAAATTAATGGAAAATATTAAAAGGGTCAAAAGCCCTGGCTTAAGGTTAGTACAGCCACATATTCTGCGGGTTTGGCTTGCCTATATAATAGGTATCTTTATATTAATAGGTGGGCGAAAAACTTTGGATGCCTTTTGACAAAAAATGCGGAAACGTAGGTGATTTAAATTTTGCACAGTTATAGTTTATATGGTGAAGGAGTGCATGGAGCTAATATTGTTTTTAAATTATGTTTTTATCATTTTTTTTAACAAATAAAACATTACACACACTAGGAGATTTTGATTGAAAAGCCTATACACACGAATTGTACTCTAAAGGTACAATTCCGTGCATCGCGATCGATCGCGGTCGCGCACGACCTACGACTGTCGTCGGACGCTCGCGACCATAGTCAACGTATAAAAATGTATGGCACCGCTTCCGAGGCCCGCGACTGACGCGCGCGGCCTACGACTGTCGTAAACCGCGCGCGATCGTGTCTTGAAGTTATGACAGTCGCGCACGACCGACGACAGTCGTAGGCCCCGTGCGACCGTATCAAAGTTATATGGCACGGTCGCGCGCGGCTTACGACAGTCGTAGGCCGTGCGCGTCAGTCGCGGGCCTCGGACGCGGTGCCATACATTTTCATACGTTGACTATGGTCGCGAGCGTCCGACGACAGTCGTAGGTCGTGCGCGACCGCGATCGATCGCGATGCACGGAATTGTACCTTTATATTTATGGTTGAAGTCTGTCGTCAAATTGAAAATAGATTTAGTTTTTTTTTTGTATTGAATCTTAAATACTGTTAGACAATAATTATTATTATTATAATATGGCCAGTCTGACATCATTTGACTTTATTAATCTGAGACTGTCGCAGGAATCATATTGTCTAAAAAATAAAAGCGTTGAAATTTGAAACTTATAATTCAATTCATTCCAACATCATAGAATCGTGAACTTTAGAAAAAAAGAGGGGAGGCCTTTGCCTAGCAGTGGGACACTGTAGGCTGATAATAGTAATAATAATAATTTATTTTTTTATTTGAGGTTGAATTACGACCATTGGGCGATCTCTAGTACCAATCAATGTAGCCCGCAACTTGGTTTCTCCGAAAATCGTTTGTCACAAAATTACCCTATTAGATATAAAAAACTAGCCCATGTCCGTTCCTTGATAATGTTTTTACACACCGAAATTCATCAAAATGGATTCAGCGGTAAAGGGCTAAAGGCGTAAAGAGCAAACACACACTGATAAATTTGGAATTTTCCTATGTAAAAGATGTTCATTTATTAATTATTATTAAATGGCGCCCAAAACTCGTTTATCGCGAAGGACCGCACATTTTTCCGGGATAAAAATTATCCTACAGATACCAGGTATGCAGCCGGGACTTAGTGTTTCTGCATACCAAATTTCAGCAAAATCGGTTCAGCGGTTAGGGCGTGAAGAGGTAACAGACAGACAGACAGACAGATAGACACACTTTCGCATTTATAATATAAGTATGAATTATTGCACAATTGTATTGACAATATTGCAATATATCAATGCAATGATAAATTCAATATAAAATACAATAAAGCGGGCCGGGAATTCCACATTATAATATCAAACGTTTTACATTGAATATTGCTCAGAATACACAGAATATTGATGCCCAATCATGTGTAGTATAAAATTGTATAAAGAAATAAAAATTGATATACTATAATCAAAATAACTGGGCGCTGAAATTCACACCAAAAACAAAATAGGTAGTCGTATTTTCATACGAATTTTTACCGTTTGGACGTTGGCTATTCAAAAAATAAATAGGAATTCGCATTAACGGCGTAATTTACGTATGTATGAACTGGTTTGTAATACCTCGATCGTGGGAATCGCAGACACAATAGATTTTCAATTGCTATGCGACAGCCGGGTACTGCTTGGGGATTGACTGATCGCAGTGAGCCGAACTTTTGTGACAAGCACGAGGTGTGTCATGAAAGTGATTTGATCAGCCTCCCGTATATGGGTGCTTAAGAGATCAAAACATATAATAGACTGCTTCCGTTAAAAATATACGCGACGGATCAAAAGGATCCCTCGCAAATAAGTGAAGATATTATAATATTTTACTAGATGACGCCCGCAACTCCGTTGCGCTAGAATTCGTTTGTTGCGCGGGAACCGTACATTTCACCGAAATAAAAAGTATCATTTGTCCTTTCCCGGGACTCAAATTATCTCCATACCATATTTCAGCTAAATTGGTTCAGAAGTTTAAGGCCCAGTATTCCCAGAAGCGGACGATTTTCAAGATTCAAGTGACAAGGAGACATAAAAATATTGTAATTTAAATTCTGCAAAGAATATATTATGTGTTAGTTAAGGATCTAACACAGTGGCATTGTGGAATTTATATTTCATAACACAATATCATGAACTTCACTCGATAGAAAAAAAATCCCGAAGTTACCTCTTCTTTTAACGAAATTTCCATACTATGTCCAAATTACTTGAAATTTTCAGGTAATTTTTGTACTGAACGAAAGACAAAGAATATATCTAGGGATTCTCGTTTTTTCGTCTCGATTGAATTATGTAATAAATAACGACGATGAAAAACTATAAAATTGCAGGTGAAAAGGCTTTCAGTCGCGCTCAGGAGCTCATGCAATTTTATAGTTTTTTGATCGTCGTTATTTTATACACAATTCAATCGAGTCAAAAAAAACGAGATAGGCCTGGAGATAGTGACACAAAATTCTTGGTCATTTGTGCCAGTATGGCGGTTTTGTAGGGGTATAATTACGTAAAGGCAAAAAGGAAAATGATGGTCATAGCGCTCGCACTGGCAGCCCAAACGCGTGGGCGTTAATCGAACGTGTCGGAAAAATAACGAGTGTCGAACGATTTGTTCCACAAAAATGCTTGTATTTTCAGATAGTCGAAAAAAAATAAGTAGGCGAAAGCGTAATGCCATACTTGTCGGGTGCGGCTTACAGCCCGCCATACCGACGCGAATACGTTAATTTTAATAAAAAAATTGAACCATTTGTGCCAGGCTAATTTTTGCATAGCTAATCATCGTCGAGTAGCCATTCACGAAAATCACCTTGCCATACTTTTCCGACAGCTCCGAATGGTCGCCATACCACTGCAAAAGTGTAAGTTTTTTTTTCGCCAAACGATTTGTACCAAAATTAAATGTTATGTATGGCATTTAAATTTTTGGAAAGTATTTGAGAAATTATGACCGTTATTATTTTTCCCATACTTCTAGTAGGGGGAAAAAGTGCTGCCATACTTGAAATACTTATTTATTTGACACGTTTTAAAAATACGACTATAAAATACGTAAAATCATTTTTTACATCATGGCATCATTGTATTCTCGTCATTTGACAATTGTACCAAAAAAAATTAATACAGATTGTAACCATGGGCCGGGATGACTATCGGACTTGAGCAAAAAAGTGATAAAAATTGGACGATTTGTACCAGTATGGCATTTGGATTTTTGGAAATTATACGATTCAATGTGACCATTATTATATTTGCCATACTTGTAGTAGACGGAAAAAGTGGCGCCATACTTGAAAAATCGTTTGAAATTACGAATAAAATCTTAGGATTTTGAAATAATATTGTTCATATTCGCCGCCTCCCACAGGTATGGCATTATCAAACTCCTATTTATGATCATACAGGGAACTATTAAAAAAAGTTTCAGGGTGGTACAAATCGTTTGGCGAAAAAAAAAACTTACACCTTTGCAGTCGTGTGGTGGCTATTGGGAGCTGTCGGAAAAGTATGGCAAGGTGATTTTCGTGAATGGCTACTCGACGATGATTAGCTATGCAAAAATTAGCCTGGTACAAATGGTTCAATTTTTTTATTAAAATTAACGTATTCGCGTCGGTATGGCGGGCTGTAAGCCGCACCCGACAAGTATGGCATTACGCTTTCGCCTACTTATTTTTTTTCGACTATCTGAAAATACAAGCATTTTTGTGGAACAAATCGTTCGACACTCGTTATTTTTCCGACACGTTCGATTAACGCCCACGCTTTTGGGCTGCCAGTGCGAGCGCTATGACCGTCATTTTCCTTTTTGCCTTTACGTAATTATACCCCTGTAAAACCGCCATACTGGCACAAATGACCAAGAATTTTGTGTCACTATCTCCAGGCCTAAGAATCCCTAGATAATAATATATTCTTTGTCTTTCGTTCAGTACAAAAATTACCTGAAAATTCCAAGTAATTTGAACATAGTATGGCAATTTCGTTAAAAGAAGAGGTAACTTCGGGATTTTTTTTCTATCGAGTGAAGTTTATGATATTGTGTAATGGAATATAAATTCAAATGTGTTAGATCCTTAACTAACACATTTTTTTTTCCAGAACTTAAATTACTATATTTTTATGTCTCCTTGTCACTTTTAAATCTTGAAAATCGTCCCCTTCGGGGAATACAAGGCCTTAAGCCTGAAGAGGTAACAGTCAGAAAGAAAAACATTTTCACCACTTCTGTGGCTTAATTGGTTGAGTGTGTGGCAGCTCAAGCCGGGGGTCGCGGGTTCGAATCTCGCCGACGGAACAAAAAATATTCAATGTTCCCGGGTCTGGATGTGTATTAGGTAAATATGTGTATGATATAATAAAAAACTTAAACATATTATGAATAGTTAAAAGTATTAAATATATTTCCGTTGTCTGGTAAGTACCTGTAACACAAGTACCCTTCAGGTACTAAGCACAGGGCCAGACTGACGTGGTGTGAAGCGTCCATAGATATTATTATACTATAAAGGCACACTTTCGCATTTATAAGATCAGTATGGATGTTGGTTTTTCATTAAAATAATCCTTTTGTTTTTTAATTACAAGTCCAAGTCGACGTCGTTTCAGATCCAAGAGGTCCAGATTAAAAGCCGACGTCCTGGCCAGACAACACGAATTCTCTTCATAAAATTTGTTTTATACGTAGGTCGATACGAGGTTTTAGATTCTGGAAGATATAGGTCTGGTACAAAAAAAAATATTTTCATTCATACTAGTAGCAGTTTATTTAAAGAAACCGGTGTCACCAAAACCAACCAAATAAAAAAAATGTGTTTGACATATTCTTTTTTTTATAAAATTGCGGGGCAAACGAGCAAACGGGTCACCTGATGGAAAGCAACTGCCGTCCCCCATGGACACTCGCAACATTAGAAGAGCTGCAGTCTGCAGATACGTTGCCGGCCTATTCAAACAAAATTAAATTACAGACCATTTGAGCTCTACTTAATCTGTTCAACCACATACCAAAACACAAACATCGCAAAATCCAGTTATAATTATAATTATATTTAGACAAAAAGTATACATTTGGCAAACGTCGTTCATTAAATAGACAAAGAGCTGGCAACTCCCGGCGGCCCAAACGCGACGCAACACTCATTCCTCTACATTTACAAAATAAACTTTTGTACGCGCCAGCGTTATACTTTTATAGTACAGGAGCTGGGCTTTTATTACTCGCCTGCATTGAAATACAATATAATAGAACAATAAGTCTCATACATTTGACCTCTCAAATATGGCTCCATCAACCTTATGACAGCAAAAACTCTGTTACCTATTCGGGTATCACAAACAGCTGAAATTACGCAAAAGAGTTTTCTCGGTGCCATTTTTTAAATCCATTACTCTTCCAGAGTGAGTATTTCGATGCTCATCTGATATAGGAAACGGTGTCTAATAAATTTTGTCAAAATTTGTGTGTTTACGTACATTTTTACGGTGTTTCTTTATGTCATGCTCCCCTCTATTGTGTTGCAGATTTTTATTAAACAGGATATTTTTGATATTATATTGTGTATTTTCGTATTTTTATTACCGTAAGTATATTGTTACAACTACTTTAACTCCTAATTTTGTTGCTTTAATATAAAGATAAAATAAATTATAAGTTTTGACGCTTTCTTGTAAAAATATTTTGAAAAAAAATTGGTAAAGATTTTGAAAAAAAATTTAAAAAAACTCGGTAATAATAACTTAAAATAATTAATTTAAATTTAGAATTTACAACTACTTACGTGTTTTTAAGGTTCCGTTCTTTCAATAGATTTCAATTTAAAATCATTTTGGCCAAAACGCGTTAATACTAGGCATAGGCATAAACGCTGTCGATAAAAATAAAACCTCCTGATTTAAAAGTCGGTTAAGACAAAACTACTATTGTAATCGTGTGATAGGGTCACGGTAACGTTTCCGTCACGGTAATACTTTAGATAAACAGTTCGCAGAAATCGGTATTTATGGGGTAACGTGCTCAACCATTACTCTGTGACCTTTTTGGCGTCGTAAATTCACTTTCATTACATATTTTAGTATGTGATTTTTATCAATTAATGTATTATTAGACTTGTTTTTGTTTATTCGGTCTGAAATTTTATCTGATGTGTAAATAATGAATCCTCAGTTGATCGCGTGGGGTCTTTAAAAACCCTGAGTTTGCGAAAACGAAAAAAAAAACTATGTTATTTAATTGAATTGTAGAAAATTATTTACATAACTCTTTAATCCTTCGATCGCGCATTCTTGGAAATCTATTGTTATTCTATTGCTGTCGAGATCACCGGTGCTCTTATGGGGCTTGATAGGTTAATAATATTTCAATTTAAACGCAATAAAATTCTAAGTACAGAACATGACGTGTTCATTTACATCCGGGGTTTTTAAAGACCCCGGTAACTGATAGTGTTCCTAAATTTTGAAATCTCTATAGACTTTTTTATCGAAATCGATACCGTATTAGAATAAAAAGACGTCATGTTAAAGTAACGCTTCACTGCCGCTGTGCCTTCCAATCAATATTATCTCTTTCCTGGCCCTCTCAAAGGCTTTTAGAATCGACTTTAAAACGTCAACATAATTCGTGCTCGGCTCCTGACCTATAAATAAGATATCTAGTTCAGTATACATAATTCAGAACGCGTTGTACAGCACACGACTGCAATGCAGTTGGGTAAATAAATACCTTTGAGTTTCCTTTAATTCTGTGTTACTCTGTTAATTGCGGTGAATTGAGACAGATCGGTTTTTGCTTTAGTGAAATGGAAATTTTAAATTTAGCGGCGTTATGCATTTTTAGGATGGATAAAAATGGTAAAAGACTTTCAGTGTGGCGTAGGAGAATTGCAGTAAAAATGTCTGAACTGGCTGTTTTTTTTTAGTTATGACTTATTAGAAGGTCATAATCATGTAGTTGCTTTCCATCAGGTGACCCGTTTGCTCGTTTGCCCCCTTATTTTATATAAAATTTAAAAAAAAGGGTTGCACTGACAATCCGCTCAGTGCTGAATTTTCGTCTAGTATGTATTTCATGAAAAAAATGTAAGTGACTGCCAGTAATTTTATCGGTCCAATATTTTAATTAAAATTTTTAACGGAGAGAAAGTAAAGGTTCACTTCTATCATATACTTATTTTTATCTCTCCAATCTTTGCATTCGAGATTTATATCTTACTTTACGATATACGTAATGCACACATTTACAAGAAGATATTAATTCTTGATAAATTGTAATTTAGATTAATTAAATAACTTTTATTTTTTTAGTTAGATAAGTACAAACCAAACTCTGAATTCAAATAAAAAAGTTTACAACTCATTCAACGCCAGGAACGCATAAAAACGACAATCAAGTGACACTGGCCAACGAGTCAAAAGATTCCAAGTTTTGTTCGGTTTAACTCCGAGTCGGTTTATGTCCATATTATTATAAAACTTTCCTTCAGTAACGATAAAGTGAGTTTTTGTCATCGACGTACTATCCATGGATATCGCATCGAATAAAAACTTAAAATATATCTCAAGATAAGAAATCTACCGATGCTATGAAAGGTTTATATAGCACAATTATCAAATGTTTATATTACTCGTATGTTTACGCTAATACATATTATTAATTTTAGTGCATCTGCGGATTTTGTCGTAGAGCACTTCTCTTATTCTTGACGTTTTAGCTGCTTTCCTGCAGTTGCGGTCACATGTGTAACAAGTAGACCAAAAATCCAAAAAAAAATCTTTAAAAATGCCTAAAACCGTTTTAAGTTCATACACGTTTTAAATATAAGTGTATACGATACATTTCATGTTTTGTGACTTACACGAAAATATGCCAAAGAAAATTTAAGTGTTTAAGTTCTCCAATAAGTACATTATTTAAAAGACACGTTTTATTAGCCTATGTAATATTATGACATTTTTTGTTAATACAGCTACTTGGAATGCTTTTATTGCCTCCTAGTTCTTGTGACATTAAAATTATTAAGTCAGTATGAAACCTTGTTGGTGAAAAAACCTTGTTGAAATTTAATAGATGGGTGCGACATGCGACTTCCCTTGTATAATGGATATCTACGCTTTCTGACAAAAATACTATATATCCTTAAGACGATTTTAACGGGGCCAGAGCCTTAGGGAGTCGTGGTTTTGGCGTCCCCTTCTTTTGAATCTCGGTTCTTTCCACGAGCCTCTTAATATTTCATGAGTCTCTAATCGTTAAATGTACTAGTTTCACATTAAGTTTAGTGGAGTTTTGAAACTAAATTGATGTCACTTTTTGGTATTCGTAGTCGCTACTACGTTTGTATTTACGTAGTATATAAAACAAAACAAGGTTTTTGCATCCATTGTGGATGATTTATATAGTGTTTCCGAACGAAGTAACCACTCAAATACTGTAGTGGCTGGGAATACTGCGTCCTGTCCAAGCACATACGGCATTCTCGCAACATAGTCGGCCTAGTCCAGAGGAATAAGCAATGCTTACTTACTATAATAGTAGGTGAATTTACAAGTGAACTTTTGTCTGCATAAGTGTCCACGTAAATTCATTATTCGCACTCACTCACTGCAAACTTCACAAACAGACTACAAGTATAACTAAACTCTCTGCCACACTTTACGCACCTATCTTAACTATATCTTCTTCTTATATCTTATATATTTTATATATTTGGATTATATTAATGGATAATATTAATGGATTTTCAAATGTGTTAGTCGCGCTAAAACTCGAAAATGGCTGGACGGATTGGGCTAATTTTAGTCTTAAAATATTTGTAGAAGTCCAGGGAAGGTTTTAAAGTGACACGAAGTTCACCGGGACAGCTAGTCTTATATTTAAAAATGGATTTTCAAATGTGTTAGTCGCGCTAAAACTCGAAAACGGCTGAACGGGTTGGGCTGAATTTAGTCTTAAAATATTCGTAGAAGTCCAGGGAAGGTTTTAAAGTGACCAGAAGTTCACCGGGACAGCTAGTCTTATATATAAAAATGGATTTTCAAATGTGTTAGTCGCGCTAAAACTCGAAAACGGCTGAACGGGTTGGGCTGATTTTAGTCTTAAAATATTCGTAGAAGTCCAGGGAAGGTTTTAAAGTGACACGAATTTCACCGGGACAGCTAGTGTTATATATAAAAATGGATTTTCAAATGTGTTAGTCGCGCTAAAACTCGAAACCGGCTGAACGGATTGGGCTGATTTTAGTCTTAAATATTCGTAGAAGTCCAGGGAAGGTTTTAAAGTGACACGAAGTTCACCGGGACAGCTAGTGTATATATAAAACTCAAAGGTGACTGACTGACATGGTGATCTATCAAGGCCCAGCCCAAACCACTGGACGGATCAGGCTGAAATTTGGCATGCAGGTAGATGTTATGACGTAGGCATCCGCTAAGAAAGGATTTTGATCAATTCTACCCCCAAGGGGTTAAAATGGGGGATGAAAGTTTGTATATAATAATACTTCATCACGCAAGCGAAGCCGCGGGCAAAAGCTCGTTACTGTATATGAGACATGATCCTGAAAATAATATTCACTTTTAGATGCAATAAAAATTGATATTAGTTTCTTGTAAGTTGTGTGTGTGAGATAACGGTGGGCTTACGAGGGTTTCATGTAAACCGGCGTCATAAACAGTACCCTTATTCTTCTATCATGGAGTAATTTCGTTCTTAGTTCAATCCAGTAAGTTTCCTATCAAAATTTTATATAGCAATACGTCAAAAAAGGTTTCGTAGTTCATGACAATAGGAAATATTGCGCTAGATCGGAGCGGAGGGCGCGACTAGCACGGTAAGTAATTCAACCAAAATCCAACATGTTGCACACGCCATATTAAAAAAAAATCTCGGAAATATTGTCAAACGTCGAAAAAAACTTTTTTTACTGTAAGAGTCTAGCGTGATAATATTGCAGAATTAATATTTTATTTACTTATTTATCCTATTCATGAAAATACCACTTTGTAGTTTGACGGATCTGGCTGGATTGAACAAACAAGAAATGAAGCAGTATTAATTTTGCACTAAAACCGGAGAATCAGGTGCAGATATTACAGCTAAAAGCAAAAATGCCTATCATGTAACAACTAACGCACTCTGTTAGCGAAACTCTTGAACCATAACACCCCTCTTTTTGGTCGGGGGTTAACAAAATGAAAGGACAACGCGCGTGCGTATTGCCCATCGATCTGAAATAAATAATGTATTCGAAATTCAAAAACAAATGAGCTAAAATTGAAAATATGTAGAAAATAAATTGATAATAATAATAATGAACAAAATAAAAATAATTTTACGGTATTTTTCGGAATTTTTAATACGATATCTCCATAAATTTTTCTCAAGAAACATAATATGTTTTAAATTTCAATTATCCTGTCTTTCCGTAACATACCTAAACATTATGACTCAGATTTTACTATATTTAACAGAAAAAAAATATTTTAGTTTTACGCGATCAGAATACAGCAGAATGAATTCCGATTCTGCGCAAGTCACGCGTTGAAAATGCCTCATCCCACCAGTAGAGGCGCTTTACGCGCATGGACAGGGTGTATGTCAAATTAAAAATACCAATATCGTCCTTATTTTATCGAATTTTAAACCGTAAAATAGACTCGCGAGTACACAAAAACTTTAATTTGTTACTTGAATAAGCAACATGTCGTTTCTGTTGATTTTGATGCTGTTCGGAGTGTGTACCTGTAACCCAGATGCCAAGAGACTGTACGATGATCTGTTGAGTAATTACAATAGACTTATACGGCCGGTGGATAAGAATAACAACACGGTTTTGGTCAAACTTGGCTTGAGGCTATCCCAGCTGATTGATTTGGTAAGTTGATTAGATAGTAATTATAATTATTATTGGTAGTCATTTTATGTCACCTCAATATTATTATGATACTTACCTGAGCTGATACTCCGATTATTTACTACTAATATAATAAAACTACACAAATGTAGAGCAGACTGCAGGAAAGGGCATATACTACACTTTTGCAGGAACATGTATGGTTCCCGTGTTCCCATTTAGTGCAAGTGAAGCCGTAAAGAAGATTTAGTTTATTATAATAATATAAATATTCATATTATTTTTTAAATATTCGAGATGAACAATATATTTTTGGGCAATTTAGTACTGACTTGAATAGTGTATTTTGTTGTCTTGATATTTTAATAATATTTGTTTTCTATATTAAACGTCCAGTATGAGACGGCAATAGTTTGATGATGATGATGATAATGACGTATATGACGATTTTCATATTATAATAGAGACCTCTGTTACAAGATTATTGATCTTGTTACGTCATAGATTAAGTAGCCTTATAATTTATAAGCATTTGTAACATTCACAAAAATAGCGTAAGTTTCACGCGCGTAAAGAGTCTATCTAGCTGTAACTTTTACAAAGCTAGCGTAACTATCATGCGCCTAAAGAGCCTTGTGTAGCTGTAACATTTACAAAGGTAGCGTAACTATCACGCGCCTAAAGAGACTTGTGGAGCTATTAAAATTTCAAAGGTATCTTTACTATCACGTACCTTAAATATAGCCTTGTAAATCTGTAACATTTATATAGATAGCGTGACTATCAGGCGTCTAAGAGCATTGTAATTTGTAGAGCTGTAACATTTACAAAGACAGCGTAACTATCACGCCCCTGAAGAGCCTTGTAGAGCTGCAACATTTACAAAGTTAGCGCAAGCTTCACGCGTCTATGAGCATTATTGAGCTGTAACATTAACAAATGTGGCGTACCTATCACGCGCCTAAAGAGACTTGTACAGCTGTTACATTTACAAAAATAGCGTAACTAGGGTAAAACTAGCATAACGTAGGCTGTTAAAATTTCAAAGTTATCTTTATTATCACGCACCTTATTATAGCACTGTAAATCTATACATATAATAAAACTGTAGAAATAAAAATTCTGTACATTAAAGATATTCAAAAAATAATAAGCGGGGGGTATTACTTCATCGCTATAGAAGCCAAAAATGTGGTTAGTTTTTTTGTCTGTCTGTCTGTCTGTATGTTTGTTCCACTATCAGACGAAAACTACTGATCCGATTTGAATGCGGTTTTCGCAGATATATTTGTCTTCTTCCAACTTAACATCTAGTCTATAAAAAAAAATCCCCCCACCCTTCTAAAGAGACGAAAGAGGGGGTCAGATTTTGTTTAAGACTTTTGCTTTAACACGAAAACTACTGATCCGATTTGCATACGGTTTTCGCAGATATATTTGTCTTCTTCCAACTCAAAATCTGGTGTATAAAAATCACCCCCCCCCCCCACCCCTCTAAGGAGAGCAAAGAGGGGGTCAGATTTTGTATCAAACTTTTTTCTTTAATGGACTTACTTCATGTTATTAACTGTTTTTTGCAACTTAACATCTGGTGTATAAAAATTTTCCCCCTACCCCTCTTAGGGGACAAAAGAGGGGGTAAGATTTTGTATCAACTGATGAAGTAGAAATACTTTAAATGGCAAAACAACGTTTGCCGGGACAGCTAGTCTGTAATATTCATAAAAGTAGAGTAAAACTCACGCGTCTAAGAGCATTGTAGAGCTGTACATTAACAAAGTAGCGTTTACTTTCACGCGCCAAAAGAGCCATGTAGAGCTGTTACAACAAAGGTAGAGTGCTACAAAGGTAGAGTAACTATCACGTGCCTAAAGAGCCTTGTAGAGTTGTAACATTTACAAATGTAGCGTAACTATCACGTGCCTAAAGAGCCTTGTCGAGCTGTAACATTAATTACAAAGTTAGCGTAACTATCACGCTTCTAAAAACCAAAGGGCCTTCTAGGGCTGTAACTTTAACAAAGGTAGCGTAACTATCATGCGCCTAAAAAGCCTTGTACAGCTGTAACAATATCACCCTGTAAATCTGTAACATTTATAAAAGTAGAGTAACTATCACGCGTCTAAGAGCCTTGTAGAGCTGTAAGTTGTAACATCTACAAAGGTAGCGTAACTATCATGCGCCTAAAAACCTGAGGGCCTTCTAGGGCTGTAACGTGGCTGTAACATTCACATAGGTGGCATAACTATCACTTCTCTATAGAGCCTTGTAGAGCTGTTATAATACTTACAAAGGTAGCGTAACTTTTACCTGTCTAAAAAGTGAAACTGTAAAAAAATCACAGAAATGCACAACAAAATGATAACGAAACTCTTTTGAATAATTTCCGTCAAATTTACATACGTCTATACGAGTATCCATATTTTGAAATCTTTGACTTACACCAATTCAAGTCTCATCTGTGTAACACAGACTCTCATTACAGAGTCACTAAATGTTGTATCTGAAGCGCTACACGGCGCATATTGAAGGCAACAGCAATCAAAGCTGAGCTGAGCAATATTCACTTCGTTAGTAAACACAAACACCAAGTTTAATTAGTAAAGTGACAAATTGTTACTTGCGCAGTCTAGAATGCGAAATAAGTCCCGGATTAAATGGAGGGAATGGAGTGTGGCATCACCATCACTATCAGATCATTTTTAATGTTTTAACAAAGCATACTAAGTTAACGACTGCGACTAACTAAAGAAAACGACTAGAAGCCTACTTTTTCCGGGCCAAATTAGGACTTGCAAACCTTCAAGAAGAAAGCGTATTCCCTCTTAAGGGCCTACGGTCAAAACGCTAGCCCCGCCTACACACAACGCTATCCTCCAATCGTGGTACAATAATTTCATGAATCGTGCTCCCGGGTAATGTGTTTTAGGCTGCAGCTAATAGTGAACAATATCGCGTAACAACGGTTCCCGCATTATAGCACGAAAGTAAAGATCGTAAATCCCAAAACTGTTTTTTGATGATTACTTACTTAAAAACTAAATACAATACTAATATTTCCTTTAGCTATTATTTTATAAAGTGTGTGATTGTAGTAGTGCAAGTTATTTAATGATAGTAACTCAATAAGTGTAACAGATATTTGTTGAAATGCCCAAAAAGATTCATAATTTCGAAAAATAAAACTATCGAGTCAAAATAAGTGAATCGTGTTTTCCGTTAGCTAAGTATCAGATAAATATACAATGATTAAATAAATCTCAATTTTATTTGAGTCAATCGTCTTCCGGGATCGTAATACTTATTAGAAAACACAGCAAAATGGCACAACCCGCTCTTAAAAGGCTGGCAACGCACCCGCCACTCTGCTGATGCTGCGAGTGTCCATGGGCGACGGAAGTTTTTCATTTTCTCCCTAATTTAATATAAAAAAATCTGCTAGCCCGCAGTTAAGTAACGTTATCGTGGTCCAGTGGGTTTGATTCCCGTACTGAAAAATTGTTTTGAAGTTTGATTAGGACAATCATATTTTGATTGTTTGAAAAAAAAGATTATCCATTCGTCGGATGGGCATTTAAAAAGCCCTGCGTGAATCCGTAGTTCAGTTTTAGATACCTGATACTTTCTGCATGTCTGTCTTTGTGTTAGGCGCAGCGCAGACGACCTATGCAATTATATGCGGACTTCTTGCGAGTCGTGTGCGTTACTGCATATAATTGCATTAAAGGTTCTATTTCCCACAGACTAAAAAGTGCATCACTGATAGTCTGTCGTCTGCGCTGCGCCCAAATTTTCTGTTTAAACGGTTAGTGCTAAAATATATTTTGTCAATTTTAAACTGATTGGGCTGAGACTTTGATACCTAATTTATAATGATACTTCTTAATGCGAGCGAAGCCGCGGGCAAAAGCTAGTAATATTATAAATGCGAAAGTGGGTCTATAATATTCCTCTCTGTCTATTTGTCTATTACTTCTTCATGCCCAAACCGCTGAACCGATTTCACTGAAATTTGGTATGGTGATACTTTGAGTCCTCGGAAAGGACATAGAATACTTTTCATCTCGGAAACATGCACGGTTCTTTCGCGATCAACAAATTGCGCAACGGAGTTGAAGGTAATGTGAAAAAACTTCTAGAGACAAACTTCGCAACATTACCTCATTTTCAACGCTGAATAAACTATTTTGGTTTAAAGCTCAAAGTGTAGGTGAAAATTGCTCGAGTAACTCCACACCACTTATAGAATTTTAAGTATCCGCCATAAAGGATTGTCACAACTCACAAACTGGCTCTAAAATATTTTGTACATTTTTATCCTATCTAACGTAAACATTTTAAAGTGTATTTTGCGGTTGGGAGCTCCGCTATGCAGCTTTGGAAGGAAATCCTATTTATCTTTTTATGATGCAACTTCTGAGGTTTAGAAACATTCTCCAGCTGCGTCGGTAGTTTGTGGGTTCGTCTCGAGAATTTGAAAAAGAAACTTAATGTCTTATGTATTTATGACTACTTCTGCGAGGCTGTAATGCATTACACAAACCGTGTAGTTGTTATTGTAGTGGATTTAAATAAATCTTAATAATTTAGTAAATCTATATAAAAAAATCAGCCAAGTGCGAGTCGGACTCGCGCACGAAGGGTTGGTACACGAAGGTTCCGTACCGATACAAAGCAAAAATAGGCTAAAAATTGTGTTTTTTGTATGGGAGCCCCCCTTGGATTTTTATTTTATCTTTATATTATTAATAAATATTAAAGTACATACATATCATAACAAAATAATTTTTGATTTTGATTGAATTATTGATATATAAAAGCGAAAAAAGCCGAAAAAATCACGTTTGTTGTATGGGAGCCCCCCTTAAATATTTATTTTATTTTCAGTATCAATTTGTTGTTATAGCGGCAACAGATATACACAATTTGTGAAAATTTCAGAACTCTAGCTATAGCGGTTCTTGAGATACAGTCTGGAGACAGACAGATGGACAGACAACGAAATCTTAGTAACAGGGTCCCGTTTTTACCCTTTGGGTACGGAACCCTAATAAAAAGACATTCTAATTTTAGTCTTGAATTATTTGTTTTTATTTGAATTAGTTGTAGAGGTCATTGCGCAGAAATTCGCTTATTTAGGGGACCGTACATATTTAGTTGCTGTCAGACAGACACACTTCCGCATTTAAAATATTAGTTCGGATAACGGGTGTGTGCATAAGTATTTCCTAGTAGCGAATCCTCTGGGTGTATAGTATTTAGTTCCGCTAATATTCCGTTAATTTGATATTTTGTACCCTTATCAATAACTGCTTCTCAAGTATGATAGATGATGATACATGTTACACAATATTTGCCTTACTCTCACTTAATTAGTTGTCTAATTGAGTACAGTAATTAGATATTATATTAAGCTATCCATCTGAATTTCTATATAAATAGTAGCAACGGATTTGTTTTGCGAGATAGGGCAAAATAGTGACACTCAAGAATATTATGTGTGAGTGTCCGAAGAGCATTTTTTTCTGTACAATTTATTAACGTTTGTAGAAATTGTAATAAAAAGCTTGAAATACCTTCAATTGTATTGAAAATTCTACAATAATTTATCTGAATAAAACGTTCTATATTATAGGAGGGAAGGGTGCTATTTGTGTAGTCACTCGAGCGTCATGGAGACCTAGTAGATTTTTTACATTAGGTAAAGTTGATAAAAAAATAATAAGAGCGCTTTTTATTTTAGCGGTGGGTTCAGAAACTGAAGTTCGTGAAGTGAAGAAGAAAAGTTTTGAAAAAGAAAATATATTCAGAAAATTGCTTATTTAGGTAAATTATGAATAAGTTTTAGACTACAAGGATTAATTGATCATTTAGTTTAGTGTAAAATAAAATATATAGCTAGGAAAATATGAAGCTTTATTTTTTTATTTTAAAATGGCTTACCTAACTTTTGAATCGTCAGTGCTTTATATGGAAGCTTCTTTGGGGTATACTAAACATACTCTATCTTAATCTGACAGATCTGATGACATTTCAATATTTAAAAAAATATATTTTTTTAACTCACCACGTGAGAAATCTGATTTCTATACCATGATAGCTAGACACATGTCGAAAGCTTAATCTGACACGCTCGAGCTTGTCGAAAATCCCCTCTTCCCTCCCCAACTACTAGAGGAATCTTCGATTGACAAGAAATGTAATTTTCGTTGTAACGAAAGTACCTGGCTATTAGACCAGTAAAGTAGAGACTATGCTGATATTAATAATTTAGGTGAAAATGTTGATGGTTATGATAGTGATAATGATGATGATGGGGATGATGATAATGACGATGACGATCTTGTAAATGATAAAGATAATGATGACGACGATAGCGATCCTTCTATAATCGATATTAGCAATGAATTTACGGAGTTAATTTATCAGTATCGCCGCATCTCATATTTTATGCGCTGCGGAGGTCGTTAGTGTCAACGACTCTACGATTTCCCGTTTCGCCGGATTGCGCTGTTAGCAAGCCAAAAAATTTACATATTTTAACTTAAAAATGTTAACAATAAAATGCAAGTGTTTAAAACAATAACGGTTGGAGTTCCATTTCGCATTTACCGATGGAAATTATTGTTGATCTTTTCGTTTTATTTGGAAAATAGTCTATATTGTTTTTAGTTACAGCTAATAAAGTTCTAAAATTATACAGCATAACATTTTTAACTCAGTTCACTGGTAGCAAAGATAACATCGAGGAAATAGTGACAATATTGCAAAAGACAATTAAAATATTGCTACCCAAAGAACTAAAATAACTGATCTACTACATTAGCATGAACCCCCTGGGGTACACCTGAGTGGAGGTGATTTGTCGCGAGCGTTTTACAGCACCAATATCGGGAAGACGTGTCGCGTTTGCACAATTGGCTCTATGATTTGAAAATTACATGCTATTTTGAACGTTTGTACACAGTTAGGGTTGTTTTTGACGATTTTGCTTATATGAAAGAAGAAAAGAAACTTGATTTTGGTAAAACATTAGAAAATATTATGTAAAAAACTGGTAGAAGCCCGCAACTCCGTTGCGGCAAAATTTGTTTATCGCGCGGGAAACGTACGTTTTTCAGGATAAGAGTATCCTATGTCTTTTCCCGGAACTCAATATATCTCAATACAAAATATCAGCACAATCAGATCAGCTATTTGGGCGTGAAAATTAAGATAACAGACAAACAGTCTGTTAGACATCAGACATCCGGACAGATGGTAAGATAGACAGAATATTTAATTTTAATTCCACGAAAATTAAGGAAGTAGCCTCGCTTGGTGGAATTTTACTGTGCAGTACTTTACCCTATTGTCTATCATTGTCTGTGAAAATGGAAATAAATGACCGAGATTTTCCTATAAAGTTGTCCAGTATAGTGAAAATTGCGGTGAATGCCAGTCCAGTTTGTGCCAAACAGAACTGCAGGAAAGTAATTTAATTTCATCGCAAAGTAATAAAGGAATATTAGATGAAGCTAGAAAATATAAAAAACAATGGCTCTCCATAGGGCCCTGATGCACAAAATCGCATTCGGCACCGCGCGTAATCAGATAAACAGTACTTGTCGCGCTCAGCATTGACCAATGATCGCACGTAAAGTTTCCGAATCCTTGTCGAACGGAAATCGTGAATCAGACCGCAGGAGTGCCGGCAGAAGTAAAAGGTAAATAATTTCCACCGCAGTATTGGGGGATGTTAGGTACCTATTTTATACCTCTTGTCGCTCGCTCGCTGTCATCTCTCTTAGGGCGTGTTTCACCACTTCCTGATAAGTGCCGGATAGACACTTTACTTGACAGATAAAGTATGGAGAATCCGTCAAAAAAGCTGTGAATAGCCTATTCGGTACTTTATCAGAAAGTGGTGAAACAGGCCCTTAGTCTTACTCGATCAAATCGGACATGTGATGCGATCCTTTCCTACTTTAACCTACAGAAGTTTCCATCTCAAAAATTAAGAACTACTAAAGTATTACGGTTCCCTTGGGCTAAATTTATGTGCCTTTTAACCTAAAATAAACGAAATTCACTCATACTAACTAGGTTAAAACCTGAAAATTTGTTAATGTGAAGCAGAAATTAGCGAAACGAGATCAAAACTCGTAGTTAATTAATGGTAACTATTTAGTTACCAAAATTGCAATGCTGGCTAAAACTTCATTTATTTTAATATCATAGTAATAATATATTAGTTTAGCTAGCAGGCATTGTTTTGCTATACCTACACTGTGTGGAAATATGCTTGAGAGCCGGAAGATCTTCTGTAGATTACAGAAGATCTTCCGAACGAGATTCGAAGAGATCGATTCGAAAGATCGAAGATTGTCATTTTAAACGAAAAAACGAACGAAGTAATAAATAATAGTAAATTCATACAAGACCACTCGAATCCAGCACACGCACACATATTATTAAGCATGATTTCAGAGAACTTTAAGTAGCGAATCATAGCACTACTGCAGTCTACAATAGCAAAACAGCATATTGCTGCAATAATTTAGTGCTAGGCAGTATAATGCCGCACTCAGAGACGAATTTCAAATAAAGATTTTGACATACGCCCATGTACATTACACAAGTCAGGGTAAGTTCGGACACAGGGTAAGTCCGGATAATTCAACTTATCACTAAATTAGTAATTGTTTTTTTTTTTTGCATGATAGGTACTACAGTACGCACGGCGAAAATCGACCGTGTAAATGGCAATTCGACTACGCCGCATGCGGCTAAAGTCGCAAGCCCCAAAGTCGTGCGGCCAATAGCCACATGCGGCTGGTGACTAAAATCGACCGTGTAAACGCTCAGTCGCTAGCGATCGCTTGCTGCGAATACTACTGTAGCGAGCGCAGACGAGACATTTTCACGCAGAATGAACTCGTCACAGGCGATTTTTGTAAATGGGGTGGCGATTCGACTTGGACAGGCGATTCAACCTGTTGTCACCCGTGTAAATGGGGTGGCGATTCGACTTGGACAGGCGATTCGACTGGTGACTTGCCGGGTGACTAAAATCGACCCGTTAGTCACCCGTGTAAATCGACCATAATATACGCCATACTGCAATGCAACCGCAAACTATAGTACCAGGCGAACAAAATATTTAATTCAGCGTTAATTTGAATTTTCGGACTTACCCTGTATCCGAACTTACCTTGATTGACTTATGTCAAACTATTCATTTAGTAAAGTACCCTGTAAACGATCAAATTGTTTGTCAAACTTTAGTGATATTTAGAGTTAGATAACAATTTGATAGTGTATAGCTTTGTTTGAAGCGTTTGTCAAACAATCTACGTGTTTGAGCTGTTTGAAGAAAATTTGGCGTTGCGTTTGGCAAACGTGTTTGAACGTGTTCTGCTGTATTTGCCAAACAAGATCTCATGATCTCAAACCGATTCTAGCTAATTGTTTGACTAACTTGTATGATGCACGTTTGTTCGTCTGCGCTGCTGTTTGATGAAAACGTAAAATTCATCAAACAAGTTTGTCAAACAAATTTGATCGTTATCAGGGTACTCAGTTAAGTTATGTTATTCGTCTCCGAGTGCGGCAGTTAGGGTCAATTCAGACCGCAACGCGACGACGCGGGGCAAGGCGCGACGCGGCATATATTTGTATGGATTTGACAGATTTCAATTGTGCGAAGCGACATGCCAATCTGTCAATTCAGTACAGAAATAATTAGTCGCTCTACTATATATACCCTAATCTGTGAGTCGCGTTGCGGTCTGAATCAATCCTTAGTCGTATACACAAACTAACTTGTACTTACACAAAAGGTAAGATTGAAACAAAGGACCACTAAGCATTAATATTATGTGGTCCGTAATTAATATATTCTGTAACAAATCTTTCACGAGCAATCGATTCAGAATTGGATCCTCGCCAAAGCCTCCATCAAAACAATTGTTGTCATGGCAACGGCCCGGATCAGGGCAAAACAACAAGGACATTCACATACTATGGCACATTAGTAAAGTCGTTGAAATATTATATCTCGTTTGACATGAAGAAAAGTTTCTTTTTTTTATATATGAATGTTGTGCTTTAAAAAAAATCTTGCAAACATGTAGTAATATATAAAAAATTGTATATTCCGTCATATTATCTGTTCCTCCATCCCAATTTTTCTACTTTATTTAATATTAATATAAGCAAAAATAAACCCAACAAATGTTCATAATTTTTTTCTTTTACAGAACCTGAAAGATCAAATTTTGACTACCAACGTTTGGCTTGAACATGTAAGTACTAATTATTTAACTTTTAAGTATGTCTATAAACCAATTATTTTATTAACGGTCTATTTCTTAACCAGTACTATCTCAAAGTTTCTTCTAATTCTACAAAATCCTCATCTCTTAGAGCAACATGTACTTAGGTTTTGGTTCTTAAATTTCGAGTTATCATGAACCAAAGTCTTTGCTTAGCTTTATACCTTCATAAGAGATAATCCTTCGGTTCTCTAACTATTAACCTTTAAAAGCAGTTTGTCCGTGGCCTAGTGAGTAGAGACCTTTGGTTCACACTCGAGAAGGTCCAGATTCGATACCGGGTGAAGGCGTGTATAGTACGGGAGCCCTAGAACAATTTTTTTTGTGATTACTAACAAGATAATTTTTTGTGAGTAGCTACATTTTGATAAGACGAACAACATTTTTATTTTCGAAAAATCTCGAAAGTGGTAGCTAACAGAGATAGAAAGGATTTCATGGTCCTAAAATATTTTGGATTGTTTTATTTGTAGGACAAGGTTACTTTTAAATTATATAACTATTAACCTACCAATATACAAAAAATCAGCTGGTTAGGGTTCCGTTTTAGGGTACAGTAGTCAACCAAGTTTTGTTGATTACAGAACTCTGAAGAAGAAATGTTGTTCGTCTTATCAAAATGTAGCTACTCATAAAAAATCAGCTTGTTAGTAATCACAAAAAAAATTGTTCTAGGGCTTCCCTCACTAGTACTAAATACCAATGAGAAATTTGCAGATCTCAAGTAAGTGCTATCAGAGAAGTTGATTTTACGCGGTCAAATTACGTAGGTCCTGCGTAATTTGGCCGCGTCATGTCAAACTCAGCCGACAGATCGTGACTAACATTGAATTGACAGAACCCAGCCAAATGGCGTAGTTCCACCATCTGCCTATGAATCAATTTCCGCGATGGTACAAAACACGTAAAGTAGTTTAAAAATTCTACAATAGTTGAACTTGTTCTAGGAATGGGAAGACCACAAGTTCAAATGGGACCCGCTAGAGTACGGAGGCCAGAGGGAGCTGTATGTACCATCAGAACATATCTGGCTGCCTGACATCGTCCTGTATAACAAGTAAGTAGCTAAGTAGTCATAAGCGTGAAGTAATATTTCAGTAATCTATACTTCACTGCTCACTGACGTAGGCAGAAAGGCGGCTAGCCTGAAGTGGAGCTGGGCAGGGCACGTCTCCCGTATGCACCCGGTTATGCACCGTATGACCGCGCGTCTGGTTTCGGAGTGGCTACCGACTGGTCGGCGTAACAGAGGCCGACCCAAGAAAAGGTGGCGCGACGAACTGGATGTGTTCGATAAAGAGTGGCCAGCAACATCACAGGATCGTGAACTTTGGAAAGAAAGAAGGGAGGCCTTTGCCCAGCAGTGGGACACAGTAGGCTGCTATTAATAATAGTACCTCAGTTATACACCATATTGTGTCCGTCTGGTTGCGCCCTGTCACTATACATTTCATTAGATGGTTGCTAATCGTTTTTCGTCGTCATAAATTTTTATCATGTTTAGGGTGAAGCCAAACGAGCCACAAAACGCAAACTTCGGTCTCATGAATTATGTTTAAAATCATACTAATCATGACTCACAAAATTACGTTGGTTCGACTTCGTCCTTACTTTTTCATAAATCAAAAGTTATCTTAAAAAAAGGCTACCAAAATTTATCTAGTATGGTACATGACTTTAACATACCAAAATATGGACTATACCAATATTAGTACAATCACTTTCAGTTATATCGAAACCTCAATCACGTATCAATCCTTTGTTTCGACATAACGTAGGTATTCGTTACCTACCCTCATGTACAAAATAATTTCATTATTACCAGTCCCTAAAGACGTACATCAAAGTGTTTCCAATAATTTCTGTAACTTTGTAATAACTTTTCCCACACTCAACCACTTCAAATGCTTTTAGGGTTCTGGGTATGATAAATTGAGAATACCCTTATTTTGTATTACATTAAAAGTTACCGCGACTTTGTTCGCACAAATGGAAATTATGTAGCAAAAGCGCAAATGTAAAACAGTTTATTCTTCACTGAGTAACGTTATTCTACCATATAAATTATACGTTATAGTCCGTTATACTATTTAATGCATGCATTTAGCATTATAAATAATGTAAACTCTTGAATTTTTACACTTCTGAATAAAAAACAAACTTCGCTGCGTAGTTTTTAAGAACTAATCATAAAATATTACATAGGGACTTGGTAAACCATAGAAGCAATTTAAAAAATTAGGCCTGGTTAAAGGTTATATTAAGTATTACGCTAACATAGTGTTACGGACTTACGACATATAGTGCCATCGAGCGTCAAACCAGCGAAAAAAAAAACTACAATAGATTTAAAATAATCTGAAGAGAAATATTATGAACCACAAGTTTAGAAGATGTGGGTATGAAAGTTCACAGTAAAGATTAAACAGAAACGACTCCATAGCATCAGGTTCAATTAAATAACATGACATTCAACACACTATATCAACTTGCAACTGAACTGAATCAAAATCGACACCAGGGGAAACAAGTGAACAATACAATACTAATGTCCAACTAAGTTCTGCTATGCCAATTATACAGGATGTTGGCCAATGAAGCGAATTGTTTATACGATGAATCGCTTTCGAAATTGTTCGACTGTGTAATCCGTACGATATTCGGAATTCGGAATATGTCAATAGGCAAGCCGTCTTGTTGAAACAACTGATTGGACGTTTTTCTACATCTTTTTTAACTTTGGAATTTTATATCTTTTAATCCTCCAAGCCCCATAAGAGCACCGGTGATCGCGACAACAATGAATACTATAATGCATTTCCAAGAATCCCCGATCGACGGATTAATGTAGTTGAAAGATATAAAGTGTCTAGTTTTTAGTTCTGTAAAACGTTAATTAAAAATTTGAACTGGACGCAAATTAAGGTGATCCTTTAAAATATTAAAGAACAAGATGACCCGTGAACTTCGTATCAGTTAACACACAAATTTTCTACGGAATAAACCTTCCCTGGACTTCCACGAATATTTCAAGACTAAAATTATCCAAATCAGTTCAACCGTTCTCGATTTTTAGCGAGACTAACAAATGAAATTTATTTTTAATTTACATATATAATAGATATTGTAGTAATTATATTGTTCATAATGACATGACGAGGTAATTTAAAAACTACTATGATAAAAAATATTCTATAAAAGCACTAAAATGTCCATCACTTGATAAAATCTAAAAAGTTACGGCACGTTAAATCTAGCGAAAAGAATTAGATAGACATAAAGAATAACGACGACGAAGTTCCCCCGTAAAATGACTCCAGATAAGTATTTAATATACGGTTTTAATGAGCGTGGCGTAAAGTTAAAACCTTTGAATAATTTTAGCATTATATTCTTGTAAAATATAATTAATGTGGAGGGTATGGTAATCGGCTTCGCAACTCTTTGAACAATATTTTGAGAGAACATGATTGCGTACGGAAATTAGTGGTGGCTGGTTTGAAGCTGCTGATGTTGACTCTGTAATTAGGTTACACGGGAGCAGTTGAGTAAAATGGTACAATCAATGAAATTAATTTCCCTCGTCATATTTTGTTTATTGTTAGTGATAGTGTAATGAATGATGAACTTAAGAGCAGGTACACATTGGGCGTTTTGAAGCGCGCGTTAGCAAAGCGCTTCAAAATGCCCAATGTGTACCTGCTCTAAGGCTGCATTACAATTGGTGTTATTACAATTATAATTCAACAAATGGTGATGATAATTTAAAAAATTTGGCCAAGTGCGAGTCGGACTCGTGCACGAAGAGTTCCGTACCATTTAAGAGCAAAAATAGAAAAATTGCATTTTGCATGGAAGCCTTAAATATTTGATTTATTTTGTTTTCAGTATTAATTGTTGTTATAGCGGCAACAGAAATACATAATCTATTAAAATTTCAACTCTCTAGCTATCTCAGTTCTTGAGATACAGCCTGGTGACAGACAAACGGACAGATATCGAAGTGTTAGTAACAGGGTTCCGTTTTTACCTTTTGGGTACGGAACCCTAAAAACTACGAAGGTTGTAGAATACAATTTGAAAGTAACAGCCTTAATCGACCTAATCTTCATAATACCCAAAGTTGAACAAGCAGAGCTAATTGATAGCGTATTCTGAAGAAAATGTTGGTAAATGATACATCATGTTGTCAAGACAGACCGGTAAACTATTAATCATAGACAGGAACGGGAGACGCACGTGCGACCAATCTTACGCCATGCCGATTTGGCGTCTGCCTTAAATTAGAAGAATTAGAGGAGAATGAGACTCATATTGTAATTCTCCTGGCCTTTTTTGGCACTTATCAATTCACTATTTGATAAAATAAATGATTATTTAGCACTACTTTGAAATAAAGAGTATCTGTAATATTATACTGGATAGGTGACTGCTACGAGGTCGAAAAAAATAATGAGCAATGATTAAGATAATTATGAAGATTATACGCAAGGTCTGTCTGACGCTTATGTATTCTGCATTTGTAAGTCATTTGAGCAAAATATGTTATAAAATTACCAATTACAATCATTAACATTTTGTTATATCAGTCTGATTAAAAACTGTTGCTTTATACAATCTTTCACGCCAACTCTCGTGATTTGTGCCGAAAATGTTGTCGACGTTCGCCCATTTACGTGTGAGCTGCCTTTTGACGGTTATACAGCAACTGTTACGTATGGGAGGCCGTGAAGATATATTATGGTGTGGATCCCTAACGCGCACGTATTTTCAAATGGCGGGATTTATGAAATGGATAGGACAGGAGGCGTTCTGCGTCGTTTTCATGGCATCTGTCCGGAAAATAAATTGTTCTCAACACGTATCTCTCTAAATGAATTCGTATTTATCAAAGCGATTGGATTGGAGGATTCATTTAATTTTCAAATTCCAAATGTTGGCTTGGGGTCGGAATTGGGATTTTTGTTTTTTGTTTTGTTTTTAAACGATCCCGTCTATTTTGGTCGCCATTTTTCATTTGCTGGATATTCTCGCAATATATCTTCGTCTTTTAATGTTTTATATTGTGTTTATTTCGGTAAAATTATTATTTACGTTATACTCCGTTTTAAGGTTTAATATTCGTTACCTTACTTTAAGGCGACGCCTTGATAATTTGGCTGTAGCGATGCCGATTTTTCTCAGCAATGACTAAAGCTAAGAAATTGAAGTTCATTGTCAGTATTCATCATGTCTTTGTCTTTGAATTGCCCATAGCATAACACGATTGGACAACTTTTATAGCACAGAATAATCAATCGAAAAGACCTCTGTAAAAAAAGGGATTCCTATTTTTCCAACAGAGGAGAGTGATTTAAGGTTCCAAAATTTGTACATAAATTGGTTCAAGCATGCACTTTAATTTGTGCATAGCTTATATGAAATGTATTTATGGTTTTTAAATTATGCGACAAAAACCATTTTGTCGCTTACGCCCTTTCCATTTTTTGCTGTTCCATTGCTTGTTTTCTATGAGAGGCCGGGCCGGCCTCTCATAGAAAACAAGCAATCTAAAACATATCCAACACGGTTTCTTACTTTAACGCTGCGTCACCTTAATTATTTTGGTTGAGTTTGTTCCTGACGATATTTATTGTGAACTTTATTAAAAATAATCAAAACTTTGTTTACCTCTGGCACTGACGGACCATTTGATAATTCATTAACTGAATAATATCCATAACATTATAAATGCGAAAGTGTGTCTGTCTGTCTGTCCAACTGTCTGTCCGTCTATCTGTCTCTCTGTCTGTTTGTCTGTCTGTTACCTCTTCACGCTCAAACCGCTGAACCGATTTAGTTGAAATTTGGCATGGAGATGTCCTTTCCCGGGACTCAAAGTGAGTCCCGGGAAAGGACATAGGATAATTTTTATCCCGAAAAAATGTACGGTTCCCGCGCGATAAACTAATTTTGGCGCAACTGAGTTGCGGGAGTCATCTAGTTTATATAATAATTTACTTCATTTTTTTTCATTTAGCGCTGATGGAGAGTACGTGGTTACAACGATGACGAAAGCTGTACTTCATCACACCGGCAAAGTTTTGTGGACGCCACCAGCTATTTTCAAGTCCTCATGTGAAATCGATGTGCGCTATTTTCCGTTCGACCAACAAACTTGCTTCTTGAAGTTTGGATCTTGGAGCTACGATGGTGATCAGGTACTTCAATTACATACTTTTCTTGTAATGCTATTTCAAAGTAAATTTGGTTCTGCTGACATTGTTACACTATTCCTTTCAACATACAATTGCAAGGACATTAATATTACGCTTTTTATCATGTTTTTGTAACAGATCGACTTGAAACATATCAACCAAAAGGAAGGAGACATGGTGAAAGTGGGTATAGATCTGCGGGAATACTATCCGTCGGTGGAGTGGGACATCCTGGGGGTGCCAGCGGAGAGACACGAGCGGTACTACCCCTGCTGCCAGGAGCCATATCCAGGTAAGATGAAATTAAAGTAACAAAGGATTTAACAAGTGCTAAATAATTTTGAAAATCTTGTGACAGAAATGTCGAACAACTAGAAATAGTTGTTCGATTTTTTAGATACGCAAAAGTTGTATCAATAATAGTCCAGGAGAAGATACATTATATAATTATATGCAGTAGAGGCTTAAATATAATTCTGGATAGTCACGTTAAACTTCTAAATCCTCCTGGTTCCAGTCAAACTTTCTTGTCGTAATGATCTTATGGGAGTCACAAAATGATGGATTCAACATAATACCAAAAACGTTGATGATACTAATATCAGCGAGGTAATGATCATACCTGCGCCCATAAAACCTAACGACCACGAAACGCTAAAAGTATTTACCCTATAACCTATTTACACGGGATTATCCCGAATTATAATAAAACGGTTCCCTTGGGATCAATCAACGTGTATCAGTATTCAGGACGCTGCTGGGTATTAACAAAACAAGCATTTTACCTGTTTGAGGTGACGATAAAGCGCTGTAATTTAGCATAGATAAGAGCACCCTGTTGTTATTTATGGTCTCACCAGCTTAGCGACGATGTATTAGAAGGAAAATGTCGCTTTTTAAATATATTTTTGGGTACACTCGTGTAGACAAGCTGTTAGCCATAATATAAGTCTGCGTTAAATTAAAATTGTAACATTTTTTGGTGTTAAGATTCTCAACTGATAGATACTGTATTAATTAGTCCGTTAACAAGGACATATTTCTCAAAAACATATTTTAAATTATAATCGAAATTATTAGTTTTTGTTTTATTTTATAGTACCAAATGTTTTCTGAAGAACCCTTAAAATAAATTTATGATACAAAGAGTTTTTAAGGTTATTTGAATTTCCACGTCTTTTATAATAAATTTAGAATAAATACACGAAAATCAGTTTCCTTCCAAAAAATAAGAATCGAGGATATAAATAATTAAAGTTAATAGCTTTCAGACACAACTTTTTGTGTCGAAAAATTGAGTTAATAAGATAAAATTTACGTTTACGCTCATGTAAATTAATGGCGTGTTTAAAATGTGTCCCTTCAGTAACACGGAACGACATTAACCAACTCTCGTAAATTTTACATACGAAATAAAACACGCATTTTAAGTTCATTGTGATTCATCGTATTGTATTTTTCATAAATATTGCCGCCATTATCATTCGTGATAAGATTTAAGCCAGGCTTTTCGGATTCTACATCCTCGTTAAAGAGTATCATGTTATTTTTGAGAGTGAAAAAAGTAATGTTGTTTAATTACAAAAATTATCTTTTACATAATGTGCTGAATACTTAGAAGTATTATATTACGTAGAAGTATTATAGAATGTACATTTAAATTCCATTGCTATGTAGTCCTAAATCTAATATGTTTTACAGGTCCCTTTAAAATGAAATTATTATTCCAGATATCTTCTTCAACATAACATTACGACGAAAGACATTATTCTACACTGTAAACCTGATAGTCCCTTGCGTCGGAATATCGTACCTATCGGTTCTCGTGTTTTATTTACCAGCTGACTCAGGTGAAAAGATCGCTTTGAGCATTTCCATCCTACTTTCGCAAACGATGTTCTTCCTTCTAATATCCGAAATCATACCGTCGACGTCTCTAGCGCTCCCTTTGTTGGGAAAATACCTTCTTTTCACCATGTTGCTAGTCGGACTATCAGTAGTCATCACGATTATAATCTTGAACGTGCACTATCGAAAGCCGAGTACGCATAAAATGGCGCCTTGGGTGAGAACAATATTTATAACGAAGCTACCGAAGCTGCTACTGATGCGTGTACCAAAGGATCTATTACGAGATTTAGCTGCACAGAAGATAATTGGAAGAAGCATGAAGAAGAATAAATTCAAAGATGCTCTAGCTGCCGCCGAACAGACTAACTCGAACGCTTCAAGCCCTGACTCAATTCGCCATCAAATGCAGGGAGGCTGCAATGGATTGCATTCCACTACTGCGACTAACAGGTTTGTTAGACATTTAAAAATCGTGATAACAACATTTTTCTGTAAATTTTACATAAAATATTAAAATAATTATAAATAACAATGTAACTGCAAATATTTGTCTACTTTAATTTGTAATTTCCTTTTAAATATTACTTATTCTATTGTGATTATTCAATCGCTTTGTTTGGAAAGTTTATAATACCAGAGTTCGTAAGCACAATTAAAATGCAAATATTCAAGTCCGCATAACTACTCAAATATTAAAATTCTTTAAGTGCTCGAATTGAAAATTGAATTTATTAAGTTCTTTGTTTTAGATTCAGTGGGTTGGTTGGTGCTTTGGGCAGTTTTGGGGCTGGTTACAACGGTCTCCCGTCGGTGATGTCCGGTTTGGATGATTCTTTGAGTGATATCACTCCAAGGAAGAAGTATCCGTTTGAGTTGGAGAAAGCCATTCACAATGTCATGTTTATACAGCACCACATGCAACGTCAGGACGAGTTTAATGCGGTAAGTCAATCTTAGCTTTTTTTTACGGTGTGTTGTGTTTGTCAATGCCAATTCCAAAAGAATTTTATTCCAGAACCAAAATTAAACCAACTCGTATTTCCAGTAAAATAAACTCGGAAAATATATTCCAGTAATGTTTTCACGTCGTAAACGTACAATATTGAATTCTTGATGTCGGTTCTGCTAAGTGACACCGCAATCGAAAGATATTCTATTAAACCCAGACCAACTTGTTTGACTGGCGTTATTACTCTCACACTTGGAACAGTTAACTTTTATGAGTTTTCTTTAATTAAAGATTTTTTTGTGGTTTCTATGAAAATGTCAGTAACTGTTTGAACTTATTAAGTTCGCTTTATTGCATATCGAGTTTTTGATAAAAGATAGTTGTCATTGAGATTTCCTTATACAGAATGTAACAAAACTAAGTGTATAATAGTTTGGGATCCCTTGAACTTTATACTTTCTTTTTAATTATTGTACGGGCAAGATATTACAGTTTTTTAGTGGTGGAATTTTACGATGAGCTCTATGTAAGGAACGCATTATACCCTTGAGTATTTTCACTCAGTTCTGTATAGAAGTAACCCTGTAAATAGGTCTAATTGCGCTTACGTTTTAAGTTATGCCACATAGATGCTGTAATGATGCATTTTTCTAACAGGAAGATCAAGACTGGGGCTTCGTCGCCATGGTCTTAGACAGACTGTTCCTCTGGATCTTCACCATTGCGTCCATCGTTGGTACCTTTGCCATACTCTGCGAAGCACCATCCTTGTACGATGATACCAAGCCCATAGACATGGTGTTGTCTTCGGTCGCCCAGCAACAGTTTCTTCCGGTCGACAGCGGCGACTCGTAAGACTGATTGGGCGTATAGAATTGAAATTTGTATCGTGATAAGCGTCTCTATATCCTATACAAAGGGATCCATAATACCAACTGATCCATGCCAATCCGGAAGATAACCTTTTCACAAAGATTTCTACAAATTCGTTTCGTACATTGCGTCTAATGAATAATATTGAACTTTTGTGGAGTGAAAAAAAGAGTTGTAACATGACGTAATATTGCATTGCTATGTAATATAAACTAGGTGATCATATAAATCGCACTCTATCCAACAATCTTAAAACAGAATAATTATGAATTGTCGTTGACAAGTAATAACGACAACGTTAGTGTGAGTTAAATACCATTTTACAAGGCACGAATTTTGTCTGTTTGTACTTTAATACGAAACACAAGTTAAATGACAGAACATTATATCAAATAAAATATGCTACTTGTTTAGTCTTTTGACCGTACATAATGGTACTGTGGATGTGCGTGTAGTTTGTATTAAAACAGACCGCATATGAAATTCAATTCATCCCCGTTGTTCTTTGCATTTTCTAGAATTTTCGGGACATAATCCAGAATAAATTGCTGAGCTGGAGTTGAGCGTTGCATCGCATGATTTATCGTGTCCAAGAAGAAGTGATTCATTGTCTTTGTTCTTATCCGTATTATCTGCATCTGTGGTACATAATTTAACGTTTTGTACGAAACATGGAGCAATAGCCATTTCTAACTGTCCAATGTCTATTGCAGTTTTTGCCAGAGCTTCAATTTGAATGATACTATCCTTTTGAAGATGAAAAACTCGAGAATAGAAATATTCAAGGCTGTGTTGTCGTGCATAATATCTGTTACGGAGTAGACCGATTTTTATAATAATTTTTTATGTATCATATTTTTCTCTTATTTTGTTTTCGATGTAATTACATCGACTAATTAGTCGTGTTTTTCATTTCTCGGTCAAAAATTCACAATTTTAAATGGTAGGTAAGTATTACTCTTTCCTATATCTCCTCCACAAACCTCAATCTGACAATATACAAATAATTTGGCGTAATACATTTTCAACACCCACGATTCTTATCTCTTTATTTGCGCGTACAATATGTTATCGCGAGGGTAAGACGTAGGTTTTCATTAACCTTATTATCTCAACCCGAAACTCCGTTGAAATTCCCCGAGATGGGGCACACAGATAACACAATGCAAGCGAATCCACGATCAAATATTTTTTATGTTTATAATTTAAACGTTTATCTTTTAAATGATTTTGTAAGTCTAGGCCTGTTTTACATTAGGACATATTATTAGGCTGCGTCCCCATCAGACACGGCACGGCGCCGTCACCGTGTTACGGCACGACGCCGCCACCGTGACACGGTACGGCGCCGTACCGTAACACAGTGCCGCGTACGGTGCACCACGCGCCCCTATTCTGGGTGAAACTTCCGAACTAAAATTTTGTCCTAACTTAAATGAGGCACTTATTTGGAACACATAAAAATCGGCCAAGTGCGACTTAGGTTCGCGCACGAAGGGTTCCGTACCATTATTATAGAGAAAAATAACCAAAAAGTTATGTTTTTTGTATGGGAGCCCCTTAATTATTAAGTTTGTAAGTAATTTGTAATACGAATTTACCCAAAATTTCCTCTGTTTCTGTTTCTTTTTCAATCTTCGTTAAAGTAACAACAAGAGAATAATTCTTTCGCGATCCATATGCAGACAAGCAATCTCGTTCGAGCGCAAATATCGACTGAATAGGAACGCACCATACGCGGCACCGTGACACGGTGCGGCGCCGTACCGTATCACGGTGGCGGCGTCGCACAGTGGATCAAAAATCGAGTTTCATGGACATAGGAACTTAAGTTTCTAGATGTCATTTTTTGGGCTGAAATATGTTCTCCTAGTTGTTATTACATAATAAAATGTAAAAAGATTCAGCTACGTGTCATAATAAGGGAATTATAATTTTTTTAAGAAATTTTTGTATGCAGCCGACAGGAAAAATGAGCCTATCTCTGGAATAGCATGGTTGGCCGTTATATCCTCACACACTATTATAGTACTAATTATTACTCACATTTTGGCATATTTTGTATTACGGCACCATTTGCGATTTTTTTTCTAAAAATCATCAAAATTAAAAAAAAAATCTATTTGTATTTGTTGCAAAAGTTTATGTTGTGGTTAAATGAGGTCTCTTTCATAATATTTAATACCATAGGATCACATAATTGGCCAAGTGCGAGTCGGACTCGCGCACGAAGGGTTCCGAATCAGTATATAAAGCAAAATTAGGCCATAAATTGTGTTTTTTCCATGAGAGTCCCACTTAATTTTATATTTTAGTGTAATATTATAATTAAATATTAAAGTACACAATATAAAGGATTGTGTAAAAAATTCAAGAACCTATCTGTTGCCATTATTGATATCTAAGAGCAAAAAAGTCCAAAAAATTACGTTTATACAACAAACGAGCCTTCCTTAAATATTAATTTTGTTTTGTTTTTATTATTAATAATTGTTGTTGTAGCGGAAATAGATATTACAAAATCTGCGTCCTGCGAAAATTTCAACTATATAATAGCTATATGACACTCAAAGAGTAGATGATTAAGAAAGCTAAGTACAGTGTTATTGATCGCATAAACTACTTATTAGGGTTCCGTACCCAAAGGGTAAAAACGGGACCCTACTATTACTAAGACTTCGTTGTCTGTCCGTCTGTCTGTCTCTGTAACTCAAGAATTTTCGCAGGACGCAGATTATGTAATATCTATTTCCGTTACAACAACAAATACTAAAAAACCGGCCAAGTGCATGTCGGGCCACGCGCAATATAGGGTTCCGTAGTACCGCTAGTTTTTGAAAATGTTTGTATGGTCAATGAACGTACATTTATAGCGTATTTTACACTACTAACGACATCATCTCAGTTACTTTCAAAGGAATTTGAACGAAAAGTTCAAAGTGTACATTTTTCTTAGTTAATTGACTATTTTAAATTCAAAAAAAAAATTCGCACTGCCGACATGTCGGACTGTCGCGAGGGCTGAGTCCCCGCTGTACCGAGCACTAAACTTGCTCAACGCCCTTCTGTCGGCCTATCCTGAATGTGATGTGTTTGTTGATAAGTGGTTGAATGTGAAGAGAGCATGTGTTAGCTTTTGTGAAAATAAGTACGAAAGGGTTTCTTTTATTACTGTTTAATTTAATTTGTGTATGTATTATAATTTGTAATTATGTCATTAATTTTAAGTTTTAATTTTAAGTCAAGATTGTAGTTAATTATTGTAATTTGGATAACCCATTGTAATTAACTTATATATAAATAAATAAATAAATAAATAAAATAAATAAATTACTCAATAACTTATATGAAGTCTTTTTAGCGGTGATAGTTTTACTTTTAAATTCAGCATATTTCCTACTCCCGTGAATTGTTTCACATTTTCAGAAGCAACCATTTTGCTGGTAGAAGGGGGGGACACAAGACCCTAACGTTTTTTTTCTACTTTAAAACTTAATATTTCACAAACGGATCCCTAAATCGGATAATGATCTATGAATAATTGAATATTCATTATATTTTTAAAAAACCTATCCATTGACACTCCACACGATGAAGTAAACGCGAAAAAAAAAAATTAATCCCCGCTTGATGTGTAGGGAAGGCACCATAAAAATATTTGTTTTAGATTTCATGTAATTACCATTTTGTCGGCATCATTAATATATGCATTCATGCCAAATGGGGGCTACCGCGTGTGAATTTTTTTCTAGAGGCGCTAATGTCGCGCGAGGTCCAAAAACGTCTATTTTGTACTAGTTTTAGCGGTTTTCGTGTCATCAATTATTATTTATGCAATTTGCCTGTTGAAAAGCAATCTCCTTCGTAAAATTATCCCAAAAAGTATTATTTAGCGATCAATGTAAATGCTTTGAGAGTGAAATTAAGAAAAGAAACAATAATCTAAAAAAAAAATTCAGTTATTAAAAAAATGCAAAATAAAAGAGATATTATTTAAATTTAATTAAATCAATAAATGGGATTCTAGATTATTCTAAAGTCGACTTTAATAGCTATACTTAGCGGTGACTAAAAAAACGGTAGCCCTCATTACAGCATTGTAGGTCCTATAGTCTCTGAGCAAAACCGCGGACAGATAGACGGACAGACAGACGGACAAAACAAAATAAAATTATTATAGGGAGGCTCCCATACAACAAACGTGATTTTTTGGGCTTTTTGCTCTTAGATATCAATAATGGCAACAGATAGATTCTTGAATTTTATACACAATCCTTAGTTATGTGTGTACTTTAATATTTAATTATAATAGTACACTAAAATATACAATTAAGTGGGACTCTCATAGAAAAAACACAATTTATGGCCTAATTTTGCTTTATACTGGTACGGAACCCTTCGTGCGCGAGTCCGACTCGCACTTGGCCAATTATGTGATCCTATGGTATTAAAATATTATGAAAGAGACCTCATTTAACCACAACATAAACTTTTGTAACAAATACAAATAGAATAAATATTTTTAACTTTGATGAATTTTAGAAAAAAAATCGCAAATGGTGCCGTAATACAAAATATGCCAAAATGTGAGCAATAATTAGAACTATAATAGTGTGTGAGGATATAACGGCCCAACCATGCGATTCCAGAGATATGCTCATTTTTAAATATTTTTTTTCAATACAAAAATTTCTTAAAAAAAATTATAACTAAGGGAGTTATTATGACACGTAGCTGAGTCTTTTTGCATTTTGTTATGTAATAACAACTAGGAGAACATATTTCAGCCCAAAAAAATGACATCTGGAAACTCAAGTTCCTATGTCCATGAAACTCGATTTTCGATCCACTGTGCGTCGTGCCGTAACACGGTGCCGGCGCCGCGCCGTGTCTGATGGGGACGCAGCCTTACTCCAATGTTTTTATACGCTAAAGGTAGCACCAGCATAGACAGTAAACAAAAATTTTTGTTCGACGTTTGACAAAGTTTCTGTCAATATTCTAGACGGAAATGACTGCGTTTTTTCTGATTCTTTGTTTTCATTTTGTCCAATGAGCAATCAAAATTATCAAAAGATTGTAAACTGCATCTACCAGTAAAATGTTTGTCTTAGAACTTACTGACACAAGTAGGTAATATTATATAAAAATTCTGTACTGAAGTCACAACGTAGCATGGTAATTTTTAAATGAATACAAAATCTTCCATGTAATTTCAAATAGCCAACAGAGGCTGTGAATATGATGAAGACTTTGTAGTTGGTATTAAGTAGTAAGTATTTAAAATGTGTAGTTGTTAGGTGCCGATCTACTACTAGCGCGCCTATGGAATACGGTTTTACTCTTACTTATTATAAGAAAAATGGCCTGGAGTATTTTCTACACAATAAAATAGTGCGTAAAGTAGAAGTGTAATTTGCTAACTGACAAATCACGCTCTTTCTATTTAAACAGTTTAATTGCTGCGCGGCCGCAAATCAGACGTGTCGCTTTAAACGTGTGTTTAAAGCGCACCCTTATTCATAAAAAATATTTTTAAACATAATATGGTTGTGTGTGTTTCATAACAGACAAAGTCAGTGAACCTTGAACAGTAACACGCTGCATTAGTATTTTCATTAGTAAGGGGACAGCATTACCGCTTTTATAATACTGTTCTCGATGAATGTTATTCTGACAAATCTTTATTTTTCCTTTAAAATCGAACCCTGTTTTGTTATGATTTCAGTTAAAATTTTATATTACAAGTTTATCTGCTGATATTATTTATTTATTTTATTAAAGTTATTGTTGACGCATTTAATTAAGATTAATCTCCTGATCAATCATCCAGGATTTTTGTTACGTGATAATAATTAATCATAGGATTTTTGGTTTATCGAAATGTTCAAATCGACGCCCCCAAGCAAAAAGTCCGTAATGTGTTATTATGGACTTTTTCCTGTTATGTGAAATTCGCAATCAGAAGACTGAAATACACCTTGTGAATTTTTCTGGATTTTTCTTAGTGATATTTATGAAGATATAATGAAATATACGTTTATTGCACGGAAATAAATTATAAAACTTTACGAGCAAAAGTATTGTAACCCAATCTTACAAATTAATATTTTTCATCTTATTTTGGTAACACCTGTTTACCGGATTATTGCCGTAAAATAAATTCATTATGGTTTTTGTAAATGCTAATTGCTATGCAAAAGGTATTGAGTATACCTCAATCTGAAGTGTCAGCGTTCCATTATAAACGGAAATATCCTTGCTACAATTTTACTGTTTACGATGCTATTCGGAAAATAGGATATTGTTATGTGTGGCATTATCAAATAGCCAAAAGAGGTAGCACAGAAATAGGAAGTGCCTTATTTTTATTTTTCAAAAGTGAAAAAGAATGAGGTTTTTATAAATTTTCACTATATTCAGATGGATGGTATGGACAAAACAAAAATCGTTATATTTTTGCGCTATATATTTATGCTGCTAAACTTCTTGCGATTTCTATAACTCATAGATTTTTTGAAACAGGCCATTGTCAAAACGAGAGGGATTCTATGCATGCTTGTATAGAAAAAAATCTAAAGAATAAAATATTGTTGTGTTGAAGGAAACACACAGAATATTGTGTAAAGTTTATTAAAACAAATTATTGAACTCTCAAATTAGTTTTATAAAAAACACAAAGTAATTGAAGGGGTCTAGGTCAAGAAACGGACGATTTTCAAGATTTAAACGGGGGACAGGAGACAAAATATATAGTAATTTAAATTATGAAAAAATATATGTGTTAGTTAAGGATCTAACATATTGGAATTCATATTCCATTACACAATATCATGAACTTCACTCGATAGAAAAGAATCCCAAAGTTACATCTTCTTTTAACGAAATTGCCATAGTACTATGTCCAAATTGTTTGGAATTTTCAGATAATTTTTGTAATTAATTAAAAAGAAAGAAAGAAGATGTATAAAATAACGACGATCAAAAATCTATAAAATTGCAGGCGCAAAGTGTGTGACTGAAAGCACCAGCCGAACCAATTTTATAGATATTTGATCGTCGTTATTTTATACATCAATTAAATTGAGTCAAATAAACGATACTAACTAGATGTATTCTTTGTCTTTAATTCATAAAAAAATATCTGAAAATTCCAAACAATTTGGACGTAAGTAGTGTGGCAATTTCGTTAAAAGAAGATGTAACTTTGGGATCTTTTTCTATCGAGTGAAGTTCATGATATTGTGTAATAGAATATGAATTTCAATGTGTTAGATCCTTAACTAACACATATATTTTTTTCATAATTTAAATTACTATATTGTTATGTCTCCTGTCCCCCGTTTTAATCTTGAAAATCGTCCGTTTCTTGACCTAGACCCCCTTAATTACTTTGTATTTTTCATAAAACTGATTTGAGAGTTCAATAATTTGTTTTGATATGAATAAACCTTATTAATACACAATATTCTGTGTGTTTCCTTCAAACCTTGTAATATTACAATTAATAAATTTGTCGAATAAATATCGGTATTAGTGCTAACACTGCATTAAAATTCTTATTAAAACTAATGTAATTTAGCAATACAGTTTCTGCATAAATATTATATAACCGCATAACATCGTAATATTAACATACGCAAACTGTTTGACATTATAAATTACGTTATAAAAGTCCATAATATAATGTTACGGATGGTAGTTTTTTGTAAAGTTACTGCAAAAACCCTGTAAGTGTTAATAGCGTAATTTTTTACTCATGACTTGTCCTGTATTATTTATTTTCACAGATTACTAGCTTATGATTAAACATATTTGCATACTGATTAAACAATTACATGCACCAAAAAATTAGGTTTTATTTCATATATCAATGTTTTAAATATTTCCCCGCGTAGCCAAAATATACACAAAAACAGTAAATCATCGCTCCTGTAAAATTTGGATTTTTCGGTTACCGACTTTTTGCTTGGGGGCGTCCAAATATGGTTTTTGCTCGGTTAAGACGAGATGAAACAATACTTGAAATTGAAATATCAGCGTAATTTCGCTTGACTTATACGAGTACTTACATTATTTTGTAGGCAGATAGCGAACCTACATCATATGGTTGGGATAAGTTAATGTTGATCATGATTAACTGTCCTAGTTTCTGAGGTTTTACTACATACGTAACACTAAAATATAGCCAACAGTCAAAAGAACCTCGAAACAGGGGCCGTACCACGAAACCGTTTTGAGACTCAAACAATCGAACGAGAATGCCGCGTCCTGGTCTAACAACGTCATTTCACGTTTGTTAACGCGGGACGCGGCATTCTCGTACGATTAAATTGTTTGAGTCTCAAAACGGTTTCGTAGTAGGCCTCCTGGACATAATATTAAATTACTCATTTCGTCTAATTTCTGTGTGAACTAACCTCATCTAAGAACTAGAATTAGTGTGTAAGATATGGCTGTGTAATCGTTGTTCTTGTGATAAGTACTTTTAAATGTGCATTTCAATCTATTGTGTCAAATATACAATGAGTGTCAAAATTTTCTCTTGTACTGTTTAAAACTGAATAAAATGAATAATTACAATTGAGTGTTCGTTATTTATTTTTTAACCGACTTCCAAAGAAAACTTCCAAAAAGATGACGTTATATTATTATGTTCGTAATTTTTATTTATTTTTTCAGTACCTTAGATGTAAACATTATGATGATTTTTAACGAAGAATTTGACAGATTTGGGGTATGTTTCAAAATTTTTAATTTTACAATTATTCGTCTCCGTTTAGTTGCGGGTCCATGTTGGATGCGAGCAGCATTAGATCGGTCATCTTGGCGTTCATTGAGGGAGGTCTTTGTCCAGCAGTGGACGAATACAGGCTGATATGATGATGATGATGATCAGTTAGTCTTTCAGCACAGTCAAAACATCAACTCCAATAATCTTTATCAGGCTATAAAATAAGTAGAGAGCTTACTAAGCTCGTAAAGTCGCCTAAACCTTTGAATAATTTACGATGCAGTGACCGACTGCCAATGAAGGTAGTGACTCCAAAATAAGGAGTTTAGCAATTCAATTAAGACCCCATAGTTTCTGATTAAGTGGGCCCTTAAAATATTTCACAGTAGAGACATTTCATTTCGGTTATTACAGTGAGTACTTAGGGCCGCGCTACACCGGATTGGCAGCGGCGAGGCGAGCCACTCGTGGCCGCTCGTGGCCGCTGGCGGCTGCCCGTGGCAGCGATTTCTCAAGCGATACTATGTATTACAGTAATGAAGATAAAGTTGCCGCTGCCATTCCGGTGTAGCGCGGCCCTTAGTAATAATACTTACTCATTTTAAAAATACTAATGTAAAAAAATAATCTGTAATACCCAAAGTATAGACAAGAATTGAAAGGAAGAAATATTATTAGCAGAGGAATGGATTCATTGGAAAATGGTCGACCCACACCAGTCAGTACAAAATTTGGTTATGTCAAACCAACCGGTCGCAAGTAACAATGACTTGACATAACCCGACCAACTATACTGTACTCGGCGAAACATAGCGGTAGCGGTCATTGACTCCCTGACAAAATTTGTCATTTTCTATATAAACCGTGATTGACAATGAAGTGTCAAATGTTCCTAGTCCATTGTCGCTCGCGGTTTATATAGAAAATGACAAGTTTTTTTGACAGGGAGTCAATGACCGCTACCGCCATGTTTCGCCGAGAACAGTATAGTGTAGACCAGGTCCATCATCTGCCTATGACTCAATTTCTCTGTTGGTACATGGTATGAGGAACGACGCATCAAGGGAAAGTTGTTAATAATACAGACACTCTGTAAACTTGGACCATTCATGTTGGGAAACTTCTAGATTTTCAATTGTTCCCCTCAATTGCTTTAACGAATGTTTCTTTATCGAATTCCATTTTGATTAATTCAAAAGTTCGTTGTGAAAAGTATTTTGAATGGACCTTGGAAGACAAAAATTTAATATGGTTATTATTTATTTTAACGGATATCTTCGAAGATCGTTTTTTTTATAGAATTAGGAAGCAAACGAGCAATCGGGTCACCTGATGGAAAGCAAATATTACATCCATGGACGCACGCAAGATCAGAAGAGTTGCGGGTGTGTTGCCGGCCTTTTAAGAGGGAATACGCACTCTTGAAGAATTGCAGACGATATTGGTCCGGAAATACTGCTGACATTTTGTGGGTACGCAGGGTGTGACAGGAATTGGATTCTAGAATCTTTCTTCTTACAAGGTATAAGATGCTTCCCACGAACTTGTAGAATTAGTTTCGAGGTAGCCGTGCCTATTTCTACGACTAAAAGTAGCCTATATTCTTCCCTGTAGTTTACTCTTTGAGTTTACGTTTATACCTTTCATCCAAATCGGTCGTTCATAAAAATGCGTAGATATTTTGCTCTCAGTTCGTATATAGTAGGGGAGCCAAAGAAAGGATTTCGCGATATTCTCGAGCGTATTAGTTTAAGATAGTATCTAAAGTTTCCCACATAATGTAATGTAAACGAAATGGTTTAGTCCTTCTTGTTTTAAGTCTTGTGATAAATCACCTGCTTAAGCATTATTTTAACTATATTTTCTGTGCTTTAAATTTTACGTGCTCTTCATATCAACTAAAATAAAAAGCGCTGACATTTTTTTTGCACCATCGTGTAATGAACCAATCTACAAATCCTACTAGGTCCGCATGACTCGAGTAATATATAATTCTGGGCTCCCCTACCGATTTCCTAAAGTACCAGAGCAACACGAAAGCCAATTTCGATTTACTTTGCATGAAGGAGTCCAAACCTCTTGATTTAAAAACGCCCTCGCCACGACATAAAAACCGCGGGGTCCAAACGATCTGGAATATTGCCAATTGCATGTACACTGGCAAACTGGGCACGACTTTTTAATAGTAGCTCTGGTGGCGACACATGATTGAGTGCCCCTAAACCTCAAATCCGCCTTGACTTTTATGAAGCTGGTAGAAATTTTTGGATAAAGCGCCGGTAAAAATACGGAAATTTGATAAATCTGCATTGCTAACGAAATAAAAAGGGGAAGAGAAAAGGGACTGATATTTAACGCCTTTACGATGCGATATTTGACACTAAATCAAAACGAGCCACATCTAATTTTAACGTGGGTTCCAGGCATACTTTTTGGTTTTAATGAGGTGAACCACCTAATATTCACACGCACGTGAAGGAGGATATGCTCCTATCTAAAATGAGAAGAATGACTGTAGCTGAACTGAGAGAATGCCTCCACAGTATTCTAACACCCATACTAATCTATACATATAATAAAACTGTAGAAATGAAGATTCTGTACATTAAAGATATTCAAAAAATAATAAGTGGAGGTGTCACTACATCGCTATAGAAGCCAAAAATGTGGTCAGTTTTTTTGTCTGTCTGTCTGTCTGTCTGTCTGTCTGTATGTTTGTTTCACTATCTCACGAAAACTACTGATCCGATTTGAATGCGGTTTTCGCAGATATATTTGGCTTCTTCCAACTTAGCATCTGGTGTATAAAAATTTTCCCCCCCACCCCTCTAAAGGGACGAAAGAGGGGGTCAGATTTTGTATAAGACTTTTGCTTTAACACGAAAACTACTGATCCGATTTGCATACGGTTTTCGCAGATATATTTGCCTTCTTTCAACTCAACATCTGGTGTATAAAAATCACCCCCCTCCCCCCACACCTCTAAGGAGACCAAAGAGAGGGTCAGATTTTATATCAAACTTTTTTCTATTAATGGACTTACTTCATATTATTAACTGTTTTTCCAACCTAACATCTGGTGTTACATAAAATTTCCCCCCCCACCCCTCTTAGGGGACAAAAGCGGGGGTAATATTATTGTATCAACTGATGAAGTAGAAATACTTTAAATGGCAAAACAACGTTTGCCGGGACAGCTAGTATTATATATGTGAAAGTGTGTCTGTCTGTTTGTTACCTCTTCACGCCCAAACCGCTGAACCGATTTTGCTGAAACTTGGTATGAGGATACTTTGAGTCCCGGAAAAGGACATAGGCTACTTTTTATTCCGGAAAAATGTACAGTTCCCGCGCGATAAACAAGTTTTGGCGCAACGAAGTTGCGGGCATTGTGTAGTCTAGTCATATGAAGCAAATCCCTGTCTACAACTAATTTGAAACTCGTGTTTTATTCAGGAAAATTTGAAATGGAAATTTATGTCTATCGGAGGAGGAAATTCAAACAAGTTAAACTAAAAAACTGAGCTAATGGAAGAGAATAAAGAAGCGCGTTTAAAAGTTTGTCAGATCTGTGACATTACATTCAGACCACGTAGCGCAAAGATATCGTTAATGGAGGACTTAAGTAGCGGACCGCCTGAGACTGTAAATGTTTGGGCGAATTACAGATATTAAAACTATTTTTAGAGCGGTATTTGTTCTGGAATGCTCGGAGATTCTCGACAAAACTAGAACTATTCTCGGATCTAATTGTAACTATAAATTGGAAACAGAAAATTCTAAATTATCTATTATATAATCTAATTATATCATCCAATTATATGGTATGAAAGTATGTAGACTGGTGAATATTATAAGATACGAGTATTATACAGTACAGGGTGTTTTCTTCGTGGTCTTCGAGAAGCCGGTTGTAACAAAAGAGCCAGCGTATTGTGTGGATAAACAGTCAAGTAAATATATTAACTTAAGAGATGAGTATGTCGCGGTTTCCTTGGCAAGGACCGGTATGGAGATTATATTTTAAGAAAGTAGTTAATAATTTGATTGCTCAATGCAACTTATGTAAAGCTGTTCTCAAAACCTCATCCGAGTCTACAAAAGGTTTACACGTCCATATGATGTCAATCCATAAAATTGACACTAAATTAACCTCACTATCACAAACAAGCAGTTATTAGCTTTTTCAGTCATCCGAATTTGACATTTTTGAAGTGAAAACTTCTTTAGTGGCGTTGAGCACTTTTGTGGGATGGGTAAAAACTGTGAAACTCGCGTCAGATTTTCGTGCTGATCAACCTTGGAAAAACCGTAAGACGGTTGGTGAGTAGTGTTTTGTGTCGAACTCGAACTCGAACTCGAATTGATTCTAAGGGTTTCGATTGATTAAAAAAATCGTTTTTTTTTTAATCGATTTTCATAAAAAATGGGTTAAGAATTTAATCGGTTGTAAGGGTTTCGATTAATTAAAAAAAACGATTTTCTAATAATCGATTTTCATAAAAAATGGGTTAAAAAAATGCACAACGTTAATAATCAAGTTTTCACTTCTGCCGGCACTCCCGGAGTGGAATCCGTCTTTTTTTTTAAACTAGACGGGATCCCGAAAATTCCGGGATCCCGCGGGATTGATATTTCTAATCCCGCGGAATCTCGAATTTGTAATCTTGAGTCGGGATTGCATTCCCTAGCTTGTACTGTACGCTTGTAGTATTGAATTTGAAAACCTATACAACAAAACCTATATAATAAAACTAAGTGATAATACTTTGCGCTTGAATAAATCCATACAATATTTCATTGAGATGGCAATATTAATTGAAATAGCTCCTCTTTCAGCGTGGCCACTTTTACAGTGAACTTCCAGTCCAGCAAAATCGGTTCAGCGTTTTGAGGGTAAAAAAGTAACATACAGACAGACACACATTTGCATATACAATAAGATTTATTTAATTGTTCGTCTATTCGCATCATCTAATCTGCGGAGACTGTAATATAATTGGAGAGAGCCGGCTAGCCGTTCATCAGGTGTTATTAAATTTGTCCGCTGCGAGTTACTTCACGCTAATCTCCGCCTGACCGAAGTTAGCGATTTAACTGTCCGTTACAAGTTGGTGTCTTACGATCTAAGGGGGGGTTGCACCAACTTTCTATAACTTGTAACTTTAACTATAACTACAACGCAAAATGTCAAATCTTTGGTTAAAGTCAATAATGTACGCCATATTTAACGATAACCATAACCGCTCAAACTTATATAAAATTTTTTTCGTGAAAATTTACTATGGTTCGCAGTGTTGTTAGGTATAACAGTTTATTTTTCCTGCCGATTTTACGGATAATTTATTTTTTTACTCTTAACCCCATTAACTGCAGCTTTAACAAAATAATAAACGCAACAGACATCTGTCAAATTCTGTGGTCAAAGTTAAGGTTAAAATTAAGTTAGCCTTAACTATAACAATAACTTTGACCATAAATTTACTATAACCACGCCTCTGGTGCAACCCACCCTAAGTATTTTCTTACTTAAACTAGACTTAAATTGTCTTATGTTCCTTTTATTAAGAGGGAAGAAATGTGGACTAGTATCCTAATTTGGAATTCATTAGTTTTTTAGGAACCAATTAACAATATCATCCAAGTAAATATATCCAAAAATGAGCAGATGGATCCTTGTTTTTTTTCCATAAAATTAAGGGGAAAACTAGCAAACTGGTCACCTGAAGGAATGCAACTACGTGTGTGTTGTGCCCATGGACACTCGCAACATTTTCCTATTGAAGGTTTGTAGATCGTATTAGTCCAGCAATACTATTGGTGACAATTCGTTCAAGCCGTGTTTTCACTAGGGGACATATCGCGGAGACAAGTCGTCCGCTATTTACTTAGTTTGTCCCTGCAACACGTAGTTTGTCCCCTGCAACTTTGTCCCTCGACATATTATGACTTGTCGCTGGCGACATACTTACTAGTGTGAAACTAGTAAGTGGTGAACAGTAAGTATGTCGCCAGCGACAAGTTGGGTGACATGTAGCGGGACACGTACATTTCGTGTCGCGTGACTAGGTCGCGAGACAAATGTCCCCTAGTGAAAACACGGCTTCAGGGTTTTACGGTTGCAATTTAATAATTCTAATGCCCTTATTTAAAGATTTTGGTCTAATGGTTTAGACCAAACCTACGAAAGGCTATGTACTCGTAATCAAGTGATCAACTTCAGTCCAATATAAACACTGAGAAGTTACTGAAATTAGCCAATTCAACACTATTGGAGTGTAAAGCGAGTTAAGGAATCTTACACGCCGAGTTTAGAGTTTCTATGTTCCTTATGTATTTGGTATAAGGGTGTTATCAGAGGTACATTAACTCTAAATCTGTATACCGATGATAACGCTAGTGCTGCAAAGGTAAGTTCGCATGCGATTTGCGATTCTAATATCGATTTCGGTGCTCTTTGAAACTTTTTAATTAATATGAATGCTTCGTAATCCCTGTTATGTTTACCTTCAATATATTTGAGTTTTTAAGTGTCTTTCGTTTAAAGTTTACTTTGTCTCAGTATAATTTAGTAATCATGTAAAATCTTGATGAACTTTGTGAACAGAAATATTGACGTTTTGCTACATTTTTCACGTTGATCATCAGGGGTAGATATTGGTAGGCAGCAGTATAATATCAAATAGTAGCATTCTAGACTGAAATAATAAAGCGAATTCAGCAAAACTAACTGCAGACATGCTGAGATTGCTTGATGTAATAGTATTCATAGTATTTAATGTGCAATACAGGATTATTATTAAGTATACTAGATGACGTCCGTTGCGTCAAAACTCGTTTATCGCGCGGGAACCGTACATTTTTACGATATAAAAAGTATCCTATGGCCTTTCCCGGGACTTAAAGTATCTCCATGTCAAATTTCAGCAAAATCGGTTCAGCGGTTTGGGCGTGAAGAGGTAACAGACAGACAGACAAACAGACAGACAGACATACTTTCGCATTTATAGTATTAATTATGGAAGTATGGATAGGATATTTTCAGTCTTTTACAAATGTCAAACTTCTCATTAAGTTAAAGTTAGCCAATAATTAAGTATCCCTATGCACCGTTAGGCTCACCTATTCCCGAACTAAACAGTTAAGCATTGTTACAAACTTACGTCAGTCAAGTTACACACGCTACGAAAGTTAACCCGCGCTTAGCAGAAAACCGCACATCAAAGGAATCTTAAATGAAATTCTGCTTCTCTTTTGTTCTTTAAACAAAGTTATAGTTTGCTCTAAGTTTTTATATTAAATAGCTGCCATTAGTCGGGACAATAGCTTTTGTTAAGCATTTCCGGAATTTATGCTGCTTCATATCTTACGAGGCAAATTCGTTTGTGTCACAAAGTGAGTTCCGGCATTCTCGTTATTCATGGCGTTGGCTAATGTATTTAAGGTCCGATAGAAAGAACGCTTCAATTTAAAACCAAAATTCCATAAATTATCTTGTTATCTTGTAAAAATAATAGTGCTGTTTCATAGTATATATATATATATATATATATATATATATATATATATATATATATATATATATATATATATATATATATATATATATATATATATATATATATATAAAATAATGTTAATATGTATAATTTATTTTTTTATAAATGTACTAGCTGTCTCGGCAAACGTTGTTTTTCCATATGAAGTATTTCGCCCATATTATTTTATTAAAGTGACTAAATAAGTATGGCACGATGGCAACGTCCACCGCTGTCCCGTCGCACAAACAATGGTCGCCGTCAGGCTCGAATTGTAACAATTTACTATTATTTATTCAACAAATGCAACTATCAATATAAAAAGTAGCCAGTAGCCGATTCTCAGACCTACTGAATATGCATATATAATTTGGTAAAAATCAGTAAAGCCGTTTCGGAGGAGTACGGTAACTAGCATTGTGACACGAGAATCTTATATGATATAATAAGATAAGAAATAAAAGCCTAATTTAACGGCACATCTATTAGTTTAACCGTTAACGTATGCATAATCCAGCAGTAGCTTTGTCGATAACACAAAACCATAACCCTCGTCAAACCAGCGCGGAATTTACTGCGTTTTAATATGCAATATCATTAAGCAATTATTATGATTGGCGTTCAGGCTATTTACAAGCTAAAGCAAAATTAACCCGCCGGACTCAAAGACGGAAGAGCTTTCGTGCTCGGTTTGAGAGATAAAGCTCTGTGTGCTTTTATCGCCCGTATAACGGAGCTTTGAGAACTATTTGATGAACTGACGTTCAATTAAATCGCCTAAGCTCCGCCATTTGTACAGTTGAATGGAAAATGCATTTCGATGGCCCCAACGAATAAACGTGCAAGAGCTCTTACCCAAAATATTATTTTTTTTTTATTTTTCGTTTGCATGGACTATGACACACCTATGTAAATTTTTTTTAATTTTTTTGATTTAAAATAACGATTTTATAGCAATGTAAACCTTTATTGTACGGAAAAAATAATAACATATATCACATTAATAATAAAACATGCGCTTATTGCAGATTATTTGTTTATTTGAGTTCACCAGAATAAACGTGTTTAAACAATCTGGCACTCGTGTCTATCTTTTCCTTTGGGTTATAACTCTTGCACGATTATTCGTGTAAAAATGCAAGTGACTTCTATTACTTATGCCTCATTGCAGATGGCGAAACTTTGAATATAATAATCACAGCTATTCTATTATCTTTAACTAACTTCTCTTGTCTTTTCTGCTTTTGTAAAGGTTATTCGAAGAGCTATTGTAAAGTTTATCACAAGAGCTGCTGGTGTATTGCCGGTCTTTTTAAGAGGGAATACGCTCTCTCCTTGAAGGTTTGCAGGTCGTATAGGTCCGGAAATACTGCTGGTGCCAGTTCATTCCAAATTTTACAGTGTGTGGCAGAAAGTTACGCGAAAAAAGCACGGTGGAAGACTGCCACTCATCAAGGTTATGAGGATGGTATATTTTTAATGTGGAACGATGGCGAAAAGTTGCAGGAGGTATGATTCCGAACAATTCCTCAGAGCACTCCCCGTGATGCAACCGATTGAGGATGCAGAGTGAAGCTATTTACATATCGGCGTAATTCCAAGGGGTCCAGCCTGTTTGAAATATTATGGCAGTCAACAATTCGAGCGGCCCTTAACGAAGGGCCGTATCCAACGGGATACGATCCAAAGGGATTTGTTGGTATTTTGGGGTCCCTGCCCAGATATGAGAACAGTATTCCATATGAGGCCGAACCTGCACCTTGTAGAGTTACAGGCATTGGCCCGGACTGAAATACTGTCTCGTCTTGTTAAGAACAGAATCAGAAAAATATCGTCTACCCCATTCAGAGACTTTCTCCTGTGAATTCTCTATTTTAGACAAGTTTGTTTCGACTCTCGATGACATTTAGCCGAGAAATACGGTGGAAGCCGGTAGATAGGGCATCACCTGTCACTATCATCCGCATAGCAATAAATGCCATTGGAATGTAACATGTCATTGATCTGCCAAAAAACTTGTGAATTATTTGCATAAATTCTCGGGAAGCCCATATTATTATAGAAGCTTTGATAGTAGCGCTTTGAGCCAAACCCGATCAAAGGTCTTCGCAATGTCCAAACTAACAGCCAATGCCTCTCCTCTCCACACAATCACTTGAGCCCAACGATGAGTTTAGTAGGTACACCAAGAGAACCAGCCAAGCGACCCGTACTGTTTGTCGTGTTTGTCGCTTTGTAATGTCTGGCCGCCCAAGTATCGAAAGAGCTGATACTCGTAATGGATTCCATTATCTTCGAGATGACGGAGGTTTTAGCAATTGGTCTGTAGTTGGAAGGATTTGAGCGGTCAACTTTTTTTGGAGATCGAGTACACTAAGGCTGTCTTCTAAGAGGCCGGGATAATGCCGGAAGAGTAGGAGAACCAAAAACGACGCGTTAAGACCGAAGCTAACTCTGGAGCACACATTTTCAACACAATAGGAGGGATTCCGACAGGCCCACTCGACTGTTGGATATCAAGGGCACGCAGGGCTATTCACACTGAGCGCTGATGTAACCTAATATCCGACATGATGCCCCTGCATCGTGGTATGGTAGGCGGTTTTTATCCCAAGGTCATAAAGGGTCGAGTTTGACGCAAGGAGCTTACCCAGAAGATCGTCTTTGTATTGTGCGTCGTGGGCCAACGATCTATTTCCTACTTGTAGGGATGGTAGGATGGCTTTCAAAAATACCCTTCAATGGCTTAGGCTAGAGACCAGAATTCACGGGTTTTCAAAGGCAGGCACTCGAGTCTCTCACCAATACTATTGACGTGCTGTTTCTTTGCCCGATTGATCTCTCTCTTGAAGGATCTATAGGCAAGGTTGTACTCCATTTTATATGTATGTGTCCACGCATAGATGCGAGGTAGGTCAATATTTATCAACAACAACAATAGGTCAACAATATTTTTACTGAACCGTCAACAAGAAAATGCGGCCTCGCCCGCATAAATGAGAAATTTTACGGAAACCGTATATTTTCCCGCAAAAAATAGCCTATTTTCTTTTACATCATGGTCTACTCTACATCTGTGCCAAATGACTTAAAAATTCATCCAGTAGTTCGCGACATAAGCGCCCTCAAATAATTTTCCCGGTTTTTTCTATATTTTCCTATGTTTCTTCGCTTCTATTCGTCTTAGAGTGATAATTTATAGCCTTTCTCAATAAATGAACCATCTAAAAACGAAATAATTTTTCAAATCGAACCAGTAGTTCCTGAGATTGGCGCGTTCAAACAAACAAACTCTTCTACTTTATAATATTAGTATAAACAAACTCTTCTACTTTATAATATTAGTTTTGTATGAACCCTTGCCGGCATAGCCAATAAAGTTCTAATGTCTGTTAGCCTATTGCTTATAACCTAAAGTTTCTGAAATGAAACAGTTTATGTTATGAATAGACCGGAAATGTACAGTCTGGAACATTGAAAGTTATATTTTTGGCTCCTACTTTTTTTGTAAAAATCAAATCTACAATGGAAAAAAATCATTCTATGCTATATTTTAGTCAGCTTATCACTTGGGTAATTAACCTTAGAGTGATACTACCAAAATAAACACTTTTATTTTTTAATAATCATTTACTATTACAACTTCCATGGTCTATACAAATTCATCGTCAAAAATGATGTCTTTTTTTATGAAATAAGGGGGCAAACGAGCAAACGGGTCACCTGATGGAAAACAACTTCCGTCGCCCATAGACACTCGCAGCATCAGAAGAGCTGCATGTGCGATGCCGGCATTTTAAGAGGGAATAGGCTAATAGTGGAGGGTAGGGATGGAAAGGGAAGGGAATAGGGGAGGGTTGGGAAGGGAATAGGGTAGGGGATTGGGCCTCTGGTAAACTCACTCACTCGGCGAAACACAGCGCAAGCGCTGTTTCACGCCGTTTTTCTGTGAGAAAGTGGTATTTCTCCGGTCGAGCCGGCCCATTCGTGCCGAAGCATGGCTCTCCCACGTATAAAATTAATATAGTGCCTTTCAATTATATAGTGCCGGGGGAATAAATACATCGTGGCGACCAACGTCTAAACACCATATTATTATTGAAATAATATGTGCACACGCACCGATTGTGCGCCGCCCTGTCAAACACATACAATAATGATGAACTAAAGCATCCCTCCCTTGTTGTTGACGGTCTACGAGTCTATGAGTACAGTCTATGACGTCAGCGAAGACATTTTTTGAGAATAGCGTTCGTACTGAAATGGTTTAAGTCCATAGGCAGTCCTATGATGTCAGGTGTGATATCTTTTTTCTCCGGTAGTTTACCGTGTTCTGTCCAGAATATAAATTGAAGCTTATGATATAAGGTTTCATTTCATAGGCAAGTGGTTTTTATTGGATATACCGGCCAACTTGACGCATCATTCTTTACATTTTATACCATACACTAATAAGTTTGTATTACATAAATAATTAATTAATTCTTAAGGCTAATATACGGACTTTTATCTTTACAAACATGTAAAAGCAACAAAATAAACAATAATAAGCGTGTAAATGACCAGAGCATGGCTCAGGAGGAAAAAAATACACGTGGAATAACCATGCAACATTTCACTGCACTTGTTAAAACTTCATTTATGTCACGAATAAACGTGCATTGATACAATAGTGTTAACAAGTCATATATTATTCACTAGAATAATAATTTAATATGGTTTTTCTGAAACATGTAGTAAACCGTTAATATTTGATTTTTAATAAATATATGAGCTGAAAGATATTTTTTTTATCTGTAATTTGATTATACATTATATTTGTCTATTTATTATGTAGACAAAGTTATGTGGTTTCAAACGTTTTTTTGTCTTCCTGAAAAGTTGTCTTTTTTCGATTGCACGTTTATTCGTTGGGGCCATCGATTTGATTTTCTAATTAGTGTTTGTTTTCGCAATCCTGCTTGTAATATATACAGAAAATGTCTAGCACTGGCTATTTATTTCTTTTCTTTTACTTATTAAGTCTTTATTGTACGCATGATACATCAAATAGTAGAATGAACATAGAAAGACTTGCAGCAGCCCTACGGAGAGATTAGTTAATGCTGTTTGCTGATTACATTTTAACCGACTTTCAAAAAGATGATAAAGTTCTACGTAAGCCTGTAGATATTATTATTATGCATTCCTGCAACCTAATCTGTAAAACACATTTTTTACAGATATGGTTAAAATACTTTATTCCAAGAATAATCTTGGAATAAAGTGTTTTAACCAATTCTACAATCTACAGTTTACCAATCGTAGATTACTACGATTGGTAAACTGTAGATTGTAGAATCTTAACCCGTCCATCGTGGGTATCGCAGACACAATAAATTTTCAATTGTTATGCAGCAGCCGGCTGCTGTTTGGGGCTTGATAGGTTAAACACCTATTTAACAGTAAATTTTAAGTTCTTTTTAGTTATTAGGGCCTTAATATGACGATTAGCAATATACCTGTCGTGATCGGTGATACCTTTAATAATAACTAAGGATTGATATACGAGTATATGCAGCGTTCGACGGCGCAAACGTGCGGTTTTACCACTTCACCGTGAGATCAGTAGCAATAGCAAACATATTATTATTATTAAAAGGGTGACTAACGCAAGAAAATCAAACATCGCCATCGTCCTTCTCTTTTCACACTCACGCCCGTCTTTCATATGCCAGGTGAAAAAGGACGACGCGGATTCATCGCCAAATTAGTTTTTTCTCAATAACTCGATAAATATACAACATTTTATCGATATAATTTTATACAATGTGCTAAAATATTAACTTAGTTTTATGCACGGTTATGGCAATATATGAAAAATTCTTAAAAATTAGATGCATCTTTGTGATTTTTTTCTATCGAGAAAATTTTAAGAGATCGTGTTTTCGCTAGGTCGGATCCTCGAAAATATAATGCAGTATCTATGTTTAGAAAATGAAACAATTCGGGGCTTATTTTTAAGTATAAAAATGAATTATAAAATCGACAATTTAGGGTTAGTCGCCCCCTTAAGTGATTTATTTAAATTGCGGTGCGGTCGCGCTGTCATTCACAAGTAATTGCTTGTGATCGCGGTGTAGCCGTCAGATCGCGCGTTTGGGCGGATGCTTATAAATCCAGCTTTAGAACCAACACTAAGAATAGCGCACAAATTATCGCCATGTTCAAGCTGTGTGTGACATTAGCAATTCAATTTAATTCTAACTTGAATTACCACTGCAACATTCCCGGTCATAAACCATGTCATGACAGTTTTATCCGGCTGTACCCGGTTATTGTTTACTTCAACCATATTTGGCAAAACCTTCCAGCATCTGAAGGATACTGCATAATGGGATATTAAATCATTACTGCTTAGCTTTCTGCCGTTTTCTGCCTCTATATAGGATCTATATTGGTGTATATTTTTATAAGAGTGATCCAAGAGGAGCGTTTAAATGTACAATTAAGTATGTAAAAAGCAAAACAACTTTTGCTGCTAAGCTAGTAATAATATTTGGATGCAGCCTCAAAGTTATCAAAAACACGATAATAATGGATGCTTTTTATTCAAATATCAAGTTAGTGAAAATTAATTTGAAATAACATTCAAAGGAAAGTGAAAGCAAATTAAAAATTCTTCGAGTGAAATGCCGAAAATTGCAGCCGAAATCCACCGAGCAAAGATCACAATTCCGGCGATGCCAAATAATAATCGGAATCGAAACAAACAGAAACTGAAACGGTCTGAAATCCCAAGGCTAATAAATATTCCAATAATTCGGCATCCAATCCGACCGACTCCGGAATCTTTCCGATGGGACTCCTACATTAGCATATGATATAAATCCCCATTTTTATTTGGGTTCAATTCTAATCTCTATTCCGTAGAATTAAGGAATTAAAATGCTCCTTGCGGGAACTTTCCTTGATTGGCCGAGGACAAATAATCAAAAGAACCTCCTTGAATGAGTCTCGAGGTCGGAAGTTTGTTGGGGCTCTGAATGAGTCAGATTTGATTAAAAATGCGAAGACAATGCAGGCCCGGTGCCTTCGGAGAACTATTACGCTTTATCTTAAGAGACAGAATACGCTTAATTAATAATTGAATTGCCCAATTCACTTATTTGTGCAGTAAGTTGCCGTACTGTTTTATCTTACATTCACTTAATTGTTTAAATTTTGAGGTGCAATATCGAATTTTCAAGCAGTGAAAAAGTTGATTATCGATTATTTTGTTGACTACTAGCTGACCCAGCAAACTTTGTTTTGCCTTATAAATGATATTTTGTAGTTATAATGTAGTTCTTTATTATTTTATTGAAGTGACTAAATAAGTAGGTCACCATGGCAACGTCCATCGCTATCCCGTCGCACGAGCAATGGTCACCATCAGTCTTCTCGAGTTGTAATAATAATTATTTACTATCTGGGGGCACGGGAGTGCCCCCGCCAAGATGAGCCAAGCGAAGCGCGCAAGGGCCTACCTTTCCTCGAAACGTTTCGTCGTATTTTTGAACCCTCGTAACTTTGGTTTGAATAATGCCAGATAGTTCAAATTTTTAAGATATAATGACATGGGTATAATAATTAAATGCGCAAAGTTTGAATATCGTAGCTATTATACTTTAGATTTTATAGGTGTCCAAAAACCCACAATTTTGTCACTGACTCACCGATCATCAAAACTGTAAGGGTACTTCCTGAAGTCTTAGAAAGCTGAAATTTGATATGTAACATAATATTAGTACAGAAACAACAAAAAAATTATCAAACCCAACTTAACCTATATCCGTACAGAGTATAGAGCAAAATTAGGCAAATATTTGTGTTTTTTGTATGGGAGTCCTTGAATTTTTATTTTATTTAAAAATTATTATGAATTATCAAAATATAACACATATATTTAAGGCCTTTGTGAAAATTTCAAGTGCCTACATCAATAATGGCAACACCATTATTGATATCGAGCAAAAAGGGCTAAAAAATCATGTTTGTTGTATGAGAACCCCCCTTAAATATTAATATTATTTAGTTTTTAGTATTTGTTGTTATGGCGGCAACAAATATACAGAATTTGTGAAAATTTCAGAAGTCTATTATAGTCCGTCAAGAAAGTCATGTCAGGCGGGAAAATTTTCTAAACGTAATCACGCTTATATTAAGGTGTATTTTTTTCTTTGTATTTTCACAGAGAATGCTTATTACATTTTAAATATTGTCACCTTGAACATTTTTATCTCGAATTAATAAAGTTCTCATATTTTTATTTAATTTAAAATTTTCCCGCCTGTCATGACTTTCTTGACGGTTTATATATAGGCTATAGCGGTTCTTGAGATACAGCCTGGCGACAGACAGACAGACAGACAGACAGACAGACAGACAGACAGACAGACAGACAGACAGACAGACAGACAGACAGACAGACGGACAGACAACGAAGTCTTAGTAATGGGGTTCCGTTTTTACCCTTTGGGTACGGAACCCTAAAAATAGCAAAGAATCACGTTTGTTGTATGAGAGCCCCCACGAAATATTAATTTTTTTTTGTTTTTGTATTTATTCTCTAGCTTCCATCGTTCTTTAGATACATCCAAGAGACAGATAGACAGACAGACAGACAGATGGATAGACGGACAGCGGACAGACAATGAAGTCTCGTAATAGGGTTCCGTTTTTACCCTCTGAGTACGGAAAAATACACCCAAAAAAGAAAAAAAAATAACTTAAAAAAAACAACATAACATTACAAAGAGAAATGAAATCCCACCAAAAACATTTTCATGTAAAAATGTTGCCAAGATGAGAACATATTTAATGTTTAAAGTTTGTGGTGTCAAAAATAGTGAGCTAGATAATAATATAATGTGTCAGCCGTACGAGAAGAATCTAAAAACTCTACACATTAGTCTAAATCGGTGTCTTGGCCATTTTGTTATTCGTCATGCTATGGGCTTTGAACTTAATATATTACTTTTCAGTTGAATTTAATAAATTTTAGTTTTAAATAGCCAGGCCACCGATTTTCACTAATGTGTAGAGTTTTTAGATTCTTCTCGTACGGCTGACACATTATATTATTATCAAGTATTTTGCCGCGTTTTAGTGTAAAATTAAGGTTTTTAGATTTAGGGCTGAATTATAAGGTTAGAAACTTGGCTCTACATGATATCTCACTACTTTTGGACACCACAAACTATTAAATATTATGTTTACATCTTGGCAACATTTTTACATGAAAATGTTTTTGGTGGGTTATTTATTCAACGAATGCACTTATCAATATAAAAAGTAGCCAGTAGCTGATACTCAGACCTTACTGAATGTGCATATAAAATTTGGTAAAAATCACTAAAGCCGTTTCGGAGGAGTACGGTAACTAACATTGTGACACGAGAATTTTATATATAAGATTTTATATTTTTAAGTCCAACTTCGATTATGTCAACATTCAATACAAAATTTAATTCATAAATAATCGATTCGTCTATTTTAGAGCTACACACAGGCACCAGAAAACACTTTAAACACGCCTTTGCTTTCACCCGGAGAAGTAATATATTATGACAAAGTCCGATATTCCAAGGAATTTCTGCTAAACAATAAGGATGCTAAATTACATGAAACTACAGCACAGTACAGGATATTTATCTACTATATTATGCGGGGCACTCTGGAAATTTTGACATCAAAGACGCCAGCGTCTAACGTATTTAAGGTTCTGAACATTCCAAGAATAAACTAAATTTAGTAAATTTTGTTGAGCTCTTGTTGTTTCTAGGAAGAGTAAAAACGATAGTAAAATGTTAGTTGTAGTATGTATGTTACTATATTATTTAAGTATAATAGTCGTGTTCATCTAATATATTATATACAATTCAAAGGTGACTAACTGACTGACATAGTGATCTATCAGCGCACAGCCCAAACCACTGGACGGATCAGGCTGAAATTTGGCATGCAGGTAGATGTTATGACGTAGGCATCTGCTAAGAAAGGATTTTAATAAATTCCAGCCCTAAGGGAATAAAGTAGGGGATGACAGATTGTATGCAATACTTCTTTACGTGCGTGAAGCCGCGGGTAAAAGCTAGTCATATATAATAATATTATGACAGTTTTATTTTATTTTAATCCCTCGATCACCAATTCCAGGAAATATTTTGTTGTCGCGGCCCATGTGGGCCCTACGGGGCTTGAGGGATTAAAAAAAATCGGCCAAGTGCTAGTCCGTTCTGTACCGTTATAGAGCAAAAATAGGCCAAAAATTGTGTTTTTACTTTTTCGTATGGGAGTCGTATTGTTGCCCGTAATTTTGTTCATGCGGGATACCTTTTCTTGTTTCTAGTTCTAGTTTATAAGTGTTAAGAAGAAACAAATATTTTATAGAAACACTAGATGAACCGGTAAACTTTCCTGCTACTATAAACCTTCCCTCGGCTTCCACAAACATAATATTTTCATGACTAATAAGTCTTACTGCGATTAATAAAATTAATTTAACCCATCAAGCCCCGTACGAGCACCGGTGATCGCGACAACAGAATACAATAGCATTTCCGAGAATCCCCGATCGAAGGATAAAATTAATTTTTATTTATTTGGATTACATTTGGAGTATCTTATAAAGTTAATAAAAAGATTTAATTTTCAGAAGATAGTGTGCCGGCATAACTTACTTAACCATAACTTCTTTACTTTACTTTTTAACTATTTTTCCTACACGCGGAGTGTCACGACAAAGTGAGGAATGGCACTAACTTTTCTGAAGGCCGTAATGTAATTCCAATAAATATCCTTAGCAAAATGGTGGAGCATAAATGTATTTTCGGTAAAACGAAGTGCCCTAAGGCCCTTCGCCGTACTTTATCAAAAGAGCTAATGAAGTGAATATCGGAAGAAAAAATTGATGTGAAGGACGAAGGTGCCTGAGAGGAGGGAAAGTTTTATTGGGGGCCAAGAAACAATCATCAAGAATACAATTTATTTTGATCACTCAATGCGAGCCTACAGGAAAATATATCTATTTTGGCTTAGTTTTTGATAGTGGAATATTGTTTATTATATTTTCACCAATCATAGTGTAAGTAAAGTTAAATAATATAGTGTAACTTTTATAGTCGTATAAAAGTTGCACTAAGACTATAAAGTTCGTGTGTTTGTCTGTTAGATATCTAAGAATAAAATACTTAACGGATTTAGACCGGGCTGCTGTGCTGAAAATGCTGCTAATGTGGCTCACTTTGTCCATACTAAGTTATATATTAAAGCATTTACCATCGAGGAAATTGATTCCTAAGCAGTTCTAGAACCCATGTCATTTGGTCGGCTCATGTCAATTAAATGTTAGCTGTGATCGGTCGGATGGGTCTGACTTAACGCGACCTAATTGCTTAGGTCTTCCATCTGTCTCCAACTTCTCTGATAATACATGAAATAAAAATATTTTCATTCTATTGTAGGTGGCCGAACAAGAAAATGTTGTATCGTAAACTGTAAACATATTTTGTAACTACAACTTTTAGTGCAAAATACAAAGAATATTACTGATTACTGAGAGAGACGAAAAGCTAATTTATTTCATAGCTTTTCTTTTGAGTTTAGGTTAGGTTTTGGTGATTTTAAACAAGTTCCAAAAAGGAGGAGGTTAAATATTTGCACAACATTGTTTCTTATGAAGAACTCGTGTCTCAATGAGACACGGAGGGTCTCAACTGAAGTTCAAACCTAACAAGAAAAGTTACGTGAGCTGACTCGGAAAACTTTCCACAGACTCCAACTTCATACATGATGTCTTTTCGATTACGCTAAAATATAGTTTGATGTTTTTCAATATAGGTGCAGTTAATTTTTTCTACAGTTTATCATTTATTTATTTAGGTATCTAACTACCGCACTCGGGACATTTAATGACGATTAAACTTCAATTTAATAAAGAGTTTGACAATCTTTGAGTGCAGCAGTTAGTCAATATTTTTTTAACGAATAGTATAAATAGGTACACCGGTACATATGCGAATACAAAATAAGGTCAGTTTTAGAGTTGTAGGTGTCTATTTTCAAGTATTACATGGGAAAAATAGAGTAATAATAATCATAAAATATGTTATAATAATATGTTTTCATAAAACTATTTCAGAAGAAAAGCGCCATCTAGCAAACAATACTAGAACTACTAACGTCCTTCGGTCGGTCGGTTCGCCCTTCCGCATCGCGATGAAAAACAGTATTTTTAGTTCCTAATGGCTTACTAGTTACTTACTTTATTGTACTCGGCGAAACATGGCGGTAGCGGTCATTGACTCCCTGTCAAAAACTTGACATTTTCTATACAAAGCCACGATTGACAACATATCTGACACTTCAATGTCAATGTATTTCCTTGTTGGTGTGTCAAATAAATAAATAAATAAATCGCGTTTTATATAGAAAATGACAAGTTTTTGACAGGGAGTCAATGACTGCTACCGCCATGTTTCGCCGAGTACAGTATAAACTGACTTAATTTGTGAAAAGATCAAATTATAATTTTAAGCCCCAATTTCACCAACGTATGTTAGTGTTAACAGCTTGTTAAAATGTCATGTCTTCTCTTTCATTCATAAGGAAAACGAAAGAGGTAACGTGATACTAATTCGAGCGTTAACTTTAACAGTCGTTGGCGAAATCGGGGCTAAGTGAAAACTAACTTTATATTGAGGTACCCCGTACTTACTGCTATTACAATACTAAAAATAACCTAAAACACGGAACCTTAAAAAAGGAAATGTTTATTTTATCAATTCTCATAAAGAAAAAAAAAACTTACTCATAATTTCCACCTTGTGCCTTAGCGCAGTACATAAGTGTCTTTATCTACCGTATTACATAATAGTCAGGGAGCCCTATTTTAGGACCATCAAGTCAAAGTATGAAATCCTTTGTATCTCTGTTAGCTACCACTTTCGAAATTTTTCGAAAATAAAAATGTTCGTCTCACAAAAATTTTGCTTGTTAGTAATCACAAAAAAATTTGATCTAGGGCTCCCGTACTATAACTGTTGAATTGAAGATTTTGACACAAACCCCATATATCTATCAAACTTTTCATTAACCCATCAAGCCCCGTACGAGCACCGGTGATCGCGACAGCAATAGAATACAATAGCATATCGAAGAATCCGCGATCGAAGGATTAAATTGAAGTTAAATCATCATAAAATATATCTCTGAGTGCGGCTGTAAATGCACGAATATTAAACTAATGAATGATCATTGATCATACAAGAGAGACTAGATATTTAATCTCACTTATCCAGGAGCGCAAATATAGATAAACGAGAAGCTAATTATTATTCCGTCTACTTAATAACAGTTTGCGAACGCTACACAAGTGCTAAATAAACAAACCTCCAACTATACAGATATTTGGGCTCCACGTTTATAATCGGAGCCAAGAATTTCGTCGTCATATTCCTAACCCAATATTACGGGCGACGATGTACGAAACTTTAAACAATGTTGATGGATATTCTAAGAGTTCAATCATTTTTATATCAATACTGGCTGTCCCGGTGAACTTCGTGTCACTTAAAAACCTTCCCTGGACTTCTACGAATATTTTAAGACTACAACACGGTCAAATTAACTAGACGCATGGTTTGATGACGTCATTATGGAGCTCGCATGTTAATTTGACATTTCGATGCGTCAAGCTAATTTGACCGTGTTGTATAATCAGCCCAATCCGTTCAGACGTTTTCGAGTTTTAGCGCGACTAACACATTTGAAAATCCATTTTTATATAAAAGAAGATATATAGACAGATAATATCTTTGGTTTACACTTTATTTGAATACACTTTATTGAATATTAAAACCTTCAAGAAAAGAGCGTATTCCCTCTTAAAAGGCCGGCAACGCACCTGCAGCTCTTCTGATGTTGCGAGTGTCCATGGGCGACGGTAGTTCCTTACCATAAGGTGACCCGTTTGCTCGTTTGCCCCCTTATTTAATAAAAAAAAAACACGAAGTTCACCGAGACATCTAGTCTTATCTTATATATAAAAATGAATTTCCAAATGTGTTAGTCGCGCTAAAACTCGGAAACGGCTGAACGGATTGGGCTGATTTTTGTCTTAAAATATTCGTAGAAGTCCAGGGAAGGTTTTAAAGTGACCTGTGACACGAAGTTCGCCGGGACATCTAGTCCTATATATAAAAATGGATTTTCAAATGTGTTAGTCGCGCTAAAACTCCAAAACGGCTGAACGGATTGGGTTGATTTTTGTCTTAAAATATTATTCGTAGAAGTCCAGGGAAGGTTTTAAAGTGACACGAAGTTCACCGGGACATCTACTTAGAAATAAGGGTAAGTTTTTTTTTCTTGTTGAGAAAATGATCAATTATTTCATGTCAAAAATACATGACATCTGAAACTTAGTAATAATTATTACTTCCCAAACATCCGTTTTATTTAAAATCCATATTCACTTCTTCACTAATCCATACTGTGATATTATAAATGCGAACGTGTGTCTGTCTATCTGTCTGTCTGTCTGTTAGGTACCTCTTCACGCCCAAACTGCGGAACCGATTTTTCTGAAATTTGGTATTGAGATCCGATCCAAGATGAGTCCCGGGAAAGGACATAGGATACTTAATCCTGAAAAATGTACGGCTACTACGTGACAAACGAATTTTAGCACAATGGAATTGCGGGCGTCATCTAATCTATACTAATATTATAAATGCGAAAGTATCTCTGTCTGTCTGTCTGTCTGTCTGTCTCGCTTTCACGCCAAAAGTACTGAACCGATTGTAATGAAATTTTGTACACAGATAGTCTAAAGCCTGAGAAAGGACATAGGCTACTTCTTAACTGGAAAAAGGGGTTGTAAAGGGGTTTTTATGCGTATTTTTTTTCAAATTAAGTTAGTTCCAAAAACTCATAACAGATGGCGCCAAGAGTCGCTTAGATCGCGTTATCGCTTGCTCATAAGTATTTCTATAAGAGGTGGTACCATATTGAGCTACGTATTTCGATTCTTTTGATTGTTTTGCACGTTGTTAAATAACTCACCTACCAACATAGATATCAGAAACAACAGCCTACCAATTATAAATGCTAAATAGTTTATGGGTAAAGCTAAAGTTGTGTAATGGGGGGCTAAATAAGCTTTAAAATTTGGTATAAAAAAGTTTCATTTAAAAAAATTAAATAAGTACACAAATGAAACACAATATTACTTGCACTTTTTCCACTATAATATTATACACTTTAAACACGACCGGTAAAGTGTTTAAATTGTAATTTACGAATATTATAGTGGAAAAAGTGCAAGTAATATTGTGTTTCATTTGTGTATAAAATGAATTTCCACCAAGAACCGACAGTACAATCAATTACATATAAAAAAATTAAACATTATGTGCACATTGCACAGCTGTTTTGGGTATTTTGATTTGAGGGGTACCAGGGTTTTAAAAAGCTTTTAAATTTGACACCAATTTTATTGACACCGCGCGCTATAAACTGAAGTCCATGCGGACGAAGTCGCGGGCAACAGCTAGTATTATTATAAAATATAGTATATCACTTTCTTCTTCTTCTTTATCTTCTATACATATTATAAAACAATGTAGCTTTTTTTTCCTTCATGTCCCTTTGTTCTTGATTTTGATGATTATTTCAGTGTTAGATAGCCCATTTATCGAGTAAGGCTATACAGTGTGTTTGTGTAAACAAAAAAAAATGCCGTCTTCATACCCATACGGATGCCCGGATCGGCAATTTGTATGGGTATGAAGACAGATTTTTTTTTAATTCCCAGCATTGTTCTCATAGAAAAAGTTGTTCATTTTGACGGGCTCATTTGATGGTTTCAAGGACAACGGTGTTTACACAAACATCTTGTATTTTATCACGCTAAGACTAATAGGAGCGAAGAAATAGAGGAAAATGTGGAAAAAACGGGGAAAATTATTTGAAAGGGCTAACTTAAAAGCACTAATCTCAGGAACTACTGGTCCGATTTCAAATATTCTTTCAGTATTAGATAGCCCATATTTTATCGAGGAAGGCTATAGGCTATATTTTATCACGCTGAGACTAATAGGAGAATGTGGAAAAACGGGGGAAATTATTATAAAGGGCTTATCTCGCGAACTACTGGAGCAATTTTTATGTTATTTGGCACAGATAAGAAGTAGACCACGTGAAGGATCAGAGGCTATCGATTTTAATATTTTTTTCAGTGGCTATATATTTTATTTTTGTGCAACACCGGGACTGTTACTCGCTAGTTTTATATTTAAATAATACTAGCTGTGCCCCGCGGTGTTACCCGCGATTTATTAGGTGTAATTAGGTAAACTAAATTGTGTTGTAATAGGTAAATAGTATTAGAGACAAAATAAATTGAGTTTGATCATCGGAAACTTCAATTTTGATGACTGAGAGATGGAAGTTTGACGGAAGACACTGTTTTGTGATGAGCAGCACTACTAGGGTTTGGTAGAAGATGGGACGAAAATTAATCAATTGACACTCGAAATCGGTATGTTAAGGTTAGAATAAACTCACTTTTATAATTAATGTGCCCCGCGGTGTTACCCGCGATTTATTAGGTGTAATTAGGTAAACTAAATTGTGTTGTAATAGGTAAATAGTATTAAAGACAAAATAAATTGAGTTTGATCATCGGAAACTTCAATTTTGATGACTGAGAGATGGAAGTTTGATGGAAGACACTGTTTTGTGATAAGCAGCACTCCTAGGGTTTGGTAGAAGATGGGACGAAAATTAATCAATTGACACTCGAAATCGGTATGTTAAGGTTAGAATAAACTCACTTTTATAATTAATAACTTAGTTTGTTCCTAAAAAGGAAAATTAAAACTCAGCACTAACGACGCGACACTGTTTCGTTAAAAACAACATTGTCAGGAGAAAAGAGGGGGTTTGGGGGAGCCCAAGTAAAATACGGCAAAATTTTGAAAATCGGTTCACAAACGGCGGAGTCATCGTTGAACATAAGTAATTAAAAAAAAAACATAACACATCCTCCTCCAGCCCGTCAGCCAGCGATATCACTAATAACCATGCTGCACTTTCAATGTATCTGAGAGCGTCGCGTAGTCACTTTGGCAGATGAACTGACGACCTTTTCACCCACATACATTCAGCTGACAGTGATTTTCGTGTGAATTAACAATTGAACTGTATTGTATAGCAATTTTATTTTGGTATAATATTAATTTAATACTCAATTATGATATTTTAGACTACGCAGTCTAAAATGTTATACGCACAAAGAGTTAAATCATTTTAGTTTTCTCAGCAAATTGAAATTACTTTCCAATCACATTATTTTTATTATTTACTAGACTAGATGTCTCGGTGGAATTCAAACCAAGAAGTCAGGAGTCTCTTTGGTAGATGAACTGACGACGAAGGAAAATTAAAACTCAGCACTAACGACGCGACACTGTTTCGTTAAAAACAACATTGTCAGGAGAAAAGAGGGGGGGTTTGGGGGGGCCCAAGTAAAAGACGGCAAAATTTTGAAAATCGGTTCACAAACGGCGGAGTCATCGTTGAACATAAGTAATTAAAAAAAAACATAACACCTCCTCCATTTTGAAAGTCGGTTAAAAATGTAGCCTATGTATTAATCCAGGATGTCAGCTACCTCCTTGTAAAATTTTGTCGAAATCACTCCAGCCGTTTAAGCGTGAAGAAGTAACAAACATACAAACTCACAAACTCACATACTTTCGCCTTTATAATATTAGTAGGATTAATAAGGATATTTTGCCTTATCATCGCTTACCACATCCGATGCAACTCCGTCAGCCCCTAAGTATTTTGACGTAATAGTTTCCTAGTTATCGCGCGCTGTGACAAGTTCGTGTTTAGTCGGCTCTATTATGAGCCCCACACAATACTTCAACTTCTATGTAATCATCAACATCATTATCATCATCGTCTTTGTCAATATCATTACTATAATGCTTCGTTACTCTCAGAGATGTATTATCCATATCCATACTAATATCATAAATGCAAAAGTGTGTATGTCTATTGTATGTCTATTACCCTTTACGTCTTTACCGCTGAACCGATTTTGATGAAAGGTACGAAGAAACTTTGAATCCTTGGAAAGGACATAGATTACCCCCAAAATGCTAAACCCCCGAGGGGTTAAGCGTTTTGGCCGTGAAGAGGTAACAGATAGACATACTTACACACTTTCGCATTTATAACATTATTATGGATGTTCCTATATTATCTGCATGAGTAATACCTACACAGGATTTCATTTCCAGTGTATCACAGATTCATAAATAGCGCCAGTCGTTTTCCTGGTGCTCAGACACAATGTTAGAATTTAATCAAATATTATTGTTCATGTGCGTGCTTATTTATATTACTGGTAAGTACACTCCTGGTATTTTTTAAACTTTCGGCATAGTAATTAATTTTATTATCACTGATTCTGCAACTGGTAAATGTCAAATGTAAATTTTTATCTACTTACCCTATTTTTTAAGTAAATGATTCTCATTGAAATATTGTCCTCAACTTCGTTCACATAACGACCATGCACCATATAAGGCCACGTTCCTTGGAAGGCCAACTATTAAAAAGTCGTAGTTATCGTCATGGTAAGATATATTTTTTCTACTAAACACTTAGATCCATCAAATTTAAGGCCACAAACGCGGCGGCGAGTCAATCGCGCCGATGTTGTGGCAGTGCGATCTCACTATTTGTAGACTTTGGTTTTTCTGCACCCTGAAAAACTTTATTTTTCAGTGACATAACCTATATCTTTTTCACATTTTATTACAGGGCATTGTCGTATAGGGATATGTGTATGGTACTAATAAAAGAAAATCTACTTATGCCTCGATTTAAGTTTAAATATTGGTAATGTTCCTAGGAAGGCCGGTGGTTCCTTATAAGGCCCAACCAAAGATTTGATAGTTGGCCTTGCAAGGGAACATCAACTTTACACGGAACATCTAATAATCATTACCTAATATGTAAACAGTCATTTTTAGTTATAAATGCGTACCGTAACAATTAAAATAACGTTGTTTTTATAACATCTTTACTTATAAGGATTATTAAACTTATACACCCATATAGAACATTTTGGCCTAATAAAGAACGGGCCCATAAGAAGGCCATTTCAGATTTAAAAAATTTTTGATTGCATTTTTGATTGCGTTAGATATGAGAAAATTCATTAGGACCGATCGAATCTCTGACGTTGTTACTATATGAAAAATCGTTTGTGCCTCATGAATTTTTAAGTAATTATAAAGAAAATAGTATCTTCTTTAATATTCTTTTTGTTTTGGAATAAAAATATTTTAACAAACGATAAAAAATACAAAATTTTACTCGGAGTTTCATAGTTACTTTTTTTTTATAAAATAAATAAAAATTAAACTTTAAGAACGGGTACAATCCGGTACAAACGATACTCTTTCAGATGGCATCATTGAAATTCCGGTATCTTTATGTCGGTTGCTAAGCAAATTTTACCACCCCCCCATTTCTACCCTATTGAGGTACAAACTATTTTAATTGTGGTACAATCGGGTACACTCCGGGCAAAATCGAATGACATATATAAAAACCATTTACCTTGAACTCGGTTGCTAGCTTCACATAGGTTTCTAAAGAAATGTATTTTTATTGTATGACGAAAAACCACAAACATTATAGTAGGGGAGGTAGTGCTATCGTTTACTAAGTCATTTCATACCGACCAAATTTTTGTCCAGCGGTAGCTTAATATTTTTATCAATCAATATAATCAGCGTCAGTCGCCGCACCCGTGGTGGAATGTTAACTGAGAGTATTTCAAAGTTGTAAAAAAAATAATTGCGAAAAGTGATTTTATACCGAATGAAAATTTTATGGATGATTATTGAGGTCATGCTTATTGCTTAACCAAAAAAGCACCGTCAGCCGTATCGCAGACCGGGGATTCAACGTCAGTCGCGTTACTGAACTATGTTAAAAAAGTTAAAATATAAAGTCATTTCATACCGTACAAAATTTATACAGGTGAATGTTGATTTTTTTAATAATACCTTTTTAATAATAAAGATTTTTAATAATAAAGACCTTTTTAATAATAAAGACCACCGTCAGTCGTTAATATGCGGGTGGAAAGCCCGTCAGCCAGCGATATAACTTATAACCATGCTGCGCTTTCAATGTATCTGAGAGCGTCGCGTAGTCACTTTGGTAGATGAACTGACGACCTTTTCACCCACATACATTCAGCTGACAGTGATTTTCGTGTGAATTAACAATTGAACTGTATTGTATAGCAATTTTATTTTGGTATAATATTAATTTAATACTCAATTATGATATTTTAGACTACGCAGTCTAAAATGTTATACGCACAAAGAGTTAAATCATTTTAGTTTTCTCAGCAAATTGAAATTACTTTCCAATCACATTATTTTTATTATTTACTAGACTAGATGTCTCGGTGGAATTCAAACCAAGAAGTCAGGAGTCTCTTTGGTAGATGAACTGACGTCCTTTTCACCCACATACATTCAGCTGACGGTAATAATCGTGTGAATTAACAATTAAACTCTAATAAAAAGCAATTTTATTTTAGTACTAGCGACCCGCCCCGGCGTCGCACGGGTATAAAATATAATATAGCCACCGAAAAAATTATTAAAATCGATAGCCTATGATCCTTCACGTGGTCTACTTCTTATCTGTGCTAAATAACATGAAAATTGCTCCAGGAGTTCGCGAGATAAGCCCTTTCAAATAATTTCCTCCGTTTTTTCCACATTCTCTTATTAGTCTTAGCGTGATAAAATATAGCCTATATCCTTCCTCGATAAATGGGCTATAACACTGAAAGAATCATCAAAATCCGTTGCGTAGTTTTAAAGATCAAAGGGAACAAAGGGACATGAGGGAAAAAAAGCGACTTTGTTTTTGACCGACTTCCAAAAAGGAGGAGGTTAATACGTTCGGCTGTATGTATTTTTTTTTTGTATGTTCCTCGATTACTCAGCCGTTTGTGGACCGATTTTCAAAATTCTTTTTGTGTTGTATAGGGTTTAACTCGAACTTGGTACCATGTTCACAAAAGTGGTGATCTGATGATGGGATCTTTGAGGAATCGAGGGGACTCCTTGAAATTTGTATGGAAACATATAGTGATTTTGATTTTTTCTGAAGCATTCGAGGTAGATGCTATCAAAAAATAAGACTTTGCACCAGGTTATACCCTGGATCCGCAGGTACCGAACAGAACTTTTGAATGCTTATAGGTACAGGTTCGGGGATTTCGGCGTTGTTTAATCAACTGAAAGCATAAGCCAACACATCAATTTGATTAATCATCATCATCACAACTATAATTATACCATAATCATCACACTATGACCCAATTATTGGTACTTTTCGTGATATTTTGCATCGAAGCAGATGTTTTTGACGATGATTTCACTGTTTGAGGACCGATTTTCGAAATTTTCATGTTGTTGTATAGGATATAATCATAATTTTGTATAACAATTACGAAAGTGGTGAGCTGATGATGGGATCCATGAGCAATCAAGGGAAATCCTTGAAATTTATCAAAACGCTCATAGTGGTTAAAATGTTGTTTCTAGTAAGTTAAACATATATTACGAATAAGAGAAATTTCATACAAAGGTGTCTCTTGGTCCAAAGGCACTGAACAGAACTCCTGAACCTTTAAAGATAAAAGTTTGGAAATTGCAGCATCGCTTAGATAACTGCAAGCATTTGCCACAATTTACAGTAACATAATGTACTGAATAGTTAACGTTCGTATTGGTTATTTACGCATAAAGCCTTATTTTGTAGACAACAATAAAAAGAGTGAAATTATTATTTTTAACAAAAAATGAAAACCGACTTCCAATGTAAAAACAATCGTAATATGAACTAAAAAGTATTAAATAACTCTTACTCTTTAATAGTGCCTTTTTCAGAATTTGTCTAAATCTCAACTATTTCTGTACATATTACAGTCTTCATTACTTTGAAGTCGGTACCAGTCCCAAAAGTTTCAGATATTCTGACATTACTGAACTCACGATTAAATTAGCTGGTGCCGATTTCAAAATAATGAAGACTGTAGTATGTACAGAAATAGTTGAGATTTAGACAAATTCTGAAAAAGGCACTATTAAAGAGTAAGAGTTATTTAATACTTTTTAGTTCATATTACGATTGTTTTTACATTGGAAGTCGGTTTTCATTTTTTGTTGAAAATAATAATATAATATGTATAGATATACAAAAATTTTACCCAATTTTATTATATTATGTTATATGTATAGATATAGATAGATAGATACCTATAGATAGACAATATATACACTAAAATAAATAATAACTAAAAAACGGTAAAGGTTCGGAAACCTACCCCAAAATTGATGGGGAGCGGGGGTGAGGGGGGAGGGGTAGGATGGGAAACACCCCCCGTACCAAATCCACACTTAGAAACCCCCCAGTATTGGAGCTACTCACCTTTGAAATTTTCGGGATTCTGAGGCTACATCATATTTTATTCTCGGCAATTTGCATAGCGTGTTTTGTGACGGTCGCCGGCTGCTACCGCAGCACAGTCACATTTCTAACCCAACCAACTTTTGGACTTTCTGGATTGTGTTTGTTTTTATTTTGGCGGGGGGCTGCGCCCTCCGAGCCCCCTTTTCTTTTATAGCGGTCCCGGCTGCTGCTGCAGCACGCTTGCTGCACTCGCTCAGCTCCCTCTGTGTTGTGGTCTAAGTTCTAACCTAACCTTACCTACTTTTGGAAATTCTTGATTGTGTTTGTTTTTGTTTTGGCGGGGGGCTGCGCCCCCCGAGCCCCCCTTTCTTAGGTAAGCCTTTCTAAGTAGGCCTTCTGTTAAGTCTTTTCATTAATAATGAAATGAAATCGGCAGTCATTTCGGCAACTTGCTGGGATAGGTTTGTGAACCTTAGCCAAAAAAACAACTTTCTTACCTAATAATATTATACACGTTAAATACTCCGTTAACCTACAAAACTAAAAATCTATATCAGATCATTATCATCTGATAATGATCTGATATAGATTTTTAGTTTTGTCAAATTGAACACAACACTTAAATTGACAAATTGAACACAATAACTCAAAACCTTAAGGCCGTATACAACGAGGACTCGTGAAATTTCATGTTTTTATTTTCACTAGAACTTTGACCAGAAGTAATTATTAGCATTTAAACATTTTTTATAGGTTTGTTACGTTCCTTACCAAGGTCCCAGTCAGCTTAGAATTTTGATTTAAATCCATTTACCACTAAAAAAAGAGTAATAAATAATGCTACTTTCAAAATTTTATTTCGACTAGAATTCAGCGAAAATAAACGCAGGAAAAAATATTTTTATACAAAAATGTTTAAATTATGATTTCGAAGGTAAGGGTCAGCTTCGTTTTTGATATATAATAACAATAATAAAGATAAATCGTTTTGATCACAAATTCGAACGATTTATTGATTTTCGAATGCAACGCCTTGCTTTCAATATTTGCCATAATAATTCCACAGGCGTTTTGATCGATAATAATTGAATGACATCAGTCAAATCTGTCTTTCAGTGACTGATTGTCTATTACAGAAAACCTAGAGTATGTTCACAAATATATCCCAGTATACTGGCCAGAGCTCCTTAGGCCTAGAATTGCCGTGGTCCCATATTTTCGTTCGATTCGTTTCGAAATATTTGCCAGTGCATTGTCGTATACTTAAATGTGTTTATTGTGATGTGATTATAATACGTTACACTTGTCTTACTAGTGGAATACCAGTACAATACAGTGCGGCGTCGTAAGATGACGTCTTGATCACTGGTAAGTAAACTGGGTTTTATTTCAGAACATAGGCAATATGTTTGGTTTACAAATATTACTATATTGTCTTTTAACCTAATATTTGGTGAGAAACTACCCTATTAGGTATCTTATTGGTATATATTTGATAATTTACATTCGCTAAACGATCATTTATACGTTTTTGGTAGGTTTGAAAGTCATAAATGCAAATATCACAGCTAACACGGATAATAATGAACAGAGCATGAACAGAGTGCCTCAACACAGAGACAAATTTTGAGGGGTGTGTTAAAACATTGTAAAATGATAATGATATTATTATGTTAAACAACAATTTTATCGAACATGTCCAATCCATAGCAACGGAAAGATATCTTATAGTCAGGGAGCCCTAGAACATTTTTTTTATTACTAACAAGCTAATTTTTTGTGAGTAGCTTTATTTTGATAAGACAAACAACTTTTTTATTTGCAAAAAAATCTTGAAAGTAGTAGTAGCTAACAGAGATAGAAAGGATTTCATAATTTGATTTGATGGTCCTAAAATATGGATTGTTCAATTTGTAGAACAATGTTACTCTTAAATTATATAACTATTAACCTACCAATATACAAAAAATCAGCTGGTTAGGGTTCCGTTTTAGGGTTCTGTAATCAACAAAACTTGGTTGACTACGGTACCCTAAAACGGAAGATTTTTCGGAGATAAAAAAGTTGTTTGTCTTATCAAAATGAAGCTACTCACAAAAATTAGCGTGTTAGTAATAAAAAAAAATGTTCTAGGGCTCCCTGACTATCAGCACTGGAGTAAAATCGTAAAAATAATATTATCAAGCGGATAGATCCAAATTCATAGATACACCATGATTTTGATATGATATTAAACTACAATGTTATCGAACATGTGAATTCCATTCTTTACACAAAAAATAATATTGATCGAAACGAAAAACCTTTGAACCTTATTTGATTTTATCAAAAATATAATTTTTGTGAATAAAAATCACGAAGACACTTAAAAGTAGAGAGCAAAGAAATTACATTTTATGCAATTATTAATTTTTAACTCACGACAATCTGGTGTAATGTACTGGTTTATTGGAAAGTTGGCATAATATAAGTCTTGTTCACTAACATTTTTCATTCTAATTTTGTTGGGACCCATAGCAATAATAAACAGGAGGAAAATAATATTGTAACTGGCATACTCAGAGATGAATATTTATAACTTAAATGTATCATAAATGAAGATTTTGACATAAACCCCCCATATATTTTATGTCTTTCGTGTCAAATGTCGTGTCAAACAGCTACTAGAACAAATTGATAGCCACTATCTCGATGCAAATTCTTAAAAAAATCGTTCATGGCGTGGGAACCGTTAATTTTTTCAGGATAAAAAGTATCCTTTGTCCTTTCTTCACCAAATTTTATAAAAAATGGTTCAGTAGTTTAAGCATGAAATGACAGACAGACTATTCTAATAAGTATTAGTATTGTTAAAGTTTAAATATTATAATGAGGTATTTCGTAAATATTTCAAACACTTACCGGTTGCCATTTTTGATGTCGAGCAGAAAAGGCCTAAAACCGCGTTTTTGTTTTGAATATTTCAGACCTCTTAACATATTTATTTTATTTTGTTTCTATTCGTTGTTATGGTGACAACAAATTGAAAATTTGAGCTCTCTAGCTACCGCGTTACTTGATATACAGCCTGGAGACAGACAGACGGATAGACAGCGAAGCTAAGACTTACTGGGCCAAGGGTCTCTTTTGGGAACAGATTCCTTAAAAACGACAAAGAAAATATGAATATGATCTGCATAACAATAATGAAGTTAATCTACTATTCATTAAAAACTTGTCAAGCGGGTCAGAAACGTTACCTGTATTGCAAGAGTTATCGTTTTTGAACTTGTGGAGGGTGCTATATAGATTCCAGAGGATGCTGCAGCGTCAGGTACAAGTAATCGTCATGGGTCTACATCCTATTTATTAAAGGTATTGCAATAAACCCAAGCACAAAAAATATTTGAACCATATTATAAAGTCATAAAATAACCTCAGCAGTGAGCGAGCTGACGATGATGAATTATTGTACCTAAGATAGCTATATTTTTCCATGCATAAGTATATGCAATGCATAATATGAGTAATACTTTATTTTGTTATACATTGTATAATCAATTATATCATGTACTACTGAGGAAATACTTTATTTTCATGTTCGTGAGTACAGAACAAACATATTAAAATAATACATAATTTTATTATAATACAAAATTCATTAAAGATTTCGTTTATTAAGTTGTGAACATGGCCTCTCTGTTAATCATTAGTCTGTATGTCGAGTTTACCACGTGATCACATTATTTCTGAAAATTATTGAAATCAACGACGGCTTGAAAACTAAATATGTACCTATCGAGCGCCATCTATTGAGCTTGTTTTCCGCAAATTCTAAAATGTCAGTTGCCTATAATCCCGCCTTAACTAATACCTAATAATTACACAAAAAATATAATTTTTAAATTGATAAAGGAATTAAAATAATGTCTACACTCAAAATAATTAAATAACACAAACTAAAATATGAAAGTTATCGCAAATCACAAAAATAAAATATGAAGATTTCAAAAATGAGTTTGACTGTGCATAAAATTTGGATTTCGAATTTAGAATGCTAATTGCTACTTACTTTTTTTCAGCTAGTCAGGTCAGTCAAGAGTCAAGACATAATTTACTCATAAAATAATAATCTTATACAGAGTGTAACAAAACTAAGTGATAATACTTTACTATGTGTATGTGTTCCTCGTAGACTGTAGAGAGTTCACTGTGAAAGTAGTAGCGCTGAAAGACCAAAATTTTTTTTTCACTTTTGTATGGGGAAACTGCAGGTGACGCTCGGGCCCTTGCCCATACGAAAGTGAAAAAAAACGTCTTTCAGCGCTGCTACTTTCACAGTGAACTCTCTACAAGGAACACGTACACACCCTAAAGTATTATCACTTAGTTTTGTTACACACTGTATATAAAATTCTCGTGTCACAATGCTAGTTATAAACCGTACTCTGGAGGAGTACGGTTTATAATTAAACGGCTTCACTGACTTTTATGGTTCCGTACCCAAAGGGTAAAAACGGGACCCTATTACTGAGACTTCGTTGTCTGTCCGTCCGTCCGTCCGTCCGTCCGTCTGTCTGTCTCCAGGCTGTATCTCAAGAACCGCTTTAGCTAGACTACTGAAATTTTCACAGATTATGTATATCTGTTGCCGCTATAACGACAATCAATGCTAAAAACAAAATAATAATAATAATATTTAAGGGGGGTCATTGGTCCCAGTGGGCCCAAAAACAACTGGAGCAATTTTTATGTTATTTGGCACAGATAGAAGTAGACCACATGAAGGATCGTGATAGGCTATCGATTTTAATCATTTTTTCAGTGGCTATAATATATTTTATTCCCGTACGACGCCGGGGCGGGTCGCTAGTAAATAATAATATTTAAATAAAATGAAAAATTAAGGGGGGCTCCCATACAAAAAAACACAATTTTTGGCCTATTTTGCTCTATAACGGTACGGAACCCTTCGTGCGCGAGTTCGACTCGCACTTGGCCGATTATTATATTATATATTATATTATATATGTCTGAGAATCGTCTACTGCAGACTAAGGAAATAGTATGTCTGGTCTCTGGGCTACTTTTTATATTGATAAGTGCATTTGTTGAATAAATAATAGCAAATTACTACAACTCGAGACTGTCGGTGACCATTGTGCGACGGGCTATAGCGACGAACGTTGCCATGGTGCCATACTTATTAATCACCCCAATATAATACTTTATATGGCAAAAAAACGTTTGCCGGGACAGCAAGTATTATTATAAAACTTAATAACATTAATTTGATTTTTAACCGACTTCCAAAAGGGAGGAGGTTATATGTTCGTCTGTTTATTTTTTATTTTTTCGAAACATGAACATCCCTTCTTATATCGCACCGCGCACGTCTGCGTCATACGAAGAACACTTCGCCAACATTTTCAGTCTCTACGATCAGTGGTTTAGGTTTTATCGTAATTCCATTTTCATATCTAATAATTGTTTTAACCCTAGATTTCACCTAAAAACAGGGTAAACTAATTCTGGCAACACTGTAAACTAATATCTCACCATGTAAGCATATTAATTATTAATACTTACTGAAAATTATTAAGTAAGTATTATGATTATTATATCATTCAAGACAAAGCCTTTTATTGATAATATGATAATATGTATAATATATTATTATAAATTAAATAGATTAGTAAAAGTGTAACTTCATTTCTTATAAAAAAAATATTTTTAAATTTTTGGCACTTTACACAATCTTTTGAGTACTCTGGTGTTTCGTTCCAAGATCTTTGGGCCCACTGGGACCAATGACCAGATATGATTTTTTAACATTTTTTCATCTAGCGATTGGTCCCAAATAATTTTTTTTTATGACTGTCGGGTTTATATCCGTAGGGCTAGCAAAAAAGTTGTAGATTTGAATAAAAAACCAAATAATTACTTTGTATGAAAACATTTATTGACATCGGTCAAGACTCAAGACAAATTAAAACTTCAAATAATTAGTAATTTAATAATTGGAAATAAATCAATACTTGGCCAATAATAAAATAAAGTGCCATAAAAACCAATTGATAACATAATATTATGATTCTTGGTACTTCTTTTGTTTGAAAGCTTTGAAATAAAACTAAAGCAGGTAATTATCTTATATCATTAAAATCACAGGTTTTGTTATGAAATATATTAGAATAAAATAAATATTAGAAGCAATTCTAATAAACATTAGAATTGCCAGTTAGTCACTCAATATTATAACTTACTTATGTTATAAACATAAAATTATTGAAATATAAGTAATACTTTTCCTTCATTATTTTTTATAATTTTCAATATTATTATAATTTGTTCATAAAAATTATCACATTATGTTACATTAAAAGTAATTTCTGTGGTTATAAATTTTTGTTTTTTATTTGAATATAATAATATCTAATTAAAAAATCAAGTATTAAATGCCTGAAATCGGTCTTTAGTGCAGTAACAATCATTAAAGCTAATAAGTTATAAAATTATAACGTTATGTTTAAATGTTGACTTTTCTACTTGTGTAACAGTATAGTAATACAGTATAATAATACAGTACATAGTATTATAGTAAAGCAGTATTTTTTCAAAACCTAATTCGAAGCAGTATGTTTAGGTAATAATAATAATAATTGTAATAATATAAGGTTTAAGGTGAGAGCGTTCTATGTTTTAAATGTACAAAACAATATTATGGTTAAATTATTGATTATTTTTGTGCCAACCCTACTTCAAAATTTCTTGCCAGAAAACAATGGATCATAAATGTGGGACCAATCGCTAGATGAAAAAATGATAAAAATTCATATCTGGTCATTGGTCCCAGTGGGCCCAAAAACGTTGGGACGAAACACCAGAGTACTCAATCTTTGAGTTTGTGCATAAAATTAAATCTCAATGAAAAAAAAACACCAATACGTACAGGAATAATTAATTTTGAATTTCGAACGCCAATATAAAAAGGTCCATTCACTATCATGCATTGCAGGCCTACACGGCGGACTGCAATGCAGGATAGTGAATGGGCCGTTTAAAACATAATGTAAAGCCCTCCATTCAAGACAATCTTTCTAAATTCTACAAAAGTATAAGAAAACAATAATATTATAATAACAATAAATTGTTACAAATATATAGTTAATATTTAGATTTAACAACTAATTGTTACGATAATATAGGTAGGCTTCATAAGTTGCAATTTCGATTGTAAATCTAGATAATTTACAAATAGAATGAGATCGCTTTATCGTGAATGGTGGCTTTATTTCATAAGCAAAAGAGTATTTACTCAAAAAGAGCTCTAATGGCTGGTTTACACGTATTAAGTTGATAAGTAGTTAACTAAATTTTAACTCAATTTTAAGTTATCAATTGCATGTAAACACAAATTTAGTAGCAGGTATCAAGTTCAAATTTAGTTAAGTATAAAGTCATAAGTTAAAATTTTGTTGACTACTTATCTACTTAATACGTGTTAACCAGCCATAAATTACCCCGATGAGTTTTGCCACAGATTATGTTTATTGTGGCAAAAAGCAATGATTAGCGTATATATATATATATATATATATATATATATATATATATATATATATATATATATATATATAGCTAACTCCCTACGTCGCCGCAAGCCGCTGCTAAACGCTGTAAAGCGCTGTTAACTGTTCATGGTTTTCAACGACTTTTAAGGATAAATTTCAACAAACTATGAATTACGTCTTCCATAAAATACATCAAATAATAATGATGCGAATTTTCGAGCAGATCGGACCATGGAATCGAGTTGTCCAATACTAACTTCATCCTCCCCTTTTCACACCCTTAGGAGAGGAATTTCTAAAAATTCCTTCTTTTCGCACGCATACGTCATACGAAGAATACTCCCTCCAAAATTTAAGTATCTACAATCAGTGGTTTAGGCCCTAGCGTGATTCCATTTTCATGTCATTCAGGACAAAGCCTTTTTATATAATGATATAGATCAGCTATACTCTAAGTGTGTTCCGCGGAACCCTAGGGTTCCGCGATACCCCTGTAGGGGTTCCGTAAGAATTTAGAAAAAAATATCGAAACACCTCTCTCTGGTCGAACGTTTTGACTCCGCCCGCCGCGCCGCCGTCGCGCGCATACCTACTAATTGTGAGCGCGCGTCCTTTGATAAAAGCCGCCTCTGAATTAGACATTATAGTTGTGAACAAGCGACTTTCGGCTCTAACTTCAAAACATAAAGTCGAGATTGTTTACAACGCATTTTTGTATTTTTATTTCCGCTTTTTGTTTATCAAAGGCGCCGACTCGAGTATTTTTGAGAATGTTCGAGATTGAGTCTAGGACTAAGTATAAAAGCGGCGATCGCGTGTCGCGCCTCGTCAGTCAGTTGAAGCGTTCGGAGCGATAAGTTCCTACCTATCTACTTACAAGCTAGCTAGCGAATTGCGGAGTTTAAACGTGATATGTAACTAGTGTTTATTGTTCTACTGCCTGCTGTATTCTGATTGTATCAGATTTGTACATTTCTTCATTGGACTAAACTTAGTCTCTTATAAGCAGTAACGATTGTGAATTATTTTGACCCCACCATACTGATTCCTGACGTGTAACATTATAAATAAAGAAGAATGGAACGTTGGCTTAAAGGCGTTAAACGTGTTGCAACATCATCTTCTAATGACGCTGAATGTTCAAAAGCAGTACGCGCGGAGAATGCAGCAATTACCGATCCAGACGATGATGCCACGACGTCAAGCTCCACGGTTTCAAAGACGAAAAAAAGGAAGTATGATGAATCATATATCAGTTTCGGATTTGTTGATTCCAACGGCTCACCTCTCTGCATGCTATGTAGTAAACTGCTTCCTAATAGTTCCATGGCATCTGCCAAATTGCGCCGACATTTAGAAACTGTACACCCCGAGTCTAAAGACAAGAATAAATAATTTTTTGTTCGCAGAAAAGAACAGTTATTGGAAAGTCAAAAAAATATGATGCATGTAACACAAACTATCAATGAAAAGGCCACGGAGGCATCATATTTAGTTAGCTATCGCATTGCACAAGCAGGTGAAGCGCACACTATCGCTGAAAATTTAATAAAGCCATGTGTGTTAGACATCACAAAATGTATGCTCGATGAAAAATCTGCAAAGCATCTTTCTACTGTGCCGCTATCAAACGATACTGTGTCACGGCGAATCCATGATCTGGCAAGCTACATCAAACAAGAACTAGTTACACGTCTACAAAAAACACGATTCGCCTTGCAAATGGATTAGTCAACTGATGTCGCTGGTCTGGCTATCTTGCTGGTTATCGTGAGATATCCATATGAAAGTTCTTTTGAAGAAGATATGCTTATGTGTTCACCGCTGCCCACAAACACTACCGGGGAAGAAATTTTTAATAAAATAAACATACTTTTTTAAGAAAATAATCTCAGTTGGAACGATTGCATTGACATTTGTACAGATGGGGCCAAGGCGATGACAGGTAAAACAGCAGGAGCAGTGTCACGCATAAAAAATAAAGCGCCTTATTGTAGTTCCAGCCATTGTATTCTGCATAGCGATGAAGCAAATGCCGTCAAATCTAAAATTAGTTATGGATGAAGCGGTAAAAATAATTAATTTTATCAAATCACGACCACTACAATCCCGATTGTTCTCATTATTGTGTGAAGATTATGGCAGCAAACATAAAACACTGCTGCTCCATACAGAAGTGCGATGGCTGTCTCAGGGTAAAACTTTAACAAGGCTATTTGAACTTAGAGCGGAGTTACAAATGTTTCTTTCAGCTGATACTTCTTTTAATTTGAAAGACCGTTTGTATGATAAAACTTGGTTGTTCCGATTGTCTTTTATGGCGGATATCTTTCAAAAACTAAACGAATTGAATTTATCATTGCAAGGTAAACAGACAACAGTGTTCCAGGCCTATAACAGAATAACTGCCTTCAAAAGAAAATTAGATTTTTGGATTGTTTGCGTTGATAAGAGAGAAATAGAAAGCTTTACGTCACTCAGTGAGTTTGTTAGCGATAACGACTCAGAAATGTTTTAAGATGATATGTTTGAAGAATTGGTCCAATATCTCACTTCGATGCGCGCATCTTTTGAAAAGTATTTTCCCGAAGAACAGAATACAAAAAAAAAACTGAATTCATGGATTCATAATCCTTTTTTACCCAACTTGCAAAACAGAATTCGTAATGAATATCCAATGCTTTGCAAAATGGCTCTGAATATTCTTCTCCCGTTCCCAACAACATATTTGTGCGAAACAGGATTCTCAACGTATGCAGCCACGAAAACAAAATATCGCAATAGACTGGACGCCGAACCTGATATGAGACTGCAACTGTCTTCTATCAAACCTGACATCAACCAATTAATGAAAAATAAAAAACAGTTTCATACCCCCCATTAGTTACATTTTTTCTTTTTAATATCTTGTAATAATGTACTTGCCATGTGACATGTTAAAGTAAGTAATAATTAGTAACTGTTACATTATACTTTTATTATGTTTATTAATAAAGAATACACTTTTAAAAACTATTATTTTATTGTATGGTTCCGTCAAGTATTTTGCTTTCCAAAAGGGTTCCGCCACCAAAAAAGTTTGAGAACCGCTGATATAGATAATATTAATTTAATACTCGCCTACGTCTTTAATTACGCTGGTCTAGTGGCTTAGAGCGTGGCTCTTGACTCGGGTTGTGGGTTATTTCCAAGTTTGGTTAAGACAATGCAGGCCGATCAGTGATCACCTGATTGTCTGACAAGTAATATATTTAGACTAGCTGTTGCCCGTGACTTCGTACGCGTTAACATAGTATAATAACAAAGATGGATATTTCCAACCAAAGGGTAAAAACGGGACCCTATTTAAGCAAACGTCAAACGCAAACGTCAAAAAACTTTCATGTTTCTAACTCAAGAAATGATGGACTTTCATTTAATCTTTCTACCCCAATTTCACCCCCTTGGGGGTAGAATTACCAGAAACGTATCCATTCATTTTTAATCAGTAGCACAAAAATAAAGTTTCATATTTGTAACTCAAGAAATGACGGACTTTTATTCAAACTTTCAACCCCAATTTCACCCCCTTGGGGGTAGAATTTCCAAAAACGCTTAAATACCTATCCATTCATTTTAAATCAGCAGTCCAAAAATAAACTTTCATGTTCCTAACTTAAGAAATGACGGACTTTTATTTAAACTTTCAACCCCTATTTCACCCCCTTGGGGGAAGAATTTCCAAAAACGCTTAAACACGTATCCAATCATTTTTAATCAGTAGCCCAAACATAAAATTTCAAGTTTCTAACTAAAGAAATAACGGAATTTCATTCAAACTTTTAACCCCAATTTCACCCCCTTGGGGGTAGAATTTCCAAAAACGCTTAAATACATATCCATTCATTTTTAATCAGTAACCCAAAAATAAAGTTTCATGTTTCTAACTCAAGAAATGACGGACTTTCATTCAAACTTTCAACCCCTATTTCACCCCCTTCGGGGTAAAATTTTCGAAATTCCTTCCTTAGTGGGTGTCTACTTAATAAAACAACCCTACTCACCAAATTTCGTGGCTGTAACTTTAACAGTTTATGCTCAGCGATGATGAATCAGTCAGTCAGTCAGTCAGTCAGTCAGTCAGTCAGTCAGTCAGTCAAGACATGTAATTTTATAAGTATAGATGATCCATGCGTCCCATCCGGGGCATGTAAAAAGTCGCTCCTGCGCCTGCTCTCCCGCCAGTCATGTCCGTTCTATTTATTACCGGGTTACGAGAGTAAAAGGAATAGAAACTGCTTTTTTAAAATTATTATTTAACCCTCAATTCACTAGGTTAAATTTACTAACGTAAATACTTTCTATGAGTCCCTGGGACTCAATTATTTTAAATGTATGTTTTTATGAGATTAAACAAATTTCATCAACATTTTGTTTAACAATATTTTTAAGTACTTAGTAGTTAGTTGATATCCTGGATTTTTTTTACAATAATTAGGGTCAATTCACACCAAAATGGCAGCGCAGCGGCGAGCATTTTTAGTGTCATATTATTTTTAACTTTATCTTCATTATTGTAATACATAGTATCGCTTGAGTAATAATTAGACATCGGATTATATGCATTTGCATACTTGCATATGCAAATGCATATAATGGCACTTTTTAGGCGATAGTGCATATTTTGGCAATTTTTCGTTGAAAGTGCATATTTCGGTAGTTTTATGCCCTCGTTGTCTCCAAACTAGCTATCATAAATTCATGACACACACCGAGGCCACAAAACAGAGGTAGGATATTAGCTCCGTGGGTAGGATAGATCAAAACACTTCAAATATTATGTTTCTCCATCCCTATTAAAAGAATGCAACACCCGATAGGTACAATGTCTTTCTAGAATGTCTTTCTAAAACAACATTTTTCCTTGTAGTTGGCAGCATTAGTAAAAAATTTGAATAAAGTAATTACCGATTTCCTAATCCTTCGATCGCGGATTCTTGGAAATCTATTGTTAACGCGGTCAAATTCGATCGCTTGGGAGTTGATAGCAATTAACCTATGTTAATCTTCCATGGGCATTAAGATTGCAATCGGAAAATGTTGGTAAAAAATTATTATTATTAATATCCTGGGTTTGATGAAATTATAAAACTGACGCTTTTGTTTACGGCACCACCGGAAATCTCTTCAAAAAAATAATACATTTTAATATTAAGTGACTTTTGATTGTGCATATTTTGTGCATATTTCGGCCATTTAAGCTTAGAACAAACCTACGCGTCAGTGACGGAGCGTCAAGTTGCGTCAAGTTGTCAAATGTGTTTTTTGTATACAAAACACACATTTGACAACTTGACGCAACTTGACGCTCCGTCACTGACGCGTAGGTTAAGCCTCAGCTTTATCGTGGATACTTGCATGCATATTTCGGCACTTTGATCGTGCATATAATCCGATGTCTAGTAATAATGAACATAAAGTTTAAAATAATATATGACACTGAAAATGCTCGCCACTGCGCTGCCACTTTGGCGTGAATTGACCCTTAGGGTCGTCTATGGGCCAGTCACCCATATTAATATCCTTTGTCTCTTTAACATAATTTTGTCACGTACCAAGATTACATATTTTTCTATTAATATACTGTTAGTCCAATCAACTAAATAAAGAAAACTACATAACTACAAAAAATATTAATTATATTTATTACTATTTTAAAAAATGTTTGATGCCCTGAAGGGGCGTGTGTTGTATCCTGGATATCCTGGATTAACACATTAACTAAGTTTTAAACCAACTTTCATAAAGGCGGAGGTGATAATAATTATTAATATGTACGAATGCGGATCTATTTTTAGGATTCCGTACTCAAAGGTTAAAAACGGGACCCTATTACCAAGACCTTGTTGTCTGTCCGTCTGTCTGTCTGTCTGTCTCCAGGATGTATCTCAAGAAACGCTATAGTTAGACTTCTAAAGTTTTTACAGCTTGTGTTACGTATCTGTTGCCAGTCCACTATCACAATTCAAATTCTTAAACAAAATAAAGATAATATTTAAAGGGGGCACCCATACAAGAAATTTGAATTTTTTGGCCTTTTTGGCTCGTAATCAATAAAGGTAATAGCTAGGCACTTGAAATTTTCACAAAACCCGTAATTATATTTTGTACTTTAATAATAATTAATAATAAAATAAATTTTTAATAATAATTAATAATAAAATAAATATTTAAGGGGGTTACTTAAGGGGGCGCACTTGACCCATATTTATTTTACTTTCTAAGCTAAACGATTACTCCGCCGTGTGTGAACCGTTTTTCAAAACGTTTCTTTTAGTGTTTAGGGTATCATTCCAATTTAGTACCATGTTCACAAAAATGGTGACCTGATGAAGGGATCCATGAGTATTCGAGGGAGCTCCTCAAAATATAGAAACATATTTTTATTTTTTATTATTATTATCAGCCTACAGTGTCCCACTGCTGGGCAAAGGCCTCCCCTCTTTCTTTAATTTTGGAAAATTCACGATCCTGTGATGTTGCTGGCCACTCTTTATCGAACACATCCAGTTCGTCGCGCCACCTTTTCTTGGGTCGGCCTCTGTTACGCCGACCAGTCGGTAGCCACTCCGAAACTAGATGCACCCACCTGTCCGGGTGCATACGGAAACATATTGTTAATTTATTTTTATAAACAGTATTCTAAACATAATATGCTGCCAAAAATTAAGATTTTTGATCAAGTTATACCATGGCTAGGAAGGTGCTGAGAGAACTCCTGACTCCTTATAGATACAAATTTGCCGGTTTCAGTGTTGTTTTAAGAACGAAAAGCACATGCTAGTTGCAAATTACATTCATAATTATCATCACTGCGTGCATCGCCACATCATGACACTATCTTTCGTCTTTTAGATCGAGACTCGAGGTTGTGAGCGATTTTAAATTTTTTTTCTCTTATCTTTTCAACGGTTACCACGCTGGCAATTTGATCTATGAGATATGTGAGGAACTTTTAAAAATGTATATGGAAACTTATGGTGATTTCAATTTTGTTTTACCAAAAAGTAAGATTTTGCACCAAAGTATACGAGTATCATGGTCCCAAAGGTGATTAGAGAACTCCTGACTTTATAGATATACAAGGTTTGAATTCCACCGAGACATCTAGTCTAGTAAATAATAAAAATAATGTGATTGGAAAGTAATTTCAATTTGCTGAGAAAACTAAAATGATTTAACTCTTTGTGCGTATAACATTTTAGACTGCGTAGTCTAAAATATCATAATTGAGTATTAAATTAATATTATACCAAAATAGAATTGCTATACAATACAGTTCAATTGTTAATTCACACGAAAATCACTGTCAGCTGAATGTATGTGGGTGAAAAGGTCGTCAGTTCATCTACCAAAGTGACTACGCGACGCTCTCAGATACATTGAAAGCGCAGCATGGTTATTAGTTATATCGCTGGCTGACGGGCTTTCCACCCGCATATTAACGACTGACGGTGGTCTTTATTATTAAAAAGGTATCAACATTCACCTGTATAAATTTTGTACGGTATGAAATGATTTTATATTTTAACTTTTTAACATAGTTCAGTAACGCGACTGACGTTAAATCCCCCGTCTGCGATACGGCTGACGGTGCTTTTTTGGTTAAGCATGACCTCAATAATCATCCATAAAATTTTCATGCGGTATAAAATTACTTTTCGCAAAAAAAATTTTTAACAACTTTGAGATACTCCCAAATTTTAACCCACCACTTCTGAAGCAGCTGACGATCAAAGCTGTTATGTATTAGTGGAATACTATTATTGTAACGATTTTCGCTCGGTATGAAATGACTTTTTAAACTGAGCGCGACCTCCCCTACTATTATTTCATATTTTTCGTAACCTTCTACTACTTTATAACAATATAGACGTTGCTATAACGACGTTGACAAGACGCCATGTCAACATCTCCATTTTGATACGATTTTGTTCCGGAATTCCTACGCATTACAATGACATCAAAAACGAAATCGAAATCAGACTCGTATCAAGTTGATATCAGTTTCGGGAGTAAGGCCCCTGGATCCCAAAAGGATAAGACATAACTTACTTTCTGATGGATGAAATGTACTTAGAATACCTGCGAATTTGTGTAGTTATAAGTGTGACACCTGGTCAGGTACCAGGTACCAAAGTGCACGAAAAATTAGTCTTACTTTACTTATTTTGTCATGTCTTATATTTATATATAATTTGTAGAATATTATTCTGAACTAGTATCATATAGTGTAAGACACTTTTCAGTGACCAAAACTTTTATCAGCCGCTTTAAAAATAACTTTGTTGCTATTTTTATTTGAAGGCGTTATTTTTATTTAAGTTTTAAGAACCTATGGTTTCATCCATCAGAAAGTAAGTTATGTCTTATCCTTTTGGGATCCAGGTCTATTAGACCGCAACACGACTAGAAGAGACATTTCTAAATTTATATGGATTTGACAGATTCGCAACACGACTAAGAGAGACATTTCTAAATTTATATGAAATATGTCAAATCCATACAAATTTATGCCCCGCCGCGCCTCGCCTCGCCTCGTCGCGTTGCGGTCTGAATTGACACTTATTGTAAAACCTTCTTTTAATGGAGAATGTTACTAGGTATGCCAAATTGCTTGAAATTTTGTCACAGTAAAGCCTGTATGTATACAAATACACTAGTTTTTGTTGTAGTCAAATATACCTAGTAGTTTTGATTTTATAGGCATTCAAAGTTTCGAAAAATATCGAGTCCCGCTAACAGTCCCGTGACCGCTTGTGACGTCATATCACAATTGCGCCGCGCGGGCCCCATACAATAATCGTGATTTTTTGGCTTTTTTTGCTCTTTATCAATAACGGCAACAGGTAGGCACTTGGAATTTTCACCAAGGCCTTAATTATATGTGTACTTTAATATTTAATTAATAATAATATTAAAATAAAATAAAAATTTAAGGGGGGCTCCCATACAAAAATCACAATTGTTGGCCTATTTTTGCTATGCCCTAGTACGGATCTCTTCGTGCGCGAGTCCGACTCGAATTTGGCCAATTATTTATTTATATTTTTTTACTAATTGGACTCGCTCATGAAGGGTTCCGTACCGTTATAGAACAAAATAGGCCAAAAATTGTGATTTCTGTACGGGATCCCCCCTTAAATTTTTATTTTATTTAAATATTTTGATTAATTATTAAAGAACACATTTAACTAAGGCCTTGGTGAAAATTCCAAGTGCCTACCTATTGCCGTTATTGATAAAGAGCAAAAAAAGCTAAAAAATCACGTTTATTGTATGGGGCCCGCGCGGCGCAATTATTGTGATATTATGACGTCACACCGTAACCGGGTGCCCGCGTCGTACAGTTACAACTTGTATTGCTTATAAATCGGAAACTAACTAACGTATCCAAGTAATTCTTTCACTAGTATTTTTTATTTTTGACAGAGAATATGGACTGCTAATAATAAAAATTAGATAACATTCTTCATTACCGATTAGTATTTGTCTCCGAGTGCGGCAGTATAGCTTTTTAATTCTAGTTGCGGCAGCTTAAATAGTGATTACACAAGCTGTTTACTTTAAGAGAGATCGCAGACGTCACACTTTTTGTGTGATCGAGTCTGCGGCTTAAATACAGTCTGATGGCGCGCGCCATGCAGAATGTACGCTTGGGTTTCTCAAGATTATAATAATAAATTGTTATTATAACCCCTGTATTTATTATATATGTTTACAATCTAGAATAAATTTCCTATATGATGACGTAACTGTAATTTTACTAATACTAATAATCTTGTAATAATCTTGGTGCAAACACAAAACATGAGCTTTTTGCAAAGTTTTAATTCGATTTTTCGAGTACGTGTATTTATGGAAAAAACTTAATACATACGCAAGAAACTTACTGTTGATTTAGTTAAATATATGATTTAATTACGTTATTATCTTTTTTCCGATTAATTTACACTCACAATAACTATACACAACAGTAACAACAACTGCAGTCACAATGACATAAAAATGGCTCCTCAGATTATATTTTTTAATAAATTCACTTGCCATAGATACAGTATGAAACAGGCATAGACTAATTCATCGATGTCTTTGGCAGTATACAGAACACCTAACACTTGTGCACAAGCTCAACTTTTTAAATGAGAAAAAGAAAATCTCCCACCCGCTGCGGGCACGGGTGACGCGCGACGCGTAAAGGGCTAACCCCTTTACGCGTCGCGCGTCACCCGCGCCACCCGTTTTTACGGGCACGGGTGCCGCGCGACGCCGGAGAGGCTACGTGCGCCGCAGACTCGATCACACAAAAAGTGTGACGTCTGCGATCTCCCTAAGAGGAAATAAATTGTGAAATAATAAAAGAGAATAATTATTACTTTTATTATTTCACAATTTATTCCCTCTATACTATTTATACTAATTAATCCATCAGTTAATCATACAACGTGACTTATCACGTTGTATGATTAACTGATGGATTAATTTATAATATTTTTAAGTTTTTTTTTTACTTGTATAGTATCGAATTGATATAAAAGTTAATATCAAAGTTTAAATGACATTGATGGAAAAAAAATATAATTAGTATACAATATTTATGTATAATGTTTACACAAAGTGTGCAAGCAATACTTTAGGAATACTATTAACATTTATGGTGATTCGTGAAAAAGGATATATTTTATCACACATACTTATTACTAATGACGTTTCAATGACGGTGGCCGTTTTCATTGAAACCAGGCTATAGCAGGCATAATAAAATGTAACAATAATTATTATTATGTTACTATACTGCGACATCTTAAGTCATGTCTCAGTCTGAAACTGGTTTTTAGTTCTTGTGGTTGTATAAAATGGTTAAAATAATAATAGCAGTATTTTTAACGTTTCTCGCAGGTACTGATAATCTATATCATTATATAAAAGGCTACGAATAATAAAACCAGGAAACGTAACTCCCATACTAATACAGTTTTTATTTGGTTCCATTCGAACTGTCATGTAACGTCAGCCTTTGTACCGCTCAAGGTCACCTAAATATTGCAAATGTATGAAAAGTGAACCTAAGGTACACTTTTTTGACAAGTATTTTGGAGCATGTTTTTTGACGGAGTTACTCTTCCTTAGTTTTTTATTGTTCGTAGATAAAAGGCTTTGTCCTGAATGACATAAAAAGGGAATCACGCTACGGCTTAAACCACTGATTGTAGATACTTTAAATTTGGAGAGAGTGTTCTTCGTATGACGTAGGCGTGCGATAAGAAGGGATTTTTTGAAATTCCTCTCCTAAGGGTGTGAAAAGGGGGGATGAAGTTAGTACGGGACAACTTGATTCCATAGTCCGATCTGCTCGAAAATTCGCATTATTATTATTTGATGTATTTTATGGAAGATGTAATTCATAGTTTGTTGAAATTTATCCTTAAAAGTCGTAAAAAGCATGAACAGTTTACAGCGCTTTACAGCGTTTAGCAGCGGCTTGCGGCGAAGTACAGAGTTAGAGGCGTCAGCCATTACTTTTTGCCACAATAGATATATAATCTGTCTACTCTGTTTTTGCCATACTTAACCGGTAAGTTAAGTGTACGATACACGGTTTAAAACGGCGGTTTGAAACTGTAGTTTGAAACCGTGTAGATAAATTGTTTTATGCCAAAAAACACCAAATTTGGCATAAAACAACTATCTACAGTGCCACCAACTCATCTGTTCAGTAGCCGGGATCAGTAGTGTCGCGTTTAGTGTTGCTATTTAAGAATGTTTACCAGAACTGTAGGGAATCCACTGTAACTGGGCTGTATCTGTATTCTGTACACATGAGATGTCCTTTCACGGCCGTTAAAAGCCAAAATGTTTTTCTTTTTAATATATTATGTCTGTGTATTTGTACGCGCATCAGGAAATCTAGTCAATGTAAAATGCGGTTTTCATTGTTGTGTTCGTCTTACTTAAAAACTGGCCCATATAGAGCTGCTTCTTTTTAAATAAAATAGTAATAATTTATTAAAAGCATTTTTTAAACACGTACGTAACAGTATAATAAGTACTTATAACAAAATAAAAATAACAACACTGATTTAAATCTTTCTACAAGCTTTTATTTGACTTGGCTTGTTCGTATCATAACTAGGTAATATAATAGGTATATTAACTTTATGGTTCGTATGTAAAGTTTGTACTAAGTGTTTTTATTTTTATATTATTTTATTATATTTTATAACAATAATTATGGTCATAATGTCTATCTTCAAACAGCTGTACTCCAGAAATTCCAGAAGTAGACGGGCCTGACGATTCCCACAACTCTCCGTCATCATAATCATCATCACTCGAGTCGCTTTCGCTATCGCTTTGTAATTGGATAATAAACGGTTCATCTAAATAGACATCCTTCTTTCTATACCTACTCGCATTCAATTTTTTTAACATGGTTACAATGGTTTTTCCATTCTGCTGGTACAATTTTATTAAATGCATTTTCAACTAACTGGGGCATTTCGGCACTGGACTTCTGCTCCGCAACATTTCTTTTCATTGAGCTCCATACCATTTCAATAGGGTTTAGGTCGCAATGGTACGGTGGCAATCGAAGAACAGCATGACCATGACTTTTCAACAAAGTATCAACTGCATATTCGGGTGCAGGTTTATTTCTTTACTAATAGGGAAGATGCGATATTTCTATTTTGTGTTTATTTTAAAGAACCCCATGTAGAATAGACCACAAGCATATTAAAAAATTTTAAACACTGGAATTTACTGCAAAAAATGCGGTTTAAAATTGACAATTTAAATTTTGGCGCCAAAACGGCTATAGTCTGTATGACGTCACTACTGTTTGGCAATTATTGACAATGGCCCCACTTGATCAATTTATTATATTGTGATTATACCTTAATCTGTGCACCAAAGAGAATATAATCACTACATGCTGTGCGGCCTGATCGTACTTGTCCTCAGTGGCTTTCCCAAAGGCTTTCCTAATTTTGCATAATTTTTCGGCTAAGAAAAGTTCAAGAGATGATGTACTCAGGTCAAAGAAGATTGCAAGTCTTCGAATTCACATTGAAAGAGTGATCACAAAACTACACGAATTTGCTTTTCTGAATCATTTGCTGTGCACTTGTCAATTTACAATCACCTTTAATTAAAATGAAATAAAAAACTGTATTTACAAAACGATATAGTTGTATTAACTCAAACATTTTAGAAAATAATGTACATAAACTATCATATCACTTCAATAAACATCTATATCTCTTACGGGTTAGACAGTACCTAAGTTTATAAGACCCCAAGGCCACATTTAGCATTTTGTGGTGTATATATATTTGGAAAATGAAACCAGAATAGTGATGGGTTGCTACCACATCGTCTATTTACACATTCATTACCACCACTATTATCTAATAGTTCCCAGCGATGCCGCCCTATAAAAAACGCAAACATGCTAGGTGTGCTCTCGACACTGCAGGATGAAATTACGTAGCACGCTAGGCGTGTTCACTGGCACTGTAAAGAGGTAATATCATAATTTAGACTTCTTCCAATAACATGTGACGGACGTAATCGGAGGCTCCTTTTGCAGGACCTCGCATTTGCAGGCCTGAACCGAGCCTTGCGTTTCATTTATAATAGCTATAACACGATACCGTAACCTCCTTTACGTACTTTGTGTTCTGGAGTAACTCGAATGGTAACTCGACTTTTTATTGTATGTAAATTGTAAGTACATGTTTCTTCTCTTTTGAGTTGAACATTCAGATGGCATTGTGCTATAAGATTCTCTTGTTGAGCTAAAAATATAAAATAACTGCTATATGTTTATAGAAGCCGCCGCGCTGAATGAAGGTAAATAAATGTAAGTCTGTAAATGATATTACATATTTTAGTCCCTCTCATTTCTACACTGGAATACTCTCTGCACTTTCGACAAAAAATGTTAAGTACTACAATGTCAACAGTTACTTTGGAAGATATCTATAAAACGTAGTGATTACATTCTCTTTGGATTTGTAGAGTCTGCTTTGATAAACCCAGCTTCCATTTTTATTGGAAAAATGCAATTAAACTTTCGTGAACCTTAACCTCTCAAAAAGTTGTCAAACATAATAAGTACTACTCGACCAAGCCAACTAGTCGACTGTCAAATCATGCTCTCTCGCTCTTAAGCATTGTTAGCGAAGTGGGTAAGTGCGAGAGAGCAAGCTTTGACATTCGTCTAGTTGCTTGGTCGAGTAGTATGTATTATATTTCTCTATGGTTGTCAAAAGCACGTGTGACGTCACTGAACGCTGATTGGTGTTTTGAAATACGTTCCGTTTCAAGCTACTTTTAATTCATATTTTTTGTAAAAAAACAATATTTTATAAAATAATAACCTTACAGTGGCATTTCTTTTATATTTTTTTAACATCTTAATAGCAACATTTTCATAAATATTGTATTTGCATGTTCCCTATTCTTGAAGATGCGATCTTGACATTTGGTTTTTTCTGACAGCCACTTTTGCATGTCAGCCTTTGTGTTATTTGAGTTGGGACATTTATTAATGCAAATACTATGATATGGTGCGTTATCCGTTACAATAAGTGTAGGTTCATGCAGGTTTGGGAGCAATTTTTCCAGAAGCCACTTCTTAAAATTATTGCTATTCATTTCGTGGTGATATTCTCCACTAGTCGTGTTTGACTTAAACACAAGCAAGGCATTCTCCACAAAACCTTCTTCGCCCCCTGCATGGACTATAATCCATCTTTGTCCTTTTGACACAGGTTCTAAATCACCTTCCACATCAGAGATTTGCCAGCATTTGTCAGTTGAATGAGATGAGTATATTATGTATTATGTAGGTCTCATCCAAATATACAATGGGTCTTTGTTCTCCACACTCATTTTCATGAATTTTTTGTAGAAAAGTAGACCTCCATGCCACAATGTCGTTGCGTTCACACAGCAACTTTCTGTTTGATTTAGTTTTTCTAAAGCGAAATCCTATTTTGTGCAATAGTTTTCTGAGTGTTTCACGTTTACCTTGGAAATTATATTCTTCTCTCAAAATGTTCAATAATTTTGACAATGTTGGAATTTCTTTCTTCTCTGAATAAATTTCATGTACTTTCCGTCTTATTACACCAACATCAAAATCATCAACTTCTACTTTCCCAATTTTCCTGTTTTGCCAGGAGTCGAAATTTTAGAATTGCTTTCTTCAGCTCGTTTTTCTTCATTTATTAATTTGTAAACAAATCGCTCACTAACACCTATAACAAAAAGGAGTTCTATTAAAACTATGAAAAAATAAGTAAACTATGAACCAAAATATTTTTGGAACATACTGAGAACAAAGCACATTTTTTAAAGAACCTGTAGGACTTTTTTTCATTAACTAGCAACACGAACCTGTAGTTGCAGCAACGCGCTCGGTCACGTTTTTAAATGGTATTTTCGGAGACTGAAGGCGTTTCTCTTCTTTCATAAAAGCTAACACTTTTAAAAAAAGACGGGTTGCACTCCGGGAGTGCCGGCAGAAGTGAAAACTTGATTATTAACGTTGTGCATTTTTTTTTACTCATTTTTTATGAAAATCGATTATTAAAAAATCGATTTTTTTAATTAATCGAAACCCTTACAATCGATTAAATTTTTAACCCATTTAATATGAAATTCGATTTAAAAAAAATCGTTTTTTTTTTAATTAATCGAAACCTTACAATTCGAGTTCGAGTTCGAGTTTTCGAGTTTTCGAGTTTTCGAGTTTTCGAGTTTTCGTGTTCGAGTTCGAGTTCGACACAAAACACTACTCTCCAACCGTCTTACGGTTTTTCTATGGTTTTTCGATCAACACGAAAATCTGACGCGAGTTTCATTTTTTCGCGCATCACTTTTTAGTGGTTTCGGCATGATAATGATACTTTTAACAATAAAACAAGACTTAAAACACACAGAGCACTCGCACTTCAAAAACAGACAGCGAATGACATTTCACAAAATGGCAGTTGTAGTTCCAATTTTGTCTACTGAACAGATAAGTTGGTGGCACTATTCGGAGCGTGCGAAGTGGGTGGAGGGGGTAAAGAAAGCGATTGCCGCGCTTGCCGCGGCAAAAATATGCAAAAAAGAGGCTCAGCTAATAGTCAAACAAACTTGTCAATCTTGTTTCGAAATTTTTAGAAATTGGTCTTAATTGTTTTTGTATCGTAGACTGCAAAAATAACAGCAGAAATACCTATTATGACTACCTAGTCAGTATACAAATTTAATGTTTTTCCTAAATCCACTAGGAAATTAGATCAGATATAATCATATAAATGGATAGCTGCTGTAAATAAATTAATTGAGTACCTAACTATTATTTTAGTGTTGATGAATGATGGATCACCATGGTCTCCAAAACCCGACGACAAGACTTGCAGTGATAGTTTCATAGAATATTTAATTTAAATCCAAAGTATTAGGTGGAAGAAATAGTGACTCACAAAATATGACGATAAACCAGATACTACATACTGGTTTAACCGATCTTTTAGAAGCTGGAGATAGAGTTTTGAATCAAAAAGGTTTTTCAAGTAAGCAAGTTTTAGATGAAAGGGGTAAAAAAGTTAAAATTATTATGCCCCTACTTTGAGCAAAACAAAACGAGTACTCTCAAGAGGAAAGATATTGCTCGAGTAAGAATCCATATTGAAAGCAATGATATTCTATGTTACTATTTTAGGAACTCATTGATTGAAAGTGTATTAATGCAAAGACTCAGAAACATCAAGAATGTTTGCAGTGTTTTAGTAAATTTATAGACTCCGATTTTCTTCAAGAGTATTAATGTTTTAAAAAATAAATAAAAACAAGACTTTTAAAAACATTACATATTATATTTTTTTCAAGTATAAAGTATTGCTGGTATTTTTGTTACTGATTAAAGCAGCAATATGTTTGCACTTGCCGCTCTGGTTATAAACGCAGCTGCATTTCACTTCAGCAACAACCCGATCATTATTATCTATCTGTAAGAATGAATAAAAATGTTTAGACTTGCTTTATCCAAATGTTTAGTTACGTTTTTTGGTTGGTTGAGTACTTACGTTTGAACTTGTTTTATAGGGTGCTAAAGTCACCGATGTTCGGCGAATTATATTGGCTCGTATTAACTAACATTGCCATTAGTTCTTAGCTCTTCTACATCCCTTACATGTCCTGCTAACACCAATTTTTATTTCCTTTTAGCATAGATTGGGCCTTGAAACTTATTGAGTGTTTTACACTCTCAAAACCAGGTTTTTATGATTATATTAATTTCCCACAAGTAGTTTTTAACTAAATATAACCCAAATGCCATTACTTATTGTTCTAAATATACTTTATTTGCTATAATATTTACAAAATAAACAAACTCTTGTTGTTTATTTTTTGACACATGCCCACAAAACTTCGTTTGAAATATGTGATGTATATAATACTGACGTGCACGTTCCGAATACACGGCTTGAAACAGTTTGAAGCCGCCGTTTTAAACCGCGTATCAGGCACTTTAGAGGTCTTAATTTGATTAAATACTCTTTTCTTAATTACTTATTAAAAACCAAAGAGTATTGTAAAATTACTTCCCAAGAATCGGGTCTTGGATTGCTTGGACAGTATATTAAAAGTCTATACTTTTGTTATTCGTAGTCGGTCGCCGAGCAACTAAGTTGCCCGTGCGCGCATACCCATGTCATTGATTATATTTTTTTTATTGAGATTAACGTATAAGCACAAAAGATTGTCTAAAGTGCGAAAGTTATGAATGAAAAAAACTCTGTCTCTCTGTGATTCTCGCTTTCACGCTAAACCACGGGTAAACAGCAGTTTTTCCCAAAGTGGGCGACAACGCCCCCTTGTGGGTGCTAAAGGTCTAGAGGGCGGTGTGGGACCCAAAAAAATGGCGTTGTTGTGTAGAGGATTGGGAGTGATTATTTGAAAGAGCTTATCTCGCGAACTACTGAAGCAATTTTCATGTTATTTGGCACAGATAAGAAGTAGACCACGTGAAGGATCATAAGCTATCGATTTTTATCATTTTTTCAGTGGCTATATATTTTGTACCCGTGCGACGCCGGGGCGGGCCGCTAGTAATAGTATATTTTTTTATTTGTTTTTTAATAGTAGACAATTTCGTCCATACATAATATTATATTTTTTACAGGTGTACATTCTGTAAGAACTATTTTCGAAGATATGGAAGAATATAGAATGGAACTTTACAAGGTGCAAACCCTTTTTTTTTTTAATTCATTTCCGAAGAGCCAGCGAAGCTATTTCGTCGATTAAAAAAATAAATAAAAGTCTACCTGTTTATGACCTCTACAGAGAAAAGGACGATCAGTAATAATTACTATCGAGTTTAAGTCGCATTTACTTTAGGAGGTATATCCAGTTCTAAAGGTCTACCTAACCTTCGGTTCAGCGTAACTTATAAAATGACGAAAGTGTGGCTGTCGCTGGCTCTTGAGTTAAGGGCCTACTGTAAAACCGCTAGCCCCGCCTACACACAACGCTATCCTCCAATCGTGATACAATAATTCCATGAATCGTGCTCGCGAGCAATGTGTTTTAGGCTGCAGCTAATTATAGTGAAGAATATCGCGTAACAACGGTTCCCGCATTATAGCACGAAAGTAAAGGTCGTAAGTCCCAAAACTGTTTTTGATGATTACATAATAATAATAAAAAAATATATATCACTAAATTTTTTTTTTCATTTTATTATTATATTTTTTGATGATTACTTAAAAACTAAATACAATACTAATATTTCGTTTAGCTATTATTTTATAAAGTGTGTGATTGTAGTAGTGCAAGTTATTTAATGATAGTAACTCAATAAGTGTAACAGATTTTGTTGAAATGCCCGAAAAGATTCATAATTACGAAAAATAAAACTATCGAGTCAAAATAAGTGAATCGTGTTTTCCGTTAGCTAAACATCAGATAAATATACAATGATTAAATAAATCTCAATTTCATTTGAGTCAATCGTCTTCCGGGATCGTAATACTTATTAGAAAACACAGCAAAATTGCACAGCCCGCTCTTAAGTAAAATTATCGTAATTCAAATAAGGGTCAATAATTGATACCGCAAACGTCGCGACGCGTAGATTTCTTTTGCATACAAATGCGATCAATAATTATTATACTTTGCTTTATATTTTGCAGAATGTTTCAATGCCATCGTACACGTTTGATAGACTATTAAAATTAGAAAAAGAAGATCCTTGCGCACCATACATACCACTTGTACCAGATGTTAGGGGCTTACAAACCATTAGTGAAATTAGTAAGTTCCTTTTTGTTATCAAAATATATTGAATAGTTAATGACATCAATAAATATGTTGAAAGAAAATAAAACAGTAGACTCCAACTGTTGTCTAAGTCCAACTATAATCTAATTAATTTATAGTCCTTGATTAATTGTTGTTTTTTAATGTAGTCACATAATGACTTACTGTATAGTTATAAAGCACGTACGATTTAATTTTAAATGCATCTAATTTTGTATAGAATGCAAGGAATTTATGTGGGATCTTAAGAACCAATTATTGAAGGAGAATGAACGGGGAAAATGTAAGTATCAAATTTTCCAATTTGTAATTTCACAAAATTCACAAATATCATATTTCGTACGTTTAAATTTTTGTTCGCTTCAGCTACTTCTAAAATAATAAAGTTTTTTTTATATAAAAGAAGACGTAACTGGATGAACAACGTAGGCAAATTACTAACGATTGGAAAATTTTAGTTTTTTTGCATAAAGGAACCGGAAAAATTAACTGAAATAAAAAAATGTGGGTTTAATGTATAGATGATGAAGTGGTAGTTACAAGGTTTGTTCAAATTATAAGGGAAAAAATAATAATTGAGTTTTATTATAAAATATTAGTTAACCATTTCATCCACTTACTTTTTAATTCTGACGACATTTTCATCACTAACTATAATAAGTTATGATTATAAGTAACCCTTAGCCTCGTTAGTCGTTACACAAAAATTCGAAGACTGCTAGTTGATCACAAATAATATTGAAAACAAATAATAATAATAGTAATAATAATATCTATGGACGCTTCACACCACGTCAGTCTGGCCCCGAGCTAAGTACCTAAAGGACTTGTGTTACAGGTACCAGACAACGGAAATATATTTAATACTTTGATACTATACATATATTTAAGATTTTTAATTATATAATACACATATTTAATACACATCCAGACCCGGGAACATTGAAAAACTTTTTGTTCCGTCGGCGGGATTCGAACCCGCGACCCCCGGCTTGAGCTACCAACGTGCTCACCACTGAGCCACAGAGGTCGTCATGACTCATGAATGTAGTATTTAAAGTTCACCAAGATCCTTATTCCTTGTCATGTTTGTAGGTGAAGCACGAAGGTTACTAGCTACGTATGTACCCGAAAAACTCTATAATGGTACTAGAGCTTTACCTACTGAAGGATATGTAGGATATGGTCGGGCAGCACAAATCGCTGAGTTCCCACACATGGTAGGTACTAAAAATGTCTTACATTTATTAATAAATGAAACATCATTTCCAAAGATAAAAAAAGCCAAACTGTGGACCAGTTTGTTGGCGGTATTGAAGATATTTATCAATTAATATTAGAAAGTCTGAAATCTGAATTAAATTTTGAATCATTTATCAGGGAGCAGTGGGTTGGCGCTGTAAAGATACCGCCAAGGAATGGGTATTCAAATGTGGCAGCAGCCTCATAAGTGACAAGTTCCTCCTGACGGCAGCACATTGTACCAAGTTGTCTCCACGATTTGTATCTGACATTGTCAACGGCGACCCAGAAGTTGTTAAGTTGAGCGTTGAAAATATTTTGGATGACGTCGTAAGTTGCTTTATTTTTAAATATAGATCTTAAATAAAAATAATGAATTCATAATACTAATTTCATGTTACTAGAAATTCAGTGTAGAATAGTGTATTTAAATCGTAATTTTTCAGGGAAACGAGGAGAGGCGACCTAAAATCGCTAAAATTATAAATATCATCGTCCATCCAGAATACAAGTCACCTAAAAAATACAATGATATAGCATTACTAGAAGTAGATCAAGCTATAGAGTTTACTAAATTCATCAAACCTGCTTGTATTTGGCCCCACAAAGATGTGTCACTTGTTGGGACAAAGGTAACCCTCACTGGATGGGGAGAGACTGAAACAGGTGAAAGAATTTATGGGCTTCAAATAATGTTGCATCATTTTTGGTCGTTTCAAATAGAACACTTCTAAGCAAAACTTATGGAAAAGTTGTTTGTACTTTTACTATTGTGATATTACTTTTCTAGGTCAACCAGCTACAATTCTACAAGCTGGATATGTAGAAATTCTAGATACTCGTACTTGCGATAATATACTTAAACCCTTCCACAATTGGAACTGGCAAGGTTTTACGGACAACCAAATGTGTGCTGGTAAACCAGGAGGACGTGTTGATACCTGCAAGGTATAATAATGTTTTCTAACATTTTACAATCCACTACAACGGTAGTACTCCTATGGCCTAGGAAATAGGAACTACATTATGTTCAATACTAAGGGAGTCATCACAAAAAGATTTCCGGCGCTTCATATTCTTCATCGTTCTTGCAACCTCGACAATTTTATATACCCAAACGCTTAGCTATTTATTTAATTTATTATTTTTCTATCTATAATTACTGATTTTTTTACTTATGTCCTATAAGAAAAATGTAAATTATTATCTATGTCTGATTATTCAGACACCTCTAAATATTAGATTTAGATCTTCTTCTGGATTTTCGCCTTTTTTATAAATTTCCCTATCTGTAGGTTTGACAAAATAAATGCAACCTATTAATGGAATCACAGCAGCTGTTGAACATTACTAGACAACCATCTCACAAAAGCTAACAAATTCGAAATGTTTGTTTTCAGGGGGACTCTGGAGGACCGTTGTCAATAAGGCTTAAGGGCTATGACTTTATATCCTTACATCTGGTGGTTGGTGTTACTTCATTTGGCATTCAATGCAGTGTAAGAGACCGGCCTGGCGTCTACACCCGAGTCGCAAGTTACGTCGACTGGATAGAAGAACATGTCTGGAATTACACTTCTAAATTTTAATATAAATTATCGTAGAAGAACAATATACTAATTTTAATATTTCTGTTAATTTTTCCTTAATATATTATGTACTAATAATTATAAACTTAAATAGTAGTACATGTAACTAGATTAATAATGAAATATTAAATTTTATTTTATCCCGCTACAACAATAAAGTCATGTAAAAAGCAATAATTGTATTTTAAACTTTAGATTATTCTGCTTTTAACTCATAGTGTGTATACATCAAAAGCTTGTGCTATAAATTATGATTTATAATGCATTACGAACTTTTTCACAAAAGTTTGTATGTTTATAATTTGATTCAATTTTTGTTTTTATAATGTTGTCTATTTTAAAGTTGATTGGTTTTCAAAGTTTTCAAAGGCCTCAAAATGATTTGCAAACGTACTTGATTCATCTTTATCATCTTCATGGTGTTTGACATTATTATTAATGCCTTGTTTCTTGATGCTTAATGATTTATGTAAGGACGACTAGAACATAACTAGTTAATAATTGTATTATATTGTATTGGTGTTTATAAGAATGATGTGAAGATTATATAGAATTGATAGGAATCTTCTCAAGATGATTTCATTTAAATATAATATTGTGTGTTATTTCATGTGACGTTTATAATGAACGTATATAATGCGAAAAATGCTGTTTCTGTATGTTACCTCTTCACGCTTAAACCGCTGGACCAATTTTTATGAAATGTGATATGGAGATTTTTTGAGTGCCGGGAAAGGACAGCATAATTTTTGTCTCGAAAAAATGTACTCTTTTCTGTTGTTGGGCCTTTTTATTATTTTAATTTACCCATTATAATACCATGTTATTTTCCTTTAATTTGGAACACTGGTATCAGGTATATAATAATCCTTTTGACCTTACGTTTGGCACGCCGTCGTCGTTCAATATAATTCAGTCTGTAACTGGTTCCTCGTGTTAGTTGTTGTATCGATTATGATTAACATTCATATTTTAGCATTGATTTTAGCATATATAATCGGTAAGCATTTACATAATTTTTAAACATTTACACTGGTATGTGGTCTAAATTTTTTTTTAAATTTTTATTTCTTTTATTTCATCATTATTTTCAAATTATTTTGATATGAACCATTTTTTTTGGACATGACCCGATCAGCCCATTACATTAATTTAGTATCGAATTCGTTCTAACTGATTTTATTTAGATGCAGGGCCCTTGTGTCGTACTACAGAAATATTAAAAACTATATTCGACGACCTGGAAGAAGAACGTGAAAAGCAAGAGGTATTTTGTTTTTAATTTTAATAACCCTTAGTCCAATTTTTACTATTTTTTTGTTTTATTGTAACCAAAAGCTCATAATGGTACATTATAACATGCAGCCAAAAACAACACCGCATCTTTGACTACATAAAAAGATAACAAATTGTAGTAATCATTTATTTTATTTGTTATCTTATTTTCTAAATATAAATAAGGCTCAAAATTTTCAGAATATCACAAATGTCTCATTAGAAGACTACGAAAAAATTGAACACAAGGATCCTTGTGAACCTTTCACACCACTTGTGCCCGATGTCTCCAAACTTACAACTTTGAGTGAAGCAAGTAAGTACACCTTTTTGTTTGCATATTGTATGTTTTTATTTTGTGATGATGATATAGAATGGTGATAGGTGTCCCCTCGCCAGTGCAAGTGGCATGCAAAATGGCAGATTTGTCATGTCTGTGGGGCCCATAGTGGGTTTCGCCACAGGCCGAGGTTTCTACACGACCAGCATACACTAAAACTGCAATATCTTGTTCCTTGGTCTGGCAGGAGCCCATAAAAGGATCTTAACCATTTTTAAATTAAATTTCCTCCCCTCAAAATAGTACTTTTATAATATACTAGATGATGCCCGCAACTCCGTTGCGCTAAAACTCGTTTATCGCGCTGGAACCGTACATTTTTAGGGGCAAAAAGTATCCTATGTCCTTTCCCGGGACTCAAAGTATCTCCATGCCAAATTTCAACAAAATCGGTTCAGCGGTTTGGGCGTGAAGAGGTAACAGACAGACAGACAGACACACTTTCGCATTTATAATATTAGTATGGAAGTATGGATTTGTCGGTAATAATGTTATACAGCTGGTATAATACTGGGTACCCAAATGTTCAGTAGATTTTGGGTCATATTTTAATAATAAACCACTATTTAGCGAGCCAATAGTATTTATTTATAACCTATTATATATATAATAGTACCATTTACAAAATAATATCACTCAAGTTATGACTCTCATACAAATATTTTATAAAATCAATGATTTAAGTACAGAACAAAAATGGAGGCCGTTTTTTGAAGTGCGATTTCGCAGTCCTTCCTTGTCTACCGAGAACTCAACGACGCTTGCTAGCTGTCTTGTTCTACTTAGACGCGTTTTAATAAGTTAAACAAAGACAAAAGTAGTTTTATCGCTGTGTTTGCACAATAAACATGTGCGCGTACACAGCGGCCCATAATGTGCTTCACCACATGGGTTGAATTTTTACATGCGGCCCTTAATGGGCTTCGCCACTGCTGAGGGGACTGTCGCACTCAGAGTGGAACATGTTTAATTACTTATTTTTTTTTTCTCTGTCAAACTCGTCATTACATTAAAGGTTAATCATAATCAAATATCTCTAAGTACGACACTTATATAGTAACAATAAACCAGACTGTAAATAATAAAATAACGTAAGTGTGTCTGTCTCTTCACACGCAGAACCCCGCAAACAAGTTGCTATCAACATCAAATTAAATATTATCAGAAATTACATGAAAACTTGAAACTTTTTTAGATATTTTAAGTAATTTAGAGTTTTTTTTAACTAACTTTTTATATTTTAACAGAATGCAAAGAATATATTTGGTACCTGAAGAATCAACAACAACGAAACATCAAAGCATGGCACTGTAAGTAAAATTAAATTATAAAACAACAAAATCTGAGCTAAATAAATGCGTGTACATTGCATCAAAATTTTTCACCCACAGGTCACATGCAGAAACTTTTACAGAATCCTCAAAATAATACAAAGGAAATAAATAAGGGCTATTTATTAGCTCAATTTCCCATTATCTATGGGGGACACGATGTAGGAATAGCTCAGTTTCCTCACATGGTAAGAACATAATATACTTATAGAATGTGATGTAATATAAGTAAAGTATCTTACTTTAATCGTAATTTTAGTAGCCGATATGATCACAATTTATATTAAGACTTGTTACCGTATGTATGATATTTATAGCTACTGCTACTAAGTTAACATGGACACTTGTATTATAATATTGTGAGCTACATAACTTTAGTACCTGGTAATAACTAAGCAAGTCTTAACCACTTCGTCTTACAATATTCTTTACCGTTTACAGGGAGCAGTCGGTTGGCGCTGTAAAGATACCGCTAAGGAATGGGTGTTCAAATGTGGTGGCAGCCTTATAAGTGACAAGTTCCTCCTGACGGCAGCACATTGTACCAAGTTGTCTCCACGATTTGTGTCTGATATTGTCAACGGCGACCCAGAAGTGGTGATGTTGGGCGTTGAAACTATTTCAAATACTGTGGTGAGTTACGAGTTACGACTGTATGTTTTAACTTACAGCTGTTTGAGTCTATAATTTTATTTCCAGGGAACAAAAACTCGAAGACCAACAATAGTTAAAATAAAGAACATCATTGTACATCCAGGGTACAAGGTGCCGAAGAAATTTGATGATATTGCATTATTAGAGGTCGATACTCCAATAAAATTCACGCCTTTCATAATGCCAGCCTGTATCTGGCCTCATGCTGATCAATTGCCAAATTCCGGAACTGAAATATCTATTACTGGGTGGGGAACTACCGAATCAGGTAAAACATGACCTCAGTCAGAATGACGTTAAAATATTAACGCAAGTAATAATATTGTCCATATCACTGATGAAGTTTTTATAAACTTTCATTCATTAAAATAATATAGTCTAAGCCATAAAGTTAATATACCTATCGGAATAGAGAAACAAAGGCCTGAGTAAGCGAGATGTCACTATCAGTAACACTGCGTGGTAGAAAGAGAAGCGTGATTTGAGGTTGCATAGCTTTTTTTTCATCTGTTTGACAGTCTGTCTGCCCCTGAGCCGATCGTTGTCAATTTGGGCTCTCAGAAATATTGTGATTTTAAGTTAAATAATGAATAATTTTTTAGAAATACTGCTCTAGAAACATGGTTAAATGTTTGTGGAATGATTGTGGATCCACACATCGAAAAAACCCGGACAAATATTCATTTCACAGATGAATTATTCTACATCGACAGGGCCTAGTTTTAAGTTTATTTTTGCCAATTCCCTACGAGTTATTGGTATTGATTTTCATAATTCACTTCTTTAGATATTTATTTATATGGAAAACATAACTTGACTAGCCATGGTGCACAATTTAAGGATATTTTATGTAAACAATTATCATATATTTTACACTAGGGCTGCATCAAGTTATCGATAAGTAGTATCGATATGAAAATATTTTTTAGTTAAGTATACTAACTATCTACGAATGTTGAAATGATAACATACTCATCCGTAGTTTATAATTAGTTTAAGTATATTAATATACTATCATACATAATTTATCGTTTTTAAGGGTCCGCACCCAAAGGGTAAAACGTCCTAGTAGTCGGGTCCCGCTCTACTACTAAGACTTCGTTGCCTGTCCGTCTGTCCATCCGTCCGTCTGTCTGTCTCCAGGCTGTATAACAAGAACCGCTATAGTAATAGACTTCTGAAATTTCCACATATGTAATGTCATTCTACATCCAATATGGCTGCTCATCCAAGATATGGGAATAGTTTTAAAAAGCACTTCTGCAAGATGGGCATCAAATAAAAGGGCTCATTGAGAGTGAATTGAAAATTAATAGGGTCTAGTGAAGTCGTGTCGTGTCGTGTACTGATGTGACGTGACGTGACGTAACCTGTCGTGTCGAATCGTGTCATGACATGTCGTGTCGTATCGTGCCGGTTTTTAGAAAATGCCCGGTTGAAACCGGTCACCCTTCATGCGCGAGTCCGACTCACACTTGGCCAATTTTTCAGATTTCCTGCTGACCTGGATACCAGAAATTCATGGCTTAAAATAATTAACCGTCCAAACTGGACTCCGAAGAAAAATTCATGCATATACTTAATTATGCCGCAAGCATTTTGAGGAAAAGTCATATTTTACTTCAAAATTACAATTTTTATTATACCTATCTATGCAGTTTTATTTTATCCCATTCTGTTTTTACAATCTTATAATTATTACTCCATGATCGATATTTTGTCGAATTACAAGATGTTTGTACATCACTGACACGCACACGTAAACATAATTGTATACACAGATGTAAATCAAATTTTGGTTAAGCTTGACAGCTCGGGATTGTTTCTCTATTCCGATAGGTATATTACCTTTATGGTCTAAGCTCAGATTTTTTATAGCTATTTTATATCTTAAATGACATACAAATTTAGATGTTACAGTTTATAGGCTAGGCGTAGACGTATTCACTATACATAATAATATTACAAATAAAAATATCTTTGTTGTTTTGTATCCATCACCAGATAAGCCATCATCAATTCTGCAAGCAGCTGAAGTCGAATTTCTCGATACAATAATCTGTGACGCTTTGCTAAAGCCATTTTACAATCGTCACTGGAATGGTTTTACTGATAAACAGATGTGTGCTGGTAATCTGGATGGTTGAATTGACACATGCCAGGTATAATATTATTCTTTATTAGATACATTTACATGGAGTGTATCAAGGAAAGTTTGATGAAAATAAACTTGAGGCAATGTAGTTCTTATAAATTTTGCATAATATTAATATTGCTATTAACATTGACCCAGAATATTTAGTTATAGATTTTGTGTGAGGTAATCTGAGGCCTTGGAAATTACTAACTTGTCTCAAAAAAACCCTTAAACAATAATATTAAATTAAGTATAATTTATAATTATGACACAAGTTAAAAAATTAAGCATGAAAATAGTTGTTTATTCTGCTGCATAGTTTGTATGTCAATATAGAATTTGAATGATAGTAGCACTTGTAATGTTCATAATTTTTCAGGGTGATTCCGGGGGTCCACTGCAAGTGAGACTCGATAGTGGTCAAGCCGACTCGGCAATCCATATGGTGGTTGGAATCACATCTTTTGGCTTCAAATGTGGTGTCAAATATTGAGTAGCGAGCTACATCGACTGGATTGAAGAGCATGTTTGGAATGGAACAATACCCCATTGATAGATCTTTACATGGCTATAGCGAAATCGGAAATAATATTCTTTGAAATATTATATTTTAAAACTACAATAACTTAAATTTGTATTTTATAGTTTTATCGTGCCTATGATTTTTCTATCAATTTACCTCTACATTGCAACAGTATTTTATTGCGATTTAATAAAAAAAAAAGAATTATACTGTTAATTTATTTTGTTTTAATTTGATTAAAAATCTAATCTTAGTTCATTCCCATACAATTTGTTCGATCCAATCAATAAAGCTGGCAACTTTCGTGTACACTCCAGGTATGTCCTTCCGCGCACACCCTACTCCAAACGACGTCACTCCGATGAGGTAATGAAATTTGTTCTTCGACGGAAAGTCCAGTGGTATCTCTATCTGTAGAGGTCCACCTGAATCGCCCTTTAAATAAAAAATATAAATAAGAAAGTGCGTCTGTCTGTCTGTCTTGTTGTTGAGGTTTCACGACTAAACCACTGAACCAATTTTGCTGTATTTTGTTATAGGGTAGGTACTTTGAACACCGGGAAAAAATGTACGGTTCCCGCGCGATAAACTAATTGGGGAGTTGCGGGCGTCACCTAGTTACATATAAAATTTAAGCTATGTGTCTTTCAAAACATTTATTGTTCCTTGAAAATGAATAATACTCACTTGGCATGCATCTACACCACCTTCTAATTTCCCAGCACATATTTGATCTTTGAGTCCACACCATAGTCTATTACAATAGCTCCTAAGTAGAGATTCACATAAACCTGAGTCTATAATATTCACATCTGCCGCTTGTAGTTCATCTGAAGTTCTTTTGCTTGCTGGAAATTGTTAAATGTTTTTTGTTACTTTTTATATATCCAAAGCTTATTTATTGTGAGCTCAATTGACGATTTCGTACAACCATATTTTTTAAAGGCTTTAATAATTTTAACGTTAGTAAAAGCACATACCAGTAAGTAGAGTATGCTTAAGTCGAAAGGAAAAAAAATATAACAATTTATTACATCAATTACAATATTACCTAATTCAATCACACCCCACCCAGTGAGTGTAGCTTTAGTTCCAAGTTCACTAGTATCATCTTTTGTCCATAAACAAGCTGGTTGGATAGTATTTGTAAACTTTACTGCTTCTGCCAACTCTATGATAGCTATATCATAGTACTTTTTGGGCGCTTTGTAATCTGGGTGCTTAGTAAATTTTAAAATTCCTATATCTATTGGACCTTCACCGCCGAAAGCCTGTAAAAGTAATTAAAATGGTAGGATAAGCATTACCATTGCTTTTCGTATTAACTGAAGCGGGAAAATGATTAAGTGACAATATTAATCGTTAAAAGGAAATTACTCCATTGTGATTACGTCAAATTAAATTACAAACAAGTTTATCTGTATTTATGTTTTTGAATGCTATTGAAATCAAAACGAAATGTTTCTTTTTACCTGGTGTTTGATATTTTTGTCTCCGAGCCTTACTACCTCAGGGTATATGTTATCAACACTCGTGTCTGCTGCTGACGTTTGAGAACAGTGTGCTGCGGTCACTGTAAACTTGGGACTAACGAGTGTACTCCCACACATAAACCTCCAACCAGAAGAGGAACGCCAACCGATAGCTCCCTGTTTGAGAAATGAATCAAATCAAAAGTTCTTTATTGCCAGAATAAAGCTAGTTAATATTTTAACTACAGGAATGACTGTTTATACCTCATTTCAATCAGTTTTAAAATATTTAAATCTCTTTTTCATCCCTCATAGTAAAATTGTTATCACCATCAAATTTTAAATTAGCTAGTAAGCTGATTGATGCACATTGCATCCAAAAGTAGTCTTCCTTTAAGGCAAATATAATATCATGAACCATACCATGTGCGGAAAGTTCCCAGCCTTAGTGGTAAATCCACCAACTACGGCAGGCAGGAAATCTGCTGTTTCAGATAAAGTTTCACCTATGTAAGAGATAAGACTGTTACATTCAGAATTGCCCCCTACTGCCTCAACTTTAACATCTATTTTTGTACTGCCACATCTTTTATATCTACTTTTTCTTGTATTGCCTCAACTTTTACACCTATTTCTTTTTCAGACCAACTTACAAACTATTTAGATACTGATACCATATGTGGAAAATCTCCGGTGTTCGTATCATGGCCACCGATAGCACCAAGTGGAGGACCTCCGTACTCTGGGTTTGATAATGCATCACCTACGCAAGAAATATTTCTTACGATCTAATTAGGTACTTTGACTTTCCGATTTCAGTCGCCAGCAACCGCGACTGACAAACATTCAAATGAAATAACACTTTATGACATCCATACTTCCAAACTAATATTATAAATGCAAAAGCGTGTCTGTCTGTCTGTCTGTTACCACTTCACGCCCAAACTGCTGAACCGATTTCGCTGAAATTGGGTATCGAGATACTTTGAGTCCCGGGAAAGGACATAGGATACTATTAATATCAGAAAATATACGTTTCCCGTGCGATAAATAAATTTTGGCACAATGGAAAGGCGGGCGTTATCTGGTAATAATTTAAACTACTCACATTCTTCTTTTCTTCTCTCGGTTATGTCTTGCACTTTTACATTCCAAATGTACTCCTGGCATTCTGAAATTGTAACATTTCCATTTAGAGACTATCGCAGTTGATAATCTCTTTAATTCTTTATGAAATCATAAATTAAAGCTTTGTACTCACTAGCTTCGCTTATTCTACGTCCGGATCCAAAGTCTGGTTGTGGAGGGTCATACTTAGCACAAGGGTCACTTTCTGGTGGCACTGATGAACTATCCGTAGGTTGATTAATATTTTCTTTTTCCTGGAATTTATTTATAAGAAGCAATATAGGGCTATACATTATACATATTTTACATAATAATTCACTTAGAATCAATAAACTAAACTCATAGGTTGGCTTTCACTCATTACCTTCTTATAAAATTCATCAGGCCAAACCCAGCTTTGTTGAGTCTGCAAAAAACAGTTTTATTTGACAATTTTAATTTTAAAATATTTATACAAATTCTTTAAATTTATCCATGTTTAATTTTGTGAATAACAATATTATCGGAATCTGTAAACATAACATACCATAAAACAAAATTATCTTTCTGTTTCTGTAGAGTAGTCAATACAAATAAGTTAAAGTTAGTCTAAATAATTATACTTGCAAATAAGCAATCGATAAAAACATATTACATTAACATACTTACTGGAACTGAAATCACTGCACCAAAATTATTGGACGCTTTTGAAAACTCTCCACTCACTGCGAGGTAAAACGTCATCTAAGTACACGATATGTTCAATAAAAATAATTTGCACAATGTTTATAAATGTTAAAGTAAACAATACCTGCACATAGGAAAACAATAATTATTTTTAAACTATTCATGCTATACGTATGTTTTCCACCGTGATCCAAACTCTTCTAGACGTCAATATTGTTTCCTCTTCAAAGATCATTGATTATTATTATTTAATGACCATGTCAGAAGTGTACACAGTTTTTTGCTTCTCAATAAACCAGTCTCACCCTGACAAAACTATAGAGTTGTATGAATTATGACCGATTCATATGTAACTGTGAGCTATGAGATATCATTTTCCTTTTTATATTGAGAAATTCCAAAATCATATAAAAAGACAATTTTATTTTCAAACTTGCAGTAAGAAATAAAACATACAATACAATGACAGATATACAGGGTGTTAAAAAACAAAGTGACAATACTTTGACGTGGGTATGAGTCCCCCGTATAGAGTTTACAGTGAAAGTGAAGCTGAGTAACTTTTTGTTAAATTTTTAACTTTTGTATGGGCAAATTCATGACGATCAGGCGATTGCCAATACAAATTACAATAAAAAAAATATACAATAAAAAAAATCTCTTTCAACGCTGCTACCTTCACAGTAAACTCTATGTTATAATATTATACATACCCTAAAATAATTATCACTTTGTTTTGTATTACCCTATATAGCCACAATTATAGACAAAACTAACGTTCGTTCTATTGTGGTATACTGTACAACTCAATGATGTTACTGCTTACAACACTAAAGTTTATTTCAACGATAACTTCTTCGTTATTTTTTGTTTCCATTTATATATTATTATAGCGAAACCCAATAACTTTTGAACTCGTTATCTTCTCTAAGCATCCGTAACTTATAACTTTTAAAGACTTAGAAGAAACACAAGACGTAGTTTTAACGATTTCTTTATTTAAAATTCAAAAAATATGGAATATAACTTAAAGGTACAAGATTGGTAGAGGGCGCTACTAGCAAATACAGTAAATAATCTGGACTAAATACGACATATTGCAAACATCATAATATATCTATGGACAGAAAGAACAAAGCTTTCTAGTTTCTGTTTATGTCTATACTGGTGCTGCCTCTCGCGTGAAAACATTGCAGTGATATATCCTATAAATAACAAAATCATTGTCGCCACACGACACCCTCGATCCAGTCGACGAAGCTGGACACTCGTGTGTATATTCCAGGCAGATTTGGTTTGGCACAGCCAATCCCGAAGGACGTCACGCCGATCAAATAGTGCATATTGTACTCAGTCTCAAACGGCAATGAAATTTTCACTTGCAGCGGTCCTCCTGAGTCGCCCTGAAATGGCACATATTATTTTAATAAAATATGCTTAGATATAGATATAAATATTAGACAACGGTATATAAGTACAAAAGTAAATCGAATTTTCAATAGAATAACTATACAGTATATTTTGTAAGTTTGAAAATATGAAATGTAAGAAAATTGTTCAATCGAATATTACATTCACACTTATGCTGCGTAAACAGGAACTAAAAACAGATTAAGACTATAAGCGATTAAAACATAATATTGTATTTAAGGACATTATAAGACCATGTTTATTAAGTTTGTCACTCTTACAATCTCTGATCATTAAACAAATTGAATTTAAAAAGATAAATTGTAAATATCTAACGAATTTTGTAAAAACCATAGACGCTAACGAATTCCATTAAATATTTTACATTATAATATAAGACCTAATAGCAAAATTTTACGACTCAGTAATTGCTCAAGCACAAACGTAGGCAACAACTAATATTATATTATGTTAAACTATATTGTTGTGGTGGGTTGATCGCGCCCATTACTATGCCTAAGCGGGGAGTGGAGCACCATGATTTTAGTGGGTAGTTCCTCGTTCCACATACCCCGCAATCCGCCGGGGATGCGCAAAGCATTTCTCCATGTAAAAAAATGTTAAACTGTAAACTAACCTGGCATGCGTCTACACCACCTTTCAGCTTTCCCGCACACAACTGAGTATTCTGGACTCCGCACCACAAACGGTTGCAGTAAGGCTTCAGCAACCTGTCGCAATGACTTGAATCTATAACATCCACATCTGCTGCTTGTAGCTTTGGAGAAGTGGTTTTACCAGCTGCAAAATATTGTAATATGTATGAATAGGTAAAAACAACAAAAACTTCAAAAAAGTCATTACATGAAGTAATTTAAATTTAATCAAAAAGATTTTTAAATGTCTTCCGAAAGAGGAGGTGGTTCTATGGTCTGCTGCATAGATTTTTATTGAGTTGTAGAAGATTGTTCTTCAATAATACTTACCAAATCTACATCTATATATATATATATATATATATATATATATATATATATATATATATATATATATATATATATATATATATATATATATATATATATATATATATATATATATATATATATATATATATATATATATATATATATATATATATATATATATATATATATATATATATATATATATATATATATATATATATATATATATATATATATATATATATATATATATATATATATATAAAACTCAAAGGTGACTGACTGACATGGTGATCTATCAACGCACAGCCCAAACCACTGGACCGATCGGGCTGAAATTTGGCATGCAGGTAGATGTTACGACGTAGGCGTCCGCTAAGAAAGGATTTTGATCAATTCTACCCCCAAGGGGTTAAAAATTAAAATAGGGGATGAAAGTTTTTATATTATAATACTTCTTAACGCGAGCGAAGCCGCGGGCAAAAGCTCGTAGTATATAAAACTCAAAGGTGACTGACTGACATGGTGATCTATCAACGCACAGCCTAAACCGCAGGACGGATCGGGCTGAAATTTGACATCCAGTTAGATGTAATGACGTAGGCATCCGCTAAGAAAGGATTTTGATAAATTCCAACCCCAAGGGGTTAAAATAGGGGACGAAAGTTTGTATATAATAATACTCCTTAACGCGAGCAAAGCCGCGGGCAAAAGCTCGTTACTCATATAATTAAAGCTGCATCAATAACTACAGCTTTTCGGCTGAAAAAGTATTCTTTAATTTTACCTGTATCTATAACTCCCCATCCAGTAACAGTTGCTTGTCTGCCAAGTGTGGCAGTATTGAAGGTAGTCCATAGACATGCTGGCTGAATCAGCTTCGCGAATATTTCTTCTTTCATCAGTTCTATGATAGCTATGTCATAGTATTTGCTTGGAGCTTTGTACTGTGGATGAGGTATAATCTTCTGTATTTTGGCATCTATCGGCCCTACTCCATTGTCGAACTGTAAACAATTTTTGTGATACATATTAAGTGTTACCTTATTGTACTTAGCATAAGATTAGTACAAGTTGCGATATTAGATGTATCTGAGGTTGCCTCTTTTTATTTTTTACTAATTTTACTTGACGAATCCGAAGTATGGTTGCATGTTGTTCCTACTGACAATTCAAAGCTACAAACAATCAAAAACATTTAAATTTCTTACCAAATCTATAATATTTTTATCGCCAAGCCGAACGATTTCTGGTACTCTATTCGCTACTTCGTTGTCTGGGCGAGTTTTTGAACAGTGGGCAGCTGTTATCATAAATTTGGGGCTTATCAGCGAGGCACTACATTTGAAAATCCAGCCCCCGGAGACTCCTCTCCATCCAACTGCACCCTGTAATCATTTAAAATTATACATTATAACTGATATATTTCTTAATATTGTGTTTTGATGAATGAATTGCTAAAATATACTTGGTAAAGTATAATTCCTTACTCAGAATATAAACTAACTATAGTATGTATAGTATATACTAACTAAAGAAAAATTTTTTTACGGATTTCATGGTTTGCCGTTGGTAAGGTTACCGTTAATTAAAACTTTTCATGATTTTTAAAAGTATTTTAACTGCAACATTATCATAGTAATATAGGATATTTTACTGCGATGTTTTTACATTAGAAGCAGCATCAGTATTTTTCATTTTTTCATTTTCATAGACAGTAAACAAAAAGTTTTGTTCGACGTTTGACAACGTTTTTGTCAATACTCTGGGTTGTTCAACATGTCGGATTTTAGTCGGATTGTTTATTGTAGGTGCTAGTAGCGCTCTCTACTCCAACCTTAGCTTAAAAATATAAGATTGTTTTTATAAAAAGTGACATTTGTGGCTTATGTCACTTTTTATAAAAAAATCAATAAAAATGTAACTTCTATGTGAAATAAAGTATTTTAAATATATTTCGCGGGAATGGTATTGCAAAATAAATAAATGTGCATATAAATGTATGTAGTACTCGTAATAGTATGAAATTAGCTAATTAATGTCGATTGTTTTTTTGTATAGGAAACGAACCACCTTAAGAGGGCGACTAACCCAAAAAATCAAATATCGTCCTTCTCTCTTCACACTCACGCCCGTCTTTCATATGCCAGGTGAAAAATGACGACGCGGATTCATCGCCAAATTAGTTTTTTCTCAATAACTCGATAAATATATAACATTTTAAAAATCCGCTAGGTCGGATTCTCAATGATAGAATTTTATACAATGTGTTAAAATATTAACTTAGTTCAATGCACGGTTATGGCAATACACGAAAAATTCGTAAAAATTAGATGCATCTTCGTGATTTTTTTCTATCGAGAAAATTTTTAGATATCGTGTTTTTGCTCAGATTGAATTCTTGGAAATATAATGTAGTATCTAATTTTAGAAAATGAAACAATTCAGGGCGTTTTTTCAAGTATAAAAATGAATTATAAAATTGAAAATTTAGGGTTAGTCGTCCACTTAAAGGAGTATCATATTATACAAATGATGATCTAATTCTTACCATATGTGGGTATTCTCCTATGACACTATCTCGTCCACCTATCACCAGTGTGCGTGCAGTAAACAGTTTACATTCAGCCTGTCTCTTCTTCGTATCTTCTATGTTCTTTATTGACCAGATATATTCTAAGCATTCTGTAAGCAAATTAAATTTTGTAAAGAAATAGTTTTATTAAGTAAAACTTTTGAAAGCCTCTGCGATTGTCTTGCATACTTACTATATTCTGAGATAACCAGTTATAGCTCTCAAGTTTTTACTTGTAAGCTGTATTTCAATAAACATTACATCTAAAGTTAGACTCACAGATCTAGAATATAAGTAAGAAAATTAACGTACATTAAAATGTATGGTTTTCTAAAAAACCAACTTACATTAAGAAAGTCTTAAACTTACTTTCTTCGCTGATTCTTCTTCCTGGCTTAGAAAAATTTGGCTTAACCGGTTCGACTAACGCACATTTGTCGGTCAGTTTAGAGTTTTGATTATTTGTAGGTTTTTGGGGTTTAGGCTTCTGGGTTGTAGCATTGTAAAGAACGAACTGCAATAAGAATTTTTAGTACCTATACAGGAAGGTAGAAATAAAATTACCCGCGTGCACTGAGGTAGTAAGTACTACGTACTAGAGCAGCTATTGCAAACAAAAAACATGTCGCACTTGAAGCATGAGCGGGGTGGGAGGCGGGGCGGTGATTGCTATAGATCAGTACTGCAGAAGTGACACAGTTTTGTGCCTATACTCGAATGAATGCAGAATCTATTTGAGTAAGTGGATAAAATAAAAATTCACTTTTTTATAAAATTTATAATTAAGTATGGATCCATAGTCCACTATAGCTAATTACCTTATTTAAATTACTTAAATATTTTCAAATATGTACCATAATAAAATTATTATAATGTACGCATGTATAATGTACGTAATATTTTAAATATTACCAAAATACAAACTCATCTACGTGAGTAAGTACTTCTGCATTCATCGTCGTCTTATCATAGATCAGTATTCTGCCTACATTACACTCTGAACCTACTACTCTATGACAATGCAAAATGGCGCGCGTCTTCGCCTAGTAATTGAATGTTTGTATTTTAATTGAAAATAATAAAATAAGAATGCTAATACCGATGAAATGTTATTCCGTTGCATTTGGAAGTGTTACTGGAATAATTTTTGCAGTATCTTAACCCACAACTAGGCATTTTTGCGACTTTTTTTGGTTTCGTTTTTGATTGTTATACGTCTGGCGCGCAGAAGAGCTCGCAGGCGACTAAGTGCACTGCTGCTATATAGATTACGTTGAATTTGACCAAGCATTCCGTTGCGTTGTCGAGTCTAGTACGTAGTACATACTATGTCAGTGCCCGCGTGACAAATGATTGCGAGTATAAAATCAGAACCTACTAATATTGACTTTTAAAGGTGGTTTTAATTTTATTCAACAACTTTCTTACTTGTATTTTGTATGCTACCAAAATTTAAATATTTATTGTTTGAAATGTTGTCGTAACAACGTGACATTTTAAAGAATTTGTTTTGAAGAAAATGTTTGTCTGCGATCAGTGAAGAAATACATAAAATATTTTGAGCACAAAATACTGAGTACATACCATAGGAGTTGTCTCTCGTCGAGCACCGGGCCAAAACCATTGCTGAAAAAATTAAGGTTACTTTACTCATTTTGTTTAAGACAAAATCTAAATCTAATCTCTTTTCATTTTTTAGTAAAAGATGGCCCCGTGCGAGTTTCTTACGTCGGTTCTTCTCGCCGGGTTAGTTCCCGAACCGGTGGTAGGCACCATTAGTATCGACGTTCGGAAAAAATTTGTAAAAAATTACTCTGAATGAAAACTATTTCGAGTTGATTTGATAACAATTTTGATAAGCTTATATAAATGCATCGCATTGCCTCGACATGGCAATGTGGACTGACCCTCAAGGTAGAATCAGACTACTGTTAAAAGCTATGACTATGAATGTTTGATATCGTTAATATACCTAAAGACCTCATTAAAAAATTTAATGGGTATATTCTTCTTGTGTTCCTCATACTATGAAATTATTGTAAAATATCTTACCCTTTTATCTCTCACTCCATTGTTTTCAATAGTACTATTTTCACTATGAACTTGTGACACTGTTTAAACAAAATAACATTAGCAAAAAATTAAGTATTAAATATCAAAATTTAGGTTTACCTACCGAAAATTAAAGCAAGTGGTATGAGTAAATAAAATTCCATTTTATTATATTAAGAAAAAATATTTAACGCGCTGAGTCCTCGAGACTTAGGAGGAAAATGTGTTATGTGTGCATCATCACAGTACCATGATCTCATATAAACATACCGCAATTTCACTGCGCACTTTGAACAAACACTTTCCATTGCGTAACACACCAACTCACCGTCTTTCCCTTCAGTAACAAAACCAGCAATGATAAGCACGCTCATTGAATCAATTGTGAGTTGTGACCTTTCAAATGTTACTTTCATGGTCACATTCTTGCGGTGCAGCTATCCCCAACCCGCGGCCCACGGACAACATGCGGCCTGCCAGGACTTTATCTGTAGCCCGCGTGATGTTAAACTATTTTGAAATTCACGCCCACCGGCAAAATAATGTATAGTCGTCGTGAAAGACGTGAAAATTATTCCACTTTTAAATCGTTAATTTTGAAGAACGTTATTATTTAACCCTAAAAATTTTTTGTTGCGGCCCGGGACACCAAGACCAAGACATGTTTGTGGCCCTAATGAAAAAAAGGTTGGGGATCACGGATCTAGAGCAAGTTTGAAAGAAAACTTGTTTTCTGTTCGCACACAATAATTATTATTATTGTCAAAAAATAAATCAGGTCATGTTAATAGTAATAAACCAGACTGATATCCTTCAAAACCGGATACCTCCTAAAGTAACCGCGACCGAAACTCCATAGTTGCTGGTCATTCTTACCTCTGTTAAGGCCACAAACAGGTAAACTTTCAGCTTTACGAAACGGAGGAAGGTCTGGCCATCGCAGGCTCTTGGTCTAATAGTTTTTATCCCGCTACTACTGCTACTTTTACAGTCAACTCTACATAAGGGAAACATGGTACATACCTGTGAGTATAAAGTATACTCACTAATTTGTTTTGTTGCATCTATACATATTATAAAACAAAGTCGCTTTTTTCCCTCATGTCCCTTTGTTCCCTTAAAACTACGCAACGGATTTTGATGATTCTTTCAGTGTTAGATAGTCCATTTATCGAGGAAGGCTATAGGCTATATTTTATCACGCTAAGACTAATAGGAGCGAAGAAATAGAGGAAAATGTGGAAAAAACGGGGAAAATTATTTGAAAGGGCTAACTTGAACGCGCTAATCTCAGGAGCAACTGGTCCGATTTGAAAAATTCTTTCAGTGTTATAGGTAACCCATTTATTGAGGAAGGCTATAGGCTATATTTTATCACACTAAGACTAATAAGAGAATGTGGAAAAAACGGGGGAAATTATTTGAAAGGGCTTATCTCGCGAACTGCTGGAGTAATTTTTATGTTATTTGGCACAGATAAGAAGTAGACCACGATTTTAATCATTTTTTCAGTGGCTATAAATTTTATACCCGTGCGACGCTGGGGCGGGTCGCTAGTCCTGTATAACTTTACAAATAAATTATGCTATTGCTTGCAACACAAAAGTATATTTCAACGATAACTTCTTCGTTCCGTTTATTTTTTTTTGTTTCCACTAACATATAATTATAGAAAAATCCAATAACTTTTGATCTCGTTACCTTCTCTAAGCCTCCGTAACTTATAAGTATTATAACTTTTAAAGACATAAAAGAAATACAAGTAGTTTTAACGCTTTCTTTATTTAAAATTCAAACAATAGGGAATATAACTTAAGAGTCGAGCGGGCTGTGCAATTTTGCTGTGTTTTCTGATAAGTATTACGATCCCGGAAGATGATGGACTCAAATGAAATTTATTTAATCATTGTATATTTATCTGATATTTAGCTAACGGAAACACAATTCACTTATTTTGACTCGATAGTTTTATTTTTCGAAATTATGAATCTTTTTGGATATTTCAACAAATATCTGTTTGTTTTTTGTTTAATGTGGTGCTGCCTTTCGCGTAAAAACATTGCAGTGATAAATCCTGCTAATAACAAAATAATCACTGTCGCCACACGGTGTCTTCGATCCAGTCGACGAAGCTGGACACACGTGTGTATATTCCAGGCAGATTTGGTTTGGCACAGCCAATCCCGAAGGACGTCACGCCGATCAAATAGTGCATATTGTACTCAGTCTCAAACGGCAATGAAATTTTCACTTGCAGCGGTCCTCCTGAGTCCCCCTGAAATTACACATATTCTTTTGATAAATGCTTAGATAATATACAAACACACAACGGTATTTGAGTACCTAAATGAATCGAATGTTTTTAAGTTTATAAATTATATAGTGTAAGAAAATTGGTCGATCGAATATTACATTTATACTTACGCCGAGTAAGCAAGGACCAAAATACTGAGATTAAAACATTAAACAAATAAAGCATGTAATTAGACAATGAGACCATTACATTGATCACAGCTACTTGAATTAAAACAATTGTGAAAATAACGTTCTTATTAAAAAATCAGAGACACTAGCGAATTCAAATTCAAACGTAGGCAACAACTTTTATTATATTCTGTTAAACTAGCTAAATTAACTAACCTGACATGCGTCTACGCCACCTTTCAGCTTTCCCGCACAAATCTGAGTATTCTGGACTCCGCACCACAGACGGTTGCAGTAAGGCTTCAGCAACCTGTCGCAATGACTTGAATCTATAACATCCACATCTGCTGCTTGTAGCTCTGGAGAAGTGGTTTTACCAGCTGCAAAATAATGTTATATGTATGAATAGTTAATAACAACAAAAACTTGTAACAAGTCATTACATGAAGTAATTTAAATCTAAGCAAAAATATTTTTATTGACTTCTAAAAGAGGTTTTGAGAGCTTATCTACTGACGGTCTTAAAGGCTGTTTTTAATTTACCTGTATCAATTACTCCCCATCCGGTAAGAGTTGCTTGTCTGCCAAGTGTGGCAGTATTGAAGCTAGTCCATAGACATGCTGGCTGAATCAGCTTCGCGAATCTTTCTTCTTTCGTCAGTTCTATGATAGCTATGTCGTTGTATTTGTTTGGAGACTTATACTGGGGATGAGTTATAATCTTCTGTATTTTGGCATCTATTGGGTCTACTCCATTGTCAAACTGTGAACAATTTTGGTGATACATAGGTAATATTAAGTGTTACCATATTGTACTTAGTATAAGTACAAGTAGCGATATAAGATGTAGCTGAAGTTGCCTCTTTTTGTTTTTTACTAATTTAACTTGACGAATCCGAAGAATGGTTGCATGTTGTTCCTACTAACAATTCAAAACTACAAACAATCAAAAGCATTTAACTTTCTTACCGAATCTATAATATTTTTATCGCCCAGCCGAACTATTTCTGGTACTCTATTCGCTACTTCGGTGTCTGGAGGAGTTTTTGAACAGTGGGCAGCTGTTATCATAAATTTGGGGCTTATCAGCGAAGCACCACATTTGAAAATCCAGCCCTTGGAGACTCCTCTCCATCCAACGGCACCCTGTAATCATGCATTAAAATTACGCACCACTCTCTCGTATTTACGGTATGAAATTTTCCATTTAGGTATATTAACTAGTGAAGGAGTTGGGTCATTTTTAGTGGCACAAACTCTACCGTTAGTTATGTTGCTATGTTACTATATTACTATTCACGCCTCCGTGGTCTAGTGGTTAGAGCGTGGCTCTCGACTCCGGAGGTAGTGGGTTCGAATCCCGCGTTGGAAACATGTTATTTCCATGTTTGGTTAGGAGAATGGAGGCTGATCACCTGATTGTCTGACAAGTAAGATCCATGCGTCGGATGGGCATGTAAAAAGTCGGTCTTGCGCCTGATCTCTCGCCAGTCGTGTCGGTCTTCCATCCCACTGGGTTATGAGGGTGAAAGGAATAGAGAGTGCTCTTGTGTACTGCGCACACACTTGGGCACTATAAAACTACTCCTGCGTAACAGGCCTGGTTTCAATGAAACTGGCCACCGTCACCGGAACCGGTGTGGGGAGTATTGTTATTATATTACCATTATTACACCTATTGTAACAGTATCATCTACAAATGATGATATTATTTTTACCATATGTGGGAATTCTCCTATGACAGTATCTCGTCCACCTATTGCCTGTGTAGTAAACAATTGAGGTATTTCCTCGCCAGCTTCAAGTTTTTTCTTGTCGCCTACAACACAACATTAAAAAAAGAAATTTAGTACCAATAATACAGTGTTCACTAAAAGTATTTTATAAGGACTTCGACCACTAGCGATAAATATTATAGTAAGTTAATGTTACTTATTACTTACATTCAGCCTTTTTCTTCTTCGTATCTTCTATGTTCTTTATTGACCAGATATATTCTAAGCATTCTGTCAGCAAATTAAAATTTGTTAAGAATTAGTTTTATTAAGTAAAACTTTTGAAAGCCTCTGCGATTGTCTTAGATACTTACTATATTCTGAGACAACCAGTAGCTCTCAAGTTTTTACTTAATGTTTAAGTTGTATCTCAATAAATCTTAGGTCTAAAGTTAGACTCACAGATCTAGAAGATAAGTAAGAAAATTAACGTATATTAAAAAGTAAGATAATCTAAAAAACAGCATACATTAAAAGAAAGTCTTGAACTTACTTTCTTCGCTAAGTCTTCTTCCTGGCTTAGAAAAATTTGGCTTGACCGGTTCGACTTTCGCGCATGGGTCGGTCAGTTTAGAGTTTTGATTATTTGTAGGTTTTTGGGGTTCTGGCTTCTGGGTTGTAGCCTTGTAAAGAACGAACTGAAATTAGAATTTTTAATACCTACCTCAGATACATAAAGTTAGAAATAAATTTACCCGCATGTGTGATAATAATATGTATTATGTTTAAATATTGTAGTAACAGAATATTATAGAATCTAAATATATATATAACTCAGAGATGACTGACTGACTGTGACATAGTGATCTATCAATGTACAGTCCAAACCACTGGACTGATCAGGCTGAAATTTGGCATGCAGGTAGATGTTATGACGTAGGCATCCGCTGAGAATTGATTTTGATTAATTGTACTCCAAAAGGGATAAAATAGGGGATAAAAGTTTGTATGAAACTTTGTCAATTTTAAACCAATCGGGCTAAGACTTTGAAGCCTTATTAATAATAACACTTTTTAAAAGCTAGTTGAATACATGCGACATTTTAAAGATTTTTTTTTTGAAGAAAACATAAAAATACTGAATACATACCGTAGTAGGAGTTGTTTCTCTTGGAGCACCCGGCCAAAACCATTGCTGAAAAATTATGGTAACTTTACTCATTTTGCTAAAGACAAAATCTATATTTATTTTGAAAGGTTTATAATATAAATGCATCGCATTACCTCGACATGTTGCAATGTGGTCTGATCCTTGAGCTAATATGTATTCTGTGCCTTGAGGTAGAATCAGACTACTGTTAAAGAGCCTATGAATGTTATTTATAAATGTCATTTGGGGCCGTCTATGGGCTGTTTTCTCATATCCTTTTTTGCTATCTTTTATATAATATGTTTTACGCACCAAGGATAATAATTGAAATAATATTATTAATTGTAATCATAATTATAGTCATCACGCCATGGAGCTATGAATGTTTGATATCGTTAATTACATTATATCTGAATACGTCATTATAACATCTAATAGGTTTATTCTTCTTGTGTTCAAATTCTTCATTTAAGTTAAAATACTATGAAATTGTAAAATATCTTACCCTTTTATCTCTCACTCCATTGTTTTCAATAGTACTATTTTCACTATGAACTTGTGACACTGTATAAACAAAAATAACGTTAGCAAAAAATTAAGTATTAAATATCAAAATTTGTAGGTTTACCTACCGAAAATTAAAGCAAGTGGTGGGAGCAGTGAAAATTTCATTTTATTATTAATATAATTTAAGATATAATAATAATTTAAAAATATAATAATAATAATTTAAGAAAAAATATTCAACGCGCTTTGTCCTCGAGAGTTATGAGGATAATGTGGGATAATAAACAGTTATGTCTATGTATGCATCGTTAAGGGACTGTACCATGATCTCATATACAAACGTAAACACTGTGCACTTTGAACGAACACTTTCCATTGCGTAACACACCAGATACCTTCTTTCCGTTTAGTAACAAAACCAGCAATGATAAGCACGTTCATTAAATTAATTGTGGCCTTTCAGATGTTACTTTGATAGTCATGTTCTTGCGGTTCAATGATCTAGAGCTAGTTTGAGAGAAAACTTGTTTTCTGTTTGCACACAATAGTTATTGTGATGCAGGGGAATCCCTTATTATTTTATTTATGCGTTTAAATCAGGTCATGTTCATGGTAAACCAGACTGATGTCATTGTTAACAGTAAATAAATAAAAATTGTTTTATTTTTGAGTGAATCAAATCTTTTCAGTAGGTATGCAAGTAATTACTTATACAAACTATACTAATATTATAAATGCGAAAGTGTATCTATCTGTCTGTCTGTCCGTCTGTCTGTTACCTCTTCAAGCTCAAACTACTGAAACGATTTTGCTGAAATTTGCTATGGGAATGGGGATACTTTGGAGAGAAAGGATATATACTTTTTATCCCGGAAAAATGTAAGTGCAATCAATATACTATTTTTGTTTTTATGGTTGAATTTTCAAACTGGATGATGTCAAAGAAAAGAATTCAACGACGACTCTGCTCCTATAAAAATCTTAAATTAATCTCACAAAAGAAAAATACCAAGTCGGATATCATGTTGTTTATTTGAATTACAAAAGTTTGGCATGAATCATAATTATATAAGTTTACATTAGTATATACATAATATACATAGTTTACATAGTACTTACATTAATAAAAAATACCTAGAGTATCTACAAAATATTACATAGAATCGTCAAAATATATAAAAAGAGGTTGTACAGAGTAGACGTAACAGAAGTAAAACTAAAGGTGGTGGTGGTACGGTTGCCCCTCCTGCCCCCCTCACAAAAAAATCGTAGGGTTTTATAATAAAACTTTTTTCTAAACTTTAACCCATTTCACAAGTCATCAGGCCAAACAACACTTTCGATCCAGTCGACAAAACTGGACACTCTGGTGTAGATGCCTGGGAGGTTCTCTCTCGCGCAGCCGATCCCGAATGACGTCACGCCAATGACATAATGCATGGACTGATTCGTCGACGCTGGGAGCGGTATTTTCACTTGCAAAGGTCCACCTGAATCACCCTGAAAAAAAATTAGGTAATATTAGGCATTAGAGAGAAGAAAGAGAAAGCATAGCATCGGCCTGGCCAAGTCGCATCTTGGCTCGGAGAGAAGATATTCCTCTAAGGGTAATTTCAGACCACAACGCGACGCGTAGATGCATATCTAAAGTACTGAATTGACAGTTATGACTTCAATTGAGACGTCTTGCAAATCTGTCAGATCCATACAAATTTAGAAATGCATAAGTAACGTCGCGTTACGGTCTGAATTGACCCTTAGGCTCCCAACTATATCATCACAACTATTTAAATATACAATATAAAAACCTTTAATCCAATCAGAATTGAAATGACCTAAGAAGAAATCCTTCACTTCCGATGCTCTTTAATAATTATTGTTTATTTAGATTTATGGTAGAGATACCGTATTTTTTAAGTATTAACCAACCTGACAAGCATCAACTCCTCCAACCAGCTTCCCAGCACAGACCTGGTGCTCCTGCATCCCGCACCAATGGCGGTTACAGTGGTGCTTCAGCAGTTCGTCACACACACTCGAATCCAGCACATCCACAACAGCTGCCTGGAGCTCAGGAGACGTTGTTTTGTGAACTACACATAAAAAAAACAATAATAATATTTGATGTTTTGTTACTACTACATATAAGATATTATTTTCAAGACTAATTTATGCTAGCTACAAAATGATTTGATTTAAACTTAGTGAAGTTACAAATAATTATGAGAATAGGGATGATGACAAGGTCAAAGATTAGCGAATTTTGTTAATAAAATAAAGAAATCACGGTAAAAAATAAGTGTTCCCAAAATTTCAGCTCGATAGTATTTGTATTTTTTTTGTTATGCGCTTTCAAAGTTGGATAATCAAGTCGAAATTTTTTTCAATTAAATTTCTTAATATTTGTATACCATTCGATAACTCACGCAATTAAAAGCAACTTTTTTTATGAAACCACTTTCGTAAACGCAATATTTAATATACCTATCGAACAAAGTTCTCTCCCGATCCGTACAAACTACGAAAGAGTGACGTCAGTCTTTTGTAGCACTTTGTATGGAGCGTTTCGGGCAGGTTTATTTTATGAGATGTTTGAATTGTCATATCTTGGTGAATTTTTAAGCTATCAGAGTCATTCTTTCAGCAATGTTTCTATTTTTTAAGGGTCTTTCAATTACCAATAAGAAAAAAAAAATGTCATCATGCCTGTGGGAGAGCCATGCTTCGGCACGAATGGGCCGGCTCGACCGGAGAAATACCACGTTCTCACAGAAAACCGACGTGAAACAGCGCTTGCGCTGTGTTTCGCCGAGTAAGTGAGTTTACCGGAGGCCCAATCCCCTACCCTATTCCCTTCCCTAGCCTCCCCTATTCCCTTCCCTTCCCATCCCTACCCTCCCCTATTACCCTATTCCCTCTTAAAAGGCCGGCAACGCACCTGCGGCTCTTTTGATGCTGCGGGTGTCCATGGGCGACGGAAGTTGCTTTCCATCAGGTGACCCGTTTGCTCATTTGCCCCCTTATTTCATAAAAAAAAAACTAAAATAAAAATCAAATGCTACTCAAAGGGCAAGATGTTATTATAATTATGAACAATCGTAGGATAACTAATCGTTTTAAATACGACGATAGTAATAAACGTCACTGATGAGGAAAACATTGTTGCTAATGTTTATGTCCATAACGATACTACAGGGTGTAACAAAACTAAGTGATAATACTTTAGGGTGTGTATGAGTCCCGTGTATAGAGTTCTAAAAATTGTTCTCACTTTTGTATGGGAAAACTCGTGACGCTAGGGCGCTTGCCCATATAAATCACAAAAACATGTTGGTCTTTCAGCGCTGCTCCTTTCACAGAGAACTCTCTACAAGGAATATATGATACGCACCCTAAAGTATTGGAACGAAGTTCCTTATAGACGGAAAAAATTAAGACTAAAAGTTGTGATGACACTTAGCAAAAAGCGTGTTTCTCTCTCTCTCTCTCTTAAAAAAAGCAACTTTGTTCCATCCGGGTGTCTCTTGACACCTCTTAAGTTTTTTATCACTAAGTTTTGTTAATGTATAATGAAACCTGTTTCAATAACTCCCCATCCAGTCAGTGTAGCCTTGCCGATGTCGGTTGTGCTGGGATTGGTCCACAAACACGCAGGCATCATGAACTTTGTGAAGAACACTGGCTCTTCTAGCTCTATAAGAGCTATATCGTAGTACTTTTTCGGGCTCTTATATAGCGGATGATTTATTATTCTTAGAATCTTCTTATCAAACATCTGGGCATTCAGTCGAGGGGGCTGTAAGTAAAATTTATTTATGTTTTTATAATTGTTGTCGTTCAAATTGCGAAATGTCGATAATTATTCACAATACTTGGCCCGCGAACATTTTTGGTCTTGTTTTATGTTTACACGACGCCCGCAACTCTGTTGCGCCAAAATTCGTTTATCGTGAACCGTACATTTTTCCGGGAATAAATATATTCTATGTATACCGATACGTAGAATATTATATTATAAGCAGTTTCTTCCAGACAACCGTGTCTGGAAGAAACTGCTTAAAGCAGTAAGACCGCCTTTTTGCACAATTTTTTTATACTTTTTTTGTTGTTATTTCTTTTGTTTTTTGTGTCTTTTATATGTGCTTTTATGTCCTTTCTTTTGTGTGTGTAAATAAAGAATCTATCATTATTATTATGTTCTTTCTCGAGGCTCGAAAGTATCCCCATAACAAATTTCAGAAAAATCGGTTTAATGGTTTCAGCGTGAAGAGGTAACAGACAGACAGATAAACAGAAAGACAGACAGGAAGTACCTACACTTTCACATATATTTTGTAATATTAGTTTATGCAGGTTACTCACAAAATCAAGAATATTCTTGTCCCCTAATCTTACGATTTCCGCAGTAGTACTCATAAGATTCGAGTCTGGAGGAGATTTTGAACAATGAGCAGCGGTCAACATGAACTTTTCACTTATCAAAGAGCTTCCACATTTGAAAATCCAAGTGTTACTAACAGTCCTCCATCCTAGAGCGCCCTGGTAAATAAAAATTATTTTTATACAATTTTCATTGCAAGTTTTTTTAAAGAGGTGCTGCTTTTTCTTTGACATAAAGATCTTCATAAGAGAAAATAAAAAATAAGTATAGACTAACTGCGGCACTCAGAGACATTAATTAATGTTGATTAGGGTGAAGCCAAACGAACGTAATTTGTGAGTTGTAAGTCACAGAATTTCGGTCGCGTAAATATCTTTTCATACAAATCATAACTCATAAAATCACGCTCTTTACACGAGCGTGATTTTATGAGTTATTATTCACGAATTTTTCGTGTATTGCCATAACCGTGCATTGATCTAAGTTAATATTTTAAGACATTGTATAAAATTCTATCATTGAGAATCCGACCTAGCGGATTTTTAAAATGTTGTATATTTATCGAGTTATTGAGAAAAAACTAATTTGGCGATGAATCCGCGTCGTCCTTTTTCACCTGGCATATGAAAGACGGGCGTGAGTGTGAAGAGAGAAGGACGATATTTGATTTTTGGGGTTAGTCGCCCTCTTAAAATTCAAGTAATTGTTCCTCTCTGAGTGCGTCAGGAAGTCAATAGGTATAATGATATTGTTTTATTATCCTTTCTTTTATTGTAAATCTAAAATATATAAAGATGGTGTTCGGTGGCGGTCGAAGTGTATCAAGACTGCAGCCCCTTTAATGCATGTAAGCAATGTTAGGGTATCCAAAAGCAATGCTGAAGCAGCGGCTTCTACCATATGCGGGAATTCTCCTGGTATAGTATCCCTTCCACCAACAGCAAATGAAGGACGACGGGCTTCTGGCAGTTGTAACAAATATTCTAAACCTGCAATTATAGGTCATATTATGTCTTATTTTTGATACAGCGTGCTTTAATTCTTCGATCGCGGATTCTTGGAAATCTATTGTTATTCTATTGTTGTCGCGATCACCGGTGCTCTTATGGGGCTTGATAAGTTAATGAATTTTTTATTTAATACCTCGATCGTGGGAATAGCAGACACAATAGATTTTCATCTGTTATGCGACAGCCGGGTGCTACTTGGGAATTGATGGGTTAATAGCTTTCATTTAGACATCCTTCAAGCCCCATAAGAGCATCGGTGATCGCGACATCAATATAATACAATAGCATTTCCAAGAATCCGCGATCGAAGGATTAATATACAAATTCAGATAGATACATTTATTGTTACAAATAACAGTATTGTGAAAGGTTTAGTCCAAATGCCTTATGGCGATGGCTTTATCCAGTATTTTCCATTCGTTTACATAATATAATGCTGCTCTATGCCAGGTCTTTTCAACTACTTGCTAAAATCATCTCTTCAGTTTTACAAGATATACTAAGCTTTATTATTTAAAAAAACTAGATGATGCCCGCAACTCCGTTGCGCCAATACCGTTTATCTAGCGCGGACCGTACATTTTTACGAAACAAAAAGTATCCTTTGTCCTTTCCCGGGACTCAAAGTATCTTCATGCCAAATTTCAGCAAAATCGGTTCAACGGTTTGGGCGTGAAGAGGTAACAGACAGACAGACAGACACACTTTCGCATTTATAATATTAGTATGGAAGTATGTATTAACTTACAGTCTGCTTTATTCTTTTCTATAATCACCCGGGCCTTAGTATCCCATAAATATTCCATGCATTCTGAAAGTTGTAATGTAATTTTTTTATTCAAACAGTGGTTTGCGTTTAGAAAAGGAAGTTAATAAGGTTTTAAACTTTTTCGGGATGACTGACATCGAAAATATTAATTTTTGAAATGTATGAATTAGTTCAGAATAAGAATAATTTTATTAACAACTTTACATCTGTTAGTTTATAAAATATTATCACTTTCACTTACTAGATTACTAGACTTAAATATTATAAAAAAAATTGTGATAACTTACTTGCTTCACTGATTCTTCGACCTGGCTTCTTAAAATTTGGCGTCTCTGGGGGAAGGCGCTGACATGGATTTTCTACTTCATTTGGATTCGGCGTAGTTACTTGATTAAATATTTGAATACCCTCAGTTGATTTGGTACTCTCCTATAGTTCGTGCGATAAAAAAGTATTACCATCAGCAATGTTACTGTAAAGTGTTACATTATAATATGTATCTGTAACTATTCTTATTTTACCTTTTCGTCTGTTTCTTTTGGCCATATCCATGTTTGATCGTGCTGAAAACAATATATATTTTTTTAATAATTTAAATTATTTTCGTAATATTATTATCTTAATAGCTATATGACCGAGCTTCGCTCGGTATTCAAAAAATTAGAAAAACACACATAAAATGACATTTTATGAAAATGATTCCTAGCTAGATCGATTTATCGCCCCCGAAATACCCTATATACTAAATTTCATGAAAATCGTTGGAGCCGATTCCGAGATTCGGCTCCAACGATTTTCGAACGAACGGGATCCGAGAATATATATATATATATATATATATATATATATATATATATATATATATATATATATATATATATATATATATATATATATATATATATATATATATATATATAACCGCTAACGGATTGGGCTGATTTTAGTCTTAAAATATTCGTAGAAATCCAGGGAAGGTTTTAAAGTGATACGAAGTTCACCGGGACAGCTAGTCTTCTTATATATAAAAATGTATAAAATTTCTTAAATATATGTATAAGCTTTCAAATGTGTTAGTCGCGCTAAAACTCGAAAACGGCTGAACGGATTGGGCTGATTTTCATCCCTAGACTTCTACGAATATTTTAGTCTTAAAATATTCGTAGAAGTCTAGGGAAGGTTTTAAAGTGACACGAAGTTCACCGGGACAGCTAGTCTTTATATAAAAATGGATTTTCAAATGTGTTAGTCGCGCTAAAACTTGAAAACGGCTGAACGGATTGGGTTGATTTTAGTATTAAAATATTCGTAAAAGTCCAGGGAAGGTTTTAAAGTGACACGAAGTTCACCGGGACAGCTAGTCTTATATATAAAAATTGATTTTCAAATGTGTTAGTCGCGCTAAAACTCGAAAACGGCTGAACGGATTGTGCTGATTTTGGTCTTAAAAATTTCGTAGAAGTCCAGGGAAGGTTTTAAAGTGACACGAAGTTCACCGGGACAGCTAGTCTTTATATAAAAATGGATTTTCAAATGTGTTAGTCGCGCTAAAACTCGAAAACGGCTGAACGGATTGGGCTGATTTTAGTCTTAAAATATTCGTAGAAGTCTAGGGAAGGTTTTAAAGTCACACGAAGTTCACCGGGACAGCTAGTCTTATATATAAAAAATGATTTTCAAATGTGTTAGTCGCGCTAAAACTCGAAAACGGCTGAACGGATTGGGCTGATTTTGGTCTTAAAAATTTCGTAGAAGTCCAGGGAAGGTTTTAAAGTGACACGAAGTTCACCGGGACAGCTAGTTCTACATAATTATTTGATTTCTACAAGTGCGAAATAATTAGTATGATCTTTGCCAAAATCTCATTTCATTAATTTTACATTTTGGTAGTCTCGCTAAATCTAGAGAACAGCTGAACCGATTTGGCAAATTTTTGTCTTTAAATATTCGTGAAAGTTCAGGGAAGGTTTACATTAGGAAGAAAGTTGATGTGTAACGTTTACCGAATCATCTAGTAAGTTAATAAAAAGAATTTGAAGTTATGTATAACAAAACAGCTTTTAAATAACATACTCTTTTTAATCTCGTTGTATCTGCAACACTTGCGGCAACTGTAATGTAATAGAGGACGCTGATTAACTTTTGATGACTATAATATTGACTAATATAAGTCATAATGTCATGACATTATGTCAATTATTATTTTTACCATTTAATTTAAAAAAAAAGACGGGTTGCACTCCGGGAGTGCCGGCAGAGGTGAAAAGTTGTGCATTTTTTTTTACCCATTTTTTATGAAAATCGATTATTAAAAAATCGATTTTTTTAATTAATCGAAACCTTTATAATCGATTAAATTTTAACCCATTTTTTATGAAAATCGATTTTTAAAAAATCGATTTTTTTAATTAATCGAAACCCTTACAATCAATTAAAAAATATCGACAATCGAAAAAAAACAATCGATTCGACACTACTCTCCAACCGTCTTACGGCTTTTCGATCAGCACGAGAATCTGACGCGAGTTTCACAGTTTTTACCCATCCCAAAAAAGTGCTCAACGCCGCTAAAGAAGTTTTCACTTCAAAAATGTTGTCTTTCAGCGCTGCTACTTTCACAGTGAACTCTTTACAAGGAACAATTACACACCCTAAAGTATTAACACTTAGTTTTGTTACACCCTGTATAATTATCATTATTGTTATGATTCTAAGTAGTGATATGCAAGAAATACTTCTGATAACCTTTCCGAATTTAATTAATAATCAACTAAATTTTACTAAACTAACAAATAAAAACTATCAGGTTGCAATTAATACGAGTACATAACAGAATGTGTTACTTCAAGAAATAATTTAATCTAAAATTAATCTTTGAATACTTACATAGAAATGCAATTATTATGTACGTATACATTTTTTCCTTCCTTTTCACTTTTCAATAAACTATAACAACATATTATACGATTCTGTTTGGTTTCAAAGCACACTTATTTGTTTTAACATATTTTATCACGAGATAAGTGACCTGCGCTCACACAGACATACTTAAGAATAATAATATTGTGAATATGTTCGGTTGAGTCATAAATAAAACCTGTTTATTGCAAAAGTATAATTATATTATTATTTATTATGATACTGGTTTAGCAAAATGTCATTAACGCAAGATCGCACTAGCTTGGTTGGAATTAACCCATCAAGCCACATTAGACCGATAGGACTAGGTTTTTTGGTTTCAAAAATTCTAAATTTTCTAATTTTTTGCGTATAGTTTTGGGACCACTAGGTAAACCTAAAAATGATTTTGTGTCATTTTGGTCGACAGCTTCCAGAGATATTTAGGGATTTTGATTTTTGGCCGCTATAGGCTGAAAAAAATATTAAAGTTTAAAATTTAGGTTTTGGGATATTGCTAGGGCAGTAACTGATGTGCAGACGCGTTTTGTGTCAGATTCATCCACGGGTTTCCCAGTAATTAGCAAATATTAGAAACGTCGCCTAATTGCGTCGAAAAAATATTAGAGTTTGTAAAAACGGTATACTATGGTTTAGTTTGTTGATGTCTGATACTGTTAAAGTTTTGTGTCATTTTCATCCACGGGTTTTGATGAAATTTGTATTTTTGCTTTCAACATCCCGTAAAAGCTACAAAAAGTAATTAAAGTTTTTAGAGTTTACATATTTACAATTAAAAGGTCTATGCAAACCACCTTTCAAAATTTAGTTCCATTTAGCCCCGATTTTAAGAGAAATTGACGAATCAAGTAAAGCGAAATTGATTTTTATACTTGTTAATAGGCCACAAACTATTTTATTTTTAAACATAGATACAACATCATATCTTGAAGGGCCTGTGTAAAAGAAAATACGATATTTTATAATTTTTTCGATGGAAAAGAAATAAAAAAAAAATTGCATCTTATTTTCACAAATATTCGACTTAATTTCGAAACTTAAAGCTTAGTCAATATTTTAATACGTTCTAAAATTTCTACCATTATGATTTATTTTAATTACAGCAGATTTTAAAAAGTTAATGTATTATTTTAAGTTGTTGAAGAAAAACTACTTACTACGTAATCCGCATAAAATCCTTTTTAGTGTTTTTTAGTTTTCACTGTTCGATGATATTTTTAATTTTATTCTATTTGTAAAATAAAACTGACAAATTGGTTGGAGTACCTTTGCAAGTAGGGTTGCCATCAGGCGTTTGGACAAAGATACGAGTAAGTAGTTTTTTTAATACGTCATAAATCATAAGCCGCAAATCGCAATTTACCTATTAAGTTTTACGGTCAAAGCTGCGCGTCCACTGGATCCGAGCGTACGCATCGGCATTTCATCATTTACGAAATGCCGATGGGGTGCGTCCACTGCATTCGGATTCATCATAGGAAATTAGTTATTTTTAGTCCGTCATAGCCTGTTAACGTGCATTTGCATTATAGAAGATAGTGGCGAGGATATTGTTGTAACTAGCTGTATTTTATCAGAAGGGGAAAAGAGAAACAAGAGAAAACGAAATTCATTATTTCCCAATTTCATCCCAAATATTGTCTCTCCTCAATTGGTTATGATGATGAACTTTTAGACTATAAAGTTCTTCATATTTTCTACAAAAGTAATTAAAATATCGTCATTCATCGTGAATAAGTAGATACTTATTCACGATGAATGACGTATATATATAACATAGATATGTATAGCCGTCGCGTCGTCGCAAATACGTCAGAATTTGAAACCTTCGGAATCCGAATGACGCCAGACGCGCGCTCTGCAGAAGACGTCTTCGTCATAAATACTGGTCAGTATCCAGTGGACGCAGTACCATATAAATCAATACAAAGTAACAAATCCGTACGCTGCGAACGCTCCGATTCCGATCCAGTGGACGCGCAGCTTAAATTAGACCTCAACGCGACGCGTAGATGCATACTTCTTTTGTATGGTTTTGACAGATCAACTACGTGAGACTTTTTTTATAAAATAAGGAGGCGAACGAGCAAACGGGTCATGTGATGAAAAGCAACTTTCATCGCCCATTGACACTCGCAACAACAGAAGCGCTGCAGGTGTGTTACCGGCCTTTTAATAGGGAATTGGGTTAGGGGCCTTACCTCTTTCGGCGAAACACAGCGCCTGTTTGTTCTGTTTTTAATTATTACAATCAGTCAAACTATTTAAATGTGGAACCCAGACACGTTGGTGGAATTGACACGCTTTGTTTCTCCCATGGACCTAAAAAAAAGGCGGACGGAGTCCCACCATACACAAAACTGTGTCCTTCAGTCGGCCAGCTGACTGCATGTACACGGTCCGCACGCACACATTATTACGCAAGTCCATACCATTTGACAGCGTCAGAATATGTGCGTGGCCGACTCTGAAGACACAGTTCTGTGTATAATAAGACTCCGTCCGCCTTTTTTCTACGTTCATGGTTTCTCCCACTAACTACCCCTGGCACTTCACACATGGTCCCTTTATGGAGGACATGGGTCTGGTGACTCCACTGGCTGGCAGCTGGTAAGTTCGTCACAAAATGATATCTTCTTAACATCATTGAAAGATCACCCAACTTGAGTAACACCAATTGTCATTGTTGTCCTTATAGCTTCTACAGACGGAGGGATCCAGTCCAAAGTGAAGATAGGCGTGGAATGTGGATTACTTTGACAGCTGTCAAAATTTGACACTTGGGCATTCGAAGCTTCCTTCAAACGGGCTGCCCGAGAAATTACGCAAGTGGGTCCCAAGTTTCTTAGCAGATAGAAGCATAAAGATCGTAGTTGACGGCGAATGCTCGGAAACTCAGTCTGTTGATGCTGGTGTCCCTCAGGGCTGTGTGCTATCGCCTACCCTATTCATACTGCATATCAGTGACATGTTACAGACCAACGGCATTCATTGCTATGCGGATGATAGTACAGGTGATGCTGTATATACAGGCTCCCCCAATATTTCTCGGCTAAATGTCATTGAGAGTCGAAACGAACTTTTGTCCAAAATATCAATCTTCAATGATAATGAATTATCATTGGAGAAAGTCTCTGAATGTGGTAGTCGTAACTTAGTCCAATTTAACCCCGCCGTGACACAAGTCTGCGCGTTCACCGCTAAAAGCCACTTATGGTCGTATATCCTCGTTTTGAGGGCACATCTTTAACCATCTCCCCTAGCATTTAAATACTTGGCGTTAGCATATCGAGTGAAGTCCAAGCGCCAAAATACCAACTGCTCCCTCTGGGTCGTATCCAACGAAGGGCCGCTCGAATTGTTGACTGTCACAGTGTTTCAAACAGCTTGGACTCCTTGGAATTACGCCGAGATGTAGCTTTACTCTGCATCCTCTATCGGTTGTATCACGGGGAGTACTCTGATGAATTGTTCGGAATCATACCACCTGCAAATTTTCGCCATCGTCCCACGCGAAAAATATACCATCCTTATCACCTTGATGAGTGAACGGGTCTTCCACCGTGTGTTTCTCGCGTAACTTTCTGCCGCGCACTGTTAAACTCTGGAACGAACTGTCACCAGCAGTAGGTATTTCCGGACCCATACGATCTGCAAAACCTTCAATGAAAAGGATGCTTTTTGGCATTTGGAAGTTGGAACTATTGCAATCTCATAGAATTTAAACTCCGAAAACAATTATTTTACAAATATCATTCCGGTTTGACATATTTTGGTTGGACTGACGGGGTTCGTTCGCGTCAGGGATCTGTAAGTGTGTATAGTGCTCCAAGGCTTTAAATAAATGAGAACGAGGCGCTGCTGGTATAAGAGAACCGTCAAACACATGTCAAAAATGAAATTTTTGTATGATAGAAGCGTTAGTTTCTTTTCTCGCCACGTTCATTTAAAGCCTTGTCGAACTGTAGCTGGACAACGAACCGTCAAAAATGTCAAAGTACAACCTGAACACGAGGCACATGTCAAACTTGCGAAAACCAACTTCACTTGATGGACCGGGTTTGCGCAATCTGTAGAAGCCTTTAGACCAGATATCCTAAATTCGCCGCTAGGGGCACATGAGTATTGTCAATGAAATTTTTGCGTTTCCTAGCTGTTAGGGTGTGTAATAAATATCAAATTAACATATTTTATTCTAAATGGTAAAATAATGCAATCGTGAAAAAACATAGGTCTTATACTTAATACTATTTGTAATAATATTATTTAATTTGTAGGTAACAACCCTAGGGACGAACTCTATTCATACCACCGACCACGTATAATTTTTTCAATTACATTTTTTTTTATTAAATAAGGGGGCCGTAAAATGTGAGGCGGTCTATGGTATTCAACGAAATTTACGTGAGGAAAGCTGCTAGAAAGTAGCAAGAGTAGCTTATTTCAATAGCACATAGTTCAGCCACCTAAACTGCGAGATTTGTTTCAAACCAATTCTGATTGTTTCAAAGCGCATTCGTTTGCCACAATCAAAATTTTTACATAGTATATACGCATACGCAAGCAAAAATTAATATCAGCAGACAGGTACAGATGTACCTACAATTTGACTCTAACTGCGCCTAATTTTATCTATTTTTTTGCGGTTTACTATGTTCGGGCGAGACGGGGATTGCACTAGTGGTATTTGTTAAACTATCAATAGAAGTTAAATTATTAAGTTAACAGTATTTATTTAATAAGCTATACAGTGCAGTGCATTATACATGACAATATTATGTTATACCCCCCCTCTCCTCCTCCCACCCTCCTCATCGTATTCTCATTGTATCACTGGTACATAAGAATTTTTATCTATAGTTCGTAGATGAGCCGACTCACGCTTGGCCGATTTCTTAAATTTCTTTATTGTTTTTTAATCTACATATTTTATACCACACGACCTGTATGCCAAATTTCATAACGCTAGGACAATTGGAAGTGGCATCTTAAGTTCGAAGATGAGCCAACTCACGCTTGACCGATTTCTGACATTTCTTAATTTTTATTAATCTACTTATAACACACGACCTGTGTGCCAAATTTCATAACGCTAGGGCAATTGGAAGTGGCCTCTTAATTTCGTAGATGAACCGACTCATGCTTGACCAATTTCTTAAATTTCTAAAATTTCTGAATTTTTTGATAATCTACATATAACACCCGACCTGTGTGCCAAATTTCATAACGCTAGGACAATTGAAAGTGGCCTAGAGGTTTTGATTACCGGTCAGTGAGTGAGTGAGTGAGTGAGTCAGTGCCAAAATTAGCTATTTTTACAGGGAGATATCTCAGGATCTACCGAAGCTATATCTATGAAATTTGGTATACTGCTTAAATACTAGTATATAATTACGTAGGTATAATTTTATCTTTGTACTCGCAATAGGCATTGAGCTACAGGGGGGTCAAAAGTGCGTCGAAACGGTTCGTGTAAATAGTGCACGGCAAGCGCGCGGCCTGCTGGAACTTGGCCGCGCACGGCCGTGCGCTTTGATTTATATAGAACTGGCCTCGAAGGCAGCAGCGCGCGGCGTACTAGACGGATTCCCGCCCGCGTTGCGACGCCGACGCTCCCACCCCGCTGCCCACAAAATTCGAGGCTGAGGCCCCACGGCCCACACACAATAGTAGCTTGTGATCTCGTTGTGACTTGTGTAGTAGCCTAGCCGCTCGGTTGCGCGGACGCATTTATATATGCGTCCGTCTGCTCTCCACGACAGGGACAGGGAATTGTGTGGGGAGCAGTGTTTGTTTATTTAAGATAACGTGTACTACTTGAGGGAAATACAGATTTGTTTATTTGTTTATTTTGCCCGCGGCTTCGCTCTCGTTAAGAAGTATTATTATAATACGGTGGAACGGCAAAAGGTACCAAGCGACACTTGGAGTCAAAATGAGTTTTTTTATATATTCGGAATCAGCGAACTTTTCTCTATCGATTAGTCTTAGTCCCATGTCTCTACGAGCACTTTTGATGTCGCTTAGGAACTCCGTGGAAACGTATATTTCTTATTTTATTATTAGTGTCATTGGCAGAGGTCGACAAGTATGATGCATCTAAGTATATTATTTTATTACTTATTCCCAGTGACCTTGGTGGTATTGAGTCTAGGCTAATATCTAGACTACTTATATATATTATATTAAAGACAATGTTTATAAATAAGCGCAGTAACAATCAGTTACTTTATACAATGTGAGTCTTCTGATCTTCGGACAATAATTTTGCACCTTATATCCGTCCGCGGCCAAACCGCTCATTCGCGCGGACGCATAGTATTGTAAATCGAACCTTAGAAATAATTCTGTCACACAGTTTCTTTGTAGTATATTTTTCATAATATTCTGTTTAACTTATCATCAGAAGTTTTAATGAAATACTGAATGTATGGCATTAAAGATTGGCAAACATTAATTTCACTCAGCTTTAAGTATTTAAAATCACTAAACCAAGGACAGGGAAAAAAGAAATGAAATCTTTATTTCCAAATGATAAAACTTTTATTAAAAGTTCTGCATGATAATCTACTGGTTTCGAAACCAGTCTGGCATGCCTAACTGCCGCACTCAGAATATTAATTATATTAACTGTAATTAAATGAATATTTTGACATAAGCCCAATACATTATCTGTCAAACTCTTCATTTAATTGAAGATGTTTAATCGTCATTAAATGTAAGTATCTGATTGCGGCCGTAAGTTTTAGTTTAGGTAACTCGGTATACAAAAAAAATCAAACACATACATTATATTGCAAGTATTTATAATAAGTCAAATAAATGGCATGGTAGAAATTGGCAAGGTAGTCAAAAGGGTGTTCAATTTACTTTCCTTATCTTATGGGTGTTGAAATTGAGGTATTTCTGCTAAGTCTATCAATATCTTCCTTCCAAACGTTATCTTCTATCCAGTCTATGAAACTAGCTACTCTCGTATATAGCCCGGGGACATTTGGAAGACCACAGCTGTAGCCGAAGGATGTCACTCCGATTAGGTAGTACATTTTGTGCTGATCATCCATCTGTATTTGCAATGGCCCACCAGAGTCGCCCTGGAAAGAAATCTCTGGTTAAATTCTTATATGCGTCAAAAGATACTCCCAGGGAATTGTGTAACTTTAAGAATTATATTTATCATTTTTTTTATATTCTGCTGGGTTTTTTATTATGTTTACATAATCATTACTAATTCTATCGGAAACATAATATTTTCTAGGACATTAGTAATCCAACAATCCAAATTATACAATAATCCCACGGCAATGAAGCAGAAATTTGATACTGCACCAATATTGTAAAAACCATTGTTATCCTGGAAATAAACTATTATAATATAGTATATAACAATTATTGTTGGATTACTAAAAAAACAATTATGCCGGCCGTAGACGGACCGCATCTTGCAGTCGAAACCGACTGCAAAATGCGATCGCCGCATTGCGATCTGCAGTTTTCATACAAAATTCATATCCGCTTTATAGGGACCGCTGGAGCAGTTCTTGAACGACTTCGACGTGACCGCTCTAGAGCACCTGTCAGTCCCACCTCAACTTGCAGTCCGTCTGTGGCATGTCATGTCATGGTCCATGCAGCAGTAACTTTGATGTGTTTCCGAATCTTTGCTGCTGCATGGTCCATACATTATGAAGATTACCTGACAAGCGTCCAGTCCTCCTGCTAGTTCGCCAGCACAGAGCTGATGATCAGCCAGCTTGGACCAATGTCTATTGGCGAATGGCTTGAGCAGGTGTTCACACAACTCTTCATTAATCATGAGGAGATTCACTGCATGCAGTAAAGAAGATGGACTTCTTTTACCTGGAAATGATAAAGTTATTATAATTTGATCATTTGATCTTGTGCTTTAGTATTATGTTCTTTCTCTTCTTTATGCCTTGTATAAATAGGCAATGACTTATGGCGACTGGTAAACATACAGTCATGTATTTAGGTTCATGACTGTATGATGGGATGAGCATTAGATGGGATGATCATTATTACTTGAATACGTTACACAAAACTTTGAAAATATTCATATCATTTACACTATTTTGTAAGATGCTAGTAGGAACTTTAATCAGATTAGAATTAGTTATCAAAGTCTTACCAACATTAGTGATCCCCCACCCTGACGCGACAACTCTTCTCCCTAATAATTCTTTGGTGTTTGACTTACTCCAAAGACATGCTGGTTGAATCGTTACATCAAATTTAACTTCTTTGTGTAATTCCAATAACGCTATATCGTAATACTTTCTTGGTGATTTGTACTTTGGATATTTAATAATTCTAGAAATGTTGACATCTACAGGATCGTTGTTGGGAGAGTGCTAGAAAAAAAATAATCTTATAGGGATTGGAGACTGGAGTGGAATATAAGATTGGAGTATAACGAATCTTTAAATATCTTCACAAAATTTGGGCATTACTACTTGTAAATATCAAGTCAAGGATTCATAAAATTTTTTGTAAAATTATCATGAACGTACTATTAAATATTATCATATTATGATTTTTTTTTGGATTTTTTTTTAATTAAAAGTAAGTGTACCTCTAAATTCACGACACCAAGTCTAACAATCTCTGGGATAGTGTTCTGAAGGATTCTATGCGGCTTGGACTTAGTACAGTGAGCGGCAGTCACCAAGAACTTTGGGCTTATGATCGTTGCACCACATTTGAACGTCCACCCACCAAATATCGTTCGCCAACCAATCGCAGCCTGAAATATAGAGGAATATTACGCAAAAGTCAGAGCAGCGGGCGCCACTAGCACATACAGTAAACAATCATGCACACGTCATGTCAGAATATTGACAGAAACGTTGTCAAACATCCAAAATATGCTAGTGTCTCTGGCGTGAAAAAATTGCAGTAATTTATTTTCTTGTTTGAAACTGTCAAAATCATTTTTATTTTATTTTTACGTGTATGTACTTACATAAAAATAATATCAAATGTCTTAGGAACTGAAAAAGCCAGAGAAATAATATGTTGAAGTAACGTCTGAGGTCAATTTCTGGCACCACAGTTAAACTACTTCGTCAGAAACAGCAAAGTCCTTGAAATAGGGTGAGAGCAAAAGAAGCCTTTACAATGAAGTTTGTATGGCTATGTAGCCGTAGAGTCCACCGTGTCAAATGTCGTGTCATACTAGCGTTGCCAGATTTTTTTTGTGCCAAGTCGGGACTTCGGAACTTTTTGAGTGAAAAAGCGGGATTCTTCAGTCAAAAGCAGGACAAAGTAAAAAAAAGTATAAAACCAAAAGTTTTTTGAATTTTTATCTTTTTATTTGCGTTAAAATAACGCTTGTGTGACAATAGATAGCTAAAGTAGCCAAAGAAAATCCACCCCTCTACCTCCCACACTCTAATCTTCATTACGCACCTTTCTTTCTCAGCACAATGCACGTACGTTCGGGTTTTCCCCGAAAAGCGGGACTGAGCCTGTCCCGCGCGGGACATTTAATTTTGATGACAAAATCGGGACGTCCCGCCAAAAACGGGACGTCTGGCAACGCTGTGTCATACATACATAATATTATGACAGCTAATAACGATATCGTGACATGTGGAAGCTATTTCGTGAATATGTCAAACGGTAGCTGCTGTTTGACACGACAATTGACACTATAGACCCTACGGCTACATAGCGCCATACATGATACAAACCACATTTTAGTAATTTTCAGTAACTAAATTCACTATATCAATGAGTGAAAGATTACATTTTTTTACTTACCATATGAGGAAAATCACCAAGCATAGCCTTATATCCTCCTATTATACCGTATACGTGTTTCTTATGAAATTTATCACCTGAAAAGGGCAATAATAAGCATAAAATTAGCCTTCATTTAAAAAAATTAAGCAGGACATATTCATGAAGCCCCAAGCGGCCACATCCGGCCGCGATAACAATGAAAAAGCTATTGTGTCTCGTTTTGCCACGACTGATGGGTTAATATTTTAACTAAACAGGGTTTGTAACTTACATTTTTCAAACTGCCTTCTTTTCCAAGTATACTCTAAGCATTCTGCAAAATAAATATGTTAAATTGTAGGTATTTCTGAACCAGTAAAATAATAATATCTACTGAAATTATGTTAATCAAGGAATTTATAAAATTATTGTATAAATTAAAACTTATTATTCGGAACTTAACGTGACTTATTTAAACAGTAGTGCTACTATGAGTACATACTTTTTCTCGACGCTTCGGCCGTGTTGATAATAAGTTTTAATTTTAATGCAACGCGAAAGTTTAAAATGTTATAGTGTATAAATTGACAATAATTATCATTGTCAGCTCATATCAAGTATACATTATTAATTTATTATTAAGAACTACCAGAAAATACAATAATTCTTTCAAAGGCAAATCACGGACCAACGTGCAACGTTTTATGGTTGGGTTGGGTGGGTCATGACTAACCTTTTTTAAAACTTCTCATAACCCGGCCAATTAACGTAGATCCGTCATCTTTTTGTCCTTGAATCAATTTCTCTATTACAAACATGGAGGTAAAAGGTAATTATTTAGTTACGCACTTACTTTTTTCGCTTATTCGTCCTTTTTGTAGATAAGTTGGTTCTTTTTCATCTTTGCATGGCTTGGAGTATACACTTTGACTGGTACGAGGTCTTATTATATGAAATCTCTGCCAAAAAAGATATAAACAGGTTTTTATATCATTAATTTAATAAATTAAATTGAATCAAGATAGATTATTTTTTAATTATGATTAATTTTTGCCACCAGTTAAGTATTAATTTTACCATTTTTACAAGCGATCTGATGCAACTTCGTGAGATATAAGAACTACAACTTTCATTAATTTATTTAACACACCTTTCCTCTTAATTCCTTTTCGGTATCATTATAAAAGTATCTGTACACCAATATGTCTAGTAGAAGAAATAAGAAAACTGAAAACAAAAAAAAAATGAATAACATCCTTTGGTTGGGTGGGTTATACTGGGTGGTAAAAAATTACAATTAACTTTTATAATATCCACTTTCTTTATTCGTCTTCTATTATTATCAATGATATTAATAACCAGATGACCCGGTACTTCGTATTACTTCCCTCCTAGTATAAATCTTCCCTGGACATTCACGAATATTTACAAGACTAAATTAGTCAATTTAGTTCAGCCATTTTCGGGTTTCAACAAGACTAACAAAATTTAAAAATCATTTTTATTTAAACAAGAAGTACGTACCTGAAACAAAAACTTTCTTTTTCAATCCCATTATCATTTATCACCTCACTTTTAAAGCATCAAATGCGTCGTTGTTATTATTATGAACTCCATGAGTCTTAGACAATCATTATATTTGTTTTAATTTACACTTAGGTAATACTTTATGGCAATACATGGTATTATCCTCAACGTTATTTTGTTAAAACCCACATTGTTGTACTGAGCTAAAATTATTCAGTATTCACTTATTATTATTGTAATCAATGTTCCTTATACAGCTATGTATTTTACGTTGCATTTGGATCTAAATATGAATAAAGCTTTAATGCTGCCAATTTTAATATGGCGTATTAATAAATGGCAATGATAAAATAGAATGTCATGTTAATATGGTCAAGTTTTAGTTTTTGTTTCTATTTAGGTTAAATGAATTGAAATTCTAGTGAGTTGTGATTTGTGACATTTCAAAGATGTGATGCATCCAGACTCCATATTTGGTAGCCATTGCTTAATACCTATCACGTCACAGCCGCGTCATCGTGACACCTTTTTGTGGTCTAAGAGGATAATCGTGTAACGTATTCAGAACATTTAGGCGCCACCACGATGTTGTTTAAATAAATCGTAACACACAATTGCTTGTGATCTAGCGGCTTGACTGCCAAACTGCTGATTTGCGCGGACGCTTAATCGAGCTTTATAGGTAAGTTACTCGTATCTGTTATTATGTGTAACACTTCAAATATGGCAGACATACTATTGCCTTCAGTAAAATATTTCTTCATCATCTTCAGAATCGGAATCATCATATTTTATCTATTACTCACATTAACTAACCATATCTAAACATTCGTTAGAAAATATAAATAAAAAGTTATTTTAATTTAAATAGTACAATTATTTATTCTTAACTTTAAAATTACAAATGCCATGTAAGTATTACATTTAACAGTAATTTAATTGTAATAATTGAATGAGTTTAAATCCTGCTATGCTCCATTCGGCCAGACAATCGGCTCTATCCAGTCCACAAAGCTGGATATTCTGGAGTAGATTCCTGGAGTGTTTTGTCGAGCGCAGCCGAAACCAACTGACGTCACACCAAGTAGGTAGTACATCTTTCCCTTTAGTCTTGGATCCAGATTTATTCTGGATTGCAAAGGTCCTCCAGAATCACCCTATAAGAATAATTACACATAAGTATAAAAATAAGTCACCAAAATAGTAACAACTCTTTTTACCCCATGACCAATAAAATCAAATAAGAAATTTTGTAATACATCATATTTAACACTAATAGAACAAATCATAAAAGACTGCTTAAGGGAAGAAACTACAAAGATAAAGAACTAAAAAAAAAAACAAAAACTAAAAGACAAATTACAAGACAATGAAGAAAATTTTGCCGGAATAACGATAGGCATTGGATTGCAGACTTAGGATAAACAATAAATTTCAAAGGATCGGACACCGGTGTTGGGACACATTGTATAAATACTTATAATAATAATCAACCACCTTTAATCCTTCGATCGGAGGTTCTAGGAATTCCCATTGTATTCTTTTGTTCTCGCGATCACCGGTGCTCGCGCGTGGCCTGAAAGATTAATATCAAGCATCAACTTTATTGCGTCCAAAATACTTTTAAATTACCTGACAAGCATCAACACCTCCAGCCAACTTGCCAGCACACATTTGATGTTCCTGCAGCCCGCACCAATAACGATTGCACTTGGGTCTCAGAAGCTGGTCACAGTAGTTGTCGTCGATTACATCCAAATCACCCACTTGCAGTTCAGTAGTAGTAGTTTTACCTCCTAAAGAATTAATTTAGAAAGTTTAATTATTTTGGTATTAGTATTTTGGAAATAGGAATAATTATGTGTTTCAATTAACTTTGATCGTGAATGAAAATGAAATTGCTCAATCTAAAACAAAGATATACAAAATTGCAGAAGTATCTTTTTCTACGTACTTTGTCTACATTCATAATATTATGTTAAAGTTTTCCTGTCTATTAGTTCGTCTTCACTAAGCGTGAAGACGAACTAATAGACAGGAAAACTATTCAACAACAGCGATTCAACAAAAGATAATAATCTTTATAGAAAGATTCTTTAAGCCTTAAAGTTTATAGCCAGGAATGACACCAGGATGGTTATACGCAGCAAAATGTACTGCCGTCTGCCGCTTGCGATAACTTCTGTTTAATAGAAAATGGTAAATTATGTTTACTTTCTCACCGATTTCAGTAACTCCCCAGCCAGAAGCTGAAACTGCAGCCCCTAAGTTGCCGATGTCTCGAGCACTCCAAAGGCAGGCTGGTTGAACGTTGGTATCAAAGACAACTTCTGTCTCCATTTCAACAAGCGCAATATCTGAGTATTGCCTCGGTGATTTGTAATTTGGATGATTTGTTATTCTAACAATCTTTACATCCCTTGGGTAAAATTGGTTAATACCTTTAAACAACCCTTTCTGTAACGATTAAAACCATCCTTCTTAAATTGTTTTAATTAATCATTCCAGTAATATCCTTACATAAAAAAATACTTACTGCCAAATTTTTAGCCCCAAATCGAATAATCTCAGGCACTTGGTTGGATACTTTCGGATCTTTAGGTGACCTGGAGCAGTGAGCAGCTGTGACCACAAACTTGGGGCTGATGAGGGACCCCCCGCATTTGAAGATATAATCACCTCCCACAGCCTTCCAGCCAAGAGCAACCTAAAAATATTATCACATAAAAAATTGGCAAAAACTTTTAATTTATATATTTCGTTGTATATTATTTGTGGTAGTTAGTACATTTCATACCATGTGAGGAAATTCTCCTGGTTCCGCAGTGCGTCCCCCAATAAATGGATATTCAGTAATGTTTAAATATTCACGGCGATATTTTGAACCTGCAAAAACAAATTATATTTAGTGTTTTACTTCTAATTCTTACAGCAATTTTTTAAAAGTTTTTAAGCCACTCACATTCAGCGCCTCTGATATTACTATCTTCCCTAAACTTTATCTGCCAAATATAATCCAAGCATTCTGAAACAATATTTAAAATTAGTTACAATGTATTTCTGTGTGAATTACTTTATTTCTTAAAATTAATTTTAATTTTACACTTACTCTCTTCGCTTACTCTTCTGCCCGGCCTTTTGAAATCTGGTTTCATGATTTCTCTTGTGCATGGGTTGTGGGTTTTATTGTACATTGGCGCTCCTTGAAGTGCTTGTTGGTTTGGATCGGCCTGAAATAAAAAAGTCCATGTCACTTAATCAAATAAAATTATTGTTGTCTATATATTGTTTAATCCTTTTTCTAAGATACTTACAGCTCGATCATTTGCAAAGACTTCTGCAGTATCTAGCTGTTGTCTTGGCTAAAAAATATATATTTATTAAATACTGTTACTGGGAATTTTTATTATAAAATTATTTTTACTCGAATGCAACTTACTTGTACATGCCAATTGGACCAATTATTGGGGTTCTGCTGGTTGGGCTATAAAAATCAAATTAAAGTTACTGTTGTACAAATAATTATACGTTCATCTATTAATATAGCATATGGATGCTTAGGAAAATAACAACATTTTTATTTATATATCTTGGATACTTACATAATTATTTATATTCGGTTGATTAAAATCACTCCATTGATGTGGCTGGAAAATAAATTAAAACGTAAAAAATTAAATTAATAAATTACTCTCTGCAGGTCATTTTAGTCTTTTATTCTTAAAGTACAATCACATAATATTTTTAACAAAATAATAAAATTTTAAATCAAAATTGTACTTACGATATTTTGATAGTTTTCATGGGACCAGTTAGGTTGTGGCTGAAAAAATCTTAAGTCATTACTATGTTTTAAAATCAAAAAGTATTTTCAAAAATAGGTTTTTAGAACAGTCGAAAACTATGAATAGTGTACTTACGATATTTTGATAATTTACATGAGACCAGTAATTGGGTTGGGTGTTTGGCTGTAGAAAAAAGTAAAAAATATAATTGGGATTTTATAATTATAGCCTATATAGCTATGAAGATGGACCGGTATTTTTGAACATCCTGTTTACGTTAAAGAGGATGTTTAAAAAGCCAAAAGTATTTTATTGATCATAAATGTTTTTATACTATTTTTTAATTTGGTAAATTAAATACTCACATAATAGTTATTTTGTTGATTATTATTATTGTTTGAATATTGTTGATTCTAAAATAAACAATGAGTAACACTTAGTTAAAAATTGAAAAAGGGGAGCCTAGAAAGAAGAAATTAAAAAAGAAATGAATAAATAATAAAATTGGGGTGTTCTTACAAAAATCTAATAAGATATTCTCAGGCAACTGAATTTTGAGAAACAGAAATCTTACGAGCACGTGTATTATCTAAATCAGTGGTCAATATAAAATATGTTCTAATATTCATTAGAAATTAATATTTTTTCGATACTTACTTTATAATATTTTAAAAAATAGTGTTTTCAACGTATCGGCAATATATTTTAGAACCTCTATTTTTGTTTTGAAAATATATATTTTTTTTATTTTCACAATAAAATTATTAACATACCTGATGTGCGTAAGAAGAGGAGTAACCTTGACTCCATCCATAATTATTGCAAAGAGCACTTGATGCTAAAAAATATTTTATCGAATATTATTATTTAGCACTAAGTTGATTCAATTCAATTTCTACATAACATTTTATACTTTGCTAAAACTTAAAAAATCTTAAAAGTTACCTGTGCAAAGAATAATGGCGAACTCAATCATTTTGTACACTTGAACTTTTATATACTTTTATAATTATGAAAATTCTGTTAAGATAATATCAAACTTTAATGCACATACATCGTGCTGTATCGAGCGAGTATTATTCACTACGAAGATTTTCCTTATCGATGTAAATATATAATGATGATACGCAAAGATGTAGTATACAATCGCACACCATGCTCTTAGGGCTCCCACACAAAACTGCGAATTCGCATCGCATCGAATCGTAATGTCATTTTTTGTTATATGAATTTTGTTGCAGATATTTGCGATGCGATGCGAAATAGTCTTGATAAGAAATGCAGAGGGCGCTGGTTTTTAAAAGCTTTTATTTAACTTGCTCTGTATGTATGTAAGTATGTATGTTCGGGTGGAATTTTGGAATTCAATTTTGAAGTAGATACTTTAAGCTGTCTAGTGTCTACACACCAAAGCCCGGTCGGCAAGCTTGTTCCAAAATAAAGAAGTAAGTACCATCGAAGCAATTGATTCATAGACAGTTGACGGATCTGAGTTATTTGGTCGGATTATATAATATCAGCTGTCGACTGGATTTAACATAACTTGACCAAACTACGTAGGTATGAATCAACTTCTCTGATAAAATATAGTACTTACATACAAATTCTGCCGCTAAACATGTTGACGAATAAGACGTATGTTAAAGTGTAATTTCGATAACGTAAAGCAGGTATCTAAGATTAAAGAAACTAAATTGAAATTTTGGAATATAAAATTAAACCAGAAATGCAAATGAAAACGGACAACATTTTTCAAACCCGCCTGCATAGATAAATACAATAATTAAAAATCAACTGAAATTACTGAAACAAGATGAAAATTCAATGACAAAGTATTAAAAAAAACAATGATTAGGTACTTAAAACCAGAAACATACATTCAAACAGTACCTACGTATTGTACCTGTACACTTATAAATATCAGCACCTACTGTGTAAGAAAGTGGATTAAAAAATGTAGTCGGAGGCATAATATTTTATGCTTTATGAATTAAATTGTTAAATTTGGTGCGACATGCCTCCGACTCCATTTTGTAGTCCACTTTCTTCTTCTACATTTTTCTATTTAACCTTCTATTCACCCTGGCATGAAACTCGTAAGCAAGAGTCTGCCTCCGGCAGAATTAGGTCTTGTTTCGTTCTTTTTAGTTAGGTAACACTTTTTTGCAGTCGGGTTTTTTTTATTTTTAATTGATTTATTACCTTTTAGAATAAACGGTGCAGAAGTGTTTATATACCTACTAACGTCCTCTTTGATGGGATCATCTTGAATTCGTTGACTCGATTGATGATTGTTGAGCTGTAAATATTTAAATACAAAAAGGACAGGTAGGTATGTAAAGAGTACGAGGGACGAGTGAGGAAGAATAGTTAATATTATGCAAAGATCGGAGCAGAGGGTGCTACTAGCATACACAGTAAACATGTTGCACTCGTCATATCAGAATATTGACAGAAACGTTGTCAAACGTTGAACAAAACTTTTGATTAACTGTCTATGCTAGTGCTACCTCTAGCGTAAAATATTAGATTTTCTAAAGGAAATAATTTATGTACAACATTGAAATGTCAAATAACGCTTGATATTTTAATTTACGTATCACCACAACAGTACTTCGACTACTAAGAGACGGACGAGTATTAATATCTGTCATTTCTGTCGGGTTTCGCCAGGATAAGTTAAAGGCTGCGCGCTGGCTGGTATAATTTATTTTTAAAAAGAAGATTTAGAAATTGAATGTTGATAGTTTTCTTCGCATGTGCCAAAATATAAACAACAACTAAATTTGTACTAGCGACGACTTTTGTCATAATACGTCAAACTTAATTTTTTTTTACATCAATTCTAAGTCGGCATACTCTATCATTCTGTTTACTCTGGTATCACTATTATGCATTGTCAATAATGTCATTGACTCTTTACATCTTGTGTTGGTGTGTCTGACTCATAAAGTTAATATACCTATCGGAATAGAGAAACAAAGGCCTGAGTAAGCGAGATGTCACTATCAGTAACACTGCGTGGTAGAAAGAGAAGCGTGATTTGAGGTTGCATAGCTTTTTTTTCATCTGTTTGACAGTCTGTCTGCCCCTGAGCCGATCGTTGTCAATTTGGGCTCTCAGAAATATTGTGATTTTAAGTTAAATAATGAATAATTTTTAGAAATACTGCTCTAGAAACATGGTTAAATGTTTGTGGAATGATTGTGGATCCACATATCGAAAAAACCCGGACAAATATTCATTTCACAGGTGAATTATTCTACATCGACAGGACCTAGTTTTAAGTTTATTTTTGCCAATTCCCTACGAGTTATTGGTATTGATTTTCATAATTCACTTCTTTAAATGTTTATTTATATGGAAAACATAACTTGACTAGCCATGGTGCACAATTTAAGGATATTTTGTGTAAACAATTTTCATATATTTTACACTAGGGCTGCATCAAGTTATCGATAAGTAGTATCGATATGAAAATATTTTTTAGTTAAGTATACTAATTATCTACGAATGTTGAAATAATAACATACTCATCCGTAGTTTATAATTAGTTTAAGTATATTAATATACTATCATACATAATTTATCGTTTTTAAGGGTCCGCACCCAAAGGGTAAAACGTCCTAGTAGTCGGGTCCCGCTCTACTACTAAGACTTCATTGCCTGTCCGTCTGTCCATCCGTCCGTCCGTCTGTCTGTCTCCAGGCTGTATAACAAGAACCGCTATAGTAATAGACTTCTGAAATTTCCACAGATGTAATGTCATTCTACATCCAATATGGCTGCTCATCCAATATAGGGGAATAGTTTTAAAAAGCACTTCTGCAAGATGGGCATAAAATAAAAGGGCTCATTGAGAGTGAATTGAAAATTAATAGGGTCTAGTGAAGTCGTGTCGTGTCGTGTACTGATGTGACGTGACGTGACGTAACCTGTCGTGGTACAAAAAGAAAAAAATCCCACCAAAAACATACCTGTTAAAATGGGGCCTAGTTCCTATAGGCTAATTTTTGGCCTTAAAAAAGAGTTTAAATCCAATCCAATGCCCAGTTCAGGTGCACTTCATCGATCATAATCATCTTCATCAACAGCCTGATCCATAATACTTCTAATTTGAGCTTGGCAGGTTAATTAAATTCTATAAATTAATTAATCAAGTGTTACGTAAGTAAAGCACAAAAACCTGCAAAGTTCAAATTTAGAAGTATTATGGATCAGGCTGTTGATGAAGATGATTATGATCGATTAAGTGCACCTGAACTGGGCATTGGATTGGATTTAAACTCTTTTTTTAGGCCAAAAATTAGCCTGTAGGAACTAGGCCCCATTTTAACAGGTATGTTTTTGGTGGGATACTATTTACATGAATTGTTTCGATGCACTTTTGACCCCCCTGTAGCTCAGTGTCTATTGCAAGTGCAAACATAAAATGAAACCTACTTAATTATATACTAGTACTTAAGCAATATACCCAATTTCATAGGTATATCTTCGGCTGATCCTGAAATATGTGCCTGTAAAAATAACTAATTTTGGCACTCACTCACTCACTCACTGACCGGTAATCAAAACCTCTAGGCCACTTCCAATTGTCCTAGCGTTATGAAATTTAGCACACAGGTCGTGTGTTACATGTAGATTAACAAAAAATTAAGAAATTTAAGAAATCAGTCAGGCGTGAGTCGGCTCATCTACGAACCTTAGATAAAAATTCTTATGTACCAGTGATACAACGAGAATACAGTGAGGAGGGTGGGAGGAGAAGAGGGGGGTATAAAATATTGTCATGTATAATGCACACTGTATAAATATTAAATAAATATTGTTTTTTTTAAATTACAAATGCCATGTAAGTGTTACATTAAACAGTTTACATATTTTAACTGTAATTTAACGAGATTAAAGCCTGCTATGCTCCATTCGGCCAGACAATTGGCTCTATCCAGTCCACAAAGCTGGATATTCTGGAGTAGATTCCTGGATTATTTTGTCGAGCGCAGCCGAAACCAACTGACGTCACACCAAGTAGGTAGTACATCTTTCCCTTTAGTCTTGGATCCAGATTTATTCTGGATTGCAAAGGTCCTCCAGAATCACCCTGTAATAATAATAATTACTAACAAAAGTACAATGAGTAACCAAAATAGTAACAACTCTTTTTATCCTATGACCAATAAAATCAAACAAGAATTTTTTTAATACATAGGTACATGATATCATATTTTACACTAATAGAAAAAATCATAAAAGACTGCTAAAGGGAACTACAAAGATAAAGAACTAAAAAAAAACAAAAATCAAAAGACAAATAATTACAAGGCAATGAAGAAAAATTTGCCAGAATAACGAAATGTTATATTGCAATGTTATGCCTGCTCAATTTTTGCAATTACAGTGCAAAAATTGAGAATAACCAATAAATTTCGTAACATTAAACTTTAAAGGATCGGACACCGGTGTTGGAACACATTGTATAAATACTTATAATAATAATCAACCACCTTTAATATCAAGCATCAATTTTATTGCTTCCAAATAATTTAAAATTACCTGACAAGCATCAACACCTCCAGCCAACTTGCCAGCACACATCTGATGTTCCTGCAGCCCGCACCAATAACGATTGCACTTGGGTCTCAGAAGCTGGTCACAGTAGTTATCGTCGATTACATCCAAATCACCCACTTGCAGTTCAGTAGTAGTAGTTTTACCTCCTAAAGAATTAATTTAGAAAGTTTCATTATTTGAGTATTAGTATTTTGGAAAAAGAAATAATTCTGTGTTTCAATTAACTTTGATCGTGAATAAAAATGTCATTGCTTAATCTAAAACCCAGATATATAAAATTGCAGAATTATCTTTTTCTACATTCATAATATTATGTTAAAATTTGCCTGTCTATTGGTTCGTTTTCACGCTTAAGCTATTCAACAAAAGATAATAATCTTTATAGAATGACTAGATGACGCCCGCAACTCCCGTTGCGCCAAAACTCGTTCATCGCGCGGGAACCATACATTTTCCCGGGACAAAAAGTATCCTATGTCCTTTCCCGGGAGTCAAAGTATCTCCATGCCAAATTTCAGCGAAATCGGTTCAGCGGTTTGGCAGACAGGCAGACAGACAGACAGACAGACGGACAGACAGACAGACAGACAGACGGACAAACAGACAGACACACTTTCGCATTTATAATATTAGTATGGAAGTATGGATTCTTTAAGCCTTAAAGTTTAAAGCCAGGAATGAAACCAGGATGGTTAATGGTTATACGCAGTAAAATGTACTGCCGTCTGCCGCTCGCGATAACTTCTGTTTAATAGAAAATGGTAAATTATGTTTACTTTCTCACCGACTTCAGTAACTCCCCAGCCAGAAGCTGAAACTGCAGCCCCTAAGTTGCCGATATCTCGAGCAATCCAAAGGCAGACTGGTTGAACGTTGGTGTCAAATGCAACTTCTTTCTCCATTTCAACAAGCGCAATATCTGAGTATTGCCTCGGTGATTTGTAATTGGGATGATTTGTTATTCTAACAATTTTTATATCCCTTGGATAAAATGCGGATTCACCGTTCACGATAGTTTTCTGTAACGATTAAAACCGTCCTTCTTAAATTGTTTTCTTAGTAAAGCACTATCAGCGTAAAAGTTAAAACTTGATAGAGATATTTAGTTAGAAATTTAATCATTCCAGTAATATCCTTACATAAAAAATACTTACTGCCAAATTTTTAGCACCAAGTCGAATAATTTCAGGCACTTGGTTGGTTACTTTCGGATCTTTAGGTGACCTGGAGCAGTGAGCAGCTGTGACCACAAACATGGGGCTGATGAGGGACCCTCCGCATTTGAAGATGTAATCACCTCCCACAGCCTTCCAGCCAAGAGCAACCTAAAACATTATGCCATAAAACATAGCAAAAACTTTAAATATTATTATAATATTTCATTGTATATTATTTGTGATAGTTAATGCATTTTATACCATGTGAGGAAATTCTCCTGGTTCCGTAGTGCGTCCCCCAATAATTGGATATTCAAAAATGTTTAAATATTCACGTCGATATTTTGTACCTGCAAAAATAATAATACAAGTAGGGTCGTAAGAGTGAAATCCCATTTACCAAATTCAATTACAGCAATGTTATAAACCACTCACATTCAGCGTTTTTGATCTTATTGTCTTCCCTGAACTTTATCTGCCAAATATAATCCAAGCATTCTGAAACAATATTTAAAATTAGTTACAAATACATTTCTGTATGTTACTTTATTTCTTAAAATTAATTTTAATTTTACACTTACTCTCTTCGCTTACTCTTCTGCCCGGCCTTTTGAAATCTGGTTTCATTATTTCTCTTGTGCATGGGTTGTGGGTTTCATTGTACATTGGCGCTCCTTGAAGTGCTTGTTGGTTTGAATCTGCCTGAAATAAAATAAGCCCATGTCACTCAATCAAATAAAATTGTTGTCCATATTTTCTTTTTTTTTTTCTTTTTTCTAAGAATATACTTACAGCTCGATCATTTGCAAAGACTTCTGCAGTATTTAGCGGTTGGCTTAGCTAAAAATATATAAATCATTTAAAATGGTTACTGAATTTTTATTATATGCCTAATTATTTCTAAACGAAAATTGCAACTTACTCGTACTTTCCAATTATTATTTCCATTGGACCAATTGGGATTTTGCTGATTTGGCTATAAAGAATGAAATAAAAGTTACTTTTTTACGAATAAATATGAACGTTTAGAAAAATAATACTACATTTCGTGGATACTTACATAATTATTTATATTCGGTTGATTCAAATCACTCCACTGATGCGGCTGGAAAATAAATTTCTACCATTGGAACAAAGTACAGTCATGTTAATATTTTTAACAAAACAATAACATTATATATTTTTTTAATAAATTACATATACTTATACAGGGTGTCAAAGGACCGCTTCCGACAACTTCGTGGGGTTATTATAGGGCATGAGATATATCCATTGGTGCAAGTAATTTTCTTTAAATCGCCAGTTTTTTAAATATTCAAAATTTTCAAAACGCAATGTATAACGCTGATGTAAATGCGCGATAGTATCGCGCGCCAGTGGAGCCCCGGGCCGAGTCAGCCCCCACGCGCCGCTCGCGCCGAGTCCCGCGCGCGCGGCCCTGCGCTAGACAAAACAGCTGATCGTGGTGTGCCCTAGCCCGTAGATAGTGAATAAACCACCAATATTGTAATGATTATTAAATTACAATTGTTTTCACGATTTAACATAATGTTAGAATTTATTAATTACTGTTTCTTAGGTTATTAGTTTAAGTATTACTTATTACTCAAAAATACTCCGTTTTTACTTCCGGCCAAAAAGGAAAAGAAATCATAATTCACATTCGAATCAGTTGATCTCTTGAATCAGAAATTGTAAAAATACAATACTTACACTTACAATAGCGTGCAGGAGACAAGCGTTATCGTCTTGTTAAACGAGTTTGTGAACGCTAGTCGGCTGAAATCTCTGTCAATACAACATTTTCTGAGTTTTATTTTCTTTTAAACTGATATATTTCGCGATATTTCCAGTATTGGTATTTGGTCCCATTAAGCATACCGATATTTTTCACTGAAAAGACGACACATTTAATCAAATTATTTATAAAAGTAGTGAAATCAATGAATATTTATATGTACGTTTTTTGCGATTTCTGGAAATTAAACTAAAGGTAAGTACATATTTTAAGTTCCATAAAATAAGTAATAATAAAATTGTACAAATAAGATCCATTAAGTTACAAGTTACAATCAAAAGTCAACCACGTATAATATCAAAATTATGAAAGCCAGAGTTAAATTAATTTAAATTAAACCTGTTTACACCTATCTATGGAAAAAATACTTGATAACATGTTCACTGACCTGTCAGCTGTCTGCTTTTATGAAATGTTGTTCGAACTGTGCTCACTGCTCCATCTAACTCAATGTAGATTGCAGAGTTATTCAACGCGAAACAAAAGTAAACAGGAGACATTCCAATTCTTTAAACACTTTTTACTGCACTGTTTAAACCGCACTATCGACGACGATGTTCACCCCCGTTCCATAAAGGTTTACGAGTACTAAAAGTTCATCCACGTTTCACGACGACGGACGTATCATGTCACGGCCCGTTATTAATTACAAACATAGAAAAAATAGTTAACAATACACAAAACAAGCAATATGACCAGAACATCCGTAAAATTACAAAACTTAAACAAAAACTTCACAGTACACTAGCGCGGCGCGTGTTTACAGCCGACTGAACAAATGAAGAAAAAACTTTGTAAAATAATAGGGATTTATCCCTGTGCATATTTTGAGTTATCGATAATTTTTTATCGATAAATCGTATTAATTGTTTTACATACGAGTACGTATTGATTACAGTCAAACTAAAAATAAGCAAATACCTACTCAATGTTAAGTATAGCGACAATAAAATTAAAATTTATTTAATTAATTTGGTATTATTAAAGTATTTTCATTGCGTACGTAGACGCGTATACACGCATACCTAGACGCGCAAACGCGTACCATAGTATAACAATTAACAACCACTTTATCACGGTAATGTCGGTAGGTATCGAAATTATCGAATGCAACTTGACTATGTATCCCGATAAAATTCGGTCGATTCGTCACATCGAGACTACTGGACCACCGGTCCACGCGCGTGCCAGGAGGTTACCGGCCGACAGGTACGATAGGGTTAAAAGGGAATTCCAGTTAATGCAAGAGCTAGGCATATGTAGACCTTTAAATAGTGAGTGGGCCAGCCCTTTACATATTGTACCTAAGAAGGATGGTGGTATCCGACCCTGCGGGGACTATAGGATGTTAAACGCAATTACAAAGCCAGATCGTTATCCGATACCTAGAGTACAAGATTTTACGTATGGATTACATAATAAGAAATTGTTTTCATAGTTAGATATTTTTAGAGCGTATCATTTTATAGGTATTAATCCAGATGATATTAAAAAAACAGCTATTATTACGCCATTTGGGCTTTTTGAATTTCCAAGAATGACGTTTGGTCTGCGTAACGCGGCACAAACATTTCAAAGATTTATCAACAATACAGTTTTATCAGGCATAGAACAATTGAATTATGACGGCGACTGTACAGGGGGCAAAGGTCAGTCAGTCGTGTTCGGATACATAGATGACGTCATCATAGGATCGGATAACCCCGATATACATAGAAAACATTTGCGATTAATATTTGACAGGTTGAGTAAATATAAAATGTCTATTAATTTAAGTAAATGTGTTTTTGGACAGTCCTTTATAGAATTTTTAGGTTATTTAGTTTCAGAAAAAGGCATAAGCCCGATGCCGGAAAAAGTTAAAGCTATCGAGTCATATCCGAAACCGGAGACAATAGAACAGTTACGTAGATTTTTGGGCATGTTAAATTTTTACAGAAATCATATTCCTAACGCTGCTCGAGTTCAGGGAGTTTTAGATAGGTATTTACATGGGGCTAAAAAACGAGATAAGGCGCGTATAGATTGGACAGACGAGGCGAATAGTGCATTTGAAGTGTGTAAAGAAAATTTGAAAAATGCCTTCACTATTTCGCATCCGATATCTAATGCCAAATTAGGGTTAATGACTGATGCGTCAGATTTTAGTATAGGGGCAGTGTTAAATCAGTGGGAAGGAAATTCTTGGAAACCTTTAGGATATTTTTCAAAAAGATTATCAGAACCGCAAAAGAAGTACTCCACGTATGACAAGGAGCTTTTAGCGATTTATTCGGGAATAATTTATTTTAGGGATTTAATCTAAGGAAGAAATTTAACAGTTTACACGGACCATAAACCTCTCACTTTTGCTTTGAGTAAATTAAGTTCTAATAAAGAGTTACCTAGGCGAGCGCGTCAATTGTTGTATATTAGCGAATTTACAAGCGACATACAACATATTCAAGGCACTGAAAATCAGGTGGCCGACGCTTTATCGAGAATCGAGAGTATCATATGTCCTAGTTCGAGCGAATACGTGGAGGTTGCGAGAGCACAGGCGGCAGACGCTGAGCTCGCGAATTTAATGAAAACAAATGATAAATTTCAATGGAAACAGTTAGCGCTCGATAATAATGACGATATTAAAATATATTGTAAAACTTCAGCTCAGAATATTAGGCCGTATATACCAGCGCAGTTTAGGAAAAGTATTTTTCATAAATTTCATGACGTTTCTCATCCCGGAGTTAGAGCGTCGCGTGCGTAAATTAGTAAAAAAGTTTTCTGGCCAGGTTGAATAAGGACGTAGGGATCTGGGCCAAGACGTACGTGAGGTGTCAGAGAAGTAAGGTTATTCGGCACACAGTTTCGAAACGTAGCGATTTTAATCATAGTGAGCGCTACGAACATTTGCACATTGATTTGATAGGACCTTTACCGGAAACTGAGCACGGTTTTCGTTACTGCGTCACTATGATCGATAGATTAACGCGATGGCCTGAGATTTTCCCTGTTAAAGATCTGACAGCAGAGTCGGTAGCTAGAGCAGCTTATGAAGGATGGATTTGTCGTTTCGGTTGTCCCAAAATTATTACCACCGATCAAGGTAGACAGTTCGAAAGCGAATTATTTACAGATTTAATGAAATTGTTAGGTATTCAAAAAACGAGAACTACCCCATACCATCCACAGTGCAATGGTAAGATAGAAAGGTGGCATAGGTCTTTGAAGTCGGCCCTGGTGGGACTGAGACTGAATAATAATCTATCATGGTTAGTAGAACTACCTACGGTCATGTTAGGATTGAGAGCTGCTTGTCAAGCGGACAATGATAATATTAGCGCGGCAGAATTTGCTCTGGGTCATTGTTTAAGGTTGCCGGGAGAATTTCGTTCAGATAAAAGTATGAAAATTGATAATCCACATTCATTTGTAAGTAATTTAAGAGACACTTTGAATAAAATTAAGCCCGTAAAAAGAGCATGTAAAGATAGTAATAGTACTTTTGTGCATGCTGATCTAAACTCCTGTTCACATGTTTTTCTAAGAGTGGACGCGGTACGGAGACCGCTAACGCCTCCGTACAGCGGACCATATAAAGTTTTAGAAAGAGATAGTAAAGTTTTTAAAATATTAATTGATAATCGAGAATCTAACGTGTCGATTTTAGAAGAAAATTAAGTTAGACATGACAGTAGATTAGATCAGCATAGTGAGGCTAATGTGTATACGCCTTTACAGAAATCACGTAGTGGCAGAAAAATTAAAAGACCTGTGAGATTCTTAGATGGTAACTGGGTTAATGGTGCATTGGAATTTTTGTTAGCAAGTAGGTACGCGAAGGTTGCGTAATGTCATCTCAGCACATATTAATAGTTATAAGACGTTAAGTTAGGAATATTTGCATTCACTTTATTTCAAATCTCAGCTCAACAAGATAGTTATATGTTATAATAATATATAAATTTGATTATCAGCTCAATCACAAAGTTTTAAGTTATCAGTTTAACTCAGTTTTACAGCATCAAACGTTAAATTTTATAATTTAACAAAATGGGAAAAACATATTCGATTGAAAAGAAAGAGGAAGAAATTGTTATCGCTCAAAACGGAGCGAATCACGCAACAGCATCTAATACTAATTTTAAACTGGAAGTGTTGAGCATCACGGTGACTGTTATGGCAGTCATCATTTTTTTGTTTTGTGCTATATTAATATACAAAGTTTGTGCCACTCATGCAAGGAAGATGTTAAGGAAGGAATTAATTTGTAATCAGGGTACAGATTTAAGTGTTTTGTCACAACATAAGCTCCCAAATGTTAATGTTTGCTAAATTCATTTTTTTTTTTGTTATTTGTCAATTATGTAAATCATTTTTTTTTAGAAGGGGGTGTATGTAGTGTGCGTTATAATTCTCGGTAATCGCATATTGTTAAATCTGTATTCGTGGCGTGGCGAGACTCCTGCGAGAGTCAGTCGTCTGCCTACCGCCTACCTAACTTAACGTGTAATAAAGTGATTCCGAGCATCCAGTATTTAATTTGAAGACCCCAGCCTTTGTTCACTAAAACAGTTTTCTACATGAGTTACCATGAAACTTTTAACACTGCAAGTAGCCAAGATGAGGGGTTAGAGGTCAGTCATGGTGACCACCTTCATGGGTTTAAAGTTGGAAGGACACATCACACAACATACATTAGGGTTTAGAATTCTGACGTAGTGTGTCGTCGCATACGACCTTTCGAGTTTCGACAGCGTACGTAGGCCGTAGCATGAAGACATTGAGCGCGCGTTTTTACATTGCGTTTTTTAGTAATAATAATAAAATTTAAAAAAATATTTAAAATCATTTTTCTATGTGGTTTATTATCATGATTAAAGGGTATTAATTATTAAAAAAAAAAATACATTTTCGTAATCAGAAAATGTAGTATAATCATACCCCAAATTTATCGGAAGTGGTCTTATTACACCCTGTATACATAATAATATTCAATAAAATATACAAACTTGAATATACAGTATTAAAACACAATAATTACTATAAAAATACAACTACTTAATAAATAAATGAATAAATAAACACTATAAGTAATAAAATATTACATCTAAATCGGGGGCTGCGGGCAAAGTACCAATTAGGCTGGCAGCATTACCTCGTTTTATGGCTAACTAATTCGTTGGCCGAGGTAAGCGCCAGCCCTACCTGCCTAGCATACGCCAACGAGATATCTCACTCTACATGTTTCTCGATGTTTGATAGTTTGTATCTTCATTTCTATTGACCCTAGCATGACAAATATTTTTTCTCGCGTAGATCTATCATCGAAATAACACATTTTCGTAGAGTTTTGTCGAGATAATGTCGAGATTTTGACATTATGAGACGAGTAGTTTTTAATTATCTCGAGAGTGAGATATCTCGCTGGTGTATACTAGGCAGGCTTGGGTCATTGGGAGGTCTTTGAAAAGGGCTTTTGCGCCGAGCCCCCACGGACCCAAGGTTTCAACACCAAAAGGCAGAAATATGAAGTCTTCGCCAAGGTATTCATATTTCCGCCTGTTGTTGGACTCCGCGTGAGCAGCGGCCGCACCCGCTTCCCTTGAGATGGCCGTCACGTCATGCGATGCCGCCAGTGTATCCACGCAAGTGGCGTCCCACACCAAAGTTTTCCATCCTGATCTCCTGCCATCGTCACGCACGATACCGTTCGGCTCTATTGTAGCCGGCACGTTGACGGAGGCAAGAGCCCTGCGAATGACGTCATTTATGGAGGCATGGCGGGACCGGCGGCCGGGCACTCCGGCTTCAAGACAGTCCGTGGTGCCCCTGGCGGTCCACTGAGGTGCCGCAATGGCAGCGATGGGCTTCGATGACTTCGGCGAATATCATACTTTAATATTAAAATTTATTGTACTTACGAAATTTTGATAGTTTTCATGGGACCAGCTAAGTTGTGGCTGTAAAAATCGTAAGTCATTATAATGCTCTCAAATATAAACGTATTTTTAAAACTAGTTTTTAGAACAGTCAAAAACTATATACATTTTACTTACGACATTTTGATAATTTTCATGAGACCAGTTAGGTTGGGTGTTTGGCTGTAGAAAAAAAAACAAAAAATATAATTGGGGGAGGCCTTATAATAATAATTTATAAGGACTTTATAATTACAACTATTATTAACAATACAAATATTAGTATTTTTGAACAGGTTATGGTGCTCCCACACCGCCGCGCCGTTAGAAAATGTTTGTAAACCTTTTCTAACATAAAAACATTTCCTAACAAATGTTGACAACTGTTACATTTTGTTAGGAACTGTTACATGTTATAAGTGCTACTACACTTAGAAAATGTTAACTAATGTTTACTAACATATTTTTATAACATTTAAATCTGACTACTTACCTTTTGTTTGTAAACATTTAAATGTTTACAAACAAAAGGTAACACATATTTTATTTTGTTTGTAATTTGTTTTTTTTTTAATTTGTTAACTTACGTTTACTAAACATTTTTAACATTTGTGATTAAATGTTTGCTAACAAATGTTTACTAACGTTACTAAACATTTTCTAACGGCGGTGTGGGAGCACCATTAGGCTAAACAAGAATATGTTTAAAACGCCCAAAAAGTATTTTATTGATCATTAATGTTTTTATGCTATTTTTAATTTGGCAAAAGTAGATACTCACGTAATAGTTGTTTTGTTGATTATTATTCCAATAACGTTGGTGCTAGAATAAAGAATAACGCTTTGCTTAAAAAAACATACGTGAAATAAGTTAAAAATAAAAAAAGATAGCCTTTCAATAAAGAGAGACTAAAAAAAGAGTGAATTAAAAAAAAAGGGTTTTTCTTACAAAAATCTTATAAGAAATTCTCAGGCAACTGAATCTTGAGAAACTGGAATCTTTTCAGTGCGTAATACGTACATAAATATATTATCTAAATCAACATTAATACGAACTGTGACTTACTGGAATAGCTTGTTGATAATAATTATTGTACCATTGCCATGCGTACTCGCTCTAAAAAATAACACGAATAATATTTTATCTTAACAAAAAACCAATAAATCTGCAATTCCTAATTATTACTTTTAGTGATATTCCACTTTTACTAATAACTGCAATCATTTTTAATTAAGATTCATTAGAAATTAATAATTTTTCGATACTTTATAAAATATTTTTTTTTAATTGTGTTTTCAACGTATCGGGAAGATATTATTATTTTAGCACCTCCATTTTTTGTTTTGAATATAAAAAAATTAAGTCCACTGTCCAGTGTTATAACATACCTGATATGCGTAAGAAGAGGAGTAACCTTGACTCCATCCATAATTATGGCAAAGAGCACTTGATGCTAAAAAATATTTTATCGAATATTATTATTTTGCACAAATTCGATTCAATTCGTTTCCTACATAAAATTTTAAAACTTATAAAAATCTACAAAATTACCTGTGCAAAGAATAATGGCGAACTCAATCATTTTGTACACTTGAACTTTTGAAAATTCTGTTCAAATATCAAACTTTAATGCACATACATCGTGCTGTATCGAGCGAGTATTATTCACTACGAAGATTTTCTTTATCGACGTAAATATATAATGATGATACGCAAAGATATAAAATGTCTGTACAATCGCACACCATGCTCTTAGGGCTCCCACACAAAACTGCGAATTTGCATCGCATCGAATCGTTTATGTCATTTTTGTTTTATGAATTTTGTCGCAGATATTTGCGATGCGATGCGAAATAGTCTTGATAAGAAATGCAGAGGGCGCTGGTTTTTAGGGTTCCGTACCCAAGGGGTAAAAACGGGACCCTATAACTGAGACTTCGATGTCTGTCCGTCTATCCGTCTGTCCGTCTGTCCGTCTGTCTCCAGGCTGTAACTCAAGAACGGTAATAGCTAGAGAGTTGAAATTTTCACAGATTATGTATATCTGTTGTCGCTATAACAACAAATACTAAAAATAAAATAAAAATTATATTTTAGGGGGGCTCCCATACAACAAACGAGATTTTTTTACCTTTTTTGCTCTAAATCAATAATGGCAACAGGTAAGTACTTGATTTTTTCTCGAAGTCTTTTGTTGTATGTGTTCTTTAATATTTCTTAATAATATTAAAATAAAATAAAAAATAAGGGGGGCTCCCATACAAAAAACACAATTTTTGGCCTAATTTTGCTCTATAACGGTACGGAACCCTTCGTGCACGACTCCGACTCGCACTTGGCCGATTATTTTTAAAAGCTTTTATTTAACTTGCTCTGTATGTATATAAGCATGTATGTTCGGGTTGAATTTAATGGGTGGTTAAATAATTTTAACCACCCATTCAATAAAATTAATATGACAACTTTGGAAATCTACATCAGAAAAAAGTAGGAAACACGTAACATGAAAACGACATGAAACATAGTAAAAAATAAATTCCTTTTTTAAAAAATCTTTATTCACTGTTAGTCGCATTGGGCCAAACAATCGGCTCTATCCAGTCTACGAAGCTGGATACCCTGGTGTAGACGCCGGGGGAGTTCGCGCGCGCGCAGCCGAAGCCGAATGACGTCACACCCACCAGGTAGTACATTTTACCCTGGATCGATGGTGGAAGACTAATCGGAGCTTGCAATGGTCCTCCAGAATCACCCTGGAAGATTTAAATTCTACTTGATCGGATAGAAGAAAAAAATATTGAAGAATTTCTAGAAGATAAATTGGCAAACTTTGGTAGGGCAATCATCAAGTGGCTTTCCACTTGATGACTGCCCTACCAAAGTTTGCCAATTTATCTTCTAGAACATAAAAGAAAGCATAAACAATATGCCCGCTTTCATATCTTTATATGAAAGCGGGCATATTGTTTATGCCCGTGATTATATTTTACTTTCACCGAATGGTCGAGGGGTCGGTTCAAGTTTTCAAATAGATGTAGTCCGTAAGATATGGTAGGTAGGTGGGTAGCTTTTGTAATAATTACCTAGCATCTGTTGGCAATTTTATTTTAATTGAGTATTCATGGTATTAAATTACAACTAATGGAATTAGCTTCTAAAATGTAAGTCTATATCGGAAATTACATAACGCCAGCAACTCTGTTACGCTGAAATAAGTTTATCGCGTGGAAAACCAAAAATGTTTCCAACAAAATCTACTCAGAGTTCTTCCCCGTCTCTCAACGTATACACACCACATTTCATCTGAATCGATAAAAATTAAGCGCTAGGAAGTAACAGATTAACAATTTCGCATTTATGGTATTGGTTAGGAAGTATTCTTACTTGACAAGAGTCAACACTGCCGTCCAGTTTCCCAGCACACATCTGATGGTCTTCTACCCCACACCACAGCCGACTGCACATCTTATTCAAGAGCTGGTTGCATACGTCTTCGTCGATTAAGTGTAACTCGCCGACTCTCAATTCCGCGGTGGTCTTTTTCTCACCTGAAATTTCCCGAACATGTAGATACAATGAATGTTGAAAATAGTCACAAAGTTTTGGACTCTAAGAAAACATTATATATATATTAAGAAGTTTAGTGACCTCGAGCTATAGATAGCAAATTGGCTTTATTATATTGTGAATTGTGATAGTCTCTACATACATACACATAATAATATTATGAATGCGTGTGTATAATATTATAAGTATTCTAATCAGGACGTGTTTAGTCAATTTACATTCGATGTATGTCAATTTATATTCGTCATGTCTTTCAGCAATGAGAATGCCATTGGAGTATGAAAGAGATTAGTGTCAATTCTAAAAGCTCCTGCCATATCGTTTTAATTTTGCTCACCAATTTCAGTAGCACCCCAACCAGAGGCTGAAAGTTTTTTGTCCAATCTATTAACGTCGGTTCTGGTCCAGAGGCACGCAGGTTGCACGTTCTCATCAAAATACAACCAGTAACTTAATTCTATCAACGCTATGTCAAAGCTCTTCCGAGGTGGCTGGTATTTCGGATGACGTATAATCCTTTTGATTTTCACATCTTTAGGATAGGGTGTTCGTTCCTCTGTCTGAAACTAAACCAAGATTAATTCATGAAGCCCCAAGCGGCCACATCCGGCCGCGATAACAATGAAAAAGCTATTGTGTCTCGTTTTGCCACGACTGATGGGTTAAACCTTTAATGGTACAATAGATGACAATATGATTTCAGCGTCGGCTGCAGGCTTCATTGAACCAATGTCAGCTTATCCAACTTAAAATAATGCGCTGGTATCCAATATTTACAGCACAAAATTTTTCGCTTACGCATTGCGTGTGTCGCTTCAAATTCAATTTTCAAGTCTAACTTGAAAGCTCTAATTCGACTATATGTCTAATGCTAAGTACTGACATACAGTTTTGCTCGATAGTTTTAGTCCAAATCGAGAAATAACCATCGTGTGGACCGCAAAACTGACAGCTCGAAGGCTCGCTTCGAGCCGGCTCCGATGGAATTAAATATGTCAAATATGTGCGCGAGCCTTCGAGCTGTCAGTTTTGCGGTCCACACGGTGGTTATTGCTCGATTTGGAGTAAAACTTTCGAGCAAAACCGTATGCCAATACTTAGCATTAAAGAAATTTATTTTTGTTTCTTCAAACTCACATTCAAATTCTGAGCGCCAATCCGAACGATCTCAGGCACTTGATTGGAAATTTTTCGGTCCCTTATAGATTTGGTGCAGTGTCCAGCTGTAACCATGAATTTCTCGGTGATCAGAGTCGCTCCACATTTGAATATCCAACCACCTTCGACTGCCTTCCAACCTAAAGCTCCCTAATGAAATCCAAAGATGTAAACAACAAAAATTATATCGGTTTTCCTTAAGGTAATTTTAAACTCCAAATTCCAATACCTCCGTTTATACCACCCATATCAATAAGATAAATTATCGGTATTATGCTACTTGATGTTACTGATTAATGGGATGAACGTCCAATACTTATAATTATATAAATATACTGTATAGCATTTCAAAGTATGTAGGTAATGCGAATAGAAAAAACAAACCATATGCGAAAGCTCTCCTGGTTCAGCCAGTCTTCCTCTTATAATTTCATAAACAAAATCCGGCTCCTCACCTAAAATCGTTTATTGCCTAATTAAGATTGATTTATCATTTGATTATCTAAAATTACTGATTACAATCCATACTAACATTACAAATGGGAAAGTGTGTCGGTCTGTCTGTTACCTCTTCACGCACAAGCTCTTGGACATAGGATACTTTTTCCGGGGTAAAAAGTATCATATTATGTGCTTTCCCTGGACTCATCAAATCAAGTCAGGTATCTTCATACCAAATTTCAGCAATATCGGTTCAGCGATTTGGAAGTGAAAAGGTAACGAAGAAACGGACTTTCGCATTTATAATATTAAGTAGGATTTCTCTTTTGTTTTACAGAAAACCGATTTGCTTATTAACACAATAGTTAATTTTATGTCAATTTAAATTTAAAGTTATACAATCTCTAGTAGAGTTTTATATTTTAACTAGCTGTCCCGGTAAACGTTGCTTTGCAATAATATATTTGCCATATTATTTTATTGAAGTGACTAAATAAGTATTTCACCATGGCAACGTCGATCGCTATCCCGTCGCACAAACTTAATGGTCGCCGTCAGTCTCAGGTTGTGATAATTTACTATTATTTATTCAACAAATGCACTTATCAATATATAAAGTACCCAGTAGCCGATTCTCAGACCTACTGAATATGCATATAAAATTTGGTTAAAATCAGTAAGCTGTTTCGGAGGAGTTCGCGGACTAACATTGTGACCCGAGAATTTTATATATAAGATGAAACTTACACGCTGCTTCCTCCTTTTTCTTTCCTTCTTCCCTCATTTTCAGCTCCCATATAAATTCCAAACATTCTGCAAATAAAAATGTTTTTATATATTTCAAAATATTTATGTTATGTTATATTTCTTTTGATCTTGTTTTCAAACTTTCCATATAGATATTTGAAAACAAGCATTTTCAAACTAAAAAATATTTTTAGCATAATAATATTTTTGTCTGTGGGCTTACTTTCTTCGCTTATTCTTCTTCCAGGCTTTTTGAAAATCGGTTTTACGAAGTTCTTTGAACAGATACTAGTTTTATTGTACTGCGGCGCGCTAATTAGTGGCTGTTGATTGGAATCAGCCTGAAATAAAATAATAGTTTTACTTCCTCTTCATAAATATTTTATTTTTTTAGAAGTGCTGTTTTATTCCTTACTTGTCGATCTTCTCCGAAAATTTCCTGTATGTTCAATGGTGGATTTTCCTGAAACAGCATTTTTTAAATTATTTAATGCTGTAACTTAGGTATTACTTAAAAAGTAGGTAAAGACGGCACGGTAAATTTTTGTTTATATTAATTATTATTATAGTTTGCAGAGTCGGGCTACAATTTATTAATCTAACAAAAATATGGCATTCATATTATTTATAAAATAAAATTTATATTGTATTCTAATCTATTGACCGCAGCAAATAAATCATAGTAAGATATCACTATAATTAAGTATTACTCATAAAAAACTGACCGGCACCTTTTTAAAAAATTCCCATGAATTTATTTTATTACTTATTTTACAACAGGTTGACGACCGCGGCTCCATTGCGCTAAAATTCGTTTATCACGCGGGAACCGTACATTTTTACAGGATAGAAAGTATCGCCTATGTCCTTTCCCAGGACTTGAAGTATCTCCACATACTAGGGAAATAGGTTCAGCGGTTCGGGAGTGAAGAGGCAAAAGGCAGACACACTTTCGCATTTATAATATTAGTATGGATTTTAGGATAGGTAATGCCCCGTCCTACCTCGTGGTCCCACACCTTTTTACTCAGAGCATTTTTAGCCATTAACTAACGTTTTTCCTCGTTATTTTTTGCGCGATATGTTTTTATCAAAAAACTCGTTGTGGTCATTTGCCTCGAAGGCAAAAAGTGTTTGTTTTGGTCACGTTTTGGTCGTATTTTTTTTTATTAACAAAATATCGTGTTTTATACTTGGACTTTACCTGCTTTTTAGGGTTCCGTACCCAAAGGGTAAAAACGGTATTACTAAGACTTCTTTGTCTGTCCGTCTGTCCGTCTGTCTGTCTGTCGCCAGGCTGTATCTCAAGAACCGCTATAGCTAGACTTTTTTTTTATTTTTATTTTTAATCGGGCTTTGGCCCACCACACATTCCCACCACTGTATCTCCTGTGTCGCCAGGATCGACAGCGGTATCCAACCACGAAAACCCTTTGATATGATCTCAGGGAGCCCGAGGGACATGCTAAAACTGTCTTGGGACCCGCAACGAAATTAATCACAAGAAAATAAGAGGAGTAGGAAGATTCCAATTTCCCTCCCCATAAAAGCGGGAGACAGCACAAAGTTGCAATGACCGAAAGTCAAAGAACTTAAGGGGGAGCACCACGGAAATAAGGTTAATAATTGTGACTCCTAAGCTAAGCTAACATTGGAGTTTATTGTGTTTGACTGTTGCCAATAATAATTGTGACAAAAACGCTTGAAGGCACGGAAGTTCCTAGCGCTGTCCACGAGATCACCGTAGTATGCGACTCCAGATGAACAGAATAGGTTGTTTAGCATAGTAGTTCTTTCGTCCTGCCAGAGACTGCACTCCCAGAGAACATGATGAGCGGTTTGTTCAAACATGTTGCCTTCGGTCGAGCACTCGCACATGGGTGAAGGCACTAGTTTAAATCCGTAAAGTTTGGCCTTAAAATTTCCATGACCGGTCAGGAATTGAGAAACGCAGTGATCAATATCCATCCAATGTTTGGATAGCCGTTCACGAATATTAGGGAAAAAATTATAAAGATGTCGCAATTGGGTGGAACAGTCCCATCGCGACTGCCATTTGGAGATTAGGCTTTGCACAGAGTTTTCTAAAGGTTCAAACAATCTTGCTATTTTAATTTTATCGCGAGCGCTTAAAAAGAACGGGTTGTCAATGTTTTTGTTGTGATAATACATTGTCGCACGACGCTGAATCTCAAGGTCAACGGGTAAAACTCCGGCTAACACAGGCAAGGCTTCGGTGCTTGTGGTCCTGTAAGCTTTGCATAGGAATATAAGAGCAAGACGTTGGCTTTGTAGCAACTTGCGACGAGCCGCGCCGATAGTTGCTCTGTCGGCCCACACGGGGGCCCCGTAGCAAATGCTGCCTAGGTAAGTAGCGGTGTAAATTAATTTAAGGGTTTTGAAAGAGAGGCCCCATGTCGACGTAGATATTTTGGTAAAGGAGTAAAAATTGCGCTTCGCTTTCTCACCAGTTTGAATTATATGTTCTAAAAATGTAAATTTATTTTTCAAGTAAAAACCAAGATAACAGAGCGACTGTTTGCGTTTAACGTTAATATTGTCAAGTTTAATGCTAGGGGAAGATATAAGGGAACCTTTTAAAAGAATTTGGTAAGTTTTATGCGCGGCAAATTTCAGGCGATTACGTTTACCCCAGCTCGATATTTAATTAAGACTATCATTGGCTTTAGATTCAATTTCGGAACGTGAATTTGCTTGAACGATGAGAAAACCGTCATCGGCGTAGCCAACTAGTACGCACAGCGGTGGTAGGGGAAGACTTAATAAATCATCAAATCCGAAATTCCATAGTTTTGGCGAGATAACAGAGCCCTGAGGGCAGCCGCAAGTTAAATCTTTGGCGTGTGTACAATGGCCAAGTCGAAGCTTAGTTTGACCATTAAAAAAGTAAGAACGTATTATGGCATAAATATTAGAGTAGCAACCTCGATTTTTTAGTTTTAATAATAATATCGGCCACCAAGCATGATCGAACGCGCCGGAGATATCTAATGAAATGGCGACCACGTATTTCGATTCCGAAAGGTTTACTATTTTTCTAACTTCCATAGCCGCGTCAACAGTCGGTTTCCCGGCGGTGAAACCGAACTGATGACTATGAAATTTAGGGCCACCGGGTAGCAGGCGAGGTACGATGAGACGTTCTAGTAATTTACCTAAGCAAGGCAGTAACGTTATCGGACGGTAAGATTTTGGGTCGTCTGGAGGTTTGTTTCCCGCTTTAGGTATTAATTTTAAGCAACCGGTGCGCCAAATTTTTGGAAATATACCTTCTGCGATACATCTGTTGTAAACATGTAGAATCGATGAATTGGCCGCTAAGCACGCTTGTTTTATCATAATATTCGATATTTTATCCTCGCCCGCAGATTTTTTTAGAGGCAAAAGGTTTACTATTTCACTTAACTCCTCCGAAGTTGGTAAATCTGAGACCGGTGTATGAATGGGGTCTAACATTCTACTCCTAATGTCGCGGTGGTGTTCATCATCCAAGAAGGGGTCGTCGTCTGGGATGAGAACGTTTCGATATGCCTTCGCCGTTTCGTCTAAACTACAAGTGTAAGAGTTGTTAATTTTAATATTTGAGAAAAAGCTTGGCTCATTACTACTACTGGGTTTAAGCTCGTGGTATAAATAGGACCAGGGGCCCTCTTTATATAGTCTATTCGCAACATTCTTCAACATATTATTTTTTGCTAACATAACGGCGGCGCGATAGCGTGACCTTGAAATGAGTAGGCTGTCTAAACTAATTATGTAATTATCATCCGAACGATTGAGGCCAGATTTATGAAGATTATTAATTTTGCGCCTGGCCCTTCTAAATTCCCGACGAAGATTAAGAAGTTTACTGTTCCACCATTTACAGTTGTGATCTTTTTTAAGAGGTCTACGACCCAAGGCTACATCGGCACAGTAAACAAATGTGTTTGTCATTATTTCCGCGCACTCGTTGGCGTTTAAATCCGGCCGAGTGAAGTCTCCGGCATGAGCGGTAATGAGGGAGCGGAATAAATTCCAATCGCCGTTCTTTACATTGTATTTATAGTCATTAGAATTGACTACGGTATCACTCGGGACCGCACGAGAAAACTCGTACACCAATAAGCGGTGATCACTACATGACGCATCAGGAAGGACACGCCAATGCCTAATCTGGACGTACGCGCTGGATAGCGTGACGTCAATCGACGATTCGCCCGTTGGGCTACTATAGGTAGGTGGTGCATCGGGGGTGTTGTGAATATGGAGGTTAAACTCCGCAATAAAGTCTTCTACAGCGGTACGTCGGTCGCGGTCAGTGTACCTAAGTTGGCCGTGCCATAAGGGCGAGGATGCATTGACGTCGGCGCCAATGATAATTTTATTACCCACGAGAGATTTTAATACGCGGCGAAGTTGATGTAAATGGGGGCTTGCGGAATCCGCGTACTGGAAGTAGCAGCTTACAACGTATAGTCTAAACTGAGGACACGATACCTCGGCTACCGCACAGTGCGACGTCGAAAGGTTAGCTAAGGCCGTGACTGAAAATCTAGACTGAGGTGTATAAATACCCGCGCGAGCTAGGTTATCAATTTGTACTATCTTCGACCGTAGCGACGCGAGTTGATATTGCTCCTGTACGAGCACCAAGTCTAAATTGTAATCGGAAACCAACCAATATAAAAAAAATATAGCTAGACTTCTGAAATTTTCACAGATTGTGTATATCTATTGTCGTTATAACAACAAATACTAAAAACAAAATAATATTAATATTTAAGGGGGACAACAAACATGATTTTTTTAGCCTTTTTTGCTCGATATTAATAATGGCAACAGGTAGGCACTTGAAATTTTCACAAAGGCCTTAAATATATGTGTTATTTAATAATTCACAATTGTATTTAAATACAATAAAATAAAAATGTAAGGGGGGCTCCCATACAAAAAACAATTTTTGGCCCTTCGTGCGCGAGTCCGACTCGCACTTGGCCAATTATTTAAAGGACCACGTGAGAATTTAAAGCTCTAACTCTACCAGTCATTTAACTTTGCATTGAAATGACTCGGTTTCGGAACAATACGGTTCCGTTTTTACCTTGTAGGTAGGAACCTTAAAAATAAAGCAGACAAAGCTCCTTAAATTTTTTACAGTGGTCCTGAAGTGTTTTTATACTTACGTCCTTATCTTTGGGATCATCTTGAATTCGTTGACTCCATTGATGATTGTTGAGCTGTAAATATTTAAATACAAAAAGGACAGGTAGGTATGTAAAGAGTACGAGGGACGAGTGAGGAAGAATAGTGAATATTATGCAAAGGTCGGAGCAGAGGGTGCTACTAGCCCACACAGTAAACATGTCGCACATTTATATCAGAATAGTGACGGACATGTTGTCAAACATCGAACAAAACTTTTTGTTTACTGTCTATGCTTATGCTACCTCTAGCGTTAGAACATTGCAGTATATATTATCCTATTTCGTTTATAAATAACGGAAACAACATTGAAATGTCAAATAACGTTAGGGTGAGGACGCTTGATATTTTAATTTGGATCAGTATTATGCTACGTATTAAGCATATTGCATTGTCACTTGCCCCTCTTTACATCTCGTTTTGGTGTGTCTGACTATAATAATTTTAAAAGCTTATTTGGATTTTAATTTACACAACATATTGAGATACTTATTCTATTTTTTTCAATACCATTAAAAATATTTTCATTACTATACTTTACTCGGCGAAACATGGCGGTAGCGGTCATTGGCTCACTGTATACAACTTGTCATTTTCTATACAAAGTCACGATTGACAACATCTGTCACTTCATTGTCAATCGCGGTTTAATATAGAAAAGTTAAGTTTTTGACAGGGAGTCAATGACCGCTACCGCTATGTTTGGCCGAGTACAGTATATATTATGTATATTTTTTAAAGAGGCTCCTGCTTTGGGACTTCTTGTTCCCCTTCCTTAAGAATAGTCAATTAGTTGCTTTGGTTTATTTTTTAGATTGATATTCGTATTTTAAATTCAACAGATACTTTAAGAACAGGCCAAAATAACTACGAATTAACGGCGCAGGTGACATTAAGTAACCTTGTCATTGACATCGACATTGAAGATAAATTAAACCCACATGCTATTAAAATAACTCACATACCGGTGCAAAACTGGAATACTGATCGTAGCTCCACCAATAGTGCGAATGAAGATTTGTCACTAAAAGGACAAAATATTTTCGTACAAATTTAAAAAGATGTGATTACTGTAGAAAGATTAAAATAACCATTAATTCATGACCATCATTAATTCAACCAAAAATTCCCATTTACATTATTCCAGTACCTAGTAATCCAGGGCTGGATTGGATAACTGGATTGCAATCATGTAAACCCGCTACAAGTGCAGATTCAAATGGTAACTAAACTACTCGTATTTAGGACACCTTACCAAAATTTAACAACACTATCTGGTAAAACATTTTCACAAATATACACTGCGTTTAATACGACATCCGTATTGTATGAATTAAGTTGAATAAATAACTAATAGTTTGCCTTGAAAGTAAAACAGATCAGCTATCCCATTCGTTATTTTTTTCGTTCTCGTTCATTGACATAGGCATTTAATATATTTTTGTAAGGGAAGTACATTTTATCTTCAGCCCGTAGATTGTGTTTATAATCATACTAGCTGTGGCCCGCGACTTCGTCCGCGTGGACTTCAGTTTATAGCGCGTGGTGTCAACAAAATTTAAATTTGTCAAATTTAAAAGCTTTTTAAAGCCCTGGTACCTCTTAAATCAAAATACCCAAAACCAGGTGTGCAGTGTGCACATAATATTTCATTTTTTTTTAAATTAAACTTTATTTATACCAAATTTTAAAGCTTAATTAGCCCCCCAGCCCCATTACACAACTTTACCCATAAACTATTTGTCATTGGTAGGTTTAAGGTTATGTCACTGCATAGATAAAGTACTGAGTACTACTGAGTAGTGAGTTATTTAATAACGTGAACCTTTAATAACAAACGAAAGAATCGGAAAACTCATTTTAACATAGTACCACCTCTTATAGAAAGTCGTACGGGCAAGCGATAGCGCGATGTAGGCGACTCTTTGCGCCATCTGTTATGAATTTTTGGAACTAACTTAATTTGAACAAATTTACGCATAAACACCCCCTTACAACCCCTTTTTCCAGTTAAAAAGTAGCCTATGTCCTTTAGACTATCTGTGTACAAAATTTCATTACAATCGGTTCAGTAGTTTTGGCGTGAAAGCGAGACAGACAGACAGACAGACGAACAGAGATACTTTCGCATTTATAATATGAGTATAGATTATTTCGTTCTTAGTTTGAGAAATATTTATTATTGTGATAAAAATATATAGGACAATCATCTATTTCGAAAAGCTACATGACATTTTCAACAGTATTCAATACTTTAGTCGATAAATAAAAAAGTAATGATGAAATAATTTATTTCATCATTACATTTATACTAGCAAAGAAGTTTATTTTTCACGCAGTCTCATTGGGCCAAACAATCGGCTCTATCCAGTTCACATAGCTGGATATTCTGGTGAAAACTCCAGGCGTGTTCGCGCGTGCGCAGCCAAACCCGAAAGACGACACCCCCAACAGATAGTACATCCTGCCATTTATAGATGAATGCAAATTTATTTTAGCTTGTAACGGTCCTCCAGAGTCGCCCTGCAATACAAACAATACAAGGATTTAAACATTTCATCAAACAGTCAGCAGGTATTGTTAACATCTTATATACTTTATCAAATGCCTCTTTGCTTTTATTTCCGTTTCATGTAAAATATTATACTTTATTTGCTCGATACCCCATAACTTTACTGACCTGACAAGCGTCTACACTTCCATCCAACTTGCCAGCACACATCTGATGTTCCTGCAGCCCACACCACAGACGATTGCACATGGGTCGCAGAAGCGGGTCACAGTCGTTGTTGCTTAAGATGTCTAGATCACCTGCTCTTAGTTCGGTGGTAGTTTCTTTTCCACCTTAAACCAAAAGAAAAATTCAGACTTAAATACCTTGAATAGTTTCAGCAGAACTGATTCTTATTTCTTAACACTTTTTAATATAACGTTTACTCTATTAAGACCGGGCTGCCAAAAATATAAAAACACGCTAGCCCCGCCTACACACCCCGCTATCCTCCAATCGTGATATAATGATTCCATGAATCGTGCCCGCATGAATTTTACTTTGCGCCGCAGCTAATAGTGAACAATATCGCGTAACAAGGGTTCCCGCATTATAGCACGAAAGTAAAGGTCGTAAGCCCCAAAACTGTTTTTTGATGATTACTTAAAAACTAAATACAATACTAATATTTCCTTTGCTATTATTTTACAAAGTAAATGATTGTAGTAGTGCAAGTTATTTAATGATAAGAGTAACTGAATAAGTGTAACAGATATTTGTTGAAAAGCCCAGAAATATTCATAATTTCGAAAAATATAACTATCGAGTCAAAATAAGTGAATCGTGTTTTCCGTTAGGCTAATATCAGATAAATATATAATGATTAAATAAATCTCAATTTCATTGAAGTCAATCGTCTTCCGGGATCGTAATACTTATTAGAAAACACAGCAAAATTTGACAGCTCGCTCGACTTAACTTTGCGTCTTACCTATTTCAGTGACTCCCCATCCAGAACCAGTAACTGATGAGTCCACAGTATTTGTATTGAACCTACTCCAAAGACAAGCTGGTCGGATGCGTTGATCGAATTTTAAATTTTGTTTCAATTCTATGAGAGCAATGTCGAAGTACTGCTTAGGAGACTTATAGTTTGGATGCCTTATTATGTTTGCGATTTCAAAATCTTTTGGATAAAAACTGTCCGGTTCAATCTGCAAGTTTAAAAAAATATTCTTATATGAGTTTTAATGTTAGTCCGCCTATAATATGTTGCCGCCTCAGGTCTGAACCATTGTAACGTTTATGATAGTGTTTATCCCTGGAAAATGTATTAGGCATGACATCTATCAATACGTCTTAATATTATAAATGCGAAAGTGTGTCTATCTCTCTGTCTGTCTTTCTGTCTGTATGTTACCTCTTCACGCCCAAACCTCTGAACCGATTTTGCTGAAACTTGGTATGGGGATACTTTCAGTCCCGGGAAAGGACATAGGATACTTTTTATGCCGGAAAAATGTACGGTTCCCGCGCGATAAACGAATTTTGGCGCAACGGAGTTGCGGGCGTCATCTAGTTTTGAAATAAAATCCATGAATTGACACATTATAGTAGTTAAAGAACATCTAACGATAAGACGTTTTATTACATTTACTTTACATTTCACGTACTATTACTAATCTTACCACTAGATTTTTGGCACCAATTCGAACTATCTCGGGAACTGTATTTGCGATTTTAGAATCTTTTCTTGATTTCGTGCAGTGAGCGGCTGAAACCATGAATTTCGGGCTGATCATGGAAGATCCACATTTAAACATCCAACCTCCCGCAGTTGCCCTCCAACCGAGAGCTCCCTAAAACGACAAAAGGTACAATGGTAAAATAAATATTGGGAAAATATTAACAAGCCCACAAAGCTGGCCCGATTTTATCGCTAGCAGCGTTATTATAAATTATCGTTAAAATCATGCCGTTGACCTTGATACCGGGTTGCTGCCAGCAGCTTCGTTGTCTAGATCTTTAAGCAGCTATGGCCCATAATATTATATTGTTTCATTGCAATATTCTTAAGTGATAGCAAGAAAAATATCTTCAGGTTATCTGTCTCCAGGTTCCAATTTCAAATTCCAAAGGTAACTTTTATTACCATGTGAGGAAATTCTCCTTCCTTAGTATAACGGCCCCTGATATGTCCAGTAATATTCAAACAACGTATTTTATAGGAACTGCCTGTGAAATTAGGCACAATTAGATTTCGTTTTTTATTAATTAATCAAAAATACTAACGAATATTAGATTTTCTAAAATATTGTTATTCTTTAAAATACAGTATACTTCTTTGGTTCTTTCTTCTTCTTCATTCTTTATATCCCATATTTATTCCAAGCATTCTGAAAATTATATTAAAATATTTTAATCATTAAAACATTTAATTCATCTCATTCTCGACAATTTTTTTCTAGAAACTTACTTATTTCTGATAATCTTCTACCAGGTTTTCCGAAGTTTGGTACAACAATTTTTTTGTGCAAGGGTTTTTGGTTTCAGTTGTTGCATTACACGGTGGCCTGCCTTGAAGAGGATCCTGATTAGCGGCTGCCTAAAAAAAGAAAAGAAATAACTCTGGTAACAACCTATTTTAATGTTGGAGGCTAAAACAATTTGGTTAAAATTGTTATGAATAATAATGTGTAGTAACAAAATGTATTAATACATATTTTACGGTTAACATTTTTATTTGTTATTACTAAAAGTATCAGATCTTTATCAAATTCATTCATTCATTCAAATTCATATAATATATAATCAATAATAATTAATAAGGTATTTTCTTACTTCCCGATTGCTGGCTTCTTCATTTACTTCATTTCTCACGGCGCCTGGCAGATTGAATTCTTGAATTTCCTAAACCGATATAATAATAATTATTATGTTTTATTTTATAGACTCTTTTACTCACTTACATTACAGACATTTTTACTTACTTGGTTTGTCGGCCAAAGGTGAAACAAATTACGTTTCTAACTCTTCTTTTTTGCAACATTGGAATTAGCGATTGCGGATCTACGTTATTTAGTCAAATTATGTTAAATAACAAATAATTGTTCATTTTCAGTAAAAAAAAATTACTCGTTTCAAATTACATGTTAAATATATAAAAAAAGAAATCAATAAAATCAATTTTACCGGATTCTCGATGTATCCCGGTGACTGCTTATTCCCTTGATTTAGTTGCTAAAAATAATGGTAAGATTATTATTGTTCATATATAATGTTCATACTCCGAATGTTTAGGTAGGAATATTTTTACTTACTTGATTTGTTGGTCCCCAGCTTAGCCACGGTTGATATTCTTGTCTCTGTCAAGTTAAATTAAAAATATTTACTTAATAATTTAATAAAAATAGAACTTACTATTAAAAAGATAATTCAGTTGTTTTTTTTTTTAGATAAAGACCTGTAAAAATATATTGCTGCATGGATAACGCACTGTCTTCTATAGTGACAGTTTTCAATTTTTAATAATAAAATTTATTAAATTAACTCCTACCTGATCCCCGATATTTCCCGAAAACTGATGATTCCAATGATTCAGCTGCTGAAAATAATGACTGGATTACTTTTCAAGTCTTTGTAGCTCTGAGCAACTTTACATGATCATTAATGAATGAACTCATTAAATAAAGATTAGAAAAATATTTCTGGCTCGAAGTAAGAAACAACTATATAATGATAACATAAGTGACAGTTTCAATTATTAAGAAAAAAATTCAATTAAATAATTGAATGAAAACTGCTAATTCCAATGATTCGGTTGCTGAAAATAATGATTTGATTAATTTACCAGAATTTCGCGTTTTTGTTAAATTATATTTTAAAATAATTATTGATTAGGTACAAGCATTTTTAGTCACTTGATATAGTGGTCTTGAATTTTGCCATGGTTGATAAACATGTCCCTGAAAATTGAATAAATATTATTTAACGTGTTATAAATTTAGTTATTTTTCTCTCTTGTGTAAAGTGTTATAACTTACCAGCTTACTTCTGTCTTCGTAATCTTGAATAATCTTAAAAACTTGGTCCTATCAAACAAACGAAAATTATTCAAACACCTAACATGTTTAAAAATACGCGTAAAGTTAAAAACTAGATATTATAATAATATGAACTTACAATGGGGAGATGTGAATGGTCTGGAAATTGCTGATTAAATTGCTTTTTATTAAAAAAAAAAGATTTTTATTTTTTTAGAATCTAAATTAAGGGTTAATAAGAAACTTATCTATTGGAATATATAAAATAATATAATATATTCTGTAGGTATTATTGAATTTTATGATTTTTAGCTCTACTTGGTGATATTTAATATCGATTCAAGCTTTTTCTCGCGGCTTTGCTCGCGTTAAAAAGTATTATAATTGTTAATTAGGTATCAAAGTATCAGTCCGATCGGATTAAAATTGACAAAGTTGCATACAAACTGTCATCCCCTATTTTATCCCCTTGGGGGTAAAATTGATCACAATCCTTTCTTAGCGGATGCTTACGTCATAATATCTACCTGCATGTCAAATTTCAGCCCGATCCGTCCAGTGGTTTGGCCTGTGCGTTGATATATCACTATGACAGTCAGTCAGTCACCTTGAGTTATATATATTTAGATAATAAAATATATCGATCACGGATTTTATTTAATAGTTTGGTATTTATAGTTATAACTGTTCTGACATAAGTTTTCTTTCCTTGTCCTTGTTTTCTTATTTATTTTTTTCTACAGATTATTACAATAATATACATTTGTGCAAATTCCCAAGTTTATGGCTTGGCTGAAAGCTATCTACTGTTCGTCTACAATCTACATACCTGACTTGGCGGTCCATCTAGTCTGTACCAAGAATGACTCTATGAAAAAAGATTTTTCAAAATTAGTACACTGATACTACTAATTCAAATTCTTTGATAAATAAACCTTTTGGAATTGCGTTACGTAAAATTCACTTTATGTTTGTTTGTTTGTTTGTTTATTCGTTCCTCGCGTGTTGTGCGCTTTTTCAGCGTTGTTTTTGGTTGCTAACATCATATTATTATCCAATATTACCTAAATTTCCTGAGCAGATGGGCTTCTAACAAATCAGTTAATTATAACCTAGCCATAAGAATAACACTTAGGTAAGTTACCTGTGTATATGAATACTGTGGACTCCATTGCTCATGCGAATTACAAGTCGTAACTATAACAAAATAGAGAAAAGACAATACAGTAGAGACGAATTTTGTTTTTTTTTTCATAGTTTTAAAAAATAAAGTCTCTTAATTTTTCTGAATCGACTTTCTTACTAAATAATAGACAGTTGAGTGATTCGTGTCGCTGCACATTTTTGAAAACATTAAAAGAAAACAATTTTTCCTAAACACACTATAAACGAGAATGTTTTGATCATTATCACTTTAAAAATTCCTTTTTTTCTGTCAAAACGTATCACCACTGAACAGTTTACATATTAACTAACATGAATACCTTGATATTCTTGTATTTATTGGGATATTTCCTTAAAAACTGCTAGTAGTTATTTGTTTTGCCATGATCTTAAGATCCTAGCGTAGAGCCACGGTGACCCGCAAACATTTTTCCTTTTTTGTGTCGATGATAAAAATGATCAATGTTCAAGTACAATATTTAATTAATTCAAATTCATAGGATTAGTCTCTACTCCTTTAATTTTCTTCAGATAATTTCTTTACAAGTCCCAAGATAACTTAAGCATGCCCCTTGAGCTCCCTGAGATGATATTCCTAGTTTGCTAAGAAACATGCTTCCATCTTGGTCAGTAGTTCAGTACTATAATAATTGATCATAGCGACACAGGTGATGCAATGTTCCCATAACGTATGCGGTAATATAATGCCTGTTATTAAAAAATCATATACATAGTTTTATATATTTAATTGGCAGACTCATTGGGCCACACAATCGGCTCTATCCAATCCACGAAACTGGATATTCTGGTGTAGACTCCAGGCGTGTTCGCGCGTGCGCAGCCAAACCCAAATGACGTCACGCCCAGCAAGTAGTACATTTTGCCTTTTATCGATGGATGCAAATTTATTTGAGCTTGTAAAGGTCCTCCAGAGTCACCCTGCAACATAATATTTTAATTTAAAAATGCCTGTGTAGTCAGATATGCTGTTACATGTATATTGTCAATATTAGTAATAATCTAATCACTTTTTTATTTGTTTGTGGCATATGCTTTCTTATTATTTACATTAAAATGACACCCCCATCTAACTACTTACTTGACAAGCATCAACACCTCCAGCCAACTTGCCAGCACACATCTGATGTTCCTGCAGTCCACACCACAAACGATTGCACATGGGTCTTAGGAATTGATCACAGTCGTTGTTGTTTATAATATCTAAATCACCTGCTCTCAATTCAGTGGTAGTCTCTTTTCCACCTGAAATCAAAGATTGATTATTTACATGTTGAGTGGTTGTAATGACAATGATATATTAATGAATCTTAATCATTAATAAATATATCCTAACAACTACTTTTACTCTGTCAGAGACATTATAATATGACGTCTTACCTATTTCAGTGACTCCCCATCCAGAACCAGTAACTGATGAGTCCACAGTATTTGTATTGAATCTACTCCAAAGACAAGCTGGTCGTATGCGTTGATCAAAGTCTAAATTTTGTTTCAATTCTATGAGAGCAATGTCGAAGTACTGCTTAGGAGACTTATAGTTTGGATGCTTTATTATGTTTGCTATTTCAAGATCTTTTGGATAAAAACTGTCCTTTTCGACCTGCAAAAATAATTTATGAATCAAAATATCAAACCACTCTATATTGCACAACAGAAGCTAATATCTGCTTATTCATCGCCAATTGTAACTATATTTTAAATTAAAATAAAATCCTAGATACCATTAATGTTATTGTTGAATTTACATAATATCTTGTCATTTATTACATAAATTTTTGTCTCGTCTTACCACTAGATTTTTGGCACCAATGCGGACTATTTCAGGGACTGGATTTGCGATTTTAGAATCTTTTTTTGCTCTCGTGCAATGAGCGGCTGAAACCATGAATTTCGGGCTGATCATGGAGGATCCACATTTGAAAACCCAACCTCCCGCAGTTGCTCTCCAACCGAGAGCTCCCTGAAATCGAACCATAAATAAATATCAAATAAATCTGTATGAGTTTCTTGTAGCCAAATATCATCATTGCGATATCAAATATGATGTCAACAAGACAACTTTGAGGATAGAAGAAGGGATGGGAATTGTCAAAGAAGCTTTATCAGTTACCATATGCGGAAATTCTCCTTGCTCAGTAATACGACCACCAACGAAACCTCTTCCACCAGTAAGATTTAAACAACTTCGTTGATAAGAAATGCCTGCGAAAATTAAAGAGAATAACAGTGTAAGAAGATTTAAAGTTTTGACTAAAGCATTTTGTTAATTATTATTGCAGTTGTTTACTTGAAAGTTAAAGATTAACAGAACTAAATTCTAATACTTACATTCTTCAATTTTGATATCTCTTTCTTCTTCATTCTTTATATCCCATATGTATTCCAAGCATTCTAAAAAATTTAACATTACGTCAATTATTTATTTATTTAATCCTAATCATAATTTAATTTGCTAGAATATGGTAACAAATTATTGATCCTAACAATAAATATTTTAGAAAACACATATTTTGCAGAAATCTTAAGTGCTAATTAGTCATAATTTCAATAATAATTGTGTTAAATAAAAATTGATACTTTCAAAACAATAAAAGTCAAAATCAGTTTATTTATCTACTTCTTGTTATGTTTCGATTAGAAGCTTACTTATTTCTGCTAATCTTCTACCAGGTTTCTTAAAGTTAGGTACCACAATTTTTCTTGAGCAAGGATTATGAGTTGTATTAGTCGCTGTACATGAGGGGGCGCCTTGGAGAGCTTTCTGATTAGCGGCTGCCTTAAATAGAAAAAAAAATGTTACAATCTATTTGAAGACTATTTGAGGTTTAATTTTATTTGAAAATACGTGTTTATTGCTTATAATTATCCATACTAATATTATAAATGCGAAAGTGTGTCTGTCTGTCTGTCTGTCTGTCTGTTACCTCTTCACGCTCGAACCGCTGAACCGATTTTGCTGAAATTTGGCATGGAGATACTTTGAGTCCCGAGAAAGGACATAGGATAGTTTTTATCCCGGAAAAATGTACGGTTCCCGCACGATAAACGAATTTTGGCGCAACGGAGTTGCGGGCGTCATCTAGTTAATTATATAGTACTTACATGATATTAAATGTACTGTAAGCTAACTTTTTGGTAGAAATTCATAATTATATAATATAATATAGTGGTATAGATAGATCTAAATCTTTATAATCGAAGCATGAAAATGGTAGCTACTTTGTAACACTTGTAGGTTTAGCATAATTCATTGATCCAAATTCAAGAATAAAAACAAAATTCTTACTTGCCGATTGCTGGCTTCTACATTTACTTCATTTCTCACAGCGTCTGGCAGATTAAATTCTTGAAAAACCTAAAACAATGTTATTGGGATTACACAATATTTTATTACCTATCCCACCAAAAACATAAATGTAAAAATGGAGAGCCAAGTTCCATAAAAACATTATTCTTGTCTATGGACTTCGCCGTAAAAAGAATGGAGATCTAAATGAGTGCCAAGTTCCATGGTAAATCGAAATAATGTATGTATAGGAACCAAATAACATTATGAACAAATAATAGAGTCTATTTCTTTGCTTTATTGAATATCTATAACAATTAATATTATTTAAATAATGTGAGATTTTAAACTAGATTAGATCTAACTTGGCCAGTTTTCATTACATCAGTCATTTCATAAAGTTATTGAACATTTTAATTCTGATGAAAACTAGCCAAGTCAAATTTAATCTAGTTTAAATTTAGTTTTTTTTTTTATTCGAATTTTTATCATTGTATTATTTTTTTGGTAAGTTTCTGTAGATTACTGTTATCGTAAATTTCGCTATATCTAGTTTAAGATCTCACATTATTTAAATAACATCAATTATTGTTATAGATAGTATTTAATAAAGCAAAGAAATATACTCTATTATTTGTTCATAACGTCTTGCCACTATTGCCATCTCTGTTAAACAAATTATTTATAATTAACAACTACTCTTCAAGTACATACGAGTAAGTACCATCGAAGAAATTGATTCATAGGCAGTTGACGGGCCTACATCGTTTTGTTAGATTATGTCAATTCAAAGTTAGCTCATATTGGCTGGGTTTGACATAATGTTACCGAATTACGTAGGTCCGTCATCTGCCTATGAATTTTTTCTTTGATGGCACCGTCAAGGAAATTGATTCCTAGGCAGTTGACAGACCAACGTCATTTGGTCGGATCATGTCAATTTAATTTAATGTCGGCTGGGTTTAACGTAACGCGACCAAGCTACGTAGGTCCGCCGTCTGCCTAGGAATCAATTTCTCTGATAGTTCATAGTACATACCTTAGTCATTTTTTTGCTGAAACAAGTGACAGTTGTTTAAATTGAGGTGAAAAATGATTATGTAACGATTATCAGCCGTTTTCCTAAATAAATACATACTTACATACTAATATTATAAATGCGAAAGTGTGTCTGTCTGTCTGACTGTCTGTCTTTTCGTTTCTCCGTTACCTCTTCACGCCCAAGCCGCTGAACCGATTTTGCTGAAAGGCATGGAGATACTTTGAGTCCTAGGAAAGGACATAAGATAATTTTTGTCCCGGAAAAATGTACGGTTCCAGCGCGATAATCGAATTTTGGCACAACGACGTTGTGGGTGTTATCTATAGTTATTCATAAAGGTATTGCCCATACCGAGGGATTTTCGAAGTTTCCTTGAAAATACTGATTCGCTTGATCCAGCTGTAAAAAAATATTATTATTATTATTATTTGCTTTCATTAATTCTATTTTCGTTCTTGTTTCAAACTGAATCAACTTTGGACTTAATCTATATTCTATACAAATATTACAAATGCGAAATGTGTATGTCTGTCTATCTGTTACCTCTTCACGCCCAAACCGCTGAACCGATTTTGCTGAAATTTGGTATGGATTAGTAGTATAGTTTGAAAATTTTGGCGCAACGGAGTTGCGGGTGTCATCTAATTTTCTTTTAAAGCTGGAATACATCTTGCATTATGTTAATAAAAACCTAGCATGCCATTTTGTAATTTTTCATTGATAACTCACTAAATAGTACCAAATGTTTTCGTTGACATACAAAATATTTAATGCTACTTACCAGACTACTCTGATCAAAAGCTTGAAATTCGTGTAGAAGATCTCTCTGAAAACAAAAATAAACAACTAAACAGAAAATAAATAACAAAATTAGAAAAATTTTGCTATCAAAATATTATGTACTTATAATATAGAACATGATTTATTAATAAATAATATTATTTAACTTATATCTGGACTGGTTTGAAAAATCGGGGCGTTCCACGCCAAGCGGACAGGAAATAATTATTTTTAAACAAAATGTTGAAACCGACTTCCACACTTAAAACTACGGTGAATAAACTAAAAAGTGTTAAATAATTCTATTTCTATATTAATGGCTTTTTTTAGGATTGGCCTAAGCCTCAACTATGTCTGCACTCAATCTTCATACTTTTGAAGTCGGTACCAGCCAGCTAACTTCTATGTCAAAAATCTCAGAAATTTTAGGAGCTGGTACCGACTTCAAAAGTATGAACATTGAGTGCAGACATAGTTGAGGCTTAGGCCAATCCTAAAAAAGCCACTTATATAGAATTAGAATTATTTAACACTTTTTAGTTTATTCACCGTAGTTTTAAGTGTGGAAGTCGGTTTCAATTTTTTGTTTAAAAATAATTATTTTTCTCTTTTTAGTTATATGTATAATGTATAATATGTCCATTACGCATATCATACGCAGTCAGTTGTATATCATAATTTTTCTAATTTGTGTATAACTATTACTACTAGGTCTTTTAAAAAGAAAGACTACGATTTTCCATATATTTTACGGTTATGTTATTGTAATGATAACTTGCAGTAATCATCAAATTTCTAAACTTATAATATCTTTATAGGCTCCGGAAGTCTGTGCTGTGCCAATGGATTGGGTACACCTTCGTATGGGATTCTACATAATGGCAAAATATTATCATGCTTGAGTTATTTGAAATAACGTCACAATTACTATATTCTATTAAATTTCATATCCATATCATAATAAATGAATTATTATGATTTATGACCTTCGGAAACATGGTAGGTACCAAATTAAGATTACATCTTGAACAACAACAATAAAATTTTCAAAATCAAACAAGAAACGGCGGGAAAATACCATGAGAAGTACCAATAATAGGCTCATAATATGATGGTGCGTGGCATAATTATGGTGATGATGATGATGATTGATGAAATTGATGTATTGGCATTTGCTTTTAGTTGTTTGAATAACTCCGAAATCCCCGAACATCTATCTATAAGGAGTCAAGAGTTCTGTACAGCAGCTTCGGAACCAGGGTATACATTGGTGCAAAATCTTACTTTTTGGTAGCATATACTTGAAATCCTTCAGAAAAAGTTAAAATCACTATATGTTTCTGACGACCTCCGTGGCGCAGTGGTGAGCGCGTTGGTAGCTCAAGCCGGAGGTCGCGGGTTCGAGTCCCGCCGACGGAACAAAAAAAGTTTATAAAGTTCCTGGGTCATGGATGTATATTAAATATGTGTATCATATAATAAAAATCTTAAATATATGTATAGTATAAAAAAGTATTAAATATATTTCCGTTGTCTGGTACCTGTAACACAAGTCCTTCAAGTACTTAGCACGGGGCCAGACTGACGTGGTGTGAAGCGTCCATAGATATTATTATTATTATTATTTCCTTATAAATTTTAAGGAGTTCCCTCGATTCCTCATGGATTTCATCATCAGATCACCACTTTTGTGAACGTGGTACCAAATTCCAACAATATCCTTAACAACAGCAAAAGAATTTTGGAAATCGGTCCACAAACGAAGGAGATATCCGCGAACAAAAATAAAAAAAAATAAATGAACATATATACGGTCGAATTGAGAAACCTCCTCCTTTTTGAAAGTCGTTTAAAAATAGTCGATGTCTCCGATTTTGATAATATTTGGATATGTTATACCTACACATGTTATTAATACGTGTGCCAAATATTTTTGTTATATAATGGCTAGATTAAAAATGATGGGACTTTGAAACGTGACTTTTCTATTCGACACTCGGTGCTTCAAAGCCAATTATAGATTTAAAAAAATATATATTAGAATGATTAAACCACTGAACTTGTTCCTTTTTGATGAGCTCTTTAACTGCATTTTTGAAAACAAAAAAAATGTTTTTTTCTTGAAAAAAATTGCAAAAAAATTTTTTTTTCTTGATTTTCTCAAAGAGGGTTTTGATTTTATTTTATATTTTTTGTGTAAATAGCTAATATTCTATAGAACATTCCTGCACAACTTCTATAATGGGCTGGGAAGTGGATTAGGAGCTAGACTGAAAATACTGCCGAAGGGTGGCGTCCAGCGCCATACAATACTATAGGCAGAGATTAAAACATAGTGGAAATTGGCAAATAACATCAATTTTGGTGTAGTGAAAAGTAACATTCAATAGATTTTTGAAAGAGAAACGGACAAAAAAAGGTTTACAAGAAAAAAAATTCGTGAAAAAAAATTTTTTTTTGTCAAAAAAAATATATTTCTATTTTTTTTTAATTATGTTACTCTTTAAAAAAACTTATCTAAGGGTGCGTAAACATTGTAGTCTTCTGTAGTCTACCCTCTATCTCCGTCACAAGTTCCTTTCCCTTTTCTGTCCACGCCAAGCGGTCTTCGAAGAAAGGTTTTTTCAATACGATAAGTATCTGTGGTTCAAGTTTCCTGGGTCTTTGATGAAAATTAAAAAAAATCGTGTGTAATTATATAGATCCAAATAAAATAGTCGTAGATGGGTGTTCAATTTTCTAAATCTCGATTATAATAAGTAATAACTTATAACATACATTCATGCGGACGAAGTTGCAGGCAACAGCTAGTTTTCGCTAAATTCGATGATACGAGTAATTGACATACAAGCGAAATTATACTTTGACTTGTTTTTTGCATTTATCTCCGTAAATATTGATTTAACAATGAAAATTATAAGAACTCAAAATGTAGAAAATTAAATTTACAACAAATTTAGTGCTTATCATTTCCGTAAAAAAATAAAAAATAAAGGAGATGTGTCTAAAAAAAGATTTCACGTCGGGGTTGGTCGAGTTTTTGAATTTAAGCTATTCATGACCCCCCCCTAAACACAGGTGCAAAAAAATTTCTGACTATAATTAATTTCAGATTCCCATACAAGGCTGAACTAACCCTACTGGGCTAGCTCGTCCTGACTCTAGATTAAAAAGTAAAAATATTGCAGAATTTGCAGTAAATCGTAATATTATGAATAAATCTATCTTATCTTCTTCTTCCCTTGTATATAAAAATGGATTTTCAAATGTGTTAGTCGCGCTAAAACTCGAAAACGGCTGAACCGATTGGGCTGATTTTAGTCTTAAAATATTCGTAGAAGTCCAGGGACGGTTTTAAAGTGACACGAAGTTCACCGGGACAGCTAGTCTTGTATATAAAAATGGATTTTCAAATATGTTAGTCGCGCTAAAACTCGAAAACGGCTGAACGGATTGGGCTGATTTTAGTCTTAAAATAATGGTAGAAGTCACAAAGGTTTTAAAGATAAGAAATAATGGCAAAAATGCGAGTAATAGGCTAATAACGACAATTTAATTTTCCCCATACAAAATGTTCTTACCTGTTTGTTACGAAGATTCGGTATTTTTGACATGATAACACGTAGATCTAGATAAAATAAGGGTTTTGAATCGACAACATATTATATTAATAATAGCCGAATTATCGCGTGTTTGTAAAAATAAAAACACTAGACACTTTCCAAATTCAATTTGACACAAAAACAAATATATTTTTATCAATTACCTACATTTTCTAACAAGTCAGCTATAATAGCGATGATGACAAGGTCAAAGATTAGCGAATTTTGTCAATAAAATAAAGAAATCACGGTAAAAAATAAGTGTTACCAAAGTTATGCGCCTTCAAAGTTGGATAATCAAGTCGATTTTTTTTTCAATTAAATTTCTTAATATTTGTATACCATTCGATAACTTATGCAATTAAAAGCAACTTTTGTTATGAAACCACTGTCATAAACGCAATATTTAATATACCTACCGAATAAAGTTCTCTCCCGATGCGTACAAACTACGAAAGATTGACGTCATTCTTTCGTAGCACTTTGTATGGAGCGTTTCGGGCAGGTCTATTTGATGAGATGTTTGAATTGTCATATCTTGGTGAATTTTTAAGCTATCTGAGTCATTCTTTCAGCGATGTTTCTATTTTTTAAGGGTCTTTCAATTACAGGTAAGAAAAAAAAATAGTCATCATGCCTATTGGCTGCACTGGTCTACGACGGCCGAGCAGGTCGTGGACTACATCAGGAGCAAGACCCACTTCGTCCTGAGGGTTGAGCGTTTGGAGTCCCACCACAAAGTCAATTTCAGATCCTTTGTGGTGAGGGTCCCGACGCATCATTTACCGACCTTCGAGAAGGAGGAGTTCTGGCCGATTGGAGTCGTCTACAGGAGGTTCCGAGGACGGCTTCCGAACACGTCGCGCCCCACGTCGCAGACAATACGTGTTTAGTGCTTAGTGTAAGTTTTAGTATAAATGTTATGTATGTTAGTCTATAAGGTATATATTATAATACTAGATGATGCCCGTAACTTCGTTGCGCCCAAATTCGTTTATCGCGCGGGAACCGTACATTTTTCCGGGATAAAAATCGGTTGTCTGTAAAGTCGGTTTACTGACGATCGTTGAACGTGACAACGTCATAGCCTTAACCCCTCAGTTCCGGGAAAAATCTATGCAAAAAAATCGGTTGTCTGTAAAGTCGGTATACTGACGATAGTTGAACGTGACAACGTATGACGTTGTCACGTTCAACTATCCTTAACCCCTTAACCCTCGCTTCCGAATCTCTATAAATGGAAACAAACTTTTTCGACTGTAACCTAAAGTTATTTCGATGTATTTCTTTCAAATGATTGTCTAAAAATATTTATAATGAGTAAAATAAACTATTCGCAATACAAAACGCTACATACATTCGAACAAAGACGAAATCCAGTGAAATCTTCGAACAAAGCACAAGTCATACCTTGACACGTAGGAAATAGAGCACAATTTTAAATAGCCGAAATAATTCTTATAGCTCACAGATTGTTTATTTATTTTTCATTCAGAGTGTGGTCAATGTATCAAAGGTCATAACTAACCAAACTTCTTCATACAGAAGTATTCTCTAAGTCATCGAAATACGTTATATAATCGAAACAAAGAGCGCGGCCCAGGTGGGTTGAGTACGGTTGCTGAGAGGATAAATGGAACGCCTCAGAGCAGCTGTCAGCGAGGCAACGCCGCATGAACTGTCATGTTTTTCGGGCGCGCACCCCATATCGAATTATAAGACGTTATCACGTCAATAAATAAATAAATAATTGACATTTCGATAGACTATAGAACAAAGAATACTTCTTCTTCTTTTAAATTGCTCCTGCGTGATTAGCCGCGTACTGCGAGCAGCCTCGCTGCCTCGCCCGAGCGTGCCGCGGCTGAGCCAAAAGTTGTCGGTTTTTGTCGATGCCGAAAGGCGCCTCGGACGTTTGCCGCGCACTAACACGTACTGACCGACCGAGCAACTGCGCGCGATGCTGCCGCGGCGAGGCGTTTCGCTTGGTCAGTACGCAGCTAATCGCCTACATCAGAGTGTGATGACGGAGACTGTAATATTATAATACGACTAAAATAACCACCATTGCATTGCACCATAACTATAACTGTAACTTTAACAATAAATTTAACTATAACTACAACGCAAAATGTCAAATCTTTTGTTAAAGTCAATAGATAATGGACGCCATATTATTTAACGATAACCATAACCGCTCAAACTTATATTGAAATTTTTTCGTGAAAATAATTGTAACCACGGAATATTAATCGTAAGTATGGCTCACAGTATTGATATAACAAATAGTTTTCCTGGTTTTACAGATAATTCATTTTTTATACTCTCAACCTCATTAACTGTAGCTTTAATAAAAAAATAAACGCAACAGACATCTGTCAAATTCTGTGGTCAAAGTTAAGGTTAAAGTATGGAGGGTATATGAAAGGAGCAATATTTTACACTAGTTGATGCCCGCAACTCCGTTGCGCCGAAACTCGTTTATCGCGCGGGAACCGTAAATTTTTCCGGGACAAAAAGTATCTTATGTCCTTTCCCGGGACTCAAAGTATCTCCATGCCAAATTTCAGCAAAATCGGTTCAGCGGTTTGGGCGTGAAGAGGTAACAGACAGACAGACAGACACGCTTTCGCATTTATAATATTATATCTTAATATCTTATATGGGGGATATTTGAAAACGTGTCCAGCTGTACGCAGTAAATAACAGTTGAAAAATCCTCCACGAGTGGCGCTAGCTGCATCCGAAGGGTATGGAATGAATTATGGAGTGTAGGAATTATTGTAGACGTTGGTGACAAAATATAAATTATTACTGGAATATAAATTATTACTAGAATTACTGGGTTAATACCAATATATTTTGAAAAATATAACCTAAAATAGCTGAAATAAAAGTTGCTAAATGATTAGGGTATGGAATGAATTATGGAATGTAGGAATGAATGTAGCCGTTGGTGACAAAATATAAATTATTACTGGAATATAAATTATTACTAGAATTATTACTGGGTTAATACCAATATATTTTGAAAAATATAACCTAAAATAGCTGAAATAAAAGTTACTAAATGATTTAATTGTTGCTACTGTAGCGCCACCTAATTAACATTTTTAAACCTAATTTAACGCATTTCAGTGGACACTTTTTACATACAGAGATATTCCTCCTTTCATATACCCTCCATAGGTTAAAGTTAAGTTAGCCTTAACTATGAGTTATGACCATAACTTTGACCATAACTGTAACTTTAACTACGCCGTTGGTGCAACCCACTCTTAAAAATTAATTCGATTTGATTTGATCATGTCATTGTATTTTTTAATTGCCGATATTCGCTATTACGTCATAAGTGAGGTCATTTGAAAAAAAAATGTTAAATACCCACGAAAAAATGATTTCCTCATTCTACTCCTATCTCTTTACAGTGGCGAGCAGCCTAGCAGGGAAATAAAATAACAACGGTCGTCGCAGCCGATTTAGTTTTCGAACGACGTTAGATTTCGACGTAGGCTTCCTTGCTCACCGATATCTTCTTTTTTAAGAGTAATCAGTTATTTAAGTGAATATTTAGTTTTCGAGTGATATTTATTTTGTACTTTATGCGTGGACTTCGCCCCCGAGCCTTCCTTTCCAGAAAATAGTTGCTTAAAACAAAACGGCTTCGCGTCGTGAGTGTTGTGCTTTTTTCTCATGTTTTAATAAAATACTGTAAATATCTCAAGGAAAAGAACTCATTCAGTTTTGGAGTGAGGTTTGATTACTATATTATATATATATATATATATATATATATATATATATATATATATATATATATATATATATATATATATATATATATATATATATATATATATATATATATATATATATATATATATATATATATATATATATATATATATATATAGATTCAAACAAAGCCGATGATTTTTTATAGGATATAACTAGATGAACCGGTGAACTCTGTTCATCGGCTTTGTTTGAATCTAACCATATTCTACTATCATTAGTGCAAGGTTCTTATAGGACTTACCAATTCACTTTCGTGTTCAAAATCTTCGATATCCTTAAAAATTTGGTCCTATTAATCAAACAAAAATCGTTAAAATATCATAAATGTAATTAAATGCAAATACTTAATGTAAAAAACTAGTCTCTATATAAACTTACCATTGGAAGGTCTAAATCGTCTTCAAAGTGCTGGTTAAATTGTTGTCTGAACTGAAAAAAACCGGCCAAGTGCGAGTTGGACTCGCCCATGAAGGGTTCCGCAGCAGCAATAAGGTTTATTTTTATGAAATTAAAAGGAGTTTGACTTATTTTTATGTTTCAGTTGATTTAATGAAAGTTAAATTAAGGTTTACCATTTATGACGTATAAAAAAAACTACTTGCTAGATCTCGTTTAAACCGATTTTCGTTGGTATTTTTTATAGTGATGTACATTATATATTTTTTTAGACTTATCATGCCCCTACTTTAGAAGTTAGAAGGGGGGGACACACATTTTTCCACTTTGGAAGAGTCTCTCTCGCAAACTATTCAGGTTAGAAAAAAATTATATTAGAAACCTCAATATGATTTTTAAAGACCTATCCATAGATATCCCACACGTATTGATAAGATGAAAAAAAATTTTTTTTTGTTCAGTTGTACCTATGGGGACCCCTAACATTTTTGATTATTTTTCCGTTTTTGAATCAAAATCTTGATGCGGTTCACAGACTACATCTACTTACCAAGTTTCAATAGTATAGCTCTTATAGTTTCCGAGAAAAGTGGCTGTGACATACGGACGGACAGACAGACAGACAGACATGACGAATCTTTAAGGGTTCCGTTTTTTGCCATTTGGCTACGGAACCCTAAAATTAGTATTTTTTATAAACTTCAACTTAAGTCACATCTCAAAACGAAACGAGATACTTGCATCAAGTAAATGCGTAAGCGATTCAAAATCCACGCTGCGTATTTTTTAATGATGTTCAAAATAAAATAAAAAACGTCATCTTCATACCTCACTTTGCGGTTTATCTGGTCCGTGCCAAACCTGGCTCTATAAACATAAGAGAAGATTTATTTTAACTAAAATCCATACCAATGTTATAAATGGGAAAGTGCACATATGTCTGTCTGTCTCTCTGTCTGTCTGTTACCTATTCACGTACAAACCGCTGAACCGATTTTACTGAAATTTGGTATAATAGACTACAGAGTATAGAAGTTACATTGAGGCCCGGGAAAGGACATAGGTTACTTTTAACATTTTTACAAAGGTTCCCGAAAAAATGTATGGTTCCAGCCTATTTTGGTATATTGGTCTCGTGGTATAACGTGAATGACGTCATATTGATATTATTATGTCCAACGTCACTTTATTTGAAAAATCACTTTATTTGGAAAGGTCGTACATGACGTATCCTCATTTCATTCTGATTCGTATTTTTATTTATTTAAATATACCGGTTTGTCACTAGTGATAGTATTATTAGATCTTTGTTACGATGTACTTATTATTAGATTTTTTTACGATGTACTTACGTCACACTGGACCTTTTCATGTACGTGACGTATTTGTTGTAAAACTTAATGAAATAATAATATTATTTCATTTTGTAATATTATTGGATATCAATTAGTTTTAAAACCGAAGTAAAAACTTTCTTTTGAAACTTTGAAAACAACACTTGTATTTTTAGGGTTCCGTAGCCAATATGGCAAAAAACGGAACCCTTATAGATTCGTCATGTCTGTCTGTCTGTCTGTCTGACTGTCTGTCTGTCTGTCCGTCCGTATGTCACAGCCACTTTTCTCCGAAACTATAAGAGCTATACTATTGAAACTTAGTAAGTAGATGTAGTTTATGAACCGCATTAAGATTTTGATACAAAAATGGAAAAAATATTAAAAATTTCACGGGTCCCCATAGGTACAAATTAAACAAAAAATTTTTTTTTCATCTGTCCTATGCGTGTGGGGTATCTATGGATAGGTCTTCAAAAATCATATTGAGGTTTCTAGTATAATTTTTTTCCAACCTGAACAGTTTGCGAGAGAGACTCTTCCAAAGTGGCAAAATGTGTGTCCCCCCCCCCCCTCTAACTTCTAAAGTAGGGGCATAATAATTCTAAAAAAAATATATGATGTACAATACTATAAAAACTACCAACGAAAATTGGTTTGAACGAGATCTAGCGAGTAGTTTTTTTTATACGTCATAAATGATAAATCTCAATTTAACTTTCATTATATCAAAAATGAAATATGAAAATGAATCAAAAACCTTATAATTTCATAGAAATAATTCTTATTGCTGCTGCGGAACCCTTCATGGGCGAGTCCAACTCGCACTTGGCCGGTTTTTTAAAGTAAGTTTATATTATTTACTTTTAGTGGCGGCACCCTTTTTAAGAGGTGACATTTTTGACGGACCCCCCAAAAAATGTTTTGTTTTTAAATTAATTATTGTCTACATGAAGGTGTCTTATGACATTTCTAAAAACAATTTATATGTATCGCTAGCTACGAATAATAAAAACATCGCTAGTGGAACCTCAGGCCTTTTTTTTAGCTTTATAGAAAGTATAGTCAATAAGTTACCTGTGTATATGTATACTGTGAAGTCCAATGCTCATGCGAATAACAAGTCGTAACTAAAATAACAAAATAGAGAATAATAATTTGTGTTGACCTTAATATTCTTTTTCCTATCCAACTATAACAAATATTAATTTCTACAGTATTTTTTATATTACAGGTAATCGCGATAAAATTCACTCAATAATATTCAATTTTTAGGGTTCCGTGCCCAAAGGGTAAAAACGGGACCCTATTCATGAGACTTCCATGTCTGTCTGTCCGTCTGTCTGTCTCCAGGCTGTATCTCAAAAACCGCTATAGCTAGCTAGAGTTCTGAAATTTTCATAGATTGTGTATTTCCGGTTCCGCTATAACAACAAATACTAAAATAAAAATAAAATTAATATTTAAGGGGGGCTCCCATACAACAAACGTGTTTTTTTTGGCCTTTTTTGCTCGTAATCAATAATGATAAGAGGTAGGCACTTGAAACTTTCACGTAGGCCTTAAATATAATTGTACTTTAATAATTAATAATAATAATATTTAAATAAAATAAAAAATTAATCCCATACAAAAAACACAATTTTTGGCCTATTTATGCTCTATACGTGGGGGATACGTTTCATACATGGGAGAGCCATGCTACGGCACGAATGGGCCGGCTGGACCGGAGAAATACCACGTTCTCACAGAAAACCGGCGTGAAACAGCGCTTGCGCTGTGTTTCGCCGAGTGAGTGAGTTTACCGGAGGCCCAATCCCCTACCCTATTACCTTCCCTTCCCATCCCTACCCTCCCCTATTACCCTATTCCCTCTTAAAAGGCCGGCAACGCACCTGCGGCTCTTCTGATGCTGCGGGTGTCCATGGGCGACGGAAGTTGCTTTCCATCAGGTGACCCGTTTGCTCGTTTGCCCCCTTATTTCATAAAAAAAAATATAACGGTACGGAACCCTTCGTGCGCGAGTCCGACTCACACTTGGCCGATTATTTTTTAAAATGACAATATTACCTAAACACACAAGAAACAAAAATGGTTTCATCGTCATCACTTTTAAAACATTAACGTTACGATTAAATTATTATATTTAATTAAAACGTATCATCACTGTACAGTTTACTGGTTTACTAACAAGATAACCTTGGTATCCGTGTATTTATTGAGATATTTCCTTAAACACTTAGTGCATATTATAATATATTTTGCATAATTAGATCTTAGCTAACAGACTAGAGCAGCTATTCCAAAAGTGTGCTCCGCGGAGCTTCCGCAAAGGCCTTGTACACGAGCGACAAACATAATATAAAATACTAGCTGTCCCGGCAAACGTTGCTTTGCTATAATATAAAGTATTTCGCCCATATTATTATTTTATTGAAGTGACTAAATAAGTATGTCGCCATGGCAACGTCGATCGCTATCTCGTCGCACAAACAATGGTCGCCGTCAGTCTCAGGTTGTAATTATTTACTATTATTTATTCAACAAATGCACTTATCAATATATAAAGTACCCAGTAGCCGATTCTCAGACCTACTGAAAATGCATATAAAATTTGGTAAAAATCAGTAAAGCCGTTTCGGAGGAGTTCGCTGACTAACATTGTGACATGAGAATTTTATATATAAGATTATTATTATAAACATCAGACACCAGCATATACAGTATACAGTATACACATATAATACAATAATGTTTTGTCTTTGAATGAATTTTCACCATGCTGGTGTCATCCCTAAAAGGGGATCAAAAATTTCACTTCTTGTAGGGGTTCCGCCACCAAAAAAGTTTGAGAACCACTGACATAGAGTATAAACATTACATGCAATAATATTATATACCTTATTATTAACATTATATTTGCTGTCTTTTTTAGGCTGGTAAATGGTTATTGAGAGTTTTTGATGATGAATGAACAGAATAATAATCAAAGATGGATTGGAATCTAAAATAATTAATAAGAAACTTGTTGGGTTATTCTGATCAACACTTTTAAATGATGTAGTAATTTCTAAATATACGGTGTAGACATAAACTAGTTTTCGGGAATTTCCCTGCCGGGTCATACAGCATACTCCCTCTAAGTTATGACATGGACAAATATTATGGTTGTGGACCTACTTGATGTGAAAAGATTTTAGGGCCTAGGCTAGCCGATTCCGCCAAATCCTTCCGTTAGGTTCAGCTAGTAAAGGATTAAGGGTCAATTTGCAAAATGCATTTTAATAAATTTATTAAAATACATTAGAAACTAAACAATTTGCACAAATGACAGTCTGCCTGGAAAAAATGATAAAGGCTCATGACCCTTTCTAATCATTTCTAATCATTTCATTAATAAGAGTATTTTTAAAAGATAAAACCGACTTTAAAATTGTACGTAAGTAAGAATTAAAATTCCCTATCTCAAAAACTACCCAATCGATTTTGATTAAACTTGCAGTATTTCCTAAGTTGAACAATACCGAGTACAACAAATAAAGAATCACTTAAATCGGACTTGAAGTTCCGGAGATATGCGAACACAAACATAAAAACATATTTACTTACAAACACTTGAAAGGCACATTTTGTCCAACGCTGACATAGACTAACATTTAAACGAAAACTGAGCAGTTCTAGAAATATTACGTACATCCATACTAATATTATAAATGCGAAAGTTTGTCTGTCTGTCTGTCTGTTACCTCTTGACGCCCAAACCGCTGAACCGATTTTGCTGAAATTTGGTATGGAGTTATTTGAGTCCCGGGAAAGGACATAGGATACTTTTTGTCCCGAAAAAATGTACGGTTCCAGCGCGATAATCGAGTTTTGGCGCAACGGAGTTTTGGGCGTCATCTAGGGTCGAATTATTGATAACCTCTTTTTTTGAAGTCGGTTTAAATGCATCGCATTGCATCGACGTGTCATTTGTGCATTTCATTGAAACTCTTCCTAATGTTACAGGATACAAGTTCTTTGTTTCATACAGGATACTTTTCGCAGGAAAATAAACGACTCTCGCGGAACGCCGCGTGGAAAGTTGACTAGGTCAGAACTCAGAAGTATATAATATTAACAACTCCTTTTTTTTTGAAAACTTTATTCACATCACGTTTGAGTGGCATTAGCCCAGACGATGCCTTCAATCCAGTCCGTAAAGCTGGATACCCTGGTGTAGACGCCGGGGGAGTTCGCGCGCGCGCAGCCGAAGCCGAATGACGTCACACCCACCAGGTAGTACATCCTACCCTTCACTGATGCTGGCAGCTCGATTTTGAACTGGAGAGGTCCTCCGGAATCACCCTGAAAAAATTTGGGTGTTGTATTTCAAAGTCTGCTTGGTAGGGTGGGTCACTTTTGTATGGAGAAAAAATAATTGTCAGTTTTCTTTGCAGCACACCGACAAAAATAGCCCGGTCTAATTAGACGCAAAAAAATCGTAATCTCGGAATAATTCGCATAGAGCTGAAAATTGGTAAAGACGTTTAATACACCATTACAAATAAAACCTCAAAAGTCCCCGGTGATCCTTCTTGTGCAAAAATTTTATACAAGGTCAAAGGTATGAAAATGAGGTTTTTCCTGTTTTTTTTCCAAACTGTACATTTTATCACAAAAATAGGTAGGGCAAGAGTGTAGATCATAGAATTCTCTACAAAAAATATTCAGACACTTTTTGACGTGACAACGTCTTATAATTCGATGGAGCCGGCTGCACGCACGAAAAAACATGACTCATGCGGCGTTACCTCGCTCTGAGGCGTTCCATTTAAGGCTTGAAGTGCAAGCGAGAGCACGGAACGAGCGACAAAGAGGCACGTTGTCACGTTCAACTATCGTCAGTAAACCAACTTTACAGACAACCGTTTTTTTCATACGACTTAATATTCCTTATGAATGGCGGGCCTAAAGTTTGGGAAAATCATATCTAATACTTATATTATAAAGCTAAAGAATTTGTGGAGCTACTGCTTGGAATTGAAAAATTCGTTTTTGTTGGATAGTCTTGTTTATTGAGGAGGACTTGAGCTATATAACATCACGTTGCCACCAATAGGAGCAAAGAAACAGAGGAAAATGGGGGAAAACGGGGAAAATTATTTGAAAGAGCTTATCTCACAAACGGCTGAAGCATTTTTTATGTTATTTGGCACAGATATAAAGTAGACCACGAGGAAGGACATAAGCTATTTTGTTTCTTGGGAAAATGTACGGTTTCCGTGAAATACATAATTAACAGGGCGGAGCGGAACTATTCTTGTACTACAGCATACGAGGGCTGTTCACAGCCAAACATACTTCAGTGTGACTTATTACCGTTACCAAATCTAAACTTTTCGAGTCGCAAAGAGCAACAGTACGCTTGCAAATCTCTCAGAAGTATGTCAGGCCGAGAACATTTCAATTTTTTTCAAACAACCCTAGTATGTAGTACTAAATGTTAAACGTGGCTCCGCCCGGCCGCGTTAATTATAAATTTCACGCAAACCGTAAATTTTCCTGAAAAACAAAATAGCCTATGTCCCTCCACGTGGCCTATTCTATATTTGTGCCAAATAACATAAAAATTGCTTCAGCCGTTTGTGAGATAAGTTCCTTCAAATAATTTTCCCCGTTTTCCCCATTTTCCTCTGTTTCTTTGCTCCTATTGGTGGCAACGTGATGTTATATAGCTCAAGTCTTCCTCGATAAATAAGACTATCCAATAAAAAACGAATTATTCAATTCTAAGCAGTAGCTCCACAAATTCTTTAGCTTTATAATATAAGTATTAGATATGATTTTCCCAAACTTTAGGCCCGCCATTTATAAGGAATATTAAGTCGTATGAAAAAAGTGTCTGAATATTTTTTGTAGAGAATTCTATGATCACTCTTACCCTACATATTTTTGTGATAAAATGTACAGTTTGGAAAAAAAAACAGGAAAAACCTCATTTTTATACCTTTGACCTTGAATAAAATTTTTTGCACAAGGAGGATCGCCGGGGACTTTTGAGGTTTTATTTGTAATGGTGTATTTAACGTCTCTACCAATTTTCAGCTCTATGCGAATTATTCCGAGGTCGAATGTTTAATTTTCCTGGGTTAAAAGGTGCCAAATCAGAGTAGACAGAATTATAGAGTATGCCGACTTGGAACTGATGTTGAAATTTTTAAATTTGACGTATTATGACGAAAATCGTCGCTAGGGTCAGAATTATGAGTGTAAATATACTACAAAGTTTGACAGCAATCGGAATGCATCTTCTGCCTCCGGTTTCCTGTGAAACCTGACAAAAAATGTGTTTGAAAACAACTTATGAGCAGGGCATTCAAAGTTATACTAATCAATGTTATTTATAAAAAAAAAATTTAATCAAAGTAACTATGTTTCTTGAATAGAAAACAACATTATAAGATGTTTTTTGAATAATTATTTAATAAAGAATAATCATGAAAGGGCAGGGTTTATTTTGAGGCAAAATTCTTTTAGCTGCCGAATTTCAGCATTGCTTTTCGAAAGTCTCCTCCCTTTCTCTTGGTCTTTTTGTACATAATATATTAGCCGAAGCTTCAGTCCTGCCTTGACTGCTCTCTCTACTTGTTATGTGTATGACAAGGAAGGCGTAATAAACCCAAATCGTTGAATGAACAATCGCAAATTTTCTTCGGTTACACATTTGAATATCGGTGGCTTAGTGATATTTTCTTACCAGTTCAAAAGGTATAATATTAATATATACATTACAGGAAACCATACAGGAGCGTAAATATTAACAATATAATATGTTGCAAGGTGATAGGTTTGCAAAGGGAGTTTCTTTTGAAACTTACGAACGGAGAATGTTGGCACGAGTTAGCCATCGGACATGGGACATTTTGCCTGGCGATCGGTTTCCTAAATAGCTAGGAAATACGCTTAATATAACAGATTCAACTATTCTGTACAAATAATTTTCGTTTGTACTAATATCTTCAGCAGGAACCTCTGATAAGTTTGTTGGAATAGGTTGAAACTGAGATAATATGTCTTTTTTCACAGTTTTCAGAAAATATATATCCAAATTGCCAGAAAATGTCTGTGGTCCAGATGTACTGCCATCAATATGTTGATACAGATGTCTAAATTGCAATTCGTTAATATTATTCAAAATCAAATCAAATCATCTTTATTTCGGGCATCGGAGGCCCATATAACAAATACCTTAAATCTAACATACATATTAATAATATAATAAATACCTTATAAACTAGCATACATATTTTATATTCACTTACAAACTAACACTGTCACTAATTTTTGCCGGCGACGTGACTCGAGAGTCCCGGAGTCTCCCCCGGAACCTCATTATGCTGATTATGAACCTCACCTCCTATTATGTAATAAACATAATATAATCCACTGCAAGGGTTTATTCAGACTTTTTTCTAGCATCCGTATAATACCGCCATATTTGCCAACATTTACGTTACTGGCTATCAATTGATCCATTGAAATATTTGCTTCCAAGAAAAAAAAATGAATATTTCTTGTTCTAAACACTTTGCAGTGCTTGAAGGTCTAACATAGCATAAAAACTCGTAATCTGTTTGGTTGCGCCGAAGTCTATACAACCCACAATCGTTTTCCTAGTTGTTCGTTGTTTTTAAAGTTCGTTATTTTTCTGTATTTTTAAAGCAAGTACATATTTTAAGAATATCACGACACTCACAAGAAAAAATCGACGGGTCCCAAGAACAAAATCGTATATAAGAAAATATCGGTTTACGGTATGAGGTTTTCAAGTTCTGTGTAAATATAATTATAAATTGTTGAAGCAAATATAAATTTTTTGAGAAAAAAATTAGCAAAAGCTATTGAAGAGCTTCATTCCTTTATTTTCATATATTTTTATAGATTTAAATTGTTATTTTCGAATAAAATGAATTCTTATAATACAATAAGGTTTTGTTTTCTGGAACGACCTAGTACATATCTTAATATACGACGTTGTTCTTTGGAACAATCTAGTATATATCTTTATTTAAGACTTTGTTTTAGGGAATTGATGTTTCGGTTTCATGTCTTAAAAGATAAATAATCCCAAATGTTCGAATTGATATTGAAAATAACAATGTAATTATCAAAACTTTAATTAAATAAATAAATTCAGAACATATTTATCTCAAAAATAATATTAAAAAATAGTTTTTAACCTTGTTTATGAATTAACACCAATGTCAACGTGTATGTTACATAGGTTCTATAATTTCAGTCGTAATTATTATAAAAACGTGTAAGTAATAATAAGCTGTATTTATTCTGGTAAGTGCACCTATAGAAAAAACAATAAATTCTTAAAAAAAATTGTAAGCTAAATCTTTAACAAAAAAAAAATTTACTCTTATTCTCACCTGCAGGGCTATAACAACAGGAGACATGGATAAGAGTCGACATATTGACAGATTTTATCGACAAAATGGTGGATTTCCATTGTCTAACTGTCACTTTGTCTTATCTGTCACTTATTCTTTTCTTCCGTAGAAAGAAACCGTTTCTATGGTGACCATGCTACGCCTGCTGGTAGTTAAAGAAGTAAATTTAAATCAAATCGGTTTTGATTCTAAGTGTCTACCAGATATTTGGCATTGCATTGCTTAAAATGACGCCAGAATCGCACATAATTATTAAATCATTATTTTCCTACTCCTCCTACCTTTCTTCTGAATGATTTCGTTGCGGGTCCCAAGACAGATTTAGCTTGTCCCTCGGGCATCCCTGAGATCATATCAAAGGGTTTTCGTGGTTGGTTACCACTGTTGATCCTGGCGACACAGTGTGGCGAGTTGGGAGTTGTGTTGTGGGTTGGTGGGAATGTGTGGTGGGCCTAATACCATATGTGATGATGATAGTGTTGTAGAAATCGCAGGTTCTTCAAACTCTTCAATATATATATATATATATATATATATATATATATATATATATATATATATATATATATATATATATATATATATATATTTATTTATTTATTTATTTATTTATTTATTTATTTATTTATATATATATACAGGGTGACCGGTAATAGGTCTGTTTCCTTTTAACATGTAAAAATACATCACTTTTGCAGCCTAAAAAGCTATATCATACCCTGTCCAAAAGCTAACGGTTACCGAGATATTCAAGATTTTGTATTTTTTTCAAAAACACCCGATTTCAAAGGAAAACTTTAAATAAAAAAAAATCTACCTATTAATTTCTTAATCTTTAACATAATTTTAGTTCTTAGGTAGATAAGCTACAAATACAAAAGTTATTTATCCATCTAAACAGGAAACAAAAATTAGCAGAGTGTTTCAAAAGTCTTAACAAAAAAAATGAAAATGATTTTCCCTCATTTCACCCCTTATTGTTTAAAAAATCAATAAGACATTAGTCGTACAAATTACTTAATTAAATTCCTTATTTATTAAGCTATCCAAAAAGGTATAATTTGTGTGCAAAAAATTCACAAACATCTGGTAAGGTAAGATAATAACTCTCAGCACAATTTTTTTGGCTTACAATTTGTTCAGGGTTAGGTTGCCAGGTAGTCAAATTCTTTTGTTATCGGAGGAAGAAGCGATCTATTATTGGTCGGTTTAAAAAAATCCGGTTTCTTCGTAACTGTTCGCGTCGGTTCGTAACAGTTCGGGTCTGTCTAAAGAGCAATATGTAGAGTTTTTGTTTAGTTAACGCTTCTCGTCCTGAGCGCGCTGACGTTTTATTTGCGATTCCTTTTGATCAAGTTTGTTTATCAAAAATGGCATCTTTTAGCAATGAAGAGTACGCTGACATACTGTACTGCTACGGTTTTTGTGATGGCAACGCAGCCGCTGCACGGGAAGAGTACCGGCGTCGTTTTCCCCGTCGAATTAATGTACCAAGTGCTGGAGTTTTTTCCGCGGCGTACCAACGCGTGCGGGAAAGTGGCTCTGTTCATCAAAGGCGACGTGATGCAGGAAGACCTCCTCGTTATGTTGCAGAAGACGAAGAGAGAATATTGGAACGTTTTGCAAGAGATCCGACCACCTCTACAAGAATTGTAGCGAAGCAACTGGGTTTAACGCAGTGGAAAGTGTGGTTCACCGTACATAGCGCTCGGTTATACCCTTTTCACTACACACCAGTACAAGCATTAGAAGAACGAGACCCTGCAAGGAGGCTCGATTTCTGCCGCTTTATGCTACACTCCGATGAAAACGATTATAACTTCTTAAGAAAGATTTTATGGACCGACGAGTCGAAGTTTGAGCGTGACGGCATAACAAACTACCACAACATGCACTTTTGGGCTCCCCAGGGTGGAAACCCCCACTTGGCAAAAGAAGGTGCTCATCAAAGGAGGTTTTCCCTGAATGTTTGGATGGGAATTTTGCATAATCATTGCATTGGGCCGTTTTTTCTACCGGAAAATTTAAACGGGGAGTCGTATGAAAATTTCCTGAGAAATAATCTTTACGAGCTCATGCAAGATATACCAGTTGAAACCCGAAGAGGTATGATATACCAACATGATGGATGCCCGGCACACTACAGAGTGACAGTTAGGCAATGGCTGGATCAAAATTTCCCGCAGCGTTGGATTGGCCGCGGCGGTCCAATACCTTGGCCCGCAAGGTCTCCAGATTTGACTCCTTGCGATTATTATTTATGGGGCCACATGAAGTCTTTAGTATACGCAACACCTATTAGCGATGTACATGAACTGAGGAGAAGAATAATTTATGCAGCAAACGAAATCCGAGAAACTTTAACAAGTAGAGTAACGCGATCTAATTTTCGCTTAAGATTACGCAAGTGCATCAGAAATCGAGGACGACAATTCGAACAGGATTTACCGTAATAATTATCAACTTATTATGTAAATAAAATATTAATTTTTATTCAAAGACTTTTATTTAACTTAACCTGACGTAGCAAATGTTTATTTAGACTTTTCCAATTTGCTAATTAGAATTTTACTACCTGCTAGTTCAGGTAGTTAGCAGGTTCTTCATTTGGACAAATCGGCGTAGGGTCCTTAATATTCCCTAAGTAAGATGTTATTTAGATTTTTGCATTACAAATTATACCTTTTTGGATAGCTTAATAAATAAGGAATTTAATTAAGTAATTTGTACGACTAATGTCTTATTGATTTTTTAAACAATAAGGGGTGAAATGAGGGAAAATCATTTTCATTATTTTTTGTTAAGACTTTTGAAACACTTCAGGGTTCAGGGTTAGGTTGCCAGGTAGTCAAATTCTTTTGTTATCGGAGGAAGAAGCGATCTATTATTGGTCGGTTTAAAAAAATCCGGTTTCTTCGTAACTGTTCGCGTCGGTTCGTAACAGTTCGGGTCTGTCTAAAGAGCAATATGTAGAGTTTTTGTTTAGTTAACGCTTCTCGTCCTGAGCGCGCTGACGTTTTATTTGCGATTCCTTTTGATCAAGTTTGTTTATCAAAAATGGCATCTTTTAGCAATGAAGAGTACGCTGACATACTGTACTGCTACGGTTTTTGTGATGGCAACGCAGCCGCTGCACGGGAAGAGTACCGGCGTCGTTTTCCCCGTCGAATTAATGTACCAAGTGCTGGAGTTTTTTCCGCGGCGTACCAACGCGTGCGGGAAAGTGGCTCTGTTCATCAAAGGCGACGTGATGCAGGAAGACCTCCTCGTTATGTTGCAGAAGACGAAGAGAGAATATTGGAACGTTTTGCAAGAGATCCGACCACCTCTACAAGAATTGTAGCGAAGCAACTGGGTTTAACGCAGTGGAAAGTGTGGTTCACCGTACATAGCGCTCGGTTATACCCTTTTCACTACACACCAGTACAAGCATTAGAAGAACGAGACCCTGCAAGGAGGCTCGATTTCTGCCGCTTTATGCTACACTCCGATGAAAACGATTATAACTTCTTAAGAAAGATTTTATGGACCGACGAGTCGAAGTTTGAGCGTGACGGCATAACAAACTACCACAACATGCACTTTTGGGCTCCCCAGGGTGGAAACCCCTACTTGGCAAAAGAAGGTGCTCATCAAAGGAGGTTTTCCCTGAATGTTTGGATGGGAATCTTGCATAATCATTGCATTGGGCCGTTTTTTCTACCGGAAAATTTAAACGGGGAGTCGTATGAAAATTTCCTGAGAAATAATCTTTACGAGCTCATGCAAGATATACCAGTTGAAACCCGAAGAGGTATGATATACCAACATGATGGATGCCCGGCACACTACAGAGTGACAGTTAGGCAATGGCTGGATCAAAATTTCCCGCAGCGTTGGATTGGCCGCGGCGGTCCAATACCTTGGCCCGCAAGGTCTCCAGATTTGACTCCTTGCGATTATTATTTATGGGGCCACATGAAGTCTTTAGTATACGCAACACCTATTAGCGATGTACATGAACTGAGGAGAAGAATAATTTATGCAGCAAACGAAATCCGAGAAACTTTAACAAGTAGAGTAACGCGATCTAATTTTCGCTTAAGATTACGCAAGTGCATCAGAAATCGAGGACGACAATTCGAACAGGATTTACCGTAATAATTATCAACTTATTATGTAAATAAAATATTAATTTTTATTCAAAGACTTTTATTTAACTTAACCTGACGTAGCAAATGTTTATTTAGACTTTTCCAATTTGCTAATTAGAATTTTACTACCTGCTAGTTCAGGTAGTTAGCAGGTTCTTCATTTGGACAAATCGGCGTAGGGTCCTTAATATTCCCTAAGTAAGATGTTATTTAGATTTTTGCATTACAAATTATACCTTTTTGGATAGCTTAATAAATAAGGAATTTAATTAAGTAATTTGTACGACTAATGTCTTATTGATTTTTTAAACAATAAGGGGTGAAATGAGGGAAAATCATTTTCATTATTTTTTGTTAAGACTTTTGAAACACTCTGCTAATTTTTGTTTCCTGTTTAGATGGATAAATAACTTTTGTATTTGTAGTTTATCTACCTAAGAACTAAAATTATGTTAAAGATTAAGAAATTAATAGGTAGATTTTTTTTTATTTAAAGTTTTCCTTTGAAATCGGGTGTTTTTGAAAAAAATACAAAATCTTGAATATCTCGGTAACCGTTAGCTTTTGGACAGAGTATGATATAGCTTTTTAGGCTGCAAAAGTGATGTATTTTTACATGTTAAAAGGAAACAGACCTATTACCGGTCACCCTGTATATTGCTGGTGAGTTATTAAAGCTGGAGGTTACCTCTATGTTCAATGGAGTAAATACTTCATCTGTAGGCGGTGCTGGTGGCAAATACATAGGTCGTGAAGTAATTTGATCGCAGGTATCATGATAGGTATCTGGATATGAGGATATATTTCCCTCAAAACTATCATTTTCATTATTTTCATCAAAAACATCATGCCAAACTTCTGCCATATCGACGATAATGGCTGAGACCCCTGGGCTTGAACACTCCAAGGCACTAATTCCTGGCTTCAACATAAAACTATCAGAATTAGTGCTCACCTTGGCTTGGGTAGGAACCAATTAAGAATCCTTACCAGAAGCCTAACTGGGCACTGCAAGCTCAACAAACACCTAAACAGAATGGGTATATTTTGTAGCATAACGACTTACAGATTCTGTGAGGAGGAAGATGAAACACCTATTCACCTTCTCCTCGACTGTCCTGCTCTACTACAGATCAGGAACAGGCACCTTGGTCGCCACGAATACTCATCCACAGAGGAAATTCGTGGCACCAACCCCAACCATATCGTTCAATTTATGAGCAGTATTGAGTTGGGGATGATACTCTAGTGTGAAGAAGTCACTATAGATCCTCGTGGGTCGCAGTGACGTCAGGGCTACAGCGACCTACCTTCTTTAACAAAAAAAAAAAAAAACATCTCGGCTCCAGGTGACACAGGAGAGCTGATGTTGGTGTAGTGTTGGCATCCAGTTTCTAACAGAAAGCAAATAAGAAGCTATATGTTATGGTAGTATATATAACTAAAATCTTATTACTTACAAAAAAATGGTACTATTTTATTGAAAAATATATTAAATAATACACTTTTGTATAAAACAAACACGCATGTTAAAATAGTTTACAGAGAACAAAATTGTTTATTTATATACGACTTATTTTTTAAATTAATAATTTGTAGAACAAAATCGTAACTGCTCAAGCGACAAATGACTTGAAATTAATTTTACCGGACAGAGACTTATGTTAAAATAATAAGCTAAAAAATAAATATGTCTAATTACAGTCTCATTGTATAGTCTATGAATATAAAAGTAAAATAGGTTTTGCATGAATTATTTATAAGTTACTGATGGACTTATTTATATTTTTATAGAACAATATCGTATACGCACAAACGTCAAAAATCAATGATTTTGCGTGTGATTTTGTTTAACTATTTCTAACTTTAAAATATAAAAACTTTAAGCAATGTTAAAGTGCATTATGTAAAAACTCAACTATTACTCACCTTTTCTGGTGGTGTCATCGTCTTTATTACAACTTTTAGGAAGACTGCCGCTATTTTCATTTACATGCAGAGCTAAATTGAGTATTCTTTTTTTTTATAAGCCCGACATTATTATACTACATACTAAAACTGTATATTATAAACTTAAATTGTGTATTTAAACTGAAATTTTGTTTTTTTTTTCGGGAGCTCGCTAAAATATTTGACTTTGACGAGAACAAACATGCAAATGACGTTGCGTCGTCGCGCGCGCGGTGCGAGTTGCAAAGAACAAGCGCCTACATGTCATTACATGTTTGTTCGTGGGTATATATTTCTAATAAGATAGTGTTCGATTGATTATTCCAATAAGTAAAAGGATAAAAAATAAAAAAAAATATAGTGCCATATAGTTCTAAGTATGTAGAATCGAAAAACGCAATAAAATACATTTCGTCTTATTTTTCCATAAGATTTTGTTCTTGGGACCCGTCGAAATATCAAGCCAAACTTTAGCTTGAAGACGAAACTCTTCCAACTTGTTTTCTGGTATTTAAGGTTGAGACTTCAGAAGGTTTATTTTATTTTAAATGATAAGTTTTTAACATTCGTTTTGGTTTTTGTAAACAATAGTCTTATTTGTAGTTAGTTAAAGCTAATTGCACGTAAATTAAATGAATAACTTGAAAAAAATATGGTAGCAACTTGAGAACAAAAATCTGCATTTTTAAAAATTTCAATCAAAATTCGGAGGCAGTAAAACTTAAAAGAAAGTAATAAAAACTTTACGTACTAATTAAATACACCATTTGGCACCTTTTTATCACTGAGCACTTTCAAAAAAGCAGAAAAAAAATTTTTGACCCACCCTACTGGTTGGGTCAATTCAAAAACCTTTTTTCTTTATTTACACAAGAAGATACACATTATATTTACAGACTTGGCGATGTTGATCTGCCTATTGCGCAGCGAATTGCTCTTCCTTGACTCGGATGGATGGCCGACACGACTGGTAAGAGATTAGGTGTAGGACCAAGTTTTTACGCGCCTTTCAAATAAATACATAAATCATCTTTCTCCTCAGAAAATAAGATGATCAGCCTGTATCGTTTCAGCGTAGGAATCAAATCCACGACCTCTAGGTGAAGAACCACGCTCTAAACCATCAATCTTCATAATACCACAATGCCATAAGTATGTATAAGTCGCTCGATTGTGGAAAAACGAGACACAATAGCCTTTCTAATGTTATCGCATGCGACCGCTTGGGGCTCGAAGGATTAGGAAAAAAATACATAGAGGATAAAAATACAATCAGATAAGAGCAACCAACGTACGCTGGATTCTTACCTTACAAGCGTCGACTCCACCGTCCAGCTTGCCAGCGCAGACCTGGTGGTCCTGCAGCCCGCACCACCTGTGATTGCACAGCGGCCGCAGCAGCTCGTTGCAGGTGTTATCCGCTACCAGGTCCAGGTCACCAACTTGTAGCTGCGTGGTGGTCGTTTTGCCAGCTTGAAAAATAAACTTAGTTTGATTTTTTGTTTTTAACTAGTGGGTTATTATTGAAGTTCCTGTGTCTTCTGTAAAGGGTTATCCTGTAATCGCAAACATGTGATTTCCAAGTTTGGTTAGGACAATGCAGGTTGATCACCTGATTGTCTGACAATTAAGATGATCCATGCGTCGGATGGGCATGTAAATAGTGGCGCGCTTGATCTCTCGCCAGTCGTGTCGGTCGTCCGTTCCATTCGGATATGAGAGTAAGGGAATAGAGAGTGCTCTGGTATACTACGCAAATATTCAGTGGCAGCTTTACCCATTGCGAGGCCTCGGGTGGCAGGTCTTTGCGAGGCCCTTTATCCTTCGGAAAAGTACCTATATTTTTTTAATTTCTTTGACGCGAGGCCCCTGCAAGAGCGAGGCCCCGGGTGATTGTCCTGTTAGCCACCCCCTAAGGCCGCCACTGTTGGTATTATCCTGTGCGTTTACCTGCTTCAGTGGCCCCCCAACCGGATGCCGCCACCTTATTCCTGATGGTACCAGTACCAAGGTTCCACAGGCAAGCCGGCTGCACGTTGGCATCAAAGCCGATCCTCTTCTCCACTTCTAACAGAGCGATGTCAAAGTACTGCTTAGGAGGTTTGTAACTCGGGTGACGGATGATTCTAGAGATTTTGACATCCTTCGGGTAAGATTTTGTTTTCTGGAAAAAATAACATTTTGCTATATAAGTCAGGTACGAAGGTACAAAATATTATAAGTTTGTTATGATTTCTGACTTGTCAGTAGCGGCGTCAGAGGGGGCGATGCTAGGCGACCGCTCAGAGCGCTGGATAAAAAGGGGTACCGGAGGCAAAGAAATACCTTTTTAGCACTACCAGCGCCGAAGAAATCTCGCCCAGGGCGCTGGTGGTGCTAAAACCTGTACTGTAATGCATAGGCAAAGTTCAAAGAATAGCTAATTAAGATTACTTTTGTAGTTATTATGACAAAGACTTTAACAGAAAAGGATTTAAAAGGACTATGTCGAAACCTTCACAGCTTCATTTAATTTAAATGCCTCCATGTGCGGCCATGAATTAATGATACTATACTTTAAATTAAGATTCTGACATTGGCTGACAGAGAACAAAGAGATAGACAGAAAAGACATACTCTGTCAGTCTCTCCATTCTCTGAATGCGTTGTCGAAAAATATCAAATAAACAAGAGAAAATCTCTTGCGAGTGCCTTCTTATTTTTTTTTTCTCCTTCGTTTCTTTACAAACCGTTTTGGACAAAAAGGGCAACACTCACATCTCCCAAATCCTTCGCTCCTATCCTGACAATCTCCGGGTCCTGGTTGGATATCTTGGGGTCCCTGGGTGACCTAGAGCAATGGCCGGCTGTGACCAGAAATTTCTCGCTGATGATGGACGCACCGCACTTGAATACCCACCCTCCATCCACTCCCTTCCAACCCATAGCTGCCTGAGAAGAGAAATACGCCAAAAAACTAGGAAGAATACATAAATATTCTTGTTTAATGTTACATCCTCACTACTATTGTTACAAATACGAAAGTGTGTCTTTCTGTTATTTCTTTACGCTTAAGCGACTTAACCGATTCAGATAAAATTTGATATGGGGATAATTTATGAGCCGGGAAAATTAATTATATTGAAAGAAAATTGAAAATTGAGAAACGAATTTCACTGCTGAACATAAGCTGTTAGCGCTTATTGGAGCGCCAACCATCACAGCAAATACACAAAACATTATAGAAGGTCGATTGTCCTGAGATGTCACTTTTCACAGAACTAGGCACACCAACTGCTGACCACGGTACACCAGTGTGCTACGGCACACACTTTGAGTTCACTGATCTAAATGATCGGTTTCATCTAAATTTTGTATGGCCAATACGTGGATGGCTCAATCGGAATGGAATGGAAGCACCAAGTCAGCTGGTAAGACTTACCATGTGCAAGAACTCCCCTGCCTCAGCCACTCTACCACCAACAACAGCTACATCTACTTTAGTGCCTAAGAGCTCTTGATAATACGCTGTACCTGTAAATACAATATTTGTGAGAAATAAGTATAATTAAAGGCATTAAAAAACCCCAGAATCTCCAGCAGTTAGCGAGCTGATAATGACGAATTGGGGAAAAGAACAATCTCGATTATATTTATAAGCTATCAATAAAAAAAAACTAGATTTATATCGGTGCTATAACGCCACGAACAGGCACACAGACAGACATCTGTTCACGTTGGGGGTAAAAAAATATACGTGAGCAGTAGCAGGATAAAAATTATTATGATTTGTAAGAATGCTATACATTTTTACGAAATAAACAGTTAAATAAGGTAAATAAACACATTTTTACCTTCTGGGTAACGCGTCAAACAAACTATATTTTATTTTCTTATGTATGGTTGTAAGTTCCAATATTTGGATATGGGAATTTACAACTATAATTCTAGTATTAAAGAAAAACTTACAATCTTTTTTATTCTGTGCTTCGGCTTCTCTTACTTTCATCTCGCTTATGTATTGCAGGCACACTAAAAATAAATTAATAAAAATTACATTTTTTTTATTATACATAATTTAATTTACATAGCGGCGTTTCCACGTTAGAGCCTTCCACACGACGTTTTTACGCTCGTTTGTAACAATACAAACGCAAGTTGAACGCTCAGCAAACGAAAGGAAGCCGACACGTTTTAAACTTTAGAGGGGTGACAGACGTACGAACTTAAAGTACGCCGGTTTTAAGTTCGCGAACTTACTCGGCTCGCATCGGTGACACACGAGAATCGCTCACACTGGATTACTATGTCCCCAGGCTCGCGGCTCGCAGCCAGCGGCTCGTGGCTCTTTGCTGACACACAGGCGATTAAGATCGTCGAGCCATAAGTCCGCGTACTTACTCGCGTGTCTGTCACCCCCTTTATAATATCTGCCAAAACGCGATGAAAACACGCAGAAGACGGGCGCATCAGAAACGCGCGTCATCAGTGTGCAAAAAATACGTCGTGTGGAAAGGTCCTTAGAGTTATCAATCGCGATTTTTTAAATATTTTTTCGCGAAACACTTCCAAAATAAATCATTTTTGTAATCTGAATATAAAGTTAATAGAGTTGGCAAAATAGTAGCATTCATGCAGTCTATAGCTTCCACAATCGACGTCTTGTTGGGCGATCATAGTCGAATATGCTCTACAATCTACATGCTCGTAAGTCGTAATCACTCGTATTGGTCCATCATAAGCCAATGATAAGCCAATAATTCAAACAAACAAACGAAACAACTAGTTTACTTTCGTCGCTGATTCTTCTTCCTGGTCTGTTGTAAGTCTTCCTCTTGACTTCCTTGGTACAAGGATTGTTGGTTTCATTATACATTGGCGCACTCGGCAGCTCTTGTTGGTCAGCTGGTCCCTGTAATATAAACGTAATTTTCCGTTTTGACACTATGCAGAATGAAACACTCCTGTGTACAGGATGTAACAAAACTAAGTAATAATACTTTAGGGTGTGTACGTGTTCCTTGTAGAGAGTTCACTATGAAAGTAGCAGCGCTGAAAGAGAAATTTTTTTCTGTGATTTGTATGGACAAGCGCCCGAGCGTCTTGTATTTTCCCATACAAAAGTAAAAAAAATACATTTTCAGCGCTGCTACTTTCACAGCGAACTGTATAGGCGACCCATACATACCCTAAAGTATTATCATTTATCAAATTGTTTTGTTACAACCTGTATAAGCGACTTTTTCTTGGCAGCTCAACAATCAAAAAATAATGTTTCGTACACATTTCATACAGTCCTAATAAGAGATGAAACGGATATCCGGCAACTATCCGGTATCCGGCCTATCCGGCGGCTTTAATACTATCCGGCCGAATACCGGATAACTGCTATTCGGCCGGATAGGCATCCGGCCGAATTAAAAAAAAGATCTGGATAAACAAATATTTTTAAGTAATTATTTACTTTATTTTGAAATAAAAGTAGTTGTAGTTTAAAGTAGAAAATGAATTAATTAGTACTCATACTGCGCTAAGGGCAAATTATGGAGAATAAAAACCAACTTCTCTGCATTGAGAGGTAGCAGCTGGTAGTTTCGCTTCTCTTTATAAATAAGGCCAGCTTCAGAAAAAAAGTATTTCGCTGTACACACTGCTACAAGGTGCTGAAAGATAGATTTTGGCAAACTTTGTTTTTGGGTATTGTTGGGCATAGCTACCCAAGAATAAGGGTCACGATTGCGATCAATTCGCACTGACTTGAGATAAAAATCCAGCTCACAGGTTTATTTCTTCGCGTTGAACCTGGCCAGTATTGTTTTCAGTTGCTACTTCATCAAAGCAATCCCAAAACGTATAATGAGCTTGGAGAGATACATCTGACGCAGTCTCCTCTTCTCTACTCTTTTCAGCCGGTGTTGAAGATCGTTCGCGCGCCGCCTACGCAAGTATGTGTGCTTTGCACCAAACGGCTAAGTTCCGCCGGATATTCGGCGACCGGATATCCGGCTATCCGGCCATGTGATTGGCCGAATATCCGGTATCTGGTATCCGGCCAAACTACTATCCGTTCCATCACTAGTCCTAATGCGTTATTACAAGTAGCAAAAGTATTTATATTTTCATTGAAAAAAGTTACTTGTATTTAGGAAGGTATTCAATGTGGACATAATAGAGATATTATATTGTGTTAGCGGGCCCCTAGACGATCAATTTTATGTTGTGCAACTAGATGACGCCCGCAACTCCGTTGCGCCAAAACTCGTTTATCGCGCGAGAACCGTACATTTTTCCGGGATAAAAAGTATCCTATGTCCTTTCTCGGGACTCAAAGTATCTCCATGCCAAATTTTGAGCAAAATCGGTTCAGTGGTTTCAGCGTGAAGAGGTAACAGACAGACAGACAGACAGACACACTTTCGCATTTATAATATTAGTATGGATATGACGTATTGTTTGGTACTACTAATATAATATATTCTGTGGTATTGTGGAATATTTTTGACCGTCTAGACTGGTCTAGAGTTGATATTGAACGCGCCCGCCTTTCAATCTAGTGTCAAATAAATAATTGTTCAATGATATTGCACAGTAAAATTGATAATCTAGGGGCCCACTTAGACAGCACAATCTATATTCATTTAAATATAAAATCCAGAGTGCCATTAGATCATTATTTTTCCTTGTTATGGACTTACCGCTCTGTCTTCACCGAAGACTTCTTCGATAATATCAATCGGTTTTTCCTGAAACATTTTATTAGTATTAACAACAAAATAAAATATATTCAACTATGAAATCCACACCACACAACAATAAACCATAATTAAAAAAAAGTCCAACGTTCTGTTCAAACATTTGCCTAATTACTTACATAAAAATAAAACTTATTTAAGAAAGAAATAACTAGGACCAAGTGCGAAGAAATATAATAATTATGTACATGTCAATTTAAATTTACTAAATCAAAACAGTACATATAAAATAAAATATGCTTAAATATTATAATAATATGCACTTCAATATCAAAATAACACTTACCTCTTTAGCCTTAGTAAGATGAAAAGCATATTGTATATGTCCGTTTTTATGGTGGTCAGGCTGTCAAAATAATCTTGATCAATAAATATATAGAGTAATGACCCAAATCAAATTATAATAAATAACATCATTTTATTTTAATCTTTGTTAATCTTAAGGGTGTGTTCCAAAATAAATCCAGTGTACTGGTCAGCGCTCATGACGTCACAATCTACGCCATAATTTTGATTTGTTTCAAAATATAAGCCAACTAGATGACGGTAAGAACTTTGTAACGTCAAAATTCGATTTGAACCGTACACTTTTCCAGAATAAAAAGTATCCTACGTCCTTTCCCACGACTCAAAGTATCTCTTCACCAAATTTCAGCAAAATCGGATCATCGATTTGGACGTGAAGAGGTAATAGACAGATATACAGACACACTCTCGCATTTACAATATTAGTATGGATGCACTGACGTATATGACTGTTTGGCATTCTCATACGTCACACTAAGTATTGTATAATATAAAGTCGGATACAATTATGATTTTAGTACTGGCCCGTATACTGGTATAACGACCTCCGTGGCTCAATGGTTAGAGTGTGTGGCAACTCAAGCCGGGGGTCGCGGGTTCGAATCCCGCCGACGGAACAAAAAGTTTTTCTATGTTCCTGGGTCATGGATGTGTATTAAATATGTGTATGATATAATAAAAATCTTAAATATATGTATAGTATAAAAGTATTAAATATATTTCCGTTGTCTGGTACCTGTAGCACAAGTCCTGACGTGGTGTGAAGCGTCCATAGATATTATATTATACATATATTATATTATTTTGGAACCTACACTATGAAATTGATTAAGGTGGCTTGATTATAACGATACTCGTTATAATAATAATTAATCATAATATGAGAAATCACATAAGGAAAAACACAATTTTCCTTTTATAAATTATCCTGTTTAATCTAAACAACAGGATAAATATTATAAAATGCAGAACTTACGCTTATTTTTTTTTTATAAAATGAACATAGTAAACACAAGAACATGTTCTAGGAATATTTCAATTAAACCTATATAATTTAAATTCTATTAACTTTTTGCTAAGACACCTACACATGAAAATAAACCTTGTTTAATAGCCTATCTAATCTGATACTAAACATTTAGATAAAGTTAAATTGAAAAAAACTTAGAAGAAGAGTAAAAACTCAAATAAAATTTCAATCTGACGTTATTTTTCAAACATCAATACTTAAACAAAACAACAATTTAAAAAAAAAGTTGAAAACTTAAAATTTATAACCCGTGGATCCACCTAACGGCCTGTATTCACTTTAATTAGTGATAAGTGCAAGTGATTAGTGCAAGTGATTAGTAATCAGGAAAAGTACGTGTGGACAGCGACTGATTAGTGCAAGTCCTTTAATTTCTCTTAATCACTAATCACTTGCACTAATCACCTGCACTCGCACTAATCAAAGTGAATATGTACAGGCCCTAAGACTCTTGCCACATCTGCAGCGGTTCTGTATACTCAAAACAAGGGTGTCAATATCGTTTTTGGAATACTGCCCCAAGTCCTGCTAAGATGCAAGAAAAGCTGGTTTTCATGCACAATATCTTCTGGGAAATTCCTAAGAGCTATTCTCTGAGTCATATCCCAAGTTGAATTTAAATATCTCTAGACCATGTTGTTGTGTTTATGTTAAAGAAATGTAACTCTTTTATTAATGATATTATCTATGATATTATCTATGATATTCTATTTTACTCAAGTTCTTTTTGTGTTTGAGTTTTTTTAAGCGGTTCTTCTCACCGGGGTAGTTCCCGAACCAATATAATACTAACACTGAAAACATATTTTGTTTCCGGGAATAAGACAAATTTTCAATTCATTTAATTTCAATGGCGTACGCTCAAACAAATTTAAAAATATTCTCGCCGTCTTAATAATTTTGTGACTCAAAAACTATACAAATTCCTTTCATAAACTCGTAAAAAAGACAACAAGTAGTACTACTACATGTTGTCTTTTTGTGAGCAAATTGCAGAGAACCAGATTGCTAACAAAAAATTAAACAAGTTTAAAGAAGTTCTTACGTGTTCATACTGCCCAGGACTGTGCCACTCCCACAGAGGCTGACTCTAAAAACATAATAAAATTTATAGTTTTCTCGTATTAACATTCCATACTCACTGGTTACTCCAAAACAAAAAACATTAATTGAGAGGCTCTTGTTATTCGAATTTGCAAAATTGTCGTCTCTCAGATTTTTTTATTGAAACTATTGCATAGCTTTTATCGCGGGTTTTGAGTGCGGCGGACGAATCAAGAAATATCGTAACGAAAATAACCTAACAGGAGGAGTGAGGGGCACTCCTATCGGTCGGTGCGGCGTTGCCAGACTTCGGCACTGTGTGACTGTTCGTGTGACTAGACGTAAAAAATGCTATGCAATAGCTTTACCGCGACAGTCCCTAAGTGCCACACATAATATTTATACTTAAGTAAAATAAATAAATAATAATTTAAATACATGTTACATTCGTGACATTAGAAACAAAATATAAGATCTTTATTTTGGTTCACCAATAGGCACTATAGGATCTGCAAAGCAAAAGTGAAGAAAGATCTTCTTCTCTTCACTTTTGCGACCGATCGAAACGATTTTTTTTTAATAAATAGTAATGTCATATTACCGGGTAAATAGCGTAGAGAGTTGGTGGAGGTGGTAGAGGTGGTGGATACCATCCGTGGTAAAAATGTGAATGGCAGGCTGCAACTAAAAAAACAAAGAGGAATTTTACGGCTGCACTTAGTAACGTTTAATGATAACTTAACTTACTAGCGTCTAGCGGCCGGGTACGTGCTTCGCCACTAATTATAAAGTGAAATATTTAAAAAAAAATTGGAAGTTGCTTCAATTTTAACAGTTCTTCAATTTTGAGATTATGTTTTTTAATTTCTAAATTAATATTCCAGTCTTATTTTTTACCAAAACGCTTATTATAATATTTAAACCACATTTATAAAAATTATGTAAAAGGGGTAACAAAATCATCAAAAAATACTTAAAAACTCGCTGACGAAGATATAAGATAAGAATTAAACTAACAACCGCTTAAATTTAAAGAATCAATATCAACTAGTTTACAGTCAAGAATCACATACCCAAAGTCGCAATCAGTAATCCGTAAAACATTTTGCAGTTTGCCTGTCACACTACCGAGCGACCCAAAGTATAGTAAACCTTTAGAACCCACAGTCATCTGTACCGTGCTACCTGTATGCGCTTTAGTTCTTTAATAACGAGTTTCCCACCTTAGGCAGTTTGTCCACTGCTCGTCACTGGGATATCCCAGTGACGGCGGCAGTGGACACAGTCAGAGTAGTATTAATTGACATTTCCTTGTCCTCAGCTGAGAATTGGAGAGACCCTTTGGGTGAAGCCAAACGAGCTTGATTTTGTGAGTCGTGAGTCGCAGAATTTCGGTTGGCAGAAATTCTACTGCATTCAGTTTGAGTGAAGCCAAACGAGCGTAATTTGTGAGTTGTGAGTTGCAGAATTTCGGCTGGCAGAAATTCTGCTGCATTCCGTTTCAAACAAAAGTCCTGTTTGATTCACACGAGCGTAATTTTGTGAGTCATGATTTGTATGAAAAGATATTTAGGCGACCGAAATTCTGCGACTCACGACTCACAAATTTAGGCCCGTTTGGCTTCACCCTTAATTACATATTATTATTTATTTACTACGTTACTAGATGACGCGGGAACCATACATTTTTCCGGGATAAAAAGTATCCTATGTCCTTTCCCGGGACTCAAAGTAGGTATCTCCATACCAAATTCAGCAAAATCGGTTCAGCGCGAGCGGTTTGGGCGTGAAGAGGTAACAGACAAACGGACAGACACACTTTCGCATTTATAATATTAGTATGGATTATTATTTACTTACTACGTCATTTGATGCAAGTGCAACCGGTTCTTAAAGTAAACATAATAAACGCTTCCCACACCAACGGCTACACAGCTCGCAGGAGTGATTGTATCATTTCCAAGTGCGCGCGCAGGTCATGACTCATGACTCATGAGAGTAAGGGCCGATTCACACCGGATCGGCAGCGGCCGGCAGCGGCCGGCAGCGGTCGGCAGAGGCGCGATCGGCAGCGGCCGGCAGCGGCGCGAAGAGCACTTTTAGTGTGAAATAATTTTAAACTTTATTTACATACTTAATAACTACTAGTATCGCTTGAAAACTTCTAAAAGGGCTCGAGGCGCCGACGGCTGCCGACGGCCGCCGACGGCCGCCAGCGGCGCCTCGAGCCCTTTTAGAAGTTTTCAAGCGATACTAGTAGTTATTAAGTATGTAAATAAAGTTTAAAATTATTTCACACTAAAAGTGCTCTTCGCGCCGCTGCCGGCCGCTGCCGATCCGGTGTGAATCGGCCCTAAGTATACTCTCAAGACAGAAAGGAAGACCTTTCGTCTCCTAACCCAGTGAGATGGATGACCAACTCGACTGGCAAAAGATCAGGCGCAGGGCCGACTTTTTACATGCCCATCCGACGCGTGGATCGTCTTATATGTCATTGGGTGATTAACCTGCATTTTGCTAATAGATGGGGAGGGGAAGAGGGGACTTCGGAAGTAGCTCGAGCGTGTCAGAAATTAGCTTGTATAGGCTTCCGACATGTGTCTAGTTATCGTGGTATAGAAATCAGATTTCTCATGCGGTGGGTAATTTTTTTTTTTAATATTGAAATGTCATTGGATCTGTCAGATTAAGATAGGGGATGTTTAGTATACCCCAAAGAAGCTTCCATATATGGAATAGTGGGTCAAAATCGTCAGTGCTTTATAAAGTACTGACGATTCAAAGGTTAGGTAAGCCTGTAGAGATCTTTTTAAAAAATAAAAAATAAAGCTTCATATTTTCCTAACTAAGCTTTGCAGAATATATTTTATTTTGCACTAAGCTAAATGATTTAGTCCTTGTTGTCTAAAATATATTTCAAATTTACCTAAATCAGCAATTTTCTGAATATATTTTCTTTTTCAAAACTTTAAAATGGCTGCAGTTTCTGAACCCACCGCTAAAATAAAAAACACTCTTATTATTTTTTTATCAGTTTTACCTAATGTACAAAACCTACTAGGTATCCATGACGCTCGAGTGACTACAAAAATAGCATCCTCCCCTCCGCTACTATAAGTTTATAATATATTTTATTATGTAGCCTACACTTTGTAGGACTATCGCAAAGCCACACTAAAGTTCTATAACATTATTGCTGTAGCCTGTATGACCTTCGCCACAATTTCATGAAATACCGAAAACGTGTTTTTCTGTTTACCACCGAACCCTTAAAACTTGTGACACTCTTACCCCGTTTATTTTCTTTAAATAAAAGCGCTTCAAAAATGTTGAAAAGTTAAAATTCGCTTTTTCCAACGGTTATACAGAGTCAAAGAGTTTTTGATTGGGGCCGTCCAGCATTCAGTTTGTTCCCTTTTGTGTTCCGTTTGTATCGGTATTTTACAGGGGCTCCTTGATTGACTGTCATGGACCATCTGTTGGCTTTTCTCAAAAACGTTCACGTTGTACTACCAGAGAATTTGATTCATAGGCAGATTTTTTTTTATAAAATAAGGGGGCAAACGATCAAACGGGTCACCTGATGGAAAGTAACTACCGTCGCCCATGGACACTCGCAACTTCAGAAGAGCTGCAGGTGCGTTGCCGGCCTTTTAAGAGGGATACGCTCTCTTCTTGAAGGTTTGTAGGTCGTATAGGTCCGGAAATACTGCTGGTGACAGTTCGTTCCAGAGTTTTACAGTGCGTGGCAGAAAGTTACGCGAAAAACGCACGGTGAAAGACTGCCACCTGCAAATGGCGGGCTTATGTCATTTTACGTAGGTCCGCCACCTCTTATGTTGGACTTTTTCTGAACAGAATATCCATGTTACTAATACTATAAATTTTAAAGACGACCTCTGTGGCTCAGAGGGTGGGCTGTCGGTAGCTCAAGCCGGGGGTCGCGGGTTCGAATCCCGCCGACGGAACAAAAAGTTTTCAAAGTTCCTGGGTCATGGATGTGTATTAAATATGTGTATCATAATATAATAAAAATCTTAAATAGGTATATATTGTATAGTATAAAAGTATTAAATATATTTCCGTTGTCTGGTACCCGTAACACAAGTCCTACAGGTACTTACCACGGGGCTAGACTGACGTGGTGTGAAGCGTCCATAGATATTATATTATTATTATTATATTATTATTATTATATTATTATTATATTATTATTATTATATTATTATTATAAATGCGAAAGTGTGTCTGTCTGTTACCTCTTCACGCCCAAACCGATAAAGCGATTTTGTTGAAATTTGGTACGGAGATACTTTGAGTCCCGGGAAAGGACATGGGATACTTTTTATATGTACGGTTCCCGCGAATTTTGGCGCAATGGAGTTGCGGGCGTCATCTAGTCTATACATATAATAAATCTGTAGAAATGTCAATTCTGTACATTAAAGATATTCAAAAAATAATAAGCGGAGGGTGTCACAATATCGCTTTAGAAGCCGAAAAGTTAGTTAGTTTTTTGTCTGTCTGTCTGTATGTTTGTTCCGGCATCACACGAAAAGTACTGATCCGATTTGAATGCGGTTTTCGCAGATATATTTGTCTTCTTCCAACATAACATCTGGTGTATAAAAAAATTTCTCCCCACCCCTCTAAAGGGATGAAAGAGGGGGTCAGATTTTGTGTAAGACTTTTGCTTTAACACGAAAACTACTGATCCGATTTGGATGCGGTTTTCACAGATATATTTGTCTTCTTCCAAATTAATATCTGGTGTATAAAATTTTTTCCCCCACCCCTCTAAAGGGACGGAAGAGGGGGTCAGGTTTTGTATAAGACACTTGCTTTAACACGAAAACTACTGATCCGATTTGCATACGGTTTTCGCAGATATATTTGCCTTCTTCCAACTCAACATCTGGTGTATAAAAATTACCTCCCCCCCCCCCCCCCCCCCCCCCCACCCCACTAAGGGGACCAAAGAAGGGTTTTGTATCAAACTTTTTTCTTTAATGGACTTACTTCATATTATTAACTGTTTTTCCAACTTAACATCTATTGTATAAAATTTTTCCCCCCACCCCTCTTAGGGGACAAAAGAGGGGGTAAGATTTTGTGTCAACTGATGAAGTAGAAATACTTTAAATGGCAAAACAATGTTTGCCACAGCTAGTACTAAATATAAGAGCGGGGGTTAGTATACAACAAAGCCATTTAACATCAGGGATGAGTTTATGTAAACGTAGTTGTTAATATTTTGTTCGCTAATGTATGCGTGAGCACGACTTTTGTTTAATTATTAAGACTTATAGCTGATGGCAAATCCTATGGCTTAGAAACATGTACATAACTAAAGTGTAGACCTTTTGTTAGTTTTAATATTAATTAATGTAACCCCTTAAATTATGAACAATTTCTTGTTTATAATATTATGTTTATAAAAACAACAGGCAACAACATAATATTATAATTGTTGTATTATTCTCATATCAGTTACTTAATATTATTATGCTAACACTACACTTGATTCTCGCAGGAAGAAAAGGGGAAATATAGTTTAATCCTTCGATCGCGGATTTTTGGAAATCTATTGTTATTCTATTGTTGTCGCGATCACCGCGGTGCTCTTATGGGGCTTGATAGGTTAATAATTAATATAGTTTTAAGTATTGTAGGTTTTAAGTATACTTAGTTATACAAATACGGTTACTAATGAAATAAAATTGTGCATCTGTTGCGTTGGTTAATATACAAACAAACGGACAGACAGCGAAATCTAAGTAGTACCGTACACTTCATGTACGGAAAGGGTTCCGTACTTCGGGTCAATTCAGCCGCAAGGCGACGCGTAGATGCATTAATCCTTCGATCGCGGATTCTTGGAAATCTATTGTTATTCTATTGTTGTCGCGATCACCGGTGCTCTTATGGGGAAATTTGTATGGATTTGACAGAATTGGAAGACGTCTCACGCTCATGAAATCTATCAATTCAGTACTTACTTTAGAAATGCGTTTACGCGTCGCGTTACGGTTTACAATGACCCTTATAAACTTTAAAACATTGTAGTTTTTGTAATTTATTGTTTTCGCAAGTGCTGTGTAAAAGTAAAACCCTGTACTCGTAAAGCCGCGGTGTCACGCTGTCACGCCGCCCGGTGTCACGTCCGCCGGGAATGTGCGGGACACGTGGCAAATTACTTTTACAATTCACAAAAGCAAACAAACGCTGATATTAAATAACACTCTGGGAGTGTCGGCACTGTACATAGAAGCACAGGATTTCACAGCAAAGAAAGAGGGAAATTACGCCGCGCCGGTGGTCTACTTTCCTTCTGTCTTACGAATTTGCGATCATATCACATGTCCTGGCGCGATTTAACGTTTTTTACTAGAAATACTATACTCGTGAAACGGTAAAAGAGTTTCAATTCAAACCTGTCATATTATAATGTTGATATTGAATCGTAGCAACCCATGTAGCTATCGCGTAGCACCTTGTAGGACGAAGTATAATGTGTATCTAAAATGTATCTAAATCATTCCACATAGTGCTGGTGCCTAACTAGCAGTACGAGTACATAATAGCACTCTCTTTCCCTACACTTTTGTAAAACAGTAGAAGTTAGATATGACTGTTAGAGGTTACAGGAACGACTTTTTGCAAGCCGACGGATGGATCATCTAACTTAATAGACAGATCAGCCTGCATTGTCCTGAACAAACTACAAACTTTTGTTGTGCCAACGCGAGAATCGAACCGACAATCTCTGGGAGCCAAGTTGAAACTCATTTTCACCCCACTGATTATGTTTTTCAGTTAAACCCATGCGTTGGGTGTCTTTATCCAGACAAATGACAAACTATTTGCATAAAAAGTATCAGGGTCACAGAATCCCTAGAGCATTATAAGTTGGGTGGATAAAAAACAAAGCCGGTACAGTTTCACATAGTAATTGCAATAAGCGTGCGTCTCAAGGAGAATGGGCGGGATTAGGCTGGCTCGGCAGACTACTGCTATCCGTCTACTAGACAAATCGCTCCCTCAAATGGAAGATTGCTGTAAGGCTGGTAAGCTGTCACACCGAAGCGTAACATTTGAGAATGACATGAAAAATGATTAATTTCCAAATTATATAGGGTGTAATTTTAGAGAGCAAGCTCTTTCGAAATGACATATTTTAACGTTGGAATATAATAGTGTAAGAATGTTGCCATGGAAACGTAATCGATCATCGATCGATCGATCGCTGAAAATTAAACAAATCATAAGCGTATCAAACAGATTTTTAACATTTATAATTTGCTTGGATTGTGTACAACAATGTTATCAAAAAATAATTTAAAATGTTCATTATCTTCTCTCATAGTAAATTAGACTTGTCTTTCTAATATTATAAAATTCTCGTGTCGCAGTGTTTTTGCTCTACTGTTTTGAGACGACTGGACCAATTTTGACAAAATTTTATGAACTTATCGAGTGGGTCTGAAATAATTTTGTAAAAACGTAACTAACACTCTCGTTTAGTAATTCGTTTTGTAACTTAGTATCGTGCCAAGGAAAATGTCCATAACGGTGTAACAGCGGCCCATCTAAGCCTACATCCTCTGGCTATCCGCTAGAGAGGGCAGGGGATAGTTTTATTGTTTGTGCTTCTCATCTCATGCCGTGAGTAAACTACGGTTTTTGTTAAAATATAACTCACTTAAAATACTACGTGATTCCGCATGTTAGATGCTTTTAAACTACCGTACGGAATGAAACCAGCATTTTTGTGTTGAAAAATTTTTGTGTTAGAAACTATCGTACTGTATAATATTCTATATCCTAGTATAATTTACACAGAGCCAGTACTGGCTGCCAATAAGACTGGCAACCAGTATTGGCTTGGTATATGCCGCGTGTGAACAGTTTTTCAAGCCAGGCCAAACTGTTCACACGCGGCATATGTCAAGCCAATACTGGCTGCCAGTCTTATTGGCAGCCAGTACTGTCTCTGTGTAAATTATACTTATTGTGATCTTTATACCCATCTAAAAAAAATTAGTGATTTAAGCGTAAAGTGACAACATCAGTGTTGTTCTCGCCGGGTTATTCCCTGAACCGGTCAATTAGTAGGACAATTCGGAAAACATTATAAATGCGAAAGTGTGTCTGTCTGTCTCACACCTCTTGAAGCTAAAACGGCTGAACTGACTTGTTTGGGTATGGAGATACTTTGAGAGATGGGGAAAGACATAGGAATTAGGATATACCTAATATTATAGCCCAAATGTACAGTTCCTGTGCGATAGATGAATTTTTGCGTAACCTAAAACAATTTTAATTTTGTATTACCACTGATGCATGGAACCAGGGTTCAATATGACGTATATTCTGGTGTCAATAAAGATTATTATTTAACAATATTTTGTAGACCAGGATAACAGGAATCCCAACAAATCTGTGTATCTAAACTACAGTCAGGGCAGCGCCCTTCCCGTTTGACCCCCATTATTTCTCGATAGCCAATGAATATCTGAAGGCCCTCGGCTCATCAAATATAGATTCGCCCTGTGCCAATATCGACTTAACATTTTTTCATTTTGACCCCTTTTGCATTTGATTTTTTCGAATTGGCCAGTGATTTTAGTACAATCTCATAGAATCCTATGGGAGATTTCATTGAGAACGAAACTTATGGCATTTATCCCTAAAGTTATTTCTGTGCCTATCTGCTACATGATAGTTTGAAATGGAATTACTACCACCATTGCGTTCAATTCATTGTTTATGCAAACGGTAATTTTAAGGCTAGATTTATATGGTTTGGTGGCTATACCACGAGATCACAAGCTATTTTATGTAAAAACAGCGCAAGTGCAACGCTTCTATATCCATACATATTATAAAACAAAGTCGCTTTTTTTTCCCTCATGTCCCTTTGTCTTTTAATCTTTAAAACTACGCAACGGATTTTGATGATTTTTCAGTGTTAGATAGCCCATTCATCGAGGAAGGCTATAGGCTATATTTTATCACGCTAAGACTAACAGGAGCGAAGAAATAGATGAAAATGTGGAAAAATTATTTGAAAGGGCTAACTTGAACGCGCTAATCTCTAGATTCTAGAACTACTGGTCCGATTTGAAAAATTCTTTTAGTGTTAGATAGCCCATTTATTGAGGAAGGCTAGGCTACATTTTATCACGCTAAGACTAATAGGAGAATGTGGAAAAAAACGGGGGAAATTATTTGAAAGGGCTTATCTCGCGAACTACTGGAGCAATTTTTATGTTATTTGGCACAGATAAGAAGTAAACCACGTGAAGGATCATAGGCTATCGATTTTAATCATTTTTTCAGTTGGTATATATTTTATACCCGTGCGACGCCGAGGCGGGTCGCTAGTTTTAAATAAATCGTTACGAACTATTGCTTGTGATCTCGAGGTTTAGCAGCCAAAATGCGCCTTGGGAAGAGTAACATGTGGAAACTTTTTAAAACGGGGAACTTAATAATTTGACGCATAATCCAGGGACTAAGAAAATCTCAAAAGTCCTATTGAATACCAGGAATACATAAAAAGAAGGCTGATCATGCGAGTCGAAAAGATAATGTATTCTTCAGGAATGTTCTAGGACGTGTGTATTTTCTTAATGTTCTATTTCAATCACCATAGACTTATCTTCAGTAGACATGGCACATCAAGGTAAAAAGTATGGCCAAAATAGTATAAGTATTATTTTACTGCAATATTTTCACACAAGAGGGACAGCACCAGCACAGACAGTAAACAAAAAGTTTTATTCGACGTTTGTCGTTTCTGATATTACGTGTGCAAAATGTGGGATATTGGTCGGATTATTTAGTGTATGTGCATTGTGCTAGTAGTTCCCTCTTCTCCGAAATTACCATATTTAGACTACTTTGATATTTGAAGAATAACATTGACATCCTTAAGGCGTTGATTTGTGTATGTCCTGTATTAAAATACAGGACAAGAAAGAGTAGGCGAACCACCTAACACCAGTCGTGCCATTTCCTAAGTCTTTGATAGTCACTTATTTTGTTGACGTCATACAAAACTTGTCGTCTCTAGATATTTGGCTTTTATGTAGCTTAAAAGCGGCCTGATTACGTTTGAATGGCATTCAGCTTCATATAAAACGCTATTTTAAACGCCAAATACTTTATAGGCAAATTGCAAACCTTCAAGAAGAAAACGTATTCCCTCTTAAAAGGCCGGGAACGTACTTGTAACTCTTCTTATATTGCGGTTGTCATGGGCGACTTAAGTTGCTTTCCATCAGGTGATCCGTTTGCTAGTTAGCCCCCTAATTTTATAAAAAAATCTTCCTATGAATCATTTTCTCTGGCGGTACAATACTCAACCGGAACTGATAAAAGATTTAGCGATACGTGTTGATACCAAAGTTCCGAAGTTTGGGTCCCCCGAGAGCGATCACTATTACCCCCGATAGAAAACTATGTGTCTAATTAAACTTGCGTTAAGCTTGTAGAGTGTAACCCCACATGGGTTACATTCTTGGACGATCAATAAATGATTAATAGAGGAATTCCGATTCATCACTAAGTACAGAGTATAAAACAAAGTACCTAGCCTTTTTTGTCTTCAAAGTTGAGTAAACTGCGACTGACTTATGAGTTCATGACTGAATTGCGTCTAAATTGTGACTGATTTGCATCTGAATTGTGACTGAGTTCACTTGAGTAGTTGAACTTACATAAAGGCGAAGAACCTACATTCATGTTTTAAATTTTAAATGAAATTACATAGTACTATTACTTGCGTACCTACCTACAAGGAATAATAGAAATTAAGTCTTCATACTCTCTCATGCTGTGTAGATGTTACCGGAAATGTATGTAATCCGTCATTGTATACTATTATATATTATTATTATTAAAAATCATACCAAACGTAAGTTTGACTTTATAACAATAATATTAATCGATTTCGTGATAAATTTTACATTTTAAAAGTTACATCATGGTTAATTTTTGAGGCCTTAATTAGTAAGATAATGTGAATATTATTTTAATATTTTACGATAATATGATTGTTACCTGAACGTTGATATCTCAACGAGTGCTTTAATAAAAATGGTTATTCTCATTGTACCAACGTGTTTTATTACAGAAAGCATTGTTTTTATACATTTCCTAATACGATAGTAGAATTATACACAATTCCTAGGAATTGTACACATTTCCTAGGACATTTATGTATTAAATAGTTTTTAAAACAATATTTTATACATTTCCTAAATAGTTTCGGAATTGTATACATTTCCTAGGATTTGTATACAATTCCTGGATTTCATACATTTCCGGTAACATAGACACTCTAAGCGTCAATTCTATGCAGTAACGAACTACAAGTAGGTTTGTACCGAAGTTTCGGAGTCTTTTGTGTAACTTGCTGATTCCTAACTACATTACTGGTGCCGCAGTAAGGGCATATGTACACTTTCGTTTCATGTTAGCCTGGTAGATGAAAATGGTTAAAAACGTTATCTATTTCAGCCATTCTCAAGGTTTGTTCTGCAGAACCCTGGGTCTCCGTAAAGGGCTTGAAGAGGCTTCGCGAGTGATAGATAATTGTTTTTAGAAATGTCATTGTAACTAATTCTTAAAAGGGTTCCGCCACCAAAAAGTTTGAGCGATCTATTTGAATTTTCATGGTGTCTCGAATCTATTTAACCATTCAATCCCCAAGCGGCACCCGGCTGTCGCATAACAATTGAAAATCTATTGTTTCTGCTATTCCCACGATCGAGGTCTTAATAAGAACACGGGTTTTTGGCCCACCATACATTCCCACCACTGCAACTCCTGTATCGCCATGATCAATAGTGGTAACACCCACGAAACCCCTTTGTTATGATGTGGTCACCCTAAGGGATGCCTGAGGGACAAGCTTAAATCTTAATCTGTCTTGGGAGTTGAGACCCCCAACGAAATTAATCAGAACTAAGGAGGAGTAGGAGACATTCCAATTCTCGTTTCTTAGTTTTAAATCTACTTAAACACATAAAAATTGTATGTACCTGCCGTGTAGGAGGTCGAGTTTAAGTACTAACACGCAAACAAAGAAATATACATATATAAATACAGATTGGCATAGATGTACATTATTATAATACACCATAGATTAATTTGTAGACATACCACACGACAGAAACAGTATACAACACGATGCGAAAATTTTAAGTAAAATATAAAATATTCAGTGTGTCACGGCCTCTGGAACGCTAAAACAGGCTAAAACGTGTCAAAAGTTACTAACGACATATTGTGTTGACTCGATTACACGGCGCTAGGGAGCTAATTAGAAGGGCTGCTACCTGTAGGTATGTTGCCCTACACTCTACAGTATACTGTATAGGGCGCTAATCGCGTTCGCAATTAATAGCTAGCAGTATGGACGGTAAATACGAGTTGATAAATCCATACTAATGAAAGTGTGTCTGTCTTTTACATCTTCACGCCCAAACTGCTGAAACTATTTCGCTGGGTATGTAGATACTTTGAGTCTCGGGAAAGAACTTTAATACTAATAGGATACTTTTTATCTCGGAAAAATATTTTATTTGGACTTATCGCTTTCGTTCCCAAGTGGTCGCATGCGACTGCGAGAACAAAAGATTTCCAAGAATCCGCGATCGAGGTGTTTAAAACTTGAACTCAGGGTAAAAACTAAAAGGTGTTTCAAAAAACAATCATAGTGTTAAACTACATCAGTAGCAAAGGCTGCTGTATAGTTTTTTTATCTGTAGAGTCATGCGGGTCAAGTGTGCGCATTTATACTTTGATGCTTTAAAAAACTCAAATATTATTAGTACAATGAAACAAAACTATGTTCATTTATAAGACTGTTTATTTGTCACCAACTTAAACACAACAATAGTATTTTTCAATAGCTTATATTTTAAGAAACTTTAGAAAACAATAACCCTTCCATTTGCGCACTTTTACCCCAATATATATATATATATATATATATATATATATATATATATATATATATATATATATATATATATATATATATATATATATATATATATATATATATATATATATATATATATATATATATATATATATATATATATATATATATATATATATATATATATATTTATTATAAACAAAAAGAATATTCTTATATAATTTTAATTTGTAACTACTTATAAAATTAAAATTATATAAGAATATATATTAAAAACAATAATTTTCACTTACAAATATTTAGTTACTTCGTCATACATATAAATTGTAATTCAAAAAAAAGTGCCATGTGCGGAGCTCGTGCACTGTTTTTGCCACCAGACTCCACAAAGGCTTCATTCAATCCAATCTTCAGTCGGTGATTCAGAATACTGTTCGCCACATAAGGGAAAATTCTTCTGCGCACACATAACCCAAGGCATAGGAACAGGGTTATACGAATATCGTTAATTCCTGCATCATCAGAATATCCTAAACATTGGCAAATAACAAACTTGATATTATGTTGCACTCGATAGCAAAAAGATTATTTAGAAAAAAAAATACATGACTTCAAAAGATTAGGCATCAAAATTTACAAAATATCGTAAATATTTGAGCAAAAATCTTCATTTATCTGTCAGTCCTAAAGGGCGCGCGCGCAGCCGCTGGGACACGGCCGCTTCGCAAGGGCATCCTGTGGGTTATCGAAGAGGGGGGTTGCCGTTCCTCAGCGTCATATATTTTTTCGAGATATTTACAATGCGCACACTTACACGCTGCGCACACTTGACCCACATGACCATAATTTAATTTACATTTTTTTTTGGGATTTGCTTGTGACCTACTTAAACTCAAAAATATAGATAAACCACAAAATAATTGAGTGAGCCGATGAGCCGATGAGCATCATCTGTTTTCGTGGGGGGTTAAAAAATTACATCGTAAATGTTTGTAAACTAGCTAAATAAAAAGCCGAGCTTTGTGAGGGCTCACGTCGTTTTTCTGCGTGGTAATAATCTTCAAGGCAGTTTTTTTAATATTTTAATAGTAACCAAACCTTGACTGACCGAGGATAAGTTGATAACACATCTACATAATATAAATAAAAAACGGTTGTCTGTAAAGTTGGTTTACTGACGATAGTTGAACGTGACAACGTGCCTCTTTGTCGCTCGTTTCGCGCTCTCACTTGCACTTCAAGCCTTAAATGGAACGCCTCAGAGCGAGGTAACGCCGCATGAGTCATGTTTTTTCGTGCGTGCAGCCGGCTCCATCGAATTATAAGACGTTGTCACGTCAAAACTCATTTCCCCGACTGTACATTTCTGCTTAGCACAATTTTCCACGACTGTACATTTCTGCTAAACAACTCATTTCCCCAACTGTACATTTCTGCTTAGCACAATTTTCCCCGACTGTACATTTCTGCTAAACAACTCATTTCCCCGACTGTACATTTCTGCTAAGCACAATTTTCCCCGACTGTACATTTCTGCTAAACAACTCATTTCCCCGACTGTACATTTCTGCTTAGCACAATTTTCCCCGACTGTACATTTCTGCTAAACAACTCATTTCCCCGACTGTACATTTCTGCTTAGCACAATTTTCCCCGACTGTACATTTCTGCTAAACAACTCAAATGGAACGCCTCAGAGCGAGGTAACGCCGCATATTGCGTCATGTTTTTTCGTGCGCGCAGCCCATGTCGAATTATAAGACGTTGTCACGTCAAAAATTATTATGTTAAAGCACAAATCAATAGGTGTGATAGTTTTTCCGTAAAGTGTACCACAAAAGTGCTCAGGTTGTGGGATATACTAGGGCTGAGGGCTCGCTTCGCTTGCCCTGAAAATAAAAGACACGTTTATTTTAGCCAGCCTCCAACACCTCGTTTCAGATGTAAGAATGAGTTCAAAAACACCCACTAAACTTACATTAATCAGAACTTAAGAACCAATAGACCCTCGGAGTTAATGAAAGCTTGGTAGTCGGGGACGGGGCCACCTAATGGAATTTCAGCCAATCGCGAGGGACCCGCAAATATTTGACATCAAATACACGGCCTAAATAGGGTGACCATGATCCTCTATTTAAGGGCAGGACTCTTATCGGTGGAGCTAACTTCTCTATCCTTAGCCAGCACTTATTATAAGACATTATACTTATTATATACGTCGCGACTCGCGTTGTTTCATATTATTATACTTTGTTTTATAAAACATATAATAATATAATGTTTCATAGTTTTTTAATGTCAAATAAAATAGCGATGTCACGCAAATCTAATATAATATTATTATCTTGATGTCCAGAACATGTTTCCCGTGACTAACCAGCCAGTGCGATAGGCTAGAAATGATTGGGAACTACCGAGTTTTTCAGTCATTCGGCGTGACGTTATTAAGCTGTCAAATTTTGCAGTGTTTTCTAATATGTATTACGATCCCGGGAGACGATTGACTTAAATGAAATTGAGATTTATTTAATCATTGTATATTTATCTGATACTAGCCTAACGGAAAACACGATTCACTATTTTTGACTCGATAGTGTTATTTTTCGAAATTATGAATATTTCTGGGCTTTTCAACAAATATCTGTTACACTTATGGAGAGTTTCAAAAAAATAATACAACAGCCATTTTGGCATGTCCCTCATTTTAATATTTATTTTATTAAAAACCTTGACCATTATTGGTATTTATTTATAAAGTAACTGAAAGAGTGTCTATTTGTACTTTATTTTGGACAGTTAAAAACTTAATTCAAATAGAAAGAAAAAAGAAATTATGGTGATATAATTTATCAAGCCCCTCTTTTTCTAGTGTCCCCGGTAACAATTTAAAACTTCAGACTGAATTAAATTAAAATTTTCTGGAAATACTTGACACATTCAATTGTTTTTTTGGTTAAATGAACCATGTTCTTTACTTTTAAGGTTTAATTTAAAGCGTAAGAATACTTTAATCCATTTAAATTTGCAATTATCTGTTGTCCCTGGAATATGCTATTTCCGGACAATCCAGTTTTGTTACCATAATTTTTTCATGATAACATTCTACTAAAATATATTTTTTGTGTTCTGTTTATGGCTAAACTAATATTCAGTACGATGGGCCATTTTAATACGGCTTGGCTGAGTAATTTTTTCGGTGGTGCAAAGAAATGTGTAATCAGTTGGAATGGACCAAAATTAATAGTCAGTTTTGTTACGACTGTTTGATACTTTTTACTATCTTTATTTGTAACATAATAGTTTGTAAAGATAGACTGATTTTTGAACTAAAAGTAAGTGTGTGTAGTTTGATTCAGCGTAAAACAGAAAAAGTTTTACATGTCTTTAAGTGTAAGGTAGACGCATAATGTTACTTCGGTTTTGTTACTGCTTACAGGGTAACATATAGACGGACCGGCAAAGTAACAAAACCGAAAGCACAAAGCTAGTCATACACTGTGGATTTGCATGGTGATAAATTATCTAAGAAGTTTCAATTAAATACAATTTTTGTAAAGTTAAAGATAGCTGATAGTTTGTTTAAAATTTTTGTTGTACAAATAGGTATAGGGAGAGGTTAAAAAATTAAAATCCAGAGTAAATTAAGGAAAATTTTACGAAGATTAAATAAAAAAAGAAAAACATATCGGAACTGAATCCAGCTGAGGCAGAAGCTAGAATACACGAGTGGAGTTAAGAAAAAATAATTATTAATTTTAATATAATATTGAACTCTAAGTCTTGTTGGTTGATGAAGTGGATGTAGTTTTGAAACCCGAAATAAAAATTGGATTTTCTTATCTGTTTTAAAATGTGCAGTGTCTTAATTTTTTATGTAAATAACGTAAAAGAACTGTATTATTTCAATAAATACGTAAGAGTCTCAAAATATATTATAGTTTTATTTCTATTCAACTTGATTATGGTAACAAAACGGACACAAATTTGATACTAACTCACATATTTTTGAATTTTTTTACTAGTAAATAGTCTATTAGTCACAAAAGATATGATATTTAATAAATTTAGTAATATACTATTATAACTAAAATCGTAAAACCGCCTTATGTGAAAGTTATTATTTTTGGCCAATTTTTGTCTGTTGTATTATTTTTTTGAAACTCCCCTTATTCAGTTACTATCATTAAGGCGACGCCTTGATAATTTGGCTGTAGCGATGCCGATTTTTCTCAGCAATGACTAAAGCTAAGAAATTGAAGTTCATTGTCAGTATTCATCATGTCTTTGTCTTTGAATTGCCCATAGCATAACACGATTGGACAACTTTTATAGCACAGAATAATCAATCGAAAAGACCTCTGTAAAAAAAGGGATTCCTATTTTTCCAACAGAGGAGAGTGATTTAAGGTTCCAAAATTTGTACATAAATTGGTTCAAGCATGCACTTTAATATGTGCATTGCTTATATGAAATGTATTTATGGTTTTTAAATTATGCGACAAAAATCATTTTGTCGCTTACGCCCTTTCCATTTTTTGCTGTTCCATTGCTTGTTTTCTATGAGAGGCCGGGCCGGCCTCTCATAGAAAACAAGCAATCTAAAACATATCCAACACGGTTTCTTACTTTAACGCTGCGTCATCTTAAATAACTTGCACTACTACAATCATACACTTTGTAAAATCATAGCTAAAGGTTTAAATTAGTATTATAGTTCTTAAATTAGTATTGTATTTAGTTTTTAAGTAATCGTCAAAAAACGGTTTTGGGACTTACGACCTTTACTTTCGTGCTATAATGCGGGAACCCTTGTTACGCGATATTGTTCACTACTAGCTGCGGCTCAAAGTACAATTCATGTGGGCACGATTCATGGAATCATTATATCACGATTGGAGGATAGCGGAGTATGTAGGCGGGGCCAGCGTGTTTTGATATTTTTGGCAGCCCGGTTTTAAGACACAAGAATGACACTGTACTCTGAAGTCACAAAAATGACAAGGGCATGTCCTGGAAAACGGTGAGTGGTGGCATGGTAACCCTGGAAATATGGAAATATACTGTGGAAGGACACGTACTTACAAAGTAGCAATTTATAAACAGACGTTTGATGTTATATAAAAGCATTCAATGTTCTACGGATCTAATAAGGTATAGTAATAAATGTTATAGGGCCGCAAGTTTGGAAAACGGAGGCGTGACGTCATAATTCAATTGTTCTTAAGGTTCCATACCTTAGAAATAAAAAACGGAATCCTTATGAGATCACTTTCTTTATCCGTCCGTCTGTCTGTCGAAGCCCGTTTAAGCTGAAATTAAACTGATGACCACAAGCTGTGGTCCTTGGAAGCAGAAAAAATGGAACTGGTAAGACCGAGTCACATGGGAATTAGAAAGTTTTTTTTTTCGGAATATGACGTGACTCAGTAATCGTCATAACGAACGCGAAGCTATTCACCTGCCTGTCCAATCAGCGTTGAAAAATGACGCGCCTCATGATAAACGATGACGGAAGTTCCAGGATATTAGAATATCAGAAGGTGAGGAATAGCAGCCAAAAAGTTCCGATTAGTTTTTGATTAATTCTCCGAGGGAGCGTCGGGAGTAATTCTGGATTAAAAATCAATCTCTACATCGCGTTCGGGGTTTTTCTACCTGTGTAATAAACTTTAGGCCGTGTTCAGACCAAACTGACTATACGCCGCTGAATGTGAGCAGGCTCACGGTGAGAAAATCATACAAAATATACGGTATCGAATGTCCGCGCCTACGCCTAGCGTAATGGCGTATTGTCCGTTAGGTGTGAACGAAAAAGTGAATATGTATGGAAATACAATAAACTGCGTAACGCTCGCTCACGTTCAGCGGCGTACAGTCAGTTTGGTGTGAACACGGCCTAATACTAACCACACAAGGCTCACTTCGTGAAGAACTCTATAACTTCTGAATCCATGCTGATATTATAGTGAAATGTGAAATCTGTCTTTTACCTCTTTTCGCTTAAGCAGCACAACTGATTTTGATGTTTGATATCGAGATACTTTGAGTCCCGACATGGGATAGTTTTTAGGAACATGGAATATTTTATCCCTGAAGGAAGGAAGGAAGGAACGGTCAAGCTGAAGAAGCTGCCAGCAATTTCTAGTAGACATAAATAAAGCACTACTCAAAATAAAATTTAATTATGACGTCACGTCTTCGCTTTCTAACCTAGTATGGACGCCTCATAAGTCATACAAGGTGCAATTAAACCTTCCTGCCAATTTCTTTCCAGAGCTTAGGCTATTAATATATATTCTGCTATTAATATATATATTGGTACTACTAATATATATTCTGTGGCTTAAGTATCATTAGGAGAGTCCATTAAAAGAAAAAAAATGGATGTTATTTTTTTTAATGACATATTTTATCCCATTTAAAACCGTTGCAGAACGGTGACTCGCGGCGGAGGGTATAAGCGGGGGTGACGCGGGGAGAGGCGTGCGCGCAGGGGCACGTCACGCGCGGGCGACGCGTTGTGTCCATTAATTGTAGTGATTGTTAGGATAACTTTCGAAAGCTATTTCTCAACATTTTAGTACTGAGTGATTATAAAAGAAAAAATACGTGGATTAATGTATCAAAATTTGGCAGGAAGGTTTAATTGCACCCTGTATAATAATTATAATATTACACTATAGACCCAAAGAAGACTACATGCTTTTGTCCAACCGCCAACGTCTGTTTATCCGTTTGGTAGCTACGATGCTATGAACAGACACATACAAAGATATACAGATATATTGGGTGTTAGAAAGGCTGATGTCCATAATGATTGTATTAAGAAAACTCAGCAAAGCAATATTTCAGGAACGCCGGCTAATTCGCTTATAACTTCCGAAGTCAGACGATAATTTTAATAAGTTAAACTCTTTCAATATAAATTACTCCGAGGTAACTTTTACCTGTAGCCTGTGTGTTATCTTGAAGCAAGTCGTTCCTTGTTTCATACAATTTGTTGCCTAACAAACTTCAAAATGGTTCTTTTAAAAATATATCAAACTAAAAAACAAAGATAATTAAGACACAAAAGTTATGCGATTTTTTAGACACTACTACCTTATAATTCATAGGTTGTAACCAGGTTGTAACCAGGTTGTAACCAGGTTGTAACCTAAATTTGCGATAATACTATAATTGTATAGAATATACTAGGTATATACTATGTACTTGCGCGGTGCGGAGGGGCGGGGAGCGATGATGATGAAGGAGGCGTGTTCTGTCGAGGGTCACCAATGTGGGAATAATGTGTGGAGGCCAAAGGAAGATCTTCCGACCGAGCGAGGTGGTATGCCCGGTCAGGCCGAAGCCCACGTGATTCATTTCAGCTGTCGTATATATACCGACGCGCTCAGAAAACTTCGATAGCGCGATGCAGGAATGTTAGGCGAATTGTGGGTACCGCCACATACTTATAAATATAAGAGTGTACTGTAAAAGCAGCAGCGCTGAAAGATTTTTTTAGCTTTTATGTTTCTATGAGAATTGCCCCAACGTCATGAAGAACATTATGATAATTAAAAAGACAAAAAGAAATACATAAGCAACTTTATTATAGTTTCGTAAATTATATTTTAAATAATATACAAAATATTTCACTTCAAAAGGAAGTTCGGACTAATCTCCACTCTTAGAGGGCGGATCATGGCAACACTGTGCGAAATTCTACCAAGGTCCTGGTGTATTTTGGTGTACTAATTACAGGGTACATTCCACGGATTTACATCAAATGCCTTCCCAGGAATCCGCCGTCTTAAAAGCGAAATGTTCTTCGCTTAAACCCCGCTTACATTTACTCGAGAATGTTTTTCTTTCTCTTGAAATGTAATGGCGAATCGTTTTGTTTTCGTAGACTTTTGCCGATTTTGTATTTAATAAGAAAATGGCTCTAAATGTTGGACCATGATGGGTGATTGCCAATATGATTGCGAATCTATAGCATAAACAATCGACGTTGATCATGGGCGATTTAGACGAATATACTCCTGTCCAACATCAGCCAACCAACGACGTAGAGAGCAATAATATTAGCATGACGTCTAAAACTAGATACTTTGTTAATTGTTAATGAGTTAACAGACATGAAGAAGTTGGATAATAAAAATGTATAAATCACCTTTTCATGCGCATAAGTGCTAAACATTGGAAGGCAGTTGTGGAAGTTTCATGTATGAAATGTCATGTTATCCCACTTTTTATTCGTGAAAATGAAAAGAATGGATTTATTTTTACACATTTTTTAACATATACGTTTCTTTCACTCGTAAAAAAGCAAACCATTCACGAACTAAGTAACTAGGATAACATAAGTCAATAGGAGTTCAATCGATTTTATTCCGCGACACGCTCCGAAAGCGTAATGGCCTCAAAGTGTTAGTAAATATACAGCTTTTAACGTGTTCCAACACCAGCAATACATATCAACGATTTGAGGCAAAGTATTTTCGAACTTTAGTGCACTGGATAGAGTCTGTTTTGCGTTGTGCACTTTCAAATTTGATACAGTGATTTACAAGATATTATGGGACCTTACAGAGTACTAGGGCTGTCAGCAAGTTTTTAAGTTCTGTCACATGTACACGTCTTGAGGATTTCCTCGGAGTGCCGCGAAAACTTTGAAATACTTACATGTAGGTACTAAGTACTAAGTGGCAAGTTGGTTTTAAAAATAACCCTCCCGGCAGTCGGGTAATAAGGACAACAGTGCACACTATAACAATAATAAGTTGAATTTCTTACTAACGGTTATAGTCAACTGGAGCTTTAAAATTACGTAGTAAGTGGGGCTAAGATTCCTAAAATTAGTTTTTTTTAATATAATAATATGCAAAAAAATGGTTTTATACTCACGGGTAGACAAGAGATACGCAACTCGACTAAATTATGTATGGTCTGCCATTTGATTAATATAAAAGCATTAATTTCTATGATAGTACAATAAATTTCTACGTACAACAATGTTTGCCATTTTCCTTAACTATTAATGTTGCAATGCTAATATAAGTTATGTACGTTACGTATTTAACATTAACTAATATAATTTTATATTAGTTAATGTTAAATACATAACGTACTGAACTTAGATTTCAACTATTATATTAGAGAAATTTATGAAAACATAAAAAAATGAATACTTTTTTAATAAAACGGAACGGAACGTCTACATTTCGCTCAACTCCACGGGAACCGTAGATTGTCCCGCAAAAAATAGCCTAAGTCCTTTCCTGTGGTCGACTCTACATCTGTGCCGAATCACTTAAAAATCTGTCTCTCAAACTTAAATTCCGATAACTAGCGAAATTAGCGCATTCTAACAAACGAGCTCTTGAGTGACTAGATGTCGCGCAAAAAATCGTTCCTACCGAAGCCGTACATTTTTCCATGATAAAAAGTATCCAATGACCTATTTCGGGACTCAAAGTATCTCCATACCCAGCAAAATCGGTTCAGAGGTCTGGGCGTGAAGAGGTAACACACAGACAGACAGACAGACAGATACACTTTCGCATTTATAATATTAGTATAGTTTTGGTTAAGTGACAGCCCTATTTTCAGGGATCCTTTCAATAGTCCCACATAGTATGTAAAGCGGTAAAGGGTATCGTTTGGTTTCGTAGACTATAACATCGCGTATTATCTTGGGATTTAGAAGTGGTGAAGGTATTTTCTTGCAAATCGAGGTGAAAATTCAAAATGTAGGTTACGAGTATGTAAGTAACGTGATTATTTTGTAACTAACGTTATTTAGGGCCGCAACACACCGGAATGGCAGCGGCGAGGCGAGCACTTTTTCAGCTATTGTTACAATTTACAATTCAGTATTGTAAATTGTAATACATAGCTTGAGAAATCGCCCCCTCCAGCGGCCGCCAGCGGCCACGAGCGGCCACGGGCGGCCGTAGACATCTCAAGCGATACTATGTATTACAATTATGAAGATAAAGTTTAAAATCCTATCACACTGAAAGTGCTCGCCTCGCCGCTGCCATTCCGGTGTAGCGCGGCCCTTAGGCACATTAATTCGGTTATGAAAAATAAATAAAAAGTCTAAAATGTATAATAAGGGTTTTAAGGGCACACTTCACGATAGATAGGGAGGGGTTGGTGAAACCTGGCTTTAGACTTACAGTATAAGTACAATTTTAACAAAATCAGTCCAATTTAAAAATTACACAAAAACGGAGTCTGGCTTTTTAGTAGTTTTTTTTTTTTTTAATATATACTATCTTGTTAATTTTATATTTACACGGCTTTACATTTGACAAGGGGTCCATAAATATTTGGCCATCTTTGGAGCTTAGAAACTCTAACATAGTGGATTTCAGCGTAATCCTCGAATCATCCTCTACCATCGGGGTCGTTTGTGGTCTCTGTTAAATGTGTACCATTTATCTCAACATTGAAACTCCTTGTTGTCTATAGTTTCCTAGTATAGCAATACTGTATCTGCAAGTAAGGCGATTATGCTGCGGCAGTAGAATGTCCAATACGGAGGTCGAATATATTTTGATGATCGTCAATTTGAATTTAAGCACAATTAAATGCGTCCGCCCGAACGCGCGGTATGGCGGCTACACCGCACTGATGGCCTAAGATAGTTTATTATGAAATTTTAAAAAGCATTTTAAACGATATTTCATAAATTCTAGAGTCGGCGCTGACGGTCAGCGAGCGGTCAGCGCAATCGTAAAATCAGCATAATTTAGTTCTTAGGCTGCCTTCACTCTAGCGTTTGTCCAGCGTAGGCATTCGATGAACGTATGCGCAGCGCAGACGTCGCGAAAACGCGGCGATAGCGCCGCGTACTGATTGTTCCTGAAGAAATTGTGTAACGTCTGCGCCGCGCTAGCGCAGCGTTTAATTAATTCTGCAGAAGAAACGTAAACGACAGCGCGACGCACGCGCCCTGCGTATAGATTCATCGAACGCCTACGCTGGATAAACGCTAGTGTGAAGACAGCCTAAGACAATAAGATCAAGATCAAGCTGCGTTAAAGCAACAAAGTAGCAGAATTGGAACAGATTCTGCAGTTGAAATTCTAACAACTAGTGTCTTTTCTGATGCACGAAAATAGCATATTTGGAATTGATTCCGCTGTCGATTTCCACTTGTTTCCTATTCCTGAGAAAATTCCTTCTTATTCCTTTGCGTGAAACTCTTCTGTCGTTGAAGAGACGAAATTTCCTACTATTACAATACGATACAGCGGTTTAATATGGAAAGCCGCACACAGGAATAAATGTGGCGAATTGACAACTCATGTGACTAGGGTTGCCAGGCGTCCGGAATCCGGATAAAGCCGGGCACATTCAGACTTGTCCAGCCAAAATTAAAGGGAGTCCGGCAATTGTAGAACTTAGAATCTTTAATCTAATATATATAAATCTCCTGTCACGATGTTTGTCCGCGATGGATTCCTAAACTACTTAACCGATTTGAATGTTTCATTTTTTTTTTAAATGTGTGCTTTTTTCCAACTTGAGAGATAGGATAGCTTAGATCTTTAATTATAGTCGCAATTTTATTTTATTGCAAATTATTTGTCTATAAAGAGCGACCATTGTTTATGCGACGCGGGTCACGGGATAGCGATGGACGTTGCCATGGTGACATACTTATTAACCGACTTCCAAAAAACGAGGAGGTTATATATTCGGCTGTTTTTTTTTTTTGTCACTTATTCAATAAAATAATACGGGCGATATACTTTATATAATATGGCAAAGAAACGTTTGCCGGGACAGCTAGTTTTATTATAGAATCCTACAAATACTTATATTAATAAAATACTCAACGGTATAATTATACTATACTAAAAGGTTACATTCTAATTACTCGATAGCTTGGTTTATATCTTTTTGTACAAAATAATATGTCCGGTCAAGCTCAGTGCTTAGTCCGGTTTAGCGACCAGCTGCGTTACCACCAAAATTAATACGATTTTGATTTACGAGTCTGATCAGTTAGTTTCAAATCGAGCCACATCACGATCTTGCGCTAACATAGCTATCAGGAGTGGGAAAAGCTGTTAGACTAGAAGAGCCTGCGACGGCCAGACGTTCCTCAGTTTCGTAAAGCTGAAAGTTTACTTGTTTGTGACCTTTACAGAGGTAAGAACGACCAGAAACTATGGAGTTTCGGTCGCGGTTACTTTAGGAGGTATTCCAGTTCTGAAGGTCTACCTGACCTTCGAGAAAGTGTAAAGCTCAATTTCATAGCTTATATTCTTCGCGGTAAGTGGAGGTATCTCGTCTTCCAGTGCCGGACCTTTTTGACAGTTGCTTCCCACTGCCAGACACCCTTAAACTGAGGAAGGTCTGACCGTCGCAGGCTCTTGGTCCATGTTGAGATCGAATTAGTTCCAAATTGAGCCGCAGCACGATTTTGCGCTTGAATATAATATGTTGGAAGTCGCAAGCGCTGTGAGATCGAGCTGATTCGATTCTCGATTCAATTCTGATTCTGTCGGGACTCGGGAGTGAGGCAGCTGGCAACCCTACCCGTGTCGGACACTCGACGCGGATCGCTTATTGGAATTCCAGGACTCTGGTGTGATAACTGAATGTTATTTGATTTTATACAGGACTGGATTTATAATGTGGATTCGAACGGACGAATCCAGGGAGGGAAACTTTAATTCCCTATTTGAGGTGTCGATATGATGAAAGTACAAAATGGTATTTACATGAATTGTCTATTGTCAAACGCTTACTATATACTTGGTTGATGGTTCGACTTGGCCAAAACTCAGAAATTCACTACTTAGTTTTTCTTTTCAAGATAGAGCGTACCTACCTTCCTTTTGTAATTGGTAAGAACTTGACTTTAAGACTTTAAGAGCCTTCCAAAGCCTTATTATTTTCTATTACAATTTAACCGTCGCTCTTTTAACTTCTAAACATTTTCTAAAACAAATCTAAGCTTTCTTAGAATTGTTTATTAAATGTTTAGAAGTTTCTGGTTTGGAATCATCTCATTATTTTAAAGAAATTAAAATAATTATTATTGTCTACTTGAAAAAAACGTAATAACGTGGACGCGTTTGAGTTTTAGAATTTCTGTGATTGATCTTAGGCGATTTCTTTATATTCATTTTAAACCAAAATACTTTTAAACAATCTTGTAAATCAATCCGCTTTGATTTGACAAAATTCAATTTGAATCGTTAAGCTCGGGGCGACTGAGTGTTTACGTTAACTTTAACGGCAACACTAACTACGTCCCGTTAACGTACCGATAATTAGTGGATACGAGCGTTAATTTCGTTATTAATGACAAACACTGTACAATGTTTACCGGGTATATTAAATGCACCTAAAACATTATGTAAGTACACTGTAACGTCGTACGTCCTACGGATACTATATCAACTACATTAAACCATATTGATTTAAATCGGATCAGTAGTTTTAGGCGCTACGGTGAAACGAATAAAGCCTTTTTTAACGAAACTTATTTTATGAATGTTATTTTAATGTCATTTACGTCGATATTCGCACTGACAGACAATCAACCTGCTAATTTAGGAAGAGAGGGCCCTTAAACACGGATGACCCAACCTTCGACGCGTATAGATGATGATGATTGATGAGTGATTATGTTGGAGGTTGTGATGGTGATGTTAATGGTGGTGGTGTCCATCTGCGCTGTATCACATTTATCATAGATGATATTTATTTGAAGCGTTCGTTATGCTGGCTAATTGCTTCTCTTTCCTAGCTCTGAGCCATAAATTATACACAGCACGAGTTACAAGCGATCGCGATTTTGTAGTGCAGTCACAGATTGTTACATAGTTTTACTACTTCTATGTAAGGGGCACAGAATGTGTGTCATACAAATTTTACATGTTATACTAAGAAAATAAAATAATATTTTTTGTGTACGATTATGAATAATAAAAACTATTTCAATTTTCATACATGTGTTGCTGGTAAAAGTGTGGGATATATTTTTGCGCACACAAATTCACAATATTCAGCTAGCACCTACTCTTAATTTAGCTAGTACTATTAATTTATTGAAATTTCGTACGATTCTTTAAATACCGGCAAAAAGCATGGTTTCCACACGATAACCGAATTTTATCACAATGAAACTTAGTTGCGCTTTTAAACAAAAAATGAGACATTGCAAGTCACAAATTTTATAATTTTCAAAGCAAACGCCTACACAAGAGTTCGCAAGACTATTATAAATGTGAATAAAGCATATTTAATTGACTAACCGCAGTTTCTGGCAACACCTAATTAATAAAAAAGGCAAACTCTGAATCTTGAAAGCAGTTTTTGGCAGCACCTGGTTAATAAAAAATTGTAAATTAACGTTTTTTAATCCTGTTTACACCAAATCGCTTCCGCGTATCCCTCACACCGCACCCCCAGGATCTCGGGTTGCCGACGCCATTAGTTTTGTTTCTTGCGACTGCCGGCCGTCTCGGGATTACCTAATGAACCCGATACTGTCCCGGGATGGGGTGGGAGTGGGGGTCGGGAGTGGGGATTATTACAAATATTATGAATGTCTAATTACTCTACATTTAACTTTTTAATTTTACAGCTAATATATAGCTATAAATGAATATAGAGGTAGCGACATCGCTACTTTAATAGGTGCAGCAATTTTAGCGTATACAAACTTTCGCATTTGTATTATTAATATGGATAATTAAATATTTCAAGCCTTAACTAAACTATTAGGATCACATAAACACAATCCAACTATATCTTAAACAAGTAAGGATAAGTCATTTATAATGGACCCGAGGTATGGAGTTAAATATTCTTGGTAAGTCGGTCGGTCAGGCTGCATCCCTGTGGGTCCAACATGCAGTGCCAAAGCATACAGACGATGTTCATGTTTGATTTTACCTCTGAGGGCCCCTTCACTCCCTCCCCATGCAGTGTACAATGTACATACATTACTACATGAAGTCCACATCTCCGTTTCGCCAAAACTCGTTCACCGCGCGGGAACCGTAAATTTTCCGGGATAAAAATCCTATGTCCTTTTCCGGGACTCATAGTATCTCCATACCAAATTTCAGCAAAATTGGTTTTGCGGTTTAGGCGTGAAGAGGTAACAGATAGACAGACTTTCGCATATTTTATAATATTAGTATGGATTGTACTATACCCTAATTAGAGTTCACTGTAAACGCAGCGCTGAAAGACTTAGTTTTGACTTCTACGTTTCTAAGACGAATGACACAACTCTTGAAATTGCCCAAACAATTTGAAGATTTCAAGATGCTAAGTAATTAAAATGATCAATACAAAGAAATCAGAATGCAAATATTGAACTGACCAAATCACTTGAAGTGTTAATAACTTTACATTAAATTAATGAGCCACTTTCCAACCCTTATTTAAGCCTATGGATTTAAGTTTTAACTCATAGGTTTACATATTTAAACCTACGGGTTTAAACTTTAAACTTATGGGTTTAAATATTATCATAACTCATTTAACACTTCTATTTTACGTCGGAATTAAAATTAACTGATTATCGTAAAAAGTATTTGAAGACACTTGCAGTAACGGCCGCACTCGTTTGAATATTACTTAACTTTAGAAATTGACCGAAAATACATATTATTGTGGTTATGTCAAAATCCTTATTCAAAAATTAAATAATCACTACATCTAAGTACGACAATCTATACTAATATTATAAAGCGGAAGAGTTTGTTTGTTTGTTTGAACGCGCTAATCAATAAACGGGGGAAATAGGCTACTTGACCTATATTCAATTTCATTGAACAAATGCATATTTCTAGTAGAACTTGGCCTAGGAAACCGTATTTCACCCTTATCATCAAATAAAAGCTTATGATTGATAAATAAAGTCGATTTGAAAATATGATTTTATGAAAATAGGATTTGTACTGACGAAAACGCTTTTGCGGTACTTCCGATTTGCATGTGACGTCATCCTCATAGTAATTTAATATATTTTATTTATCGCGCTCGTTATATGTAAGTTTATTTGTACATAAATAATAAGAATAAGCCTAGAAAGATTTGTAAAATATATTTTCTTAAATAATTCACTTAAAACATCAGTTTTATATGTTATCTCCATTTATTGTAGACGGGAAATGAAATGGCCAAAACTTTTCTCCAAAAGTTTTCATCATTACAAATGATTTGTAATTTCTTATTTAAATCTTTTATAATTTTTGGGCACTTTTAGACTCGTACATTTAGCACATAAAAAAATGTTCAATAAAGAGAGTTTAAAATACATATCACGTCGGGGTCACCAATGTGGGATTAATGCGTAGAGGCCAAAGGAAGATCTTCCGACCGAGCGAAGTGGTATGCCCGGTCAGGCCGAAGCCCACGTGATACATTTCAGCTGTCGTATATATACCGACGCGCTCAGAAAACTTCGATAGCGCGATGCAGGAATGTTAGGCGAATTGTGGGTACCGCCACAAGCGTATGACGTCACACTATGGCGGACAGTGTTTTCGGCGCCATTTATAAGGCATATTTTTCAATAAACATTTCTATGGGTTTCTACTGTGTAAAATATTAAAATATTAGTTTTTTTTGTGAAAATGAATGATTAAGAAGCGATTAGCATGAAGAAAAAAAGTAGGTCAAGTAGCCTATTATTTGAAGGAGCTCATCTCACGAACTACTGGAGCAATTTTTATGTTATTTGGCACAGATAAGAAGCAGACCACGTGAAGGATCACAGGCTATTTTTTTATAATGTAGACTAATTTGTCTGTGAAATATCTAATTTACGCGGGCGAAGCCGCGAGGAACGTCTAGTAAGAGTATAATTTTTCGAGTGCTATAAAATATTATGTGCAAGATATTTTACGAGTATTCCATTTTGACAAAGTTTTGAGACGTTGGCTTACACCCAGCTTGAGATAAGGTGACGTTGGTTGATACTATAACGAGTTTTTGATGGCTGCACTATGTGACATACTGTTAAAATTATATGTTGTGATACATCACGGTTTTGTATACAAAACTAACGGTTCACGTAAGGGAAGTAAGGTTTAATATAAACGACTAAAGGAAACTAGCAACGATAGTGTCTTTTATATTACTCAACTATTACAAAGTAATACAAAAAATAAAATTTTTAGATGAAATTTAATCTACAAGGAGTAACAAACCATAGTGATAACTGGTAATACTTTAGGGTGCGTATGTTTATTATATAGAGTTCACTGTAAAAGTAGCAGCGCTGAGAGAGCGACTTAATTTTAACTTTCGTATGGCAAAATTCATCGCACTGGGGCGTTGCCCATACAATTCACAAAAAAAATGTCTTTCAGCGCTGCTACATTCACAGCAAACTCTACATAGAAGACCCATACACACCCTAAAGTATACCTATATAATATACCATAAAGTATCACTTAGTTTTGTTACACCCTGTGTTACGTTTACGAACTTCGAAGGTTTCCTGACATGAGTTTATCTATGCACTATGGTGGCCGCTCTATATTGACCAAACATAGCACGGTTGAATAGACTTCTGTTAAAACCTCAGAAACCGGCTCCTAAAGATTCTGAACCGGCTTTAGCCGATTAATCGGCTGTCACTTCGGCCAAAAACCTTTCTCTACCGGGGAGTATATAATTACCAACTACTATATTTCAGTATTCCTTAAAGTTTTGTGTTCAAGGTACAGCTAGAAAAATGAAAATTTTTGAAGGTTCACCACAAATTTGTCAGCGTGTACGGAGGTGATATGTTCCCAATTCCCATTCCTTTCGTTGATTGTCCTGAGATGTTGCCTTTTTTTAACCGACTTCCAAAAAACGAGGAGGTTATATGTTCGGCTGTGGATATTTTTTTTATATTTTAATTTTTTTTTTTGTATGTTCAACGATTACTCCGCCGTTTGTGAACCGATTTTCGAAATTTTTGTTTTTTTGTATTAAGTTTCACTCCAATTTGGTACCATGTTCACAAAAATGGTGACCTGATGATGGGATCCATGAGTAATCGAGGGAACTCCTCGAAATTTATATGGAAACATATGGTGATTTTGATTTTATGATAAGCATCCTAAGCATATGCTACCAAAATGCAAGATTTTGCACCGAGGTATACTATGGTTCCGAAGATACTAAGAGAACTCCGGATTCCTTATAGATACAAGTTTGGGAGTTTAGGCGCTGTTTTAAGAACTGAAAGCATATGCTACTATGCAAATTACATTCATCATCATCATCATCATCATTATCACCATCATTACCAAGTCAGGGTCACCAATGTCACCAAATTCAACCTTATCTCCAGAGCATAAGGCACACATTTGACATTACTTCTGAGAAGTTAAAGTTGCTTCGATCATGTAACATTCTGTCTCACTTCACCGAGATATTCTGGAAAACAACCTAATTTCAACCTTTTGCATTGCATTTACCATTCATAGTACAATGACTGTCGTCTCGCATATCTGCCAAGCAGGCGCTGCGCTGACGGCCAACGGAGTAATGCTCGTCGGGACCCGTGTATCCGCCAGCTGCAGGAGTCAGGAACATCGCAGTGTTTTAGTGGGTAGGGCCGCGGCACTCACCATCTTTGCCGCGGCGAGCCCCACATATCCGCAGCGGGAGTCCCCATCCCCTGCGTTGAATGCGTTACAGCATTTCACTGCGTAAAAAAAAAAAAAAAAAAAAAAAAAAAAAAAAAAAAAAAAAAAAAAAAAAGGGCTGTCAAGCGAGCGGCGCGGCGGCGCGGGCCGGGTACCGTACTATACAGTGCGACTTGCGAGGCGTGTGCGACAAGTCGAGCGAGCACCCTATTGAAACTAGTCCGGTGACCGGCTACTTAGCACGTCACACGTGTTCACTTCGATTTTTTTTAAATGTATTGTTTAAAATTATCTGCAGGCTGCAGCTGATATTATATTTTGTAAGTGTGACTGTAATAAGATACCTACGTAGAATAATATACATGTGTATTATTCTACGTATAGTACGCAATGGCTTACTAGGTAACTAAAAAGAGTGAAATTATTATTTTTAACAAAAAATTAAAACCGACTTCCAAGGTAAAAACAATAATAGCATCCTTATAATATGAACTAAAAAGTATTAAATAATAATTATTCCTATCTAATAATGCCTTTTTCCGAATTCGGCTAAAACTCAACTATTTCTGTACTCAATCTTCATCATTTTGAAGTCGGTGCCAGTTCCAAAAGTTTCAAATATTCTGTCAGAGAACTGAAGATTCATCTGGTACCGACTTCAAAATGATGAAGATTGAGTACAGAAATAGTTGAGTTTTAGCCGAATTCGGAAAAAGGCACTATTAGATAGGAATAATTATTTAATACTTTTTAGTTCATATTATAAGGATGCTATCCGTTTTTACCTTGGAAGTCGGTTTTAATTTTTTGTTAAAAATAATAATTGGTTCTTATAAACTAGGATTATGTAGGTAAGTAAATGACATTTCTTATGGCACACCAACTATAACTGGCCACGGTACACCACCTTTTGCGGAACACTGGTATAGCTTGTCTTAAAAGAGTAGACGCTGTACACAATTTTCAAATCACATAAAAATATAAAAACCATAAATCGGTATCAAAATATGCAGAGGCTAATATTTAAAGCGTATAAGCGTTTTCTGTGGAAATACAAAGAGAAAAAACACCTTTTGATCGTGATTACGTTTAGAAAATTTTGTACTGCGTCTACTCTTTCGTGACAATGTAAAATAAAAATAAAATATCTTTATATTCATAATGGGTATCATGATACTCTTTTTGAAAGTCGAACGAAGAAACTACGTTGCCTACCACCGGTTCGGGAACTACCCCGCCGAGAAGAACCGGCGTAAGAAACTCGCACGGGGCCATCTTTTACTAAAAGAATGGAAAATTGCAATGTTATGGCTTACAGCCATGTAACAAAAATAAAAGAAAAGTAACCTGGAGCCACCCTATTCCCAAGGTGTGCTGTCCTCGATGAAATCATTGACTTTATAATACGCTTTAGCACACAAACGTTCTTTAACTGCTTTTTAAAATTTGTTTAAAGGTAGATTTAGAACATTTTCTGGGATTTTAATGTATAGGCGTATACATTGGCCTTTAAAGGATTTGCTTACTTTGGCTAGTCTGAACATTGGTACGAGGGCTGCTATTTATGTATCCGGAATTAAAAAAAGAAACAAACATATATCATTTAATATGGTTTTATTGCTTTTCAAAATATTCGCCGCGATGATCGACACACTTTTGCATACGCTGGAACCAATTTTCATAGCACTTTTTCCATTCTGATTGAGGTATCTCCAAAACGTGCATTTTGAACGCATCAACAGCCTCTTCGCGGCTCGAAAAACGTTGACCACGTAATTTGTTCTTCGCGTATGGAAATAAAAAGAAATCGTTAGGTGCCAAATCAGGGTTGTTCGGCGGATGACCAGTCAATTCGATCTTTTGACCCTCCAAAAACTGAGTTGTTTCAGCTGAGGTGTGACAGCTAGCATTGTCGTGATGTAATATGATTCTGCGTTGTCGGTTGTCCTTTCTTATTTCTTCAAAGACTTCTTGTAAACAAATGGTCGTATACCATTCAGAATTAACCGTTTTACGATTCTCTAATAGCACTGTAGCCACATGTCCATTAATTCCAAAAAAACAGGCGACCATTTGCTTCAAAGTACTTTTTGCACGAGTAACTTTTGTTGGTTTCGGCTCATCTTGGAACACCCACACCGTTGACTGTTGTTTAGTTTCGGGGTCATATGCATAGATCCAAGATTCATCACCTGTGTAGATATTATAAACGGCTTTTGACGTACCACGGTTGTATTTTTTTATCATTTTTTTGCACCAATCGACACGAGCCCGTTTTTGATCGATTGTCAAGTTGTGCGGAATCCAACGCGAACATATTTTTTTACAGCCAAATGTTCGTGTAATATCTTATGTGTGCTCGTCATACTTATGCCTAAGGACGCCTCTATCTCGCGATATGTAACATGACGATCACGCATTATTAGTTCCCGCACAGCATCTATATTTTGTGGGACAACAGCTGTTTTTGGGCGACCTTCTTTATTTTCATCCGTGAGCATAGACCGCCCACGATTAAACTCACTGTACCAGTGATAAACAGTGGTTTTTGATGGTGCTTCATCTCCAAAAGTTGCGGTGAGTTGAATAAAGCACTGTTGTTGATTTAGCCCACGCCAAAAATCGTAGTAAATCATTGCACGAAAATGTTCACGCGTTAAATCCATGGCAAATGAAGACACGCAATTTTCAAAATGACGCCACAATGGAAAAATAATTGACAGTCACATGAAACAAAATGTATTCTTCAACCAAAGAGTTCTATTTTCAAATGTTGTAATTACTTTTTAAATATTGGTCTTGTAAGTGGCCAGTTCCGGATACATAAATAGCAGCCCTCGTATTGCCAACTTGTCCTTATTTCTAGTATTTAAATTATGATTATCACTTTTCTTTTTGAAAATATTTATGTTCTTTCTAACATATAAGAGATTTTCCAAAATGTATTGAGATGCGACGGTCAGAATTCTTATTTCTTTAAATTTTTGTCTTAGAGATTCAAAAGACGACATCTTATAAATAGAACGAATAGCTCGCTTCTGCAGCACAAATATTGTATTAATGTCCGCTGCGTTTCCCCACAAGAGGATGCCGTAAGACATTATGCTATGAAAGTAGCTAAAATAAACTAATCGCGCGGTCTCTACATCAGTGATTTCACGAATTTTTTTAACAGCATATGCTGCAGAACTAAGCTTATCTGCCAGTTTTGCAATATGTGGACCCCATTGTAACTTACAATCCAGCGTTATGCCCAGGAATACAGTGGTGTCTACTAAATTCATTTTCTCATCATTTAATAGTACATTGGTTTGTACTTGCCTAACATTTGGCAAGATAAATTTTAAACATTTTGTTTTATTAGAGTTCAAAAGTAAATTATTAGCATTAAACGAATGTACTATTTTTGAGAGAGCACTATTTACCTCGTCATAATTAAATTGTCGCCTGTTCACATTAAAAATTAGTGAAGTGTCATCAGCAAAAAGTACTATCTCATGCTTATCTTTAACAAGATAAGGTAAATCATTTATATAGATGAGAAAAATAAAAGGGCCTAAAATGGACCCTTGTGGCACACCTAGTTTAATTTTGGTTCCATTAGACCTTATGGAGTTAACTTCCACCCTCTGCGTTCTATTTGTAAGGTAAGATTTTAGAAGTTCAAGTGCCATGCCCCTTATACCATAATGGTGTAGTTTTCTTATTAGAGTATCATACTCCACACAGTCATATGCTTTAGAGAGATCGCAGAAAATACCAAGTGCATCCTGCGACCCCTCTCAAGCTTCAAAAATACTACACAGAAGACTAATGCCTGCATGTGTTGTAGACCGACCTTTAGTAAAACCAAATTGATTATTATGTAATAAATTATTTGAGTTAAAGTGAGCAAGTAATTGATTTAAAATTATTTTTTCAAAGATTTTACTTAAAGTCGGCAATATGGATATTGGTCTATAGTTGGCTGGGTCTGATTTCTTCCCAGCTTTAAATAGAGACATCACCTTGCTGTGCTTCATTAAGTCTGGGAACACACCACTTTTAATACAATCATTAAAAACTAAAGCTAGGTAAGGGGCAATGATGTCAATTACTGATTTTATAATTTTTGTGGACATACCCCAGAGATCAGTGGTACTTTTAATATTGATTGATTTGAAAGTCTTGATAATATCTCTGGAGTCAATATCTTTAAAAATAAAATTGACATCACATTCCTTGACATGTTCTCTAAGTATTTTTTCTGCAACTGTAGGCGATGAATTTAAGTTCTTTGTAGTTGAGATTGGAATGTCTGCAAAAAATTTCTCAAAGATTGTCGCAACCTCAAGATCAGAATTGATTTTTTTATCATTAATTAAAAGTTCAAATTTAGAGTTACGACAGATGACTTTTCCAGTCTCATCCGCAATTATTTTCCAGGTGGTTTTCACTTTATTTTTAGAGTCTCTAATTTTCTCTTTAATGTGAAGTGCCTTCGCTGCTTGACAGGCCTTTTTAAAAGTTTTCGAGTATTTCTTGACGTACAATTTAAAAGCTTCACTCCGGTATATAGTTTTCTCGTTACTTATACAAATCATATAATTTTTGTCTACTTACAATAATACCTGTAGTTGCCCATTTTTTGAAATTATTTCTTTTATTATTCAAGCTGACCGTTTTAGAAGTAAATACAGCGTTATATTGCTGTTTTACTCTATTGAACATATTGTTAAACGCTTTATCTGGATCATTTGATACATTCAAGTTCTCAAAACTTGATAATAATTTACTTCAAAACTTCTCAGTACGTTTTGTATTTATAGGTATATATTCAATTTTTTCTTTAAAATTATTATCACAATTTATATTAAATGAAGCTAACTGTCCACAGTGATCACAGCTTAATACATTAATTATTTCCTTTCTATAGGGAGTTATGTTGGTGAAAATATTATCTATGCAAGTCGCAGTTGTATCACAAATCCTTGTCGGCTCGTTGAATAAATTAATAAGGTTATACGATTTGAACAATGATGTGAATCTAACTGCAGTGGTGGAGTTTAAGTCTAGTAAATTAATATTGAAATCACCACATACTATAATCTTTTTGTTAGATGCACACACTTTTGTTAACACTTGCTCCATTATTTGTTCAAAAGAATCATATAAGCCGGATGGAGGTCTGTATACGCTTACAATAATAAGGTGGCTCAGCTCGATACAGGCTAACTCAGTAATTCGTTCAGTTGACAGTCTAACAATATCCTTACGTTCTTTAAATTTAAGTTTTTTTTTTAATCAATATTAAGGAGCCACCTCTAATAGCATTCTCTCGACTGAACGAACTTGCAAGCTGGTGATCAGAATAATTAAATATGTAGTCGACCTCCAACTAGGAGGGACGACGATCTCTGTTTAGTTGCGGGTCCATGTTGGATGCGAGTAGCAGGAGATCGGTCATCTTGGCGTTCATTGAGAGAGGCCTATGTCCAGCAGTGGACGAATATAGGCTGATATGATGAATGATATAAATCTACTCTTTCTTGGCAGATGACAGATTCCGCAAATAGTCATCAATAGGGCCCGGATTTATATGTAAATACATATTTTTGTTTTGCGTGATTTTCGGCCTAGAATGTGTTTTTTACACGAATTATCATGCTTAAACTGTGAAAAACCAAGTTTTATTTTCCATATTTTTCCATATTTTAGGGTTTTTCAAAGATAAGTCCATATTTTGCAAGAGAATGTGACAGTCATCCATATTTTCACAAAAATACAAAAAAAAATACGTTCCCGCCACCATGCAGCTGCGTATTTCGTTCCTTTCGCGCTTTATCGTCGTATTTACTGTTTCCAAAGAAGATTATTCCTTCAGGATTCATGCCCCATAAGAGCACCGGTGATAGCGACAACAATAGAATACAGTAGCATTTCCAAGAATCCGCGATCGAAGGATTAATAAAGAAATAGAAAATAAAGTTTCAGATGCAAAAGGTCCTATTGCTGACATGGCTAAACAAAAACTGAAGTATGTTTCGGTCTTCGGGTAAAATAAAGGATTTAAGTACGTAATACACAAAGAAAAACAAAATTCTGTGCTGAGTATTAGGGTTCCGTACCCAAAGGGTAAAAACTGGACCCTGTTACTAAGACTTCGATGTCTGTCTGTCCGTCTGTCTGTTACTAGGCTGTATCTCAAGAACGGCTATAGCTATACTTCTGAAATTTTCACATAATGTGTATATCTATTGCCGCTATAACAACAAATACTAAAAACAAAATAAAATCAATAATTAAGGGTGACTCCCATACAACAAACGTAATTTTTTTGCTATTTTTCGCTCGATATCAATTGATATCACTTGAAATTTTTACAAAATCCTTAATTATGTTTGTACTTTAATAATTGATAAAAAAAATTAAAATAAAATAAATATTTAAGGGTTACCTACACTAAAACAATGTTAAATTATTGTAATTTTATACTATTTTATTATATATTTTCCCATATTTCTGTTTTTTAGTCCATATTTTTCATTTTTTTCGATTTTTTAGTCCATATTTTAAGTACCTATTTTGGATTTTTTAATACATATTTTTCCGGGCCCTAGTCATCAATATTCCCCGGTAATGTATGTCAAGGGGTGTCTGCATGATTTCGGAGTCTGGCCGCCCGCCAAAGTACCCTGGCCGTTTTAAAATCCCCCATTAGGCCACACTCTACACGCCGAACCGCAAATTTACGATTTTTCCACGACTTAAAGTTTTCAAATCCACAGTGAAGTGGCTAATAAGATTTATAAAATACTAGCTTTTGCCTGCGGCTTCGTCCGCGTGGAATTCTGAGAACGACATTAGTGCATAAAAGTTCGTTTATCGCACGAAAACCGTTAATTTTTCGTATTTCACAGGACTCTTAAAGTGTTTCCATAACAATGAAAATCTGTGAAAAGTAACCGAAAAGCTACCAGATTTGTAATACCCCTGATTCCAAAGTATTTTATGTTTGCAGTGAAACATCAGCTGAAATGGTAAAATCACTCAAAAAAACCATTTTGAGATTTATTTGTTGACTCGCTGCAACCTTCACACTAATCCATACTTCCATACTAATATTATAAATGCGAAAGTGTTTCTGTCTGTCTATCTGTCTGTTACCTCTTCACGCCCAAACCGCTGAACCGATTTTGCTGAAATTTGGTATGGAGATACTATGAGTCCCGGGAAAGGACATACTTTTTATCCCGGAAAAATTAAGGTGGCGCAACTTGCGCCAAACCTTGGTTGCAACGGAGTTGCGGGCGTCATCTAGTAATAAATAATTTAAATCTATACTTACCACATAGATTTATTTCTGTGATCTATAATTAGTATAGGTTCAATGTTTTATTTACAACTTTACAAACATCCGCCTACTTTTCAACGTATACAAACAAGGACAATACATTAACGTTTATTAGCAAATAAATAATTACTAATTAGCTGCATCCACCTTATTTATTTGTTAAAGGAATGTACCTACTGTAATGATGAGCTAAGTAATAAACCATATTTTTAAGTTATAGGGTAATACTAATAAATATTCCCAAACCGTATATTATGTAGATTTACTATGTTTTTGGCCTGCTCCGAAAATATAAAAGCCAACAGTAGTACTGACAAGGTATCATTTCAGTTTGAATATTTGGAATTTAAATATTTACCATCCAAAAATGGGTAAGTTACCATTTCTAATAACATTTGATTTTTTTATATTAATTTGATTAGACTCCGAAGTATTTTGATCGATTTATGGTTTCAAAATATTTTGAAGTTACAGCATTGTAAACTTTATTTTAAAAGATTAATAATTTTTTTCTCACTTTTTTGGTAAAGAAAGTGGGCCCCGTGCGAGTTTCTTACGCCGGTTCTTCTCGCCGGGCTAGTTCCCGAACCGGTGGTAGGCATCACGTAGACTTTCAGAAAATATTTGCAAAAATTTATTCCGAATAAAAAAATTTTGAGTTTGATTTGAGTTGAGTTAAAAATAATAATAGCATTTAAACGAAAGTTTTCAGCGGTCAACGGTCCATGGGCCGCAGCAATTTTTTACCATCAAGCATCTGGTGCTCCAGCGCCTCGTTTCCTGGATTGTTTTCCTAAAAAAACTGCGAAAAACTGTTTTCCTAAAAAAAAAACGCGCGTTTGGGCGGGCGCATATAAATCTAGGCTATGAGTTGACGCTGACAAGGTCGCGAGTAACAGCTAGTCCCTGGTAAAAGTAAGACCTTTGCATCCATTGTTGATGATTTATACAATTAATTCAGAGTGAAGTAACCACCCTTCAAATACTGTAGTGCCTGAACAAGATTTTTAAATGTCCGTAAGGTTACGTAAGCACATAATTACGCACTACGACATTCTCGCAACATAGTCGGCCTAGTCCAGAGGAATGAACAGGTCAATAAGTCTGGGACCAACCATATTGTGCGAGTTTCCTCGCGATGTTTTCCTTCACCGTACGAGAGTCCGTACATATTATGTACTAGCTGTCCCGGCAAACGTTGTTTTGCCATTTAAAGTATTTCTACTTCATCAGCTGTTGATACAAAATCTTACTCCCTCTTTTGTCCCCTAAGAGGGGTGGGTGGAAAAATTTTATACACCAGATGTTAAGTTGGAAAAGCAGTTAATAATATGAAGTAAGTCCATTAAAGAAAAAAGTTTGATATAAAATCTGACCCCCCTCTTTGGTCCCCTTAGAGGGATGGGGGGGGGGTAATTTTTATACACCAGATGTTGAGTTGGAAGAAGGCAAATATATCTGCGAAAACCGTATGCAAATCGGATCAGTAGTTTTCGTGTTAAAGCAAAAAGTCTTATACAAAATCTGACCCCCTCTTTCGTCCCTTTAGAGGGGTGGGGAGAAATTTTTTATACACCAGATGTTAAGTTGGAAGAAGACAAAATATATATCTGCGAAAACCGTATTCAAATCGGATCAGTAGTTTTCGTGTTAAAGCAAAAGTCTTATACAAAATCTGACCCCCTCTTTCGTACCTTTAGAGGGGTGGGGTAATTTTTTTTATACGCCAGATGTTAAGTTGGAAGCAGACAAATATATCTGCGAAACCCCATTCAAATCGGATCAGTAGTTTTCTTGTGATGGTGGAAGAAACATACAGACATACAGACAGACAGACAGACATAAAAAACTGACCACATTTTTGGCTTCTATAGCGATGTAGTGACACCCTCCGCTTATTATTTTTTGAATATCTTTTATGTACAGAATCTTCTTTTCTACAGTTTTATTATATGTATAGATGAGATCTGAAAATGTCTCATTGGTACACGCCTCCACCTGGGATCTAACCTGCACCCTTTCGAGTGCTAACCAAAGGCCTACTAAACTAGGTCACGTCCCTAATAAAATTGCCACTTTTTGGAACGAAGTTCCTTATCGCGCATTGCGAAAGGGGGCTAGACGGAAAAAATTGAGACCAAAAGTTGTAACGACACTTTTTGCTATAGTTGTAAGCCGTGCGCGTGTTTCTGTCTGTCTCTCTCTCATAGAAAGCAACTTCGTTCCATCTGGGTGTCCCTTGGGCTTTGACACCTCTCAAGTTTTTAATTCGACTTAGCAGGTATGAGAATTCTTGTGCTGTTGGCTATCTGCGCTCTGGCTGCTGGCTACACTGACATCGATGATAGCCTGAACGTGGAAGATCTGGTGAAGGACGTGCCCACTCTGCGAGGGAACCTCAACTGCTTCCTCGATAAAGGACCCTGCACTAAGCAGAACTTGGGCTACAAGGGTAAGTGGACATAGCTTTGTTTATAAAGATTGTAAAGGGGTTCACAATGGCCCATCATGGCCCACTACAAGCCATCGCCATATTCATCTAGATGGTGTATGCTTAACGTGACCATACGTCCCACTTTGGGCGGGACAGTCCCGCTTTCAGGCAGTCTGTCCCGCTGTCCCCCACGAGGCCGAAATTGTCCCGCTTTTGCAAACCGACCAAACGACAATAATTAAAAAGTATTTTTATGTTTGAAATGCCTGGAAGTGATGCATACAAACAACAAACGTAATTATTCTGCCATATTTTGCTCGATATCAATAACTAAACGTTCCGCGGAGCTTCGCCCGCGTAAATTAGAAATTTCACCGACATTAATTAGCCCACAAAATAGCCTATGATCCTTCACGTGGTCTACTTTTTATCTGTACTAAATGACATAGAAATTGCTCCAGTAGTTAGTGAGAATTTTTTCCTTTGTTTCTTCGCTCCTATTAGTCTTGGTGTGATAAAATATAGCCTATAGCCTTCATCGATAAATGAGCTATCTAACACTGAAGGAATTTTTCACATTGGACCAGTAGGTACTTTCTGAGATTAGCACTTTGAAATACATATTAGGGGGGGATACTGTATTTGTCCCGCTCTGACAAAAAAATTAAATGGTCACGTTATGTATGCTAGCGGACGATTTCCAGACGTGGCGCACACGGCACAATGGCGTGGCCTGCAGTGGGCCATCGTTGGCCATTGTGTACAGTGTACAGTGTACTGGCTACGAAGTGGTGTACGACGTGCCTACTTCATATTATAATATAAGATGTGATGTGTGTAGTGTCTGACAGATCCGATTTGATCTCCAGGTTATTATGTCACCAAGCACTAAGCTATCCTGTCTACTATCATGTACCTATGTCCTATAGTCTATTTGTTTGTAACCTCTTCAAGCCTAAACGACTACACTAATTTTAAAGAAATTTGGTATATAAATACTTTGAATCCCGGCAAAGGACATAGGATACTTTTTATCCCGGAAAAATGTATGGTTTTCGCACGATAAGCGATAACTGCGCTACGGAGTTGCAGACGTAGGTCTAGTGCTGGTTTTAGCACTACCAGTGCCCTGGACGAGATGTCTTCAGCGCCCAGGCCCCAGGGTGCTGGTATTGTCTGTGCCGACCGTTTTTATTCGCTCTCGGCGTCCCTTTTTCTCCGGCGCCCTGTGCGGTTGCCCAGCGTAGCCCCCCCTTAAGGCTGCGTTTCCACCAGAAGGTTGCGGTTGTGTTGCGAGGAATATGTTTTTGAGATACAATAGCATCACCGCGCTGAGCGATGTCATGGCAAGGTCACGTCAATGAATCTATTGGTTTTAAAAAACACATCCCTCGCAACACATCTCTGGTGGAAATGCAGCCTAACGCAGTACTGCGTGAGGCTATGTGGTCACTGACTGCGTAGGTCGATATAGTAGCTTTTTAAGATCAGCTATTACATCTTATTCCACCTTCTCCAGCTCACTTCATGGAGGTAATCGACGACGGTTGCCGGGAGTGCAACGACCGGGAGCGCCACATGTTCAGAGTATTCCTCAAGGGACTGCGCGACAACCTGCCCGCCGAATACAAGGCGTTCCGCGAGAAGTATGATCCTGACAACAAGCATTTTGATGCTGCTGCGGCTGCTGTACAGAGCTACTAAGCTGGAGTAGGGGGAGCAATGCGGGACTGTATCTTGTGTGAGTAAGGCAACAGATGGGAATTGTACTATCAGGGGAGTTGATTCAGGCAGATGGCTGATATATCATCGAAGAAATTCGATGGTCATGTTATGTCAAATCAATGTAAGTCGTGATCTGACAGCTGGGTTTGACGTTTGACATAACGCCACCAACTTACGTAGGTCCACCACCTGCCTATAAATCAACTTCTCTGATAGTACTATCATGGAAGTTGATTCAGGCAGATGGGGAATCTACGTTATTTAGACGGCTGCCCCGTATACGAAATCTGCAGCCCCCTACGACGCTGCCGCCCCTCTTGGATGCTACCTCCCCTTACCACCCTCAGGGATGATTTCAAGTTTAAGGCTGGTATAAATAGTCAGTACTCAAGATGCATCTCGGTCTCAAGACACGGTTCAGGCTCTGTAATTGGTTGGCTGTCAAAATTTGGACCAATCACAGAGCCGAACCGCGTCTTGAGACCGGGCCGCATCTTAAGTACTGACTATTTATACCAGCCTAAGTTAGTCGTGATTTTTTCGCTGAGCTTTTGGGGTAACCAGCCAAATAAAGTAAGTCCGTCAAATGCCTATGAAACAATGACACTGATAGTACAATTATTGTCTGACAGTTTCTTTAGTTACTATTGTACAATTTTCGCCTGTTGCTTTGCTGTCGCAAAATGACCCTGCCGTCGTCACTGTTCAAAGACACGAGTCAAGCGACCTGTTTTTCATTTTTTAAATTTATATTAGGTCTAGTATTTAGTTGCCGTAGGCAGAAATCTGGTTTAAAACGTTATACCAGCAGTGACTTTATAAGTTTTAATTTATCCAGAAGTTTTGTCGCCCAGTAAAGAAACTTACGGATGAGCTATTTCAACGACTATAGGACTGCCTACGGGATGTATGGGATTTTTGTTAGTTATTATCAGAGCATAAAAAATTATGAAATAAACAAAGTTTTATTTTAATAAGGTTTTTTTTCTTTTCCAATTATTTTAAGTTTGTGTAAAAAAATATGTCTAAAATTTTCTATAAGACGTGATTTATATTTGATCCTATAGCAGCAATGTAGAACGCATTTTTTTTCTTTGGAACCAGGCCCCTTAGAGACAGTTTAAAGTTATTATTACTTATTTTTATAAATCGATATCTGCAACGCCATCTGTGGGGTATAGTTTAAAGCTCGCCAAGATAGCTTCAAACTAAACGACATAGATGGCGCAGCGGATAACAATTGACAAAATACTATACCATTCGTGATAGAAAGAGAACTATCTCGTATCAGGATAAGAGCGTGAATAGCAATATTTAAGTTTGAATTATTTAAATTAATACCCTAGGTCGGAGACCGTCCAGTTTATTTTTTTTATAAATCGATATCTGCAACGCCATCTGTGAGGTATAGTTTAAAGCTCGCCAAGATAGCTTAAAACTATACTACATAGATGGCGCTGCGGATAACAATTTATGAGGCGATAACTGCAGCAGCCCAGACAGCGGCATCTGCTCTACCAGCAGAACCATCCGCGCGGCTTCTGCCGCTTTCTCCGGGAGAGCGGTCCGGGGCTCCGGGCGCTCTTCTACCGGAAGAGCTCGTGCGATATTGCGAGGGACGGATTTCCCAATCCATTGCCCGAGCCCTATTATGTCGGGAGTAGCCGCTCATGTTGAGCGCGTCTTCGTCCTCCGCGTCTTCTCCTTATCGGGTCAGCTGCTTCATCGGCTTCCCGATTTCTCTCATGATATGGCAATGAAATTGCTGTACTTGTGCTATTATATTTTATTCCGTGGTCAAAGTTAAATAAATGATGAGTTGTCCATTGGTCCGTGAAGTGTGAATTTTGCCGCCCCCTGAATTTGCCGCCCGGGGCATGGGCCCCGGCTTGCCCCCCCCTAGATCCGGGGCTGTTAAGCTACACTTGTTTTTTTCTCTTCTGACAAATTGTACCATGCGTGAGACAAATCAAAAGACTATCTCGTATATCAGGATAAGAGCGTGATGGCAATATTAAGGGTTTGAAAGAGACAATTTCTACGTCCTTTTTGACCGGGCAACCATGCCTGAAAGTGGAAACATAAAATATGCAGAATTGCAGAAACTTTAGAGTCCTTGAAAAGACCCATAGGATAGTTTTATCCTCATAAAGTGTACGGTTTCCGTGCGATGTACTATTCTATATTCTATACAAGTGCAGGAAATATCTGTAATTAAAAACATGATTATACTTTCAAAATTTATTACAGAATCTTATACAATATTATTCGTTCTGAAATATACACTATGGAAGTTGTTCTCGTAAGATCTATGTGTGCACTATGATTTTATAATATTGTGTGTGTTTGACGTCATTTGCTTACAGTCTGATAAAATAATACATAAATAAAGTAAGATAAGCCTTCCATACAATTTTTTAGTCCTACTTGCACGGAACTAAATAAATATTACATGTATCTTTTTTAAATGCGAAGAATGATAAAGAAACTTAATTCAGGATTAACTTAACTTGCACATGACGGCAAATGGGCCTATAGTACTAAAGAAAGAAGGTAAGTAAACGTTTAAATTATTATGCCTTGTCATTCTTTTAAAATATGCGATATTATTTCGTATTCGATGTTAAAATTGCCAGCACGGTACGGGAGATTTTAAATCCCTTTTGGTGCATATTTTGTTACAATTTTAATAGGCAAGTAATCTGTAAGAAATCAAACAGCAGTATATAATTTCATGTGCGAATAAGGGTCTATACAGACGGACCGCATTTCAACTGCAATCCAACCGCAAATTGCAGTTCAAGTGCAGTTTGAATGCAGTTGACACGACTGCAATAGAATTGCAAACCAAACGCGCAGTCGGATTGCAGTTCAGTTGCAGTTGGCGTGCAGTCGTGTGAACTGTTTGGTTTGCAGTTCTATTGCAGTCGTATTGCAGTCGTGTCAACTGCATTCAAACTGCACTTGAACTGCAATTTGCGGTTGGATTGCAGTTGAAATGTGGTCCGTCTGTATAGACCCTAACAGACATATTATGACGTAGTGATGAGTACAGAAACGGAACAATACTAATATTACCGTTAAAAAAAATCATGAAAACTCCAAAAAACGCCAAGCACACATTTCTGGCTTATGTTTAAAGCTGGTTATAGGAAATTTTATCACATACATACGATAGGTTTTCTGTTTAGAGTCTTTGAATCTTGAAACTGAAAATATTCCTCTACTAAAAAATATTTACGCAGTGTACAGGGTATTTCAAATAAGGTGACTCAGGGTTTCATTCTGAACAACTTTTGTTCTACGACTTTTGGAAATTCGCTAAAAAAAATTGATAAAAACTTTGTTGGTCACGTGACTTTTTAGTAGCAACGTTTTTTTTTCAAATTTCCAAAAGTCGTAGAAGAAAAGTTGTTCAGAATAACCCCCTGTTACCCCTTTTAGGCTTATAGTATACCTTATTTCAAACTCCCTGTATATTGTATAACTATTCAAGGTTCGCTACCTTTATCTGCTGTGTGAGTTTTATAATCTGACAGACACGTACAAGGAGACCTTGTTTGTTATTGATGGCTGTGTAAATATTTTTTTAGTACACAGAATAATACATAATATTATTAATTCCTGAGATTTTCTTGAATGAATATACTCCCGAACATAAGCAACTTTTTCTATGAAAGTACCTTTTCTAATGGCAAAAAAACAGATGTTTCAGCCAACATTTTCTGGTAAAAGTTGCAATTTAGGAGTATTATTAATTCAACAAAACTTCCGAACAGTACAATTGTAGTATTATTTAATCATAAGTATTTTTATTTTTTAACCCCTAAGATTTTAACTGTTTACACTATTGCATAGAGTGATTATATCTATAGATAATTCGCTTTAAGTTTGTAGTAAGTCGTTGCAAAATATCAAAATTCCGTACCGACATAATGGTTGAACTAATTTGCGATTAAGGCCGAACGCATACATATATTTTTTCCGATTCCGGGATTCGTTTTCCGTATTCAGAAATCCGAATGCCTGCAATCAGTAGAAAATACATTTAACTGCCACACACGTTCGTTTTTCTCCATACGGAACAAATTCCGCACGTACGTTTCAAGTGCAAGCCGGTACGTTCGCGCGTAAAAATACAAACATTTGCTAGTCTCACAGAATTCCGAATACGAATTCAGTAATCGAATACGGAAAACGTGCGTTTACGGCCAGCCTGACACAACCTTGGCGTCACTGGCCACAGCATATTCACTCCAAACTTAACGTGAATGTAGTTCATATTGTAAAGAAAAGTTTTAAACTTTTTATAATATAAGTATTATTTTTGTATACGATAGCGATCGGCGATCGAGTTATCTCGATAACGTTATATAACTTCCATTTTAAATATGAAATGTCAAAATTACAGATTACTTTTGCAACATAATGTTGCACCGTAAGGCTGCGATTCCACTGAAGCGGAGCGGAGCTTAGCGGTCATTCCGCTGGAATAGCACGATTGGTCAATTCGGGCACCGCTAAGCTCCGCTCCGCGCCGCTTCAGTGGAAACACGGCCTAAAAGTGAGCAGTGGCTTTACGATCTTTGCAGCGAGTAACCGCGACCGACAAAAGACAAAATAAAACTTGATGATGACATAGGCTAGGTTTAGGCCCATGTCACAAAGTGGCATTTTATTTGAATTTTTGTCGGTCGCGGTTACTCGCGGCAATAATCGGAACGGTACCTTAATGCGTTGCACTACGCTGCATTTTATGCATATCATTACGCGTCGCGTCGCATATTGTTTTGGTGTGAACTGACCATATTTTTTATAGAAAAAATCCTAAAACAATTTCATAATGTACATGTAGCGTTTATTAACAAACAAAACGTTGTTATGTTTACAAAAAGCATCGAAAACGATAAAATAGTAATATTTTACAATTTCATCTTTTTAAGGACTCGCTTTCTTTAGCCACATAACTATACATAGTACTTAAACATTTTCTTCAGTCGTAAGTTATAATATAGTATGTATTTTTATGATATTATTAAATTCTTATGATATTTTTCTACAAAAGATTTGAATTATATATTAATATGCCTAAAAAGAAGAGACATATATATATATATATATATATATATATATATATATATATATATATATATATATATATATATATATATATATATATATATATATATATATATATATATATATATATATATATATATATATATATATATATATATATATATATATATATATATATATATATATATATATATATATATATATATATATATATATATATATATATATTAAATTATGACCTTCTGCTTACTTGTAGACGTTCAGGTAAAAAAGTAAAGTGTTTTTAAATGTGTTAAATGTGTTTCAATGTATAGATTTATACAGGGTGTAATAAAACTAAGCTTTGTAAGTATAATATGAAAATAGCAGCGCTGAATGAGCTTAATTTTTTCTTGATTTGTATGGGCCCGAGTGTCAGGATTTGTCCAATACAAAAGTTAGAAAAAAAACTTTTTCAGCGCTGCTACTTTTACAGTGAACTCAATACAGCGGACTCATAAACACCCTAAAGTATTATCACTTAGTTTAACAAGTGATAATACTTTAGGGTGCGTATGTGTTCCATGTGAAAAGTACACTGTGAAAGTAGCAGCGCTGAAAGATCTTTTTTTTTTTTATTTGTATGGGCCCGAGTGTCAGGATTTATCCAATATAAAAGTGAAAAAAATTTGCTTTCAGTGCTGCTACTTTCACAGTGAACTCAATACACACTCTTAAGTATTATCACTTAGTTTTGTTACACCCTGTATAGAACTGTCCTCGAAAGCATATATATTGATCATAAAATCATAAAGAACAAGGAAATACCTACATTTCACATGCATAGTTATGTTCATAAATCAACACTAGCATTTCAAAATAATTGCACAATAAGTTTGCAAAATATAAATGCACGGTAAAATTGTTTTATTAGACCATTAAATAAAGTTTATAAAAATACAAAATATACACAAAAATAAGGTATACGGTATAAACAGGGTAGGTTCAGTAATTAATAATATAAGTCCAAATAATTCAAGTTGACGCAGACCCCGAAAATCGAGCGGCGCGCGGCGTACTAGACGGCTTATCCATATTCATCTTTACAATGTCATTCGCCGCGTCGCCGCCGCGTCACCGCCGCGCCGCTCCCGCCCCGCTGCCCGCTGGTTTTGACTTTTGAGACTGAAACCTAAGTGCAGCCATTGATGTTAGCTTAAAATATCCGGATTATTAGATGCCTGTATCTGAACTTACCCTCATTATTCATAAACCGTGAGTAATAAAAATAATAGTGCTACCAGCAACCAAAAACCGGGCAAGTGCGAAACGGTTTCGCGTACGAAAGGTTCCGTACCATACGTTAAAAACTCTTTATTGCATAAGACAAAAACACTGTCTCGTTTATATTATTTGGGTACGAAAACATAAAACCGAATACTAAACAGTAAAAATAACATTTAAACTATAAGTTTGAAACTATTGCAAAATACATTCTTCAATTTAAAAACCTTAATATTATGCGTAAATTTTTAAATTCCATACAATTACAACACTACAACCTACATAATATTATGCACAAAATTTTTAATAAATGAAATAAATACAAGGACACTAACCAAAACAAAATTTAGGGATGTAATAAAAAAGTATTTTTTGAAGTCGGTTTACATGACTTCTATAATTAAAGACCGCATAAAAACCGTCGACATATAGTTCGTTTTAAAAAATACAAAGTACCTTCCATACTCCATCGATATTGAAATCTAAATTTAGGTTCGAATATTTAGTTATAATAATATGGCTTCCTATACTCTGATTTTTAATCTTATTCCAAAGTAAAAAGGGAGCATAAAATATTTCTGTCTCCATTTACTAGTCAAGGGGAAAAGAGAGACTCTGTGCAATATTATGTAATTTTACTTACAATACTGTAATTTGGATAAGTCTTGGTAATTTTTATTTTTACAAGAAACTTTAGAAGATATTGCCGAAATACAATATGACTGTATTTATCTATTGTGGATAATATAAATCAGAGTATTGGTTACGTATAGTCCGGTCGTAGAGCACGAAGAAATTAACACAGTAAGGAACTCGTCTCTTTCATGTTCACACGAAAATATTTCTATCTTCTATCGCCTGTGTAGACGCGATAGCAATACATTCTTGTTTGAAAACTTCGGGTTACGAATTTCTAAACCGGCCCCTAGACGATCAATTGTATTGTGCAATATCACGCTTCAATTTTATTGAACAGTTTATTTGACAATTAAATTGAAGGCGCGCATGTTCAATATCAACTCTAGACGGTCAATAATATTACGCAATAGGGTAAATGTCTAGTGGTTGGACAGCCAGTCATTGGACAAAGAACAAACACACAAAATTTATTAAGGTTGCTTTAAAAACTGCTTGTTTTTAAAGTAATAGAACGCCCAATTTTAAAGAAAAACAGGTAGTTTTTAAAGCAACCTTAATAAATATTGATTTTGTGCTCTGTCCAATGACTGGTACTGTCCAATCACTAGTCATATTTACCCTACATGATATTACGCAATAAAATTGCTCGTCTAGGTGTTCCGCGACCGTACTTTAGTTATACAGTAACGCATAGACGTGCGTACCATAAAGGCATAAAAGCACTGCTTACCTAATGATAAATACTTGCTATACACATATTTTAATTTAACTTTCGTACGTTTTAGATGACTTTAATTATTATTAATAGTAAAAATATGAATACACATTAACGCCTACATTTATAAAATAGCACCAATTGATTTGCAAAACTACATAAACATAAGTCGGTAAGTGGTAACTAGGCGCGCCGCGCGAAGGTACGCACCAATATTATACTACATATCTGTGGTTACAGGCACTCGATGTCTCGCAGACCCCGCCTATATGTGTGAGTTAAGATTTTCGTATTCGTACACTGTTCGCAAACGTGTGTGCGTGTGCGATTTACTTGGCCAGGTCCTGCCGCATGGTTTCCGAATGGCGCGTTCGGAAGTAATCGGATATGTTCATTGCCTATAATCCGAGTAAAAATAATAGACGGAAATCTAATCAATCACATATGCACATAATGCATTTTTGTTTAGTACGGTTTATATTTGTTTACATTACAGAAGTGTTTTGTATTTTGGGAGGCCATTTTTTCATGTGATGAGCACTGTAACATATTATTTTTGTTTGCGCCAGTATATTTATAGTTTTCTTAGAAGATTTTTATTATTTTAACATTTCAAAGTTTGTACATTTAACAGTTTATTAGATATTAGTTATTACTGAGTTTCTAATTTCTATATTAAGTGCGTTTTTTGATTTCTTAAAAATGTTATTTGACTGTGAGGTTTGTGTTGAAAATGTGTGTTTATTAAAAATTAAAAAACACAAGTTTTCACAATTGTCATTCAGTGAAAAGATTCTAATTGTGATTTGTGTCGAAAGGTAGGTACGTGTACCTGAGTTACAACAATTAAACCAGCAACAAAAATGAAATGTAAGTAACTCGAAAGTTTCATGTTATTCATATTCATGTACTTATTTATTTTATCATTTTATAATATTATATACTTTATATTAAATGCGAAATTATCTCTGTCTGTCTGTCTCGCTTTCACGCCAAAACTAATGAACCGATTGTAATAAAATTTTGTACACAGTTAGTCGAGAGCCTGAGAAAGGACATAGGCTACATTTTTATAAGACAAAAATATACTATGTATCTAATTTCCATGGAAATATCGATGAAAATGAATTCACATTGCATTTCTAATATATAACAATCTATACTACGCCATACGCCATCTATGGCGTTTTTATTTATTTTAGCTTAGCACACATGTGAACGCAAATGAACTTTCATTGTAGTTCCAACACGTGACAACAGATGGCGTTTTTTTGTTTCTTCATAACAGAACGTACTCATATATTATAATAGTTTATAAAACATTGTTTTTAATTTATATCCACACTAATATTACAATTTATGCAAAAATATCTCTTTTTGTCCGTTTGTCTGTCTGTTTTGCTTTCACGCCAAAACTACTAAACCGATACCGCTGCTTACCCCATGTCAAAAACCTCTGCACGCCTCTGCAGTAACGTAGTGGTATTCAAAGCGGTATGTACTCTCTGATCTGTTGCAGCGTGTCCTTGTCCGTCGATTGCAGCATTCGTTGAAAGTTCTCTGCGCCAACTTGGTTTTTGAGTGTTTCCAACTGAAAATATAAAAATATAATATAAGAAATTAAAAAAACACATACAAAGCTAAAACGGATTGAAAATCAGAATACGAAATGTAAAACCGATCAAGTCACTGGAAGTGCTTACAACATTCCATGAAATGATGATCAACTATTGCTAAGACTACTCCTGATCATGTCGGATGCATGTGTATGTCGATATAATATATAATCGAATACAGCAGAGACAGGCAGGTACGAAAAAAACCCTCTTTTTGTTGTTATAACACAACAAAAAAGAGGGTTTTTCATTGTAGGTTAAAAGTCTATACAATATTTTTAACCTACCTAGCTCTCAACACTCATGTATACCTGGTGATGCGTTACCGCTCGCAGGTCTAGCGCGTGCGCCGGGTGTGCGGCGGCGAGGCGACGGCGTCGGACTTCATGGGGCGTGTGAAGCCCCGCCCCTCCCACCTCCCACCACTAATATAAGGCCTAGCTCTCAACACTCATGTATACCTGGTGATGCGTTACCGCTCGCAGGTCTAGCGCGTGCGCCGGGTGTGCGGCGGCGAGGCGACGGCGTCGGACTTCGTGGGGCGTGTGAAGCCCCGCCCCTACCACCTCCCACCACTAATATAAGGCCTAGCTCTCAACACTCATGTATACCTGGTGATGCGTTACCGCTCGCAGGTCTAGCGCGTGCGCCGGGTGTGCGGCGGCGAGGCGACGGCGTCGGACTTCATGGGGCGTGTGAAGCCCCGCCCCTCCCACCTCCCACCACTAATATAAGGCCTAGCTCTCAACACTCATGTATACCTGGTGATGCGTTACCGCTCGCAGGTCTAGCGCGTGCGCCGGGTGTGCGGCGGCGAGGCGACGGCGTCGGACTTCATGGGGCGTGTGAAGCCCCGCCCCTCCCACCTCCCACCACTAATATAAGGCCTAGCTCTCAACACTCATGTATACCTGGTGATGCGTTACCGCTCGCAGGTCTAGCGCGTGCGCCAGGTGTGCGGCGGCGAGGCGACGGCGTCGGACTTCGTGGGGCGTGTGAAGCCCCGCCCCTCCCACCTCCCACCACTAATATAAGGCCTAGCTCTCAACACTCATGTATACCTGGTGATGCGTTACCGCTCGCAGGTCTAGCGCGTGCGCCGGGTGTGCGGCGGCGAGGCGACGGCGTCGGACTTCATGGGGCGTGTGAAGCCCCGCCCCTCCCACCTCCCACCACTAATATAAGGCCTAGCTCTCAACACTCATGTATACCTGGTGATGCGTTACCGCTCGCAGGTCTAGCGCGTGCGCCGGGTGTGCGGCGGCGAGGCGACGGCGTCGGACTTCATGGGGCGTGTGAAGCCCCGCCCCTCCCACCTCCCACCACTAATATAAGGCCTAGCTCTCAACACTCATGTATACCTGGTGATGCGTTACCGCTCGCAGGTCTAGCGCGTGCGCCGGGTGTGCGGCGGCGAGGCGACGGCGTCGGACTTCATGGGGCGTGTGAAGCCCCGCCCCTCCCACCTCCCACCACTAATATAAGGCCTAGCTCTCAACACTCATGTATACCTGGTGATGCGTTACCGCTCGCAGGTCTAGCGCGTGCGCCGGGTGTGCGGCGGCGAGGCGACGGCGTCGGGCCTCGTGGGGCGTGTGCGGCTCCGCCCCTCCCGCCTCCCACCGCGCCGCGCCCCCGCGACCCTCTAGCGGCGATGCGGGCCGCGACCCCGGTGTTGCGGCTAGCCAACTATAATAATAATATAATAACTCCCACCCCGGTTTCGGTGACGGTGGCCGGTTTCATTGAAACCAGGCCAGTTACGCAGGAGTAATTTTATAGTGCCCAAGTGTGTGCGCAGTACACAAGAGCACTCTCATTCCTTTACTCTCATAACCCAGTGGGACGGATGACCGACACGACTGGCGAGAGATCAGGCGCAGGACCGACTTTTTACATGCCGATCCGACGCATGGATCATCTTACTTGTCAGACAATCAGGTAATCAGCCTGCATTGTCCTAACCAAACTTGGGCCAGTATAATTAATAGTCAGTACTCAAGATGCATCTCGGTCTCAAGACGCGGTTCGGCTCTATGATTTTGACAGCCAACCAATCACAGAGCCTGAACCGTGTCTTGAGACCGAGATGCATCTTGAGTACTGACTATTTATACCGGCCTTGGAATTAACATGTTTCCAACGCGGGAATCGAACCCACGACCTCCGAGTCAAGAGCCGCGCTCTATACCACTGGACCACGGAGGCGCCAACTATAATGCAGTGTTCATGAATCATGACACCCTGGTAGGTACTTGTATTCATAGTGTCGTTTTAGGAGTGTAAGGGGCGTTAGGTTAGGTTAGGTTAGGCTATAACTATAAACCTAAAATGAGTTTGAAGTTAAAGGACTTATAGGTATTTGGTTGCAGAAACAAAATATGGTTGCACGACCATGTACTTACTCAACAGGCACTCCACCGTCTTCAACTTTCATGATGTCGTTCAAGATCTCCGTCAGATTGAGCAGTATGGCCGGGAACCGCTGTAGCACTGTCGCGTTTTGCGTAGTCAACAGCGCCGCTAGTCCTAGACCTGAAATACAAAAGTTAATGTTAAATTATACGCTCTTTACGTTTGTACAGGGTGTAACAAAACTAAGTGATAATACTTTAGGGTGTGTATGCGTTCCTCGTAGAGAGGTCACTGTGAAAGTAGCAGCGCTGAAAGACCAAAAAATTTTTTCACTTTTGTATGGGGAAACTCGTGACGCTCGGGACTTGCCCATACAAAAGTGAAAATAAAAATCGTCTTTCAGCGCTGCTACTTTCACAGTGAACTCTATACAAGGAACACGTACACACCCTAAAGTATTATTACTTAGTTTTGTTACACACTGTAGATAGTCTTTAATAATTATTCTTTTTTATAGAGCTCGTAGCAAGTCAATGTTTGACCCAGTTGCATGCTAAGTTGCGTTATTTTATTTGAAGAATAGGCTACTTGACCTACTTTTTTTCTTCATGCTAATCGCTTCTTAATCATTCATTTTCACAAAAAAACTAATATTTTAATATTTTACACAGTAGAAACCCATAAAAATGTTTATTGAAAAATACGCCTCTTAAATGGCGCCGAAAACACTGTCCGCCATAGTGTGACGTCATACGCTTTGTATTTTAAACTCTCTTTATCGAAATTTTTTTAAGTGCTAAATGTACGAGTCTTAAAGTGCCCAAAAATTATAAAATAATTAAATAAGAAATTAGAAATCATTTGTAATGTTGAAAACTTTTGGAGAAAAGTTTTGGCCATTTCATTTCCCGTCTACAATAAATGGAGATAATTTATAAAACTGATGTTTTAAGTGAATTATTCAATAAAATATATTTTACAAATCTTTCTAGGCTTATTCTTATTATTTATGTACAGATAAACTTACATATAACGAGCGCGATAAATAAAAGATATTAAATTACTATGAGGATGACGTCACATCCATATCGGAAGTACCGTAAAAGCGTTTTCGTCAGTACAAATCATATTTTCATAAAATCATATTTTCAAATCGACTTTATTTATCAATCATAAGCTTTTATTTGATGATAAGGGTGAAATACGGTTTCCTAGGCCAAGTTCTACTAGAAATATGCATTTGTTCTATGAAATTGAATATAGGTCAAGTAGCCTATTATCTGCACACTGCAGCGGATCGGCGTAATACGTCACAGCCAAATATTAATACTATGGATTGCAATGTCGCGTCGCTCCGCAGCAGCGTTATGTCGACTAGTGCCGTTTCATCTTTATCATGATTTACGTACGTCGTCAAACTATCGATTGTAGGTCTTAGTGTAACAACATTATAAGGCAGGGGTTCCCAAACTGTGCGCCGTGGAAAGGCAAGAGGGGCGCCGTGAGTCGATCCTCGACCGTCATTCTTTTTACGTAACCACAAATATTATGAAATATAATTATAATAATATGAATTATAAGAGCAGGCAGATGATTAAATATTAGTTTATTATTATTTACCTACTTAACCTAACTATAATCATCAAGGGGTTTTTAATTATGTACCTTTTTGGTAAAATAGGGCGCCGTGACAAAACATCGAGACTTGTAAGTGAGCCGCAGGCTGAAAAAGATTGGGAACCCCTGTTATAAGGAATGTCGATACAAACCGTACACAAACTAACGGTGGTTATCTTCGGTCTCGCCCTAAGCGGTAAAAGAGGGTAATATTAATGCCGACCACTCACCGGCTGCCTGTCTACTAATGCCCGACACTCACCGGCCACCTTCCACCGCTCGACCTGTGTGACGAGGTTCATCTTGTCGGTCCACACGTGCAGCACCCGGCCGAGCACGCGCGCCGGCTCCGCGTACTCCGGGTGCGAGCCCGCCGCCTCCTCCACCACCTAAAAATATTAATAATATTATACTGTAGTTGTGCATCATAAAAAGATATCCGTGACACATTATATTTGAAGAAATGAATGGATGAACCAAGTCAACCAAGTAACTAAAATTTTACAACATAAGAGCAATTAAACTCATTTAAAGGGGGTGACAGACGTGCGAGTAAGTACGCGGACTTATGGCTCGACGATCTTAATCGCCTGTGTGTCAGCAAAGAGCCGCGAGTCGCGAGCCGCGCGCCGCGAGCCGCGAGCTTGGGGACATGGTAATCCAGTGTGAGCGATTCTCGTGTGTCACCGAGGCGAGCCGAGTAAGTTCGCGAACTTAAAACCCGCGTGCTTTAAGTTCGTACGTCTATCAGGCCTTTTATATTTAAAAAGATAAACATTATACTATGAATATTATAATTATACCTTGTAGAATAGATCCGGTGACAGTAGTATGACGCGGGATATGAGAGACAGTTCTACAGACACCACCATGCCCAGGTCGTCGCCGTCTAGAAGCCAGCTGAGGAAAAAGATGTTGATTTATTATCAACTTACTCTCGAAATCTTTTGTTATTCTATTGTTGTCGCGATCACCGGTGCTCTTATGGGGATTGATGGGTTAATTTACAGTTAACTAATTAATATTCGTCTCTGAATGCGGCGGTTAGTGTTCAACAATTATAAACAAAAAGTTGGATGACTAGTCAGTGAACTTTCGACTCGAACCTTTATTTAGTCAAATCTTTAAGTGGTTGAAATCCAAGTATGTTTTAGTGACAACATGCGCCGTCAGGTGGCGCTGTATGTATACTAATTCATTTACTCCGCTACAACATTTACGCAGCAGTAGCTGACTTTATTGTTGTACATAGGCTGCTATTTATGTATCCGGAACTGGCCACTTACAAGAACAATATTTAAAAAGTAATTACAACATTTGAAAATAGAACTCTTTGGTTGAAGAATACATTCATGTTCATGTTTCATGTGACTGTCAATTATTTTTCCATTGTGGCGTCATTTTGAAAATTGCGTGTCTTCATTTGCCATGGATTTAACGCGTGAACATTTTCGTGCAATGATTTACTACGATTTTCGGCGTGGGCTAAATCAACAACAGTGCTTTATTCAACTCACCGCAACTTTTGGAGATGAAGCACCATCAAAAACCACTGTTTATCACTGGTACAGTGAGTTTAATCGTGGGCGGTCTATGCTCACGGATGAAAATAAAGAAGGTCGCCCAAAAACAGCTGTTGTCCCACAAAATATAGATGCTGTGCGGGAACTAATAATGCGTGATCGTCATGTTACATATCGCGAGATAGAGGCGTCCTTAGGCATAAGTATGACGAGCATACATAAGATATTACACGAACATTTGGCTGTAAAAAAAATATGTTCGCGTTGGATTCCGCACAACTTGACAATCGATCAAAAACGGGCTCGTGTCGATTGGTGCAAAAAAATGATAAAACTAGAGACATGTTGATAAATATTATAAATATGAAAACAGTGATCAGATGTGACGAGCGTACCAACATGCGCGACTAATATCGAGGTTCAATTCCTATTTTGTTGGTAGCTTTTTTTTCGAGACTCAATGAGCGGTTAAGCAGACGGCTTCATACTGTTAATTTTGTGTCACAGGTGCGCGCGCATCTTAAAATTTCACTCTCATCATTTTTTCATAACGCGCCTAAAGAAGTATAACTTCAAAAATACAACCGTGGTACGTCAAAAGCCGTTTATAATATCTACACAGGTGATGAATCTTGGATCTATGCATATGACCCCGAAACTAAACAACAGTCAACGGTGTGGGTGTTCCAAGATGAGCCGAAACCAACAAAAGTTACTCGTGCAAAAAGTACTTTGAAGCAAATGGTCGCCTGTTTTTTTGGAATTAATGGACATGTGGCTACAGTGCCATTAGAGAATCGTAAAACGGTTAATTCTGAATGGTATACGACCATTTGTTTACCAGAAGTCTTTGAAGAAATAAGAAAGGACAACCGACAACGCAGAATCATATTACATCACGACAATGCTCATGTCACACCTCAGCTGAAACAACTCAGTTTTTGGAGGGTCAAAAGATCGAATTGACTGGTCATCCGCCGTACAGCCCTGATTTGGCACCTAACGATTTCTTTTTATTTCCATACGCGAAGAACAAATTACGTGGTCAACGTTTTTCGAGCCGCGAAGAGGCTGTTGATGCGTTCAAAATGCACGTTTTGGAGATACCTCAATCAGAATGGAAAAAGTGCTATGAAAATTGGTTCCAGCGTATGCAAAAGTGTGTCGATCATCGCGGCGAATATTTTGAAAAGCAATAAAACCATATTAAATTATATATGTTTGTTTCTTTTTTAAATTCCGGATACATAAATAGCAGCCCTCGTAAGTAACATTTCCAACGACATCATTTGCGAATAACAACTTAACGTTCCTATAAAAATAATAATAACACTCACCGAATCACCCTTATCAATATCGGCCATATAACTTTCACACCCAAATACATATTCTTCTCGGGGAACGTCACACTTATACATATCTCCGCCATCTTGAGCACAGTGATAATACACTCCTTTCTCATGTCGGCTAACATATCGTCCAATATCTCCATACACCTCGCTCCGGCGCCGGTGAAAAATTCTTCGGGACACAGCAGGGCATACGCTTGCATTATATACACGATTATCCTTAGGTGTACAATTGATTGCTCTGGAAAAAAAATATTATTGGTTTAGTTCGAAATCGACTGGGTTGTTTATAGAATAATTAAATTATACTATTCCGAGATCGTATCGGAATTTATGTATAGAATGTAAACATAAAGTACTCATATTACGGGCTAGTTACAAGCAGCATTAAAAATTATAGTGATCTGTATGCCGGCTGTGTTACCAAATATAGGTGGCAGATGCAACGTCAGAAACTGAGGATCAGTGAGAAACTGAGATCAGATCAGAACAGGAGGTTTATTGTTGTGCATTTACTGTGTTGAATTAAAATCTCAGAATCAGGGTACCGATTTCTGTAAGACAGGTAACGTGCGCAACGAAAATGCTGTAAAATGGCGTCACAAATTCGAAACGCGTACAATATTATTTACTTGACATGTGCTGCCACCAATAATTCATATATGTTTCCAATAGTCACTCACCTAATATTGGCGGCAACTTTACCGCCAACGCCAGCAGCTGCGGGTCAATCACCGGCGCGGCCTCCAGCAAAGCCAGCCACAGTTCCAAAGCGCCGTCTATAAGATAGACGTGTGCAGGCGAGTCTAGGCGGGTCGCCTCATCGACCACGCCCAGTACCCAAGAGCGAATGTTCGACGGACACTCGCCGAGCGCCTGCAATGTTATGTGAACCTAGTAATTTAAATACATCTTCTACTTTTAATATTTAGAGATGAGCGTGTTTGGCGAGTCGTCATTTGCTCCTAAGGCTGCCTTCACACTAGCGTTTGTCCAGCGTAGCCTACGCTGCGCATACGTTCATCGAACGCCTACGCTGCGTAGGCGTTCGATGAACGTATGCGCAGCGCAGACGCCGCAACAACGCGGCGCGTACGTCGCACTGTCACCGCTTCTCTACTGGAACAATCAGTACGCTGCGCTAGCGCCGCGTGTGCGCGACGTATGCGCCGCGTTACTGCGGTGTCATGTACAATAATTACAATACATTTCGATGTCAAAAGTACTTTCTGTTGTTGAACTCATTTTACGTATTATTACTTCGGGCGCTTGTCTACGAATGAAAGAACACACGGGTACATTACATGACCTGAAACAAGTACTGTACAGCCTAAAAGTTTAGATAATCTATTTATCTTGTATGTTTAGGCTTTTTCGACGGTATCATGCATGCATCGTTGTACTATCAGAAAAGTTGATTCCGAGGCAGATGGGGAACATACGTAGTTTAGTCGTGTTACACCAAACCCACAGTCAGGGCGCCCTAGATTTTTTTTTTTATTACTAACCAGCAAATTTTTTGTGAGTAGATTCATTTTGATAAGACAAACAAACGGTACCCTAAAACAGAAACCTAACCAGCTGATTTTTTGTATATTTGTAGGTTAATGATTTTATATAATTTAAGAGTAACATTGTCCTACAAATAGAACAGTCCATATTTTAGGACCATCAAATCAAAGTATGAAATCCTTTCTATCTCTGTTAGCTACCACTTTCAAGATTTTTCGCGGATAAAAGTTGTTTGTCTTATCAAAATGAAGCTACTCACAAAAATATGCTTGTTAGTAATCAAAAAAAAAATTGTTCTAGGGCTCCCTCACTACCAGCCCCCTTAGACAACTGGCAAAACGCTAACGCTAACGCTAGCGCTACAAAATGTATGCGATTTGACATAAGTCATCGCTTCGCTAGCGAATACTAATGTCAAATCCATACATTTTGTAGCGTTAGCGTTAGCGTTAGCGTTTTGCCAGTTGTCTACGGGGGCAGCATTAACATTGAATTGACATGATCCGCCCAAATGACGTTGGTCTGTCAACTGCCTAGTAATCAATTTCCTCGATTGTACATTCAGCCTAATTGGACAACAAAGTTGGTAGCGCGAGAATGTAAAATATAGTGTGTCACGCTGACACACGTCACGCCACTGCCGCTGCTCGACGAGTGTAAACACCACTGACCTCCATTATACAAGTACGCTGGACCTATGATACCCTTTGAAATGACAGCTGTTTTTGTGCCTATTTGAAGCGGAATCAGCCCCCAAGCTTCCCCATTCCGGGTGAAGAGAACTAAATCTGACGTAAGCATGACGGTTAGAAGTCGCCATATTGGCGCTGATAGCAGTAGTGGGAGTACTTGGAACTAATACTAGTTTCTACCACCGTAGTGATTATATTCTCTTTGGTTTCTACAACCAATAGCGATTGAGCGGCCATTTGCAAGTTACGTCATATTTAGTTCTCTTCCCCCGCATTGAGGGCGCTGATTCCGCTTCAAATAGGCACAAAAAACAGCTGGGTATCTTATGTCCAGCGTACTTGTATAATGGAGGTCAGTGGTAAGCACTCAATCGCGTCGTTACTGCCGCAGAAGTATTCAGGGCTATAATATTACCGGCAGCGCGAGTGGCAGCGACAGTAGTTGTGCGCGTGTGCCCACAGCATTTTAGTGTGACGCCGAAAAGCATAAGCGTACGTAAATATCATAATACTAGACGATCCGCGCGGCTTCGCCCGCGTAAATAAGATATTTCACAAGTTAGTCCCCAAAAAATAGCATATGATCCTTCACGTGGTCTACTTCTTATCTGTGCCAAATAAAATAAAAATTGCTGAAGTAGTTTTAAGCCCTTTCAAATAATTTCCCCCGTTTTTCCACATTTTCCTCTATTTCTTCGCTTCTATTAGTCATAGCGTGATAAAATATAGCCTATAGCTTTTCTCGACAAATGGGCTATCTAACACTGCAAGAATTTTTAAAATCGGACCAGTACTTCCTGAGATTAGCGCGTTCAAACAAACAAACTCTTATGCTTTATAATATTAGTATAGATATACCTCACGTTTCGTTTAATGAAAACGATAAAAACGCTCAAAATAGGAGGCATTTTGAACGTTTTTAACATCAAATAGAACGCGGGGATAATGTAATAATATGTCCTGTGAGCCGCGTACCTTCAGCGGGTGCACGACAGCAGCGAGCGCCGCGGCTCGCAGCATGTTGTGGTTGTGCGCGTGCGCCCATATCGCCGGCAGCGCCGCGAACAGCGCGCCGGCCCCGCCCCCGCGCGCCGCCGCGCTCCCGCAACGCTCCGCCACGAACGACACCATGTGGAGCACGTGCATTTTTGTGTCGCACTCTTCTGACTCCACCTGAAAATTTAATAACCATAAGAGATGAATAACTAATTTACAACTTAAGTTATCATTAAATATCTCTGAGTGCGTTTTTCGTATTTATAAAAGAAAAGGCATGAGATCGCAAAACAACACACACCCACTCACGACCGCGTGTATTGTGTGAACGGGGCAGCAATATATTGCTATCTCAACATGTACTGAGTACCAGCAGATCATAGAGCGCGGCGAGCGCGTGCGGCGCGAACGGCGTGAACTGCTCCACGTCGAAGTTGAAGTCGTCTATCGTGTGGCACAGCGCCTCCGCTGCCGCCAGTTTCACTGCCAAGTCTTCATTAGAGCGAGACAGCGGTTCCAACAGGGCGGCATATAGCGCCGGCCGTAGAGACGCGCGCACGCTGCACCACTGACCTGTGAAAATTCATTGTCAAAGGCCTGATAGACGTACGAACTTAAAGCACGCGGATTTTAAGTTCGCGAACTTACTCGGTTCGCATCGGTGACACACGAGAATCGCTCACACAGGATTACCATGCCCCCAGGCTCGCGACTCGCGGCTCTTTGCTGACACACAGGCGATAAAGATCGTCAAGCCATAAGTCCGCGTACTTACTCGCACGTCTGTCATTCACCCCTTTCACTTGGGGGATATTCATCACTTTGGGGGTCGCAACAAGTCGTTATTTCTAAGGCCATTGACTACAATCTTCACTCTGATCTTAGGAATAGGTTTAGGAATATCCTTTCAGCCTATTCCTAAGCCTCAACACAAAATATATCGCTAGTGGGGTTTTGGCTCTCAAAAAGTGAACAAACACTGTAACGACATAAAGCAGGATTTGTCCGCTAAGGGCGTCACTAGGATAATAAAGTGACACTTAAACATAATGAAAAACTTACAAATAAGTTGGCACACTCTCCTTCTAATTATTCTGTAGTTGTCATCTTGTATCTTCAGTTCAGCGATCAGTACGTTCGTGAACCACTCGTCAAATTCTACCTGTAATGTGAAACGAATGAATGAATGAATAAAACTTTACAACATTATTTCTCTCTGTGATATAATGTTTAATTGTATTTGTTTCCTTTATATTGTGTAAGGAGCATTGCACTACATTATAAACTATTCCATACAGTACAGTCTAGGTTAGGAACTAGACTATACTGTATGCAATTGTGTATCCTAGGGGATATTATACATAAAGATAATATATAGAACCATACTCACTCACTAAATCAGTTCTTATAAGCTTGCCTAAAGACCGCACTAAGAATTACTTACGTCGTCATACAAGTCGGAAGCGGCAAGTCCAACGGCGTTATAGATGGCGTCCCTGTGCAGGATGGTGGGCAGGTCGTGCACCGGCGCATAAGTTTTCCAAAAATTTAAAAATAGAATTGAAGACAAAACACTTACATCGTCATACAAGTCGGATGCGGCAAGACCGACGGCGTTGTAGATGGCGTCCCTGTGCAGGATGGAGGGCAGGTCGTGCGCAGGCGCGTTGGGCAACGCACGCAGCAGCCGCAGCAGCTCCGGCGCGAGCGCCACTCGGTAGGACTGAAATAACTCCACGAACACCGCTTCGGTGCACGGCTAAAAAACAAAAGAGAGAAAAATAAAATACAAACGAAGTTCCTTATCGCACGTTGCGAAAGGGGGGCTAGACGGAACGACACTTTTTGACACTTATTTTAATACCTGCGAAGTAGGGGCAGAGGGCGTTGATGTGGCGATGGCGTCAACTGGCGGGAAATTTAAAACTTCGTTCCATCCGGGTGTCCCTTGGGCCTTGACGCCTCTCAAGTTTTTTAGTAGTTAAAATGTTTATATTTTGATGATAAAATACACAATAGTCAATATCCTTGGTTTAAGGTACAATTCCGTGCATCGCGACAGTCGTAAGCCGCGCGCGACCGACGACTGTTGTAAGCCGCGCGCGGCCGTGTCTTATAACTTTGACACGCTCGCGCGGGGCCTACGACAGTCGTCGGTCGCGCGCGGCTTGCGACTGTCGCGATGCACGGAATTGTACCTTTACTCAAATAAAATTCGGTCGCCACATAGAAAGAAATTAGGACATTGATAGATGCAAGTATAAACCTGCTTGTCTACCGCGCTCAAACATTTTGGCATCAAGCTTACGTAGCGAGCGTGTGAAAAAGGGGCATTTGCATCCATTGTGGATGGTTTGCCTGGCAAACAAGTCGACACCGATATTTTAGTGTGAGAGAAGAAACTGGGGACAAGGCATGAACTTGTCCCCAGTTTCTTGTCCCCAGTTTCTTGTCACTAGGTCATAGCACACACTTTATTCGGCGTCAGGGGGCCGATTCTGTATCGTACATTTGTGAGTTAATCACTGAGTTAGTAACGAAACGGAGGAGTGAGCAACCGAAAGTCTCACTTTTGTATGCAAGTGAATACAAAAAGTGGCACTTTCCGTTACTCACTCCTCGGTTTCGTTACTAACTCAGTTATTAACTCACAAATGTACGATACAGAATCGGCCCGCTGGACTTTATAACATGGCAATCTACTAATAATTGGCGGTTAACATACCCTCAAACTATACTTCCACGATTCCCCCTCTTCGTCCGTAGCGAAGCTCTCCGGGTCCGCGTCCCACAACGCTAGATCATCAGCGCTCAACACGAAATACCTCGTCACTAGGTGGCGGCACATGTGACACACGGTGTTCTCGTCTAGCACTTCCGACTTCATCTGGTGCGCTTGGATCGCCACTGCGGACAAAATGGCGGATGTAAACAAAATGGCAGACGTAAAAAAATGGCGGATTTAAACAAAATGGCGGACATATTGTTACGGATACGGACACGTGGTGCCATCTAGCGTCGGACCAGCGAACTGACCAAGGGAACACAGGCAACATAAATTCCCTACTCGATACTAGATGGCGCTAGGAGTAAGTACCTACGAGTAATTTCTAGAAATATCTCATACTTGTTTACGCATATCGGGTTTACTCTGGGATGTTCCGGAATTTTCTGAGATTCGATCCGGCCCTTATAAATAGTCGCAGACTGCAGCCGGCAATTCAGTTTTATCTGAGCGATCTTCGAGGCGACTTCGAAGTGAGAACAAGTGATCAATAGTGAGTGACAGTGATAGTGCTTAGTGTTTGGACTTAGTGCTTAGTGTTTGGACTTAGTGATTAGTGTGACCTAGTGTTTGTGAATAAAGTCTTCAAGAGAGTCACCAGGTCTTTCTCTCCGAATCCTCGAACCCTAGCACGTAACAACTGGTGTCAGAAGTGCGATTTGGAGATGCCATTGACTCCGAGAGAGGACTTCAAGGGGAGTGTCAGGACAAGGGCTCAGCGAGCTGCTGCCATTGACTTCGAGAGAGGAGTTGGAGGTGGGGCTGCGGAGGCCACACCCAGGGGGGGCCAAGCTCCGTCCACTGCGGGGCAGGCCCCACCCGTCCACCAGGCTCCGCCCACTGACCTCGCCCCCAGGCTCCACCCACTTCGGATGAAGCCACGCCCACTGGCTCCGCCCACCGGGACCCGCCCACTGACCACGCCCCCCAGGCCCCGCCCACTCTGGACATGGCCACGCCCACTGGCTCCGCCCACCAGGCCACGCCCACTCAGGCCACGCCCACTGGCCCCGCCCACTGGGCCCCACCTGCTCAGGCCCCGTCGACTAGCTCCATCCAGCCTGCCACGCCCATAGTTTCTACGGTCCCTCAAATGGCTCCTCAATTGGAAAAGCATAATTGGGTTAATTCAGGCTTTGCAGGAGTCACAAGACCGCAAGCTCGGGGCGTTGCAAGATTCTCAAAGGGCACAAGACCGTAAGCTCGGCGCTTTGCAAGAGTCACAAGAGCAACAAAAGGACCTTCAAGAAAAGGCGCTTCTGGCTATAAAGGATGTCAGTGACACGGTGACAAAGCTTCGTAAAGATGTCGACGTAATGGACGAACGAGTTACCGGGTTAGGATTGGATGTGGAAAATGTGAAAACCAGCCTCACCGAACTTCAGAAGAAAGTAGTGCGCCTGGAAACCACAGGAGTGGCGGTGTCTAGTGGAACTACTGGAGTGGTGCAAGTGGTACAAGGACCAAGAGTTAAAGTGCCACCATACGACGGTACTACTTCTTGGAACGCTTATCGTCAGCAATTCCAGACGGTTGCTTCTGCCAACGGATGGACTGGCGAACAATGCCTGACCGCTCTCACTGTTGCGCTCAGAGGGCAAGCTTTGTCGGTCCTAGAAGCACATACAGGAAATGGGTTCCAAGACCTGATGGAGGCACTTGAATCCAGATACGGGGAGCGACACCTGGAGCATGTGTTCCGTGCTCAACTTCGTGACAGAGTCCAACGCTCAGGAGAGGGACTACAACAATGGGCGTTGGAAATTGAAAAACTTGTCAAGAAGGCACACCCAGGAGCCAAGATGGTTGACACGAACATTGTTCAAGCATTCGTCGACGGAATCAGGGACCTGGAAGCCAGAGCTGCAGTGAGGCTACGTCACCACACCTCGCTAAAGGAAGCGTTGGCACATGCCTTAGAGGTCGAGGCTGTTCGGCATAACATTCGGCAGACCTATAAAATCCGCGAGGTGTCTGAAGAAGTCAAGGAGGTTAAGGCTCCTATAAAGAAAAGTTTTGGAGCCATGTGCTACAAGTGCGGCGAGAGAGGCCATCTTCAGCTCAACTGCCCGCAGAAGGAGACTCAGATGGCAAGAATGAAAAGGCTCGAGGAACAAATGGAGGAGCTGATGAAGCAAGGGGCTTCGTCCCCCCGCCCGGGAGCAGGGAAACGAATAAAAGCCAGGACTAAGGGGCGAGTGCTGGCTGACGCGGAGGAAGCCCCAATAACTGTTGTTTCCCAAGCAAGCAGCGGGAATAGTCTTGTGATCCAGGGGACTATTAACGGGACGGATTGCAAAATGACTCTAGACACAGGAGCCTCTAGAACAATAGTGAACCCAAATTTGGTAAAAGCCGCAAGGAGGCACAGGAGGAGAATTAACTGTCGGCTTCTTACTGCCTCCGGTCAGCCAATACCCGTCCTGGGAGAAATGTCAGTTATGATTAATGTAGGGGGGTCCTCTTACCCTCATGACGTTATCGTGGCTGAGATTGTGGATGATTGCATCTTGGGTTTGGATTTCATGAAGAAGCATAACTGCGGAATTAATGTCGCTGACGGAGTTTTCAAGTGTGGCGAAGAAGAAATTTTCATCCTTGGAGGCGCCTGCGGGAAAGTCGCATGTGTAAAAGAAGTCATTATACCTGGACGAGCGGAAGCTAGAGTGCTGGTGAAACTACCGCCAGCTGGAAAGAAGAAGTCAAACAGATGCGTGTTGATCGAAGACACACCTACCAAGACATCAGCGCAAAAACTGATGACGGCGAGAACCCTTGTTAGTGGAAGCAGTAACGCTGTGGTCAGGGTTTTGAATCTTGGTGATCGCGAGATCTGCTTGAACAAAGGTGACGTCATTGGAAAGTGCGAGGAAGTTGTCTGGATGAGAAAGTGTAGTTCGATCACAGGCTCAGACTCAGCAAATGGCAGCAACTATGGAATAGTGACTGAGCTACTCGATGACTGCAAGAGTAATCTGACTTATTCGCAGAGCATGAAAGCTAAGAAGTTTTTACAGCGCCACGCGAATATCTTCTCCAGTCAGGAAGGCGACCTTGGAAGAACGTCGATGGTTCAGCACAGGATAGATACCGGAAGCGAGAACCCAATTCGTCAACGAGCAAGACGGATACCCATTGCAAAGGAAAAAGAAGTTGAAGGCCTTTTGGAGGACATGAGAAGACATAAGATTGAACCGTCTGCAAGTCCGTGGTGCTCACCTGTTGTGTTAGTGAAAAAGAAAGATGGCAGCACAAGATTTTGTGTGGACTACAGGCGTCTCAATGATGTCACTAAGAAGGACAGCTATCCATTACCTCTAATCGACGACACTCTCGATACCTTGAGTGGCATGAAATGGTTCTCGACCCTGGACCTGAAATCGGGATACTGGCAGGTGGAAATTCATCCAAAAGACAAGGAGAAGACAGCTTTTTCCACCGGTAAAGGTTTATGGCAGTTTAACGTCATGCCCTTTGGATTGTGCAACGCACCTGCCACATTCAAGCGACTCATGGAGTGTGTACTGGCAGGCTTAGTTGGAGAGGCTTGCTTAGTCTACTTGGACGACGTCATCATTGTTGGCCGCGACTTCGAGGACCATTTGCGAAACTTAGAACGAGTTTTCGCCAAAATAGAGGGGGCCAAGTTAAAGTTGAATCCGAAAAAGTGTCGTTTATTCAGGAGTAAGGTCAATTATCTCGGCCATGTTATCTCCAGTGATGGAATCCAGACGGACCCGGAGAAACTGGAAGCAGTTCAAAATTGGCCAACCCCTAAGAACAAAACTGAAGTGCGGGCATTTCTCGGCCTATGCTCCTACTACAGGCGTTTTGTTAAGGGATTCTCGGAGATAGCCAAGCCATTACATCGGCTGACAGAAGATAAACGACAGTTTATTTGGGACGAGACTTCTGAAGATTCTTTTCAGAAACTGAAGAAACATCTGTGTGAAACACCAATCCTGGGGTACCCACAACCCGAAGGTCAGTTTATAGTCGACACGGACGCAAGCAACACGGCCATTGGAGGGGTGTTATCTCAAAAACAGGGTGAAAGAGAAGTTGTAATTGCATATTTCAGCAAATCTTTATCTAAGCCCGAGAGAAACTACTGTGTGACAAGAAGAGAACTCTTGGCTGTTGTAAAGACGCTACAACATTTCAGCAAATATCTCATCGGCAGACAGTTTTTATTGCGAACTGATCACGCAGCCTTGAAGTGGTTACTGCAATTCAAGAACCCAGAAGGCCAAGTAGCTCGATGGATTGAACAACTCCAGGAGTATGACTTCAAGACGGAACACCGCAGCGGAAAGGCGCATGGGAATGCCGACGCACTTTCACGAAGGCCGTGTTCAGAAGACTGCAAACATTGTGTTAAGCAGGAATCTAATGAAATTACACTAAAGTTAACGAAAACAAGTCCTTTGGGTCCATGGGAGAATGATGCTATGAGGGAGGCTCAAGAAAGAGATGACGACCTTCGGCACATCATCACATGGAAGAAACGGGGTGACGTAAAACCAATCTGGAGTGAGGTTGCATCCACTGGCGCTGTCACTAAGGCGTACTGGGCGCAATGGGACAGTCTGATTCTTCAAAACGGAATACTCTACCGGAAATGGGAGAAGACTAACGGCAGAGAGTTCCATCTTCAGATAGTTGTCCCAAGAACGAGAGTACCAGATGTTCTCCGTGAAATACACGATGGCGTATCAGGAGGTCATCTAGGTGTCAAGAGGACGTTAACAAAAGTGCGAGAACGATTCTACTGGTTGCATTGTCGAGATGATATGCAGGATTGGTGCCGCAAATGTACTACTTGCGCTGCAGTGAAGGGACCTCAAACAAGGAGCCGTGGGAATCTGCGCTTGTATAACGTTGGCGCACCGTGGGAACGAATTGCAGTTGACGTAGCTGGGCCATTTCCTGTAACGGAAACGGGGAACAAGTATTTTATGGTTGTCATGGATTACTTCACCAAATGGCCCGAAGTGTTCGCCATACCAAACCAGGAAGCTACAACAGTTGCTTCTAAGCTGGTCGAGGAAGTGATATCTCGCTTTGGTGTGCCTCTAGAAATCCATTCCGATCAGGGCAGGAATTTCGAATCGCAGGTCTTCCAGGAAGTGTGCAGAATTTTGGGAATGCATAAAACGAGGACCACCGCGTACCATCCACAGTCTGATGGAATGGTTGAGAGATTTAACCAGACCCTTGAGAGGCATTTGGCGAAATTGGTAGATGACAAACAAAAGGATTGGGACAAGTATATACCGCTCTTCCTTCTGTCGTACCGTACCGCCGAGCATGAGAGCATAAAAGCTACCCCGGCGTATGTCAATTACGGTACAGAACTGCGAGTACCAATAGACCTCTTAACAGGAGGGTCACCGGAGGAACCGAAGACCGTACAAGACTATGTCTGCGATTTAAGGGAAAAAATGCGCTATATACACGCCATGGTTCGGGAAAATGGGTTACAGTCAAGTGAGAACATGAAGACCAGATACGACCTGAAATCGAACACGAGCAGCTTCGAAGAAGGGACACTGGTGTGGCTGCATAACCCAACTCGCCGAAAAGGGAAATCTCCAAAGTTGCAGACCAAGTGGGACGGCCCTTACAAAGTGATTACCCGATTGAATGATGTGACTTACAGGATTCAAAAGCAACCAAGCGGGACATTCAAAGTGGTACACATAGACCGTCTGGCGCGTTACCATGGCAGTAACAAAGATGCTCGGGACGAGCATCGCTAGGAGGAGAGTAGCGTTACGGATACGGACACGTGGTGCCATCTAGCGTCGGACGAGCGAACTGACCAAGGGAACACAGGCAACATAAATCCCCTACTCGATACTAGATGGCGCTAGGAGTAAGTACCTACGAGTAATTTCTAGAGATATCTCATACTTGTTTACGCATATCGGGTTTACTCTGGGATGTTCCGGAATTTTCGAAGATTCGATCCGGCCCGTATAAATAGTCGCAGACTGCTGCCGGCAATTCAGTTTTATCTGAGCGATCTTCGAGGCGACTTCCAAGTGAGAACAAGTGATCAATAGTGAGTGACAGTGATAGTGCTTAGTGTTTGGACTTAGTGCTTAGTGTTTGGACTTAGTGATTAGTGTGACCTAGTGTTTGTGAATAAAATCTTCAAGAGAGTCACCAGGTCTTTCTCTCCGAATCCTCGAACCCTAGCACGTAACAATATTATGTAATTGATTGTACTGTTGGTTCTTGGTGGAAATTCATGTTGAACACTAATGAATTAATTTACTATTATTAAACTGGGATTAATTTCGTAACCGGTCGTCTAATTTGTTAGAATGTGTGTGCACGAAAAATTGTGTTTTATTATTATTAGTGTTCAAAATGGCGGATGACATAGACAATATGCGTTAAGACTAAAAATGCAGTAAACAAAAATAGGTGGTCTGCAGAATTTTTAGTTTAAGAAGGTAGGTAGGTCATACAACAACAAAAACCCAAGGAAGTGTTTTAAGGTGTGACAAGAATATTTTAAGTAAATAAATGAATGCATGATGCCAAAATGACTTACATTTATACATATTTTTTCAATTTTATTGCACTTTAAGTGTCTTGTTAAAGTATCAAAAAAACTTACATGGCTCTTTAATCTGATCCGTTCTCTTCGGCAGACTATACTCCATACACTGCAGTATCCCTTTTACAATATTCAGACACTGTATAGTAAACCTCTCGTCTATGAGGCTCATTCCTTGCTCGGTGAAGCAGTAATACAGAGCGAACTCAAGCGAGGGACGTATCAGTGGTACGTATGAAAATGGTTGAGTGCTCAAAACACCGAGTGCCACTTTTGTGAGGTGTATTATGAACTTCTCGCATAATTCTAGGGGGTAGGTTCCACGGCCCTTTAATAGTTTTCCTGAAAAACACTTGTTGTTAGGATGATTGGTAAAGAAATACAGTAAAAAAACTCAAATAAATACCTACTAAAGAAGATTTTAAGGCTGCCATCTACATATCCTTAACAAGTTGTTTTTGTTAAAATTACTTATATTTGTTCATTTAGAAGTAGCTTAGACTTATAATCTAGGATGACATGATGATGACAAAGACATACATGTAGTATTTTAATATTAGTACACACACTGGCAAAATTAGCGGAACATAGGTGAAAAGGGCCATAACTTGAATTCAAGTGGGTCGGGCTGTGTGAAATCCTTTTTTATAGTTTCTAAGCTCATTTAAGAAATAAAATATTGAACAAAACTGGCATGTTGACAGATTTTTATTGCAATTATGCCCTACTAAGTGTTTTTCGATGATTGATGTTGTAAGTGTTTCTGATAAGAATGGCGTTTTTAGCGGGGTGCAAGGTATGCCAGCTCATTTGATTGTTTGGTTTTTGGAAGAACACATTGCTTAGATACAAAATTAGTGATTTTCCAGCATCTACGACAGCTAGAGCTGTAACCACGATAGAGAAAGGTCACACCTACCGTTCGGTCAGTCAGGCCTTAGGTGTGTCGGCTTTCGTGGTCCATCGTAACTTTCAACGCTACAGAGAGACTGGATCTTACGTTCGGAGACGAGAACAAGGCAGATATCGGGTGGCAATGGTTCAGGATGACCGTTTTGTAAGGGTAGAAGCCTTAAGAAATCGACCTCAAACTGCTTTGCAGAGACGAAACCTATCGGAACAGGTCCGAGATGTACGTGTAAGTGATTGTACAGTAAGAAGAAGACTCAAAGAAGTTAAATTAAACTCAAAGGTGCCAGCAAAGGCACCAAAACTTGAGACAGGACAGCAAAGAGCCAGGCTAAGATTTGCGCGTGAACATTTTGCCAAGTTCCGCTAATTTTGCCGGTATGTTTAGTTATATTATGATCACAATTTATACTCTATTCATAGTCTTTTAATATATCTATTTTTTATTCCCTCCAAAGGCAGGTAGGTCATTGCAGCCCTGACGTCACTGCGACCAAGGACCTATTAATAATAATAATAATAATATCTATGGACGCTTCACACCACGTCAGTCTGGCCCCGTGCTAAGTACGCGAAGGACTTGTGTTACAGGTACCAGACAACGGAAATATATTTAATACTTTGATACTATACATAATATTTAAGATTTTTAATATATAATACACATATTTAATACACATCTAGACCCGGGAACATTGAAAAACTTTTTGTTCCGTCGGCGGGATTCGAACCCGCGACCCCCGGCTTGGGCTACCAACGTGCTCACCACTGAGCCACAGAGGTCGTCTATTGTGACTCCTTCACATTATATATACGAAAATGTATATCATAGACCATTAGAATATACTTACTGCATTCCAAGCTAGCCTTAGCCCGGTCAAAAACGATGTTCAAGAATGCTACAGCATCGCGACTCTCGTGGGCCTTCTTAAAGCCAAACATGGTCAGCTTTCTTAATATTCTAAGACATAGCAGGGCCTTTTCCAGGTGCTCTGTCATCACATCAGCAGCGGCGCCCTCTTGTATGTGACGTAGGAACAACTCGGTGTTCCCATCCCATAGATTCAGTATGAAACCGTACACTGTGTTTGTTAAATCCTGTAAAACATGTTAGGTGCATTAGTATTTGTTAGTACTACAGGTTATGTTATAATCCTTTTAAGTGTTAACCATTATAGAGGGTTTACTTATAATAAAAAGGGAAAGAAGTTGTTATCGTTTTTTTAAGCGAGAAGTTGAGAATTTTTTTAGCAAAAACAATAATATAAGATACAACAGGCTACTTGACCTATATTCAATTTCATTGAACAAATGCATATTTCTAGTAGAACTTGGCCTAGGAAACCGTATTTCACCCTTATCATCAAATAAAAGCTTATGATTGATAAATAAAGTCGATTTGAAAATATGATTTTATGAAAATAGGATTTGTACTGACGAAAACGCTTTTGTGGTACTTCCGATTTGGATGTGACGTCATCGTCATAGTAATTTAATATCTTTTATTTATCGCGCTCGTTATATGTAAGTTTATTTGTACATAAATAATAAGAATAAGCCTAGAAAGATTTGTAAAATATATTTTCTTGAATAATTCACTTAAAACATCAGTTTTATATATTATCTCCATTTATTGTAGACGGGAAATGAAATGGCCAAAACTTTTCTCCAAAAGTTTTCAACATTACAAATGATTTGTAATTTCTTATTTAATTCTTTTATAATTTTTGGGCACTTTTAGACTCGTACATTTAGCACATAAAAAAATGTTCAATAAAGAGAGTTTAAAATACAAAGCGTATGACGTCACACTATGGCGGACAGTGTTTTCGGCGCCATTTATGAGGCATATTCTTCAATAAACATTTTTATGGGTTTCTACTGTGTAAAATATAAAAATATTAGTGTTTTTTGTGAAAATGAATGATTAAGAAGCGATTAGCATGAAGAAAAAAAGTAGGTCAAGTAGCCTACTATGAGAGCTTACTACGTAATTAAGATACTGTTATCGCGTTTTTACAGTACAATAACAATATTAAGGCACAATTCCACCATCTGTTAGTGTTAACGGCTAGTTAAAATAGCATGTCTGCTCTTTCATTCATATGAAAATCAAAAGAGGCAACGTGATACTATAATTCGAGCATATCGGCAACTACTGCTAAAGTTTAAGTTCGGCGTAATCATGCCGAACTTCGGCCGCGTATTTTCGGCCTAGTGTGTTTAGACACTTAGTGTGACTATTTGAAGAGACTGGTAAATATAGGCCAATGTATGAATGTTTTATGATTACGGTAAGTCTTAAACTTTATATTATTTACCTGAAAAGTCTGCCTATCCCCAGCCAGCCGTTTCGAAGCTAGTGCTTTGACGACATGGTGGAAGATCAACAGGGATCTGTACTGCACCAGGGGCCTGGGCGCCTTCAACGTCGATATCAGTTTCGGGACCAGATTTGGCCAATGCAGCGGGCAGTCGTGTCTGTTAACAAATAAGAAATCAGGTAAACCAAAGTTGTGAACAGCCTCGTGATTCATAGAAATGAAAGAAGTTCCAAGGATGACAAAGAAATAATACTCAGCTAACCAAAATATTATAAAAAGGTGACCGGACTGGACTAACAGTATAGAATTAGCTGAGAATATCAAAAATTTTTGAGAGATTTAAAGGTTAAAGCCAGGAACTGTTTGAGTTAAGAAAATCTGAAGACTAACAGACACGCCAAAACCGACTTTGATTATAAAACTTATAGTGTAACCAAAACATACAGTTTATTATATTACAACACAGACAAGACGTCATGTTGACGCAAAAAGTGTAATCATCCAAAAAGACCCACTTTTGGGTTGTTTTTGGCCCATTAATTTATACTGTATACTTCTTGAGGGCTTTTTTATTTCAATAGTTTGTGTTGTCTATGGGCTTATCCTTTTTCTGTCGCTTCCTATCCTTATGCTAAGTACTGACATACGGTTTTGCTCGATAGTTTTACTCCAAATCGAGCAATAACCACCATGTGGACCGCAAAACTGACAGCTCGAAGGCTCGCTTCGAGCCGGGCACGATAGAATTAAATATGTCAAATATGTAATTTCCTTCGATTTGGAGTTAAACTATCGAGCAAAACCGTATGTGAGTACTTAGCATTACAATTACTATACCACAACATAGTACTATACCTTGCAATTTTAGCAATGAGCACAGCCTGCTGCGTGGCAATCTGCATCACCGGTTCGCTCAGTATGCTACTCGTCAGCAGCCCCTGTCTGAGCTCCTGTTTCTCGTCTTCCGTGATCGCGTTGGGCGCCGTCCGCTTCCAGTATCTGTCTACGCCATTCTTCAGACACATCACCGCTAGCCATCGTACGTTGTCGTCGATCGAGTGGTTCGAGGATTGGAGGATGTCCTGGAAACAACAAATATTATTTTAACAGAGATGATATTATCTTATATATCTTTAAACGAGCAATTCTTGTATATATATATAATTGGAATCTCGGAATCGGCTCCAACGATTTTCATGAAATTTTGTATATAGGAGGTTTCGGGGGCGATAATTCGATCTAGCTAGGAATCATTTTGTTAGTTGGAAAAAAACAGAGGACTGAAATAAATGACAAAGTAAGTATTTTACCAAATTGTGATCAACAATAATTCATACTAGGTGTACTAATATTATAATGTGAAAGTGCGTCTGTCTGATACTGTGTCTATCTCTTAACACTCAAACCGCTAAACTGATTTTGATAATATTTGGTAGAAAGATAACTTGAGTCCTGGGAAATGACATTTAGGAAGTTTTTGTTCTGAAAGATTTGCGGTTTCCACGCCATAAATTAATATCCCTTGTCACTACCAAAAATAAGACAAAAAGCATGTCAAGCTTTTCTTTTGCCAACAAGTTGGGATGTCATCTCATCCTTGTACTATCAGAGAAGTTGATTCAGTTGGCGGACCTACGTAAAGCCGCCAGTCCACCGCAGCGCACGGAGAGACTACGCACGTGCGTCAAACTTCGCTTTGCAAGAAAATATATGTGACTGTGTCCACTGCAACCCACGGACACGCTACGCACGAATTGACGTAGTCAAATTAATAAAAACGTGCGCCGCGTGGCCGTGCACAGCGTACGCCGCGGTGGAATGACGGCTTAAGTTGGTAGCGTTATGTCAATCCCAGCCAAGATCACAACTTACATTGAATTGACATAACTCTACCAAATGACGTTGGTCCGTTACGGTGCGTCCACATTTGTATCATTTGCGCGATCAGATCACCGATCAGATCTCCGTCGCGATCATCGCGCCGTATCAAGTATGCGTATCATATTGTGGACGCCTATTAGATCATTCTGCCGATCGTTCGCGTATTTGATATGACACGTATCAGATACGCGGTTAATAGCGATCGGGGCGTATCATGATACGCGTATCATTTTGACACGGTTCGATGATACGCGACGGAGATCTGATCGGGGATCTGATCACGCAAATGATACAAATGTGGACGCACCCTTAACTGCCTAATGCTAAGTACTCACATACGGTTTTGCTCGGCCGAGCAATAACGTCGAGCAAAACCCGCAGCTCGGGATTTCGTCCACACATTCAGCATTGCTCGATAGTTTTATTTTCAAATCTATATATTTCATTCCATCAATTCGGCTCGATCCGGTTTCATCAATCCGTCGAGCGGCTCGAAGCGAGCCTTCGAGCCTTCAGTTTTGCGGTCCACACAGTAACTATTACTCGATTTGGAGTAAAACTATCGAGCAAAACCGTATGTGAGTACAGCAAATGAAATTTCTTCAATGATACACTAGTTTAGTAGTAATAGTAATTTGAAATAAATTTACCAATAAAACAGAATAATATCCAGGCTCAATCTCCAATTGTTGAAGTTTCTCCTCCGCCGGCTTCAAAACCTCAGTGTCTTGACTAGTAGCTCGGTTGAGTGTGTCGAAAACTAACGCATAATATATGTCTGGATCCATCTTTATTGGATCTGTGTATGAAGGAATAAAAATTATTATTTTATATTAAAGAGCATAATAATAGCCAGTTTCTGAAAAAACGGTTGATCTGTATGAAATATGTATAGATTTGTCTTTAGATATAAGATAATACTCTATAGTTTATTTTTTTAAAGGTGTCCCTCATTTCTGTGGTCCCTACAACAGTTGGAGGAAGTCTTTGTTAAAAGGCGCACCAGCTGAATACTGCAACTCTTGTCCAGTAAAGTCCTACTTAGACATTACTAGGTGTGAGGGAACATAGTTATCTTATGAACTGCTTCAAACAGTTAAAGAAAATAAAGTTACTAAGTTTACAATAGCTATAATAATAATAGCTCCCACACCGGTTTCGGTGACGGTGGCCGGTTTCATAGAAACCATGCCAGCTACGCAGGAGTAATTTTATAGTGTCCAAGTGTGTGCGCAGTACACAAGAGCACTTTCTATTCCTTTACTCTCATAATCCAGTGGTACGGCAGACCGACACGACCGGCGAGAGATCAGGCGCAGGACCGACTTTTTACATGCCCATCCGACGCATGGATCATCTTACTTGTCAGACAATCAGGTGATCAGCCTGCATTGTCCTAACCAAACTTGGAAATATCATGTTTCCAACGTGGGTATCGAACCCACAACCTCCGAGTCAAGAGCCGCACTCTATACCACTAGACCACGGAGGCGTTAAATTATAGCTATGTAGCTCTTCTATATAACTTTAACAAGATTGATGGCCTTGCCTGACATATTGCAAAGTCAGTTGAAGGACAAAAACAGGCTTAAGTTATTTAAGTAAATATTTAAAAAAATCTAAGGTAAGTATAATACAAAATACACCTATTTCTTGTGCTGTTTGATGTTTACCATTTCTACTTGTTTTCGAGATTACTTAAATAGAAAATGTAGTCAATAGTCATATTCTATTTCACCTGGGCCCCCGCGCATTAGGCGGCCAGGTCGTGTGGCCAGGTCGCTGCGACCACCCCGCGCACTTTGCGGCCACGTCTGCGACCACACTCGTATGAGTAGTGATTTGATAAACTTTGACAATTATTTTGTTTTCTGTATGTAACAAAAACGTGTGGCCGCGGCGACCAGTGCGCGCACACTGAGTAATCTAATATATATGTCGCAGGGAAAAGAGGATATCAGGGATTTCACGATATCCCTAGGGATATCACGAACTCCCGGTAGATGCCGAATATTCTTGTTTGTTACGTCTTCTTACTAAAAATATCTAGTGATATGTCATTTCACTAAACTAAATCTAGTGAAATGTCAGAAACGCGGATACCGCCAAATAAAAATCGAGCCACTCATTTCTCGCGCTCGCTCTAGTTCCCACACGTGACACGGGCACTAGTAGGAGTGAAACAAATGCGTCGCTCGAGCTGGCGCGGCTCGTCTAGCCTGGAGACAGACAGACAGACTAACCCTTTGAGTACGGAACCTTAAAAACTAGGATAATCGAAGAGCTGGAGTACCTGTAGCACCTCTGCCTGTACAAGAGCCTAACCAAACTAGAGATTGAGAGACATGCCACCTTTACAAAAAATAGTGTTTTGTGTCGAACTCGAACTCGAACTCGACTCGAACTCGACTCGAACTCGGTTGTCTGTAAAGTCGGTTTACTGACGATAGTTGAACGTGACACCGTCAAAGCCTTAAATCATAGCCTCAGAGCGAGGTAACGCCGCATATTGCGTCATGTTTTTTCGTGCGCGCAGCCCATATCGAATTATAAGACGTTGTCACGTCAAAAAATATTCAACTTGGTCGGCCGCTTTATTTGACGTCAAAAATCAAAGGTCTGAAGTATCTGATGAAGAACCCTCAGCTGGTTTCAACTGTATGATTCAGAGATATGGTGATGCCCCCTCAGATCTGCTATAGTTGCATTACACGTGTGATAATAATAATAATTATAATAATAATAATAATAATAATAATAATAATAATAACCGGGGGTGAAGCCGGTCCCTCCTAGTTGGTGTCCCCGGGCAACACTTGGGTACGCCACCCCACTCTCTTCGGGGTGAGGTACTCACGTGGCTGATCATCGGCTCTTTCTTTCTCTTCACTATCGTTTTCACCATCTTTTTATTTGTTAATTCTTGTGTTTTGCACCGTTTTGTTTTGTTTCGTCTATTTTTCAACGTCTTTGTTTCTTCTCGTACTGTCTTTCCTTTTTGGTTAACTCTTCATTTGTGTTTTTTATATTTTAGAATTTATGAAATGCGACTACGTAATAGGAACATACCCCAGGCGGGTACCGGCGCGAAAAGCAATGGAGAATCCCGCCCCGGGCCTTCGGGTCCGGGCTGTCCCTCGTATTCTAGGGGGGACACCGTATCGCATCTATCTGCCCAGTCTAACACTGCTGCAGATAAAGCCACTACAACAACGATCAACTCATACTCGTACCCCACATCACCTACTTCCTCCATCAGTTTGTTCTCATCGCCTCAGTCATCACCAAGATCATACATGGTCAATATTAATTCGTCAACATCACGATCCACCACATTATCACCAGTGTCAGATGATGCTACACGGGAAGCAAATGCTACTTATCCTGTGCCCATCCCTGACATCACTTCGTCTACGAGTTTTTTAGAGAATAATCTACTGCATTCCGTAGATCACAATACTTCACAATCTCACCTTATCAACACACCAGCAAGAAGTGTTTTGCAGGAAATGCTTCCTGCAACCACTCTCGCTGGCAAATGTAGGCAACGGATGAAATGGACTGACCATATTAATAGAGAACTTCTCCGTTGTTACTACATAGTCACATCATGCGAATCAAACCTCACAGCCTTTAGACCATTACTTCGTCAAAAATTCATTGAAACTTTTCCAGAATTAAGCCATATTTCTGAACAAAGACTTTCTGATCAAATAAGAGTCATCCATAAAAACAATAGATTATCAGCTCAAGTAAGAGAACAAATAAAACAGTCAGTAGCAGAAATGACCCAAGCAGACAGATCTAACGATAATATACAAGAATCAGTTCTAAACCAAAATACGTGCAACTTACAAGCAAACCATCAATCTCGCGTAAACATCCCAGCTCCACAACAACCATCTACCCTAATCTCACACCAACTAAATACCCCAGCAATCTTTCCGGATACCATAGAATATACAAACACACTAGATACAGAACGCACTAATGAACAACCTACATACCCTAATACAATAGAGACACAAGAAATTGAAAAGGTATTTACAGAAATGCTAATTAAATACACCGATACAGATCCAACCCTAAGGCCCACAATTCCAAAACTTCAGGTCACACGTAACGTTATTAAGACAGTGAATCAACTTAATGTCATTATAGGAAAATATCTTGACGAAAAAGAAGCCCTTTGTCTGGAGGAAATTCAGACTACTATATACTGTGCAGCTATGACAACCACAACCTTACATTCTAAAATAACTAATACAGTAAAAGATAAAGAAACAGGGAAAGCAACAAATACTAATAATCCAAAATGGCAAGGACGAATAGAAAGTAGAATTAAAGAAATACGTAAAGAAATAGGTCAGATAACGCAATATTTAAATGGAAATCTTAGCCTAAGAAAGCAACAAAAGCTGAATCCAAGAAACCTAACTAAAACACAATTGATTGATCTCCTTGATAATTTGAAACAAAAACTACAAGCACAATCTAAACGTCTTCGCCGACTTAAGATTAGCAATGCAAGAAGGAAAGATAATAGTCTATTTACTACAAGCCAAAAAATATTTTTTCAAAAACTTAACTCAGAAAACATAGTAATTAAAGAGCCGCCAGATATTAACGAAATTAAAAATTATTGGGAGAACTTATGGTCCAAACCAGTCCAACATAATACCAACTCGTCCTGGATTAATACAGAAACAAAGGATAACCAGGATATTAGCCCAATGTCAGATTTTACAGTGGATGGAGATGACGTAACTTCTGCTATTAAGAAGACATTGAATTGGAAGGCACCAGGGCCTGATAAAATACAAAATTACTGGCTAAAATATTTCACCACAACACACATCCACATCGCTAATATATTTAACTCATTCATAAAGGACCCCCAAAGCATACCTTCATTCATGACACAAGGAATTACTTACTTAAAAGCTAAAGATAAAGATAACACCACTGATCCCACAAAATACCGCCCTATAACATGTCTACCTACACTATATAAGCTACTTACGTCAATTATTACACAGAAACTAAATTTACATATCACACAAAATAAAATCATACCCGAAGAACAAAAAGGATGTACCAAAGGATCTATGGGTTGTAAAGAGCAATTAGTTATCGATGCCGAAGTACATAACCAAGCCAAACAAAACAATAAAAATATTTACTTTGCATACATCGACTACCAAAAAGCTTTCGATAGTGTCCCACACTCATGGTTGTTACAAGTTTTAGAGATATACCAAGTAAATAATAAATTAATACACCTTTTAAAATATTTAATGTCTATCTGGTCTACTAAGCTTCACTTAAAGACAACTAATGCCACCCTATCTACTTCCACAATTAAAATTAAACGCGGTATATTCCAAGGTGATTCATTAAGTCCATTATGGTTTTGTTTAGCCCTTAATCCACTTTCAAAAATTCTTAATAAATCAGGTCACGGATACACAATAGACAAACTTAGTAATGTAAAGCTCACGCATCTGCTATACATGGATGATATAAAAATATATGCATCTGATAGACCACAACTCGATCATCTTTTAAAACTTACGGAAATATTTAGCACAGATATTAAAATGACATTCGGCATCGATAAATGCAAAATTATTTGTTTAATAAAAGGCAGACACCAGCAAACAAATCCATATAATCTAGAATTACAAGAAGACGCAATAGATAGCATGCAAGCAAAAGACACATATAAATATTTAGGATACATTCAAAGCACTACAGTTAATCATAAAGACATAAAAAATATTTTAAAAACTAAGTACAAGCAAAGACTAAATAAAATATTACATACTCAACTTTCGGGTCGAAATAAGATAAAAGCCATTAATACTTACGCAATACCCATACTAACTTATTCATTCGGAATTATTAAATGGACAGACACAGAACTCGAGGCCCTTAACACCGCAACCCGTACCGCTAGCTATAAGCATAACATCCATCACATTCATTCTGCAGTCGAAAGATTCACATTAAAGAGAAAACTAGGAGGTCGTGGTTGTATTGATATAAAAAAATTATGTTGCAGACAGATAGAAAATCTAAGAACATATTTCCAAACCAAATCCCGAACCAGTCATCTACACAACGGCCTAGTAAATCTGGCCCATTCTGGAACACTCCTGCAACTGAATAATAGTCAATTTAATCCAAATCATAAAATAATTAAAGACTCTGATAAAATAGCAAAATGGAAGAGTAAAGCACTACATGGCAAATTTCCCCATCTGTTAGACCAGGATCACATCGACCAAGTTGCATCCTTCAGTTGGCTTACCAAGGGCAATATATACAGCGAGACAGAAGGTTTCCTTTGTGCAATTCAAGATCAAATAATTAAAACCCGTAATTACTCAAAATACATACTTAAAGAGAATATTGATACCGATAAATGTAGATTATGCCACCAAACCACTGAAACAATAGACCACATCACCGGAGGATGCAACTCACTCGCAAACAAAGATTACACCCATCGTCACGACAACGTAGCCAAATTTATTCACCAACTGCTAGCAATTAAATATAAATTCATAGATATATATACACCTTATTATAAATATAAACCGAGCAATGTCCTAGAAAATAATATCGCAAAACTTTACTGGGACAGAGATATAATTACAGATCGCACAATCCTAAGCAACAGACCCGATATAGCCCTTACAATAAAAGCTGAAAAAATTACTTACCTGATTGATATAGCCGTCCCCAATAGTAACAACCTGAAACAAAAACATAATGAAAAGATTCAAAAGTACATACCTCTTGCTGATGAAATAAAACAAATGTGGCGCCAGGAAACTGTAAAAATCATACCCATTATTCTGTCCTCGACTGGCGTCATTCCGAAAACCCTCGCTGCTGCTCTGAAATCACTCGACCTAAACAAAAACACATACATCCACATACAAAAATCCGTCGTCATTGATACCTGCTCCATCGTTCGCCGCTTCTTAAACCCGTCATCATCATTTACTTCATCACAATCTTAACACTTCTTATCATGAATCAGGATACTTGGCACAGCCCGTACCTGAGTCATTTCCCCGGCAAACAGCCGAGACACTAACTCTCTTAAATAATAATAATAATAATAACTCCCACTCTGGTTTTGGTGACGGTGGCCGGTGTCATTGAAACCAGGCCAAGAGTAATTTTATAGTGCCCAAGTGTGTGCGCAGTACACAAGAGCAAACAAACAAACAAATCTTTATTCTCTATTAGCAATCTCTATATTCCTTTACTCGCATAACCCGGTGGGACGGAAGACTGGCGCAGGACCGACTTTTTACATGCCCATCCGACGCATGGATCATCTAAAGGTGGGTTTACACCAAAAGAACATAGAGCAAGAACAGCACAAGAACATTCTTTCGTATTCGTTTAGTGTAAACTATAATTCGTTACAACATACTTTAGATCGTTTACACCAATCGAATCAACAAGAACATCAAGAATAAGAATTTTTGCTCAATAGATGAGAATCACATAGCTCCGTTTAGACCAAACGAGCGAATGCTCATTACTCATTCGTCAACGATAAGTAGTAGGGTTCACACTACACTCAAAGAGTATATAAACTACGTAACAACTACACAATGTCTGACTGTAATAGCGATATTGTGATTTCAAGTGCTGTATTTATTGTTATAACGCAATTAATGAAAAAGAAAAGAAGGAAAAGACGTTGGTGGGTGACGAATTTAATAAAAGAAGTATACTCGATAATTTAAAAAACCCGCCAAAAAGTAAAATATTTCAAGAACACTAGAATACCTTTGAAGAGACCGCCTCGGAGAGCGAGCACGTCCGAACACGAAAGAACGCTCTAGGCAATTGCCCGAGCGCTCTTGCGTCGTTTACACCAAACGAGCGAGATTCTTAGAGCATTCTACCTATTTACCGCCGAACACGTGGCGAACACACTAGAACAACAAAAGAATGCTCGTTGTTAGTTTACATCAAAAGAGCTTTACTAGAATGAGCATTCGCTCGTTTGGTCTAAACAGAGCTTAACATCTTACTTGTCAGATTCAGATGTTAGATGATCCTATCAAAGTACCCGTGTGTATACTAGAGCAAGCGAGAGAAATGCGTGGCTTGGTTTTTATTCGGCGGTGTCCGCTTTTCTGACGTTTCACTAGATTTAGTTTAGTGAAATGACATATCACTAGATATTTTTAGTAAGAAGACGTAACAAACAAGAATATTCGGCATCTACCGGGAGTTCGTGATATCCCTAGGGATATCGTGAAATCCCTGATATCCTCTTTTCCCTGCGACATATATAAATCTCCTGTCACGATGTTTGTCCGCGATGGATTCCTTAACTACTTAACCGATTTTAATGTTTTTTTTTTAAATGTGTGCTTTTTTCCAACTTGAGAGATAGAATAGCTTAGATCTTTAATTATAATCGCAATTTTATTTTATTGCAAATTATTTGTCTATAATTAATTGACAGTCACAATTATCTGTTAACTCCAAAAGATTCCAACAGATGTCGATACTTTTCGACTGGAGTTCTTGTAACGGCTACTGGGTACTTTAAAATATATTGATAGGTGCATTTGTTGAATAAATAATAGTAAATTATTACAACCTGAGTGAGACTGACGGCGACCATTGTTTGTGCGACGGGATAGCGATCGACGTTGCCATGGTAACATACATATTTAGTCACTTCAATAAAATAATATGGCAAATACATAATATATTATGGCAAAGCAACGTTTGCAGGGACAGCTAGTCTAATATATATAAATCTCCTGTCACGATGTTTGTCCGCGATGGATTCCTAAGCTACTTAACCGATTTTAATGTTTGTTTTTTATAATGTGTGCTTTTTTCTAACTTGAGAGATAGGATAGCTTAGATCTTTAATTATTATAGTCGCAATTTTATTTTATTGCAAATTATTTGTCTATAAAGAGCGACCATTGTTTATGCGACGCGGGTCACGGGATAGCGATGGACGTTGCCATGGTGACATACTTATTGAAGTGAAAACTTCTTTAGCGGCGTTGAGCACTTTTGTGGGATGGGTAAAAACTGTGAAACTCGCGTCAGATTTTCGTGTTGGTCGAAAAACCATAGAAAAAGCGTAAGACGGTTGGAGAGTAGTGTTTTGTGTCGAACTCGAACTCGAACGAAATGTACAGTCGGGGAAAATTGTGCTAAGCAGAAATGTACAGTCGGGGAAATGAGTTGTTTAGCAGAAATGTACAGTCGGGGAAAATTGTGCTAAGCAGAAATGTACAGTCGGGGAAATCAGTTGTTTAGCAGAAATGTACATTCGGGGAAATGAGTTCTTTAGCAGACGCGCTGATTAAGGCCGCGTTTCCACCTGCAAGACAACTGACTTCCACTCGCGAGAAGTGTCTGACAGTCTGTCTGACAGCAGCTTTTTTTATTCGATTGTCGATATTTTTTAATCGATTGTAAGGGTTTCGATAAATTAATTAAAACAATCTTTTTTTATATTTTTTTTTAATTGATTTTCATAAAAAATGGGTTAAAAAATAATGCACAACGTTAATAATCAAGTTTTCACTTCTGCCGGCACTCCCGGAGTGCAACCCGTCTTTTTTTAGGGTTCCGTAGCCAAAATGGCAAAAAACGGAACCCTTATAGATTCATCATGTCTGTCTGTCTGTCTGTCCGTCCGTATGTCACAGCCACTTTTCTCCGAAACTATAAGAGCTATATATACTATTGAAACTTGGTAAGTAGATGTAGTCTGTGAACCGCATTAAGATTTTGATACAAAAATGGAAAAATTATTAAAAATTTTAGGGGTCCCCATAGGTACAAATGAAACAAAAAAATTTTTTTTCATCTGGCCTATGCGTGTGGTGTATCTATGGATAGGTCTTCAAAAATCATATTGAGGTTTCTAATATTATTTTTTTCTAACCTGAATAGTTTGCGAGAGAGACTCTTCCAAAGTGGAAAAATGTGTGCCCCCCCCCCCCCCCCCCCCCCCCCCTCTAACTTCTAAAGTAGGGGCATGATAATTCTAAAAAAAATATACGATGTACATTACTATAAAAACTACCAACGAAAATTGGTTTGAACGAGATCTAGCCAGTAGTTTTTTTTATACGTCATAAATGATAAACCTTAATTTAACATTCATTATATCAAAAATGAAATATTAATTCATGAAGCCCCAAGCGGCCACATCCGGCCGCGATAACAATGAAAAAGCTATTGTGTCTCGTTTTGCCACGACTGATGGGTTAAAAGAAATCAAAAGCTTATAATTTCATAGAAATAATTCTTATTGCTGCTGCGGAACCCTTCATGGGTGAGTCCAACTCGCACTTGGCCGGTTTTTAGTCACTAATTCAATAAAATAATACGGGCGATATACTTTATATAATATGGGAAGGAAATGTTTGCCGGGACAGCTAGTTTCATATAAATTCCCGCGGCCGCGGCGGCTAAGTGGCCGCGTGTGTGTCGCGATGTTTTTCGTTGGCTGCGCGACCCTGCGGGCCGATTCTGTATCGTACATTTGTGAGTTAATAACTGAGTTAGTAACGAAACCGAGGAGTGAGTAACGGAAAGTGCCACTTTTTGTATTCACTTGCATACAAAAGTGAGACTTTCGGTTGCTCACTTCTCCGTTTCGTTACTAACTCAGTGATTAACTCACAAATGTACGATACAGAATCGGCCCGCAGAGCGTGACAGCTGGCCGCTGGTCGCGTAATGCGCGCACCTACATATACAGGGTGCAATTTTACCTTCCTGCCAAATTTGGATATATTGATCCTTGTTAAAAATAAAAATACACGTATTTCTTCTTTTATAATCACTCAGTACTAAAATTTTGAGAAATAGCCTCCGAAAGTTATCCTACCAAACACTACAAAATATGGACACATGCGCGGCCCGACTCCGCCCCGCCCTTCCATTGACATTCTTGTTATTATCATAAGTTGCGAATTTTCCCTTCATACTTTGACGGGCTTAGAACCGTCAAAATGTAAAGGACGTAGACAGGTATGTTTAGAATGAAATTAATTGATTCACATCAAAATAATGGAAAATAACAACTTTTTAATTACGAACTATCTAAACCACGTCCTTTGCAATTAGGCGTATTTAAAAATTCAATCAACTTATGTACTCAGTACAATTACTAATTAAAATCAAAACCACCCACCTCTAAATCTTGTTTACTTCCATCTTGTCTACACTAAACATAGTTCAAACTGCAATCCGTTTTGCTCTAAGCAGAGTCTACCGCGTTTTGCACATTGTCTTACACTTTAAAAGTTTGTAAAGCACAACTTTGTCACTTTTAACCTCGTCAGAGGCATGTCTTCGAGGCTGGCGAGGCGTGTGCAGGTGTTGCGAACGTCTTTGATTGTTTCGCGATTCAGATTCAGGGTACAGCTGCTGCATTCGAGAATCATCAATCAGCTGTTACGAAGACGAGCAAGAGCTCGTACAGTCTCTGGGTTCCGCGTAAACTTTCGTCAATCAAAATGTAGCACCTCCACAGTTCATATCACTCGATCGTGGTTAGGGTACATTTTCACAGACACTAATTATTACAAGCGCGGGGGCCGGGGGGGCGTGACAAACAAAATAATTACGTGTTAGCTATACAACTATGCGCGTGGTACTAAACGGCCCCCGGCGGCCGCGACCGTCGGCCTCCCGCCTCCCCCCGCGCGCGCGTAACCCCCGCTTTACCCCGCGTAACCGGTCTCCCGACTGGAACTGTGCGGCGCGATGACTAGCTAGCGCTCGCAATATCGTAATTATTATGAACTTATGAAGTGACCATTGTGCACCAAATTTTTTCGGGATAAAATATGTTATTGTAAAAAAAATAACACCCTATTTTTTCTGGTTTAATGGACTCACCTAATGATACCTAAGCCCCAAAAAATTTTTGGCAGGTAGGTTCAATTGCACCCTGTTTATCGTAGAAGAATGGGGATTGTCCATTTTTTTTAAATTTTGCTCATTACAAAAACATTTCGAGGAATAAGGTCAGTGATCGTTTTTCTGTATATAAACGAAAAAAGTACCCATTAGTTACTTATATTTTTGAACAAATATGTTTAACCTTAGTTTGACCTTCAATGGCGTTAAATTAGCAATAAATTCGACCAACATTACGTTTCGAACTTTTGGTAAGCTTCTCGTATCAGCTTTCACATAATGAGAACTTGCATTTGACGAACCAGCCATTATAAATAAGATTGAAAGGAAATTTAAAACACTGCAGAGGTCAATTGGCCGCCGATGATGACGTCACAGCGAAACTTTAAAAATTTATTGAGAAAAAACTAGCCAATGAATTTTAAAATTATTTAATATTTAACGAAAAAAAATATAAAAAGTACATGTGATTTTTTTTGGACAATGCCCATTAGTTGGCCGCAGCGACCTGGCCGCACGACCTGGTCGCCTAATGCGCGGGGGCCCTTAATAAATAGTAAAAACTTATCTGACAGTTTTGTTTATGTCATTTAACATAAAGGAAATTACAGAAGCTCTGGCTTAGGATGAACAGAACAAAGGAAACAATTAATTAACTTTAAAAGTGGAATCTCTATCACCAACTGTTTAAGTTAATCATTGATTAAATATCATGATATCTCTACTGCTTAGCTCGGCATGCTGCATTAGCATACTTACAGTAAAATTGCACACAAGGGACAAAGCAACAGCTCTACTTTTTAACCGACTTCCAAAAAGGAGGAGGTTATATGTTCGTCTGTATATATTTTTTTTTTTTGTATGTTCAACAATAACTTTTGTTATCGGTCGAAAATCGGTCCACAAACACCGTTTGTGGACCGATTTTCATGATTATTTTGTTGTTGTACAGGGTTGAATCCGAATTTGGTACCATGTTCACAAAAGTGGTGATCTGATGATGGGATCCATGAGGAATCGAGGGGACTCCTTGAAATTTGTATGGAAACATATAGTGATTTCAATTTTTTCTGAAGCATTCGAGGTAAATACTACCAAAAAGTAAGACTTTGCACCAGATTATACCCTGGATCCGAAGGTACCGAACAGAACTTTTGAATCCTTATAGATACAGGTTCGGGGATTTCGGCGTTGTGTAAACAATTGAAAGCATAAGCCATTATGTCAATTTGATTAATCATTATCATCACAACTAAAATTATGCCATGCATCATCATATTATGACCCAATTATTGGTACTTTTCGTGATATTTTGCATCGAAGCAGATGTTTTTGATGATTATTTCGCTGTTTGTGGACCGATTTTCAAAGTTCTTGTTTTGTTAAATAGGATATAATTTTGTACATCAATTACGAAAGTGGTGCGCTGATGATGGAATCTATGAGTAATTGAGGGATACCCTTGAAATTTATCAAAACACTCATAGTGGTTAAAATGTTGTTTCTAGTAACTTAAACATATGTTACGATTAAAAGAAATTTCATACGAAGGTGTATCTTGGTCCAAAGGCACTGAACAGAACTCCTGAACCTTTAAATATAAAAGTTTGGAAATTGCAGCATCGCTTAGATAACTGCAAGCATGTACCACAATTTAGCTTACAGTAATATAATATGGATAGTTAATATTCGTAGTGGCTATCTACGCATACAGCCTTGTGTTGTAGATAACTAAAAAGAGTAAAATTATTATTTTTTAACAAAAAATTGAACCCGACTTCCAATGTAAAAACAATATTCTTAAAATTACCTAAAAAGGATGAAATAGTTCTTATTCTTCATGAGTGCCTTTTTCAAAATTCGACTAAATCTCAACGAATTCTGTACTCAATTTTCATTCTTTTGAAGTCGGTACTGGCTAAGTTATATGTCAAATATCTCAGTTATGGGCTGGTACCGTCACTTTCACTTTTTTTTACTGTCACTTTTTTACTGTCACTTTGTCTTTTCTACCACAGAAGAGAAGTCTGTCTATGGCAGCTATCCCCAACCTGCGGCCCGCCGGGACTTTATTTGTGGCCCGCCGGTAGTGAAGGGTAATTTTCCGAAAAATTTCAAAGCTCGGAAATTTTTCAATTTATTTTTCTGAAAAATTGAAAAATTGGAAAAAAAATAGAAAAATATTTTTTATTGAAATTATTAGTTTAAATGAAATAGTAAAAATCGGCCAAGTACGAGTTGTACTCGCGCACGAAGGGTTCCGTACCACTACAGAGCAAAAATAGGCTAAAAATTGTATTTTTTGTATGGGAGCCCCCCTTAATTATTTAATTTATTTAAATTTTATTATTAATTATTAAAGTGCAAATACAATTAAGTATTTTGTGAACATTTCAGTTGCCTATGTGTTGTCGTTATTGATTAAGAGCAAAAAATAGCAAAAAAAACACGTTTGTTGTATCGGAGCCCCCTTAAATATTTAATTTATTTTGTTTTTAGTATTTGTTGTTATAGCGGCAACAGATATACACAATCTGTGAAAATTTCAGAAATCTAGCTATAGCGGTTCTTGAGTTACAGCCTGGTGACAGACAGACGGACAGACGGACAGACATCGAAGTCTTAGTAATATGGTCCCGTTTTTACCCTTTGGGTACGGAACCCTAAAATTGAAATGAAATATCAAATATGGTTCATATTAAGTTGAAATTCAAAGGCTTAAATGACTTTAGGTGTTGTTAAAAAAAATATCTTTTTTTAGCCATGTCTTCTTTATTTTTAATTTTTTACGAAAATGGTAAGGACCAAAGCTGTCGCAAATTTGATTCTCTACAACTTTAGTCCTTATAATTTTCATTGTTAAATCAGTATTTACGGAAATAACTGCAAAAAACAAGTCAAAGTATAATTTCGCCTGCATCTCAATAACTAAAATCAAATTTAGCGCAAATAATTGAAAAAACAAAGTGATAGATTATTAAATTTCTTACTCCTTATGATTTATTATCCTTATGATTTTTATATATGTATAATCCTCATTATTTTTTCTACGCCTATGGTAATTAATGTACCGGGAGTTCGGGACCCAAGCGACTGGATAAAACTGGATATTTCTAATCATGGATTAGACCCTATAATAATAATAATAATTAATAATTATTATTAAAAAACTGGCCAAGTGCGAGTTGGACTCGCTCACGAATGGTTCCGTACCATTATAAAGCAAAGATAGGCAAAAAATTGTCCTTTTTGTATGGGAGCTAACAAAATCCCCCTAAATATTTATTTTATTTTAATTTTATCACATATTAATTATTAAAGTACAAATACAGTGAAATATTTTATGCATATTTCAAATGTTTTAGTGCAGCTTTTTGCATATAGAGCAAAAAAGGCCAATAAAATCGTGTTTGTTAAATAGAATGGATTTTTTAGGAAAAATTTGGGAAAGGGAAATGAAATACATGATATGTATATTATAAAAAATTCAACTATCTATCGCTGTTCTTGAGATACAGCCTGGAGACAGACAGACGGACATACAGATGGACAGACAGCGAAGTCTCAATAATAGGGTGGGTCTCTTTTTAGGGTTCCGTACCCAAAGGGTAAAAACGGGACCCTATACTAAGACTTTGATGTCTGTCTGTCCGTCTGTCTGTGTCCAGGCTGTATCACAAAAACAGTGATAGCTAGAGAGTTGAAATTTTGACGGATTATGTATTTTATAAAAACAAAATAAATCAAATATTTAAGGGTCCCATACAACAAACTAGATTTTTCTGGCATTTTTTGCTCTATATCAATAATGGCTACACGTAGGCACTTGAAATATTCACAAAATACTTAATGGTATTAGTACTTTAATAATTGATAAAAAAAAATTAAATTAAATATTCAAGGGGGGCTCCCATATAAAAATACATTTTTTTACCTAATTTTGCTCATAAATGGTACGGAACCCTCTGTGCGCGAGTCCGACTCGCACTTGGCCAATTATTTACTTTTTGGGTATGGAATGATTTCTTGTAAATGCAAGGACAATAATAATTATTGTAGTAGAATGTGCGGATATCGCAAAACCTCGCAAAACTGAAAGTTTCTGTTATTTGTCAAAATTGTCTCTTGACGTCTTTGACCAGAGTAGACAGAATTATAGAGTATGCCGACTTAGAACTGATGTTGAAATTTTTAAATTTGACGTATTGTGACGAAAATCGTCGCTAGGGTTGTTGACTTGTTGCCTACGAATTTAAAACTTTGACATATTCGCTGGACGTGTTTCTCTTTGGTCGTATTGTTACTTGTGTTTTGGCACATGCGATTAAAATTGTCAGAATCCAATTTTGAAATCTTTATTTTAAATATTTAAAAATAAATTATATCAGCCAGCGCGAGGCACATTCCGTTCATAATCCTAGTGAAACCCGACGAATTTGACAGATATTGAAACCTGCCCGTTTCTTTGCAGTCGAACTACTGGTAGTTATGTCTATTGTGCTTTGACTGTCTTCGAAAAATTTTTTGCTGACATTCCGGTCTCAACTACGAAAAATTTAAACTCCTCACCTGCAGCTGCTGAAAAACTACTCAGAGACAATGTAAAGGAATGTAATGTCAATTTTAGGTTTAGAGAGATTGTCCCCAAAGATATCATTGATACTTTTAAATTAATAAATATTAAAGATACTACTGATCTCTGGGGCATGTCTACTAAAATTATCAAATCGATAATTGACATCATAGCTCCTCATCTATCAATGATTTTTAATGACTGCATAAAGAGTGGTGTTTTCCTGACTTAATGAAGCACAGTAAGGTTGTACCTTTATTTGAAGCGGGACTTAAATCTGATCCCACAAATTATAGGCCTATATCGATTCTACCGACTCTGAGTAAAATATTTGAAGAAAATAATTTTAAATTATTATTTTTAACAAAAAATTAAAACCGACTTCCAAGGTAAAAACAATAATAACATCCTTATAATATGAACTAAAAAGTATTAAATAATTTTTCCTCTCTAAATGTGCCTTTTTCCGAATTCGGCTAAACCTCAACTATTTCTGTACTCAATCTTCATCATTTTGAAGTCGGTACCAGATATAGCTGAATCTTTATTTCTTTGACAGAAAATTTGAAACTTTTGGAACTGGCACCGACTTCAAAATTATGAAGATTGAGTACAGAAATAGTTGTAGAAATAGAAAGGCACATTTAGAGAGGAAAAATTATTTAATACTTTTTAGTTCATATTATAAGGATGTTATTATTGTTTTTACCTTGGAAGTCGGTTTTAATTTTTTGTTAAAAATAATAATTTCACTCTTTTTAGTTACCTAGTAGGTAAACTGTTAGTGACAATTTAAATTGTATAAAAAAATAGTTTCATATTGTCTTCACTAGATGTCACTGAGGCGCTCCTGAATCGCACTATCGCTTGTACGTAGGAGTTTTATATAGTTGTAACAGATTTTTGCTATGTGAAATGTGTGAGCTTGGTGTGAGCTGCAGTGAGCATTGGAATTTCAATTGACAACATTTTGAGTGGTAATTATTGATCTCGAATTGTTATTAATAATATTAATTAAACCTCCAAGATGACCTCCGTCATAGTCCGCGAGTTTATAAGTGGTCGTCGGTGGTAGTGACCATACCACCCTACGCGTCGAATTACTGCGTTTATTCTACGTATTTTATTACAATATGTTAAGACTGTTAAGAGTCATACCCCAAGGCCTAAATATCAGGTAGATAAATTTAAACAATACCTACATTTAAAAAAATCTAAGTGAACACAACCCTATGCGTGCTAGGTAATTTAACAATGTAACGCTTCAACTCCCAAGCGGCCACGTTTCTAAGAATCCGCGATCGAAGGATGAGCCGAATCACACCCAGCGGCGCGGCGAGCATATTTTCAGTGTCATAATAATAATATTATGAGATGAATCTTTATCTTCATTATTGTAATACATAGTACTATCGCTTGAGAACTTGGAAAGTCTCGCGGCCGCCTGCGCCTTTCTCAAGCGATACTATATTGTATTACATTAATGAAGATAAAGTTTTAAATCATAATATGACACTCAAAATGCTCGCAGCGCGGCATGCCCTGATATTCCGGTTAGAACTTGAATAAGTACGATGTTTACGCACGCGCCGCGCGGCGCGCGGCGGCGCGCGGCGACGCCGTTGCTTCTGCAGCGCCGACCGCCGTGTATAAACAGCCTATAATAATAATTGGTGCTGTTATGTACATAATTATTATTATTGTATTAATACCTATGCCTTGTACTATTATCTATTTTGTGCCATGAGAGTTGAGACATTGGTGACCTTAACACGACGTGGTAATGATGATGATGACGATGATGATGATGATGATGAATTTGAATTGCATGGTAGCATATGCTTTCTGTTCTTAAAACAACGCCGAAACTCCCAAACGTGTATCTATAAGGAGTCAGGAGTTCTCTCAGCATCTTCGAAACCATGGTATACCTTGACCCAATATTTGACTTTTTGGTAGCTTATTCTTAGTACACTTCACATAAAACCAAAATCACCATATGTTTCCATATAAATTTCGAGGAGTTCCCTCGATTACTCCTGGATCCCATCATCAGGTCACCACTTTTGTGAACATGGTACCAAATTGGAGTGAAACCTAATACAACAAAACAAAAATTTCGAAAATCGGTTCACAAACGGCGGAGTAATCGTTGAACATACAAAAAAAAATAAAAAAAATAAAAATATATCCACAGCCGAACATATAACCTCCTCGTTTTTTGAAAGTCGGTTAATCAGTTACTTAAATAATTTAACTTAAATAATTTACTACACAATAATCAATATGGTTTTACTAAGGGTCGATCCACAACGGATGCTGGTAAAGGTCTTCTTTAAAGTATATTTGAAGCATGGGAGGACTCGCAGGATGCCCTAGGGGTTTTTTGCGACCTCTTCAAGGCTTTTGACTGTGTTGAGCATGCTACATTGATCAGGAAATTGCACCACTATGGCATTAGGGACTCAGCACTCAACCTTTTGACATCTTACCTCAAAAATAGAACTCAAAGGGTTGACATTGATAGTAAAAGGTCCAACGGGACCAAAATAGAATTAGGCGTCCCACAGGGATCCATTTTAGGTCCATTCCTTTTTCTCATCTACATAAACGACTTACCTTATCTTGTTAAGAATAATGATAATGAGATAGTACTTTTTGCTGAGGACACTTCACTTACTTTTAAAGTTAAGCGACAACAGTCAAACTACGACGAGGTAAATAGTGGTCTCTCAAAAATAGTACATTGGTTTAACGTTAATAACTTACTTCTAAATTCTAAGAAAACTAAATGTTTATAATTTACTTTGCCCAACGTTAGGCAAGTTAAAACCAATAAATATTTGCAAAAATTTTTTCTGAATAAAAAAGTTTGAGTTTGAGTTTTGTAGGTCATTCTCGTGAAAAATATTTCGAACTTCCAGAGTTATATAATAAAGAAGGTGCTACTCAGATCTATAACTGGCGTAAAAGACAGGCGCCTGGAGGTGTAACCCAGCGTTAGTGCGAAAAAGGGACTTAAAATATATTGATTACTGAAAAAAATCATAAGAATTAGAGTTGGAGGAAATTGATTGTGATAATGATTTTGTAATTTTTTCTTTTGATAATAATCGAGATACAGGTCATAAAGGCGAAATTATACTTTGACTTGTTTTTTGCAATTACTTCCGCAAAAATGTATAAGTATCAAACTTATGGAGAATTAAATTTGCAACCATCTTATCATTTTTGTAAAAAAAAAATGAAAAATAAAGAAAATGTGGTCAAAAATAGGCACCTTCAAACCAATATGGCGGCTAATGCACCCGTTGGATTTGGTTGAGTTTTTGAATTTGAGCTATTTATGACCTCTTCTAAACACTAGCGCAAAAAAAACTTTCTATAACTATTAATTTCAGAAAAAATCTAACGCGACTGTTATAGTAATACCGTTGATGAACGCTATAACCTTACCGGCCCCTACTAGACAAGCAAATAATTTTATTGCGCCATATCACGTATTACGTAATAATTATAATATTGACCGTCTAGGGTCGATATTGAACATCGCGCGCCTTCAATCTAATAATTGTCAAATAAACTGTTCAATAAAATTGAAGCGTGATATTGCACAATACAATTGATCGTCTAAGGGCCGGCTTATGCAACAAGTCATAGAAGTTTTCAAGAAAAAGAATAAATAAAAGCCTTAAAATGTTATCCCGTAGTTATTTTGTTTTATTTTCCAATCTCGGTTGACATTTCAATTTGGAAAAATATTTGAAAAATTGGAAAAATATATTGGAAATTTTTCTTTTTTCTTTTCTTTTCTTTCGGAAATTATTCCATTACCCATCTCTAGGCCCGCGTGATGTTAAACAATTTTGAAATTGACACCCACCGCCAAAATAATGTAAAGTCTACGTGATAAGTGATAACCGTTAAATTTGTTCCACTTTTAAATCGTTAATTTGTGGTGTAAGAATGTTATTTTTTAACCCTAAAATTTTTTTGTTGCGGCCCGCGACACCAAGACCAAAAAATTGGGGTAGGTTTCGGAACCTTAGCCAATATTTTTCTGTGTATACGAGTATGAGTAAGAAGGCAAAATATTTAGGGAAGAATCAGTCTGAAAAGGTGTTAGTGAAATTGAGAGCTTAACATCTGGTGTATACAATTTTTCGCGCCACCCCTCTTAGGGGACAAAAGAGGGGGTAAGAATTTGTATCAACTGATGAAGTAGAAATATTTTAAATGGCAAAACAACGTTTGCCGGGACAGCTAGTATAAAATAAAAATAAAACAATTACTTACTTTTACCCAGCAAAAGACAGTATTTGACATAACCTTATGATTTTTATAAGTCGAGAACTAGGGTGAGTAGTACATGATGCAGAGCACAGAAAAGGTTTTAGATTTAATCCATTTTAGCTACACGTTACCTAAAGATGAATTTTAAAACATTTATATTATTCACGACAACTTTTCAGTATCCTAGAATCTTGGCTAATCAATGAAACGCAAAAGAAACACAGAAACGAAATTCTTCTTCTTCTTTAAAAATGGCCTCCCTTGAGGAATAGCCAATGACAGTTAATTGGTGACGTAAAGAGAGACTATTGTTGTCGATGGTGAAAACCATGAAGGTACATACCAAGAAGCTTACACCCTAATGGAGGTTTCATGCAGAACAAAAAAGTGAAGGTCAAATATTTGAACTCTGTTGACCTTTTTGGTATGTCCTGTTCTTTTATTTTGATAGTTCTCACTCGCACGCTTGTAAAACACAGAGTTGCCAAGGCGTTTTATATTTTCCCTATTAACAAAATCAATTTTAGTTTTTAAGCCTAAAATACGTCCCATATACACGATTAAAAAAACCTTACAATAAATAAATAATAATTCAAGGGTGGTTTTTGGTTGCATAACATCAAAAGCAAAAAGAAAAATAAACTTATGATTTTTTTATTCACATTACTCCCATTTTATAATGTTAGTATTTTTTAATGGCAACACAAGCAAATGTCAGAACGTATACAAAACATTATGGCTGCCGGTTGTTGACAGCGTCTCTGTTCGATTTTTTACAAGATAAATAACGCATAATATTTTTATACAAAATATAATGAGTTGTGTAGTTCGAGGTTGTAAAAGTGTATGGTATCCAAATTGTGGTGTGAAATTTCACGGGTAAGTTAATTAAATGAAATATTTTTTACATTTCGCTAGGGTGACCATTAGCTATACTTTGGATTGGATTGTCCTCGTAGTTCGTACATATAACTGCAAAATATGATTTATTACCCGAAAAAGGTGTTATGGACAAAAGTTTTGTATATTAGGCTAGGATGACTATTTGGAGTTTGGATTGGATTGTCCTTGTATTTTAATGTTTTTTTTTTTTTAATACTTTACTTAGCATTTTACATTTATGGCACCCATTTTACGTTACAGGTTCCCTAGTGACCCTGACCTGAGGCAAGCTTGGTTATCTAAAATACCATTAAAATCAAATTATTATAATACTGCCAGAATTTGTAGCCTACACTTTCGATCTGAAGACTATGATGTCAATAGACCTGGCCGTTTATTGAAATCTACTATACCAAAGATATGTGGGTGTTGCGAAACATTGGTAAGTTCTAATAGTGAATTACCTTACTAAATACTAGAGGTATCTTGCGGCTTTCTTGTGGCAAAATTAGGTTTTACCGTTTCCCATGGGAACTATGTATTTAGACACAGTAAAAAGTAACCTATGTCCTTTCTCAACATCTTATCTATGTTTATGCCAAATTTCGTAAAAATCGGTTCAGTTGTAAAGCATGCATGCAACAGACAGAAAGACACACAGACGATGAAGATAGTACATTAGTATGAATAAAGAAATGAGATTACTTCAGGTAACTAATCATTTAAAGTTGTGTCTTTCTCTTCTTAATATCACTTATTTTTTTCAGGAATGTCTTAATATTCCTTCAAGCTCACAAGAAACTCCGTGCGCTAAAGCGTCAGCAATGCCGATACTTGAAAAATATGTAAGTAAGCATTAAAATTTTATGGTTGACTTTGAGACTTGGATTATCGTTTACATTTTCATCTCACGTTGCTACCTCTTTCAGCTCGATGAAAATGAACCACCTAAAAAGAAACAAATTGTGGAAGTGCAAGAAGCTATCATTTTACCTGTTTGCTCCAATCCGCCAGCTGGTATATGTTCTCAAGCCATGAAAACTGTAAGTTATCATATTTTATCAGAAAGCTAATATCTAGTATAGCTTATAGGCACAACATTTTTCCCGGTATGCAGAATGCACCAATTCTTGTATTGATTTGGTTTTTATGTTTATTGGTTAGTGATTTTTTCTCGGCTTAAAATATTTGTAGTATTATTTTGGAGGAATTTACTAAAGTAAAATAAGCATACATTCTATCAACGTTGCTTCACTTCACCCTAATAGTACGGGAGCCCTAGAACAAATTTTTTTGTGATTACTAACGAGGTAATTTTTTGTGAGTAGCTACATTTTGATAAGACGAACAACATGTTTTTTATTTTCGAAAAATCTCGAAAGTGGTAGCTAACATATGGATATGGATGACATATGGATAGTCCTAAAATATGGATTGTTCTATTTGTAGGACAAGGTTACTCTTAAATTATATAACTATTAACCTACCAATATACAAAAAATTAGCTGGTTAGGGTTCTGTTTTAGGGTTCTGTAATCAACAAAACTTTTGTAATTATAAAAACTAATAAAACAATCAAGTGCGTCTCTATCTATTTCTTATACTTAGTCATTGTTTATTGTTATAAAATCAATATAAAAATTAACTTTCTAGTACAATTCCTACAGTGTATAATATTATAGTTTTTTGTTTACAGGTTCTCAAGGATCAACCTGTACTAAAAGATTTCAGCAGTCAAGCTAACATAAAAACACGTAGTGAAGTAGTGCTAAAAAAGAAAAATAAGGTTCTTCAACAGAAAGTTAATAGACAGGCAAAGAAAATTGAAAATATGAAAGAATTGATAAAAGTTGTCAAAAATTATACTTCACAATCAGAAATTGAAAATATATTGCAAGGTAATTATGCAAATATATGTAAAAAATTCCATACTAGTAAAAAAAGACAGTTCACATATTATAGTGATGAAGTGAAATCATTTTCCTTAACTTTGCATTTTTACTGTCCGAAGGCTTATAATTACCTGAGAAGCATAATTTCTTTGCCACATGAATCAACATTATGGCGGGCGATTTCAAGTTTTAATTGTTCTGTTGGTTTTCTGTCAGAAGTAATTGAATATTTAAAATCAGAACTACCAAATAAGCCCTATTTAAAAAATGTGGCCATGATTTTTGATTCGATGGCCTTAAAAAGAGATATTTGTTACTGTAATAAATTAGGAAAAACATTTGGCTATGTTGACCTTGGTGACATTGTCGTTGATGATCCTGAACAGCTTGCATTGGAAGCCTTAGTTTTTCAAATAGTATCATATACAAATTATTTTAAATGCCCTATTGGTTACTTTTTTACTCCAAGTTCTTTGAACGCCGAATTGCTGGGACAATTGATAAATACTGCAATAATCTTACTGAGCGAAGCAGGAATTACTGTAAGGTCACTAACGTGTGATGGCGCCAAATGCAATATAAAGGCATACGAGTGTCTTGGTTGCTCATTTGAGGAAGGTAACATTAAATCCTACTTTATTCATCCCAATGGAGTAACTAACGTTTATTGCCTTTTAGATCCGGCCCACATGATTAAACTGGCTCGAAACGTTTTTGCAGAAAAAGGCTTAGAATCACCAAACGGAAAAATTTCTTTTCAATATGTACATAAATTGCATATGATGCAGCAAGAAGAGGGTCTTAAGCTCTCTAATAAATTAACAGGAGCTCATGTCACTTACCAAAACAAAAAAATTAATGTCCGTTAAGCTTGCCAAGTACTAAGCTCATCCGTTGCTGATGCAATTGAGTTCCTTTGCAATAGTGGGAATCCTAAATTCCAAGACAGTTCTGCGACTGTCGAATTTATCCGTATTTTAGATCGATTATTTGATAGCATGAATAGCCGATCTCCCTATGGCACTTATTTAAAGTCGCCATTAACAATACACAACCGCGATGTCTGGCAAACGTTTTTTGACGAAGCTGAGATTTATTTAAATAATCTTAAAATAGGAGACCAGCCATTAATGAAGCATACCCGCAAAACATTCTGTTTGGGGTTCCTTGTGAACATGATTTCTTTCAAATTATTGTTTAATGATCTGACAACATTAGAAGAGAACCCGCTAAAATACTTACTAACTTTCAAATGTTCACAAGACAATCTAGAAATTTTTTTTTCGTGCATACGTGCTAGAGGGAGGACTCAAGACAATCCGAGCCCGCTAGAGTTCCGATATATTTTAAGAAAATTATTGTATCGCAACTCGGTACGACCCAGTATAAGAGCAAATTGTATAGATGATACATTTAATACCAACCATGTCATGGAATTTCGAAGCAAAACCAGAGCATTAATTGAAAGTCAAACTCAGGAACACAGTACTGATGAAAGAGACATTTTTTCCGAAATGATAAATTCTTTAGAAAATTATCTATGCAGCGCCTATGAAGATAATGTGCTTTATTATATAACGGGCTTTATAATTCAAAAGATTAAAAAAAAAAATGCGAGTTTTGTCATGCTGTGCTCACAACTGAAAATAAAAAAAAGTGATCATGTCTATGCCCTGAATAATAATAAGTATTCAGCATTCACAACATTAATTGTCAACCGGGGTAAATTATGTTTTGCTTCGGATGCTGCATTTATGATCGTGAAATATGTTAATACATTATTTAAAAAAACTGTATCTATGTCACTGTTGTCAGTCGTTAACATTACAGGCAAATTGGTAATGGCTACACTACAAAAATTCCAACCCCAAGTACAAGAAATTTTTGTTTACTAAGCACCCTGTCACAGACGTATGTCTGGATTTACATGAAACTGAGGTTATAAAATATATAGCAAATAGTTTCTTAAAAATAAGATTGTCATCTTATTTAAAAAATGACATACAAAAGAAATTAGGCGATCTCAGGACTAAACGCCAAAAACTGCATACGAGGACTGCTATTTATGTATCCGGAACTGGCCACTTACAAGAACAATATTTAAAAAGTAATTACAACATTTGAAAATAGAACTCTTTGGTTGAAGAATACATTTTGTTTCATGTGACTGTCAATTATTTTTCCATTGTGGCGTCATTTTGAAAATTGCGTGTCTTCATTTGCCATGGATTTAACGCGTGAACATTTTCGTGCAATGATTTACTACGATTTTGGGCGTGGGCTAAATCAACAACAGTGCTTTATTCAACTCACCGCAACTTTTGGAGATGAAGCACCATCAAAAACCACTGTTTATCACTGGTACAGTGAGTTTAATCGTGGGCGGTCTATGCTCACGGATGAAAATAAAGAAGGTCGCCCAAAAACAGCTGTTGTCCCACAAAATATAGATGCTGTGCGGGAACTAATAATGCATGATCGTCATGTTACATATCGCGAGATAGAGGCGTCCTTAGGCATAAGTATGACGAGCATACATAAGATATTACACGAACATTTGACTGTAAAAAAAATATGTTCGCGTTGGATTCCGCACAACTTGACAATCGATCAAAAACGGGCTCGTGTCGATTGGTGCAAAAAAATGATAAAAAAATACAACCGTGGTACGTCAAAAGCCGTTTATAATATCTACACAGGTGATGAATCTTGGATCTATGCATATGACCCCGAAACTAAACAACAGTCAACGGTGTGGGTGTTTCAAGATGAGCCGAAACCAACAAAAGTTACTCGTGCAAAAAGTACTTTGAAGCAAATGGTCGCCTGTTTTTTTGGAATTAATAGACATGTGGCTACAGTGCCATTAGAGAATCGTAAAACGGTTAATTCTGAATGGTATACGACCATTTGTTTACCAGAAGTCTTTGAAGAAATAAGAAAGGACAACCGACAACGCAGAATCATATTACATCACGACAATGCTCATGTCACACCTCAGCTGAAACAACTCAGTTTTTGGAGGGTCAAAAGATCGAATTGACTGGTCATCCGCCGTGCAGCCCTGATTTGGTACCTAACGATTTCTTTTTATTTCCATACGCGAAGAACAAATTACGTGGTCAACGTTTTTCGAGCCGCGAAGAGGCTGTTGATGCGTTCAAAATGCACGTTTTGGAGATACCTCAATCAGAATGGAAAAAGTGCTATGAAAATTGGTTCCAGCGTATGCAAAAGTGTGTCGATCATCGCGGCGAATATTTTGAAAAGCAATAAAACCATATTTAATGATATAATTATGTTTGTTTCTTTTTTTAATTCCGGATACTTACATAAATAGCAGCCCTCGTAAAACAATTTTATTTTCACATATATAATTACTGTTAGGGCTTCTTGCTCATAAGCTTTTTGCTGTTGTGTATAGTTATAGTATCCTATGATTGTAAATGTGTGGTTTTTAATCTATTTTTAATAAAACATTTGCATATTATTTAGTTTTTTTTTATATATTGACTAGCTGTTGCCCGCGACTTCGTCCGCGCTGTTGACGCGGATTAGTATAATGACAAAGATCGATAGTCCGCAAACAAATATGAAAAAAGTAAAATATAACCTCCTCCTTTTTGGAAGTCGGTTAAAATGTAGCCTAAGTTACACCTTACTACATCAGCTATCTACCAAAAAAGTCCCGGCAAAATAGCTCCAGCCGTTTCAGAGATTAGCCGGAACAAACAGACATACAGACACTACTTGTTTACTAAGGCTACTTGTTTGTCCTAGAATATTCAAAACTTTGGTTACCCTAAAGAAAAGGGATAGCACATAACAATGACGTCATCCAAGGACATATTTTTCATCTTCAATCTATTGTTCACTATGAAACCTCCATTAGGGTGTAAGCTTCTTGGTACATACTATTGGAGGGCGTCTTATATTTTGACAGTGGATCATGTTACTCTTTCTAACTAACGATGCAGTAAGTTGAGTGAAAGAGAAAGCTCATATCGGTGTATAAACGTCAAAAGTTTGTAATGTTATGTCCTACCCAATAGGACATAACAAAGGAGTCGGTCTGCAATATTTCATGTTTAAAAAGTGCTAATAATATTGTTTAGTGAACGTTAAATGCAATATCTTGTCGGGTTTTGTGGTTCCGCTATATAATAAACCATAAAAACGGCCAAGGAATGCCTCAAACACGTGGATTTAACATAACATGCGTAAGTTTTCAACAACGTTTTTTGGGCTTATCAATCGCTATTTTTCTAAGCTAAAAAGAAAATTTATAAGTTTAATAATCCCTCAATCATGCTATATAAGGCATTAGTGATAAAAATGTCACATCAAGTAATAATTTGGCTACAAATATTGCATAACTTTTTACGTGTACTTTAGGGATGCACTGTACTTGAAGTATAGTTTTTTTTTTTTTTCTTCTTTTTTGGCAACTTGACACAAAGGATGTGTATGTTGTGCCACAGACAAGGTAAAAAGGTAAGGAATATGGCGGGAAAACCATATTCCTCCTATTATAATTTTCATCATCGTTTTCACGTATCGTCAGGTCTAAAGTCTAGTCAAAGTCTAAGTAAAAGTCAATACAGTCACAAGAGTCAAGTCGGTCGATTCAGTAAAGTGGTAAACGCTTTACTGAAACTTTCGATGGAGTTTTGGAGGGAACACAAAATAGCACGTTTCTGGATATTACATCACTTTCCTACACTTGTGCATGAACACGAATATCTAATGGTTAATATTCTACCAATATTACACATTAAAAACCCAGCTAACACAATTTTAGGAAAATAATACAAAAACACAACAGCACTCTTTCACATGCCCGCCAAAACTCCTGAAGTACCTATAGTTTACCGATAAAAATATTGTCATGGACTAAATGATTTTTTTTCAGGATTTGAAAATGCTTCAAAATAGACGACAAACAGAAATATTTAGACGCAAGTTTCATGCAAGTTTTTAATTCTCATGAAGGCATCACAATATTAGGATTATCATTTCAAACGTAAATTCAGTCTGTCCCGCTGTCCCCCACGAGGCCGAAATTGTCCCGCTTTTGCAAACAGACCAAACGACAATAATTAAAAAGTATTTTTATGTTTGAAATGCCTGGAAGTTACGCATACAAACAACAAACGTAATTATTCTGCCATATTTTGCTCGATATCAATAACTAAACGTTCCGCGGAGCTTCGCCCGCGTAAATTAGAAATTTCACCGACATTAATTAGCCCACAAAATAGCCTACGATCCTTCACGTGGTCTACTTTTTATCTGTACCTACTAAATAACATAGAAATTGCTCCAGTAGTTCGTGAGATTTTTTTTCAAATATTTTTTCCCGTTTTTTCCACATTTTCCTTTGTTTCTTCGCTCCTATTAGTCTTGGTGTGATAAAATATAGCCTATAGCCTTCATCGATAAATGAGCTATCTAACACTGAAGGAATTTTTCACATTGGACCAGTAGGTACTTTCTGAGATTGGCACTTAGAAATACATATTAGGGGGGGATACTGTATTTGTCCCGCTCTGACAAAAAAAGTAAATGGTCACGTTATGTATGCTAGCGGACGATTTCCAGACGTGGCGCACACGGCACAATGGCGTGGCCTGCAGTGGGCCATCATTGGCCATTGTGTACAGTGTACAGTGTACTGGCTACGAAGTGGTGTACGACGTGCCTACTTCATATTATAATATAAGATGTGATGTGTGTAGTGTCTGACAGATCCGATTTGATCTCCAGGTTATTATGTCACCAAGCACTAAGCTATCCTGTCTACTATCATGTACCTATGTCTTATAGTCTATTTGTTTGTAACCTCTTCAAGCCTAAACGACTACACTAATTTTAAAGAAATTTGGTATATAAATACTTTGAATCCAGGCAAAGGACATAGGATACTTTTTATCCCGGAAAAATGTACGGTTTTCGCACGATAAGCGATAACTGCGCTACGGAGTTGCAGACGTAGGTCTAGTGCTGGTTTTAGCACTACCAGTGCCCTGGACGAGATTTCTTCAGCACCCAGGCCCCAGGGTGCTGGTATTGTCTGTGCCGACCGTTTTTATTCGCTCTCGGCGTCCCTTTTTCTCCGGCGCCCTGTGCGGTTGCCCAGCGTAGCCCCCCCTTAAGGCTGCGTTTCCACCAGAAGGTTGCGGTTGTGTTGCGAGGAATGTGTTTTTGAGATACAATAGCATCACCGCGCTGAGCGATGTCATGGCAAGGTCACGTCAATGAATCTATTGGTTTTAAAAAACACATCCCTCGCAACACATCTCTGGTGGAAATGCAGCCTAACGCAGTACTGCGTGAGGCTATGTGGTCACTGACTGCGTAGGTCGATATAGTAGCTTTTTAAGATCAGCTATTACATCTTATTCCACCTTCTCCAGCTCACTTCATGGAGGTAATCGACGACGGTTGCCGGGAGTGCAACGACCGGGAGCGCCACATGTTCAGAGTATTCCTCAAGGGACTGCGCGACAACCTGCCCGCCGAATACAAGGCGTTCCGCGAGAAGTATGATCCTGACAACAAGCATTTTGATGCTGCTGCGGCTGCTGTACAGAGCTACTAAGCTGGAGTAGGGGGAGCAATGCGGGACTGTATCTTGTGCGAGTAAGGCAACAGATGGGAATTGTACTATCAGGGGAGTTGATTCAGGCAGATGGCTGATATATCATCGAAGAAATTCGATGGTCATGTTATGTCAAATCAATATAAGTCGTGATCTGACAGCTGGGTTTGCCGTTTGACATAACGCCACCAACTTACGTAGGTCCGGTATACCTGCCTATAAATCAACTTCTCTGATAGTAGGTACTATCATGGAAGTTGATTCAGGCAGATGGGGAATCTACGTTATTTAGACGGCTGCCCCGTGTACGAAATCTGCAGCCCCCTACGACGCTGCCGCCCCTCTTGGATGCTACCTCCCCTTACCACCCTCAGGGATGATTTCAAGTTTAAGGCTGGTATAAATAGTCAGTACTCAAGATGCATCTCGGTCTCAAGACACGGTTCAGGCTCTGTAATTGGTTGGCTGTCAAAATTTGGACCAATCACAGAGCCGAACCGCGTCTTGAGACCGGGTCGCATCTTAAGTACTGACTATTTATACCAGCCTAAGTTAGTCGTGATTTTTTCGCTGAGCTTTTGGGGTAACCAGCCAAATAAAGTAAGTCCGTCAAATGCCTATGAAACAATGACACTGATAGTACAATTATTGTCTGACAGTTTCTTTAGTTACTATTGTACAATTTTCGCCTGTTGCTTTGCTGTCGCAAAATGACCCTGCCGTGTCACTGTTCAAAGACACGAGTCAAGCGACCTGTTTTTCATTTATTAAATTTATATTAGGTCTAGTATTTAGTTGCCGTAGGCAGAAATCTGGTTTAAAACGTTATACCAGCAGTGACTTTATAAGTTTTAATTTATCCAGAAGTTTTGTCGCCCAGTAAAGAAACTTACGGATGAGCTATTTCAACGACTATAGGACTGCCTACGGGATGTATGGGATTTTTGTTAGTTATTATCAGAGCATAAAAAATTATGAAATAAACAAAGTTTTATTTTAATAAGGTTTTTTTTCTTTTCCAATTATTTTAAGTTTGTGTAAAAAAATATGTCTAAAATTTTCTTTAAGACGTGATTTATATTTGATCCTATAGCAGCAATGTAGAACGCATTTTTTTCTTTGGAACCAGGCCCCTTAGGGACAGTTTAAAGTTATGTATTATTACTTATTTTTATAAATCGATATCTGCAACGCCATCTGTGGGGTATAGTTAAAAGCTCGCCAAGATAGCTTCAAACTATACTACATAGATTGGTCTGCGGATAACAATTGACAAAATATTATACCATTCGTGATAGAAAGAGAACTATCTCGTATCAGGATAAGAGCGTGAACAGCAATATTTAAGAGTTTGAATTATTTAAATTAATACCCTAGGTCGGAGACCGTCCAGTTTATTTTTTTTATAAATCGATATCTGCAACGCCATCTGTGAGGTATAGTTTAAAGCTCGCCAAGATAGCTTCAAACTATACTACATAGATGGCGCTGTGGATAACAATTTATGAGGTAACCATATTAAGCTACAGCCCCGGATCTTCAATTTTTTTTGGGCGGGGCAAAAACTGAAAAAAGCCGCCCCGCCTTTTTTTTGCCGTTGGGAAATGCTTGATGCATTCCCGGCAGCCTGGGTGGGCGCCTGGATATGTGGGACTCCTCGGGTACTGCGGTAAGGAGGAGCACCCTTTGTTACCCACTAAAACCCAACGGTGCCTCCTCTCCGCGTATCGCTGAGCCGCTGGACCCGCCTGAGGCGATAACTGCAGCCCAGACAGCGGCATCTGCTCTACCAGCAGAACCATCCGCGCGGCTTCTGCCGCTTTCTCCGGGAGAGCGGTCCGGGGCTCCGGGCGCTCTTCTACCGGAAGAGCTCGTGCGATATTGCGAGGGACGGATTCCCCAATCCATTGCCCGAGCCCTATTATGTCGGGAGTAGCCGCTCATGTTGAGCGCGTCTTCGTCCTCCGCGTCTTCTCCTTATCGGGTCAGCTGCTTCATCGGCTTCCCGATTTCTCTCAGCGGCCTCCTTCTGCGTCATGATGGACTCGCAGAAAGTAGAGACTGCCTGCCAGGCTTCTCTCGACCGCACTAATGCTCTTATTATGTCCGGGAGTGTCAGGTCTGGTCCTATAGCGGCGCAGAGTTCTGCCCGTTGTGTGACCCAGTCTAAGCAGGAAGCGAGCGTGTGCTGCGCCATGTCGTCCTCGTCCGTACAATGATGGCACTGGGGCGTTGGCTCCCGTCTGGCCGTATGGTGCAGGTAGTGACCGAAACCGACCGACCGAATCTGCACCATCCGGTAAGAGAGAGTGCCATTACGCTGCACCACCCAATCTTCCAGAGCTGGCCGAATTGCTGCAACAACTCTGTGGCCGGCAGTTGGCGATGCCATTTGGTCTTGCCAGGTGCGCATTATCAGCATTCGTGCTTGGCGACGCCATTGGACTGCCAGAACTGGTGGCACCCGTTCCCCTCTTTCCTTTGCTGCTGCTGTGCGGGAATAGACTTCCGCCTGCACACGGGCTTCCAGGTCCCATGGAGGGGTACCGGCTAATGCAAACTCCGCTTCGGCGCCCCGCCTACCTACTTATGTTTATTTTCACCTTTATCATCCATGTAATTTCAGCTATCAACGTGGGCGCCGGCAGAAATAATTTCCAAGGGGTGCAGATTTGAGTTTTCTTTCTTTTCTTTTCTTTTTACTTTTTACGAACAACAGTGACTGTCTATTTACGTCAACAGAATACATTTAGTGCCGAAACATTACGAACTATCTTTGTACGGCATGGTAATAGGGTTACAAAATGCTTTTTATTTCAATAATTCCTGTTGATCCCGAGATTCCCAAGGGGTGCAAGTGCACCCCCTGGCACCCCCCTGCCGGCGCCCGTGGCTATCAATATGTAGGATATATATTTAACAGGGTAGGGTTTAAAATAAAAATTAATATTATGCATAATAAAAAAAAAATATATATATATATATATATATATATATATATATATATATATATATATATATATATATATATATATATATATATATATATATATATATATATATATATATATAGCTATAACAATATATATATATAACAAAAAGCTCGAAAGGTACCTAAAATTGTAATTTCAATTCACAAATTTAATAATATATATATATATATATATATATATATATATATATATATATATTATTAAAATAAATTGAAATTACAATTTTAGGTACCTTTCGAGCTTTTTGTTATATATATATATATATATATATATATATATATATATATATATATATATATATATATATATATATATATATATATATATATATGTATTATTAAATTTGTGAATTGAAATTACAGTTTCAGGTACCCTTCGAGCTTTTTGTTCAGCAAATAAATCTATAGCCTTGTCATAATTTAACTCGTGTGCAATACGTTTTTCTATCGCTAAGATTGCAAGACCCGATAAGCGTTCCTGGTTCAGAAGATCGCAAATAAAAATTTTTAACCAGTTTTAGTTTGCTAAAACGAGCTAGTCTGCAATTTCCTCCAGGCGAGCGGGAGCCGGGCGCGTATTTTGAACGCGCCTCGCGAATAATAAATGTTCGTGCAGCACGTCTCACTCCGAGCTCGGGGTATCGGTCAAGTTGATATGGCAATGAAATTGCTGTACTTGTGCTATTATTTATTCCGTGGTCAAAGTTAAATAAATGATGAGTTGTCCATTGGTCCGTGAAGTGTGAATTTTGCCGCCCCCTGAATTTGCCGCCCGGGGCATGGGCCCCGGCTTGCCTCCCCCTAGATCCGGGGCTGTTAAGCTACACTTGTTTCTTTCTCTCCTGACAAATTGTACCATGCGTGAGACAAAGAGAACTATCTCGTATATCAGGATAAGAGCGTGATGGCAATATTAAGGGTTTGAAAGAGACAATTTCTACGTCCTTTTTGACCGGGCAACCATGCCTGAAAGTGGAAACATAAAATATGCAGAATTGCAGAAACTTTAGAGTCCTTGAAAAGACCCATAGGATAGTTTTATCCTCATAAAGTGTACGGTTTCTGTACGATGTACTATTCTATATGCTATACAAGTGCAGGAAATATCTGTAATTAAAAACATGATTATACTTTCAAAATTTATTACAGAATCTTATACAATATTATTCGTTCTGAAATATACACTATGGAAGTTGTTCTCGTAAGATCTATGTGTGCACTATGATTTTATAATATTGTGTGTTTGACGTCATTTGATTGTATATAAAATAATACATACATAAAGTAAGATAAGCCTTCCATACAATTTTTTAGTCCTACTTGCACGAAACTAAATAAATATTACATGTATCTTTTTTAAATGCGAAGAATGATAAAGAAACTTAACTCAGGATTAACTTGCACATGACGGCAAATGGGCCTATAGTACTAAAGAAAGAAGGTAAGTAAACGTTTAAATTATTATGCCTTGTCATTCTTTTAAAATATGCGATATTATTTCGTATTCGATGTTAAAATTGCCAGCACGGTACGGGAGATTTTAAATCCCTTTTGGTGCATATTTTGTTACAATTTTAATAGGCAAGTAATCTGTAAGAAATCAAACAGCAGTATATAATTTCATGTGCGAATAAGGGTCTATACAGACGGACCGCATTTCAACTGCAATCCAACCGCAAATTGCAGTTCAAGTGCAGTTTGAATGCAGTTGACACGACTGCAATAGAATTGCAAACCAAACGCGCAGTCGGATTGCAGTTCAGTTGCAGTTGGCGTGCAGTCGTGTGAACTGTTTGGTTTGCAGTTCTATTGCAGTTCTATTGCAGTCGTATTGCAGTCGTGTCAACTGCATTCAAACTGCACTTGAACTGCAATTTGCGGTTGGATTGCAGTTGAAATGTGGTCCGTCTGTATAGACCCTAACAGACATAATATGACGTAGTGATGAGTACAGAAACGGAACAGTACTAATATTACCGTTAAAAAAATCATGATAACTCCAAAAAACGTCAAGCACACACGTCTGGCTTATGTTTAAAGCTGGTTATAGGAAATTTTATCACATACATAAGATAGATTTTTTGTTTAGTCTTTGAATCTTGAAACTGAAAATATTCCTCTACTAAAAATATTTACGCAGTGTACAGGGTGTTTCAAATAAGGTGACTCAGGGGTTCATTCTGAACAACTTTTGTTCTACGACTTTTGGTAATTCGCGAGAATAATTGGTTCTCCATAGAAACTTTGTTGGTCACGTGACTTTTTAGTTTGGAAAAGCAAATGTTTTTTCGCGGATTTCCAAAAGTCGTAGAACAAAAGTTGTTCAGAATAACTCCCTGAGTCGCCCCTTTTCGGCATAATGGTTACATACTATTTTTTTAAACAGCCGGTGTATAACTATTCAAGGTTCGCTGTCTTTATCTGCCGTGTGAATTTTATAATCTGACAGACACGTACAAGGAGACCTTGTTAGTTATTTTCTGTGTAAATATTTTTTAGTACTTACACAGAAAATATTATGAATTCCTGAGACTTTCCTGAATAAATATACTCCGAACATAAGCAACTTTTAAGCTTAGAACAAACCTACGCGTCAGTGACGGAGCGTCAAGTTGGGTCAAGTTGTCAAATGTGTTTTTTGTATACAAAACACACATTTGACAACTTGACGCAACTTGACGCTCCGTCACTGACGCGTAGGTTAAGCCTCAGCTTTACAATGGAAGTAACTTTTCTAATGGCAAAAAAACAGATGTTTCAGCCAACATTATATTAATCCCTCAAGCCCCGTAAGGCCCATATGGGCCGCGACAGCAAAAGATTTCCTGGAATTGGTGATCGAGGGAATAATATATAATATAATATAATATATAATATCTATGGACGCTTTACACCACGTCAGTCTGGCCCCGTGCTAAGTACCTCAAGGACTTGTGTTACAGGTACCAGACAACGGAAATATATTTAATACTTTTATACTATACATATATTTAAGATTTTTATTATATCTTACACATATTTAATACACATCCATGACCCAGGAACATTGAAAAACTTTTTGTTCCGTCGGCGGGATTCGAACCCGCGACCCCCGGCTTGAGTTGCCATACACTCTAACCATTGAGCCACGGAGGTCGTCAACACATTTTCATCACAATCACATTTTCTAGTAAAAGTTGCTTATATTTAGGAGTAATATTAATTCAACAAAATCTCCAAACAGTACAATTTTAGTATAATTTTATCATAAGTATTTTTATTTTTAACCCCTAAGATTTTAACTGTTTACACTATTGCATAGAGTGATTATATCTATAGATTATTCGCGTTAAGTTTGTAGTAAGTCGTTAGCAAAATATCAAAATTCCGTACCGATATAATGGTTGAATTAATTTGCGATTAAGGCCGAACGCATACATATTATATTTTCCGTAAGTATGCGATTTCCCAATTCGTTTTGAGTATTCAGAAATCCGAATGCGTGGAATCAGTAGAAGAAAATCAAGAGAATACATTGCCGCACGCGTTCGTTTTTCTCCGTACGGAACAAATTCCGCACGTACGTCTCAACTCTCAAGTGCAAGCCGACACGTTCGCACATAAAAACGAAGATTTGCGCCAGTTTCACGGAATTCTTAGATAACCTTAGCGTCACTGGCCACAGCATATTCACTCCAAACTTAACGTGAGTATACTGTTCATATTGTAAAGAAAAGTTTTAAACTTTTAATATTATGTACCTCGTATACGATAGCGATCGAGTTATCTCGATAACGTTATATAACTTTCATTTTAAATATGAAATGTCAAAATTACAGATTACTTTTGCAACATAATGTTGCACCGCAAGGCTGCGCTTCCACTGAAGCGGAGCGGAGCTTAGCGGTGCCGAATTGACCAATCATCATGCTCAAAATCTTCGCTCCGCTTCGCTGTCATTCCGCTAGAATAGCACGATTGGTCAATTCGGGCACCGCTAAGCTCCGCTCCGCTTCAGTGTGAAACGCGGCCTAAAAGTGGGCAGTGGCTTTCCGATCTTTGCAGCGAGTAACCGCGACCGACAAAAATTCAAATAAAATGACACTTCATGACATAGGCTATAGGTTAAGGCCTTAAGGCCCATGTCATAGTGGCATTTTATTTGAATTTTTGTCGGTCGCGGTCACTCGCGGCAATAATCGGAACGGTACCTTAATGCGTTACACAACGCTGCATTTTATGCATATCATTACGCGTCGCGTCGCATATTGTTTTGGTGTGAACTGACCATGTTTTTATAGAAAAAATCCTAAAACAATTTCATAATGTACATGTAGCGTTTATTAACAAACAAAACGTCGTTATGTTTACAAAAAGCATCGAAAACGATAAAATAGTAATATTTTACAATTTCATCTTTTTAAGGACTCAAAGTTTTCTTTAGCCACATAATAAGAAAAAATTAAGTTCATAGCTATACATAGTAAACGTTTCTTCAGTCGTAAGTTATATAGTTATGTATGTATTTTTATGATATTATTAAACTCTTATGATATTTTTCTACAAAAGATTTGAATTATATATTATATGCCTAAAAAGAAGAGACATTTGAGGCATATTATGACTTAAAATTTAGTTTGTTATTATTTTTAGCAATATTCCGCGAAATAAACTTCCACCTTTAAGTAAATGAGTGAGTGCACGCATAGGCATGCGTACAGCACCTCCCTCCTCCCACACTGCCTATGCGTACACTCGCATGCAAGAACTTGCAAACACCACCACCACACAAGCAATAATGTTGGCAAATCCGTGCAAGGCCCCTCACCACCATGCAGGTTGAAAACCTCGACGCGCGTTTCGCTCCAACACCGGAGCATCCTCAGGATGTGGACTCTACGAACAACGTCCGTCAAGTGCCGCCACCGGCCAAAACACCGCCTTTTATACCCTATCGAGCCCCGCTACTATCTCCACTACCCCCACTACCCTCACCAGTACCCCCGAACATATTAATAAGCGGTGACGTAGTCAAGCAAGTTTGGTCATTCATGTCAACACCGCCTTTTATACCCTATCGAGCCCCGCTACTATCCCCACTACCCCCACTACCCTCACCAGTACCCCCGAACATATTAATAAGCGGTGACGTAGTCAAGCAAGTTTGGTCATTCATGCTTGACTACGTCACCGCTTATTAATATGTTCGGGGGTACTGGTGAGGGTAGTGGGGGTAGTGGGGATAGTAGCGGGGCTCGATAGGGTATAAAAGGCGGTGTTTTGGCCGGTGGCGGCACTTGACGGACGTTGTTCGTAGAGTCCACATCCTGAGGATGCTCCGGTGTTGGAGCGAAACGCGCGTCGAGGTTTTCAACCTGCATGGTGGTGAGGGGCCTTGCACGGATTTGCCAACATTATTGCTTGTGTGGTGGTGGTGTTTGCAAGTTCTTGCATGCGAGTGTACGCATAGGCAGTGTGGGAGGAGGGAGGTGCTGTACGCATGCACTCACTCATTTACTTAAAGGTGGAAGTTTATTTCGCGGAATATTGCTAAAAATAATAACAAACAAAATTTTAAGCTATGGATTTCCGCAAAGTAACGCCTGATTCCATTAACTAGCATATTATGACCTTCTGCTTACTTGTAGGCGGTTCGGGTAAAAAAGTAAAGTGTTTTTAAATGTGTTAATAATGTGTTCCAATGTATAGATTTATACAGAGTGTAATAAAACTAAGTGATAATACTTTAAGGTGTGTAAGTGTCCCTTTTATTGAGTTCACTATGAAAATAGCAGCAGTGAAAGAGCTTAATTTTTTTGTGATTTGTATGGGCCCGAGTGTCAGGATTTTCCCTTACAAAAGTTTAAAAAAAGTTACTCTTTCAGGGCTGCTACTTTTACAGTGAACTCTATACACGGAAATTATACACACCCTAAAGTATTATCACTTAGTTTTGTTACATCCTGTATAGAACTGTCCTCGAAGGCAGCGGCGCGGCGAGTGGCGCCCGGCGTACTAGATGGCTTCCCGCGCCGCCGCCGCTCCCGCCCCGCTGCCCGCCGATTTCGAGGCTGAGGCCTTACACTATTTTTTACCTTAACGTCTAAACCTAAGCAGCAAATCAGATGCGTAAAATATCGCAAATTCATATCATAACACTTTTATTTTATTATTTTTTATTTTTATCGGAGTATGGAAAGCATTGACACTAGAATATGTTGGAAGTCCTAAACAAAATGCATTAGTAGCAATATTTCTATATTTTGCATAAGTTCTACAGACATAATTACAAATATGTAATATTAATTATTCGTTATCTACTTACATGTAGAATTTCGTATTTGTTAAAGATTTATTTGTAAAAATACAATATATATTATGTTTATAAAATCACAAAGAACATGCAAATACCTACATTTTACATGCAAAGTTATGTTCATAAATCAACACTAACATTTCAAAATAATTGCACAATAAGTTTGCAAAATATAAATGCACGGTAAAATTGTTTTATTAGACCATTAAATAAAGTTTATAAAAATACAAAATATACACAAAAATAAGGTATACGGGATAAACAGGGTAGGTTCAGTAATTAATAATATAAGTCCAAATAATTCAAGTGACGCAGACCCCGAAAATCGAGCAGCGCCCGGCGTTCTAGACGGCTTATCCAAATAAATCTTTGCAATGTGCGCCGCGTCGCCGCCACGCCGCTCCCGCCCCGTTGTCCGCTGGTTTTGAGGCTGAAGCCTAAATGCAGCCGTTGATATTAGCTTAAAATTACCGGACTATTAGGATGCCTGTGTCTGAACTTACCCTGATTATTCATAAACCGTGAGTAATAAAAATAATAGTGCTACCAGCAACCAAAACCGGGCAAGTGCGAGACGGTTTTGCGTACGAAAGGTTCCGTACCATACGTTAAAACTCTTTATTGCATAAGACAAAAACACTGTCTCGTTTAAATTATTTGGGTACGAAAACATAAAACCGAATACTAAACAGTAAAAATAATATTTAAACTATAAGTTTGAAACTATTGCAAAATACATTCTTTAATTCAAAAACCTTAATATTATGCGTAAATTTTTAAATTCCATACTCTGTATTTTACAACACTACAACCTACATAATATTATGCACAAAATATTTAATACATGAAATAAATACAAGGACACTAACCAAAACAAAATTTAGGGATGTAATAAAAAAGTATTTTTTGAAGTCGGTTTACATGACTTCTATAATTAAAGACCGCATAAAAACCGTCGACATTTAGTTCGTTTTAAAAAATACAAAGTACCTTCCATACTCCATCGATATTGAAATCTAAATTTAGGTTCGAATATTTAGTTATAATAATATGGCTTCCTATACTCTGATTTTTAATCTTATTCCAAAGTAAAAAGGGAGCATAAAATATTTCTGTCTCCATTTACTAGTCAAGGGGAAAAGAGAGACTATGTGCAATATTATGTAATTTTACTTACAATACTGTAATTTGGATAAGTCTTGGTAATTTTTATTTTTACAAGAAACTAGAAGATATTGCCGAAATACAATATGACTGTATTTATCTATTGTGGATATTATAAATCAGAGTATTGGTTACGTACTATAGTTCGGTCGTAGAGCACGAAGAAATTAACACAGTAAGGAACTCGTCTCTTTCATGTTCACACGAAAATATTTCTATCTTCTATCGCCTGTGTAGACGCGATAGCAATACATTCTTGTTTGAAAACTTCGGGTTACGAATTTCTAAACCGGCCCCTAGATGTATTGTGCAATATCACGCTTCAATTTTATTGAACAGTTTATTTGACAGTTAGATTGAAGGCGCGCGATGTTCAATATCAACCGTAGACGGTCAATAATATTAAAAATACGTGATATTTCGTAATATAATTGCTCGTCTAGGGGCTCACTAAGTATTCCACGACCGTACCATAGGTATACAGTAACGTAGTGGTATTCAAAGCGGTATGTACTCTCTGATCTGTTGTAACGTGTCCTTGTCCGTCGATTGCAGCATTCGTTGAAAGTTCTCTGCGCCAACTTGGTTTTTGAGTGTTTCCAACTGAAAATATAAAAAAAAAAGTGTGTCAGCTCCGACGCACGACTGGAGTTTACTCCTTAAGTACGAGTATCTAACCATACGCAAAAAGAGTTTATTCAACTGAAAAAAGATTAATATCATATGAAATCAGATGTTCCGGCAATATTATCTACACCCCTTTCTGCCATAGTTATTTCAAAATACTTTTATTTCAAAATACTTTTAGTTCACTTTAGCCAGTATAATGATAAACATTATAACTTCACAATAACAATATTAATTATTGATATTTATAACAAAAATAGCAATATAAATACATCGACACTGATAGAAACAAACAAGCCCAACAACATATAGTATATAGGTATAGTCGCCTATACAGCATACCATATGTACGTCTTAATCATAAAGTTAATATACCTATCGGAATATAATATTATATAATAATATAATTATATAATAATATAATATTCCGATAGGTATATTACCTTTATGGTCTTAATACACTCACAGCCAAATTAGAAAGTTGCGCACTAAAGGTGCGCACCAAAAACATGACACATTTTCGTTACTTGTTAGTAGGTTTTACCCCTCGGATTTTTCTCATACCGGGCGCCTTATATATGAAAATCGATACTTAAGGAGTAAACTCCAATAATATAAGAAATAAAAGAAAACATAAAAAGGTGAAACGGACTGAAAATCATAATACGAAATGTAAAACCGATCAAGTCACTGAAAGTATTTACAACATTTCATGAAACGGTGATGAACTATTACTAAGAACACTCTTGACTATGTCGAGTGAAAAACTAAAATCGCTTACATGTGTATGTCGATAATTAATGTAATCGACACACAGACACAGGCAGGCACGTCTAACTTATATCACCCCTCTTTTATCGTCGATGGTTAAAAATATTATAAGAACTTAATGATGAAAGTTATTTGGTTTGAACTTTCACTAATGAAATACAATAAAGCAGGGTAAGTTCGGATCCACGTTTACTTGGTGGTGCGTAACGGGGCGTAATATGGGGCGTGTGAGGCTCCGCAGTCCGCACCTCCCGCCTCCCACCCCTAGTATGAACCTGGCTCTCAACACTCATGTATACTTAAATTGGTAAATGTTTTTTGTGTGCAATAAACTGTTAAATAAATAAATAAATATACCTGGTGATGCGTTACGGCTCGCAGGTCTAGCGCGTGCGCCGGGTGTGCGGCGGCGAGGCGGCGTCTTCGGGCTTCATGGGGCGTGTGCGGCTCCGCCCCTCCCGCCTCCCACCGCGCCGCGCCCCCGCGACCCTCTAGCGGCGATGCGGGCCGCGACCCCGGTGAGGCGGCTAGCCAGCTGTAATGTAGTAGGTGTTTATGAGAACCTGGTAAGGCTTGTCTAATTAGAATGACGCCCCACCACTCACTAGTTGATATAAATGAAAAATTTTGTACTGTGAATACGAGGGAGGGGCGCGTCATTTTAAGTTAGATACTTGTATAAATAGTATCGTTTTGGGAGTGTAAGGGGCCTTAGGTTAGCTACTTTAAACGCAATATGAGTTTATTTTCAATAATCTATACTTATTATAAAATAAAGTCGCTTTTTTCCCTCATGTCCCTTTGTTCCCTTTAATCTTTAAAACTACGCAACGGATTTTGATGATTCTTTCAGTGTTAGATAGCCCATTTATCGAGGAAGGCTATAGGCTATATTTTATCACGCTAAGACTATTAGGAGCGAAGAAATAGAGGAAAATGTGGAAAAAACGGGGAAAATTATTTGAAAGGGCTAACTTGAGCGCGCTAATCTCAGGAACTACTGGTCTGATTTGAAAAATTATTTCAGTGTTAGATAGCCCATTTAATGAGAAAGGCTATATATAGGCTATATTTTATCACGCTAAGACTAATAGGAGAATGTGGAAAAACGGGGGAAATCATTTGAAAGGGCTTATCTCGCGAAATACTGGAGCAATTTTTATGATATTTGGCACAGATAAGACGTAGACCACGTGAAGGATCATAGGCTATCGATTTTAATCATTTTTTCAGTGGCTATATATTTTATACCCGTGCGATGCCGGGGCGGGTCGCTAGTATGTAATAACTAATTGTGTGCATTACAAACAGAACGGCCTTTATAAGACTTCCCAAAGTAATGAAACACCGGCTTTTGTCCTAAAGGACGGACGTGCGTATATTTTACGTTGTTGCCGTGTTTTGGTTAGATGAACGTTCCGTCAATGCACAAGGTAATTTGGTTAAGTTAGTTAAAGGACTTATAGGTATTTGGTTGCAGAAACAAAATATGGTTGCACGACCATGTACTTACTCAACAGGCACTCCACCGTCTTCAACTTTCATGATGTCGTTCAAGACCTCTGTCAGATTGAGCAGTATGGCCGGGAACCGCTGTAGCACTGTCGCGTTTTGCGTTGTCAGCAGAGCCGCTAGTCCTAGACCTGAAATACAAAAGTTAATGTAAAATTATATTATGAATAGTTTAGGAAAATTGAAATACTGGGCACAGCGCACACTATGTCTGATACTACTCAATACTAATCTTGGCTGATACGCTCTTTACGTTTATAATAGACAGTCTTTAATTATCTATACTAATATTATAAAGCGGAAGAGTTTGTTTGTTTGTTTGAACGCGCTAATCTCAGGAACTACTGGTCCGATTTCAAAAATTCTTTCAGTTTTAGATAGCCCATTTATCGAGGAAGGCTATAGGCTATATTTTATCACTCTAAGACTAATAGGAGCGAAGAAATGGAGGATAATGTGAAAAAAAAACGGGGGAAATTATTTGAAAGGGCTTATCTCACGAACTACTGGAGCAATTTTTATGTTATTTGGCACAGATAAGAAGTAGACTACGTGAAGGATCATAGGCTATTTTTGTGGACTAATTTGTCTGTGAAATATCTAATTTACACGGGCGAAGCCGCGTGGAACGTCTAGAATTATCTGCACACTGCAGCGGAGTGGCGTATCACGTAACAGCTAATTTTTGTATGACATAGTATAAGCTAAGCCGCTCTATGTGGCAGCAGAACGACACAATCAGTACTATGGAATGCAATGTCGCGTCGCTCCGCTGCAACGTTATGTCGCTTAGTGCATCTCATCTTTATCATGATTTACGTACGTAGGAAAACTATCGATTGTATGTCTATTATACAATACAGATTGTGTACTAATGCCCGACACTCACCGGCCACGTGTCTACTAATGCCCGACACTCACCGGCCACCTGTCTACTAATGCCCAGCACTCACCGGCCACCTTCCACCGCTCGACCTGTGTGACGAGGTTCATCTTGTCGGTCCACACGTGCAGCACGCGGCCGAGCACGTGCGCCGGCTCTGCGTACTCCGGGTGCGAGCCCGCCGCCTCCTCAACCACCTACAAATTCATTACAAATACTTGATTCCTGCCCCCCTAAACAAGTGGCAAAACGCTAACGCTAGCGCTACAAAATGTATGCGATTTGACATAAGTCATCGCTTCGCTAGCGAATACTAATGTCAAATCCATACATTTTGTAGCGTTAGCGTTAACGTTTTGCCACTTGTCTACGGGGGCTGGGCAAATTACTACGTAGTTTGGTCGCGTTACGCTTCAGCGGTTTGAGCGTGAAGAGGTAACAGATAGACAGACCTTTGCAATTATAATATTAGTACGGATGCACATAATATTATTATACCTTGTAGAATAGATCCGGTGACAGTAGTATGACGCGGGATATGAGAGACAGTTCTACAGACACCACCATGCCCAGGTCGTCGCCGTCTAGAAGCCAGCTGAGGAAAAGATGTTGATTTATTATCAACTTACTGCCGCACTCAGAGTGTCTCAGTGACATTTAATGATGATTAAACTTCTATTTAATGATGATTAAACTTCAATTTAATGAAGACTTTGAGAGATAATGTATGGGGCTTATGTCTAAATCTGCATTAAGGGCTCCATTCCACCGCGGCGCACGGAGAGACTACGCACGTGCGTCAAGCTTCGCTTTGTAATGCTAAGTACTCACATACGGTTTTGCTCGATCGAGCAATAACGTTGAGCAAAACCCGCGGCTCGGGATTTCGTCCACACATTCAGCATTGCTCGATAGTTTTATTTCAAATCTATATATTTCATACCATCAATCCGGCTCGATCCGGTTTCATCAATCCTTCGAGCGGCTCGAAGCGAGCCTTCGAGCCTTCAGTTTTGCGGTCCACACAGTAATTATTACTCGATTTGGAGTAAAACTATCGAGCAAAACCGTATGTGAGTACTTAGCATAAGAAAATATAATATGTGACTGTGTCCACTGCAACCCACGGACACGCTTCGTATGAATTGACTCAAGTCAAAGAAATAAACCCGCGTGCGCGTGGCCGTGCACAGCGTGCGCCGCGGTGGAATGGAGCCTTAATCCTTCGATCGCAGATTCTTGGAAATCTATTGTTATTCTATTGTTAGCCGCGATCACCGGTGCTCTTATGGGGATTGATGGGTTAATTTACAGTTAACTAATTAATCTTTCAGGCCCCGCGCGAGCACCGGTGATCGCGAGAACAAAAGAATACAATGGGAATTCCTAGAACCTCCGATCGAAGGATTAATATTCGTCTCTGAATGCGGCGGTTAGTGTTAAACAATTATAAACAAAAATTTTCGACTCGAACCTTTATTTAGCTTCAAATCTTTAAGTGGTTGAAATCCAAGTATGTTTTAGTGACAACATGCTCCATCAGGTGGCGCTGTATGTATACTAATTTATTAACTCCGTTACAACATTTACACAGCAGTAGCGACTAGCGGTCTTTGACTGCGCAGTCGCTTTGGTCGCGTAGGTTGGGCCGAAGCTTAACATTTTTATAAGAATAATAATAACACTCACCGAATCACCCTTATCAATATCGGCCATATAACTTTCACACCCAAATACATATTCTTCTCGGGGAACGTCACACTTATACATATCTCCGCCATCTTGAGCACAGTGATAATACCCTCCTTTCTCATGTCGGCTAACATATCGTCCAATATCTCCATACACCTCGCTCCGGCGCCGGTGAAAAATTCTTCGGGACACAGCAGGGCGTACGCTTGCATTATATACACGACTATCCTTAGGTGTTCAGTTGATTGCTCTGGAAAATAGTAAATTATTATAAATCAATAAATAAATAATTTATTTCCTTATTTCACAATTTTGTTATGTGCGTGTGCACAAAGAGAAGATGAGATCCACCTAGTAATACATACATACTACATAATTATTATCTTGAAAGTTGAGACACTTGTGTCAGGTGGACTAAAATGAAATAATAAGGTCATAAAATGCGAAACTATATTATTCATTTATTCTTTAAGAGTTAAGTTAAGACTAATGTTGGCTGTACAAAATATTATGCAGTGTTTTAACATTTAATTAGATTTTATAAGCATTCTATATTAGTTGTGTATTAATTAATCCTTAAAAAATATACTATAGGGGTAGGAGGGGGGACTCATATCGGTTGTCACAGTCCGAGCGTGTTTTGTTTGTTGAGAAATTACGCTCGTTAGGTTTCACCCCTACTGTCTGTCTTACGTATACCAGGTTTTTAAATTATAGAAATTCTCTTAAAACCTCACCCAATATCGGCGGCAAATTCACCGCCAACGCCAGCAGCTGCGGGTCAATCACCGGCGCGGCCTCCAGCAGAGCCAGCCACAGCTCCAGAGCGTCTTCTAGAAGATAGATGTGTGCAGACGAGTCCAGGCGGGTCGCCTCATCGACCACGCCCAGTACCCAAGAGCGAATGTTCGATGGACACTCGCCGAGCGCCTGCAATGTTATGTGAACCTAGTAATTTAAATACATCTTCTACTTTTAATATTTAGAGGTGAGCGTGTTTGGCGCGTCGCCATTTGCTCCTAAAAGTTTAGATACTCTATTTATCTTGTATGTTTAGGCTTTTTCGACGGTATCAGAAAAGTTGATTCCGAGGCAGATGGGGGACATACGTGGTGTAGTCGTGTTACGTCAAACCCAGCATTAACATTAAATTGACATGATCCGCCCAAATGGTCCGTCAACTACCTAGGAATCAATTTCCTCGATGGTACATTCAGCCTAATTGGACAACAAAGTTGGTAGCGCGAGAATATAAAATATAATAGTGCGTCACGCCGCTGCCGCTGCTCGATGCAACAAGTGTATAGAGGGCTGAGTGTAAACACTCACTCACGTCGTTACTGCCGCAGAAGTATTTAGGGCTATATTACCGGCAGCGCGAGTGGCAGCGAAAGTGGTTGTGCGCGTGTGCCCACAGCATTTTAGTGTGACGCCGAAAAGCTGCAGTGAGCGTACGTAAATATCATATATACCTCACGTTCCATTTAATGGTAAAAACGATAAAAACGCTCAAAATAGGAGGCATTTTGTTTTAAACATCAAATGGAACGCGGGGATAATGTAATAATATGTCCTGTGAGCCGCGTACCTTCAGCAGGTGCACAACAGCAGCGAGCGCCGCGGCTCGCAGCATGTTGTGGTTGTGCGCGTGCGCCCACAATGCCGGCAGCGCCGCGAACAGCGCGCCGGCCCCGCCCCCGCGCGCCACCGCGCTGCCGCACCGCTCCGCCACGAACGACACCACGTGGAGCACGTGCATTTTCGTGTCGCACTCTTCTGACTCCACCTAGAAATTGATATTTAACGACGATAAGAGATGAATAACTAAATTACGACTTAAGTTATCATTAAATGTTTTTGAGTGCGGTCGTCTTAAACACAATGTTAAACAAAAAAAACTTTACTCCCTCATTTTTAGTACTTATAAAGGAATAGGCAGTGAGTGACCGCGGTCGTGAGTTTGCGTGTTGTTTTGCAATCTTAGCAAAAAACTCGTGAGTGTGCGTGGCGTCTACGTCTCACGAGCCGCGACGGCGACCCGTACGTGTACGTGGGTCCTAGTTAGAACGGGACGGCAATATATTGCTATCTCAACATATGTGGACTGACTGAACACAGTACCAGGACATCATAGAGCGCGGGGAGCGCGTGCGGCGCGAACTGCTCCACGTCTATGTTGAAGTCGTCTATCGTGTGGCGCAGCGCCTCCGCCGCTGCCAGCTTCACCGCCGCGTCCTCGTTGGAGCGGGACAGCGGTATATACACGAGCGGGACGGCGATATACACGTGAACACATTACCAGGAGGTCATAGAGCGCGGCGAGTGCGTGCGGCGCGAACGGCGTGAACTGCTCCACGTCGAAGTTGAAGTCGTCTATCGTGTGGCGCAGCGCCTCCGCTGCCGCCAGCTTCACCGCCGCGTCCTCGTTGGAGCGGGACAGCGGTATATACACGAGCGGGACGGCGATATACACGTGAACACATTACCAGGAGGTCATAGAGCGCGGCGAGTGCGTGCGGCGCGAACGGCGTGAACTGCTCCACGTCGAAGTTGAAGTCGTCTATCGTGTGGCGCAGCGCCTCCGCTGCCGCCAGCTTCACCGCCGCGTCCTCGTTGGAGCGGGACAGCGGTATATACACGAGCGGGACGGCGATATACACGTGAACACATTACCAGGAGGTCATAGAGCGCGGCGAGTGCGTGCGGCGCGAACGGCGTGAACTGCTCCACGTCGAAGTTGAAGTCGTCTATCGTGTGGCGCAGCGCCTCCGCTGCCGCCAGCTTCACCGCCGCGTCCTCGTTGGAGCGGGATAGCGGTTCCAACAGGGCGGCGTATAGCGCCGGCCGTAGAGAATGCGACGCGCGCACGCTGCACCACTGACCTGTGAAAATTCATTGTCAAAGGCCTGATAGACGTACGAACTTAAAGCACGCAGGTATTAAGTTCGCGAACTTACTCGGCTCGCGTCGGTGACACACGAGAATCACTCACACTGGATTACCATGCCCCCAGGCTCGCGGCTCTTTCCAAGATCGTCGAGCCATAAGTCCGCGTACTTACTCGCACGTCTGTCACACCTTTCACTTGGGGGATATTCATCACTTTGGGAGTCGCAACAAGTCGTTATTTCTAAGGCCATTGACTACAATCTTTACTCTGATCTTAGGAATAGGCTTAGGAATATCCTTTCAGCCTATTCCTAAGCCTCAACACAAAATAGGTAAATATCGCTAGTGGGGTTTTGGCTCTCAAAAAGTGAACAAACACTGTAACGACATAGAGCACGATTTGTCCGCTAAGGGCGTCACTAGGATAATAAAGTGACACTTAAACTTAATGAAAAACTTACCAATAAGTTGGCACACTCTCCTCCTAATTATTCTGTAGTTGTCATCTTGTATCTTCAGTTCAGCGCTCAGCACATTCGTGAACCACTCGTCAAAGTCCACCTGTAACATGAAACGGATGAATGAATAAATAAATGAACCTTAATAACATTATCGCTTTTTGTAATATAAAATAATATTTAATTGTATTCGTTTTCTTTATATTGTATAAGCATTTAACATTACAGTGTATTAAATTAATAACTCTCACATTGTAGATGGCGTCCCTGTTTAAGATGGCGGCGAGTGCGTTCTGGGATATTACTTACTCCGATTATACGCTTACTTAATTAACTAAAGCTAAAGATAACGCTCTAAGAAGTGTAAGTACTTTTGATCAATTCCTAAATTGCTTTATATTCATTTGTTGTTTCCAATAAAATTGGATCTAACTATAAGTTTTCTATGTAAATACATTTTTAAATAAAAATAAAATAAAAAAAATACACAAAACACTCACGTCGTCTTATAAGTCGGAGGCGGCAAGTCCGACGGCGTTATAGATGGCGTCCCTGTGCAGGATGGAGGGCATGTCGTTTGCGGGCGCGTTGGGCAACGCACGCAGCAGCCGCAGCAGCTTAGGCACGATTGAAACAACTCCACGAATGCGAACGAAAATAATAAACAAAACACTCACATCGTCATACAAGTCGGAGGCGGCAAGACCGACGGCGTTATAGATGGCGTCCCTGTGCAGGATGGAGGGCAGGTCGTGCGCAGGCGCGTTGGGCAACGCACGCAGCAGCCGCAGCAGCTCTGGCGCGAGCGCCGCTCGGTACGACTGGAAAAGCTCCACGAACACCGCTTCGGTGCACGGCTAAGAAAGAAAGGAGAGAAAAATAAAATACAGGTTTTGGAACGAAGTTCCTTATCGCGCGTTGCGAAAGAAGGCTAGACGGAAAAAGTTGTAACGACACTTTTTGACCGACAATTATGACGTCAACTGGCGGGAAATTTAAAACTTCGTTTCACCCGGGTGTCCCTTGACACATAAATTTATTTTTATGATAAAATACACAATACCCTTGGTTTACCCTAATAAAATTCGGTCACCAGTCACCACATAAAGAGAAATTAGGACATTGCTGCTTGTCACACGCGCTCAAAAATTTTGGCATCAGACTTACATAGCAAGCGTGTGCAAAAGGGGCATTTGCATCCACTGTGGATGATTTGTGTCAAACAAGTCAAGACACCGATATTTAAGTGTGTGTGTGTGTGTGTGTGTGTGTGTGTGTGTGTGTGTGTGTGTGTGTGTGTGTGTGTGTGTGTGTGTAAAAGAGACAAGAAACTGGGCACGGCATGAACTTGTCCCCAGTTTTTTGTCACAAGGTCAAATTTCACTTTACCCGGCGTCGGGGCTTTATAAATACTAATAACATGAAAATTTATTAAGAGCCTGTTTCACCACTTCCTCATGAGTGCCGATTAGGCTATCCACCATTTAACTTGACAGATGAAGTATGGAGAATTTGTCAAAAAAGCTGTGAATAGCCTATGAGTACTTTATCAGAAAGTGGTGAAACAGGCCCTAATTATAATAATTCACAGTTAACATACCCTCAAACTATACTTCCACGATTCCCCCGCTTCGTCCGTAGCGAAGCTCTCCGGTTCCGCGTCCCATAGCGCCAAATCATCAGCACTCAACACGAAATACCTCGTCACTAGGTGGCGACACATGTGACATACGGTGTTCTCGTCTAGCACTTCCGACTTCATCTGGTGCGCTTGGATCGCCACTGCGGACAAAATGGCGAATGCAAACAAAATGGCGGATGTTAACAAAATGGCGGATGACATAGACAATATGCGTTAAGACTAAAAATGCAGTAAACAAAAATAGGTGGTCTGCAGAATTTTTAGTTTTTGAAGAGATAGATAGGTAATCCAAAAACAAAAAACCAAGGAATTGTTGTAAGGTGTGACATATAAAGGATCATTGACATAGCCCCAATCTTTTTCAGCCTGCGGCGCAGTTACACGTCACAATATTTTGTCACGCCGCCCTACCCTGCCTAACTATTAAAAATATACAAAAACCTTTAATTTATATTTACGTTAAGCAGGTAATTAATAGTAATAAATAAATATTTTATCATCTACCTGCTGTACATAATTTTTTTTATATAATATCTATGGACGCTTCACACCACGTCAGTCTGGCCCCATGCTAAGTACCTGAAGGACTTGTGTTACGGGTACCAGACAACGGAAATATATTTAATACTTTTATACTATACATATCTTTAAGATTTTTATTATATGATACACATATTTAATACATAATACACATCCATGACCCAGGAACAATGAAAACTTTTTGTTCCGTCGGCGGGATTCGAACCGGCGACCCCCGGCTTGAGCTACCAACAGCCCACCAACTGAGCCACAGAGGTCGTCGTCGTCATATTATAATTTTATTTTGTAATATTTGTGGTTTTGGATACGGAGGATCGACTCACGGCGCCCCTCTTACCCTGCCGCCCCTGTCTGCGATTCCCACGATGAAGGTGCTACAGGGGTTTAATAATTGAATGCATGATGCCAAAATTACTTACTTTTTCTGGCACAAATATTTCTCATATTTGCACTTTAAGTCTCAATTACATATCTTCTTAAAGTATCAAAAAAACTTACATGGCTCTTTAATCTGATCTGTTATCTTCGGCAGACTATATTCCATACACTGTAGAATCCCTTTCACAATATTCAGGCACTGTATAGTAAACCTCTCGTATATGAGGCTCATTCCTTGCTCGGTGAAGCAGTAATACAGAGCGAACTCAAGCGAGGGACATATCAGTGGTACGTATGAAAATGGTTGAGTGCTCAACACACCGAGTGCCACTTTTGTGAGGTGTATTATGAACTTCTCACATAATTCTAGGGGGTAGATTCCACGGCCCTTTAGTAGTTTTCCTGAAAAACAGGTATTGGGATGATAGGTAAAGAAATACAGTAAAAAAAATCAATTACAAACTAAATTAGATTTCAATGCCATCTAGACAGGATGTCTACTAAGTTATTTAGAAAAATTACTTCATTTAGAAGTTGCTTAGATTTCTAATCTAGGATGACTTTACCATCACAAAGACGGTATTTTAATTTTTAGACTAAGTTATATTAATAAATGATCACAATTTTATATTCTATTCAAAGTCTATAATACAATAGTATCAAGACCATCAGAATATTGGTCACAGGCTCACAGCACACATATCAACTCGGAAAGGGATCGTCACCGTATCGCCTTCGCCTCGCCGTCAACCAGGCGTCAACCTAACGTACAGTACCCGGCGATAAATATTGCACATCGACCTTTGGAAAGTGACAGTCGGCTAATTTCGGTTTTGTAGAGCGTTATCTCTAACGCACGAAATACAAAAAGTCCGGTATATATTAGGAGCTGTTAAAACAATTATGGTTTGTTTCTTTTGACAATTTTATTATTCTTTGTATAAAATACACCAAATTTTCTATAAGTTATGGCTTTAGGTTCGGGTAAAATAAAATAAAAAAGGGTGTTCAAATTATGTTTACGTATTTAAAATTCTTTTGAAAAATTACATCTGTAGCAAATTTAGGGGTGTTAACAACTCTAGATATATATTTTGAACTGGACGCGACTGCACTCTATTGAATTTGAACAACGACTGACATAATGTCAAATAGGTGTGTGCTACAAAGATAACGCTCTATGAAACCAAAATTAGCCGAATGTCTCTTTCCAAAGGTCGATGTGCAATATTTATTGCCGGGTATTGTATGCACGTATTACCAAAGTAGCATCATCATCATATCAGTAGCGTCTGTCCGTCAACTTGGCTACGGCTAGGCGACGCCTCGCTTACGGCTCGCCGACCGCTGTCCCCTTCCGAGGCGAGGCGATTACGTTACGGTTCCGCTTAGTGTGCGCTGCAGTAGGGAGTTTCATACAAACAATATTGAACGGCTCGAGGCGATACGGTGCCGATCCCTTTCCGAGTTGATATATATGTGCTGTGACCTTATACTTACTGCATTCCAAGCTAGCCTTAGCCCGGTCAAAAACGATGTTCAAGAACGCTACAGCATCGCGACTCTCGTGGGCCTTCTTAAAGCCAAACATGGTCAGTTTTCTCAATATTCTCAAACATAGCAGGGCCTTTTCCAGGTGCTCTGTGATCACATCAGTAGCGGCGCCCTCTTGTATGTGACGTAGGAACAACTCGGTGTTCCCATGCCATAGATTCAGTATGAAACCGTACACTGTGTTTGTTAACTCCTGTAAAACATGGGTGCATTAGTATTTGTTACCACAGGTTATGTAACAATCCTATTGAGTGTTAACCGTTATGGAGGGTTTACTTTTAATAAAAGGGAAAGAAGTTGTTATCATTTTTTAACCGAATTCAAAAAAAGGAGGTTATCAATTCGACGCGTATGTATGTATCGGATCAGAAGAATTAGAAGGTCCGGAATCGTTGGCCGACATTGCTTATGGGCGATGGAACGAGCAGCAAGGAGGGTAATTTATCACAAACAACTGATTAAAACGTTTATTAGGAAAATTAATAACAAAATCAGAATACCACTCTTCACTATATTGAAATCACTTTCACTATAATAATTAATCACTTTTTGAGTACACTAGGTAGAGTCACTGATTATAACGAAACGTTAGACAGTTTCTAGACTTGTGTTCCGCACAACGACTGGTAGAGAAGTGGTCGCTCGTCGTCAGACGCCAAGCTCGTCCCCTTCCACCACCCCACCACGTCGATTGCACGAACTTCAGACTAGACTCCGTCGAAACGCCATATTGTGACGTTTGCGTTTCGTCAAATAACTTCCGTACTATTGACTCATCCGACACGGCCATCCTGCGAGTCACACGTCTCTATGTGATATCCTGTAACAAATTTTATGACACAGTATCATGTTGTTCGGTCATTCCTGACCTCTAGTAGACAAAGAAAATCATTTTTTTACTCTTTGATTTTTTAATTCAAACAAAAATAATGTAATACTATAATTAAAATCACTAATAACAGTCACTGACAATAATCACTAAGTCTTAAAGTAATTTTAATATCCAATTACATAATCATTCCAGAGTCTCAACTGACAATTTTGCTATCACTTTTGATAATAATAATCATTCCAGTTGTCTCAAAAGACTCACAAAGAAAATAACTAAGTCTATTAAAACTACACAATTAAGTCTTACAATAATTGATATCTGTCAACACACAGCACTGTGGTCTGCGACCACACCTCATATTACCCTAAACCTAGGGTTCCCTGGTTTCCAATGAAACCCGACCTCCACCAGAGTTGACTGCTTACCGCGTGCTCACGGACAACTCAAAGTTGATACCGATTTCTATCGAGCTACGGCTACACGACAACCTCTAGTACAGTCTTATCAATTTGTAAACTTAATTGGTCTCTACATCATCATTACTACTTAGTTCCTCAAAATCGTCAGTTATACTCTGATTTTCTGGCATTCTGCGTAATCTATCATGAGCGTACTTATATTTTCGGTTCGAATTCAGTGCCTTTAATGTATAGCGATCTCCGTCCAAAACTTCTACCACTTCAAATGGGCCCTTAAACTTGGGGTCCAGTTTTGTTTGATTACGTTCTTCGTTCATAATAAGTACATTAAACTTTTTAATTTTTGCCTTATTTTTATCAAACCTACCTTTCTCATAGGACGCGGCTCTGTCAATATTTCGTACAGCATCTTCCCTTACAGTATTTAAATCAACTATGATCTCATCATCATCATCATATACCATCAGAGATAAGGGACGCGCTACCTTCCCAATTAATAGTTCTAGAGGGCTCGATCTTGTCGTTTTATTTATGGTGCAATTGATAGAAAGCTGAACTTCACCAAGAGAATCCTGCCATGATCGATTTTTAGTCTCTACCGTTGTCAACATCGATTTTAATACAGACATTACGCGCTGTCAACATCGATTTTAATACAGACATTACTATCCATTTGCGCGAGATGAACCAGTTGCTATCAAATGTAAATTTATTTTACTCGAGTCACAAAATTCTTTAAATTCTTTGCTCGCGAAGCATCGGCCTTGGTCTGCTATTATACGCGTAGGAGTTCCAAATAATGCAACACTATCTTTTACGGCCCTAATACTACTCTTTGAATCGATATTCGTAGCGTGAAACAATAAAACGTATTTTGTGAAGGCATCAATTAAAACGAAAACATATTCTTTTAAGTCATTCTTTCCGCTCAGTTTACCAGTTGCGTCTATATGTACTGTGTGCCAAGGCGATGACACTTTCGGTATTGGGTGTAACTCCGCTTGGACCTTACCGGAATGCGACTTAGATACTTTACAGGTAATACAGTTATCTATGAACTTTTTAACATAACGCGACATGCCTTCAAACCAATAAAAGTCATAAAGTTTTTCTAATGTCTTATCGTAGCCGAGATGAAATAGTGATTCATGTACGTTACTAACTACCGACCATCGCAATGCCCTGGGCAACATAGGCAAACATTTAGTGCGTCCGTTACGTTGAATTTTTCGGTTAAGTATACACTTACGTATTTCGTATGATTTGGCAATATCCCCATCTAGCTGTCCATTATTTAAGTCAGACAAAAGTTTTGATATTTCGGTATCACGTTTTTGTTCAGCTAGTAGCCAATCTTTTGTCAATTCAGTTAAATTTACAATTTTATGAGGGACTTCATTCGACTTAATATTATTTTGTGAGATATCAACTGGCGGAAGATGATTACGCGATAAAAAGTCGGCATGTGCCAAATCTTTACCTTTATTATAAACGATGTCAAAATCGAAACTTTGTAAATAGGCCCACCACCTGTGGAGTCGCGGTGTCAAATCAATTTTCTTACGAGATGATTTTAATGAGTTACAATCAGTTATAACCGTAAATTTGTTTCCATGTATATATTGTCGAAAATGTTTTATTGCATTTACAACAGCTAAAGTTTCGAGTTCGTAACTATGATACCGCGACTCCGCAGGGGAGGTTCTTTTACTGAAATATGCAACCACTCTACGTTTACCGTCTACAACATTAAATAAAATTGCTCCATATCCGTCCGAGCTCGCGTCGGTGTGTACTCTATAGGATAACCGGGATCAAAAATCATTAATCCTTCGATCGGAGGTTCTAGGAATTCCCATTGTATTCTTTTGTTCTCGCGATCACCGGTGCTCGCGCGGGGCCTGAAAGATTAAAACCGGCTCCTTCGTAAGGATAGAAATAATATTTTGTCTGATATCCTCATGTCGCTTTTGCCAATTAAATGTTACTTTATTACACGTCATTCTATAAAGAGGTCCCATAACACGAGAAAAATTTGGTACAAATTGTCTAAAATATGTAGCTAGCCCAATAAATTGCCTTAACTGAGTTGCGGTAGTCGGCGGTGGCAGCTCGGATAGTGCTTCTACTTTTCTACGATTAGGTCTAATCTCGCCCTCTCTAATTTCGTATCCTAAAAATTCAAGTTCAGTTTTCAAAAAGGAACACTTTTTCAAATTCAATGAGAACCCTGCTTTGGTTAAAACTTCTAAAACTAAATTAAGTCTTTCGATACCCTGGCTTACTGTCTCTGATATTATCAAAACATCGTCAACATAAATTATAACGATATTAGCATAGCATAATAGGTATTAGCTAATTCACCGAGGGCTTTTACAATAGATCGCTGAAAAACCGATATTGCGTTTCTGAGTCCGAACGGCATAGCTAAATATTCGTACTGACCGTCCGGCGTTACAAAAGCCGTACGCTGTATAGACTCCTCAGATTTAATTGGTATTAAATGAAAGCCTGACGCACAATCCAATTTACTGAAGAAACGCGCACCATTTAAACGTGATATTTGGTCAGAAATAAGCGGTAACGGATATCGGTCCGGAACGGTGTTGCTGTTGAGTTCTCGGTATTCAATACACATTCTATCTGATCCGTCCCGTTTCTTAACTAAGAGTGCAGGACTCGCAAATGGTGAATCACTAGGCCGAATAATATTAGCTTTCAATAACTCACTAACCTTCTCACGCATTATCCTTCGTTCTTCTGCACTTAATCGGTACGGTCTTCGTTGCACAGTTTTATTGGGGTCTACTAAACGAATCACTAATTCACCCGTCGTAACTCGCGTTTGAGGCATACCGGTTATAAAATAACTTGCGTACTTATTTAGAACAGACACTATTTCGAGTTTTTGTTCGATTGGAACATCGGTAATTATATCACTGAAATCGTTACGCGGCGACTGTTTACTATTATTGACACAAAGAACGTCCGATACATTATCATTATTTTCGTGAATACTTTTAAAAATTTTGAATTGAGTCGCTGTCATGCTGGCACTGAATCCGTGAACTAATATTTCACGACCAATTATGATATCGCTACGTAAATAAATGTCTGGCAAAACATGTAACAAAATTTCTATTTAAATTTCTACAACACAAGAGATCTGAATAGTACTTAATACAGCTGACTGGCTAATTCCTTTTAAAGTAACAATGTTTTGAATACGTTTACCACTAAACTTCGATGAAATGCTTTCTTTAATTAAAGAACATTCTGATCCTGAGTCATAACGAATGTGAAAAACTGACCTTGATGTTTTAGTGTTCCGGTCGGAGGGTCAATTACACATATGTCGACACATCGTTCGCTGCTTTGCACTTCGGAGCCTCCTCCGTCGGGGCAGCGTACTGAGATGTGTCCCGGTTTTCCACATTTGAAGCAGACGATCTTCGAGCTGGTTGACTGCGCCTGCTGGTTCGGTCTTGTAGCTTGAGGAGTCTGAGCCTTCATATTCCCTTTACCATTCTTTAGTCTCAGTGAGCAGTTCACCAATTTATGTCCAACCTTGCCACAATGAAAACATTTAACGGCTGACGAACTTAATTTGACACGTTTTGTCTCGAACGTTTTCTGCTCCGGGGCGGAAGTATTTGACTTGCGTTTTAGGTAGGAGAACGCTTGGAGTTCCTGCTGCAATTTCTGACGAGTGTTTATGTCCGAAGTAAATGCCAATCTCTGTAATCTCGTGTCAAATTGTGAGATGTGTGCGAGCGTTGTTGACACAATTATTTGCTCTACGGTAGAATTTTTCCAGCGGATGTATAGTGCCGTCATGACTCTACTTCCGTATGCCGCTAAGGTGTCATTTTCTTTAGGTTTGTCATTGCTGTGATTAATAAGAGTACCCGCGACAGTCTCAGTTATCATAAATCGTGCAGTAAACAAATCTTTGAACTCCGCCCATGTCATTCCTGGATAAGATACCTGAGAAAGCCACGTTGACGCTGATCCCTTGAGTGCTTTACTCAGAGTGACGATCAACTGGCCGCCCTCCATAGGAACGTCCGCGAAACACATATCCGAAGTAGAACACCACGATTAAGCGTCTGCGTCAGACTTATCTGGATCGAACTCCGGCAGATTCATATGCTGTGTTGATCGTTGTGGCTGTTTGAGAGCCTCGATCAAGGCCTTCATATTCGAATTTTGCATTTCAAATAACGCCTTCCAATTATTTTCGTTTTCTTTATCTCTTGCTTGCTCGGATCCCACTTCTGATATCGGATCAGAAGAATTAGAAAGTCCGGAATCGTTGGCCGACATTACTTATGGGCGATGGAACGAGCAGCAAGGAGGGTAATTTATCACAAACAACTGATTAAAACGTTTATTAGGAAAATTAATAACAAAATCAGAATACCACTCTTCACTATATTGAAATCACTTTCACTATAATAATTAATCACTTTTTGAGTACACTAGGTAGAGTCACTGATTATAACGAAACGTTAGACAGTTTCTAGACTTGTGTTCCGCACAACGACTGGTAGAGAAGTGGTCGCTCGTCGTCAGACGCCAAGCTCGTCCCCTTCCACCACCCCACCACGTCGATTGCACGAACTTCAGACTAGACTCCGTCGAAACGCCATATTGTGACGTTTGCGTTTCGTCAAATAACTTCCGTACTATTGACTCATCCGACACGGCCATCCTGCGAGTCACACGTCTCTATGTGATATCCTGTAACAAATTTTATGACACAGTATCATGTTGTTCGGTCATTCCTGACCTCTAGTAGACAAAGAAAATCATTTTTTTACTCTTTGATTTTTTAATTCAAACAAAAATAATGTAATACTATAATTAAAATCACTAATAACAGTCACTGACAATAATCACTAAGTCTTAAAGTAATTTTAATATCCAATTACATAATCATTCCAGAGTCTCAACTGACAATTTTGCTATCACTTTTGATAATAATAATCATTCCAGTTGTCTCAAAAGACTCACAAAGAAAATAACTAAGTCTATTAAAACTACACAATTAAGTCTTACAATAATTGATATCTGTCAACACACAGCACTGTGGTCTGCGACCACACCTCATATTACCCTAAACCTAGGGTTCCCTGGTTTCCAATGAAACCCGACCTCCACCAGAGTTGACTGCTTACCGCGTGCTCACGGACAACTCAAAGTTGATACCGATTTCTATCGAGCTACGGCTACACGACAACCTCTAGTACAGTCTTATCAATTTGTAAACTTAATTGGTCTCTACATCATCATTACTACTTAGTTCCTCAAAATCGTCAGTTATACTCTGATTTTCTGGCATTCTGCGTAATCTATCATGAGCGTACTTATATTTTCGGTTCGAATTCAGTGCCTTTAATGTATAGCGATCTCCGTCCAAAACTTCTACCACTTCAAATGGGCCCTTAAACTTGGGGTCCAGTTTTGTTTGATTACGTTTTTCGTTCATAATAAGTACATTAAACTTTTTAATTTTTGCCTTATTTTTATCAAACCTACCTTTCTCATAGGACGCGGCTCTGTCAATATTTCGTACAGCATCTTCCCTTACAGTATTTAAATCAACTATGATCTCATCATCATCATCATATACCATCAGAGATAAGGGACGCGCTACCTTCCCAATTAATAGTTCTAGAGGGCTCGATCTTGTCGTTTTATTTATGGTGCAATTGATAGAAAGCTGAACTTCACCAAGAGAATCCTGCCATGATCGATTTTTAGTCTCTACCGTTGTCAACATCGATTTTAATACAGACATTACGCGCTGTCAACATCGATTTTAATACAGACATTACTATCCATTTGCGCGAGATGAACCAGTTGCTATCAAATGTAAATTTATTTTACTCGAGTCACAAAATTCTTTAAATTCTTTGCTCGCGAAGCATCGGCCTTGGTCTGCTATTATACGCATAGGAGTTCCAAATAATGCAACACTATCTTTTACGGCCCTAATACTACTCTTTGAATCGATATTCGTAGCGTGAAACAATAAAACGTATTTTGTGAAGGCATCAATTAAAACGAAAACATATTCTTTTAAGTCATTCTTTCCGCTCAGTTTACCAGTTGCGTCTATATGTACTGTGTGCCAAGGCGATGACACTTTCGGTATTGGGTGTAACTCCGCTTGGACCTTACCGGAATGCGACTTAGATACTTTACAGGTAATACAGTTATCTATGAACTTTTTAACATAACGCGACATGCCTTCAAACCAATAAAAGTCATAAAGTTTTTCTAATGTCTTATCGTAGCCGAGATGAAATAGTGATTCATGTACGTTACTAACTACCGACCATCGCAATGCCCTGGGCAACATAGGCAAACATTTAGTGCGTCCGTTACGTTGAATTTTTCGGTTAAGTATACACTTACGTATTTCGTATGATTTGGCAATATCCCCATCTAGCTGTCCATTATTTAAGTCAGACAAAAGTTTTGATATTTCGGTATCACGTTTTTGTTCAGCTAGTAGCCAATCTTTTGTCAATTCAGTTAAATTTACAATTTTATGAGGGACTTCATTCGACTTAATATTATTTTGTGAGATATCAACTGGCGGAAGATGATTACGCGATAAAAAGTCGGCATGTGCCAAATCTTTACCTTTATTATAAACGATGTCAAAATCGAAACTTTGTAAATAGGCCCACCACCTGTGGAGTCGCGGTGTCAAATCAATTTTCTTACGAGATGATTTTAATGAGTTACAATCAGTTATAACCGTAAATTTGTTTCCATGTATATATTGTCGAAAATGTTTTATTGCATTTACAACAGCTAAAGTTTCGAGTTCGTAACTATGATACCGCGACTCCGCAGGGGAGGTTCTTTTACTGAAATATGCAACCACTCTACGTTTACCGTCTACAACATTAAATAAAATTGCTCCATATCCGTCCGAGCTCGCGTCGGTGTGTACTCTATAGGATAACCGGGATCAAAAATCATTAATCCTTCGATCGGAGGTTCTAGGAATTCCCATTGTATTCTTTTGTTCTCGCGATCACCGGTGCTCGCGCGGGGCCTGAAAGATTAAAACCGGCTCCTTCGTAAGGATAGAAATAATATTTTGTCTGATATCCTCATGTCGCTTTTGCCAATTAAATGTTACTTTATTACACGTCATTCTATAAAGAGGTCCCATAACACGAGAAAAATTTGGTACAAATTGTCTAAAATATGTAGCTAGCCCAATAAATTGCCTTAACTGAGTTGCGGTAGTCGGCGGTGGCAGCTCGGATAGTGCTTCTACTTTTCTACGATTAGGTCTAATCTCGCCCTCTCTAATTTCGTATCCTAAAAATTCAAGTTCAGTTTTCAAAAAGGAACACTTTTTCAAATTCAATGAGAACCCTGCTTTGGTTAAAACTTCTAAAACTAAATTAAGTCTTTCGATACCCTGGCTTACTGTCTCTGATATTATCAAAACATCGTCAACATAAATTATAACGATATTAGCATAGCATAATAGGTATTAGCTAATTCACCGAGGGCTTTTACAATAGATCGCTGAAAAACCGATATTGCGTTTCTGAGTCCGAACGGCATAGCTAAATATTCGTACTGACCGTCCGGCGTTACAAAAGCCGTACGCTGTATAGACTCCTCAGATTTAATTGGTATTAAATGAAAGCCTGACGCACAATCCAATTTACTGAAGAAACGCGCACCATTTAAACGTGATATTTGGTCAGAAATAAGCGGTAACGGATATCGGTCCGGAACGGTGTTGCTGTTGAGTTCTCGGTATTCAATACACATTCTATCTGATCCGTCCCGTTTCTTAACTAAGAGTGCAGGACTCGCAAATGGTGAATCACTAGGCCGAATAATATTAGCTTTCAATAACTCACTAACCTTCTCACGCATTATCCTTCGTTCTTCTGCACTTAATCGGTACGGTCTTCGTTGCACAGTTTTATTGGGGTCTACTAAACGAATCACTAATTCACCCGTCGTAACTCGCGTTTGAGGCATACCGGTTATAAAATAACTTGCGTACTTATTTAGAACAGACACTATTTCGAGTTTTTGTTCGATTGGAACATCGGTAATTATATCACTGAAATCGTTACGCGGCGACTGTTTACTATTATTGACACAAAGAACGTCCGATACATTATCATTATTTTCGTGAATACTTTTAAAAATTTTGAATTGAGTCGCTGTCATGCTGGCACTGAATCCGTGAACTAATATTTCACGACCAATTATGATATCGCTACGTAAATAAATGTCTGGCAAAACATGTAACAAAATTTCTATTTAAATTTCTACAACACAAGAGATCTGAATAGTACTTAATACAGCTGACTGGCTAATTCCTTTTAAAGTAACAATGTTTTGAATACGTTTACCACTAAACTTCGATGAAATGCTTTCTTTAATTAAAGAACATTCTGATCCTGAGTCATAACGAATGTGAAAAACTGACCTTGATGTTTTAGTGTTCCGGTCGGAGGGTCAATTACACATATGTCGACACATCGTTCGCTGCTTTGCACTTCGGAGCCTCCTCCGTCGGGGCAGCGTACTGAGATGTGTCCCGGTTTTCCACATTTGAAGCAGACGATCTTCGAGCTGGTTGACTGCGCCTGCTGGTTCGGTCTTGTAGCTTGAGGAGTCTGAGCCTTCATATTCCCTTTACCATTCTTTAGTCTCAGTGAGCAGTTCACCAATTTATGTCCAACCTTGCCACAATGAAAACATTTAACGGCTGACGAACTTAATTTGACACGTTTTGTCTCGAACGTTTTCTGCTCCGGGGCGGAAGTATTTGACTTGCGTTTTAGGTAGGAGAACGCTTGGAGTTCCTGCTGCAATTTCTGACGAGTGTTTATGTCCGAAGTAAATGCCAATCTCTGTAATCTCGTGTCAAATTGTGAGATGTGTGCGAGCGTTGTTGACACAATTATTTGCTCTACGGTAGAATTTTTCCAGCGGATGTATAGTGCCGTCATGACTCTACTTCCGTATGCCGCTAAGGTGTCATTTTCTTTAGGTTTGTCATTGCTGTGATTAATAAGAGTACCCGCGACAGTCTCAGTTATCATAAATCGTGCAGTAAACAAATCTTTGAACTCCGCCCATGTCATTCCTGGATAAGATACCTGAGAAAGCCACGTTGACGCTGATCCCTTGAGTGCTTTACTCAGAGTGACGATCAACTGGCCGCCCTCCATAGGAACGTCCGCGAAACACATATCCGAAGTAGAACACCACGATTAAGCGTCTGCGTCAGACTTATCTGGATCGAACTCCGGCAGATTCATATGCTGTGTTGATCGTTGTGGCTGTTTGAGAGCCTCGATCAAGGCCTTCATATTCGAATTTTGCATTTCAAATAACGCCTTCCAATTATTTTCGTTTTCTTTATCTCTTGCTTGCTCGGATCCCACTTCTGATATCGGATCAGAAGAATTAGAAAGTCCGGAATCGTTGGCCGACATTACTTATGGGCGATGGAACGAGCAGCAAGGAGGGTAATTTATCACAAACAACTGATTAAAACGTTTATTAGGAAAATTAATAACAAAATCAGAATACCACTCTTCACTATATTGAAATCACTTTCACTATAATAATTAATCACTTTTTGAGTACACTAGGTAGAGTCACTGATTATAACGAAACGTTAGACAGTTTCTAGACTTGTGTTCCGCACACAGTGCCGTAAATAGCCTTTTTTGCGCCCTGTGCGAGCTTCTATAACTGCGCCCTTGTTTTTTTAGGGTTCCGTAGTCAACAAGGAACCCTTATAGTTTCGGTCTGTCCGTCCGTCTGTCCGTCTGTCTGTCTGTCTGTCTGTCTGTCTGTTTGTACTGTCCGCGGTTTTGCTCAGAGACTATAGGGCCTGCAAAGCTGTAATTTGGCATGAATGCACATATTAGTGATGCCGACAAAATGGTATACATGAAATCTTAAAAAAATATTTTTATGGTACCTTCCCTACACATCAAGCGGGGATGAATTAATTTTTTTTGCGTCCACCCATTCGTGTGGGGTGTCATTGGATAGGTTTTAAAAAAATATGACGAGTATTCATAGATCATTTTCCGATTTAGGGATCCGTTTGTGAAATATTAAGTTTTAAAGTTGAAATAATCGTTAGAGTCCAGTGTCCCCCCCTTCTACCGGCTAAAGGGTTGCTTCTGGAAATGTGAAAAAATTAAGCGGAAGAGTTTGTTATTTTGTTTGTTTGAACGCGCTAATATCAGGAACTACTGGTCCGATTTGATAAATTCTTTCAATGTTAGATAGCCCATTTATCAAGGAAGGCTATAGGTTATATTTTATCACGCTAAGACTAATAGGAGCGAAGAAATAAAGGAAAATGTGGAAAAAACGGGGGGAAATTATTTGAAAGGGCTTATTTAAATGCGCTAATCTCAGGAACTACTGGTCCGATTTGAAAAATTCTTTCAATGCTAGATAGCCCATTTATTGAGGAAGGCTATAGGCTATATTTTATCACGATAAAACTAATAGGAGCGAAGAAAAAGAGGAAAATGTGGAAAAAACAGGGGGAAATTATTTGAAAGGGCTTATTTGAACACGCTAATCTCAAGAACTATTGATCCGATTTGAAAAATTCTTTTAGTGTTAGATAGCCCATTTATCGAGGAAGGCTATAGGCTATATAACATCACACTGTGACTTTTAGTAGCGAAGAAACAGAGGAAAATGTGGAAAAAACGGGAAGAAATTATTTGAAAGGGCTTATTTGAACGCGCTAATCTCAGAAACTACTGGTCCGATTTGAAAAAATAGTTTTAATACTAGCTGTTGCCCGCGACTTCGTCCGCGTGGACTTCAGTTTATAGCGCGCGGTGTCAACAAAATTGTTGTCAAAAGCTTTTTAAAATAAATCAAAATACCCAAAAACAGCTGTGCAGTGTGCACATAATATTTCATTATTTTAAATTAAACTTTATTTATGACAAATTTTAAAGCTTATATTTTAGCCCCCCCATTACACAACTTTATCCGTAAACTATAATTTATCATTGATAGGTTTATGGTTACGTCACTGCATAGATAAAGTACTGAGTAGTTAGTTATATGGAAGCGTGTATAACAATCCAAAGAATCGAAAGAATCGAAAAACGAAGCTTAACATGGTACCACGTCTTATAGAAAAACATAAGAGCAAGCGATAGCGCGATGTAGACGCGATGTTAGCGACATCTGTTATGAATTTTTGGAACTAACTTAATTTGACAGTAAATTCAAGACTGATAAGTTTTCTATACAATATGTAACTTTTTATTCATTTAGGAGCTATCGGTCAGATTCTTTTTTGGCTCATTTATTTAAGTACTAATTTACTTTAATTTTTAGACTTTTTAAACTTTATACATATAGTTGTTGCCCGCGACTACGTCCGCGTGGACTTTAGTTTATAGCGTACGGTGGTTCCCGATTCCGTGGGAATGCCGTGATAAATTAATGTCCAAAATAAAATATTCTAATTTGAAAATTAACTTAATAAATGCCCAAATAGCGCCATCTGTTGTCATATTATAATAAAACTAAAATAATAGAGAGCCTATCGAACTAAAATAATGCCCTATTGACTGCCGCGATATTTTTATTTGGTGGGAATTGGGATAGCTCTGCACTGTAATCATGTTTTCAATACTTATTACTATTTCTATGTAATTTTATTTTTTATTAAATGTATTATATTATGATATATTAAACGTCTTACATTTAGCATAAATTAAAATTACATAAAAATTCTCATTACTTATCCGTATTAAACATTGTTTATTATTACAGATGTCGGATAGGTATGAGCATGTTTAAATATTACGAATGAATAATAATAATAATATTTATGGACACTTCACACCACGTCAGTCTGGCTCCGTGCTAAGTGCCTACAGGACAGGTAAAAACAGCTGCTTACACCTGTGCCAGACAACGGAAATAATATAGGTACATTTTAATACTTTTATAATATTTATACAGTGTGTTTGTGTAAACACCGTTATCCTTGAAACCATCAAATGAGCCCGTCAAAATGAACAACTTTTTCTATGAGAACAATGCTGGGAATTAAAAAAAATCTGTCTTCATACCCATACAAATTGCCGTATGGGTATGAAGACGGCATTTTTTTTCGAGTTCCCAGCATTGTTCTCACAGAAAAAGTTGTTCATTTTGACGGGCTCATTTGATGGTTTCAAGGATAACGGTGTTTACACAAACATCTTGTATACATAAAATATATTTAAGATTTTTGAAATATTATTATGATACGTATTGTATAATATTTAATACACATCCAAGACATTGAAACATTGAACATTGAAAACTTTTTGTTCCGTCGGCGGGACTCGAACCCAGGACCCCGGGATGAGCGCTGACCACGCGCTTAACCAACTGAGCTACGAAGCCATCGGCAATTAAAACGACATCTGCTGTCACGTATAAGAACTACAATGCGAATTAATTTTCATCGATATTTTCATGGAAATAAGATATTTCCCTCATCAAAATGTAGCCTATGTCCTTTCTCAGGCTCTAGAATATATGTGTACAAAATTTCATTGCAATCGGTTCAGTCGTTTTGGCGTGAAAGGGAGACAGACAGACGGACAGACAGACAGACAGACAGACAGACAGACAGACAGAGATACTTTTGCATTTATAATATTAGTATGGATTATAATTGGGAAGAGTTTGTTTGTTTGTTTGAACGCGCTGATATCAGGAACTACTGGTCCGATTTGAAAAATTATTTCAGTGTTAGATAGCCCATTTATCGAGGAAGGCTATAGGCTATATAACATCACACTGTGACTTTTAGGAGCGAAAAAAACAGAAAAATGTGGAAAAAACGGGAGGAAATTATTTGAAAGGGCTTATTTGAACGCTCTAATCTCAGAAACTACTGGTCCGATTTGAAAAATAGTTTTTAATATTATAATTGGGAAGAGTTTGTTTGTTTGTTTGTTTGAACGCGCTAATCTCAGGAACTACTGATCCGATTTAAAAAATTCTTTCAGATTTAGATAGCCCATTTATCGAGAAAGGCTATAGGCTATATTTTATCACGCTAAGACTAATAGGAGCGAAGAAATAGAGGAAAATGTGGAAAAAGCGGGGGGAAATTATTTGAAAGGGCTTATTTGAACGCGCTAATCTCAGGAACTACTGGTCCGAATTGAAAAATTCTTTCAGTGTTAGATAGCCCATTTATTGAGAAAGGCTATAGGCTATATTTTATCACGCTAAGACCAATAGGAGCGAAGAAATAGAGGAAAATCTTAGAGGAAAGGGCTTATCTCACGAACTAATACGAGGGCTGCTATTTATGTATCCGGAATTAAAAAAAGAAACAAACACATATCATTTAACATGGTTTTATTGCTTTTCAAAATATTCGCCGCGATGATCGACACACTTTTGCATACGCTGGAACCAATTTTCATAGCACTTTTTCCATTCTGATTGAGGTATCTCCAAAACGTGCATTTTGAACGCATCAACAGCCTCTTCGCGGCTCGAAAAACGTTGACCACGTAATTTGTTCTTCGCGTATGGAAATAAAAAGAAATCGTTAGGTGCCAAATCAGGGCTGTACGGCGGATGACCAGTCAATTCGATCTTTTGACCCTCCAAAAACTGAGTTGTTTCAGCTGAGGTGTGACAGCTAGCATTGTCGTGATGTAATATGATTCTGCGTTGTCGGTTGTCCTTTCTTATTTCTTCAAAGACTTCTGGTAAACAAATGGTCATATACCATTCAGAATTAACCGTTTTACGATTCTCTAATGGCACTGTAGCCACATGTCCATTAATTCCAAAAAAACAGGCGACCATTTGCTTCAAAGTACTTTTTGCACGAGTAACTTTTGTTGGTTTCGGCTCATCTTGGAACACCCACACCGTTGACTGTTGTTTAGTTTCGGGGTCATATGCATAGATCCAAGATTCATCACCTGTGTAGATATTATAAACGGCTTTTGACGTACCACGGTTGTATTTTTTTATATTTTTTTTGCACCAATCGACACGAGCCCGTTTTTGATCGATTGTCAAGTTGTGCGGAATCCAACGCGAACATATTTTTTTTACAGCCAAATGTTCGTGTAATATCTCATGTATGCTCGTCATACTTATGCCTAAGGACGCCTCTATCTCGCGATATGTAACATGACGATCACGCATTATTAGTTCCCGCACAGCATCTATATTTTATGGGACAACAGCTGTTTTTGGGCGACCTTCTTTATTTTCATCCGTGAGCATAGACCGCCCACGATTAAACTCACTGTACCAGTGATAAACAGTGGTTTTTGATGGTGCTTCATCTCCAAAAGTTGCGGTGAGTTGAATAAAGCACTGTTGTTGATTTAGCCCACGCCGAAAATCGTAGTAAATCATTGCACGAAAATGTTCACGCGTTAAATCCATGGCAAATGAAGACACGCAATTTTCAAAATGACGCCACAATGGAAAAATAATTGACAGTCACATGAAACAAAATGTATTCTTCAACCAAAGAGTTCTATTTTCAAATGTTGTAATTACTTTTTAAATATTGTTCTTGTAAGTGGCCAGTTCCGGATGCATAAATAGCAGCCCTCGTAGAGCATTTTTTCTGTTCTGTTAGGATCAGATAAGAAGTAGACCACGTGAAGGATCATAGGCTTTTTGTGGACTAATTTTTCTGTGAAATATCAAATTTACGCGGGCGAAGCCGCGCGGCACGTAAATATATGCATTCATTGACCATACAAAAATTTAATAAAACTAGCAGTACTACGGAACTGTATATTGCGCGTGGCCCGACACGCACTTGGCCGGTTTTTTTTAGATATTATAGGTACCCAGAGCAATGCTTCCAGGGCCACAGGCCTCCCTGGTCTGGCCATTCTTGCGCCCCCCCAGAGTCAGCGCCCTGTGCCTGGGCATCGGTGGCACCGCCCTATTTACGGCACTGTCCGCACAACGACTGGTAGAGAAGTGGTCGCTCGTCGTCAGACGCCAAGCTCGTCCCCTTCCACCACCCCACCACGTCGATTGCACGAACTTCAGACTAGACTCCGTCGAAACGCCATATTGTGACGTTTGCGTTTCGTCAAATAACTTCCGTACTATTGACTCATCCGACATATGTAATATTTCCAGAACTGCCCAGTTTTTGTATATGTTAATCTATGACAGCTTCTGAACAAATGTGCCAAATTTCAAAAGTGTATGTATGTATGTATGTATGTTTTTATGTTTGTGCACGCTAATCTCCGGAACCACAAGTCCGATTTTAGTGATTCTTTTTTTTATTGTACTAGGTATTGTTCAACTTAGGGAATACTGCAAGTTTCATCAAAATCAGTTCAGTAGTTTTTAATTACGTACAAAAATTTGAAGTCGGTTTTATCTTTTTAAAATACTATTATTTAAGCGAGAAGTTGAGTTTGATTAATTTGCCAATACAATAATATAAGATACAAGTGTGAGAGCTTAATACGTAATTAAGACACTGTTATCGCGTTTTTACAGCACAATAACAATATTGAGGCACAATATTATTCCACCAACATCTGTTAGTGTTAACAGCTAGTTAAAATGTCATGTCTTCACTTTCATTCATATGAAAAACGAAATTTGATGTGGTGTGGTTGTTGTACGTGTGGGTTGGCCCTAAGTGTCTAAACACACTTTTTTTTTTTATTAGCCTATAGTGTCCCACTGCTGGGCAAAGGCCTCCCCCAGGATCTTCCACTGTTCTCGCTCCTGCGCCACCGCTGGCCAGCCTGGCTGGTATGCCCCCAGCTCGTCACGCCACCTTTTTCTAGGCCGGCCTCGGCGGCGGCGTCCATCTTCGGGTGCCCACTCTGTTGAGACCCTTGCCCAGCGGTCGGGATGCATGCGGCTAACGTGACCCGCCCACTCCCACTTCAGCTTGGCCGCCTTGACACCTACGTCCTTGATGCCCGTTTGGGAGCGCAGTATGGTGTTTCTTATTTTATCGAGAAGCTTTACTCCTAACATACTGCGCTCCATTGCTCTTTAGCATACCCCGAGTTGAGACCTTTGAGAATCGGTCAATGACCATGTTAGCGCACCGTAGGTTAGGACGGGCAGAATGCACATGTCGACGAGTCTTCGCTTCAGGGAGATTGGTAAATCCCCCTTCATCAGCGTCTTCATGGACCAGTAGCTCTTCCAGGCGTTCTCGATTCTACGATCGACTTCCTTGCCTTGTCTATTTTCAAAAGAAACTATCTGGCCCAAGTAGATGTACTCGTCGACATATTGCATTGCTTGCTGGTCTACCTCGACCCTACGCTTCGTGCTATTGGTCATTATTTTAGTTTTGGACCTATTCATAACTAGTCCCACCTCGAGGCTTGCCGTGCTCAGGTCTTGGAGCATTTTTTGCAGTTCTGAGGCTGTGGAAGCAAACAGGACAATGTCACTAGGCCGAAAAAACGCGGTGATACACCGTGCCGAAATTACGTCGCGTTATATTGTATGCGTAGCGCATTGCTGGCGTAATCATACCGAACTCCGGCCGCGTATTTTCGGCCTAGTGTGTTTAGACACTAAAGTCCACTTGCGCAGATCCAGGTTAAAGTTAATACCGGGTTAAAAAGTGTGTTATATCTTACATTCTTTATATATTTTACGAAAGGGATAACATTTAATCCGGTGTTAACTTTAACCCAGATCTGCCCAAGTGGGCCTTAGGGCGTTCGCTGCGTAGAGCGTGTGCCCGTCGCGGGCGGCACGCCTCGCGGGTGGCCGCGCCGGGCGCACGCTTAACGCAGCAAACGCCCTTAGTGTGCCATTTGAAGAGACAGGTAAAGACAGGCCAATGTATGAATGTTTTATGATTACGGTAAGTCTTAAATTTTTCTAAAAATATATTTACCTGAAAAGTCTGCCTATCCCCAGCCAGCCGCTTGGAGGCTAGTGCTTTGACGACATGGTGGAAAATCAGCAGGGATCTGTACTGCACCAGTGGTTGAGGCGCCTTTAGCGTCGATATCAGTTCTGGGACCAGATTTGGCCAATGCAGCGGGCAGTCGTGTCTGTTAACAAATAAGGGATCAGGTAAACCAACATTTTGAGGCTGTTTGCCTCGTGATTCAAAGAAATAATTAAGTGGAAATGATAATTATATGGCAAGGGAGTAAGATGTCAGCTGACAAAAAGATAAGAAGATGCCCGGACTGGAACTACTATATAGAAGTAGACAAAGATATATAAATTATTGTGAGAGTGGAAACCTGACATTTGCGTTAAAAAAAAAATTGCATGAACGCCTACGCCAAAACAGACTATAATTATTATAAAACTTATGTGTAACCAAAAGCATACTTGATATTATATTATGATAACAGACATGGCATGTCGACGCAAAAAGTGTAATCACCCAAACAGACCCACTTTTTGGGCATTTTTATCCAGATATCATATTTTTCTTACAGATGTTTAATACACACATCTATGTGTTCTATTAAAAATATATAAATATATATATTGCTTTACCTGGCAATTTTAGCAATGAGCACAGCCTGCTGTGTGGCAATCTGCATCACCGGTTCGCTCAGTATGCTGCTCGTCAGCAGCCCCTGTCTGAGCTTCTGTTTCTCGTCTTCCGTGATCGCGTTGGGTGCAGTCCGCCTCCAGTATCTATCTACGCCGTTCTTCAGACACATCACCGCTAGCCATCGCACGTTGACGTCGATTGAGTGGTTCGATAGGATGTCCTGGAAATAACAAATATTGTATTAAACCAAGAGGTGAAATGTTATTTAAAAATAAATATAAAAAAAATATAAGTATTTAAGTAAAATACCAAGGACTGAAATAAATGACAAGATAAGTATTTTTAATTTTACCAAATAGTGATCAACAATGAATATTATAATTGTGTAAATTCAATTCAACTGCTTTGATATGCATAAAAGACTTGTATTTTTTTTTCGATGGTACTGAATTGTTTCCTCTTTTCATTCAGCCAACAAGTTATTTTGTCCTTATAATCCAATAGTTAAATCATAACTTAAGCGACATATACCAATAAAACAGAATAATATCCAGGCTCAATCTCCCATTGTTGAAGTTTCTCCTCCGCCGGCTTCAAAACCTCAGTATCTTGACTAGTAGCTCGGTTGAGTGTATCCAAAACTAGCGCATATATGTTTGGATCCATCTTTATTTGATCTGTGTATGAAAGAATAAAAATTATTATTTATACAGAGCATAATATAATAATAGCCAGATTCTATAAAATGGGTGATCTGTATGAAATATTATGTATAAATTGTCTGTAGTTTTTTTTTTTAAAGATGTCCCTCATTTCTGTGGTCACTCCAGCAGTTGGAGGAGGCCTTTGTCAGAAGGCGCACCAGCTGAACACTGCAACTCTTGTCCAGTAAAGTCCTAAGACATTACTAGGTGTGAGGGAACATAGTTATCTTATGTACTGCTTCAAACAGTTAAAGAAAATAAAGTTACTAAGTTTACAATAGCTATGCAGCTCATCTGATAACTTTAACAAGATTGAAGGTCTTGTCTGATATATTACAAAGTCAGTTGAAGGACAAAACAGGTTTAAGTTACCTGTTTAATTAAATACTATAAAATAGGTAAGTATTTAGATTGAATACAAAATACACCATGTTGTGTGCTGTTTGATGTTTACCATTTCTACTTGTTTTTGAGATTACTTAAGTATAAAATGTAGTCATATTCTATTTCACTATCCCCTTAAGGCCGCATTTCCACTGAAGCGGAGCGGAGCTTAGGGGTGCCGAATTGACCAATCACCATGCTTGAAATCTTCGCTCCGCTTTGCTGTCATTCCACTGGAATAGCATGATTGGTCAATTTGGGCACCGCTAAGCTCCGCTCTGCTCCCCTTCAGTGGAAACGCAGCCTAATACAATATGGTAAAAACTTATCTCACAGTTTTGTTTTTGTCATTCAACGTATTATAAAGTAAGCCCTTACAGAAGCTCTGACTTAGGATGAAAACAGAACAAAAGGAAACAATTAATTAATTTTAAAAGTAGAATCTTTAGCATCAATTTCACTTACTGTTAAAGTTAATCATTGATCAAATATCATGTTATCTCTACTGCTTAGCTTGGCATGCTGCATTAGCATTATTACAGTAAAATTGCAAACAAGGGACAAAGTAACAGATCTATAAACTGTACTCGGCGAAACATGGTGGTAGCGGTCATTGACTCCCTGACAAAAACTTGTCATTTTCTATATAAACCGCGATTGACAATGAAGTGTCAAACAGTGGCGGCGTAAAGGGGGGGGGGGGGGGCGGCAGGGGCGGTCCGCCCCGGGTGCCAAGTACCAAGGGGTTACAACTCACTCGCACATTCTTATAACATTTACATCAGCAGAAGAAGAACTTCGTGATATATTTATTTCTAGACGAAAATCTATGATGAACTTAGTGCAGAGGGCATTATTTTGGAGATTTTACGATAGAAGCACCACTTGGATGCCACCAGCATTTCTCTAGAACAGAGGTTCCCAAACTTATTTTGCCCACTTTAAGAATAAATTATATTTAGCGCCCCCTTTGTTTCAATTTAAAATGCATCCTGATGAAATAAATCACCCCCCAAGCCTTTACACAACGCTGTCAGACCTTTACCGCCCACAAGGGGGCGTTATCGCCCACTTTGCGAAAGGCTGCTCTAGAAGCTGTATAATAGACTACCCTGGAGCTTCTGAAATTCATAGTAAAATAGCACTATTCTGAGTCTGTTTCAAGTCTAGCGCTGTGTCTAAGGTTTTTTTAAACAATTTGTGATTCGGTGGCTTCCTGTAAAAAAGTTTTTCAAAACTAAAATAAAATCTTAAATAAGATCCACAATGAGCCAAACGCGAAACTTACGTAACGTGGGCACGTTTAGACGTATTTGTCGTTTTATTTTGGGGGGGGGGCTCAATAGAAAGCCAACAGGGAGTCAATGACCGCTACCCCCCATGTTTCGCCGAGTACAGTATACTTTTGTTCACTTTTTTTACTGCCACTTTGTCAATTCTACCATAGAAGAGAAGTCTTTCTATGGTGATCATGCTAGACATAATATTTTTCTGTGTATATGAGAAAGAAGGCAAAATATTTGGGGAAGAATCAGACTGACAAGGTGTTAGTGAAATAGAGAGCTTAATACATATTTCCATTAACATCCTACTCGTATTTTCAGATTCTAAAATAACCTAGATATATTCGACGGCTTAAATCGAGGGAAAATTGGTAAAGATACTGACTTTTAAAAGGAATAATAAATAAATTAAAAACATTATGCAACCTTACAATTATTGCGTTTTCTTTGACTTATTTTTATATTCTATGTTTTTCAAACTAGCACTTTAAAAGCATTGATGCCAGAATTATTATAACGAATCATTTAATATGTGTAATATGAGTAGGATACAGGAATCGCCGGTATTGTTATAGGAGATACAACGAAAGCAGATAAAAGTAGATTATTATTTTAGCATAAGTACTTATAAAGGATAACTTATATGGAATATATTTTATTATAAAATAAAAATAAAACAATTAGGTACTTACTTTTACACAGCAAAAGACAGTATTTGACATAACCTTATGATTTTTTTAAGTCGAGAACTAGAGTGAGTAGTACATGATGTAGAGCACAGAAAAGGTTTTAGATTTAAACCATTTTTAGCTACACGTTACCTAATGAATTTTAAAACATATTATTTTATATTATTTACGGCCACTTTTGAGTAGGTATCCTAGAATCTTGGCTAATCAATGAAAAGCAAAAGAAACACAGAAACGAAATTCGAAGTTTGAACTTTTCATTCATGACATTGACAATGACATTTAAATTTTTTTAACATGGTTTATTTTTTGCCAGTCTGCGCCATACAATGAGGTGTTGCTAGCCTTCACAGAAAAAAAACAAAATATATTTAAAGGAAACCGAGTGTTTTTGGGCCCAACCCAAGTTAGGACTTAGGGCCCACATATTATAAGGGTAGGCCAGCGGCGTGTGATCATATTTTAGGAGACAGAAGAGTTATATAATATTCTTATAAAAAATACATAGTTTATGAGCCAATTTAATATGAAACTTTACAACTAATTGAATCATAAACAAAAGCATTGATGGATTAAAATTTATTTAAAAATTTGCATGTGCCACTGGTACAGTTGATATTACAACTGGGATATCGTAGTACAAACTTGTGTGATAACTAAATGACACTTTTACCTGAAAAAAAGACATCAATATTGAAATATAATTTAAAAAGGTATATCTAATTATATTGTATAATGCGAGATAATAATACAATAAATAATATAACGCACATTATTTTTTTAATCGAAAATTTGACAGCATTTTGTATAACATTATACTGAAAGTATGTTACGATTCTGTTTTTGTCAAATTTCCGATCGCAGTGGCTGCAAATTTTAGTGCCATGTTTATCATGATATTTTCTAGTACTTCTTTCGTTTCCCGAACAGATACATACATGATAATAGATATATACATAGAGAGTACATGATAATATTTAACTAAGCCCGTCTAGGCTGTAAGTCTAAGCAGCGTTGCGTCGACACAGCGCTGCCGTTGTGTTATTTTTACATACAAATAACCAAGGTGTTCACACGGCCCCCTGCGTCGTCGCAACGCATACAATATGACGGTCATCAGCCCCGAGACAAAGCGGGAGGGGGTGTTGACGTTAAGACTGCTTCGTAATAACACTGTGATGACGCAGAGCCCGTGTGGCCACTGGCCTGCTATGAGTCAAACGGCAGCGCTGCGTCGACACAACGCTGACGCAACGCAGCGTGTGGACTGGCTCTTACTAATAAGTAATACACAGTGTATAGCTATTCAATATTTGCTATCTTTATATGGCACATTGGAAAAGTCTCATATATCAAACTTTGGATAGTTATACAATTCGTGAATATCTTTGTATATTATATACGGGGTAAATGCTTAACGCTCACACGTTGATAAGTTGGAGTAGGTATAATCGTTTGTATTTTAATAATAAGTTATAGGTATCTACCTCCAACACATACGAAACTGTAACCATGGGATTGGTTTCATTAACAGTTGATGGAACAAGTGACGGCATTTCCAAGTATAGCCGATACTGTTCATCTTTTAAACTCTGAATATCCTTATGCATCGTTGAGCAAATACGTTTTGCTTTGTTGTGAAAACCTTCTGTAACATTATATTCTATTTTCTGAAAAAAAAGTTAAAAATTTGCTTTTAATTTGGAAAAATAACAATAGTCACACTATCGTAAATTGTGATCGATGATGATCGTGATAAAAGTAAGCGTATCTAACAGAGTAACTTACTTGTATTAGAGTGATTTCTATTAGTTTAACCTTTATTCTCCTTTTATTTTCAAGTATAACTTGAATTGGTAACTTTTGATTTGGAGCAAATCCACGATACGTTTTAATGTACAGCGTAAAATTTCCAAAGCATGTGCTCTTTTTTCCTTCAAATATTAGTGGCACCTAAAACATTTTAGTTAATTACCTCAGAAATAAAATCAATTATAGTTAATTCAGTAGGTTCCTTTAGATTACCTTATAATCAATAGATGCATCATTTAAATCGGTATAATTCTTTACTGTAAAAGGTAAAACTTTGTTATAAAGCTTAAACCCAGTCTTGCTCTTCCCTTCAACTATAACACAATAGCGCACTTTCGCAATAGAATCTTCATAAGTGGAAGGTAAGTCTGACTGTAGAAATACATTAAACTGATAAGTGTAGACTCCCGGATTAACTGTTCTACCTAAAAAATATAACTAGGTAAAATGTATTTTAAATGCGTATATTTTATGCGCAACAAAAATCGATCCATTTCATCATAGTCTCATTCTCTGGCGACTGATACTGAAAAGCCTATCTCATAATATTATTTTATATTTATACATGTGTGTCTATGTATTTTCATATGAAAATCAGGATCGTTAAAATAAAATCCTTAATTCAGTACATATTTACCATTAATATTTTCAAATGTGTCGAAAGCAACACTCAGCACGTCGTATTTGTCGGAATATATCTTTAGGTATGGAATAGTAGGTGAAAATCTGGACCACTGTGCTTCACATGATCCTTGTACTCTCATATCCACTCCTACAACATATTTGATATTTGTAAAAAGAAATATAAGATTTTGGTCGACTTATCGAGCAATTAGTTACAGACGTGTTTATTAGTTTATTACTTTCAACTTTCCGTTTACTGGTAAACTCCAAAACAATTGATCCTGTGATAATGTTATTGGTATAAAAGCAACTATCAGATGCACTATGCAGAATTATATTGCACTTATCCCAAACCATTTTAGAATGAGACGTTTAATAAAATATCAAATCACAATATATCTATAGAATTGTATCACTACTTTCAATCTGAACTGCTATACAAACATAACATTTCAATAAAAAGCATTCGCCCGATATCTTAATGCGATAAGATAATTATTATCTATTAGATAAGGATGTGAATTAATGTAATTGCTTATAATATTTTCTACAACATTACATTAATTAGTTAATTAAATGGACCAAGGAGCTTCATATTGAACCAAAGGGATTCATTAATCTAGGTCAAACATTTAAAGGTCTTTGGGGTCCACTTGGGGTCAATAATTGTCAAAAGATATTCAGCATTTTGAGCATTGTAATTTTTTAACCAACAGCGGGCCACAAACATGTCGTGGGCCGCAACAAAAAAAAAATTAGGGTAAAAAAGTAAAAAATAACGTTCTTCAAAATTAACGATTTGAAAGTTAAAGCAATTTCACGACTTTCATGACGACTTTAGTCTTTAACATTGGTCTTTAAGTTATTTTTCCGGTGGGTGTGAATTTCGAAATAGTTTAACAGCACGCGGGCCACAAAATATAAAGTCCTGGCGCGGCGGGCCGCGGGTTGGGGATAGTTGGTACTGACAGTAGTGAGTAGCGAATCTCCACGAGTTATATTTTATCATATTAATATAATCATTTTTATTATAATATTTTATAAGTATAGATGTTTACACAACTTCTTACAGAAACACCTTAATTTCTTTGACCATATTATATTATCTTTATTAGCTCATAAATTCATAATTGTTTTTTTTTAATTCGAAAGCTTTAAATTTTTAAATTAGTATAAAATATTTTTTACAATTGGCAACATTTTAGAGCGCCATCTATTGTCAACGTGGTAAAACTATAATCAGTAAAAATATTTTTTGTTTTATTTTTTATTCTTTTAGTTAAATCATATTCAAATTAAAGTAAATAAATGGTTATAAATTATTAATTTTTATGTTATAAGAGATTAATTGATATTATTCGTTATTTTTATTAACATTATATTTCTTGGAATCTAACATGACTATTTCCTTTATCCATGACTTTTGAGAAAGCGGATGTGGTTGGTCCGCCATAATCATTCGTGTGGGTCTGTGCTTGTGCGGTTTAGGTGTCTTACCGGTGCCAACCATTATTTTTAATTAGTAATAAGTTATGCGTATGAATACAGACATGGACGATGACGAGAAGGGGTATGTATATTTTCATTAATTACCACATTCGAGGATGCTATGGTGCCAATAACTATAATAGGTCAAACTGCATGTTCGCTTGGTGTGTCGCATTTCACGAAAAGCTGGCTAGGTGGCATAGGTATTGTCTTATGTCGAATCCCGCGTTGAAAACGCTAAATATCTGTATATTTGGCTATTCTGTCTGATGATGACCTATGAGTGACACGGTAACAGTTTGCGTACTCAATTAGCCTTTTACCGGCAAGCGGGCACCGACCCCAAGCCTCGCCGTGCGAGTTGCGTGTAGCGATCATGGCAGCTCGACTTTCCCATTATACTTTGTAATATCGCAATTTTGCATTTCGCTCCCAAAACAAAAATAAAATGCCCCCAAATGTTTATATAACAGACTCTTTTCGAGTCTGAGTATGCGGAAACGTCGCAAATCCCAATATGTTATAACCTCGATGTAACCAAATCTCGCTTTCTCTTATCTACTAGATCCTGTAAAAATGGATACGCAAACGCTAATCTGATATTGGAACTCGTAATGAGGTTAATAGAGCATCGTCAAAAATGCCGCGTAGCTGTCTCGATAATACATTGAAATATGCTGATTCATTAGAATATGGATATTGTCCGACTGTCTACGTAAATTCGCCCACTTTTTTGAGTGCTCTCATACAGCTATGCTTCCCTGGTAGTTTATTTTTGCCATATTTAGTGTTAGCAGGTGCGATTACCGCTGCCGCGTCGGCGCCCTATGCTTGACGCAATCACAAACTTTCCCATTACTTTCATTTTTTTGCATCAATAATCTCCTACACTAAAAGTTACAACTCAAAGTGCCGAATTTGCAATTTCCAAAAGTGAATGCTATACTTTCACCGACTGGAGTGACATAAAAGAGGTCATGAACTTGTGGCAGGTCTCAAGATAAAAGGCCAAAAAATTTGAGGCTACTTATGTGTAATTTTTTATCTGTCCTTAAAAAATTAGGTTATGTCTGATTAGGTTAGTTATCAATGACATGCTTCTTGGTTTACTCTTTGTAGATGTGCTTTAACAGTAAAAAATGTTTAACAGAAGTCTATATTGGCTACATACATGCACTATTTACATTAACTCTACTATTATAGGTCTACTGCCTTAGTCTGCAATGAGAATTTTCCAATGTGCCAGACAAAAACAAGTGAATCTAGTATAACACACTGTTTTAATATTTCTATAAGGATAATATTAAGTTGATAAGTCATTGCAACTTGCAAATCAAAAGTGCTTTTATAATCATCACCATCAATGCCTTATAATTAAAAAATAATAATAAGTAACTCCCACACCAATTTTGATGACTGTGGCCGGTTTCATTGAAACCAGGCCTATTACACAGAAGTAATAATTTTATAGTGCCCAAGTGTGTGCGCAGTACACAAGAGCACTCTCTATTCCTTTACTCTCATAACCCAGTGGGACGGAAGACCAACTGGCGAGAGATCAATCTGAAAATAATAATAATGTGTTTACATTTTTATTAACTTTTCAAAAATTACTTGGTACTTTCATGTAGTCCATGCGTAATAAGTATAATAATTAATATGTAATTTTTGGAAAGTTTATTATTTAAATAGAAGCACATCATAATCTATAACAAAAATATTGGTGATTAAAACTTAATGACTAGGTAACTTAATGATAAGGTAATAATGTCAATAACAGTTATAGTCATAAACATTATAAATTAGTGCCTAATTTGTTATTTTTAGTTTATGGCAATTTTGAAATTCTTATTTGCTTGTATAACTATACATGAGCTTAACTGAGCTCAGTTTGTTATTTGCTAAAATAAATACAATATTGCATTAAGCAATATTGTTTCTTTTAGCTTAGATTAACCCACAGATCGTGGCAAAACGAGACACAATAGCTTTTTCATTGTTATCGCGGCCGGATGTGGCCGCTTGGGGCTTCATGAATTAAGGCTTCTATCATAGACAGTATTGAAAAGCCTTGGAGTTCAATTTTCGACATCTGAATTAGGCCTCTAAAAATATACAAGTAATAGCACTCTAAACGGAACTTGAATCATGCTTAGAAAAATACATTGAGCAAAGATATGGCTTTCTCTTTCACTTTTACTTATGGGTTTTGTATAACTTGTAGAAAAGAGATCTTAAAGATCTCTTGTCTGTGCTACCTAAACAATTTCTGGATGAGTCATTAGTCAAACAATAGTTTGATTGGCACATCTTTTCAAGCCCTAGGACGTAAATAGTATTTCTAACAAATATCTTGTAGAGTGTCGACAAAGCTTTTTACCTTGTGGTTTAATAATGTCATAGGGGAGTAATAAACTGACCAGCATTTGTCACAGAAGTTAAAATTAACATAAGCAGTAGCGAAGTAGCTACTGTATCATTAATGTGTCATTAATTGTGGTCACAGCTTACTTATGTCGCTATTTCCGTACAGAAAACTGTTCGTGGGTGGACTATCATGGGAGACATCGCAGGAGAACTTGCAGCGCTACTTCTCCCGCTACGGAGATGTCATCGACTGCGTGGTGATGAAAAACAGCGAATCGGGTCGGTCCAGAGGATTCGGCTTTGTCACCTTCGCTGAGCCGTCTCTGGTCTCCGTGGTGTTGCAGAATGGTCCTCATCAACTTGATGGCAGGTTAGTGTCTTTGCATAAATACCTGTATTCGCTTTGATTAGTGCGAGTGCAGGTGATTAGTGATTGGGAGAAATTAAAGGACTTGCACTAATCAGTCGCTGTCCACAAATACTTTCTCCTGATTACTTATCACCTGCACTTATCACTAATCATAATGTGAATACATGCCATAATAGCAGATAATAAGAATATTCTTCAGAGAGTAATGACTGAAGACTGTAAACAAAGTATACTATTATTTTCATCTAAATGTAAACAAAATGGATACTCAACTAAACAAATGTGTGTATCTTTATTGTGAGTTTGGCAATTAATATAATCATGACATAAACTGGTAGCATAATATCATTAGGTAGCTGTATTTATATTTAGATCAGCGTTTCCCAACCTGTGGTCCGCGGACCCCTGGGGGTCCGTGAGCATATGTATGGGGGTCCGCGGTGTCATCTCTAGACCATACATAAATGCATAAGTCTCGTAATCGCTGCGCTTACTTAGCATATCACTGATTTAGTTGCAAAAATGCAACACCAACCTTCACATTAAATTTTTTCATATTTTTCATAATAAACAGTTATGAGTACCTATTTTGTATCTGTAATAACTAAAATAAATACCTAATCCGAATTTTTTTGCTGTTTATTTTATTAAGGGGGTCCGTGAAAGCTGTGCTTGATTCCCTAGGGGTCCGTGGACTGAAAAAGGTTAGGAAACGCTGATTTAGATTAAAATAAATAGTCTGTTTTTGGCTTTTATTAATTTAGAACTGTATTTTATGTTGTTATTACACAGATTTAAGTGTACTGCAATGTTTTCTTCTTTTAGAATTATGTGATTTTAATCTTCCTAACTGGGACTATCTACAACGCGAATTTAACACCTGACGTGGTAGGGCGTTTTCACATTAACCGATCCGATATCGGTGTCGATGTCGGACGCCGATCCGATATCGGGGGTAAGTAAAATGTATGAATGAGACAGGTATATGAAAGACAGGTATATTTTACTTACCTGTCTTTCATATTGTCTGGCCCGATATCGGATATCAGTTCATACATTTTACTTACCCCGATATCGGATCGGCGTCCAACACCGATATCGGATCGGATAATGTGGAAACGCCCTTAGTTTTTTTAACTAGTTTCGTTTACCTATCTCCTTTCCTCTTCATATTAATGAAGAAAATTATGTTATTTTTACAAAGAAACACTAAAATGGTGAAATGGGATCAAATATTCCATGTTGTATTGATTAGAATTAAAATTCTTAATTTTGATAATGTGTTGTAATAGTTGCAATACAGTTAGTTACAATATGAAGGTAATGTGGTAACTGGTAATGAAAGTTACATATTACATGTGTTTCTAATCTTATCACGGATTGAAATATGTATGTATTTCATATCTAAATTATGAAATATTTTAATGGTTTTGTATGTATAAACTATAAATATTTTTTTTTGCGAAGTATGTATTTTCATCTATGACCTATTATAAAATATAAGAATGAATTATCAAGTTAGTCTTGCTTAAACTCGAGAATGGCCAAGCCGAGGCTAATTTAAGTGTTCAAATATTCGTGGATGTCTAGGGTTACATTAAAGTTCACCATATCATCTTGTCTAATTGGAATTAAAAAAATTCACAATGAATAAGCTATACAATTTCTTGTCTTTGTCTTTCGAACTTTGCCAATGTATTAGAAAAGGACAAAACACTGTAGACATAAACTACGATAACATGGCGCGCCCTTCCAAATTACTTTTTCAATGTGTGTAGTCACATCCTTATGAAAGAGTTTGTATGTAGTAAGCATTCAACCAATCAACCAGTACTCGTAATATTTCACTCAATGTCACTAAAAGTAGGTTGCACGAACTAACTTAAACTTTAACTGTAACTTTAACTTTAACCTTAACTTTTACCCCAATGCAAAATGTCAAATCTTTGGTTAAAGTTAAAAATGGACGCCATCAAGACGCCATATTTAACCATAACCATAGAGCTCGACAAGGTTTTAAATGCAGGTGGCGAAAAAAGGAACTAACGCTGTCATCACTCATCAGTCATCAGTCATCATACAAAAACGCAATTTTTGACAGTTCTCCTTTACCAGCAGCGCCCCCGCCCACGTTCATTCATAACCTTGTTGGACCAGCTGTCATCTGTCAATTTCTCCAATCTCCGGTCAAAGTTAAGGTTAAAGTTAAATGACGCCATATTTAACTATAACCATATCTTTAACCTTAACTTTAACTTTAACCACGCCTCTGGTGAATTATTACCAAGATTTGTTGGTCAACTAATCATAACTAACCGACCGCGCAAGACAACGCACTTCAAACGTTTTGACAACGCACTTCAAACGTTTTGAATTTTGGAGGGGCGCGCCATGTTATCGTAGTTTATCTCTATCAGCTTTTAAGTTCATAGCTTATATCGCATTTTAATGTAGTTTGTACTGTTATTTGCGTGTGAACGGCGTGAGACTATTCTTGACTTGCAAAACGGTGACCCAATTACTAATACAGTTTTAAACACCATTTTAATACATCTGTACACACAAGAGGTTATTGCTCGTAGCTTTTATTGTTATAATCTCGTTTATGGATTATACTCACGTCATTATATTGTTTATGGCCGGTCAAAATACTCGGCATAAGTCATAACTGGGAAATACAGGAGAACTATATTATTCGCGTTTTGTTTGCTTTGACGTCAACAGCGAACTGTCAGAACGCAAAGAGAGCGTGTAAAGCGGCCTTTTATCTAAACTCTTAAGGCCCCTCTACACGTGGAGCTATTGCAACCCAAAGTATAGGCCGTGGTTAGAAATCGGTTTCGAGATGATGGTGTATAGCAGTCATTCTCAAAGTGTGCTCCGCGGAGCACACTGCACACCCCTACAAGGCCTTTGCTGAGCCCCATGGTCCGCGGACCCATGGGGCTCATAGGCCTCCGGAGCGATACACTATATTGTTCTTAGAAATGTCACTAGACACCAGCAGGGAGACAATTAATTTAAAGAAAATTACCACAAATTGAATACCACGTAATACCACAAACCCCACAAAAGAAGAAGAAAAAAATGTTGTGGAGGGTCCGACGAAAATGTCACTTCTTAAAAAGGTTCCGCGGTCCGCCACCAAAGAAGTTTGAGAACCTCTGGTGCAAAGCTATACTGTCTAGTGCTGCTATCCCCAACCCGCGGCCCGCGGGCCGCATGCGGCCCGCCGGGACTTTATTTGTGGCCCGCGTGATGTTAAAAAATTTTGAAATTCACGCCCACCGGCAAAATAACGTAGTCTACGTGATAGTCGTTAAATTTTTTTCACTTTAAAATCGTTAATTTTGAAGAATGTTATTTTTTAACCCTAAAAAATTTTTGTTGCGGCCCGCGACACCAAGACCAAAACATGTTTGTGGCCCGCATGAAAAAAAGGTTGGGGACCACTGGTCTAGTGTCTACAAATAAAATGTTATACTTAGTTGTCAATAATTCGTGCTAGGCCTACAGATTCACAGTGGACCGATAAATGAATAGGTAAATTTTATGGAGGACACCGCACCGTTATCGATACTGGTTTGCCGTTGGCGCGTAATCTCAAGCTTTTTCGGTACAATTTTAATGGCAGCTACCAGTTTAAAATACGTTGACGCATGATTCATGTTATTGGTGATTCATTATCTAACGCCTCTACGTAGGCTCGAATACTAAGGAATGTTGATAGATGAAAATAATTCAGCGACATTTTCAAATTATTCATAGTTGTTCCAGTGTCAGGGTATTTTACTTTGGATCTCGGCATTTTACTCACAGCTAGAAAACCGGCGTGAAACAGTGCTTGCGCTGTGTTTCGCCGAGTGAGTGAATTTACCGGTGGCCCAATCCCCTACGATATGCCCTTCCCTACCCTCCCATATTTCCTTCCCATCCCTACCCTCCCCTATTACCCTATTCCCTATTAAAAGGCCGGCAACGCACCTGCAGCTCTTCTGATGCTGCGAGTGTCCATGGGCGACGGAAGTTGCTTTCCATCCACCTGATTTGCTCGTTTGCCCCCTTATTTCATAAAAAAGCTGAGTTCCAACTTCCAGTGTCATGCGCGTGATACTTGTACCACAGAATACATTAGTTTAACAACAGATTCCTCACTCCCGAAACCCGTTTAAAGAAATAACGACGCAAGCTACGATACTATAAAGTTGAAATTCCGACGCGCAATGCTAAATTGCCTACGGATAAATTTACCTACAAGTGCGCTCTTTCTATCGCATAAAGGTGGGTTTACACCAAAAGAACATAGAGCAAGAACAGCACGAGAACATTCTTTCGTATTCGTTTAGTGTAAACTATAATTCGTTACAACATACTTTAGATCGTTTACACCGATCGAATCAACAAGAACATCAAGATAAGAATTTTTGCTCTATAGATGAGAATCATATAGCTCCGTTTAGACCAAACGAGCGAATCTCATTGCTCATTCGTCAACGATAAGTAATTAATTTATTTTTATAGTCACAAAGGTTGGATCCCATAAACATCTTTTGTTATGGTATAATTCTATCATTTGTAAACATTTTTCATTACTCCAATCCATATTTACGAAATAACCTTTGATAAACTACCTAAAACCAGCCGCCAAAAAGTAAAAATATCAAGAACACTAGAATCCCTTTGAAGAGACCGCCTTGAAGAGCGAGCACGTCCGAACACGAAAGAACGCTCTAGGCAATTGCTCGAGCGCTCTTGCGTCGTTTACACCAAACGAGCGAGATTCTTAGAGCATTCTACCTATTTACCGCCGAACACGTGGCGAACACACTAGAACAACGAAAGAATGATCGTTGTTAGTTTACATCAAAAGAGCTTTACTAGAATGAGCATTCGCTCGTTTGGTCTAAACGGAGCTTAACGCGTACCTTTTCTTAAGAAATCAAGGTTTTCGACTTTTAGAAAACAAAATATTTTTTTAAAATTACTATTGGTATGAATAGCAAACCTTTTTATAGTAATATTAAACAGTAAAACAACCTATATTTTTATAGTAGTTCTATATTGGATTATAATATTGCAGGAAACTTTTACAATTTAAACATAGTAACTTGTGTTTATTTCTGTGTAGTTTGTGTGTTTCTTTGTATGAAATTGGTTTATTTGCTATGTTTGTATAGTTTTTATCTACTATTTGTATTTAAATACCTTATTCAAATATAATAGGTACATATTTCATTGGCTTTTTTTAATTGTTCATTTTTATAAGATTTATAACGATTTTGCCACGGCGGTTAAATCAGTATCATATTGTATTAAATTCCTCTATGATCAGAATACAGTAGATACGCGACGAAAAATCTTGCGTGCGTCACCGCTCTCTTGTGAGTCCCTTATGATTTGCCACCCGCGGGTGGTACTTACAGTTCGATGCCTATACGCGCGAGTGGGACAGGCCTGCTTGTACCTCGAATCTCGTTCGTTTGATTGTAAGGAGACATCTCGTGCGTACAAAATGGTTCGGGTGCAAACTGCAATCAAATGACGTTTGTATGTATGAGAATTGAGATCCCAAGATCATGCTTGCTCTTTCAGTTATATTCGAAAATCCTATTTATCGAGAGTGCGACAACATATTTTGTTAGTTTTCAATTATCATCATGATAACACTAAATCCATACTGTAAATTGAACAGATATAATCACAAGACTTTATTTACTATGCAACTTTACAGTAAAATGATTAATTGAAAAAGTTGGAATGTTACTAGTTATTATGTAACACGTAAATTGAGTTAAAATTAAATTTTACGTGGCTTATAGACCGCATACGTGAAAAACTTTGTATTGTATCGGCTCTGGCATAAAAGTTGGTTATCAGTAATACTGACTCGACGGTTTTTTGCCTTTTTTGACCGACTTCCAAAAAGGAGGAGGTAATACGTTCGACTGTATGTATCTTTTTTTTTGTATGTTCCACGATTACTCAGCCGTTCGTGGTTCGATTTTCAAAATTCTTTTTGTGTTGTATAGGGTTGAACTCGAATTTGTTACCATGTTCACAAAAGTGGTGATCTGATGATGGGATCCTTGAGGAATCGAGGTGACTCCCTAAAATTTGTATAGAAACATATAGTAATTTCGATTTTTTCTGAAGCATTCGAGGTAAATGCTACCAAAAAGTAAGACTTCGCACCAGATTATACCCTGGATCCGAAGGTACCGAACAGAACCTTTGAATGCTTATAGGTACAGGTTCGGGGATTTCGGCGTTGTTTAAACAACTGAAAGCATAAGCCAACACATCAATTTGATTGATCATCATCATCACAACCATAATTTTACCATGAGTCATCACACTATGACCCAATTATTGGTACTTTTCGTGATATTTTGCATCGAAGCAGATGTTTTTGATGATTATTTCGCTGTTTGTGGACCGATTTCAAAAATTATTGTGTTGTTGTATAGGATATAAACTCAATTTTGTATAACAATTACGAAAGTGGTGAACTGATGATGGTATCTATGAGCAATCGAGATATCCTTGAAATTTAACAAAGCACTCATAGTGGTTAAAATGTTGTTTCTAGTAAGTTAAACATATGTTACGAATAAGAGAAATTTTATACGAAGGTGTCTCTTGGTCCAAATGCACTGAACAGAACTCCTGAACCTTTAAAGATAAAAGTTTAGAAATTACAGCATCGCTTAGATAACTGCAAGCATTTACCACAATTTCGCTTACAGTAACATAATGTGAATAGTTAACATTCGTATTGGTTATTTACGCATAAAGCCTTATTTTGTAGATAACTAAAAAGAGTGAAATTATTATTTTTAACAAAAAAATTAAAACCGACTTCCAAGGTAAAAACAATAGTAATATGAACTAAAAATTATTAAATAACTCGTACTCTTTAATAACTTGCCTTTTTCAAAATTCATCTAAATCTCAACTATTTCTGTACATACTATATTCTTAGTATGTACAGAATCTAGTCTATCTATCTACATCTCTAGTCTTCATTACTTTGAAGTCGGTACCAGTCCCATAAGTTTCGGATATTCTGACATTGCTGAACTTACGATTAAATTAGCTGGTACCGACTTCAAAATAATGAAGACTGTAGTATGTACAGAAATAGTTGAGATTTAGATGAATTTTGAAAAGGGCGAGTTATTAAAGAGTAAGAGTTATTTAATACTTTTTAGTTCATATTACTATTGTTTTTACCAAGGTAAAAGGAAGGACTTCCAAGGAATTCGGTTTTAATTTTTTTGTTAAAAATAATAATATTCGTTACTGGTGATGCCCGCAACTCTGTTGTGCATAAATTAGTTTATCGCGCGGAACCGTACATTTTCCGGGATGAAAAGTATCCTATGTCCTTTACCGGGACTCCAAGTATCTCCATACCCATCAAAATAAGTTTAGCGGCTTAAGAGGCCGGGTACCCTTGGAATTTCTCATACAAACGTAATTCCAAAATCATTTTCTCATACGAAAATATTTAACATGTTTGAGTTATTTTTCAGTTTAAGATAGTAATTACCTAGGTTCCTACACAAAAATTTACTTCAAAATATTTAAACAATTTTTTTTTTTTTTTAAATTTTTTTTTAGTAAATTTACTACTAAATATTTAAACACTAAAAAATAGAGTAAAACACAAAAAAAATATATAAATAAATAGTAAATTTACTACAAAATATTTAAATTAAAAAATATTTTTTAGTATTTAAATATTTTGTAGTAAATTTACTATTTATTTATATATTTTTTAGTGTTTTACTCTATTTTTTTGTGTTTAAATATTTAGTAGTAAATTTACTAAAAAAAAATTTAAAACAAAAAAAAAAAAATTGTTTAAATATTTTGAAGTAAATTTTTGTGTAGGAACCTAGGTAATTACTATCTTAAACTGAAAAATAACTCAAACATGTTAAATATTTTCGTATGAGAAAATGATTTTGGAATTACGTTTGTATGAGAAATTCCAAGGATACCCGGCCCCTTAAGGCGCTATATCGAAAGTAATTTTACCGCAAAGGCAATTTTATACTTAATTTGTATGACTATAAAGTCGTGAATACGCTGCGGCCAGAAGTTATCGGCTCGCTCGGAAAACATGCGAAAAAACGTAATTATAATCATTTAAAAAATGACTAGGAGCATTTAAGCAAAATGCTTCTATACGATTTTGAGTTGCAAAGGTGTCTATCAATTAGACTAATTTCCTACAATATGTACATCTATTTTCGTTTAAAAATAATCTTCATATTTCGTATTTTTAAGAGGTCATTTCGAAAATTAAATGTATCGAGGCAAAATACGTTAATCGTGTTTCTAGTTCTTCTCAAATCTAGATAAGGCTATGAAGATATGTATATCTCATTACCAGATTTGTAACGTTTCTGAGGGTCCTATAGTATTACGTCAAAAAGGACAGTTTTTTCAATATAGCGCCTTAAGCGTGAAGAGCTAACAGACAGACATATACACTTTCACATTTATATTTTAAGTAAGAAAGTAAGAGTTTTTATAATAAAATAAGTAGGTACATTACAAAATCCACATCCAGGCAGTGCCCTCAACTTGTCTGTTGTGTGTACGTTCAGATGTTTGTGGGACAATAATGCAGATCAGCATATGCTCCATACTCTCGTAAGTTTGCGAGACTACAATATTTGCTACATTTACTTAGCCAGTTTTTTTTTTATGAAATTATCAGCATCAAAAAAAAAATCTAGGATTAAGTGGAGTGGGGGGGGGGGGAGCTCTTTGTCATAAGAAATAGCCCCTGTAGTCCGTCCTTGTTGAAATTAAAAAGAAGTTATACATTGGATTTGTAAACAGCAAGTTGGACCAAGATCGATACTAATATTATAAATGCGAAAGTGTGTCTGTCTGTCTGTCTGTTACCTCTTCACGCTCAAACCGCTGAACTGATTTGGCTGAAATTTGGTATGGAGATACTTTGAGTCCCGGGAAAGGACATAGTATACTTTTTATCCCGGAAAAATTTACGGTTTCCGCGCGATAAACGAATTTTGGCGCAACGAAGTTGCGGGCATCATCTAGTCTTTGATACATGCAAAACCACCCTATCGAGAGTATTGAGCTATTGAGGTCTGTATTTTGTCAAGAGCCCTTCAAATGCCCTAACAACAAACCTACATCATCATTCCAACGATATTTGGTCTAATAACACAAATACCAACATACCGACAAATTTCATAACATAATGCCCGGAATATAATTGCAAACCGATTGGAAGAACTTGTCGATTTCTCACGCTAACGCAAGTTGATATTGATAAAGCAATTTTCTTACCGTAAATCCAAACTGACTAGTATCAGGCGCGGTAGTACACAAATAGGTACGGCACTTAATATTGAAATAGGGCGGTAACTTAATTGTATACAGTCACTATTATAATACCTAGATTTGCAGAGGTATATGACTATTACTAGATGATGCCCGCAAATTTCGTTTATCGCGCGGATATATTTTTCCGGAATACGGGATAAAAAGTATCCTACGTCCTAAGTATTTGTCCTTTCCTCAAGTCTAATCTCAAAGTATCTCCATAAAAAATTTCAGCAAAATTGGTTCAGGGCGTGAAGAGGTAACAGTAGGCAGAGATATATATATATACACTTTCGCATTTATGTGTTAAGTATGGATTTGTGGGGGTTTATGGCTCTTATCGACTTCCACTGCGACTGCGTCTAGTTAGCAGCTTGGTAAACAATGACCATGATTGACGATGCCAGAACAGGCCATTATTGCAGCCATTGTTGTCAAATGTCAATAGACATCTAGGGCAGGGGTTCCCAATCTTTTACAGCCTCCTTACACGTTAGGTTAATAATAAACAAATATTTAATCATCTACCTACTTTGCATATTTGTGGTTTCGGATAATGATGGAAGATCTCTCACGCTCACGGCGCCCCTCCAGGGCCTTTTCAGGGCGCACCAGGGCGCCTTGAGAACCCCTGATCTAGGGCTACCTAATACCGTCAAGTAGCTTGGCAAGCAAATCACTGTTTTTCATGCGGCCTCTACATTTTGACCAATGACTTAATGACTATGATTCCAGAAAAAGAAAAATTTCATGATTCCAGGTCATGGTTGCCGCCATGATGGAGCTATTCTAAAATAGTTTCTAATAGCTTTATATAAAACACATTTCACACACACAACCTCTGGAACGAACTGTCACCAGCATTGCCGGACCAATACGACCTTCAAACCTTCAAGAAGAGAGCTTATTCCCTCTTAAAAGGCCGGCAACCTGCAGCTTTTCTAATGTTGCGAGTGCCCATGAGTGAAGGTAGTTGCTTTCCATCAGGTGACCCGTTTGCTCGTTTGCCCGTTTGCCCCTTTATTTTATATTAAAAACTTTGTCCAGGACCATCGATCCGAAGCCCTGCAACCCTCGCACGCTGCAGAAGCCGAAGCGCGGTGGTGGTTACCCCAAGGTCTTCCTTGGCGGTCTACCCTCGAACATCACGGAGACTGATCTGCGCGTGTTCTTCGGGAGATACGGCAAAGTTATGGAGGTGGTCATCATGTATGATCAGGAGAAGAAGAAATCGCGTGGTAAGTAGTTGAGGATGTAGAGTCGGTTAAGTGGGCCCCTAGATGCTCAATTTTATTGTGCAATATTATTGAATAACTTATTTGACAAAAAGATTGCAAGGCGGGCGCGTTCAATATCAATTATCAACCTAAGACGGCCAATAATGTTGCACAATACGTGATATTGCACAATAAAATTGATCGTCTAGGGGCCCGCTAAGAGCGAAAGAAGCAAGCGAATACGTATAATAAGTATATAGAAGTTTCGAGACAGTTTTTAGAGTTACTTAAATAGAGGAGACAGGCCCTACACAGTTTGATAACAGTTTAAGATTCCTAAAAAAATTGTCATAGACAAAACTGTTTTAGTTGTAAGACAGTCTAAAGATGGTCTTGCCTATTAGACAATGCTGTTTTAAATCTGTTGAGTCTCAAGTGAGTTCTTTTGCCATGTCTAGTACCTACAGTCATATTGTGGGTACCTCAATGTGTAGGTCAGAGAAATGCTGACAAAAGAAGTTGCTTTATCACAAAAATCCACATCCAGGCAGTGCCATTGCTATCACTGAGCAGTGGGACGTTCAAATGTTTGTGGAATATTAACGCAGACCAGCATATACTTGTTGTTTCTATAAACAAACAAGTCTACAAAGTTTGCTACAATAGGCATGACGAATTTTTTTTTTTCTTGTTCGTAAGTGAAGGACCATTCAAAAATAGAAATATCAGTGAAAAAATTACTCTGATAGCGTAAAAACTCTCCAAGATATCAATTCAAAACTCACATAAAATAGACCTTCCCAAAACGCTCCATACAAAATTTCAGCTAACTGTGACGTCACGCCTAGGTAGTTTGTTCGATAGCTATGTTAAATAATATTGAGTTTATGAAAGTGGTTTCATAAGAAAAAATATTATAAATTGCACAACTTGTCGAATGGTATACAAAAATTAAGGAATTTTATAAAAATAAATTCGGCTTGACTTAACTTGACGAAAAAACTTTGAAGGCTCAAAATAAAAAAAATACATAAGTTATGAAGCTGAAATTTTGGGAATACCTATTTTTCATCACTATGTCTTTATTTTATTTAAAAAATCTGCTAATCTTTAGCCTTGTCGTCATCCCTATTTATTATTTCTAGAATTACAATATATCAAAACTAAATTATGTTACGACTATGTTGCAGACTGCAGTGTATAAAATCACTACAGCGGTTGCCAATTATTTTACAAATCATTTTCATATATTAAATGTTTTTCTTTTCTTAGGATTCGGATTTTTGTCCTTCGAAGACGAGATCTCGGTTGAGCGCGTCACTCAAGAGCATTTCATCAACCTGAATGGAAAACAGGTAAGACATTAATGGAATTCTCTAAAGTCAAGACTCCAATATATTACTCAAAATATTATCCATGTGTATGTGTGCTACACAGTACACACAGTCTTAATTAAGAAAAGTTAGGCTAAGGCCCTATTTCACCAACTGTTAAAGTTAATGCTCTAATTATTATCACGTTATCTCTTCCGTTTTTTATATAAATGAAAGAGAAGACATGACATTTAACAAGCTGTTAACACTAACAGACGTTGGTGAAATTGGGCCTAAGGTAGATAAATCAAGACTTTGTGTTTTTAAATTTGATGGATGGGCGCAAGACTTAAAGCAACATGCTTACCCTAATGTTTGACCATAGCATTTTCAAAGTTGACTAATTGTTTGTGCCAAATTAATTTTCGTAAAATCCACATCCAGGCAGTGCCCTCAACTTGTCTGTTGTGTGTACGTTCAGATGTTTGTGGGACAATAATGCAGATCAGCATATGCTCCATACTCTCGTGAGTTTGCGAGACTACAATATTTGCAACAACACATTTTGTTACTGAATATTATATCACCTAATTTATAATTATGTAGGTATGTAGGTATATAGCTCAAAACTGTTAAAATATATAACAGAGGAGAAAGTTACCACATCAGTGCCTCTTCTTGTAATATAAGTACATAATATTTTTTTCAGATTAATGTATATATGACAGAGATTCTGCGTATAACAATTTTGGAATTAAATTTGCAGCATTCTGATATTCGATACTAGGCACGGAATTCCAATATTCGACACTAGGAAACATGTCTATTTTCCGTCCTAAATAAAATATCGTCAAACAGGTTGAGATCAAGCGTGCGGAGCCCCGGGACGGTTCCGGCAAGCTCGGCTCCGGCGGCAGCGGCATGGGAGGCGGCATGGGCGGTGCCCCCGGCGATGCCCCCGCCGCCGGCCAGTGGGGCCCACCCCAGGCGGCCCCCATGAATATCATCCAGGGTCACAACGGACAGATGGGAGGCCCCCCGATCAATATGCCGATGGCCGGACCGAATATCATGCAGGGGTGAGAAACTAGCTTTGGTTATATGTAGTAGGGTAAATCTGCAAATGACTCTTGAGCTTTGAATGTCAGCTATATTGAAGGTACTCAGTAGTGGACTTAGGCCGTGTTTCCACTGAAGCGGAGCGGAGCTTAGCGGTGCCCGAATTGACCAATCGTGCTATTCCAGCGGAATGACAGCGAAGCGGAGCGAAGATTTCGAGCATGGCAGCGGCGTGCACAAGATTTTGACACTGGTAATGCAGCGATATCGGTTCAGTAGTTTTGGTGTGAAAGCAAAACAGACAGACAAACGGACAAAAAGAGATATTTTCGCATAAATTATAATAATAGTGTGGATATAAATTAAAAACTATGTTTTCTAAACTATTAGTATAATTACGTTCTGTTATGAAGAAATAAAAAAAACGCCATCTTTTGTCACGCGTTGGAACTACAATGAGAGTTTATTTCATCGAAACCCATGGAAATATACCAATTACCATACAACATGATATTATAAGTTTAAACACTTACGGATTTTGTCGCGGAGCACTTTTTTTTAATCCCGACGTTTCGGCTACTTTACAGCGGCCGTGGTCACGGGCGGACTGAGGTGACAGGTGTCCAATTTCTTGAAGTTATCCAACTACCCGACGGCTCATCAATTTTTGTTTGCGTTCTGATCTACGCAGAACGAACTCACAGTGTCTTGAAGCCGAGGTGTCATAGATTTGTGCTTTAGTTTGTTTATCACTGGATCCCAACTAGATGGCAGCACCCACCATCTTCGCAGTTGAAATTAGGGTGTTTTTTAATTTCTATGGCCTCGCGTATCATTCTTGGGCGGTATCGTGCTTCTTTTGCCAGTACTTGTGGCTTATCAAATCTTATGTAATGGCGAGGTTGATCCAGTGTGTGTTCACAAATTGCGGACTTGGTGTTCCTACGGTGTTTGACATCTGCAATGTGTTCCTTGATACGGGTTTTGATGGCCCTTTTGGTTTGCTCTATATAAGAGAGGCCACAATCACAGTCGAGTTTGTAGATTCCTGCATCTTGAAGGGGTAAGTTGCATTTCACTGATGGTAAACATTGGCTGATCTTTTTGGGCGGCTTAAAGTATGTTTTTATTGAAGCTTTCCTTAGAATGTAGCTCACTTTATCAGTGACTCCCTTTATAAATGGTAACACTGCAGGTAATCTTTCCACTGTTGCCGGCTTCACTCGGTTGCTGCTCTGTTTCCGTGGTACCCGAAGCTTATTGTCGCGTAAAACTTGTGCAACATGATGAAGTTCGGTATCCACATGCTGTTCATCGCAGATTCCTCGCGCTCTTTGAAATAAAGATTTTCCAACAGTACTTAACTGTGCTGGGTGATGATGGGAATCACCATTTAAATATCTGTTTGTGTGTGTAGGTTTGCGATACACCGTATGACCTAATGTGCCATCAGGATTCCTTATTACTAATACGTCCAAGAAAGCTAAGGAAATATCTCTCTCCAACTCCATTGTGAACTGTATTTTGGAGTTGAGGCTGTTCAGGTGCTCAAGGAATATGGATACTTTGTCAGATGGTAATATTGTGAAAGTATCATCTACATACCGCTTGTAGAAGGTGGGTTGTACAGGTGAGGACTCAAGGGCTAACTTCTCGAAGTCTTCCATAAAAATATCAGCCACCACAGGTGAAACAGGTGAGCCCATCGCAACACCATCTACTTGCCTGTAAAAGTCATAATTCCACAACATATAGCCAGATGTTAGGCAGTGTTCTAACAAGTCCGCATATTCAACCGGTAAGTCATTCTCTCTCAGCCTTCTTGTAACAATTTCGATACACTGCTGTATTGGTAGGCAAATGAACAGGGACTGTATATCGAAACTGACCAGTTGTTCATTGTCTCTGAGGCGTAGATGTTTAATCTCATCGACAAAGTGGTAGGAATCCTTTACATGGGCCTTGGTCTGTCCGCGTAGAGGCGAGAGTACATTAGCCACCAGCTGAGCCAATTTGTAGGTTGGTGAGTCAATTTGGCTTACAATTGGTCGAAGAGGAGCATTGGCTTTGTGTATCTTTGGCAAACCATACAACTTTGGAGGTTTAGGGCATGCAACAAGAATTTGGGATCCAGATTCAGTGAGTCGGAGTACTTCTTTATAAGGTTTTGAGTTGTCTTCAAAACTTTGTTGGTGGGGTCTGTTTTGACTTTTTTGTACGTGTTCTCGTCCGATAAAAGATGTTGTATTTTTTCACTGTAATCTGTTGTGTCCATATTACCTTTGTCTGCGCGGAGAATAGTAATATCCGATCTGGAGCGTAAGTTTTTCAATGCACTCATTTGTTCCCGGGAAAGATTTGGTTTGGGCACTGAACTACGTCGTAAGAATGACGATATATCTTGTCGTATGGCCTCCGAATCCTCCTTGCTTATATTATTGCTTAATAAACAATCCTCAACGCTGCAAATAATTTCTTCAAACGGTATTTTTCGCGGTGTTATTGCAAAATTCAAGCCCTTTTCTAACAATTCTATTGTATGTATGTCAAAAGTTTGTTTTGACAGATTGACAACTGTGCGGGAGATGGTCTTGTCTATGGTTGAATTGTTTATGGTTTTTTTGCTGTTAAGTTTGTCTAATTTTAAAATCTGGTTGTTTTTGCAATAATTATATTTAGCCATTTCACGATTGTTTAATATTTCAATACAATTTTGAAAATCAGATAAAGATATAACTTTTTTAATACTGTTGGTTAAAAACGTTATTTGACTTTTCAGGGCGGCGAGATCGGAACGTTTTTGATGAATTATGGCTATTACTAACTTCATACTGGCCTGTTGTAGGATCTTTGCGCTGCCTCGTATGTTTTCTTTGGGTGATATTTTGACACACGTAGGGATCAGATTGTGGTCTCGACATCGTTTCAGAAAATTTTACGATGTTACAAATCTTGCGCACTTTGATATCTTCCAGTCGGCGTATTTGGTTTGCGGTTTCCAGTCCGTACTGGTTCACATAATGATTTCTTAAGTTTTCGCGAGTATCACTCATGATATTATAAGTTTAAACACTTACGGATTTTGTCGCGGAGCACTTTTATTAATCCCGACGTTTTTACGCGACAATAAGCTTCGGATACCACGGAAACAGAGCAGCAACCGAGTGAAGCCGGCAACAGTGGAAAGATTACCTGCAGTGTTACCATTTATAAAGGGAGTCACTGATAAAGTGAGCTACATTCTAAAGAAAGCTTCAATAAAAACATACTTTAAGCCGCCCAAAAAGATCAGCCAATGTTTACCATCAGTGAAATGCAACTTACCCCTTCAAGATGCAGGAATCTACAAACTCGACTGTGATTGTGGCCTCTCTTATATAGGGCAAACCAAAAGGGCCATCAAAACCCGTATCAAGGAACACATTGCAGATGTCAAACACCGTAGGAACACCAAGTCCGCAATTCGTGAACACACACTGGATCAACCTCGCCATTACATAAGATTTGATAAGCCACAAGTACTGGCAAAAGAAGCACGATACCGCCCAAGAATGATACGCGAGGCCATAGAAATTAAAAAAACACCCTAATTTCAACCGCGAAGATGGTTGGGTGCTGCCATCTAGTTGGGATCCAGTGATAAACAAACTAAAGCACAAATCTATTACACCTCGGCTTCAAGACACTGTGAGTTCGTTCTGCGTAGATCGGAACGCAAACAAAACTTGATGAGTCGTCGGGTAGTTGGATAACTTCAAGAAATTGGACACCTGTCACCTCAGTCCGCCCGTGACCACGGCCGCTGTAAAGTAGCCGAAACGTCGGGATTAATAAAATTGCTCCGCGACAAAATCCGTAAGTGTTTAAACTTATAATATCATGAGTGATACTCGCGAAAACTTAAGAAATCATTACCATACAACATAATATTGTGCGCTAAGCTAAAATAAATAAAAACGCCATCTATTGTTACGTATTAGAAATACAATGTGAATTTATTTTCATCGATATGTCCATGGAAATTAGATAATATATTTTTGCCTCATCAAAATGTAGCCTATGGCTCTCTCAGGCTCTAGACTAACTGTGTACAAAATTTTATTACAATCGGTTCATTAGTTTTGGCGTGAAACAAAACAAAACAAAAACTTTTTCTTTTACAACTTTTTCATTTTTATATCTAGTATATTTTAAGTACTCACCTAATCAGCTTAACTTTTGTCTTTTCACATAATCAAGGTTCCGGTTACTTGAGATCCGATCCATATTCCGATGTAAATAAAAAAATATGCAAAATTTTGGCCACCACAAATTATCTTATCCAAGTGAGTGATAGTTATGAATGTACGCAATTATTAATGTTAAACTGTTAAATATTATACAAACTTTCAAATATTAAAATCTAAAATATTCTTAGAAAACTATAAAACCAAAAATAATAATATAATATAGTACTAACAGTGCTCGATCACATGAAAAAGCAAATGGCCTCCCAAAACACAAAAAATTTCAGCTATGTAAAATGTAAACAAATATTATAAACCTCACAAAACAAAAATGCATAATGTACATATTATACGTAATTAGTTAGATTTGCGTCTATTCATTTTACTCGGATTATATCCGATTGCTCACGACTATTCACGAGTAGTTCCGATCGCCGTCGGCATGGATGGCGCGGGCGCCCGCGCCGGCCGCGGCGCCAGTGATGCCATTGAATTTCAACCATAACTCCCCAACTATTATTTAAATATATTATTTATTACTTGGGGTACTTTCCACTGAGAGATCAAAACGCTGAAAATACTACTTCAGCCGACCGCAATTATTGTTTGCGGCAAAAACATGATGTCATTATTTATATAAAAACAGTAATAAAAACCAAATAAATATACATTTTTGCTTAAAAAATTTCACGCCCATGAATATAATATAATATTTTTACTCCCTAAAATACGCACTATATATTTAATTTTTCCCTACTAAAAGTGGGATATCCCCATAGCTGGCAACACTGCTGGGGTCTGCCGCAGAGCTTGCAGTACATAATCGCATTCGATATTCATGGTTGTGTGCGTTTTCGGCTGTGCACGGACACACTCACACATACGCGCAAGGCAGTACACTGAGCCTATCTTGACCTCTCGTGAACCCGTTCGCGCGTGTACCTGATTACATGTTGCTATTTTATAAATTGAGGCGTTTTAAATGTGTATTATTTATTTTTCACTATATTTTTTACTATTATTATTAAAAAATTAACGTCATGAGTCATTTAAAAAGTACGAAAGTTAAATTAAAATATCTGTTATCTGTGAATGGCAAGCACTGCCTTTTTGCCTACAAAGACTGCACGCCCATGGAGCATGGTGGTTGGTCAATTCGGCACCGCTAAACTCGGCTCCGCTCCGCTTCAGTGGAAACGCACCCTTAACGCCTCTAGTCCACTGACGCTGCGAACTGCGAAACAGCGGCGAATTTCCTGAACAGATTTCCTGTCTCATCCGCCACACGACAGTGCGTTATATTGCATCTCGCTCTATTCCTGTTTCGCATTGGTTTCGCAGAGTTTTCGCGTTTCGCAGCGTCGGCGTACCAGAGGCGTAAGTGTGGACATTTTCAATTGTAGCAGTTGTAGCTATGATCCGATTACATCGCTTTCAATAAGAGCATGTGTGTTGATCCCCTAAATATCATTTCAAATCTTATCTTTTCCCTTAAATGTTCTTTCAAACAGCTCTATAAAGTTAATATACCAAAATTTAATTACATCTGTGTTTACAAATCTGTTGACGTGTGCGTGAAAGTGATGTTCCTACATACATTTTTCTTAGAGCTCAAACTGTCAACGTGCCGATAAGTGGAGACTGAATGTCAAAACAGATGAAAAAAAGGTTCTGCCACTTCTAATCACGCATCTCTTTCTACCACGCAGTGTTACTGATACTTGACAGTGACATCTCGCTTGCTCAGCTCTTTGTTTTTCTATTCCGCTAGGTATATTAACTTTATGGTTAACTCTTGTATTTAAAGCTGAATTTCAGTTTCCTTTATTATAATCCTTATCCCGCAGCTACCAAGGCTGGGGCACCTCAGCCGGGCAGACGTCATACGCGGGCTACGGCGCGGCGGGCGGCGGCGCTGGCCCCGGCAACTACCAGGGCTGGGGCGCGCCCCCCGCCCCGCAGGCGCCCCCGCACGCGCCCGCGTGGCCCGCGACCAACAACTACACGCAGCACGCCCAGCCGCCCGCGCAGGGGTACGGAAGCTATGGTGAGTGCTGACTTGAGTATGTACTAGGAGAGATGTCGATTCTTAGGCAGATGGGGGACCTACGTCATTTGGTCGGGTCATGTCAATTCAATGTTAATTGTGATCAGTCGGCTGGGTTTGTCATAACGCGACCAAATTATGTACTATCAGAGAAGTTGATTAATGGGCAGTTGACGGACCAAGGTCATTTGGTTGGATCATGTCAATTCAATGTTAGTTGTGAATTGTGATCTGTCGGCTGGGTAACGTAACGCGACCAAACTACGTAGGTCCCCCATCTGCCTAGGAATCGACTTCTCTGATAGTATGGGGAAATCAGACGGCTTAGCAGAAGTTAAAAACATTAACGAACTAGGAACCAACTTTCAAAACATAGCAGCAGATGCTGGCATAATTTGGCCATGTCAATGACTATTTGAAGATGAGAAGTGCCCATTGACACTCGCAACTCCAAAACTGTAAAGTGTGTAGTCGTTGCTATATCTCCGACAAAAAGTAAAGTAAATAAGGCAGCCATAAATAGAAATAATTTCAGAATGTTATCATAAGATACTAGGAGTTCATATAAATTCATATAAATGGGGCCATCTAAAGACATATCTCTTGTTTTGCCTTTTTGTATTTTCTTTGCCTAGTCCTCTAGTGACAAGGACTAGGATTTCAGCAGTGTATTTATTATGAGAGACTGTTTATATGCATGTGGGATATAATTTCAATTTAGATTAAGAACAACTTTACAAATTAACCTGCTCTTCTGATTTTAACTGTAGCATATTCTTCTTTAAGTAATAAGGTATAGAATAAGTAGATTAATTGCTGTTTTGAAAATTTCAAAGTGTTTTCACAGAAGTGACATTGGCAAAGAAAAGCAACTAGGTTTAAAAAAGTGGCTGGCATCTATGTGTGATCAGAAGAATTCTGTAGGTTTTGACTGATCACCAAAATAGTCACGAAAACGTGCAGAGTGGATTCTCTCAATAAAAATACAAAGTAAAATCATCAGTGATAAAACCAATAGTTATTTTGTGTTAGGCATTTTTACAATAAACAGAAAACCTCTGGTCTTTTACATCTTTGAATAACGTCGAAACTGACTGACGTGTGAAGGCACAGATGTCAAAATAGATCAACGTATAAAAAAAACTGACGAAAACATAAACGTCAAAACTGACCGAAAATGTCAAAACTGACCAGCGCGTAAACGATTGACGTATAAACAACTTTGACGTTGACGGGGAAGTGTCGAGCGCGACTGACGATGGGTATTTGTGTGCAGCGAACTACAGTTCGGCGCCCGCGGGCGCGTCGGCCGGCGGCAGCTGGACAAACTGGAACATGCCACAAAACTCCAACTCCACAGGCTCAGGTTAGTCTTGCCAATGTCGCGTCTGTGGGGATTACTGATCTATGTCATACGCTTAAGTGTTTAAACACACCATGCCGAAGTTACGTCAGCAATGTCGATCGCATACAATATAACGCGACGGAATTTCGGCATGGTGTGTCATCGGTAATTTAAAATACATTGCAGGCGGAATCATGCCGAACTTCCGCCGCGGAACTTCGGCATGGTGTGTTTAGAGTTTAGACACTTACACTTTTGCTTGTCAAAAAAGAGTAGACGCCGAACGGAATTTTTAAATCATATAAAAAGTACGAAAACCTTATTATTTGCAAATAAAAAATGTGTCGGCGTTAATATTTAAAGTGTACAAACTACAAACGCTCTTTGTGAAAATACAAGGCGCAAAAACTACAATTTGATCGTGATTATATATTTTGGAAAATTTATTTCAGCGTCTACTCTTTTTTGACAGACGTACGCTGGTAGGTCTTGTGCAGAAAAGATGTTGGATAGGCGTGACATGTATAATGCCCGTTATCATCAATCTGATTTTTATGTTATGTGTCCGCTAAAGGCTAGTAATGCCCAGTTTTAGTTTTTGACAGGAGTATCTATTTACTTTCGCTTTGGACGGTTGGTGAACACGGGCTGTTTTGCTTCTTACGCACTTGCATATGGCCGTGTTTCTACCTGCAAGGCAACTGTCGCGAGAAGTGTCTGACAGCAGCTTGCAAGTGTAAACCCCGTAGCAAGTGCTGTCGCGACAATTCGTCAAGCGCTTCCTGCGAGTAGTTGCGACAGTATGTCTAAACATGTCTGCGAGGACTCGCGACAGATCTCGCTGCGGGTCACCGCAGATAGTTTCGTATAGCATTATCCGTGAGCTTCTCGCACGACATTTATTGCAGCAATAAATTGCAGGAATTAGTATGAAATGTAAACAGTATTGCAAGAAACTCACGCAAGACTTCCGCGAGTTTGCTTGCAGGTGGAAACACGGCACAAGAAGCATTTTGCCCTTTCTGGACAGGGTCTAACGTTCTATTAGTGCTTTATGTGTATTATATGCGATATAATTATGTACTTTTGATTGTCTTATCATTTTTTATGTTAATCCGTCATTACCATTACATATTTTATTTTACTTTTACCCTGTTTTTAATGTAAGTAAGGTGTGAAGCATGTCGGTCATTTAATTAACCATTTTCCAAATAGTTGTTATCAAATCATTATGGTGCATAGCCTTGCTGTTTTCTTGGCAGTGCCCTCAACTTGTCTGTTGTGTGTACGTTCAGATGTTTGTGGGACAATAATGCAGATCAGCATATGCTCCATACTCGCGTGAGTTTGCGAGACTACAATATTTGCAACAAAATTAGACTCTTCAGTATAGCTCGACATAAGAATAGTAATATGGTTATTTTTGTTGTACTAAATAGAAATTAGTTTAAACTGAATTATAAACTGTGCAATGAGACAGTCACAAGTCCATTTATAGATTAACTTGTTTATATTGTAACAAAACAAAAGTGATACTTTACTCCTGTAAAGATATCCAAGATTAAAATGCTCAATTTACGTAAGTTAACACTTCACAGCTTTTTTAAATCTGTAATTTCTAGATTCTAGAATCTAGAATATAAAAACACATGATTTACAATATCTTATACAGCTTTTCCAGCTATATTTATTCTAAACCTGAGTGTTATCGGCTTATTTTTGATTTTACACTAACTATATTTTAGTCAGTACTCAGTAGGTTGTAAAACCTCACTATTTATAATACTTACTCCTTTTTTTCTGTCTATATTTATTCTATAACCTAACTATTTCAGGCTCGTACGTGCCGCTATCTGAGGGCGGCGAGATGTACGGTCGCGGCGGCGGGGGTGGCGCGGGGGGTGCGGCGCCGGCGCTGACTGGCGCGCTCTCGTCCGCAGCGCTGAGCAAGTCCAGCTCGGCCGACTACAGCACTTACCAGCAGTACCCGCCGGCGTACCAACAGGACCAGGTATGTACCGCGCACGCTCGCACGCACAAGTGTACGCACATGTGTACGCACGCGTGCACGCACACGTAAACGCTCACACGCGCAAAGAGCGTTGACGCACGATAATCTATAGTTATATAAAAAATGAATTAAAAATTTTGTTAGTCTCGCTAAAACTCGCGAATGGCTGAACCGAGTTGGCTAATTTCAGTCTTAAATATTCATTGAAGATCAGGGACGGTTTATATTAGGAGAAAGGCTAAATGAGTTATGGGCATAATATGCCTGAAATATAAATTTTAATTTGGTATCTCATAATTACATATTATCCTTAAAAATATTTATATTATCATTTTTTGATTATTATTGCAGTTTAAAAGGCAAAATTCAGTTAAAAATTTAACTGAATTTAATTGACCGTAACTTTTATATAATAACATATATTTTATTCTAAGTTTTTGTTCAATGTTAACTGAATTGTAATCGGTATTCACTCGTAATCTTCGCTTATCATACATTTTATTTTATATATCGTGCGTCAATGTCCCCAAAAATACGATTTTATGTAACTGACATCTAAAAGTAAATCGGCTTCCTCTTTTGATTAAAATGTTACTCTAATGTTACAAAAAATTGTATGTAATATACAAAACACTTGCACGATATATGCACGTAACACATGATACAAAAACACAGATTTAATTATTTAAAACACATTGTTAATTTAATATTAAAATAAAGTCATTTTTTATACAACAAAATCTTCCATTAGATAAAAAATCTATATTTATGATTTTTTTACTCAATATTTGAATTACCAAAGAATATTGAAGAGTCACAAATCTGTAGATTATTTTCTAAATATCGCTTGAGCATAACTGCTAAATAACATCAATGAAAAGCAGTTTTAAATAAAAATATGACAATAAAGGGAAAAAATTAATTAATGTAATTAACAAGCAGGAGCGCTAGCTAGCAGTTGTGCTTTAGTGGCTAATTAGAAATAACGATCGAAAAATATTCTAAAGAAAGTTACCTACAATAGTTTTGGTGTCGAAATAAAAATACACAATGACATCGAAAACTCGTCTTCTAATATGAATCATACAATATTATGTTTCTTACAACATAGATTATTGGATGATTCATTTCACTGTGTGTTTTGGGAATGGAAATATTTAGTATTTTCGTTTTATTTTGTGTGTTTTTGATACCTTTGTGTTTTTTAATATTTAGCTTAATTTAATATGAAATCATTTTACCTGCAAGTAAAAATGATCCCATCACGCTTATCATAAAAATCTGGTGCACTTCCAAATATATTGATATTGTTCCACAGAATCATTTAATATTTCAGTACTAAGGCCTTTTTTTCATTTAATTAATTAAAAAAAAACTCTGTGATCGAGTCAAGTATGATTGGAAGATATTTTGGAATAACGTGCTTAAATGCTTTTTAGAGAGTGAGCTTTGCTTTGAGTAGGATGCTTGTGTTTAGAATAGGAGAGCAACATCTTTAGTATTTTGATTGTCAAAATGTTGCTTTCCTATAATGAGCTTGTGTTTTGGATATACAAACAACCTATATTTTTGTATCCAAAATAAAAACAGCATATATGCTCCAAACTGGCATATAAGTTGTATATCGAAAAGTACAGCCAAGTTGATGAGTTGTATCGCACTAACCTTGGGGCTCGAATCCTATCCCTCCCCCCGTTCGGCATGTCGTCTGTCCCGCTTCCTCGTACCGAGTCGGAGAGTGAGCGACGATGGCTCCCGATTCAATTTGGCTGTACTCGCCACCAGTTTGTTTGCGATTCAGGAATGTCCGTAGTGCCGGTGAGCGAGCGAAATTCAGCGAACATAGTATTGAATGCAAACAAACAGCATGCATAGACCGATAGTTTGCCTGCATCCGTGTGTCCGACGTTTATACGGAGCTCGCCGCATGGCGCGGCATCGATGTGCGATGTCTTTTTGATTTTCCGAGCTATGCTGCGGCCGCGCGGGCGGAGCTGGACTGAGTCGCGCCGCCGTCCATAGTGAAAAATCAAGAAGATTCTAGTTGTTTTTCAAGTTTCGCTGAAGGTCTCTCATCACCTCCCCCCTCCTCTCCCGGGGTTCACGCTTTGCCCAGACCATTTCACGCTCCGCGCTACTCACACATCGCTAACGGCTGGATTGTGGCGAGTGGGACTTTATGTCTGTAATTCTTCTTTTCCAGTTGGTTGATCAGGGGCCACAAGAATGGCTCCTCCAGAAAGACAATTAGGAATGGGGTGGGTTCGGACGATGGGGTTGTCGCGAAACTCGGGGATTTCTCACTATGGACGGTTCGGTATAGCGACGTAGCGGGCTCACCTTAAAGGCATCGCACCGCACTAGATTTTAAGCTTCTAGTTCCATTTGTTATTGTTCATGATGCATTTGTAGACGTGCGGGATGGAACGCTCCGTTTCATCTCAACACATGTAAATTGGCATTTAAAGTACAAATTAGTAAAATTTGGATTTTCTCATATTGTTACAGGTTCATTAATATATAACTTAACGATAAATAATATTAAGAGCTGTACTTTAAGTGTTCAGAGATGAAATTCGACCTTTCTGTTGATTGTAACGAGATGATGTGTCGGATGTATCATGGGCGTCACTTAATGCGGCCTCACGGTAGCTCCAACGAGACACCTTTTATTATGATTATTGTTTATTTTGTTTTCGATGTAAGCTGGCCACATTTAGAACATCCATGCCGGCACCGGGCGCGCCGAGTCGAGGCCTTCTTTTGATTACTTTCCAAATTTGTATTTTTGTATCGATCTTCGATTTAGATTACTTAAATTTACTCGTTCCCGCACTTACTGCCGGAGGCTTCCACTCGACGCGTCGGCCGCAGTCGATCCGTCGCCACATCGATCGCTGAATTAAATTTTTACTACAAAAGTAGCACATTAGACGGGGCGATCGGTCTGGCGTCGGACCATTAGATTGTTAACGCAGGTGGCCTAATTTTCAATAAATACGAACGTACACTTTGTTATTTCAATACATCGAGCACATACCCATTAGAGCGGTAAATTAACTTGCTACCAAAACGCTATTCCGCAAACGCTGATTGGCCAATACTACCTGCGGCCTGCTCGCGCATAAGCGTGATTCGATCAGTGGTAAAACACTGTCCGACAAACATCACATTACACCTCTACGATGGTTACATGCTCGATGTTCCAAGTCGAGGCCACTTCGCGTAATTAAGCCCCCTTCGCGCTAACGGTCCCGTACGTCCCGGGTACGCCCGTATTGTACCTGCGGGCGGAGTCTAACGTGTGGGCGTGTCAGGGCTCATCGTACAGCGGCGGGTCGCGGTATGCAGCCGGCGAGTACCAGCAGCAGCCGCCAGGTGTGCATCCCCACCCGCACCACGCGCCAAAACACTTCAACGCCACTGAGTTTAACAAGGAGTGGCCCGCCGCCTAGTGCGCACACACGCCCACCACACACATGTCACGCGCGCCCCCAACACACACACACATGTCACGCGCGCCCGCGATGCACACACCCATGCAACTCACACGAATGTCTCACGCGCCCACAACGCACACACCCACGCGATTTACACACACATATACTTTACACGCCCCCTCGACGCACACGACCATGCCACTCCCACACACATACACACCACATGCCATGGACACTCGTCCAACGAACATTCCACACCCCACGTACACGCCCCGAGCTGTACAACACATGCCCCGCGTCAAGCCGCTCACCCCGCATGCGACACCTTTCACACCGCAAGCCGCCAGGCCCGCTCAGACAGCGAGGCCACAGAAAATTCACACTCCACAAAACATTCATAAATCACATAACACTCACGCCATACAGAACACTCAACGTACGTTACTCACTCATCAAAAAACTCCACATGCGTCGCAGACTACTCCACAAGGCACATACGCGCCACAGACTACTCCACAAAACACACATGCGTCACAGACTATTCCACTAAACACACATGCGCCACAGACTACACCACAAAACACACATGCGCCACAGACTACACCACAAAACACACATGCGTCACAGACTATTCCACTAAACACACATGCGCCACAGACTATTCCACTAAACACACATGCGCCACAGACTATTCCACTAAACACACATGCGCCACAGACTACACCACAAAACACACATGCGTCACAGACTACTCCACCAACAGCGCACTGACCACGTGAGGCAAACTCCGTAGCACAACACGCGTCTAGCTGATTTTAGCCGAATTATTTACGGCAAACTATAATCTACCAGCTCGTTAGCCGGTTATATGCGTGTGTGCATCGGTAGCGTAGTGACATACACGGACCGACAGCACGAAATTTATATGTAGATCTCGACACTAACGTTTTGATACCTCCATTTGACTAAGTAACGATGACTCCTCGACTATCACCGATATTGCAATACTTTTTATGCGTGCTAGTTCAGAAAGTTTTATCATCAGTTTTAAAAGAATATTCGCTAAATATTTAAAATTGTTGCAATTGTATTTATAGTGACGAAACCTAGTGTAAGATGCAATTTTTTAAGTAATTTATAAAACAAAACGCCATCGACTGCATTGACACAAACCCACGCGATGATATTTAGTTATACAAAGTAATTATTGTAATTGTAACTCGAGGTTAGACGTTGTGTAGTTGATCATTTGGATCGTAATGGATCACTCGGATCCCCTGGATGTTCACATAGTGTAGTAGCGGAATTGTCCCCCAAGTATTCGCGGCTCCTCCGCGCGTCGCTCGACGCGACTCTATAATAATTCTTTTGGATGTGGGCTCTTTAACATTTTACCTTTCGTATTTTCAATCAAGTTTTTATCGATACAATGATTCGTTTCAATGAGGCGCCACGGACCGCAGGCGGGCGGCGACCCGACAGACTCGACGGATCGAGGCCAATTAGGGAAATTACCTAAACGACTTAACTTAAGCTAAATAACTTGTATAAATATTCGGTATATATCTATATGTATGGTTAATATTAGAGTTTTGGTTACGTACTACCCACTAGACTTAGGAAAACCGTAGGCATATAATGAAATAATTATTACGTTAATATTATCAAAACAATATAGTCTGACTGAACGTGATTTATGTCGTTTTTAATTTTCCCGTTTTGTTTTGTTTTTATTTAAATATAAAAATAGGGGAGCAAATCTGTATAAATAATATTCGTATTTTATATTATTTTTTATCTAATGAATTTTAGTTGTACGTGAATTTTAAGTCTATAATGGATATACTTTAATGACCTGCCAAATCGTCGAGCGAGCGTTAGCGCTCGTCGAGCGAGACGCTCAAGCATTTAGGTTAGGCCGGCGCCCGCACCGCTCGCGCGGACCATTGTACATAATGTCTGCCGCTCCCCCGAGGGGGAGCGTGAAGCATAATAATTTTAATCGATTCTTGTCACATAGTTTTAAAGATTTTAATTTATGTGATTGCCAAATATTTTTAAAAGCTGTATAGAGGTCGAGCGTAGGTCGCCCGCGGCTCGGCGCGCGCGCGCACCCCCGCGTGGGTTATAATTTAAAGTAACACTTTTAGATTAAATTTAATGTTAGTCCTTTACTGTACTATATCGCTCAATCGTTTGACCGATCGACTGATTAAAATTTTAGTGATAAGCTAAGTGATTAATGCCGGCCCGGGCGCGCGCCGCACCGCGTCTGTAATTACTAGAGTTTACGTGCGTACTGATGCCCCCCCCGGGGGCCGTTCCTTTAATTTTAACTAAATAAGATTTGTTGTAATTGTAATAGGCGAATCGTCGATCACGTTCAACGCATAATTCCGATCGGATAGGGTAGGGTTAGTCGAGTTGGCAGTTGGCACCGCGAGCTGCGCTCAGGCTCGGCGTCGCGGTCCGGCGAAAGGTGCGGTGACGAACGCTAAGACATAGTGACAACGGACGCCTTTACATTGTGATGTTCATAGTTAACGCGCATATTGATACATAGCTCTATATAATGTAACAGTTAACACGACTCGACTGACGCAGTATATTATTTAGGAAGTGTTATTATATCGAAGGTGATGTGACTACAGTGCCTGACCGCTGCCCGGCGACTTCGTTCCCCATTCCCCCCCGCGCTAGACTCACCAGTCACCCGACTCCCGATGTGTTTCGCGTCTGACCGCCCTCGCCCTCGCGACACGTTTCTGTTCCTCTTTACGTAACGTAGGCTAAATATACAACCACCGACGCACGGTAACGTCTGTTTAATATAAGGAAACGATGCCTTACAAAAAGTTAAGTGAATATATAGATGATTTATATTATGTTATTTTCAGTGATATTAAAATTAGCACTAAGGCGTTAGGGGCTCGAGCCCGAGCGAGACCTTCGGAACGGTTAGGAACTTAGTTTGTAATGTACCATCGGGGCAATCCTTCTAATTAACATAAAGAGTATAATTTATTTAAATAAAGGTATAATATGTATTAGAAATTTTAGATTTACTCGAGACGATTTAAACTTAGTGCAAATTATTGTGAAAGAAAAAAATCAATTGATACTATTTATATGGTTTTTATTATTATATAGGTGAAGAGCATAAAATATTGGATGAATTTATTAATTAAAATAGTTAGCGAAATACAATATAAGACTCGTTAGAGGCCGCGGTCTGTCGGTCCCCGCCCACTCTAAGCCCCGCCCCCCGCGCCCCGCCCGCCTGGCGCCCGCGCCGTGACGTCGCACTATACTATATTATTATATTATAATCATGGCTTAACTGTAGTGATGTTGTGTAGTTAACTATTTGGAACTCTGTTTGTATTACTTGTAATGTACGCGGTTTTTATATGTGTATGTTTATCCAGTAGTACATTGTGTGTAAAAGTGTATTTTTGGTAAATGATATTGGGCGAGCGAGCCCTATCAATAAACATTAATCGTAATTGACTAATTATATTATAGTACCCCTAGTGTTAACTCTAGATTAGCAGGACTTTTTTTAAGTTTATTTTATACACTTCTCGAAAACGAATCGCATTTAATGATGCACGGCCGATCGCCGCCGATTATTTTATTAAAAAGCAGGTATTACTAATATAAATTTCTCGTATTTATACTAGAATTATTATATGATATAATTATTGTAATTATCGTGAGAGAAAAAGGAACACATTAATCGTAAAATAATTAAAAATATTCGCACGGGCTTTATTAATTATAATATAAACCTAGGGCAAGTTGTTGATTAATTTCTGTTTTAAAAGGGATAAATGTTGATTAATTTTAAACTATATTATTTTTGATAGTGAATTAAAGTACATACAATAATTATTGTCGAATTAGATTTACAAAAGGTTAGCACTCGTGACTGATGTACAATATACTTACGGGATACGTTATGCTGTATTAAGTTAGCCGGGTGGGCGCGCTGCGCCCGAGGCCCGAGTAAGACTATTATCTAGATTTGTTATAATGTTATTTGTAAACTAAATTAGTTAGCAGTAAAATACATTTTGACGGTGTTTATATAAAAAGGAAAATTATGATAGACTAACGTGAGTCCTTGTTTTTTTTTTGTTCTTTTAATTATACCTAATGATAATTAGTTAATTACGGTTTGAATTAATGATAATTTTAACCGAAGCACTAAAGTAAGCTCGTACGAAGGTATTGTATCTATTTGAAGTTTGCGCTATCGCAGAGTAACGATTAAGGTTTTTTCGAAGTAGAAATTATTACATTAATCATACTAGGTATTTTGGGTATATATTAGAGTTAGTTTTTAACTGGTATAATAAGTATGTAGTTTGTAATGTAATGAAAATATAAAACGGTTTGTCGTAGTTTACTATAATTAAGCTTCTTCTATCTTTAATGATTTAAGTGATTACTACTGGTTGAATAATTAAAAAATATTAATATTACCACTTGCAAATACATGAGATATCTTATGATGAAATATATATCTACTTTAAGGACATTATAAAACGTAGATAATTAAAAGAAATCATAAAATTTTAAAAAATAAATGGCATTTTTAATGGTCCACCCCGTCCCTTAGAAATAGTACATACAGACATATCATAATTTTTGTTTTTATATTTACAAAAACATGACAAGCTTCGTAATAGTCTTACACACAGATTCGTGTTCCCAAAGGTATTCCAACTAAAAATAACGAGTTATCCATGCAAAAATAACATCATTATAAAAATACTAAGATTTTTTTCTGAAATCATAAGGTCAAATAAAATCAATAAAAGTTATACAATAATGTAACTTTTGAGCCGCTCGAAAACGTGAATTAAGGATAGAATTAACTTCTGCTAATCGGAATAACGGGTATTATTAACTTAAAAAACGGTTTAATTTGTCGCAACTAGATTTTTTCGTCTCATTATTGAAATTAACTATATTGCTCGACATATATTTTATAATTGGACTTGGCAGTTACTAGTTCTTTCAGATTTTTTTATTATTGGCGATATAGACTATATTATGACAATATCTATTTTTAATTGCAAAATCATTGGGACACTGAGCTTAATATTTCTTGCCACTAACGTTACACACATTTACATAGTTACCTAAAATATCTGAGAATATGTAAGTATGCCTAATATTTCTATTTATATCTACGCTTCATAAGCTTTTTATCTACATAATTGAATATTTCTATCAAATCTTTAATCTTTATAATCATTAGGTAGACGTCATGGCTGAGGCTGGAGACATAAAAAGGACTGCCTTGAATTAGCAATAACTTATTGATAATATGATATACGGCCTGTTTCATTACTTCCTGATAAGTACTGGATAGTCTATCCACAATTTATCTTGACAGATAAAGTATGGAGAATCTGTCAAATAAGTTGTGGATAGCCTATCCGGCACATCAGGAAGTGGTGACACAGGCCCTTAGAAAAATGTTCACTAGTAGATAGTAGCCACTTTTATTGCGTTATGAGCCTTTATAGCTATGATCAAATAAGACGTAAGATCTTTTATTGACTATCTTCCCATCAGGGGTAAAAATTGAACCGACTGTATGTATAATTTCTATGAGTTTCGCTGAATTCATTGCCAAGTCCGTTTTTGTCTAGGGTTTAACTGTATTAGTCTGATCTTTAGATGAATACTAAAACGTAAAGACGTAGACTTTAGATCCTAAAATATTAACGATGTGTCGACAGACGTTGAGTGCGTGAACAGCGGCACGAAGTTCCAGACTGGACAACAGATAAATGTAGAATTCGCCACAACACCACAGGTTATAACTGAATACTTGTAGATGTAGATTAATAGGCAGATCAAAAATGAAAAATGGAAGAGATTTTTGAAGCAGTAGGGATTCCCTTTACAAAGCTAAAGTAATAGACGAAAATTAACTCAAGCGTAACTTAATTTCTAAAATTCAGTAGAAACAGGCTATTTTTATTACGAAAGGCCAATGTAAATGAGCATTTAAGTATTGTTTCAAAACAGGTCCCTATGATGTTGTGCGGTGGTATGGTGTCGCCTCAACCTTCGTTTTGTAACGTATCAGACTCTTCTACATTACAAGGTTAAATTAATTCCCTCTATCATGAATTACGTAGGTACCGATAGTAGGTCTTAGCGTAGCAACATCTTAGGAAAGTCGATCCAAGTCATACACAAAACTAGCGGTGGTTATCTAAAGGAAGATTGACTATTGGTTTTTCATGTTTGTATCTTCACGTAATGCTTTCTGTGATCTGTGCCAATGCAAGTACAGATTATATCAATAGTCAATCATCCTTTTCAACTCACCGCACTGTAGTTTCATAATCGAATAGGGGTTTAGAGGTATGTATGCTTAGATTAGAGATATCATTAACAAATCTCAAGTTGGCCGAAGATGTGGTGCGTGGTGCGGGTAAGTTTTATTTTATTACAACTTAACCAAGTAAGTAGACGCTTCGATCTGTTGCTTTTGTAGTTTATGGTGTAAGAATCGACAGATTTTAACGTGACGCTATGTGTAGGTGACGATTATGAGTACTCTGGCGGATCCGGCGATGGTCACCAACGGTCGTCGAAACGGAACCACTCGACCAGCGGGTCGGCATCGTCCGCCTCCTACCATCCATACAGGCGTTAACTACAAGTGATCCTAACTGTTCATGCCATCCCGGTACCTGCGTTGACATACTTCGGTATGCCAAGACGTTCTGCATTTCAGTTTTTTTTAATTGACGGTAGTCCTACTTTTTCGACTACCCGCATAGAGGTAAAAATTTTTGCTAACAATATTAAACTTCTTTGAAATAATTTATACACAAAATCTAGAGGAGAAGTAAATATGATATGTATTAATTTGAGATTATTGTCCGAAGATTAGGCATATCACTATTTTTATATATGTATAAATAGGGTTTCAACAATCTTTGTATTACAATGGATTGTTATTGACACAAGTGTATAAGAAAATTGACTAAACAAGAATTGACTATAAGTTACATAAATATTTGATGCATATAATATATGTATTTATTTTCTTGTAAACTTGTTCCTGACTACATTAAGATAGGCTAGTTTCTCTTTTGGATGTAAATGTTTTTCGTTTTCAAGGTTTTATTACCAAATTCATATGTTTTTTTTATATAAAACAGGGTTATAAGAAGATTTTATTAATAATTATCGCAAACAAATAGCATGTTTTGTTTTTAATTGATTTTATAACTAAATTTCTTGTATTCGATGAATTTTAGGTGCACCTAATTTTTTTTTATCTTTTTAATTTAACCTGTTTATATTTTCACTTTCTCCCCTGATTTTTTTGTCAGTTTTGATTTTAATTTCTGCCAGTTAATTTGTTCTGCTATGAGTGCTCAGATCTTTTTAACCATTTCAATATAAATAATTTTAAAATCTTAAGTGCATAGAATTTAAGAGCTCGTTAGGAAATCATGTCTTAACAGTACTTGTAATAAAATAGTTTTATAAAATGTAAAACATCTTGACGCCCAACGTAGGGCTAAGTTATGCTCGTTGAACCATTCAAAACATGTTATTTTAGAATCAAAAGCATTTATAGTGTATAAATGTATGAATATTAACCTCCGATTACCGCCACTTGTAGATAATAATTTTGCAATTAGAAGATGCTAGGTTGATTTTTTCTGATTTCATTCCATAATATTGTTGTAAGAAATCATTATTTTGCTACTTTTATGTAGGTTCTGTGCAGCAGAATATCCCACCTCTGAAAAACACTTTCGATTTAAAATAATAATCGATAACTCTCACTGGATTTCTAAAATTGTCATTCAGCGGTCGAAAAGTAATTTCTGTCACGGTACTATGTATCTATGTTAAAACAAATAAACATACTAATATTTTTAAGTTTTATTCAAATTCATATTGTGACATTCCCATTTAATAAGATTCGTATCAGATCAATGTACCTAGTTACCTACCAAATAAGATTTTAATGTTTCCAATAAGTCTTTGCATTACATTATTATTATTACTATTGGGTAAGTAAATCATGCCAAAATATGTAAAGATATGATAGATTAGGAATTGTAAAATAACATGTACAGTTTATACAATAGAACAGATATAATTTATTCAATCATAACATTAGGCTACTAAAAATAAGATCAAAAGCCTTCTAGACTTTGAACTATAGTTATAAAGCATAATATTTATAAATATACTAGGTACTTAGCATAGTTAAAATCCTATGTTTAAAAATCTCGAATAAATTGTATAATTTAATTTCTATTATTTTAATTGAGTCTTCGTTTTTAAGATAATTGGACAGATAATTTAAATTTTATCGTTTTAATTTATATTTTTTAAGTAATAAAGTATAAACTACGTCTATTGGAATAGTTTTTCGCATATGACATTCAAGGTTTGGTACGTATGGTATAAGGACCACTGTAATCGTGTTGTATGCGAAAAATTATACAATTCTAGTTTAAAAAGCATCGTTGATCAAAAATACTATGTGCTAGAGTTACATTATAAGTGCAAAATTATTTTATGGTGGGTAGACGTTTTGGTAAGGTAAGGCACAAGGATAGGCAAGGGTCATATTCAGCAGGGATTAGGATTTGGGAAGTCATAGTTGGAAGTAGCACTTTTTGAGGAAGCTAGACTACAATTGAAATATTACAGTTTGACAAGGCTTTAAATGAATATGTCAATGATGTCAATGGGCGCTGCTGGTAAAGGAGAACTGTCAAAAATGACGTTTTTGTATGATAGAAGCGTTAGTTCCTTTTCTCGCCACTTCATAAACAGCCTTGTCGAACTGTACCTACTTTAGATTATGAAAAATAAACTGGACAAACATCTTAGGTCCTTACGCTATTCATGTACACGTAGGCCAAGAATAAGGTTCGACTAATATGCGTTCGCGCATTCGAGCGGTTTGGACACTACGAAGTCTCAATCACTTGTACATACCTATGTAACGATTACTTGTGATTTCGCTGTGTAGCGGCCAAGCAGCTCGAATGCGTGGACGCAAAAAATCGAGTCTAAAACCCTCTTGAAGAAATATCTCTAGAAAAGGTAACTTAGATGTTTTTCAAAATGTGAGAAAAACGCATTTAGCTGATTTTTTTTCTATTCAATTTGCTGTTGGCGTGAATGCAACCAGGCAACATCGCTTGATCTGCGTTGACGCTGGAACCATGCTGCGCATTGAACAGAAATAGTAAAGGGAATTTGGCTTCTGGAAACATGCATCGCTTAGAGCGTCACGATGGTAGGGCATTTTATAGACAAATACTTCTTGGGCTCACTTATGCTAGACAACACTATATTTCCTATCTCTCCCGTCTACATATTGATGAAAGAGAAGGCAAGATATTTTGATAAAAACTATCAATATACAAGATAGGCGCAAGTGGCCCCAATTTGCCAAGATGTTATCTTCAGCTTATGCGCCCGAGAATTTCCTAGACCGTGTCTCCGAGGTGGTGGGTCGAGTGGTGGCAGTCAGGTTCGTCTCCGGTCAGAGGGCAGTGGAGGCGCGTCGGGCACAGTTGACGCAGCTGCACGCGCTCGGTCGCAGCTCGGTCACGCTGGGACGGGCCTGCGACGCTCGGTAGCATAGTTCTCTGTAGCGCGCGCAACCTGAAGTAAAAGAAGATGAATTACTGTTTTGTAGTGGAGATAACATTTACTCCTAGTTCATGCCCGCAACTCCGTTGTGCAGGAAATAGTTTATTGCGCGAGATCCGTACATTCTCCGGGACAAAATTATTAACCGACTTCCAAAAAGGAGGAGGTTATATGTTCGTCTGTTTATATATATATTTTTTGTATGTTCAACCATAACATCGCCGTTTCTAGACCGATTTTCATGATTCTTTTGTTGTTGTACAGGGTTGAATCCGAGGTTGGTACCATGTTCACAAAAGTGGTGATCTGATGATGGGATCCATGAGGAATCAAGGGGACTCCTTGAAATTTATATGGGAACATATGGTGATTTCGATTTTTTCTGAAGTATTTCAGGCATTTACTACCAAAAAGTAAGATTTTGCGCCAGGATATATCCTGGTTCTGAAGGTACCCAACAGAACTTTTGAATCCTTATAGATACAAGTTTGAAGATTTTGGCTTTATTTAAACTACTCCAAGCAAATCCTACATTATTTGTCCTGAACATAGGCTAAATTTTATTTTGGACAAAATAGGGTTTCGTTAGATATTTGGGTTTTTCGGACGCCAGGTGAAAAAATCAACCAGAAAAGTTACTTATTTCACGTACGCTGCCGAAACTATAAAAGATAGAACCATAAAATGTTCTAAGTATTGTAGATCTTATAAATATCTACAAAAAAGTCCGCGACACACTATACTTATCTATGTCGAGTGAGGCACAATAACCATTTTTTTATTTAAAAATCTTGAATTTTTTTGGACAACATTTAAACGCGTTTATTTTACTTATGCCATTAATCCTTATCAAAATAAATTATTTCATCACTAAGTACAGTTTATGTAGATAAAATTTGGTCTTTGAATGATTAAAATTGGACGTTTGGTTTTGAAATTATGGCGAAATTAAAATATTACGATAGTGGGCGTCACCAAGCGGGGTGCGCTTGCGGATAATGACTGCGTCCGCGTCGTCGATGTCAGTGTCGGAGTCTGTGAATTGACCTGGGAATCATTTTGCTGACCGAGTCTTTCCTGGGTAGGCTTTTTTGCAGCCGTAACCGACATCCACGCGGGCAGAGCCGCAGGCGACCGCTAGTAATATGTACAACTCTAAGACAACAAGCTATATAATATTATTGCCTTGTCGTCTCATATTATGTAACTAAAAAGGGTAAAATTATTATTTTTTAATAAAAAATTAAAACCGACTTCCAAGGTAAAAACAAAAGTAATACTTAATCTTAATCTAAAAAGAATCAAATAATTCTTATTCCTTATTATAGTGGCGTCTTCAGACTTCGCCTAAACCTCAACTATTTCTGTACTCAATCTTCATGCTTTTGAAGTCGGTACCAGCTTACTTTAGCGTAATTGCTATGTCAAGGATCTCAGAACTTTTCCGGGCTCAAATTATCATAATATTATTATGTCCTTTCTATGGACATAAAGTATTTCCATACCGAATTTCCTCAAAATCGGTTCAGTGGTTTAAGAGTGAAGAGGTAACAGACAGACGCACTAATGTATTTATAATATTAGTATGGAAGTTCTGGGGTGAAAATGCCATTATGGGGGAAAACGAGATATCTAAATAGCGATGGTCCTTCGAGCCTTAAAACACGGACTACCATATTGTATCGCATATTGCCAACCAACCAACCAACGTGCCTATATGTGTTGTACTTGCTGAATGCTGTCTCTTTGGTAAGTAAAAGGTTCTAAACAAGGAAGCCTTGCGCAAGTGGTAGAGCACGCCTATTATTCCCATGAACGTAGAAAAAAAGGCGGACGGAGTCTTATTAGTTATTAATTATTATACACAGAACTGTGTCTTCAGAGTCGGCCACGCACACATTCTGACGCCTGTCAAATCGTATGCACTAACGTAATAATGTGTGCGTGCGGACCGTGTACATACAGTCAGCTGGCCGACTCTGAACTCTGAAGGACACAGTTTTGTGTATGGTGGGACTCCTTCCGCCTTTTTTTATAGGTCCATGATTATTCCATTAGTTTTTATTAGCATCACGTAGCAATGGCTAGGAAGACGAACAAATGACTAGCCTGTAGGCCGAGCAAGCCACACCTTCCACCAAGACCATGTAGCAGTGGCGGCCCTACCCATTGCGAGGTCCCGGGCGCACGGTCTTTGCTAGGACCATTGTCTTACGATAAAATACCTTGCGAGGCCCCTGCAAGAGCGAGGCCACAGGCGATTGCCCTGTTCGCCACCCCTTAGGGCCGCCACAGCCATAATAATAATAATATAATAATAGCTCCCACACCGGTTCCGGTTTCATTGAAACCAGGCCAGCTACGCAGGAGTAATTTTTTATAGTGCCCAAGTGTGTGCGCAGTACACAAGAGCACTCTCTATTCCTTTACTCTCATAACCCAGTGGGGCGGCAGACCGACACGACCGGCGAGAGATCAGGCGCAGGACCGACTTTACATGCCCATCCGACGCATGGATCATCTTGTCAGACAATCAGGTGATCAGCCTGCATTGTCCTAACCAAACTTGGAAATATCATTTTTCCGACACGGGAATCGAACCTACGACCTCCAAGTCAAGAGCCGCGCTCTAGACCACGGAGGCGCCACAGCCATATTTGGTAAGCAGACATTGTAGGACTTGCCTGTAGGTGGTAGAGCAAGCCTCGTGTCGGCCGCGAAACCGCGCTGCGCCAGTCGATCCAGCAGCGTGGTAGCCGACCATCACCTCTCATTGTCCACCTCGGTGCCTGGAATAACAAGTATAACATATGGGTCTCATGGCAGCGGACGACATTAATAACTGCAGACTACTTCAGCGACACGTCTGGTTTGTATGAATTTGTAAGAACTTCATGTCGAGTACGGTGACAATTCAGGTTTATATTTTTTCTGAGTATAGTACCTAGGCCAATTTATTTTCGCTGCCCCATGTACGAAATCTGACGCTCTCTAGAGTCTAGGCCCCTAGGGCCTTGAAAGTGCCGTGATTATACATATTAAAGTTCTTTTTGAACATTCCTGTAATATCGCTAACTGTGTAGGAGTAAGACCCATGGTAACATTTAGGTTCTCAATACTTATTCGATTAGTTACTGCTTACATACTAGATTAGCTTTTAGAATTTAGTAATGAAATAAATCTGTTTTTGTTGAATCTTGAATTGAATGAAAAAGGATCGGGATATTTATTTATGTACCTATTGTACCTATTTACCAATTAATTTAACGAGGGTTTCCGAAGTATGGCACGTAATCGATTAATTTTGGTCTAACCATATTAATTCCAAAGGAATGAAGACTCCCATCTCTTTTACTTCGGTACTTAATTCACAAGTAATGAAGAAAAAGATCTTAGAATTAGATATACTTAGAGCTGTTTGGTTTGGTAGGCAAACCTAGATATAGATGACCGACTTAGCATTTGCCTACAGTCGCGTTAAGTTATAAAAATTTACCGTTTCGTAGCAACAAATAAATCAAGGTATTATAATTGATTGATGTTGTTAAGCTCCGTTTAGACCAAACGAGCGAATGCTCATTCTAGTAAAGCTCTTTTGATGTAAATTACTAACAACGAGCATTCTTTCGTTGTTCTAGTGTGTTCGCCACGTGTTCGGCGGTAAATAGGTAGAATGCTCTAAGAATCTCGCTCGTTTGGTGTAAACGACGCAAGAGCGCTCGAGCAATTGCCTAGAGCGTTCTTTCGTGTTCGGACGTGCTCGCTCTTCGAGGCGGTCTCTTCAAAGGGATTCTAGTGTTCTTAATATTTTTACTTTTTGGCGGCTGGTTTTAGGTAGTTTATCAAAGGTTATTTCGTAAATATGGATTGGAGTAATGAAAAATGTTTACAAATGATAGAATTATACCATAACAAAAGATGTTTATGGGATCCAACCTTTGATGACTATAAAAATAAATTAACTACTTATCGTTGACGAATGAGCAATGAGCATTCGCTCGTTTGGTCTAAACGGAGCTATATGATTCTCATCTATAGAGCAAAAATCCTTATTCTTGATGTTCTTGTTGATTCGATTGGTGTAAACGATCTAAAGTATGTTGTAACGAATTATAGTTTACACTAAACGAATACGAAAGAATGTTCTTGTGCTGTTCTTGCTCTATGTTCTTTTGGTGTAAACCCACCTTTATAGTGTCCTATGAACGTCTTCTTCACTGTTGCTACTAGATCAAAGAGTTTGGAGTGTACCCCAAGGGTCAAAGGGTTTGTCCCTTCCGCTACTTTACCTTCGTTAGTTGCGGGTGACACTTCCCTGGATCGCTCCGCTCGCGGCGACGAAGTGCCGTCAGAGGGATCCTGAAATAAATGATAAATTGATAGCTCTATCCAGAACCCGTTTGTTGATAGTGTTTAGTTTTTCATTGTCTTCCCTTTTGGGTTAACAAATGATAATAATATTGTTTTGACTTAGTGTTCTTACAGACTAATATGTAGCACATCGAGTAGACCATAGAAAAATGGCTTATTATCGTGGTACTGCTAAAACAGTACCACGATAATAAGCCTCATAGTAGTGTGTTTTCGCGGGTTCTGGATCACGATTCTGGGTCCACCCCTCCCCCCGCTCGCGGCTCGCAAACTTTCTCGATCACTTTTTGTCGGTTCGAGCGGCGACATCGCCTAAAAAAAAAAGAGTTTGGTGTCAAAATATAGGTTTTCGGCCATTCCCGATCGATATATGCGATCCGTTTCTGCGTATTTGCACTAGTTTCAAAGTTAGCTTTTGTGTTTAACCCTCATTATCTACTATCACCACGCTCCATTGTTCCTTCATAATTACAATCGCTACTTATTGCATTGTTATGCTCGCCTCAGTGTCCTATTGTTCGACCTGGCTTATCGCTTACGTCACCTTGCTTTCTTACAAGATTTTAAATATATATGAATGATAATTAACTAACTAATGAATTATTGCAAATTAAAAGTACTTAATAATTAATTATGTAGGTCATCCAATCATTCGATGGACTTCGTAAACACACGAAGACGCGGTGCGCAAACTGACACGTTTTGCTCGTCAGCGAAATCCAACGAGTCATCGACCACCGCCGCCACGCTCGCCGCCGCCACGCTCGCCGCTGCCTCGCGACTCGCGTCTCGCGACTCGCCTCGAAGCGCAAGTGTAAACACAAAGCTCGCAACACACAAGCGTGCCCTGCGAGTCGCGAGCCGCGCCGCGAGACGGGTCGCAAGCTCAAGTTTACACTCTCGGCTCGTAGCACGTCTCGCGGCTCGGCTCGCGGCTCACGCGCGAATGTAAATCATGTATTACAAGATTTTAAATAAAACTTGATAAATTTTTCATTACATGTATTTTATTTCATTAAAACATTTATTGCGCGCTCGAGTGTAAATCATGTATTACAAGATTTTAAATAAATAAAACTTGATAAATTTTTCATTACATTTCATTAAAACATGTATTGAACATACTGTAAATATTATATCATTACACAAAGTGTTGTTACTAAATAACTTTTGAAACTCTACTAAACTTTCCCCATTGAACTTATAATACAAATACATTAAACTATACTCTCCACAAACTGATGTGAAATCATTTTGTAATCTCCACGTGTTAAAATCCCATCTCCAGCAGTTTCGCCCCATAAAAACCTTGTGATATCGCATAGGGGCGCGCCCAAATGAGTCAAAGTATTGACCTATGCCATTTTCATTTATGTGTATTGCTATCCAGTGGGATCCAGGCTTATTATCAGGGTCCAAGTTGCTAATTATGTATGTAGGGGTTTGAACATATATAGGTAGACGATTCGCAGCGTATACATTATCTTCTAAACCTTTACAAATTCTTCCCAAATAATTACGGATCTCTATTGTGTTCATACTGTATTATCACAGAACCGACCTGGTTTATGGATCTTGTATTTATGTTACATATCCGCATTATGTATGCATATACAATAATATTATCTTCTAAAGTCTAAACCTTTACAAAGTCTTCCCAAATAATTACGGATCTCTATTGTGTTCATACTGTATTATCACAGAACCAAACTGGTATATGAATCTTGTATAATAATAATATGTCACATATCCGTATAATGTATGCTTTATGTATTTACTAACTATTATATATGAAATAATGAATGAATAAATAAAAGAAACATAACTTAGGTACAATATTTTATTTCATAATATCTACACGCTATTAGGTAAACACGCACACATACACACGTTACACATTATAACTCAAATATATCATACATGTGACTTTTCTTAGCTTCTATAGTCTACAGTTACATTACGGTTTTTATCTATTTTTCTATAACATTATCAAACTCTGCAAATACAATACAGTTAATCGTTTGAGAGAGACTAGAATCAATTGATATCACATTTCCTTCATTAAGGAAATGTATACCAGTACCGGAAAATAATGTATGAGAGACTGAAGTGAACATATTAGATACCATTGAAGGATGGTTGTAGAGTTTTTGAAGGCACGTGTTGTCCATCTATGTATAAACAATATGAATTCATACCATAATTTTCAAAATTGAAAGGATTGTTTTTTTTATTATTATTAGCCTTTATTCAGAAAAAATACACTTATTTTACATATAAGTATTGCAAAATATTCAAATTAATTATTATTCGGTAGCGCGGTCTCTGTTTCTGTGTGCCTCTTGGCAAAGGCCTCCCCCAACAGCTTCCACTCACTTCTCTGACATGCCACTCTAGTCCACATTTTGCCAGCCATTTGTACTATTTCATCTTCCCATCTTTTTAGAGGTCTGCCCTTTTTTCTTTTTGCCCCTCTGGGATACCAAGACGTTATTATTTTTGTCCATTTGTCTGGCCCTCTCAAAACATGTCCGGCCCACTTCCATTTCAATTTTTTAGTTTTATATGTTACATCAGTTACACCTGTCATTTTTCTCAACTTTTTGTTTTCTATTTTGTCTATCCTTTTCTTTCCAACCATACTCCTCTCCATAGCCCTCTGCCCGACTTCCAGCATACTTGTATGAGTTTTTGTTAGTGCCCAAGTTTGGCACCCATATGTTAGAATGGGTAGAATGCATGTATTAAATAGTTTTCTTTTAGTGCCCATGTTTATACTTTTGCATTTTACTATTTCTTTAAAGGACCAGAATCTTTTCCAGGCATTGCCAATTCTTTTTTGTATTTCTTTGGTTGTTGTATCATATATTGAGATAAGTTGTCCTAGGTATACATATTCTGTAACATATTCGATCACATTGTTATCTATAGTAATTGTGTTAGTTGTACTTCCATTGGTCATAACTTTTGTTTTTAGGAGGTTCATTGTCAGTCCGACTTCTTTACTTACTGTGTTGAGTTCTTCAAGCATGCGTTGCATTTGACTATGAGATGTGGCAAAGATTATGATGTCATCTGCAAACCTTAGATGTGTCAGTTTTTCGCCGTTAATATTGAGGCCCAAGTCATTCCAGTCGAGTTTTCGGAATGCTTCTTCGAGCACAGCCGAAAACAATTTAGGCGATAGTGGGTCTCCTTGCCTCACTCCTCTCTGTATTTTTATTTCTTCTCCTTCTTTTTCTAGTTTTATTTTTGCCGTAGTTCCTGTGTATATATTTTTAATAAGTCTAATATATTTATGCTCTACACCTTGGTTTTTCAATGCCTCCCAGATTTTTGTATGATCTATAGAGTCGAACGCTTTGCAATAATCCACAAAGCAGAAGTAGTAGGTCATATTGTATTCCTTGCATCTTTCTGCTACCTGATTGACCACATGTATGTGATCTATCGTTGAAAACGTACTTCTGAAGCCTGCCTGTTCCCTAGGCTGATTTTCATCTAAAGTTCTGGTGATTCTTCCTAATATAATTCTTGAAAATAATTTATATATGCTGGACATCAAACTGATGGGCCTGTAGTTCCCAATATCATCTCTATTGCCTTTTTTGTATAGCAGTGTTATTGTTGAAACTTTCCATTGGAGTGGTATTTCTTCTGATCTTACTATTTCGTTGAAAATTTTGGTTAATACTGGTACGACAAGATCTTTATTTTCGTTTAGTACTTCATTGCGTATAGAGTCTGGACCAGGTGCTTTGTCTTTTTTCTGAGTGGTTATTGCTTTCTCAACTTCCCGTTGGATGATGCAGGGCACCTCACTTGTGTCCTGTAGTTCGACGTCCACATGTAGTGTTTGTTTGGAGTACAGGCTCCTGTAGTATTCTGTGGCTATGTGGATTATGTCCGGTCTTTTTGTTTTTGTTTGTCCTCTCCTATCTGTGAGCTTGGGTATCCATTCTTCTTTTTCCTGTAATAGTTTTATTGCCTTTTTAGTACCTCCTGTTTTCTCAATGAGAGTTTCTAGGGTTTTCAGTCTGTGATATTGTCTATCTTTTCTGATATTTGTCCTTATTAATTTACTTAGTTCAGCTATTTCCTTTCTTAGTTGTGTTGTTTTTGGTTTGATTTTTGTTTTTAGCCCTCTCCTGTTAATTATCTCTTTCGTTTCTTCGGATATTATTTTCTTATCAGTTTTTGGTCTATTTTGACTTCTTTGGCATTTATTTATTACATCTGTTAGTCTATCGTAGCTATCTTGTAGGTGCTTATTTGCTTGGTCTTCCATGAAGTTCTTTAATTCATTTTGCAGTTGATCTTTTGTTATTTGCTCTTTATTTTTGCCTATCTCTCCTTCCTGACCTCTATAGAAATTTCTCCTAGGTTTTGTTCCGTTTGTTTTTAGTTTGGCTCTAACCATTCGATGATTTGTGTTAAAATTTAGTCCTGAAATCACCCCGCAGTCTTCGAATTGTTTGTTTTTGTTGGTTAATATGTAATCGATTTCGTTTTTATGGATTCCATTTGGAGAGATCCAGGTCCATCGGTTTTTTTCCTTCTTTTTGAATTTGGTATTTAAGTTTATTAATTGATGTTCTAGAGCTAGGTTGACAAGTTTTTCGCCGTTTTTTGTTCTTTTACCTTTACAGTAAGGACCAAGAATGTGCTCTTCTCCGTCTCTTCTTTTACCTATCTGGGCATTGAAGTCTCCCATTAGGATTAGTTTCTTAGAGTTAAGTGACTTTAGGAGTTCATTCAAATTAGCATAGAAGTCTTCGATTATGGCCTTGGATGATTGTTCCGTTGGTGAGTAAATCTGAACTATATCCCATATGTCATCATTTGGTGGCAGTCTTATCTTAAGAACGGCTATACGTTCTGAAATTCCACGTAGTTCCTCAATGTTTGTTTTCAAGTCATGATATTATAAGTTTAAACACTTACGGATTTTGTCGCGGAGCACTTTTATTAATCCCGACGTTTCGGCTACTTTACAGCGGCCGTGGTCACGGGCGGACTGAGGTGACAGGTGTCCAATTTCTTGAAGTTATCCAACTACCCGACGACTCATCAATATTTGTTTGCGTTCCGATCTACGCAGAACGAACTCACAGTGTCTTGAAGCCGAGGTATCATAGATTTGTGCTTTAGTTTGTTTATCACTGGATCCCAACTAGATGGCAGCACCCAACCATCTTCGCGGTTGAAATTAGGGTGTTTTTTAATTTCTATGGCCTCGCGTATCATTCTTGGGCGGTATCGTGCTTCTTTTGCCAGTACTTGTGGCTTATCAAATCTTATGTAATGGCGAGGTTGATCCAGTGTGTGTTCACAAATTGCGGACTTGTTGTTCCTACGGTGTTTGACATCTGCAATGTGTTCCTTGATACGGGTTTTGATGGCCCTTTTGGTTTGCCCTATATAAGAGAGGCCACAATCACAGTCGAGTTTGTAGATTCCTGCATCTTGAAGGGGTAAGTTGCATTTCACTGATGGTAAACATTGGCTGATCTTTTTGGGCGGCTTAAAGTATGTTTTTATTGAAGCTTTCCTTAGAATGTAGCTCACTTTATCAGTGACTCCCTTTATAAATGGTAACACTGCAGGTAATCTTTCCACTGTTGCCGGCTTCACTCGGTTGCTGCTCTGTTTGCGTGGTACCCGAAGCTTATTGTCGCGTAAAACTTGTGCAACATGATGAAGTTCGGTGTCCACATGCTGTTCATCGCAGATTCCTCGTGCTCTTTGAAATAACGATTTTCCAACAGTACTTAACTGTGCTGGGTGATGATGGGAATCACCATTTAAATATCTGTTTGTGTGTGTAGGTTTGCGATACACCGTATGACCTAATGTGCCATCAGGACTCCTTATTACTAATACGTCCAAGAAAGCTAAGGAATTATCTCTCTCCAACTCCATTGTGAACTGTATTTTGGAGTTGAGGCTGTTCAGGTGCTCAAGGAATATGGATACTTTGTCTGATGGTAATATTGTGAAAGTATCATCTACATACCGCTTGTAGAAGGTGGGTTGTACAGGTGAGGACTCAAGGGCTAACTTCTCGAAGTCTTCCATAAAAATATCAGCCACAACAGGTGAAACAGGTGAGCCCATCGCAACACCATCTACTTGCCTGTAAAAGTCATAATTCCACAACATATAGCCAGATGTAAGGCAGTGTTCTAACAAGTCCGCATATTCAACCGGTAAGTCATTCTCTCTCAGCCTTCTTGTAACAATTTCGATACACTGTTGTATTGGTAGGCACGTGAACAGGGACTGTATATCGAAACTGACCAGTTGTTCATTGTCTCTGAGGCGTAGATGTTTAATCTCATCGACAAAGTGGTAAGAATCCTTTACATGGGCCTTGGTCTGTCCGCGTAGAGGCGAGAGTACATTAGCCACCAGCTGAGCCAATTTGTAGGTTGGTGAGTCAATTTGGCTTACAATTGGTCGAAGAGGAGCATTGGCTTTGTGTATCTTTGGCAAACCATACAACTTTGGAGGTTTAGGGCATGAAGGCAACAAGAATTTGGGATCCAGATTCAGTGAGTCGGAGTACTTCTTTATAAGGTTTTGAGTTGTATTAAAAACTTTGTTGGTGGGGTCTGTTTTGACTTTTTTGTACGTGTTCTCGTCCGATAAAAGATGTTTTATTTTTTCACTGTAATCTGTAGTATCCATAATCACCGTGGCATTACCTTTGTCTGCGCGGAGAATAGTAATATCAGATCTGGAGCGTAAGTTTTTCAATGCACTCATTTGTTCCCGGGAAAGATTTGGTTTGGGCACTGAACTACGTCGTAAGAATGACGATATATCTTGTCGTATGGCCTCCGAATCCTCCTTGCTTATATTATTGCTTAATAAACAATCCTCAACGCTGCAAATAATTTCTTCAAACGGTATTTTTCGCGGTGTTATTGCAAAATTCAAGCCCTTTTCTAACAATTCTATTGTATGTATGTCAAAAGTTTGTTTTGACAGATTGACAACTGTGCGAGAGACGGTCTTGTCTATGGTTGAATTGTTTATGGTTTTTTTGCTGTTAAGTTTGTTAAATTTTAAAATCTGGTATTTTTGCAATAATTATATTTAGCCATTTCACGATTGTTTAGTATTTCAATACAATTTTGAAAATCCGTTAAAGATAAAACTTTTTTAATACTGTTGGTTAAAACCGTTATTTGACTTTTCAGGGCGGCGAGATCGGAACGTTTTTGATGAATCATGGCTATTAGTAACTTCATACTGGCCTGTTGTAGGATCTTTGCGCTGCCTCGTATGTTTTCTTTGGGTGATATTTTGACACACGTAGGGATCAGATTGTGGTCTCGACATCGTTTCAGAAAATTTAACGATGTTACAAATCTTGCGCACTTTGTTTTGAGATCTTCCAGTCGGCGTACTTGGTTTGCGGTTTCCAGTCCGTACTGGTTCACATAATGATTTCTTAAGTTTTCGCGAGTATCACTCATGATATTATAAGTTTAAACACTTACGGATTTTGTCGCGGAGCACTTTTATTAATCCCGACGTTTCGGCTACTTTACAGCGGCCGTGGTCACGGGCGGACTGAGGTGACAGGTGTCCAATTTCTTGAAGTTATCCAACTACCCGACGACTCATCAATATTTGTTTGCGTTCCGATCTACGCAGAACGAACTCACAGTGTCTTGAAGCCGAGGTATCATAGATTTGTGCTTTAGTTTGTTTATCACTGGATCCCAACTAGATGGCAGCACCCAACCATCTTCGCGGTTGAAATTAGGGTGTTTTTTAATTTCTATGGCCTCGCGTATCATTCTTGGGCGGTATCGTGCTTCTTTTGCCAGTACTTGTGGCTTATCAAATCTTATGTAATGGCGAGGTTGATCCAGTGTGTGTTCACAAATTGCGGACTTGTTGTTCCTACGGTGTTTGACATCTGCAATGTGTTCCTTGATACGGGTTTTGATGGCCCTTTTGGTTTGCCCTATATAAGAGAGGCCACAATCACAGTCGAGTTTGTAGATTCCTGCATCTTGAAGGGGTAAGTTGCATTTCACTGATGGTAAACATTGGCTGATCTTTTTGGGCGGCTTAAAGTATGTTTTTATTGAAGCTTTCCTTAGAATGTAGCTCACTTTATCAGTGACTCCCTTTATAAATGGTAACACTGCAGGTAATCTTTCCACTGTTGCCGGCTTCACTCGGTTGCTGCTCTGTTTGCGTGGTACCCGAAGCTTATTGTCGCGTAAAACTTGTGCAACATGATGAAGTTCGGTGTCCACATGCTGTTCATCGCAGATTCCTCGTGCTCTTTGAAATAACGATTTTCCAACAGTACTTAACTGTGCTGGGTGATGATGGGAATCACCATTTAAATATCTGTTTGTGTGTGTAGGTTTGCGATACACCGTATGACCTAATGTGCCATCAGGACTCCTTATTACTAATACGTCCAAGAAAGCTAAGGAATTATCTCTCTCCAACTCCATTGTGAACTGTATTTTGGAGTTGAGGCTGTTCAGGTGCTCAAGGAATATGGATACTTTGTCTGATGGTAATATTGTGAAAGTATCATCTACATACCGCTTGTAGAAGGTGGGTTGTACAGGTGAGGACTCAAGGGCTAACTTCTCGAAGTCTTCCATAAAAATATCAGCCACAACAGGTGAAACAGGTGAGCCCATCGCAACACCATCTACTTGCCTGTAAAAGTCATAATTCCACAACATATAGCCAGATGTAAGGCAGTGTTCTAACAAGTCCGCATATTCAACCGGTAAGTCATTCTCTCTCAGCCTTCTTGTAACAATTTCGATACACTGTTGTATTGGTAGGCACGTGAACAGGGACTGTATATCGAAACTGACCAGTTGTTCATTGTCTCTGAGGCGTAGATGTTTAATCTCATCGACAAAGTGGTAAGAATCCTTTACATGGGCCTTGGTCTGTCCGCGTAGAGGCGAGAGTACATTAGCCACCAGCTGAGCCAATTTGTAGGTTGGTGAGTCAATTTGGCTTACAATTGGTCGAAGAGGAGCATTGGCTTTGTGTATCTTTGGCAAACCATACAACTTTGGAGGTTTAGGGCATGAAGGCAACAAGAATTTGGGATCCAGATTCAGTGAGTCGGAGTACTTCTTTATAAGGTTTTGAGTTGTATTAAAAACTTTGTTGGTGGGGTCTGTTTTGACTTTTTTGTACGTGTTCTCGTCCGATAAAAGATGTTTTATTTTTTCACTGTAATCTGTAGTATCCATAATCACCGTGGCATTACCTTTGTCTGCGCGGAGAATAGTAATATCAGATCTGGAGCGTAAGTTTTTCAATGCACTCATTTGTTCCCGGGAAAGATTTGGTTTGGGCACTGAACTACGTCGTAAGAATGACGATATATCTTGTCGTATGGCCTCCGAATCCTCCTTGCTTATATTATTGCTTAATAAACAATCCTCAACGCTGCAAATAATTTCTTCAAACGGTATTTTTCGCGGTGTTATTGCAAAATTCAAGCCCTTTTCTAACAATTCTATTGTATGTATGTCAAAAGTTTGTTTTGACAGATTGACAACTGTGCGAGAGACGGTCTTGTCTATGGTTGAATTGTTTATGGTTTTTTTGCTGTTAAGTTTGTTAAATTTTAAAATCTGGTTGTTTTTGCAATAATTATATTTAGCCATTTCACGATTGTTTAGTATTTCAATACAATTTTGAAAATCCGTTAAAGATAAAACTTTTTTAATACTGTTGGTTAAAACCGTTATTTGACTTTTCAGGGCGGCGAGATCGGAACGTTTTTGATGAATCATGGCTATTAGTAACTTCATACTGGCCTGTTGTAGGATCTTTGCGCTGCCTCGTATGTTTTCTTTGGGTGATATTTTGACACACGTAGGGATCAGATTGTGGTCTCGACATCGTTTCAGAAAATTTAACGATGTTACAAATCTTGCGCACTTTGTTTTGAGATCTTCCAGTCGGCGTACTTGGTTTGCGGTTTCCAGTCCGTACTGGTTCACATAATGATTTCTTAAGTTTTCGCGAGTATCACTCATGATATTATAAGTTTAAACACTTACGGATTTTGTCGCGGAGCACTTTTATTAATCCCGACGTTTCGGCTACTTTACAGCGGCCGTGGTCACGGGCGGACTGAGGTGACAGGTGTCCAATTTCTTGAAGTTATCCAACTACCCGACGACTCATCAATATTTGTTTGCGTTCCGATCTACGCAGAACGAACTCACAGTGTCTTGAAGCCGAGGTATCATAGATTTGTGCTTTAGTTTGTTTATCACTGGATCCCAACTAGATGGCAGCACCCAACCATCTTCGCGGTTGAAATTAGGGTGTTTTTTAATTTCTATGGCCTCGCGTATCATTCTTGGGCGGTATCGTGCTTCTTTTGCCAGTACTTGTGGCTTATCAAATCTTATGTAATGGCGAGGTTGATCCAGTGTGTGTTCACAAATTGCGGACTTGTTGTTCCTACGGTGTTTGACATCTGCAATGTGTTCCTTGATACGGGTTTTGATGGCCCTTTTGGTTTGCACGAGGAATCTGCGATGAACAGCATGTGGACACCGAACTTCATCATGTTGCACAAGTTTTACGCGACAATAAGCTTCGGGTACCACGCAAACAGAGCAGCAACCGAGTGAAGCCGGCAACAGTGGAAAGATTACCTGCAGTGTTACCATTTATAAAGGGAGTCACTGATAAAGTGAGCTACATTCTAAGGAAAGCTTCAATAAAAACATACTTTAAGCCGCCCAAAAAGATCAGCCAATGTTTACCATCAGTGAAATGCAACTTACCCCTTCAAGATGCAGGAATCTACAAACTCGACTGTGATTGTGGCCTCTCTTATATAGGGCAAACCAAAAGGGCCATCAAAACCCGTATCAAGGAACACATTGCAGATGTCAAACACCGTAGGAACAACAAGTCCGCAATTTGTGAACACACACTGGATCAACCTCGCCATTACATAAGATTTGATAAGCCACAAGTACTGGCAAAAGAAGCACGATACCGCCCAAGAATGATACGCGAGGCCATAGAAATTAAAAAACACCCTAATTTCAACCGCGAAGATGGTTGGGTGCTGCCATCTAGTTGGGATCCAGTGATAAACAAACTAAAGCACAAATCTATGATACCTCGGCTTCAAGACACTGTGAGTTCGTTCTGCGTAGATCGGAACGCAAACAAATATTGATGAGTCGTCGGGTAGTTGGATAACTTCAAGAAATTGGACACCTGTCACCTCAGTCCGCCCGTGACCACGGCCGCTGTAAAGTAGCCGAAACGTCGGGATTAATAAAAGTGCTCCGCGACAAAATCCGTAAGTGTTTAAACTTATAATATCATGAGTGATACTCGCGAAAACTTAAGAAATCATTATGTGAACCAGTACGGACTGGAAACCGCAAACCAAGTACGCCGACTGGAAGATCTCAAAACAAAGTGCGCAAGATTTGTAACATCGTTAAATTTTCTGAAACGATGTCGAGACCACAATCTGATCCCTACGTGTGTCAAAATATCACCCAAAGAAAACATACGAGGCAGCGCAAAGATCCTACAACAGGCCAGTATGAAGTTACTAATAGCCATGATTCATCAAAAACGTTCCGATCTCGCCGCCCTGAAAAGTCAAATAACGGTTTTAACCAACAGTATTAAAAAAGTTTTATCTTTAACGGATTTTCAAAATTGTATTGAAATACTAAACAATCGTGAAATGGCTAAATATAATTATTGCAAAAACAACCAGATTTTAAAATTTAACAAACTTAACAGCAAAAAAACCATAAACAATTCAACCATAGACAAGACCGTCTCTCGCACAGTTGTCAATCTGTCAAAACAAACTTTTGACATACATACAATAGAATTGTTAGAAAAGGGCTTGAATTTTGCAATAACACCGCGAAAAATACCGTTTGAAGAAATTATTTGCAGCGTTGAGGATTGTTTATTAAGCAATAATATAAGCAAGGAGGATTCGGAGGCCATACGACAAGATATATCGTCATTCTTACGACGTAGTTCAGTGCCCAAACCAAATCTTTCCCGGGAACAAATGAGTGCATTGAAAAACTTACGCTCCAGATCTGATATTACTATTCTCCGCGCAGACAAAGGTAATGCCACGGTGATTATGGATACTACAGATTACAGTGAAAAAATAAAACATCTTTTATCGGACGAGAACACGTACAAAAAAGTCAAAACAGACCCCACCAACAAAGTTTTTAATACAACTCAAAACCTTATAAAGAAGTACTCCGACTCACTGAATCTGGATCCCAAATTCTTGTTGCCTTCATGCCCTAAACCTCCAAAGTTGTATGGTTTGCCAAAGATACACAAAGCCAATGCTCCTCTTCGACCAATTGTAAGCCAAATTGACTCACCAACCTACAAATTGGCTCAGCTGGTGGCTAATGTACTCTCGCCTCTACGCGGACAGACCAAGGCCCATGTAAAGGATTCTTACCACTTTGTCGATGAGATTAAACATCTACGCCTCAGAGACAATGAACAACTGGTCAGTTTCGATATACAGTCCCTGTTCACGTGCCTACCAATACAGCAGTGTATCGAAATTGTTACAAGAAGGCTGAGAGAGAATGACTTACCGGTTGAATATGCGGACTTGTTAGAACACTGCCTTACATCTGGCTATATGTTGTGGAATTATGACTTTTACAGGCAAGTAGATGGTGTTGCGATGGGCTCACCTGTTTCACCTGTTGTGGCTGATATTTTTATGGAAGACTTCGAGAAGTTAGCCCTTGAGTCCTCACCTGTACAACCCACCTTCTACAAGCGGTATGTAGATGATACTTTCACAATATTACCATCAGACAAAGTATCCATATTCCTTGAGCACCTGAACAGCCTCAACTCCAAAATACAGTTCACAATGGAGTTGGAGAGAGATAATTCCTTAGCTTTCTTGGACGTATTAGTAATAAGGAGTCCTGATGGCACATTAGGTCATACGGTGTATCGCAAACCTACACACAAAAACAGATATTTAAATGGTGATTCCCATCATCACCCAGCACAGTTAAGTACTGTTGGAAAATCGTTATTTCAAAGAGCACGAGGAATCTGCGATGAACAGCATGTGGACACCGAACTTCATCATGTTGCACAAGTTTTACGCGACAATAAGCTTCGGGTACCACGCAAACAGAGCAGCAACCGAGTGAAGCCGGCAACAGTGGAAAGATTACCTGCAGTGTTACCATTTATAAAGGGAGTCACTGATAAAGTGAGCTACATTCTAAGGAAAGCTTCAATAAAAACATACTTTAAGCCGCCCAAAAAGATCAGCCAATGTTTACCATCAGTGAAATGCAACTTACCCCTTCAAGATGCAGGAATCTACAAACTCGACTGTGATTGTGGCCTCTCTTATATAGGGCAAACCAAAAGGGCCATCAAAACCCGTATCAAGGAACACATTGCAGATGTCAAACACCGTAGGAACAACAAGTCCGCAATTTGTGAACACACACTGGATCAACCTCGCCATTACATAAGATTTGATAAGCCACAAGTACTGGCAAAAGAAGCACGATACCGCCCAAGAATGATACGCGAGGCCATAGAAATTAAAAAAACACCCTAATTTCAACCGCGAAGATGGTTGGGTGCTGCCATCTAGTTGGGATCCAGTGATAAACAAACTAAAGCACAAATCTATGATACCTCGGCTTCAAGACACTGTGAGTTCGTTCTGCGTAGATCGGAACGCAAACAAATATTGATGAGTCGTCGGGTAGTTGGATAACTTCAAGAAATTGGACACCTGTCACCTCAGTCCGCCCGTGACCACGGCCGCTGTAAAGTAGCCGAAACGTCGGGATTAATAAAAGTGCTCCGCGACAAAATCCGTAAGTGTTTAAACTTATAATATCATGAGTGATACTCGCGAAAACTTAAGAAATCATTATGTGAACCAGTACGGACTGGAAACCGCAAACCAAGTACGCCGACTGGAAGATCTCAAAACAAAGTGCGCAAGATTTGTAACATCGTTAAATTTTCTGAAACGATGTCGAGACCACAATCTGATCCCTACGTGTGTCAAAATATCACCCAAAGAAAACATACGAGGCAGCGCAAAGATCCTACAACAGGCCAGTATGAAGTTACTAATAGCCATGATTCATCAAAAACGTTCCGATCTCGCCGCCCTGAAAAGTCAAATAACGGTTTTAACCAACAGTATTAAAAAAGTTTTATCTTTAACGGATTTTCAAAATTGTATTGAAATACTAAACAATCGTGAAATGGCTAAATATAATTATTGCAAAAACAACCAGATTTTAAAATTTAACAAACTTAACAGCAAAAAAACCATAAACAATTCAACCATAGACAAGACCGTCTCTCGCACAGTTGTCAATCTGTCAAAACAAACTTTTGACATACATACAATAGAATTGTTAGAAAAGGGCTTGAATTTTGCAATAACACCGCGAAAAATACCGTTTGAAGAAATTATTTGCAGCGTTGAGGATTGTTTATTAAGCAATAATATAAGCAAGGAGGATTCGGAGGCCATACGACAAGATATATCGTCATTCTTACGACGTAGTTCAGTGCCCAAACCAAATCTTTCCCGGGAACAAATGAGTGCATTGAAAAACTTACGCTCCAGATCTGATATTACTATTCTCCGCGCAGACAAAGGTAATGCCACGGTGATTATGGATACTACAGATTACAGTGAAAAAATAAAACATCTTTTATCGGACGAGAACACGTACAAAAAAGTCAAAACAGACCCCACCAACAAAGTTTTTAATACAACTCAAAACCTTATAAAGAAGTACTCCGACTCACTGAATCTGGATCCCAAATTCTTGTTGCCTTCATGCCCTAAACCTCCAAAGTTGTATGGTTTGCCAAAGATACACAAAGCCAATGCTCCTCTTCGACCAATTGTAAGCCAAATTGACTCACCAACCTACAAATTGGCTCAGCTGGTGGCTAATGTACTCTCGCCTCTACGCGGACAGACCAAGGCCCATGTAAAGGATTCTTACCACTTTGTCGATGAGATTAAACATCTACGCCTCAGAGACAATGAACAACTGGTCAGTTTCGATATACAGTCCCTGTTCACGTGCCTACCAATACAACAGTGTATCGAAATTGTTACAAGAAGGCTGAGAGAGAATGACTTACCGGTTGAATATGCGGACTTGTTAGAACACTGCCTTACATCTGGCTATATGTTGTGGAATTATGACTTTTACAGGCAAGTAGATGGTGTTGCGATGGGCTCACCTGTTTCACCTGTTGTGGCTGATATTTTTATGGAAGACTTCGAGAAGTTAGCCCTTGAGTCCTCACCTGTACAACCCACCTTCTACAAGCGGTATGTAGATGATACTTTCACAATATTACCATCAGACAAAGTATCCATATTCCTTGAGCACCTGAACAGCCTCAACTCCAAAATACAGTTCACAATGGAGTTGGAGAGAGATAATTCCTTAGCTTTCTTGGACGTATTAGTAATAAGGAGTCCTGATGGCACATTAGGTCATACGGTGTATCGCAAACCTACACACACAAACAGATATTTAAATGGTGATTCCCATCATCACCCAGCACAGTTAAGTACTGTTGGAAAATCGTTATTTCAAAGAGCACGAGGAATCTGCGATGAACAGCATGTGGACACCGAACTTCATCATGTTGCACAAGTTTTACGCGACAATAAGCTTCGGGTACCACGCAAACAGAGCAGCAACCGAGTGAAGCCGGCAACAGTGGAAAGATTACCTGCAGTGTTACCATTTATAAAGGGAGTCACTGATAAAGTGAGCTACATTCTAAGGAAAGCTTCAATAAAAACATACTTTAAGCCGCCCAAAAAGATCAGCCAATGTTTACCATCAGTGAAATGCAACTTACCCCTTCAAGATGCAGGAATCTACAAACTCGACTGTGATTGTGGCCTCTCTTATATAGGGCAAACCAAAAGGGCCATCAAAACCCGTATCAAGGAACACATTGCAGATGTCAAACACCGTAGGAACAACAAGTCCGCAATTTGTGAACACACACTGGATCAACCTCGCCATTACATAAGATTTGATAAGCCACAAGTACTGGCAAAAGAAGCACGATACCGCCCAAGAATGATACGCGAGGCCATAGAAATTAAAAAACACCCTAATTTCAACCGCGAAGATGGTTGGGTGCTGCCATCTAGTTGGGATCCAGTGATAAACAAACTAAAGCACAAATCTATGATACCTCGGCTTCAAGACACTGTGAGTTCGTTCTGCGTAGATCGGAACGCAAACAAATATTGATGAGTCGTCGGGTAGTTGGATAACTTCAAGAAATTGGACACCTGTCACCTCAGTCCGCCCGTGACCACGGCCGCTGTAAAGTAGCCGAAACGTCGGGATTAATAAAAGTGCTCCGCGACAAAATCCGTAAGTGTTTAAACTTATAATATCATGAGTGATACTCGCGAAAACTTAAGAAATCATTATGTGAACCAGTACGGACTGGAAACCGCAAACCAAGTACGCCGACTGGAAGATCTCAAAACAAAGTGCGCAAGATTTGTAACATCGTTAAATTTTCTGAAACGATGTCGAGACCACAATCTGATCCCTACGTGTGTCAAAATATCACCCAAAGAAAACATACGAGGCAGCGCAAAGATCCTACAACAGGCCAGTATGAAGTTACTAATAGCCATGATTCATCAAAAACGTTCCGATCTCGCCGCCCTGAAAAGTCAAATAACGGTTTTAACCAACAGTATTAAAAAAGTTTTATCTTTAACGGATTTTCAAAATTGTATTGAAATACTAAACAATCGTGAAATGGCTAAATATAATTATTGCAAAAACAACCAGATTTTAAAATTTAACAAACTTAACAGCAAAAAAACCATAAACAATTCAACCATAGACAAGACCGTCTCTCGCACAGTTGTCAATCTGTCAAAACAAACTTTTGACATACATACAATAGAATTGTTAGAAAAGGGCTTGAATTTTGCAATAACACCGCGAAAAATACCGTTTGAAGAAATTATTTGCAGCGTTGAGGATTGTTTATTAAGCAATAATATAAGCAAGGAGGATTCGGAGGCCATACGACAAGATATATCGTCATTCTTACGACGTAGTTCAGTGCCCAAACCAAATCTTTCCCGGGAACAAATGAGTGCATTGAAAAACTTACGCTCCAGATCTGATATTACTATTCTCCGCGCAGACAAAGGTAATGCCACGGTGATTATGGATACTACAGATTACAGTGAAAAAATAAAACATCTTTTATCGGACGAGAACACGTACAAAAAAGTCAAAACAGACCCCACCAACAAAGTTTTTAATACAACTCAAAACCTTATAAAGAAGTACTCCGACTCACTGAATCTGGATCCCAAATTCTTGTTGCCTTCATGCCCTAAACCTCCAAAGTTGTATGGTTTGCCAAAGATACACAAAGCCAATGCTCCTCTTCGACCAATTGTAAGCCAAATTGACTCACCAACCTACAAATTGGCTCAGCTGGTGGCTAATGTACTCTCGCCTCTACGCGGACAGACCAAGGCCCATGTAAAGGATTCTTACCACTTTGTCGATGAGATTAAACATCTACGCCTCAGAGACAATGAACAACTGGTCAGTTTCGATATACAGTCCCTGTTCACGTGCCTACCAATACAACAGTGTATCGAAATTGTTACAAGAAGGCTGAGAGAGAATGACTTACCGGTTGAATATGCGGACTTGTTAGAACACTGCCTTACATCTGGCTATATGTTGTGGAATTATGACTTTTACAGGCAAGTAGATGGTGTTGCGATGGGCTCACCTGTTTCACCTGTTGTGGCTGATATTTTTATGGAAGACTTCGAGAAGTTAGCCCTTGAGTCCTCACCTGTACAACCCACCTTCTACAAGCGGTATGTAGATGATACTTTCACAATATTACCATCAGACAAAGTATCCATATTCCTTGAGCACCTGAACAGCCTCAACTCCAAAATACAGTTCACAATGGAGTTGGAGAGAGATAATTCCTTAGCTTTCTTGGACGTATTAGTAATAAGGAGTCCTGATGGCACATTAGGTCATACGGTGTATCGCAAACCTACACACACAAACAGATATTTAAATGGTGATTCCCATCATCACCCAGCACAGTTAAGTACTGTTGGAAAATCGTTATTTCAAAGAGCACGAGGAATCTGCGATGAACAGCATGTGGACACCGAACTTCATCATGTTGCACAAGTTTTACGCGACAATAAGCTTCGGGTACCACGCAAACAGAGCAGCAACCGAGTGAAGCCGGCAACAGTGGAAAGATTACCTGCAGTGTTACCATTTATAAAGGGAGTCACTGATAAAGTGAGCTACATTCTAAGGAAAGCTTCAATAAAAACATACTTTAAGCCGCCCAAAAAGATCAGCCAATGTTTACCATCAGTGAAATGCAACTTACCCCTTCAAGATGCAGGAATCTACAAACTCGACTGTGATTGTGGCCTCTCTTATATAGGGCAAACCAAAAGGGCCATCAAAACCCGTATCAAGGAACACATTGCAGATGTCAAACACCGTAGGAACAACAAGTCCGCAATTTGTGAACACACACTGGATCAACCTCGCCATTACATAAGATTTGATAAGCCACAAGTACTGGCAAAAGAAGCACGATACCGCCCAAGAATGATACGCGAGGCCATAGAAATTAAAAAACACCCTAATTTCAACCGCGAAGATGGTTGGGTGCTGCCATCTAGTTGGGATCCAGTGATAAACAAACTAAAGCACAAATCTATGATACCTCGGCTTCAAGACACTGTGAGTTCGTTCTGCGTAGATCGGAACGCAAACAAATATTGATGAGTCGTCGGGTAGTTGGATAACTTCAAGAAATTGGACACCTGTCACCTCAGTCCGCCCGTGACCACGGCCGCTGTAAAGTAGCCGAAACGTCGGGATTAATAAAAGTGCTCCGCGACAAAATCCGTAAGTGTTTAAACTTATAATATCATGAGTGATACTCGCGAAAACTTAAGAAATCATTATGTTTTCAAGTCTTTATGGATCATAAACCCAACGCCATGTAGACCCTGCGTTTCTCCTTTATGATACAATATGAAGTCTCCATAGTCTGAGATTTAGTCTCCATAGCGCCTGACTTCGCTTATTCCAATTATGCTCCACTTAATATTTCTTAATGCAATTTTTAGTTCAGTAAGACTTTCTTCCGTTCTGAGTGTTCTTGTGTTTAGTGTAGCAATATATATATTATTATTATTATTTAGGTTTAGATTTGTGTTTAGGGGGTTGTGGTCTGATTCCCCACGGGACCAACCGGATTGGGGAATTTCGAGTTGTTTTTATTTGTTTTACTTTCACTTGCTTTTATTTTATTTTTCCGGCTACCGCGTTCTAGTTGTTTTTTGTCTGGATGTCTTTAGCTCCCTGCTTCCTGTTTTTTGTTCCATCGAAGGGGTTCACTTTAGACAGCTTATTAGGCTGTGGTGTATCTACTTGTTTAAAGTTCCACGCTTGTGAGAAACTGTTAGGTGGTGTATGCGGAGGAGAGGATGGGACTCTTTTTCTTTTCTCATTGTTTTTCTCGCTTGCCGGTTTGTTGCTGACAACAAGTTTATCATATTTTATTATTGCGAACTTTCCTGACTTTCTGGCTTCTATCAGCTTGGGAATTAAAGCTTTCCTTGTTTCTAGGACCTCCTTTGGAAAATCTTCGGGTATAAATATATTTTCTCCAATTCTCTTCCTATTTTTCATTAGGTCAGATTTCCTCCATCCCTAATGTAAGGGTTAATTTTATGAGTCTTGGTTTTCCCTCGGTTTTCTTCCCAATTCTGTTCAGTTTGCAAATTTCCCATCTGTCCCACTCGATAAGGTTTAGGCTTTTGTATGCGTTGTTCAAGACATCTAGCACAGTCTCCATAAGATGTTTATTGTCATTTTCTTTTTCCTCTATTCCATGAAGGATGACGTTGTTCTTTCTTGCTTCTTGCTCTAGACCGTTTATTCTGGATTTTAAGGTAGAGACCTCATGTTTCAGTGCCTCATTTTCTTGCTGGATTGGCAGAAGTCTCTCCTCAATTGCAGATGTTATTGTTTTGTGAACGTTTTCAGTTATAGTTTCGGCTTGCTTTCTTAGTTCTTCTTTAAAATGTTGTAACAATATATCAAATTGTTCGTCCATGTTTCCCATTTTTTGGTAAGTGAGTGCAAACGTTGGCAACACTAATGTGACAATGGCTTGTAGCCAGCTCTCAACAAATTAAAAAGTGAATGTGTTGTCTATGGTCTTGTCTCTGATTTAGACTTCGCTCTTTATTAATTGTCAAATAGAAGTTACTATGACTAACTACGCTTGCACTTTTTACACTTTTTTCCTGTTTATTTCGAGTTGTTCGGGCGAGAAAACAATTATTCGTCGGAAAAACACCAGTGGCCTTCACGATTTTGCACTTTGTTTTCACTTTTATGAGGGATAAACTAATATTATCGAAAAAAAATTAAGAGCTATTCAAAAGAACGTTTGGTTGCTTTGACAGATGACAGCCGAAAAAAAAAAGGATTGTTACTAATGATTAAATGCTGCGTTATTTACAAATCCTATGATAAATCTTTTGAGTACTTGCCCCAAGAATATTATCAAGCGTTTTTTTTTTTCTCATCAGTGGAAAGTCGTACCTAATATCATAAACGTTATTCACAATTATTGAGTCATCCTAAACATCCTTCTAATGGTAACGCATACAATAGATACACTTTCACATTCTTTACTGATTATTCCTGTGTCGTTAAAAGAATAGGATAACGTTAGATAAGACTGTAAAACCTCATATTATCATTTTTAAATTAAAAAATGTATACTCAATACCTAATATTTATTAAGTTTTCCTTTAACAAAAAAACACATAATAATTCTATAACTTATTATATTCTTAATCGTATAGCATATATTATGTTCCTTTATTATAGAGTACAATAATATATTTTCTTAATCCTTATAGTTACCTAGATACATATTTTACATTTATCATCTTTGAATTCTATCAACGTTGGCCCTCAACCACATACCGAAAACTACCACCTCAACCCCGCTGCAATGACAACTTCTCTTAGATGTCTTGGAGAAGTTGGTATGACGATGGCAGTTTGACAGTTTTGAATTATTCCAGTCCAACTCTGCCATCACCTTTTCCACTTTGGGGCACCCAAACATTTCAATGTTTACATGTCTGAAGCCCAACGTTGATAGCAAATTTTTTTCAACTGTGCCCCCTTTATACGCCCATAAGTATTGTTTATTTGGATCGAGGGAGTGTAAATGCTGCACTAAAATTTCTTGGGTTATGTCTTCATCGGAATTTCTGAACGCCATTCCATGAACATGGCGTTCACAGAATGCAATTTCCTTACTTTTCCCCAGATGGAAAAACCATAACGGTAATTTAATATAGTGCAGGTACATCACCTCTTTCCAAATATCATAAATACTACAGTTACATAAATAGTACAGTCACTCTTAAGGGGGAAGCCATCGATGTCTATTACATACCTAATGTCAATATCCATGTTATCATTAATATTATTTCTCGACATTATAGCGCGCACACACACTATTACTACTTTAACAGTCTTTTTAAAACTAAAAAAATTATACAATAATTGTCTTTTACACTTGTTTGTTGTCTATATGTCCGCACAGTCTATTGTTTTTGCATATGTCACACAGTCTATACCGTTAACACCAATGGCACAAAATACGAAGTTTAACAGTTCACTTGTCAACTTGCCCGTAGGTGATATGGTGTGAGCGAAATACTCTGCCGGCACTTCACCCAACAACCGTAACCACTCTTCGTGATCGATGTTTACACACCCCGCTGTATCCTCGAGATGCTCTGCGATATCATCCCAAATTTGAATCAACGTGTAAATGCTATCATCACTCAGTCCACTCCTTTCGTACTCGCTGGTGAGCAGTATATGTACGTCTTCACGCAATTTACGTAATGGGATAGGTCGCGTCCACAGCTTCAACAACCTGTTGGTTGATAAACGTTTTATCCATTCCCTCTTGTTTCTATTATCGACATCATATTTAAGGGTAGTTGGAATTTACACTGCAATACAAAAAACATGATCACATGGAAAAGTTAACTGTCCATGTATTACCCTCTCGACCCCTGTTAATTATGTTTACACCCTGATTAAGTATTGCCAAAATATCTTCATCTATGTCGTTATATCTCGATGGTAATGCTACAACGTATCCATTGTCGAGATGTACCACTGTATGCATTGTATCAGCATGAATCTTTGATGGAAATTTGAAAGCTCCAATGATTTTATAAGGGATGTTTATCTCAAGATCCTCCAATTTTTTCCATGTTTTATTATAATTATTTAATTTTTTCAGAGATATTTTTAATTATAATCCATTGATATTTTTAAACTAAAACACTTTTTATACTCACAATATTCAAAAACTTCTAGCGGAAATATTAATTACTGTATTGCTCACGAGTGTGGTACTGGTTAAATGTGATTTCAAACAGAACGCTTAGGACTATTTATAGTTAAAAAAGCTCTTAGATAAATTTTGTCTATTGTTCCCCACTACCACCTGATAATATATGTATACGACAGAAACCACTTCCTGTGATAATATTTTATTAATAATTATATTTTTAACGGTATTTAGTGATCATATTCACAATCTGTGCCCATATTCACTATCTGTGCCCCTTTTTTATTCACATTCAGACTTCCCGTAATGTCCTGAAAATATATGCATAGGTAATACTAAAAGTTCTACTAGGTGCACAAGATTTAGCGACGAAACCGGAATTTTATAGTTTATTGATTTTTCAGAAAATTTTGTGACTGTCCAGCTACATAAAATCAAAATGTTTAACAAAAACAATTTATTCACGATTTTGTATTTTAGATATTTCAAAAACTTTAATGTATGATTTCCATTACAATTATATATGATAAATAAATTTTAAAATAATATAAAATTGTTGTATACAGATTACAGATACTGATAGCTTAATAAATATCAAATATACACACAAAATGTATATAATGATATTAAGCAGGATCTTCATAAATTTTTTTGATACATCTGATTATCCTTCTGATAATAATAGGTATGGCTAAAAATCTTGTGTTCGTATGTGATTTGTCATTATAACGTGAAACTGTATTTTTAAGCTTAGTCAATATGATTAATTTGTTTTCTTGTTATTAACTGTAAAACGTAAGTACGTTTGTTATGAGATAATTTTATACTAATGATTTTTTTTTTCTTTTGTAAACTAGATTGTAAGACTGTGTTTCGAGTAGCCATACTTTTATATTATACTTTTATATGTATAATATTGTACTGAATGTTTAATTTTTAAAGTTTCATTGTATTACAACATTGTAAAATATAATATTTAATCAAGATTTTCTCAAAAACATAAAGTTTTAATTTATGTTACTCATATGAGTTTCAATCAAAATTTGAATATAATATATTTCAAATTTATTAAAGCTTTTTCATTATTTTCAAAAACTTTATAGAAAATTATAAAACTTTTTTTTTTAATTCAATATATTTCAAATTTATTAAAGCTTGTTTCATTATTTTCAAAAACCTTTTAGAAAATTACAAAACGTGTTTTTTATAAAAAAATATTTCAAATTTATTAAAGCTTATTTCATTATTTTCAAAAACCTTTTAGAAAATTACAAAACGTGGTTTTTTAAAAAAAATATTTCAAATTTATTAAAGCTTTTTTTCATTATTTTCAAAAACTTTTTAGAAAATTATAAAATTATAAAACGTTTTTTTTTTAATTTAATATAATATTTAAAATTTATTAAAGCATATTTCATTATTTCAAAAACCTTTAAGAAAATTACAAAACGTGTTATTTTTTTTTAAATATATTTCAAATTTATTAAAGCTTATTTCATTATTTCAAAAACCTTTAAGAAATTTACAAAACGTGTTTTTTTTTTCATAAAATATATTTCAAATTTATTAAAGCTTGTTTCATTATTTTCAAAAACCTTTTAGAAAATTATAAAACGTGTTTTTTTAATACAATATATTTCAAATTTATTAATGCTTGTTTCATTATTTTCATAAACTTTTTAGAAAATTATAAAAAGTTTTTTTTAATTTAAAATATTTCGAATTTATTAAAGCTTGTTTCATTATTTTCAAAAACCTTTTAGAAAATTATAAAATGTGTTTTTTAATTTTATAAAAATATTCAATTATGCTCAATGTTGAAATTCAAATCAATCAAACATAGAATTTTCACTCAAAAAATAAATTAAACATGTTTATCATAATCTCTAAATATATCAAACTTTATAAGTCACATAAAATCAATTTGTAGAAACCAAAATATATTAAAGGTCTTTTGAAATCTTGAGATGACGAAGAAATAAATTGCATTTGTGAGTATATTCATAACGTTCTACAATTTAAAGTACCACTCAAAGAAAAGGAGAAAAAAACAATTAACAAATATAGAGATATTCTTCGAAAATTAGTGCGAAAAGGGACAAGTAAATTAAGAAAAAAAATTATAATTCAAAAAGGGGGCGCATTTTTATCCATAATTTTTGTTTCTATTTTGAGTCGATTGATGAATTACCTTCTTAAGATGGATGGATGGAAGTGCTAAAAACAATGTTATCAATTGAACCAAGTCTAATTGAAAAGTTTAAACAACCTAGTAGTGTGGAAAATCCATTATTACGGGGTAAAAATGCGCCTCCTTTTTGAATTATAATTTTTTTTCTTAATTTACTTGTCCCTTTTCGCACTAATTTTCGAAGAATATCTCTATATTTGTAAAATTTTTTTTTCTCCTTTTCTTTGAGTGGTACTTTAAATTGTAGAACGTTATGAATATACTCACAAATGCAATTTATTTCTTCGTCATCTCAAGATTTCAAAAGACCTTTAATATATTTTGGTTTCTACAAATTGATTTTATGTGACTTATAAAATTTGATATATTTAGAGATTATGATAAACATGTTTAATTTATTTTTTGAGTGAAAATTCTATGTTTGATTGATTTGAATTTCAACATTGAGCATAATTGAATATTTTTATAAAATTAAAAAACACATTTTATAATTTTCTAAAAGGTTTTTGAAAATAATGAAACAAGCTTTAATAAATTCGAAATATTTTAAATTAAAAAAAACTTTTTATAATTTTCTAAAAAGTTTATGAAAATAATGAAACAAGCGTTAATAAATTTGAAATATATTTTAAAAAAAAATAACACGTTTTGTAATTTTCTTAAAGGTTTTTGAAATAATGAAATATGCTTTAATAAATTTGAAATATTATATTAAATTAAAAAAAAAACGTTTTATAATTTTATAATTTTCTAAAAAGTTTTTGAAAATAATGAAAAAAAGCTTTAATAAATTAGAAATATATTTTTTTAAAAACCACGTTTTGTAATTTTCTAAAAGGTTTTTGAAAATAATGAAACAATCTTTAATAAATTTGAAATAATTTTTTATAAAAAAGACACGTTTTGTAATTTTCTTAAAAGGTTTTTGAAAATAATGAAACAAGCTTTAATAAATTTGAAATATATGGAATTAAAAAAAAAAGTTTTATAATTTTCTATAAAGTTTTTGAAAATAATGAAAAAAGCTTTAATAAATTTGAAATATATTATATTCAAATTTTGATTGAAACTCATATGAGTAACATAAATTAAAACTTTATGTTTTTAAGAAAATCTTGATTAAATATTATATTTTACAATGTTGTAATACAATGAAACTTTAAAAATTAAACATTCAGTACAATATTATACATATAAAAGTATAATATAAAAGTATGGCTACTCGAAACATAGTCTTACAATCTAGTTTACAAAAGAAAAAAAATCATTAGTATAAAATTATCTCATAACAACGTTCTTTATTAGTATAAAATTATCTCATAACAAACGTACTTACGTTTTGCAGTTAATAACAAGAAAACAAATTAATCATATTGACTAAGCTTAAAAATACAGTTTCACGTTATAATGACAAATCACATACGAACAAAAGATTATTAGCCATACCTATTATTATCAGAAGGATAATCAGATGTATCAGAAAAATTTATGAAGATCCTGCTTAATATCATTATATACATTTTGTGTGTATATTTGATATATATTAAGCTATCAGTATCTGTAATCTGTATACAACAATTTTATATTATTTTAAAATTTATTTATCATATACTTATAATTGTAGTGGAAATCATACATTAAAGTTTTTGAAATATCTAAAATACAAAATCATGAATAAATTGTTTTTGTTAAACATTTTGATTTTATGTAGCTGGACTGTCACAAAATTTTCTGAAAAATCGATAAACTATAAAATTCCGGTTTCGTCGCTAAATCTTGTGCACCTAGTAGAACTTTTAGTATTACCTATGCATATATTTTCAGGACATTACGGGAAGTCTGAATGTGAATAAAAAAGGGGCACAGATTGTGAATATGGGCACAGATTGTGAATATGATCACGAAATACGGTTAAAAATATAATTATTAATAAAATATTATCACAGGAAGTGGTTTCTGTCGTATACATATATTATCAGGTGGTAGTGGGGAATAATAGAGAAAATTTATCTAAGAGCTTTTTTAACTATAAATAGTCCTAAGCGTTCTGTTTGAAATCACATTTAACCAGTACCACACTCGTGAGCAATACAGTAATTAATATTTCCGCTAGAAGTTTTTGAATATTGTGAGTATAAAAAGTGTTTTAGTTTAAAAATATCAATGGATTATAATTAAAAATATCTCTGAAAAAATTAAATAATTATAATAAGACATGGAAAAAATTGGAGGATCTTGAGATAAACATCCCTTATAAAATCATTGGAGCTTTCAAATTTCCATCAAAGATTCATGCTGATACATTGCATACAGTGGTACATCTCGACAATGGATACGTTGTAGCATTACCATCGAGATATAACGACATAGATGAAGATATTTTGGCAATACTTAATCAGGGTGTAAACATAATTAACAGGGGTCGAGAGGGTAATACATGGACAATTAACTTTTCCATGTGATCATGTTTTTTTGTATTGCAGTGTAAATTCCAACTACCCTTAAATATGATGTCGATAATAGAAACAAGAGGGAATGGATAAAACGTTTATCAACCAACAGGTTGTTGAAGCTGTGGACGCGACCTATCCCATTACGTAAATTGCGTGAAGACGTACATATACTGCTCACCAGCGAGTACGAAAGGAGTGGACTGAGTGATGATAGCATTTACACGTTGATTCAAATTTGGGATGATATCGCAGAGCATTTCGAGGATACAGCGGGGTGTGTAAACATCGATCACGAAGAGTGGTTACGGTTGTTGGGTGAAGTGCCGGCAGAGTATTTCGCTTACACCATATCACCTACGGGCAAGTTGACAAGTGAACTGTTAAACTTCGTATTTTGCGCCATTGGTGTTAACGGTATAGACTGTGTGACATATGCAAAAACAATAGACTGTGCGGACATATAGACAACAAACAAGTGTAAAAGACAATTATTGTGTAATTTTTTTAGTTTTAAAAAGACTGTTAAAGTAGTAATAGTGTGTGTGCGCGCTATAATGTCGAGAAATAATATTAATGATAACATGGATATTGACATTAGGTATGTAATAGACTTGGCTTCCCCCTTAAGAGTGACTGTACTATTTATGTAACTGTAGTATTTATGATATTTGGAAAGAGGTGATGTACCTGCACTATATTAAATTACCGTTATGGTTTCTCCATCTGGGGAAAAGTAAGGAAATTGCATTCTGTGAACGCCATGTTCATGGAATGGCGTTCAGAAATTCCGATGGAGACATAACCCAAGAAATTTTAGTGGAGCATTTACACTCCCTCGATCCAAATAAACAATACTTATGGGCGTATAAAGGGGGCACAGTTGAAAAAAAATTGCTATCAACGTTGGGCTTCAGACATGTAAACATTGAAATGTTTGGGTGCCCCAAAGTGGAAAAGGTGATGGCAGAGTTGGACTGGAATAATTCTAAACTGTCAAACTGCCATCGTCATACCAACTTCTCCAAGACATCTAAGAGAAGTTGTCATTGCACCGGGGTTGAGGTGGTAGCTTTCGGTATGTGGTTGAGGGCCAACGTTGATAGAATTCAAAGATGATAAATGTAAAATATGTATCTAGGTAACTATAAGGATTAAGAAAATATATTATTGTACTCTATAATAAAGGAACATAATATATGCTATACGATTAAGAATATAATAAGTTATAGAATTATTATGTGTTTTTTTGTTAAAGGAAAACTTTATAAATATTAGGTATTGAGTATACATTTTTTAATTTGAAAATGATAATATGAGGTTTTACAGTCTTATCTAACGTTATCCTATTCTTTTAACGACACAGGAATAATCAGTAAAGAATGTGAAAGTGTATCTATTGTATGCGTTACCATTAAAAGGATGTTTAGGATGACTCAATAATTGTGAATAACGTTTATGATATTAGGTACGACTTTCCACTGATGAGAAAAAAAAAACGCTTGATAATATTCTTGGGGCAAGTACTCAAAAGATTTATCATAGGATTTGTAAATAACGCAGCATTTAATCATTAGTAACAATCCTTTCAATTTTGAAAATTATGGTATGAATTCATATTGTTTATACATAGATGGACAACACGTGCCTTCAAAAACTCTACAACCATCCTTCAATGGTATCTAATATGTTCACTTCAGTCTCTCATACATTATTTTCCGGTACTGGTATACATTTCCTTAATGAAGGAAATGTGATATCAATTGATTCTAGTCTCTCTCAAACGATTAACTGTATTGTATTTGCAGAGTTTGATAATGTTATAGAAAACTAGATAAAAACCGTAATGTAACTGTAGACTATAGAAGCTAAGAAAAGTCACATGTATGATATATTTGAGTTATAATGTGTAACGTGTGTATGTGTGCGTGTTTACCTAATAGCGTGTAGATATTATGAAATAAAATATTGTACCTAAGTTATGTTTCTTTTATTTATTCATTCATTATTTCATATGTAATAGTTAGTAAATACATAAAGCATACATTATACGGATATGTGACATATTATTATTATACAAGATTCATATACCAGTTTGGTTCTGTGATAATACAGTATGAACACAATAGAGATCCGTAATTATTTGAGAAGAATTTGTGAAGGTTTAGACTTTAGAAGATAATATTATTGTATATGCATACATAATGCGGATATGTAACATAAATACAAGATCCATAAACCAGGTCGGTTCTGTGATAATACAGTATGAACACAATAGAGATCCGTAATTATTTGGGAAGAATTTGTAAAGGTTTAGACTTTAGAAGATAATATTATTGTATATGCATACATAATGCGGATATGTAACATAAATACAAGATCCATAAACCAGGTCGGTTCTGTGATAATACAGTATGAACACAATAGAGATCCGTAATTATTTGGGAAGAATTTGTAAAGGTTTAGAAGATAATGTATACGCTGCGAATCGTCTACCTATATATGTTCAAACCCCTACATACATAATTAGCAACTTGGACCCTGATAATAAACCTGGATCCCACTGGATAGCAATACACATAAATGAAAATGGCATAGGTCAATACTTTGACTCATTTGGGCGCGCCCCTATGCGATATCACAAGGTTTTTATGGGGCGAAACTGCAGGAGATGGGATTTTAACACGTGGAGATTACAAAATGATTTCACATCAGTTTGTGGAGAGTATAGTTTAATGTATTTGTATTATAAGTTCAATGCGGAAAGTTTAGTAGAGTTTCAAAAGTTATTTAGTAACAACACTTTGTGTAATGATATAATATTTTACAGTATGTTCAATACATGTTTTAATGAAATGTAATGAAAAATTTATCAAGTTTTATTTATTTAAAATCTTGTAATACATGATTTACACTCGAGCGCGCAATAAATGTTTTAATGAAATAAAATACATGTAATGAAAAATTTATCAAGTTTTATTTATTTAAAATCTTGTAATACATGATTTACATTCGCGCGTGAGCCGCGAGCCGAGCCGCGAGACGTGCTACGAGCCGAGAGTGTAAACTTGAGCTTGCGACCCGTCTCGCGGCGCGGCTCGCGACTCGCAGGGCACGCTTGTGTGTTGCGAGCTTTGTGTTTACACTTGCGCTTCGACGCGAGTCGCGAGATGCGGGTGGCAGCGGCGAGCGTGGCGGCGGCGAGCGTGGCGGCGGTGGTCGATGACTCGTTGGATTTCGCTGACCAGCAAAACGTGTCAGTTTGTGCACCGCGTCTTCGTGTGTTTACGAAGTCCATCGAATGATTGGATGACCTACATAATTAATTATTAAGTACTTTTAATTTGCAATAATTCATTAGTTAGTTAATTATCATTCATATATATTTAAAATCTTGTAAGAAAGCAAGGTGACGTAAGCGATAAGCCAGGTCGAACAATAGGACACTGAGGCGAGCATAACAATGCAATAAGTAGCGATTGTAATTATGAAGGAACAATGGAGCGTGGTGATAGTAGATAATGAGGGTTAAACACAAAAGCTAACTTTGAAACTAGTGCAAATACGCAGAAACGGATCGCAAATATCGATCGGGAATGGGCGTAAACCTATATTTTGACACCAAACTCTTTTTTTTTAAGGCGATGTCGCCGCTCGAACCGACAAAAAGTGATCGAGAAAGTTTGCGAGCCGCGAGCGGGGGGAGGGGTGGACCCAGAATCGTGATCCAGAACCCGCGAAAACACACTACTATGAGGCTTATTATCGTGGTACTGTTTTAGCAGTACCACGATAATAAGCCTCTTATTATCGTGGTACTGCTAAAACAGTACCAGTACCAATAAGCCTGTTTTATAAAACATGTTTAGCTGGAAGGCGTTTTTGTTAGGGGAATTGTGCTTAAGAGGCCGGGTACACTTGGAATTTCTCATACATACGTAATTCCAAAATCATTTTCTCATACGAAAATATTTAACATGTTTGAGTTGTTTTTCAGTTTAAAATAGTAATTACCTAGGTTCCTGCACAAAAATTTACTTCAAAATATTTAAACACATTTTTTTTTGCTTTAAAATTTTTTATAGTAAATTTACTACTAAATATTTAAACACTAAAAATAGAGTAAAACACTAAAAAATATATAAATAAATAGTTAATTTAATACTTCAAAATATTTAAACTCTAAAAAATATTTTTTAGTATTTAAATATTTTGTAGTAAATTTACTATTTATTTATATATTTTTTAGTGTTTTACTCTATTTTTTAGTGTTTAAATATTAAGTACCAAATTTACTAAAAAAAAATTAAAAACAATTTTTTTTTTAATGTTTAAATATTTTGAAGTAAATTTTTGTGCAGGAACCTAGATAATTCCTATTTTAAACTGAAAAACAACTCAAACATGTTAAATATTTTCATATGAGAAAATGATTTTGGAATTACGTATGTATGAGAATTTCGAGGGTACCCGGCCCCTTAAGATGACATACTTTTTGTTTGAAGGTAAATATTTAAAATAAAATAAGTCACATGAGATCAGTAACTTTATTTTATAAATAAATGATTCATAAGCAACGAAATTAAACAGTTTTAGAAAAATCAACTTAATATAACAGTGAAAAAAAAAACATAAATTGCACGCCAGGTCGACGAGTGTAAGATGACATATCAATATGGTAAAACGACATACTATGATTTCTTTAGACTTTGATAGTATGTCGTCTTATACAATACGTAAATCTTATCTACATTATCATCCCTCTAGTTGTCAGTGGTGTAAGGATTCCTAAGTTCTTCATCATCGTCTAAAAATATACAATGCTTCTGTAACTGATTTAGCGGAAACATAAGTAACTATAGTATGTCATCTTAAGCCGACGTCTAGTATGTCATCTTACCAAATGAGTAATAGTGGATACATTTAAATTTTGTAAAAAAATACTTAGCCTTAGAACACGCTTTTATTAATATTTGTGGCCTATAAGAATCCATGTGCATAATAACAATTTGTTATAAGAAAAGATTCTGACCTTATACGTTTTTTCACCACAAAACAAAAGTGTAAGAAAATTTTTCTCTCATCAAAATTAGGAAAACTTTCATAACTTTGTAAATAACGGTCCCTGTCCGGCATACTATATAAGTTGGGCTACTAGGGGCTCACTGAGGTGCTCCATAAAACGTCACAAGTTCACGAAAGCACAACTATTTCAACGAATTTTGCCGATGTGTCTTATCTGACTATGCCATCTTAAGCACAATTCCCCTATATACCTTCCTTTATCAGCCAAGAATAGCGTTAATAGAATTTTAAACTAACATTTATAAAAACACACGACCTTTTCTGCCTCCAGCCAAGTAGAAATTTATAGAGAACATTATCGATTAGGTAGGTACATCTTTTTCACAAGTTTATTCAGTGAGTATTGGTAATAAATTTGGAACAAAAAGTATCCCAGGTTCTTTCCCGAGACTTGTATCTCCATACTTATCAAAATCCGTTCAGCGGTAAGGGAGTGAAGAGGTATATATAGGTTATAACAGACAGATAGACAGACTGACGAAACAGGTAAATAAACATTTTCGCATTTTAGGCATAAGTACTTATTAGTATGGATAATGGATATGCCGAAAAACAAAAAAAAAACACGTGAGTTCTGTAAGTAGTTAAGTACTTAGTTAGGTTCCTAGGTACTGTATTAATTAACTATACCTACCTACAATAAGTTATTTTTATACTTAGTAAAATATTACACCTAGTCTTTCTTAAAGGTCTACCTAAAAATCTACCTAAGGGGTGCAGATTTTAGTTTTCTTTCTTTTATTTTCTTTTTACGAACAGTGACTGTCTATTTACGTCCAAAGAATACATTTAGTCTCGAAACATTACGAACTATCTTTGTACGGCATGGTAATAGAAATAGGCTTACAAAATGCTTTTTATTTCAATAATTCCTGTTGATCCCGAAATTCCCAAGGGGTGCAAGCGCACCACCTGGCACCCCCCTGCCGGCGCCCATGCTAAGGGTTAAGACGTAGGTATATTCGAACGTTAGAACTTAGGTAGAAGTTACTTTGTTCTGAAGTTTGTTACGAGTTTGGACGTAAGTTTTGGCTGGTGTGCGAGTACAGTCGTAAAATATTTTCATATTTATTTGGGAGACGGCATTAAAGGTATCTTTTGCCGTTATTCCACCGTAAAAAATATTAGTTATGTTATAAATTATTATAATATTATGAGCTAGCCTTCTGAGATTGATATTATATTAATATTGGTGAAGATGGATGGTCGATGGATACTTTTTCATGCAAAAACTAGTGTCGAGTGCTACAAATTATTGAATTCGATAATATTCGTATTTCGTAACAAAGTTAGATTAATGTCACGAATGTATGGGCATTGATTCGATGATCATTGTATTTGAGTTCGTTCATTTTTAGGGTTCCGTACCCAAAGGGTAAAAACGGGACCCTTTACCAAGACTTCGATGTCTGTCCGTCTGTCCGTCTGTCTGTCACCAGGCTGTAACTCAAGAACCGCTATAGCTAGACTTCTGAAATTTTCACAGATTGTGTTACATATCTGTTGCCGCTATAACAACAAATACTAAAAACAAAATAAATTAAATATTTAAGGGGCCTCCCATACAACAAACCTGATTTTTTTTGCTATTTTTTGCTCTTAATCAATAACGGCAACACATAGGCAATTGAAATGTTCACAAAATACTTAATTATATTTGTACTTTAATAATTAATAATAAAATTTAAATAAATTAAATAATTAAGGGGGGCTCCCATACAAAAATACAATTTTTAGCCTATTTTGCTCTGTGGTATGGAACCCTTCGTGCGCGAGTCCGACTTGCACTTGGCCGATTTTTTTTATTGATATCTATTTTCGCCATCGATACATGATCGAAACTAGAAAATTCAATTTGACTAAGCACCATGAAATATGGAACCTGGGCTACATCCTAAAACTCATTGGTACAGCCTATGTTCATATTATGCTTCGCAGGTCGAAGTTAGAACTAACTTACATGGTGATCAAGATTGGTGGTGGCAGTCAGTAGATCCAAGATGGCGGAGAAGGAGCCTCGGGCCGCGCGCCGGAAGCCCTCGGGCGGGGACTCTGCCGCGCCGCCTGCCACGCTAACCGGCGACTGGGACCACTGGAAAATGCCAACAGATCAGCTCTGGATAGGCATGGCCTATGGGCGGCAACGTCCTATGGCGTCTTAGGGGGAGCGGCAGCATCGTAGGATAGCGACAGAGTTCGTACATAGGAATTCAAGTGGCCTAATACACTACAAAAAAATCCGGCCCTACAACAGATTACACGAGGAGATCAGGAGGTTTTGTGTATGTAGCGGTAGGACAAATAGCACATGCCAGGAACTGATTGCACCAGGGGTTCATAAGTTTTCAGGACGGAGCGGTGGGATGTGGCACCTCATGGTCCCACAGTGACTCCCACATCCCGCATTCCCATGAATGTGCCAATTGCCAACAGGCAACAACAGCTTACGGCTGCACTCAGAAACATTAATTAATGATAATTAAACTTCAATTTAATTTTGTTTTGAGTTTGATAGACATTTTAATGTTATGGCTTATGTCAAAATCATAATTTAATTACAGTTAAGATATTAATATTCGTCTTTGGGTGCGGCCACAGAATAAATATTAGTAGTACCAAGTGCGGCAAAGACTAGTTTTAGTAAAAAGTTAAGTCTCTACCCAAGGAATTTTATGAATTGCCTCGCGAGCTTCCTGACAACTCTAGACATACTGGCTTCAGAGCTTCAGAATCAGAGCCTTATAATAATTATTATAACAAAGTAAAACTATGTAGGTACCGACAACATGAAAGAAACTGTGTGGACTGTGGAAGTATAGGCACCAAGTTTTCCCCTTGCAAATTGATTTAGAGTTATGTACAAAATACAACATAACCCATACAGACCACAATATTATTACCTACTATAATATTATTATCTCCAATATTATGCTAACTTATTAAAGAGATGTAAATAGTTACAAGTTACAACCTTCACAAGCTTCACAGAAATAAGTTATTTATCAACATGGTTCCCGTTTACTTTTTCGCGATTTGTATTATGCAAAAGATGTTAAGCTACCAGGATCGCAGAGCGGCACGGAGTCTCAATAATTCAGAGCTGTTGCTCCGAATTCTTATTTCAAATTCAAGCAGTTTCTTTTTTTTTTTATTATTCAAATGCAATGACTATTGAAACGTAAACATTGCGTCGTAAAAAGAGATTAGTCTGAATTCGGAGCGTGGTGATTTGATACTGTTTTGCTACGCTTAACTTGTGTAATTTTTTTGGAAAGATTTTTTTTCGGGTTGTTTCCTTATTCGTTTCAACTATAACATCCTTATACCTACGTTTCAAGGTGGTTCGTTTCCCATACAAAAAAACAATTACTATGTATAAATTTATATGCACATCTATTTATTTTGCAATAACATTCCCGCGAAATATAATTAAAATACTTTATTTCACACAGAACTCCGAAGTCACATTTTTATTGATTTTTTTAATAAAAAGTAAGTAACATTCTTTTTATAAAAAAATCAATAAAAATGTGACTTCTGTGTGAAATAAAGTATTTTAAATATATTTCGCGGGAATGGTATTGCAAAATAAATAGATGTGCTGTGCATATAAATTTATGTAGTAATAGAATGATAATAGCTAATTAATGTCGATTGTTTTTTTGTAGTTATGGGAAACGAACCACCTTAACTAACATTCGTTTAAGGAAGTAATCATAGAAGAGTGCTTTACACGGGTAATATAATTTTTAATGTCTCCTTCTATTATGGGGGCAAATTCCTTGAAAACAGCTTTTACAGAATTAAAGACATGAGTGGAAGAATCGAACAAGTAACACATTTCGAATTTCGAGTAAATCGCGTTCAAAGTTTTGAAAAAACTTTTTTATGATTTCTCATCACAAATCAAGTAATGGCTTTTGTTAATTGTATCAGGAGGTGTAAATTCCTTTCGTTTTTAATATTATGTTAAAAACTATATAAAAAATTCTCCATTCTAGGATAAATTAAGAAAAATGTGAAGTTATTCGGTTCCACACTTTTATATGCAACAAAATCTGTAAAGACTGTCATGCACGAAGTAAACAATAAACATAAATCACTTTTTTTTTTATTGTGGATGAAACAAAACTCAATTGAAAAGACAAGAAACTCACGGCCAAACAGACAGGCCAAAAAGAAATTTGGATTATACTTTGGAAATTTAATTGGTATCCATTACTCAGTGTAATGTGTGGTCCTCCATTACACATTAAAAAAAAGTAATTAGTAATGTGAATGTTCACATTACTCATTACAAAAAAAATTAGTAATGGAGTATCTTACATTGACATTTTACAAAATAATGAGCCATTATCGGACCTTCATTGTCCATTAAATGTGAAGAATGAGTAATGTAAAATTTGTCCATTACATTACTATTAAAAGTATTGTAAGTTTAGTAGAAGACATCTAATTATGTTACTAAAAAATTTATTACGATGATATAGTTAAGGAGTTTTTTTTTTAATTTTGATGAGTATACAAACTATTACCGAGTAATAAGGTAATAAGGGCGACAACTATTTTCATATTCAGGAGAACAGCGAGGGTACCGCACAAGTACCTTCGGGCAAGCAAACTTTTAAGACTTCACCAACATCACTCTCGTGAAACTTGCCCCCCCCCCCCCCCCCCCCCCCCCGGAAGAAAACCCCACGGCTCATAACCCTGGTCCTGGACCCCCCGAGTGAGGGCTCATTTTAATCAGGACGATGAGATCTACGACTTGGCCCCAACATAATTCCCGAATTCCCAATTCACGACCAGGGAAGAAGGAATTTTCCGAAAAAAATTCTCAATTTTGAGGCCAGGATCGTATAGAGGGGAAAAAATCCAGGAAGAACAAGCAGAAGAACCCCATATCCAGGACAAACAGTTGCCAAGTTATAAGCACTCAAACTTTGACATTGACAGCTTGGCAACTGTCAAACATCGAACAAAAGCGGCCATAACTCCGCTTCCAATAGGCCTAGAGGAACGGGGTTTCTTCTAACATCAAAGGCAACGCCTCGGCTACCCCCTCCCTGAATTTGAACTAAATCAGAGACATCAATTTTTTTTCTCAATTCTAAGGCCAGAATCGAATAGAGGAGAAAAATCCAGGAAGATCAAACCGAAGAAACCCATATCCAGGACAAATAGTTGCCGAGTTACAAGCATTCAAACTTTGACATTGACAGCTCGGCAACTGTCAAACGTCTTACTAAAGTAGCCATAACTCCGATCCCAATAGGCCTAGAGGAACGGGGTTTCTTCTAACATCAAAGGCAACACCTCGGCTACCCCCTCCCCGAATTTGAACTAATCTACTACTCTACTACTTTTTTATCTGAATAATGTGTACATTCTATATGTATACCTAATATTTACCCGGGAATACCCACTATTTAAACTTTAAAGGATTGTGCATTCAAATCTTGTTAAAAAAATACAGTTGTACTTAGTAAGTACTTTTTTATCTGAATAATGTGTACATCTATCTATAAATATATATAAAACTCAAAGGTGACTGACTGACATGGCGATCTATCAACGCACAGCCCAAACCACTGGACGGATCGGGCTGAAATTTGGCATGCAGGTAGATGTTATGACGTAGGCATCCGCTAAGAAAGAATTTTGATCAATTCTACCTCCAAGGGGTTAAAATACGGGATCAAAGTTTGTATATGTATAATAATATTAATAATACATTTTAACGCGAGCTAAGCCGCGGGCAAAAGCTCGTTCTATATAATATCTATGCCTTTGACCACCTTGGACCAATAGAATAAAAAAAAGTCGACATATTGCTTAAAAAGTAAAATATTCAAGCGATCTCCCGTAATACAACACATATAATGGCTGTTACCCGCTTCTTGCATAGTCATTTGGACGAACCTTGTAACTTACCTGCTTCATCATCTGGCTAACTTTGTAAGTATACGTAAATTTCAATTTTTTTTATTGCAAATCATTTTCCAAGTCCTAAAAGCTACATTTATGCAAAAAAACGTAAATTTTCAAAAATGTTACTTAACTCATTCTTCCACTCACCTCTTCAATTGTGTTCGAAATTTCATTCATTACGAGTATATTATGTTCTTAAACACTAAACAGGTATTGTACCGTTCAAAAGTTTTTGCCCACCCTATATTTTGCGCGATACATAAAAATAAAAGCAATATGATCGAGTTTGATAATTATATTCTAAGAACATATTATTTGGATTAAAATATAGTAATAAGTAAATTAGTCTCCAATGGTTCTATATTTAAATTTTTAATTTATTCATAATAACTTCTTTTGCTTTTATTAATTCTTTGCACAATCTTGGCATTCTTAGTAACATTTCGACAAATAATTGATTTCTATTTGGTCCCATTCAATTTTTCATGATATTTTAAAGGTGTGTTGTCATAATAGGAGTATCCTATTTTCTTCTTTCTGACATCCCTGTCCCATTTATCCAATCGGTGTCGATAATTCGAAAACTACTCGTGATTGTGCAGTCTCGGAACAGCCATTTTGTTATTCTGAAAATCAGACTTAACGTATATCAAGAGTGCTTAAGACCAGTGAATCCCCACAAAAAACGGACTGTGAAATTACCATAACATAATAACAGTGCAAACTTGTGACCAAGTGACCAAAAAGTTTCGAAAATAATTCGCATTTCGTTTCGCGATTTGCATTATTGGAACAGCCATTTTGTTTGTTTTGACAATCGGGCATCGGCCATTGCGGCATCCCGGATCCGTCAAAAACCACAGATATAGCTGTCAAGCGAAACAGTACTGACAAGTGGCAACTGACAGCTCCAGTTGCAGGGATACCAGCGCAAAATAAAAATCTCCCATCCAGACCAGTAATACCAGATACAAGAAACCAAATTAGCAATAAAATGGATAAGAATACGGAATTACTGTTGCTCAAACTAGACGAAAAGCTCCAACAACAAGCGGCACTAATCAAATCAAATCAAATCAAAATATTTTTATTCGGAGTATTTTTTTTACAAAAACATTACCGAACGTCGATACTACGGTGCCTACCACCGGTTCGGGAACTAACCCGTCGAGAAGAACCGGCGTAAGAAACTCGCACGGGTCCATCTTTTGCTAAAAAGATGGAAAATTACAATTAAAAACATATACAGTACAACACGGTCACATTAACCTGACGCACCACTGGAATGCAATATGCCATCACCGTGCGTCTAGTTAATTTGAACGTGTTATATAACAATATTATAACTTAGAGCTGTTTACAATAGGAATTATAAAAAATATTCTAGTAGCCTGTAAGAACCACCCTATTCCCAAGGTGTGTTGTCGTTGATGAAATCATTGATTTTATAATAAGCTTTAGTACACAAACGTTCTTTTACTACATTTTTAAATTTATTGACAGAGAGATTTTGAACGTTTTCTGGGATTCTATTGTACAGGCGTATACACTGGCCTTTAAAAGATTTGCTGACTTTGCTGAGTCTGATCACTGGTATTTCTAATTTGTTCTTATTCCTAGTGTTAAAACAATGATTGTCGCTTTTCTTTTTGAAATTATTTAAGTTCTTTCTTACATACAGTACATTATCCAAGACGTATTGAGATGCGACGGTCAGAATATTTATTTCCTTAAACTTTTCTCTTAAGGATTCACACGATGACATCTTATAAATAGAACGTATGGCTCGCTTCTGCAGCACGAATATTGAATTAATATCCGCTGCATTTCCCCATAGAAGGATTCCATAGGACATAATGCTGTGGAAGTAACTAAAGTAAACAAGTCGCGCTGTTTCTACATCAGTTATTTCTCTGATTTTTTTAACAGCATATGCTGCAGAACTGAGCCTATCCGCCAGATTTGCAATATGCGGACTCCACTGCAATTTACTGTCTAAAGTTATACCTAGGAAAACAGTGGTATCCACTAATTTCATTTTCTCATCATTTAATAGTACATTGGTTTGTACTTGCCTAACATTTGGCAAACTGAACTTTAAACATTTCGTTTTGTTAGAATTTAATAGTAAATTATTAGCATTAAACCATTGTACTATTTTTGAGAGAGCACTATTTACCTCGTCGTAATTAAATTGTTGTCGCTTCACATTGAAAATTAGTGAAGTGTCATCAGCAAAAAGTACTATCTCATGCTTATCTTTAACTAGATAAGGTAGGTCATTTATGTAAATGAGAAAAAGAAAGGGACCTAAAATAGATCCTTGTGGAACACCTAGCTTTATTTTACTACCATTAGACCTTTTAGAATTAACTTCAACTCTTTGCGTTCTATTTGCAAGGTAAGAACTTAACAGTTTTAGGGCCGTGTCCCTTATACCATAATAATAATAATATAAATAATATAATATCTATGGATGCTTCACACCACGTCAGTCTGGCCCCGTGCTAAGTACCTGAAGGACTTGTGTTACAGGTACCAGACAACGGAAATATATTAAATACTTTTATACTATACATATATTTAAGATTTTTATTATATCATACACATATTTAATACACATCCAGACCCAGGAACTTTGAAAAAACTTTTTGTTCCATCGGCGGGATTCGAACCCGCGACCCCCGGCTTGAGCTACCAACGCGCTCACCACTGAGCCACAGAGGTCGACAAAATAATGATACAATTTTCTGATTAATATAGCATGTTCAACGCAATCAAATGCTTTGGATAGATCGCAGAAAATACCAAGTGCATCCTGCGACCCCTCCCAAGCTTCAAATATACTACATAGAAGACTGATGCCTGCATCTGTAGTGGACCTACCTTTAGTAAAGCCAAATTGATTGTTATGTAACAAATTATTACAGTTAAAGTGAACTAGTAATTGATTTAGAATTATTTTTTCAAATATTTTACTAAAAGTTGGCAAAATAGATATTGGTCTGTAGTTAACTGGGTCAGACTTAGTCCCAGCTTTGAAGAGAGGCATCACCTTGCTATGCTTCATTAGGTCAGGGAACAAACCATTTTTAATACAATTATTAAAGACTAGTGCTAAGTGCGGGGCAATGATGTCAATTATTGATTTAATAACTCTTGTGGACATACCCCAGAGATCAGTTGTACTTTTAACATTCAGCGATTTGAAAGTCTTAATAATATCCCTGGAGTCGATTTCTTTAAAAATAAAATTGACATCACATTCCTTGACATTTTCTTTAAGTAACCTTTCCGCAACTTCAGGTGAGGAATTTAAGTCTTTTGTAGCTGAGATCGGAATGTCAGCAAAAAACTTCTCAAAAACTGTCGCAACCTCAAGGTCAGAGCTGATCTTTTTATCATCAATATAAAGTTCAAGTTTAGAGTTACGACAAATGACTCTTCCAGTCTCATCTGCGATAACTTTCCAGGTGGTTTTCACTTTATTTTTAGAGTTCTTTATTTTTTCTTTTATGTGGAGGGCCTTCGCAGCTTGACAGACTTTTCTAAAAATTTTTGAATATTTCTTTACGTATATTTTAAAGGATTCACTAGTATTCATTGTTTTTTCATCATATAACTCATACAGTCTTTGCCTACTTACAATAATACCTGGAGTTGCCCAATTTCTGAAATTATTTTTTTTATTATTTAAACTGACCGTTTTAGAAGTAAATACAGACTTGAATTGGTTTCTTACTACTTTAAACAATGTACTAAAAGCTTCATCTGGTTTATTTGACATATCTAAGCGATGAAGACTTGAAACAAGTTTACTTCTAAATTTCTCAATACGTTTTGTATTTACAGGAATAAACTCAATCTTTTCTTCAGTATTATTATCACATTTCATATTAAAAGAAGCTAACTGTCCACGATGATCAGAACTCAGAGCATTAATTATTTCTTTTTTACAGGGAGTAACATTTGTGAAAATATTATCAATGCAAGTGGCAGTTGTTTCGCAAACTCTAGTTGGTTCATTAAATAATTTAATTAGGTTATACGATTTTAATAAGGATGTGAATCTAATAGTGGTGGAGTTTAAGTCTAACAAATTAATATTGAAATCACCACATACAATAATCTTTTTTTTAGATGCACATACTTTATTTAAAACTTGTTCCATTATTTCTTCAAGAGAGTCGTATAGACCTGATGGAGGCCTGTATACGCCTACAATAATAAGGTGGCTCAACTCAATACAGGCCACTTCAATTATTCGTTCAGAAGAGAATTTCACAATAACAGCCTCTGTGACAAAAAGTGTCATGGAAGCTCTTGATGACAAAATGCAAATTGTTTTGGAAGAAAACCAAATACTAAAATCCAAAGTAACGGAACTCGAACAAAAACTAAACCAAATCGAAAAACAAAAACGAAAGAGCAACCTCGTTTTCTTTGGCATAGACGAACAAGGAAAATCCGATTATGAATTAATTGACTACATCAAGGAAATTATAATCGATTTAGGTATTCCGCTAGAGAGCCAGGAAATAAGCAATGTCTACAAAATTGGCAAATGGCAAATTAACAAAAATCGTCCAGTGATAGTCACCTTTACCACCACTTGGAAAAAACGCCAAATATTATCGATTAAAACTAACTTACCCCCTGGCACATATGTCAAAGAAGATTATCCGAAGGAGGTACTTGAGAAAAGAAAGCAACTACAGCAACAAATTGAGGAAGAAAGGCAAAAGGGAAACAGGGTGTACCTTAAATACGACAAAATAATAGTGAAGAAACAACCAGACAACAATAGAGAAAAAAGGAAAAGAGAGGGACTGTTCTCCCCAAACTCTCCAACGCAAAAGAAAGTCAGTGCAGTAAATAACCAGCCCCAAAAGCCTTCTAAACAGAACTCACACACTTCCTCAAAGGAAAATAACAGACCGAACATCTTCAACTACGTTGAACGAAGAGGGACTAACAACTCCCCAAAAAACTAACAACAGCCTCCAACAACCGGAAAAACTCAAACAAAAACAAACAACCCGCTAGCACAACGGACTCCGAAACATTAACATTCCCCAAGCCGGCTGGTCCCCGTGGGGAATTAGACCACCACCCCCCAACAAACTCCACCTACGAATTAACTCCAGCAAGCAACACAAATACAATAAAAATATGCACCTACAATGTTCGATCACTGGCATCGTTTGAAAGATATCTGGAACTTACACATGCTATAAAAAACATCAAATTTGACATTATAGGGCTATCAGAAGTAAGACGCATGGGTTGTAACATCGAAGAATACAATGATTATATTTTATGCTACATTGGCCAAACAATAGGCCTGCACGGGGTGGGATTCCTTATTAAAAAAGAACATAAAGGTAAAATAATCGGATTTATAGGAATCTCAGAACGAGTAGCACTACTAAAAATGAAATTTGGAAACCTATCGGTATCTATAATACAAGCCTACGCGCCAACTGAAAAGTCAAATGAGGATGACATCTGCAAATTTTACAATGATCTGAATAAGGCCCATTCACTTTCAGACAGCAAAATATTAGCGATAGGCGATTTTAATGCATAAATAGGAACACAAACCAATAGTAACTGCAAACGAATAGGCCAGTTTAGCATCGGCAAACAAAACAAAAGAGGCGAAAGGCTACTAGAATATGCTTCGGAATATAACTTGTCTATTATGAACACATTTTTAAAAAAGAGAAAAAACAAGAGATGGACTTGGTTATCAGCTGATAATAAAACTAGAAATGGAATCGACTACATATTGACAAATGTTCCAAAAATTATATCAAATGTGGATGTAATCAATAATATAAGCTTTCCCTCTGATCATAGGCCAGTGAGAGCAACGGTAACTCTAACGACGCCGAAACTATCAAGGAAAAATTTCAGCAACACCATATCTAGACCAAAAACAAAGGAAGAAATAGACATATACCTAGAAAATCTTAAAGAATTTACAAAATCATCTATCATGCTAAACAAAAATACAAACATACAGGACTATTACAACGAACTAGAAAAAATTATAACCAATAGCTTAAAGCGCAACAGACAACAGAATCAAAAACACACAAAATTTTTAGCAAAGAAACCGAACAACTAATAACAAAACGCACAGAACTAATGAAGACCAAGAACAAAACAAAGGAAATGAAAATGGAACTGGGCCGACTATACAAAGTAACAAACAGAGCAATAAAAAAAGACTATCAAAACTATAGACACAATGTGATAACTAAAAACTTAGATACATATAGAAGTACAAAAAGGGCTTTCAAGGAACTCAGCACATGTAAAAAATGGATACAAAGTCTAGCCGACAAACAAGGAGCAACCAAAAACATGAAAAGTAAGAATATACTGAAACACGCCACGGCATACTACAAAGACTTATACAAGAACTCAAATAAAGAGACCGAAACTGAGTGCAATTATATGACTACAAGTAATATACAACCTTTCGATGAAAAGGAAGTGTACCTACATATAAAACAACTTAAAAATGAAAAAAGCCCAGGTCCAGATGGTATAAGTAATGAAGCAATAAAAGTGGGAGCTCCAGTCCTAGTAGGCTACTTAACAGAACTGTTTAACATGATCCTGAACACAGAAATGATTCCAAGCCAATGGTGCTTATCACACATTATCCTTCTCTTTAAAAAAGGTAACCCACAAGATATTGGAAATTATAGGCCTATAAGCCTCTTATCAAGCACCTACAAACTATTTGCTACACTAATACTAAAAAGAATAAGCCAAGATATAGATAACTCACAACCTATAGAACAGGCGGGCTTTCGGTCGGGATATAGCATCATAGATCATATACAGACAATAGAACAAATTATTCAAAAATTAAAAGAATACAACAGATCCCTCTACATAGCGTTTATCGACTACAGCAAAGCCTTCGATACCATCAACCACGGCTACATTTGGAAAGCACTGAAGACATTAAACATACACCTAATATATAAACATATTAAAAAACATATACAAAAACTGTACAAGCAGAATAAAACTCGAAAGCATTGGCGAACCCTTCAGAATAGAGCGTGGAGTAAGACAGGGTGACCCACTGTCACCAAAGCTTTTTATCGCCGTGCTCCAGGAAATTTTCAGTCAAATAAACTGGGCACAAAGAGGCATACAAATAAATGAGACATACCTTAACCACCTAAGATTTGCAGACGACCTAGTTATACTGGCAGAAACACCTAGAGACCTGGAAGAAATGATCACAAAACTTGATATAGAGAGCAAAAAGGTGGGACTGAACATGAACAAAAACAAAACCAAAATAATGACCAACAACAACAACAAAAGACCAATAACAGTAAACGGACAAACAATTGATTATGTGGACAGCTATGTTTACCTGGGAAAGCAAATAACAATGGATGCAAACAGTAATGTAGAGGAGGTAACGAGACGAATCAATCTAATGTGGAAAAAATTCTGGTCTCTGAAAGAAATATTAAAAGGTAACTTTAACTTACCCACAAAGAAAATTATCATGGATAGCTGCATCATGCCAAGCCTTTTATATGGCTGCCAAACATGGACATTCACAAAAAACATTAAAACAAAAATAGAAAACACCCAAAAAGCAATGGAGAGAAGCATGCTAAGAATAAGAAAGATAGATAAAATAAGGAGTAAAGTAATAAGGGAAAAAACAAAAATCACAGATGCATTAAAACATGCACTTACCTTGAAATGGCAATGGGCTGGACACATCGCTCGCTTCAAATATAAGAGGTGGACATTAGTGACAACCAAATGGAAAGGGCCCACGGGCAAAAGAAAAGTAGGCAGACCAAAACTAAACTGGTCGCATGACATAGTTCAAATAGCTGGAAAAGACTGGATTAACAAAGCCATGGATCGAGAAGGCTGGAGAAGGCTGGGGGAGGCCTATACCCGTGAAGGGGCAACTTCACCACATTCAACTATTGCTAGTTAAACAACTCTTAAAGTAATACTTACTGGGTGGTGAATTGATTAAAAGGCTATAATAATAATAATAATTCTTCTAAATGCTGTTTGTACAGCTTCAAGGAATACTTGGGATCGATGTCATGCTGGAAAATAAAATTTCTACCGATCACGCTTTGACCAGACCGTACTACATTTTTCTTTAATATTTTTAATTCTTCCTTCTTTCTTTAAAATCCCTTCAATTTTAGCCAGGTCTCCAGTCTCCAAAAAATCCTCAAATCATCATCCAGCCTCCACAATGTTTTATATTCTGGATTACACATTAATTTAGCATCCGTTCTCCCTTTGACCTGCGCACGAAGATTCTTCTCTTAAACCCAAAAACCTCAAACTTTGACTCATCACTCCATAAAACTCTCTCCCACTGATCCATGCGTCCAATTTTTACGTCCTTTAGCCCACTGCAACCTCTTCACGTTATTTTGACGCCTTAAAGAGGTTTCTTCACTCCTACTCTTCCAAAAAGGCCAGCTTCTCTCAATCTCCTTTTCACTGTTTTTCATTGTAACTCAAAGGAAAATCTCTAGTTTCTTTGATCTAAGCTGCAATCTCTAGACACGTGAGTCGACGATCACGTTTACTGGTCAATACATAGCGTATTAGCTTACCTTCAACAGTTGTGACTTTGCGAGGCCGTTCTGAACCTTTGCTATCGCTAAAACTCCTGGTGGATGCATATTTTTTCACGATGTAATCCACGATTTTTCGACGTATTTTTAATTTGACGGCAATGTTAGGGTTCCTTTTGCTTGAGTTATGTAGACTAACGATAAATGCACGAGTTTAAACCGATAGTTCCTTGGTTGTACCTGTTTTAAAGCTTATGTGTCTGAATTTTCGAAAACGAAAACAATTAGTATTATAACTTCACAAAGCAGTGTCTTGGTGCACAAAGTATAAATAAAAGCTTGATTCCTGCGACTCATAGAGCTTAATGGAACTAAACTCCAATCATAAACACGGAAGGAACAATTCACAAATAAAGAATATTAAACAAATCAGCCATATTTGCAAATTTTAATTTCTCGCACTCACCTACAAAATGTAAACATGCGCTCGTATAAAAGTATACAAATAATGGACACAATTATTTTTGGTTTTAAAAACATCGTTTTAACCTTCGTTTGACAATACAAAAGGAAAATTTGCTAATTCGTATATTTTTTTAATAAAATAAATGAATTATGTTGTGGGCAAAAACTTTTGACCGGTAGAGTACATAATACAACACAACCGCACCTCTCATAACTTAAAAAGTTCTTTCCCACATGAACCTCATTACGTACTTACTTGAATTTTCACCACTTTTATCCTGGGTCCATCCATAACACAGTGACATTCTCTGTGATTTCCCCCGAGCCAGGCTAATTGCTTCCATTCTCAAGTGACATGACATGAGCGGAGCGCAGAGTAATGGCCGACTTACACGGGTGACTAAAGCCGCACGATTTACGCCGCACGGCGAAAATCGACCGTGTAAATGGCAAGTCGACTACGCCGCATGCGGCTAAAGTCGCAAGTCCCAAAGTCGTGCGGCCAATGGCCGCATGCGGCTGGTGGCTAAAATCGACCGTGTAAACGCTCAGTCGCAAGCGATCGCTTGCTGCGAATACTACTGTAGCGAGCGCAGACGCGACATTTTCACGCAGAATGAACTAGTCACAGGCGATTTTTGTAAATGGGGTGGCGATTCGACTTGGACAGGCGATTCGACTGGTGACTTGCCGGGTGACTAAAATCGACCCGTTAGTCACCCGTGTAAATGGGGTGGCGATTCGACTTGGACAGGCGATTCGACTGGTGACTTGCCGGGTGACTAAAATCGACCCGTTAATCACCCGTGTAAATCGACCATAATTAATGTTTTGTCACACGGGACGGCCTACTTCACAAATGCAATATTGATAAAGCCTCTCCAGTCTCCAGTCGCCACATTGGCCAATGATGGACCAATATAGGCGATTACATGTAGAGTAAGAAGTTTATTTAGCACTGCGTATGATCTACAACTAAATATGAGATAATTCCATATACTTAGGGCCAACCCACACGTACCACAAGTCACAACCACACGACATCACAACGACAAAATGTCGTCGAGCAGTGGTTACGCGTGAATGGTGTCGCTGCAGCTTTTTATAGTTGCGTTGTGGTACCGACAAAATGCCGACGTGGTTGCGTTGTCGCCAGTGGTTGCGATGTGGTTGCGATGTGGTTGCGCTGTGGTTGCGCTGTGGTTACGTACGAAAGTCAATGAAACGGAGGGGGGAAGAGCGCGGGCGGTGTGCGCGCACTGTCGTTGCATCGACGGAACGTTGTGGTTGCGATGTGGTTGCGACGTGGTTGCGATATGGTTGCGATGTGGCCGGCCGTGGTTGCGTCTGACAAGTTATTTGACAAGTGGTCGACAACGACTGCAAAATGTGGTACGTGTGAATGGTCCAGTTCATTTACAATACGAAATATACGCCCGACCAAGTGGTGTGGTTATAGTGTGGTTGTGGTACGTGTGGGTTGGCCCTTAGGTACTGCCGCACTCAGACTGCAAAGAAACGGACAGGTTTCAATATCTGTCAAATTCGTCGGGTTTCACTAGGATTATGAACTGAATGTGCCTCGCGCTGGCTGATATAATTTATTTTTAAATATTTAAATTATAGATTTCAAAATTGGATTCTGACATTTTTTATTTCAAAATTGGATTTTGATCGCATGTGCCAAAACACAAACAACAATACGACCAAAGAGGAACACGTCCAGCGAATATGTCATAGTTTTAAATTCGTATAGAACAAGTTAACAACCCTAGCGACGATTTTGGTCAAAATACGTCAAATTTAAAAATTTCAACATCAGTTCTAAGTCGGCATACTCTATAATTCTGTCTACTCTGCTTCAGATACATATTTTAATGACAGTTAAACTTCAATTTAAGGAAGAGTTTTAAAGGTACAATTTCGTGCATCGCGACAGTCGTAAGCCGCGCGCGGCATACGACTGTCGTCGGCCGCTCGTGACAATAGTCATTGTATGAAAATGTATGGCACCGCTTCCGAGGCCCGCGACAGACGCGTGCGGCCGACGACTGTCGTAAGCCGCGCGCGGCCGTGTCTTGAAGTTCATACGTGTCTTGACGGCCGCGCGCGGCCAGCCGCTCGAGTGACTACAAAAATAGCACCCTCCCCTCCCATTATCATGTTATACAAGTCTATACAAAAAATCTATTTAGTTCAATCAAACAACATGAAGGTAGTTAGCCTTAGCTCTCCAAAGTAGCCTTAGCTCTCCAAAGTAGCCTTAGCTCTCCAAAGCAGCCTTAGCTCTCCGATTAGTCCACAAAGCAGCCTTAGCTCTCCGACTAGTCCCCTAAGTAGCCTTAGCTCTCCGACTAGTCCCCTAAGCAGCCTTAGCTCTTAGACTAGTCCCCTAAGCAGCCTTAGCTCTCCGATTAGTCCCCTAAGCAGCCTCAGTTCTCCAAAGCAGCCTTGGCTCTCCAAAGCAGCCTTAGCTCTTCTATTAGTCCCCTAAGCAGCCTTAGCTCTCCAAAGTAGCCTTAGCTCTCCAAAGTAGCCTTAGCTCTCCGATTAGTCCCCTAAGCAGCCTCAGTTCTCCAAAGTAGCCTTAGCTCTCCAAAGCAGCCTTAGCTCTCCGATTAGTCCCCTAAGCAGCCTTAGCTCTCCAACGTAGCCTTAGCTCTCCGACTAGTCCCCTAAGCAGCTTTAGCTCTCCTATTAGCTCGCCCCTAAGCAGTCTTAGCTCTCCAAAGCAGCCCTAGCTCTTCAATTAGTCCCCTAAGCAGCCTTAGCTCTCCAAAGTAGCCTTAGCTCTCCAAAGCAGCCTTAGCTCTCCAAAGCAGCCTTAGCTCTCCGATTATACGATATATACGATATATATCCGAGATAAATCTATTTAGTTCAAACAAACGACATGAAGGTAGTTAGCCCTAGCTCTCCGAAGCAGCCTTAGCTCTCCGATTAGTCCCCTAAGCAACCTTAGCTCTCCAAAGCAGCCTTAGCTCTCCGTTTAGTCCCCTAAGCAGCCTTAGCTCCCTAAAGCAGCCTTAGCTCTCAAAAGTAGCCTTAGCTCTCCAAAGCAGCCTTAGCTCTCCAAAGCAGCCTTAGCTCTTCGTTTAGTCCCGTAAGCAGCCTTAGCTCTTCGTTTAGTCCCCTAAGCAGCCTTAGCTCTCCAAAGTAGCCTTAGCTCTCCAAAGCAGCCTTAGCTTTCCGATTAGTCCCTAAAGCAGCCTTAGCTCTCCGACTACTCCCCTAAGCAGCCTTAGCACTCCAAAGCAGCCTTAGCTCTGCGATTAGTCCCCTAAGCAGCCTTAGCTCTCCAAAGTAGCCTTAGCTCTCCAAAACAGCTAAGGCTACAGTCGTAGGCCTTTTACGAGTTGTACGTGATACTCAAATATTCATAAATAAAAAGTTTTATAAATAAAACTGTAAGTACTTATCAAAAAATTATTTCTCTCAATAAATCCGTTCTATAGCGTCATCCAATGGGGGGGGGGGGGGGGGGGGAGCCTCACATAATATATTTTAGGGGGCCTCGCAAGATATATTTTGCCCATCAAAAATTTTGGTCTTGCCCCGCCACTGTTAGAGATATCATAAATTACTGGTCTGTTTTGTATTTCATTAGTTAACATCGTTACATCGATATCTGGCGCCATGTTAATTAAATAGATCGCGTACGTTATGTCACTACAAATGCAGATTGTAGACTAAAAGTATGCGCCGTCTGCGTTAGCGCGTGTTGAAGCAAACTTTCTATTTTTTTCGCACACTTGTTGTGCGGCGCCGCGCGAATCGGCGCGATGCGGTCTGCCAGAATTATACGATTTTTTTGTGCGTCGGACTTATTGCGCGTCATGTGCGTTACTGCATATAATTGCATAGGTTCTATTTCCACAGAATAAAAAGTGCGTCGCGTTGTGCGGCGCCGCGCGAATCGGCGCGATGCGGTCTGCCAGAATTATACGATTTTTTTGTGCGTCGGACTTATTGCGCGTCATGTGCGTTACTGCATATAATTGCATAGGTTCTATTTCCACAGAATAAAAAGTGCGTCACGGATAGTCTGTCGTCTGCGATCTCCCTTATATGACACGGCCGCGCGCAGCTCACGACAGTCGTCGGCCGCGCGCGTCTGTCGCGGCCGTCGCGGGCCTCGTAAGCGGTGCCATACATTTTCATACAATGACTATTGTCGCGAGCGGCCGACGACAGTCGCAGGCCGCGCGCGGCTTACGACTGTCGCGATGCACGGAATTGTACCTTAAGCCCCATTATAGGCTTAGCGTTTATGTCAAAATCTTCATTTAATTACAGTGACGAAACATACGCTTCTGAGTGCCTAGCTAGCTTCCAAAATTATGATATCAACCATGGTCCGTGGACCATGGCCCAACGTAGCTGCTTTACCGCTTTTCAACGGTTTTAATTCATAGTAAAGTTTAAAGTGCCGCTTTAATTAACTCAAATATTTATTACATAAATATTATGTCACAGGCCCCTTTACATAGACATTATCTGTTGAACTCTTCATTAAATTGAAGTTAATTATCATTAAATGACTTTGAGAGGGACCGTAAAAGTTTCACTTATACTAAAATCGTGACGAGGGTTTTTGCATCAAATAGACTCTAAAACTCTGTCACGTAAACCACGGTAAAGCCACACTCGCATGTAAATATACTGATATAATATTACTAGCTGTCCCGGCAAACGTTGCTTTGCCATAATAATATAAAGTATTTCGCCCATATAATTTTATTGAAGTGACTAAATAAGTATGTCGCACAAACAATGGTCGCCGTCAGTCTCAGGTTGTAATAATTTACTATTATTTATTCAACAAATGCACTTATCAATATATAAAGTACCCAGTAGCCGATTCTCAGACCTACTGAATATGCATTATGCATATAAAATTTGGTAAAAATCAGTAAAGCCGTTCCGGAGGAGTTCGCGGACTAACATTGTGACACGAGAAATTTATATATAAGATGTACCTATATTAGTGTCCGACCGAAGCTTCGGCTTCGGCTTCGGCTTCGGCTTCCTTCGGCCAAAAAAACCACCTTCGGCGAAACCTTCGGCTTCGGCCTGATACCCGGCCGAAGCCGAAGCTTTGCCGAAGGTCCGAGCAACCGTCGAAATTGAACGAACTGTAAACTGTTAGAAAAGACTGAGTGAGTCGTGAGAGAGCGGGAACCTAAGGGTTCTTACAGACGAACGGCACGTGTCGGCGGCACGTGTCGGCGGCAGTCGACGGCAGTTGGCGGCACGTGTCGGCGGCAGTTGACGGCACGTGTTGGCGGCAGTCGGCGGCAGTCGACGGCAGCCGTTGATAGTTTATGACGCTTGCAGGGGGCCTACCACGACCTTTCCTAAAACTATCATGTTTCCAGAACACTTTGTTGTAAAATTACAATAATTTTACAGACTTTCATTCGTATCATGAGCTTCATAAAGTGTATGAAAATAGTATTGTTTTATTCATACTTAGGGTCTAGGAATGAGATAGAACGAACTATTTCTTTCAAACAAGGTGCAAAATGCAAAAGCATTGTTCGGGACTCTTACGTTTCATATTATAATATTCGGTGTTTCCGTGATTATGACAATAAGCGAAGATTTTCATGTGTTTTATTAATTTGGAAGTACATTCTGTACACGTTGTTTAAACTTAACAGGTAACTAAGTATACAGGGTGACCGGTAATAGGTCTGTTTCCTTTTAACATGTAAAAATACATCACTTTTGCAGCCTAAAAAGCTATATCATACCCTGTCCAAAAGCTAACGGTTACCGAGATATTCAAGATTTTGTATTTTTTTCAAAAACACCCGATTTCAAAGGAAAACTTTAAATAAAAAAAAATCTACCTATTAATTTCTTAATCTTTAACATAATTTTAGTTCTTAGGTAGATAAACTACAAATACAAAAGTTATTTATCCATCTAAACAGGAAACAAAAATTAGCAGAGTGTTTCAAAAGTCTTAACAAAAAAAAATGAAAATGATTTTCCCTCATTTCACCCCTTATTGTTTAAAAAATCAATAAGACATTAGTCGTACAAATTACTTAATTAAATTCCTTATTTATTAAGCTATCCAAAAAGGTATAATTTGTGTGCAAAAAATTCACAAACATCTGGTAAGGTAAGATAATAACTCTCAGCACAATTTTTTTGGCTTACAATTTGTTCAGGGTTAGGTTGCCAGGTAGTCAAATTCTTTTGTTATCGGAGGAAGAAGCGATCTATTATTGGTCGGTTTAAAAAAATCCGGTTTCTTCGTAACTGTTCGCGTCGGTTCGTAACAGTTCGGGTCTGTCTAAAGAGCAATATGTAGAGTTTTTGTTTAGTTAACGCTTCTCGTCCTGAGCGCGCTGACGTTTTATTTGCGATTCCTTTTGATCAAGTTTGTTTATCAAAAATGGCATCTTTTAGCAATGAAGAGTACGCTGACATACTGTACTGCTACGGTTTTTGTGATGGCAACGCAGCCGCTGCACGGGAAGAGTACCGGCGTCGTTTTCCCCGTCGAATTAATGTACCAAGTGCTGGAGTTTTTTCCGCGGCGTACCAACGCGTGCGGGAAAGTGGCTCTGTTCATCAAAGGCGACGTGATGCAGGAAGACCTCCTCGTTATGTTGCAGAAGACGAAGAGAGAATATTGGAACGTTTTGCAAGAGATCCGACCACCTCTACAAGAATTGTAGCGAAGCAACTGGGTTTAACGCAGTGGAAAGTGTGGTTCACCGTACATAGCGCTCGGTTATACCCTTTTCACTACACACCAGTACAAGCATTAGAAGAAGGAGACCCTGCAAGGAGGCTCGATTTCTGCCGCTTTATGCTGCACTCCGATGAAAACGATTATAACTTCTTAAGAAAGATTTTATGGACCGACGAGTCGAAGTTTGAGCGTGACGGCATAACAAACTACCACAACATGCACTTTTGGGCTCCCCAGGGTGGAAACCCCCACTTGGCAAAAAAAGGTGCTCATCAAAGGAGGTTTTCCCTGAATGTTTGGATGGGAATTTTGCATAATCATTGCATTGGGCCGTTTTTTCATACCGGACAATTTAAACGGGGAGTCGTATGAAAATTTCCTGTGAAATAATCTTCACGAGCTCATGCAAGATATACCAGTTGAAACCCGAAGAGGTATGATATACCAACATGATGGATGCCCGGCACACTACAGAGTGACAGTTAGGCAATGGCTGGATCAAAATTTCCCGCAGCGTTGGATTGGCCGCGGCGGTCCAATACCTTGGCCCGCAAGGTCTCCAGATTTGACTCCTTGCGATTATTATTTATGGGGCCACATGAAGTCTTTAGTATACGCAACACCTATTAGCGATGTACATGAACTGAGGAGAAGAATAATTTATGCAGCAAACGAAATCCGAGAAACTTTAACAAGTAGAGTAACGCGATCTAATTTTCGCTTAAGATTACGCAAGTGCATCAGAAATCGAGGACGACAATTCGAACAGGATTTACCGTAATAATTATCAACTTATTATGTAAATAAAATATTAATTTTTATTCAAAGACTTTTATTTAACTTAACCTGACGTAGCAAATGTTTATTTAGACTTTTCCAATTTGCTAATTAGAATTTTACTACCTGCTAGTTCAGGTAGTTAGCAGGTTCTTCATTTGGACAAATCGGCGTAGGGTCCTTAATATTCCCTAAGTAAGATGTTATTTAGATTTTTGCATTACAAATTATACCTTTTTGGATAGCTTAATAAATAAGGAATTTAATTAAGTAATTTGTACGACTAATGTCTTATTGATTTTTTAAACAATAAGGGGTGAAATGAGGGAAAATCATTTTCATTTTTTTTTGTTAAGACTTTTGAAACACTCTGCTAATTTTTGTTTCCTGTTTAGATGGATAAATAACTTTTGTATTTGTAGTTTATCTACCTAAGAACTAAAATTATGTTAAAGATTAAGAAATTAATAGGTAGATTTTTTTTTATTTAAAGTTTTCCTTTGAAATCGGGTGTTTTTGAAAAAAATACAAAATCTTGAATATCTCGGTAACCGTTAGCTTTTGGACAGGGTATGATATAGCTTTTTAGGCTGCAAAAGTGATGTATTTTTACATGTTAAAAGGAAACAGACCTATTACCGGTCACCCTGTATAAACAACATTGTTCGTGGCGTTGTCATGACATGGCATGTTTTAGACATGCGCAATAAAAGGTTTTGTGGCGCATACGTCAAAAATTACGCCGATGAACAAGGTCAATAGCTATGTCCACATTATGGAATTTCATCTTCAATTTTCGTCATCTTCTATTTATTCAACTTTCGTTTGGCATATTCAATAATTGAATGCGTCAAAATCCACCCGCGTTGAAAGAAAAGTGTCATAGTGAGCGCTACGATTTCAACGCGTGTCACGGGCATGCCTCACGTTCGCTGTTGACTGCGCTATAACGCATGACCTTGATGAACAAAAAAAGGCACAATGTGGACAAAGCTAATGACTATATCCACACTAGGCGCTTTCGTCTTCAATTTTCATCATCTTTTCATTCAATAATGTCAACGCATTCAGCTTCAACGAACGCAACATCAAAATTGCAATTTTTGAAGTTTTGGATTGGTCTTTTTCTGTTCATGGGAATTCAAGGCCCCAGGGCATGCGTTATAGCGCAGTCAACAGTTAACGTGAGGCATGCCCGCGAGGCATGCCCTCTGACCGTAATCAAAAACTTCAAAAATGTCAATTTTGGCGTTGCGTTCAATAATTGAATGCGTCAAAACGAAAGTTGAATGAAAGAAGATGACGAAAATTGAAGGCGAAAGCGCCTAATGTGAACATAGCTAATTGACTCTGAATGTCATACCGTAAATTATCATAAGTAAATTGCATAAAAATGGCATCCGATGAAGAAGATCTTTTATTTATAGTTGAAGTCTGTTGTCAAATTGAAAATGGATTGTAGTTTTTTTATTGAATTTTAAAGACTGTTAAGTCAATGGTTACATGACCATTCTGACATCAGTTGAGTCCATCAACTCGAGACTGTCTATAATTGTTGGATTATGGCTACAAAAAATATGTATTGTCCGTACTATGTCCGTATGTATGCCGCCGACTCGTGCCTTTCGTCTGTAAGCGATCTTAGTGTCTAAACACACCATGCCGAAGATACGCGGCCGAAGTTCGGCAAGATTACGCCTGTAATAATATAATATTTTAAATTACCGATGACACACCATGCCGAAATAACGTCACGTTACCTATATTGTATGCGTAGCGCATTACAAGCGTAATCATGCCGAACTTCGGTCGCTTATTTTCAGCCGAGTGTGTTTTGAGTTTAGAACTTAAGACACTTAGATATGGGATAGAACGAACGATATCAAATTATTTGTTCATAATATTTTGCTGTAGGTCAAAGCGAGATATAGCAGCTAAGCGCTTCATCCCTCTCGCATGAATGTGTTAACAAATGAATTATTGTCTAAACAAAATATGTAGTAAAAACTCACTAGAGAATTCGAAAGGTTTTATACTACACCTTAAAATATTTCAATAAAATAAATCTAACAGCGTAAAAGATTAGGCTAGTTGACTATTTTTTTTGTTATTGGTAACTAAAGGAACTCTCAAGAATAGAAACATCGGTGAAAGAATGACTTCGAATGTCATACCGTCTTCATTTTTTAATATAATTTTACTAAATAACAGGAAAAAATACAAAACAATGTTAAATCTACTGAGAAATATCAAATTTTTAAGATCGCTAGTTTGACGTGAAAGTATAATAATTAATAATATTGCTCATCTGTGTCAAAATGGAGCTCATGGTATACTGAGAGCTATGAAATGGGATGACGTCACAAAACGTCTGGATGAAATATTCTTAAAGTAATCTTACTTTTAAGATGTTGTGGTACAAAATCTCGAAGTACCTACTGGTGGTAGACCCCCAGTTGTGACGTACCCCCGTAAGGTAAGCATCCACAGGTCGGTATCGTACGCAACGGACGTCTCGCATCAAACGGATATTTTTTTCACAGTACGTCCGATGAATCGGCAAAGTACGGATTACCGTTTAGCCTAGTAAATGAATGCTCATAAGGGTGGTATGGATGGAAAAGTCGAAAGCAGAAATTTTGACTTAGGAACTTTGTTTGGACTAATTTGAAGATAAACATACTAGCTAGTCGGTAATCCGTACGCTGCCGATACAGTGGACGAACTGTAAAAAAAATATTCGTTTGATGCGAAACGCACGTTGCGTACTATACCGACCTGTGGACGCTTACCTTTACGCGTTACGTCACAACTGCAAGCGTTATAAACTGTCGACGGCTGCCGTCGACTGCCGCCGACTACCGCCGGCACGTGCCACCGACTGCCGTCGACTGCCGTCGACTGCCGCCGACACGTGCCGCCGACACGTGCCGTTCGTCTGTAAGAACCCTAAGAGATTTCTGCTGGAACTTATTCAGGGTGCTTAGGGATAAAACATACTTACTAAAAGTCCTGAAGTCTAGGAGGTGAGCCGGAGTGAGGTGAGAGTGCCAAAAGTCTCAATTTTTGGTTTTTGGCTAATTACTAAAAAAAGATGCGTTGTAGCAAAAAACATTCTACGATGAAAAAAAACTTAAGTAATTAATTCTCTATAATTTTGATTCTATACACTTTTCCGAATTCTCGTCCGTTTTCGAACTACGCATTTAAGTAATTCCTTAAACTTAATTAATTATTTGTAGTTCACAAATTATTGAGTTACTAGATGTTCCGCTCGGCTTCGCCCGCGTAATTTAGGACTGTCACTGAAAAAGTACATTTTTCCGCAAAAAAAGAAACCTATGTCCTTTCACGTGGTCTATTCTTCATGTGTGCCAAATAACATAAAAATTGCTCCAGTACGTTCAAATAAGCCCTTTCAAATAATTTACCCCGCTTTTTCCACACTTTCCTCTATTACTTCGCTCATATTAGTCTTAGCGTGATAAAATATAGCCTATACCCTCGATAAATAGGCTATCTAACACTGAAAGAATTTTTCAAATCGGACCAGTAGTTCCTGAGATTAGCGCGTTCAAATAAGCCCTTTGAAATAATTTCCCCCATTTTTCCCACACTTTCCTCTATTTCTTCGCCCCTATTAGTATTAGCGTGATAAAATATAGCCTATAGCCTTCATCGATAAATGGGCTATCTAACACTGAAAGAATTTTTCAAATCGGACCAGTAGTTCCTGAAATTAGCGCGTTCAAACAAACAAACAAACAAACTCTTCCCAATTATATTATTAGTAAAGATAAATAAATCACGAAATCACAAACTTTTATTACCATCTCTAAATCAACTTCTCTATGAGACAGTCAATATAGAGGTAAACCATACTTAATTTTAATATTAATTGTAGCTTGTAGAGTGTAAAAAATATTGAACATAACTGTATTTAAAAAAGATAAAACCGACTTCAAAATTATACGTGATTGAGAATAAGAACACCGTATCTCCAAATTAAACTACTGAACCGATTTTGTTAAAACTTGCATTATTCCCTAAGTTGAATAGTACCTAGTACAACAAAAAAAGAATTACTGAAATCGGAATGGTATTTCCAGAGATATGCGAACACAAACATAAAAACATACATACATACATACACTTGTAATTTGGCACATTTGTTCATACGCTGATACAGATTATAGACTAACATAATATACGAAAATTGGGCAGTTCTGGAGACATTACATAGTAAATACGCGTCGAATTGATAACCTCCTTTTTTTGTAGTCGGTTAAAAATTAATTACTGAGAGTCGAGCGATTAAGATTCGATTCGATTCGAACCTTCGGCTTCGGCCGAAGGTTGTGGCGATTGCCGATTAATCGGCTTCGGCTTCGGCCAAAAATAGACCTTCGGTCGGACACTAACCTATATGTAGGTACAGTTTATATTTTGTAGATAAACTTCTTATAGATCAAGACGTTTTACACTTGTCAAACTCAATTTAACCAGAGCATCATAAACAATATTTATGTGGAATCAATATCCCAAAGTGCTCCTTTTGTTTGCTTTAGTGATGAGCAAAGCAAGACCAAGACCAAGACTCGACCAGTCTTGGTCTTGGTCTTGCTTGTGCAGTCTTGGTCTTGGTCTTGCTCAAATCTGTCTGGTCTTGGTCTTGGTATTGGTCTTGCACGCCTAGTCTTGGTCTTGCAAAAAGCAAAACTTGCAACATTTTTCAAAACTTTTTGTAAACGTTTAATTTTCTCGAAAATACATTTTCAAACCTAAATTATTAGACTAGCTATGATTCTTGAATTGAAAATACTAGTGAAAAGTCGAGAGCCAACTCAGCATAGGCTGATCTTTTAGCGGAAATAATGTCTAAGGAAAATGAAAATTTTGAAAAATAAGAACTTTCCCTCGGATTTCTTCTAAAGTATTTTTAGGGTTCCGTAGCCAAATGGCAAACAACGGAACTCTTATAGATTCGTCATGTCTGCCTGTCTGTCCGTCCGTATGTCACAGCCACTTTTCTTCAAAACTATAAAAGCTATACAATTGAAACTTGGTAAACTGTAGGTGTAATCTGTGAACCGCATTAAGATTTTGATACAAAAAAAATTAGGTTCGTTGCCTGTTTCCAGGCTGTATCACAAGAACTTGAAATTAATGTTAAGTAGATACATAATATTATCTTATATATAAAATTCTCGTGTCACAATGTTAGTCCACGAACTCCTCCGAAACGGCTTTACTAATTTTTACCAAATTTTATATGCATATGCAGTAGGTCTGAGAATCGGCTACTTGGTACTTTATATATTGATAAGTGCATTTGTTGAATAAATAATAGTAAATTATTATATGTAACCTGAGACTCACGGCGACCATTGTTTGTGCGACGAGATAGCGATCGACGTTGCCATGGTGACATACTTATTTAGTCACTTCAATAAAATAATATGGCAAATATATTATGGCAAAGCAACGTTTGCCGGGACAGCTAGTATTGTTATAAATATTTTATCTCATGAATATTAGTCACTGCGACTAAGTAAAAATTTTTAGCAAGTCTTGCATGGCGCAAGACTCTTGCATAGTCGGTCTTGGTCTTGTTCTTGCACACCTAGTCTTGGTCTTGGTCTTGCTAGTCTTAGGGTAGTCTTGGTCTTGGTCTTGGTCTTGCAATTTTTGCAAGACCAAGACCAAGACCAATTTTGCTCATCACTAGTTTGCTTTAATGTTGCTTTTAAAGGATCAAATGGCGTTAGAGCAGTAACTGAGTGAATTTTAATACTTTAAGGTACTTATTATGAGGAGCTGTTTATAATTTAATGTTTTATAAAAAAAACCCACAGATAACAAAAGAAACTTTATGACAAAATACTTATTATGTTTTTTTAACCAAAGGCAGGTCTTTAAGTAATGATATCCCTGCTATTTCAAGACGCCAGAGCACTTCCACACTTTTCGGTTAGCCAGTGGTGGCTACTTAAATTGGAAGGTGTGAACAGAGGTTCATAGCACAGACTACAGACTACTACAGGCTAGCTAGAGAGTAGAGACTGTCGTGTATTAAGCATAAACCTATAATATTATAAGTCTATGGTATTAACTATTAAGGCCCTATAGACCCGAAAATTAGCAGGTCGATGTCTGTCAGTACGAATATCGACGTAAAGGACATTAAAATAACATTCATATCAGCGCGCCTTGTACAGTGGCGGTTACGACGCTTGCCGCGTACTTGATAGGGCGAAATAGGAGAAAAAAACCTTTTTTCTTTGATAATTAAACCAACATGCAAAATGTAACCACAAATTATTTTTCTTTAAGTTATGAGCTTTTCGTAGGTATGATTTTTGAAAGTAAAACTATCATAGGCTTCATGAAAAATAAGAAAAATATCACAAAATATTCGAATTTAGCCTCCTCTTCGGAGTTATTTTTGATCGAGTGAAGTTTTCAATATTATGTTTCGAACCACATATTGTCAAAGTACATTAAGTAAACAACAATGTGTATTTTTTTTGGCTTTTAAAAGTCACTATTTGTTTGTTTATTATTGATTCAAAGTCATGTAAAATTGGGTCTATAGGGCCTTAAGTAAGTCAGTCACAGGCTGCAGCGGTAATCTTTTTCAATCACATACTGTGTACAGACGTACTAAGAATCTTGTGTCACTTGGTTTAATCAAGGGAGAATTGATCCGAAACAGTTAAAACATATTAATTCGATTTACAAATCGGCCAAATTCAAAATTACTTTATTAGATATAAGATAACATTAATAGGTGTGGGTGGTCAATTTATAAGATGGCAGCACGGCGTTCCTATTGTATCAACAACCAACACGTTTTCTTTACAAGGGATAAGTTCGAATTAGGTTCTTTGAAACACTATAATATTATGTCAGAGATTTGCCGCTTTTCCAAAAATCAATTTTCACAGTTTTCAGCTAGGTAGGTACATACAGCCTACAACGGGGTATTTTATTGATTTGCGGACAGCTCTACCGTGTTCAGTGTTCCAAATTATACAATAGCTAATCTAAAATTAAATTCCATATCAGCGGAAAGTTGGCACACAACGTGACGTCATCATTAGTCATACCCTTTATCTCCTACGCTATTGTGCTGTGATTTAGAAATTGAATCATATGGACGTGTGGGGATATAGCTCAGTGGTAGAGCATTCGACTGCAGATCGAGAGGTCCCCGGTTCAAACCCGGGTGTCCCCTGGTTATCTTTTTAGCCCCATGATGAGGAGCATGTACAATCTGTCAAAAAACTTTTAGCTTCGTATTTTCACAAACAATATTTTGTACAGTTAACAGTAATTTAAGTTTATTGTCATCAGTTATTTTCTGTTTGATGTAATAAAATAATAATTAAGGCGCTTTATTGAAAAAACAATCCTTTTTGACGTAATACTACAGGACCCTCAGAAATGTTACAAATCTGGTAATGAGATATACATATCTTTATAGCCTTATCTAGGTTTGAGAAGAACTAGAAACACGATTAATGCATTTTGCCTCGATACATTTAATTTTCGAAATGACCTCTTAAAAATACGAAATTTGAAGATTATTTTTAAACGAAAATAGATGTATTGTAGGAAATTAGTCTAATTGATAGACACCTTTGCAACTCAAAATCGTATAGAAGCATTTTGCTTAAATGCTCCTAGTTATTTTTTAAATGATTATAATTACGTTTTGTCGCATGTTTTCCGAGCGAGCCGATAACTTCTGGCCGCAGCGTATTCACGACTTTATAATCATATAAATTAAGTATAAAATTGCCCTTGCGGTATAATTTATCTATACTAATATTATAAATGCGAAAGTATCTCTGTCTGTCTGTCTGTCTGTCTCGCTTTTACGCCAAAACTACCAAACCGATTGTAATGAAATTTTGTACACAGATAGTCTAAAGCCTGAGAAAGGACATAGGCTACTTATTAACTGAAAAAAGGGTTGTAAGGGGGTGAAAATGCGTAAATTTGTTCAAATTAAGTTAATTCCAAAAATTCATAATAGATGGCGCCGTGCTATCTCCTACATCGCGCTATCGCTTGCTCAAACGTGTTATTATAAGACGTGGTAACCTGGTCGAAGACGATTTTTGCGTTTTTTTGAAGTTTTAAGAAGAGTTGATCATTGATGTTCGACTTCGACCCCACTCCCCAGTTTTTAACCCCCTACGCAAAAATAGGGGCGTTTTATGTGTGATGTGTCTGTCTGTCTGTAAAGTGTAAACATTGAAGTTTGAAGTAAGCGTACCGCGGAAGCACCTCTGTTGTGCTGCAATTTGCAGTAATGTAGCCTACAACTACATGGTTCAACGGGAACTACCTACTATAATATAAGTTACTCTATGACGGGAACTACCGCGCTATAAGCTGAAGTCCACGCGGACGGAGTCGCGGGCAACAGCTAGTTTTCGATATATCGCCTTATGTATGTTCAGTGTATTATATCATTCTTTCTTGACAAGCTTAATTATTGCAAGTTACAAATTACAATTGAATGCATAGCTTCTCAACTGAAAGGCCAATAATAATTATTGTTATGCTGTTTTTATGATCGAAAGCTGATGTGATGGTCATGGTCTGTTATCAGCAGCTCTACGTGACAATATTGAGATTTAGAGCTTATCTACATTTAACTTTATTTTGTCTTTATCTTGGAAATAGATTGATGAAAGATTAGCACGCATTAGGGTTCGTTCACATTGCAACGTTACGAGGCGTTGTAATGTGAACGAACTTTTGATTTATAAATGAGCCATTAAAAAGGCGGCCCAACACTGTGGGCGACAAATCTGATAATAGGGAATAATAGTATATTACATACGCAAAGGTCGGAGCAGAAGTTACTACTGCACATGTTACAGTAAACAATCCGATAAAAATCCGACATGTTGCACACGCCATAATATCAGAATATTGACAAAAACGTTGTCAAACGTCGAGCAAAACTTTTTATTTACTGTCTGTGCTGGTGCTACCTTCTAGCATGTATAACATTCCATATTATATCCTATTTTACTTTTAAAGTGTTGTAAATAAAATTGCATATAAATTAAATTGAATTTTGAATGGATCACATATAAAATGCATCACATAACACAGTTTACACCTTTAGGGTAATTAAACGTAGTAATAATTCGTTGTAGTAATTGTTAGTAATTACCTAGTAATTAGCTAATTTAGTACGAATTATGATAAACATAGGTAATTAATACAATAATGTTAACATTAACAGCAGAGTATTATTAAGTAGTCTAGACTCTAGAGTCTAGAGTCTAGACTCTAAACGAAACTTTGCAATTAACTAGTTATAAAAATTCATCTTGGAATTTATAAAATATTCATGTTGATAGCTTTTAATGCATTTTATGTTTCTTATAATTCTTTCTTTTTCTTCTTTTTTGGCAACTTGACACAAAGGATACACGTGTATGTTGTGCCACAGACAAGGTAAAAAGGTAAGGAATATGGTGGGAAAACCATATTCCTCCTATTATAATTTTCATCATCGTTTTCATGTATCGTCAGGTCTAAAGTCTAGTCAAAGTCTAAGTAAAAGTCAATACAGTCACAGGAGTCAAGTCGGTCGATTCAGTAAAGTGGTAGACGCTTTACTGAAACTTTCGATGGAGTTTTGGAGGGAACACAAAATAGCACGTTTTTGGATATTACATCACTTTCCTACACTTGTGCATGAACACGAATATTTAATGGTTAATATTCTACCAATATTACACATTAAAAACCCAGCTAACACAATTTTAGGAAAATAATACAAAAACACAACAGCACTCTTTCACATGCCCGCCAAAACTCAAATTCTTCTAATTTATTATTTAAATTTATAAAATAAATAATGATATAGTTACTACCGTATCTTCAAAATCCATCAGTTTTTTTTTCGAAAGGTTTTATGCCACTGGTCTGGTTAAGACCATGGTAGTTTAATCGTGGCTATAGTAATCGATCAGTGGTTTAAGTGTAAAGAGGCAATAGAGGTCAGAGGTTTAATTTTGATTGTGGGCTCATGGCATTTGATCGGTTGTGCTTTGTAAAACCCGACCAAATTATGTAGGCCCGTAATGACTCGTGAATTACTCCGACAGTTCATTATTAGTATTGAAGGTACCTAAACGATGGAAGACAGTTTTATAGCACCAATCACTTACTAGAAGCAGTAAAAAGACAGGACGTGCCACCAACTTATCGACATAAACTTTCAAGGTAAAAAAAGTTTAATAATAATACACCCGTAATACATACACCTGTTACTTAATATGTCAATGCAATGCCAGCACTATTTTAATTAAAAACCAATCGATCATTATTATTTTAATAATAATAATTAATAATCAATAATAACAATTATGTCTCGATTACCAGGGACACATGAACGTGTAGGAGGTTACCTGGTCGGTGAGCGCGGGGTCGGCACCGCTGGCTACCAGCAGCTCAACTATCTCTTGCGCGTCAGCGGCGCACGCGGCGTGCAGCGCTGAAGAGCCCACCTGAGAGAAAAGCAATTTTAACAAAAAAAAAAAAACTACTTCAACCACCACCACCATTGCTGTAACCTCTTTCTAACAAAAAAAGAATCATCAAAATCGGTTCATAAAAGGCGAAGATGTATCCGCGAACCAACATAAAAATATACGGTCCAATAGAGAAGCCTCTCCTATTTTCGATGTCGGTTATAAATATCGATGGTTTTGACTGATTACTGTCAGGACACTAGAAAAGTTACTGTGCTGGAAGAAGAGTAAAAAAGTACGTCCTACTTAAAGACTAGTCTCTACATACCTAGACCCTAGTCTTTACATTCTTAGATCTAGACAAAACAGATGGTGAAATTTTCGATGTCAGTTGACTTTGAACTTAGAGTGGATTGCACGAACTAACTTTAACTTTAACTGTAACTTCAACTTTAACCTTAACTTTGACAACAGTGCAAAATGTCAAATCTCTGGTTAAAGTTAAATATGGCGTCCAAACACCCCATATGCTCATACGACATCTGTCAAATTTTCCGGTTAAAGTTAAAGCTAAAAGGACGCCATATTTAACTTTAACCTTAACTTTAACCACGCCTCTGGTGCAACGCAGCCTTATACTAGCAAGTAGATAATAATAAATAATAATACACGAAGTTAAAATTATGTAACTTTATCATTTAAGGCTACGCAGAAAAAAAGTCTCTACATTAAAATGTAAATGTAAATGACTAGTAGATTGGACAGTACCAGTCATTGGAAAAAACACAATATTTATTTATGTTGCTTTACAAATGTCCTGTTTTTAAAGTAAAAGAACGCCTGTTTTTAAGGAAAAACAATCACTTTTTAAAGCAACATTAATAAATATGGTGTTTTGCGCTTTCTCTGACTAGTACTGTCCAATCTACAAGACGTCATTTACTCTAACACTTTCGTTTGTTTCTTGTTATGTATAATGTACAAGCTATTATCTATAAGTACTAATATATAACTAATATTATAATAACGAAAGAGTGTCTGTCTGTCTGTCTGTCTGCCGGTTACCCCTTCACGCCCAAACCGCTGAACTGATTTTGCTGAAATGGAGATAATTTATGTACTTTGAGTCCCGGGGAAGCCGAAAGGACAAAGGTTACAACAAGGTGGAGTTGCGGGCGTCATCTAGTATCTTGATAAAATAAAAATTTCCTGAAAATGTGTAGGTTAGCTAAGAAAATAAGCTGACATTTATATTTTGTAATTACATACATAAATTTCCCTAGGCATCCCAGTGACCGCTCGGGTGAGTCAACAAGTGAGTTAAATTAATAAACCTCCTGTAGCATGCAGCTGAGAGCCTGGTACTACGCCGTACTGCGCTTTGTTAATTAAATTGCCTGGGTTTAACAATGTTATCGGATTTTAATTAATATTTATTACAATGGCATGGTTGTAAGTTGTAACTTTAAATAACATTAACATGGTAAAAATTAATGTAACGTTAAGTGTATAATTTACATTTCCTATAACTCAGACTACAGCTGTTACAGACAATGAAAATAAGATTCTTTTATTCAATAAATCTCTTCACAAATCCACTCTGTATATCGAGAGACAAACTTGAGAGTTTCGTAGACATCTCGAAGGTGTAAGATATTCGAGGAAAACGTAAACCTCTTTGTTAAAGGAGATGCTCTCTTCGCTCTTCCAAGAAATTGTAACCCGTTACCCGAGGCAAAATTATGTTTGTCTTCTTATGTTGCATGTAGTTATAATGGAAAATCTTGTTTTCACTATATCTAGGACTCAGGTTTACGAATAATAGACTGAGCAGGTTAAATATTTTCGCGTCATAATGTTTTCATAACAAAAGCTATATCTATTGCACAGTTTCTGAGGTTTTTCAAATGTGTGTTACTATAATAATAATTAATGTTGCTCAAATTCACAAAAAACATTTATCGCGCGGGAACCGTACATTGTTTCACTATAAAAAGTATCATAATGTGCCCTTTCCCGGGATCTATACCAAATTTCAGCAAAATTGGTTCGGACGTTTGGGCGATTTTCAATGAGTTTACATTATCAAGTAGTGCTAGTGAATAGATCAAGAGTCAAGACCGAGCATAAGACGTGGTCTTAGATCAAATTTTAAATCTGAGCCATATTAATTCATCAAAGTCGTTTCAGAGATTCGAAGTCTACATACTAATAATAATTGACTGTTAAAAAATAAACATCCAAAAGAAATTGCTAATTTATAAATAAGTACCTAATTATTTTCTCAAGGTAAAACCTGAAAATTGTTTCTTTGATATCACCTGAATAAATAAAGTAAGTACTTATTAAGAACTCAACAGAATAATGAGAATGTTTTGTCAGAGAATAATTATGTAAATAATGATGTAGAGACTGTAGTACCCACTCGTAAATACACAAGGGAACAAAATATATTACTCATATTATTATAATATTTATTATAATAATATTAGTATTATTATAATTTCTTTATTAATAAAATTTCATTATTATATTTAATTAGGTATAGCCTGGAACAATGAAGTACGTGAAATTTTATAATGTGTTAAGGACATTATTTCACGTTTGACCTTGATGATTGGCAAGAAATGATTTTCACTATGATTGCAAACCTTCCAATATTAACATTTAACGTCGATCATTTGCTCTACTTCTCCAATTATGTGGCCAACTTAAAACGTTGAGAGGCTTAAAACGTAAAAGACAAACATTCGAGCGGAACGATTGGATATTCAATATATTTTATTTCACATCAACAATAGTAGAGACGTTACATAATATGAAAAATGCCTTCCAATAAAGCTGAAATATTGCCTCTATACAATATCTACATAGAGATCATTCTAACTTATTTTACCTCTGGATTTAATATGGTGAGCCTTATTTCGTAGGCATAAAACCTATATTTAAAGTCAATGGGCATTATACTTACATTATTCTGCAAATGGACGTCGGCGCCGTGTGCTAGTAAGTGCTCTACGATGCCTCGGCATCCCTGCGCGCACGCCATCTGTAGAGCCGTCACTCCGTTCTGCGGAAATATCCTACTTGTTTCTGCGCTCCTGGTAAAATCTACGCCAGTTTTCACCAACCGCTAAGCGTCTCCTAAGTGTCCCCTAAGCATTGATTGGTGAATTGGTTTAGTTCGCAGTTGCCATTGGTAGGTTTGTCTTGTTTGTAATTATTATTAGTTCATTTTTTTTAATTTAAGCACTGAGATATAAGTATGTACTACGTTGTACAGTGAATTTAAGTAACTTTAATGGCTCTATTAATTATTTAGCGATATAAGTAGGTACATAAGATGTAGTAATTACAAAGTATAAAAAACTTGCAAATCTTACCCGGGCCGAGGTATCCGAGTGAAACCATTCATACTCCTTATAAATCATGTTAAGAACTCTACTTTATAGTATTTTTGTGTTGTGCAAATTGCTTTTTTTTTATAAAAACAATTAGCATTTGAATCATAATATTATGTAATTATTGTTTGTTTCGCATTTCTCGTTTTCGCTATACATATCAGAAAAATTTGCTTCATACGGAGAAGTTTGGCAACAACTCGTCCCAGCAACGTCACGCTCGCAACACAAAGTACCAGGCGAGCATAAACTCACGTTGTCTGTTGCGTCGACGTCGCAGCCCGCGTCGAGGAGTACTTTCACGAGCTCCGTGTGTCGGTGAACCGCGGCTTGGTGGAGGGGCGTGCGGCCGGAGTTGTCACGTGCCTCGCGCGCCGCGCCTTTCGCTACCAGGAGAGCAGCGGTCTCGCAGTGGCCTCCTTCGCAGGCCATGTGCAGGGATGTTCGGCCGATCTGTGTAGAGCAAATTTTCGCGCTATTATAGAGACATGCATACAATATAATAATTTATAATTATTAATAATATTATGACAAAAACAAACCAATTTACTACCTAATTAAGGTTTGTAAAGCCATCTTGACAATGTAATATGTAAGGTATAGAAAGATTTTCTGTCTTCCTACCGTGAATCGTCAATACCTACTATATAATAGAGACCGTATATTTACGTAAGTATCCGTAAATTCATATTTTTTGTTAGTTTTTGTTCGATAAAACCTATTAGTGAGGGAGCCCTAGAACAAATTTTTTTGTGATTACTAACAAGCAAATTTTTGTGAGTTACATTTTGATAAGACGAACAACATTTTTATTTTCGAAAAATCTCGAAAGTGGTAGCTAACAGAGATAAAAAAAAAAGAAATTCCAAATAATTTGGACATAGTATGGCAATTTCATTAAAAGAAGAGGTAACTTTGGGATTTTTATCTATCGAGTGAAGTTCATGATATTGTGTTATGGAATATGAATTCTAATGTGTTAGATCCTTAACTAACACATATATTTTTTTTCAGAATTTAAATTACTATATTTTTATGTCTCCTGTCCCGTTTAAATCTTGAAAATCGTCCGTTTCTTGAACTACCTCCCCTTAATAGTTATATAATTTAAGAGTAACCTTGTCCTACAAATAAAACAATCCATATTTTAGGACCAACAAGTCAAAGTATGAAATCCTTTCTATCTCTGTTAGCTACCACTTTCGAGATTTTTCGAAAATAAAAATGTTGTTCGTCTTAACAAAATGTAGCTACTCACAAAAATTTTACTTGTTTGTAATCACAAAAAATTGTTCTGGGGCTCCCGTACTATATTATATGTTGTACTTGATGTTGAATACATAATATTTCCTTTTATATACCAAAAAAAGAACTCTACATAAAACCAAGAATAAAATAAACATCATAAACTTGAAATTTGAATATAAAATAATATTTTAAAATAACATTTTTCCACGACCCTAGATCAAAATGTAAATCCAACAAAGTGCTGTGAGGCCGATAACTTTGAATTGCAAAAGAGATCCATTGCGGGATAATGGCTTCTATAAAGGTGAGTTTATTTTACAAAAGCATTTCGATAGCCTTGAGCTCTACAGATAAGTTCCACGAATAACTTATATTAAGAGCCTACTGTGAAAACGCTAGCCCCGCCTACACACAACGCTATCCTGCAATCGCGATACAATAATTCCATGAATCGTGCTCCCGGGCAATGTGCTTTAGGCTGCAGCTAATAGTGAACAATATCGCGTAACAACGGTTCCCGCATTATAGCACGAAAGTAAAGGTCGTAAGTCCCAAAACTGTTTTTGACGATTATTTAAAAACTAAATACAATACTAATATTTCCTTTAGCTATTATTTTATAAAGTGTGTGATTGTAGTAGTGCAAGTTATTTAATGATAGTAACTCAATAAGTGTAACAGATATTTGTTGAAATGCCCAAAAAGATTAATAATTTCGAAAAATAAAACTATCGAGTCAAAATAAGTGAATCGTGTTTCCGTTAGCTAAATATCAGATAAATGTACAATGATTGAATAAATCTCAATTTCATTTGAGTCAATCGTCTTCCGGGATCGTAATACTTATTAGAAAACACAGCAAAATTGCACAACCCGCTCTTAAGGGTTAAAGAATATACCTAAACCTTAGACACTAGCTGTAGGCATTACTAAATTCGTTTCTAGCAACCTTACATTTTAAAATATTGCATAGCTTTTACCGCGGGCTTTGAGCACGGCGACCGAATCAAGAAATTCCGTAACGAAAAAAACCGACCGACCGTGCGTATGTGGTGTTGCCAGGCTTCGGCACGAATCACGATTCACGATGTTGGAAATTCGGGAAGAGAAAATCCTTAAGCGCACTCATGTATGAAAATATTGTACACCTGGTAGCAACACATGAGCGAACGTTAGAAATAAGTAGCGAGGGGTTCCTCGCTACTGGCCTATCTGGCCTATCTGGCCTGCGCTCATGTATTAAGGCAGCTAATTAAACCATGACTTCAGTCAATGTCAGAATATCTGAAACATTTGGGACTGGTACCGACTTCAAAGTAATTAAGACTATAATATGTACAGAAATAGTTGGGATTTTGACGAATTCTGGAAAAGGCACTATTAAAGAGAAATAATTATTTAATACTTTTCACTTCATGTTACTACTGTTTTTACCTTGGAATTCGGTTTTAATTTTTTGTGAAAAATAATAATTTCACTCTTTTTAGTTATTTACACATATATAATGGTAAACACATAAGTGTTGTAGATAGATATGATTTAGGTATGAAACTATCACATCTATTAACTGTACTTAACTTGAATTACGTTGAATAGAATTTACATAGTAGTAATATAAACAACAATGAAACCAAAGAGTCAGGAGTTCTCTAAGCACTTTCGGAACCATGGTATACCCGTGGCAAAATCTTATTTGGTAGCGTATGCTTAGAATACTTCTAACTAAATCGAAATCACTATAATATTATGTTTCCTTATAAATTTTGAGGAGCTCCCTATATAACACATGGATATCATTATCAAATTGCCAACTTGGTAACCGTAGGGCGTAGTATTAAAATGGTATAATAATATACTTAAAAAAAAACAAAATTATTTTCAAAATCACTCGAAAAACTCGTCTCGATCTAAAAGATTATGAAAAGTACTGGTAACAAATACTTCTAATAAAACCAAAATCACCATATATTTTCATATAAATTTTGAGGAGTTCCCTTGATTACTCATGGATCCCATCATCAGGTCACCACTTTTATGAACATGGTACCAAATTCGAGTCAAACCCTATACAACACAAAAATAATTTTAAAAATCGGTCCACAAACGGCTGAGTAATCGTTGAACATACATAAAAAAAATACATACAGCCGAACGTATTACCTCCTCCTTTTTGGAAGTCGGTCAAAGAGTAGATTCTTCGAACGCTACCTGCCCCGAAATATCCCGTATTATTGGGAACAAAAATAGTGCGATTATTGGAAACGTCAAAAATAAATATTTTTATATCAGTTTACTCGATAATCCCTGAAATTGGCCTTAAATTGGAATTTGATGGCCAATCTATCTATACAGGGTGTAACAAAACTAAGTGATAATATTAATTTACGAATTGTATGTGTCCCTTATAACATACAGCTGTTCCTGTGAAAGTAGCAGTGCTGAAACCGCATTTTTTGTGATTTGTATGGGCAAACGCCCGAGCGTTTTTGCGATGATAAGACACATCTTATAATAATTACATACTAGTCGATCAGATGAGTAGAGATCTGGTAATTAGTTGATCAACTGAATATGGATCTGACAACTGGTTGATCAACTGAGTATAGATCTGGTAATTAGATGATCAACTTAATACAAATCTAGCAACTAGTTAATCAGTTGAATATAGATCTGGCAACTAGTCAACAAACTGAATTAACATCAACTGGCAACTAGTCGATCAGTTGAATATCTGACTAGTCGATCAGTTGAATATATAGATGAGGCAACTAGGTAATCAACTCAATATAGATCTGGTAATAAGTTGATTATCTGAATATAAATCTGACAAATTAAATTAACTCAATATGTAGATCTGGCAACTAGTTAAACGATTAAAAATGCATCTGGCAACTAGTCGATGATAATTATATAGATCTAGCAACTAATCGATCAGTTGAATCTGGCAATAAGTCGATCAACTGATCAATGTGAACTTTTAAACTTCCGCGTTGCATAATGGCCTCGTGACCACGGTCGTTGAAACACGGCCGAAACGTCGAGAAAAAAAGTATGTAGTAGCATTACTACTATCTTAGATACGTCATCATAATATTATAAAACAAAGTCGCTTTTTTTTCCTCATGTCCTTTTGTTCCCTTTAATCTTTAAAACTACGCAACGGATTTTGATGATTCTTTCAGTGTTAGAAAGCCCATTTATCGAGGAAGGCTATAGGCTATATTTTATCACGCTAAGACTAATAGGAGCGAAGAAATAGAGGAAAATGTGGAAAAAACGGGGAAAAATATTTGAAAGGGCTAACTTGAACGCCCTAATCTCAGGAACTACTGGTCCGATTTGAAAAATTCTTTCAGTGTTAGATATCCCATTTATTGAGGAAGGCTATAGGCTATATTTTATCACGCTAAGACTAATAGGAGAATGTGGAAAAAACGGGGGAAATTATTTGAAAGGGTTTATCTCGCGAACTACTGGAGCAATTTTTATGTTATTTGGCACAGATAAGAAGTAGACCACGTGAAGGATCATAGGCTATCGATTTTAATCATTTTTTATGCAATGCAATAAGTTTCAACTGATCAATGTAACGTAATCCGTGACGGAATTATCGGAGAACGGATAACAGACAAGCTGAGTGCTGTCGGATTATTGAGAACGTATACAGCGGATTAATTCGATCAGAGATTTTGGCAACAATAGCTGAGCGAATATAGATCGTATTTATACAGGGTGTAACAAAACTAAGTGATAATACTTTAGGGTGTGTATGTATCCCGTTTATAGAGTTCACTGTAAAATTAGCAGCGCTAAAAGAGCAAATTTTTTCACTTTTGTATGGTAAAACTCGTGACGCTGGGGCGCTTGCCCATACAAATTACAAAAAAAAAATTTGGTCTTTCAGCGCTGCTACTTTCACAGTGAACTATCTACAAGGAACACATACAAACCCTAAAGTATTATCACTTAGTTTTGTTACATCCTGTATATGAGAAGGTTTTCCATGTGATCATTTATTACGAGATTAATTAAAACTAAGTTACCGCTGCATTCAGAGGCATACAACGGTTACGGTTACTTTTATCTTTATAAAGAGGTTGACAGAAGATGTATAGAGGTTCAGCACGGTTCTGCATCGCGCTATCGAAGTTTTTTTAATGCATCGGTAGAATACGACCGCAGAAAACAATCACGCCGCCATTCATATTCCCACATGCTCATGTCCAAAAATTAAAATATAATCATTAAAAGTTCGGCCATAAGTCGTAACTATAAAGCTACAAAAAAATATTTATCAATCTATCAAAATATTAGTTTTTATCAAAAATAAATTCAGCCATAAACAATACCTCTTCTGGCCAAGCCGGGTAGTCAACAAAGCAAGCGTTACATTATCAAACTCTCTCTTTTGTAAACAATGTACCTTTCGCTGTAACTCCCCTTTTCAGATAATACACAAAGCAGCTAAAGTAAACTTTAGGTTCTTGACAGCCTGTGGTTTTGAATAGTAAATTAAGATGTTGAACCGAAGAATTTACGACTGGCTTTGAAACATATTTAATTGTTGTTTATTACGCTGGTGTGCTTGGTTTATTATGTGATCAAGCGGTATTTACTCAAACATTTACTGTGTACCAAAAACAAAGAGTAGCTACTAGCTAGAAACTATAAAGTCCGTAGAATGAGAGAAAATAGAGAGTTTGAGAGATGTACGGTAAGTTTGACAATATCAGCTGTCTTTCTACGGTCTGTTTTCCATTCTGACTTTGGTTACTAGGATAACATGAGCAAGAAGAAGTCATTTTCTGAATGTTTTGTCATGCTTACAATGCTATCATGACGTCGTATACTTAGGCTAATATTATGTACCTGTTCTGTGGTAGGTATAGACTATACTCTATAGGTATTTTTTTTCATACATCCATCGTCTGTCATTTTCGAGCACAAAAGCACTTTTTAGTACTAAACTAAATGACGATTAGAATTTAGTTACTACTTATCTACTTAATACGTGTAAACCAGCCATTAGGGTCAGCCACATCGAAACAAGGCAAGACTTGGCGCGCAATAAATAAGGCGATACAAAATTGAGAAGTCAAGCGTCGTCACACCATAATATTATGTAAGTATTTTGATATTTGCACCGCATTTGTGTATACGCCTCGTTTCTATGTGACCTGACCATAAGGGCCGCGGCTCATTGGAATGGCGGCGGCGCGGCGAGCACTTTCAGCGTCATATGATTTTAAACTTTATCTTCATCATTGTAATACATATAATAATAGTATCGCTTGAGAAATCGCGGCCTCCGGCGGCCGCTAGACTTCTCAAGCGATACTATGTAGTTATTACAGTAATGAAGATAAAGTTTCAAATCATATGACACTGAAAGTGCTCGCCGCGCCGCCGCCATTCCGGTGAGCCGCGGCCCTTACCATGAAGTAGCTGTATCTCCAGGGAAATGTAATTTAACCTGACAACAGCAGTTTAGATTTACTGGAGCGGCAGAATCCGACAGAATTCACAGAAATTACATCACATGAACATGGAGTTTGTGCTTGGTCTACAAATTGTTAATTACTCGTATTATGTTAGTATAAGAAGGCAGTGAATATTCAGTACATCATAGAAAATATAACCTCCTTTTATTTCGTGATTATTATTTTACGAGTATTCGCGGGAAAATAGATTAGGTCTTTATTTTGGCTGTTAACTAGAGCATAGAGCTTCTACTCTAGCTATAATTACAAGAGGGGTTACAAAACTTTATGAATAAAATTTTGTGTGTTTTCAAATTTCAGTAGGAATTAGGGACTCCTGACGCTATATAATGTAGCCCGATGATGACAGTGGACGCAGCCCTACCCACTAAAACTCACTTTAAATATTCCAACAGCATCCTCATTGCCGAAACCAACATCGAAGCATCCACGAGAAATAATATTATTGTGTATAAACTTATTAAACAAAATCAGAAAGTAACAATTTGAAAGAAAAAAAGAAAGAAAAAAACTTTATTTGGTAAACAATACAAAAAAATCTAAAGAATTAAAAACATTTCAAAACTACCAAATATGTACTTACTCAGCATGTGTTGCGACTTGCGACCATAGTCGCAATGCTGATTTTCAGTATAAGTATATGTATAAGGATAAAAATAAAATAACTTTTAAGTTATATCCATGAACAATGTAGCTAAAGATTAAAAATTTAACCGTACCATAATTTCAAAACAAGCTATAAACAACTATAAAAACAACATAAACAACAAACATAGCTTTCGAGTTCAGAAAAGTCTAGAATTTTAAATTGGCAAATTTTTAACCGCATTCAATATTAAACCTGTCGCGAACTAGGTCGCCCAGCAACAGTTAGTCCATACAGACTAATTAGGTCATTACCTGTGGGCTGTGACATACACCCTATAATCCATACTAATGTTATGAGAATCTGTCAGTCTGTCATGCTTAAAATGTTGCAAAGTGTTGTGGGTTTACTTTGACTCCTGGGAAAAGGCATATTATATTTAACGAGCTTTTGCCCGCGGCTTCGTTCGCGTTAAGAAGTATTATTATATACAAACTTTCATCCCCTATTTTAACCCCTTGGGGGTAGAATTGATCAAAATCCTTTCTTAGCGGATGCCTACGTCATAACATCTACCTGCATGCCAAATTTCAGCTCGATCCGTCCAGTGGTTTGGGCTGTGCGTTGATAGATCAACATGTCAGTCAGTCACCTTTGAGTTTTATATATATAGACTAGACGTAGCCCGCAACTCCGTTGGGACAAAATTAGTTTATCGCGCGGGAATCGTTCATTTTTATCGGATACAAACTATCCTATGTCCTTTCCCGGGACTTAAAGTATCTCCATGCCAAATTTCAGCAAAATCGGTTGAGCGGTTTGGCCGTGGAGCGGTAACAGACAGACAGACAGACAGGCACACTTTCGCATTTATAATATTAGTATGGATAGGGGTTGCGAAATAATGTACGGTTCTTTTAGTTAAACTACTCTCGATCAAAAACGTGTAGGATTTGCGAATGTTATAGTACTCGTAACACAGAATATTATATTAGTAGTACCAACCCGTAACCAATTATTCGTTTATTTTTTACACCATAAAATACTTTTACATATTTTATTCTATCAATTTTAACACGTGTTGAGTTTCCATTTGGGTAACTCTCAAAGGGTATATTTTTCTAACTCCTCAGGGACTGGAAATTCAGTTATTATGTATGAAGTATGTTGAACCGAAAGAATATTGAAAGGCACTTATGAAAACTTTGTGATAACTTTATCGAAGAACAAGATAACAATACTTATAATTATTATTTTTTAACAAAAAATAAAAACCGACTTCCAAGGTAAAAACAAAAATAATATTTATTCATAATCTAAAAGGAATCAAATAATTCTTATTCCTTATTATAGTGGCGTCTTCAGACTTCGCCTAAACCTCAACTATATTTTCAGCCCGGAAAAGTTCTGAGATCCTTGACATAGCAAATTTTAAGCTAAGGTAAGCTGGTACCGACTTCAAAAGCATGAAGATTGAGTACAGAAAATATAGTTGAGGTTTAGGCGAAGTCTGAAGACGCCACTATAATAAGGAATAAGAATTATTTGATTCTTTTTAGATTATGAATAAATATTATTTTTGTTTTTACCTTGGAAGTCGGTTTTAATTTTTTGTTAAAAAATAATAATTTTACCCTTTTTAGTTACATAATAATTATGAGACGATAAGGCTATATTATATAGCTGGTTGTCAGTTGTACAATGTACATATTACTAGCGGTCGCCCGCGGCTCCGCCCGCGTGGATATGCAATAGGGCTGCTAAAAGCCTACACAGGAAAGACTCGGTCAGCAAAATGATTCCCAGGTCAATTCACAGACTCCGACGACGACGACAGCCGAAGGGTGCTGCACACTGCACAGATTGTCTTCCTACCGCACGCGCATCCCCGCTTGGTGACGCCCACTATCTTAATATTTTAATTTCGCCATAATTTCAAAACCAAACGTCCAATTTTAATCAGTCAAAGACCAAATTTTATCTACATAAGCTGTACTTAGTGATGAAATAATTTATTTTGATAAGGATTAATAGCATGAGTAAAATAAACGCGTTTTTTTAAATGTAGTCCAAAAAATTCAAGATTTTTAAAGAAAAAAATGGTTATTGTGCCTCATTCGACATAGATAAGTACAGTGTGTCGCGGACTTTTTTGTAGATATTTATAAGATCTATAATTACTAAGAACATTTGTGGTTCTATCTTTTATAGTTTCGGCAGCGTACGCAAAATAAGTAACTTTTCTGGTTGATTTTTTCACCTGGCGTCCGAAAAACCCAAATATCTTACGAAACCCTATTTTTTCCAAAATAAAATTTAGCCTATGATCAGCAGAAATAATGTAGCTTTTGCTTGGAGTAGTTTAAATAAAGCCAAAATCCTCAAACTTGTATCTATAAGGATTCAAAAGTTCTGTTGGGTACCTTCAGAACCAGGGTACATTCTGGTGCAAAATCTTATTTTTTGGTAGTGTATTGCTGAAATACTTCAGAAAAAATCAAAATCACTATATGTTTCCATATACATTTCAAGAAGTCCCCTCGATTCCTCATGGATCCCATCATCAAATCACCACTTTTGTGAACATGGTACCAACCTCGGATTCAACCCTGTACAACAATAAAAGAATCATGAAAATCGGTCCATAAACGGCGAAGTTATGGTTGAACATACAAAAAAAAATATAGAAACAGACGAACATATAACCTCCTCCTTTTTGGAAGTCGGTTAAAAATACATTGTATGTACACTTGGATTGTAATTATATCATGAATAATAATTAATAATTATTATTAATTGAAAACATGAATATAAGAATGGAAGAAGCAGGTAAGTAACAGTTAAAAATTGCCGTTTTTTGCATAAATTGAGGTTAGTACCGGGAAAATGAATGGATATTATGTAGTTATAGCCAGATAACTACATAATATCCATTCATTTTCATAGGGGAATTGTGCTTAAGATGACATAGTCAGATAAGACGACACATCGGCAAAATTCGTTGAAATAATTGTGCTTTCTGTGAACTTGTGACGTTTTATGGAGCACCTCAGCGTGCCCCTAGTAGCCCAACTTAGCATGCCGGACAGGGACCGTACTTTACAAAGTAATAAAGGTTTTCCTAATTTTGATGAGAGAAAAATTTTCTTACGCTTTTGTTTTGTGGTGAACAAACTTATAAGGTCAGAATATTTTCTAATAACAAATTGTTATTATGGACATGGATTCTTATAGGCCACAAATATTAATAAAAGCGTGTTCTAACGGTAAGCGCTTTTTTACAAATTTAAATGTATCCACTATTACTCATTTGGTAAGATGACATACTAGACGTCGGCTTAAGATGACATATTACTATAGTTACTTATGTTTCTGCTAAATCGGTAACAGAAGCATTGTATATTATTTGAAGATGATGAAGAACTTTAGAATCCTTACACCACTGACAACTAGAGGGATGCTGGTGCAGCTTGCATTTACGTATTGTATAAGACGACATACCATCAAAGTCTAAGGAATCATAGTATGTCGTCTTACCATATCCATATGTCATCGTACACTCGTCGACCTGGCGTACAATTTATGTTTTTTTTTCACTGTTATATTAAGTAGATTTTTCTAAAACTGTTTAATTTCGTTGTTTATGAATCATCTTTAATATATAAAAATAAGTGGCAATTTTCGTTGTCACTTTATAACTCAAGAACGGGCTCACCTATCCAAACCAAATTTTCAGGGTATGTTCGGACTATTTAGTAGATGGTTTATGTGAAGTTTGCACATAATCGGTCTAGTGGTTCTTCATTTATCACATTTTTTGTAACAAATGAATTCAATAAATGGCGAGTCATTTTGCTAATGGAGACTTTTTAGACGGGATTTTTTTTTTATTGTATAGGGTATGATCGTGGATTGGTATCATGTTCACAAAAGTGGTAATCTGATGATGGGATCCAGGAGTAATCGAGGGAACTCCTCAAAATTTTAATGGAAACATATGCCGATTTTGCTTTTGTATGAAGTATTCCAGGCATATTTTACCAAAAGAAAGATTTTGCACCAAAATATACCATGGTTCGAAGGTGCTGAACAGAACTCCGAACTCCTTAAAGATACAAGTTTGGGGGTTGGGGCGCTGTTTTAAGAACTGAAATCATATGCTACTATGCAAATTACGTTCATCATCATCATCACCATCATCATGACTACCACATCAGGGTCACCAATGTCACGTGACTGTGTGCGTTACGCTCTGGAGTTAAGGGTAAATTTGTTATGTTCAATATTAGTGAGTCGTTTCGATGCGCTTCGACTTAGTATAAATTGACCCTGTTGCGGTTACTAAGATAGCAATTTGATCACGGGATCTATGAGGTATGTAGGTATATTGTGTAGGAGAGTCTTTCAAAATTAGGACAAACATAGATCTATTAGTGTAGTTTTAAGTAGTTTATGCATATTTTTATGATGAGTTTCCATGAGCCTAATTAGAGATAGGTGTTTGAACATGTCATTTTCAGCATTGCTTCATAAACTCCAATAAACTCTAAGTATATACAGTAGTATAATATGCTTGGAGTTTTTTAAGAAATTCTAAAGTGGTAGTGAAGTCAGCTGATACAGTTTTCGTATTATGAAGGTGTATCCTAGATCCAAAGTCACTAAGCAGAACACATATTAAGTCTTTACAGAAAGCCTTATTATAACTATCTTAAAATAATGAAATTATTATTTTTTTCAACTGGATTGTCCCATGTTTATATCAATCTTAAACATAAAGTATTCGATAGTTTTATAAAAATTCTTATCCAACAACCTAAAATTGCATACATGTTACAGATTCAGGGCCAGATTTATCATCAAGTTTGTTCGTTATTGCCGTACGGCATCCATTACACGGTAGGTTTTGCTGCCAGTTTACCACAGTCATGACTGTGAAGTGTGAGTGTTGAATAACCTGCCGCGTAATGCAGTGACTGATGGTTGCATGAATTGATTGACAGTTATCTGGATATTTTGGTTTTTTGTCATGCAACCATCAATCATGACTTATGAGTAAACGTTTAAGGCGTCAATTAGACGGTCATGCCCTGGTCAGTCAGTTCCATCAACCATGACTTTCGTTTGACTGTTGGTAAGTGTTGGAATTAATTTCACATTACACAGTCATTACGACTGATTGTCAGTCATACGCAAAACTTCACAAAGAATACACGTTTTCACGCAAGATAATTATGGACGACTGACTGACTGACGCGTGATTGACGAAATGCCATTAAATTAACAAATTTATTAATTAAACAAAAAAAATGGCCACATTGGGCCTTTTTTTGTTCATCAAGGGCATGCGTTATAGCGCAGTCAACAGCGAACGTGAGGCATGCCGGTGACGCGCGTTAAAATCGTAGCGCTCGCTATGACACTTTTCTTTCAACGCGGGTGGATTTTGACGCATTCAATTATTGAATATGCCAAACGAAAGTTGAATAATAAAAAGAAGATGACGAAAATTGAAGATGAAATTGCATAATGTGGACATAGCTAATAAACGTCAAGATGACCGATCTCCTGCTTACATGCCATCTGATAGTGGTATGAATTTGGAAGAATCATGTTTTTCACATGGCCAACTTTATGTTGCCTGTTCCAGAGTCGGTACTACAGATTCACACTCAAAATGGAAAAACAAAAAATATTGTTTATCCAAATGTTTTGGATTAAGTTTTAAATAGCTAGCAATTAAGTTATATATTTTTTAAAGAAATGAATCGATGTTCTAACTGATTTTTGTATTATTTCACTTTATGCGTAGCGAAGCACGTACCGGGCCGCTAGTCTAATATATAAAATTCTCGTGTCACAATGTTAGTCCGCGAACTCCTCCGAAACGGCTTTACTGATTTTTACCAAATTTTATATGCATATTCAGTAGGTCTGAGAATCGGCTACTGGGTACTTTATACATTGATAAGTGCATTTGTTGAATAAATAATAGTAAATTATTACAACCTGAGACTGACGGCGACCATTGTTTGTGCGACGGGATAGCGATCGACGTTGCCATGGCGACATACTTATTTAGTCACTTCAGTAAAATAATATAGGCGAAATACTTTATATTATGGCAAAGCAACGTTTGCCGGGACAGCTAGTTTATTTATAAAAGTGAGTTACTATGATCTCATGTGACTTATTTTATTTTAAATATTTACCTTCAAACAAAAAGTATGTCATCTTAAGCACAATTCCCCTATTAGCCAGATGATGACGTAGATAAGTTACAAGGTTGGTTTAAATTATAAGAAAAGAAAGAAAGAATGTCCTTATGTTGACCTTGATGACCTCTGTGGCTCAGTTGGTGAGCGAGTTGGTAGCTCAAGCCGGGGGTCGCGGGTTCGAATCCCGCCGACGGAACAAAAAGGTTTTCAATGTTCCTGGGTCTTGGATGTGTATTAAATATATGTATAATAATATGATATATTTTTTTATTATTATAAATATATTATAAATAAATATAAGTATAGTATAAAAGTATTAAATATATTTCCGTTACCCGTAACACAAGTCCTTCAGGTACTTAGCACGGGACCGGACTGACGTGGTGTGAATCGTCCATAGATATAAAATAGTTACTTATCTAATTCTTCCACTCACATCTGTAATAATAAAATATGGCTCAGAAAGAACTGTACTGTACCGAAAAGATAAGAAAGAGAAGGCAATGGAAAAGGACGAAAACAGTGGGTTTTTTCATAAAACAAGTTGGGGCTAAATCATAAATGTACTACAGTAATATGGGATTCCTTTGCAACTAGAGATATTTCCCAAAGACTAAGAGTATTTTTTTTTATTGTATAAAGCTTTATTTTTATTTTAAGCGTGCATTAAGGAATTTAACGTGATCCTTCGTGATCATAAGTTGTACCAAAAGTGCTATTAAGTGTTAAATTACAATAATGACTGAAAATAAAATTAACATTTTAAGTGTACTTGTGAAAAACACTTTCCCTTTTAATATCCATACTAATATTGTAAATGCGAAAGTCTATCTGTCTGTCTGTTACCTCTTCACGCCCAAACTGCTGAATCTATTTTGCTTAAATTGGTATGGAGATACTTTGAGTCCCGGGAAAGGACATAGGATACTTTTTATACCAGAAAAAATATTATTTTTAACAAAAAATTAAAACCGACTTCCAAGGTAAAAACTATAATAACAATCCTTATAATATGAACTAAAAAGTATTAAATAATTTGTCCTATCTCATGGTGCCTTTTTCCGAATTCGGCTAAAACTCAACTATTTCTGTACTCAATCTTCATAATTTTGAAGTCGGTACCAGATATAGCTGAATCCAGATGCCAGAATATTTGAAACATTTGTAACTGGCACCGACTTCAAAATTATGAAGATTGAGTACAGAAATAGTTGAGTTTTAGCCGAATTCGGAAAAAGGCACCATGAGATAGGAAAAATTATTTAATACTTTTTAGTTCATATTATAAGGATGTTATTATTGTTTTTACCTTGGAAGTCGGGTTTAATTTTTTGTTAAAAATAATAATTTCACTCTTTTTAGTTACCTAGTAAAATCATCGCGTACTATACGTAGATTTGGGCCGATTCACACCGGAATGGCAGAGGCGAGGCGAGCAGTTTCAGTGTCATATGATTTTAAACTTTATCTTCATTATTGTAATACATAGTATCGCTTGAGAAATCGACGCCGCCGGCGGCCGCAAGAGGCCACGAGCGTCCACGGGCGGCCGTAGATTTCTCAAGCGATACTATGTATTACAACAATGTAGATAAAGTTTAAAATCATATGACACTGAAACTGCTCGCCTCGCCTCCGCCATTCCGGTGTGAATCGGCCCTACACCTGTATATTATTCTACTTAACTTATTACAATTTGTTAACAGTCACACTTACAAAATATAATATCAGCTGCAGATAATTTTAAACAATACATTAAAAAAAAATCGAAGTGGACACGTGCTAGGGCCGCGCCAAACCGGAATTTTAGCAGCGGCGAGGCTTTCAGTGTCATATGATTTTAAACTTTATCTTTATTATTGTAATACATAGTATCGCTTGAGAAGTCTACGGCCGCCCGTGGCCGCGATTGGTAAGTGTGACAGTGCACTAGCATGTTACTTGTATAATTATCGAAGCAACTTACTTCTCAGAAGTAATGTCAAATGTGTGCCTTAGGCTCTGGAGATAAGGTTGAATATTTTGTTATGTTCAATTTTGGTGACATTGGTGACCCTGACGTGGTAATGATGATGATGATGATGAATATAATTTGTATATGCTTTCAGTTCTTAAAACAGCGCCTAAACCCCCAAACTTGTATCTATAAGGAATCCGGAGTTCTCTTAGTATCTTCGGAACCATAGTATACCTTGGTGCAAAATGTTGCGTTTTGGTAGCATATACTTAGGATGCTTCTCATAAAACCAAAATCACTATATGTTTCCATATAAATTTCGAGGAGTTCCCTCGATTACTCATGGATCCCATCATCAAGTCACCACTTTTGTGAACATGGTACCAAATTAAAGTGAAACCTAATACAACAAAACAAAAATTTCGAAAATCGGTTCACAAACGGCGGAGTAGTCGTTGAACATACAAAAAAAAAAATCCACAGCTGAACATATAACCTCCTCGTTTTTTGGAAGTCGGTTAAAAAAAGTACGGTAGTAGGCGCGATAAAGCAATTTTGGCGCAACGGAGTTGCGGGCGTCATCTAGTTGAAAAAAATACTTGAGAGGTGTCAAGGGACACCCGAATGGAACGAAGTTATTTCTTATGTTCAAAAAACTTGTCTACAATATACACTCAAAAAATTATTTAAAAAAACGCCATCCTAGTTGACGCACAGGTACTATCACAGGTAATAAAAATGTGTCAAGGTCAAAATATTTCGTTCTGTCTAGCCTTTTTTACGCAGAACGCGCGATAAGGAACTTCGTTCCAATATTTACATATTATATAATATATACGAAGCGTATTTTCAAAGATTCACTATCTTTGTCAGTCGTTTAAAGTTTCTAATGTGTCAGACAAGCTAGAATTTTGTTGTATAAATATTTTATACAACAAATATGACTTTGGGGGAGGCCTTTGCCCAGCAGTGGGACAGCATAGGCTCTTAAAAAAAATATTTTCAGTAAGGGGGTTAAATACAGTAAAACCCGTTTAAGACGATTTCACAGGGACTCAACCAAAAACGCGTCTTAGGCGGGAAAGCGTATTATGCGGGATATAGGAAAAACTAACCTACTACATACGTATTGTATTAATATTTATTATGTTTTTTCGGATGTAGGTGTTCCTATCAATAAAGATAATTATGCGTCTACATTTAATCTGGAAGTGATCATCTAGATTCTAGAGCTTTTAACCAATAGATGAAACGAATGCCGATCGTCATAGCTCGAGATTGTGCTTCATGATAATAATATGTTACAGGAAGCAATTTTACGTTTTTGGAACAACGTGAATTTTTCGCCTTACCAATCATCAGCAAGCGTAACTTTTCCGACCCATCAGAATTGGCACAGACCAGGACAGTCAGTCTCTTTTTATTTGGTTTGCTACCATGACAAGTCTCTCCCTTGAAACCAGGATTTTTCTGGCATCAATTCGGGAAGTGTTGCCACTTGCCACTTGCCATCCACGTATCAACATCTCAATTCGGCCACTGATTTGACGGTACACAATGCCATGCCGAGGCGATGGGTAAGAGGTAATAATTATTGTGTTGGCCGTTAGGACGATCGTATTAAGCGTTAAAGAATGTATGAGAACATGTCTTAAGTTGCAGGACTCATGAAAAATGGCGTATTATGCGGGAAATAAAAAAAAAAAATAAACAAAAAAAAATTTGTTTTAATTTTTTTTTTGTAAATTTACTACTAAATATTTAAACACTAAAAAATAGAGTAAAACACTAAAAAAATATAAATAAATAGTAAATTTACTACAAAATATTTAAATACTAAAAGATATTTTTTAGAGTTTAAATATTTTGTAGTAAATTTACTATTTATTTATATATTTTTTTGTGTTTTACTCTATTTTTTAGTGTTTAAATATTTAGTAGTAAATTTACTAAAAAAAAATTTAAAACAAAAAAATAATTTTTGTTTAAATATTTTGAAGTAAATTTTTGTGTAGGTACCTAGGTAATTACTATCTTAAACTGAAAAATAACTCAAACGTGTTAAATATTGTCGTATGAGAAAATGATTTTGGAATTATGTTTGTATGAGAAATTCCAAGGGTACCCGGCCTCTTAAGCGTGATCGTCTTAAACGGGTTCTACTGTATCTGAAACCATAGGGCCCAAAATGCCGTAGCTTCGTGCTACGAATTTTCGTAGCAGATAATTCGTAGCACGACTACACTCACGGCCGCCCTCAGAGAATGTTAGTCCATGGAAATCGTACAATAAAAGGGGTCTTCACTTGCATCAAATGGGGTAGTTCTGATTTTTTTATATGTTGTATGTGATGAGGTGGTAATGTCAAATACAATTTTTCCACCTCGGAATCCTTCCGGAACATTGTAAAATTTATGAAAAACCATTAAATTTTTGATCAGTTTTCAGTTTTTGCCATTTTTTACCACCAAGGACCTGTTTAATGGTAGAAGTTATCAGAAATTACTTTAAAGAAGACGAAATTTTCAACAAAATGAGAATAGTTAGGTCTCGATAAACTGAATAGTTTCAGAGGTACAGCTGTTCAAATGTTTGTAAATTTTCCAAAAAAACATTTATTTTTCGAGTTTTTACAAGTTCTCGTCAATGTGGTCAATTATTGATCTATTTGACGGCATAAATTAATATACGTTATTAAAGAAGACAAATTTTTTAACAAAACGAGACCACTTTGGTCTATTAAAATGTGGTAGTTCCCTAGCTAACAGCTGTTCAAAGTTGCTGAGGTGAGTAAACAAAATGAAATAATATGACTTACTAGGCTTCGCTCACGTAAATTAGATATTTCACAGACAAATTAGTCCACAAAAAATATCCTATGAACCTTTACGTGCTCTACTTCTTATCTGTGCCAAATAACAGAAAAATTGCTCCAGTGGTTCGTGTAGTTCGTGAGATAAGCCCTTTCAAATAATTTCCCCCGTTTTTTACACATTTTCCTCTATTTCTTCGCTTTTATTAGTTGTAGCGTAATACAATTTAGCCTATAGCCTTTCTCGATAAATGAACTATTTAAAACTGAAAGAATTTTTTAAATCGGACCAGTAGTTCCTGAGATTATCACGTTCAAATAAGCCCTTTCAAATAATTTAACCCGTTTTTTCAACATTTTCCTCTATTTCTTCGTTTTTATTAGTCTTAGCGTAATAAAATATAACTTATAGCCTTTATCGATAAATGGACTATCTAACACTGAAAGAATTTTTCAAACTGGACCTGAGATTAGCGCGTTCAAATAAGCCCTTTCAAATAATTTCCTCCCGTTTTTTCCACATTTTCCACTATTTCTTCGCTCCTATTAGTCGTAGCATAGTAAAATATAGCCTATAGCCTTTCTCGATAAATGAACTATCTAACACTGAAATAATTTTTCAAATCGGACTAGTAGTTCCTGAGATTAGCGCGAAAAAGAAGCGCTTAAATTATTTGAAAGGGCTTTTTGAACGCGCTAATCTCAGGAACTACTGGTCCAATTTGAAAAAAATTTTTAGTGTTAGATAGCCCATTTATCGAGAAAGGCTATAGGCTATATTTTATTACGCTAAGACTAATAGAAACGAAGAAATAGAGGAAAATGTTGAAAAAACCGGTTAAATTATTTCAAAGGGCTTATTTGAACGCGCTAATCTCAGGAACTACTTGGTCCGATTTGAAAAATTATTTCAGTGTTAGATAGTTCATTTATAGAGAAAGGCTATAGGCTATATTTTATCACGCTACGACTAATAAAAGCGAAGAAATAGAGTAAAAGTGGAAAAAACGTGGGAAATTATTTGAAAGGGCTTATCTCACGAACTACTGGAGCAATTTTTCTGTTATTTGGCACAGATAAGAAATAGAGCACATTTCATGGGCGTGCATACTATGAAGGCATAAAAGCAGTGCTTACCTAATGACTTACTTACTTGCTATACACATATTTTAATTTGACTTTCGTACGTTTTAGATGACTTTAATTATTATTAATAGTAAAAATATGAATACACATTAACGCCTACATTTATAAAATAGCACCAATTGATTTGCAAAACTACTTAAACATAAGTCGGTAAGTGGTAACTAGGCGCGCCGCGCGAAGGTACGCACCAATATTGTACTACATATCTGTGGTTACAGGCACTCGATGTCTCGCAGACCCCGCCTATATGTGTGAGTTAAGATTTTCATATTCGTACACTGTTCGCAAACGTGTGTGCGTGTGCTATTTACTAGGCCAGGTCCTGCGGCATGATATCCGAGCTTAGCTGAGCGCCGGCGTAATGGCGCGTTCGGAAATAATCGAATATGTTCGTTGCCTATAATCCGAGTAAAAATAATAGACGGAAATCTAATTAATCACATATGCACATAGTGCATTTTTGTTTAGTACGGTTTATATTTGCTTACATTACAGAAATGTTTTGTATTTTGGGAGGCCATTTTTTCATGTGATGAGCACTGTAACATATTATTTTTGTTTGCGCCAGTATATTTATAGTTTTCTTAGAAGATTTTTATTATTTTAACATTTAAAAGTTTGTACATTTAACAGTTTATTAGATATTAGTTATTACTGAGTTTCTAATTTCTATATTAAGTGCGTTTTTTGATTTCTTAAAAATGTTATTTGACTGTGAGGTTTGTGTTGAAAATGTGTGTTTATTAAAAATTAAAAATAACAAGTTTCACAATTGTCATTCAGTGAAAAGATTCTAATTGTGATTTGTGTCGAAAGGTAGGTACGTGTACCTGAGTTACAACAATTAAACCAGCAACAAAAATGAAATGTAAGTAACTCGAAAGTTTCATGTTATTCGTATTCATGTACTAATTTATTTTATCATTTTATAATATTATATACTTTATTTAAATGCGAAAGTATCTCTGTCTGTCTTGTCTCGCTTTCACGCCAAAACTAATGAACCGATTGTAATAAAATTTTGTACACAGTTAGTCTAGAGCCTGAGAAAGGACATAGGCTACATTTTTATAAGACAAAAATATATTATGTATCTAATTTCCATAGAAATATCGATGAAAATAAATTCACATTGCATTTCTAATATATAACAATAGATGGCGTTTTTATTTATTTTAGCTTAGCACACATGTGAACGCAAATGAACTTTCATTGTAGTTCCAACACGTGACAACAGATGGCGTTTTTTTGTTTCTTCATAACAGAACGTACTTATATATTATAATAGTTTAGAAAACATAGTTTTTAATTTATATCCACACTAATATTACAATTTATGCGAAAATATCTCTTTTCGTCCGTTTGTCTGTCTGTTTTGCTTTCACGCCAAAACTACTAAACCGATACCGCTGCTTACCCCATGTCAAAAACCTGTGCACGCCTGTGGCACATTTACGTGCTCTATTTCTTATCTAACCTTTAGGTTCATAGGCTATTTTTTGTGGACTAATTTGTCTGTGAAATATCTAATTTACGCGGGCGAAACCCAGTAAGTCATATTATTTCATTTTGTTTACTCACCTCAGCAACTTTGAACAGCTGTAGCTAGGGAACTATCAGATTTTAATAGACCAAATTAGTCTCGTTTTGTTGAAAAAATTGTCTTCTTTAAAAACATATATTAATTTATGCCGTCAAATAGATCAATAATTGACCACATTGACGAGAACTTGTAAAAACTAGAAAAATTAATGCTTTTTTGGAAAATTAACAAACATTTGAACAGCTGTACCTTTGAAACTATTCAGTTTATCGAGACCTAACTATTCTCATTTTGTTGAAAATTTTGTCTACTTCAAAGTAATTTCTGATAACTTCTGCCATTAAACAGGTCCTCAGTGGTAAAAAATGTCAAAAACTGAAAACTGATCAAAAATTTAATGGTTTCTCATGAATTTCCCAATGTTCCGGAAGGATTTCGAGGTGGAAAAATTATATTTGACATTACCACCTCATTACATACAACATATAAAAAAATCAGAACTACCCCATTTGATGCAAACCAAAATGTACCAATTCCATGTACTATGATGATTAAACTTCAATTTAATGAAGAGTTTGACATAATTATAATGTATGGGGCTTATGTCAAAATCTTTTAGTATTTGTTTCTGAGTGGGAAAAGGAAGAAGCATTAAAATATACAAGTTACTCATGTATTATACTAAAAGTTTAACCAAAAAAATTAAAGATTAAATTTTATTTATATATTATATAACTAGACGTTCCGCGCGGCTTTGCCCGCGTAAATAAGATATTTCACAGACAAATTAGTCCACAAAAAATAGCCTATGATCTTTTATGTGGTCTATTTCTTATCTGTGCTAAATAACAGAAAAATTGCTCCAGTAGTTCGTGAGATAAGCCCTTTCAAATAATTTCCCCCGTTTTTTCCACATTTTCCTTTATTTCTTCGCTCCTATTAGTTGTAGCATGATAAAATATAGCTTATAGCCTTTCTCGATAAATGGACCATCTAACACTGAAAGAATTTTTCAAATCAGACCAGTAGTTCCTGAGATTAGCGCGTTCAAATAAGCCCTTTCAAATAATTTTCACCAGTTTTTTCCAAATTTTCCTCTATTTCTTCGCCCCTATTAGTTTTAGCTTGATAAAATATAGCCTATATCCTTCCTCAATAAATGGGCTATCTAACACTGTAAGAATTTTTCAAATCGGACCAGTAGTTCCTAGATTAGCGCGTTCAAATAAGCTCTTTCAAATATATTTCCTCCCGTTTTTTCCACATTTTCCTCTATTTCTTCGCTCCTATTAGTCTTAGCGTGATAAAATATAGCCTATAGCCTTCCTCGATAAATGAGATATCTAACACTGAAATAATTTTTTAAATCGGACCAGTAGTTCCTGAGATTAGCGCGTTCAAACGAACAAACAAACAAACTAACTAACAAACTCTTCCGCTTTATAATATTATTAGTAATTAGTATAATTAGTTCATTAGTATTAGTATAGGTAGTAAAAGAGTAAAAGGTGGTTATTCACCTTTTTGCTTTTTTCTAAGCTTATCCCAGTTTTGGGGTCTATGAATAAGAATGACTTGCCATGTCACGTCTCACAACTCATCCACGTCCCACATCCACATCCAGGGTGCTTAGTCAAATTGCATTCGCAGATTCGATAGAGAAGTCAGATGTCAAATATGCGTGGGATTTAACTTAACGCATCGCTAAGTATCATGGCCCTGCTGTGCGTCATTTTGACATCTAATTTCGTTTTCAAAAGTGGTGAATACCTACACTTTGACTAATGTTTACACGTATTAAGTTGATAAGTAGTTAACTAAATTTTAACTTAATTTTAAGTTATTTATTGCATGTAAACACAAAATTTAGTAGCAAGCTGTAGTAAGTTAAAATTTAGTTAAGTACTAAACAAGGAAATTAGAAAGAATCATGGCCAAATTTGTATAGGAGCTGGACTCGACTTTTATTTTTGATGTCCCAAAATAAACTATAGTTAGATTTGGTTGTTCTTATGCTCTAAACATAATGGGCATTGTCCAAAAAAAAAACACATGTACTTTTTATATTTTTTTTCGTTAAAATAGGGTATTTTAAGAATATAAAGTAAATAATTTTGAAATTCATTGGCTAGTTTTTTCTCAATAAATTTTTAAAGTTTCGCTCTGACGTCATCATCGGCGGCCAATTGACCTCTGCAGTATGTTTTTTTCTTTTCAATCTTATTTATAATGGCTGGTTCGTCAAATGCAAGTTCTCATTATGTGAAAGCTGATACGAGAAGCTTACCAAAACTTCGAAACGTAATGTTGGTCGAATTTATTGCTAATTTAACGCCATTGAAGGTCAAACTAAGGTTAAACTTATTTGTTCAAAAATATAAGTAACTAATGGGTATTTTTTTCGTTTATATACAGAAAAACGATCACTGACCTTATTCCTCGAAATGTTTTTGTAATGAGCAAAATTAAAAAAAAATGGACAATCCCCATTCCGTTTGAGATTTATGTCTAAGTAGCCACGATTTTTTATAATAATTAATAACGTTTACAATTATTTTGAGGTTAGACTTAAGAACTACCTTTTTCCCGACTGCGGTGTAGCCTACAAGTGTTTTTCGGCGATCTCGTTTCTAATTATTTCAATTTTTCCTAGAGTATTACCCAAAAAATAGAACGAATGCGAATGATCGCCGGCTGTCAGAACATAACCAAACTAAAATATATTGATCTTTTTTTGGTGGCTATTTAAAGACACATTTCTAATGATTTTCGATGCCTTAAAATATAAGGGATTTTTTGCTACTAATGGCATATCGGGACGCCACCGCCCTGGTACGATTTGGCCATTGTTCTTTGACTATTTTCTATTATATTGGCAGGCGGGGCTTGTCATTTGACACATTTTGGGCAGGCACTTCAAATTAGGTTAAAATTTAGTTGACTACTTATCAACTTAATACGTGTAAACCAGCCATTAGGGGCCTGTCGTGTTTAGGATACGACGCCAGTCGCCACGAGATCGCGTCCGATATAGACATCGTCTGTTATCTTTTCACGACAAAATGTCATTGAAACCCCATTATTATGATAGGACCTTTCGTCGAACCTTTTCTCGTATGGCGTATAAAGAATATTGTTTGTCACAACAAAGCATCAGATCGAGATAGGGCTTCGCGACCTCCATTGTTTGGAAAACAAAGAAACTTTTACAGCTTTTGTATGGTCACAAAGAGATGTTTTTGTTACGGCAACCATATACTGCTACCACTATGGTGAAAGGCTAAACAATGATTAAAAATGAAAAAGAAATAACGAACGATTTCATTGGTAAATCGGTAACCAACTGCGAAAACTCCTTTTAAGATCTCAGGAAGCCTGAGGGACAAACTAAAGGGTACTTGGTCCAAACTGACGACCTCTGTGGCTTAGTGGTGAGCGCGTTGGTAGCTCAAGCCGGGGGTCGCGGGTTCGAATCCCGCACGACGGAACAAAAAGTTTTCAATGTTCCCAGTGTATTAAATATGTGTATGATATAATAAAAATCTTAAATATATGTATAGTATAAAAGTATTAAATATATTTTCGTTGTCTGGTACCTGTGACACAAGTCCTTTAGGTAGTTAGCACAGGGCCAGACTGACGTGGTGTTAAGCGTCCATAGATATTTAAAAAAAAAACTCCAACTGCATTTTCTTACGATAGGCCCACCACACATTCCCACCACTGTATCTCCTGTGTCGCCAGGATCGACAGCGGTATCCAACCACGAAAACCCTTTGATATGATCTCAGGGAGCCCGAGGGTCAGGCTTTGCTTTGCATTTTCTTGCGATAGCGTAGTTTGATATAATTTTTTTTATAGAATTTGACATAAAACATCGCTAAATGTCATGACACGACACGATCCACAACACGATCCCATTCCCATTCCTCATCCCATTTTTGACATTTAACTTTGATGGTCGCTTTTTGCCAACATATTTTTGCCAACATCACACTTAATAAAATAAATCTTATTTCTTGGGCATGCTAGAAGTATAGGCTTCATTTTATCCCATAAAACAGCGTTCCAGTGGGTACAGTACAAACTAGAACTTACCCGCAGCAGAGGAAAAAAGCAATTTATTCCTTAAAATATACATACAGAAGTAATTTCTTTAAAAACATTTTAATATCGCGTGGGTAGGAAATAATTGAAACCTCGAAAGATACGAGAATCGATTGACCCGGAAATAGCAAGGTTGTTCCGGGTCAGATAATAAAATTAACGAATCACAAAATATGAAAATACATAAAAATAACCAATTTAACTGGTCGAAATTCAAAATGGAACGTACTATAGCGGCTACATAGGCACTGGCCCATTTTTAAATTTGTGTGCTAAATAGGCACTTGCTAAAAGTTAATTTTCATTTTAAGCATCATTAGGTACATACTCTAATGTCCAATAGCTATGTCCACATTATGCAATTTCATCTTCAATTTTCGTCATCTTCTTTTTATTCAACTTTCGTTTGGCATATTCAATAATTGAATGCGTCAAAATCCACCCGCGTTGAAAGAAAAGTGTCATAGCAAGCGCTACGATTTCAACGCGCGTCACGGGCATGCCTCACGTTCTGCGCTATAACTGTTGACTGCGCTATAAAGCATTCCCTTGATGAACAAAAAAAAGGCACAGTGTGGACAAAGCTAATAGCTATGTCCACAATAGGCGCTTTCGTCTTCAATTTTCTTCATCTTCTTTCATTCAACTTTCATTTTGGCGCATTCAATAATTGAATGCGTCAACGAACGCAACGCCAACATTGTCATTTTTGAAGTTTTGGACACGGTCAGAGGGCATGCGTCGCGGGCATGCCTCACGTTCGCTGTTGACTGCGCTATAACGCATGCCCTTGACGAACAGAAAAAGGCACAGTGTGGACAAAGCTATTGACTGATAAAATATTATAGTAAGTATGAGCCCAACACAACTTTACGATCACATTGTTACGTAGGAGAGCCATGCTTCGGCACGAATGGGCCGGCTCGACCGGAGAAATACCACGTACTCACAGAAGACCGACGTGAAACAGCGCTTGCGCCGTGTTTCGCCGAGTGAGTGAGTTTACCGGAGGCCCAATCCCCTACCCTATTCCCTTCCCTACCCTCCCATATTTCCTTCCCTTCCCATCCCTACCCTCCCCTATACCCTATTCCCTCTTAAAAGGCCGGCAACGCACCTGCAGCTCTTCTGATGCTGCGAGTGTCCATGGGCGACGGAAGTTGCTTTCCATCAGGTGACCCGTTTGCTCGTTTGCCCCCTTATTCATAAAAAAAAAAACTACAGGAAAAGCTAATTGGTGCATTGCTATGTATTTTTCCTATTTATGCGTTTTGTTGCGATATCGCATCGCAAGCGCCATGACATTTAGCGATGCCTACGTCAAATCCTATACATTCACTATCGAAACTGGCGAATGAATTTTGACTAAGCACTTAGACGACCTCTGTGGCTCAATCGGTTGAGTGTGTGGCAGATCAAGCCGGGGGTCGCGGGTTCGAATCTCGTCGACGGAACAAAAAGTTTTCAATGTTCTCGGGTCTGGATGTGTATTAAATATAAAATAATTATTTAAATGTGTATGATATAATAATAAAATAAAAATCTTAAATATTATGTATAGTATAAAAGTAATAAATATATTTCCGTTGTCTGGTACCTGTAACACAAGTCCTTCAGGTACTTAGCACGGGGCCAGACTGACGTGGTGTGAAGCGTCCATAGAATAGCTGATATAGCTGATAGCTAATACGTTGCATTTCCGAATTACAGTAGGACCTCGTTAATCCGGAGAGGCAAAAACACGACCCTTATCGAGGCGTCCGGATTATAGTATGCAAAACACATGTTTAACCTTAGTTTCTTTAATCAATTTTTTTATATCAATGTCGAATATTTACGTGGCGGCAGGCCTGTCCCACTCGCGCGAATAGGCATCGAACTGTAAGTACCACCCGCGGGTGGCAAATCAGTAGGGACTCACAAGCGAGCGGTGACGCACGCGCACGAGTTGTTCGTTGCATACCTGCGTATTGCGTAACTTATTCGATCGCTATCACAGAATTGATATTAATCTCACAATGGACAATAAAAAGAAAAGGGCAAAGAAATATTGCGCAGTGTTTAACTGTCTTAACACGGATTGTAAACCAAATTTAACTTTCTTTACTATTCGAAACCTCATTTGTTTACAAAAATAACTAAGTTATACAAACACTTTAAGTAGGTAATATAAGACCGGTTTCAATAATTAAGATACGGTACCTATCGAATCTAAGTACGCGTAACTAGTTACACGCGAATTTATGATAATTAAATCTACATAGTACTAAGACATAATATCTTAGATTAATTCGAGTTAAATTAAATGTAGTTAATTAAATATAAAGATTATAATACTATTTTTAAAAAGAGACAACCCTGATTTCTTCAGAAAAGGTACGAGTTATGCGATAGAAAGAGAGCGGAGATGTAGGCAAATATAACTGTAGGCACCTAGCACTGCGCGGTCGGAATTTGAACTTTATAGTATCGTAGCATGAGTCGTTAATTCTTTAAACGGGTTTCGCTAATGGGAATTCTGTTGGTACAACTAATATATATTCTGTGGTGGCGGTGCCATGATCTTAGCGAACGCGCTAATTTGACACTATACTACGTAACACGAAAGGCGATAAACAAAAGAAAAGACTGACGACGCATTGGCTCATGTCAGCCCGCATACTACACTCGCCGCCTGCCGCCCTTCCCCGCTAGTCCCATTGGCCGGCCGGATTACAGCGATCACCGAACAAGCGGGAGCTGAGTCCGGATTACCGAGGCCCTACTGTAATATGCGTATAGTCGTACCATGTTCACAGCGTCGATGTACGCGCCCTTATCCAGGAGCAGTTCCACGACGGGTGTGTGTCCGGCCTTAGCGGCTAACGCCAGGGGGGAATCCCCGCACGCGTCCGTCACTTGTACGGCGGCGCCGAGGGAGATGACGTACTCGGCAACGTCGCGAGCGCCGCGTGCGCACGCGCATTGCAGGAGGTCGTTTTGTTTCTGGTGAAGAAGGAAAATAAGCGCTGATTAGTGTAGTCAGTTGTGTGCGCCGAATATTCTAGATTTTATTATGGTAACAATGAATGAATGCATTTGGACATGTTTATGTCGCAGTCATCTGGTTCAATCTGCGATTCGATTGAATGACTAGCGCATTCATTGAATGACACCATTCAATTGAATGACTCGGCCGAACGTCGATTGAACGATCGTCCCTCAACGTTCAACTAGTTAGCGATTTGTACAATAGCGTTTTGAAGATAGCGGACATGAAATCAGTCAGGTAATTGAACGTATTTCATTTTCTTCCTACTGCGGCGCTACTAGTCACTAAAACAAATATGGCGTCAAACAGCTCGCACAGCTGATAGCACTGTGTTGATATTAATTTATCGATTACATTTACATTAATGTGCTTTCTTTGTAATAAATTATAAAATATTATCAAAAATTGGATTTACCTATAACTACCCCGTCAACGGCTACTTGAAAAAAAATATAGCATCCCATTTAACGACTACGCTATATGACTTTTAGTCAAGACGTTAAACGTTACAGTCAACGTCTTGACGAGTTGTCCTTTAGTCATTCAATTGAATAGTGTCATTCAATGAATGCGCTAGGCATTCGATCGAATCGCAGATTAAACCAGATGACTGCGACATTTACATTGATACAGAGCTGAAATTCACCGATCCTTGCTCTTTGACAAGGCTTCAGAAGAGGTTACTAGCCTATATTATTAAAAAGAAAAACTTTATGAAAGAAAGAAATTTAGTACTTAATTAATACAAGTCAACGTGACTGACAAACTTTTCAATATTAGTAAAAGCATTTAGAAGTCCTCTGGTGCCAAAAAGGACATTAGAATTTCAAATTGTGTTACAATTGACTGAGCGTGTAATGTGGCGGTACCATTTCATCACGACCTTTGCGACTCCTATTAATATGCTGCGAGAGTATGCCGATGCTTTTGGCAGTAAATATCGACAGCTCTCAATAGGCAGAGCGCTGTACCAGGGTCTTGAGCCAAATCGCTATCGACAGTACGACAACGAAGTTTGAAAATCAAAATGTTTTTAAATTTTTGAATCGCAATGCTGAATGCTGATACTATATTGCAACATTAATGCAGCCGCCACTCACACACTCCAAACAAACAAGATTGTATTAATATTGAAAATGCTAAACCAACGATGTCGATATTTCCATTTCATTTTACTGGATCGAACAGTTATTGAACCTGCATTGATTTTGCGTTTGAAATAGGGGATACAAATTACAATCGCTTGTCGCAGTCATCAGGTTGATCTAATTTAATGACTAAAGGCGTCTTAACTAAAGGCCAACTCGTCAACTGTAAATATTTAAATGGTTTCATTCAATGAATTCGCTAGTCATTCAATCAAAAGTGCAAACTCAACCAAATGACTGTGGTCTGTGATAAGTAGTAAGCGAATTTTATCTACCTCACTTTTATTAAAATGCTACGTCTTCTATGTACTATCAGAGAAGTTGGTTCATAGGCCTTTGCGACTCCTATTGTGGCGGACGGTGGACCTACGTAGTTTGGTAGTTTTATGTCAAACCCAGCCGCCCACGACTAATATGAATTTGACATAACTCGACCAAATGACGTAGAAATGATACCAGAAACATATAACACGCCAGTAGCTCTACCATGAGTTGCTATCGAAAAAGTATACGATTTTACCGTACTCGATAGCGAGCAAACATGCGTCGAATAGTTTTCAATAAAAACCGTACCATGAGTCATACAGACTCGCTAGCGACAACTCGATTGTTTATGTAGTTCTCGTGTGTTTATAATAGTATAAAATCATAATGTAGCTAACTTCACAACTGAATTTGCTCTCTCTTTCTAGCTCGAGTATAAGGCAGAGACGGCATATGGCCTTAAAACCCCACCAATTTGAAAGAGCGACTGACTTGTTATTTGTAAATGTAAGAAACAAATATGTTCGTTAACTTGTACGCATTATAGCAGGCATAGTGAATGTAAATAAAGACGTGTAACTTGATGAATAACAACACTCGTTGCTTTTTAGGAAAAATGATGACCTTGATGAAGACATAAGACCTAAATATTGTATTATTTTTTATTAAGAATTGTGTCTACAAAATATATAAGTTCATAAATAATATCCATACTAATATTATAAATGCGAAAGTGTGTCTGTCTGTATCTTTGTTACCTCTTTATGCCTAAGCCACTGAATTGATTTTGCTGAAATTTGGTTTGGACATACGTCGCTGGAAAGGTACGTACGGTTCCCGCGCAATAAACGAAGTAGAAATAGTATATACGGTCTAAGTACTAACTTACCTTCGTTTGAAGGGAAACTCTTTGTGAAGATTTCAAATCCATGTGAGCTCTTAGGACACCACACAAATGCTCGAAAACCACTTTATTTACCCTATATCCCTTAATACAATTATTAGTATCACTTTTAAAATCTTCAAGTGGATGACCGAAGTCCGAAACACTTTCGTACACGTACACTGGCTTGAAAACTTCCTTAACACGTCGTTCGTCTCCTCGTGCAGCCAACGCTAACATTAATATTCCTAATTCCACACTAAATATGCTTTACCGGACATATTAATGCACCGTATTAAACGCAAATTAATAAATATTGTTTTGCGTGAAACTCTTTCACCCTTCAATTAGCTAGTGAGTTACTTTACTACTGTAGTAACGGTATTTTACGATACCCTGTCAAATTGTTTACTCATGGTACCGATTGTGTATCATAAACAGCTAAAAACTATTGTCGCTAGCGAGTTCTTATTCGATACGTATTTATTGTAAACTCATGGTAGCTATTTTAGTTCCACAAGTGACCGCTAGAGGCGCTGTACAATTTTCCATACTAAAAATTTACGTTAGTCGATATCGAGTATCGATAAATACTATAGCTTTAAACTCATGGTAGAGCTACAGTACCTTGTTGATGGCGTTGAGGCAGGCGCCCGCATCGACCAGGGTTCGTACAGCAGGGAGGTGGCCGTGCCAGGCCGCCATGAGGAGTGGTCTCATACCGAACTGTAAAGAATTATAAAGATATTTTGTAAGATGGTGTTTTTGTGTGCAAAGTGTGTGCTATCATAATATTATACTAACACACTAACGCCAGTCTAAGTCTAATTGACAATTGTTGGGTAATTATGATTTTCTCGCGTGCAAATGCACGAAAGACTTTCGTGCATTTAAAAACTTCGCGAAATAAACTTGTTAATTTTTATCTTTCTGCTTGTTGTATTTCGCTTAGGGCTGGCTTACACGTATTAAGTAGATAAGTAGTAACTAAATTTTAACTTAATTTGAAGTGCCTGCCGGAAATGTGTCAAGTGACAAGCCCCGCCTGCCAAACTTACAGAAAATAGTCAAAATTCTAATTTCCTTGTACTTACTTAACTAAATTTTAACTTACTACTTGCTACTAAATTTTGTGTTTACATGCAATAAATAACTTAAAATTAAGTTAAAAATTAGTTAACAACGTGTAAACCAGCCATTATGGCTTGGTTTACACGAATTAAGTAGATAAGTAGTTAACTAAATTTTAACTAAATTTTAAATTATTAATTGCATATAAACACAAAAGTAGCAAGTAGCAAGTTAAAATTTAGTTAAGTACTAAACAAGATAATTAGAATTTTGACTATTTACTATTATGTTGGCAGGCGGGGATTGTCACTTGACACATTTCCGGCAGGCACTTCAAATTAAGTTGAAATTTAGTTACTACTTATCAACTTAATACGTGTAATTGTAAGCCAGCCATTAATGATGCCCGGTTTCAGAGGTGACAGGAGTTTATCTTTTCAACAGCGTTGTTTATTATACTGCATTTACACATTTGCGTTCGCCATTCGCCTCGTCATCGACGAAACATTCGACGAAACATTCGTATGCGAATGCTGTCGCGAACTACCGTTCACACATTCGTGGGGTGATTCATTTTGACATTCGCATACGAACATGGAGGACGTGTTCTGAATAATATGATAGCGATGTTGAATGAAATATATATATATATATATATATTTCATTCAACATCGCTCGCACACACACATCGCATCAAGTTGAATGAAATATATAAATATATATATATATATATATATATATATATATATATATATATATATATATATATATATATATATATATATATATATATATATATATATATATATATATATATATATATATATATATATATATATATATATATATATATATATTTATATTTATATATATATATATATATATATATATATAAAATATCGCGATTATTATATATATATAATAATCGCGATATTTTATTGGGTTCCAAATGAGCTCTTCCTTTTTGTAAAATTCTAGGAATTCTAAAATTCGCCCTTCACTCCACTCCATTTTTATTACATAATAATAATAATACTAAATACTTATAATTAATTCATCAGCCACATCCGGCCGCGATAACAATGGAAAAGTTATTGTGTCTCGTTTTGCCACGATCTATAGGTTAATCTGTATTGAAAACCAAACTACGCGCTCATAAATACTAAGAAACTAATAAATTATATTTTAATATTATACTGTAACAACAAAATATAATCTTTTTGTATAAGTATGTATATTAAGTTATTTATGTTATATCTTAAATTGTGACTTAAGTTTACACAATGGTACAGTCGTTTCTTTTCTTACTAAAGCCACATACGTACTATGTGGCATTAGTAAGAAAAGAAACGACTGTAATAACTAATAACTAATAGCATTGTACTTACATTATTATAATAATAACATGATAAGAATACCGGAAATAAAATAGGGTGTAAGTGCCAAAATTTTTGTTGTTTTTGGTTATTTACTTATGTAATATCACGTCACTAGTCTTTGTGTGTCTAAAACTTTAAATGTCCAAAGTGCCAATTTACCAAAACAAACATTAGAACTTAGATATCTATTTAAAACATAATGCATGGCACTTAGAGCCTTATTTAAGTTAGTTAGTTAGTTAGTTAGTTATCGCAGTATAAGTATTTCCCTCAAAAAAATAAACAAAATTTATTCCGAAGATGAGCTACTATTTTGATCAACAATTCCTCCACATTTTGTTTTTGGCACTTACACCCTATTTTATTTCCGGTATTCATAACATTATAATACACTGTACTAAAAATAGGCTAATTTTCAGTACAGTGTACTTAAGTCAAATATGTATGTTCAGCTGTGTACACGTCCTGTAGGGTCGGACGCTAGCTGTCAACTGAATGCAGGCGAATGTGTATTGTGTAAACAGTAAGTTCGTACTTCGTATTCGCTATTCGTGCGGCGTGCCCTTTGATTCGCGTCCGAAAAACCGCTCCCAACGCGGCCACGAATCGCGAGGCGAAGTGCGAGGCGAATAGCGAGCGCCTGTTTACATGTCATTCGTATTCGTTATTCGCCTCGTCATTCGCCTCGCTATTCGTGCGAATGTGTAAATGCGGTATAAGTAAAAGTTTTGACATTAAAGACAATCAAAAGTGCTAGTGAGATAAATTCTAGTCAAAACACCTCAGAGACCTTAAGTAAGGTAACGGAAGGTATCTGAACATTCCCATCACTCTCAAGAGTGTCAGCGCTATAGTAAATTCAGCCAGGATTCTGGTCTTTTGCGTGTATTTATTTTCTACCTTGTCAGCAGCCTCTATGTCGCAGTGAGCGTCCAGCAACAGCCGTATGATCTCCACGTTACCGCGACTCGCTGCCCAGTGGATCGGCGCGCGACCGTACTGTGAAACATAATGTTAGGGTTAGTTCACATCGCAACGTGACGAGGCGATGCGACGCAATCTGAACTTTATATTTTTCACAGGAAGATACACATTGAATTAAAAGCGTGACAAGTTGTAGCCATGGACGTATAAAAAAGGCGGACGGAGTCCCACTATACACAAAACTGTGTCGTTCAGAGTCGGCCAGCTGGCTGTATGTACACGGTCCGCACGCACACATTCTTGCGCTAGTCCATACCATTTGACAGGCGTCAGAATGTGTGCGTGGCCGACTCCGAACAAAAGTGAAGACACAGTTTTGTATATAACAAGACTCCGTCCGCCTTTTTTTCTACGTTCATGGCTGTAGCCATATGTATCACCATAAATTATATTTTTATATATTACTAGCTGTCCCGGCAAACGTTGCTTTGCCATATAAAGTATTTCACCCATATTATTTTATTGAAGTGACTAAATAAGTATGTCGCCATGGCAACGTCGATCGCTATCTCGTCGCACAAACAATGGTCGCCGTCAGTCTCAGATTGTAATAATTTACTATTATTTATTCAACAAATGCACTTATCAATGTATAAAGTACCCAGTAGCCGATTCTCAGACCTACTGAATATGCATATAAAATTTGGTAAAAATCAGTAAAGCCGTTTCGGAGGAGTTCGCGGACTAACATTGTGACACGAGAATTTTATATATAAGATGTGTATTTACACTTAAATTTATTTATCTGTATATCCTTCTGTCTGTCAGTCTTTCTTAACGCTACCACTGAACCGATTTTAATAAAAATCAGTTTGGAGGTTTATGGCATAAATTAATTTCCTCACAACAAATTGCGGACAGTACCCAGTTAACCAATAAGCATCTGAAAACTTTACAAAAGCAATTTGCTGTGGCACACGTCCGAATGTCGAATTTAAACTTCCCCGAACGGAGTAAAGTTTCCTTCGTTTTCAATTCAACTTTCTACCCGGTAAACAAACGGAAATTCTGATTTTATATGTGAAGTTTAAGGAAACATACCTATAAGAACTTTTAAGGAAAAAGCAGCAAGGTACTGTTTGGGGAAAGGGGTTTGTTTTTTATATAAAATTGATGTGGGGACAAAAATGCTTTATTAATGTATTTTACCGTACATTTTTCTGAGATAGAAACTGTACTATGTACAGGACATACACATCCAGATACTCAAAGTTTATACCAAAAACCATACCCATTAAAATCGATATTATAGTATCGATGTTATACCATATAAAACAGTGTTACCGTTTTACATTTTCGTACCTATAAAATTAGTATGAATAGTATAAAGATAATATTATAATTTGACATATAGTTATTGAACGAAATGCTCAGCTCAACAGCTAACTAATTTATTTATTTATTTATTTATTTATTCGGTATAGTAACAGACAGCAAAGTAAGTAATATAGCTAACAAAAATATACGAAAAGAAGTAACATTTTACCATGCAATCCAATAAAAACCATACACAACATTCAAAAAAATAAATTCAATAATAATAATAATATCAAATGTCAAGTACTCAATTACACTAAAATATTTAAATAAGTTATTCAACAATAATTATTAGAATTATGATTGTCACGGTCACACATGTTTTTAATACATAGGTAAATATTTATTATTTATTGTGAGTAAGAAGCCTAAATAAAAATATATTGCTGTTCTATATCGGCTCTGTGATATAGTACAGATTACAGTATATATAGTCACCGAAGGAAGGATTGAAAAAGGCAAATCGATTTAAAAATTCACAGAGTATTGGTACCGTTGCCTTGTATTGAATTTTTAATACGCCAGCGAAACTCCAAGGCCTTAATTTCAAGGTGAGCCTGACCCTGAAACGAGACACAAAAGATGCTTTTAAGTGTTATAAGCGTTTTGCCTTTTAATTTTAACAGTTCGTTAAACATTCCACATGATGACGCGCAATTTTGAACTTTAACATACTGTGTTAAGGTGCATTTTAGTTTGATATATCATTTAGAGCATTTAGCCAGTTGTTCCTCTTGAAGAGTGTTGAGTAGGTACTTGACAAACTACTTAGCTGTGTTCTGACTTCTGTACAGATTAAGGCCCTATAGACCCGAAAATTAGCAGGTCGATGTCTGTCAGTACGAATATCGACGTAAAGAACATTAAAATAACATTCATATCAGCGCGCCTTGTACAGTGGCGGTTACGACGCTCGCCGCGTACTTGATAGGGCGAAATAGGAGAAAAAAAACCTTTTTTCTTTGATAATTAAACCAAAATGCAAAATGTAACCACAAATTATTCTTCTTTAAGTTATGAGCTTTTCGTAGATATGATTTTTGAAAGTAAAACTATCATAAGCTTCATGAAAAATAAGAAAAATATCACAAAATATTCGAATTTAGCCTCCTCTTCGGAGTTATTTTTGATCGAGTGAAGTTTTCAATATTATGTTTCGAACCACAAATTGTCAAAGTACATTAAGTAAACAACAATGTGTATTTTTTTTAGCTTTTAAAAGTCACTATTTGTTTGTTTATTACTGATTCAAAGTCATGTAAAATTGGGTCTATAGGGCCTTAACTGAATGTTGTATAAAATTACAGTTCTTAGACATAAAAGTTATAATAGTGGATACATGTGGAGTTTCGTCAAAAATACAGTAGAAAAGTAAATACTTGTTTTGGCACTGTTTTAAACGTAAGAAAATTTGTATATTATGGAGAAAACTCTAATAAATAAAAATAAGTTGGGTTTTCTTTCCTGACGCTATAACTCCAGAACGCACGAACCGATTTCCACGGCTTTGCATTCGTTGGAACGGTCTCGGGCTCCGTGAGGTCTATAGAAAAAAAATCAGAAAAAACTTCGAGAGAAAAGCAGGAAAATAAGGAAATTCATTTTTCACATACAGCGCCATTTATATGGCAAAACAACGTTTGCCGGGACAGCTAGTTGCATATAAAGCTAAATATTATTACTTGACCGATTCTGACATAATATGTTATCAGCACTATAATATGTTATCAGCACTTTCTAAGTGTCATAAATCATTTAAAACAAAACATAGATAACATAGTGTTAAATAATTCGCCAAGGCCCAAGACAGGTGCTAAAGCTAGTAGGAATATATTTTAATACAGCCATCCCATACTATCCAGTGTATTTCTTTTATTACTTTAGAAACTTCAGAACTTTTTCCCATTAAAAGTATACCCATAGAGAGATAAACTTTTACAGAACTTCCAAGTTCCAGGTGAGCAAACATATCTTCAAAGAGCTAACTAGAAATTTTGCACAAGTAGATAAGGAAAGTTCTTTGCAATTTGAAGCCTGGTGCGTTGATGATAATCTTAAAGTTTCTGAGGTAGATGTGTATAATATTATGTCACTCTATTATAATTTAAGATTTTTTTAGGAATAAAATATCTTATAAAACTTATTAATCCTTCGATCGCGAATTCTTGGAAATCTATTGATATTCTATTTTTGTCGCGATCGCCGGTGCTCTTATGGGGCTGGATATGTCCTTCGATCGCGGATTCTTCGAAATCTATTGTTATTCTATTGTTGTCGCGATCACCGGTGCTCGTATGGGGCTTGATTCAAGGGCCCTCTCATCTGTCAGAACTGTCAGATTTGACAGTTCGTTTTTCGAAAATTTTTCAATTTTTAATTAATCTCATTAAACTGATCAAATTATATAAAGAAATTACCATGAAAGCTATATATAATTTTTATATAATTAGAAAATTTAATAAATAAGCTATTAGTCGCGAATTACACAAAGTTTTATGTTTGAAACAAAATACTAAATCGGTGGTCTGCAAAGTAAAAGAAGAACTTTTGAATAGTTAGGGTAAGGCGCCCATTTTGGGCGCTTGACAGATGAGCTATTAAAATCAACAATGCTACTGGAAATATACATTTTGATAAAGAACTAATATTTATTCAATCCCTCTTCCTTTAATCTCAGATTGTTTTTTACACAAAACTGGAAAACTCGGAAACTATTTATTAGCGATTTGATTGGCTAACATCAAAATTAATAACCAATCAAAACACGTTGCTGTCCAAAAAAACCCTCAGAAACCAGCCAAATTAATCCTGTCCATTTTAATTTGGCACCCAATTACTGGCCACTCAGAGCTGTCATGTACTAGGGCCGCACGAGTGGCGAGGAGCACTCACGTTGTTCCTGCAGTTGACGTCGGTGGGCCTCTGGAGGGCCTCCCGCACCGCGGCCACCTCATTCTTGATAACCGCCTCGTGGAGTAGCAGGTCGTTCTGTTGGACACGTGACCGCTCCATCTGGAATTTTTAAATTACAATTAAATAAGTACTATCAAAGAAGTTGATTCATAGGTAGATGGCGGACTTACGTATTTTGGTCGTGTTATGTCAAACCCAGCCGACGGATCACGACTGTCTTTAGATTTGACATAACCCGACCAAATGACGTAGGTCCGCCAGCTACCTATGAATCGATTTATTCGATGGGAGGGAGGGAGCCCTAGAACAATTTTTTTGTGATTACTAACAAGCTAATTTTTTGTGAGTAGTACAGTACCTAGTCAACCAAGTTTTGTTGATTACAGAACCCTAAAACGGAACCCTAACCAGCTGATTTTTTGTATATTGGTAGGTTAATAGTTATATAATTTAAGAGTAACCTTGTCCTACAAATAAAACAATCCATATTTTAGGACCATCAAGTCAAAGTATGAAATCCTTTCTATCTCTGTTACGAGACCACTTTCGAGATTTTTCGAAAATAAAAATGTTGTTCGTCTAATCAAAATGTAGCTACTCACAAAAAATTAGCTTGCTAGTAATCACAAAAAAAAATTGTTCTAGGGCTCCTGTACTAATAGATCCAAATTCCTTTTTTCAATAAAAAACAAATTTATTTTGGCGCAACGGAGTTGCGGGCGATATCGACTTTTATAATAATCTTCTACTGCTTTTTGATATTAATTATGCTATAAAAAGATAAGTATATTAGTGGAAGCATTATTATATACGTAATATATATTTAATATTATTATGTTTTCCTGTTGCTGTCGCCATGATAGATTATAACTAACACTATCGATCAAGGGATTACTACGTCTTGATGTATCGGTATTTGAATTTTGATGCACTTATCAGTAAGTAAATTAGTAAGAGAGTGTTGTTATGTTGCTTCATCATGTCTAAACCACTGAATAGTTATTACTTTTTAAACATGAGACAAATTACACTTATATACAGGATTATTTAAAAATCAAAATACAAACTAAAGAATAAGTCGCAAGTTCGCAACACTCAAATAGAGTGTTGCGAACTGTTTACTTTGTATTAAAAGTGTTGGTATGTTCTGTAGTTACGCCTAAACTACTAAACAAATATTTATTTACATACTTGACTACGGTAAACTTATAAGGAAAGTTATATATAATATCAGTAAAGTAAATCTAAGCACAAACTCCTTAATCTTAGAACTATGTAATCAAATATCAGCAGTATTTGCTACGCTACGTAGCACACACGTACCGTAGCAAACCGTAGCTTAACGTAGTACAAACATCATACTTACTAATATTGCAAATGTCTACTTGTTACAATTTCGTCTCTGAATGTTTGTCAAGGAGAAGAATATATTATTACGATAATCTTTATTATGAAAAATGTATACTAGTACAGTAAATGAAGGCAAAAATCAGGTGCAACCTCCGATTTCGTTGAACCTCCATCGATTTGGATGAAAATTTGGGATTAAGTACATTAAGCCCTCTACTTTAAAAGTGACATACGCTCGTATTGCGCTTTTTTATTTTAGGGGTGAAATCCACCCCTTTTGTTGAAAATAGAAAAAATGCAGATTTAACCATTCTGGCTTAATTAATTGGGTTTAATTCGATAAAATAAATGTTTTAATGTTTTTTTCATGATATTTTATGATTATTTAATTAATTTTTCAACCCTTATGGCAACGATCCCTTTAATCGTGAAAAACACTTTTTGTATTTCCGAACTTTAAAATCACATATTTACATTGTATTTAAAACAGTTTGTTTAATATTTATGATATAATTTTTGGATAAGACTGAAATAATAAACCCCCAAAAGTACCCCTTTATTGCGGAATCACGGTAAAAATTGGGTTCAAAAACTTAATTTGGTTTTTGAACCCAATTTTATCAGTTTATTTACTTAGTATTAAATTCTTATTAAGTTTTTTTGCGATATTTTTACCCCTGTAAACTGCCCAATGTCTGAAAAATAAGCTCTAAGTTTTTATTTTAAGTTTTTTATATCAGCATTAATGAGTTCGAATATTTTTTCATAGTTAAGATAAATTTTATTAATATATTTCAAACATTGATATTATTTAGTCCAAAATATTCAAACAACGATTTCAAACTACCATCTGTACAAAAAATTTACGCAAAGGCTGAATCTGCTAGACTGAATTATTTAAAATAGACGCACATCATTATAAAAAGCCCCTCTCTTATCGAGTCGACATTTACCGTTTTGTTTACTTTCTGAATATTGAAAGACTTGAAAAGATTAACGTATATTTAGTAAGGACTATAAGACGCCTGCAATCGCGCTGGAACCGTACATTTTTCGGGATAAAAAGTAGGTATTCTATGTCCATATCCATTCCCAAGACTCTAAAGTATTTTCATACAAAATTTCAGAAAAATCGGTTGAACCGTTTGGATGTTAAGAGGTAACAGATAGACAAAAACACTTTAGCATTTATAATATTAGTATAGATGTACCTTTTGACAGGTTTTTCTACAATATTTGCATCCCAAATCTCTGCTTCAAAATTGTTTTCAAAAAAAAAAATTTGTTTTATCACAATAGATCTGTTAATTTGTAAGTTATCGGGTTCATTTATGGACCATTTTAAAGGTTATTTAAAGAGCTTTAAGATCAATTTAAACAATACTTTTTTAAACCCTTGGTTTAAAAAAAAATAGGGTTGAAAGGTCCCGATTTCATGGTTCTTGCACTAAAAGTTAGGCTTTAAAAGTCTCTATTTTCGTTGTTTTTCATCCTATAAAAATCAAAAGAAAATCAAAAGATTTCTTAAAAAGTGGACACCAATTTCGTTTTTTATAATTTTTACGAAATTTCAATATTTTTGAAGTTATGTTCAAATCAAAATGATATTTACGAAGATTTGAATAATATCGATTTTACTAAATCATTCTGTTTTTCAAAACTAAGCATTCTAAACCAGGAAAATTTTTTGAGGTCATTACTTATGCTAAAATAAAGAAAATCCTTTGGGGATAACCATAAATTTGAATTATTGTAGAAATGGTCAACGTTTTATTTTTCGATTTTTCCAAAAAAATTTGAAAGTGTCATTTTATTTTTATCATAACTTGTTCAATTTTGATGCTTTCAACTTTTTACAATTCTTATTAGAAAGGTATTTTTAAGCACTTTAAAAAGTTTTAAGGAAGTACATGTCATAAAATGCATCGGTTTACCGTTATTTAAGTTTGAATGCTTAGACTTAGGTATTCGCCGAAAGAAAATATATATATACAATCACCTATACCTCACTTTGGATGAATATAGGAAGGCATTTTAGAATAGATATTAGTTTGTTTTTTTGATGATTACATATTTTTCGTAAAAACCTATAGTTTCTTAGTTAATTATGAAAAACCGCTTTAAGACAAGTATTTTTCTCACGCAAAAACATGATCTTTGATCTTTAATAACTCCGAAAGTATTGATTTATTCAAAAAACTTTAAATTACAAAATTTGCTTAGAATTTGTGTGTCTATTGATTCCTGGGGTTATTTTTATTAAAAAAAATTCACCCCCCGAGAAGGGTTCGCATCCACCCCCAGGGCCAAAGCGAAAGTTGGCACTATGTCACTTTTGTTTCTTAGGGTATCCTCCACCTATTTACCAATTTTCATGAAAATCGATGGAGGTTCAACGAAATCGGAGGTGAAAACCTTCACTACCTCCACTATACAGTGTGTTAGTGTAAACAGTAAACACCCTTATCCTTGAAACCATCAAATTAGCCTCAAAAAAATCTGTCTTCATCCCCATACAAATTGCCGATTTTTTTTGAGTTCCCAGCATTGTTCTCACAGAAAAAGTTGTTCATTTTGACGGGCTCATTTGATGGTTTCAAGGAGGTGCTTACACTAACATCTTGTATAATCGTAATTCAAGAAAGGATTCAAATTGAAATACCTTTTTAGGTAAAAGTAAAAATATTATTTTTGTTACAGAAAATATAATATTTTTTTACTTCCAAGTTCCAATGTCACAAAAATAATATTTGACCATCTCTACACGTGTAACTCATGTAGAAAAATATTGCCTCAAGACATTTGAAAATGAAGATGTATTTTCAAGAACTATTTTTCATTTGAAAAGACTAGAAACTCTAGTCTAGGTAAATTATACTCCTTTGCAAGAAATAATGATCTTAATAAAATGAGTATTTCAAAGAAAAGTTATTTAAAATAAAATAATAAAGTACACAAAATTCCCTTCCTCTCCCTTTATTACTTTACTACCAAGTAAAAAAGACGTTTTTGCTATTACTTTACTAAAAACCAAGTACAATTTTTAGATCATTAGTTAAATAGCTACTCCCGCGAATTTTTGCGCAGACAGCCGTAGGGAAAAGTACCCTGTGCCGTTATCCGTGGTCTAATCATTATCTGAGCCAAATTTTATCAAAATCGGCTTTGCTGTTCACGTGGGATGCCGTGACCGAGGGGGACAGAAATGCAGTCTTGAGAATTTAAACATTAATCACATTTAGTAATAAAAATATGGAAGAGGACATAGATATGGACATAAAGGACATAGTCACAGGTTACACGGTAAAATTTTCGTCAATCTGATCCATCAATCCGGTAAAGATCGACGAAAATTGATGCTATCGACGAAAATATTCCGTCAATCAGATTGATGGATCACTGATCAGATTGATGAAAATTTTACCGTGTAACCTGTGACATACGGAATATGCTATAACTCAGCACCAATGGAGCAAAACTACAGACCAAAATCCCAGAAATAATATTATTGTAAAACACAGCCAACATTGGACGTCAAAGCTTTTTTCTTTGCAGCAACGAACTAGTTTTGCCCTTTATGACCCGTGACTTTTGCCTTTTAGTTGTGGAAATACAGAAATGTTTAAAATTTTCAGCCATAAGCTTTTATTTTTACCCGACTACGGCGAAGCAAAAGAAGGGCTATGATTTTGACAGGCTATGTATGTATGTATGTATGTATGTATGTTCTCGGTTCCCTCGTAACTTCTAAACTACTTATCAGAATTCGACAAATGACATATCATTAGAAGCGTCTTAATTGTCCGCTGGTTATAGGCTACATGACGTCACGTTAAATTGACCTTAGCGCCATCTAGGGGACATAAAGGAAAGAACAAAAAAAATATATATTTCCTGAGGGTGTCGTGTGGGGTATCGAATGAAAGAGCTTTGTTAGCACATTTCAAATATGTAAGCATTATTAGCTATTTCTCACGGGTTTGCCTGAAATCACCTGATAATTGCAAGATTTTATAACATCAGTTCAGTACAATATCAAACAATAAATAAATAATTATCCCCAATCATTTGAGGAATTGTAATGGTTAAGAAATTTATCGAGCGAATCGCAGCCCCAAAAAAATTTAAATAAAATAAAGTTCAAAAAACTTAAACCCGACTACTAAAACACACTCTAAAAAGTACGAAACAAGAAAATAGTAATGGACGTTTAAAGGATAGCCGTGGTCGTATGCCACCTACTGCAGCAAAACAGATAGTTAATAATAAAAGTATTTTAAAAAGATAAAACCGACTTCAAATTTTTGTACGTAATTAAGAATTAAAATTCCTTATCTCAAAAACTACTAAACCGATTTTGATGAAACTTGCAGTATTCCTTAAGTTGAACAATACCTAGTACAATAAAAAAGAATCACTAAAATCGGACTTGTGGTTCCGGAGATATGCGTGCACAAACATAAAAACATACATACATACTTACATACATACACTTTTGTAATTTGGCACATTTGTTTAGAAGCTGTTATAGATTAACATATACAAAAACTGGGCAGTTCTGGAAATATTACAAACATACGCGTCGAATTGATAACCTCCTTTTTTTGAAGTCGGTTAATAAAATTAAAAGGGCACATGACCACGGCTATCCTTTAAACGTCCATTACTATTTTCTTGTTTCGTACTTTTTAGAGTGTGTTTAGTAGTCGGGTTTAAGTTTTTAGGGTTCCGTATCCAAAGGGTAAAAACGGAACCCTATTACTAAGACTTCGTTGTCTGTCCATCTGTCCGTCTGTCTGTCTGTCTGTCTGTCTGTCTGTCTCTCTGTCTCTCTGTCTGTCTGTCTGTCTGTCTGTCTGTCTGTCTGTCTGTCTGTCTGTCTGTCTGTCTGTCTGTCTGTCTGTCTGTCTGTCTGTCTGTCTGTCTGTCTGTCTGTCTGTCGCCAGGGTGTATCTCAATAACCGCTACAGCTAGACTTCTGAAATTTTCACAGATTGTGTATATCTGTTGCCGCTATAACAACAAATACTAAAAACAAAATAATATTAATAATATTTAAGGGGGGCTCCCATACGTAACAAACATGATTTTTTTAACCTCTTTTGCTCGATATCAATAATGGCAACAGGTAGGCACTTGAAATTTTTACAAAGGCCTTAAATATATGTGTTATTTAATAATTCATAATAATATTTAAATAAAATATAAATTTAAGGGGCTCCCATACAAAAAACACCATTTTTGGCCAATTTTTGCTCTATAACGGCACGGAACCTTTCGTGCGACGGAACCTTTCGTGCGCGAGTCCGACTCGCACTTGGCCGATTTTTTTAACTTTATTTTTTAAGCTGGTTGATTTGAACTGTGTAATCAACTTAAGCTTTTGGAACTGAAAATGTGCTTTAAACTTTTGCATGATTTAGTAGATTTGATGTAAACTTTAATAATTATTAGCTATCCATTAATTCGTTAATTTATTATTTAGCCATTTGTAGCTTTGATAAGAGGCAATAATTGATATCCGATTACTTAGCTTTAACTCTTAAGATGACCTGATTACCCGTTTACGATTAAATAAATATTGACACAGATTTTAAAATAGCTCATCTAATCTGCCTGCTGTAATGTTTGAAATGTTACTACTTGCCACTACTTAGATGCAAACAGAAACATTCGATAGCTTGCAAGCTGTATAAATCCAATTTTAAAACAGCAATACTTCAAATAGTAGTGCCTAAAAGGGATTATTTTTTAAATATACATAAATAAATTCGCCAATATTTCTACGACCAACACTACCAGGAATGGAACCTATGCTCTTTTGAGTGCGAATCAAAGGTATTCACAAGGCCAATGCTCTTAATTAGAACACAGATGCTGAATACAATCACCCAATGGAGACCCAGACAGATAAATCGAGCATGCGGGTGCAAAGTTTCGCAAAGCAACTCCTGAAGCAAACATGCTACCGATGAACACGTCGGAACCAATCAAGGTATTTACCGATACATGTTATGCACCTACATTATACAGAGCAGTCTAGAGTCTAAGGCTCCACTGAAGCGGAGCGGAGCTTGGCGGTGCCCGAATTGACCCATCACCATGCTCGAAATCTTGAAATCTTCGCTCCGCTTCGCTGTCATTCCGCTGGAATAGCACGATTGGTCAATTTTACGAGGGAGAGCCATGCTTCGGCACGAATGGGCCGGCTCGACCGGAGAAATACCACGTTCTCACAGAAAACCGGCGTGAAACAGCGCTTGCGCTGTGTTTCGTCGAGTGAGTGAGTTTACCGGAGGCCCAATCCCCTACCCTATTCCCTTCCCTACCCTCCCCTATTACCCTATTCCCTCTTAAAAGGCCGGCAACACACCTGCAGCTCTTCTGATGCTGCGAGTGTCCATGGGCGACGGAAGTTGCTTTCCATCAGGTGAACCGTTTGCTGCCTGCCTGAACGCGCGGTTTGGCGGCTACACTGCGCAATGATAATAATAAGTAAAAATCTGGATTGAATTTCCGGACCAATACGACCTTCAAGAAGAGAGCGTATTCCCTATTAAAAGGCCGACAATGCATCTGCAGCTCTTCTGATGTTGGGAGTGTCCATGGGCGACGGTATTTGCTTTCCATCAGGTGACCCGTTTGCTCGTTTGCCCCCCTTATTTTATAAAAAAAAATATGACATCACGACCGTGCCGCTATTTAATAAATCGTTACATACTATTGCTCGCGATCTCGCGGTGTAGCGACCAAACCGCTCATTCTCTCTGTGTTGCGACGAAACCACTCGTTCTCGCGGTACTGCGACCAAACCGCTCGTTCGCGCGGTGCAGCGACGAAACCGCTCGTTCTCGCGGTGTAGCGACGAAACCGCTCGTTCTCGCGGTGTAGCGACGAAACCGCTCGTTCGTGCGGTGCAGCGACGAAACCGCTCGTTCACGCGGTACAGCGACCAAACCGCTCGTTCGCGCGGTGCAGCGACCAAACCGCTAATCCGCGCGGTGCAGCGACCAAACCGCTCGTCCGCGCGGTGCAGCGACCAAACCGCTCGTCCGCGCGGTGCAGCGACCAAACCGCTCGTCCGCGCGGTGCAACGACGAAACCGCTCGTCCGCGCGGTGCAGCGACCAAACGATATTTGGTCGCTGCACCGCGCTGCACCTGCATACATTGAAATGATACAAATGTGGACGCACCGTAAGACGTCAATACAATCCTTTATGGATTGTATTGACGTCTTACGGTGATATTCTAAACAGGTGATATTCTAAATCTTTTACAGCAAAAATCACAAAACTGTCGCGGGTTTGAGTTGGATTATTTAAAAATACTTAAAAAAAGACGGGTTGCACTCCGGGAGTGCCGGCAGAAGTGAAAACGTTGTGCATTATTTTTTTAACCCATTTTTTATGAAAATCAATTTTTAAAAAATCGATTTTTTTAATTAATCGAAACCCTTACAATTTTTTTTAACCCATTTTTTATGAAAATCGATTTTTAAAATATCGATTTTTTTAAATAATCGAAACCCTTACTACTTATTAAATTTTTAACCCAATTTTTATGAAAATCGATTTTTAAAAAATCGATTTTCTTAATTAATCGAAACCCTTACAAATTTTTTTTAACCCATTTTTTATGAAAATCGATTTAAAAAAAAACGATTTTTAAAAAATCGATTTTTTAAATTAATTGAAACTCTTACAATCGATTAAATTTTTAACCCATTTTTTATGAAAATCGATTTTTAAAAAAATGATTTTTTTAACCCGGCGAGAATGTGGCAGGGTATTTTACACCCTGCCCATCACTTATACGCGCGTAATTTTTTTATTTCGCGCTAAGTGACAACGGGACTTTCAGTAGCTGCAGCCTGCAGACAAGGGAGTGCGGAGGGTATTAGTGGCGTTATCCTAGTGTTGCGCCGTGCGCGTACCTGCTCGGGAGTTATAGGCTTCCTAACCTACTTCGGGTAAATTTTACCCTGCCACATAGCTGGTGTATGTATTTTTAATTTTATTTTGTGTAATTTATATGGCTTTTAAGTATTAATTTCACTTTGTTTTTTCAAAATAAGTGACGAACGTATTGAATTTATGATAAAATAAGTTTTAAACGATTTTTTCGACGAGTCTGACTCTAAAGTTGGTTCTGAATCCTCAATTTCAGCATCAAGAAATATTCCTGGAAGAACTGTCAGACGTCGTGACTGTCCCTATAAGAAATATTAGAAGACTAAATATGGTTGTGAGCACTGCAAAAAAGCCATATTGTATGAAACACTCAATATTTTTGGCTATATAGTAGCACAATGTTCAAGACTAAACAAAATGTAATTATGACTAATTAATATATAGTTGATTTAAATTTTTTATAAGAATACCTTGCATTACTTATACGTGAAAAGTGATATTATCTAAAAAATAAGAAGTTACTTTATGTTTTCTTTTAGTTTTCGAAGTCAATGCTTTTTGTTGATTGTTAAATCTATATTTTTTGTTTTCGATAAAATTAATAAGTATACATATAAATACACAATATTTTTTTAATGAATATCATAAAGGCTATACTAAAAGTGAATAAAATAGTAAATATTATATAATACAGCTATAATTTACATCACAGTATGAATTTTTACATAAGGGTATAATTTACCCTGCCACATTCTTCGCGTAACTTTTTTTCACCACATTCTCGCCGTGTTGTGAGTGAGTGAAGCGCTCTTCTTTAAAAGGGCATATTACTAAATTTAAAAACTATAATACGGATCTGATTGACAAAAAGGAAGAGTTATCTGCAGATCAAGTTACGGAACTTTCAATCAAATTAGAAAAAATTTCGTTTGTTAACAAATCAATATAAACAAGTGCAGGATTCGATTGATGTATTAAATTCTGATGATAATTTAGCACTTGAAGTAAATGAGCGGGATGCTATTGAGCAAGATTGTGCGACATGTATGGCAATGGCACAAACTATTATAGCTAAGTTTAGCAGTAACAAAGACGAGCACAATACTTCTTTGTCTTGTCTTTGTTGTCATCGCGATCATTTTGAAACTGAATTTAAACTGCCTAAATCATAAATTGATAAATTCGATGATGCTTATTTTCGATGTCTAGAGTTTCGAGACACATTCTTGTCCGTTATACACAATAACGATCGCATCAAACCAATTCATCAATTTCATTATTTGCTTATTTAGTAGACGATGTTGCACGAGATAAATCGAATTTGGAGTTTTCCGAGGCTAACTATAATGATGCGTGGCGTTTACTTTGTGAGTGGTACGACAATAAACGACAGCTTTTATCATCATTTGAATGATCTCTTCAAGTTTGAACCGTTGAGTCGCGAGTCCGAACGATCTTTGCGCTTTCTTGTGAACTAAAGTTGTGAGTCTACAAAAAATTTGCGTGCTTTGTCTAGTCTCGGGCAGTAGTACTCAGTATTGGGACATTTAATAATTCACATGGTTTCTTCGAAGCCTAGATACGTGCACTTTAATATATATATATATATATATTAAATATAAATATATATATTAAAGTGCACGTATCTAGGCTAAGCTGTACACTATCAAACTGTTTGACAAACACGTAAAATTTGACAAACAATTTGATCGTTTGCGGGGTACTTTACACAATTTAGAATTTCCAAGAGACGTTACACTTGCCAATCCAAATTTTAACATTCTCTCGTCCATCGATATACTTATAGGTGCAGATTTTTTTTGGTATGTTCTCGGTAATGATGTGAAATCTATAAATTCATTCAAGTTTTTATGAAATATCTCAATCAATTATGAAAGTACGTTACATTTTCAGTGACTCTAGATTCTAGAACTTTTCAAAGGCTGTATAATGATATCCGTTGCGAGGAAAGCCGTTTTTCCGATAAAATATCTATTTACGTCCGGCGCCATCATAAATCTCTATAATACGGGGTGTTCTGACGTTGGCGACGAGTTATTGCTGCTAATGTTCACTAAATGACGTCCAAACACGTGATGATAGCTGTTCATTTTCCGAGTTATCCGCTGCTTCTAATTCTAATTTTAATTATTCTCCCATAGCACAGGCTTCGTCTAGTTTAGGGGATTGTAATGCTCAATTTTTACTAAAATATGCATATTTTAGTACAAATTGAGCATTAATAAATCAAATCAAATCAAAATATTTTTATTCGGAGTAATTTTTTTTACAAAAATATTTCCGAACGTCTATACTAAGGTGATTACCACCGGTTCGGGAACTAACCCGACGAGAAGAATCGGCGTAAACTAGGCCTTTGCATCCGTTGTGGATGATTTATACAGTATATTCAGAGCGACGTAACCACCCCTCAAATACTGTAGTGCCTGTGACAAGACAGGACGTCTGGGACCAACTATGTGCGGGTTTCCTCACGATGTTTTCCTTCACCGTACGAGCGTCCGTATTATGTACTTGAGATCAGAAAATGTCTCATTGGTACACGCCTCCACCCGGGATCGAACCTGCACCCTCTATGAGTGCGAACCATAGGTCTACCCATTAGGCCACGGAGGCTCAACCGGCGTAAGAGACTCGAATTAAGATTTTTGATTTTTATTTTATTTTTTTGCTTTGGATTGGCTAATGTTTAAATATGAACCAACAAGATGATGGCCGCAACTCCGTTGCACGAAAATTCGTTTATCGCGCGGGAACCGTACATTTCCGGGATAAAAAGTATCCTATGTCCTTTCCCGGGGGCCGGGGCTCTAGGTATCTCCATGCCAAATTTAAAAAAAATCGGTTCAGCGGTTTAGGCGTAAAGAGGTAACAGACAGACAGACAGAGAAACAGACAGACAGACACACTTTCGCATTTATAAATATAAATTATTTTAATTTGACATAATCCATACTTATATTATAATATAAGTATGGATTATGTCAAATTAAAATAACGTTATTATTATACATACGAATACAAGGGCAATTTTCTTAACTAAATAGAACGGCGAAAAGTTATTTTGTTGGCGTCCATAACATGCTCCGAAACTACTGAGATAATTATGATGAAATTTTGCATGACGCATAGAGTAGAACCCGGAGAAGGGTAAAGGACACTTTTTATCGCGGCAAAATATACTATTACCGCCTGAGGATACTTTTCTAACGTGGGCGGAGCGGCACGCAACATCTAGTTCTTAAGAGGGCGACTAACGCAAAAAATCAAACATTGTCTTTCTTCTCTTCACACTCACGCCCGTCTTTCATATGCCAGGTGAAAAAAGACGATGCGGATTCATCGCCAAATTAGTTTTTTTTTTCAATAACTCGATAAACAATAAACATACAACATTTTAAAAATCCGCTAGGTCAGATTCTCAATTATAGAATTTTATACAATTTGTTAAAATATTAACTTAGTTTAATGCACGGTTATGGCAATGTATTTTGAAAAATTCGTAAAAATTAAATGGATCTTTCAATCGACCAAATTTTAAGATATCGTGTTTTCGCTAGGTCGGATCCTCGGAAATATAATGTAGTATCTATGTTTTAAATAAAACAATTCGGGGCTTATTTTCAAGTATAAAAATGAATAATTATAAACTCGACAATTTAGGATTAGTCGCCCCCTTAAGATTAAAAATAATATAACTAAGTACTTAAATTCAAAATCTCCTAATTTGTTTGCCTGTAAGGCTGTAACGTTATTAGTTCTAAAACTTAGAATAATAATTAAGTTTGTTAATATAAGTATCGCCTGTAAAGTTACGTACAGTAATTAACTTAGTGACTGATGGAAGAACGAAACGCTATTAAATCTAAACTCTGGCTACGAATAATAATTACTATGGAAGCGAGTAACTGAGTCAAAAAATTGTATAAAATATTATATAAATACTTATAATTTGACATATTATATTCCCGAAAGGTGACATATTATGTTTCCGAAAGGCAAGAAGTTTACTGTTTAGATAGTTACCTTAAGAACAATAATTAATAAAGCCATAAAATATATTATATCTGAGTAATTCTTGTAAATAAACATTTTGATTGATTGATTCGCACAAATACGTAGAATTTGCATAGCTGTTAAGAAAGAAGAAATACATAATATTATAACATGGTGTGTATTTTGTGGAGCTTTCGCTCTTTAAGGTGACGCAGCGTTAAAGTAAGAAACCGTGTTGGATATGTTTTAGATTGCTTGTTTTCTATGAGAGGCCGGCCCGGCCTCTCATAGAAAACAAGCAATGGAACAGCAAAAAATGGAAAGGGCGTAAGCGACAAAATGGTTTTTGTCGCATAATTTAAAAACCATAAATACATTTCATATAAGCTATGCACAAATTAAAGTGCATGCTTGAACCAATTTATGTACAAATTTTGGAACCTTAAATCACTCTCCTCTGTTGGAAAAATAGGAATCCCTTTTTTTACAGAGGTCTTTTCGATTGATTATTCTGTGCTATAAAAGTTGTCCAATCGTGTTATGCTATGGGCAATTCAAAGACAAAGACATGATGAATACTGACAATGAATTTCAATTTCTTAGCTTTAGTCATTGCTGAGAAAAATCGTCATCGCTACAGCCAAATTATCAAGGCGTCGCCTTAAGTTGAATCTCAAACACGAGTCGGTCGTATTCGTTTTCTCGGCTACGTATCATCTCACTTCACCACTCAAATATAAACCATATTTGAGTGGTGAAATGTATGATAACTTACTGTTCTATGCGGCATTGTATTTCGATGTTCCCATGAGATGGAATTAAACACTAGAGGCTGGAGTGGAGTCGCGAGTAACAAGATGAACCACTCATATAAACGTCACTCTGATTGTGAGGAAAGAATCATGTAAAATTGTTATTTGGTTTCGGCTGCGCACAACTTTAAGGGTCTGTTTCACCACTTCCTGATAAGTGCTGGATAGGCTATCCACAACATTTCTGTCAGATACTCTATCTGTCAGAATAACTTGTTGATATCCTATCCGGTATTTATGAGGAAGTGATGTTTTTTTTTTTGAAGAAAAGGGAAAACACACACAAAAAAAATCCATTCTAGGGACACGTTTTACTTAGATAGGTAAAACGCTTATTGGTAGATTACGATTAGACGGCAAAAAATTTTTTTTTTTGTTTTAAATTTTTTTTAGTAAATTTACTACTAAATATTCAAACACTAAAAAATAGAGTAAAACACTAAAAAATATATAAATAAATAGTAAATTTACTACAAAATATTTAAGCTCTAAAAAATATTTTTTAGTATTTAAATATTTTGTAGTAAATTTACTAAAAAAAATTAAAAACAAAAAAAAAAAATTTTTTGTTTAAATATTTTGAAGTAAATTTTTGTGTAGGAACCTAGGTAATTACTACCTTAAACTGAAAAATAACTCAAACATGTTAAATATTTTCGTATGAGAAAATGATTTTGGAATTACGTTTGTATGAGAAATTCCAAGGGTACCCGGCCCCTTAAGTCCCGATTAATAAGTTTTAAACGATATTAAGGTTGTGCGCTTTACGGGAACAATTTTTAACATGCCCGATTGATTCATAGGATGATAGCGAACCTACGTAATTTAATAACCAACTCTATTTATCGCCTGTGTTTGACTTATCCCGAAAAATAACGTAGGTCCCTTATCTGTCTGTGTAATCAATTACTTGATAGTGTATACTCTAATATAATGTAATATGTAATAGATTTTGTGGCTGATGATACGTTTAGCTTTACATTCAATAATAATAATAGCTTTTAGTCGTTAAATTGTAGGGCTGTAACATTTCGTTTGTGTATTTATCGTTTGTACTATTATAAGCATAATGTTTCTTGCTATTATAAATGCGTATGCTCAGGGCCCCCACTACCGTATTATGTGCAATGTGTGCAATGCACACGGGCGCTAGCCTCTAGGGGCGCCAAATCGCCATCTTTAGGGGCGCCAAAACCAAGGACCCAAAAAAATTGCCTAAAGGGGCGCCAAAATCCTTTTTTTTGCACACAGGTGCCAGTAGTCCTTACGGGGGCCCTGCGTATGCTCCTTTTTCCCACGTCAACCTCAGAAGTCAGAACCGATTATGTTGTTGTGGAGATTATGGTTATCGCAAAAAAGCGTACGTCCTGCTGCGTCATAAACGAATTACGTAGCAGCGCAGTTACGGACAACGTTCATTGTTATTTTAAACATAAATAATAAAATTGATTTATATTACAATTTAGTGTGTTTGATTAAAATCATAATGCTTCCATATTTCATTTGTGTAATGGTACGCTAACGTGCCCTAAATGTCACATATTCATGCCATTTCGGGAACACTAACTTCAAGGGACAGCTGAGCTGTCAAGTAATTACTCCCCTTTGATATAGGGCTACATTATGTACGGCGAATACATTACACTGAGGCTTAGGGTCAGGACACACTCCCGACAAAAATTCATAACTATTGTTGTTCGCATCTAAGTGTCGAAACACACTAGGCTGAATTACGCCGGCTTAAATTCCGCCGCGTTTACGCCGCGTTTCAAACACATACAAAATACGGGCGGAACGAGGGGTGACACACTATTCCGTCAGGTTCCGTCAGGTATTTTGTATGAAATTTTGAAACGCGGCGTAAACGCGGCGGAATTTACGCCGGCGTAATTCAGCCTAGTGTGTTTAGACACTAAGCCCCAATTTCACCAACGACTGTTAAAGTTAATGCTCGAATTACTATCACGTTATCTCTTTCATTTTTCATATGAATGAAAGAGAAGGCATAACATTTTAACAAGTTGTAACACTAACAGACGTTGGTGAAATTGGGGCTAAGGCTCGATTTACCTAGTCGGTCCCAAAGTTCTGTCATAAATTAAAATAATGATAATAACAAAAGTGCTTATCAGATTTTAATGAATTATGTATCAATTTAAAGAACATGTAATAAGGAATCAAAATAATTTAAAATTATTCGGAATGTTCTCTCTTATTTTGAATACAGGCCCTCAATCGCCACGGCCAGTCATCTATCGCAGCGCGCAACATATTCAAGTATATTTCAGCGACTGCTTTTCGTAGTTATGCCTTCAGGGTCTCCAAATTTTTATGGAGTTTAATACAGACCTTTCCCTCTAAGACTTGCTAAATTTTATAGTCCTGAGGATTAAGGTCCGGGCTGGAGGAAGGGCAATCCTCGTGTCTAATGAAGTCGATGTTTTGACGCTCAAACCAGGATTGTGTGCTTCTTGGCTTTGTGTGCAGGCGCAGAGTACTGCTGGAACACGAGTTGATGTCCGAAAAATAGCGCGTTGGGCAGGTCTTTGACAAGCTTATCCAAAACCGTTGATAGCGATGGTGAGGTGGACTGTATGAACGATAACGAGGATAACTAATAACTAGCAAATGATACACAATGTGAAGCGACAACTATAATGTTCAAGGTTCAGAGATAGACTAAGTCAAAAATACATCGAAAATATAAATTGTCAATACGAAAAAATGTGACATAGAAAAGTAAACAAAAATTCAAAAATAGAAGTATTGGCTCTGGTCTGTCCAGCCAATCGCCAACAACCGTATTTTGGTACACATTGTGCACCAAAATACGGTGGTTTTGACCCCTTTTTCACAAAAATGAACCTCAGTTGGGCCGTAATAGGACACTCCCAACCAGACCATCACTGATGATGGATGATGGCCATGTTATACCCGCGGAACTTTTTTTCTGCTTCTTCAGAGCTCTTAGCGTACATTCTATCATTTTGTTTGTTGTACTTTTCTTCAATATCGAATTTTTTTTCGTTCGTAAAGAGGATATCACGGTGTCGGTTTTTCGCGTACCGCCTCAACAACTCCCGGGATTTTTTAAGCCTTATTGCTTTTAGACGATTATTAAGTAAGTGCCCACATTTTTTTTTGTATGCTCGTAGACAAAGGTCTTCATTTAAAACCTTTTTTACTGTTTTCCTACTGACACCCATTTGCAACGCCATCAACTTCTGTTTTCGGACTGGATTTCTTGCTATGCGCGCCTTGATAGCTTTGACCACTGCTGGTGTTCTTGCGGAGCGTGGCTGGCCAGTTCTTTTTCGTCCTCAACACTGGAGACTTCATTGTACCTATCAATAGTACGATACACAAACCTAAGCGTAATATTCAATTTTTTGAGCAACTTGAAATTGGTACTCGGCGTATGCCCACAGCGATGCAACGCTATTACAGCTATTCGGTTTTCTTTTAACGTCGACTCCATCGTGAAAAATAGGGGTAAATGATTGTTTTTTGTTTTAAAATAATAGTCAAATATTCAAAAAGAGAATGCAATAACATTTTCATGAAATCATGTTTGAATTTTAAAAATTATGTACCTATGACAGAACTTTGGGACCGACTAGTTATATGCATCCGTCCGAACGCGCGGTTTGGTGGCTACACGGCGTGATCACAAGCAGTTGTATGTTGCTTACTTTTTAAATATACATTTTTAAATTTTATACATTCGCTGATCGACGTAGCAGCATAGCACAAATTTGTACTTAAATTATAGAATATTAGAGATGAATATTCTTTGGAGACCATGACGCGTCGCTTCGACTCCGCCACATAAGAGTTGAGCCTTAACCTTAACTTGGCACAGAAAATTACAATTTTAATTGACTGTGTACCACAGAAATTATCACTCTGGAATTATCATACACTATGGATGACGCCCGCAACTTCTTTGCGTCAAAATTCGTTTGTCGCGCGGGGCATGTAATTTTTTCCGGAATAAAAAGTATCCTATGTCCCGGGACTCAAGATATCTCCATGCCAAATTTTAGCAAAATCAGACAGACAGACAGATAGACGGACAGACAGACACACTTTCGCATTTATAATGTTAGTATGGATATCACAAAAAAGACATTTCTGTGATGGTTTCACTTGTCCCCAATATAGGACACGCTTGCCTTAATTATAAAGGGTCCGCACTCCGCTGGATTAATTATTTTAATGAGTTTAGTTTAACTTTTGACTTGACAAGTTGAATTGACTTTGAGTTACTCTTAATGATGTGGCTGTTATATACTATTAATACTCCCAGTATTTTTATAGGTTTTTTGTCATGCTTGTGCTTAAAAAGAAAAAATCGGATAGAAAGTATGTAAGGTATAATATATACGACTCAATCTTTAGATTTTAACTTACTTACGGCAATTGTTACCGATAGGTACATACCGCAGGGTGGGTTGCACCAAAGGCGTGGTTAAAGTTAAAGTTATGGTTAAAGTTAAGGCTAACTTAGCTTTAACCTTAACTTTAACCACAGAAATTGACAGATGTCTGTTGCGTTTATTTTTTTATTAAAGCTACACTCTACAGGTAATGGGATTGACTATTGAGAGAATAAAAAATTGAATAATCCGTAAAAATCGACAGGAAAAATATAACACTGTGAAACCTTTGTGTGAAACATAGTAAATTTTCACGAAAAAATTTAGATATAAGTATGAGCGGTTATGGTTGAATATGGCGTCGGACGCCATATTTAACGGTAACCAAAAATTTGACATTTTGCACTGTAGTTATAGTTAAAGTTATAGTTCAAGTTACAGTTATAGTTAAAGTTAGTTGGTGCAACCCACCCTTAGGGCCGCCACACACCGGAATGGCAGCGGCGAGGCGAGCATTTTCAGTATCATATGATTTTAAGCTTTATCTTCATTATTGTAATACTTGTATGTCGCAATTTTAATTTGCGTCGCTTGCACACTCCTTCTCCACCACTCCATTACGCGCTCTTCAGTTCAACGTCAATATTACAGCGTTTCTGTAATATGAACCTTAATACCTTGCAATAAAGGTCCTTCGAATAGGACCAAACTGTCATTGCTGCAAATGTAGGCTGTTTATTACCTAGGCATTTCTAAACGTAAACCTTGTGTGCTTGGAATAAAGGTCCTTCGAAGGTAAAATAAGGCTGAACTGTCATTGCTGGAGTTTCTATAATATGAGCCTTATGTCCTCATTATAAAGGTTCTTCAGAGGTATAATAAGGTTGAACTCGTCAGGTCTCGTGACAAGTGTATATTTGTTCCCGGAATCGGGTCGCGGTTGTCATGAAATTTATCTTAATTGGTCGGGAAATGGTTCTCGAAATAGCGAATAGACTGCGCATGGCTTAGAGCCGGGTCCAGACGAGTGTAACGTGTAATGTAAGATCACGTATAATTTAGCGTCAACAGTGTGGACGGCACACGAACTCAAAGCGAATTGTCCAAACGAGCCTTTGTGCTCGCGCGAAAACCGACAGCCGATGGATAAACCCCGAGCGTTACATGTAATGCTCGTAGTGCCGTCCACACGTAAATAGAATTCGTCTTACATTACACGCTGAATTACATTACACGTTACACTCGTCTGGACCCGGCTTAAGGATCGCTCGGTGAAACTGAAGATTTAAATATCATATGTACAATATCTACTAACATTTTAAAATTTAAGCTGGCTGTACACAATATTATCTCAACATTCTCAAGTCTCAACACATTGAGCCAGTGCATTGGGCCAACCTGTAGAGGCCTAATTGGTCATAAGTTAGGAACTTCTAAATAAATAAATAAACGTTTATTCAACAAACATTTGAACATTACACAAAATACCTACTTTCATTTAAAATAAAAAAGAAAAAAAAAATACGACACAATACAAACAATCACGATTTTTAAAACAATAATACTGAATACAGACAAATACTATGCAGGTAACAGCAAATTCACAAAATAAAACAAAAAACAGAAAAAAGACAATAATGCTAAATAAACAAGGCGCATTTTGAGACAAATTGGTAGGTAGTGTAATGCTCCAACCGTCGAAATGGAATCCGCTCAGGTTCACGACCGTGGGTTTCACAGCCCCTGATATTCTACGGACCCATTTTTGTCAGCGTTGGACAGACTACTTCAGGCAAACTGTATGAATACTCTACACGTTGGCACAATCACAGAAGCACAATGTGCTGGTTCAATTTTGGCCTTGGCAAAATGTTGGTCCAATCAGCAATCAAAGCAGGCTTTACATGTTTCCGTATGATCGCAATGTTTAATGTACCAATAATGGCACATCTGACCGGGCCCAGCTGACTCGGTTTCCGAAACATCGGAATATAATTGAGAGCACTAAGACTAGAACTAGGTTCATGCTACCAAAGACTAGAAAATCAGTTTCGAGTTGCGAACGGCGAATGAAATGTCAAAGTCAAATCTGTACTAGTACCTGAGTATAGTCACAGAATATATATTAGTTGTACCAACAGAATTCCCACTAACGAAACCCGTTTAAAGAATTAACGACTCATGCTACGATAATATAAAGTTCAAATTCCGACCGCGCAGTGCTAGGTGCCTACAATTATATTTGCCTACATCTCCGCTGTCTTTCTATCGCATAACTCGTACCTTTTCTGAAGAAATCAGGGTTGTCTCTTTTGAAAAATAATATTATAATCTTTATATTTAATTAACTACATTTTATTTAACTCGAATTAATCTAAGATATTATGTCTTAGTACTATGTAGATTTAATTATCATAAATTCGCGTGTAACTAGTTACGCGTACTTAGATTCGATAGGTACCGTATCTTAATTATTGAAACCGGTCTTATATTACCTACTTAAAGTGTTTGTATAACTTAGTTATTTTTGTAAACAAATGAGGTTTCGAATAGTAAAGAAAGTTAAATTTGGTTTACAATCCGTGTTAAGACAGTTAAACACTGCGCAATATTTCTTTGCCCTTTTCTATTTATTGTTTATTGTGAGATTAATATCAATTCTGTGATAGCGATCGAATAAGTTACGCAATACGCAGGTATGCAACGAACAACTCGTGCGCGTGCGTCACAGTGTTGCCAGATGGTCTCGGCGATTTCCCCCTGAACTTATTTGATTTCCCCCCAGAAATACCCTATTTTGCCCCTATCTTGGTCGAAAACCCCCTAAATCTAGCTAAATCTAGGAGAAAACCCCGATATTTTGCCTCTATTTTGCCCCTATCTTGGTTGAAAACCCCCTAAATCTAGGGGGAAATCCCCTGATCTGGCAACACTGGTGCGTCACCGCTCGCTTGTGAGTCCCTACTGATTTGCCACCCGCGGGTGGTACTTACAGTTCGGTGCCTATTCGCGCGAGTGGGACAGGCCTGGTATAGTGCTCAATTTTCAGATGTATTGTTAGGCTGGAGTTATATGCGACGGCCTCACTCCTGACCGCGGTTTGGCGGTTACACCGCAAGATCACAAGCCATTGTATGTAAACTTAAACTCAAACTCAAAATTTTTTATTCAGAATAATTTTTTTTCAAATATTCTCTGAACGTCGGGTCTAAACTGGTGCCTACCACCGGTTCGGGAACTAACCCGGCGAGAAGAACCGGCGTAAGAAACTCGCACGGGGCCATCTTTTACTAAAAAGATGGAAAATTACAAAAAGTATATAAAATTACAGTGTCATTATGACTAAATAAAATACAAGGAGTGTACAATACTGCAGGGGGCGACCTTATTCCCATGGTATACTGTCATTCATGAAATCAGTAACTTTATAGTACGCTTTGGTACACAAACGTTCTTTAAGTACTTTTTTGAATTTATTAATTGAGAGATTTTGAACGTTTTCTGGGATTTTATTATAAAGGCGTATACATAACGGAGGGAACGCGCCGCTACAAATCGTTCCATACCATTGCTTACGATCTCGCGATATAGCCGCGAAACCGCGCGTTCGGGAGGTCGCATAATACAAATCCAGCCTTACAATTCAGCTTAACCCATCAAGCCCCGTACGAGCACCGGTGATCGCGACAACAATAGAATGCAATAGCATTTCCAAGAATCCCCGATAGAAGGATAGTTGAACACTCGACTCGATAGTCAGTAATCACTGATCACATTTGACTTTGACGTTTCATTTCGGCCGACTCAGCAGTCACATTTGACTTTGACATTAACGGCCAAACCACTGGTTCGAGCGGACGCATATAAATCCAGCCTAAGGCCGTGTTTCCACCTGCAAGACAACTGTCGCGAGAAGTGACTGACAGTTTGTCTGACAGCAGCTTACAAGTGTAAACCCCGTAGCAAGTGCTGTCGCGACAATTTGTCAAGCGCCTCCTGCGACTAGTTGCGACAGCATGTCTACACATGTCTTCGAGGACTCGCGACAGATCTCGCTGCGGGTTACCGCAGATATTATCCGGTCTTGTTTCGTATGGCATTTATCCGCGAGCTTCCTCGCAACAAATAAACAATATTGCAAGAAACTCACGCAAGACTTCCGCGAGTTAGCTTGCAGGTGGAAACACGGCCTTATTGTAGAAAGCCTAAATACCTACTACTATATTCCAAAGGCCTAAGCTTTATTTAGCCTAATGACCGAAGCTTGTTCCAACATCGGATTCAAATCGCTCCACAGCCTTTTCAGGGTCACTGCGCAGAGCTAAATACTGAAAAACTGGCCAAGCGCGAGAGGGTCGCGCACGAGGGGATCCGTACAAAACAGCATTGAAATAACTTTTTTGTTAAGTCCTATAACTTTATTTAGTATTCAGTAATTTATTTCAGAGGTACAGTAAATATTATTTAAGATGGTGTTTGATAACTGATAGTCTGTGGAACCATAGTAATATTATAGACGAAAAGTATTAATTTTAATTATAGGTATATAATATGCAGTTGTAACATAATTTATTAATGTATACAATACAATATAATATGACTTATCCACTAGTTGTTCCACTGTATACTTTTATTCGGTGGAAGTAGGATCCTTCACATTCCATTTACACGCACGGATTTTTGCACGAGACCGTTGCACGGAACCCTAATAATATAAACTCAGTTTGCATCGGATTCACAAACATTTTCAGCGTGTTGTAGAATTTCGAATTAAAACCGGGTTTCAGTGTTTTTGTGTTCAATTTTCAACTCGTTATTTATTTTTTATTCATTTAATTAAAGAGAAGTGTTATATTCTGTTTCGTCGAATTCCAAATTATTTCTGATATAAAGTATTTTGAATATTGTCTTTAATATTGTAGTAACTTATATTATGTATTTATTACATAAGTATTATAGTATGTATTGTTGATAAAATTATTGTACTTTGCATATATACCTCATCTTGTCTCAACATCACCCAATGGTTGGCTGGAAGAAAATGCCTAAAGGCCCGCCTCTGTACCTCTATGTTTGCAAAAAGTATAATAAAAAAAATTGTAGTAACTTTTGGACATAAATTTATTTCTCTTGTTTAGATATAGGTAACATAATCATGAGTAACGATTAATAGAGGAAAATAAAGAAAGATATTACGTATTGCGCACGCACTTGGGCACTATAAATAACACTGTGGTGGCATCAGTTTCAATGAAAAAGTTTACTAACTATTAAGACTAATCAATACAGTGAGTAAGCTCCTTCAAAATTCTTTCATTTGAATTTTTCGAGTAAAAAATAAAATAACTTGTTTCTTAAGCGGCCCAAATTAATGGACCTTTTAAAAAGAAAGCATTTAATTTATTGTCCATAAAATACCAAGAACGAAACTTGTGATTCACTCTGTTAATGAAATTTCGGCTATTCCTGATGTCGGCCATCTTAAATTAATATTATTGGATCTTTTGTTGCTGGGAATTTTCGTCATCATCATCATTTTGTGTAGGTCCATTGTATATAATTTAAAGCAGTTTTAGTATATAATTTAAAGCAGTTTTATAACTATTGACATTAATAATTTTAATCAGATCATTACTTTAGGCCAGTGCCGGATTTTTATTTTTTATACTTATGAGTAGGCCACTTATTTCCGCCGTTGTACGAAATCTGCCACCCCTCTAGGATCCTGCCGCCCCTAGGCCACGGCCTATACTGCCTATTTATAAATCCAGCAGACTTAATTATAATATGACAACATTAGAAATAGGAAAGAAAGGATATACTGACAGATTTTAGTGACAAAATGGCGGATTTCCTTTGACCATCTGTCAGAGTGTCACTTTGTCTATTCTTCCGTAGACAGAAACTGTTTCTATGGTGACCATGCTAAACCTGCAGGGCTGGTTTAGGCCCCACGGTTAAACATAGTTTACCAAAACATTACTTTACTTTTCGCTTTAGTCGGGCCAAAAGTTATAAAATGTGAAAATAAGTGTGGAAATGTGTAACTCGAGCCGGAAGTCATTAAAATTTTCTTGCCTTTACACTATACAAGTTAAAAGCTTTGAGTTTGTACGATATTGCACCTTATTTTGTTAGTCGTAAAGGTGTAGTCAGAGGAAGAATAATTCTAGATGACCTGTAGCGTTTTGTCGTGCTCGAAACAATCATGAAACCATCACACTTGACTAATGGACAACAAAACACGATATTGTTTTCATATTTACCCGAAAAGCTATGTTTATGTGTAAGAAATACTGTTACTACGCAAATGCGTGCAGCCCTTTAATTTTTTTAAGTAAAACGTAAGGAAAAGTTACTCGGATGGCATAAATTCTTATTCACATTGTGACCCAAGAGCCAGCGATAGCCAGACATTCGGCATATTAAAAGAGCTGATACTCACTTCCTTTAAAGTTTAAGTATTAGACTTTGAGGTGGCCTGATAGGGGGAAGCCACTATAAAGGCCCTTTTTTATGAAATAAGGGGGCAAACGAGCAAACGGGTCACCAGATGGAAAGCAACTTCCGTCGCCCATGGACACTCGCAGCATCAGAAGTTGCCGGCCTATAATAATAATATAGGGAATAGGGTAATAGGGGAGGGTATGGAAGGGAATAGGGTTAGGGGATTGGGCCTCCGGTAAACTCACTCACTCGGCGAAAAACAGTGCAAGCGCTGTTTCACGCCGGTTTTCTGTGAGAACGTGGTATTTCTCTGGTCGAGCCGGCCCATTCGTGCCGAAGCATGGCTCTCCCACGTATAAAGTACCTTTCTCACGACGTATGTTTTGCGCACTGACGACGCGCGTTTCTGATGCGCTCGTCTTCTGCGCGTTTTCATCGCGTTTTGGCAGATATAAGGTATAAAAAGTGTCGGCTTCCTTGCGTTTGCTAAGCGTTCAACTTACATTTGTATCGATACAAACGAGCGTAAAAAACGTCGTTTGGAAGGGCCCTAATTAAACATCCGGCAGTAGAAGACGATATTCCTAGTTACCCCAAAGAAAATAAGATAAATATTTGAGCTTCCCTAAAGACTAAGCGAATCGAAGGTCACGTAGACCTTTAGAATTGGATACCTCCTAAATCCTAAACCTCGTCGGAAACTCCATAGTTGCTGGTCGTTCTTACCCTATAGGGGTCATAAACAGGTGAGCTTTCAGCATTTATAAAATGAGGAAGTGACTGTCGCAGGCTCTCTTTATAAGGGCAAACGTCCGTCGCCGTAAATACATTAGACTAAACACGTGATATTGTTACCTACCTCCTATTCTGTCATATTTTCCGTTTCACTGAACGAAACACCGTCAACCAGGCAGGTAGGATGAAGGGAGAAAGTTTTAAAATTTAATTTTTTAGCCCTCTGATCTGATAATAAAGCTGTCCGTCCTACATGAATGCATTACGCACGTACATTTTTAATTTATTTTTACCGATTTCCAAAAAAGTAGGACGTTTTGACACTAGATTACTAAAATATTATTGTTACTACGTACGTTTTAATTCAGCTGTATTTTTCTAGTCAAATATGTGAACGAGCGACCTAATTACCTGATGGAAAGCATTCAGCGTCGACAGTGGACAATTTGCTGATAGAACTGCTTCTTCGATGTCTAAAGAAACAATTATTATTTGAGGCACAGAAATAAATCAAGGAAATAAATCTTGATTTGAGGGTTCCATAACTGATTTGTGTATAAATATTCATAGCCGGTCAATAACTTTTAAGCCTGCTTCTTCTTAGGAATTAGGCCGTGTTCACACCAAACGGACTGTGAGCCGCCGAATGTGAGCAGGCTCACTGTGAGCCCCAGTGTGAACGTGAAAATAAACGGTATCGAATGTCCGCGCCTACGCCTAGCGTAATGGCGTATTGTCCGTTAGGTGTGAACTGTGAACGAAAAAGTGAATATACAGTATGGAAATACAATAAACTGCGTAACGTTCGCTCACATTCGGCGGCTCACAGTCGGTTTGATGTGAACACGGCCTTAGTTAAAAGAATCTAAACCTGCTCAAAAATATAGTAAACTGTTTGAATTAAATCTTTAACGATCTTTTTATTTTACGATTTTAACATTAAACTTAGAAAATATTTACAAAGTTTTGATGGAGATACGCTAAATCATATTTAATAAACTTGAATGTGAACAAAATGAGTTTCTAAGCCGCGACTTTGTAGGGAGCAATTTGAGAAGATTACTTTGTAGATAAAACAACATTCTTGCTTGGGCTTATGAGCGAATATAATTTCTTGCCTAATTTTAATATGTCTGTACTTCTTCAAGCGAAGACCAGTTTTGATGAAAAGTACGAAAACAGCTTCTTAAAATAAAAATAAAAAGACGACGAATGTAATTTTTAAATCATTTAAAGTTTTTACTTTATGAAATCAAGTAAAATATAATGTGTCAGGACGATGATATTTAAAGTGTGCAAACACTATGAATATCACAGAAAAAACCGCAATTCGATCATGTTTACATATTTTATAAATAATTGTTCAACTTCTACTATTTCTTTTCTATTTTGAGTTCGGAAAAAGACATAATTACAGAATAAATTTTATCGCAGGAAACAAAGTCACAGGCAACATAATATTATATTTTTATTTTATTTTATTTTAATAGCAAAAAATAATGATCACGCTTGTCTTCATGTAGACTAAAACATTTTCCGGTGTTCACCCTCGGGCAAGTTATATAGGATGGAACAAAACGAATTGATTATACTTTAGGGTGGGTAATGTGTAGGTGTCCGTTTGTGTATGGGTATATAATAATAATATAATAGCTCCCACACCGGTTTCGGTGACGGTAGTCGGTTTCATTGAAACCAGGCCAGTTACGCAGGAGTAATTTTATAGTGCCCAAGTGTGTGCGCAGTACACAAGAGCACTCTCTATTCCTTTACTCTCATAACCCAGTGGGACGGCAGACCGACACGACCGGCGAGAGATCAGGCGCAGGACCGACTTTTTACATGCCCATCCGACGCATGGATCATCTTAGTTGTCAGACAATCAGGTGATCAGCCTGCATTGTCCTAACTAAACTTGGAAATATCATGTTTCCAACGCGGGAATCGAACCCACGACCTCCGAGTCAACCAGTATAGTAGTATACCACTAGACCAGAGGCGTTATATTATGGGTATATAGAGTATGTTCAGTTCACTGTCAAAGTTACAAAGCTGAGAGGGAATTTTTCTGTGATTTGTATGGGAAAGCGTCGTATCGACCTAAATATGCAAAAGATAAAAATGTTAACCACTGCTACTTTTGCAGTCTGTGTAGTATAGACAGAGTGGACTAATACACACCCTGAAGTATTATTATCAATTTGTTTTGTAACAGCCTGTATACAACGGCCAGGTAAAACTAAAATCTCGTGAAACATCCAAATCCTATTACATTACTTATTTAAATTATTTTAATTAGCTATACTCTCGGTAATTAGGAAAAGTTTCGTCTTGTTAAATGTTCTCTGAATTTAATTTGTGCGATCAAAGAGAGTTTTTTTTTAGATTTAATTAATATTGTATTATGAATACAAGAGTTTTAAATATTAATGATTTAAATGAATGTATTTATAAATGATTTTTAGTGGCCAAAAAACTTTTAAATGGCTTGTAGTAACAATTTAGCTAAGTTAATTTGTAATAATAGCTGTAAGTTTTCCCAAGAAATAAAAATAATAAAATAAATGAAATAAAATAAAAATTCGTTTACCGCGCGGGAACCGTCATTTTTTCCGTAACGAAAACTATCCTTGTCTTTTCTCGGGACGCAAATTATCTCTATACCAAATTTCATCTTAATCGGTTCAGCGTTTTGAGCGAAAATCCTTAAAGTTTATAACGCTTGAGTTTTCGGAATAAGAACAATTCTTTGCCCCTTTTCCGGGATTCAAAATATCTGCTAATCTTTCAACTAATTAGTAAGTGTAAGTAAGGACAGATATATATTGACTCTGCGTTCCATTTACAGAATTCTAATTCCTATGACAGGGATGTCATGTCAACTCATGACTCATGTCGGTGTGATTAAATTAAACATCCCGAACCCTTTCCCAGAAGGCTTTTACTTGTTTTGTCTCTTGCCTACTCAGTTATTTCATCTCGGATAATGATCCCTATATCAGCGGTATAAAGGTCTTGTAAGAGGTGGAATAATTTTGAATAGTCTCAGGTATATATTTGATTAGTTTTTGCTTTATTTAATGTTTTTGAAAGTGCGCTGAAACCGCGCTCTGTTGGACTGTCAAAGAAAAAAACAAATAACTTAAAATGTGAGTTTTTCTTGGGAACGCTTTATTTAGGTTGGTTTTATCCCCACAACTCCTGTTCAGGGGTTAAAACACGAAACGTGCAAGTAACAGACAGAAACAGCTTTTAGACTATCATACCAAACATTGAAGGAAATAAACCAAGCATTCCATACTAAGGTTACAAATTCGAAAGTGTGTCTTGTATCATGTTACCTCTTCATGCCCAAACAGCTGAACTGATTTTGCTCAAATTTGGTATGGACATACTTACCGTGAGTCCCGGAAAAGGAAATAGGATACTTTTTATCCCGAAAATTGATAATATGAGCAAGAATTTTAACATTTTTTGTCGGTTTTAATTTAAACATCTCACACCTCTTCAGTTTACGATCTTGTATTAATGCTAAGTATAGTTGATAATGTTAATAGTTATTATATTAACAGAGCTCAGAATAGATCGCGGTCGGGTTATACTATAGGTTTGTACCGCGCTTCATTAACATATTGATTTTCAATTAATACACAATAAAGGTGAACTCGTCGCGTACCGTTAAATTAAATCATGAAAAGTTGAGAATTGTGACCCGATTACTACCTGGGTGCTGAGACAACTTGCAAGCGATAATTTATTCATTTACTAGATGACCCGGTGAGCTTTGTATCACTTTTCTCCTAATATGACACCAGCACTGTGTCAAATATAAAAAATATAAACAATAAAAAAAAAATTCTAGTACCCACTTTCTGTCATCTTCACGTCCAAACCGCTGAACCGATTTTGCTGAAATTTGATATGGAGATACTTTGAGTCCTGGGGAAGAACATATTATAAGTTTTTTATAGGATACGATAAACGAATTTTGGCGCAACGGAGTTGCGGGCGTCATATAGATTCTAGTATTATAACATATGCTTTTCAGTTTTCACCTCGTAGTTTTCACCACTAGATCGGCCCATAGAAGTCTGCGGGGTCCTAAAAGGTCAACCTGAGTCCTGACCCATCACATCCCAGCCACATAAAGTTCACATACCACATGCTTTCATCAATTTGAATATTTATTGGCTTTATACGTTTAGGAATTTAAGTGCTAAGGTCAGTACGTTACACACATATTTACTATTTTAATTTAGGGTGAAGCCAAACGAGCGTAATTTGTGAGTTGTGAGTCGCAGAATTTCGGCTGGCAGAAATTCTGCTGCATTCAGTTTCATACAAAAGTCCTGTTTGATTCACACGAGCGTAATTTTGTGAGTCATGATTTGTATGAAAAGATTGTGAGTTGTGAGTCTCAGACTCACAACTCATAAATTACGCTCGTTTGGCTTCACTCTTAGATTTCTTTTACGTACACAAAAATATAGTAACAATAAAGGAACACACTCCCTCAGTGCACTTTTAACACGTTTTTATTAGCTTGGGCTGTATGTATATGTAACATTGGGAGTAGGATGGCTGCTTGCAAGGCTACTTCTACATTATTTTATGACTTACAATTATGTATGTATGTTGACATTGTATAATTTTAAGTTACAGCATTGTAAACTTTATTTTAAAAGATTAATTTTTTTCTCACTTTTTTTGGTAAAAAAAGGCCCCCTGCGAGTTTCTTACGCCGGTTCTTCTCGCCGGGTTAGTTCCCGAACCGGTGGTAGGCATCATGTAGACTTTCAGAAAATATTTGCAAAAATTTATTCTGAATAAAAACTTTTGAGTTTGAGTTTGAGTTTAACGGAATCTTTGAGCATGATTTTTACCTATCTCCAGTAGTCATTAAATCGAAGCTTTGCATAAGTGCTAAAAGACAATGCAATAAAAAGTTTACATTTTTTGAAAAAAAGGGTGTTTTTTTAACTATTATTTATAAATTGCGAATGAGGATACTTGACAAGAAAGCAATGGTCGCCGGAGCGTTTGAGTTGTACTAAAAATTATGGACTACTAAGGGCCCTTCCACACGACGTATTTTTTGCGCACTGACGACGCGCGTTTTTGATGCGCTCGTCGTCTGCGCGTTTTCATCGCGTTTTGGTAAATATAAAGTTTAAAACGTGTCTGCTTCCATCCGTTTGCTGAGCGTTCAACTTGCGTTTGTATCGATACAAACGAGCGTAAAAAAAACGTCGTGTGGAAGGGCACTAAATAACGCCCGCAACTCCGTTGCGCGAAAATTCGTATATCGCGGGGAACCGTGAATTTTTCCTATATCCTATGATACCCGGACCCAATCCACACTATTCACCGAAAGCATCCTATGTCCTTTCCGGCGAGTCTAAGTATCTCTATGCCAAATTGCAGCAAAATCACTTCAGCGGTTTGGGTGTGAAGAGGTAGCTGACAGGCAGACAGACAGACGGACAGACAGATAAACTTTCCCATTTATAATATCAAGTTTCAAGGCCCTGTTTCAGCATTTACTAATATTAAGTGTAGAATAGTCTATCCACAACTTATTTGACAGATAGAGTATGGAGTATCTGTCAAATGAGTTGTGGATAGCCTATCCGGCACTTATCAGTGAGTGGTGAAAGTTGAAACAGCCCCTAAGTATGGATATGAATAAAGCTGATGACAAAAGTCAGATTGAGCAAATGACTTCCCCAAAATCTGTAATCCAAACTAATATTATAAATGCGAAAGTGTGTCTGTCTGTCTGTCTGTCTGTTACCTCTTCACGCCCAAACCGCTGAACCGATTTTGCTGAAATTTGGCATGTAGATACTTTAAGTCCCGGGAAAGGACATAGGATACTTTTTATCCCGGAAAAATGTATGGTTCCCGCGCGATAAACTGATTTTGGCGCAACGGAGTTGCGGGCGTCATCTAGTAACTTATAAGAACAAGTATGTGAACGAAAGATGTTTACCTTCTAAATTGGTTTTATTCCTAAGTTGCCTGTTACTTTCGCAGATCTATTGACATCCTAATGTTTATTTTGTACAATTACATGATACTAAGATACTAAATTATTTTATAAGATGAATATTATTATACTATAAAAGTGATCCAGAAACACTGGCAACTTTTTATTTCTATGGCGGGATTTGAACCCTTGACCATTTTTAGCATTGACTCACACCACCACTGAACCACTTAAATATCTTGCCTAACAGACATTGCAAAATCTGGATTCTAAAATAAATTATCATCCCGCATAGGTACAGAAATACATCTGTCGCATATTGTATGCAGAAAGGATTACATACAAATTATACACTTATACACATATTATACAATTATACACTTACCTTTTTATATTATATCCGTATAATATACACTCAGAAATATCCACGAAATTTTAATCAAAACATTAAACGAAGTGATCTCGTAGAGGTGCTACGGCGTAGCGCTACGTGGACGCTACGTCGTAGCTCGCGTTGGACTGAGACCTGTAGAACCGTAGGCTATAAGGCCGCGTGCATATTGGCTTTGGGAACAGAAATAAGGGCGAGTCCACACCATATTTAAGCAATGAACTAAGGACGTGTACTCTCTGTGTTTAGGACAGAAAAAAGGGCGCTTTCACAACGTATTTTAGATGAGAAATCCTTATTTCTCTTCTAAAATACGTCAAATTAAAGTGTGTACACGTCCTTACGTGTAAACACTGTAAAACTGTGTTGGCGTTTGCAATATTTGATTTAGCCTTAGGGTGTTTATTGACGCTCATCCATTTTGGACATTTCAACGTCGTTTGTTTGTGCTAAAATAATAATTTTACAATAATTAATTAATTACCTAGTTTCAGTGTGACTAGCATAATAATATTACGATTTATTACGATACGATTGTTTGGTACTTTTTACATGGAAAATAGCACAAACGATTTAATATCCATGATTTAAAGAATGAAATATTCTTTATTGTGCAGAAAAAAATACAAAAGTGGGTAGAGTTGTTGCACTTGTGAGCGTGAGACTGTGTACACACAGAGGCGTAGTTTGACCGGCCTTAGCGTAGTTTCATGTTATTTATTTATTTATTCGGAAGCTTAGCAGTTATTACTTGATATGTCGTATTTCAAACGGAATATTATGTAAAGTAAGTAAGAAAATAAACAAGCCGATCGCCTGATGGAAACCAATTATAAGCAATACTTTCAAGTTAACATTTTAAAATTATTTCATAAAATTACTTTAAATATTCAATGTCGTCGTAATAATTTAAAACAATAACTGTTCAGACTTTTAAGTAGTTAGAGCACGCAAAATGCCATGCGTACAATCGAAGACATAATATGCCGAATATCATTTTTGGTATGATTTCGTGACATTAGGTCAATATGTAGTAAGCCTTTAATCGTACACTCCAAGTTTTAACGAATTACCTTCGAGGATTAACTAATATACAGGGTGTAACACAACAAAGTGATAATTCTTTATGTTTGAGTCCCCTGCATAGAATTCACTGTAAAGTAGCAGTGTTACGTACCTACTATGTATTAAAAACTAGCTGTCCCGGTGAACTTCGTGTCACTTTAAAACCTTCCCTGGACTTCTACGAATATTTTAAGACTAAAATCAGCTCAACCCATTTAGCCGTTTTCGAGTTTTAGCGCAACTAACACATTTGAAAATCCATTTTTATATATAAGAAGAAGCCTAGCTGTCCCGGTGAACTTCGTGTCACTTTAAAACCTTCCCTGAACTTCTACGAATATTTTAAGACTAAAATCAGCCCAATCCGTTCAGCCGTTTTCGAGTTTTAGCGCGACTAACACATTTGAAAATCCATTTTTATATATAGGATGTACATATATTTTTTTCGCTTTATTGTAAGATTCAAACAAACATACCATCAAACTTTACAAACCTTATAACTGGCTTTATGCTATCTAAAATTGGACGCTGTTAAGCATTCGTGTACTAATCCACATAAAAATTTAAACGTGGGCCGCCTTATCGAAGAACGTATCACAATGACAATCCGGCTAATCGTTAAACCACCGCATTACAAAACGGCCCTGTTTTTTAAAACGGCTAGCCGTAATGTAAAACGGCGGATTATACAATCGGCCTGCGACAGATATATGCTAACAGCGACCAATTATTGTATGCCTATTTTTTTTATCTTTTAAATTTTTTATAGAGAGTTAGGAACAATAATTAAACCATGTCACTCTCGTAGAGAGCCATACTTAAATACTACACATAATTATTTTTTATCTTTTACTTTTAAACCAATCAAAACTAATTTATAAAAAGCAATTGCTGTATTCCTATTTTAATTTTTGGAAAACTGTTTTCTGAATAAAAAATAAGCGAATCAATTCCTCAGCTTTATAATAAAAGTAGATGACGAGTTTATCCCACGAGAACCGTACATTTTTCTGGACAAAAATATCCCATGTCATTCCCCGGGACTCAAACTGGAGAGGTAAAAATAAGTGGGCAAACGAGCAAACGGGTCACCTGATGGAAAGCAACTACCGTCGCCCATGGACACTCGCAAAATCAGAAGAACTGCAGGTGCGTTGCCGGCCTTTTAAGAGGGAATACGCTCTCTTCTTGAAGGTTTGCAGGTCGTATAGGTCCGGAAATACTGCTGGTGACAGTTCGATCCAGAGTTTTACAGTGCGCGGCAGAAAGTTACGCGAGAAACCCACGGTGGAAGACTGCCTCTCATAAAGGTTATGAAGATGGTATATTATTTTTCACGTGGAACGGTGGTGGTATGATTCCGAACAATTCCTTAGAGCGCTCCCCGTGATACAACCGATAGAAGATGCAGACTAGATAACTCTCTTTCTATCATCCGTATATAAGTGCACTAAACATTCATGGCGACAGCTATCCGCCATTAGTGCGAGTGGTCACACAAAAAGATTTCATTACCGACCATTCCGACTGCGCAAAGCGTTCTTTATTTAGCTCGCTTTCTTTGTTGAGCTTTTTCCACCTCTTCCCAGGTATCATTCAAAGCATCGTAAACTTTTTAGAAATTTAGAGAATAAAAGGAACCCCAAATATCAGCTTTTATATTTTGAACTTGCACTTTTGTATGCAACTGTTGTCTAGCAATAGCTTTGTCCACATTGTGCCTTTTTCTGTTCGTCAAGGGCATGCGTTATAGCGCAGTCAACAGCGAACGTGAGGCATGCCCGCGACGCATGCCCTCGCCTCTGACCGTATCCAAAAAACAAAAATGACAATGTTGGCGTTGCGTTCGTTGACGCATTCAAAATATATTGAATGCGCCAAAACGAAAGTTGAATGAAAGAAGATGACGAAAATTGAAGACGAAAGCGCATAGTGTGGACATAGCTAATACACTTTAAGATAAAAACATTGGTTCCGACTTAGACCGGGGCGCGCATAGGCGGCCAGGTCGCGCGGCCAGGTCGCTGCGGCCAACTAATTCTTCTATGGGCCCCCGCGCATTAGGCGGCCAGGTCGCGCGGCCAGGTCGCTGCGGCCACCCCGCGCACTTTGCGGCCACGTCTGCGACCACACTCGTATGAGTAGTGATTTGATGAGTAAAGGAGAAAGATCATAACTCTATGGTACCCAGTACCATTTTGCGTCATTATGAAACTTGGTTTTTTAAAGTCTATGATTATCACTTTAGCTCCTATAAAAATTTCTTTGTAAACAAAACCGGGGTTTCAGAGTAATTTGATAAAATCGAAAATAACCTCAAAATCTTCAAAGCACCTATTTTATTGACAAGTCATACACGAGCGAACGTTATTGCTCTAAAAAAAGAGTAAGGCGCTTTATATTAGTAATAAATCACCGAAATCTTCCGCATACTGTGTTGTGACTAAAAACCGCCGCTATAATATCTACTATCTAGATTCTATGGGTATTTATTATTATTGAATACATTCTCATAAGCAATTTAAGCAAAAATGTAAGTAACATTTTGCCATGCAGAATGTATGTGCGCCGCGGACTCGATCACACAAAAAGTGTGCCGTCTGCGATCTCCCTACTTTTCACAATGGACACATTAGCCAAATAGGTAATAGCGTGCTAGCGGCCATCGGTGTGGCCGCCGCGACCTGGCCGCTATTGGGCTATGCTCATGCTGTTGACAGGAATGAAAAATAAAACAAACAATGTATTTTTATTTTATCCAAACAGTGTCACAACAATAACAAATATATAATATTATACATCAAACTTCCAGCGGCTCGGTTTCATTTATAACATGAACATTAACTTGATTCAATAAACTATTTAATTTCATTTCATTAACACAGAAAAGAGTTGTATTATAAACTAAAAAAAAGGGCAAACGCAAAGGGCTTAATTCTACTCTTACTTAGGTACTCTAATATTACATGTAAATTAAGCCTCATATAGTGTATCAATTAATACACATAATTCAGTAAGTAATTCACATATTGCAGTACATATTATGGAACATGTTATGTACTGCAAAATGTGAACATGATCAAACAAACATTTAAATAAGATTCTTTTTTATTTACATAAAAGAAAAAAATCTATTTAAATCATTCATCATACTCCTGCAAAACTCATCTAAATCATACAACATGGCGGTACATAGAACTTATAATTAAGTACATATAATATATATAACTGTTCCTTTAGGCTGGTTTTATTGTCACGCAGACCGTCGGTACGGATTGCTCCGTATAGACCGATCTAAGCAGAGCGATCCGTACCAACGGTCCGCATGACGTGACCAGTCTAATACATAAAAGTACCAGTAAACATCCGTTTCAAAACAATTAACAAATATACAGTGATTAGATGTACTTGCAGCTCGTTTATACACAGAAGAAATCTTTTTTTGGTTAGTATAGTTTGGAGGTATATCACTTGATCCAGCATCTGTCAGAATACCTCTTAACAAACCAGGGCGATTGGAGTCTTGCTCATCATAAAGTCGCACTTCTCTTTCAGTTGTCCTCCAGCAAGCAGCACAAACTCTTTTCAATCTTGAGATCTAAAAAGTGATATGTAATATAGTAATACATTCATCGTATTGTTAAATCTTACAAATAATAGTGACAAGAAATAAAAATGTTTCATGAAATTATTTGTGAAAACATGTTTATTAAGACACAAAGCACTACCAGCAGTATCCAATATTGGAAAATGAAAAATGTTAATAGGATATAACTTAAAATAAACAAAAATTATTACCCAGTGCAACGGAAATTATAGTCTATAATTATAATGTTTCTCATGTCGATCTTGTCTTACAGGATATTTTGTTCTTGTAGTAGGTAGAATAGACTATTCTTCTGTAACCAAAAGCAGGTTAAAAGAGCCTTCTCTGGTTCTGTTTACTCTGTACAGAATCTGAAGTCAGCTGTAATGAAACAATGAATTAAATAGTGTTTGTAATATGTATATTCATAGAAATACCTATACTCTAAAGTCTAAATGGTAATTGTGAAATCAAAAACTACATAATTTGTCAGAAAATAGGTACATAGAAGGTGCCTTTTTACATAGAATTTAATATACTTACTTTACATATTCAGAAAATAAATTAAGGTGTGCTAACCGGACTGGGAGTTATCCAAGATTGTAATTAATTAAACATTGAAGTAGACACTCTTGTTCTAAAGTATTTATTTATATTATTTTGTGAAATTCATCTGAAAAATAAAAGACAATATAAAGACGTATTCGCAAATGTCACAATGACAGATCACAGTCGGTTAGGGACGCGATCGAGAAATCGAAGTCTATGAAAAAAATCGATTTTATGTCTAATAGCAGCACTGAATCGATTAGGTGTAATGGATTAGCTTAATTTTACTGTTATTTAACGTACATAATATGGAAAAGCTAATGCATGATATCAATAAATAATATTATCATTCGGAAATTGTTATTAAAGCAAGTAATATTTATGAAAATTGGAATGACGATTGCAATTACTGCTTTAGTCGAATGAATCGATATTGTTACAATATATTGTTTGATGTATTTCTAATAATGCACTACATCACTAACCGAATGTGGAGGGAGTTATTTAATAACTTTTATTCTTTAATTGAAATTCCGGGTTTAAAAATTGGATTCCGGGCGTGTAATTACGTAAAAAATTCTAAAAATAATAACTGTATTATTTTCATCAAAGCGCATGAGAATTAATGGTACCGACCTTGGGCATTCTCCTTTGACAATTATTTTATTTTCTGTATACAAAAAACGTGTGACCGCGGCGACCAGTGCGCGCACACTGAGTGATTTCATACAAATTCCCGTATCTCGTTGGCCGCGGCGGCCAAGTGGCCGCGTGTGTGTCGCAATGTTTTTCGTTGGCCGCGCGACCAGAGCGTGACAGCTGGCCGCTGGTCGCGTAATGCGCGCACCTACATATTATATCGTAGAAGAATTAGTTGGCCGCAGCGACCTGGCCGCGCGACCTGGCCGCCTAATGCGCGGGGGGTCTATGATATAATATGTAGGTGCGCGCTGTCACGCTCTGGTCGCGCGGCCAACGAAAAACATCGCGACACACACGCGGCCACTTGGCCGCCGCGGCCAACGAGATACGGGAATTTGTATGAAATTAGGTACTCAGTGTGCGCGCACTGGTCGCCGCGGCCACACGTTTTTTGTATACAGAAAACAAAATAATATTCAAAGTTTACTCATCAAATCACTACTCATACGAGTGTGGTCGCAGACGTGGCCGCAAAGTGCGCGGGGTGGTCGCAGCGACCTAGCCGCACGACCTGGCCGCCTGCGCGGGTGCCCTTAGGATCAATTCAGACCGCAACAGACAGACGTCTAGACGGGGATAAAAAGGCTAAAAAATATGAAAAACCCATAAAAACGTTAATACTAAATGTAACTGTGAACGATCTACCGAAATCCTGTAACATTATTAAGGCTGTATCGAACGATTTGGATCTCAGCCCGGGGCGATAACGAACTTCGAAGGCAGTAAGGTACTTAGACAACTTGTATTCGACAACTTCAACAGCAAAGATAAAAATGAAAATGGATTTAGCATATCGCTAGGTTGGCGCTTGAGATTCCCTACATGATCCCATTATTTATAACGTCGATGTTGAAATTATCGAATGCAAATTGTCTAAGTACCCAGGCTCGCAGTGCTCCCGACAGGTCACTTATTGAGTTATGGACAAGCTAAAGGGCAGAAAGCTTTTATAAAACGCATAGACGTACCAGTACGAAGACATCGCACAATGTTAATAACCTACGAAAGACTGAGTAGGAATGTTCGCGGAGGCAGGTTAAGGTAAAGGAAATATGTGTATAATAGATCTATGTATAGTATAAGAGCCCCCGCAGACTACAGACTTTTAGTCGGCCGATAGTTTGACCAAATTGGGTTTTCAGTACATTATTATCGAACGATACAAATCGCTTAGCGTGCGCACCTTCATACATCTTCGTACTGATTAAGCTTTCGATCAAACTATCGGCCGACTAAAATTCTGCAGTCTGCGGGGGCTCTTAATGAATACTTGAAAAAATACCCTTGTAATAATACTTCCGAGTTCCAAAATATAGTAACATTAAAGTGATAACAGCATAATGCTGTCAGCATTTAAAATAAATACTTGCAGATCTTGAATTGGAGCACTAAATTAGTCATGGATTTTCATTGTGTTATTTTTAACAATATTGATAATCCGCGAAATAAGAAATAAGAAATATTGATAATGTTAAAAATCAGATTGTTTGTTGTGATTTGATTGAAAGTTAATCAGATCATCAGATTGCGAATTTGATTGAAAGTTCATCAGATCATCAGATTGCGAAATTTGATTGAAATTTCATCAGATTGCGAAACTACGTTAGTTGACCAGATTACGTCAGATTACAACTAAAATTGACTTGACATAGCCTGACCTAATATACAGTCACCATCTGCCTCTGAATCAATTCTCTGATGGTACATCTATGTACACCTGGAGCATAATTTATTTATGTAACTATGTTAGTATAGAGAGCACTTTATACTGGTAATTGAATAGGTAAATTCCCAGTTGCGTATAGAAGATAGTTATTGATATAAAGTCGTACTATAAAGGCCATGGTTGTCTCAGAGTGACAAGAAGATATGCCATTACATAGAGACCTATCAGACAAAGAGCGGTCACGCGTTTAAGCGTTTTGCCTTCGCATTCTACGTTCGAGCTGTCAGTCACAGAGGAACAATTTTGATGCGGTCAGAACACTCCCTGTGGGAGTATCTATACACCAAAAAGAATCCAAAACTGACCGCTTGAGCGCTTGACCGCGTAACCGCTCTCTAACTGATAATAATAATATGTCGCTAATCTCCCTACGCAGCAATATAAAATTCAAAAGACAATAAATAACGCGACGTCGCTGGATATTTCAATTTAGTGTCGTTATTGAGCATTGCTACACCCTGTGGCTACACCGCATCTTGTATTGTTTCCTTTTTGTGTACATTTTTCGCTAATGAATCTTATATACAAAATTCTCGTGTCACAATGTTAGTCCGCGAACTCCTCCGAAACGGCTTTACTGATTTTTACCAAATTTTATATGCATATTCAGTAGGTCTGAGAATCGGCTACTGGGTACTTTATATATTGATAAGTGCATTTGTTGAATAAATAATAGTAAATTATTACAACCTGAGACTGACGGCGACCATTGTTTGTGCGACGAGATAGTGATCGACGTTGCCATGGCGACACACTTATTTAGTCACTTCAATAAAATAATATGGGCGAAATACTTTATATTATGGCAAAGAAACCTTTCCCGGGACAGCTAGTATAATATAATATCATCCTTTGTCCTTTACCGTATTTTTAAAATAAATAGTATTACCTGTCTTAATAGATTCAGCAGTAACAATAACAGACGTAGGCACATTTTATGGAACGTAGATGAAGCGTTTGTACGATGTTTCATATATAAAGTACCAAACAAATTTGATTTGCAAGGCAATATTGGATTCTGCGAAAAATAAAAGTGACGCGCTAAACGAACGGTAAAATCTTTTGTGAATGTTGCCAAAATCCGGTTCTATTTACAATAGAAAAGTGAACACGACGATATTTTGTCAAATTGTGAATTTGTGACTCACAAGTAGCACATCACACCTAGTCCTAGAATAATAATATAACATTTGTACATGTACAGTTGCACACGGTATACTATACACACAAGAAATGAGTTATTTAACTTACTGAAACGCCTTTATTGAATGCAGGTATTTTTGTTACTTGCCTTTAATGAATGTAGGTAATGTTGTAATAGCTGAACAAAAAAATCTGCCTTTTTTTCGGTTTAAAAGATCTATCAGACAGAGAGCGGTCGCGTGGTCAAGCGGTCAGTTTTGCGTTCTTTGTGTTGTATTACGTTAGAGATAAACACACAGGAGGCGTTCTGACCGCGTCAATATTACTAACGCCTCCATGGTCTAGTGGTTCAGACTTCAGAGCATGGGTCTTGACTTGGAGGTCGTGGGTTCGATTCCCGCGTTGGAAACATCCAAGTCCAAGTTTGGTTAGGACAATGCAGGCTGATCACCTGATTGTCTGACAAGTAAGATGATCCATGCGTCGGATGGGCATGTAAAAAGACGGTCCTGGGCCTGATCTCTCGCCTGTCGTGTCGGTCTTCCGTCCCACTGGGTTATGAGAGTAAAGGAATAGAGAGTGCTCTTGTGTACTGCGCACACACTTGGGCACAATAAAATAACTTCTACGTAACTGGCCAGGTTTCAATGAAACCGGCCACCGTCACCGAAAACGGTGTGGGAGTATTATAATATTCCTACTCTTTCTGTCTGATTCCCGCTCTCTGTCGGATAAGTCACTCAGTGCCAAACGTTAATTTCTATTCCCCATGATACCTTCCAAAACTTTATGGTGAACAACTTCTTAATGAAGATTTGTTGAAGGAAATTCTTTGAAAATTATAATAACAAGAATTTTAGCAAATTACGAGAACTCTATTATCTAACAGAACAAAAATTTTAAATTAAAATAATCTAAGTTGATGTAAAAAGTTTTGGGTTGCTTCATTCTTTTTTTTTTCAGCTCTGGATTGCATTACTAGTTTGGAATAATGTAATCCCGCTATAACACCATTAAAATATGGTCGCTGTTAAACTTTTGTCAAGTGTACTATCCAACAAAAAACTTTGGTCTTGAGTATAAACGCAGTCTTATTCTAAGTTATCTAAAAAACATGACTGCATTTATAACTCAATACATATTTTTTGTGGGATGATACACAAATGCTTTATACACCCATCGTCCAAATAATGTAATTTTAAACTTTGATGTTTTTCAACATTAGTTATTTATTGTTAATCTACGAAAATTCTCTGAAGTAATAAGAAGTCAATAAGCAAGAACAGGTAAATAATTCTGTTTATTACAAAATACAAAGTAATCCTGTTGGTTTTATTCACAAAATAGGTCAGCTTCGTAATTGGGTAGGCTAATTTTATAGAGTGTTTGATATTTTCGTTATAATCCGATACTTAAATTTAAGACCGAAGAGTGGATAAAATTAAATTGATTTTAGATATTATTAAATTAGATTATACCGGAAATAACTGTCGCCAGCAGTATTTCCGGACTAATATGACCTGCAAATCTTCAACAAGAGAGCGTATTCCGTCTTAAAAGATTTTATTGATTCAGTTAAAATAACTTATTCATATGCAGTTTTTTTCAAGAAATAAAAAAGTATTTAATAAAATATATTATATTATATATCACATTTTTGATCCCCGTATACCTTAAAAATAAATTATCACATATCAGGAACTTATTATCCGCGCGCGAGCTCCGAAGAATCGGAGGCTGAGAGTCACCCTATTGTCGCAGAATATTTTTGATCTATCCACTAACAATAATAAAAAAAAACAACAACTGAGTGTTTGTCTGTCAAGATACCACTGTTGGTACTGGCGGCATGAGCCATGGCTGACACGAGAGTTGCCGTGGTTGGACTGTGTAAGGTGAATCTATAGAATAATATCCTACATAGGCAATATATTATATTGCCTAATGTTTTCACGCTAAACGGCAGCATAGGCAGTAAACAAGTTTTGTTCGACGTTTTGCAACGTTTCTGGCAATATTCTGATATGACGTGTGCAACATGTCGGATTTTGGTCGGATTGTTTACTGTATGTGCTGGTAGCGCCCTCTGTTTCGACCTTTGCGCATTTGCGCATTTCCAATTTTAAAATGTATGTGAATACTCCCGTGAATTTCCCCATAAAAAAATCCTCAGAGGTCGCTCGCGAACCAATCACAATCACTCTTTAACCAGGTACCCTAGATCCTTCATTTCCCTATCAAACTGCTCGTCTCTATACTTCTTGATCTTCTGAAACCAGGTACCTATGGGTACGTGGTTCCTACAGGTGCCCCCATAGCGCGGCGGCAGACACTCCGGGTCTATATGCTTGTGGAGGGACTTCAGATCCCAGCCATGGAAGTGGACTCTCTCCCAGGTCTTCTGAGGGATGAAACGCTTGAACAGGTATATGAAGGTGTGGAGGACCCAGGAGTAGTTGATTATGTGGCAGCTCTTCACTCGGACTGGGAGCGCTATCTGTAAATAAAGACAAATTAATATGAATATACGTAAGTTCGTAAAAAAATCGGTTGTCTGTAAAGTTGGTTTACTGACGATAGTTGAACGTGACAACGTCATAGCCTTAATAGGGCAATAAATCATTTCGTACAATAGTGACTAGTAGTTCTACAAGCTTTTAACGTAATTTATTTACAAACATAATAAGCAAATCGCTTCCGAATCTCTATAAATAGAAACAAACTTTTTCGAGTGTAACCTAAAGTTATTTCGATGTATTTCTTTCAAATGATTGTCTAAAAATATTGATAATGAGTAAAATAAACTATTCGCAATACAAAACGCTACATACATTCGTGAAATCCAGTAAAATCTTCGAACAAAGCACAAGTCGTACCTTGACACGTAGGAAATAGAGCACAATTTTGAATAGCCGAAATAATACTAATAGCTCACAGATTGTTTATTTATTTTTTATTCAGAGTGTGGTCAATGTATCAAAGGTCATAACTAACTAAACTTCTTCATGCAAAAGTATTCTCTAAGTCATCGAAATACGTAATATAATCGAAACAAAGAGCGCGGCCCAGGTGGGCCTTACGGTTGTTGAGAGGATAAATGGAACGCCTCAGAGCGATCAGCGAGGTAACGCCGCATATTGCGTCATGTTTTTTCGTGCGCGCAGCCCATATCGAATTATAAGACGTTATCACGTCAAAAACAAACTCACACATTATTGGTAATATTTTCTCGGGAAGTTGTCTTATTCGTGCGGACATTGAAAATAGCCTTCAATTTCCACTAACGGTATATGAGAACCAGAGATCCAAAGGATACACTTTTCAATCTAACTTTTTGCCAGACCGAAACAATGAAACGCCTATTTACCTCATCAAAGAAGAGAGTTCTAACGGAATCGTACCTCTAGATTCTAGTGGACTATAAAAACAGGGCAAATGTCAAAAAGTCTAGATCTACAATGACTATTTTCGCCAATATATACCTAATTAACAAGATGACGTCCGCAACTCCGTTGCAATTTGCACCAAAATCTTATCGCGTAAGAACCGTATATTTTTACGGAACAAAAAATATCCATATCCTTTCCGGGGACTCAAAATATACCGAATTTCAGCAAAATCGGTTAAGCATTTTTTAAAGAGGTTACAGACAGACAGACACATCACACAACTACGAATTTATAATATTAGTAAGATCCACCACATATTCCCACCACTGCAACTCTTGTGTCACCAGAATCAACAGTGGTATCTAGACAGATAGACTGACCTGGCATTTATAATATTAGTATGGACATAAACTCACCCCCATCAAACAAGTTATCTGGTACGCTATACTCGGCGTCATAGTCGCCGTCTGGCGCAGCGTCAGGCCCTCCAGGTCGACTATCACCACGCCGCCCATCACTTGCATCTTGGGCTGTCTGATGCCGATCTCGGATATCGCCATCCCCGCCCGGAGGAGATCTTCCACGGGGTACTCGTTGGGGTCCCAGGTACCTGGAATTAAAAAAAAAGAAGATTTTTCAGATTTATCGGTGCAACTGGAGAGGACAATAGTGTAATGTAATGTACAATTAGAGAAAATGATTCATAAGCAGATGGCAGACCTTTTATCATGGAAAATGCTTTATGCCTGCTCCGGTTTGAGATGTGCCTCAGTTCTGAAGCACGCCGGGAGCAACGATGTCAATACTGGACATGGCATACGCCATCAAAACTGTAGCAATGTTTTTGCATGCAAAATGTGTATCGAGAAAATTGTCGTCCTTTTTGTCTTACAATAATAGCATATATACTACTTGCTCTTTCACTCATTTTACGCTTTCAATGCATATTTTACGTAATCAATGCATTAAACACGTCCGACTGTCACCGCGTCCTATGGCACACTGCTCTCAGATGAGTGAGCTCACTCATTTCGAGGATGATATATTATTTTCGCGCTGACGATTGTATGGAATACCTTTTCTAGAGGTTATAATTCTATGGCCGGGGGTATATGGAACTGGCCACAAAGCCAGGCCAGCCTGGCCAGGGGTGTCCTGGATCTGCCAAAACGCATCATTCTAACCTCGGCCCTGACTCAAGACAATATTAGTCGTAATTTTACGGCTGGGCTTCACATAACCAAACGGTCGGCTTATTAATATCTCTGATGTTACACGAATTGTGAATTTATCTGATTGTACCATCGATAAAATTGATTCCTAGACAGTTAACGGAGCTACGTCATGTGGTCGACTTATGTCAATTCAATGTTAATTGTGATCGGTCGGCTGGGTTTGACGAAACTCGACTAAACTACGTAGGTCCCTCATCTGCCTAGGAATCAATTTCTCTGATAGTACACTGTCTGTCAATGCCGTACAAAAGATACCAGTAACGTTCGATCCATCTGAAGAATGGTCTACCGATAGCTTACCGTACGATCTGTAGAATCATGTACTGTTAGCTGCTTACCCTGCGCCTACCCGCCTACTTTAACTTCTCCATTCAATAAACCTCCACCTCGCTTGATTAACAGATTTTATTTGATGTTTTCCACCATATTATAATAATTTTAACTAGACAGGTCTCAAACTCAGACTCAATTTTTTTTATTCAGAATAAATTTTTGCAATTATTTTCTGAAAATCTACATGATGCCTACCACCGGTTCGGGAACTAACCTGGCGAGAAGAACCGGCGTAAGAAACTCGCACGGGGCCCACTTTATTTACACTTTATTTAGGTGGAGTATAACTTCACAGTTCAGACTAATTTGAGGAAACATTCAATACCATATACGTGGGAGAGCCATGCTTCAGAACGAATGGGCCGGCTCGACCGGAGAAATACCACGTTCTCACAGAAAACCGGCGTGAAACAGCGCTCGCGCTGTGTTTCGCCAAGTGAGTGAGTTTACCGGAGGCCCAATCCCCTACCCTATTCCCTTCCCTACCCTCCCCTATTCCTTTCTCTTCCCATCCCTACCCTCCCCTATTACCCTATTCCCTCTTAAAAGGCCGGCAACGCACCTGCAGCTCTTCTGATGCTGCGAGTGTCCATGGGCGACGGAAGTTGTTTTCCATCAGGTGACCCGTTTGCTCGTTTGCCCCCTTATTTCATAAAAAAAAACCAACACCAAACATATACTCACCAAACCGGAAGACGGAGAGTCTGCCGACGTCCGGTCTGTCGTACATGGAGCCCTCGTAGGCGCAGCCCACCTTCATCAGCCCCCACAGGTCCACGCCGCGGTACAGGTGCGGGTACTGCTCCCGGAACTGACAGTAGCGGACCAACTGGAACATATTGGATAGTTTTTACTTATATTATAATTATACTTTTACTACTACTAGTCCTATACAGTTATACAATACAGGTTGTAACACAACTTAGGCCTCAGCCTCGAAATCAGCGGCAGCGGGGCGGTAGCGGCGGCGGGGCGGAAGCGACGCGTTCCAATGTACGGATTTACAACACGGTCACATTAACTTGACGCATGGTTTGATGACGTCATTATGGAGCGGGCATGTTGTTGCATTCCAGCGATGCGTCAAGTTAATTTGGCCGTGTTATACAATGGAACTGGCCTCGAAGGTCACTGCCTTCGAGGCCAGTTCCATTGTATAATGCCGTCTAGTGTGACGCGTGCAACTTGCTGCGCAGCTTCCCGCGCCGCCGCCACCACCGCTCCCGCCCCGCTGCCCGCAAAATTTGAGGCTGAAGCCTAAGTGATATTACTTTGCGTGTGTATGTGTCTTTAATATGCAGTTGAGCAGTTGTGAAAGTAGCAGCGCTGAAAAAGTTACTGTGGCGTGACGTAATTCAGTCCGCCACGCTTGAAAAATCGCTCCGCTTATGGCTTGTCCCGCGCTGGCGACGTACATTAACTATAAGTTGTAACTTTACTAAAACAAGGGCCCGTGCGAGTTTTTCTCGCCTGGTTATTTCCCGAACCAGTTGACATCATGTCTTTTTCAATTTTAGCCTTTGCGTAAAAAATATCGAAATCAGACTCGCCCAGGTGTCTAAACACACTAGGCCGAAGTTACACGGCGTAAATTCCGCATGGTTACGCCCGCAATGTATTTTAAATTACGTCCGACGACACACTATTCCGTCGCGTTCCGTCCGTATTTTGTATGCATTTGACATTGCGATTTGCGGACGTAATTTACGCCGCGTAACTTCGGCTTAGTGTGTTTAGACACTGAGTTTTGTAGCCTGCGAGACATGATATCGATGTGAAATTGGAAATTAACACAACCATCTTATGAATTATGAAAAACTTCATTAATTTGTTAGGACAAAAGCTTGATGTGTTAGGACAAAAGAAGGGATCAAGTAAATATTATGTTAGAATTATTGTATGAAAGCTACGTAAATTGTAACATAACCAGGCTTCTACCCGCAGGTTTTGTGGGCTCTTTGTGAGCCTTTAGAACAATGCTAAAACAATCATAATTGTTTAATTTAATTAACTAATCAAAACTTTGGTTATTGAAGCCTATAAGCCGATAACAGGAATTTAATAACAAAAGTTTTTGATTTAGTTCTAATTTACAATATTAGTGTAATTTATTATGATTCTAAAACACAACCAGTGCGCCTAGCATGCTCATAACGAGAAAATTTTGTCTACATGTTTTCTATTGTGTTTTCTCGATTTTTGATGGTTTGTCTTTTCATCTCTATTGACCCTAACATGACATACATTTTTTGTCGTGTAGATCTGTCGTCAAAATCTATCGACATAATGTCAAAAATAATTTTGGCATCTAACGAGATGTACAACCATTGAGTTAATATACACTAGGATAGAGCCTTATATCGGTGTATAAGCGTCAAAAGCGTGTAATGTTATGTCCTACTTACTCGGACATAACAAAGGAGTCGGTCTGCATATTTCATGTAATAAAAGTGTTAATAAAGGTTTTTAGTGAACATTTTATGTTAGATATTGTTGAGTTTTGTGGTTCCGCTAAATAATAAACCATAAGAATGGCCAAAGAATCGCTCTCAGCGTGTAAAGATAGGAGAATATTTGAGCAGCACAACTCAGCTCACTTATGGAGTTCCGCAAGGCAGCGTCTTGGGCCCCACCCTATTTCTGCTATATGTAAATTCATTGTGTACACTTGCCTTGAGGAATTGCAAACTGTTAAGTTACGCTGACGACACAGCAGTGATTGTTCATGGGAGCACCTGGGACAAAGTTAAGTCGCACACAGAGGCAGCTATAAGAGAGATTATGCAGTGGCTGGATGCTAACCTTTTGACGCTTAACATAGAAAAATCAAAATACATACCGTTCTCACCGCGCTCCAACTCTCAGCCACCAAAAAATTTCTGTATCATAGCTCATACATGCTCCGGAAGCTTATGTCAATGTTCGGAGATAGCGCCAACAACTACCATCAAGTATTTGGGACTTATCCTAGACAATAATCTCTCTTGGCTGCCTCACATAATAACTAACTGCGCGCTTAAGAAAGCTGATTCCCGTTTTTCGCAAACTCAGGAGCTCCGCGGATGTTGAAACAATGCGGTGTGTGTACTTCGCTCTAGCTCAATCCCTAATTCAATACTGCATTGTCACGTGGGGAGGATGTGCAGCGAATACTTTGCTGTCACTGGAACGAGCCCAGCGCGCCATCCTTAAAGTCATTCATGGACATCCCCGGCGGTATAGCACCCACCAACTCTACCGCGAGTCCTCCGTGCTCACTGTAAGGCAATTATTCATAATGAATGCAATCCTACGTAAGCATAGAGAAATACCATATGTCCAGAGCAACAAACGAACAGCCTGGAAAATCTGCTCCACGCCCCGCTACCGAACCTCACTTGCTAGACGCCAATTTTACGTTATTTCCGCATACCTCTATAATACGGCAAACAAACAAAACAACATATTCCCACTTACTTCCCGAAAATGCAAGCAATGTGTAAAAAAATGGTTAATTACATTAGACTACAATAGTTCAGAGAAATACATGCAAAATCCATACACATGAACACACATCCGCAAACTCTATCACTGCACATACACACAATATTATATTATATAGGTACATATATAATCTTTTAAATAGCATGGAATGGGTATTATTTAATTTCTAATTTAATTTAATTTGATTTGATTTGATTTGATTTAATTTGATTTAATTTAATTTAATTTAATTTAATTTAATTTAATTTAATTTAATTTAATTTAATTTAATTTAATTTAATTTAATTTAATTTAATTTAATTTAATTTAATTTAATTTAATTTAATTTAATTTAATTTAATTTAATTTAATTTAATTTAATTTAATTTAATTTAATTTAATTTAATTTAATTTAATTTAATTTAATTTAATTTAATTTAATTTAATTTAATTTAATTTAATTTAATTTAATTTGATTTAAGTTAATATAATATAATTTAATCTAATTTAATTTAATAATATTTATTTATTCTGATTTAATGTAATGTAATTTTATTTTTATTTTATTTAAATTGATTTAATGTAATGTAATTTTATTTTATTTAAATTGATTTAATGTAATTTAATTTATTTTAATTTAAATTGATTTCGCTTTTAATATTTAATTCTATTTTATTTTTAGCTATCACTTTTCATATTGTTTCAATATTGTAATATCAATCACATTGTACTTATTTTTTTTTTTTATATTAACATAATGTTGTAACATATTGCTAGTACATCAGGCAGCTGTGACACAGTTATTACTAGTACGGCTGCCAATGTTCCTATAAAGTGTACCTAATGAAATGTTTTGTTTTATGTAATATGCTAAATTGTAGTTAAATGGATTGTAAAGGTGATAATATATATATAATAATAATAAAAAAAAAAAAAAAAAAAAAAAAAGAATACCTCAAACACGTGGATTTAACATTAAATACGTAAGTTTTGAACAACGTTTTTTGGGCTTATCAATCGGTATTTTTGTAAGCTAAAAAGATAATTTATAAGTTTAATAATCCCTTATTCGTGCTATATAAGGCATTAGTGCCAAAAATGTCACATCAATTAATAATCTGTCTACAAAAATTGCATAGCTTTTTACGTGTGTTTACGGATTCTCATTACTTGAACTATAGTTTATCGATATCATGAACTAAATGACTTTCTTTTTTGTATAATAATGTGCTTCGAAATGATCGACAAATAGAAATATTCAAGAAAATAAACGCACACTACTTGTATGAAAATAAGCACAAAATGGCCACGCGATGACGGGCTAAGGTTACATCTATATATATATATCCTTAATCCGTGTGTACAACGGTATGCGCATGCTAGACGCACAGGTCACAGGGGGTTTACCATATTTTCAGATTATTATTGGGCAATATTTTCTGAGACATCCACTTTATGCATCGCGACATACCTAATTGTTATTTGGCTACTTCTTTGGTCAGGAAAGAAGCTCAAAGTCAAGTTCGTCTGAAGACATGTCACGTGCTGAGTCTGTGCGACCCCAAACCCGCGACTCTATCTTGAGGAGTGGAGCACTATGGGTTTTTAATGGGGAGCGCCTGGGGAGTCCCACATCCCCCGGCCGATGTCCCCAATTCCACGGGGATGTGGAAAGTATTTCCCTCTCTTTTCTTAACAGATGTAGATAGCCCAATAAAATTACGGCTCAAAATGGGTAATTTTATTGGACTAAGAGTACAGACTATATAATTCGCTTGTAACTAGGGTATGTTATTCGAATATTCGAATACTCGTTTTATTCGAATATTCGACGATTTTATTATTCGAATATTCGCCAATTTATTTTTCGAATAATACGAATACTAAAAATATTTTTATTTTTGTTTAAAATGCTATCAAACATAAAATTAACATGGAATAAGAACATAATTAAGTTTATTTCAGAAAAATAACATTACATATTTATGAATATTTTACATCCTTAATGATATACAGTGTGTAACAAAAATAAGTGATAATACTTTAGGGTGTGTACACGTACACACGTACAAGGAACACGTTCCTTGTAGAGAGTTCACTGTGAAAGTAGCAGCTCTGAAAGACGATTTTTTTTTCACTTTTGTATGGGCAAGGGCCCGAGCGTCACGAGATTCCCCATACAAAAGTGAAAAAAATATATTAGGTGACTAGGTGAACTAGGTGAACGTGGATCGAAAATATCAAAAAGACGAGTGAGCTGGCTTAGTATTAATGAACAGATATCATAACGTCGAATATCATAATTATTATTATTTAATCTCAACTGCTGCCTAGCAAGACTAAAGCATAATCACATGAGAAAAATAAAAGGTGCTACGATCAAAAACGGTTTACACTTTACAGCATTTCTTTTATTGCCCAGCTGTTACCTTGAAATATACATTTTTAAAGTGTTTAACAATAAAAAATAACTATGTCATTTACAAAGATTTATGTTGATAAAAGTAAAAATAAGAATTGCTTACTTCATAGTATTAACAAAATAGGTTGTACATGTAGCCCGGTCTAATTAGACGCAAAAAAATCGTAACCTCGGAATAATTCGCATAGAGCTGAAAATTGGTAGAGACGTTAAGTACATCATTATAAATAAAACCTCAAAAGTCCCCGGCGATCCTCCTTGTGCCAAAAATTTTATTCAAGGTTAAAGGTATGAAAATGATGTTTTTCCCGTTTTTTTTTCAAACTGTACATTTTATCATAAAAATAGGTATTGCAAGAGTGTAGATCATAGAATTTTCTACAAAAAATATTCAGACACTTTTTTCATACGACTTACCATTCCTCATAATTTGCGGGTTTAAAGTTTGGGAAAATCATACTTATACTTATAATATAAAGTTAAAAAAATTGTGGAACTGCTGGTTTGAATTGAAAATTCGTTTTGCGTTGGATAGTTTCTTTTATCGAGGAAGACTTGAGCTGCATAACATCACGTTGCCACCAATAGGGGCAAAGAAACAGAGGAAAATGTGGAAAAACGGGGAAAATTATTTGAAAGAGTTTATCTCACAATCGGCTGAAGCATTTTTTATGTTATTTGGCACATATATAAAGTAGACCACGTGGAGGGACATAGGCTATTTTGTTTTTCGGGAAAATGTACGGTTTCTGTGAAATACATAATCAACAGGGCAGAGTGAAACTTCTTGTACTACAGCATACGAGGGCTGTTCACAGCCAAACATACTTCTGCGTGACTTATTGCCGTTACCAAATCTTATCTTTTCAAGTCGCGAAGAGCAACAGTACGCTTGCAAGGCACTCAGAAGTATGTCAGGCCGAGAACATGTCAAAAGACCCTAGTATATAGTACTAGACGTTAAACGTGGCTCCACCCGTGGTTATTATAAATTTCACGGAAACCGTACATCTTCCTCAAAAACAAAATAGCCTACGTCCTTCCACGAGGTCTATTCTATAGCTGTGCCAAATAATATAAAAATTGCTTTAGCAGTTCGTGAGATAAGCCCTTTCAAATGGTTTTCTCCGTTTTTTTTCACATCTTCATCTATTTCTTCCCTCCTATTTGTCGCAGGGTGATGTTATATAGCCTAAAGCCTTCTTCGATATCTAAGACTATCCAACACAAAAATAATTTTTCAATTCGAACCAGTAGTTCTAAAAATTCTTCAGCTTTATAATATAAGTACATAGATATGATTTTCCCAACTATAAGCAGAAAAAAAGTGTAAAGATATTTTTTGTAGAGAATTCTATGATGTACACTCTAGTCCTACCGATTTTTATGATAAAATGTACCGTTTGAAAAATAAACAGGAAAAATCTGATTTTCTTACATTTGACCTTGAATAAAAAAAATTGCACAAGGAGGATCGCCGGGGACTTTTGAGGTTTTATTTATAATGGTATACTTAATGTCTCTACCAATTTTCAGCTCTATGCGAATTATTCCGATGTCAAATGTTTAATTTTCCTGGGGTAGTGGTTGTACGAAGCTTTTTGTTACTTTTATTCAGAGTTTTCAGCATTTTTCAATTTTTTTGAATTATTCGAATAATACTCGAATTATTCGAAAACTTTTGCAAAATATTCGAATTATTCGAATAGTAAATTTGTCGAATAATAACATTCCCTACTTGTAACTCTTACCAACTTATAAGCCCTTGGTACGACGAACTTCCGCGCGCGAAGGTAACGCAGCAGGTACGCGTCGTCCATCCTGGGCGGTGTGCATTCATCGCGATCTGTAATGAACAGTAAGCTGTTTAATCCAGCTTTATTTCAGCTACATTCCTAGTTTGATCTAGTCAGTTTCCTATCAAACAGCAAAGTAGTATTCTCGTATATAAACGTCAGCCAACATATTTTGAGTTGCAGCTAAACTCGTTATTTTTTTATTTATTTATTTTATTTATTTATTTATTACAAAAACTTACATCTAAATACAATTTAAGGTTAGATATGTCTAAAAACTCTTGTCGAGTTTGTCCAGGCATAACGTTCTCAACTCTATAGTTAATCTAATAAGTAATAACAATCATAGGTAAAATATCAAATACATAATATTATACTCGTAAGTTGTAAATATTCAAGTTAAGTTGCATCGAGCGGCCAGGTTGGACTTCTTAACTGATAAGAAAAAGCCATTCATATTCGCTGCGCCGCTTGGTGCGTATACCTAATTAGTAAATTGTAATTACCTATCACATTTTACTGGTAAACAAGTTACAATAGTTATTAATTATTATACAGAATGTTTTGTTTTTACACTTAATTATATTAACTTTCAAGTTCACTAAAATAATGTGTTTTTCATACATTTTCAATATTTTTGTTATTGGAAGTTGGTTTGACGAATGATGGTACCATTTTGTTTGTTCTGTCTGCTAAATCTTTACGCTTAAACCACTGAAACGATTTTGATGAAATATGATATGGAAATCCTTTGAGCCCGTATAAGGACATAAGGAAAGAAGGAAGAGGTATTTCGGTGAAACAGAGATAATATGTATAATATCTAGTTAAACGACTTGCAAAAAAGGTAGAGGTTCTATGTTGGCCTGTGGGTTATTTTTTAATTTTCAAGTCGCGTGTGAGTTATCTCTGGGCGGCGACGGCAATCGTTATGAAATAATTGCTTTACAACATAATAGACACACAACAACATAGTAGACAATAATTATATTTTAATTCGAGGCTTTATAGCAGAGCTGGGCCGCATATGGCAGATCATTTTTAGTGGTTGTGATTTTGTCTATTACAATTTACAAGTGACTATTTCGACCAATGATATTCTATGTTACTAACGAAACTCATTGATTTCGACAGTCTATGGAATACAGTATAATATGGAAAATAGGGGAAAACCTTTTAATATTGAAAGCTTGGATATTCAAAAACATAATATATACTGACTGGCGCCACCTGGATTCAGCAAATCACAACATATTCTATAAAGATTGTAATAAGCATCAAGCCACCTTCCCTCATTTGAAACACTCCTGGAAATTTCGTTTAGTTTTTCCATTCGCTACTAGATGGCGCTGCAAAAGTTATTCAACGACATGAAGGCTTAAAGGCCGTATACACGATCGGTTCCAACCACCAACAGAGGTCACCTTGGTTGGGTCAACAAAGTTGAATCTCTATCTACACGTAAATCAACTCGTCAGTCTTGGCTAGGCTGTAGAAAAGTGAACAATGGGACCACTATCTAAACCTCATGTCATGTGTTCAATTTTCTTTTTTGCCATCGACATATCAGCCTCAAGGTCATGTTCCTTTAATTTTTCGACAAGCAACTGCCACGCTTGACTCTGTTTGTCCCGATCTTTATAAAGATCGGAAGCAATATCTCATACCGTAGGCAAATTCCTATACATTTCTAAAAATTCAGTCAAGATTTCGCGTTCATTGCGCGCCGGCGCCGCCATTTTCAGTTGCTAGCGCTACACACCACATGCAAAGCAGCCGACGATCAATGTGCGACTGAGCGCCAACAAGCGTCTACACGGTCGCGTTTCAACTCAATGTTCTCTATTTGACATTGGTAGTGAGGGATGCGCTCACTACCAAGGTAATTGAAGGTTATTTGGTTGGTCAACCAAAAACAAACGTCTACACGGTTGATTTTTGTTCCAACCCTACCAAGGTGACCTCTGTTGGTGGTTGGAACCGATCGTGTATACGGCCTTTAATATTCGTTATTCCAATAATAATTCGCCAAAATTAAAAGCTTATATCTAACGGCTAACCCAACCAATTTCATTTTATAACCTTTACTACATCTAAGGCCATTTTATTTATTAGTTTAAAAAATATCTATTGAAACCTCATAAATCAAAATAAGCATGGGGTATTTAAGATAGTTTTAGGTGTAATAAAACAGACATACACTTTTGTCAGCATAGTCAGATCAAAAAATACCAACCGTATATCATATTCCGCAGCTCCGTCAGTCCTGAGAGCCTAGTAGCGGGGGTCTCGTTGCATAGCTGCGGTGCGATCTCCAACAACTCGGGGTCCTCGCTCGTGTTTAGTTCCGCCTCGTACGCTATTTCGAGGAAGCACTCGTGCATTATGCGGCCTTAGTACTTTTGGTTCTGCTCGGAAAAAAGAAACAAAAGTTTTATTGTTTTTTTTTAACTAAGCCAACAACCTCACGTGGTTACCACAGACCAAATAAAATAAAACTAGCGCTTCAAATAATGAAAACTTTATTGCGCATTTAATGAACTCAGACAAAAACATATTTTCGATCTCGGCATACACACAAAAGCTACTTCAATTAAGTATAACATTAGCTATTAACAAAATACTCAAACTAGGACTTAAATATTTAAATATTATTTAAGACCTAAGCATTACAATATAATAATGATTAATGACCTTCATTCTAATTCTAGATTGTATCCCCAGTCCCTTGCAAAACTGTATCATTATTAAACCACAGAAATGACATAATCAGCGTAATACCAGGTCAATGACCTAGCGGCTGATGATGTTTATGTAACTGTAATCCTTCTGTCGCGGTAAACATCGTTTTGTAATCGTTACAAAATTATTGTTATAAAGAATTTTAACCCTAAAAAACTGTGGAGTGTTTTTTGTTCGATTTTACGACTATTTTGGCATAATTTACCTCTCTTTTGAATCAGAAGATTAAAAATGTTATTGTTATTAATTCATACCATGGACCCATTAACTAGTTAATATTGTCTGTTTTCGTAAAAGACATAATGAATTTGCGCCCTGCAAGCAACATAATATTATTCTACTAGCTATTACAATTATTAGTATATCCCACAACCTGAACATTTTGTGGTACACTTTACGGAAAAACTATCACGCCTATAATTGATTTATGCTTTAACATAGTAATTTAATTATTTATATTGTGAGGCAGAATCAATATGTTTAATTTTTCAATAAGGCAACATTGTTTGAAAAACAGATATCTCTTGCACAGCGCCCGCCGTGAGGAAACTGCGAGGCTATATTTAGATAATTATATGTTATTATTTATTACATAACACTTACAGTGCAACACAATTGCACTTTAGATGCAGGTTTGCAGTTACGTTGCATGAAATATAGGACTTTTTTATGATATTGCTGGGTTTATGTAAGTTGTAAGTTGTAACCCGTTTCAATTTTCTAATAATAAATTTAATAAACTAAAACTGAACCGACTGATGAAAGCTTACTTTTAACTTAAAAAATCTAAGGGCGACTTTTACCAAGCGGTTAAACATGTTTAAAATTTTATTTAAGCACAAAATTCTGTTTAGCTACCGTACACAAGTTGTCTTGCACCACAAGTTAAACATGATTATTGATCTGTCAAATTTAAACAGCCAAATATCGCTGTTTAAGCTGCTAAACGTATTTAACAGTTGAATTTGAGGTTAGATTTTTTTTGGTCGAGAATAATTTTCGAAGAATTTGAGTGTGAAAAGAATAATGAGTTTGTTTGAGTTTTGATGAGATTGATGAAGACGACGAAGAAATGGTCAACTATATGAACAGGCCTCCAGATGTCAGGGTTATTGAGGCAAGATCAAATTTGTTTGAAACTCTGACGGAGAAAAAGTTCTTTCGAAGATTTCGCCTATCAAAGAAGACGACGATGATTTTGCTAGAAATAATTGAATCTAGATTATTGTTTAAAACGGAAAAGTTACGGGGGCCATTTTTTATATCACTCATAATTATTTGTCGATTACTCTATTACTCTACTAACAGAACACCTGCACGAGTCTGTACAACAACCTAAAGTATGTGAAACAAAACAACATGTGTACAAGTACAACAATACAAACAAACCCTTGCGCCGGCCACAGACTACCAAGGGATACTACCTGCGCCCGCCGCGTCTGAGGTATTCATTGATAGAAAACTCGTTTTACGCAAAAAAACAAACCGAATTTTGTCAAACAACCGTTAAATAACGTTATTTGTAACGATACTGCTCAAATCGTAAAATGGAACGCACAAGACATAGTGCAGCAACACTGCAAAATGCGTTTAGTTAATTTCAAGCTTCAACATCGTGGTGCAAGACAAACTTAAATAAGTTTAAATTAATTGTGTTTACGAATGAAAACATATTTAACTAAATGCGTTTTAACTTATTTTAAATAAGGTTTGGTAAAAGCCGCCCATAATAGTAAGAAACTGAATAGTTTTCTAATAATCCACAAAAAATACTTTCATTATAAAGGTCAAATACAAAAAACGTACATTATAATATTGCAATTTATTATTTACGACACAAAAAAAAATATTCCGTATTTCACCAAGAATCTAAATACTACAAATCTTTCGTTAAACCTTGTATCATAAATTTTTTGTTTCTAAAAAATCATATTGCTAAATACAATAGGTACGAATTATAATGCATGATCTTTGTCTTTCACAAAGCAGAGATCACAATGGCTCTGCCGTGGTAATGATGATGTACTAAGCAACGCGAAAACTCAAGGTCTTCTCACTAATGCTAATTACTTCCTACTAGACTATAATATTATAGTTGTCTACTAGTGTGTACTTGTAGTAACTGTATAAGACTTTTGTACTTTGGTTTTATTATATTTTACATTTTAAGATTTTAAACTTTATCGATCTTACCACAAAAAATTAAACATCTGTTGAACAGTTGTTTTGAGACCATTTTGTACTGAATTTTTCTCTAATCAACTGTTCAACAGGTGTTTAAATCTTTTGTAAATATCTTGTATTTTTATACAAACTTTATTGTATAACGATAAACCGTATTAGAAAATCAACTGATCTTAAATATAGATATCCGAACCGAACCTAAAACTTAAAAGTGTTAACTTTGTTGACCTATTTGGAAATAAATATTTTGATTTTGATTTTGAGATATCTCGATCTTAACAGGGATGAAGGTATACAATTAAATTATAACACATAAACTCTATTGGAAAGTCAAAATGTGTGAATTTTTTTCATTGAATATTAGGCTCCTAAAACTACTTGACCGATTTTGATCATACATAAAGTCCACGATGGTTTTACTACGTGAAAATATTACATTTCCGCGGGATTTGATGATTGAACTCTTATAAAGAGACAGACTCTATTTGCCGCACTCAGGACATCCCGTTATTTTGGTCAGTACCGGTCTTAAGACGCGGTTCGGCTTTGTGATTGGTCCAAATTTTGACAGCCAACCAATCACAGAGCCTGAACCGTGTCTTGAGACCGAGATGCATCTTGAGTACTGACCAAAAATACGGGCCTTCGATCGTGGAAAAACGAGACACAATAGCCTTTCAATTGTTATCGCGAGCACCGGTGCTCGCGCGTTGACAGATAATGTATGAGCCCTATGTCAAAATTTTAAATTAATTAGATTTAATTAATTAATGTTCCACTCTGAGTGCGGCAGTTTGTCTTTATGAGAGCTATTTTTTTTTCTTTTAAATTAACACTGAACAGAATACAGTGCGAACATTTTCAAATAGCTCCTAAACAAGAAACGTCAATGACCGCTGGAGCCACTTTCAATAATATTGACTATAGTCGCGTGGAAAATCTACATATTTACTTATGTTAGACTTCTATATATCTATATACATATTATAAAACAAAGTCGCTTTTTTTTCCTCATGTCCCTTTGTTCCCTTTAATCTTTAAAACTATGCAACGGATTTTGACGATTCTTTCAGTGTTAGATAGCCCATTTATTGAGGAAGGCTATAGGCTATATTTTATCACGCTAAGACTAATAGGAGCGAAGAAATAGAGGAAAATGTGGAAAAAACGGGGAAAATTATTTGAAAGGGCAAACTTGAACGAGCTAATCTCAGGAACTACTGGTCCGATTTGAAAAATTATTTCAGTGTTAGATAGCCTATTTATTGAGGAAGGCTATAGGCTATATTTTATTACGCTAAGACTAATAGGAGAATGTGGAAAAAACGGGGGAAATTATTTGTAAGGGCTTATCTCGCGAACTACTGGAGCAATTTTTATGTTATTTGGCACAGATAAGAAGTAGACCACGTGAAGGATCATAGGCTATCGATTTTAATCATTTTTTCAGTGGCTATATATTTTATACCCGTGCGACGCCGGGGCGGGTCGCTAGTTAGAGATAATCAACAAAAAATTTGACCTTGACGTCACGTGTTGCAAAGACTTAGCGAGAAAAGTGAGGTGAAGTGCGCACACCGCAAACTGAGCCTTGATCTTCATGATTTCCTAATAACTGCTGCGTTCAATTCCAAATCAATTTGGTTTCACATTTTGCAATAAAATATTGGATTTTTAATTAACTTGGTTATAAGTTAACTCCGACGCTAAAGATTTTAAAGTTAATTCAAAAGTAGCTAGAACATTAACTGCCTCAGAGTGGAACGTAACTATATAATTAAAAATTTTGACACAAGCCCCATATACAGGATATAACAAAACTAAGTGATAATAGTTTAGGGTGTGTGCGTGTTCCTTGTAAAAAGTTCACTGTGAAAGTAGCAGCGCTGAAACACCATTTTTTTTCACTTTTGTATGGGCAAGCGCCCCAGCGTCACGAGATTCCCCATACAAAAGTGAAAAAAAAGGTCTTTCAGCGCTGCTACTTTCACAGTGAACTCTCTACGAGGAATACATACACACCCTAAAGTATTATCACTTAGTTTTGTTACACCTTGTATAATTTGTCTTGAACTCTTCATTAAATTAAAGGTTAATCATAATTAAGTAATCCTTCAAACCCCATAAGAGCACCGGTGATCGCGACAACAATAGAATACAATAGCAATTCCAAGAATCCCCGATCAAAGGATTAAATGTCTCTGAAATCGTAGCGCTCGCTACGAAACTTTTCTTTCAACGCGGGTGGATATTGACGCATTCAATTATTGAATATGCCAAACGAAAGTTGAATAAAAAGAAGATGACGAAAATTGAAGATGAAATTACATAATGTGGACATAGCTATTCGATTTTTTTTGTGTAAAATATGAGTATGTCTTGTACGTTGTAAGAGAATCTGTTGTAAGAGAATCTGAGGATAGAACGGAAATGGAAATTGGTATTGAGAATTTATACCTGGCGTATTGCAAAGTGCAAAGTGCGTGCATTTTCAGAATATATACAACCTTTAGGCCCAATTTCACCAACGACTGTTAAAGTTAATGCTCGAATTAGTGTCACGTCGTTACCTCTTTCGTTTTTCATTTGAATGAAAGAGAAGATATGACATTTTAACAAGCTGTTAACACTAACAGACGTTGATGAAATTGGGCCTAAGCCTGCATCAATTCGCCAAAAGCCGTCGTAAGTCGTAACTCGTAACTTTCAAACTATTTATTTCTTATTGTTTATTTTCAAAGAATTATGTTTACAAAAAGATCTTGTCGAGTTAGTGAAGTGCAGTAGCAACAGTTCTAAAAAAATATGTCCTTCATTTGAAATATGTATTAATATGTATTTTCTTTTGATATATTTTCTGTGTACTTGCTTAATTATTATTATTTATTATTCTAAGAAATAATTTAAGTGCATATTATGTTACTCGAGAGGCTATAAAATATAAAACGTCTTGTTGGCGGTTGTAAAATTTTAGTACGATCATAAATAATTGCGAAACTTAAAATATTGTAATCACTACCATAATACCTGGAATATTCTAACTCTTAATAATAATTATTTTGGGCTCATCATAAATAACATACAAAGACTAACAAATATAAAAATACGTGTGGGTTGTGGCTAGGGCATCGAAACCCGGACCCAATATTCAAAACCCGGGTTTTCGGGTTTTTGTAAAATGAAACCCGGGTACCCGGGTTTTTCGGTTTTTTTCGGGTTTTCTTAAAATTCAAATATTAGCGATGCGAAAATACTTTAAATATGATTTTCAGCGATTGCCAGCACAATTCCAGTAAAATACTATTTAAATACCATAAGTGTGGAGTCACGGCAGTGCCCAACCAAGTCTCGAGTGAACGGGCACGGCCGTATCATACTGTTATCGAAACGACTATTTACCTCTCCCATTTTGGATCTTATCAAAGGTAGGGATTAAGATTTTCGGGCCAATACTAAGTATTAACACAAGCTTCACCTCCAAATTACGTAATATTTTATTAATAAATCAGGAATCTTTAAAGACAGTTAATGGAAGAATAACCTTTACTATGAAACCTATGCCAACATATCTTTATTTAATCTTTTACATTTTTATTGCTGATTGTCAAATTATTAATAGTTATTTAGTCCTAATTGATGTTTGGCATACTTTATCCCTGTAATTAAAGTTTTGCGCCATAATTTTTAGCTAAAATAGCTTTTTTCTGGCTTACTAAGTTTCAGACCGAATTATCTTTGCAAATTAAGGTAACTTTTTCTGTCGTCTAACTTACTGGAAAATCCCTCAAAGCGACGACGAAACGACAACGACAAAAAGTCGTTATTTATTCTACTCACAAAAGATAGAATTCATCTCAGATAACCGTGTGGTTAGTTGACCAGATCAGACCACGTGGCAAATGCGGAAGGTTGCTTTTCATGAGTTTGGAAGATTAATCATGGTGTCATTGTGAATCACAAGATATTGTTTCTCGTGCTGGTGCTGATAAAAACTCCTTTTTCATCTGAGTTCACTAAAATCACGTGTTTTGATAATTCCGCAGTATGCCATCCACAGCCAGCTATGGAAAGCCGTCGTTCGTTCTATTATGTGAAAAGCAATCTGCTGCATTTGCCAGACTGCAATACTGGAATACAAAATAGTTTCACATCATAATTGATGGAAACTCCTCTGCATGGTTTTGTCAGTTTCTAGGGGCTGGTTGCTCTCCTGGAACCTTTTTACTGATTGCATTGTCTTAATATTGTCATTATTTGTTATATTGTGAAATAACAAATAATGACAAAAAGCATAACGACAAATAAAAACTTCTTAAGGTTTTTTAATAAGTTCTAAGACGACTGAAAATAATGACTTTAAATTGGAAAGAAGACTGATGAGCGTCATACTGCAGCAGGCCACAAAAAATATTTTTTAGTAAAAATACTGTATGCGAAACATCGATCAGTTCAAAAAATACTATTAATTTGATAATCACTAATAAAAATATCTCATTCGTATGATATTTTCAGTTTATAAAACGAAATAATAATTTGTTGACTTATCATTAAATTTTTATGACTGTACTTTAGATATTTGTGATTATTTTAGAAACGAAAAATTCGGAAAAGTGTTATAATAATATGTTTTATTAAAGCCCAGAAAATAAGCAATATAGTAATATGAACTTGATGACATTGAAACTTGTATGGACCGTTGCTGATAAAATACACCCAGTATTTTATCAGCAACGGTCCATACAAGTTTCAATGTTTTGTCACTAACTAGTGGCTGACTTGCCCATCATCAAAAGTCTACGGTACTTTCAAGACTTAGAACCCTTTGAAGCTGTCCCACTTTATTTTGTAAGCCTTTGATCACATAAAAGAAAACTGGTCAATCACTGAATGTTGATTGAAAACTATAAAATAAGTTTAACAAGACTTGGCTTCTATGAAATTTCAAATTTTTTTGCGATGGATATATTGTTTGAAGAGACTTGGCTTTTTTACATTGAAAAGTTTTGGTAGGATTTTCAAAATATGTATTATTACTAATAAGTAAATATTTTTGTGACAATGAGTTTTTAACGCTCTTAAAACGAAACTTTTACCTTAATATATTATATTTTGTTTAATTATGACCAATAGAAATAACTAAACCTATACAATATGTTATAAAAATAAATAATTTGTATGTTAGTTTGTTATAAATACCTTAAATCAGGTCTTGCCTTTAATAATTATCAAAAAAACGAAAAACTCGAAAAGCTCGAAAAACCCGGGTTCCATTTTTGAAACCCGGGTTTTTTCGTAAGCCCCAAAACCCGGGTTTTCGGGTTTCGGGAAAACCCGGTCTCGATGCCCTAGCTGTGGCACTCACGTCTGCCGCGGTAAATCTATAGCATTTTTTATCAACTTACGCAATTATAATTCGCATACGTCTAGTCACACGCATTCAAACACCGTGCCGAAGTCTGGCAATGCAACGCCGCAACTCCCACCGGAGTGGCCCCCCACTCTGGTGCGGGAGGGGGATAGATTTCGCAGAGGAAATTGTTGTTCGTCTTATCAAAATGATATAATCACTAAAAATAAACTTGATAGTAATAAAAAAATTGTTCTAGGAAACCTTTAACATGTACTACCTAATAGACTGGATGCAACTTCTTGAAAGCACCCGAAACTTTCTTCGAAACTTGAAACGGTACCTTATCTCTTATGCGATCCTGGTACCCACTACAATACTCTCCCGTCTCTGTCTCAACTTCATTGTTTTAGTAAATGCTATTTATTCATCCCAGTAATTCGTTACGAAAAGGAATCAGCGTCACATACAGGGGGAAATTTCACTAAGGTTGCAGAAGTGCATAGGAGTAGAAAAAGAGAAATAGGAAGAAAAATTCAAGAATATTTCAAAATTATAGAATAGCGTGGCGTATATTGGGGTATAGCGTATAGCCCTGCAGTGGCGTTGCCAGATTTTTTTTGTACCAAGTCGGGACTTCGGAACTTTTTTAAGTGAAAAAGCGGGATTCTTTCGTCAAAAGCGGGACAACGTAAAAAAATGTATAAAATCAAAAGTTTTCGAATTGTTATCTTTTTATTTGCCTTAAAATTACGTTTACGTGACAGTAGATAGCAATAGTAGCCATAAAAAATCAACCCACGTATCTCCCACACTTATAAATCTTCATTATGCTGTATTTATGCAGTTACGCGCCTTTCTTTCTCAGCACGCTGCACGTACGTTCGAGTTATCCCCGAAAAGCGGGGCAGAGCCTGTCCCACGCGGGACATTTTAATTTGGTTAAAAAATCGGGACGTCTCGCCAAAATCGGGACGTCTTCATAGCCAGAAGATATTTTATGCTTAGTTTTTGAGGTTTCTGACAAGATTTTTTGATTGGCTAACGACAAAGAATTACAATTAGTTAAGATCAACTCTTGACGAAAAACTGAGCTTACGTCTACTCGTCAGAGTTGACACTTCATACTCGTCGGTCGGCATCTTTCGTTCGTCACTTCGGTCTCGTATAGCATCGGAGCTCGCTCGTCCCACGTCGTCATTTCACTTTCATCGAGAGGGACAGTGCTACGTCACATCCCGTGACGTCACGGGGCAGCGACGGTTGGCTTGGGACCGATCACATCCGACGACGACCAGGGGCACATAAACGCAACGATGTACTTGCGAGCTTTCCGAAGTTCGTTCGAGACTCGAGAAGGATGCATCGCGAGTCGCGAGCTTTCCGCGGAAATTCGTTCGAGAGAGTCGAGACAGGAGTCAGGACTATCTCTTTCTATAGCTTCCCGCTATAGAAAGAGATAGATAGTCCTATCTGCTATCACCAAAGACTTCTATTTAAACTGAGTTTAAACTTTAAATAGAAGTCTATGGCTATCACAGCGAGAGCAGAGTCTTTATTGTTGTATTTGGTTTTCACCTTTCAGCTCTATTTATACATCTAATATTGCTGATTGTACAGGAATTTAATAATAATTGCTTCTTTTTAAATGCAGTTGTTGTATTTTAAAAAATAGATCTATAATAATAATATTATAATTATGCGAAAGTCTGTCTGCCTGTCTGTTACCTCTTCAAGCTCAAACCACTGAAACGATTTTGCTGAATGGACATAGGATAGGCATTAGGCACTTTTTCCCGAAAAAATCACGGTTCCGATACGGATAAACGAATTTTGGCGCAACGGAGTTGCGGGCGTCATCTAGTTTAAAATAATAGAGCCTAAAAATAATAATTTAAAATTGCAGTAACTTTTAACCGACTTCCAAAGTTAAAAAAAGAGGTTCTATGTTCGGCTATATTTCTTATAATATTCTGTACAGCTATGTAATAATATGTAAGTATTAATAATTCTACAATGTACTATTTATTATTTAGTTATGTGTATGGGTGTAACCTTATATTATGGTCTTGGGTCAATTTGGTTTCAGATAAGCAAATGACAAAAATATCAATTATAAAAATGGTTAAATCACAAAATTTAATACTAGCTTAGTAGCTAGTACATCTGCAATTGATTTGCCAATCGGCCTCGCTCACAAGCCGAAAGTTAGTGTTATACTGTATTTAACTTTTGATTCAAGGTTACCTAGATTATGTGTTGTTGTATTTTTGATATTTTGATATGAGCTGTTATTACGTACCCCGCAAACGATCAAATTTGTTTGACAAACATGTTTGATGTAATTTACGTTTTCATCAAACAGCAGCGCAGACGAACAAACGTACATCAAACAAGTCTGTCAAACAATTAGCTAGAAGAATCGGTTTGAGATCTTGTTTGTCAAACGCTACGCCAATGCAAATTTTCTTCAAACAGGTCAAACACGTAGTTTGTTTGACAAACGCTTCAAACAAAGCTGTACACTATCAAACTGTTTGACAAACACGTAAAATTTGACAAACAATTTGATCGTTTGCGGGGTACTTTACATTACATCTATAGTCCAGTGATCAAACAGGTAGAAATCCGTTTATTGCCCTATAATATGTACTTTTATCTTTCACACTTTATTTCGCAGACCCCTTTCAAAATTCGGTGAATCCAGTGGAGCCCTGCAGTACCTCCAAATTCCAATACTATAGAAACTTGGTATTACTTTAAGTAACAGTCGCTTCGCTTCTTAACCTATTATCTGCATATTGCCTAAGCTTCCTGCTATGAGAAGTCAATCCAACATAGTTCTTTACTGCAAACAAAATTATTTTTCATGGACCCCCTACGATTGTGCAGGACCCCCATTTTTTGTCGTAAACTCCCGTCTAGTCATGCGTGGACCCCTCGGGGTCTACTACAGTAGCCCTAGCATGGCCACCAGTAGATATGCGAAAGTATAGACAAACTGTGGAGATAAACTTAAGGTGCCGTTCTGATCTTTTTTCGTTCCGAAAAAATCAATTAAAGTATTTTATGACAGACTATACTCCTAAACAAAATATAATATCCTACTTTATGACATACTAGCGACCCGCCCCGGCGTCGCACGGGTATAAAATATATAGCCACCGAAAAAAAATATTAAAATCGATAGCCTATAATCCTTCATGTGATCTACTTCTCATCTGTGCCAAATAACATAAAAATTGCTCCAGTAGTTCGCGAGATAAGCCCTTTGAAATAATTTCCCCCGTTTTTTCCACATTCTCCTATTAGTTTTAGCGTAATAAAATATAGCCTATAGCCTTCCTCAATAAATGGGCTATCTAACACTGAAAGAATTTTTCAATTCGGACCAGTAGTTCCTGAGATTAGCGCGTTCAAGTTAGCCCTTTCAAATAATTTTCCCCGTTTCGTCCACATTTTCCTCTATTTCTTTGCTCCTATTAGTCTTAGAGTGGGTTGCACCAGAGGCGTGGTTAAAGTTAAAGTTATGGTTAAAGTTAAATATGGCGTCCTTTAGCTTTAACCTTAACCTTAACTTTACCCTCAACTGTAACCGGAAAAATTGACAGATGTCGTATGAGCATATGGGGTGTTTGGACGCCATATTTAACTTTAACCAGAGATTTGACATTTTGCATTGGAGTAAAAGTTAAAGTTAAAGTTAGTTGGTGCAACCCACTCTTAGCGTGATAAAATATAGCCTATAGCCTTCCTCGATAAATGGGCTATCTAACACTGAAAGAATCATCAAAATCCGTTGCGTAATTTTAGAGATTAAAGGGAACAAAGGGACATGAGGAAAAAAAAGCGACTTTGTTTTATAATAAGTATATCTAGATACTTACCATAGTCTGTCATAAAGTGGCATTGTAATAGATTTTTTGACGGTCGCGATTAGCCGCGGTAAAGATCGGAACGACACCTTAAGTTTATGTCCACAGTTTGTCTATACTTTCGCATTTCCACTGGTGGTCATGCTGATAGAAAAGTCTAGTTACGGAAAAGGGAAAAATCAAGAATGACTTATTGCACCGATTGCTATCCTCATTCCTCATCCAATTTCACCGAACAATCTTAATTGAAGCTGTGCGCGGCTTATAAGAATAGGTACATATTATATATTACTGTCAAATATTTGCAAGTTTGAGTTTTGAAATGTTTGCTAAAAGCGGATATTTATCATCGTATTGTTAACACCTTCAAAGTTGACACATTCTGTGACTAATAGGTATACGCGAAGTCTATAATTCATACAACGCAACAAATGATTTTTGGTCTTCGATTTTTCCATTCTTCAAATTTTAAAAATATGTTAATAATTCAGCAAATAGGATAATATATTACTGCAGTCTGCAATGCTTTCGGGTTAGATGCAGCACCAGCATAGAGTGAACAATAAGTTTTGTTCGACGTACTTTGTTATGGCGACGCCTTGATAATTTGGCTGTAGCGATGCCGATTTTTCTCAGCAATGACTAAAGCTAAGAAATTGAAGTTCATTGTCAGTATTCATCAAGTCTTTGTCTTTCAATTGCCCATAGCATAGCACGATTGGACAACTATTATAGCACAGAATAATCAATCGAAAAGACCTCTGTAAAAAAAGGGATTCCTATTTTTCCAACAGAGGAGAGTGATTTAAGGTTCCAAAATTTGTACATAAATTGGTTCAAGCATGCACTTTAATTTGTGCATAGCTTATATGAAATGTATTTATGGTTTTTAAATTATGCGACAAAAACCATTTTGTCGCTTACGCTCTTTCCATTTTTTGCTGTTCCATTGCTTGTTTTCTATGAGAGGCCGGGCCGGCCTCTCATAGAAAACAAGCAATCTAAAACATATCCAACACGGTTTCTTACTTTAACAGTACACTTCTATCAATATTCTGATATGACAATTGACGTGTGCGACATGTTTGATTTTGGTCCTATTATTTACTGTATGTACTAGTAACGCCCTCTGCGTAATATTTCCTATTGAAGAATGATACTTCTGTACATGCTATTATCAATTTCTACCAATATTATATAAACGCGAAAGCGTATTCAGAGCTTGATACAGTAAATGAAATGAAGATATTTTAAAAGCAAGAAAAGACATAAGATTTTTATCTAAAAATGTACAGTTCCGGCGCGATTAAATAAGGTATACATTCTACAGTCTACGCAAACAAGGTCGCCGGACGCAGATAAGCTTCTACATATTATTATAGTATGTTGAATGTTCTAATAATGATAATTATTGTTACTAATACCTACCAAACTTAGACATGCTAAAACACTAACAACGTGCAAAAAGTTTTCTAAAAAATTCACGGTCAACTTCCAAAAAGAACATTACTATTTGTATACTGAATGTACAAAATCTATTCTATCAACGTATAGACCGAACACAATATTTTGGAGTTGAAATATCCTTGTAATAGCTTGTAATCCAGATTTTATTAGGGATTTGGCCCACAACACATTCCTTTCACTGTATCTCCTGTGTCGCCAGGAGCAACCAATGAAAAACTCTTTATTATGATCCCGGGGAGCCCGAGTGACATGGTAAAATTGTCTTAGCCCTTGAGACCCGCAACGAAATTAATCAGAAGAAAAGTAGTACTTAGGAAGTATTTCCAGTTTCCCTCCCCAAAGAGAGAACCATCAAATATTCAATTTTTCCTTCCCTTCAAAAAGTTGAGGGAGACATCAAAAAGTTGAAATATCGACACCACTTGAATGATTCTGAAGTGGATATTTTAACTGACTGTTTATGATGTTTCGTCATCATCACCTTTATGCAGTTTTTACAACACACCTGACACGACACGATATCGTTAGTGTTGCAGTTTCACCTTTAACTTTGGGTAATAGGAGTCAAATTCAAAACCTCGTATAAGATATCGTATCGAGTGGTATAAAAAGCGCTTTACAGTTAATGTTTTATAGCTGCTCTACACAATTTACAGGTTACTTCATACTTCTCAATGTTGCCATACTTATAAGTTTTATGGCCGGTTTCTCAACGTTTAATTTAGACATAGTAGATACTCATTTCAATCATAAATTAGACTGAGTTTTGAGCACTAACTAGCAGTTAGTAAGTAGGTTATAGGTACACTAAAACAATTACTAAAGAGCGTGTAGCCGTTTTTACCTCGGCCGCACATTGGGCGTTTGCACACTGCACGATAACGACACGACACGATACCACAGAATAGAGGGCCACCGCACATATTATACAATTTCAAGTTGGCCGACTATCGTACAAACTAAAAAGGCTACTTGACCTACTTTTTTTCTTCATGCTAATTGCTTCTTAATCATTCATTTTCACAAAAAAAAACTATTTTTTTAATATTTTACACAGTAGAAACCCATAAAAATGTTTATTGAAAAATATGCCTCATAAATGGCGCCGAAAACACTGTCCGCCATAGTGTGACGTCATACGCTTTGTATTTTAAACTCTCTTTATTGAATATTTTTTTATGTGCTAAATGTACGAGTCTAAAAGTGCCCAAAAATTATAAAAGAATTAAATAAGAAATTACAAATCATTTGTAATGTTGAAAACTTTTGGAGAAAAGTTTTGGCCATTTCATTTCCCGTCTACAATAAATGGAGATAATATATAAAACTGATGTTTTAAGTGAATTATTCAAGAAAATATATTTTACAAATCTTTTTAGGCTTATTCTTATTACTTATGTACAAATAAACTTACATATAACGAGCGCGATAAATAAAAGATATTAAATTACTATGAGGATGACGTCACATCCAAATCGGAAGTACCGCAAAAGCGTTTTCGTCAGTACAAATCCTATTTTCATAAAATCATATTTTCAAATCGACTTTATTTATCAATCATAAGCTTTTATTTGATGATAAGGGTAAAATACGGTTTCCTAGGCCAAGTTCTACTAGAAATATGCATTTGTTCAATGAAATTGAATATAGGTCAAGTAGCCTATTGCGTATTGTCACAATTTAATTGGACAACTTCATCGTGTACGCTGCCAGCCGCAGACTTTTAGATTTAGTTGGTAACAGTGTTCTCTAGATTTTCTGGTCTGGATATTTCATTAAAAATTATTTGGATAATATCAGATATTCTCCTTTCTTTTCGCCTTCGTTTTATTAGTTCCACAATAAAAGCGTGCTTTTTACGCATTTTAACACGCACGTCGCTAGGCTAGCAACACCGTTACTGCGGCTGGCAGCGTACACGATGAAGTTGTCCAATTAAATTGTGACACTACGCAATTTAGTTTGTACGATAGTCGGCCAACTTGAAATTGTATAATATGTGCGGTGGCCCTTATTTATTCTGTGGTATCGTGTCGTGTCGTTATCGTCGCAGTGTGAAAACGCCCATTATCCGAATTTCTGATCAGAAAAATTCGGACGCCCGCCGGAACGCACTCTGTTCCTACATTTTGTTGTAGACCCCGCATACTATCAGAACTCTGACGTGTCAAAATGTAATGAGCGGGGCGGGGCGTCCGAATTTTTCTGATCAGAAATTTCGGATGTGCGGCCGGGCTTAAACTCAGACAGCTACTTTGTCTTACTTCGCATCACTTTCCAAATTATTTGTGGATAAGAATATCCACAAATTATTGCCAATTAGGTATGTAACAGGCTGTAACAAAACTAAGTGATAATACTTTAAGGTGTGTATGTGTCCTTTAGTTCACTGTGAAACTAGCAACTCTGAAAGAGCATTTTTTATGATTTGTATGGGGAAGCGTCCTAGCGTGATGAGTTTGCCCATACAAATCACAACAAAATGACTCTTTCTGCGCTGCTACTTCCACAGTGAACTTTATACAGGGGAGTCATACACCACACAAGTATTATCATTGATTAGTTTTGTTACACCTTGTAGAAATATGGAAACAGTAAATAAATATTACAGCTTTACGTGGCTGCTTTTCGGCGTGGCCATGTAAGATATAACGCTACTTATAAAGTGTCATTAGAGAGAGTCCTTGGATAGTGCAGATAACATTATATAGTTTGCAATGTGCATGTAGCCGTAATAAAAACGCTATACTGTACTCGGCGAAACATGGCGGTAGCGGTCATACATTGACTCCCTGTCAAAAACTTGTAATTTTCTATACAAACTGCGATTGACAATGAAGTGTCAGATGTTGTCAATCGCGGCTTTGTACAGAAAATGACAAGTTTTTGACAGGGAGTCAATGACCGCTACCGCCATGTTTCGCTGAGTAACTTTAGTCATTTTGATTGTCATCTATATCCTACTTAATATTATAAAGGCGAAATTGTACCCATATTCCAGACCCCTATGATAATGTCATCCAAGTGACACATTTTTTTAAAGATTTGGGAGAAACGAGCAAACGGGTCACCTGATGGAAATCAACTACCGTCGCCCATGGACACTCGCAACATCGGAAGAGCTGCAGGTGCGTTGCCGGCCTTTTAAGAGGGAATACGCTCTCGTTTAATTAAAATCTTTGTACGTAAGCATTCTTTAAAAGACTATTTAAATTACCGAGTGCGTCATTGGTTTTTTGCGGGTGAAAAAAAAGTACAGCAGTCATCAAAATTGCCATTTTTCAACCTTATTACTGGAGAATAAAGTTTAAAAGTTACAAGCTTGTAACTGTACGATGACTTGCAAGTTAAGCGTAAGCTTATAGTTTTTTAATGAAATAACTAAAAGGTCAGCCAGTTGGTGAGGTAAGTAAGGTGTTTGAAGTTAAATCTAGTGGAAATATACTGCAAGGTTGCATTGAATAAATTATCTTGTTCTGAATGCAGTTGTCTAATGATAATTTAATAAAATATTGCCAATCAAACTTTAGTCTCTATAATACTGTACGGTCTATGGTAGGTACTCTATCTATAGTATAAACTATAGAGTATAGACCGTAGAGTGTTATGAAGATTGTAATATAGTAATTTAATAAAATATAGACTCTATACTAATATTATAATGCACTAAGGTTTGTTGTGTGATAGGTCTGAAACTGAACGAGCGCATCTTGATTCTTGATAAAATTTTGCATAAATGCAAACGTTCCACAACATTACCTTTTGAGTACAGAAATTTAAGAATACTTACAGTTAATAATGGATAAATATAAATGGTCACCTACTATTATAGGGCGATTCCGCCAGAGACGACTCTCAACACGATTTTTTAAAGTATAGCTCTGGCATAGCATTTGTTACATTTTTTATTGAATTATAAATAAAAATATGTATATTTACTAGCAAAAGAACTTTTATGAGTAAAAATTGTAATTTGAATGATTTTGAGCATTTTGAATTAATAATATCATCTAACGGCGCGAGAAAAACTGCTTATGCCATACATGATCATTTTTACTATAAATTACTAGCTTGAAGTTGAATTTCATTACATAATATTGACTGTATAACATAAGTTTCTATTTCGGCGCAAAAAAAAAACAACAATTTTGAAATAGTTTTCAAACATTATTAAAGAAAAATTGCCATTGTTGCGCCCGCGATAAAAAAGGTACAATAGTTTAGTTTTCTTGCTAAAATATGTTGTTAATAATTTAAAACTTTGTAAAAATAAGGACAAATGAGAGGGAAATTGGAAATAATCATTGGAACAAACTATTTTATTATTTTTAATAAAAAAACAGAAACTTAAAAGTGGTTGCGCCCGCGATCGAAGCAGTACAATAATGGAAATGCAACAAGTAATTTTTTTACTATTCTAGTGATTTTCGTCTTATTTCATATTATTAAGGTAAACAATAACGTAAGATTATATTTGTTATCAATACTTTACATGTAATTATAAGATTTATAAAAAATTGAATAGAGTCACATCGTGTTTTACATTTTTCGAAATATTTCATGTTCTTGACAGATGTTTCAAAATGATGATTAATCTTCTTTTATTTTTAAATATTTTAGAAGAAATGCTTCAAATGACAGGAAAAATCATAAATATTTAATATAATTTGGTTGCACCCGCGATAGTACTTCAAACATGTTTTGTGGATTTTCTTAGATTTAATTTTAGTTTTCATTTACAATTAATGATTGAACTAGTTAAAATGTAGCCCTTCAAAAGATAATTTATTAATAAATATGTTTTATTTTGTCAGTGGGACGCTTTAAGTGCGTCAAAATGTTGCACCGGCGATAATGGAATCGTCCTATAGTTATTTACGAATACACAAAAAATACGCGTTGTCTTGAGGCCTCTACGGTTTTTTGTCGGTTAAAATAAGGTTTAGCTGTCATTCGGCTTTTGAACTCTTAAATAGTAGAGCATTGACCTCAAAACTAAAAGTTGGCAAAAAGTGGATTAAATAGTTTTATATGACGCCAAATTGATGACAAAATGAACGTGTTACCTATATCTAAGTGTCCTAAACCTTATAGGTCTAAACTCTAAAGTCTAAATACACTAGGGCGAAAAAACGCGGCCGAAGTTCCGCATAACGCGGTGTAATTTCGGCATGGTGTCTCAGCAATTTAAGATACATTGCAGGCGTAATAATGCCGAGCTTCGGCCACGTTTTTTCGGCCTAGTGTGCTTAGACACTTAGACAATGTAAATCGAGCCTTAAATATTCTAGTGACGGTTTCCCATCAATCTGACCCATCAATCTGGTAAAGATTGACGCGAAACTGATCGTCTAACCCACGGATTGATGGACTGATTTTTTTTTATTATATACTTTTAGCCATCAATCTGGCGTCAATCTTTGATGGACTGAACTGATGCCAGATTGAGCGTGTAACCTACGACAGTCAGCCGTCAGTGAAAATGGCAAAAAATAACTGCATCAATCAATAGTGCATAGACAGCAAAAGGTATGACGGTATGCGCCTTGACATTATACAGGTCTCGGCCAACATGTTTCATACTTAACCAATACATTCGATTTAACAGTATTTTATTGAGTTTTATAACGAAACTCTAGCTTTTTACTCAACTACGGCCAATTCAAAAGGAAGTAATAATTTTGGCAGTCTATGTTTATACTGCGTGAAATTTTAATGGTTGTTTTCCCGCAGTAAAATGATTCTATCTTAGGGGGGTATTACATTATCATTTATATTGGATCATTTATAGGATCATATATTATAGGATCCAATCAAAAATGATTATTTGATCAAATAATCATTTTTGATTGGATCCTATAATATATGATCCTATAAATGATCCAATATAAATGATAATGTAATACCCCCATTAGTAGTACAATAGATTTGGAAAGTTTTTTTTAAATTCAAATTATACATTCATCTATCATAGCCGCTCGCGCCTATCAGCATCAAGTTGCCATAGTACGTCATACAAAATATTTTTAATTTCCAAAAAATAATTTGCATGATTCGACAGTACTACTATACTAGGTAAATCGTTCTGCTGCGGGAAAACAACCACTAAAATTTCACGTTGTATATTGTATACAATGTAATGTGACATACTAAATTATGTATATTACGAATTACGATATTATATTTTAAATAATATTTAACTCCTACTTTTCCAATTTAAAAAAAAGAAATCTTTAAGACATCCAATAAGACAGAAACACGTGTGCAAGTTATAAGTTTCTTGCACTAAAAGTTTGGCCAACACTCAACAGTCAATTATCAATCTATATAACTTTTATGATTTTCGCCTCAACTATTTAATCGATTTTGATGGAATTTGGTATGGAGATACTTTGAGTCTCGGGAAAGGAGAAGGGGTACTTTTTGTCCCGGAATATGTACGGTTCCCGCACAATAAACTTTTATGATTTTCGCCTAAACTATTTAATCTATTTTGATGAAATTTGGCATGGAGATGCTTATTTGAATTTTGGGACAAGGAATGCTTTTGTCCCGGAAAAATGTGCGGTTCCCACACAATATCTATACATATTATAAAACAAAGTCGCTTTTTTTTCCCTCATGTCCCTTTGTTCCCTTTAATCTTTAAAACTAAGTAACGGATTTTGATGATTTTTTCAGTGTTAGATAGCCCATTTATCGACGAAGGCTATAGCTATATTTTATCACGCTAAGACTAATAGGAGCGAAGAAAAAGAGGAAAATGTGGACAAAACGGGAAATTTTTTTTGAAAGGGCTAACTTGAAGGCGCTAATCTCAGGAACTACTGGTCCGATTTGAAAAATTCTTTCAGTGTTAGATAGCCCATTTATTGAGGAAGGCTATATGCTATATTTTATCACGCCAAGACTAATAGGAGAATGTGGAAAAAACGGGGGAAATTATTTGAAAGGGCTTATCTCGCGAACTACAGGAGCAATTTTTATGTTATTTGGCACAGATAAGAAGTAGACCACGTGAAGGATCATAGGCTATCGAATTTAATCATTTTTTCAGTGGCTATATATTTTATACCCTTGCGACGCCGGGGCGGGTCGCTAGTACTTTTATGATTTGCGCGTAAACGCGCGGAACAACTATTATAAACTAAAGTTTTTTAAGTAACGCGGACGAAGTCGCGGGCAACAGCTAGTCTAAATAAAAAGCAATATAATTGTAATTGTTGGTCACGGAATCATGCAATGAACGACTTGACCGATTTCGATAAAATTAAGCGCTATACCTTGAGTAGAGCACAGAAAATGACATGGTACTTAAAAATTGCGCGCAAATATGGCGCAAATGCACGGTTCCTTCGGTTTTTTATTTTACGCGCACAGAGTGGCTTGAAAGTTGAAACAGCTAACTATAAAACGTATAAAGACAAATAAGGTAGGTACCTAATATTGTGGTCGAATGCCCATTTAGAAAGTTAAAAATTGTACACCTGTTTCGAGTTCGACCTACTGAGCGGACGTTTTGATGGGTTCTGTTATTTTGATTTATTGAGTTTAGAATCTAGGGTGTCTAAACTCTATACATTGCGTGATGTGACCTATTTCCACTCATGTTTTCTTGGTACACTCCAAGCGACTACTACAATCTCAGCGACGCGACAGACACACACACAATTTATTCTAAAATAATCATCCGGCATACGTATCGTTTTATAAATTAGTGTCTAAATACACTAGGCCGAAAAAACGCGGCCGAAGTTCGGCATGATTATGCCTGCAATGTATATTAAATTAGTGATGAATGATGATACACCATGCCGAAATTACGTCGCGTTATATTGTATGGCGTATTGCTGGCGTAATCATGCTGAACTTCAGCCGCGTATTTTCGGCCTAGTGTGTTTAGACACTACACGTTATTTCGGTATGAAAATGATAAGCATACAAAATTTCAACAAAATCATTTCAGTCGTTTCGAAGGAGTTTTTTAAAAAGAACCGCAAGAGAAAAATTTTGTATGTCAAATAAGTTTTGCTTTAAAAAAGAATACGAGAATTAACTACAGGCTCTGTTTTCTGCGTTTTCTTGGCAGTTGTTTATATTCTATTAGCTTACGTCAAAGAATAACCAATCAACAACGGTATTTATAGATAAATGTCTGTCAACAAAAAATAACCATGCCCCAAGTTTACTGTTTAACCGTTAATGTACGGTTAAACAAGTTATCAAAATTTATATAAAAATTTAATAAAGATAAACCATAGATTTAATGACTGACTTTATGTAACTATCTAATAGTCAACTTTAACGTATTTTTATCTATATTTCTTACATTTTACGTCTATAAATACTGATAATAACATTAAAACAAGCATAAGTATCTAGTAACAATAAATCATACCTCAAGTCCTCAACAAATTAACACAACAACACTATTCACATCACTCAATAACATCCAACAACAACACAGCGAGACGACTACGAATGGACTGACAACATCGCCGCGTTATGTGGTGGTGTCATGACTCATGACTCATGTCGCCATGAACTTACAAGGTGAAGTGTCCTGACTCAGGACATTTCACCTTTATAACTTCTAAATCAGGAGTCAGGACTCCTAAGTCCTAACACGAGCCGTACATTTAGAATGAGTGCCTTTGAGAGCCCCCGCATAGACTGAGAGCAGGTTCGGTAGACTTACAGTAAAGTAGCGAACTTCATATTAATGCCAGGTATACTGTTTCATCTGCCATTAATGCAATGCATTCACTATTCCCAACGAGGGCCCTGTAGGATGTTAACCTGGCATTAGTATGGAGTTATTGTCTGTCAAGAAAGTCATGACAGGCGGGAAAATTTTTAAATGAAATAAAAAATATGAGAACTTTAATAATTCGAGATAAAAATGTGCTAGGTGACAATATTTAAAATGTAATAAGCGTTCTCTGTGAAAATACAAAGAAAAAAATACACCTTATAAGCGTGATTAGGTACGTTTAGAAAATTTTCCCGCCTGTCATGACTTTCTTGACGGACTATAGCTACATTTAACATTACTGTCAGTCTGCCGAACACTCGCTCTCAGACTAGCAGACTTGATCGGCCAAAAAGTCTTCGGGGTGTCTAAAGGGCTACAAAATAGTATTATATTCCCGAAAGCCGATCTGACGGGAATAAGGCATACTAATAGCTCAAGTTTCCTTATTAAATGGACGGAGTTTTAATCAAAAACGAAATTTGGACGTTTGGACGACGAACGTATACACGCCATTTGGACCACTGGACGTCTTGTGACCTTATGACTGACTCAGTCGTCACATTTTTGATGAAATTTGGTATGGAGCACAGAAATAGATCAAGATCTTGATGGTATGGAGCTTTTAGGCCCGACTCCGAAGTCTCAACTTAGTTGCTCCAAATCCATTGCTCCATATAATTTAATTTTCTCAAAATGATGACGTGAAAATGTATCAGACAGACTCTCTTTCACTTATTTTATGGATTTCAAGGTTTTATCCAGGTGCAAATTTGGGCCGGAATGTAAGGTAAAATATCCTTACACAGCATCTTATAAAATTAGATTGCAAGGTAAACACTAAAATGTAATCTTATAGTGATGAATAAATTTTTCTTTGTATAGTGGTGAGAGATCGACTTTAGACATTTTCAGAAGATGTCGACTGGTGTCTGGATGCTGTGGTACCAACAGTTGCAATTATTCATCTAAACTTATTTTTCATACTGAACATTTTAAAATATTATCATTTTTTCGTTAAATTCAATTAAAATAAAAAAATAATAGTACGCGAAAATAGTAGAACAATTTTTTTTATTACTATTAAGCTAATTTTTTGTGAGTAGCTTCATTTTGATAAGACGAACAACATTTTTTTCTGCGAAAAATCTCGAAAGTGGTAGCTAACAGAGATAGAAAGGATTTCATACTTTGAATTGATGGTCCTAAAATATGGACTGTTTTATTTGTAGGACAATATTACTCTTAAATTATATTATGTATAACTAATAACCTATCAATATACAAAAAATCAGCTCGTTAGGGTTCCGTTATAGGGTTCTGTAATCAATAAAACTTGGTTGACTGAAAATTACCTTGATAGTAATAAAAAAATATTGTTCTAGGGCTCCCGTACTATAACTGTAAAGAGATAACAATGAAAACAATGCATTAATCTTTATCTAGTCTCGAGGCCGCGCTCGCCTACACAACTCCGCAGCGTCTCTGCGCTCCTGGTAACCACCTTAACACTTTGCTTGGGGGAGATATCACTGACCCCATGCAGAGATCGCCGTTTTTTGTGATTGGACAAAAAATTAATGATACTTCTCTAAAAAGAAGATTTTTTTTATCTCATTCTACACCCACACACATTCTGTCTCTTTCTTATTATTTACTAGATGAGGCCCGCAACTCCGTTGCGCTAAAATTCGTTTATCACGCGGAAACCATAATTTTTTCCGGGATAAAAAGTATCCCGGGACTCCAAGTACCGCCATACCAAACAGCAAAATCGGTTGAACGGTACTTCCCAAGCAGCAACCAAGCGTAATGAACACCTAATTATTATTTTTTAACAAAAAATTAAAACCGACTTCCAAGGTAAAAACAATAAGAATATTAACTAAAAAGTATTAAATAATTCTTTCTCTTTAATAGTGCCTTTTCCAGAATTCGTCAAAATCCCAACTATTTCTGTACATAATATTATATAGTCTTCACATTTTGGAGTCGGTACCAGCTAATTAAACCATAACTTCAGTCAATGTCAGAATATCTGGAATATTTGGGACTGGTACCGACTTCAAAGTAATGAAGACTATAATATTATGTACAGAAATAGTTGGGATTTTGACGAATTCTGGAAAGGCACTATTAAAGAGAAAGAATTATTTAATACTTTTTAGTTAATATTCTTATTGTTTTTTACCTTGGAAGTCGGTTTTAATTTTTTGTTAAAAAATAATAATTTCACTCTTTTTAGTTATTTATATAATGGTAAGCACATAAGTGTCAGTTGTAGATATATATAATTTAGGTATGAAACTATCACATCTATTAACTTTACTTAATTTGAAATTTTACGTTGAATAGAATTTACATAGAAGCATAATATTATGCTTTCAGTTCTTAAAACAACAATGAAAACAAAGAGTCAGGAGTTCTCTAAGCACTTTCGGAACCATGGTATACCCGTGGCAAAATCTTACTTGGTAGCGTATGCTTAGAATACTTCTAACTAAATCGAAATCACTATAATATTATGTTTCCTTATAAATTTTGAGGAGCTCCCTATATACCACATGGATATCATTATCAAATTGCCAACTTGGTATCCGTAGTCTAATAGTGGTATAATAATATTATACTTTAAAAGAACAAAATTATTTTCAAAATCACTCGAAAAACTCGTCTCGATCTAAAAGATTATGAAAAGTACTTATAATAGAGCCATAATGTGATGATGCATGGTGTAATGGTAGTGATGATGATTATGATGAATATAAATTGCACGGTAGCATATGCTTTCTGTTCTTAAAACAACGCCGAAACTTATAAACGTGTATCTATAAGGAGTTAGGAGTTCTCTGAGCACCTTCGGAACCATGGCATACCTTGATGCAAAATCTTACATTTCCATATAAATTTCGACGAGTTCCCTCGGTTACTCATGGTCCATGGATCCCATCATCAGGTCACCACTTTTATGAACATGGTAGCAAATTCTAATTAAACCCTTTATAGTTTACAACATAAATAACGCTCGAAAACCTCGTCTCAATCTTAAAGATTATGAAAATTACTAATAATAGGGCCATAATGTGATGATGCATGGTGTAATGGTAGTGATGATGATGATGATGAATATAAATTGCACAGTAGCATATGCTTTCTGTTCTTAAAACATCGCCGAAACTTCCAAACGTGTATCTATAAGGAGTTAGGAGTTCTCTCAGTACCTTCGGAACCATGGTATACCTTGATGCAAAATCTTACTTTTTGGTAACAAATGCTTAGTATACTTCTAATAAAATCAAAATCACCATATGTTTTATATAAATTTTGAGGAGTTCCCTCGATTACTCATAGATCCCATCATCAGGTCACCACTTTTATGAACATGGTACCAAATTCGAATCAAACCCTATACAACACAAAAAGAATTTTGAAAATCGGACCACAAACGGCTGAGTTATCGTTGAACATACATAAAAAAAAATACATACAGCCGAACGTATTACCTCCTCCTTTTTGGAAGTCGGTCAAAAAGCAGCCAATATAGCACCTAGAGCTGTTTTACAGCTGTATAAGAACGTTGAAAAGACATTGTAGTGTTATAATGTCGGTTGGGGGATTTATATTCAGCTCTAGCTGTATTAAGTCTGTATTAATACCCCAGGAAAATTAAACCCTCGACCTCGGAATAATTCGCATAGAGCTGAAAATTGGTAGAGACGTTAAATACATCATTACAAATAAAATCTCAAAAGTCCCCGGCGATCCTCCTTGTGCAAAAAATTTTATTCAAGGTCAAAGGTATGAAAATGAGGTTTTTCCTGTTTTGTTTTCAAACTGTACATTTTATCACAAAAATAGGTAGGGCAAGAGTGTAGAGTATAGAATTCTCTACAAAAAAAAATCAGACACTTTTTTTATACGACTTACCATTAAGGCGGGCTTAAAGTTTGGGAAAATCATATCTATGCTTATATTATGAAGCTAAAGAATTTGTGGAACTATTGCTTTGAATTGAAGAATTTATTTTTTGTTGGATAGTCTTATTTATAGAGGGAGACTCGAGCTATATAACACCACGTTGCCACCAATAGGAGCAAAGAAACAGAGGAAAATGGGGAAAAACGGGGAAAATTATTTGAAGGAGCTTATCTCACAAACGGCTGAAGCAATTTTTATGTTATTTGGCACAGATATAGAATAGGCCACGTGGAGGGGAAAATTTACGGTTTGCGTGAAATTTATAATTAACGCGGGTGAAGCCACGCTTAACATCTAGTGCTACATACTAGGGTTGTTTGAAAAAATTGAAATGTTCTCGGCCTGACATACTTCTGAGTGCCTTGCAAGCGTACTGTTGCTCTTCGCGACTCGAAAAGTTTAGATTTGGTAACGGTAATAAGTCACACAGAAGTATGTTTGGCTGTGAACAGCCCTCGTATGCTGTAGTACAAGAAGTTCCGCTCCGCCCTGTTAATTATGTATTTCATGGAAACCGTACATTTTCCCGAGAAACAAAATAGCCTATGTCCTTCCTCGTGGTCTACTTTGTATCTGTGCCAAATAACATTTAAAATGCTTCAGCCGTTTGTGAGATAAGCTCTTTCAAATAATTTTCCCCGCTTTTCTCCATTTTCCTCTGTTTCTTTGCTCTTATTGGTGCCAACGTGATGTTATATAGCTCAAGTCTTCCTCGATAAATAAGACTATCCAACGATCAACATTAGGTTACGATATTTTTACGTCTAATTAGACCGGGCTATAAGGAGTCAAAGTACGCTTAAAGTTCTAAATCAGTGTATCATAACTGTCATGTACAGCTTTAAGCTTCCTGTAACACTTCGTAACGATCCTCATTTTAGTATAAAAGCTGTACAATAGCTGTATTTTGCATACCGTCAATTACTTAATACAGCTTAGAGCTGTATTATGGTGGACCTCAAATCTTATTTCTGTATTATGAAAAAGACAAACTCTCTTCTACAGCTTCTTTTTATGGTGTAATTGTACACCCTTTTACAGACTATAGCTGTCTAATTTCTCTCTTGGAGAGTAATAAACAGCACTAAAAATAAATGACGCCTATAGTACAGCCTTAATCTGTATAAGTGACAGAGTCGCCATTTTGAATTATTGTGCACTGTATGCTGTATTTTGTGATTGTTTTATAAACATGTGGAAAAATCGAAAAAGATTTGGTGCTAGTAGAAGAAAGATTGAACAGGAATATGTAAATATTACAAATTATCAACAAAATTACTTAATTACTGCCGAGGAACATGGAAATATTTCAACAGATCATATCACCTCCAATTACCACTGTATATATATATATATATATATATATATATATATATATATATATATATATATATATATATATAAAATTTTAATGATGGCGTTTATAATAAAGTTTTGATCAAAGTGACATATTATTATAAACGCTGTGTATATATATATATATATATATATATATATATATATATATATATATATATATATATATATATATATATATATATATATATATATATATATATATATATATCTTCTGTTTCGTTTTAATTCTTTTGTAACTCTGTTCAACAGACTTTTTACAACGCAAAGCTTAACAAGTGAGTTACAATGTAGTAATTGGAGTGGTGGTTTCTTCGTACACTATAGTACTGCCGCATAACAACTATTATGCAGCCTATTTTATGCTTATACAACTACTGTACAGCTAATATAACGCAAAACGCTGTATAATTTGTGCCAAAATAGGAGCTATTTTAGATGTCTTAAGTGTCAAAAATTAAAAATCTGATAATAGATTGATATCAGTTACGGGGGTAAGGCTGGGCTTACATAAAGATAGATTATAAATCTTTAAAACTGAGATGAATGAAAACAAAAAGTCGATATAATTCACTTGATTTTTACATTTGAAGAAGGCCTATGATTATGATTTGCATAACCTAGATCTCCTAAATGCTGAATCTAAATTATTAAATAAATTATTAATACTTCTCAACTATGTTTTTATTTTACTCAATAACTTAATTATTTTTAGCTATTTTATGACTTTAATCACAGATAATAGAAGTAAGAGATATGTTATGTGGGCGTGGCACATGTCGCCAAATTTAGCCCAGTTGGGCACTAGTTGTCAGTCACATGTAAATCGCAAAGAGAATATAATCACTACGTTTTAGTAAATCGCTCCACGGCTTACACGTTGTACTTCCTTGTAAATTGTGAACAAAATGCCGACTTGTGCAATAATTACGTGCAGAAATCGCAGCGAAACTTTGAATAAAAAAAATTGCGGGATCACCTATCACAGCCAACTGTAATTTATACGATTTTTTAATTTAAAAATCAATTAATCTTCACGAAAAATATTCGCCGCAGCACCGCCATTTTCAGGCCGCTTGAACTATCAAACTAAGGCACTAGTGATGTGGTGTGATGCAGATTTTGGTATCGATATTTTTATCGACATTTTTATGCGGTTGCTTTATTATCTACACAAATATTATTATAAAGCTGAAGAGTTTGTTTGTTTGAACGCGCTAATCTCAGAAACTACTATTCCGATTTGAAATTATTTTGAAATATTCTTTCAGAATTAGATAGCTTGTTTTTATAAAGTAATAAAAGTTAATAAATCTTTTTTCGTCATTTCAGTATTTGTTTCCATTACTTTTGAAGTTTACCTTACTTTGGCGGACGACTGGCGAAGATTAAATTGCTCCTGCTTTTTAAGCCAAAGGCAGAAGGCTTCCCGCTTAAAACAAAGATTTGTGTGCATTAAGGCGACGCCTTGATAATTTGGCTGTAGCGATGTCGATTTTTCTCAGCAATGACTAAAGCTAAGAAATTAAAGTTCATTGTCAGTATTCATCATGTCTTTGTCTTTGAATTACAAATAGCATAACACGATTGGTCAACTTTTATAACACAGAATAATCAATCAAAAAGACCTCTGTAAAAAAGGGATTCCTATTTTGCCAACAGAGGAGAGTGATTTAAGCTTCCATAACTTGTACCTACATAAATTGGTTCAAGCATACACTTTAATTTGCCCATAGCTTATATGAAATGTATGTATTTATGGTTTTTAAATTACGCGACAAAAACCATCTTGTCGCTACGCCCATTCCATTTTTTGCTGTTCCATTGCTTGTTTTCTTTGAGAGGCCGGGCCGCGGCCTCGCATAGAAAACAAGCAATCTAAAACACATCCAATACAGTTTTTTACTTTAACGTGGCGTCACCTTAAGGGCCTACTGTCAAAACGCAAGCCCCGCCCACACACAACGATATCCTCCTGGGCAATGTGTTTTAGGCTGCACCTAATAGTGAACAATATCGCGTAACAACGGTTCCCGCATTATAGCACGAAAGTAAAGATCGTAAGTCCCAAAACTGTTTTTTGATGATTACTTAAAAACTTAATACAATACTAATATTTCCTTTAGCTATTATTTTATAAAGTGTGTGATTGTAGTAGTGCAAGTTATTTAATGATAGTAACTCAATAAGTGTAACAGATATTTGTTGAAATGCCCAAAAAGATTCATAATTTCGAAAAATAAAACTATCGAGTCAAAATAAGTGAATCGTGTTTTCCGTTAGCTAAGTATCAGATAAATATACAATGATTAAATAAATCTCAATTTCATTTGAGTCAATCGTCTTCCGGGATCGTAATACATATTAGAAAACACAGCAAAATTGCACAGCCCGCTCTCAAGATTTTTCTCTTGGTTTTCTGTTGTATATTCTATAATGTATGAAAAAAATTGGCCAAGTACAAGTTGGTCTCGCGCACGATGGGTTCCGTATCATAATAGAAGGCGAAGAAATAAGAATTAGGCGAAGAATGTGTTTTTTGTATGGATCCTTAATTATTTAGTTTATTTTAATTTTATTATTAATTGTTAAAGTATAAATACAACTGAGTCTTTTGTGAACATTTCAAGTGCCTATCTGGTACCTGTTGCCGTTATTGATATCGAGCAAAAATATCAAAAAATCACGTTTGTTGTATGGGAGCCCCCCTTAAATATTTTTTTTTAATATCTGTTATAGTGGGGAGACTAGAACAAACTTTTTTGTGATTATTAACAAGCTAATTTTTTGTGAGTACAGTAGTCAACCAAGTTTTGTTGATTACAGAACCCTAAAACGGAACCCTAACCAGCTGATTTTTTGTTTATTAGAAGGTTAATAGTTAAATAATTTAAGAGTAACCTTGTCCTACAAATAAAACAATCCATATTTTAGGACCATCAAGTCAAAGATAAAATAAAAATGTTGTTCGTCTTATCAAAATGTAGGCTCTACTCACAAAAAATTAGCTTGTTAGTAATCACTAAAAAATTGTTCTAGGGCTCCCGTACTATTATTATAGCGGTCACGACCCGGCTGCACCTGCGTCTATCATCCGAAGCTTCGTGCTATGAGACGATACTATTGGACGATACACGTAGATCGTCCAATAGTATCGGTTTTAGCGCGAAGCAATACGCATATGCGGCCGCGGCATAACAGACATACCGTACACAATCTGTGTACGTTATGTTCGGAAGTCTAGCGGTTATTGAGATACAGACAGACAGACAGACAATAAGACATCGAAGTCTTAGAAATAGGGTCCCTTTTTACCTTTTGGGTACGGAATCTTAAAAATTATATAATAGGTATGCATGTTTATCTAAAGACTTCGATATAAAATAACTCAAAGGCCGAAAGGAGTTGAAGTCATCCATGATTACGAAAAACTTTTACTATGGGACCAACTCAATTCGGCAAAATAATAAATCAGCTGTTTGGCAAAAGCGTAACTAGGCAATTATTGCCTAGTTACGATTCTCATAGTAAAAGTTTTTCGTAATTTATTTTGCCGAATTGAATTGGTTCCATAGTAAAAGTTTTTCGTAATCATGGATCATTTCAACCCCTTTCGGCCTTTAAGTTATTTTTGTCAGTCTCTGTAATATTATATTTTATCACTTTCATTCTTTTAATAGTATTCAAATACCTACCTACCAAAATACATCGATATCGTCGTAATAATATGGTAATAATTAATCGACACCGTAGATAGACAGGGCATCACTAGACCGTGTACCGTTGACACTATGCTGACAATGTAGTGTGAAGTTGGCGACATAGGTTTCCAAATAAACGGCGCTACATAACACTTCTCCTTATTTTCCTGTTCTGAGCCTGTAATTATGAGTTAAACGAGATTATAAGCCCCTACTTAATTTTTAAGGCAATACACAGTTTGTGATTGCTCAATGATCACAAAAGGTAACGAAAGTAAAATAATATCCATATCCATGATACTAATATTATAAATGCGAAAGGATGTTTGTCTGACTGTCTGTATCTGTGTTAAGTTATCTTTTTATCACGAAGGCAGTCAATCTTTGTGCCTTTGCGTTCGGTTTTCCGAGCGAACGAACGAAAATGAAAGTTATGACGTCACAGATATTCATTCGCGAATATCGATTGAAACGGTAGCTGAATTCCAGTATGCAGTTTATGCGTCCCTGGTGCACAATATCCCTGATACATTATCAAAACCCTGTGCAGACAGATAAGCGACAGCAAACAAGAGGGTTCAAAAAGTTAGCTACTTTCTTTAGAGAAAGAGTTTAAGGTTTTCTACAGATCTAGGTGAAAAATTTCCTTTACATGCTTTCACCAATGCTTAAGTGTAAATTAAGTTAGGGTCTCAACCTAGGGTTAAGAAGCAGTTGGTGATAACGGGCATTAAGCCCATAACTTAATCAGCCAGCCAGCTGACAGAGGGATTTTCGTTATTTCATCTGAAAGTTCTTCCCAACATGTCCCCTTTAGAGGTAAGGACTAGGGAACGACTATCAACCACGCTATCAACTATGGGTTTGGGCGGCGTTTACTTCAGAAGATACCAAGCTCTGATAGTTTACCTAACGTAAACTAACGTCCGTTAAAGTAAAAAGCTGAATTTATATCTAAGTACATGACAGCCGCAACTCCGTTGCGCCAAAAATCATTTATCGCGCGGGAAGTTGGGAACCTTATATTTTTCAGGGATGAAAAGTATCCTATGTCCTTTCCCGGGACTCAAAGTATCTCCATGCCAAACAGCAAAATCGGTTTAGCGGTTTGGGCGTGAAGAGGTGACAGACAGACAGACTGACAGACAGAAAGACAGACGGACAGACAGACAGATGCGAAAGTTGGCATTTATTTAACCCCGCCAAGACACAAGCCAAGTTCCCTCTTAAAAGGCCGGCAACACACCTGCAGCTCTTCTGATGTTGCGAGTGTCCATGGGCGACGGTAGTTGCATACCATCAGGTGACCCGTTTGCTCGTTTGCCCCCTTATTTTATTTAAAAAAATGATATATTATTATGGATATTATATTGTATTAGTATGGTTTTTCTTAGTAGGGATAACTGTAGGAATCTCGTCTTCCACCATCGGACACTTTTGACAGTTGCTTCCTTCTGCCATACACTTTTAAAGTTTAAATACTTCGGCGAAGATGGTCTTCTGTTTTGTTATTTATAGTGGTATTGGTATTGAATGAATAATACATGATCAAACGAACTTCCAAGTGAAGTTCGATCAGTATTACATGAGTCTCTTTATTCGAAGATATAAAATCCTAATAACATATTGTAGTATTTCTCGTTTTGCATTCATTCGCACGCTTCAGAGTTTAAAATATCGATATTTCTATCGATATTCAAACATGCATCCCTACTGGTCGACACCACACCTCATTATTTAAGAGATAGCTTTTATTATATTATTGTTGGCAAAACTTAAAGGGATGGGTCGGGTGGGACCTTAGTCTATATCTTCGAATAAAGAGACTCATATAATACTGATCGAACTTCACTTGGAAGTTCGTTTGATCATGTATTAATATTTCATCTCTTTATTCGAAGATATTAAAATCTTAATAACATATTGTAGATGTTTAGAGATGGTCACAAGTTTTGCCTCTAAATTAAACAAATAAAACTTATAATATAAGTTTATTCTCTAATTAAGGAACCCTAATGAATCAAACCAGCTGACTTCGCGCTCCTGTAACTTTCCCATCAACGGTGGCCAGCAACTTCTGCGAATCCCGTACAATAGTCTATTCTTTTAGGTCCCTATTGTTTTAATCCCAGAAGCATTCTTTTCATTTACAAAATTGTCACTTCATAATCCCACTTCGATTAGGATAGTCGCTTTTAGAATAATTAACTATAAAATTGTAATTTTAATTTTAAATAAATAATTAAACATTTTTTGTTTTTTTTTAAGTCCTCAGACTGTCGCAAACGTAATTGGCGCAGTCGGTAGGATACTCGCGGGCCGGTTCGCTTGAGTACAGTAGCTTTTCGCGCCGTGTTTGCGTGCCGCCCGAGTGGCCATCCAGCTTCGAGTTCTACCCAGAATCTACGTGTGGCAGTTCGGGGACCAGAAGAATCCAGCCATCGATTCGAGCAAGAGACCAGAAAATGTATATGTGAGTAGGTACACTAGAATAATTCTCGTGTTGCTCCTCTCTAGCCCTAAGCCTATTTTTAATTTTCCAAAATTTATCATCCTAGTGCCTCTAAATCCCGAGAGCCTGAATCTTGGCAGGCGCGTCGGACGAGATTAGCAGATAGTTTTAGGAATATAGATATTTCAAATTTAGATTTAGATATTTCTGATTTATTTAATTTTAATAATAAAATGGCACACGATCCAGATACAATTTTTAAGGCCCTCCGCCTGGTGCCGGAATTTAATGGCAATCCGAATATTCTTACGCGATTTATTCAAATATGTGATCAATTAGTAGTTAAGTATGCTAGTCAAGAGCCTGGAAATGAATTTTCTAATCTTTGCTTATTAAATGGAATTTTAAATAAAATAACTGGTTCCGCAGCAAATACAATAAATTCGAACGGAATCCCAGATAGTTGGTTAGGAATTAAAAATTTACTCATTAATAACTTTTCCGACCAAAGAGATGAAACTGCTCTTTATAGTGATCTCTCTTTAGCTACTCAGGGGAACAGGTCACCCCAAGAATTTTATGACCATTGTCAAAATTTATTCAGCACTTTAATGACATATGTTTCATTACACGAAGGACTTGCGACTACTATAGAAGCTAAGCGTGACTTATACAAAAAGGTTACTATGCAGGCATATGTACGTGGTCTTAAGGAACCACTAGGGTCCCGCATACGTTGCATGCGACCGCCTACAATTGAAAAATCCCTTGAATATGTGCAGGAAGAGCTTAACACTATATACATGCATAATAGGTTTGACCCGAAATCATTTAAAATTTCTTCTATGCCGCACACATCTACTCAACGCCCCAACTTTGCTCATCAGAATTTTTCTATGCCCAGTAATAATAGTAATTTCCCAGTGCCGCTAGGACAGAGACCTTTTACACAGAATCCACAGCCTTTTAAATTTAATAATCAGCACAGGCAACCCACACATACACAGAGGATGTTCAGTGCACCACCACCAAATTATAATCCGCGTAGTAATATGTTTAGGATGCAACCTAAAAATAATTTTTCAAATAGGCCTATCCAAAATTCTAGCTCGCAGCCTCAGCCTATGAGTGGTGTTAGCCACTATGTTACACGACAATTACCACCTACACAGCACACATTGACAGGACATAATTGGTATAGGCAGGGAAACCCTCCTCCGACAAATTATTTTAAAAGCAGGGAAATGAATTTTAATGATTGTATGACTGACCCGACTGATGACTATTATGACTATGATCCTAGTTATTATAATAATGAGTATATTGTAGAATATCCGTGTGACCCTGAATATGAAAATCAAGGCCAACCTTCCACTACGTCACCCTTACAAAATAATGTTGAGAATACAGCATGTGATCAGGATTTTCAGAAAATTTCAGAATCCGACAGTGTAAAATAGAAATTAATTTGCACACACAACGTCAGCTTCCTTATATTCAAATTTTATCACCGCCATTAAAATTATTAATTGATACCGGAGCTAACCAATCGTTTTTATCCCCTACAGTAGTTGAACATTATTTCAAAAATTATCCCCTAAATTATGATCCTTTTGAAGTCGTTAATGTACATGCCAAATCTAGATGTAATTATTCTATAACAATACCGTGTTTTACAGAATTCAATAGTCCCAATCCTTTAACTTTCTACATCTATAAGTTTCACGATTTTTTCGACGGATTAATAGGTACAGATTTTCTAAATTCGATGCTATAATAGACTATAAAAATAAAACCCTTATCACTAAAACAGCCTCAAATCCCATCCACGTCTATGACTCTCGTAATGTAAATCTATATGAAAATGTAATTCCCGCAGGAACCTCAAAATTATTAAAAATCCCTATTAATTTTCATGATGGTGAAGTTTATATTCCGGAACAGCGAATTTCTAGTTGTATAATAGGAGAATGTCTAACAACTGTAAAAAATGGTAGAGGAATAGTAGAAATTATTAACCCTAGCAAAAGTGATGTTATTTTCTCAATGGATAAAGCAGCCTCAGCAGAATTAAATAATTTTGAAACTAATTTATCTGATCAGCCAAAACGAGTTAAAGAAGTTTTAGAGCGTCTACGTACAGAACATCTTAATCAGGAAGAAATTAAAAATTTAGAAATGCTTTGTTCTCAGTATGCCGATGTATTTTACTTAGAGGGAGAACCCCTTACTTTTACAAATAGATTAAAACATTCAATTAATACTACAGATGAAATGCCCATATACAGTAAAACCTATAGATACCCATATATACATAGAGAAGAAGTACAAGGACAGATAAATAAAATGTTAGAGCAGGGAATAATTAGACCTTCTAATTCGGCATGGAGCTCGCCTATTTGGGTTGTTCCAAAAAAGGTAGATGCTTCAGGAAAGAAAAAATGGAGAATAGTAGTAGATTTCCGTAAGCTTAATGAAAAAACAATAGATGACAAATATCCAATCCCTAACATAAATGACGTATTAGACAAATTAGGCAAATGTCAGTATTTTACGACCTTGGACTTAGCTAGTGGATTTTACCAAGTAGAAATGAACCCTAAAGACATACACAAGACAGCTTTTAATGTTGAACATGGACATTACGAATTTCTTCGAATGCCCATGGGATTAAAAAATTCTCCAGCCACTTTTCAGCGTGTAATGGACGATGTACTGAAAGGACTTCAGAACAAAATTTGCTTAGTATATATAGACGATATTATAGTTTTTAGCACTTCACTACAAGAACACATAATTAATTTGCAAAAAGTATTTCAGAGACTCCGTGAATCCAATTTTAAAATCCAAATGGATAAGTCTGAATTTTGCAAAAGAGAAACAGCTTTCTTAGGTCATATTATTACAGCAGACGGCGTTAAACCCAATCCGGATAAAATAAAGGCAATTAAAAAATATCCCATACCTAAAACTCTCAAAGAAATAAAACAATTTCTTGGTTTAGTTGGATATTACCGTAAATTTATTCCAGATTTCGCAAAATTAACTAAACCCTTAACACAGTGTCTAAAGAAAGGTAGGAAAATTATTTTAAATGATGAATATGTAAGTTGTTTCGAAAAATGTAAAGTAATTTTAACAAATGATCCAGTTTTGCAATACCCAGATTTTAATAAAGAATTTAATTTAACTACAGATGCATCTAATGTTGCCATAGGCGCTATTTTATCTCAAGGCCCAATAGGATCAGATAGACCAATTTGCTATGCATCTAGGACTCTTAATGATAGTGAACAAAATTATAGCACCATAGAAAAAGAGCTTTTAGCAATTGTCTGGGCTACGAAATATTTTAGGCCATATTTATTCGGCAGGAAATTCAAAATTATTACAGACCATAAGCCCTTGCAATGGATGATGAATTTAAAAGAACCAAATTCACGTCTTACACGATAGAGGTTACGTTTAAGCGAATATGACTATACAGTAATTTATAAAAAAGGTAAAAATAATACAAATGCAGATGCCCTCTCTAGAATAGAAATACATGCAGAAGAAACTAATTCCCTTATGCAAGAAATAGACGAATTAAATTCATTATTGGGAAATCCATCTAATACTATACGCAGACCTTCAAATTCATCAACTATAACTGCACCTGAAAGATCAAATTCCTCAACAATTACAGCTAGCCAAAAATCTAATTCTTCAACTATGACAGCACATAGCAGTAATGAAAACCCTATCCTTAGTATACCCACAGTTGACGATCCCCTTAATAAATTTCACAGACAAATAATTTTCACATTAGTAGATGGAGTAAAAAGAAAACCCATAGTAACTAAGCCCTTTGAAAATCATAGAAGAGTTAGTATTTAGTTAGATAAAACAAATTTAGAAATAGATTTAATTAATGCCGTTAAGGAATATATTAGTCCCAAAATTAAAACAGCCATATTAGTTAACCCTCTTTCAGATATGTATACCATTATACCAATTTTACAGGATAAATTTAAAAGCTCTTCTATGAATTTAGTTTTAGTAAAGAAGGAAAAAGAAAATGTTAAAGAATACCTTAGACAGCAGGAAATAATTAAGCATTACCATGACGGAAAAACCAATCACCGCGGAATTAATGAAACTTATTTAGCTTTATCTAGGAATCACTATTGGCCAAAAATGAAAATTGAAATTACTAAATTTATTTCAGAATGTGTAATATGTGGACAGGCGAAATATGATCGAAACCCCGTTAGACCTCAATTTAATGTTGTCCCTCCAGCTACAAAACCCTTTGAAATTATTCATATGGACTTACTGACTATAGACAATGTAAAATATGTGACATTCATTGACGTTTTTACTAAGTACGGACAAGCATATTATCTACGTGATGGAACAGCAATTAGTATTTTACAGGCCCTTTTACAATATTGTACCCACCATGGTGTACCTCTGACTATAGTTACAGACAATGGAACAGAATTTACAAATCAGTTATTTAATGAATTTACCCGGCTTCACAAAATTAAGCACCATAAAATTTTAGCACATTCACCTAATGATAATGGAAATATAGAAAGATTTCACTCTACTATTTTAGAACACATTAGACTTTTAAAATTACAGCATAAAGATAGTCCAGTAGTTAACCTCATGCCTTATGCATTAATAGCTTACAATAGTTCTATTCATAGTTTTACCAGATGTAGACCTTTTGACTTGTTAAATGGACATTTTGACCCAAGGGAATGCTTAGACATTGACATAACTCAACAAATGCTACAACAGTACTTACAGATTCATAAAGAACAAATGCAGAAAGTATATGATATAGTTAATAGTTCATCCCTTAGCGATAGGCCAGCTTTAATAGAAAATAGAAATAGAACGCGTGAACCTGAAACAGAATATGCACCCGGTCAGCAGATTTTTATTAGGAACCCATCAGCAGCTAGACAAAAGACAGCACCACGTTACACACATGACTCAGTTATTGCAGACTTACCCATACACATATACACTAAAAAGAAGCGAGGTCCCGTTGCAAAATCTCGTTTAAAACGGATCCCTAAAGCAGCGAATTTGTTACAGGATACCCACGCTGATACTAATGATAATGCCCCTGGCACATCCTAAGGAAATAAAAATAGAAAGCCTTGACGACGGACCTGGACTACTACCGTACAGACTTGGACACATGAAAATTACTACACACTACCATACTTTTATCCAATATATAAGACTTGACGATATAGAGGATAAAATGACGACTTTACAGGACCAATTGAAAGACTTTGAAAACCAGTTGAATAATGATACATATGCAGTCTATGAAATTCAGATAAAATATTTGCTTAGTAAATTAGATGACATATTTGACCAGGTTAAATCATTAGAACCTTCAAGAGCTAAAAGAGGAATCATAGATGGTCTCGGATCAGTTATTAAAAGTATTACAGGAAATTTAGACTATACAGATGCTTTAAAATATAATCAAGCAATTAAGCTTTTGGAAGAAAATCAAGATAAAATAAGTAATGAAATGAACAATCAATTAAGTATTAGTAAGGAATTTATAACGAAATATAGCAGTGTTTTATCCGAATTAGTAGATAATCAGAGTAAAATAAATAGTACTTTATCGTTAATTTTAGCTAGTAATAAGAATAAGAATTTCACTTTAATTAAATATGCTAAGTTTGCTCAGCTTTTAGTAATTTTAACAGAGAATATAGATGATTTATTAAATGAGTTATTAAGAATAGAAAATAGTTTAGCGTTTGTTCATGCATCGAGCATGCATCATTCGATGATTAGTATAGATGTATTAGGTTTAATGGTTAATAAAATGAAATCAATATACGGTGAAGATAAAATTTTAGACTTAGAATTAAGAAATTATTACGATGTTATAAAACCTGGTTCCTATTATAGTAATAGACAGGTAGTTTTTATATTTAGATTTCCTATTATTTCTAAGGATAGTTTTACTTTATATAGATTAGCAGTGATACCAAATAGGAAGGCTCAGGCTCTCATTCCACCCTCTCCTTTCATTGCAACTAACGAGATGTCATTCGTGTACATAGAGGCTGAATGCCCGAAGTATAATAACTGGTATCTCTGTGAGAAGAATTTCAATCACCGTCTTCGCACAAAACCTGACTGTATCCACGACCTCATTACCAGCCAAGTTCTGAAAGAAACATGCCACTTAACTTCAATCAACCTTCTACGAGACTCAATGGAAAAATTGGACGACGTACACTATGTTGTATCTTTCCCACACGAAGAAAAGGTACAGATTTCATGCAGCACCCAGGAGTTCACCAAGCTGAAAGGAAGTTACCTATTATCTATTCCAAACAAATGCAAAATTATAACTGAAGATTTCACAATAGTCAACGAGAACAACGAACTCAAAGGACACCCCCTGAAATTGATGAAGATTGCAGACAACATCGCTCACCAGCCCGACACCACTTTGAACATCACCTCAATCAATCTACAAGGACTTCATAGTATTCAAGAAAAGATCATAATGCAGCAGCCACTACGAATAGATCATGGACATAATACAGCTATATACCATACCACAATACCATTATATACGCTGTTATTAAGTACAGGTGTACTTATCATCATTTTATACCTGTACAAGATGAAGACTACTGGAAAAGCAGAGAAGCCGCATAAAGAAGACGAAATAGAAGACAAGAATAAGGAAAGCCCTGAAGGCACAAGCATCCCGGCAACATTTTCGCTCAAAATTCTCAAATAGTTGCCTCTCTAGGGGTGGAGGAATTAAGGAACCCTAATGAATCAAACCAGCTGACTTCGCGCTCCTGTAACTTTCCCATCAACGGTGGCCAGCAACTTCTGCGAATCCCGTACAATAGTCTATTCTTTTAGGTCCCTATTGTTTTAATCCCAGAAGCATTCTTTTCATTTACAAAATTGTCACTTCATAATCCCACTTCGATTAGGATAGTCGCTTTTAGAATAATTAACTATAAAATTGTAATTTTAATTTTAAATAAATAATTAAACATTTTTTGTTTTTTTTTAAGTCCTCAGACTGTCGCAAACGTAATTCTCTTATAAACAATAATCATAATATGGAACAACACAATAATGATAATATACAGTTGTATAGTCTTACAACAACAAAATATACTAATTTTTGTTCCCAGAATCATTAATTAACTATTTCAGAACAGACTGCTGTTGCAAAATTATTCTCGTCTAAAATCTGTCTATTATAAAATTTTGCAAAGGTATTCGAGGCGGACGTCCATCCAGCGGTCTTTCTTATAACCTCGAGCGAGACGCCCGCGCGACTGGCGGCGGAGGTGGCGGCGTGGCGGGCGCTGTGTGCACCGAACACCGTCACGTCCACCCCGCTGTCGGCCAGCACCTGCTTCACCCACCGCGAGATCGTCTGGCTCGTGGCAGCTCGATGTGGCGTTCGCCAGGTCAACAGCAAATTATTAATTTTTTGCTACGATCTCAAAGTCTCGTTTCGCTGAATGTATGTTTCGAGAACCGTAGCTGGACATACATCCCTATTTTCGAAAAAATAGGGAAGAGTCAGCAGAGGTTGATCTCGACCGGCCGCAGATGTCTTTACCATATCTGAAATAATTATCTTTACACTGTTCTTGTTGAGCCTAATGTTACTTAGTTTAATATACGACAATGTTTGTGCTCTGTGAGCAGTACATAAAACTAATAATTGCTTAGAGTTAGAGCAGTACATAAAGCTTGAAAAATTAACTAAAAAATGTCAATTTTTTAGTTAATTTTTCAAGACATATACTATCGTGAGGTCTCCATTGAGCGACATGATCTAATACTTTTTGAGGGTCCCATGTAGCGACATACTTGGGTAGTGCAGGCCTCAATCTGTATATACCTTTAAAAAATCTTTTAATTAAACTGTTAGATCCAAGATCGCGATTTAATAAAAGAGCCAGTGCGGATCTATGTGTATTAAGGCGACGCCTTGATAATTTGGCTGTAGCGATGCCGATTTTTCTCAGCAATGACTAAAGCTAAGAAATTGAAGTTCATTGTCAGTATTCATCATGTCTTTGTCTTTGAATTGCCCATAGCATAACACGATTGGACAACTTTTATAGCACAGAATAATCAATCGAAAAGACCTCTGTAAAAAAAGGGATTCCTATTTTTCCAACAGAGGAGAGTGATTTAAGGTTCCAAAATTTGTACATAAATTGGTTCAAGCATGCACTTTAATTTGTGCATAGCTTATATGAAATGTATTTATGGTTTTTAAATTATGCGACAAAAACCATTTTGTCGCTTACGCCCTTTCCATTTTTTTGCTGTTCCATTGCTTGTTTTCTATGAGAGGCCGGGCCGGCCTCTCATAGAAAACAAGCAATCTAAAACGCTGCGTCACCTTAAGAGAACCGTAAGCCGCACCGTGTCCAAATTGATTATTAAGAAAATTTAAAATTACTGAATCAGAGTAACTATTAAATGGATTCAAATTTGCTTGCTTACAAAATTGCCACCATAGCTTGTATGTGGAATTGTACTGCTTTATGGTGCTATCGGCGAGAGAGGACAGCATTATGTGTAAGGTGGACTCGGGGCTTCCACTTTGGATTAAAGCTTGCCGGAGAGCTTCACGGCAGCCAGGGTAAATTTGAACTGTTGTCTCGTCCTGGAATTAAAGTTTACTATTTGTTTATTTGGGTCTAAAAATATTATTTTTGAAATGCGCATAGTCTGTGAAATTGGAAACCACGGTTGAGAAGTCCAGTACGGAAAAATTAAAATACCTTCGGCTTTTTCGCACCTAATTTTTTTTTAAACATTTTAAAATTAACGTGAACGGGGGAAAGGCATAAAAGAAATTATTATTCCAATTTACAGTAAAGGCATCGACTGCAAAAGAATCGGGATCCGGTTTCCATGAAATATATTTCTCACACTTAGCATTGGCACGAGAAGCGAAAATATCAATGTCGGGTTTTCCGAAAACCTGTGTTATATATTGAAATGTACAATTTGAAATTTCTTATTCTGTATCTAAATTTTTAATCCGCGACTCTTGGTCCGCTTCAATATTTTCTTTCGTATTTATGTATGACGCGTACAACCATAGATTTTGCTTCTCGCACCACTGCCAAATTTCGTTAGTGATATCATTTAAATGAGGAAACTGTATTCCTCCCATTCTGTTAATGTAACTTATTGCAGTAGTATTATCACATCGTAATAGGATGGCACTGTCCTATAAATCTTTGGCAAACAATTTTAAACATAGAAAGGCAGCCTTTATTTCTAAGTAATTTATATGAAAGGTGAGTTCTTCACTCCTCCATTTACCACCACACCTAACATTATTACAAAAACCACCCCAACCATGTCTCGATGCATCCGAAAAAAATTCTAATATAAAATACGGTTTTTCTATGTCATTTTGATAAATTAAAACATTTTACTCCACCATAACAAATCCGGTAAAATATTATTTGAAGGCTTAAATTTGGTGTTATAATTATTGTTAGCACTGAGTTAAGCCAAGTATTTTTCTCTTTCTAATAATTTTGTATATTTCCAGCTATATTTGACAGCTGGACATGCTGCTTTAAGAACCCCAATCAAATGTAAAAATTCTCTAATAGTGCATCGAGGCAAGGTTGGGTACTTTTGAATAAGATTAAATATATAATTTTGTTTTTCTACAGGTAAACTAATAGACATGTTTACAGAATTAAAATTAAAACCCAAATATTTAGTTAAAGTTCCTGGTTCAAGATTACTTTTATCATAGTTAATAATAAACCCTAAATATTCTAATAATCTGATAGTTTCTAATACATTCCTTTTGCACTCTTTATAGGTTGATCCTATACACAAAACATCATCTAAATATACCACTGACTGAAAGCCTTGACTTCTCAATTTACCTATTACAACTTTCATTATTTTAGTAAATGTCCTTGGAGCTATTGATAAACCATAGGGCATAAGCATTAAACTCGTTTGTTTTGTTTTGAAACTGAAACCGAAGAAACTTTTTATGGCTCGGCTTAATAGGAACTAATAAATATGATTCTTTTAAATCTATTGTAGCCATATAATAGCCTCTGTACAACAGTTGAGTGACAGTTCTATAGTCCTCCATCTTAAAATGAATTTTTTCAATAAATTTATTGAGAGGTTTTAAATTTAAAATAAATCTGTAGTCCCCGTTAGGTTTAGGTGCTAAAAATATGTTAGAAATGTGTTGGTTCTCTGACGGTTTGCAAAGTGACACAGCACCTAATTGTACTAATTTTTCAATAGATTCAGATAGCAAGTTAGTGTTTTGTGCCCCTAGCCCACAGTAATTGTTATTAAAATTAACTTTTTTAATAAAAGGTATAGGAAAGCCATCACGAATCCAAGATAACACTACCTTATTACTAGTTATTTTGCACCAGCAATTATAAAAATATTGAAATCTGCCTGCATGTACCTCTATGTCCGAGGGCCTGCACGTTGAGGGGGTTTGTTCCAAACTCTGTTCGGGTTGGAGTGGCTACTCTGGCTGCTGTAGGGAGTCTTCCTGGCTCCTCCTCGCCCCCCCACTGTTCGACGAGCGAGAATTGCCTCTCCAGTTTCCCTGCTGCTTTGAAGATTGAACAGTAGATTGCTTGGAAGAAATTTTCGTCTCTGCCCTTTTAATTTGAGAACCCTGTTTTTCAATAGCTTTTGAGGCCTTAATTTTCTCTGGCAAGTCTGACCCAAATAGCATTTCATCTCTTTCAGAATTTTGAATTAAATTAAAAAAAGTTTTATCCAAACCAAATAACACAGACTTCATTCTGGCGCTGGTTTCCAGAGCATGAAGATCGGACAAAATTCTAGTGGCATCCGATAAATATTTTATTGCTACCACTTTGTCACTGGACTCCAACAGGCAGGACAATGCTCTGTTGATTGCTGTCAAACCTATTCCTAATTGTTGTTGAGCATTCTCGATTTTTTTTGTCCCGAGCACGAGCAACCTCGGAAATAGCGGCTGCTATTTCGGGATTTAAATGAGTAGCTCCAAAAAATTTGCAATTTTGCGGGATTGAGTATTCCTTGAAAAGGGACTCCTTTTGTTTTGTGTCTGCGATAGGTTTCTCAAGAATAGGAACCCACCTTTGGGCCAAATCCGGGTGTATGTCCGGGCCATATGTGATGTCCTCCAATGGCAACTCACCCAGTGCCACTAAAATATCTGGGTCTAAAGGTGCTGGTTGGGATTCCACCGGTTCCGGCGGCGGTTCCGAACTGCTAGCTGGAGGTGTGCCTTCAACGTTATCATTAAAAATTGGTTGTCCGTCCTCCATCTGCCTTTTTTCCACTGCCTTTCGCAGTGTGTCCACATCATCATCGTGAACATCTGAAAGTTACATTTGATATTTAAGTAACAAAAAGTACACGCGGTTGACTCACGGACAACTCTGTACTTAGATATAAGTACCCAATTATTAACTCACGGCTAATTATTCCAGGGTGAAATTATTGCTTTTGGTTGACTCACGGACAACTCTAAGCTAAGGATTGTCTTTTTAACCAGTTTTTTTTTTTTTTTTAATGAGGGTATCTGAATTTTTCCAATACTTGGTTTAATTAACTTCTTTTGGTAAAAATTACCATAAAATAAGTATCGTATTTGCTTGAACAACTAAGTTTAAATAGTAAAACATATAATCCAACTCCAAATTATTAATATTCCACTATGATTTCACTTTTTACATTGTGAAAATTTCTTACCGGTTTTTTGCTCGGCGCAAAAGAATTTTGTCATCCACTGGATGACAAAATTCTTTTGCGCCTTTTTGTTTTTTCTTCTAATCTTCTTATTTTCTTTAGATATCTATCTATTTTATCCTCGGCACTCCGTTTCGGCATTGTTTTACTTTTATAAAAAGCGTGTTGCTGAATGCGCGCACGAAAAATTAATGAGGTGTCATGGTGTCGACCAGTAGGGATGCAGGATAGAACTTGTTTGAATATCGATACAAATATCGATATTTTAAACTCTGAAGCGTGCGAATGAATGCAAAACGAGAAATACTACAATATGTTATTAAAATTTATATATCTTCGAATAAAGAGATGAAATATTATATTAAAATTATTATCGGCTGCATGTGAGTATAAGTAATGCAAAACAAAGGAGGTCTCTTGGAGTATGAGTATAATGTGTACAGTGTACACCATTAGTATGCTTTCACACTATTCACGTTACGACCTCTTCACGCTCAAACCAGTGAACTGACTTGAATGCTTATTGCGGTCGGTTTCGTCCGAGAAAAAGATTTAGGATAGGAGTGTGTCGGTAAATACTAAATGCACATATTTTAAATCAAGTTTGACACTGATTTTGGTTTAAGTGTAACATTTTAATTATTATGAATTTATAGTAAGTAAAATACATAATAAAATATGATGCCCGCAACTCCGTTGCGCCAAAATTTGTTTATCGCGTGGGAACCGTACATTGAAAACGCTCAGTGAGCGAAAAAATGGCTCACAACGCGTTGTGGTCATAGTGAAACGGCCACGACGCGTTCTGGTAATCACAGAAATACCACATAGCGAAATTCGTGTCGTGGCTGACGTGCTATTCGACCACAACGCGTTGTGGTAATCAAGAAAAGCCATGACGCGTTCTGAGCATTTAAAAACAGCCACGACGCGAATCCGTGTTGTGGCCCTAATGAAAACGGCCACGACGCGTTCTGAAACCAGGTTAGTTACTCAGGAGTAATTTAATAGTGCCCAAGTGTGTGCGCAATACACAAGAGCACTCCGGTTTCAATGAAATCAGGCCAGTTACGCAGGAGTAATTTTATAGCGCCCAAGTGTGTGCGCAATACACAAGAGCACGTTACGCAGGAGTAATTTTAAAGTGCCCAAGTGTGTGCGCAATACACAAGAGCACTCTGGTTTCGATGAAACCAGGCCAGTTGAGCAGAAGTCATTTCATAGTGCCCAAGTGTGTGTGCAATACACAAGAGCACTCTGGTTTCAATGAAACCAGGCCAGGTAAGCATGAGTTATTTTATAGTGCCCAAGTGTGTGCGCTATACACAAGAGCACTCTTGTTGTTACGCAGGAGTTATTTTATAGTGCCCAAGTGTGTGCGCAATATACAAGAGCACTCTTGTTTCAATGAAACCAGGTCAGTTAAGCAGGAGTAATTTTATAGTGCCCAAGTGTGTGCGCAATACACAAGAGCACTCTGGTTTCAACGAAACCAGGCCAGTTACGCAGGAGTAATTTTATAGTGCCGAAGTGTGTGCGCAATACACAAGAGCACTCTGGGGCCTGGTTTCGTTGAGACCAGAGTGCTCTTGTGTATTGCGCACACACTTGGGCACTATAAAACTACTCCTGCATAACGTGCTCTTGTGTATTGCGCACACACTTGGGCATTATAAAATTACCCCTGTTTAACTGGCCTAGTTTCATTGAAACCAGAGTGCTCTTGTATATTGCGCACACACTTGGGCGCTATAAAATTACTCCTGCGTAACACGGCCTGGTTTCAGAACCCGTCGTGGCCGTTTTCATTAGTACTGGAGTCGCCAGAGGTTTTAACCTCCGAAAATTGTAATAGTGAATGGATTTTTGTTTTTGAGGTGTCATTTTCTTTTTTACACTATAACTTGCAAAGTTTACCAAACATTTTTTTGTGCTTTTAATTTTTTAGTTACATAATTAAAAATTAATATTTCACCATATAAAACCGGTCCAGAAAAAAAATTTTTTCTTGTTCCTGTTATTTAATGACTCTTATCCGATTGTTTACGTTGAAAATTAACCAAATACACAATTTTTAAAAAAGAAAGTTTGCTTTGCTAAGCTAAATACAACTATAAGGTTTTTGCAAAGTTTTTAGAGATTAACGCTCGTCGTAACCAAGATAAAAGGGTTTGGGTGGATTTAAGGGTTGTAACGAAAAGTGTATTAAACTTACTTGTTGTGCGTATTTCATTTTTAGAGAAATTATAACTTTTAAGTACTTAAAAACGTTTAAATATCTCCAAAAATGTGTAAAATAGACCAAAAATATTTTTCTATATTTGTTGAGAAATTATTTGAGTGAGAGCTAAAACATTAAATGCATCGACAAATGAAAGACTTTTTCTAGTCTTTGAAATATATTTAAACCTCCTACTTAAAGCCAGAAAAAAAATGGGTGCTACAAATCTCACGTACATACTAAAGACGCATGCTGCGACCTATGTTTGGAAAATGCTTACCTGAATACAAAAAATATCAGTTCATAACCTAATTTGTATTTTTTTCCTTTAAGTATGTTTTAGCAAATAAAATCAATGAAAAAAAAATCAATTTTATTCTATAAAAACCTAATCAAAAGAAATAAAATACAAATTTTCTTCGAAATATCCGTGAAAAGTTTGTGCTACATTTTCAAAAAATTTAATAAAGTAAGAGCTGAAAATACACATTAAGAAATGTGTATTTTCAGCTACATTAATTTCAGCCTAAAAAATAATTTTGAAAAAATTATTTTTTAGGCTTTGTTAAGCCTAAAAAATAATTTTAAACTTCCTATTTAAAACCAAAGAAAAATAGGAACGCCATTTACCTGGCGAGGCACACAACAAGCACATTTGGAGGTATGCTCATCTACATACAAAAATATTAATTTTAAATCTAAATTATATATTTTTTCAACTTATTTTCTTTCTTTGGAATATAAGCAACGATACAAATCAAAAAAATAATAATATATTTTATTATTTTGCTATATATTTAAAAGAAAGAAATATGCAAATTTTCTTCAAAATTTTACAGTTTATGAGTTTACTTGAAGTGGAAGAGAATAATTTAAAAATCAAAAGCACAACTTTTCAATAGGCAAACTTTATTATTTATGTTATCAGCTACACATTCCTTTTTTTCTTTTCAATTTTCATCCACTATTGCAAAAATCGGAGGTTTGCACGATTTTTACGCTCTGGGAACTCCACTATAGGGCCACAACACGAATTCGCGTCGTGGCTGTTTTTAAATGCTCAGAACGCGTCATGGCTTTACTCGATTACCACAACGCGTTGTGGTCGAATAGCACGTCAGCCACGACACGAAATTTGCTTTGTGGTATTTCTTTGATTACCAGAACGCGTCGTGGCCGTTTCACTATTACAACAACGCGTTGTGAGCCATTTTTTCGCTCACTGAGCGTTTTCGGTCTTTGAGCGTAACAATATATTATCTAATAATACTTCATAACGCGAGCGAAGCCGCGAGCAATAGCTCGTTATATATATAATATTATAATTATGTTAGGGAGTGCTTGGTGGAAATGGACATTAGTCTCTAATCTAGGAAAACTAAGTTAAACCGAGGTTTGAAGTTTATCACAATATTATGTCAATAATAACAATATTCGTCGTCGTTTCGTCACAGAAAGTAAAAGGTATGACGTCACAGCCAGCACCCGTCGCGTTGAGCTTGGGACCGACAGCATCCGACAAGTACCAGAGACGCATGACACGAAACAGCTCATATACCAGTTACCACCACCTACCCACCTCTATATTCCTGGTGCTTCGAATTTTAAGAAGAAATCTGTGCGAAGCTGTGGTCGCAAGTAAAAAAGGATTTTTTGTGATTAATGCCTTGGCCTTTACATGGCGAATGCCTTACCCAAAATATTTTTGGAGAAGGCAAATAAAGAAGATATTGACCCCGTGCATTGCCCTCTCATCTGCCGACCACAAAATCCTAAAAGCATCAAACTCGTTTCAAATCAAAAATTCTGTAATTTTATATTTTTTAAACCGTTTTATCTTGAAATAAAGTATTAAGTACTTACTAGAATATTATGCTATAAATGCATATTACGGTACTTAATGTTGTTATAATAACGTAATAATGTAACGTAAGTCGTAACGTAATTGTTCAATAGGATAATATTACTGCAATGTTTTCACCAGCATAGACAGTAAACAAACATTTATGTTCGACGTTTGACAACGTTACTGTCAATATTCTGATGACGTGTGCAATATGTCGGATTGTTTACTGTATGGGAGATCCCACACGTCACACTTTTTGTGTGATCAAGTCTGCGGCTTACATACAATCTGCATGGCGCGCGCCATCAGACTGTATGGAAGCCGCAGACTCAATCACACAAAAAGTGTGACGTGTGCGATCTCCCTATGTGTTAGTAGCGCTCTTTGCTTCGACATTATTGTTCCAGTCGCAATCTGTCAAAAATCAATATAATGTTGTCCTCGTACTTGCATGATTTTCAATGTAACTTTTTCTACCTCTTCAATCTATACTTTAATATTATAAAGCGGAAGAGTTTGTTTGTTTGTTTGTTTGAACGCGCTAATCTCAAGAATCACTGGTCCGATTTGAAAAAATTTTTCAGTGTTAGATAGTCTATTTATCGAGGAAGGCTATAGGCTATATTTTATCACGCTAAGACAAATAGGAGCGATGAAATAGAGGAAAATGTGGAAAAAACGGGGGAAATTATTATTTGAAAGGACTTATTTGAACGCGCTAATCTCAAGAACTACTGGTCCGATTTGGAAAATTCTTTCAGTGTTAGATAGCCCATTTATGGAAGAAGGCTATAGGCTATATTTTATCACGCTAAAACTAATAGGAGCTAAAAAATAGAGGAAAATGTGGAAAAGACGGGAGGAAATTATTTGAAAGGACTTATTTGAACGCGCTAATCTCAGGAGCTACTGATCCGATTTGAAAAAGTATATCTTAGGCTATCTTAGCCCATTTATCGAGGAAGGCTAAAAGCTATATTTTATCACACTAAGATTAATAGGAGCGAAGAAATAGAGGAAAATGTGGAAAAAACGGGGGAAATTATTTGAAAGGGCTTAACTCACGAACTAATAGAGCAATTTTTCTATTATTTGGGTCAGATAAGAAGTAGACCACGTGAAAGATCATAGGCTATTTTTTGTGGACTAATTAGTCTGTGAAATATCTAATTTACGCGGGCGAAGCCGCGCGGAACGTCTAGTGTATTATATTTTATTAAAATAACTGACCTACTTTTAACCTTACCTTTAGCAGGCTGACCATGCTCTGAAACAAGATAAAAATCATTATTTTAATTTACTACATTACTATTAAGAATATTTTGAATGTTATATGTAAATTAACATTAAAACGTTTGTTAAATATAAATAACATAAATAATAATGATACATAACTTTTTGTGAGATTGCATACATGTTTTTATTTTTCATTTTCATAGGGTCGATGTTCCCACAAAGGTGGTTCAAAAGGCGAAACTGCAACATCGAATGTAGTAGGTGTATATAATATATGTACCTTAATATTATAAATCGGAAGAGTTTGTTTGATTGTTTGTTTGTTTGAACGCGCTAATCTCAAGAACTACTGGTCCAATTTAAAAAATTCTTTCAGTGTTAGATAGTCCATTCATCGAGGAAGGCTATAGACTATATTTTATCACGCTATTATTACTAATAGGAGCCAAGAAATAGAGGACAGTGTGGTGCGGTGGGGGAAATTATTTGAAATTGCTTATTATCTTAAGAACTACTGGAGCAATTTCTATGTTATTTGGCACACATGAAGAATAGACCATGTGAAGGGATATAGGCTATTTTGTGCGGAAAATTGTACGGGTCCAGTGAAATTCCTAAATTACGCGGGCAAAGCCGCGCGGAACGTCTAGACTCTAGTCCTATTATGAATTCGAAAGGTGCTGCTCTTCACGCCCAAACCGCTTTTGCTGGGCAAAGACTATGGCGATACTTTAGAGTCCCGGGAAAAGACATAGGATACCTTTTATCCCAGAAAAATATACGCAGTCTTAGTAATAGGCGTTTTTTACCCTTTGGGTACGGAACCCTAAAAATCACTATGGTGTTATAGCTTATACCTATAATAGTTAATTAATTCAGACCTTCTACTATGTTATCACGTTATTGAATAACTACAGTATCGACCCAAAACTGGTTTACCACCGGTTCGGTAATAATAATTATAAGTTAAGGTCAATTTTCTCGTTAAAAACGTGCTTAAGGTGACGCCGCGTTAAAGTACAAAACCGTGTTGGATATGTTTTAGATTGCGTGTCGTGAAAAAATTCCAACAAGCAATGGAACAGCAAAAAATGGAAAGGGCGTAGCGACAAAATGGTTTTTGTCGCGTAATATAAAAACCATAAATACATTTCATATAAGCTATGGGCAAATTAAAGTGTATGCTTAAACCAATCTATGTACAAATTTTGGAAGCTTAAATCACTCTCCTCTATTGGCAAAACAGGAATCAATTTTTTTACAAAGGTCTTTTTGATTGATTATTCTGTGTTATAAAAGTTGACCAATCGTATTTAATGCTATGGGTAATTCAAAGACAAAGACATGATGAATACTGACAATGAACTTTAATTTCTTAGCTTTAGTCATTGCTGAGAAAAATCGATATCGCTACAGCCAAATTATCAAGGCGTCGCCTTAATGATCACGTGTACATTAGTATGATTAACAAAATTGTTACTTCCTCGATAAAGTTCCGCCACAAATAAACAAAATCATTATAATATAAACATTTGTAAAAGTGCTTTAAAAGCATAATACCTAATATAAACATGGTGGTGCCCTTTTGGCCCACAATAGAATGATCCAGATCTCCCTAAAAGCTATCCTTTGATTATCTTTGAAGGACAATATTCCTTGGCTTTGTCAGAAGCCCAGAACCCATCATTGACGACTACGTCTTCAAAAAACTGTATTTTAAAAAGATAAAACCGAATTCAAAATTGTACGTAATTGAGAATTAAAACTCCCTATCTCTAAAACTACTGAACCGATTTTGATGAAACTTGCACAATACCCTAAGTTGAACAATACCTAGTACAACAAAAAAGAATTATTACTGAAATCGGTATGGTAGTTCCAGAGATATGAAATCCTTAATCTATCTCTGTTAGCTACCGCTTTCAAGATTTTTCGCAGAGGAAATGATTGTTGTTCGTCTTTCAAAATGAAGCTAGTCACAAAAAATAAGCTTGATAGTAATAAAAAAAATTGTTCTAGGGCTCCCTGACTAGTATGGTTAATCCCTAATTAAAATGTCAACCCCTATGTATAAAAATTAAAAATATTATTTTCTCTATTGCTGCGCTAGTGTCTAGCTCTCAGAAGTCTAGCTGGACTAGACAGACAGTCATCATCTGCCACTTGCCTAAAACAAGTGGCCCTTTGAGAAAAGTACCATTTTTAATATCGATTGCAGGATCACTAAGAAGTAGAACTCAAATTATTATCGTTTTAAATATTTTTTCCTGCGAAGTGACAAAAATATATTTACAGGTGTTTTTTTATGTTTTTCTAAAAAAACTGTTGTGCTAAGTATCTCTTAATTAAGCAATTACTGTGTTTTATCGAGTAAATAGTAATAAAAGTTATAAAAGTAATTATTTATTCAAAAAACTTTAACAATTAACATTGACACAAAAAAATTATAAACTTAAACAAAAAAATACCAAGAATACGAAATTCAAAATGGATATAAGTACGTTTCCTGCAATCCTTCCTCATTTATCCAAGTGAACTGGTCAGCCTCGGTTTGATTATTTTTTTCTTTGCTCCAATGATCGGCGTGTGATTTTTTTTTAGTTCAAGCGACCAGTGTGGACTGTGTAATGATTTACATTACACAATTAGATAACCATAAACGTCCACACTTATTTGTATTCTAGTGTTATCAGTCCAGTGTACGTAGTCTGTCGACATTCGACCAACCGATGCATTGTAATCAATTACTGTGTGTAAAAAGTTTTTGTTTGTGACTTCAAAAAATATTGGGGTTGCAGAAACAAAAGGAGGTGGTTTTTGATAAGACAGTGCAGTCACAATAGACTGGTGCAGTGTTTTTGTGATTCTGTGTTGGATACTTCAAAGCAAAAGTAAGTTTTTTTGTTATATTAAACTAATTATTAGTTTTTATTATTCGTAGTTATTAGGTATTATTTTTGCGCACATAATTAGAGTTAAAATGCAAAATAACTAAATATAGCTTTGTTTAATTTTTAAAGAGGCCACATTTAATAATAATAATCAATATTATTCTTGTTTTGTAAATGACCAAACAGATAACCTAATGAACGATGTGACATTGGTTTTAATTTCTTATCATTAATATCGAAATTCTTTCATTAGATAAAAGATTAAACTATTCTACAATACCTATTTCTTGACTTATTATAGTCTTATAGTATTGTATAAAATAAGTAGGTAAATAATAAGTAGGTTTTTTACTTGTGTTTTTAAATTCAGGATCAATAAATTTTAAAACAAGCTTCAAAGGCATGTATTTAACGCGGCGACAAATTGATACCATTCCGGGTCTTAAAAAAACTGAAAATTGATAGTAAATAAACTACTTTGGCGACTAATTTGGGGTAGCATTTTAACTAGAAAGCGGCGGCTTTTTAATGAGTTTTGAGGTTTTATTTAAATTTTATCTGGCAGTGATTTTCTTTTGTGGCAATTGAATTTCTTCTAAGGCGACAAATTATTGGCGGATAAAAAAGTTAAAACAGGCTTTCATAAATTCTAAAATGGGGTTGTCTATAAACTTGACCAAGGTTTGATATAAATACAATCAAGATCTCATAAAAAATTCTTTTGGCTACATTTTTAGGGATCTAAATAAACCAAATTGTGACATGCAAAAAACTATTCTTGGTCTATTTAATTTTTTCTTGACTATCTTAAGTGTAACAAAAGGGCGCCCCCCCCCCCCCCCGTCCCCCCACTTCCGTATCCGTGGTTAAGTAGGCCTTCTGTTAAGTCTTTTCATTAATAATGAATGCTCCGCAGGCCTGTATTCTAATATCCAAAATATACATTATTATAATATCAATTTTCAGTTTTAAAGCTACCTAATATTCGGTGCCAAATGTGTATTTTTATAATGAAAGCCAATAGTTGCCAGTGAAGAATGTTTGATATCCCCTCCGAAAAATTAGTCGCCACATTAGGTTTTATAATACCTTAACCAGTTTTACACTGCTCCCGCTTGATATATTTGATACCTTACAGTAGCAGCCGTTTTTTAGTTTTTTTTTGATCCTAGCCTTTTGTTGCTTGTATAGTTTAATAGTTGCTAAGATATTTAATCACTGCAAAGTTTGCTTTTTTGTGACTTAATAGAAAGTCGCCTAAAAAAGATATCAGTTGCCGTGTTATTTATTTGCCTTTTTCAAAAGGCACATAAGAATCTAATGAAAGTTATTTCTAAATAGTTTCCAAGAATTATTTTGAATTTAATACATATTTTATATATTTTATAGAATAGAATAGAATATTTTCGTATAGATCCAAGTACTCATTTAAATTTAAGTGTGTAATTATGTTGCGTAAATGTAGACCAAGTTATTATTACCTTCATACTAATACTTTCGTTTAAATTTTGAGAAATATTTTATTTAAAATCGCAACTGGAATTAATTCAAAATTAATTCTTTCGCCTTTATCGGAACGTACGTCAGCGAAACACCTTACAAATCTTAAAAACCTGTTTCAAACGCAATTTAGCATTTGAAACGGGAATTGTTTTTTTTTAATGATTCATAACAGAAAATATTGGAATATTTTATATACAACCTGGCAAAACCATTTCTAAGCTTTAGTTGTGTGTGTTATATTTTTTTTACCCCTTTTGCATAATTTTAAATTATAATATGGTTTGACGTGTGAGTTGTGAGTTGGACCAAACAGATGGATCAATTTTGATAATAAACATATTATATTTTTTTTTATAAACCGTTCTTCTATAATATCTAGATTTGTAGGTATTACCACAGAATACATAATTATTAGTACCTTATCGTATTCCTTGCAAATTAACATTTTATACCTTTTATTGTCATAACTTGATCCGCCATTTTCACACATTTTGACCAAAAATCTGCCGGGTTTAGAACTACCATTCTAAAGAATACTCAATTTTTTTGTCCTCTATCGTACGGAAATTCGTAGGAACCTTAAATTTTTCTTTTAAAAAAGTAGCCCATGCCTGTGCCCTTCCCTGTGGGCTGTAATCTACTCTTTTTCTGTGCCAAATTGTATAAAAAATCGGCCAAGTGCGAGTCGGACTCGCGCACGAAGGGTTCCGTACCGTTATAGAGCAAAAATAGCCCAAAAAATGTAATTTTTATATGGGAGCCCCCCTTAAATATTTATTTTATTTTAATTTTACTATCAATTATTAAAGTACAAATTTAATTAAAGATTTTGTAAAAATTTCAAGTCTTGAAGAGCTATAGCCATTATTGATATCGAAAAAAAAATTGCAAAAAAATCACGTTTGTTGTATGGGAGCCCCCGTTAAATATTAATTTTATTTTGTTTTTAGTTTTTGTTGTTATAGCGGCAACAGATATTATACACATTCTGTGAAAATTTCAGAAGTCTAGCTATAGCTGTTCTTGAGATACAGCCTGGTGACAGACAGACGGACAGACTGACATCGAAGTCTTAGTAATAGGGTCCCGTTTTTACCGTTTGGGTACGGAACCCTAAAAATTATTAGTCCGTTCGTATTATTAGCGAGTATAAACAGACCAACTCTTGAGTTTTTTATCAACTACTAACGGCCGCACTCCTCAGACCAAAATATAATATTTTAATGTCATTAAATCAATGGCCCCAACGAATATACGTGCAAGAGCTCTTACCCAAAAAAAATTTTTTTTTTGATTTTTCGTTTGAATGGACTATGTAAATTTTTTTGAATTTTTTTGACTTAAAATAACGATTTTATAGCAATGTAAATCTTTATTGTACGGAAAAAATAATAACATTTAACACATGAATAATAAAACATGCTCTTATTGCAGATTATTTGTTTATTTGAGTTCACCAGAATAAACGTGTTAAAACAATCTGGCGCTCGTGTCTATCTTTTCCTTTGGGTTATAACTCTTGCACGATTATTCGTGTAAAAATGCAAGCGACTTCTACCACTAATGCCTCATTGCAGATGGCGAAACTTTGAATATATTAATCACAGCTATTCTATTATCTTTTACTAACTTCTCTTGTCTTTTCTGCTTTTGTAAAGGTTATTCGAAGAGCTATTGTAAAGTTTATCACAAGAGCAACTGGTGAGTTGCCGGTCTTTTTCAGAGGGAATACGCTCTCTCCTTGAAGATTTGCAGATCGTATAGGTCCGGAAATACTGCTGGTGACAGTTCATTCCAAATTTTACAGTGCGCAAAGTTACGCAAAAAAAAGCACGGTGGAAGACTGCCACTCATCAAGGTTATGAGGATGGTACATTTCTAACGTAGAACGATGACGAAAAGTTGCAGGAGGTATGATTCCGAACAATTCCTCAGAGCACTCCCCGTGATACAACCGATTGAGGATGCAGAGTGCAGCTATTTACATCTCGGCGTAATTCTAAGGGGTCCAGCCTGATTGAAACACTATGGCAGTCAACAATTCGAGCGGCCCTTAGTTGGATACGATTCAAAGGGATTTGTTGGTATTTTGGGGTCCCTGCCCAGATATGAGAACAGTATTCCATAATATGAGGCTGAACCTGCACCTTGTAGAGTTGCAGGCATTGGTCCAGACTGAAATACTGTCTCGTCCTGTTAAAAACAGAATCAGAAAAGTATCGTCTATCCCATTCAGAGACTTTCTCCTGTGAATTCTCTATTTTAGACATAAGTGCGTTTCGACTCTCGATGACATTTAGCCGAGAAATATGGTGGAAGCCAGTAGATAGGGCATCACCTGTACTATCATCGGCATAGCAATAAATGCCACTGGAATGTAACATGTCATTTATCTGCCAAAAACCTTGTGACCTATTTGCATAAATTCTCGGGAAGCCCATATTATGATGGAAGCTTTGATAGTAGCGCTTTGAGTCAAAACCCGATCAAGGGCCTTCGCAATGTCCAAACTAACAGCCAATGCCTCTCTTCTCTACACAATCACCTGATCCCAACGATGAATTTGGTACGCCAAGAGATAACCAGCCAAGCGACCCATACTGTTTGTCGTTTTTGTCGCTTTGTAATGTCTAGCCGCCCGAATATCGAAAGAGCTGATAATAGATTCCATTATCTTCGAGATGACAGAGGTTTTACGAGGGCTGCTATTTATGTATCCGGAATTAAAAAAAGAAACAAACATATATCATTTAATATGGTTTTATTGCTTTTCAAAATATTCGCCGCGATGATCGACACACTTTTGCATACGCTGGAACCAATTTTCATAGCACTTTTTTCATTCTGATTGAGGTATCTCCAAAACGTGCATTTTGAACGCATCAACAGCCTCTTCGCGGCTCGAAAAACGTTGACCACGTAATTCGTTCTTCGCGTATGGAAATAAAAAGAAATCTTTAGGTACCAAATCAGGGCTGTACGGCGGATGACCAGTCAATTCGATCTTTTGACCCTCCAAAAACTGAGTTGTTTCAGCTGAGGTGTGACAGCTAGCATTGTCGTGATGTAAGATGATTCTGCGTTGTCGGTTGTCCTTTCTTATTTCTTCAAAGACTTCTGGTAAACAAATGGTCGTATACCATTCAGAATTAACCGTTTTACGATTTAATGGCACTGTAGCCACATGTCCATTAATTCCAAAAAAACAGGCGACCATTTGCTTCAAAGTAATTTTTGCACGAGTAACTTTTGTTGGTTTCGGCTCATCTTGGAACACCCACACCGTTGACTGTTGTTTAGTTTCGGGGTCATATGCATAGATCCAAGATTCATCACCTGTGTAGATATTATAAACGGCTTTTGACGTACCACGGTTGTATTTTTTTATCATTTTTTTGCACCAATCGACACGAGCCCGTTTTTGATCGATTGTCAAGTTGTGCGGAATCCAACGCGAACATATTTTTTTTTACAGCCAAATGTTCGTGTAATATCTTATGTATGCTCGTCATACTTATGCCTAAGGACGCCTCTATCTCGCGATATGTAACATGACGATCACGCATTATTAGTTCCCGCACAGCATCTATATTTTGTGGGACAACAGCTGTTTTTGGGCGACCTTCTTTATTTTCATCCGTGAGCATAGACCGCCCACGATTAAACTCACTGTACCAGTGATAAACAGTGGTTTTTGATGGTGCTTCATCTCCAAAAGTTGCGGTGAGTTGAATAAAGCACTGTTGTTGATTTAGCCCACGCCGAAAATCGTAGTAAATCATTGCACGAAAATGTTCACGCGTTAAATCCATGGCAAATGAAGACACGCAATTTTCAAAATAACGCCACAATGGAAAAATAATTGACAGTCACATGAAACAAAATGTATTCTTCAACCAAAGAGTTCTATTTTCAAATGTTGTAATTACTTTTTAAATATTGTTCTTGTAAGTGGCCAGTTCCGGATACATAAATAGCAGCCCTCGTAGCAATTGGTCTGTAGTTGGAAGGATTTGAGCGGTCACCTTTTTTTGGGGATCGAGTACACTAATGCTGTCTTCTAAGAAGCCGGGACAATGCCAGAAGAGTAGGAGAACCAAAAACGACGCGTTAAGACCGGAGCCAACTCTGGAGCACAGTTTTTCAACACAATAGGAGGGATTCCGTCAGGCCCACTCGACTTTTGGATATCAAGGGCACGCAGGGCTATTCACACTGAGCGCTGACATGATGCCCCTGCATCGTGGTATGGTCGGCGGTTTTTATCCCAAGGTCATCAAGGGTCGAGTTTGACGCAAGAAGCTTATCCAGAAGATCGTCTTTGTATTTTGCGTCGTGGGCCAACGATCCATTTCCTACTTGTAGGGATGGTGTGATGGCTTTCAAAAATACCCTTCAATAGCTTAGGCCAGAGGCCAAAATTCACGGGTTCCCAAAGAAAGGCACTCCAGACTCTCACCGATACTATTGACGTGCTGTTTCTTTGCCCGATTGATCTCTCTCTTGAAGGATCTATAAGCAAGGTTGTACTCCATTTTATATGTATATGTCCACGCATAGACGCGAGGTAGGTCAATATTTATCAACAACAACAATAGGTCAACAATATTTTTTACTGAACCGTCAACAAGAAAATATTTGCTAACTAGACTTTCCACGCGGCCTCGCCCGCATTAATGAGAAATTTTACGGAAACCGTACATTTTCCCGCAAAAATTGCCTATGTTCTTTCACATCATGGTCTACTCCACATCTGTGCCAAATAACTTAAAAATTCATCCAGTAGATCGCGAGATAAGCGCCTTCAAATAATTTTCCCGGTTTTTTCTACATTTTCCTATGTTTCTTCGCTTTTATCCGTCTTAGAGTGATAATTTATAGTTTATAGCCTTCCTCGATAAATGAACCATCTAACGACGAAAGAATTTTTCAAATCGGACCAGTAGTTCCTGAGATTGGCGCGTTCAAATAAACAAACTCTTCTACTTTATAATATTAGTATAGATTTACATTTTATACCATACACTAATAAAGTCGTATTACATAAATAATGAATCAACTTCTTAACACCAATATACGGGCTTTTATCTTTACAAACATGTAAAAGTAACAAAATATACAAGAATAAGCGTGTAAATGACCAGAGCATGGCTCAGGAGGAAAAAAATATACGTGGAATAACCATGCAACATTTCACTCCACTTGTTAAAACTTCATTTATGACACGAATAAACATGCATTGATACAATAGTGTTAACAAGTCACATATTATTTATATTCTTAAATATGTAGTAAACCGTTAATATTTGATTTTTAATAAATATATGAGCTGAAAGATATTTTTTTTTACCTTTAATTTGATTACACATTATATTTGTCTATTTATTATGTAGTCAAAGTTATGTGGTTCCAAACGTTTTTTTGTCTTCCTGAAAAGTTGTCTTTTTTCGATTGCACGTTTATTCGTTGGGGCCATCGAAATCTTTATTTAATGATAGTTAAATAATAATTATTTAATATCCGTCTCTGAGTATGTACTACTGAGGGTGTATTTTGAAGTACATTTTTGTCGTCAGATCATGTTCGAAGAGATCGCGTTCGAGGCTGAGTTGAACCGGAGTCTGGACCCCGAGTGCGAGGACGAGGCTCGCATACTCTGCGAGGAGGAGCCCCGGTACAGGCGAAAACGGATAGAGGAGCTGAGAGATATGGTGTACGGTGAGGATTTTTTATTTGGTAGCATTATCTGAGAAATTAATTCGCAGGCGTGGGGAGCTACAGCAATTTAGTAAACGCCGGCAACGTACCTGCTGCAACTTTTCTGATGTTGCGAGTTGCGACTTGCGAGTGATAAAGGGGTGACACACGTGCGAGTAGGTACGCGGAATTATGGCTCGACGATCTTAATCGCCTGTGTGTCAGCAAAGAGCCGCGAGCCGCGAGGCTGGAGGCATGGTAATCCAGTGTGAGCGATTCTCGTGTATCACCGAAGCGAGCCGACTGCCGAGTAAGTTCGCGAACTTAAAACCCGCGTGCTTTAAGTTCGTACGTCTGTCAGGCCCTTTATCGATACCCGCAACATCAGAAAAGTTGACGATTGCGTCCCACCGGGTGATCCGTTTGCTCGTTTCCCTACTAATCTTATTTAAAAAAGCTGTCGGGTAATGTCAAGCCCAGTCTCCCCCATTACACGACTGAATATTGACTTGACATGCCCTGACCAAATATCTGTGATCCTTCATCTGCCTCCATAATTAAATTGTAGATATACAAATTACAATGCACTATGACTAGCTTTTTTTACACGTAAAGCAAAACAACGTTGGCCGAAGCTAGATATTCAAGTGTATAAGGCTGCGTTTCCACTGAAGCGGAGCGGAGCTTAGCGGTGCCCGAATTGACCAATCGTGCTATTCCAGCGGAATGACAGCGAAGCGGAGCGAAGTTTTCCAGCATGGTGATTGGTCAATTCGGGCACCGCTAAGCTCCGCTCCGCTTCAGTGGAAACACAGCCTTAAAATCGAATATTGACATAACAATGTGACATTGACAGTGTCCTATATGTTGACCTAGAGGCCCTTTTGTCGACCTTTTCGATCCTTTTTAACGTTACTCGTACCCGATCAAGGTAAACGCTGGGTCGCGAGTTAACACCCAAACCAGTAACTACTAACTACATATTTAGTAATCTGTGCCCAAACTTATTGTACTATAGCTTTGTCCACACTGTGCCTTTTTCTGTTCGTCAAGGGCATGCGTTATAGCGCAGTTAACAGCGAACGTGAGGCATGCCCGTGACGCGCGTTGAAATCGTAGCGCTCGCTATGACACTTTTCTTTCAACGCGGGTGGATTTTGACGCATTCAATTATTGAATATGCCAAACGAAAGTTGAATAAAAAGAAGATGACGAAAATTGAAGATGAAATTGCATAATGTGGACATAGCTTATCAGAGATGTACATAGGCAGTTGGCAGGCCTACGTAATTACTAATTAGTTTGCGTTAATGTCAAACTTAGCCGAACGAACATGACTAAGGCTGGTTTTAGTGTCACGCGGGCCGTCGGTACGGATCGCTCCGTAGATCGATTTGTATGAAGTTTTAAGGAGTAATGCGGACGGGTCCGTACGGACCCCCCCCGCATTACTCTAAAACGCTCCTTAGAGCGTAATGCATATTGCATTTATACGGAGCGATCCGTACCGACGGTCCGCGTGACACTAAAACCAGCCTAATATTGAATTGACATAAACCAACCAAATGGCATAGGTCCGTCAACTGCCTAGGAATCAATTTCTTCGATGGTACTAGCTGCTGCTCAGAAGTCACAAGTCACAATAATTTCGCTCACGTAGGTAACTAGAGCTTTTAAATTCGTGACTGAATACTGAGATAATAATTATATTAGACCTTTTTAACAGCTTTTAAACGACCTCATACAGCTTTTTAACACGACAAAGACTCTAAATCCATTAGGCTATGATAGAATATTATGTAGATTGAATTATTTTTTTTTTGGCTTTTCCAGTACGCGACGACATAGATTGGAATTTAATTGTGAAAAGTTTAAAATTTAAAATAAATATTTATTTTATAATCTATCTAATATATAAAACTGGATTTTCAAATGTGTTAGTCGCGCTAAAACTCGAAAACGGCTGAACCGATTGGGCTGACTTTAATCTAAAAATATTCGTAGAAATCCAGGGAAGGTTTTAAAGTGACACGAAGTTCACCGGGACAGCTAGTCTTATATATAAAAATAGATTCTCAAATGTGTTAGTCGCGCTAAAACTCGAAAATGCCTGAACGGATTGGGCTGATTTTATTCTTAAAATATTCGTAGAAGTCATGGGAAGGTTTTAAAGTGACACGAAGTTCACCGGGACAGCTAGTATACTTATATATAAAAATTGATTTTCAAATGTGTTAGTCGCGCTAAAACTCAAAAACGGCTGAACGGATTGGGCTGATTTTGGTCTTAAAATATTCGTAGAAGTCCAGGAAATGTTTTAAAGTGACACGAAGTTCACCGGGTCAGCTAGTAATGATATAAAAATGGATTTTCAATTGTGTTAGTAACGCTAAAACTCGAAAACGACTGAAGGGATTGGGCTAATTTTAGTCTTAAAATATTCGTAAAAGTCCAGGAAAGGTTTTAGAGTGACACGAAATTCACCGGGACAGCTAGTAAAATATTATTAAGGAGAAGTAATTACACCGTACAGAAACAAGCAATTTTATGAAATACTTATTTAAAATTTTTTGCTTACTTATCTCAAAGAGTCACTTTAACAAAGTCTTCATAATATTAAAATTACCCTCATTATAATTTATAATGCAAAATGTTATAAAGATGAGAATTTTTAAAATTATAATTTTAATTTATATCTTTATGAACTTGATTTCTTGGAAATCTTTTGTATAAATTAAAAGTTTAAAAATAGGTATCTCGTGGCTCCTGGCTAGCAATTAAATACACGGTATTTTAATCATTATTAAAATATATTTACTATATTTACACTTATTATACTTTAATTATATAAAATTGATTTTAAATTTCTTTGATAAAAAGGTACATAACGACTATAATATTATATTATAATCAAAGCTTTGAATTTCGACTCTCATACATTTTGAATCAAATTTTGTTTGTCATAATTATTAAGTAGATACTTATATTAATTATTAACATTATGGTCGCACAAAATTTGAATCAAAATTAAAATTTTGTATCAAATTTTGCGTGTTTATTAAGTAATTTTAAAACGAATAAAATGCCAGAACATGCATTTAAAAATAATTGAAGACGTGAGTGGAAGAATCGAACAAGTAACATTTCGTAACATATGAACAATACCTCATTTTTTCCCTAATTATTTTAATAAAACTTGTAACTTATCTACTTCATAACCTAGCTAATATATCTGGCTACACATACAGCAGGAAGGTTTAATTGCACCCTGTATAATTCATAGTTTTTCTATTTCAAATATTTTTTCCGGCCCTAATGCCTCCATTTAAGCAAAAAAACGGGAAGTTTTTTCATGTTACTTACCTTATTCTTCCACTCACGTCTTGAATTGTAAACTTATGTTTATCGTCAAACGTTTGAAACATCGTGTTTATTATATTTTATAGTGCTCGCTAGTCGCAACAGAGCTGCAGCAGTACACGAAAAATTAGCCCAGGAAAAACTAATAACAGCTCATGCTTTCCCATTACTTAATAAGTTATAATGAGCCGTGCTGAAACCCTGGGCCGGGGCATGCAGTAAAGATTTTGGCCACTTCGTAGTTTGAAATTCGACCTTAGACACCAACTCTACAAGTACCAAAAATTTAAAATTTTTAGGCATAATTTAATTTTTTTTGTAATAATATTATGTCATATTAAATTCATATTATTTGTTCGTCATAACTATAATTATGTTAATCGAGTCCTGATCGAGTTTTTAACCTTAATTATTAGGCTTAGTTTAATGACGTCAATAGACAAGAAATTGATGAAAATAGGTATTTAAATTTCATACGTATTTGACATTTGTTTTAACCTATCAATCCCCATAAGGACACCGGCGACCGCGACAACAATAGAATTACAATAGATTTCCAAGAATCCGCGATCGAAGGATTTATCGTATATTATTATAATTTTGACTAAAATTATACAATAAAAAAATCACAAACGCACGTTATAAAATATATTTTGCATAAATTGAGAGTAAAAGAGACAGAGAGCAAAAGCTGTTTCTCTCGGTGTTTCTTCTACTCTGTGTCAAGTTGGCAACATCGCATTTACACCTCCCTGCAGCGATGCACCCCTGGTGAATTATTTTGCAAGCTCAACGCGACTCCCGATTCGTCTTCCGACTTACGACGGCAGAATCGATTCATGAAAAAGATATTTTTTCAGTCCACAGCTGCACAGCCACCCACTCCGTTTAGGAAGTCACTAAATATTATTTCAATTTTCAGCGCTAAAGAAAAGTTTGGTTGCAGATCCACCTACAAGGTTTAACAGAAGACCTCCCCCCCCCCGGATCAGAAAAAATCGGACGCCCGCCGGAACGCACTCTGTTCATACATATTGTTGTAGACCCCGCATACTATCAGAATTCTGTCGTGTCAAAGTGGGGCGGGGTGTCTGAATTTTTCTGATCAGAAATTCGAATAATGCGCGGCCGGGCTAAAAGCCAAAGACTTCTATTTAAAACAGAATTCTTCGCTAAAGGCACGGCGTAAAAAAAAGGATTTTGTAAAGCGAAACGAGTCAACGCTTTCCAGCGATTTCCACATTCTACATTTTCTTTGAATAATAAATAGATGGATTATTCATCTTTAAAAATCAATTTAGTCTAAAATGTTATCTTGTTGTGACTAGTTTTTCAAGTATCAAAACGCAGACGCTATGATTAATCATCAATAAACTTGCTAACCTAACCGGCAGCTGAAGGTCAAAAATCTGACTGACCTGCAAACCGCCGAAACGCGAGGCAGAAGATAACTCTATTAAATAGCTAGCCGCATATATAAAGCTTTAAATAACCTGGGTTCTGGGTTCTCTGACCTACAGGACGTGCTCCCTCACCGCGAGCATTCACTTGTAATGTAATTAACATTTTTAGATTCGACTTTGAGCATATTACAATATTACCTCCCTGTCTGACGAGCATTCGCGTGTAATGACATTATAGGTTCGACTTTGAGCATTCTTGAGCAAGCTGACTTCACTGTCACGCAGCATTGATGTTACAAATCGTATCAAGATATTATACATTGTAATTTGTAAGTAGAGGGAGCACCTTAAGGTTCATCCCCTAATGTAGAGCTTTTTCCTGAAATAGGTGAGAAGTGTCTTACCGAAGCTTGCATAGTGACGTAGAAAAATACGTATATATAAGTAATTATATTTTATTAAAATGCATGTTTTTCAAAGAATTATATGAATGAAAATTTTATACATTCATTTATGTAAACTAATAACAATTTAGTATTATAACATGTTTCCCACCAAACAAGTGCAACAGGTTGTCTGGAAATTATAAACAATAATTACATATTATTATTAAGTATTAAGCTTTTTGTAGCTGTACAACAGATTAAGAGTTTCTTATAAAAGAATCAGCTTCAAGGAGTTCGTCTTGAAATTTTATAGTTACTCCAGGGCAAAGAATATATGTATATACACTACGCGAATCCAGGGTAAAAGTCCGACTTCTAACAAATTACATATTGTAAAAAGACGGGTTGCACTCCGGGAGTGCCGGCAGAAGTGAAAACTTGATTATTAACGTTGTGCATTATTTTTTTTAACCCATTTTTTTTCGATTTTCGATCGACAAAAATCGATTTTTTTTATTAATCGAAACCCTTACAATTTTTTTAATCCATTTTTTATGAAAATCGATTTTTAAAAAATCGATTTTTTTAATTAATCGAAACCCTTACAATCGATTAAATTTTTAACCCTGGATTTTTTATGAAAATCGTTTTTTTTTAATTAATCGAAACCCTTACAATCGATTAAAAAATATCGACAATCGAAAAAAAACAATCGATTGTTCGATTAATCGATTTCGATGTATGATAATCATGCCGAACTACAAGTGCAGCACGTGTGGCAAATTCTTCAGCTTCAAAGATAGTGTAAAATGCACTAAATGCGCGGGAATTCTCCACCAAATCTGTATCAAAGGGTACAATGCGAAGACAGCGAAAACCTGGATATGTCCTACGTGCACTTCACCCACTTCCACTAAGACCACCAACGATGTAAATTCGGAATCATTTCTCGACGCGTCTTTGGGCAGTCCAACTCCAAACCCTTTGGCTGAGGAGGTGAAACTCCTTCGGGAGCTAATCACCGATGTTCGGGCTGAACTCGAAGCCTTCAGGAAGGATGTGTCGAGCCTAAACGCGACGATAAGCGTTATCAACGGGCGCGTGGATGCCATGGAGCTGCGAGTTACTGCGATTGAGGACCGATTAAACACACGCGCGTGCGACCACGGGCTCGACCCGGCGGTAACTAGTCAAATAGAACAACTGCAGTGTCAAATTAATGATCGCGAGCAAGAAAAACTTTTAAATGACATTCAAATAACCGGAATCCCGGAAAGTCCGGGAGAGAATGTAGCACATGTCATTGGTCTGGTGACCAAAAAGTTGGGATTGAGTATCGACGAGAGAGAAATTGTCAGTGCCATGCGTAAGGGGGCCAGGCGGGCACCTGTTGCAGCGGGGGAGCAGCCGAGACCTAGACCTGTTGTCGTTCGCCTGGCTCGTAGAACAGTGAGAGACAATATTCTCAAGGCGGCCAGGGTGCGACGGGGACTTGACACCGTTGGTATCCTGGATGGCCCAACTTTACGCATCCACATAAACGAGCGCCTAACAACATCAAACCGTGCTCTATTCTATAAGGCCCGCGAGGCTGGTCGTCAACACGGCTGGCGTTACGTTTGGACGCGAGGGGGCCTCATCTTTATCCGTCGCGACGCAGGTTCCCCAGCTCATCGAATCAAACTGAGTCGTGACTTGGACCAGTTTTTTGGCGCCAAAGCTGTTTGATTGTTGTAAAATTAAAATATGTATTGCAATTTTATTACTTGCAATTATTACATTAAAAAGTTGTCTATGTATCAAATTGATTGTGCAACTATAGTTCTAATATTTAGTAGTAAAATAATTTTTGTAACTTTTTTTATTCTAGGTATGAGGTGCATCGAGGAGGTGACTGGTATGGTGGTGTTTTGCAAAAACGTTATATTTTTTTCTCAAATAATGGTTTCAGGATGTTATTTGGGTACGTAGACTCGACACTTAAGGCACACACTTATATTATTATTAATTTATTATATTACACTTATTCAGGTTTTATAGTTAATGTAAATGTAAACATTATTGAATGTCGTCGGCGTAAATATGAAACCTACAATGTCGGATACACTTAACTATATCTGCGCAAAACAAAGAAAATACTACTGGCCCAATCACTGAACCTTGCGGCACCCCTCTGTTAACCCTCTTAGGATGCGACCGCAAAGGAGACCCATCGTCCGAGATAATTTCAGTTACCTGCGACCGATTTAACAAATAAGCAGAAAACCAGGCTATAGCTTTGTCGTCGAAACCATAGTATTTAAGTTTTGATAACAGTAAAGATATATTTATTGTTTCAAACGCACGTGAGTAATCAAGTAAAACTAATACTGTTACCTCTCCCCCATCCTGTGCAGAGATAATAATTATCGACGACATCAAGCAAAGCCGTTGTCGTACTATGCTGCTTACGATAACCCGACTGTACCGAGGGTAATATATTGTTGTCATCCATATATTTGACGGTCTGGGCACTTATTACCTTCTCAAGTACCTTAGACAAACAGGGCAATATACTGATCGGTCGTAAGTCTTTTAGTTCCGACACATCATCATTTTTAGGTATAGGTCTAACGATAGCCGTATGCCACGCTTCGGGGAAGGTACCAAATTCTATAGACAAGTTGATAATATTAGTAATACACTTAGACAATTAGGGCTTCGACTCAACATCAGTAACATGTCCAAATTTATATTGTCAATTCCAATCGCCTTAGATTTTAATGACTTAAGAATTTTAATGACATCGGAATCACCAACCAATTTAAAGTGGAAAGTAGACGAATCAAAAGTATGAGAATCAAAATAAGCCTGCAATGAGGGGGATACAATGTTATTACCCGGTATGTCCAAAAAATGATCGTTGATGATATTAGGGTCACTTAAGTATGTAGGTAAGGCAAATTCCATTTTATTATTATTTAAGTTATCTTTTAGATGTTTCCACATAATTTTTGGATACTTAATATGAGCATTGACATACGTATCAAAATAAGCCGCTTTCTCTCTGATCAGCGCTCGTGTAACTTCCTTTTTGAGATCCTTATAATATTTAATATGAGAATCATTTTTTGTACTGCGTGCCCGCTTATATGCCTCATCTCGACGTCTCGTCAATTTCTTTATATTAAATGTAACCCAGGGATATTGTCGGTCTTTTATATAAAGCGTTTTAGTGGGCGCTAGCAGGTCGAAGATATACAGAGCGCTATTATTAAAGGTTCGTACCATTTCATCGATGTTACTAAGATTACGAATGGAATGCCAATCGATTGAATTGAAATATCTTTTATGGGTCTATATATTATCTTTTTTGCCGCGGTCTTAATCCTTGGAAGGTCTATATGAAACGAAATGTACGCATGACTACTGAGATCCGGAATGTGTTCAACCATGACTCGATCCAGATCAGCGTTAGAGTTATTAATAAGTGCCCAGACCGTCAAATATATGGATGACAACAATATATTACCCTCGGTACAGTCGGGTTATCGTAAGCAGCATAGTACGACAACGGCTTTGCTTGATGTCGTCGATAATATTATCTCTGCACAGGATGGGGGAGAGGTAACAGTATTAGTTTTACTTGATTACTCACGTGCGTTTGAAACAATAAATATATCTTTACTGTTATCAAAACTTAAATACTATGGTTTCGACGACAAAGCTATAGCCTGGTTTTCTGCTTATTTGTTAAATCGGTCGCAGGTAACTGAAATTATCTCGGACGATGGGTCTCCTTTGCGGTCGCATCCTAAGAGGGTTAACAGAGGGGTGCCGCAAGGTTCAGTGATTGGGCCAGTAGTATTTTCTTTGTTTTGCGCAGATATAGTTAAGTGTATCCGACATTGTAGGTTTCATATTTACGCCGACGACATTCAACTTTACATAACGTTTAAACCGTGTAACGTCATAGAGGCAATGAAAAAGTTGAACGAGGATCTTGAACGGATCAGCCTGTGGCCAAAAAATAATTCTTTGGTGCTAAACCCAAATAAAACCAAATATATGATCTTAGGAACCAAATCACAAATACATAAAACGGAGATCAATATGCCCTCTGTTTGTATTACGGACGTAAATATAAACAGAGTAACGGAAGCACGGAATCTAGGAGTGCTGATGGATGAAGGGCTTAGGTTTGAGAAGCATGCAGTAAAAACCGTCAGTAGGTGCTTCTATCGCCTAAATATCCTTTACAAAATAAGAAATTTCATTTCAAAAAATCTACGAGCTACTCTTTGTGAAACACTAGTCCTCTCTAATTTAAATTACGCGGATGCTGTAATCGGTCCCTGTCTTCTCGCACGTTCCAAATATCACATACAAAAAGTGCAAAATGCGTGTGCAAGATTTTGCTGTAATGTGCCTCCACGCGCCCATGTGTCGCCATACATTAACGAATTGGGGTGGCTCAGAATGGATAGTCGTAGGCAACTACACTTCGCTATCCTGTTGTTTGGCGTGGTGAAATTTAAAACACCATCCTACCTCCATGATAAGCTACAATGGGCTGGCAATAAACAGCAGACCATCATAACTAGGGGATCCGCCTATCTCATGGTTACTCCACGACATTACTCGTCTGCCTTCAGAGGTTGCTTCAAATATATGGCTAGCAAAATCTGGAACAACCTGTTGCCTCCTGCTCTTCGCGATCTGAAAACAGTTCATAATTTTAAAAACAAATTTAAGGATTTCTTATTTCGTCAACAAATCGCATAGTTGTAACCGTCTCGCCAGTCGCCACACGTCTCCGATTACTTGCATTTTTATGTGTTTATATTTTAAGTATTAATTATTATTATTATTTTATTGTGTTTAATAAATTTTGATTTCTACACTAAAACAATGTATTTACTCACCTATCGTTTTTTCGATCCGTAACATAGTGATACTATGATTGTTCAACAGACGCATGCCAGGGACCGTACCTATAATATTACAATCTTCTTTTCCAATCAACACAAAACTCCTTGTTCGTACATAGTTGTTTAATTTATTTTGTTCTTGGGGTTCAGCTGCTATTAATAAAATTCACCTAAAACATTGTGCTGTTTAATATTATGAATATTGTGGTTGACATGGTAATATTGTTGTTATGTATTTTCCTAATTATCTTTGATTGCAAAGCAACAAACATGCAACAAACAGATAAGAATGTCGAGTTCTGACTTACTGATTCAGTCATCACTTAAATCAATTTACAAGCGATCGCTTTATATTTTTTATTCGTTATTTTTGTTTTAATTTATATGCTGTACGTATTTTATGAAATTCGTACTTGGTATTTAATTATGTACATATTTGTATAAGTATAATATTATAACTGTGATGTCACCCGCGTCCCACGGGATCACGCAAAGAATGCAGTGTCCGAAGCTAGGGTGCGCGGCGCGGCGCGGGAGCCTGCTCCCCGCGCCTCACCGCCTCTCTCACTCCTTAATCCTTATCTCCAGGCAGAGATGCCTAAGGTGGTGGGTATAGTGATAGGCGGAAAGTGCGTCGCAAGGTCACGATGCGGCCGTTCCACATATTATATAAGAGCACGGTGCATGGTGCGGCACGGCCCACGGATGCCACCACCAGTTTCGTCGATATTATTATTGTTTTATTTAAATTACACACATTATAAAATATATAAGTATGCAAATATAAATCATGTTATATTATTACAATATATTCTAATATTTTACTATATTATTATGTATTTTTATTTTTTATTTTCTTATCAATTATTACTTATAATAATAATTATTCACACAGTGTGCCCGAAGTAGTCTGTCCAACGCTGACAAAAATGGGTCCACAGAATATCAGGGGCTGTGAAACCCACGGCCATGAACCTGAGCGGATTCCATTTCGACGGTTTGAGCATTACACTACCTACCAATTTATCTCTAAATGCGCCTTGTGCTTTTTCTGTTTTTGTTTTGAATTTGTTGTTTTTTGTGCTTTTGTTTTACCTAGTTACCATCATAGTATTTGTCTGTATCCTGTATTATTTATTGTTTTAAAAATCTTGATTGTTTGTATTGCGTCGTATTTTTCTTCTTTTATTTTAAATGTAGGTACTTTGTGTAATGTTCAAACTTTTGTTGAATAAACGTTTATTTATTTATTTATGTAGATATGAGGGGTAAACGGCCGGCGGCGGCGCGCCGACTTTTTGTGCTCAGCGGCGGCGGCGCCGTTGGCGGCGTGTCTCAAATGCGACTTTCATCTGTTTTTAGGGTCCTGTTTTTACCCTTTGGGTAAAGGGTAAAAACGGGACCCTATTACTTAGACTTCGATATCTAAATTAAACAATTAAGCGTGGCTCACATACAAAAACACAATTTTCAGCACATTTTGCTCTCTATTGATACGTAATCCTTCGTGCGTGACACAGCAAACATTTTGTTCTTCTAATGACGACGACAAGGACGCCATTTTGATGCAAGCGTATATTGCTCCTCTATACAATGGACCATCGCTGGCCCATCAAAATATGGCGCATGCGATGGCTTTACAATGGTCGTAATGCATCTACACGATGGCCGCGTTCAGTTGTGATCTAAACACGGCCTATAATCTTCATACAAAAAAAACATGATGTACTAAGCGACGCCATATTGAAAATTTCCAGGCGATACTGACAGTTGCCCCTCCCCCCGCTCACCCGCACCCCTACGCAATGTGACATGTCTGTACTCTGTGCTGCTGCCAGCCGCCGCCATTACTGTTATTCAAAAACTTTAATAATTAAAAGAATGCTAACGCATCTGATATTGTGTCGATCGAGTGAAGTGTGAACTCTTCCTCTCAAACTGTAATTTTCTGCTTTACTCCTCATACTGAGAGATACCTCAATCCTCATACGCGTTGTGTGTATTGTTGTTTGTTGTGTATTGTGTGTATTTGGACATTTTTTGCGAACTGTTCGCTATTAATTAATCATGTATTTTAATTAGTGTTGTGTACGTAATTGTAATAGCAAGCGCAAGGACGCTATGTTACATAAATTTCCATGTACTTAACGAAAATCGTTTATTAAAAACGATATTGGATTCAGTGCCTGAAAGATGATAATCTAAACAGATCTTCTATTCACAATTTGTTTGTATGTCAAAAATATCTAAAAATAATTTAAATAAAACACTAAATAAATAAAACATTTCTTTCATTTAAACCTTGGGTGTAATGCGTTTCAAATGAGATTTGAGAATAGGAACGAAAAAGCGGGAAATCAAATTATTTTAATAGTGTGGCTACTAATCACAGATTAATTAGTATTATTATAAAATATTATAAAAGTTTATATCAATTATAACCTCATTTCTACTAGTGCTTTTTAACCGACTTCCAAAAAAGGAGGAGGTTCTATGTTCGGCTGTGTTTTTTTTTTTACAACCTACATTAGGTACCAGTAGTCACACCACAGTCCACACCATCACAGTTGACAGTGGCCGCCACCGCAAGGGCAAAAAAAAATTTAATGTCAGTATCGCTCGGAAATCGTAACACTTGCACCAAATGTTAGACAGATGGCAGTCTGATACGTAGTATCTCTAAGTAGTCTGTGGATCTAAACGTCTTTCAAGATGGACGTGTAAGCATTAGCCATTGCGGCAATGCAAAAATTAACATTTTTAAAATTTTTATAACTTCACCAGATAACCTAGTAATCATTTCTCTTATCACTTTCCCTCCTAATATGAACCTTGCCTACGAATAATTATTTCGAGACTAAAATTAGAATAATGGTTTATGGTTAATGATGATAATGATGAATGTAATAATAGCATCATATGCTTTCCGTTCTTAAAACAACGCCGAAACTCCCAAACTTGTATATTTAAAGAGTGAGGAGTTCTCTCAACACCTTCCGAACATTGATATACCAGATAGGTACACCTCAGTGCAAAATCTTACTTGTTGTTAGCATATGCTAACAACAAGTAAGATTGGAAACATGTGGTGACGTCGATTTCGTTGGAAGTATTCTAAGCATAATAATATTATTATGCTTAGAATACTTCCAACGAAATCGACGTCACCACATGTTTCCATATAAATTTTGAGGAATCCCCTCGATTACTTATGGATTCCTTCATGAGGTTACGATTTTTGTGAGCATGGTACCAATTACCAAATTAGGATGATACCCTATAAACCAAAAGAAAAAAAATTAAAATTGGTTCACAAACGGCGGAGTAATCATTGAACACAAAACAGACGGACAGACATCGAAGTCTCAGTAGGTCCCGTTTTACCCTTTGGGTACGGTACCCTAAACCCGACCATAGAATTATAATTATTGTAGTATTGACATCGTTGACACCGACGCCATTCCACGAGCATCGCTCACGCCATCGGCCTCCGATACCATTACGTCCTCCACACGCTGGACCTTCGTGATGGTCCACTACGGCGGACCATAACAACGAGTTCGTTCGTACTGAATACTGATTCATTGAATCTTATTCCAGATATAAAAATGTTTTCCAGAGTGGAAGACGCTGGGAGCTGTCAGCTGTGTCACAGTTTTAACTTGACTTAGTATTGAATGATTTACTGATTTCCAATTGAAATTGTCTGAAATATGCCTTATTTATAAGCTTTTGAATGTGTATGATCTGAAATAAAAAATCTTTCCTCTCTCTCGGCGCGCCGCTGCTTTTTCGCGGCGGCGGCGGCGCGGAGGAATTAGCGGCGGCGGCAATGCGCCGGCGCGGCGCTCATATCTATTTCGATGTTACAACACTACTCTTCAACCTTCTTACGGTTTTTTGATCAGCACGAGAATCTGACGCGAGTTTCACAGTTTTTACCCATTCCACAAAAGTGCTCAACGCCGCTAAAGAAGTTTTCACTTCAAAAATATAAAAATACTTCCTAGTTCCAATTCGTTTCATGTGTTGAATTAACCTTGTTCGTTTGTACTGACTACTGACCTTTACTTTATCTACTTTAACAAAATAGAAATGACATTTTACGAATTTAAATAACTATAATTTACATAAAGTCACATTACGTCACTATTTTCGATACTATTATTATATCACTATTATTACACATATACACAATATTCTGTGTGTTTCCTTCAAACCTTGTAATATTACAATTAATAAATTTGTCGAATAAATATCGGTATTAGTGCTAACACTGTATTAAATTTCTTATTAAAACTAATGTAATTTAGCAATACAGTTTCTGCATATTATATAACCGCAATAACATCGTAATATTAACATACGCGCCCTGTTTGACATTATAAATTACGTTATAAAAGTCCATAATATAATGTTACGGATGGTAGTTTTTTGTAAAGTTACTGCAAAAACCCTGTAAGTGTTAATAGCGTAATTTTTTACTCATGACTTGTCCTGTATTATTTATTTTCACAGATTACTAGCTCATGATTAAACATATTTGCATACTGATTAAACAATTACATGCACCAAAAAATTAGGTTTTATTTCATATATCAATGTTTTAAATATTTCCCCGCGTTGCCAAAATATACACAAAAAACAGTAAATCATCGCTCCTGTAAAATTTGGATTTTTCGGTTACCGACTTTTTGCTTGGGGCGTCGATTTGTCTTCTTCCAAATTAATATCTGGTGTATAAAATTTTTCCCCCCACCCCTCTAAAGGGACGAAAGAGGGGGTCAGGTTTTGTATAAGACTTTTGCTTTAACACGAAAACTACTGATCCGATTTGCATACGGTTTTCGCAGATATATTTGCCTCCTTCCAACTCAACATCTGGTGTATAAAAATTACCATAGAGGGGTTTTGTATCAAACTATTTCTTTAATGGACTTATTTCATATTATTAACTGTTTTTCCAACTTAACTTCTGGTGTATAAAATTTTTCTCCCCACCCCTCTTAGGGGACAAAAGAGGGGGTAAGATTTTGTGTCAACTGATGAAGTAGAAATACTTTAAATGGCAAAACAATGTTTGCCGGGACAGCTAGTTTTTAATATTTTTTAACATTTGTGATTAAATGTTTGCTAACAAATGTTTACTAACGTTACTAAACATTTTCTAACTGCGGTGTGGGAGCACCATAAGATAGTTGTTTGACAGGGCTCCTTTATTTTCAGAAAGGGGCGAGTGTCTTCCGCCGCGCATCGACGACGAGTTTTTGCTCCGGTTCCTCCGCGCCCGACGCTTCGTACCCGCGCGAGCCCACCGCCTCGTAAGTTCTGCGCTCCTGGTACAATTGGTTACGCGTCTGACAAATCGAGTCGACTCTGAAGCCACGGGGCGAATAGGAAGGAACGCTCGCGTTAGTATACCGCTAGCGCTCTGCGATGCCAAGCTGCTGTTTACAAAAAATCAGTAGATTGAATGAATTGAGTTGTGATGATAACGTCAAAAATTCTACTTAGTCCAACTGGAAACACTCGGGTCTCACTGGGAGATACTCTTCACTTATGCCATAAAATCATTCCAAAACTTTCTAGCACTACAACTAAATATATTCATTCTGTGGCACTACTCAAAGTATATCAAAATCAAGAAACTGACAATTTAACGTAACAAACAAACATGTAACAAATTAAATCTTCTTTCTCTTTCCTGTAAGACATATCAACAGAAGAACCAAATCTTTATAAAGATATACTTTATCATTTAAAGCTGGTTGTAGCGTTATAAGGCAACATATTTGGCGTGACAACGTCTTATAATTCGATATGGGCTGCGCGCACGAAAAAACATGACGCATTGATGCGGCGTTACCTCGCTCTGAGGCGTTCCATTTGAGTTGTTTAGCAGAAATGTACAGTCGGGGAAAATTGTGCTAAGCAGAAATGTACAGCCGGGGAAATGAGTTGTTTAGCAGAAATGTACAGTCGGGGAAAATTGTGCTAAGCAGAAATGTACAGTCGGGGAAATGAGTTGTTTAGCAGAAATGTACAGTCGGGGAAATGAGTTGTTTAGCAGAAATGTACAGTCGGGGAAAATTGTGCTAAGCAGAAATGTACAGTCGGGGAAATGAGTTGTTTAGCAGAAATGTACAGTCGGGGAAAATTGTGCTAAGCAGAAATGTACAGTCGGGGAAATGAGTTGTTTAGCAGAAATGTACAGTCGGGGAAAATTGTGCTAAGCAGATTTGTACAGTCGGGGAAATGAGTTGTTTAGCAGAAATGTAGGTACAGTCGGGGAAATGAGTTGTTTAGCAGAAATGTACAGTCGGGGAAAATTGTGCTAAGCAGAAATGTACTGTCGGGGAAATGAGTTTTGACGTGACAACGTCTTATAATTCGATGGAGCCGGCTGCACGCACGAAAAAACATGACTCATGCGGCGTTACCTCGCTCTGAGGCGTTCCATTTAAGGCTTGAAGTGCAAGCGAGAGCGCGGAACGAGCGACAAAGAGGCACGTTGTCACGTTCAACTATCGTCAGTAAACCGACTTTACAGACAACCGTTTTTTTTTACTACTTTTACGCATAGTTTCTGACGTGTTTTGGAAATAAAGAGTTGTCCATTAATTCCAGCTGGTCCGCTACTGTCAGTTCCGAGCCGAGCACCCCCAACTTCACCAGGATGTGTACTGGTACGACCTGGCGAAGCTGGGGCACATCTTCGAGGGTGTACTTTTCGACAGACCAGACGTGGGACGACTCATCGTTGTTAACTTGGGTAAGCTATTTGAGCATTTGAGCAATCTTGCAGCAATCTTGGCTTTCTAGGAGGAATGGAACCCCCTTGACCTTGAAAAGAAATAGAAATGTAACAATTAAAATAAAGCCAATAATTGGCTCTTCCCTACGGAAGGGGGAACAAGACTAACAAGAGCCAAGAGGTCCCATGATAAAAAACCCTTGACTTTGAGAGAGTTTTTTGACCAAACCCGGTGGCAATTGGTGTATTGGTGGGTGCCGTAGTTGTCAGTTGAGGTATATAAGGTTTCAAGCTCTACTGAATTCCACGAAGTTTACTTACTTCGATCACAATCTTCGATAGCACGCTAATGGATCCGCCACAGCTTTCATTTAGCACGTGAGTGTTGTGCTGTCAACGTGCGAATAAGACAAATTGAGTTTGGAGCAACATTCAAGGAATGAGAATCAGGCTTCAGAAAGAAGGTTATGTTTGACAAGTATGTGTGCTAACTGTTAACAGATCCTGCTAGGAATCATCAATTAAAAATAGTCAGGATTGCTGATTCAGCGTTTATAGATGAGTTTGCTTTCTACACGCTTATAGCACAGTCTTATAGCTTGTATTGACATTTATACATAACCCATCAGTCGTGGCAAAACGAGACACAATAGCTTTTTCATTTTTATCGCGGCCGGATGTGGCCGCTTGGGGCTTCATGAATTAAGCGGTTTAAGTTGTTGCATTTGAACTTGATATTAATTGGCAAACCAAATATAAAATGCAAGCCGCTATAAAATATGATTGATTTAATTTGGTTACGTTATTAACAAATTATTATAATTGTACGAGTAAAACATTGTTCGCGAAGAGGAAAACCGTTAAATGACATTTAATAATATGTTCTAAATCTAGTTTGTTCGTCACATCCTGCCTTTATATTATTAAAATCAAAGCTTTAACATTATATGTATTATTTGGGTCAGTAGAGATAGCAGAAATATTTTAGCATGGACTATTATAATATTTAGTATTATAGAATGGAGATTAATGTACGAAAGTTTCAGATTCATGACTTTTCTTAATACCGCACATAATTATGTACCATCGAGGAAATTGATTCCTATGCATTTGAGAGACCAACGTCATTTGGTCGAATATGTCAATTCAATGTTAATTGTGATCTGTCGGCTGCGTTTGACGTAATGCGACCAAACTACGTAGGTCCCCCATCTGCATAGGAATCAACTTCTCTGATAGTACTAAACAAAACCCAAAAAATATTGCGCTTAATGTTATCATAATAATTATGATTTATGAGTATACCCAAAGAGTGTGGCATGTGATGACTGATTACATTGAAAGGAGGCATGAAGAAGATATTACAGCCATGAGCCACCAAACATGCTAACTTTCAAGACTAAGCGTAATCGAACATAAGTACGGCGCCGAAAGTTCAGCCGACGCGACGGAAGGTTTAGGTTAAGCGCTAACTGAACGTGGCGTAATTTACGCTGATGTGTCATAGGCAGGTATGTAATAGGCCGAATCGCAGTATCGCAGTACTATTTGTGAATCCCGTGATACTAGAATCGTGTTAATATTGACCGTGTAATTTAGGCCATAGAGAACTAGAAAATATACATTGCGATTTGCGAGCGTATTGAGCCGAACGTTCGGCGCCGAATGTTCTGCAGATGTGTCGCGAGTCGCGACACTAATTTAGCATTTTGTTAAAAATATAATTTAGCAAAAGTCGACCCGAATACGTTACAAACCTACATGCCTGATTTTCTCATAACTTCCAGGTAACTGGAACCCAGACATCAATCCCATAGAGGACCTGATAAGCTGTGTCCTGCTGGTCATGGAGATCGGCGTGATGCAGCCCAAGCTCCAGGTGCTGGGGGGAACCACAATCATAGATTGCGAAGGCATCGGCTTCAAGCACATGCGTCAACTGTCGCCGAGCGTCGCTGCGCTGTGCCTCAACGTTATGGGGGTAACATGAGTTTGTAGGATAAAATTCGGCGGGAGCGTTGGCATGCTGCCAGAAGGGCGGTGCCAGGTTATGGTGATCGCACATCCTATATTTGTTGTTTGAAAATATGATGTGAAACCTCGAACATTCGCCCTCGCCGTACGCGCTGCATTTGCGTTGATTTCGTACGGAACTATATTAGTACGGAAGCCCTAGAACAAACTTTTTTGTGATTACTAACAAGCTTATTTTTTGTGAGTAGCTACATTTTGATAAGACAAACATACTTTGACTTGATGGTCCTAAAATATGGATTGTTTCATTTGTAGGACAAGGTTACTCTTAAATTATATAACTATTAAACTTTAAAGTATTAACCTACAAATATCCAAAAAATCAGCTGGTTAGGGTTCCGTTTCAGGGTAGGTACAGTAGTCAACCAAGTTTTGTTGATAACAGAACCCTAAAACGGAACCCTAACCAGCTGATTTTTTGTATATTTGTAGGCCGTCCCCCGAGCAATCGGCCTTGGCCATACATTTGCCGCGTTGCCGAGATCGCGCCAAAACCCTATTATTTTTACTTATCTTAGTTCAAAATTGCCCTAAAAAAGTATTAAAACGGGGAAAATGTAGTTTATGACATTGTCGATCTATTGGTGTGAGTTTCAAATAAAAGTAATTTGTAAATGCTAAGGAGATGCTAAATGTATGCTTGAATTTTAATAAATTGGCATTATTTTGGATGCTGATATCATGAGTATAATAAACAAAAATAGAAAATTTAAAATAATGAAGATTATTATTGCTGTATTTTTATTATAACTTTCTAGCTTTCAGATTATGAGTTTATAAGGCTTTAAATACGGTCAATTACGGAATCTCCGGAGGGAACGCCCTTAATAGTTATATTATTTAAGATTAACCTTGTCCTACAAATAAAACAATCCATATTGTATTTTAGGACCATCAAGTCAAAGTATGAAATTCTTTCTATCTCTGTTAGCTACCACTTTCGAGATTTTTCGAAAATAAAAATGTTGTTTGTCTTATCAAAATGTAGCTACTCACAAAAAAATTAGTTTGTTAGTAATCACAAAAAATCGTTCTACAATGATAAGGGCTCCCCCCTCACTAAAGGGGACGTTCGACGCCTACGGTGCGGACAAAATATGTGCGATCAGCAGTATTCTGAAAGAGCTATTTTATTTGACTGTTTCCAAGGAGTTTGGCTGTGTATGTCTATGTACATTGTACGGTCGAAGACAGATGGGCGTACAACTTTTTTAACTAATTAGAACTTATTACCAAAGCATAAATTAGATCTTCTTTGACTATGCTGTGACTTGTGGCTATGTGTCATACTGACCTGCTATTTCCTATTAGTCATTGAGATAATATATTAGAAGTACTATGCTATTAGTATTTTAAACTAATGTCCTTAGTAACAAATATCTAATTTGCGCAGTCATTTTTTCTTCTTTCTGATTTCATATTTGGCTTCTTTGTACGTTTGGTATTTAAGAGCATAAAACAAACAACAACAAACTGGCACAAACAATAATTATTATTAGTTATTATTATCTCAGAGCTCACAGAGTTCAAGAGAGTAAACAATCAGAATGGTCACTGACCTTGAGCACACTCCTTGCAAGTCCTGGTCCCCTGGTGTCCGAAGCTCTGGCCTGAGTCACGCCTCAAGGAACACGCCTAGTCCTTCTTACCTTACCCCGCCCCTTTGGGAAGTGAGAGATCGTGACCCCCCTTGTGAATACAGAGCAATTATAGAAAATATACATAATATAGAATGATGTAGCAGCGATATTGACACATATTTCTAAATAATAGCAGTCAGATAGAATAATTATTATTGTTTCATGCGTCTGTCGATATCTACAAAAACAAAGAAAGTCAAAATAAATTAAACCATTTTTTCACGTAGGTGAAAACGTTGTAAATTAAGAAACGTCCGAATTAAGTGTCAATTTTAAGTTTTAACACATTGTTCAAGTTTTTAATTGATTCATATTTATTAATTGTCCCGAAAGTCTAGGAAATCCGTACAATAATCTTATCTATTTTCAACGCTTTTTGGCGCATATTCTTCCTCACCTTCTACCAGGGTCTCATAGCTTGATGGTGGTTTCAGCTCGCAGTTCCCGTCCAGCAGCGCGCAGTCCACATCATCAACTGCTCCAGGATGTTCGAGAGACTGTTCTACGTGTTCAAGCGAGTGGCGCCAGCTGCTGACGAGATATGGAAGAAGGTGCACTTCCATGGATACGACGTGGCTTCTTTGCAGAGGTATATACCTTCCAAGTTCCGTGGGCCCATTTCATTTTAAGATTATATCTCAAAATTCAAACTGTGTATTACAGTATAACAACAGTCAACAACATGTTTAAAAATCGAAGCAAACGCCTATGAAGTTCAATAGTAAGAACAGCTACGTCTTATACAGTGCCTGCCCGAAGCTTTGACTTTCGGACAACATTATATTGCTCGTCATTCGACTTAAGTCGGAGGATATAATGAAATTAGTTTGTTGTTCCCGAATAAAATAGATAGTAGTACGTATATTTGTCACAACATTTCTGGGGTTATGTCTAATGTACTCATAATGCGCAAAAACTCACATGAGATTCTTTGACCTCATTTCAAAACACTCGAATTAATGATTCTCCTTCAACATTTCAGACACATAGACCCAGAATGTCTTCCAGAGAAGTACGGTGGCCTCCGCAAGGCAGTCACTGTGGACAAGTGGATGACCAAGATCAAGAAGTATAAGGACAAACAGTTTGACACAGATTTGGCTACTTTGGGTTATGCCGTTTGATTATATTATGATTTTCACTTTGGTCCATTATGGATATTCTATGATTGCCTACGATCAAAGACATTGGCAATCATGGTGGCGATTACAGCGTAATCTTATATCTATCATGGCCTTAAACCAAGTCCACTTTCAACCCCAGTTCCTGTTTTGTCGTTTCAAAGTTGAGCATGGAACTAGCCAAGCTATTTTGGGAATTTTAAACCCAATCCTTATGTAAGATGGGTGTTGAAAATGTAGGAATACGCCTTGAAGCGCCGACTCAAGGCTGGCTCACGTCAAGGCTGTGTGTGTGTGCCATACGCTTATTTAGGCAGAATTTTGGGACCCTCTTTGAAATTTAGTTTAAATAAACGTAAGAACTAAGAATATTAATAGTCAGGAATTCTGGATTATTGAATAGAAATAATAATTGCAGGAAATTCTTTTCCAACGCAAGTCAATTATAATATATTGTAATAATGAGAAAAGCACTGGTAAATGTTAAAAGCGAATTTCAAGGCGTTATGTAATAGTAAGGCGCCTGGTGCATAATCGTATTTATGACAACTGAATATTTGCTCAATATTTTTGTCAGGGTATAGGCTCAGTATAACAATATCCCTACAGTAGTGAAACGAATGTACTTGCGCAGAGCAACGGAGGTGTACCCGCGGGGAAGCGGGCGGCGCGGGCCCGCGTTAGCAAACTCGGGGAGTTCGCTTACCTTCGCGCGCAGGGGTGACGTTGGTGCGTTTTCTACGAGTTTTGTGTTCTAAAACGATAACGTCTTATCTTATAAACAATGAGATATAAGTGTTCAGTGTACGGATGTAAATCAGATTCAAAAAACAAAAAGATTATCATAAAATATAGTTCACACTAATATTGTGTTGGCCTTGGCGGCATTTATTTGCATCTCTGTTTTATTGTTTACGTTGTAAGAAATGTAACAAGGAGAGAAACAATATAGAATAAATTAAAAATCTGTCAAATATCCTGTTACATACCAATTAGTACCTACCTAGCTAGGTACACAGGGCCACACGTTAAGTGTAACATTTTGACCTTTGGACCGCCCTTACTGCGCACGTAATAAGAGCGAGTTTTGAAGTGCTTCTTTTACACCTGACGTGTGGTCTACCGTACCTACCAATTATTATATGATTATTTGTTGGATATTTTATATATTTTATATATTCGAATGCGTCTTCATTATTTTAATCCTTCGATCGTGGATTCTTGGAAATCTATAGACATTATTCTATTGTGTCTTGCTCACCGGTGAGCTTATGGGGCTTGATGGGTTAATTAAATTTTCAAATCCATACTAATATTATAAATGCGAAAGTGTGTCTGTCTGTTTGTCTGTCTGTTACCTCTTCACGCCCAAACCGCTGGACCGATTTTGCATGGAGATACTTTGAGTCCCGGGAAAGGACATAGGACACTTTTTGTCCTGGAAAAATATACGGTTCCCGCGCGATAAACAAGTTTTGGCACAACGGAGTTGCGGGCATCATCTAGTAGAGAACTAAAATCATCTAAAAATAAAGTTTCACGTAAATATCTGGCAGTACGACATATGTAAATATAACACGCTGATTAAACAGATTATATGATAACATTACAAGCACAATATTTTATTTGTATTTTATTTCCCGTTTCGTGGCAACCCTGGCATATCTGCTCGATACCTACACCGGTGGCGGCATCGTGCGACATCAAAGGCGTTTCGTTACTGTAGGGATAAGATTGTTATACTGTGGTATAGGTATACATTTAGGATAGCCGACTGCAGAGGTCATATTTTTATTTTGTACCTACTGTTACCATGCCTTAGCCCGGCCGCACATTGTCCGAAATTTCTGATCAGAAACATTTGAACGTCGCGTCGGCCGGACCGCCACACCTGACACCGCACACTATCCGAAATTTCCTTCCGGCGAGTTGGAAATTTCGGTCAATGTGCTCCCGGGCTGAAGGTGACATAACGTTTGAAATGTTAGTGCAATTTTCCAACATTTCTAATGACGCTTAAAAACTAATCATTGGTCAACGCGCTAATGACTAAAATTTAAGGTAATCCCGGTTAGTTCCAAGGTACGCTTTATACACAGGGAGTCCCAAGTCCAACAGTCCCTGGCCGCATTAGATGAGATACTAGGAACGCATAACCTGTGAAGCATTTTCCTATCTCAAAATAGGGTTACCAGGGCCAGGGCACTGAAAAACTGCAGGGTTATTAGAATCTTATGGGCCTGTTTAATGTATCACCACTTCCTGATAAGTGACGAATAGGCTATCCACTAATTAACTTGACAGATCAAGTGTGAAGAATCTGTCAAAAAAGTTGTGAATAGCCTATTCGGCACTTTATCAGAAAGTGGTGAAACAGGCCCTAAAGTTATAAAATTTTCGTGTCGCGGTATTTGTTGCTCCTCTGTAATGGCTGCATCGATTTTGATTAGGTATGTGTGCTTGTAGTTTAGGAGTTAGGACTGAGAAGCCAACATAATATATTTTTCATACGAAATAATGTAAGTATAATATAGCAAAACAACGTTTGCCGAAGCAGGTAGTTACATTTCTGGTCTATTTTAGTGCTATTTGGAAGTAGAATGATTCCTAGTCAATCTACTGAATTCCGACTGAAAAATTATTTTTGTAAACAATAAAACTTTCTAGTTATTTTAATGACAATAATTTAATTAAAAGTACGCAATTATATTCTGTGATAATTTATTTTCTTACAAATAAAATTATTATTTTAGTAAGCAGCGTGTATTTGACTAAATTCTAACCCTTTTCCTTTACTAATAACAGGATACCTTCTGTGTATAATTTATAGACTAGACTAGAAATACTAGAATACTGTGCAGCAGATGACGCCATAAAACAAATGAAAGCTAATTTCTAACATATTTAACATAAGTTTCTCTTGAGTCTAGAGTCTCTAGAGAAAATGTTAGCAAAAACATACATAGAGATAATGTTGAGACTGGAATGTACTGTTGGTGTCTACGTTCAGTCACGACTCACGACTCATGATTTAGGATAAAGCTTAAGTATTAAATATCTATAACTCGTTTACAGAGTGTAACAAAAGTGATAATACTTTTGGTTTAGGATGACGGGAAAAGAAAGAGTACAACTTTTATTTTCCCTTAAAAAATAATTACGCTGAGACGCTAGTCATAAAAGAAGTTAATATATTAGCGCAAAAACACACTCATAAAGTATTGTCACTTAGTTTAGTGGCTGTAAAATAGGAGAAAGGGTACCTTTACTGTTATCTTTTTAATTCTCAAACACGGATTTAGTGGACATTTTTGTCAAGTTATCGCCTTCCCAAATATTTTTTCTATTTGGATTTAAAGAGGCAGTAACCCTAAAAATTAGCATAACGTTAACGTACAAGGTCCTTGACGTATGTACTGGAGATGAATATTCATTGTTTTTGTACGGATTACGCAAAACAATTGCAACATTATGAATATTTTGACTATCGACTAACGACTGATAAGTGGAAAATCCTAGTTACAAACTTAAATTCACACAAAATCGAAGATATGAGTGGACGAATTTACAAATACCCATATTTTCCTCTGCTCTTTGAACAAACCTTGTAACTTACCTACCTAATTCACTACCTAATTCATCATCAAAAAATTAAACTCACATTTTTCTTCAATCGCATATTTATTCACCGAATTAAAAGAAAATGAACTATAGCTAAAAATCGTAGAGTCTAGAGTAGACGCGCCGAAACGAGACGATGATAACAAGATGTTGGTGATGATGATGATGATGAGCATTCAGAAGAACTTCTTCTTAGCGGATTGCAGGAGGACTATACAGAAGGTGATTAAATGGAGGTATTAAACAGTCTGCAGCTGACGCACTAGAGCATAACGACGATTGAGAAGCTATTGGTGATGATCATGTGGGTGATGATTCAGAAGAACTTCATCTTAGCGGACTGCATGAGGAATATGTAGAAGGTGGTAGTGACACGCGTGACGTTGACTACGAAGTTGGTGCCGAGTACTAAGCTGTTGAATAGTCTGAAGTTGACGCACTAAAGCATAACAATGATTAAGAAGCTATTGGTGATGATGATGATGGTGATGATTCAGAAGAACTTCATCTTAGCGGACTGCAGGAGGAATATGCAGAAGGTGGTAGTGACGCGCGTGACGTTGACTACGAAGTTGGTGCCGAGTTCGAAGCTGTTGAATAGTCTGAATTTGACGGGCTGCAGAGAGATGTGGTCCACGAAGTGACGCAGGGCACGCTTCTCCTTGATTCTGATACCTGAAATGATCAAGAGAGAGCTGGTGAGAATCAGAATCATTCAGGAAATTCCTAAAAATAATTAGTAGATTTCTTTTGGTTGCCAGATGGTAAACAAACTACATAAAGTGAATTTTAGGCCAAAAACAGTTATAGTGATTGAAAATCATTGTTTTTTTTTTCATTGACTGCGTACTCTAGACTTAATAGAGATTGCTTATAAGCTGTGTCCACATTATGCAATTTCATCTTCAATTTTCATCATGTTCTTTTTATTCAACTTTCGTTTGGCATATTCAATAATTGAATGCGTCAAAATCCACCCGCGTTGAAAGAAAAGTGTCATAGCGAGCGCTACGATTTCAACGCGCGTCACGGGCATGCCTCACGTTCGCTGTTGATTGCGCTATAACGCATGCTCTTGATGAACAAAAAAGGCCCAGTGTGGACAAAGCTAATAGCTATTGAGTATGATGTGTGATGACTTCAATCCAAAGAATAAGGTAAATCACGGAAATGAAAATTTTGGGTCATACGTTCATTAATAAAAGATACGAACTTTTTCTCAAGCTCTGCTGAACAAGTAGCATCTTGATGTCCTCACACTTATACAAGGTCATCTCTGCGACGAGACTGGGCAGTAGGCTCATGAGATTCATGTTGATCACCGATACGGTAAATGTCAATGTCGAATCGTTCTACAAATTCAATAGGAATGTGATGAATGGTGAAAAGATGGAAGTTCTTAAAATTCTAGGTGCCAGAGTCATGTAAATCTATGCGTCCATTTGCTAATAATATAATAGGTTGGGGAAAAAGTCTTTTCGCATTATAGTATGTATGAACTTGTCCTAAAATCTCTTGGGCTATACTAATTGTATCTGGCTGATTTTAGTATCATTCTCATCGCGGATTCTTGGAAATCTATTGTTATTGTTATTCAAATGCTTGATAGGTTAAAACGTTTTAATTTTACAGAAGACAATTCCAAATTCAAATTAGGTAAATGTGAAATTCGATACATTTTAAAATTTTATTACAAAAAAGGTAAAAATGCAACACAAGCCGCGAAAAAAATTTGTGATGTTTATGGACCTAATGCAGTACCTGTGAGAGTACAGATAGATAGAGCGTTTTCAATCCGGAAATTTTGATATCAAAGATGCACGTCGCTCTGGTCGCCCTGTTACGGACAAAACTGATGACATTTTTGAAAAAGTGGAGCAAGATCGGCATATTAGTAGTTGCGATGTAGCTAAAGAACGTGGGAATTGACCACGAAACGGTTTTGGCGCATTTGAAAAAAGCTGGGCACATAAAAAAGCTCGATATTAGGGTGCCTCATGAGCTCACTGAAAGAAGCCTAATGAACCGTGTACTCATTTGTGAATGTTCCTGTTGATAGGAATAATTCTGCACTTTAACCAACACAAGTTTTAAAAGCATAAAATTAAATTAAATTAAGAAATTTAAAAAAACCCTCGCCCAACAACTTTAAAAAGGAATGAAATAATGGGAGTGCCTACGCTGCCGGAGCCGGTTGCCGAAATGGCTGCCGGCGCCGTTTTCCGAAGTTTGCCGAAGTCACGCGATGTTTGCCGAATAGGCTGCCCGCAAACATCATCGCTTGTCAAATGACTTTAAGTTTAAATAAATTCTAAGTGTAAAGTAATATTTTAGAATTTAGTCCATAATTGTTGCCAAGGTGCATGTCGGGGGACTGCTATTGTAAAGGGTGTCTCAGCGCCGATTTTCAACTTTAAACACGAATTTCTCGGCAACCTGCGGGGTTAGCTGGAAAAGAGTGGTAGCGTTTGATAGGTGATAAGTGCGGATTTTTTAGACGCCATGGCGCAGTGGTCTGGTGCGCACCACACGTACGCAGTAGAAGCGTACATATGCAATGGGTTTTCGTTGAGTGAAGCACGGCATAAATTTTGTAGTCGCTATGAAATCCACCGTTTGAGTGATGCCCCGAGTACTCAATTAATTAAGTCGTGGGTAGATAAGTTTAGAGAGACAGGATGTTTACTAAATCATTCAATTGGACCACGAAATAGACCTGTGCGATCGATTGAAAACATCGAACGCGTCGCCGCTGCGGTCGCGGAGCTTCCAAGACGCTCACTTAGAAAACATGCTGCCTCTTTAAGCTTCCATCGGTCAAGTATTCAAAGAATTTTGGCTTTTGATTTAAAATTTCATCCGTATAAAATTCAAATTGTGCAAAAAATTAAAGAAGAAGACTACAACAAGCGAAAAATTTTCTGTCAGAAGATGTTAGAGGTTTTTTTGGAGGAAAACGGGATGGACAACGTTTATTTTAGTGATGAGTCACATTTTCACCTCGAAAGGTACGTCAATCGTCAAAATTGCCGTTACTGGTAATCCAGCAATCCAAAACAAAAACATCAAAAAGCATTGCATAGCCGCAAAGTCACTAAAATAACGACAGAAGTGAGAGCTCCATGTCAGCGGACATCCTTCGGTGCATCTCGGTAAATTCGCGTGTCCGATTTGCATTCGCCGTGATGGAAGACATCTTGACTGTGTAATATTCCGTACATAAAATCCGCACTAATACACTTTAATTAATTTACTATAGTAAAAATATTATGAATACAATTAGTTTTTTTTATACAAATTTTCAAAGTTGAAAATCGGCGCTGAGACACCTTTTACATGTTTGATTTCATATAACATTATAGTTCAAAGGTCAGTTCACAGCGACTGAATCGAGACAATCAGCGACTATTATGGCGATACAAAATGCAAAACGCGGTGTTATCGTAGTTTACTTGCCGGTCCCCCGACACACCGTAACAACTAACAACAATTATTATAGACTAAAATACCTTACACCAGAGACCAGACAATGCTTACACTTAGGAATTATTTAAACTTAAAGTCAGTAAATATTATTTCATTTCTTTTTAAAGTTGTTTGGCGGGGGGTTTTTTTTAATTTCTTAATGAATTTTGATATAAAATGCGAAGAAACTTTTTCCCCAACCTAATAATTAATAAATTACATTTGTTAGTTTAAACTTGTAATTGTTCTTATCTGGACATTTAGATGTTATTATCTAGGAAATTGTTAATTGATTCATTAGGCAGATGACGTCATTTGGACTAGCTATGTCAATTTAATATTAATCGTTATCTGTCGGTTAGAATAGATACAAGGCTAGATTATGTAGAACTGCCTATAAAACAACTTCTTTGATAGTATATTATATGGAGAAGTGAATATAAAATGTAATTTTTAGGATACTTACGAGGAAGCCTAATACTGAAAATATATACAAACCAACGAAGATTCCTAACAATTCTGTTGCCAGCCGTAAGACAAACTAAAAGTAGAACACAAAATTAATTAAACGACGAAACACTTCTAGAAAAGGTAGGTAGTGCCCTTGCGCTTCGCTTGGCTTGTCTCGGCGGGTGCACTACCGTGCACCCAGATTTTGGTTAATCATTTTTACACTTCTTTTGATTTTTTTAAAGTGACACGTATAATAATTTGTTGATCTATTCATGTCTGTCTTATAACCCAAGTGCCAGCGACAGCCAGACTTGCGTCATTTTATAAAAGCTGAAAGTTTACCTGTCCTTGTTATGACCCCTGTCGAGGTAAGAAAACTCTAAGTTTATGGGTGTCTGGCAGTGGGAAGCGATTATCGAAAATGTGGAAGACAAGATTCCTACAATTATTTAGAAGAAATTAAGATAAAAATTGAGCCTAACCCTTTATCGGAGGACAGGTAGACCCAGGTACTGGACAATAAAGTAACCGCGACTGAAACTCCATAGTTGCTGGTCGTTCTCACCTCTATAGGAGTCATATACAGCAAAACTTTCAGCTTTTATAAATTGAACAGACTCTGGCTATCGCTGGCTCTTGGGTTATTACAGAAAACATTGATAAATGTTACAAAACAGTTTTAGATCCAGTACTCATTAAGAAAGGTAAATAATATTGACTTACTGAAAGTTGAATATTTTCTGCAACTTCTGCTGCCATTTCCGCCAATGATACGTAAGTATTAAACAATTTGACTACATCTTTGTCTTGTTCTGTGTCAACTGTATCATACCATTCTTTAGGATATACATCTTTAAGGTCATTATAGACACAACTGACTCTGTTATGAACCAGTAGAATTAGATAAAACCTCCAAACACACTCCAAGTCACAGCAAGTTATTCCTATCTGTGACAAAATATATACTGACATTCTGGAAATGTTATCATCCCCAGACACCAACATCTTATAAGCCTGATAAAACTTATGGATTAATAAATCAGAAATCATTAGTGAAGTTAGAATTATAAGCGCCGTGTCTTTTCGTTTTTTATTTGCGTCAATTTTTTGTAATTTTGTCTCGATTTGATTAAGGAAATCTTGGCCGTACGCGACGTTGTACACAACTACACATAGGAATTCAAAACTATACGAGAAGTTCCAGAGGATGTTTAGAAAAACATGCTGATGGTGCTCATATATGATCACAATAAATGTAATTAACGCGACACAAATACTTATAAATGAGTGAAGTTGTTTCCATCTTCTAGGAAGAGCACATTTATTCATTCCAAGCATGAAAAGAGGAATTACTAATATAATCATTATAGATCTCGGCGTTTTCCACATTTTAATATTTTAACTTTTTTATCAACCAGCCAGACTTTAGGTCTGTGTTAGAAGTATCAACGTTTATAAGTAAAGTGGTTCGTAATGACAAACTTAATGTTGTCCTTAATCTCTATACTCTTTGTTATTATTGGTCGCATTATCTAAATCAGTATTTCCCAAAGTGGGCGCTGAAGGTCTGAAGGGGGGCGGTGTGGGACCCAGAAAAAAATGGGGGCGTTGTGTAGAGGCTTGGGGATTGATTTATTTCATTTGGATGCATTTTAAATGGAAACAAGGGGGGCTCTAAAACATTATTTGTTCTTAAAGTGGGCAGTAGACAAAATAAGTTTGGGGACCCCTGATCTAAATGAATGACTTTACTCAAAGTCCTACTCATTATTGTACTTAAACAATAATGATAAGGACTTTGAGTAAAGCGCTCGATGTGGCATCAATCATTTCAGAAAATATTGTTGGTAATATTAAAATCGATTAGACGAAGGATAGACTAAGGCCAAGTTACGTCTTGTAAGGTAAAAACTTTAACGCCAACAGAATATAAGAAGCAAGTAATATCGATAAAACAAAAATTTAAACTTTAATCTTAAATCCTAGATACTATTTTCAAGAAAATACAAGACTTTAGACACAGAATACATAATTAGTACCTTACTAGATATTTTTATATTTGATTCACATTGAAAATATATAATGTGTTATGTGTAAGCCCGTTGTTGAGAATTCAGATATCTAGTTCGTTCAGAAGAACTTATATTTAGCTGTCTGTAGAATGAATATGGAATAAGTGGTGACGAATTGGAAATACTGCACGATGAAGTTGGATCCCAAGTCGTAGCTGCCAAATATCCTCAACCGTATAGGCTGCTCCACTATGAAATTGGTGAATCGCTTGAGTGCCAACTTTTCCTTGCTTTTTATATCTGCAAATAGACAAAAATTGATTAACAAAGAGATTTACTGAACATATTATATAATTCAATATCCATATCCATACTAATATTATAAAATGCGAAAAAATTTTCGTCTACTTGTCTGTCTATAATAATAATAATAATATCTATGGACGCTTCACACCACGTCAGTCTGGCCCCGTGCTAAGTACCTGAAGGACTTGTGTTACAGGTACCAGACAACGGAAATATATTTAATACTTTTATACTATACATATATTTAAGATTTTTATTATATCATACACATATTTAATACACATCCAGACCCGGGACATTGAAAACTTTTTGTTCTGTCGGCGGGATTCGAACCCGCGACCCCCGGCTTGAACTGCCACACACTCAACCAATTGAGCCACAGAGGTCGTCATGTCTGTTATATTAAATTTGACTTTGAGTCCCGGGAAAGGACATAGTATATAAGGACATATTTTATCCCGTAAAAATGTACGGTTCCCGCGCGATAAACGAATTTTGGCGCAACAGGGTTGCGGGTATTATCTAATAACGAGTTATTACTTATTCATAAACTTAATAACACTTACTTGCTTTCAAACTTTGTTGTATTAAAATCATTTTAAGGTCGTTAGATTTGGATCTAATCATTTCAAATAGAATGCACGGACTGAGGCTCAGCAAGGCCAGGACAACTAACAAGACCGTGAAATATGAAATTATCAAGCACCCTTCCTAAAATAAATATTAATTATATTGAGTACTCATAAGGATAAAAACAAATGATCAGTGTTCTACAGATAGGAGAGAAACATACTATAAACTTATACAAATAGAAGAATAATACTGCTTATAAAAGTAACAAAAGACGAAAAAGCAGTCTAGCCTTCTTACTTCGAGATAGAGGAAAGAGAAAAAAATAATTAAAATTGTAAAGATAAGTAAACTAATACTTACAGCCATTTTTGTGAAATAGTAGACTGATACGAAAAACACAGCCATATCAGACGCTACTCTGTGAATAAGCTGCAAAAGAATTGATAAGGAAGTCTGTTAGGGGCTGTTTCACCACTTACTGATAAGTGTCGGATAGTCCACAAGTTATCTGACAGATACTTCATACTCTATCTGTCTGATAAGTTATGTATAGCCTATCCGGCACTTATCAGTAACTGGTGAAACAGACCCTTAGTCGTACAATTATTGTGTCTAAATAGTAAATACCTCCAATTATGTTTCATTGCACTTATAAAAAGTTTTTCAGATTGATTTACCAATTTAGTTACCAAGTAGTAGCAGTGTTTAATATAAGTAATTCAAGACGTGAGTGGAGGAATAAGGTAAGTAACATGAAAAAACTTCCCGTTTTTTTGCTTAAATGAAGGCTTCAGGGCCGGAAAAATAATTTGAAATAGAAAAACTGTAGATTATATATTGTGTAGCCAGATATATTAGCTAGGTTATGACGTCGGTAAGTTACAAGTTTTATGAAAGTAATAAGGGAAAAAATTAGTTATTGTCTGTGTGTTACGAAATGTTACTTGTTCGATTCTTCCACTCACGTCTTCAATTGCTTCGAATATTACATACCGAGACCTGAATTTGATTCGCAATATCTAGAGTTAATTCAGTCAACGTGTTGTATGCATCCATCACGCTTTTAATATCTTTATCAACCTCCGAACCTACGTTGTCAGTTTCAAACCATTCCTTTGGATATATTTTTTTAAGCACCCCGTGTATTTCATCGATTTTATTCTTAACTATCATCATCAGGAACACCCTCCAAATACCTTCTAGCTCTGCACACGATGACAGAATTTCTGACATGAAGAAAATTATTGTTTCAGTCGAAACATCGAGTTTTTCAGGCTTCAGTAACACGAGCACATGTAATAATTTGTAAGCAAAAAATACCACCATAACGATATTAATTTTCACCACAACATCCAAGTATTTTGCGTCGGTTATATTATCTTTTAAACTTTTCAATTTTGCTTCGAATTTCTTCATAAAACTTTTAGTGGTTGTGACGTTAACAATAATAAGTTGAACATACTCGAGACTGTGAAGGACACTCCAGAAAACTAGGTCCAGAGATAGTCTGTTTAAAATCTGAAATGTATGAAGGAACAGAAGACAGATAGCAAAAGACAGACACACTACAGCTTGCATTATCCTTAACTTTCTACCGAAAAACACTTTGTTGATACCGCACAAATATAATGGAATGGAAAATATTTGTCGTGGACTATGAGGTATGGCAGTCAATAATAACTTGAAGACGATCGACTAAAACAACTTTATCATTTTCCACAACCTTCAAATACAATAATACAAATTAATATTAAAAGCGTAGCTGTTAAAATATTAATAGCATGTCATTCAGTTTGTTGTTAGTTTCATTTATTAAAAGTATGTTGTTACTAAGGGAAAAGACCTAATGCTAGACACTGAACTAATAGACGACACTTATGACAAAAATACCATAAAAATAAGAATTACTCTAATTATTTCTCACCACTGTAAATTTTATAAGCTTCTCAAGCTATCTGTTGAATTGAAAAAATATATTAGAGACGCCGTCGGAAACAAAATTTTAAAATGGGATCAGTTTTCGTAAATAATATGACCGCGTCAACACGCGCTCGGCAATTTCTTAGCAAATAGGTTAAGGAAGGCGAAATTTTGCACGTAAGTTTTGAATACATTTATTTGATTTTTTGTAATTTCTATTGATTTCATTGGATTGATGGTCATGTTGTATACACTAAATAATGTTTATTTAAGATTTTTTATCCATTTTCCCTAACAATATAAAGGGTCGCATGTCTACTATTAGTTCTTGAAAATGTAAAAAACCTAACAGATGACATGGATCTCATCTTTGAGTTTTGCAATGCATACTGAAGTTATTTTGTACTTTATTCTACTGCAAAAATCATCACTATTCTCTGAAAAATATAATTCTATTAACAATCTAAGAACTTAGAACTACTGCACCTAAAAATGGACATGGTGTCTAATATTAGACCTTGTACTGATCTAAAAATGGATTGCCTTAGTTTTTTAGCAGTAAAAAGAAGAAAAAGGAGAGCTGAGAAAAGAAGAGACAAAAGAAGCATGGAGACTAAAGACTGAAAATAAATTTGCTAGGAAAAAAACATGAAAAATAAAAATAAAATAAAAGGAAAGATAGTTTCAGCATGGAAGAAGAATGAATAGAATCTGGAGACAACGTGGATAATATTTCTGATGCATGTAGTTACTATGATGAAGTAAATGAAATCATTTGAAAAATGGCAAATAAAGACCTAATAATAGGAAAAATGTAAAATGTAATGTAATGTTCTATGTCAACTATTAGTTCATATTGGTGTCTTAGTAGACTAATAGTTTAGTGATGTTCGTTTTTTGTGATATCATCTATTAGTACTTATGACTAAGTTTACAAAAAGACCAATAATATATTTTTTAATTGATTTGTCAGAGAATAATTATAATAGTTTTATTTTGTAAGAGTTACTGAAGACATGGAAGAAGTTATCAATCCTTTATTTTCATAAATATATATTTTATAACATTCAAATGTTTCACGTTTCCTTAAAGTGTCTGCCATTAGGTCTTTTCCCTTAATAAGGAAAACATAATATTTTAGACTAAAAATTTAATGGAAGTCAAACTTTTCAAAAGTTGCTAGATTATATACATATAGAGAATGTCAAGGTTTTTGCTAGATTTGTTAGTTGTTACCTACTACCTGATTAAAGTTGATATCCACAACTATCCATAACTTTTTTGACAGATTCTCCATACTTCATCTGTCAAATTAAATGGTAGTAGCCTATCCGGCACTTATCAGGAAGTGGTGAAACAGGCCCTAAAAGTAACAGATTTACCTGCAAAACATTTTCTACCCGAAAGACCCAGTCGCCTTTAACAGTATCTCCTCTTTGTATCCAAATTCCAAGGCATCGCAGCTCTCATACAGATCAAATATGATTTGGATTAAGTGGCGCGTACTATCTGACATAAGTCGATCCATTAATTATATTTCTAGAAAACCAAACTTTATAACAATTTGAAAGATTGGAAAATATAACAACAATATTATACTAAGCAATTGCGTATACGCACATAATGCCGAATGCGTATGCGTACAAGATAGTTATCTGGTGCACATATTTCCCGGTTTTTTTTTTGTTTTTTTTTTCACCACGCATCCTTAATTAATTCATCAACTGGCTACGAATAATAAAAACTAAGGAAGAGTAACTCCGTCAAAAAACATGCTCCAAAATACTTGTCAAAAAAGTGTACTTTTCATACATTTGGTGACCTTGAGCGGTATAAAGGCTGACGTTACATGACAGTTCGAATGGAACCAAATTTAAAACTGTATTAGTATGGGGAGTTACGTTTCCTTAGGTTTTATTATTCGTAGTCAACTAGCTAGCTTGACAATTCTGTAATTTTTATGATACAAGTATTTTATCAATTCAATATTATCTCTGTACTTTCACTTAGCTGTTAGCGAGTGGGTTCTAATAGGAAAAACTATTAACAGCTTATCTATCATAAGATCAAGGCGAAACGTGTTTGGGTAACATAGACCAACTGCTGACAGAGGCTGAAGTAGGTATTTTAAATTATCTACTTCGATTAAATAAATAGTCAATAGATATTAACGTCAATATAAGTGCAATATTTAAGAAATTTCCGGACATGAAGATGAGATTTTTAATTTTAAATTTTTATTTTCATCGGTACACGAAGAAACTCAAAATCGTTATGCATATTTTAATAATTACCACTTCCTAGAGGTTTTGAGGGTATTACCCGGGGGTAAAATTGGCCAAAAGCTGTGGTGGAAAGCATTAACTATAAGAGCCTAAGATGCCTTAAATAAATGTATAAATAACAGATTATCTAAATCGGTTTTCACAAATATCAATTCGATCAAAATATAGTACTTATACAATATTATGTTTCTCGCCTTGTATAAGTAATAATAATTTGTATAAGTACCCAATTATTCTGTAAGAAATAAAGTAAATGTATTAAAGACAGTTAAAAATTTAATTTCATACCCATTTTCTGCGTTTTTTTAAATCATAATCATAATTATCATAATCATAATATCTTTATTTGCTCGAAATGTGGTTACAAAAAAGATGACAAAAGTAAGGTACAGTGCCGCACAATTCGCTAATAAATTCTTAGCATGCAAATTTTCATTTCTCATATTTCTAAATAATAAAATAGTATTAAATATAAACAGTAAGACAAAAATAACAGTAGTAACAAGAATAAAATAATTAAGAAAAATAACATAACAGGAAATCTAATTTAAATGGTTTAATGAAATAAGGGGGCAAACGAGCAAACGGGTCGCCTGATGGAAAGCAACTACCGTCGCCCATGGACACTCGCAACATCAGACTGCAGGTGCGTTGCCGGCCTTTTTCTTTTGTAAAACTTTTATAAATTGAAAAACGTCGAATATTACGCCATTTTAACGCAGTTATATAATAAAGTGCACAAGTAGCGACTAGCGAGTGATAAAGTATCTGTGTCGGTTTACTCTGTGCCATTCAACTTACGCATTTTTAATTTAAACCTTTATCGAGTGTACCGCCGGACAGACGCGCCGACTTTCTTATTAGATATTTGCTCGTTCATTTGTCATACATACCAAAATATTCTATTCATTAATTTCTAATTAAACCATAAAATTACTATAATGTTTTGTGAGTAACCATAGTAATTTTTGGAAGTTATAAAATTGAAAAACTACGTTGTGTGATGTGATTGTTGGATCTTTTTGGATTTTTGGATTTTTTGAAGACTGGATTGAAGTTTTATGGATTTCTTAAACACCTGGCACTTCTAGATTAAGGTACGTGCAAACATGTTTAGGTTCAATTGTTACATTCCATTAAAAGTTGTTAACCGAGACAGAAAATATAATTTGCACTTAGGAAAGGTTGTTTTTAATATTATTTACTACTCGTAATAAAGCCTACTGTACTAAATTTAATGTAGTTTTTATGATATATATAATATAACAATAGCTAGATCAGAGAACATTTACATCTGATTTCTGAATATCAGGATTCAAGTACTTCCAAAAGTATCAAATATCGTATTGTATCGTATATTTTATTGTTATTACAAAGCTGTAGTACAGTGGTTCCCAATCTTTTTCAGCTTGTGGCGCACCTACAAATCAATATTTTGTCACGGCGCCGCGCCCTACTTTACCTAGCTTTTACAAAAAGATACATAAATAAACACCTTTAATGATTATAGTTAGGTTAAGCAAGTAAATAATAATAATCAAATATTTAATCATCTGCCTGCTTTGTATAATTCATATTTTTATTTTATTTTATAATATTTGTGGTTATGACTTATGGATAATGATGGAGGATCGACTCATGGCGCCCCTCTTGCCTTTCCGTGGCGCACCAGGGTGCCGCGGCGCACAGTTTGGAAACCCCTGCTGTAATATAATAAAAAGTGTTCCTATTGCACTAGGTCTCTTACGACTTACGAGCGATATAAATCGCAGTAAAGGGCCGAGTAGTCCATGTTGTTTGTAAATAAATAATGTTTTATCGATTCACTAACTACAGGCTCAAATAGATTGCAGCTGTCTAGTTTATTAACTGACTTCCAAAGAGAAGGAGGTTAGTTCCATAGTCAACAAGGAACCCTTATAGTTTCGGTCTGTCCGTCGGCCGCCCCACAGTGTTTTAGAAACCTACAAAATCGGACATGACTGAGTTAATGCAATACTCGATGGCGTCTTATATTTCAAATGCAAGAGTAGAACTCCCGTGTGCGCATTTTACTTCGTTTTTTAGAAAATTAATTTTGAAATTGCTCATTTTTGAACTCCCTAAAAACGAATTTATTTTATTTAAATTAATTACGAGGGTTTGTAAACTGGCTATCTAGCTGATTAGATTAATCGTTAAGAGTCCGTATACGAAATTTTGCCGATTTCGCTCATTTAACAGACGTGATTTAACAGGTAAAATACAGTAAGGGAAAAGACCTAATGCTAGACACTGAACTAATAGATGACACTTATGACAAAAATACCATAAAAATAAGAATTACTCTAATTATTTCTCACCACTGTAAATTTTATAAGCTTCTCAAGCTATCTGTTGAATTGAAAAAATATATTAGAGACGCCTTCGGGAACAAAATTTTAAAATGGGATCAGTTTTTGTAAATAATATGACCGCGTCAACACGCGCTCGGCAATTTCTTAGCAAATAGGTTAAGGAAGGCGAAATTTTGCATGTAAGTTTTGAATACATTTATTAGATTTTTTGTAATTTCTATTGATTTCATTGGATTAATGGTCATGTTGTATACACTAATTAATGTTTATTTAAGATTTTTTATCCATTTCCCCTAACAATATAAAGGGTGTTTACTATTAGTTCTTGAAAATGTAAAAAACCTAATAGATGACATGGATCTCAGCTTTGAGTTTTGCAATACATACTAAAGTTATTTTGTACTTTATTCTACTGCAAAAATCATCACTATTCTCTGAAAATATAATGCTATTAACAATCTAAGAACTTAGAACTACTGCACCTAAAAATGAACATGGTGTCTAATATTAGACCTTGTACTGATCTAAAAATCGATTGCTTTAGTTTTTTAGCAGTAAAAAGAAGAAAAAGGAGAGCTGAGAAAAGAAAGAAGAAAAAAGAAGAGGCAAAAGAAGCATGGAGACTAAAGACTGAAAATAAATTTGCTAGGAAAAAAATATGAAAAATAAAAATAAAAGGAAAGATAGTTTCAGCATGGAAGAAGAATGAATAGAATCTGGAGACAACGTGGATAATATTTCTGATGCATGTAGTTACTATGATGAAGTAAATGAAATCTTTTGAAAAATGGCAAATAAAGACCTAATAATAGGAAAAATGTAAAATGTAATGTAATGTTCTATGTCAACTATTAGTTCATATTGGTGTCTACTATTAGTGATGTTCGTTTTTTGTGATGTCATCTATTAGTACTTGTGACTAAGTTTACAAAAAGACCAATAATATATTTTTTAATTGATTTGTCAGAGAATAATTATAATAGTTTTATTTTGTAAGAGTTACTGAAGACATGGAAGAAGTTATCAATCCTTTATTTTCATAAATATATATTTTATAACATTCAAATGTTTCATGTTTCCTTAAAGTGTCTGCCATAAGGTCTTTTCCCTTATTTCTATAAGTTTTAATGCACAACATGTAAGATCATTTCAATTATAATCTAATGTTGCAGCTAGATTTTTTATATTTTTTAAGTATCTTTAAATAATCCAACTCAAACCCGCGACAGTTTTGTGATTTTTGCTGTAAAAGGTTTAGAATATCATAGTGACAACCCTAGGTATAATAAATCCGAATTTTTATAAAAAAATTTTGAATTGAATATAACTTCTGACACAGAGGTTATTAGAGTGCGATTTTTAATAACATTGATAAAGGATTACTCACACTATTGTTTCATGCTTAAAACTTTTTCTAATTCGATCTAATCGCGAAATGAATAATGAAAAACTAAAATTATTAAATAAATAAATATCTCCCTACTTGATCACAGTAGGTTAACCAAATTTGGAGATAAAGTAAAGTATTAAGTGCTTGTTCAATTGGTATAAACAAAATTGATGTTACTTGATTAGTTTTTTTTTAAATGAATTTTTATGCAAATTTTTGACCAGGAAAAACGCCAACTTTGACACTCTTTAAAAAAGTAACTACAAAGAATATCGATCTCTGAGTTTTACTCCAATGTTTATATAGCTATTAACTATAGTATTTTGAAAGAAAAACGCGGTGACACAAAATCGAGGTTTTTATCACACTCTGGGTGGGTTAGGACTTATGACTTATTATGACAGTAGAGGAGAGAGTGTACTGCGCACATACTTGGGCACTATAAAATCACTCCTGCTTAACTGGCTATTCATTGAAACCGGTCACCGAAAACGGTGTAAGAGCCATTTCAATCTTCATAGGCTGTTAACATTTTCACACATTATTCATTAATAATTATTATTATTTTGAACGCTACTGTATATTACGAAATCATAAAACCTCCATTTAAAGGTTCGAAAAATGAATTTAAATGTGATTCACCTTAGAAGATGTGAGTTTTTGTTATAACTTATTCATATGTTGTAATAACCTGTCGGTTTTAAGTACGAGGCCTCTAAAAACTATATTTTATGTATGAAGGCAACGAAAAATATAGTCCCGTCTACCTTATAAGTATTTTCCTTTAAAAAGCTAGGAATAATATGGTAATTTGAAACCTGACCTTTAAAATATAGTATTAGTTTATATAGTAAAATGCCAATATAAAAGTCCAATAATATTTAAAAGCATGAAGAGAGTAAGGCCGTGTTTCCACTGACGCGGAGCGGAGCGTAGAGAGGAGCTTAAGTGCAGTGTTCCGCAAACTTTTTGTGTTTAAGGTACATCTAGGAAAATAAAAATATTTGGAGGTACACCACAAATTAATCAGTGTGTATAGGGCTTAGTTTAGTGCTTAATCTAAGCTCCCACCCCGTCGTCGATCGATAAGGTGTCCCTTTTTTGGCACTTAGCACTAGAACTTAGTGAGATGACCTTTTCCGAGGCGCACCAACTGCTGACCACGGTACACCAGTGTGCTGCGACACTTTGCGGTTCACTGTTTTAGTGCAGCCACAACCTTTTTACAATGTTACATGGAAAGTCAATTATGCATGTGACAGCTACGAAATGATGATCATCCATCGTAACCCAACGTGGCGAGGGGTCTTTATACTATTTTATACCAGATAGTTTATTGAGAATCGTACATTTTTCCGGGACGAAAAGTACCTATGTGCTTTCTCTCGACTCAAAGTTTCTCCATCCCAAAATACAGGAAAATCGGTTCAGCTGTTTGGGCGCGAAGAGGAAACAGACAGACAGACACACTTTCGCATTTATAATATTAGTATGGATATGAATTTAGAATACTATAATTTCGGTCTAGACGCGCGAGCAATGTATTATTAGAACTATGGGCCCTTCACTTTTACGCCACTGGTGCATTTCAGATACCACCTGATGATTACTGTGTCCCTGGTATTTGGGTCAGGCATACCGTTCCTTGGCGGCATTTCCCTGATGACAATAACGAGAAATGCCGTTAATTATAGCGATAATGCTAAAAAATGTTATAGGATTATCGCCTTTATATGCCTTTAATTATAGGCGATAATGCTATAAATTTTTTTACTATTATCGCAATAATTAACGCCACTTCTCGTTAGTGTGGCCCGAGCATGACAGCTACAATTCCCGGTAACGCAGCAGCAGCAGCTAAACACTCTACGAAGCACAGTTTTAGAATGGCTGCTCTTTAGAGCAGCCATTCTAAAAAGTAGAGTCCATGGGGATCCGCAAAGCCTTCGTAGGGGCTTCGCGAGAATACTAAAAATAGTAAAAAAAATACATTTTAGGGTTCTGTCAAAAATTTCACTTTTCAAAGGGTAAACCCCACCAAAAAAGTTTGAGAACCTCGGATTTAGAGTGTAACACTTGCAAACGTTGTTCAGGTGATGCTGTGGGAATATGCTCGAAAGAAAAGGAAGATCTTCCGACCGAGCGAGTAGTATTTTCAGACGTTGTAACTTGTCTTCTTTCCGACAAACGTTGTTAGCACGATTCGTATCGTTAGTTCGGGTATGAATTGTGATTGATGTTGGCCGATCCACAGACGTACGCAATAAACATACAAAAAATGTTTTCTAGAAATCAAAATTATTTACAAAGTTTGTAAGCGTCGTAATGCTAAGTACTCACATACGGCTTTGCTCGATAGTTTTACTCCAAATCGAGCAATAACCACCGTGTGGACCGCAAAACTGACAGCTCGAAGGCTCGCTTCGAGCCGGCTCATAATATCATTAAATATGTCAAATATGTCAACTTCCTTCGATTCGGAGTAAAACGGTCCATTCACTATCCTGCATTGCAGTCTGCCGTGCAGTCCGCCGGCTTATGCAGGCTAGTGAATGGTGTTGCAGGCCTGCACGGCGGACTGCAGCAGGACTGCAATGCAGGATAGTGAATGGGCCGTTTTAAACTATCGAGCAAAACCGTATGTACTTAGCTTATACTAAGTACTCACATACGTAAGTCAAAACGACAGTAACAGTCAACATGCACTGTTAACTTTGAATAACAGTATACACCTTAATCAACGGTAAATGTTTAATGTACAACCTACTAGTTAGTTAATAGTCGAGGTATAAGTTTTATTATTAATTTGTATAACTAACGAAAACATCTGCAACTCCTCGTGAGTGTCCATAGGCGGCGGTAGTTGCTTTCCATCAGGTGGTCCGTTTGCTCGTTTTCCCCCTAATAAAAAAAAAGACAGAAAAATAATTGTCACATTAAAAAAAGTCTTGTGAGCGAAATCCACACATGGAATTTACTTTGACAGTAATTTTGGCTACTACCGCCGAAAGGAATACAAGTCATTAAACCCTGATTAATTAACTCTCATTAAGTAATCAAACATTAAATTCTATTAAAATAATAAATGTATCAAAACAAATTATGCAAATATAATTTGGCAATAATGCGTGCACAGAAATAAATACATTAAAAATAGCTACTGACGGCTTGATTGCTATATTTAATGTTAATTATAAAAACAACTATTGCAAAATTATAACACGTGAATTAAGAGATTTAGGCCTAATACATTTATTATGAAAGTTAAACAGATTAAGAAGGCCTTTAAGACGTAACCTTGCTTAATTCATTTATAAACTAAAAAGTATTATGTAAAACCGATTTAATTACATTTCTGGTTTACCGATACCTGCACATCCACACTAATAAATCCGAAAGTGCGTCAGTCTGTTTGTTACCACTTTATGCCCAAACGCTGAAACGATTTTGCTCTTTGCTATGGAGATACTTTGAGTCCCGGGAATGGACATTGGATACTTTTAATCCCGTAAAAATGGAAATTCCGCATAATTAGGTACGTCCGCAATGTCTAACGCATACAAAATACGGACAGAACGCGACGGATCACGGAATAGTGTGTCGTCGGCAATCCATACTAATATTATAAATGCGAACGTGTGTCTGTCTGTCTGTCTGTCTGTCTATTACCTCTTCACGCTCGAACCGCTGAACCGATTTTGCTGAAATTTGGTACAGAGATACTTTGAGTCCCGGGAAAGGACATAAGATACTTTTTATCCCGGAAAAATGTACGGTTCCCGCGCGATAAACGAGTTTTGGCGCAACGGAGTTGAGGGCGTCATCTAGTTTAAAATACATTGCGGGCGTAATCACGCGGAATTTAAGCCGCGTAACTTCGGCCTAGTGTGTTTAGACACTTAGATGAATTGTTTCTCATGGTTATAGTTTATAGTAACGTAAGCGGACGGTAACTGACGACTGGCAAGGTTTACTTTCACTGTGGAAAAAAACTGACGGTTCAATGATAGTTAACAAAATATGAAAGTAGAACAAAATATTATAACAGCCGTAGTTCGTGAAATCGCTTTATTGACATGAATTTCCCGTGACATCACTCAGCGCGGCGATGCTATTGGATGTTAAAAACACATTCCTCACGACACATCTCTGGTGGAAACGCAGCCTTACTGCGCTCTTTTAGAATGAGGGACAATTGCCATCCGGCTATGGCCACCAAAGGTTGAAACTTCGGCCAAACCCTCAGCCAAAATTTTAGCCAAAACTTCGGCCAAAGTGGTTAAAAACATCAAATTTTTCACTTCTAATCTGGAACTTGAAGAAGAAGAGTTTGAACCATCAGACTTACTGCCGCACAAAATAGAATAAAATGGATTGACTCGACTAAATTACTTACTAATCTACTTGACTAAATTACTAAAAAAAATAGTGTTCAGACACGTTTAGCTACTAAAATACTTGCTACTTGACTAAAATACTGGCCTAGTGCGAACTATCCTTTTGAGACTTTTAATGACAATCAAACTTCAATTTAATGAAGAGTTTGACAGATGTATGAGGCTTATGTCAAAATCTTTATTTAATCACAGTAAAGTTATTAATATTCGTCTCCGAGTACGGCAGTCAATCGAATAGCATTGCATAGTTTAGTTTAAAATTTTGACAGCAAAGGAGACCATTTTGATTCCTGCAAGCCTTCAGGAAGAGAGCGTATCCCTCTTAAAACGCCTTCAACGCACCTGCAGCTCTTCTGATGTTGCGATTGTCCATGGGCGACGGTAGTTGCTTTCCATCTGGTGATGTTTACTCATTTGCCCCCTAATAATATTATATATAAAAAAAATACTAAGGTATTAAGGAAGGAAGCCTCGCTGCCGAAATTACTTAACTGTCGAAATTATTGTATCCAATTTGACTAAGTACCCATTCTCTCATGGCTTTAATGATGACGTGTACGGTAAGGCTTGGTTCACACGGCACAGTCCTGCAAGTTTTTTACACGTTTTTCTGAAGTATGTACGTCTTAACGAATAAATAGTGGCGTATACAATGCATATAGAACCATTCACACGTCGATTGTACTGCAACAAATCGTGTACCAACAAATCCACTACTTGAAACCATCGCTCCCCAAACGAATACAAGAAAACGTGAAGGACAATGCCGTGTGAACCTGGCCTAACGACCATTTTAGGTATGTGGTCAACATCTCAATCTAAAACGAATTAACTGTTGCAACGGTTTCGTAATCGAAGGATTTAGCAACGTGTGGTTAAAATTATTATTTATGATACCAACGAACCGAGAAACTTATAATAAGTATTATATAACAGTTTGCACCTTTCACGTAGGAATAGAGATATTGCTACAATACAGCCTTTCCCAAAGTGGGCGATAACGCCCCCTTGTGAGCGCAGAAGGTCTAAAGAAGGGCGGTGTGGGACCCAGAAGGGCGGACCCAGAAAAAAAAATAGGGACGTTGTGTAGAGGCTTGGGGGTGAGTAGTAATTTCATCTGGATGCATTATAAAATGCAAAATTAGGGGACGCTCAAACATTATTATTTGTTCTCAAAGTGGGCAGTAGACAAAATGAGTTTGGGAGCCCCTGCTATAATACCAAATAACGCCCGTAACACCGTTGCCGCAACCATACATTTTTTTGGGATAAAAAGTATCCTATGTCCTTTCCGTACTCAATCCAAATTTCGGTCGTAAGTTGTTCAAATAAAATAATTAGCCTTGACATATTTAAATACAATCTATGTACAACCAAAAAACTCATTGCACAATGTAAAAGTAAAACCTAGCTTCAGGGTCGTTAAAGTTACGTGATGCTGAAATCAGAGAATATAATCAATGATCATATTCTCTGATTATGAATCTTCTCTGATCTATGAGACGCTGTGAAACTGGAAATAAGTCTTGCAGTTAGAAATTTAGTTTCAATAATGATTTAAACATAATATAACTAGACGACGCAACGCCCGCAAGTCTATTTCGCCATAATTCGGTTATCGCGTGGAAACAAAGACTTCTATATAAACTGAGTTTAAATAGAAGTCTTTGCGTGGAAATCGTACAGTTAGTCAATGAAAACTATTCTAAAGTGCTTTAAAAATGAACGTGGATGGGGCGCTGCTGATGCTGGTAGACGAGATCTGTCAAAAACGGCGTTTTTGAATGATGGCAGCGTTAGTTCCTTTTTTCGCCACGTTCAAGCCTTGTCGAGCTCTATGCCCTTTACCGGGGCTCAAATTATCTCCATACAAAATTTCTTCTAAATCGGTGCAGCTGTAGAGGTAACAGACAGGCGGACAGATAGACGGACAGACAGATATTATATACCTTGGAATTTATAATACTAGCAAGGAATATTAGATTTTCAAGAGTTTTCCACCAGTAAGCCTATCTCTACTCTCTACCAAATCTATACTTTTAATATTATAAAGCGGAAGAGTTTCTTTGTTTGAACGTGCTAATCTCAGGAACTACTGATCCGATTTGAAAAATTATTTCTGTGTTAGATAGCCCATTTATCGAGGAAGGCTATAGGCTATATTTTATCACGCTAAAACTAATAGGAGCGAAGAAATAGAGAAAAATGTGGAAAAAGCGGGGGAAATTATTTGAAATTGCTTATTATCTTAAGAACTACTGGAGTAATTTTTATGTGATTTGGCACGCATGAAGAATAGACCACGTAAAAGGACATAGGATATTTTTTGAGGAAAAATGTACGGTTTCAATGAAATTCCTAAATTAAAAAAACTTATAATTTTTCTGTACGTTCAATTCTAAGAAAGTACTTTAGTATCTTTCTTTATATTTACAAAATTACAACATGTCCAAATTACTTCTTGCGCTCAATTCGGGTAAGCAATTTGCTTGCTAACGAGTCATTCGAGAGTTAAAGAAATATAAATGTTAAACCAATAAAGAGTACGAAATGTGTTTATTATGGCAATGTAAGTGGCCATCTTGTAACTGTAAAAACACTTGAGGGCTTTTGAGAAACCAGTCACATAAAAAGGAAAGTCAATGAGTTTTTGAGCTGTCTCGTTATTACTACCTGAGGTGGATTTAAAAAGTAATGTTATGAATATTGAATTATGATTGATTTGAGTTTTAAAATGTCATTAAAATTAACTTTCAAATACATTTTTCACCTATTGTCACACTCTTAGAGACGATTCATATTAACTAAGAGTAACTAAGTAATTAACTGTAATTAAATGAGATTAATTAATAAGCCCCATACGTATAGTACTTAACTATTTAGTATTTAGTTAACTGTGCGGTGTGCCCATACATAGTACGGCTGTTAGAAAATATTATATCAAAGTTTTACTATTGTAGTTATTATAATAATTATGTATTAATATTACATTATTATATTTTGACGACCTCCGTGGCGCAGTGGTGAGCGCGTTGGTAGCTCAAGCCGGAGGTCGCGGGTTCGAGTCCCGCCGACGGAACAAAAAAGTTTATGAAGTTCCTGGGTCATGGATGTGTATTATATATGTGTATCATATAATAAAAATCTTAAATATATGTATAGTATAAAAGTATTAAATATATTTCCGTTGTCTGGTACCTGTAACACAAGTCCTTCAGGTACTTACCACGGGGCCAGACTGACGTGGTGTGAAGCGTCCATAGATATTATATTATTATTAAAAAAAAGGACGGGTTGCACTCCGGGAGTGCCGGCAGAAGTGAAAACTTGATTATTAATATTGTGCATTTTTTAACCCATTGTTTATGAAAATCGATTATTAAAAAATCGATTTTTTAAATTAATCGAAACCCTTACAATCGATTAAATTTTTAACCCATTTTTTATGAAAGTCGATTAAAAAAAAAAAGAATCGATTGTTCGATTAATCAATTTCGATGTCACAACACTATTCTCCAACCGTCTTACGGTTTTTCCAAGGTTTTTCGATCAGCACGAGAATCTGACGTGAGTTTTACAGTTTTTACCCATCCCACAATTAAAGTGCTCAACGCCGCTAAAGAAGTTTTCACTTCAAAAATATATGTATAAAATATTATGTTTGCCAAAAAACATAAATAAATAAAAGCCAGAATTATTGTAACTCTGTTAGCCTGAGAAAATTAAGAAATTCAAACCGAATAATTCGTGTAGTTTTGAAATTTGGTACAGTTGTTCCTAAAGGTGTCCAGATGAATATGCTAAAAGGCCCCGAGGGTGGGACCAGAGCCGGCGGTGGGGGAAAGGTCTCTTTTTTTAAGGTTTTTGCTTGTGACTCGAAAAGTATTTATAATATCTCTTTAGTGAGTTCTACATTAATTATCTACATTAAATTTCCTATACATTACGTCCAAATATTTTTACTGTACGATCATTACTTTAGAAAATACAGAGTATTAAATGGGTACGCTCGCACTGTTTTTTCATACAAACGTATTCCCCAATTTACTCCCTGGACAATGCGTTAAGACAAATGATTTTTATACAATATTATGATCTTTTAAAGCCATGTTCGATTTTTTCTAAATTTACTAATAAATAAAAAATATAACCCTTAGAAATTGCAAAAAAATTAATGCCCCGTACCCCGCCAATCGACCGACCATAAAATAAATTTGAAAGATGTTAACGATAAAATAAAAAAGTAGTGGTATAGACTCATTCTTTCTGTAGATATTTGAAAAGAATAAATTGAGATAGGATCAACTTTGAAGGAGGAATCACGGGAATACGTTACCTCGATTTACTGTATCTAGAGACAGATACAGTAAATCGGCGTAACGTAGTCCCCTGATTCCTCCTTCAAAATAGAGTCTATCTAATTTTATTAATTTTTAATATTTTCAGGAAGAGTGAGTCTATACCTCTACGTTTTTATTTTATCTTAAAGATCTTTCAAATTTGTTTCATAGTCGGTCGATTGGCGGGGTACGGGGCACTCATTTTTTGTGATTTTTAAGGGTAATATTTTTTATTTATTAGTAAATTTAGATAAAATCGAACGTAGCTTTAACAGATCATGATATTGTATAAAAATCATTTGTCTAAACGCATTGTCCAGGGAGTAAATTGGGGAATACGTTTGTATGGAAAAACAGTGCGAGCGTACCCTTTTAATACTCTGTATTCCCTCCCTAAAGTAATGATCGTACAGTAAAAATGTTTGGACGTAATTTATAGGAAATTTAATGTTAATAATTAATGTAGAACTCACTAAAGAGATATTATTATAAATAATTTTCGAGTCACAAGCAAAAACCTTGAAAAAGAGACCTTTCCCCCCTCTCCCACCGCCGGCTCTTGTCCCACCCTCGGGGGCTTTTAGTATATTCATCTGGACACCTTTAGGAACAACTGTACCAACTTTCAAAACTACACGAATTATTCGGTCTGATCGTCGATTTTAAAATTAATTTTCTTAGACTATGTGCTAATATTGAAAAAATGTGAAAATGGAAGAAAATCAGTTTTCACTTTAATACAGTAAGTACACAGTAAAACTATGAAAGTGTTTATAATTTATATTATAACGTAACAAATCTATATTACAACTACCATTAGAGTTCTTACAAAGGCAATTACAAATACATCATCTGATAATGGCGGTTTGCGTAAACAGACTCTATCGGAAACGGGGCTAATAACACACCGCCATGTTGAACTGTGACGTCACAATAGATCTCTACACCGCTCATGCGTCCCTGGTACATATCGTGGTGGTAAACCGATGGCGTTAAATTAAACAACTGAAGTTAAACAGAGAATAACGTGTAGCTAGTTTATATTTTAAGTTAACATTTAACTGTTAAGTAATGAAGATCGCGCTGTTAGTAATGGGAATATTATGATTAAAGTAAAGAGAAGGCTTATAATTAAAATATATAATGGTAATGGCAAACTTGAGAACACATTATTATTCATAAAGAAATTAAGTAAACATAATATTTTTGTTATGTTAAAAATCGCCTTTAAAGAAAGCAGCATGAGACAGTAGTTTCACAAATAGAGAGAATAGGTAAAAAAGTACACTCACTAAAAGCTTCTAAAAGCTACTTACTATGTTTGTTTTAAACCGTATTCTACACCATACTTTGTAGACTGTAGTGGGTACCTTCACTATGGTAAAAGTACACTCACTAAAAGCTACTACGTTTGTTTTAAACCCATAAGTCAATGTTTAAACCGTATTCTACAGAATACTTTGTAGTAAGTAGGTAGACCTTCACTAGACAAACTTTTCAAATCTCAAATAATGCATAAAATATAAGAGTATAAGAGTGGGAGTTTTGACTTTTGGGAGGGAGAAAAATTGTTTTTAGGTCTATATTATCAATTATGACGCCCGCTACTGCGTTTCGCCAAAAATGTACAGGTTACCTAGAACATTTTATTTGTTACTATCAAGCAAATTTTTCGTGAGTAGCTTCATTTTGATAAGACGAACAATTTACTCTGCGGAAAACCTCGAAAGTGGTAGCTATAGTAAGTAATAAAAAAATGCTCTAGGGAACTTGTACTACTCGTATTAGAACAATGTTCTCCAGATATTATTGTGACATTGACTTGTACTGTTTATTAGCTATGTCCACACTATGCGCTTTCATCTTCAATTTTCGTCATCTTCTTTTATTCAACTTTAGTTTTGGCGCATTCAATAATTGAATGCGTCAACCTCAGTCAACGAACGCAACGCCAACATTGTCATTTTTGTTCAGTTGCAGTGTCTGATAGCTTCTTGTAATATGTGCGACGAGGACATTTTACTGGGTGGAATATGTGCGGCTTATTTGGTCATAACTCATAAGTCATAATTCATAAGAAATTCCAGAAACAAAATAACAAAGGGAAAGTTTTGGATACGGTCAGAGCGCATGCATCGCGGGCATGCCTCACGTACGCTGTTGACTGCGCTATTAGTTATAACGGCATGCGTTATAACTAATAGTGCAGTCAACAGCGTGCATTGATGAACAGAAAAAAGGCACAGTGTGGACATACCTATTAGATTACTTTAGGTACGGAATGTCTTAGCAACCGCCAACCACCATCCAACCACACACAAAAACATAACAATAAATGAAACTCTCTTTACAAGATTCACACATTGAACATAACAATAGGCTATAATATGCATTCACCTATAGACAGATATTACAATACAAAACTGACTTTAAACTTTTCCCTATCACAAAAACAACTAAACAGATTTTGAAGAAATCTGCAGAGTTCCCTAAGTTGAACAATACCTAAAAATATTCTTAAATCGGACTTGTAGTTCCGGAGATATGCGAATACAAAAGAATATAAAAAGTAAAAACATACATTACATGATATATTATACACTTTGCTGATAAAGACTCATATAATTGAAATACTTTGCAGTTCTGGAAATATTACAATATTAATAATAATATACCATAGGGAAATTAAATAATTATTATCCTACATTGTCTTTAATATCGTTGTAGTAATATTATTCAAAGGCTAAAGATTGTGAGGATGTATGCATGAATGTATAAATGTTTGTCACTCTTTCAGAACGCAAAAACTACTGAATGGAATTGGAAAACCTCTTTTTATTTCTAAATCGATTGAAAATTAATTACGGTCGCAATAATAATGTATTACAATAGTTTTTACTTTTTTAATACATCAGTAATCTAAAAAAAAATTATTAAATCTCTCTCCTTTTTTAATATTAATTAACTTAACGAAACGTTTTCCGAAGACAAATTACGTTCAGAAGTAGTCTGAACATAAGATGGACTGATATGGATTTATAAAAACTAAACTGTTGTAAAAAAATCCATGTTTAAAGTTTTAAACTACAGCACAGAATAAGAACCATCACACACGACGAAGTTAATTTATATTTTATATTTTGTATCTTAAGATACCGAGCGATATGGAAATATATATTTCATATCTTAATATTTTATCTTAAGATACGAAATATATATTTCGTATCTTAATATGTTATCTTAAGATGCGAAATATATCTTTATGAATAGGTACAGGGTGTTTTTGTGTCGAGCAGCGGGCTCATCAGTGATCGGACGCACTAGTGGACGCAGTGTTGCCAGTACTGTATGTTAGAAAGTTACATACCTACTCTCATTCGAAAAGTAACATTTTGAGGGAAAAAGTAACATTTCGGATAATTTTTAATAAAATTGACTTATAATTTATTGCTTTATTATTATTATTGCTTAAAAAGCTCATGAATCCAAATGAATGTTTCTCTTGAATTTCTAAAATACTCCTGAAACTTCTTCGTTGACAGATATTGATAAAGGTTAAATTCGCCGCAGGTTTTTCTCTTTTTTATGTGAGGCTCTATCCAAATGTTTCTCCTTTTGGAATGTGCTACTACAATCTGCATTTCACATTCTATATCAGAATCATCGTCTGAAGAGCTGTCTAACAAATCAAGAAGTAAGGCAGTATCAGTTATTAGTTATCAGTTATCACTCCTAGTCAATCACCCTGTATATAGAACTCTAACAAGGAATACGTGTGGCACCAACGCAGACTCGTAAGGAAATGAACAGATTTTTAATATTATCGTATCTTAGCCGTGTGTGATAGCTTAAGATACTATAATATTTTATATTTGGGCATCTTAAGATAAAATATTATATTATCTTCACCGTGTGTGATGCGCTTAACAAACTACAGATAGCTCCTACCGGCCGATAGCAATTTGAAACACAGTTAACTTTGACATGTAACAAACGCGTACTAGGATAACATAAAAGATGGATAGGTTTCTTACCCCCGTGTTAGTTAACCCAAGGACAAGGTGCAACGCAAGTCAAGCTATCCAACGCTAATAACTAACTGGTACACCAGGACCACATAAAGAGAAGGAAATTACATTAAAAGCTCTTGTTAACTAACTATGGATTTATTTGGTCGGTTGAGAAACAGTTTGCTAACATGCCATTTAACTAACGTTGAAAACTAACAATCGATTACCAGGACCTCATAAAGAGAAAAAGATTAACAATGCAAATTCTGCCGCACTCAGAGAAGAATACGTCATTATACATATAATACCTCAATTAGTCAATACTATAATTTATTATACCCGCCGAGCGGGCGCCTCTGCTAATGTTCTAGCTAATCGGATTCCAGGATTTGCAAAAATTTTGCAATGGGGGTTCGCAAATCGTAAAGTTACGGATAATAACCTATAAATGACACCATATTATATGATATACATCGTTGTAATCTACACAAAAATTCTTACCAAATCAAATAAGAATATTCCCATAAGATAAACGCAAAAAAATGTGTTTTTTATAGGTTAGTTATTTTTCCGCGCAACTTTTGGAGATTTTGACAAATTTCACTCAATTAAGGGAAAAGACCTAATGGCAGACACTTTAAGGAAACGTGAAACATTTGAATGTTATAAAATATATATTTATGAAAATAAAGGATTGATAACTTCTTCCATGTCTTCAGTAAGAGAGATCGCACACGACAGACTTTTGTGCGATCAAAAGTCTGCGGCTTCCATACAATCTGATGGCGCGCGCCATCCATGCGGAATGTATGGAAGCCGCAGACTTTGATCGCACAAAAGTCTGTCGTGTGCGATCTCCCTTACTCTTACAAAATAAAACTATTATAATTATTCTCTGACAAATCAATTAAAAAATATATTATTGGTCTTTTTGTAAACTTAGTCACAAGTACTAATAGATGACATCACAAAAAACGAACATCACTAATAGTAGACACCAATATGAACTAATAGTTGACATAGAACATTACATTACATTTTACATTTTTCCTATTATTAGGTCTTTATTTGCCATTTTTCAAAAGATTTCATTTACTTCATCATAGTAACTACATGCATCAGAAATATTATCCACGTTGTCTCCAGATTCTATTCATTCTTCTTCCATGCTGAAACTATCTTTCCTTTTATTTTTATTTTTCATATTTTTTTCCTAGCAAATTTATTTTCAGTCTTTAGTCTCCATGCTTCTTTTGCCTCTTCTTTTTTCTTCTTTCTTTTCTCAGCTCTCCTTTTTCTTCTTTTTACTGCTAAAAAACTAAAGCAATCGATTTTTAGATCAGTACAAGGTCTAATATTAGACACCATGTCCATTTTTAGGTGCAGTAGTTCTAAGTTCTTAGATTGTTAATAGAATTATATTTTCAGAGAATAGTGATGATTTTTGCAGTAGAATACAAGTAAAAAATAACTTTAGTATGTATTGCAAAACTCAAAGATGTCATATATTAGGCTTTTTACATTTTCAAGAACTAATAGTAAACACCCTTTATATTGTTAGGGAAAATGGATAAAAAATCTTAAATAAACATTAATTAGTGTATAAAACATGACCATTAATCCAATGAAATCAATAGAAATTACAAAAAATCAAATAAATGTATTCAACAAAACTTACGTGCAAAATTTCGCCTTCCTTAACCTATTTGCTAAGAAATTGCCGAGCGCGTGTTGACGCGGTCATATTATTTACGAAAACTGATCCCATTTTAAAATTTTGTTCCCGAAGGCGTCTCTAATATATTTTTTCAATTCAACAGATAGCTTGAGAAGCTTATAAAATTTACAATGGTGAGAAATAATTAGAATAATTCCTATTTTTATGGTATTTTTGTCATAAGTGTCATCTATTAGTTCAGTGTCTAGCATTATGTCTTTTACCTTATCTTTAACTATTCACAAAAAATCACTATCACAATAAACTACATATATTTTAGAATTGACAACATAAGTTATTTCTCTCCAAATGACAGTTATTACTTCTCAATCTAAATATTTACATTAGAACAAAAACGCGCTATAGATTATTTCAAAATACGATAAAACTTTTATCAGCACTAAACTCTGAATAATTCTTTTGAAAATAAGTTCCAAAATAACTAATTTACACTTTGAAATGAATAAATACAAGTAAACGTTGAAATAAGTGGAAAATTTCATGTCAAATATGACGCGGAATGAGTGAAAAAACCCTAACCTCAAAAGTTTCATCGGTTTTTCACCAAAAAACATTGCACTTTCTTCAATTATTATTATTATTTCATAAGAAACTACACTAAATTTCAAGTTATTTCATATAAGATTCTCATAAGAATATTCACCGTTTCCTGCGAAAACTCGAAAAAAAATGGCGGTCGCAGACCCGTAATGTTTTGTTTTCCTTTTTTTACTCAACCTTGATCCGTTATACGCATCAAATAGTGCAAAAAACTATTTATTCCTAGTAAACCACAGATTTATAAAAAATAAATAAATTAGGCTGCGTGTAACAGAACGTAGAAAATAAATGTCCAATCCGCGCACAAACAATTTACACCCGTGTGTACACGAGACACGCGTGGCTTGCAAAGTTCTTGTACACCCGTGTGTACATAAAACATTTGACGGGACAGACGCATACTAGGATAACATAAAAGATGGATAGGTATTATAATTCTTACCCCCGTGTTAATTAACCAAGGTTGGGTTGCTTGCACTAACTAAAGCGCGACTCTCGAAGCATACTCGTAGCATACATTTAGTATGCTACGAGTATGATACGAGAGTCGCGCTTCAAGCATATATTCAAGCAAGAGTATAACTTTAACTATAACTTTAACTATAACTGTAACTTTAACTTTGACTTTGACTTTAACTTTAACTACAATGCAAAATGTCAAATCTTTGGTTAAAGTTAAAAATGGACGCCATCAAGACGCCATATTTAACAATAACCATAGAGCTCGACAAGGTTTTAAATGCACTTGGCGAAAAAAGGAACTAACTCTGTCATTAGTCATTATCCCGAAATACCGGGATCCCGCATGCATTATGCGGGACTAATCCCGGTCGAAAATTTTGCGGGATCCCGCGGGGCTGGCGGGATTACAAAGAAATGTGATTCATATGCGTAACTTTGCGCGCGGGGGTGCGTGAACTGGCAATTTAGCTTCAATTCACCTATAATTCACTTCAAATGACAATTGAACTAACTAACTAACTGAGCGAGCATTTCCAGCTGCTAGCTACCTTGTGTCGAATATCAGGAACCGTTTCGGAATCTTTGGGCACAATTTTTACCTATATTTCGAAAAAAAATCGATAAAAGATGGACATAAATAAGCGATATTTTTTTTAGTTTTTGACGTGATAACGTCTTATAATTCGATATGGGGTGCGCGCCCGAAAAACATGACAGTTCATGCGGCGTTCCCTCGCTGACAGCTCTGAGGCGTTCCATTTACACTCTCAAGTCTCTCAACAACCGTAAGGCCCACCTGGGCCGCGCTCTTTGTTTCTATTATATTACGTATTTCGATGACTTAGAGAATACTTTTGTATGAAGAAGTTTGGTTAGTTATGACCTTTGATACATTGACCACACTCTGAATGAAAAATAAATAAGCAATCTGTGAGCTATTAGTATTATTTCGGCTATTCAAAATTGTGCTCTATTTCCTACATGTCAAGGTATGACTTAATATATGAAGAATAAAGTATTCGTTTATTTCTTCTGAACAAGTCACTAATTATAGTTTCGAAAGTTTATAATTATGAAACTAATATCACATCGGACTAAATACTATATTATGATGGCTTGATAGATAGAAAATTTAACATATATTATAATGTAGTTCACACAAACATAAAATATGGATTGTATATAAGGATATTACATTAATTTTACGAAGAGGGTAGGCCGGGCGCCATTTTTTTTTTCACAATGACCTGCCAACTTTTTTGCATAGATTTTTCCCGGAACTGAGAGGTTAAGGCTATGACGTTGTCACGTTCAACTATCGTCAGTAAACCGACTTTACAGACAACCGATTTTTTTTAACTATTATTATTACGAAGCCATTTCCAAAAAAAATATTAGTTTTTCTTTCATTTTTTTATAAAGTCTGAAGTATGGAGGTATTCATAATTAAACCCTTGAAAAAAGTGTCCGACAAAGTTTGTTTTATTTGAGATTCTAAGAATATAACGGGGTCTATCAAGTAAAGTCATTATAACGATTTATTTAATACGTTAAAAGTTTAAATCCACCCAGCGGGATCCCGCAAATACCGGGATCCAGCGGGATTGTGATGGTTCAATCCCGCAAATACCGGGATTGTAATTTTCTTGCGGGATTGCATTCCCTAGCTGTCATCAATCATCATACAAAAACGCCATTTTTGACAGTTCTCCTTTACCAGCAGCGCCCCCGCCCACGTTCATTTATAACCTTGTTGGACCAGCTGTCATCTGTCAATCTCTCCGGTCAAAGTTAAGGTTAAGGTTAAAGTTAAAGTTAAATTTAGCCTTAACTATAACCATAACTTTAACCTTAACCTTTAACTTTAACCACGCCTCTGGTGCAACCCAACCTAAGGTTGTTGGTGAAACGCAAGTAAAGCTATCCAACGCTAATATAGCTGGTGCTTACCAGGACCACACACATAAAGAGAAGGAAATTACATTAAAAGCTCTTGTTAACTAACTATGGATTTATTTGGTCGGTTGAGAAACAGTTTGCTAACATGCCATTTAACTAACGTTGAAAACTAACAATCGATTACCAGGACCTCATAAAGAGAAAAAGATTATCAATGCAAATTCTGCCACTTATACTAGTTTTTATTATTCGTAGTACAATTGCAATACTATAATTTATTATAATATTATTAATACATACTTAGCAGTAATTATATTAAGGTTTAGACGTCCTGCCATACTTTAACTGTCAAACTCTTCATTAAATTTATGTTTAATCGTCATTAAATCTCTCTGAATGCGGCTATAATAAATTGTTTTAACGAATCGCTTAAATCTAATAGGCGAAATATAGGTCCATACTCTATGGATATGGTATGGATGAATTTGGGCGTATGGTATTTAAGTCGCATAGAAAGTTTGGGTGAAATTTCTTATGGGCGTGCACTGGCACACTTAACAGCTTCCCAAACTGAGCGGCACTTTTCACTTATCTATAATTGCCAGCTTTCCCCTACTTTAACTGTTAACCTCTCATTCTTGTTTAAAAATTGTTAAAAAAACTGCGCTCATTATAATTAAGTACAGAAATTAATTTTTGTCGTGTCTGGTAACTGGTTATCTTGAAGCCAGTTATTATGTTAAACGTTAAGTATAATATTATATTGTTTGTTTTGTAACATTTAACGGTTTTTTTTTTATGTATGCTTTAACTTAAAAGTTATTTTCCATAATTAATAAGTATTTCCTATTTGGTTGCTTAATACTACCACGGAGCTAAAACAAATAGTTTTTTGCTCTTTGTTTTAGCTCCGTGCACTCTAATTGAATGCTAGGTCGTTAGGTGGTGATTCGTAGGTTAGTGTTATGTTTTATTTCCTTCCGTCCTAAACTTCAAAAGAAGAAATTAAATTAAACTTTAAAGTTAAAACTCCAAAATATTCTAAAGAACTAAGTATACAGCTTTAAGCCCTTCACTGCGTAGAATGTAGAGTCTTGACCTAGAGACGGTCAGTCACCCACACCGCTCGACCTTGGCATATGACGATATCTAGTCACAAGCAGTATAGGCACGGTTGTACTTTAAATAATTAATAAGATACTTTTACTATGTCAAAGCAGTTTGGCAATGTTTATCTTATTAGCTTCATAAATCATAATAGACAAGAGGTTTCCAAACTTTTTTGTTTCATAGACTACTTTTAATGTTGGATACAGAGGATCCTGCAAAAGCATTACGCCCATTATTTATGTAATAATTTATTGTGGACAAGACACATTCACAATATTACAATAATTTACACAGTAGTACTACAAATCTTTCGACGGAAACTTGAATTTTTATTCATTCATAATTCATTTATTGCCAGAATCTTTCATAGTTAATGGAATCAGGCGTTACTTTGCGGAAATCCATAGCTTAAAATTTAGTTTGTTATTATTTTAGCAATATTCCGCGAAATAAACTTCCACCTTTAAGTAAATGAGTGAGTGTACGCATAGGCATGCGTACAGCACCTCCCTCCTCCCACACTGCCTATGCGTACACTCGCATGCAAGAACTTGCAAACACCACCACCACACAAGCAATAATGTTGGCAAATCCGTGCAAGGCCCCTCACCACCATGCAGGTTGAAAACCTCGACGCGCGTTTCGCTCCAACACCGGAGCATCCTCAGGATGTGGACTCTACGAACAACGTCCGTCAACGTCTTGACGGTGTTGGAGCGAAACGCGCGTCGAGGTTTTCAACCTGCATGGTGGTGAGGGGCCTTGCACGGATTTGCCAACATTATTGCTTGTGTGGTGGTGGTGTTTGCAAGTTCTTGCATGCGAGTGTACGCATAGGCAGTGTGGGAGGAGGGAGGTGCTGTACGCATGCCTATGCGTACACTCACTCATTTACTTAAAGGTGGAAGTTTATTTCGCGGAATATTGTTAAAAATAATAACAAACTAAATTTTCAGAATCTTTCAGTCTATCATATTAAAATGGTGTGCATTACATAATTAAGTCCTAATATAATTAATATCTATCAATATGAAATTAACAACCAGTGCATTTTTTTTAAATAAATTATTTACTTACGTTAATAAAAATTATAAATGTCACTAAGCTTCTTAAAAGTATTATATTTATTGTCTACTCTATCTGCGTAGGTATGTAGAGGAACTAGGAAGTTAAGCCAACATTTTAATTTTTTACCAAAAAAACAAAAGAATTTTCATGCACCCCCTCTTACGATTGAGGACCCCACTTTTGTCAGGTCTAACGTACCCTCGTCGAGTTTGGAACTCTAGTTTTTTTTTTGTCAACAAGAGGTACCATCGAGAAAATTGATTCCTAGTTGACAGACGGACGTCATTTGTTCGGCTCATGTCAATTCAATTGTGATCTGTCGGCTGGGTTTGACGTAACGCGACCAAACAACGTAGGTCCCTTAGCTCCCTAGGAATCAACTTCTCTGATATTACAACTTTACTCCTTGTCTCCAGGATGCCGTTCATCGACATAGCCTTTCAGGCCGAAATCAGCCGGTTCGAAGACCCTGAGTTCTACGAGTGCGCGCGGAGGAACTGCAATGAGGATCCGGAGACCAGACATAAGGCGATTGAGGAGCTGCGCCACATGATCTACGGTAATTTAAGGCCGTCCCCCGAGCAAACGACCTTGACCATACATTTGCCGCGTTGTCGAGATCGCATCAAAACCCTATTTTTTTTTACTTATCTTAGTTCAAAATTGACCTAAAAAATTTTTTAACGTGGAATATGTAGTTTATGATATTGTCGATCTATTGGCGTGTGTTTCAAATAAAAGTAATTTGTAAATACATACTAAGGAGATGCTGAATGTATGCTTGAATTTTAATAAATTGGTTTTACTTTGGAAGCTGATATCATGAGTATAATAAACAAAAATAGAAAATTTAAAACTTGGAAAGGAATGTTGATATACTGAAAATTATTGCTGTAATTCTATTATAACTTTGTACCTTTCAAATTATGAGATTATAAGGCTCTAAAATACGGTAAATTACGGACTCACAGACACTTGAAACCATGCAACCGACTTGATACTTGATTTTAAAGTTTGTAACGCCTCCGTGGTTCAGTGATTTCCATGTTTGGAGGACAATGCAGGCTGATTGTCTGACAAGTAAGTTGATCCATGCGTCGGAGGGGCATGTAAAAAGTCGGTCCTGCGCCTGATCTCTCGCCAGTCGTGTCGGTCTTCCGTCCCACTGGGTTATGAGAGTAAAGGAATAGAGAGTGCTTTTGTGTCTCAGAAATTCAGAATAGAGAACAAACTGTTTGTTCTGTATTCTGAGTTTTGTGTATGGCGCACACACTTAAGCACTATAAAAATTACTCCTGCGTAACTGGCTTGGTTTCAATGAACCGAACCGAAACCGGTGCTGGAGTTATAATATGTATATTAAAATTTGTAAACAATTATTTTTTATGTACTTTTTTACGAAGCAAAAGACGCGTTGTTTCATGTCAAACAACGCAACTTTTGCTTTTGGTTGTCTAACCATAAAAACTAAACACTTGTACACCTTGTAGGTCTTAAGATAATAGACCTGGGGCCAGTGACAGATTTTCATGACCAAGTCCCTCCCAACCGAATCTTCGTAAAATGAATAAGGGACTTACTTATACTATGAATACTAGCGACCGTCAGCTGCGACTCCTTTGGTGGGGTGGGCAGTGGCAGCCTCCCAAAGATGAAGAATTTTTTTTTTTCAGTCATTTCCTCTCATTTAAAAATTTATCAGAGTATTGTTAAAATACTCTGGTAAACAATTAAAAAATCAGCTAGCTGTAAGTCAGTGGAAAAGTCGTCAGCTGATAAGTTTTAGTAGGTATAGATACTGTTGCGTTACACCTTTCAAGCTACCAGCTGACAAAATTTCCAATTAGAATTGAGATACAGCAAGCTGACATTAATTTTCATTCATAGTAGCCTACATAGTAGCATATAAACGATCACCAGGTAAATTTTTAGCTGAGAGGAAATGATTGAAAATATATTCTTTTTTTCATGTTCAAGGAGCCAGCTGACGTATACGGTATACGAGTAATCCACCGTGTTATGGTCAGCTGACTATGTTTTTCTTTCAAAATACTACAGATCTTGCAATCTACGAGCGCGCGGCGCCCTTAGTTGTGTGAGTGACCATATCTATACACGCGCACATGGCTCGCTCGCTACTGACTGCTCCGTCAGGTACGCACACTAACGAAAAGGTCTATTCACATTTTCAACTACAAATAAAGGCTACGCGCGCTCGTAGATTGCAAGACCTATACATTAATAGTACTCTGATAAATTTTCAAATGAGAGGAAATGACTGAATTTTTTTTTCTTCATGGGTGGGGCTGCCACTGCCCAGTGCCCACCCCACCCACGGAGTCGCAGCTGACGGTCGCTAGTATTCATAGTATAAGTCTCTTATGCATTGTACAAAGTTTCGCCCGGGAAGAAATCATTGACCAAAAATTTACCTGGCTAAATAACACGTTCAATGGGCCGAGTCAAGTAGCAAATAGCATTCACAGTCCCGGGCGACTATAGTGGCCCGGACAGAGAATGGGTACTAGGGTAACATAGAAGATATAGGGTACACCGGTACAGTAGATTGAGAAAAGAGTCAGTCCTGTGGCACAATAGACATAACTACCAGTAATTCGACTACTAAGAGACGGACGAGTATTAATATCTGTCATTTCTTTCGGGTTTCGCCAGGATAAGTTAAAGGCTGGCGCGCTGGCTGGTATAATTTATTTTTAAAAATAAGATTTTGAAATTGAATTCTGACAGTTTTCTTTGCATGTGCCAAAATATAAACAACAATTAAATTTGTAGGTAACGACCCTAGCGACGACTTTTGTCATAATACGTCAAACTTAAAATTTTTTACATCAGTTCTAAGTCGGCATACTCTATCATTCTGTCTACTCTGCCTGTGGGCTGTGGCTCATTTCTCGCCGTATATTTTGGTTTACCCATGCTAGTGTAGCTGGAGTGTAGAGAAAAAAAATGTTTTACCTACATTTTTTATATATAATCCATAGATTGGTGTGTTCCTGTGTACTGCATATACACCGGGGCACTATTACTGCATAAAGACGAAAGTTCTAGGAATCTAAATACAAATAAAGTGCAAATAAACATAAAAATTTTGCAAAAGTTCTAAAATAAGTACCATGGTGTAGGATGTGTCACGTAGTCAAGACTAGTCCTATGAGTATTTACTATTTAAACAAAAGAATTCAGTTCATCTATACACATAAAATTACATGTCCTGACTGACTGACTGACTGACTGACTGATTCATCATCGCTGAGCAAAAACTGTTAAAGTTACAGCCACAAAATTTGGTGAGTAGGGTTGTTTTATTAAGTAGACACCCACTAAGGAAGGAATTTTGAAAATTTTAGCCCGAAGGGGGTGAAATAGGGGTTGAAAGTTTGAATGAAAGTCCGTCATTTCTTGAGTTAGAGACATGAAACTTTATTTTTGGGTTACTGATTAAAAATGAATGGATACGCATTTAAGAGTTCTTGGAAATTCTACCCCCAAGGGGGTGAAATTGGGGTTGAAATTTTGAATTAAAATCCGTTATTTTTTGAGTTAGAAACATGAAATTTTATGTTTGGGCTACTGATTAAAAATGATTGGATACGTGCTTAAGCGTTTTTGGAAATTCTACCCCCAAGGCGGTGAAATAGGGGTTGAAAGTTTAAATGAAAGTCCGTCATTTCATAAGTTAGAAACATGAAAGTTTATTTTTGGACTGCTGATTAAAAATGAATGGATATGTATTTAAGCGTTTTTGGAAATTCTACCCCCAAGGGGGTGAAGTTGGGGTTGAAAGTTTGAATGAAAGTCCGTCATTTCTCGAGTTAGAAACAAGAAACTTTATTTTTGTGCTACTGATTAAAAATGAATGGATACGTATTTAAGCGTTTCTGGTAATTCTACCCCCAAGGGGGTGAAATTGGGGTAGACAATTTCAATAAACTTTCATGTTTCTAACTCAAGAAATGACTTCTTGAGTTAGAAACATGAAAGTTTATTGACGTTTACTTAAATAGGGTCCCGTTTTTACGCTTTGTATAAGGAACCACAAAAAGGGGAAAACTATCCATCTTTCTTATTATACTATGTTAACGCGGACGAAGTCGCGGGCAACAGCTAGTACATAATACAAACTCAAACAGTGTTTTTGCACAATTTAGAAAAACCCAATCAATTTACAGAAATTATTGAACAAACATAATTTTAAAAGAATTTTTCTTTAACTTTATTGTCAGAATCAATAATTAGTAAGTATTAAACTAATTTCGCGAGCCGCACGTGAACGGGTTAAAAGGGCCTATATCTACCAGGGTAGCATAAGAATTGAGGAGTAACTGAATAGTTTCTGAGGGGGACGACTGATTGCTACCTGCGACTAGGGTTGCCAACCGTACTATAATATATAGTATTGTACTATATTTCGAGCCTGCGTACTATATACTGTTGAACTATTATATAGTATGCAAAAATACTATATTTTTAACACTAAAATTATCTCATTCCTGCTCTCTATTCCCGCCACTTCGGCATTCACAGAAAGGGTATTTTCGGTTATGAATTTGAAATGGCGGGAAGAGAGAAACAGAAGTATAGGTCTACCAGAATCTGATGGCAAATTTTGACAGCAGATTTTCAAAAAATATCCTTGATCATTGGATAAATTTATATGGGCATTTCTCTGTAAGCTCGTCAGGTCCCATACAAATTTTGTCTTGGGAATTATTTTTGACATTTGCCAAAAAAATATGTACTATTTTAAAGAAAATTAACTTTTTTTTAAGTTAGATAAGGAGGTCCACTAAATTTATGCATATATTCCGAGATATTAGCGATTCTCTTAGAAATCTTGACAGGGGACTGTTAAGTGTGACAGATTTTTGTATGGTAGCCCCCAATAAATATTTATTTTATTTTTATTATTAATTATTAGAGTACAAATATAATTAAGGATTTTGTGAACATTTCAAGTGCCTACCTGTGGCGATTATTCATATCGAGCAAAAAAAAATCGCGTTTGTTGTATGGGAGCCCTCCTTAAATATTTGTTTTATTTCGTTTTTAGTATTTGATGTTATAATGGAAAAAGAAATACATAATTTGTGAAAATTTCAGCTGCCTTGCTATCGTAGTTCTTGAAATATATCTCAGAGATAAATAAATGGGCTGATGGATAGACAGGCAGGCAGACAGACGAGACAGCGAAGTCTTAGCAATAGGGTATTGTTTATATCTTTTGGACACGGAACCTTAAAAACGGTTTTTTTCACTTAAAAATCGAGATATCCAATCAAATCGTACAATTTAAGACAGGGGACTGTTGCCAGGGTACTGTTTATTTCGGTTAGATTTCAAGATATATCCTAAACGGATGTAAAATAGTTTTTAAAGAATCTACTAATCAGTTAAGACATGAATAATACAAACAATAAACTAAATATTCAATTCGTAAAATAATTAACACACCTTTTATTAGTTACCAGAGGACTGTTTGTGATAGCGGTCCAAACACGTGTTCATCTTACAAATGACTTTGTGTCACTTAAAAAAAAGGCGTCCTTTCTCCGCATTCGACAAGGTTGCCATTTTCACACTAATTACGTTTTGTTTCAATCAAGAAAACATTCGTAAATATTATAGTTTTTCATTTAAATGGATTGAAATTTTTGGCAGGGGACTGTTTAAAAATTCTGGGGACAAAGTTTACAGAAGCCGACTAAATATATAAATTGGCAGTGAGACTTTTACGAAAATATTATATATTAATCATTATTATTTGTAATATTAACCGCCTTATGTATGAAGTTTCATCAACTTCTTCGTAAATATCAGTTTAGGTGGTGATGGTAGTGATGGGGACAGCCAGGGGACTGTATTTTCAGATCTTCTATCGCTTCTAGAAAAAAACTTAAAACAGTTATGGTTCTGAAAACAAAGGGACTGTAAAGTTTCGAAGTTCGAGTTTCATTAGGAGATATTATTTTATTAATTATTCAAATACTTTTTGAAAAAATCGGTAGGGACAGCCATTTACGAGCTTACAGAGAATCGCCCATATATTTGCATGTTTCACACACAGAATCAACCGCTGTAAGGAAAAAAGGATCAAAATGTTTTATTCCAATTACCCCGGTATTGCTAGAGTCAATTTATTTTCTCACTTTTTGCCATCAGATTCTGGTAGACCTATAGTATCTCATTAATAAAAAATTAGCTTTTAATTTACAATGTAATAATTAATAAAGCATATGACACTTTTATTTTAGACAAAACATTGTTAAAAAATGCAAGAAGTGCAAAAAAATAGTTTTTAATAAAAATAAATAATAGTTAAGTATTTCATTGATCATTTTTTAATTTTTCCATAAAATACTATATTTTTTTAGAAGTGTACTATATTTTTTATAGTTTATTTTGAAAAATACTATATTTCGCCGGAGAAATGTTGGCAGCCCTACCTGCGACTCCACCCCATGGCAAAAACGTGTCCCTTTTTTGTGGCATTCACTTTTTATTTCATATTTTGTAAATTATGGGAATCAAATATTTTTAATCCTAATTTATAATTTGCAGTAATATTTTAATATTTTTACTAGTGAGTAGAGACAATTATTACTACATAAATAAAAAGATAATTAACTATCCATTAAACTAAACTTATAATAATAATAATAATAATAATAGCTCCCACACCGGTTTCGGTGACGGTGGCCGGTTTCATTGTAACCAGGCCAGCTACGCAGGCGGCAGGAGTAATTTTATAGTGCCCAAGTGTGTGCGCAGATCACAAGAGCACTCTCTATTCCTTTACTCTCATAACCCAGTGGGACGGCAGACCGACACGACTGGCGAGAGATCAGGCGCAGGACCGACTTTTTACATGCCCATCCGACGCATGGATCATCTTACTTGTCAGACAATCAGGTGATCAGCCTGCATTGTCCTAACCAAACTTGGAAATAACATGTTTCCAACGCGGGAATCGAACCCACGACCTCGGAGTCAAGAGCCGCGCTCTAAACCACTAGACCACGGAGGCGTTAATAAACTAAACTTACTAAACTTAGGAAATATCATAAGTCATAACAATAAATAACTAATAAGTAAAATGCTAGATCCAGTAAATAATAATTGCATCACATTTTTAAAATCAAATATGTTATTTTTTTAATTAAGTACTTGCAAAAATTTTATATGATGAATATTAATATGAATATAACGATTATAATAATTATAATTTTCTTAGATCGAGGGCAATGCAAGCCGCGGCGTATGGACGACGCCTACCTGCTGCGGTTCCTGCGATGTAGAGCCTTCATACCCGCGCTGGCGCACAAACTGGTAAGAAGATGACGATGTTGTATAGTTATATGTAGTAGAGGAAAGTTAGCATAGTATGTACAAATACAGAAATAAATATACTGAACATTTTACAAAAAGCCCGCCATAGCGAGTTTTTTCCAAAGGTAAAAGATTTTGGCAGTCTACATGTACGTTTGTATGTATGTGCCCTCATATTACGTCTTAGCTACCGACTTTAACAAATTGGTCTGATTTAACAAATGATAAATCTAATAATATTAGTAACATTAGGTAATGGATAATAGCTGCATACATTTTTTTTAATTGCACACTTTTTATGTATTTGGGGTGATTTGGGTAACTTTTAAAATTCGCAGACCTACTCCATTAAAATTTGCATCAATTTATACTTTCTTATTAACTATATGACGTTATAAGGAATAATTATTTACTTCTAGTGTAAAATGTAAGTAAACACTTCCATTTTGGCATAGAACGGAGCCCTTTCTGTCCTCTTCCCTGAGCATTGGGGTCCCTTTTGAAATTGGCGATAAAGGCAATCGATGCGCCCCCGAACGGAATACCAGGAGCTCATAAATATGCCTGACATTTAAAATCGAACTCTAAAATCGGTTAGCGGTTTATTGGAGGGAAATGAGAGAGGCTTATTTTTTTTAAGTTTGACAAAGTAGAGTTTTGTGTTAGGTTTTTGGTAGTAACGATCATATAGCCGGTTTGTAAGGTTTTTTGACAGTACATATGTAGTTTTATCTGTTCTCGAATATTTTTGATTTGCTAACGCTAACGTTAGCCAATCAGCAACGCTGATGAAGAGATGAACTCCAGTTAAATACCTCACAAACTATCACTTTTAATTAAATAAACTAACTCGTATAAAGTAAATGATAACAATATATTGCAAATTGCAATATTTGGTCTAGTTTCTACCAGCTTATGTCTATAAACTTAGTTTTCTAATTAAGTAGAGCATACTTTTGCGAAATCTCCTTTTAGAGTCGCCTTGATTTGTTATACATAAAATTTATTTTATTTTGCCAAGAATCAACATAACCTCGACCCAAAATTTGTGTAGCGTGCTATATGAAAATTACGAGCGTTTTAGGGTTCCTTAGTCTGTTATTAAAAGTAATAAATGTCCTAATTATTATATATCCTAACTAGCTGTCCCGGCAAACGTTGTTTTGCCATTTAAAATATTTCTACTTCTATAAAATCTGACCCCCTCTTAGGTTCCCTTAGAGGGGTGGGGTGGGGGGATTTTTAGTCACCAAATGTTGAGTCAGAAGAAGACAAATATATCTATGAAAACCGTATGCAAATCGGATCAGTAGTTTTCGTGTTAAAGCAAAAGTCTTATACAAAATCTGACCCCCTCTTTCGTCCCTTTAGAGGTGTGGGGGGAAATTTTTTTATACACCAGATGTTAAGTTGGAAGAAGGCAAATATATCTGCGAAAACCGCATTCAAATCGGATCAGTAGTTTTCGTGTGATAATGGAACAAACATACAGACAGACAGACAGACAAAAAACTAACTACATTTTTGGCTTCTATAGCGATGTAGTGACACCCCCGGCTTATTATTTTTTGAATATCTTTAATGTACAGAATTTTCATTTCTACCGTTTTATTATAACGTATAGATGGCGGTCGCCGGCGGCTCCGCCCGCGTGGATGTCGGTTACCGCTGCAAAAAGCCTACCCAGGAAAGACACGGTCAGCAAAATGATTCCCAGGTCAATTCACAGAAACATCGACGACGCAGTCATTTTCCGCAGGCTGCACAGATTGTCTTTCTGTGGATGTTAAAGTTGTTAATGATGAGAATATTTAAATGTAATTAATAATAAGTTTTCACCTCTGACGGTAGTCCCGGAGTGAAACCCGTTGTTTTAGGATAGATAACTAAAGCGATTATTGTAGAGCTTTTCTATAAACAACATTAATTGACGTTAAGTTATTTTCAGGTAACAAAATATACTGATGGTCGGGATCCCCGACTCGTGATGGAGCAAAACATTCTTTTTATAAATCTATTCCTACTAATTTGAATGTTTGGCCCTGGGATTTATGTCGGGGGGAATAAAATAAACTGAAAGTAATAAATATATTTTCAGTATAATGTACCATCGAAGAGATTGATTCATGACGGTTAGTAGTCGAGCTATATCAATAGATGACGGTTAGCAGTCGAGCTATATCAATAGTCAATGGCCGTGATCTGTTAACTGGGTTTGACATAACGCGACCAAATGAGGTAGGTCCGCCATCTGCCTACGAATCAACTTCTCTGATAGTACTTTATGCTGTATACAGAACCTTTATTTGCCGCTCCGACTCGCACTTGGCTGGTTATGCAATATCGTTAAGAATAACTCATATTCACGGGAAACAACGCTTAGCGTATTGTGCAATGCTCGCTGTGCTCGTATTGTTTAGTTTTTGTGCGTTGATAAACAGAAATGTGTGAAGGACGAATCATTGGCACAGATTAAGACCGTAATTTCACGGTGGCTAGTCGTCTTAATTTGTGACTGAATTAGCTCCGACTCCTAGCATTTAAGTCATATGTATGTGGTGGTGGCTTACTGGCTTTGGCTAGCAAATACAGTATGTATCGAGATTCGAGAGCATAGGTTTTATCCAAAGCTGTAACTTGTCATCTCAATTTTCAATAAAATCCATTTACAATTTTCGAAAATACATACATCCGTCCATCTTTACGAGCTGTAGGTGCTATTTATAGATGCCAAATGATGGCTTTGTTTTCCTGAGATTCAAATAGTAAAAATTTATCTAAAATCTGGATAACACAATAATTATTACTGATAGACAGAAGTCATCGCTTTATGGTTGTCGAGAGAAGTAGCTGTATTACCATCCTTCCTAACCGAATTCTCTGTCACAGATGGTGCGATACGAAGACTTCCGTCGCAAGAACGCCTACCTGTACGATTGCCCCGCGTTCGGCCTGGACAGCGTGACGGGCGTGTACGGCGGCACGCTGCCCGAGAGCCCCACGCACGGCCGCATCACGCTGATGAGGTTCGGTGAGTGTCACGCGGCCCGACAGCGTGACGGGCGTCTACGGCGGCACGCTGCCCGAGAGCCCCACGCACGGCCGCATCACGCTGATGAGGTTCGGTGAGTGTCACGCGGCCCGACAGCGTGACGGGCGTGTACGGCGGCACGCTGCCCGAGAGCCCCACGCACGGCCGCATCACGCTGATGAGGTTCGGTGAGTGTCACGCGGCCCGACAGCGTGACGGGCGTGTACGGCGGCACGCTGCCCGAGAGCCCCACGCACGGCCGCATCACGCTGATGAGGTTCGGTGAGTGTCACGCGGCCCGACAGCGTGACGGGCGACGGGCGAGATGACGCTGCCCGAGAGTCAAGGCCTTAGCTAACTGCCTAATAGATTGCAACTTCTTTCGTATCTGGTTATTGACTCTACTGAAGGTCCATGGTATCATCGAGGAAATTGAGGAGAAACAGATGGCGGACTTACGTCGTTTGGTCAGGTTATGTCAATTCACTATTCACTGTATTCAGTAGGAATTAATAACGCGACCAAATAACGTAGAATTTCGTAATCTGTCTGTTAATTAACTTCTCTGATAGTACAACCGCTTTCTTTTAGAGTTTAGACGATCTACCTCGTTTACCTCTATATCAATATCATATTAATAATATTATTATGTACCTCTTATTAGCTTCAGGCAGACTTTACAATCAATAAAACACATTCCGAATTCCGAATAAGTGCAGGTTCCGTACGCCACCCCACGTCACATTCCTGCGGAACACAGTACCAGACACACATGAGAGCTAGGAGATGTGCTTATCCCCGGGTGCGAGGGCTGTGAATCACAGCGATCCGTCCTATTCTTGTCTTGCCTGGAACAAAATGGAATAAAAATAAAGCGCCTGAAGAAAATTTATAGCAAAGTTGCTTAACGCCGACTTCTACGTATTTTATTGGTCTAACAAAAATAAGTGATAATACTTTAGGGTGTATACATGTTCCTTGTAGAGAGTTCACTGTGAAGGTAGCAGCGCTGAAAGACCAATTTTTTTTTTCATCATTGTATGGGGAAAATACATACAAAAGTGAAAAAAAAAAATCGTCTTTCAAAGCTGCTACTTTCACAGTGAACTCTCTACAAGGAACACGTACACACATTCATTCTTCTGAAGTCGGTACTGGCTGAATTATATGTCAAGTATCTCAGTTCTGGGCTGGTACCGACTTCAAACGAATGAAAATTTAGTACAGAATTCGTTGAGATTTAGTCGAATTTTGAAAAAGGCACTAATGAGGAATAAGAATTATTTCATACTTTTTAGGCCATTTTAAGAATATTGTTTTTGCCTTGGAAGTCGGGTTCAATTTTTTGTTAAAAAATAATAATTGTTACACACTCGACGTCGACTCGGGTCGACTGTGTTAAATTATTTATGAAGCCGCTATTGAATACTTTTAAAGCTTTTTAGCATTATTGAACGTTTTAAAATTTAAATGAATAATGCTTTTCAGGATTCTCATTTTAACAACATAATAAACCTATTTTTACTTTTTATGAATAAGGCTGTTAAAATATTTAAAACTACACTACTAACTAACAAAATCAAATTTGCTTTTAACAAGCAGAAACAGCAACTAATCAAATTTTCTTTTAAACTTCGAAACAAAGAATAGAACTGATTTTTTGTTAAAAATAAAAACCTAAATAGTTTAACTACATATTTTTTGTTAAAATTCGTAGTTAAAATTAGTAAAAAGTGGAACTCGCGCCGTTCTCTCAATTGTTATCCAAGGTTATTCCGAACTTATTCCATCTTTAAAACACGCTTAAACCATGCCCGAGCTTGGTTTAAGACGTGTTGTAAGTACCAGGGCAGCAGAAATACAGTGGAGTTCTGTTCGCAGGTAGATGGGATCCCGACCGAGTGCCGATAGTCGACGTCGTCCGCTGCGCGCTACTTATGGACGAAATAGCGTCCATGCAACCAAAACTTCAAATTCTGGGTGTCACCATCATTGTGGACTTGGAAGGGCTCAGCATGCGCCACGTTAGACATCTAACTCCGACCATCGCCAACCAGATCGTTAGTTTAATGGGAGTAAGTTATATAAGTGTTATACTAAAATAGTCCTTATATCGTTATTATAAGGTCGTGTATGAGGCAAAGAACTCAATAGCTTTGTCCACATTGTGCCTTTTTCTATTCATCAAGGGCATGCCTTATAGCGCTGTCAACGTCAAACGTGAGGCATGTCCGTAACGCGCGTTGAAATCGTAGCGCGCGCTCATAACACTTTTCTTTCAACGCGGGTGGATTTTGACGCGCGTCACGGGCATGCCACACGTTCACTGTTGACAGCGCTATAAGGCATGCCCTTGTTGAACAGAAAAAAGGCACAATGTGGACAAAGCTTATGGATTTTTTGTAACTCGCTCCAGAATCCAGTAGAGTTCGTTTGGTTTGCATTTTGCATGATCGCGTCGTCGTAGTTGCGTCGTTGTTGTTGGAAAAGTTTCTTACAGCAGTCACTGAATACCAGAGCAACATGAAAATGAAGAGTTTGAATTACATATTCTTATACATTTTTATTGCGTGAAAATTTTAAACCGACTTGATAGTTTCAAAGGAGGCTGACAATTGGCATAATTTAATTAATAGTTGTAATAAATGATATGTCCAAAAAGTTTTAATAGCAAAGCAAAAAAATATTTTCTTTGAAAATTTTGCTCTTTAAAATATGATAACCACCCCAAACTTCGCATATTTACAACCTCAATTCAACAAAAAGGGTTTACGAAATAATTTGAATATTCTATAACATACTATTTTTACAGGTCTCCTTCCCCATACCCATCCACAGGCTCCACGTGATCCGTTACAACTGGTTCCTGCACACCTTCTTCTATGTCTTCAAGCAGTTCATCCCTGCTGCAGCTTGGGACCGGCTGTACTTCCATGGCTACGATATGGACTCACTCCACAAGCATATAGAACCCGAGTACCTTCCCCCAGAGTATGGAGGTAGCTGCAAATATGTGATAACTACCGAGGAGTGGATAAGAGGAGTGAATAGGTACAAAGATGACTTTATGGTGCAGGAGTTGAGAGCTTTGGGGTTTACTGTTAATTAAAAAGTGTAGTTAGAATAAGCAACGTTTGAGGAAGGATTAATTAGGCATTGATAAGAACTAATGCAACGGATAATGCTAATAGAATATAATGTACTGTATTATGTAAGCCGTAAGGTTTAAAATTTAAATAAACATAATATTTATTCATGTTATACCACTTTTTATACACACATTTTATTCATACATACGTTTGAGTTTATTGTTAACTAGCTGTTGCCCGCGACTTCGTCCGCGTGGACTTCAGTTTATAGCGCGCGGTATCAACAAAATTGGTGTCAAATTTAAAAGCTTTTTAAAACCCTGGTACCCCTTAAATCAAAATACCCAAAAACAGCTGTGCAGTGTGCACATAATATTTCATTTTTAAAATTAAGTAAACTTTATTTTAAATACCAAATTTAAAGCTTATTTAGCCCCCCATAACACAACTTTAGCATGAGCTTTAACCATTTAAACTATTTATCATTGGTAGGTTTAAGGTTACGTCACTGCACAGATAAAGTACTGAGTAGTGAGTTATTTAATAACGTGTATAATAATCGAAAGAATCGAAAAACCTAACATAATATGGTGCCACCTCTTATAGAAAGACTTATGAGCAAGCGATAGCGACATGTAGGCGACTCTTAGCGCCATCTGTTATGAATTTTTGGAACTAACTTAATTTGAACAAATTTACACATTTTCGCCCCCTTACAACCCCTTTTTCCAGTTAAAAAGTAGCCTGTGTCCTTTCTCAGTCCTGTCCTTTTCAGTAGTTTTGGCGTGAAAGCGAAACAGACAGACAGACAGACAGACAAAGATACTTTCGCATTTATAATATTAATATAGATTGCCTATTGTTAATCGTTTCCATTACATTTAGTTAATTAAGTCAGGGTGCTACTGCTAGCATAGTTATTAATTAATAATTAATAATTAATATTACAAAGTATGATAATGAATAATGATTGTTAAAAGTGAAGTTTAAACAACTGTTTATTTAATAACAACAAGTACAATGTAAACAAAGAAACACGCCCATTGGTTAGTCACGCCTTTTGCTTCCGTCCAATAGTTAATTGTTATAACCTCTTCGACTTATCTGTGCTCCTAGTACAGGTTTTTGATACAAAACGTCTAGCGGTCGTGAGCAAGATTCCTCTAGCGCGCCGGCATGCCCATGGCCCATGCGGCAAGTATTTTTTAATAAAAATGCGGTCTACAACCGCATGCGTTAGATGACTTTATTTTTTTGACATGAGAACGTCTTATAATTCGATGGGGCCTGCGCGCACAAAAAAACATGACGCAATATGCGGCGTTACCTCGCTCTGAGGCGTTCCACTTAAGGCTATGACGTTGTCACGTTCAACTATCGTCAGTACACCGCACAGAGCACCGTACAGTCGGGGAAAATTGTGCTAAGCAGAAATGTACAGTCGGGGAAATGAGTTGTTTAGCAGAAATGTACAGTCGGGGAAAATTGTGCTACGCAGAAATGTACAGTCGGGGATATGAGTTATTTAGCAGAAATGTACAGTCGGGGAAAATTGTGCTAAGCAGAAATGTACAGTCGGGGAAATGAGTTTTGACGTGACAACGTCTTATAATTCGATGGAGCCGGCTGCACGCACGAAAAAACATGACTCATGCTCGCTCTGAGGCGTTCCATTTAAGGCTTGAAGTGCAAGCGAGAGCGCGGAACGAGCGACAAAGTTGTCACGTTCAACTATCGTCAGTAAGCCGACTTTACAGACAACCGTTTTTTTAAATAACAAATAATAATATAATGTATTAGTGCAGTCGCCAGAGGTTTTAACCTCCGAAAGTTGTAATAGTGAATGGATTTTTGTTTTTGAGGTGTCATTTTCTTTTTTACGCTATAACTTGCAAAGTTTACCAAAATTTTTTTTGTGCTTTTAATTTTTTAGTTACTTAATTAAAAATTTATATTTCACCATATAAAACCGGTCCAGAAAAAATTTTTTTTCTTGTTCCTGTTATTTAATGACTCTTATCCGATTGTTTACGTTGAAAATTAACCAAATATACAATTTTTAAAAAAGAAAGTTTGCTTTGCTAAGCTACGAGTAAATACAACTATAAGGTTTTTGCAAAGTTTTTAGAGATTAAAGCTCGTCGTAACCAAGATAAAAGGGTTTGGGTGGATTTAAGGGTTGTAACGAAAAGTGTATTAAACTTACTTGTTGTGCGTATTTAATTTTTAGAGAAATTATAACTTTTAAGTACTTAAAAACGTTTAAATATCTCCAAAAATGTGTAAAATAGACCAAAAATATTTTTCTATATTTGTTGAGAAATTATTTGAGTGAGAGCTAAAACATTAAATGCATCGACAAATGAAAGACTTTTTCTAGTCTTTGAAATAAATTTAAACTTCCTATTTAAAACCAGAAAAAAAATTGGGTGCTACAAATCTCACGTACATACTAAAGACGCATGCTGCGACCTATGTTTGAAAAATGCACACCTGAATACAAAAAATATCAGTTCTTAACCTAATTTGTATTTTTTTTCCTTTAAGTATGTTTTAGCAAATATAATTAATGAAAAAAATAAATAAAAAATCAATTTTATTCTGTACAAACCTAACCAAAAGAAATAAAATACAGATTTTCTTCGAAATATCCGTGAAAAGTTTGTGCTACATTTTCAGAAAATTTAATGAAGTAAGAGCTAAAAAGTTATACACATTAAGAAATAGAAGGCTTTGTTAATCCTAAAAAATAATTTTAAACTTCCTATTTAAACTCAAAGAAAAATAGGAACGCCATTTACCTGGCGAGGCACACCACAAGCACATTTGGAGGTATGCCCATCTACATACAAAAATATTAATTTTAGGTCTAAATTACATATTTTTTCAACTTATTTTCTTTCTTTGGAATATAAGCAACGATACAAATCAAAAAAATAATAATATATTTTATTATTTTGCTATATATTTAAAAGAAAGAAATGTGCAAATTTTCTTCAAAATTTTACAGTTTATGAGTTTACTTGAAGTGGAAGAGAATAATTTAAAAATCAAAAGCACAACTTTTCAATAGGTAAACTTTATGTTTTATGTTATCAACTACACATTCCTTTTTTTCTTTTCAATTTTCATCCACTATTGCAAAAATCGGAGGTTGGCACGATTTTTACGCTCTGGGAATTCCACTATATGTACATATTTTAAATGTAACTTTCGTTAAAATAATAAAGAAATACAATTTTAGAAACATAGACTAGAGCCACTTTAGAATCTAGATTATTGAATTTATTTTTTCGTCTAAAATCTAAATGGTCTAATTAATAATATTATAGTCACTACAGTAATAAGAAAAATATTGTACACACATTCATAATAAGCAAATTATTTTAAGATACGTGTTCATAAGGAAGTGATATTAGTTTGATAATAAACAAGTTTTCATGGTCATTGTTTTTTTTTATGGACGTCACTTCACAAATTGGCAAGCTGTTATTAGGGTAACAGATCTTCAAGGAGTTCTTTTTGCAAACAAATTATTTTGTTACGTTTAATTATTGACATCAATGAAATTATGAAGATCTCTTACTTCCTCATATTGGTCGATAGAATAGATTTTATCTTGCTTTAGTATTATGTCGTTATAAGCAGTGTCATAGTTAAAATGTTTATATTCATAATAATTATTGTAGCTCCTGCTTCCAGATTTCATGTGTTGCGGCATTTTGGCTGTACCATGTACGATAAGTGTGAATTTCCCGAGAACACCAGAATTTATCTCGTTTGTCTGAAAAGAAAATACATATAGTAAAAAAGAAGAAGTATTAAAAAGTATTTAAAAAAAGGGAGTGCCTCCGCTGCCGGCGCCGGTTGCCGAAATGGCTGCCGGCGCCGGTTGCTGAAATGGCTGCCGGCGCCGTTTTCCGAACTCCGAAGTTTGCCGAAGTCACGCGATGTTTGCCGAATAGGCTGCCGGCGCCTATTCGGCAAACATCGCTTGTCAAATGACAGAATAATGATCAAAAACATCAGTCTTGAGCTAAAGGACTATGAAAAGTACAAATAATAAGGTCATAAATAGTCATATTGTAAGGATGCATATTTGGATCCTCGATCGGGGATTCTTGGAAATGCTATTGTATTCTATTGTTGTCGCGATCACCGGTGCTCGTATGGGGCTTGAATCTTGATGGGTTAATGGTGGTGATGATGATGCTGATAAATGTGATCTGCATAGTAGCATAATACAATATCTTTGCTTCTTTAAACAACGTTGAAACTCTCTAACATGTACTTATAAGGAATCTGAAGTTCTGTTCAGTACCTTCGGAAGTATACCACGGGGTTTATAACTGTAGCTGTGATGCAAAATCTTACTTTTTGGTAGCTGAAAGGTAGCTAAGGTAAAGCTAAGCTAAGAAAATGCATCACAAGAAACTAAAATATCCACAGCCGAACAAATAGGTACCTAACCTTCACCTTTTGAAGTCGGTAAAGTCGAATATATTTGAGATTATAATTATTTCTTTTTAAAATTTGTGTATCGGCACTGGAACCTAGCGCTTTACGCATTATCATCGGCTCCCATTTTGAGTGCCAGCGCCGGCAGCCGTTGTTTTATATCTCGGCTGCCGGCAGTATACTTACCGCCCGCCGGTTCCCATTACTGATATTTTTGGGAGCCGGCGCCGGCAGCGGAGGCACTCCCTTAAAAAAATAATAAGTCTGTTCTCCTTAAAGTCTGTGCTAAAACAGAAAACAACAAAAACGACCAAGCTTCGGAGTTCTTAGGACTATTATATTACCTAGAACATATCAACGGACCTAAAATTACTAATAGTGTAAGTACAGTAGGGCCTCATTAATCCGGAGAGGCAAAAACACGACCCTTTGCGGATTATCGAGGCGTCCGGATTATAGTATGCAATATAATGTCAATAAAACACATGTTTAACCTTAGTTTCTTTAATCAATTTTTTTATATCAATGTCGAATATTTACGTGGCGGCGCCATGGTCTCAGCGAACGCGCTAAATTGACACTGTTATTACACGAAAGGCGATAAACAAAAGACTGCAGGCGCATTGGCTCACCGCTCATGAGTTCATGACAACCCGCACCTACACTCGCCGACCTGCCCCGCGATCCAATTGGCCGGCCGGATTACAGGGATCACCGAACAAGTGGGAGTCCGGATTACCGAGGCCCTACTGTACTCACACACGTAGAGTAAAAACCACGGCTCGGGCTTTCGTCCACACATTCAGCATTGCTCGATAGTTTTACTCCAGTTCGAAGGAAATTAGCTACGAATAAAAAAACTAGTGTCAAAAAATTTGTCAAGCCGGCTCGATTCGAGCCTTTAAACTGGCTCGATGCGAGCCTTCGAGCTGTGAGTTTTGCGGTCCACACAGTGGTTTTTGCTCGATGTCGAGTAAAACTATCGAGCAAAACCGTATGTGAGTACTTAGCAATAGAGTATAATTATAACTGGAATATTTACCCTATCCTGCACATAGATGGTCCAAATTCCAGATGGATCTTCTCCCCAAGTGGCTACAGAAGTGAGAGGCCAGTTCACGAAGCCTTTTGTGGACATATCCCTTGGTCTTTGACTTAGTAGTTGGACTTCTGTACCTAAAATAGAGGCCAAAATGTAACAGAATACAGAGAACAATATTTATTTTGGTATTTAAAATGCTTGCAAGTTGCAATCTTAGGAGAAGGGAATCAAGACTTCGGCAGGAAGGGTAATGATTACTATTGAGCTCTAATCAGGTTTTAACAAAAATAATTCACACTGAAGTGTATCATCAATCATGTATCGGATAATCGGGTAAGTACATTAGGAAAAATTTATGTTGCAACTTGCAGTACGGAGGATGTAAGGAAAATTTATGTTGTAACTCGTAAGGTGTAATGACAAAAGGTGTAGGAAAATATTACCTTGAGGTGACCGAAGGTACACTTCCAAAGCCCCTCGCCTCGTGTACTCAATGTTCACCACCAGCTCGAGGTGTTCCATGTACTTCACCGGACAATCCTGGAGGTTAATTCGTATCTTTATTTCATCTTGTGACGTGAACTCTTCGTTTGGTCTGTAAAGAAAAAAAGTTTTTTTTGACGTGATAACGTCTTATAATTCGATATGGGCTGCGCGCCCGAAAAACATGACAGTTCATGCGGCGTTACCTCGCTGACAGCTCTGAGGCGTTCCATTTACACTTTCAAGTCTCTCAACAACCGTAAGGCCCACCTGGGCCGCGCTCTTTGTTTCGATTATATTACGTATTTCGATGACTTAGAGAATACCTTTGTATGAAGAAGTTTGGTTAGTTATGACCTTTGATACATTGACCACACTCTGAATGAAAAATAAATAAACAATCTGTGAGCTATTAGTATTATTTTGGCTATTCAAAATTGTGCTCTATTTCCTACGTGTCAAGGTATGGCTTAAGAGGCCGGGTACACTTGGAATTTCTCATACATACGTAATTCCAAAATCATTTTCTCATACGAAAATATTTAACATGTTTGAGTTGTTTTTCAGTTTAAAATAGTAATTACCTAGGTTCCTGCACAAAAATTTACTTCAAAATATTTAAACACAATTTTTTTTTTTGCTTCAAAATTTTTTTTAGTAAATTTACTACTAAGTATTTAAACACTAAAAATAGAGTAAAACACTAAAAAATATATAAATAAATAGTTAATTTACTACAAAATATTTAAACTCTAAAAAATATTTTTTAGTATTTAAATATTTTGTAGTAAATTTACTATTTATTTATATATTTTTTAGTGTTTTACTCTATTTTTTAGTGTTTAAATATTAAGGCTATGACGTTGTCACGTTCAACTATCGTCAGTAAGCCGACTTTACAGACAACCAATTTTTTTTTTTTACTAATTCTACTGCTCAGAGAAAAATGAGCAACGAAAAAGATGAATGAAGCATGCCAAATGCAAATATTGACGATCAAATTCCTCAGAGTTTATGCGAGCTGAGTCACTCGTCTCGGTGACGTCTCAAGCGAGACTCAATCGCGACCGAATCGGGGGCTATATTTGAGCGGCCGCGCGAAGTTTCCGCTTCTCACTTAGTACTAGGGCTACATAATTATGAAGCAGTAATATTCGTGCCCAAAAGATTCGACCGTCGTCGTAGAATCGCTGTCGTTCGAATTCTGTGCCTTTTCCACATTTACGTGGCGACTGCTTTTATTAAAAATACATAATATTATAAAAACAAATAAATAATAAAATATTATTTGGTCATACAAAATTAGAACTTAAGAAGAAAGTAATTTGGTATAAAAAAATTGAGAAAGTAGCCAGCACTCAATTAAAACAATCAAAGTTGGCATTCGAAGACAACGTTTACCGTACGCCAACTAGTTGGCTAGCGCTTCTCGCAACACTCGATGGACGAGAAGTTTCGTTTTATACTAGGATATCATAATTGTATTGGAAATGGTTTCTTATGAATAACGCGCCACGCGGTTCTTTTTCGCGCGGCCCGAATATTGCTCATCGATCGTGGGCTTGTAAAAAGTGAGAAGAACTCTTTAGCATCTCCTATTCCTGAATATACGTCCATAATTATTAATTAATAGCTAGTCAAGTCAAACTTATAAGTTCTTAAAAGCGGGTTCAATAATAAAATCAAGAGAAAGCTAAATCTCATCAGCCCCAAATAAATAATAAATCTCCCCATGAAGTATGTTAAAACCGAGTTTAGTGCTCCTGGCTTGGATTAGTACTTATAACTCAGTAGTCAGTGAATATATTATAAGTACCGTATGTAAAAGCAACGAACGATCTTTCCAAATCGACGCCCCCAAGCAAAAAGTCCGTAATGTGTTATTATGGACTTTTTCCTGTTATGTGAAATTCGTAATCAGAAGACCGAAATACACCTTGTGAATTTTTTCTGGATTTTTCTTAGTGATATTTATGAAGATATAATGAATTAAATGTTTATTGCACGGAAATAAATTACAAAACTTTACGAGCAAAAGTACTGTAACCCAATCTTACAAATAAATATATATTCATCTTATTTTGGTAACACCTGTTTACCGGATTATTGCCGTAAAATAAATTCATTATGGTTTTGATAAATGCTAATTGCTATGCAATTAAGGTATTGAGTATACCTCAATCTGAAGTGTCAGCGTTCCATTATAAACGGAAATATCCTTGCTACAATTTTACTGTTTACGATGCTATTCGGAAAATAGGATATTGTTATGTGTGGCATTATCAAATAGCCAAAAGAGGTAGCACAGAAATAGGAAGTGCCTTATTATTATTTTTCAAAAGTGAAAAAGAGAGAGGTTTTAATAAATTTTCACTAAAATTCAGAAGGATGGTATGAACAAAAAAAAATCGTTTTATTTTTGCGCTTTATCTATTTACGGTATTTATGCTGCTAAACTTCTTGCGATTTCTATAACTCATAGATTTTTTGAAACAGGCCATAGTCAAAACGAGGGGGATTCTATGCATGCTTGTATAGAAAAAAATCTAAAGAATAAAATATTGTTGTGTTGAAGGAAACACACAGAATATTGTGTTTATTCATATCAAAACAAATTATTGAACTCTCAAATCAGTTTTATAAAAAACACAAAGTAATTAAGGGGGTCTTGGTCAAGAAACGGACTATTTTCAAGATTTAAACGGGGGACAGGAGACAAATATAGTAATTTAAATTATGAAAAAAATATGTATGTTAGTTAAGGATCTGACACATTGGAATTCATATTCCATTACACATTATCATGAACTTCACTCGATAGAAAAAAATCCCAAAGTTACATCTTCTTTTAACGAAATTGCCATAGTACTATGTCCAAATTGTTTGGAATTTTCAGATAATTTTTGTAATGAATTAAAAAAAAGAATATATCTAGTAAGTATCGTTTATTTGATTCGATTTAATTGATGTATAAAATAACGACGATCAAAAAACTATAGAATTGCAGGCGCAAAGTGTGTGACTGAAAGCACTAGCCGAACCAATTTTATAGTTTTTTGATCGTCGTTATTTTATACATCAATTAAATCGAGTGAAATAAACGATACTAACTAGATATATTCTTTGTCCTTAATTCATTACAAAAATTATCTGAAAATTCCAAACAATTTGGACGTAAGTAGTATGGCAATTTCGTTAAAAGAAGATGTAACTTTGGGATTTTTTTCTATCGAGTGAAGTTCATGATATTGTGTAATGGAATATGAATTTCAATGTGTTAGATCCTTAACTAACACATATATTTTTTTCATAATTAAAATTACTATATTGTTATGTCTCCTGTCCCCCGTTTAAATCTTGAAAATCGTCCGTTTCTTGACCTAGACCCCCTTAATTACTTTGTGTTTTTCATAAAACTGATTTGAGAGTTCAATAATTTGTTTTGATATGAATAAACCTTATTAATACACAATATTCTGTGTGTTTCCTTCAAACCTTGTAATATTACAATTAATAAATTTGTCGAATAAATATCGGTATTAGTGCTAACACTGCATTAAATTTCTTATTAAAACTAATGTAATTTAGCAATACAGTTTCTGCATAAATATTATATAACCGCAATAACATCGTAATATTAACATACGCGCCCTGTTTGACATTATAAATTACGTTATAAAAGTCCATAATATAATGTTACGGATGGTAGTTTTTTGTAAAGTTACTGCAAAAACCCTGTAAGTGTTAATAGCGTAATTTTTTACTCATGGCTTATCCTGTATTATTTATTTTCACAGATTACTAGCTTAAGATTAAACATATTTGCATACTGATTAAACAATAACATGCACCAAAAAATTAGGTTTTATTTCATATATCATGATATGTTTTAAATATTTCCCCGCGTTGCCAAAATATACACAAAAAACAGTAAATCATCGCTCCTGTAAAATTTGGATTTTTCGGTTACCAACTTTTTGCTTGGGGGCGTCGAAATGAAACGTTTACGCGAGTCGCGATGATAAAACTCGCACTCGACACTCGTTCGACTGCTCGATCAACTCGGCGTTTAGATTCGTAGGCTGACACCAGGCGAACATAATAATGATGAAACTCGCTACTCATAATCATAGTTGTAGTAGTGTCACGACGTAAGACAATCGTTCGACTCTCGATTGACTCAACGTTTCGCTTCGTATCCTGCTCCCAGGGCACCATAAAGGCATTGGAAATCAGAGTATTCTACAAAAGTAGTCCTTTCAATGAAATATTAAAAGTCTGCATGGTTCATGCATGAACAAAAATTTTATAGGCCAGTCATTAAAGCCAAAACCCGAAAGAAATTAGTAACTTGATAAAATTTTAGGGGGTTGTTAAAGAAGGTAAAATAACTTACCGTGTGATTTTGCAGCGTTCTGGCGTGTACGGAAAGGGTTGAAAAGGGGTGAAAAATGTTTTTTGTTAATAACATTGCGTAAAAAATTAGTAACACGCTGCAAATTTGGAATTAGGTTGTTCTTACCGTTTTGTAACGTGTATTAAATTTGCAGCATTTTGCAACATACGGAACATTGTTTATTATTAAAAAACAATAAAATTTGTTAATAACAGGGGTAAAAAAATTATTAACACGCTGCAAATTTGGAATTAGGTTTTTCTTACCGTTTTCTAACGTGTATTAAATTTGCAGCGTTTTGCAACATACGGAACATTGTTTATTATTAAAAAACAATAAAATTTGTTAATAACAGGGGTAAAAAAAATAGTAACTCGGTGTAAATTTAGAATTAAGTTGTTCTTACCGTTTTGTAAAGTTAATTAATTTTGCAGCGTTTTGCGACGTACGGAACATTGTTTATTACTATATGAACAAATATTTCATTTAGTATTGATGGTAAAAAAGTAAGTGAAGAGTTGCAATGCAAATAAAATGTTGTCAGCATGTATTTGAAACATTTTTCAACCATGCATAATTAATATCTCACAGTAATAATACTACGGAACAATAAATAAAATATGTTAATAATATTTCGTGGATACAATTTTTCCTAATTTACTATTTTCATATTTTCTTGGAGAAAATTCTCAATTACAGTTTTGTTCCAAAGTTTTACCCAATTTATTGTATTAGCTTACTTTGTTAATAGTAAACAATATTCTATATGTTAAAAAGGATGCAGACTTTATAAATCTTTTAAAAAAGTTTCAACAACATGTTGTCCTGGTTGCCACTCTTTATTAACTTTTTTATCAGTATTACTAACTGAAATTTTTGTTCATATAGTAATTAACAATGTTCTGTTCGTTGCAAAAAGCTGCAAAATTAATACACGTTACAAAACGGTAAGGACAACTTAATTATAAATTTGCAGCGTGTTACTATTTTTTTTCCCCTTGTTATTAACGAATGTCATTGTTTTTTAATAATAAACAATGTTCCGTATGTTGCAAAATGCTGCAAATTTAATACACGTTAGAAAACGGTAAGAACAACCTAATTCCAAATTTGCAGCGTGTTACTAATTTTTTTACCCCTGGTATAAACAAATTTTATTGTTTTTTTTATAATAAACAATGTTCCGTATATTGCAAAACGCTGCAAATTTAATACACGTTACAAAACGGTAAGAACAACCTAATTCCAAATTTGCAGCGTGTTACTAATTTTTTACGCAATCTTACTAACAAAAAACCTTTTTCACCCCTTTTCAACCCTTTCCGTACACCCCAGAACGCTGCAAAATCACACGGTAAGTTATTTTACCTTCTTTAACAACCCCCTAAAATTTTATCAAGTTACTAATTTCTTTCGGGTTTTGGCTTTAATGACTGGGCTCTATAACTGTAATAAATGAATGCTGCTTTTTAATATTCTTATAATATTTTAAATAGCCCGGTAGCATGCGACATTCAAATAACAAATTGGTAGTGTTAGGCTTTTAGACCAAAACGAATTGGAATTGAACATTGAAAGAACTCCGACCACGCGCACGATTTCAATTCCGATCGTGCCGCGGCACTCTCGACACTCGATCGACGTGACGACATTTTGGATCGAATACAAATACCAGGGCAGCATACTCACGTAGAAGTTGCCGTACATGTTGTTTTAGCGGGAACCGTTGTCCAATTGAGAGCGGCCTCTACAAGAGCGCCAGCGTTCAATAGGCCAAATCCGAAACGTAGATCGTAATGTAAACCAACTCTGAAACAAAATGAGGATACGTGTTATAAAATTTTTTTAAACATTGTAATTTAATAAGCATTGCGCAATTTTCTATCTTAACAAAATTTACTGTTTGCCTGCAATTAAAACTTGCGTAAAACGTAAAAATCTATATAACATACCCATTGACTGGCCAATCGTTGTCAGAACCCAATGGGGCGTACTCTGAAGTCCAAACAATGAGGTGCTGGACATCCCTCCAAGTCAAGTTCGGGCTGTAAGTAATGAAAAGTAAAAAAAAAAAGAAAGACAATACAACTCTTGGACGCTTCTAAGTTCTAGCCCAAGCATATTTTGTGGGTCTATCATGTTCTAATGATAGAAGTTGAAACGGTTATAAGAACAAACTGAGGAGTATAACTGTAAAATATCCATAAAACAGCCAAATATCCATAAAACAAGGTAATAATGAAAGTATGTAATAATATGTGAAACAAATGTGAAATAGTATTGCAAATATTATATTAGGATATTGTACGCAGATACTGTAAATTCTTATTTAAGGGGCCGGGTACCCTTGGAATTTCTCATACAAACGTAATTCCAAAATCATTTTCTCATACGAAAATATTTAACATGTTTGAGTTATTTTTCAGCTTAAGATAGTAATTACCTAGGTTCCTACACAAAAATTTACTTCAAAATATTTAAACAAAAATTTTTTTTATTTGTTTTAATTTTTTTTTTTTTAGTAAATTTACTACTAAATATTTAAACACTAAAAAATAAAGTAAAACACTAAAAAATATATAAATAAATAGTAAATTCACTACAAAATATATTTTAAATACTAAAAATATTTTTTAGAGTTTAAATATTTTACTCTATTTTTTAGTGTTTAAATATTTAGTAGTAAATTTACTAAAAAAAAATTTGAAACAAAAAAAAAAAATTTTTTGTTTAAATATTTTGAAGTATTTTTTTGTGTAGGAACCTAGGTAATTACTATCTTAAACTGAAAAATAACTCAAACATGTTAAATATTTTCGTATGAGAAAATGATTTTGGAATTACGTTTGTATGAGAAATTCCAAGGGTACCCGGCCTCTTAAGACTTTTCGATGTTATTTCCTTCCAAATGCTTGCAATTAGGTTTATATTGGTTGTTGGTACTGTTGGTACACATCAGTCTGTAGCATGCTATACATCATACTACTTTTATAAATAAGAAAGTGTGTCTGTCTATCTGTCTGACTGTCTGTCTGACTGTCTGTCTGACTGTCTGTCTGACTGTCTGTCTGACTGTCTGTCTGACTGTCTGTCTGACTGTCTGTCTGACTGTCTGTCTGGCAGGAAGTATGGAAATATTTTTGAGTCCCGGGAAAGGATACAAGATACTTTTTATCCTGAAGAAGTGTTCAATTCCACGCGATAAATGAAATTTTGGCGCAACGAAGTGGCGTCATCTAGTGGTTTCCGTCACCCGTCGATCGTGGGAAAACGAAACACAATAGATATTCTATTAGTCTCGTTTACCGGTGAGCTTATGGGGCTTGATGAATTACAACACGATCACATTAACTTGACGCACCGCTGGAATACAATAACATGCGAGCTCCGTGATGACGTCATCAAACCGCGTCTAGTTAATTTGACCGTCTTATAACAATTACTTGGCCTCTAGAGTTAGTGCTATGATGCCGGCAGCCAGCGGCGCCGCAGCTGACGTCCCCGAGTGTCCCAGCGTACACTGGTCGTTGATGTCTGTTGTCGCCTGAAACAGTTGTTACAAGTGTAGTAGAATCACAAGAAAGCTACTACCTCACTGACTCGTCAGAAGCAGTTGTTACAAGTTACAACTTACAATTAAGATGTTTCTAAGACAATGGAGGAACTTATCAAGTTAACCGAACAGTAGTCCGAACAACATGTAGTAGAATGTCAAGAAAGCTAAGTTACCTCACTGACTCGTCAGAAGCAGTTGTTACAAGTTACAACTTACAACATGTAGTAGAATGTCAAGAAAGCTACTACCCCACTGACTCGTCAGAAGCAGTTGTTACAAGTTACAACTTACAATTAAGATGTTTCTAAAACAATGGAGGAACTTATCAAGTTAACCGAACAGTAGTCCGAACAACATGTAGTAGAATGTCAAGAAAGCTAAGTTACCTCACTGACTCGTCAGAAGCAGTTGTTACAAGTTACAACATGTAGTAGAATAGCTTTGTTCACACTGTGCCTTTTTCTGTTCGTCAAGGGCATGCGTTATAGCGCAGTCAACAGCGAACGTGAGGCATGCCCGCGACGCATGCCCAGCTCTGACGATCCAAGACTTTCGCTTTATTAAAAATGACAGTTTACGTTGCGTTCTTTGACGCATTCAATTATTGAATGCGTCAAAACGAAAGTTGAATAAAAGAAGATGACGAAAATTGAAGACGAAAGCGCATAATGTGGACATAGCTAATGACAAGAAAGCTAATACCTCACTGACTCGTCAGAAGGATTTTGTCAGGTCGAGATACCAGGCATAACAACGGTCAACAAAATATTCAATCCAAAACATAACAATAATTAAGCCATGTAATATCTAAAAAGGGTAGAATTCCTAACGAAGGTACCTATAAGCTTACAAATGATAAGCTTTATCTAAAGCTAGTAAAGCAGGTAACATATCATAATTTGCGCAGCTTTATAAAATACTAGCAACCCGCCCCGGCGTCGCACGGGTATAAAATATATAGCCACTGAAAAAATTATTAAAATCGATAGCCTATGATTCTTCACGTGGTCTACTTCTTATATATTGTGTCAAATAACATAATTATTATTTTTAACAAATTAATTAAAAATCAAAAACCCGACTGCAAAAAATGTTAACTAAAAAGAACGAAACAAGACCTAGGTAATGGGGATTGTCCATTTTTTTTTTAATTTTGCTCATTACAAAAACATTTCGAGGAATAAGGTCAGTGATCGTTTTTCTGTATATATACGAAAAAAATACCCATTAGTTACTTATATTTTTGAACAAATATATTTAACCTTAGTTTGACCTTCAATGGCGTTAAATTTTGCAATAAATTCGACCAACATTACGTTTCGAACTTTTGGTAAGCTTCTCGTATCAGCTTTCACATAATGAGAACTTGCATTTGACGAACCAGCCATTATAAATAAGATTGAAAGGAAAAAAAACATACTGCAGAGGTCAATTGGCCGCCGATGATGACGTCAGAGCGAAATTTTAAGAATTTATTGAAAAAAAACTAGCCAATGAATTTCAAAATTATTTAATTTATATTCTTAAAATACCCTATTTTAACGAAAAAAAAATATAAAAAGTACATGTGTTATTTTTTGGACAATGCCCATTCTGCTGGAGGCATCGAATCCATGTTTTAATTGATACGACTCTTGCTTACGAGTTTCATGCCAGGATAAATAGAAGGTTACATAGAAAAATCTAGAAGAAGAAAGTGGATAATAAAATGCAGTCGGAGGCATGTCGCACCAAGTTTAACATTAATTCATAAATCATAAAATATTATGCCTCCGACTGCATTTTATTATCCACTTTCTTCTTCTACATTTTTCTATGTAACCTTCTATTTATCCTGGCATGAAACTCGTAAGCAAGAGTCGTATCAATTAAAACATGGATTCGATGCCTCCAGCAGAATTACCTAGGTCTTGTTTCGTTCTTTTTAGTTAACATTTTTTGCAGTCGGGTTTTTTGATTTTTAATTAATTTATTTTATTTGCGACTTTTTAGTTGTAGTCAATGATATTCTACTTATACAGATCTGTTACGTTCATACTATTTTCCGGCTTAAATCTCTTCCGAACAACATTGACAAATTTGACAGATAAGTTAAACAAAAGATACGAAATGCCATTTACATAAAAGAGACAGACTAAATAAAAGTCGACCCAATTGGGTCGTATTTGAACCTTCACAACGCGCGCGGTAGTAACATATCTTCTAAATGAGTTTTTTTTTATATAATATCATTGGTTGTAGTCATCTAACCATTTCGACAATCAATCTAATAAAAAATTGAAAAACTACCGTGCTGATATAACCATATATCGTAGGCACACTTAGAAAAGTGTACCTACCTACACGTTAAAGTGTACCTATACGTTATAATAGGTACATAGGTTTGGTACTGTTTTAATGTATGTTTCTAGTTTTAAGTACCAAATCATTGTTTTTTTTTAATACTTTGTCATTGAATTTTCATCTTGTTTCAGTAAATTTTTAATTAATGTTGGATTTATCCATGCAGGCGGATTTTGGTTTTTTCTCATTTTATTACTAGCGGTCGGCAGCGGCTCCGCCCGCGTGGATGTCGGTGAGCTCTGCAAAAAGCATACCCAGGAAAGACTCGGTCAGCAAAATGATTCCCAGGTCAATTCACAGACTCCGACACTAACATCGACGACGCAGTCATAATACGCAGGCTGCACCCTGCAATTATTGTCTTCCTCCCGCACGTGCCCGTCCGTCTTGGTGACGCCAAATATCGTAATATTTTAATTTCGCCATAATTTCAAAACCAAATGTCCAATTTTATTCATTCAAAGACCAAATATTATCTACATAAACTGTACTTAGTAATGGAATTATTTATTTTGATAAGGATTAAAAGAATGAGTAAAAAAAACGCGTTTAAATGTAGTCCAAAAAATTTCAAGATTTTTAAATAAAAAAATGGTTATTGTGCCTCACTCGACATATATAGGTATAGTATGTCGCGGACTTTTTTGTAGATATTTGTAAGTTCTATAATTACTTAGAATTTTATGGTTCTATCTTTTATAGTTTAGGCAGCGTACGTAAAATAAGTAACTTTTCTGGTTGATTTTTTACACCTTGCGTCCGAAGAACCCAAATATTTTACGGTACCCTATTTTTTTCCAAAATAAAATTTAGCCTATGTTCAGCAAAAATAATGTGGAATTCCAATGGTAAAAGAATTTTTCAAATCGGTCCAGTAGTTTCGGAGCCAAACAAACAAAAAATCAAATCTTTCCTCTTTATAATATTAGTGTAGATTTACTGTTCTATTTAATATTAAAACTGTAAGTTATATACATATTTAGAGTCAGTGTTTAAAATCCTTTATTTTGATACCCCACTCGATATGCTTGGTAAATTTTTATTTTTGTTTACCTCACGCTATGGCGTCAAACATCCGCCATTTGGGTTTTTTCTAAATGTCACCTATCTAAGAACACTCGGGCTATTAAGACAAATCTAACGATACCTCAAATGTGAAAATCCGTTTAGCCGTTCTGAAGATACGCGGTAATAAATTATATTACATACATAGAAGATACGCGCTAAACACATAACCCTCCTGGCAGTCGGGTAAAAAATGAAAACCGACTTCCAATGTAAAAACAATCTTAATATGAACTAAAAAGTATTAAATAACTCTTACTCTTTAATAGTGCCTTTTTCAGAATTTGTCTAAATCTCAACTATTTCTGTACATACTACAGTCTTCATTATATTGAAGTCGGTACCAGCTAATTTAATCGTGAGTTCAGTAATGTCAGAATATCTGAAACTTTTGGTACTGGTACCGACTTCAAAGTAATGAAGACTGTAATATGTACAGAAATAGTTGAGATTTAGACAAATTCTGAAAATGGCACTATTAAAGAATAAGAGTTATTTAATACTTTTTAGTTCATATTACGATTGTTTTTACATTGGAAGTCGGTTTTCATTTTTTTGTGAAAAATAATAATTTCACTCTTTTTAGTGTTGTCTACAAAATAAGGCTTTATGCGTAAATAACCAATACGAATGTTAACTATTCAGTACATTATGTTACTGTAAGCAAAATTGTGGCAAACGCTTGCAGTAATCTAAGCGATGCTGCAACTTCCAAACTTTTATCTTTAAAGGTTCAGGAGTTCTGTTCGGTGCCTTTGGACCAAAAGACACCTTTGTATGAAATTTCTCTTATTCGTAATATATGTTTAACTTACTAGAAACAACATTTTAACCACTATGAGCGTTTTGATAAATTTCAAGGATTTCCCTTGATTGCTCATAGATCCCATCATCAGCTCACCACTTTCGTAATTGTTATACAAAATTAAGATTATATCCTATACAACAACATGAAAATTTCGAAAATCGGTCCACAAACAGTGAAATCATCGTCAAAAACATCTGCTTCGATGCAAAATATCACGAAAAGTACCAATAATTGGGTCATAGTGTGATGACCATGGTATAAATATAGTTGTGATGATGATGATTAATCAAATTGATGTGTTGGCTTATGCTTTCAGTTGTTTAAACAACGCCGAAATCCCCGAACCTGTACCTATAAGCATTCAAAAGTTCTGTTCGGTACCTTCGGATCCAGGGTATAACCTGGTGCGAAGTCTTACTTTTTGGTAGCAGTTACCTCGAATGCTTCAGAAAAAATTGAACTCACTATATGTTTCCATACAAATTTCAAGGAGTCCCCTCGATTCCTCAAGGATCCCATCATCAGATCACCACTTTTGTGAACATGGTACCAAATTCGAGTTAAACCCTATACAACACAAAAAGAATTTTCAAAATCGGACCACAAACGGCTGAGTAATCGAGGAACATACAAAAAAAAAAGATACATACAGCCGAACGTATTACCTCCTCCTTTTTGGAAGTCGGTCAAAAATTGCTCCAGTAGTTCGCGAGATAAGACCTTTCAAATAATTTCCCCCGTTTTTTCCACATTCTCCTATTAGTCTTAGCGTGATAAAATATAGCCTATAGCCTTCCTCAATAAATGGGCTATCTAACACTTAAATAATTTTTCAAATCGGACCAGTAGCTCCTGAGATTAGCGCGTTCAAGTTAGCCCTTTCAAATTATTTTTCCCGTTTTTTCCACATTTTCCTCTATTTCTTCGCTCCTATTTGTCTTAGCGTGATAAAATATAGACTATAGCCTTCCTCGATAAATGGGATATCTAACACTGAAAGAATCATCAAAATCCGTTGCGTAGTTTTAAAGATTAAAGGGAACAAAGGGACATGAGGGAAATAAAAGCGACTTTGTTTTATAATATGTATAGATATAGAAACGAAGAATAAGACAAAAGTAACTAAACCATTTAATTGTAATTTCAAACCTTTCGAACATAAAGACGAAGACAACAACATTTATTAGTCTTCATGGGCGTGCATACCATGAAGGCAAAATTGCAGTGCCTACCTAATGCATGACTTGCCATACACATATATTTTAATTTAACTTTCGTACGTTTTAGATGACTCATGACGTTAATTATTAAATATTAATAGTAAAAAATATAATAGAAAAAATGAACGCATTTAAAACGCCTACATTTATAAAATAGCAACAATCAATTTGCGAGAAATTAAACATTAAGTTAGGTACACGCGCGAACCGCATGACTCAAGGTCAAGGCAAGCAGATCTCGTGCGGCAGGCTCTGGGGTCATGTGAGCGTAAAGATTTTTGTGTCCGTGAACAGTTCGCACACGCACACAGACATGCTATATTATAGGCGAACTCCTGCCGCAGTAGCTGAGGCGAGCACCGGCGCGTATATAATACGTAACAATAGATGGCGTTTTTATTTATTTTAGCTTAGCGCACAATATGTTGTATGGTAAATTTTGGTATATTTCCATGGAAACATCGATGAAATAAACTCTCATTGTAGTTCCAACGCGTGACAACAGATGGCGTTTTTTTATTTCTTCATAACAACGTAATTATACTAATAGTTTAGAAAACATAGTTTTTAATTTATATCCACACTATTATTATAATTTATGCGAAAATATCTCTTTTTGTCCGTTTGTCTGTCTGTTTTGCTTTCACACCAAAACTACTGAACCGATATCGCTGCATTACCAGTGTCAAAATCTTATGCACGCCGCTATTAATAGTCTTGTCTTATTCTTCGTTTGGTTACGACTACATCATTTTCCAAAGACACTCACAATCAACTGGTCATTAGATCCAGAGGAATACGCAGTGGCGAGGGTGGATGGACAGACCTCTCCGTACCAGGGAAACTTGCCTTGCTTAGAAGTACTGCCGATACCAATAGTATAAATACTGGAAGAGTATCTGAAAATTTAATATCAATATTCAATATCGTTTCGAGATGAACTTAGACCTTGGCATTAACTGTAGAAGTCGTTACAGTCTTGTATATCAATAATAACATTGCATTTTTTTTATTAATAACAATCAGAATTGGCTAAATTATGATTTATAATATTTTACAATTATGTACTTCTTACTCAAATGAATTCATCATGTCATTATGTACGACAATAATATTTTTGTTAATAATCTCAGATACAGCGATAAAATAAATATAATACGATTAATAATATTAATTATAATAATTTTTATTATTGTTAACGCTACGAAACATATTCTGAAGTCTGCTACGCATAAACAGATCTTTTAATATTTTCTCTCGTGACTTATGATCGCCTAGTAACAAGAGGCGTGAATTGCTACGCTTTTAAAAGAAAAAGTGACACACCCGTCGCAGTTGCAATTGTCGTGGCTACCACCGCCGTTACCGTTCGCCCACACGTAAATAACTCCTTTGCCGCCGCGGCCCTGAAAACATCCCTCTCACTCATTGCACGTAACATAAAAAGAGGTAGCATGATACAAATGCGGTAACTATAACTTCAATTTTTTAGACAAGCTTTGTTTTCCATAATTCCTACTGTTTCCCAACATCTCTCTCTTGCAATAACGCATAATAAAAAATTAGATAACATTTGAATACAAAACGGATTCTATTATTACTTTTTTTCAGACAAGCAGCAAGCTCCTAGTCCTAACAATACTAACCTCCTCAACGCCTCGTCTTAAAACTTCAATTGCTAGTCGTCCTGGACCTTCCACAGTTGCTCCATTGTCTTTAGGACCCCAGGAACTACTGTAGATATCCACTTTATCTAAGGCGTATCCTTGAAACACAACATTAAAAATGTTCAAAATCTTAGAATAAGGGGGCGACTAACCCAAAATTTTCGATTTTATAATTCATTTTTATACTTGAAAATAAGCCCCGAATTGTTTCATTTTCTAAAATTAGATACTACATTATATTTCCAAGAATTCTATCTGAGCAAAAACACGATATCTTAAACTTTTCTCGATAGAAAAAAATCACAAAGATGCATCTAATTTTCACGAATTTTTTATTTATTGCCATAACCGTGCATTGAACTAAGCTAATATTTAACACATTGTATAAAATTCTATCATTGAGAGACCCACCTAGCGGATTTTTAAAATGTTGTATATATTAATTATCGAGTTATTGAGAAAAAACTAATTTGGCGATGAATCCGCGTCGTCCTTTTTCACCTGGCATATGAAAGACGGGCGTGAGTGTGAAGAGAGAAGGACTTTCGCGCACGGCGAGCGCCGAAGACCAATCATTAATCTAAGTTACAAAATAAAAATATTAGAATGATTAACAAGCGTTTAATGATCAAGATGACAAAACATTATTCTCTCGTTTTGTAGAAAGAATATCAGACGATAATAAAATATATTATAAAGCTCAATAATATTTTGATTTTTGTTCGTTGGGTGGTTGGGGAGCGTGATGCGTGCCAATTTTTTGTGATGAAAAACAATGTACATTGTACATAATATATAAATTATGTTCTCCTAGTAACACGAGGAACGTAAACCTGTTGCAAATTGACACAGAGATTTGGTATTAAGTCCGGACACTGACAGTCGACAACAATTTGTGTTTTGTTTTTTTTTTTATTGGTCAATGATGTTACGTTATATTTTATACAAAATACTAGGAATGCATATGTCTACAGAGTATCTACATTATAAAAGAATCGAATTGGTTTTTGGCGAAATATTTTTTTTTTGCGATCTTGATATTATCGCGAAATCTCGTATTGGTCGCCAGTTTTTTAAATTGTTATGCCGACTGTAATAATTTATTAATAATATTATTACATATTTTAAGAATATTATGACATTTTACAGAATTATAAAAAATCTAAAATAATACCTTAAGGCTTATAATAATTGCAATCTGAATTCAAAAATTCGCCGCTTGTTTTTAATTTAATACTGTCTAAATACCTATTGAAATAAATTATACGAAAGGTAGTTGAATAAAAAATAAAACTTTAATTGTTCTTTAAAACAATTAAATTTGATTTTGCACTATAAGTCAAATATCGATTTCTTCTTTATTTATTTAATAGTGGAGTTCCCAGAGCGTAAAAATCGTGCAAAACTCCGATTTTTGCAATAGTGGATGAAAATTGAAAAGAAAAAAGGTATGTGTAGCTGATAACATAAATATTAAAGTTTACCTATTGAAAAGATGTGCTTTTGATTTTTAAATTATTCTCTTCCATTTCAAGTAAACTCATAAACTGTAAAATTTTGAAGAAAATTTGCATATTTCTTTCTTTTAAATATATAGCATAATAATAAAATATATTATGATTTTTTTGATTTGTGTCGTTGCTTATATTCCAAAGAAAGAAAATAAGTTGAAAAAATATATAATTAAGATTTAATATTAATATTTTTGTATGTAGATGAGCATACCTCCAAATGTGCTTGTTGTGTGCCTCGCCAGGTAAATGGCGTTCCTATTTTTCTTTGGTTTTAAATAGGAAGTTTAAAATTATTTTTTAGGCTTAACAAAGCATTCCATTTCTCAATGTGTATAACTTTTTAGCTCTTACTTTATTAAATTTTCTGAAAATGTAGCACAAACTTTTCACGGATATTTCGAAGAAAATCTGTATTTTATTTATTTTGGTTAGGTTTTTACAGAATAAAATTGATTTATTTTCATTAATTATATTTGCTAAAACATACTTAAAGGAAAAAAATACAAATTAGGTTAAGAACTGATATTTTTTGTATTCAGGTAAGCATTTTCCAAACATAGGTCGCAGCATGCGTCTTTAGTATGTACGTGAGATTTGTAGCACCCAATTTTTTTCTGGCTGTAAGTCGGAAGTTTAAATATATTTCAAAGACTAGAAAAAGTCTTTCATTTGTCGATGCATTTAATGTTTAAGCTCTCACTCAAATAAATTCTCAACAAATATAGAAAAATATTTTCGGTCTATTTTACACATTTTTGGAGATATTTAAACGTTTTTAAGTACTTAAAAGTTATCATTTCTCTAAAAATTAAATACGCACAACAAGTAAGTTTAACACACTTTTCGTTACAACCCTTAAATCCACCCAAACCCTTTTATCTTGGTTACGACGAGCTTTAATCTCTAAAAACTTTGCAAAAACCTTATAGTTGTATTTAGCTTAGCAAAGCAAACTTTCTTTTTTAAAAATTGTGTATTTGGTTAATTCTCAACGTAAACAATCGGATAAGAGTCATTAAATAACAGGAACAAGAAAAAAAAAATTTCTGGACCGGTTTTATATGGTGAAATAATTTTTAATTATGTAACTAAAAAATTAAAAGCACAAAAAATTTTTGGTAAACTTTGCAAGTTATAGTGTAAAAAAGAAAATGACACCTCAAAAACAAAAATCCATTCACTATTACAGTTTTCGGAGGTTAAAACCTCTGGCGACTGCACTATTCTTGAATAGTTATCGGAATCACAATCTAATCTGTCAAAAAATTAAATTAAATTATAGTTACTTTTATATATATATTTTTGGGAGATCGTAAGTAAAACAGCTAAATTAAAAATAATAAGTAATTAAGTAGTGCCAGTTAAAAAGAGATAGGTAAAATTATTTATTGTCAAGTTAGCAATCAAGGGCGAATCCACGGGGGTGGGTCCTAGGTGGACCACTAAGTAAAATTGTTAAAACATACTGATTTTATATTTTTTTTTATAGATTTTAAGTACTTTCAATATTTAATTACAAATTTAATTAATATACCTAATATTTTGTTTGACATATAATAGTTAAATATTAAGTTCTTGTGTCTTGACCACGACTATGTGACCCCCCCCCCCCCCCCCCCCTGGCGCCAAAGCTGGATCCGCCCTTGTTATCACTGAGCGTAGCGACGCGACGATAAAATTGGCGGAGATATCGTTGGAGTTGGCGTCATTTGAGCTCAACATTGCGATCACTTCTACTAGGAACACAGAAATCAAGAGTGCTTAACTCTACAAACCTACCTAACGCTTCGGCTTCGTCGCGGCCCGACATTTGTGGATGGAGCAGCCGGACTCCTCCCACCTTGGCGCCCCAAGCCACGCCCACTCCGCATTTTTTATTGTTGGCAGTCATCGCTACCTGCGTAGTTGTTTGGTTAATCTTTGCTATTATACTATATGTAATTAATTTGATCAGTTCGATTTTTTACATTTATGTTTATAATATTATTTAATACTTACTTCACCAGCACATCTTGTCCCGTGGGTGTTATTTTCCCTATCATTTTCTGGATACGGATCAGGATCCCTGTCAATGCTATCCCAACTGATTTCTGGATCCTACAAGCAAAGTTTATAATAACTCGCATTGTGACGTTTCGAGGCTTGCCAAGCGTCAAAAAACTCATCTTTGCGTCACAGTCGTTGTTGGGGCCGCGATATTACTAGGAACGCAGAACTGATAAGAGTAGTTCATATACTGTAAAAAGCACACTTGATATAAGCGATGGACAATGAATGGTCAGCGTTGGTATTTTCAACTGAATACCAGAAGAATGTGAATGTTGTTTTTTCATTTTGTTTTTTTTTTCATAATACATAATATTATAGCGTACGTTGATCGATCTATAGAAGCGTATCACATAGTAAATGCCACATTCACAACGACGCGACAATAATGAGAGCACTGAGCAGCCTTTGCCTGATGAAGTTCTCACGACGATCTCGGAGCGATACCTGCCTAGACATCTTGCAGATCGCGCGTACCAGGGAAACATGACTTACGTAGTTGTTGTGAAGATCGGTATGATTGTGTTCGATTCCATCGTCGAGTATGGAAACGCGAACTCCTTTTCCGGTTATCCCCTTCGCGTATACCGGCAGAACGTTCAGATCCAACCGGGGTAGGTTAGGATTACTGTGATTATCATGCTAGAACAGACAAAAAATTACAATTAAGTATTTAAAATAATATCCTTTCATTCAATTTGGTTTTAATTTAACACCCATATTAATATTTGGTTAAATTCAATATCAGCCCAAAAATAAACAAAGTACAAAATTTTTGTTTCCTCCAAATAAACATTGTAAGTTGTATTTTGTAATCATTGGAATTCGCGCGCGGCGCTACGACATCGTATCACATCGTCGTAGCGCCGCGCGCGAAGACCAATGATTAATCTATGCTTGTAACATACGTCATTGTAAAATTTTATTGCTTTTGTCCGTTTATTTTTTATTTCAATTGGCTCGGTAACTCTCTCTTAAGGCTGAGTAAGCTGTAAGACGTATAGATGAAATTTATTTATGGTCAACCATAGAATGGTCAACAGAATTGGGATTAGCTGGGAGACAATGAGAGATTTTATTCAAAATAGTGATAGTTAAGTTGGATGTAAGCAAATAGGTGTATCGATATTTTGTTTAAATTATATTTACATTAGAACTATACATATTGTGGACGTACCTAACTAAATAAAATAGTATTTTAAAAAGATAAAACCGACTTCAAATTTTGTACGTAATTAAGAATTAAATTCCCTATCTCAAAAACTACTGAATCGATTTTGATGAAACTTGCAGTATTCCCTAAGCTGAACAATACCTAGTACAATAAAAAAAGAATCACTAAAATCGGACTTGTGGTTCCGGAGATATGCGTGCACAAACATAAAAACATACATACATACATACATGCATACATACATACATACACTTGAAATTTGGCACATTTGTTCAGAAGCTGTCATAGATTAACATAATACAAAAACTGGGCAGTTCTGGAAATATTACATACATACGCGTCGAATTGATAACCTCCTTTTTTTGAAGTCGGTTAAAAATAAGAAAACAATATAACATACCAAATACCATTGATACCGCCAAAACTCGTCATTGAAACGTGGGTTTTGCTGAATCAATCGCACATCTCCTGGTGTTTCTAAGCTCCTAATACTTTCTTCTATTCTTTTAACCCTTTCTAACTTTTTGTCGGGGTCATCGGACCGACCATCCCGCTTCACTCGCTGTTTGGTATACAATCTTTCTGACCATTTTATCTGAAAACGATATAATAATTATAATACTTAAAAGGTTTTTTGTTTTATATATTAATTTTAATGATTGGTGGATAAAAGCAATCGTGTTTTGTTCATATTGTTATTGGGTTTTTTTCGCATCACAAACACGTTTTGGTTTTTTGCCTTAGCGCCTGTGAAACCGGTACCGTTTGCCAGGGAAACATTTCACTGAGAGCACATGAATCCAGGGATATGTTGAACTCACCCTAGTGTCCTTTATGTTGAAGGGGAGCCTGCCACCCGAGCGTAGAGTCCTCCTCCCCTCGGGTAAACGAAATGTGTACACGTCCTCAAACCCGAGAACCTGTAATTTTTTTTTAATTATATAAACAATCTACAAACCGAAATCAAGTCTGGCCTCTGGACCCAGTGACATTGTGAGATCGTCTTATTTACTCTAAGGGCCTGTTTTACCACTTGCTCTATCTTTTTGTTTAAAAAAAACAGTTTTACTTATAATATCTCACATAAATATTACTAATATACTTAACACTCTCGCTGCCATGGGATCCGCCGGCGGGCCCCAAGTTTGTGAGTGCAAGGGGCCAGTCTTATTTTAGAGAAATATACAAGCAGGCCGTGGGGGTCACCGGCCGCCCCCAAAACATTTTGTCCGCCACGCCGCTTGTAATTTTCTAGAATTTTTCTAGCTAGCCAGCTATTGTAATTGTTAGTTGGCCGCCGGCCGCCTTCTCGGCTTGCTGCGTGCAATGCGTACATGAATTCGGAAAGAACCCTTTGACTGACCATCGTAATCGACTTATACATCGCCAGTGTATACACTGCTACGAAAGTTTACGACAAGAAGGCAAAACAAGCGTAGAGGCCAAGAAACTCACAAAAAACCAGTACAGTATGCCTCACTTGGCTCACTTGCCCAACGAATCCCAGTGTTTGCGCGTCTTGTTTTGCCAAATAACACAGCCAAAAGTAATTTTTTCCTCAGTGCATGTTTTTTTCTTGTTTTTGAACTAAGATAATAAAGATTTGTCAATTTAATGTTTATTTGTTTTTAATTTTTTCCCCGCCATTTTTATAATATTATATCATAGCCCGCCATACAGAAACATAATTTTTGCTCCGATTGACATGATTTTTTTTTCAACATGTAGCTTACTGTATACATTACTATACTAATACTATTCGGAGCGTGCGAAGTGGGTGGAGGAGGTAAAGAAAGCGATTGCCGCGCTTGCCGCGGCAAAAATATGCAAAAGAGAGGCTCAGCGAATAGTCAAACAAACTTGTCAATCCTGTTTCGAAATTTTTAGAAATTGGCACTGACCTCCATTATACAAGTATAGAGATCAGTGGAAATTGGTCTTAATTATTTTTGTATCGTAGACTGCAAAAATAACAGCAGAAATAGGTAGTCAGTATACAAATTTAATGTTTTTCCTAAATCCACTAGGAAATTAGATCAGATATAAATGGATAGCTGCTGTAAAAATGAAAAAGTATGTGATTCGATATAACCTTAAATTGCATTATCAGTCAAGTCAATTTTATTTGAGTTGCATTTTATAAAGATATTAATTGAGTATCTAACTATTATTTCAGTGTTGATGAATGATGGATCACCATGGTCTCCAAAACCCGACGACAAAACTTGCAGTGATAGTTTCATAGAATATTTAATTTAAATCCAAAGGTGGAAGAAATAGTGACTCACAAAATATTACGATAAACCAGATACTACATACTGGTTTAACTGATTTTTTAGAAGCTGGAGATAGAGTTTTGAATCAAAAAGGTTTTTCAAGTAAGCAAGTTTTAGATGAAAGGGGTAAACAAGTTAAAATTATTATGCCCCCATTTTGAGCAAAACAAAACGAGTACTCTCAAGAGGAAACCGAAAGGACTTATGATATTGCTCGAGTAAGAATCCATATTGAAAGCAATGATATTCTATGTTACTATTTTAGGAACTCATTGATTGAAAGTGTATTAATGCAAAGACTCAGAACATGAAGAATGTTTGCAGTGTTTTAGTTAATTTATAGACTCCGATTTTCTTCAAGAGTATTAATGTTGTAAAAAATAAATAAAAACTAGATTTTTAAAAACATTACATTTATTTTTTTCAAGTATAAAGTATTGCTCGTATTTTTGTTACTAATTAAAGCAGCAATATGTTTGCACTTGCCGCTCTGGTTATAAACGCAGCTGCATTTTACTCCAGCAACAACCCGATCATTATTATCTATCTGTAAGAATGAATAAAAATGTTTAGACTTGCTTTATCCAAATGTTTAGTTACGTTTTTGGTTGGTTCAGTACTTACGTTTGAACTTGTTTTATAGGGTGCTAAAGTCAGCTACAGTCAGTATGTTCGGCGAATTATATTGGCTCGTATTAAATAACATTGCCATTAGTTCTTAGCTCTTCTACATCCCTTACATGTTCTGCTAACACCAATTTATTTCCTTTTAGCATGAATTGGGCCTTGAAACTTATTGAGTGTTTTACACTCTCAAAACCAGGATTTTTATGATTTTATTCATTTTCCACAAGTAGTTTTTAACTAAATATAACCGAAATTCCATTAATTATTGTTCTAAATATACTTTATTTGCTATAATATTTACAAAACTCTTGTTGTTTATTTTTTGACACAAGCCCACAAAACTTCGTTTGAAATATGTCACTACTGACGTGCACATTCCGAATCTTTTTTTTATTAGCAGGCCTTTAGTAGAAATATCCGTTTGAATTTAGGGGGTCACAGCGGATCCCACGGCGTGCTAAAAGCATTCTTAACTAGACGCCAGCGGACGCCACAGCCTGCCGTAATATTTTTTTATTTTGAGTGACGGCCTACCGCAGCAGAATCGTTGGGACCCGCAGGCGGACTCCATGGCTTGCTAAATTGTAACCATGGTATATATTGCTGGCAGTGAGAGTGATAAATAACTTTAGTGACGTTGCATTTCTTTAGTGGGTAAAGTATGTGTTTATGTAGCCTTAAAAAGCTTGCGATGGGAAAACTACTACCATGCTTTTCTCTCTAGTTAATTAATTCAACTAAATAATTATTCTCAAGTTGAATTATAAATAGGTGCAGCGCAGCTACTAAATCTTTAAAACTACGCAACGGATTTTGATGATTCTTTCAGTGTTAGATAGCCCATTTATCGAGGAAGGCTATAGGCTATATTTTATCACGATAAGACTAATAGGAGCGAAGAAATAGAGGAAAATGTAGAAAAACAGGGAAAATTATTTGAAAGGGCTAACTTGAACGCGCTAATCACAGGAACTACTGGTCCGATTTGAAAAATTATTTCAGTGTTAGATAGCCCATTTATTGAGGAAGGCTATAGGCTATATTTTATTACGCTAAGACTAATAGGAGAATGTGGAAAAAACGGGGGAAATTATTTGAAAGGGCTTATCTCGCGAACTACTGGAGCAATTTTTATGTTATTTGGCACAGATAAGAAGTAGACCACGTGAAGGATTATAGGCTATCCATCAGTGGCGAAGCCTCCATAGAACACGATTCCTACCGGCTTACCTTGGCCAATTTTAATATATACATTTTTTTATTATTAATAATTATAGCTTACCCCGCTTCCTACAATTTCATAAAAATAATTCGCCATGTATTTAAAATCACGCAAACGCACACATACCCGTTTTTACGATCGCACTCAGAACGCGTACGTACTGCCGGGGAACTCGCTCAAAACATCGGGAATCCAAACATTTGAAATGTATGAAATTCACGCACACATACACATTACTACTACATGCAAACGACTCGTCGATATTGTCGAACAACAAGCCGATCCCACATAGCCTACCTAGTCTTTATTTGTCATGTGTTAAGGTTTAGTTTCGCATGTTTCGCTTTAAAAGATTTCGTCCAATCACAACAGAGCTAATTGCAACGGCCGACCGGCGCGTGCTGTCATTTCAATTTACAACAATTATATTACGCGTTCATTTGCACTCATTTTGTACTGTAATATGCAAAATTTTGTTTATTAAGTTAGTGGGCTAGCTTGATTGTAATATTATATAGTTTAAAAGAATCGAAAGTAGTGAAATTTTACTTGCCAAGTGTTGTGTTGTGTTTTTGTTTGTTACATCGTAAAGGTTGGTTTGTTTTACTTACTTTGTAATTTGTCGTGACACGGTTAGGTGAGAAATGATATAAATAATAATTCTTAGGTAATTTTTCAGATTGTAGAATAGGAATATTAAATAACGACGACAGACGACAAATAACAAAATTAAACATTTAGGTACGTATTTCTGCTGATATTTCTTTGCTATTAGCTTTTGCCCGCGATTTCGTCTGCGTGGACTTCAGACAGGTAGCCTATGTTCCTTTCCATGTTTGACATGGGATGCATGCAAAATTTCATCTAAATCCAGTTTTTGCATGATTGAGTAACAAACATCTACACTGGCAAGTCAGGATTCACTTATTTTTGGTGTGTGAGTGTGAGTGACGTGTGCTTAAAACGGCTTTTTTTAAAGCCACTTTTATCATACTCGACATGCACTGTTCATATAATACCAGTGATGTCATGTATGGTGAAGGTGGTGAATACTAACAACACTAACACTGCATGCAACGCACACAATGCAAGCAAAGCACCCTTGTAGTTATGGAAAAGGTAAACTAACACACTTAATACAGGTATGTAATTTACTGCACGTTTTTTTTTACAAGAATTGAAATTTTGCTTATTCACGAGTTAGCCGTTTTTTGGTCCGGCTTTACCTTTATTTTTTTTCACCCCACGCCACTGCTATCCATTTTAATATTTTTTCAGTGGCCATATATTTTATACCCGTGCGACGCCGGGGCGGGTCGCTAGTTGAATTATAAATAGGTGCAGCGCAGCTACTAAATATTGAATTATTATAAATAGGTGCAGTGCAGCTACTAAATCACAAATAACTCCACAAACCATATCTAATATTAAGTTACAGTGTTCTTACCACTTAGTTTCTTACATGTCACATATTATTATTATTATCATTGTTTTAAAAAATATCAATTCCTCAATAACACTGTTTCTGGGGTCACTTGGCCTGGGTGACATGAACTAATAAGGGGGAAAGGAACAGGGAAGAGGGAACTAGGCCGCCAAAACCACCTACGCCACGTTCATCGGTCCCTAGTATTTGACGTAGAGAACAATGGAGCCATTGTTGTCGTGGGCGGCACCCCTAGCACTTTTTCGAAGGGGAACCAAACAACAAAAGAAACAACAATGCGTGCGAGATAAACGAAACGCACACGAGACATAAGCCACAAATGTCACTTTTTATAAAAAAAAAAACAATAAAATGTGACTTCTGTGTGAAATAAAGTATTTTAAATATATTTCGCGGGAATGGTATTGCAAAATAAATAGATGTGCATATAAAGAACAATGGCCAAATCGTACCAGATGATAAATGGCGTCCCGATATGCCATTGGTAGCAAAAATTCTCTAATATTTTAAGGCATCGAAAAATATTAGAAATGTGTCTGTAAATAGCCACAAAAGAAAGATCAATATATTATTTTAGTTTCTTTATGTTCTGACAGCCGGCGACTATTCGCATTCGTTCTATTTTTTGGGTAATACTCTAGGAAAAATTGAAATAATTAGAAACGAGATCGCCGAATATACACTTGTAGGCTACACCGCAGTCGGGAAAAAGGTAGTTCTTAAGTCTAACCTCAAAATAATTGTTAACGTTATTAATTATTGTAAAAAACTGTGGCTATTTAGACATAATTCTCAAACGGAATTATGTTTTGAGCATAAGAACAACCAAATCTAACTATAGTTTATTTTGGGACATCAAAAATAAAAGTCGAGTCCAAGTCCAAGTCCAATCTATACAAATTTGGCCATGATTCTTTATGTAGTAATAGTATGAAATTAGCTAATTAATGTCGATTGTTTTTTTGTATGGGAAACGAATCACCTTAAAGTGCTTTATTGCTTATAAAATAGTGTGACAAATGGATTTCACGATTATTAAGTACTCCGCCGCTGGCTACTCTTTTAAAGAAAAATTTGAGGCGAAACTGGCCGAATACGAACAGCAAAATCAAGGTTAGTATATTGTTATTGTTTATATTTTGTGATATTTAGGGGTTTGTATTTTAGTGTTCTTGATTGCGTGAACACAATGATAATAATTATATTTTCATGGTGTTACTGTTTCAGGATCACAAAGAAAACCGTGGACACCTGAAAGAATTTTAGAAGTCATTAACAAAGTTCGAAAGGCTAAGGTGTCCATGGTTTCCAAACAAGCCAGGACATCTATGGATTATTATTGGCTGGCGAAATATGACACTATTACATTCATTTTAAAGAACAATGCTATCACATATGTATGAAAAAAAAAACCAGAGCGAACAGATACAGGATGTAGCTCAGAATTTCAGTGATATTAAATGAAATAATTCTGTATATATTTCATTGTAAGATTTGATGGCTAAATGGGAGATATTGCTATTAACTTTTCGTAAGGAGTGATGTTTAAATTTTTTTTATTTATGTTATTTTGTGACATTTTGCTGCTGAATTATAGTAAGAATAATAATAATAATAATAATAACTATTATTGAACGCTTCACATCACATCAGTCTGGCCCCGTGCTAAGTACCTGAAGGACTTGTGTTATGGGTACCAGACAACGGAAATATATTTAATACTTTTTATGCTATAATATATTTAAGATTTTTATTATATGATATTTTTATTATACACATTTAACACATATATAATTATATATCCGCGACCCAGGAACTTTGAAAACTTTTTGTTCCGTCGGCGGGATTCAAACCCGCGACCCCTGGCTTGAGCTACCTACGCACTCATCCACTGAGCCACAAAGTCGTCATACAGAATGCAGTGCATCTATTATATCGATTTATAATAAAAAAAGACGGGTCGCACTCCGGGAGTGCCGGCAGAAGTGAAAACTTGATTATTAACGTTGTGCATTATTTTTTTAACCTATTTTTTATGAAAATCGGTTTAAAAAAAAATTTTAAAAAAAATAATAAAAAAATAAAAAAAATAAAAAATAAAAAAATAAATAAATAAACGATCGTTTTAATTAATTAATCTAAACCCTTACAATCGATTAAAAAATATCGACAATCGAAAAAAAAACAATCGATTGTTCGATTAATCGATTTCGATGTTACAACACTACTCTCCAACCGTCCTACGTTTTTTCCTTGGTTTTTCGATCAGCATGAGAATCTGACGCAAGTTTCACAGTTTTTACCCATCCCACAAAAGTGCTCAACGTCGCTAAAGAAATTTTCACTTCAATAAGAAATCTCCGTTTTAAAAACGATATATTAATGGGCAACTAGGTATTTTGAATTGCGTGATAAAAACACCGTTTAAAGTTACACAAAATATATTTCAAATAGTTTAATTAATAATTACACATTACCTACTTTCTACATCTTATGTGACATTGTCTATACGCACTCGATTTTATATTCTTTTTATTTTATTCCCTCGGCTAACTCATGAGGATTTGATTTTGTTTGCATTGGGAACGTACCATGTCAAAATCGCATGTATAAAATGGGATTGTTTAGACATCCAGAGCGCATTCAACTACAAGAGCCTCAAGAAAATAATACATTGATTAGATGTAGAATACAATCAGGCATGTCAGTAGCAAGACGATACATACAGTTTATGGCCGACGAGCCATACTTGAGCATTACTGCTCCTGCATACATGGAAGAAGAACTTTGGGAAGTTGTGACTTGTGCCCATATAATCAGTGTAATATTTTTCTTTGTCATTCTTCATCTTTTTGGGGTGGGCCAGACATCAGTCCAAATTTTTACACCCCACTCTTATGTTAGAAAATGTCACATTAGTTGTAGATAATATGTAAACTGTTTTAAAATAATATATTTTGTGTTACTATAAACGATGTTTTTTATCACACAACCTAAAATAGTTACCTATTTTTATGGACCGCTTTAATTACGGAGATTTATAATTATTGTTATAAAATAATAAAAGATAAGCTGCATTCTAACAACAATTCAGCTGCTAAGTACTACAAAAATACATTAAAAAACATAACATCAAAGAAAGTAAAAAAACTGCCCCTGACGAAATATTAATAGCAATTTCTTCCATTAAGCCATCAAATCTTAAGTTGAAATATATACAGAATAATTTCATTTAATATCACTGAAATCCTGAGCTACATCCTGTTCGCTCTGGGTTCTTTTTTAGCTTTGTCCTTTGCTTCATTCATCGTTAAAGAACCACTATTTAATGACGAAACGAACGACTGAATTTAATACGAGTGATAAGGTGGGTTTACACCAAAAGAACATGGAGCAAGAACAGCACAAGAACATTCTTTCGTATAACTATAATTCGTTACAACATACTTTAGATCGTTTACACCAATCGAATCAACAAGAACATCAAGAATAAGAATTTTTGGTCTATAGATGAGAATCATATAGCTCCGTTTAGACCAAACGAGCGAATGCTCATTGCTCATTCGTCAACGATAAGTAGTTAATTTATTTTTATAGTCATCAAAGGTTGGATCCCATAAACATCTTTTGTTATGGTATAATTCTATCATTTGTAAACATTTTTCATTACTCCAATCCATATTTACGAAATAACCTTTGATAAACTACCTAAAACCAGCCGCCAAAAAGTAAAAATATCAAGAACACAAGAATCCCTTTGAAGAGACCGCCTCGAAGAGTGAGCACGTCCGAACACGAAAGAACGCTCTAGGCAATTAATTGCTCGAGCGCTCTTGCGTCGTTTACACCAAACGAGCGAGATTCTTAGAGCATTCTACCTATTTACCGCCGAACACGTGACGAACACACTAGAACAACGAAAGAATGCTCGTTGTTAGTTTACATCAAAAGAGCTTTACTAGAATGAGCATTCGCTCGTTTGGTCTAAACGGAGCTATAAACGAGTACGTTCGCCCATCACTTCTTGGCATCAATACCGGTCATAGGATGTCACGAGCACACGCTTGTACCAGGGACGCATGAGCGTGAGGGGCGTGTCACACATGAAATTCACATACGTGATAGGAATTTACGACACTGTCAACCGCCCGACGGCCCGACACGAGCCACGAGGTCAGTGACACTTTCGTCGTCGTGCGCAAGTGTGACACACCGTGCACGTGTGACATAATAATATTTCTTTTGACATTTAGAGGACACAGATTCAATAAAAACTAAACCCAGATAATTCAAGCTTATAATTGATTTTTTTATTATAATTAAAAAATGTGTGCAAGTTATGTATTATTCATTAAATTCTAATATTATGTTTGCTAAACAACATTTCTTGTTATAACGCAGGCCCGCGATCCATATATTTTGCAATTCAATTTAAAAACGGGCACACTAATGTGGTATTTACAAATTATAATATTACCTACTTGTTTATTTCTAGAACTTCATTAAAATATACGATATTTAATATTAAAATAAAGAAATTAAATTAAAAAGTAATGATGTTATAAATAATTTGCGCTGCACAAAATTTAATGGAAATTACGATACGCATATGCGTGTGTGTTTGACAGCACACTTCCGCTACGTCACGTCAAGTAGTCATGTGAGTTTTCACAGTCACGTATGTACTAGGGCAGCAGGAGTGTTGAGGACGTGTCACGCACATGTGTCGCACGTGTGTGTGCCCCACACACTCGCAACAGGGAAGGGTAGAGGGTTGCTTGGATACTGGGATACAGAAGTTTGCCCTCATAAACGAATCGAGATAATATACTCACTATGCAAAAACAAGCGACCACATAGAATGTGGACAAAATAGATTTTGAATACATAAAAAAATATGTAAGTTATGAGTTATGACTTATGAGAGTTGTCCTACATTTACTGTTCAATTTAAATTATTTATTTTACAGAATAATTAATGAATAATTGAGAACATACATTAGGTTAATTTTAATAACCGAACATTCAAACAGCACTTTAAATATATCAAAATTTTATTTTATGTTATACATCTCATACTATTTGGCATTGAAGTTATTTTAAATACGAAATAATTTAAAATCACCGGAAAACTGTTTGTTTACAATCCATCACTTCGTCATATTACAATCTCGCGGTGTTTACAATCTTACGGTGACATATATAAGATATATTTTTATTTTCATTTTATTAAGATAGCTACAACCTTAAAACCTAATTATTTTAAGTACAAAGTATAGTTAACTAAAAGGTTATTTACAGTTATCTACTTAAATATAGCTAAATGGACTTAGACTTATTTTAAACATTATAAGTTAAAGCTAAAGTTTAAATTTTTAATATGAGCTCACTTAAGCCAACATATAAAAGAACAAGGTAGACAGAAAAAAAAGGAAAGTTGCGTTGAGGTAAGATATGGCTATATTAAACATACTTACATATTATTCTTATGATAAATAATAACCACTAAAGAAAGATTCCCTAAACATAACTAGTTTCTTTATTATATGTATATCTTAACTACATACTTTATAAAATCAGATACAGATAATAATTATTATATTTTCACAATAAACCAGTTTAATTATTTACTCCCACTTGATGCAATATTTTTTATTTTATCCATAAAAGATTTTTTGTAACCAAGAAAAATATCAACCTCAGAAAAAAAATATTATAAATTTTGGTTATTCTTGTAAGAACAGCATTTTGCCCGTAAGATGTACGATGCGAAGACACAGCAAGCAGAGGGGTGTTCCTCGTGCGGTAAGCAGGAGTATTAAATGTTATTTGTGCTAACAAATCAGGGCTGTTTAGTGTTTATAATAGGGCATCGAGACCGGGTTTTCCCGAAACCCGAAAACCCGAGAAAACCCGGGTTTTGGGGATCGTGATCGTTCGAGTTTTTCGGGTTTTTCGTTTTTTTTTTATAATAATTAAAGGCCAGACCTCATAAAAGGTATTTATAACATACAAATTGTTTATTTTTATAACATATTGTATAGGTTTAATTATTTATATTGGTCATAATTAAACAAAATATAATATTTTAAAGGAAAAGTTTTGCTTTAAGAGCATTAAAGACTAATTGTCATAAAAATATTTATTAATAATAACTAATAATACATATTTTAAAAATCCTACCAAAACTGTTCAATTAAAAAAAGCCAAGTCTCTTCAAATAATCTATCCTTCGCAAAAAGTTTTCAAATTTCATAGAAGCTAATTCTTGTAAAACTTATTTTATAGTTTTCAATCAACATTCAGTGATTGACTACAGTTTTGTTTATTATGTGATCAAAGATTTACAAAATAAAGTATGGACAGCTTCAAAGGATTCTAACTTCTAAGTCTGCTGAAAGTACCGTAGACTTTTGATGATGGGCAATTGCGGAATAGGTGCCACTAGGTGACAAAACGTTGAAACTTGTATGGACCGTTGCTGATAAAATACACCCATCAACAAAGTCTTTAGGATATTTGTATTTTTGGAATATCTAAAAACCTGTCAGGAATTTTTGAAGACAGTGTATGGAACAATGATATCTTATGTTTTAGTATTTAATATAACATATTATTAAAACACTTTTCCGAATTTTATCATTTCTAAAGCAATCACAGGTATCTAAAGTCACACACACAGTCATAAAAAAATCAATGATAAGTCAACAAATCTTCATTTCGTTTTGTAAACTGAAAATTTCATTCGAATGAGATACTTTTACTGCTAATTGTCAAATTAATTGCAATAATAATTTATACTGATCGTTGTTTGGCATACAGTATTTTTACTAAAAAATATTTTTGTGGCCTGCTGCAGTATGACGCTCATCAGTCTTCTTTGCAATTTAAAGTCATTATTTTCAGTTGTCTAACTTACTAAAAACACTTAAAGGTTTTTGTTTGTCGTTGCGCTTTTTGTCATTATTTGTTATATTCACAATATAACAAAAAGCGACGATATTAAGACAATGCAATCAGTAAAAAGGTTCCAGGAGAGCAACCAGCCCCTAGAAACTGACAAACCATGCCGAGGAGTTTCCATCAAGTATATTTTGAATCCATATTTTTGTATTACGGTCTGGCAAATGCGGCAGATTGCTTTTCATTGCTTGCGAGACTGATGTTGGTAACACATAACAGGACGAATGGTGGCTTTCTTTAGCCGGCCGTGGATGTCATACTCACTGCGGAATTATTAAAACACGTAATTTTAGTGAATCGAGATGAAATATAACAAGCAGAGTTTTTATCAGCACAAGCGCCAGAGCCACCATGGTAATCAAATTCATTAAAAGCATCCTTCCGCATTTGCCATAATAATATTATGGTCTGGTCTGATCAATTATATGGTAATCTGACATGAATTTTGTTTATTGTGACTAGAACGAATGACTACAAAAAGCTTTGAGGTGTAGTGTAATGTAAGATTTTTCAGTAATGTAAGATTTTCCACTAAGTTAGATGACAGAAAAGTTACCTTAACCCTAGTGTACTACTCTACGCCTCAAAGGCGCCAACGAAACACAAAAAATCTTGCCTCTTTTTTGTTTTCGCTCGTATTGTATCATGATTCTCGTACATCTCCCATTTTATAGATACGGTCAATATGGCGACTAAGCCAAAGCGATAGATTTATTCGTTTTAATAGTACAATCATCTTGTGCGCTCCATAAGCGTATGAGTAGTTTAAGTGCAACTTTTACGCGGAACAAACATTTGCGGCATTTTGAATTATTTCAATATTTATGTAATTTTTATTTAATGTATTTATTTTAAAGGTAACGTTTTATATACGTTTTTGTATTTTTATAAATTATATTATAAGAAAGCCTCAAAATAAATAAATAAATGGCGTGTTGTAAGAATGTGGGCCTCCAAAGACTATTTACGATAATTGTGAAATTAAATATTATTTTAATGAAAATTGTCTAAAAAGAAGGTTTAATGAAATATTATAGCTAAATTATAATAAAAGAAAGATGTTAAATACTAAAATATACTGTGCTAAGTGCAAAAATTCTATATATTTGAAACATTAAATTGATTACTGTTTTAAATGCTTTTAAACTTCGTGAATTATTCTACAAATTAGTTTTTTGTATTTACTGTTTTCATACAAATTTATAACCATGGAAAAAAAATTGGTGTAAATTGCATTATTTGATTTAGAGGACCTTGTTATGAACCACTGTAAAATTGATAAGTTTTCGTAAGGGCTATGGTATTTATTCATTTATAAAGTTGTTTTATGTTTTTATTAAAGAAAACATTTGTGGGTATGTCGTTAATAAAGAAAAACACGCTTAGCTTTTTCAGTTTTGCAAAAATAGCTTTACAATCCGAAGCGCCTTAAAAGCGTATGAGTAGTTCGAACGTAACTCCCAAGCAGAGTAGTTCACTGGGGTTAAATTGCAAAGAACATTCGGCTTCATACCGTAGCAAGGCAGACAAAAGGCAATTTCAGGTAAAAACTAGGCACAAAAATTTAATAACAGGTGTAAAGTATGCCAACATCAATTAGGACTAAAGATTTGTTGGCATACGTTTTATATTTCAGGTTATTCTTCCATTTACTGTCTTCAAAAATTCTTGATAGATTTTTATGTATTTCATAAAATACAAATACATTTAATAATATATGTAATTTGGAGGTGAAGCTTGTTGTAATACTTAACCTTGGCCTGAAAATATTAATCCCTAGCTTTGATAAGTTCCAATATATTATATAATAGGAGAGGTAAGTAGTCGCTTCTATAAAAGTATGATACGGCCGTGCCCGTTCACTCGACACTTGCTTGGGCACTGCCGTGACCGCACACTATGGTATTTAAATAGTATTTTACTGTAAAGGTGCTGGCAATCGCTGAAAATCATATTTAAAGTATTTTCGCATCGATAATCTTTGAATTTTAAGAAAACTCGAAAAAACCCGAAAAACCCGGGTACCCGGGTTTTCATTTTAAAAAACCTGAAAAACCGGGTTTTGAAAATTGGGTCCGGGTTTCGATGCCCTAGTTTATACGCCCTCGCAGGATGTCAAAGAGCAGGCTCATATTCATAAGGGATCGTCTATCCTCAAGAGAAAGTAAGCCATAGCAGGTTTATTTTTACTTTTAAAGTTTACTAATGACACGAACTTCTTTTGAATTCTTTCAATTGTGTTGATGTGGATAGCGTAATACGGTTGCCACACTTGACAGGCATATTCTAGTGTACTCCTAACGTATGCATAGTAAAGGACTTTAAGACTTTGAACATCATTAAATGGCTTACAAGTTCTTAAAATAAATCCTAAATTTTTATAAGATAGAGATAATATTATATAAATCATAAATGTGAAAGTGTGTCTGTCTGTCCGTCTGTCTGTCTGTTACCTCTTCACGCCTAAACCGCTGAACCGAATTTGCTAAAATTTGGTATGGAGATACATACTTTGAGTCCCGGGAAAGGACATAATATTATGTTACATTTTATCCCGGAAAAATGTACGGCTCCTGCGCCATAAACGAATTTTGGCGCAACAGTGTTGCGGGCGTCATCTAGTTTAAAAATTAAAATTAATTAGTCAAGACTCAAGTAATTAAAATGTTCATTATCTTTTCGTTAATTTCATAACTTTTCAATAATAATTATTTGTGAGAGAATTTAAAACATAAGTAAGTACATAAAAAGATATTATGATTCCCGAACTTCTTCAGTATTTAATTTACTAGTCTAATTTAACATAAAATTACATAGTAAATACTAAATAGTAATATCAAAATAACCAACATAATATTAGTAACACACTTTCATAGCAAGTAATTAAATTACGAATTCTAAATCATAATTAGAAACAAAACAATTCCTCAATGTCAGTTGCCAAGTGCCAACGCGTGCTACACACATGCTAATTCCTTCCGTAAACTATCGTAACTCCGCCCTTTCAGCCGGCGCTGAAACCAACCCTCTTCAGCCGGCTGCGTTCCTGGTACAAGCGACGCCGTTTCTACAGTTAGCGCCGACTGAAAATTTTTCAGGAGTCGTGATGTCACAGCGAGTTGCGCATACAGTGGCGTTTGAGACAACCAACTTCATCTAGCGGCAAATGATTGAACTAAAACTACAACATACTTTCAGTTTGTAGACAATTAGATGGTTTTAGATGTAGCAAACGTATACCAAATTATCATAACTTAGAAAATAAAAGAAGCTAAACTGTTATCTTCGTTTTTCAGTTTTTATCGCTGGGCTAGTTTCCGAACGAGTGTAGGCAATTAGGCATTATTTAAGATTTGACATTCAATAAGCATAAATTAGGGAATTCAAAAAACTCTCAAAATTTTCCAGCAGTAAGCAGGCTGATAATTAAAAATTATGGCTAAGGACACTCTCGATCTTATCATCTTTCAAACAAATAAAAACAAGATCAAAATTGGCCCACCCGTTTGTATGCAACGAATAGGCTACTTGACCTATATTCAATTTCATTGAACAAATGCATATTTCCAGTAGAACTTGGCCTAGGAAACCATATTTCACCCTTATCATCAAATAAAAGCTTATGATTGATAAAGAAAGTCGATTTGAAAATATGATTTTATGAAAATAGGATTTGTACTGACGAAAACGCTTTTGCGGTACTTCCGATTTGGATGTGACGTCATCCTTATAGTAATTTAATATCTTTTATTTATCGCGCTCGTTATATGTAAGTTTATCTGTACATAAATAATAAGAATAAGCCTAGAAAGATTTTTTAAAATATTTTTTATTGAATAATTCGCTTAAAACATCAGTTTTATATATTATCTCCATTTATTGTAGACGGGAAATGAAATGGCCAAAACTTTTCTCCAAAAGTTTTCAACATTACAAATGATTTCTAATTTCTTATTTAATTCTTTTATAATTTTTGGGCACTTTTAGTCTCGTACATTTAGCACATAAAAAAATTTTCAATAAAGAGAGTTTAAAATACAAAGCGTATGACGTCACACTATGGCGGACAGTGTTTTCGGCGCCATTTAAGAGGCGTATTTTTCAATAAACATTTTTATGGGTTTCTACTGTGTAAAATATTAAAATATTAGTTTTTTTTTTGAAAATGAACGATTAAGAAGCGATTAACATGAAGAAAAAAAGTAGGTCAAGTAGTCTATTACGAATTACGATGCCATGGGCAGACAGACAGTCACTTCAAACTTACGAGTATAATAATACCCCTCTGTTGTCGTCGAAGGAAAAAAAACCTACATAGTAAAAAAAGTAAAGTATATTTTTTTTAATTTTACATATTTTATGTGAGGCTAAAGCATTAGTTTTATAGTGTAAGTTCCAATAAAGTTAGTGCTAAAGTAAGCACAGCAACTGTTCCCGCCCACGTCGCGTCAGTCCACTGACTTGTCTCATTACAGCTAGACAACGAAAACACTTTGTTTTTCACTGGCGCAGACTATTCTTAGGTGTTTACTGAGAAATAATTAATATAAGTAGTTATTGTATATATATAAAATATAGGGGACAATACCCTACATAAGTTAATCAGTAAAACATTAACTAACAAACTTTTTTTATTTCAATTCTAGTTGATGTCCGCAACTCCGTTGCGCACAAATTCGTTTTTTGAGCGGGGACCGTACATTTTTCCGAGATAAAAAGTATTCTATGTCCTTTCCCGGGACTCAGAGTGTCTCCATACCTTTCATCGAAATCGGTGCAGAGATTTAAGCGTGAAAAGGTAACTTTTCAAAACACTTTCGCACTTATGATCAGTACTAGTATAATAATATAGTAATAATATCTATGGACGCTTCACACCACGTCAGTCTGGCCCCGTGCTAAGTACCTGAAGGACTATTTTCAGAAACTGAAAATAGTAATGTTTTATAATAAAAAAAATAACTAAACAGTTATGTTTGTTGTAAGTAGATTGTAAAATTGAAAATAAAACTTTAGTACTCTGTACTACTGCAGTCGCCAGAGGTTTTAACCTCCGAAAATTGTAATAGTGAATGGATTTTTGTTTTTGAGGTGTCATTTTCTTTTTTACAATATAACTTGCAAAGTTTACCAAAATTTCTTTTGTACTTTTAATTTTTTAGTTACTTAATTAAAAATTAATATTTCACCATATAAAACCGGTCCCGAAAAAATTTTTTTTTCTTGTTCCTGTTATTTAATGACTCTTAACCGATTGCTTACGTTCTTTCTTTCTTTTTCGTCTTTTTTGGCAACTTGACACAAAGGATGTGTATGTTGTGCCACAGACAAGGTAAAAAGGTAAGGAATATGGCGGGAAAACCATATTCCTCCTATTATAATTTTCATCATCGTTTTCATGTATCGTCAGGTCTAAAGTAAAGTCAAAGTCTAAGTAAAAGTCAATACAGTCACAGGAGTCAAGTCGGTCGATTCAGTAAAGTGGTAGACGCTTTACTGAAACTTTCGATGGAGTTTTGGAGGGAACACAAAATAGCACGTTTCTGGATATTACATCACTTTCCTACACTTGTGCATGAACACGAATATCTAATGGTTAATATTCTACCAATATTACACATTAAAAACCCAGCTAACACAATTTTAGGAAAATAATATAAAAACACAACAGCACTCTTTCACATGCCCGCCAAAACTCCATTGATTACGTTGAAAATTAACCAAATACACCATTTTTTTTTTAAGTTTGCTTTGCTTACCTAAATACAACTATGAGGTTTTTGCAAAGTTTTTAGAGATTAACGCTCGTCGTAACCAAGATAAAAGAGTTTGGGTAGATTTAAGGGTTGTAACGAAAAGTGTGTTAAATTTACTTGTTGTGCGTATTTAATTTTTAGAGAAATGATAACTTTTAAGTACTTAAAAACGTTTAAATGTCTCCAAAAATGTGTAAAATAGACCGAAAATATTTTTCTATATTTGTTGAGAATTTATTTAAGACTTTTTCTAGTCTTTGAAATATATTTTAGCTTCCTACTTAAAGCCAGAAAAAAAATTGGGTGCTACAAATCTCACGTACATACTAAAGACTACTAAAGAGTAAAGACGCATGCTGCGACCTATGATTGGAAAATGCTTAGCTGAATGCAAAAAATATCAGTTCTTAACCTAATTTGTATATTTTTCCTTTAAGTATGTTAAAGCAAATATAATTAATGAAAATAAATAAATAAAAAATAAATTTTAATCTGTAAAAACCAAACCAAAAGAAATAAAATACAGATTTTCTTCAAAATGTCCGTGAAAAGTTTGTGCTACATTTTCAGAAAATATTATAAAGTAAGAGCTAAAAAGTTATACACATTAAGAAATAGAAGGCTTTGTTAAGCCTAAAAAATAATTTTAAACTTCCTATTTAAAACCAAAGAAAAATTGGAACGCCATTTACCTGGCGAGGCACACAACAAGCACAAATGGAGGTATGCTCATCTACATACAAAAATATTAATTTGAAATATAAATTATATATTTTTTCAACTTATTTTCTTTCTTTGGAATATAAGCAATGATACAAATCAAAAAAATAATGATATATTTTATTATTATGCTATATATTTTAAGGAAAGAAATATGCAAATTTTCTTCAAAATTTTACAGTTTATGAGTTTACTTGAAGTGGAAGAGAATAATTTAAAAATCAAAAGCACAACTTTTCAATAGGTAAACTTTATTATTTATGTTATCAGCTATACATTCCTTTTTTTCTTTTCAAGTTTCATCCACTATTGCAAAAATCGGAGGTTTGCACGATTTTTACGCTCTGGGAACTCCACTATACCCTCAATCATCGATGTAAATAGCCCCCAAATAGTAACAAAAATAAAAATGTGTGAAATTACAAAACAATTTGCATCGAAATTGTTTTGTAATTTCACTTGTCGTTAGTAAATTGGAACTAATGATCACCGACTATCTGTCTGTCTGTATCTCCTCTAATAAAATGAAATGTTTACGATGACGTAGGACACATCTTTAATTATTGGTCCGCGATGGATAACAATGATTGTGACCATGATGGAGCTGCTGTCTCCATGCAAAATTGACGATCATGGGCAAATAATAACGAATATGTTAGTAATCGCCTTTATTCGACCATTATTGCCCATAAGTTTGACATGCTCGATATAAATAGCTCTGCGCAATCATAAGAAACAACATACTCTAACTTAGAAAATTTTGATAATTTTTTGTATGTGGCTGCCTTCAGAAACATGTGAAATTCGTACCACCAGAGAAATTGACTCATACGCAGATTGTAGACCTACATAATTTGGCCGGGCTATGTAAAGTCAATGTTAGTTTAGTCGTTACTTCCGTTTTTTACGTAGATCCACGTCATCTATGCGTGGCGTTGCCGTTGCGCCAAATTTCGTTTATAACGCGGGAACCTACATTTTTCCGTGATAAACATTAGCATATTATATTATAGGCTATAATAATATACTTTCAAGACACTCAAAGTATCTCTTTACCAAATTTCAGCGGGTCTGGCGCGACGAGGTAACAGACAGGCAGACAGACACAATTTCGCTATTTATAATTTTAATTTATAATATATTAGTATTTTAATTCATAATATTATAGTACTTCCATGCTATATTCATAGCATGGAAGTATAATATGTCCCCGGGTATGGATATAGGCCGACCAAATTACGTGAGTCAGCCCATGAATCAGATTCTGAGATGCATGATTAAAGTTGCCGGTTGGCAGCGGGCGACATAAAGCGGCAGCAGACGACGTGTCGTCGCCACTCGCGACTACTGTTTCTATGTATTTCTATGAAAGTGTCGCTAGCTTCGTGTCGCTAGCTGCGCAGCCCGCAGGGTATTTCATAGAAATATGTACATAGAAACCAAATGTCGTGACGACACGTCGTCTGCAGTTGCGACATGTCGCTCGGTTCCAACTTATACCTTAAGGATTGTATTGACTATTGAGACAAATCGTAGAATCATTTGTCACCGTTAATGTTAGTAGTTCATTACCATATTGTTGGACTGTCTGACTTGTCTTATTAGATTAGAGGTCTATAAATAAACTATGTATTAGATCTTTATGGTGACGCCACGATAAAGTAAAAAACAGTGTTGGATATGTTTTAGATTGCTTGTTTTCTGAAAACAGCAAAAAATGAAAAGGGCGTAGCGACAAAATGGTTTTTGTCGCGTAATTTAAAAACCATAAATACATTTCATATAAGCTATGGGCAAATTAAAGTGTATGCTTGAACCAATCTATGTACTAATTTTGGAATATCTCCTCTGTTGGCAAAATAGGAATCCCTTTTTTTACAGAGGTCTTTTTGATTGGTTATTCTGTGTTATAAAAGTTGACCTATCGTGTTATGCTATGGGTAATTCAAAGACAAAGACATAATGAATGCTGACAATGAACTTTAATTTCTCAGCTTTAGTCATTGCTGAGAAAAATCGATATCGCTACAGCCAAATTATCAAGGCGTCGCCTTAAGTTATTAGATGATGGTACAGAAATTCATGAAATACTTAGACAGAAAAAGTACAATTTTCCTGTTAAAAAAAATCTAGATTTTTCCTAGGCATAAAGTGCCATATTAATTAACAGCTCAATACAAAGTGACTGATAAGTGATAACTGATAATGTTATCAGCCCAATATGCGCTTATCACCACTTCAGTTTGATTAACAGGTACACTCCACTTCATGATACCCTGGTAGATGGCACTTGACTGAGGTTGAACTTGAGTAAACAACTATCAATAGCTGACCCGACAGACGTTGTCCTGTCTTAACGATGACTATTTAATTCAAATTGATACCTATATCCATCAAAAAGATTGAATAGTTTAGGCGAAAATCATATTTTATTGTCGGGGAACCGTACATTTTCCGGGACAGATCGTATCCATTGTCCCGAGACTCAAAGTATCTCCATACCAAATTTAATCAAAATAGATTGAATAGTTTACGCGCAAATCATAAAAGTATATTGTGCAGTAACCGTGCATCCTATCCTACGTTCTTTTCCGGGACTATCAAAGTATCTCTATACCAAATTTCAGAAAAATCGGTCCAGCCGTTTACGTGTGATGTCGTGAGTGACCAAGGGATATATGGATTCATTTTTAGGGTTCCGTACCCAAAGGGTAAAAACGGGACCCTATTACTAAAACTTCGTTGTCTGTCCGTCTATCCGTCTGTCCGTCTGTCTGTCACCAGGCTGTAACTCGAAAACTGTAATAGCTAGAGAGTTGAAAATTTCACAGAATGTGTATATCTATTGCCGCTATAACAACAAATACAAAAAACAAAATAAAATTAATACTTAAGGGGGGCTCCCATACAACAAACGTGATTTTTTTTGGCCTTTTTTGCTCTATATCAATAATGGCAACAGGTAGGTACTTGACTTTTAAAAAAAAATCCCTAGTTAAATGTTTACTTTAACATTTAATAATAATATTAAAATAAAATAAAAAATTAAGGGGGGCTCTCATACAACAAACACAATTTTTGGCCTAATTTTGCTCTATTATGGTACGGAACCCTTCGTGCGCGAGTCCGACTCGCACTTGGCCGATTATTATTTATAAGTATAGATTGTAGAGTGTGAGCGCCATCTATAATAACCAAGCCGATAGATACAATGACAAATTATTTCATTGGATGGATATATGTAAATAAATACTTAAATCTTGTGAATATACTTGTTTCTAGGCAATGGCTGTTCTTCCATGTAAGTTGTACTAGGGAGTAAGCAGTGTAGGTAGTGTCGGATAAGAAAATCCTTCGAAAACCGAGTATGTTTGGGTTATTTAACACCCATATTCTTAATCGTTTCCTTACGATTTCCTCCACTCGACTTAACCTCAATCCAAAAAATTGTATCATTAGTTCATTCAAACTTCCTTGATTTCCTTATTCGAGGTGAGGAATGAACTGTCAAACCTGAGGTAGTTCAGGATGTACCTTAAGGGTTGGACCTCATCTGGCAGCACGGAATCGCATTTGTTTCGCCTGTGCTACCACGTGCTGCAGTGTGCTGCTGCATGCGAACGCGCGCTGTCGCATTCCGCAGACAAAAAAGGCGATCGCACGCTAGCACGATAGCAAGTGATCGGCGGTGAAAGGATGCGTTAGCATGCTATCGCGCGCTTTAGCGTTCCGGAGTCTCCCTGCCGACCATTGCATTTTGTCCGTGATGCCGATCGCCTCGAGGATTCCGCCGCGTGCTATCGCAATATGCTTTCTGTCTCGGTCTAGCAAATGGCAGTTCTAAGCGACAGAAAGAGAAAGGGCGACGGAAAAAGGTGATTCCTTGCTGCCAGATGAGGTCCAACCCTTAGGCTTCCTTGAGTGTCTTCACTGTCTGTTTCCAACCATTAATTTACAAGAAATTGTGTTTAGCATAAAAAACTTTATTAAGTTTTGGATTATGTCCATGAAAATTCACAAAATGTTCCTTGGCGCAGATGTTTGCGTGACGCTCAAAACTCATTAGGGCGGTATAGTCATGAGGACTTCAAGAAACAATTTAAACTTAACACAACAAGCATAAATATGCAACACGCTAAACTAAAGTTGAAAAAACAACAAGAGTTTGCAAACAATTAAATCGCAATAACAGCTGATCACACATATAAACACATAATTCTTCTTCTTCTTTAATTAAGACGGCCTGTGATATGACACAAAATATACGTAACAATGTGCCATTTGACAATGGCACTGAATTATATTTTTTTAAAACGAGGAGTTCATACACAATCTGTCAAATTGGGGTCGATTTCCGTCGGTTTTGACAGTAAAAAAATAACTTCCGTGACGTCATACCTCCACCTCCACCTCCATCACACTGTCTACTCTGCCTCCACTCATTCTTACTGAAGGAGTAATTCATCGAGGTAGAAGCTACGTTTAAGAATACATAGAACATTTTTTTTTTATTACTATCAAGGTAATTTTTTGTGAGTAGCTTCATTTTGATAAAGCGAACAACATTTTTATTTGCGAAAAATCTTGAAAGTGGTAGCTAACAAAGATAGAAAGGATTTCATACTTTGATTTGATGGTCCTAAAATATGGATTGTTCTATTTGTAGGATAATGTCACTCTTAAATTATATCTTATATCTTTAAACGAGCAATTCTTGTGTATTAATTGGAATATATGTATAATTGGAATCTCGGAATCGGCTCCAACGATTTTCATGAAATTTAGTATTTAGGGGGTTTCGGGGGCGATAAATCGATCTAGCTAGGAATCATTTTTAGAAAATGTCATTTTATTCGTGTTGTATCGAATAGCGAGCAAAGCTCGGTCAAATAGCTAGTAACTACATATATATTAACCTATCAATAGACAAAAAATTTGCTGGTTAGGGTTCCGTAGTTAACCAAGTTTTGTTGATTACAGAACCCTAAAACAGAACCCTAACCAGCTGATTTTTTGTATATTGATAAGTTAATAGTTATATAATTTAAGAGTATGATCAATCAAATCAAAGTATGAAATCCTTTATATCTCTGTTAGCTACCACTTTCAAGATTTTTCGTCAAGTCAACTGGAAACTGGGTTTGACTTTTTTTTTTGTCAAGCTAATGCCTGTTTTCACCAATCGTCTCCTAAGGGTCAGCGCAGACAGAGAGGAATAATCCTCGCGCGGTCTCGGGCATGCACTTGAAAATAAATTTTAAAATTAATAAACTACGTGCATACATGCTCGAACCTTACAAGAAATGCTCGCGCGTTCTCGAGGATACGCGGGAATCCCTTATCGCACTTTAAGGCCGTCCCCCGAGCAAACGACCTTGGCCATACATTTGCCGCGTTGCCGAGAGCGCACCAAAACCCTATTTTTTTACTTATCTTAGTTCAAAATTGACCTAAAAAAATTAAAACGGGTAATATGTAGTTTATGATATTGTCGATCTATTGGCGTGTGTTTCAAATAAAAGTAATTTGTAAATACATACTAAGGAGATGCTGAATGTATGCTTGAATTTTAATAAATTGGTTTTACTTTGGAAGCTGATATCATGACTATAATAAACAAAAATAGAAAATTTAAAACGAGGAAAGGAATATCGATATACATATACATCGATTATTGCTGTATTTTTATTATAACTTTGTAGCTTTCAAATTATGAGTTTATAGGGCTTGAAATACGGTAAATTACGGTATCTCCGTAAGGAACGCCCTTAAGTATCTGATACACGGTCGTCAACGGCGGTTGTCAACAGCAAAAACGGGTATGCGCGTTGCCAGCCACACTGTTGTCAACTACAGTGTTGAATAGATTTTGCGTGGTCGTCAACCGCCGTTGACGACCGTGTATCAGATACTTTAGAGTTTAGTGTAATAATTTTAAAGTTTATTTTCAGGTGATTCAAAGAAAATTCCCGAGACCGCGCGAGGCTTATTCCTCTCTGTCTGCGCTGACCCTAATGCTAAGGTGCTCCCTAGTGGCCAATAAGGGTACTTTCCTTCAAGATCCATACTAATATTATAAACGTGAAAGTGTGTGTGTCTGTCTGTCTGTTATTACCTCTTCACGCCACAACCGCTGAATAGATTTTGCTGAAAGGTATGGGGATACTTTGGCCCGGGAAAGGACCCAGGATACTTTTTATCCCGGAAAAATGTACCATTCCCGCGCGATAAACGATTTTTGCGCAACGGAGTTGCGGGCATCATCTAGTTTCACACATTTTTGTGTGTGCAGTGTGACCTATGGCCTATGTCCTTAGATCGTTATGATTTTCGTGAAATAAGTTCTTTCAAAAGCGTGTTTTGTTTTAAGAGATAAATGACCCTAAAAGACCGCTGGGAACACAGCGTTAGAAGGCGGTTGGTAAAAACTGACGGAAATGATTTCTTTAAAATTACAAACTAGCGAAGTAGCCACTAATGAAACTACCCTAAAACCAATACAACTATCCTTTGCTTATTCGCAGATTCATGAAAATAGGTCGAACCGCCTCTGCTGCGTGTAAACTGTAGAGCATTGTAGAACGCTACGTGTGGAACTTCGTAGCATTTTGTAGCATTTCGTAGCATTTTGTAGCATTTCGTAGCATTTTGTAGCATTTCGTAGCATTTTGTAGCATTTCGTAGCATTTTGTAGCATTTCGTAGAACTTCGTAGTAGTAAGTACTATTTTTTGATAATATTTACTATGTTACCTTCTATATGGCGACGACTAATAGCTCGGATGATGATTTTGGCAGCCTCTTAATCCTATTATTCGATCGTAGCGTTTAATATTTCGGTCCCTAGACGGTACAGTTGTTGGGAAAAGAAATTATTATTGTGTTTTAACTTTTAACTTATCAATTTATATAAAAACTTATTTTTGATACACATTCGATTAGTGTTTTTAATTTAATAATTATTATTTATTACAATATTTTTGAGGTCCTGGCACTTGGCAGCGTTTTATGAAATAATCCACCTGTTCAGGGCAGGCCATAGACACGTTGAAAATAAAGAATGATAACCAAAATATTACAAGATTAAATGTTGAAAAAACTATTTAAAATTCTATTACTTAGTTATATCCAAATCTAACAAGTTAATGGTATGGACTGTGGAGGAAAAAATACCATAAAAGGAGTAAAGGTCCTACTGGTACAGCCGTGCTTCAGTTTTGTAATTTCTTAGTAATTCTGCTTTTCTGAAGGTAATTTTTTATGTCTTAAAAATTTTTGTGCAAAGTTCATGAGAATTATAAGCAAGAATTACCAAAATGTCCTATTATACCCACTTTTAACATGTACAAAAACGTAGTGACTACATAATGAAGGTCCATTGATTTGTCATGATTTGTCATCAGTTCTTGCCTGTTCTTTGCATTCCCTAACTACGAGTCTGCAAGCTGTATTATGGTGGGCAAAAAGATCAAACTGCCTATTCTTTAATGCCATATCTATTATAATTATATAATATCTATTATAATTATATGCCCCTGCAAGTCTATGTTTGACAAAAAGACTAGGACTTCAGCACTCACCTGTCCTCCATACTCGTATCCAAGTTCTATCGCCACCAGCTGCGCCTTTTCCTCTCCTCCTTCTATTTCCACCGTCCACTCGTCCCGAAGACTGCCCTCATGTCTACCTGTGTGGTACTCATGATACCCTGGTGTCATCCAGCCGCTGACCACGGAATTCACGAAAAATAATATGAAAAGTGACCACATTTAGTCATCTATTAAGACTTAATTGAGATTTGTTAATTAAGATTTAAGTTACGTTTAAGTGACATTTAAGTGAGACTTAAGTATTCCCAAAGGACACGTTACGCGTCGGTAAAGGGAGGAGTTGAAATGAGAAAAACGTCCGCTAGTTAGCAATTTATCTATATTAGTGGATCTTATATTCTATAGTCTATACTCTATACGTTTATCGTATGGAGCTCTATAGATGTGAAAATTTTTCATACATGGTCCGATATTAGTAGGAAATTATTTTTTTAAGTTTATGTGTATGTATTTTCACAATAGTTCCGCGAAAACCCTGGAAGAAAATTTACCAGTCGAATAGTTAAGTACCTAATGACTGAAGTGATAACTGATAACTACTGATCCGACAAATTAAAATAAGTAAGTATAGATAATTAATTATGTTTACAATCTATGTTTACACTTTACAAGTTACCTACCTTACAAGTTATAACCTATGTCATCTAACTTTATAATTATTATGATAATACATTATTATCTGATATTATGGAGAAAAATTTTATTCAATTTTGAAATATTTCAATGATTCCGATTTTAAAAAAGTATTGTGTAAAAATAAAGTTTCCATTTAAAATACTATTTTCATTATAAATACTCTAGAAACAGAAGCAAAAAGTTTTATTAACAAAGTTAGGTCAGGAAAATTTAATGTAAGTACATGTTGCGCCATCTAGTTGACATCTTACGAACTATTTATTCACATAGCTTACACAACTTTGACTTAGTTTCATAAATAGCCGCTAGAGGCCATTAGATCAATTTCATAAAAAAAAACAATAAATAATAAGTAATTATACCATTGAATTTTTCAAAATATTATGTATAAGATTCAAAAAATTAAAAATATTATATTAAACATAATAATCATCAATCATGTCTACGTGACATTATGTTATGTTATGTCGCCTGATAGCTGAGTTTTAAACATTTTTTTACGGTGGGGACTGGGGACGTTTTATTCAAGTATATTTTCTAGATGCGTTTACGGATGGAAAACGGCGTCTCTAGTGGCAAACGATAGTTACTAATAGGACACCATATATTTATACAAATTCTCGTGCTTTCGGTTAGAAGCAGTGGCGATCTTACCCATTGCGAGGCCCCGGGCGGAAAGTCTTTGTGAGGCCCTACGTCTTACGAAAAAATACCTTTCGAGGCCCCTGCAAGAGCGAGGCCCCAGGCGATTGCCGTGTTCGCCATCCCCTAGGGTCGCCACGGCGCCACTAGTGAGATGTGACATAAACCACAAACTTACACTCAGCTCTGCATACAGTACTCATTGTGGGCAACTAAAAAAGTACGAGTATTTTTAATCTGTTGGCGCGAAGAGCTAAAATATCAGTAATAAACCGTCAAACCCAAAATAATCTTGTTTATGACTGCCACATCCTTTGCGGCTTTTAATGCGTTTTGCTACCGGCTGCTTCGAGTTGTATCATGTATGAGTTTTATCAAATGCAGAATCAATTTCAAACGCTATTTATGACCGGATTATTTCTACAAAAGAATAGACAAAGTGACAGATTGACTAAGAGAAACTGCAATAACGACGTTATCAACCCATCAGTCGTGGCAAAACGAGACACAATAGCTTTTTCATTGTTATCGCGGCCGGATGTGGCCGCTTGGGGCTTCATGAATTAAACACCATTTTAAGGTGACGCAGCGTTAAAGTAAGAAACCATGTTGGATATGTTTTAGATTGCTTGTTTTCTATGAGAGGCTGGCCCGGCCTCTCATAGAAAACAAGCAATGGAACAGCAAAAAATGGAAAGGGCGTGAGCGACAAAATGGTTTTTGTCGCTTAATTTAAAAACCATAAATACATTTCATATAAGCTATGCATAAATTAAAGTGCATGCTTGAACCAATTTATGTACAAATTTTGGAACCTTAAATCACTCTCCTCCGTTGGAAAAATAGGAATCCCTTTTTTTACAGAGGTCTTTTCGATTGATTATTCTGTGCTATAAAAGTTGTCCAATCGTGTTATGCTATGGGCAATTCAAAGACAAAGACATGATGAATACTGACAATGAACTTCAATTTCTTAGCTTTAGTCATTGCTGAGAAAAATCGGCATCGCTACAGCCAAATTATCAAGGCGTCGTCTTAACACGTTATCAGTATGTACTAGGACCTAGGTATATTATATTATGTAAATGTATATGTCGCAGTCATTTGGTTTAATCTGCGATTCGATTGAATGAATAGCGTATTCATTGAATGACTCCATTCAATTGAATGACAAAAGGACAACTCGTCAAGACGTTGACTGTAACGTTTAACGTTTTGACTAAAAGTCATATTATAGCGAAGTCGTTAAATGGGATGCTAATTTTTTTTTCAAGTAGACGTTGACGGGATAGTTATAGGTAAATCCACGCTTTCATATTATTTTATTAGTTATTACAAATAAAGTACTTTAATGTAAATGTAATCGATAAAATATCAACACAGTGCTATCAGCTGTGCGAGCTGTTTGACGCCATATTGGTTTTAGTGACCAGTAGCGCCGCCGTAGGAAGAAAATGAAATACGTTCAATTACCTGACTGATTTCATGTCCGCTATCTTCAAAACGCTATGCTACAAATCGCTAACTAGTTGAACGTTGAGGGACGATCGTTCAATCGACGTTCGGCCGAGTCATTCAATTGAATGGAGTCATTCAATGAATACGCTAGTCATTCAATCGAATCGCAGATTGAACCAGATGACTGCGACATATACTCAGGAGCGTAGCTACCACCGCGCCGTATCTGCCATTTTACAGCGCCCCGAAGCGGGGCCCCAACGTGTGTATGTGCGATAAAAGTTACCTAATATTAATCTTTTTATTTCATAAATGACAAAGTTAAAAAAACTTTGTTACCCGCGTAAAGCGTGAGATCAAGTCGCCGTATGCGATTTTTTTGTGAGAAGTAACTTTCCTAAGGGCCTCCAAAAATGTCTGTCTATACGGGGCCCCGCCAAGGCACGCTACGCTTCTGTCTAATATTAATTTGTTAAGTGGAGACTGCTCTACTATACCTATCGCGATGAAAGATTGTTTTAACGATTACAATATTGTTAAAGTACACTGTGTTAGTATATTGTATAATACTATAAAGACGTAATTCACACGCTATTAATTTAACTCCCGATAGAAACAGGGGCCAATCTTTAAGGAAATGACCGCATTGACTGCAGGGAGCGTGAATAAGAGCAAAGAGCGACAGTACCGTAGCGAGCAGTACCATCGAGGAAATTGATTTTCGAGCCAAATTATTAAGTGGGCGACTAACCCTAAATTTTCAATTTTATAATTCATTTTTATACTTGAAAAAACGCCCTGAATTGTTTCATTTTCTAAAATTAGATACTACATTATATTTCCAAGAATTCAATCTGAGTATTCAATTCAAACACGATATCTAAAAATTTTCTCGATAGAAAAAAATCACGAAGATGCATCTAATTTTCACGAATTTTTCGTGTATTGCCAAAACCGTGCATTGAACTAAGTTAATATTTTAACACATTGTATAAAATTCCATCATTGAGAATCCGACCTAGCGGATTTTTAAAATGTTATATATTTATCGAGTTATTGAGAAAAAACTAATTTGGCGATGAATCCGCGTCGTCCTTTTTCACCTGGCATATGAAAGACGGGCGTGAGTGTGAAGAGAGAAGGACGATATTTGATTTTTTGGGTTGATCGCCCTCTTAAGGCGTCATCTTAACGAATAACGCGACCAAATTACTTAGGTCCGCCATCTGCCTACGAATCAACTCCTCTGATAGTACATTATCTATACTATGCTATACTTAATATTAATATTATAAATTTATAAATTTTATAAATAATATTATAAAGCGGAGGAGTTTGTTAGTTTGTTTGTTTGAACGCGCTAATCTCAGGAACTACTGGTCCAATTTGAAAAATTCTTTCAGTGTTAGATAGCCCATTTATTGAGGAAGGTTATAGGCTATATTTTATCACGCTCAAACTAATAGGAGCAAATAAATAGAGGAAAATGTGGAAAAAACGGGGAAAATTATATGAAATGCTTATTTAGTAATAGTTTGAACGCGCTAATCTCAGGAACTACTGGTCCGATTTGAAAATTCTTTCAGCGTTTGATAGCCCATTTATCGACAAAGGCTATAGGCTATATTTATTATGCAAAAACTAATAGGAACGAAGAAATAGAGGAAAGTGTGGAAAAAATGGGGGAAATTATTTGAAAGGGCTTATTTGAACGCGCTAATCTCAGGAACTACTGGTCCGATTTAAAAAATTATTTCAGTGTTAGATAGCCCATTTATTGAAAATGGCTATAGGTTATATTTTATCACGCTAAGACTTATAGGAGCAAAGAAATAGAGGAAAATGTGGAAAAAAACGGACGAAATTATTTAAAATTGCTTATTAATTATTATGTTCAGAAACTACTGGAGCAATTCTTATGTTATTTGGCACACATGAAGAATAGACCACGTGAAAGGACATAGGTTTCTTTTTTTGCGGAAAAATGTACGGTTTCCATGACATTCCTAAATTACGCGGGCGAAGCCGCGCGGAACATCTATCATACTGTTACGTGCTAGGGTTCGAGGATTCGGAAAGAAAGACCTGGTGACTCTCTTGAAGACTTTATTCACAAACACTAGGTCACACTAATCACTAAGTCCAAACACTAAGCACTAAGTCCAAACACTAAGCACTATCACTGTCACTCACTATTGATCACTTGTTCTCACTTCGAAGTCGCCTCGAAGATCGCTCAGATAAAACTGAATTGCCGGCTGCAGTCTGCGACTATTTATACGGGCCGGATCGAATCTCAGAAAATTCCGGAACATCCCAGAGTAAACCCGATATGCGTAAACAAGTATGAGATATCTCTAGAAATTACTCGTAGGTACTTACTCCTAGCGCCATCTAGTATCGAGTAGGGGATTTATGTTGCCTGTGTTCCATTGGTCAGTTCGCTGGTCCGACGCTAGATGGCACCACGTGTCCGTATCCGTAACAATACAATAAAAGTATATAATTGTCCCACACTATATACTTTTAAGTTTTATGATTTGCGCGTTAACTATTCAATCGATGTACGGGAACAACTATAAACTATAGTCCACGCGGACGAAGTCGCGGGCAACAGCTAGTAATTTATATTATTGTTTATGTCCTATTTTAGACATGGCTGTTCTAAGAATGCAGCCCATTTGAATATTCATTCAAGTACTTCCAGGGAATCGTAGTCAAGAGCGTTAGATAGCTTCTAAATATATTTACATGCATATGGTCCTTTGCGCTTGTTTTCGTCGATTTTTCTTAGAAGTTTGTACTGCCTTCAAAAGAGAAGATTAAAGATTTAGTAGTGAAAAAATTGACTGTAAGGCTGCATTTCCACCGGAGATGAGCTAGGCTGCGTTGCGAGGAATGTGTTTTACAAGAACCAATAGAATCGTTGTGCTGAACGTGGTCAGGCAAATGAAGCGTTTCTATTGGTTCTTAAAAACACATTCCTCGCAACGCAGCCTAGCTCATCTCCGGTGGAAATGCAGTCTTACAGTCAACTTTTTCACTACTAAATCCATGGGCGGACAGTCTTTGTAGGCAAAAAGACAGTGCTTGCCATTCACAGATAACATATATTTTAATTTATTTCGTACTTTTTAAATGACTCATGACGTAAATTTTTTAATAATAATAGTAAAAAATATAGTAAAAAAATAAATAATACACATTTAAAACGCCTCAATTTATAAAATAGCAACATGTAATCAGGTACACGCGCGAACGGGTTCACGAGAGGTCAAGATAGGCTCAGTGTTGAGGTGCCTGCCTTGCGCGTATGTGTGAGTGTGTCCGTGCACAGCCGAAAACGCAACAACCATGAATATCGAATGCGATTATGGTAGCAAGCTCTGCGGCAGATCCCAGCAGTGTTGCCAACTATGGGGATATCCCACTTTTAGTAGGGAAAAATTAAATATATAGTGCGTATTTTAGGGAGTAAAAATATTATATTATATTCATGGGCGTGAAATTTTTTAAGCAAAAATGTATATTTATTTGGTTTTTATTACTGTTTTTATATAAATAATGACATCATGAGTGACGTTTTTACCGCAAACAATAATTGCGGTCGGCTGAAGTAGTATTTTCAGCGTTTTGATCTCTCAGTGGAAAGTACCCCAAGTAATAAATAATATATTTAAATAATAGTTGGGGAGTTCTGGTTGAAATTCAATGGCATCACTGGCGCCGCGGCCGGCGCGGGCGCCCGCGCCATCCATGCCGACGGCGATCGGAACTACTCGTGAATAGTCGCGAGCAATCGGATATAATCCGAGTAAAATGAATAGACGCAAATCTATTTATTTTTCTCGGAAATGGAAATAAATGGAAATATATAATTACGTATAATATGTACATTATGCATTTGTGTTTTGGGAGGCCATTTGCTTTTTTCATGTGATCGAGCACTGTTAGTACTATATTATATTATTATTTTTGGTTTTATAGTTTTCTAAGAATATTTTAGATTTTAATATTTGAAAGTTTGTATAATATTTAACAGTTTAACATTAATAATTGCGTACATTCATAACTATCACTCACTTGGATAAGATAATTTGTGGTGGCCAAAATTTTGCATTTATTTACATCGGATTATGGATCGGATCTCAAGTAACCGGAACCTTGATTATGTGAAAAGACAAAAGTTAAGCTGATTAAGTGAGTACTTAAAATATACTAGATATAAAAATGAAAAAGTTGTAAAAGAAAAAGTTTTTGTTTTGTTTTGTTTCACGCCAAAACTAATGAACCGATTGTAATAAAATTTTGTACACAGTTAGTCTAGAGCCTGAGAGAGCCATAGGCTACATTTTGATGAGGCAAAAATATATTATCTAATTTCCATGGAAATATCGATGAAAATAAATTCACATTGTATTTCTAATACGTAACAATAGATGGCGTTTTTTTTTATTTTAGCTTAGCGCACAATATTATGTTGTATGTTAATTGGTATATTTCCATGGGTTTCGATGAAATAAACTCTCATTGTAGTTCCAACGCGTGACAACAGATGGCGTTTTTTTATTTCTTCATAACAGAACGTAATTATCCTAATAGTTTAGAAAACATAGTTTTTAATTTATATCCACACTATTATTATAATTTATGCGAAAATATCTCTTTTTGTCCGTTTGTCTGTCTGTTTTGCTTTCACACCAAAACTACTGAACCGATATCGCTGCATTACCAGTGTCAAAGTCTTGTGCACGCCGCTGACTAAATCTTTAATTTTAAGCTTAGCTCAGCTCCAGTGGAAACGCAGCCTTATGGCCGCACTCAGAGATGAAAAGCTATGTCCACACTATGCGCTTTCGTCTTTAATTTTCGTCATCTTCTTTCATTCAACATTCGTTTTGGCGCATCAATAATAATTGAATGCGTCAACGAACGCAACGCCAACATTGTCATTTTTGTTTTTTGGATACGGTCAGAGGGCATGCGTCGCGGGCATGCGTCGCGGGCATGCGTCGCGGGCATGCCTCAGGTTCGCTGTTGATTGCGATTGCATGCCCTTGACGAACAGAAAAAGGCACAGTGTGGACAAAGCTAATATTCATTACTTAACTTTTAACGAAATCAAAATCAAGCAATGTTAAGTCTTTTTGAATGAGTCCTCTCGTACCAAGAGTACCAACTTTTTTGTAGAAATTATTAAAAAGCAAGGTAAGTATTAGCAAAAACTTCAAACTTTTAAATGCAAGGTATATTTTTAACATGGTGGCAATATTAAATTATTTTTTAAACATTTTAAAGCATATTACATTACAATAAAATAGTAAATATAAATGATCTACCTACAATTATAGCTAGTAGTTGTCTGTGGTAGTTGCGTCCTGTTTACCTTCTTCATCATCATCATCATCACCATCTTCATCACTATCTTTGTCATAGAAATAATGTTCGTTTTTATAATCGCCAACTAAGTTCTTCTTGATCCAAGGCAAATACGCGTACACCTAAAAATTAAAATTCATCGTAAAATTGTAATTTATCTGTTCACATATTATAAAATAAGATGACGCCCGCAACTCCGTTGCGCCAAAACTACAAAACAAAACTCGCAGGAACCGTACATTTTTCCGGGACAAAAAGTATCCTATGTCCTTTCCCGGGACACAAACTATCTCCATGCCAAATTTCAGCAAAATCGGTTTAGAGGTTTGGGCGTGAAGAGGTTAACAGACATACAGACTTTTTTATTAGTATGGAAGTATGGATTACTGCAAATTGCAATGTTATCTCGATAGATGCAGCACCAACATAGACTGAAAACCAAAACTTCTTTGACGTTTCACAAAGTTTCTATCAGTATTCTGATATTTCGTTTATTATTTATAGTTTTCGAGAAAGTATTTCAGGATGGCTGATTTTGTGATAATATGTCGTCATTTAAAATCATTTAAGTATACAGTATGTATACTTAAATGATTTTAAAATAACCTGGACAAAAAAAAAAGGTTGCGCACTAATGAACGCAACGACTACCAGCAGCCTGCAGACCGCCCAGACTGTAACCAGAAGACCAAGAATGACGACATAATATCACAAAATCAGCCGTTCTGAAATACATTTTTTCTCAAACGTTGCTACCTCCCTTACTAAAATGTCAGATTTTGGTCGGAATTACTGTATAATGTGATATAGTAGCGCCCTGTGTTCCAACCTATGCGTATTACTCCATAATCGATTCATGAAGCATTAATTAATCTGATAAAAAGAACCAAACCCTGTCAGTGCTGCTACTATCAGTTATCACAGTGTTCACTCAAAGAAGTGTAAATCACTTCTTCAAGTTACACCCAGTACCTATGGATAAAAATTGAGAAATATTAAGTTTTAAAATGATAATACTTACGCTTGTAAAAAAGTTTGGATGTCCTGTGTCACAGGTCCCCACACCAGATTTCATGATTCCAACCAGTCTGCCTTTCAAGTCAACCAAAGGTGCTCCAGAAACGCCCTACAATAACAAATCAATGCAGTCTTAGGCTGTGTATCCACTGAAGCGGAGCGGAGCTTAGCGGTGCCGAATTGACAAATCACCATGCTCGAAATCTTCGCTGTCATTCCGCTGGAATAGCACGATTGGTCAATTCGGGCACCGCTAAGCTCCGCTCCGCTTCAGTGGAAACGCAGCCTTAAAATCTGCTCATCATATAATTCAGAAACAACGCCTTATATAAAACATACTAGACAAAATTCGTTTATAAGATAATAGTCGGAACCGTACATTTTTCCGGAATAAAAATAGCTCTCCCGGGACATTGAATTGACACAACCCGACCAAATTAAGGAGGACCTCGAACTGCCAAAGAATCAAGTTCTTCGATGGTATTAGATATATTAAAGAACTAAAAGTCGCGATTTGCATCAACCGATAGTGCATAATTCCAACAGAACTTAAGTATACCCGCGGTTTCTGAAGTTCAGAAGTTTTAGAACGACTTACTTTATTGGTTGATGTTTTGATGTTAGCCAATCAAAAGTGCGATAAGACCCGTCCAAATCCCGCCTAAAAACCCTCCAGGTACAACGCTTATACCTTCTTTTATACCTAAGTGTTGTAGCGTTTTTGGACGTTACGGAGTTAAAAGGCTCCATATAAAAAGGGGCGATGAAGGCAATCAAGACGGGGGGGGTCTTTTTTAGCACTACCAGCACCCTGGGCGCCGAAGAAAGCTCGCCCTGTCGCTGGTAGTGCTAAGACCGGTACTGATTAGTCTAGAGGCGGCTCAAGGCGTGGGCGGTTTGGGCGACCGCCCACGGCCTCGCGGTCTAAAGGGCCTCGCGCCCCTTGGACCACGAGATTTTTTTTAAGGTTTAACGAGTTGTGATACTCAAATATTCATAAATAAAAAGTTTTATACTTAAATAAAACTTCAAGTACCTAAATACTTATCAAAAATTATTCCTCTCAACAAATCCGTTGGGGGCCTCGCAAAATATATTTTAGGGGGCCTCGCAAGATATATCTTGCCCACATACAATTTAGGTCTTGCCTCGCCACTGCTGATTACAAAGTATAAACTTCTTACCTCACAAAGACTTTGCTCTGAGTCGGGTACAGGCGGAAAAGCACAGATCAACTCAGCTAGTTCACAGACGTCGTTCATGACCACGCTCACTTCTACCTCCAGTAGCTCGTTTGAAAGGGGCTCATCCTGAAATTAGTAACTGTCATTCCCATCAGAAACTCACAGTCAGAGTGACTTCATAAAGAGTACGAAAGAAATAGTGTTCACAGTTAAAGTAACGATGAAAAAGTTGCGTTTCGATGAGCATAAAAGAGTTCGAACCTTTTTGTATGGAGCGTGGCGTACCTAATTAGTTTCAAGTACTTAAAATGGTATATTTTCGTGTACACCTATGAAACATACGTGAATCGACAGAGAAAATAATTACAAACAACAAATATTCTTTGACAAAATGTCGTAAATGTCATACTTTTTTAAATATTTCAGGTTCTTTATCTAAAATGTTATTTATTTTACATTTTCAAACTGAAACAACTCAGAAAGTACATTATTTACGACATTTTTTCAAAGAATATTTATTGTTTGTAAACATCTTCTCTTTCTATTGGCGTATGTTTCATAGGTGTACACATAAAGGAAAATAATACACGGGGCAAGTGGCAACACAAAAATACGACAAATATGCCAATAAGGTTCGTTGTTCTTTATTCTTTCAATGCTGATACTTTTTCAGTAAACTCTATGGAAAAGGACACATGCATACTCTAAACTCTTAAATATTGACAGTTTTGTTACGTCCTCTATTATATTAAGTTCGATAAAATATACGTACAGCACTTCTCCATCCAATGACCTTCAACTCCCCTTCATCCTCAACTGGAGAATCCCTCATAAGCACAGGCAGGACTTCATCAGTGAAATGTATTTTCTCATCCGTGAATATAATACCCACGTCGTTGTAATCATAGTTCTCGTGGATCACAACCTTCTCAATTCCGTAGGACTCGCCGCTGTCCAGCTCGTTCGTGCCGACGACTACTTTAAACTGCTCCGGTGGTTCTCCTTCTTCAAACCTTCAACACAGGCAGTAAGTTTTTGAAGTATCCAAACTCAGGAGTCAGAATGCAAAATTTTAACCCATCAATCCCCAAGCGGCATCTCCGGCTGCCGCATAACAATTGAAAATCTATTGCGTCTGCGATACCCACGATGGAGGTGCACATTAAAAAAAACAACCCCCGATTAAAAACACAGACTGCAAAATATTGAACCGATCAAATCACTAGAAGTTGCTTACAACCATGTTTCAACCGCAAATTGACGAACCGCATCTTGCAGTTGGTGTCGACTGCAAGATGCAGTCGCCGCACGGCGATCTGCAGTTTTCATACTAAATTCATATCCGCAATACTCGGACCGCTCGAATAGTTCTTGAGCGGTCGGCGCCAACGCGACCACTCTAGAGTCTAGAGTCTAGACTCTAGACTCTAGACTCTAGACTCTAGAGTCTAGAGCTCGCTAGAGTATATTGTTCTGTGGTCTAGAGCAGCGGTCGGCAACACGCGGCCCGCGATCGTCTTGCTTGCGGCCCGTGAATGTTTTGTGAATATGTAATTAGTAGGGCCCGGAAAAATATGTATATGTACTAAAAAATCCAAAATATGTACATAAAATATGGACTAAAAAATCGAAAATATGGAAAAAATATGGAGTATAAAATAGAAATATGGAAAAAATATGGAGTACAAAATTCCAATAATTAAACGTTGTTTTAGTGTTATAGGTAAGAAAAGAGTCACTCGTGACAGTTAACAAAGAGATAGACGCCAGAAATATGCTATGCTGGCTTTACCTCTGCATATTTGGTAGGCCAGAAATATGCTATACTGGCTTTGCCTACGCATAGTTGGTTTGGGAATAAACATACGTGACAGTATTCATTGTGCAACTTGCATGACATGCCGATCATAATATTGTAAGCATGACAGCACGTAACGCACGTCATGCTGCATGATTTGACGTGGAAGAGCCATGCTTCGGCACGAATGGGCCGGCTCGACCGGAGAAATACCACGGGCTCACAGAAAACCGGCGTGAAATAGCGCTTGCGCTGTGTTTCGCCGAGTGAGTGAGTTTACTGGAGGCCCAATCCCTACCATTTTCCCTTCCCTGCCCTCCCCTATTCCCTCTTAAAAGGCCGGCAACGCACCTGCAGCTCTTCTGATGCTGCGAGTGTCCGTGGGCGACGGAAGTTGCTTTCCATCAGGTGACCCGTTAGCTCGTTTGCCCCCTTATTTCATTTTAAAAAAATGATCGTCTTGGGTTCGCTTAATATTGGCTAAAATATGATCCCTGCACGTCACAACTCACAATTCACGATATTTTTTTACTTCAGTTTTTGTTTAGCCATGTCAGAACCTTCAGCATAGCTGAAACTTTATTTTCTATTTCTTCAATAATCTTCTTTGAAAACAGAATACCACGATAAAACGCGAGAGGAACGAAATACGCAGCCGCATGGTGGCGGGAACGTATTTTTTTTTGTATTTTAGTGAAAATATGGACGATTGTGACATTTTCTTGCAAAATATGGACTTATCTTTGTAAAACCATAAAATATGGAAAAATATGGAAAATAAAACTTGGTTTTTCACAGTCTAAGCATGATAATTCGTGTAAAAATATGTATTTACATATAAATCCGGGCCCTAGTAATTAGTAATTATGTGTATCAAAAACAATGTTTTCTAATACTGCCAGTAGTTATCGCCATTTCAGTACGTAGCTGTTTGTGCCATTTTTAATAAAAACTTATTTCCTTTCGCGGCCCGCCTTTAGTTTGTTTTGCCACCTTGTGGCCCTTGCCTGCCAAGAGGTTGCCGACCGCTGGTCTAGAGCAATCGGTCCGAGTCCCGACTGCAACTTGCGGTCTCTATGGCCAGTCGCGGGCGTATGATGATGAACTTTAATGATTTGCACTTAAACCGCTGAACCGATTTTGCTCAAATTAAGTACGACGATATTTTGAGCCCCGGGGAATGAGATAATGTAGTTTTTATCTCATAAAATTTACGTTTCGCGTGTAACAAACGAATTTCCGATTTCGGTGCAAAGGAATTGCGGGCGTGTTCTAGTTTTGAATAACTAGGTACTACCTTTGAAGGCAATGAGCAGAGGTCAGTATAGCCCGTGCTGTGATGATGGTACCAGCGCAGTAGGGTCCCTCTTCATCCTCAGAGGTTCGGCGAAGCGACACCAGGTATGGGGCACTCGGTTGAGGCACTTGGGTCACAGCCTCCTCGGATGACTCCGAGGACACTGGGACGACGACAAAACAATATGAGTATTGAAGACTTAAATGGTGTTAGGTAGGGAATGCAATACCGGGATACCGGGATCCCGAAATACCGGGATCCCGCATGCATTATGCGGGACTAATCCCGGTCGAAAATTTTGCAGGATCCCGCGGGACTGGCGGGATTACAAATAAATGTGATTCATATGCGTAACTTTGCGCGCGCGGGTGCGTGAACTTTCTACAGGCAGCCCGCTTAACAATTTAGCTTAAATTCACCTATAATTCACTTTAAATGACAATTGAACTAACCAGCGTGGATGCTGAGCGAGCATTTCCAGCTGCTAGCTACCTTGTGTCGAATATCAGGAACCGTTTCGGATTCTTTGGGCCCAATTTTTACCTATATTTCGAAAAAAAAATTCGATAAAAGATGGACATAAATAAGCGATTTTTTTAGTTTTTTTTAACTATTATTATTACGAAGCCATTTCCAAAAAAAATATTAGTTTTTCTTTCATTTTTTTATAGTCTGAAGTATGGAGGTGCTAATAATTAAACCTTGAAAAAAGTGTCCGACAAAGTTTGTTTTATTTGAGATTCTAAGAATAAAACGGGGTCTATCAAGTAAAGTCATTATAACGATTTATTTTAAAAGTTTAAATCCACCCAGCGGGATCCCGCAAATACCGGGATCCAGCGGGATTGTGATGGTTCAATCCCGCAAATACCGGGATTGAAATTCTCTTGCGGGATTGCATTCCCTAGTGTTAGGTATAACGGTATACAGGATGTAACAAATCTAAATGATAAGGTCACAATAGACATAACTACCTACTAACTACTTCGACTACTAAGAGACGGACGAGTATTAATATCTGTCATTTCTGTCGGGTTTCGCCAGGATAAGTTAAAGGCTGGCGCGCTGGCTGGTATAATTTATTTTTAAAAAGAAGATTTTGAAATTGATTTCTGATAGTTTTCTTCGCATGTGCCAAAATATAAACAACTAAATTTGTAGGTAACGACCTACGAATAATAAAAAACTAAGGAAGAATAACTCCGTCAAAAAACATGCTCCAAAATACTTGTCAAAAAAGTGTACCTTAGGTTCATTTTTCATACATTTGCAATATTTAGGTGACCTTGAGCGGCACAAAGGCTGACGTTACATGACAGTTCGAATGGAACCAAATTTAAAACTGTATTAGTATGGGAGTTACATTTCCTGGTTTTATTATTCGTAGGTAACGACCCTAGCGACGACTTTTGTCATAATACGTCAAACTTAATTTTTTTTTACATGAGTTCTAAGTCGGCATACTCTATCATTCTGTTTACTCTGATAAGGTGATAATACTTTACTTAGGGTGTGTACGTGTTCCTTGTAGAGAGTGTACTGTGAAAGTAGCAGCGCTACAAGGACATATTTTTTCACTTTTATATGGGAAAAAATATTTAAACCGACTTCCAAAGTAAAAACAATAAGAATATTAACAAAATAATTCTTAAGGATTGCACAAACCTACGCGACCAAAGCGACTGCGAAGCGGTAGCGTCTACCGCGCGGCGGACGCTGCCCATGTAATCTTATGGCGCTGTGCACACCTGCACGACCGCGACGCGAAATGTTCGCGTCGGCAAGCGGAACTGCGCGTCAAGTTGTCAGACGCGTATTTTGAAGTTTACATAACTAGACTTCTTTTTTAAAACCTTTTTTATATTATTTTGTACTACTCTTTAGTTTATGATTTCTTGATTTGTTTACGTTTTGATAGATTGTGTCATGAATCAAATTGCCCGATGTATTATTTTTCTCTATGATCATGATATTAGTAGTCGCGCAGGTGTGCACGCCAAGTTTCGCGTTGCAGACGCTCCCGATTCGCGTACCGCGTCCCCTGTCATTGACGCGTAGGTTTGTTTTAAGCTTTACTCTTCAATAGTGGAAGATCCTGGGGGAGGCCTTTGCCCAGCAGTGGGACACTATCACTATAGGCTAATAAAATAGTACTTTTTCAGAATTCTAGTCTAAATCTCAACTACCTACATATTTCTGCACATAATACTATAGTTTTTATTTCTTTGAAGTCGGTACCAGTCCCAAAAATTTCAGATATTCTGACATTGACTGAACTCGCGATTAAATAAGCTGCGGTTTATATCTAATACTAGCTGTCCCAACAAACGTTGCTTTGCCATAATATAAAGTATTTCGCCCATATTATTTTATTGAAGTGACTAAATAAGTATGTCGCCATGGCAACGTCGATCGCTATCCCGTCTGGTCGCCGTCAGTCTCAGCTTGTAATAATTTACTATTATTTATTCAACAAATGCACTTATCAATATATAAAGTACCCAGTAGCCGATTCTCAGACCTACTGAATATGCATATAAAATTTGGTAAAAATCAGTAAAGCCGTTTCGGAGGAGTTCGTGGACTAACATTGTGACACGAGAATTTTATACATAAGATATATAAATCTCCTGTCACGATGTTTGTCCGCGATGGATTCCTAAACTACTTAACCGATTTTAATGTTTTTTTTTTATGTGTGCGTTTTTCCCAACTTGAGAGATAGGATAGCTTAGATCTTTAATTATAGTCGCAATTTTATTTTATTGCAAATTATTTGTCTATAAAGAGCGACCATTGTTTATGCGACGCGGGTCACGGGATAGCGATGGACGTTGCCATGGTGACATACTTATTTAGTCACTAATTCAATAAAATAATACGGGCGATATACTTTATATAATAATATGGTAGTTACCGACCGAACTTTCGGTTTCGGTTTCAGTTTCGGCCAGTTTCGGCCAAAAAATCTAGATTCGGCCTTAGTTTCGGTTTCGGCCAAAATATAACCGAAGCTTTCGGCCCCGCCGAAACTTATGTGTCGTTCGGTAAACTTCGCAGCTAACTCGTGCTTGCTTGCCAGCGAGGCCCCGGCTCAGTTCGCCACCATCTATTTAATCGTGTTTTGAGATTATGTGTTCCAGATTAGTCTCAAATCAAAAATTAGCACTTCGTTTTATTTTCATTAAGTTGTCTAAACTTATTTTTATCGAAATTATATTATTGAATTTTATTTCTACGGCAAACGCAGACTTATTTAATATACATAACTATTGGCAAATTACGTGCTATTTTAACAATGTTCCCCAAACTTGATTGATTATATTGTGTGTGAACTTTATTTACTTAAGAATTTTGTTTGACTGTGAGATTATAGGATATAATATTAGGATATATCTTTCGAGATTTATCTAGTAAATCATCTCGCCTCACTCTTTTCCTTTTACCACGCGTTTTATTTAAATATTTAAAATTAACTTTTAACTATGGACACGCAATCTCTTAGACCGTTCCTACCCTGCTAGAATCTTATCTAGCCCACTTCCCCGTAAGCTTCACTCTTGCGGTCCTCAGTATATTTTTCAGGTTTAGTGGCAAAACGCCTTCTGGAGCAAAAAAATGTCACGTCAACTGCAAGTTTGCTTAGTAATTTCGTTTTGAACTTCAACCGCGGTCGTGTCCATGTTTCGTCTATGATTTCCGATTCACCGCGACACTACACTGACAGGACTTTAACGGCTTTGCTGTGAACGTTATGTTAGTGAAATGCAATTTTGTGCTATAAACGCGTTTATACGTTTAGAACCGTGTACACTAAGCGCGTTCCATTTCTTAGGTGAAATCACACCTAAATAAAATGACTTAAAATAACTTCTGCTCTTGTATCTTAGGGTAATCCTTCGTTTTAATACATTAACGGGAATTTCACCAATCACACTTAAATTTCGTTTTATTAAACTAAGTTCTCATTGAACAATGAACGTGTTTATATGGCGATGTAAATCTGATTTTGTTGCAAATAGATTTTACATTCTTCTTTTAATCGCGATTAATGAATCTAAGTTTACGTTACGCCAAGAAACTATAATTCCAACCAAACGCATCTGTGAAAAATGTCATCTTAACAATTTTTTCGTCTATGTTTTTCGATCTGTCATGACACTACACTGACAGGACTTAAATGTGTTTTATGAAGTTAAAACTTGAATATTGGGCGTTCAGAAGATAATTGCTGTGAACGAGTTTAGTGTATGTTGGTGAAATGCAATTGAGTGTTATAAACGTGTTTATACGTTTAGAACCGGTTTAGTGTGCGCTAAGCGCCTTAAATTTCTTTGGTGAAATCGCTCCTACTTTGAATCGTTTAAAAAAACGAAATATAGTACAAAAAAGTTTCTAGGAAACATATTCGAGCTTAAGAATAATATTTATTTTAAGAAATGTCACAATAAGTAATAAATTCAATGTGGTACTTTTTCTTTAGTTTAAAAAGTTGTAATTTATGTTAAAAATCAATAAATTGCAGTAAATAATCGTAATTTTGAATGTTTTACCAAGTTTCGGTTTCGGTTTCGGTTTCGGCTGAAAAATCAGTTTCGGTCGGACACTATAATATGGCAAAGAAACGTTTGCCGGGACAGCTATATTTTATATAATTATATGATATTCTAAAAAAGGCACTAAAGAGTAAGAATTATTTCATAATTTTTAGATAATAATTATTAGAGATGTGCCGATCATGACTTTGGCCGACCAGCCGACTAGCCGATTAGTCGGCTGCAAAGAAGCCGACTAATCGGCCGACGAGTCGGCCAAGCCGATCGTGGTTTCGAAAGTTTCCGTAACGCTTTTTTACTGCTGTTTCGCGGGTAAGTCGCACACGCCGCCTGCAAACGTGTCGAATCGTGTTATGTATATGTCGCAGGGGAAAGAGGATATCAAGGATTTCACGATACCCCTAGGGATATTACGAACTCCCGGTAGATGCCGAATATTCTTGTTTGTTACGTGTTCTTACTAAAAATATCTAGTGATATGTCATTTCACTAAACTAAATCTAGTGAAATGTCAGAAACGCGGATACCGCCGAATAAAAATCGAGCCACTCATTTCTCTCGCTCGCTCTAGTTCCCACACGTGACACGGGCACTAGTGGGAGTGAAACAAATGCGTCGCTCGAGCTGGCGCGGCTCGTCTAGCCTGGAGACAGACAGACAGACTAACCCTTTGGGTACGGAACCGTAAAAACTAGGATAATCGAAGAGCTGGAGTACCTGTAGTACTTGTGCCTGTACAAGCACAGTAGCAAGCCTAACCAAACTAGAGATCGACATGCCACCTTTACAAAAAATATTCAACTTGGTCGGCCGCTTCATTTGACGTCAAAAATCAAAGGTCTGAATTATCTGATGAAGAACCCTCAGTTGGTTTCAACTGTATGATTCAGAGATATGGTGATGTCCCCTCAGATCTGCTATAGTTGCATTACACGTGTGATAATAATAATAATAACTCCCACTCTGGTTTTGGTGACGGTGGCCGGTTTCATTGAAACCAGGCCAAGAGTAATTTTATAGTGCCCAAGTGTGTGCGCAGTACACAAGAGCAATCTCTATATTCCTTTACTCACATAACCCGGTGGGACGGAAGACTGACACGACCGGCGAGAGATCAGGCGCAGGACCGACTTTTTACATGCCCATCCGACGCATGGATCATCTAACATCTTACTTGTCAGATTCAGATGTTAGATGATCCTATCAAAGTACCCGTGTGTATGTATACTAGAGCAAGCGAGAGAAATGCGTGGCTTGATTTTTATTCGGCGGTGTCCGCTTTTCTGGCGTTTCACTGGATTTAGTTTAGTCAAATGATATTTTTAGTATTAATAATTCTTGTTGTGTTTATCTTGAAAGTCAGTTTTTTTTTGGTAAAAATAATAAAATGAACATGCTTTTATTAGCATTGAGCTGTTTGTATGTGAATCTTTCAGCTTGATTTTGCCCATTTCTGGTAGTCTAATTAATTCGAAACTTTGCATACGCCAATGACAAATAAGTTATTTAAATTTACAAAATAAATTAATTAAAAATCAAAAAACCCGACTGCAAAAAATGTTAACTAAAAAGAACGAAACAAGACCTAATTCTGCCGGAGGCATCGAATCCATGTTGATACGACTCTTGCTTACGATTTTCATGCCAGGATAAATAGAAGGTTACATAGAAAAATGTAGAAGAAGAAAGTGGATAATAAAATGCCATCGGAGGCATAATATTTTATGATTTATGAATTAATGTTAAACTTGGTGCGACATGCCTCCGACTGCATTTTATTATCCACTTTCTTCTTCTACATTTTTCTATGTAACCTTCTATTTATCCTGGCATGAAAATCGTAAGCAAGAGTCGTATCAACATGGATTCGATGCCTCCGGCAGAATTAGGTCTTGTTTCGTTCTTTTTAGTTAACATTTTTTGCAGTCGGGTTTTTTGATTTTTAATTAATTTATTTTATTTGCGTCTTTTTAGTTGTAGTCATCTAACCATTTCGACAATCAATCTAATAAAAAATTGAAAAACTACCGTGCTGATATAACCATATACGAGTATCGTAGGTTCACTTAGAAAAGTGTACCTACAATACGTTATAATAGGTACATAGGTTTGGTACTGTTTTATTGTATGTTTCTAGTTTTAAGTACCAAATCATTGTTTTTTTAGGGTTCCGTAGTCAACAAGGAACCCTTATAGTTTCGGTCTGTCCGTCCGTCTGTCTGTCTGTCTGTCCGCGGTTTTGCTCAGAGACTATAGGACCTACAAAGCTGTAATTTGGCATGAATGCACATATTAATAATGGCAACAAAATGGTACATAAAATCTTAAAAAAATATTTTTTTTATGGTACCTTCCATACACATCAAGCGGGGATGAAAATTTTTTTCGCGTCCACGCCATCGTGTGGGGTGTCGTTGGATAGGTTTTTTAAAACTATTATGAGCATTTATAGATTATTTTCCGATTTAGGGATCCGTTTGTGAAATATTAAGTTTTAAAGTGGAAAAAATCGTTAGAGTCCAGTGTCCCCCCCTTCTACCAGCTAAACGGTTGCTTCTGGAAATGTGAAAAAATTCACGGGAGTAGGAAATATGCTGAATTTAAAAGGAAAACTATCACGGCTAAGAAGACTTCATAAGTTATTGAGTAATAGTCGATCAACTAAAAAAAATGTATTCGGCGAAGTATAAAGGAACTTAATTTCGTTCAAATTCCTTTGAAAGTAACTGAGATGATGTTGTTAGTACTGTAAAACACGTTATAAATGTACATTCATTGACCACACAAAAATTAAAAAAAAAACCTAGCGGTATTACGGAACCCTATATTGCGCGTGACCCAACACGCACTTGGCCGGTTTTTTTTAATACTTTGTCATTGAATTTTCATCTTGTTTCAGTAATGTCAGTTAATTTTTATTTAATACATATTGGATTTATCCATGCAGGCGGATTTTGGTTTTTTCTTATTTTATTACTAGCGATCGGCCGCGGCTCCGCCCGCGTGGATGTCGCCTGTCGGTGAGCTCTGCAAAAAGCATACCCAGGAAAGACTCGGTCAGCAAAATGATTCCCAGGTCAATTCACAAATCACAGACTCCGACACTAACATCGACGACGCAGTCATTATACGCAGGCTGCACCCTGCTTGTTAAACTAATATGTATTCTGTGACCTTGCACAGATCGTCTTGCACATCGCACGCGCACTCGCCTTGGTGACGCCAACTATCGTAATATTTTAATTTCGCCATAATTTCAAAACCAAATGTTCAATTTTATTCATTCAAAGACCAAATATTATCTACATAAACTGTTCTTAGTAATGGAATAATTTATTTTGATAAGGATTAAAAGAATGAGTAAAATAAACGCGTCTAAATGTAGTCCAAAAAAATTTCAAGATTTTTAAATAAAAAAATGGTTATTGTGCCTCACTCGACATAGATAGGTATAGTGTGTCGCGGACTTTTTTGTATATATTTGTAAGTTCTACAATTACTTAGATTTTTATGGTTCTATCTTTTATAGTTTAGGCAGAGTACGTAAAATAAGTAACTTTTCTGGTTGATTTTTTACACCTTGTGTCCGAAGAACCCAAATATCTTACGGTACCCTATTTTTTTCCAAAATACAATTCAGCCTATGTTCAGCAAAAATAATGTAGAATTCCAATGGTAAAATAATTTTTCAAATCGGTCCAGTAGTTTCGGAGCCAAACAAACAAAAAATCAAATCTTTCCTCTTTATAATATTTGTGTAGATTTATTGTTTTATTTAACATTAAAACTGCAAGTTATATACATATTTAGAATCAGTGTTTAAAATCCTTTATTTTGATACCCCACTCGATATGCTTGGTAGAATTTTTATTTTTTTACCTCACAATATGGCGTCAAACATCTGCCATTTTGGTTTTTTTTAATGTCATCTATCTAAGAACACTCGGGCTATTAAGACAAATCTAACGATACCTCAAATGTGAAAATCCGTTTAGCCGTTCTGAAGATACGAGGTAATAAAGAATATTACATACATAGAAGATACGCGCTAAACACATAACCCTCCCGGCAGTCGGGTAAAAAAGAGCGCGTTTTTTTACATATTTATTACTCACCAAGCATAGGTGTGATCACCAACAGAAGCAACAAGCTAGACAGTTTGAGCTGACTGACTTGATTATCGAAAACAATCGTATTTATACCGACAATAATGTGGATGTCAAATATCCCATTTGCATTAGCATACAGTTAATTTTATTGATTACGAAAACTAGCAGATAATTCAACATTATCCTTGTTTTAAATCGTAAAAATCCTATAAGATCATTCATTTTACATATTGTGTAATTCACACACAGTGCGAATTCGCACTGCCTGAAGAAGGTCCAAAATCCTTATTATCAGGCCTCGAATATCCCTTTGATCGCAGGCTGTCACACTCCAGCTATACAGGGTGTTACAAAGCAAAGTGATAATAATTTAGGGTGTGTACGAGTCCCCTGAACTGTGAAAGTAGCAGTGCTGAAACAGTACTTTTGTTTACTTCTGTATCCAGGGCAAATGCATGACGCTGAGGCGGTTAACCATTCAAATCACAAAAAAATGGTTTTTCAGCGCTACTACGTTCACAGTGAACTCTACATAAAGGACACACCCAAAAGTATTATCTCTATTGTTTTCTTACACCCTGTAATTGTAAACAGCAATAGTGTACCAGTGAGGCAGCCTGTACTCTTAGTGAAATTCGACTCATGAGAATAGCGCCCTAGATATTAAGACTAAGTTTACAAGTATAATAAATAACGACTCTTCAGAAGCATTATTCTTTATTACTCTGATAAAATAACCTACATGACAAAATGACATTCAAGACTAGCTTTTGCCCGCGGCTGAATCAAAGTCTCAGCCCGATCGATTTAAAATTGATAAAGTTTCATTCCAACTTTCATCCCCTATTTTATCCCGTTGGGGGTAGAATTGATCAAAATCCTTTCTTAGCGGACAACTATTACCTACGTCATAACCGCCGCATAGGTCGCACGGCGCACCTGAACTCAAAACCTCTTTTTTGGAAGACGGTTAAAAATAATCAGGGCGACGTAAGTGAGCCCTAGTATATCCCACAACCTGAACATTTTGTGGTAAATTTACGGAAAAACTATCACGCCTATTGATTTGTGCTTTAACATAGTAATTTTTATTTATATGTAGATGTGTTATCATCATACAGTCAAGGTTTTTTATATGTAGATGTGTCATCATCAGTCAGTCAAAGTGTGACGACGAGAGCCCTCACAACGTTCGGCTTTTAGCTACTGTACATTATGATTTATGATACAGCTAGGGAATGCAATCATACATACAGCCCAAGCCTATAAAAGTGTGTTAAAAAAAGTTAAGGTATTAATTGTTTCGTCTGCCAAACAGCTCCTGATATTCAACACATCACACAAGGTACTGGCTACCTTGTGTCAAATATCAGCTCAGCTCGGTCAGCTTCCACGCTGGTTGGTACCATTTTAGTGAATTATATATGAATTGAAGGTGTGCCTTTTAATTCACCTTACTTGAAAATAATGAAATAGTTGTTTAGCGGGCTGCCTGTGGACAGTGTGGTAGCCAGTTCACGCACCACCGTGCGCAGAGTAATACTTCTACGCTTCTTTGTAATCCCAATTCCCAAATCCCACTAAATTTTCGACCGAGATTAGTCCCGCAGCATGCATGCGGTATCCCGGTATTGCATTACCCAAATACAGCTGAGCATAGAAATTCCTACTTTTTTAGAGTTGTTTCAAACATACAAAAAGAGTTGGCAAAAAAAGGTCTAGGATTCCGTATCGGTAAATCACCCCTAGCCGTCAGGTTACCCCTGCCAGTGTACTAGGGCCAGATGATGCAACAAGAGGTGTAAAGTTCCTTAGGGATACTTCACACATTTCCTCTGAAGCCTTGCAAGACTCCATGGTAACACATTAACGGCAAAATAAAGACAATTGAACATAATATTACTATAATATTTTAGTTTGGTTTTAATTTATAAAATATTTCCAGTAAGGGGGAGGTTTTACTCGTAGGTATTAATAATATGTAAATTTTTTCTCTTTACGTTTCTGATCGAAATTTTATTTATTATACTCAAGAATCTTTTGAATAATAATTATTGATATTATTATAATACGTACTTACTTATTGAATCATTCTAAAAAGTAATTTCTTGAGTTTCTTTGTGTTCTTTCTAGTTTCTTAGTTGGCATTTACATCAGGATACGGATGGTCAAGTTAGTCATAGAATCTAATAAATATTCACCGAATGATGAACACTAAATAGAAAATGTACCTTAGCCTAACAGTTTCTGTTTTGTATCGTGATAGTTAAGTGGCCGGGTACCCTCGAAATTCTCATACATACGTAATTCCAAAATCATTTTCTCATACGCAAATATTTAACATGTTTGAGTTGTTTTTCAGTTTAAAATAGTAATTATCTAGGTTCCTGCACAAAAAATTACTTCAAATTATTTTAAACATTAAAAAAAATTTTTTTGTTTTTAATTTTTTTTAGTAAATTTAGTACTTAATATTTAAACACTAAAAAAATAGAGTAAAACACTAAAAAACATATAAATAAATAGTAAATTTACTACAAAATATTTAAATACTAAAAATATTTTTAGAGTTTAAATATTTTGTAGTAAATTAACTATTTATTTATATATTTTTTAGTGTTTTACTCTATTTTTTAGTGTTTAAATATTTAGTAGTAAATTTACTTAAAAAAAATTTAAAGCAAAAAAAAAATTTTGTGTTTAAATATTTTGAAGTAAATTTTTGTGCAGGAACCTACGTAATTACTATTTTAAACTGAAAAACAACTCAAACATGTTAAATATTTTCGTATGAGAAAATGATTTTGGAATTACGTATGTATAAGAAATTCCAAGTGTACCCGGCCTCTTAACAATAAGATTATGAAAATCAATTATTATACTTTGGACTGGACTGTAAGCTGCGCTTTTTGCCATACAAAGCCTGTAGTCATTTATTTGAAGTTACATCGTATAAATATAAGTTTCATACGTTAACTTTTTAAATTTTCCTTTATTTTCAACCAGCTGCCGGTGAACTTCGTGTCACTTAAAAACTTTCTCTGGACTTCAAGGATTATTTTAAAACTAAAATTAGCAGAATCGGTTCAGCCGTTATCGAGTTATAGCGTTACTAAGACAATTTATCGGAAATCCATTTTCAATAGGTATTTTAAAGATGATTCGTAATCGAATTTCTCACTACGCAGTACGCAATTACGCACTGCACGCCATCAAAGCGATGCATTCATACATGAATAATTTAAATCGAGTATACTATATCAATGTATACTGTACAAGATGTACTTGATGATAAATAGTTTGGGCATCTCCGCGCGCAGTCGAGATGCGCGCGCCGACGGCGTTTGCCGTCCTCCTGCTGGCTTCTGCTGCCTTGGTGTTTTGTCGACAGGACGACGGGTATTTCGCCGAAGACGGTTACCATGACGACGGTTTCGACGTGTAAGTGAACCGTGTTATCAGTTATCACCCCCTTATCAGTGCGGAAACCGCATCCGATGTGCATTGTGATTTGTGAATATGTCAATTTGTTGGTATTTTGGTAAGTACTTAGTGCATATTATGGGAACCATTTTAAAGGAACCCTTAAAAGCTATACTTAGAAGAATGTAAAAATAGAAAATTTATTAGATTTATCCAAAAAACGTTCAGGTATCAAAATAATAAGCGTTTGTGCAGGGCGCGCTACAAGCATTTGATAAAATTATGATAAATATAGGTCTACCAGAATCTGATGGCAATTTTTGACAGCAAATTTTCAAAAAATATCCTAAATCATTGGATAAATTTTTATATTTGCATGTTTAATACACAGATTAGCTGCTAAAAGAAAAGGATCAAAATGTTTTATTTCAATTACCCCGGTATTGCTAGAGACTAGAGTCAATTTATTTTCTCACTTTTTGCCATCAGATTCTGGTACACCTATAGGTACTTCCCCTTATTATAAACAAGTCAAGAGTTCAAGACCTACATTAATTACTAAGCCAAAGAAAATATAATTCGACTTCCGGGAGTTCAACTCAGAGGCCAGAGCTATGTCAACAGTCAGACATATAAAGTAGAGCCGCATCTTCTAACTTTTACTAGCACTTACCTTAGAAACTCTACCTTAAACTAACATAATATACACATCACTGGTAATAGTGGTAAGCTTATTTCAGAGGCCTACACCAGCCTTTAGCCCTTCAAAGCTCGACAAAATTTAAAATGTCGTTGCCAAATAAAAAATAACAACACTCATCAGATAACTCTACCATGCGTTTTGTAAAGTTATATTTCTCTTTTCCTCTTCTGGAACATATTTTGTCATTTATTCTAAGAGACTATTTGATTATTGTATTATTCAACAATCAATTCTTAGTTATGAGTTCTGACACATCTCTCTGATCTACCGTACCGCGTCGTTTCCGCACTCATAAAGAATCTATTTTAGTTAACGATTAGATCATGAATTACGCTACTTTATGTGACCCACTTTTACGCGTGAGCCAAAACAAACAAATACTGATAACGGACAACCTTGACAGTATCAAAAGTTATCTTATAAGTTATGACATACTCGTATTGGCAAATTCTACAGTGATATCTTAAAATAACTTAAATTATACATTATATCTTATAATTATTATTATTGTGGGGGATCAGCTTGCGCCAATTCCCCTAGATCGCCTAGGTCAGTGATAAAGATGTAGGATTGTAGGTGATGTAGTTGAATTAAACCACACTTTCACTTTTGTTTCAGAGGTCAAGCACACAAGTTGTTCCGAAGCTGGGTAACGTTGTAGAGCGAGTGCCGCAGTATGGCGGCCGACCCATATTTATATGAGTCCTGGTACCCAGCTTCCAGAACATTCCATGCCTCACCCCCTCAGATTAAGTTTTTATTTAAATATCATTAAATTTACATTATTTCACAAAATATACATTGGTTTTATTTATACAATTTCTTACGCTATAATTTTACATAAAAAAACATGTTCGTGCCGACCTCCGTAACTGAAATATTGCAAAAAATCTATTTTCTCTATATTTATAGTACCTCACCGCCCCCTGATATAACGGTCGTCTCTGGCTGTCCCTTTCGAGCGGGTATTCCTTGTCTGGGACAAGGATAGCCCACTCGAGATGTCCACTATCTCTCTTACATTTTCCGTTACGGAATTCGGCACTACCGCATAGGTTTAAGACCCATTAATTTACAAGGCACTATTTTCACTATATTCACGCACTATTATTGCCCATACACTTTTTCTATATGCACGATTTATTGTCTGTCGTGCACATTTCTCCCGCCGGTCGCGCAGGCGACACTCCCGGTAGCACGACGATCTTCTTTGTGGGTCGCCGGAGAACGTGGCCGTTTGCGGTCTCTACGTCCACGACCCGCACCACGCCGTCCTTGCCTGGATATGTCCTCTTGATCTTCCCTCGCGGCCAGATGTTGCGCGGCAGGTTTGAGTCGCATATGATAACGACGTCACCCACCGCGGGATCGGAGCCTCGGGTGTGTGGCTCCCGCCGGTGATGGAGGAGCGGGGTGTACTCCTTCACCCACCGTTGCCAGAACACGTCCGCCAGGTGCTGCGCGCGCTTCCATAGCTGCCGCGCCGATGTCTTCTCCTCCTCGAATTTTCCCGGTGCAGGTACATGGCAGCCCGACCCCAGCAATATGTGGTTGGGGGTCAAGGCCTCGGGCTCCTCGGGGTCAACCGAGACATATGTAAGTGGTCTCGAGTTGATGATGTTCTCCGCCTCTACGAGTAGCGTGTAGAGGGTCTCGTCGCTCGGGCGCCTCGCGTGCAGTGTGACTCGCAGGGACTCCTTCACGCTCCGCACCAGGCGCTCCCACGCCCCGCCCATGAAGGGGGCAGACGGGGGAATGTACCGCCAGGTGATGCGGCGGGCGTTGACCTCGTTCTTGTACTTCTCCCATTCTTCTTGTAGCTCCTTTTCGGCGGCCTTGAAGCAGGTCGCGTTGTCCGACCATAGTTCAGTCGGTTGTCCTCGTCGTGCGACGAACCTCCGCAGGGCTGCGATGGCGGAGTCGGCGCTGAGAGACGTCACCACCTCCAGGTGGACGGCCCTCATGGTGAGACAGGTGAAGAGGGCCACCCATCTCTTCTCTCGGTGTCTGCCCACGGTGACCTCCACAGGGCCGAAATAGTCAAGCCCCGTGAAGGTGAACGGCCGCGCGTGGTGCGTCAGCCGGGCGACGGGCAGGTCGCCCGTGGCCGGACGCGTCGGCTTGGCTCGGCGTATGCGGCAGGCCAGGCAGGCCCGGACCACACCCTTGACTGTGGGGCGTATCCGGGTCACCCAGAACCTCTGCCGGATCTCGTTCACGGTGGCTTCCACCCCGCCGTGATGCATTTCTTCGTGTACCTGTTGGACATATAATTTCGTGTACCTGTGACTGCCGTCCAGGATAACCGGGTTGTTGGTTTCCCGGCTGATGTCTTCTGCGGCTGCCACTCGACCCCGTAGCTTGATGAGGCCCTCTTCAAGGTGGACACTCAACGAGGCGAGGCGATCTCCCGCCGCTGGGGAACGGTTTTCTTCTATTCGTTTTCTTTCTTCACCGTAGGATTCTTCCTGCATTTGGCGCAGCCAGAGTGCCTCGGCACGAATGAGGTACTGCGCGTCGTGTGCGATGTATTTTCTTGGCGCCGACGAATTTATTTGCGTCGCCGATTTTTCTTTCTTCGTTCGCTTCGAGTCCCAGGCCGCGTCCTTTTCTTTATTCTTCTTTGTTCGTTGTCGTACAGCTGCCACGGTTTCTCGCGGGCGACGACAGAGGTCAATGAACTGCAGTACACGACCTGTAGCTCGTAGCAACGTCTTCCATTTTCCTATGCGATTGATATCGGGTAAACTGTCTTGTAACGCGATGTGTCGCGCGACAAAACATTTTTCTTCACCTGTGTTCATTTTCTCCGCCGGTTTTCCTTCTTCCGGCCAGAATTTTTCTTCCCTTTTCAAGAATTCGGGCCCGCTGAACCATCTGTGGGCGGCGCCGAAGTCCGTTGGTGTGGCGCGCGTCGCGTCGTCGGCTACGTTTTCTTTCGTCGGCACCCATCGCCACTCGCTAACTTTCGTTGTTTCTTCTATCTCGGCGAGGCGGTGCGCGACGAATGTCTTGTAGGCTCGCGGCTCGGCGCGTATCCACGCCAGTACGGTGCGGGAATCGCTCCAGTATGTTTTCCCTACCAGTTCGACTTCTAGTTCTCTCTCCACAGTCTTCGCGAGGCGGGCACCCAGCAGAGCAGCTTGCAGCTCCAGGCGCGGGATGGATGTCGGCTTCAGCGGGGCTACGCGGCTTTTGGCTGCCACGAGCGCCGTGTGTACTGCCCCGTCCTCGCGCGCCATGCGAATGTACACGGCTGCGGCGTAGGCCTCTTCACTCGCGTCGACGAAAGTATGCATTTCACTTACCATTTCAGGTTGCAGGTTGTAGCAGCGCGGAATCTTTAATTTTCTTACTTGTTGCAGGTCTCTTGCCCACGCCGTCCACTTGGGGACGAGCTGCTCGGGTATGGGTTCGTCCCACCCGGTGCCGTACCCCCAGGTCTCCTGCATGAACTTCTTGGCTGGCATGGTGAGCGGTGACAGCAGTCCCAGCGGGTCGAAAAGTGACATGACCACACTGAGGGCTTCGCGCTTCGTGGGCGCCCTCTCCTCGCTCATGGCGTGAGGTATCTTCGCCTCGTTCAGGTTGAAGCACAGCAGGTCTTCACGTGTCTCCCACCATATTCCCAGCGTCTTGTCTGCACAGTTTTCTCCTACAGGAACCTCCTCGGAGTCTCGGTCGTTCCCGAGATGTCGGCGTAGGGCTGCGCTGTTCGATGTCCAGCCGCGCAGCTCGAACCCGGCGTGCCGATGGACCACATCGACCTCCTGCGACGTCTTCAGGGCTTCTTCTTCGCTCGGGAAGCTGGATATGAAGTCGTCCATGTAATGGTTTTTCTTTATTTCTGCTACGGCACGCGGATATTTTACCTGGAATTCTTCTGCGTTCTTGTTTTTCACGTACAGAGCTGTGCACGGCGACGACGTGGCTCCGAAGATGAGCGACGCCATCTGGTACTCTTGCGGCTTTTCTTCTCGTTCGTTTCCTCTCCACAGGAAGCGGAGTGCGTCCCGGTCTTGTTCCCGGACGCGGATGCGCATAAACATTTCTTTGATGTCCGCGGTTACAGCCACAGGGTGTCGGCGGAACCGCATGATGACTCCTGGCAGCGACTGAAGAAGGTCGGGGCCGGAGAGCAACATGTCATTGAGGCTGCGGCCATGGGATCTGGCCGCCGCGTCGTGTACTAACCTTATTTTTTGTTTCGCTGGGTTGCACACGGCGAAGTGAGGTAGGTACCATGTCCTCCCTGCCGTAGGCGGCTCCTGCGCTGGCACCGCGTATCCAGAGTCCAGCAGGTTGCTTATTCTTTCTTCGTATTTTTCTTTCAGGCCCGGGTCTCGGTCCAGCTTCTTTTCCAGAGACCTGAGACGCTTCCAGGCGTCGTGATAGTTGTTGGGAATGACTTCCTTCTCGTCCTTCCAGAGCAGCGCGGTTTCGAAGCGCCCTTCGGGAAGTCTTCGACTGGTTTTCTCGAGTATCTCCAGTGCACGCTTCTCCGGGTCGTTCTTCTGTTTCCTGGCTTCGATCCCGAGTGATTCCAGGTCGAAAAACCTCTTCATCATGTTTTCCATGTTGTCTTCTGTCTTTTCCTTCTTTGTGGCTACTGTGTGGCCACAGAAAGCTACAGTTTGCGTGTGCGAGGACCTGTAGCCATGCAGCACCCAACCGAGTCGCGTATGGGATGCGACCGGCTGGTTTCTTCTCCCCGTCTTCGTCTCGAGGGCCAGCAGCAACTCCCAGTTGTCTTGACCCAGTAGTATTCTCGGGCGCGCATTTTCATACATAAGGTGGTCTTCCAGGCCCCTCAGGTGCGCGCAGTCGTGCAGGTCTTCCTTGCGTATTTTCTGCGGCGTGAACAGCAGCTTTTTCACTGTTCTTGCACTGCCCACGCCGTACTCCTCGTTGCAGTGGCGCCCCCTTATCTTGAAGCTTACCTTTTTGCTGTTTTCGTACTTCTTTGTATCACTGAGGCCCTGCACCCACATGTCGTGGCGAGGCCCGTCCAGGTGGAGGAGTTCCGCCAGGTCTTCGTCGATGAGTGTCACCGTGCTGCCGTCGTCCATGAGTGCGTAGGTGTCTATCCTGGTGCTGTTCTTCCCGAAGACCGTGACCGGCGCAACCTTCAGGAAGGCCTGTCTTTCCTGGAGGCAGTTGGTGCTGCTCACTATCTCTACGGCTGTTATTTCCTCCGGTTCCATGGTCTTTGGAGGTGCCGTCGGCTGTTGCTGGTCTGCCGGTGGCCTGGAGTGGTGTAGCAGGCGATGGTGTGCCATGCCACACCCGTTGATGCTGCACCTTTTTGACCCGCAGCCCCCTCGGCGGTGATTGCTCCGCAAGCATTGGAAGCAGATGCGGTTCTTCTTTGTCACGTTCCAGCGCTCGTTCACAGGGGCCCCAATGAACTGCTTGCACTCGGTCAGGTAGTGCTCGTTCTGGCACATGGGACACCTTTTCTTGCCACTTACCTCTGTGGCGAAAGCTCGTTCCAGTCTTTTTCTCTGGGGCCTCTCCGGGTGAGGCTCGGTCTCCTCGGGCAGCGCGTATGCACTGCATTTGTCGGCTTCTTCATTGAGGAACAGGGTCATCTTCTTTAAGTCCGACGTATCCTCTTTACTTCTAGCGGCAAAATCGTACCACTTGTTGCGCAAAATGGGCGGCAACTTTTCTACAATACTTTTCACTAATTCAGGATTAAACATATAGTGTACCTTTTTGAGTGTCTCCAGCGTAGCCACCACATTTGCTATCTTGTTAGCAAATATGCAGAGTTCGCGCGGGCTGTCGCTCAGCCTGCCCAGCGCCTTGATCTTCTGTATTTCGCCCATCGCCAGCGTGTCCGGACGGCCGAATCTCCTCTCCAGCGCCTGGATGACTGCTCGCGGCTCCGGTTGGCTGATGAGTAGACTTTCGACCGCTTCGAGGGCTGCTCCTTTGAGGCTTCTTCTCAGCCTCATAGTATTTTCGGTGTGCGAGAACATTTCTTCTGTTTCGTAGTACGCCGCCCTGTAGCCTAGCCACCCCGTCGAATGTCCGGTGAACGGGGGGAGCTCCTGCAGGAACTTGGGGGCGTCTCTTGACATGCGGACGGCCTGTGTAAGCGCCGCCGCCAGCGAAGTGATGTCGCTGCTTTTCTGTTTTTCTTCAGTTTTCCTGTGTTCCGGTTCATTTTCCGAATTTTCATTTTTCTTTTCTTCACTTTCCCACTGTTTTCCCTTTTCCTCGGCCGCCTGGTTACTAGTTTGCCCGTGCAGCCATTCTTCCACCATGTCCGTTTCCTTTTCTGTTACCTCGTTTCCCTCCTCGTCTTCGCAGGCCAGCATGGCCTTTTCCCTGGCCAGCTTAGCCTCTGCGAGCGCGAGCGACGCACGTGCCTCTGCCAGTTTCAGTTCCGCCAGCTTTTCCTCAGCTTCCAAAATTTTCCTGCTTCTCTTTCCCTGGGTCACACGCTTCTTCTGTTGTGAGTCCCCTTCTACTGCTGTTTCCTCGCTGGCGGCTGTAGAGGTTTGTTCCGTCGAGGTTTGTTCTGTTTCGGACGCCTCGGCGGTTTCCATATAGTTTTCCATTTCTGCTATGACCGGTGGAGGCGCGGGGCGTGTCGATGCTCCGCTCCTCGTCTGGACTCCGGTCTGACTCGCTCGTTCGGCCCCATCAGCGACGCTCGATGCTCTTGATTTGGACATCTTCACTGACCGCACTGGCTTCTATTTTCCTTGTAGACGTAGAATCCGGCTTTGCGAAGGACCATGCAATGTGGGGGATCAGCTTGCGCCAATTCCCCTAGATCGCCTAGGTCAGTGATAAAGATGTAGGATTGTAGGTGATGTAGTTGAATTAAACCACACTTTCACTTTTGTTTCAGAGGTCAAGCACACAAGTTGTTCCGAAGCTGGGTAACGTTGTAGAGCGAGTGCCGCAGTATGGCGGCCGACCCATATTTATATGAGTCCTGGTACCCAGCTTCCAGAACATTCCATGCCTCACCCCCTCAGATTAAGTTTTTATTTAAATATCATTAAATTTACATTATTTCACAAAATATACATTGGTTTTATTTATACAATTTCTTACGCTATAATTTTACATAAAAAAACATGTTCGTGCCGACCTCCGTAACTGAAATATTGCAAAAAATCTATTTTCTCTATATTTATAGTACCTCACCGCCCCCTGATATAACGGTCGTCTCTGGCTGTCCCTTTCGAGCGGGTATTCCTTGTCTGGGACAAGGATAGCCCACTCGAGATGTCCACTATCTCTCTTACATTTTCCGTTACGGAATTCGGCACTACCGCATAGGTTTAAGACCCATTAATTTACAAGGCACTATTTTCACTATATTCACGCACTATTATTGCCCATACACTTTTTCTATATGCACGATTTATTGTCTGTCGTGCACAATTATTATGTTAAATTATTACCAGCTTGGAGTAAGTCTCAGTTAATTTATTCTTAACTATTTATCTATTGGCTATTGCCAATCTTTTAAAGCGATTAAGCAAAGAACAATATTTTTTTGGTCCTATAAGTTCTCTCAAACTAAAACTATCTCCACCTTCCAGATATTATTACCTCTATAATATTGTGTTCATTCGTGAAGAGATTACATAGTGGGACACAATTTCGCATTTTAAAACATTACTTTTCGGGGTTGCAATTATACATACAGTGTGTAACAAAAATAAGTGATAATACTTTAGGGTGTGTAAGTGTTCCTTATAGAGAGTTTACTGTGAAAGTAGCAGCGCTGAAAGACGATTTTTTTTTTCACTTTTGTATGGGCAAGGGCCCGAGCGTCACGAGTCACGACTCACGAGTTTCCCCATACAAAAGTGAAAAAAAATTTTGGTCTTTCAGCGCTGCTACTTTCACAGTGAACTCTCTACAAGAAACATGTACACACTAGTGATGTAACGAATATTGGATTTTTCACATTCGCGAACGCGAATGCGGTTGCGAATATTTATCTTCAACATTCGCGAATGCGAATGCGAAAAAAAGCACGCGTAAAATGTTTGACAGGTTTGACGTTTCGTGTCGGCCATGTTTAAATAGCCGGGTCCACACCAGACGATCCAACGCGCTCCGATCGCGCGCGGCATGAAGCGCGTTGCACGGAGCGTTTGGTGTGGACGTGCCGCGCGCGATCCATGCGCAAGTTTTGGTGAGCGCTCCCTGGCGCTCGCGATCCGTTCGTTGTCGGTTTTCTTGCTCGCTTCAAAGGTGCCTCAGTAAACGTGGCGCGCGCGGTGTGGACGGTTTTGTGATTCGAGCGATCCATCACACCATGGATATTTCGCAAAATCGTCGTCTGATATCGCTTTATAAGGAGTTTAAATGTTTATGGGACCCAAAAGATGTTTATTTAACGAATAGACGATGCTTGGGCTCAGATTTCTCGCAAAATGGAGAACAAGCCAATAGAAGATGTAAAGAAAAAAATGCGGTCTCTGGCGAGAGGATACACCGTCCTTTTCTTTTTTGTACTTTTTTGCGCAATAATTTAAGCAAAATAAAGGTTACTGCTGCAACGCCAATTCGCCGCCGCTGTACGTGTGACTCCATATCGTGCAAGATACTGACTGACTTGAATAACGGATCGCCTTCGGATCGCTTGGAGCGCATATTAGGATCGCAGTTTCCAAGTTCTTGGATCGGTCTAACGTGCTCCACGCTCCACGCTCCTCGATCCTGGATCGCGGATCGCGGGATCGCCGCTCCAAGATGGATCGTTTGGCGTGGACTCGGCTAATTGAACATAGCCGAGCCGATATTGGTTAATTGAATGGATTTAGTCACAGAAAGTTCATTCTAAAAGTTTTGTTTTGTTTTGAGGTTAGTTTTATGTTATTTTTATAATTTAGCTGTTAACATAACAAGTATTAGAAGTTTACTTTAGTTTAAAATAAAAATAATTATAATATTGTTTTTGAAAAAAGGTTTATTTACAAATAGTTAAGTATTCGTTGTTTTGTTTTTTAAGTTTATATTTCATTCATTATAAATATATTTAATTCCTCAGATAATATATAAAGTGGAATGAAAAAATATACATTGAAAGCCAAAGGTTATAAATAATTAATACATTAGATACTTAAAGTAAAAATTAATATTTAAATGATTTTGTTTCAAGTAATTGTTTAGTTTTTTAGTAAATAGAAATTGTAAGCTTTATTTAAAAATGATAGTAAAGTAATAATACACTAACTAAATGAATGCAAACCTTACATAGTTGTAACAAGGCTGATTAATGTTAGATTTGATAAGATCTCTGAAGTTCTTTTTAGGGCTCCGTACCCAAAGGGTAAAAACGGGACCCTATTACTGAGACTTCGATGTCTGTCCGTCTGTCCGTTAGTCTCCAGGCTGTAACTCAAGAACGGCAATAGCTAGAGAGTTGAAATTTTCACAGATTATGTATTTCTGTTGCCGCTATAACAAGAAATACTAAAAATAAAATAAATTAAATATTAAAGGGGGGCTCCCATACAACAAAAGTGATTTTTCAAACATTTTTTGCTCGGTATCAGAGATGACAACAGGTAGGCACTTGAAATTTTCACAAAAGCCTTAATTATATGTGTACTTTTATAATTAATAATAATATTTCAATAAAATAAAAATTTAAGGGGGGCTCCCATACAAAAAACACAATTTTTGGCCTATTTTTGCTCTATAATGGTACGGGACCCTTCGTGCGCGAGTCCGACTCACACTTGGCCGATTATTTCATAGGAGGCTTTAATTCAGAATGTAGAAGTATGATTTAATAAAAATATCTAAGTGTTATCTATTGTATTAATATTTCATATGCATGCATAATAATTTCCTTTTTGATTATTAAAAACATTCGCTAAATATTCGCATAATTTTTGCGAATGCGAATGCGAATATTGAAAAATACGCGGATATTCGCGAATGCGAATGCGAATGCGAATATCCGTTACATCACTAGTACACACCCTAAAGCAGTATTTCCCAAAGTGTGGGTCGCGACCCACTGGTGAGTCGCGGGTAGATTTTGGGTGGGCCCTGAAACTATAGGACGATTGTCGTACTTACGTACGTTTCTTAATTGAAATGGGTGTGGTGACGAGCTTTAGAAAAGGCCCAAAGTCCAGCAGTGAACGTCAGTAGGCTCACGATGATGATATGGTGGTGAACTACGATAAGAATTAACGGGTAAATGCTGCGGCAGCAACATACCGCTACTTTTTTTTCTTCATGTCACAAGGTGGGCCGCGAACTTTAAACTTTCTTGTAGATGGGTCGCGCTCCCGACAAGTTTGGGAAACACTGCCCTAAAGTATTATCACTTATTTTTGTTACACCCTGTATAAAAGACTAACTGGGCCGCACTCAGAGTGGAACATTAATTACTTGAATGTAATTAATTTTCAAAATTTTGACATAAGCCCGATATATTATCTGTCAAACTCTTCATTAAATTGAAGGTTAATCATAATTAAATCTCACTGAGTACGGCGGTAAGCCATAGTACATAGAATACATAGAGTCAACATTGAAATGGATCAGCCCAGAGTTTCCTATTGATTGCAAAGTATTTTATAACAAGTAACATCCTCCTTTTTTCAAAATCAGTCAAAAGCAACAATGCACTGGGAGTTGGGACTATTAACACAGTCGCCTACAAACGGGTTAAGCGGTAAGCCCTTCCAAGAAAGAGCTCACTATTTATAACATAAGGGCCTGGCTTAGGGCTGCCAACTGTCGTGTTTTCCCAGGACATATCCTAATTCCTAGGCGTCTTGGGAGTTGGGACGTACTTAATGGTTTACAATAATTATTAGCATCCTGGGTCAACTATAAAAAGCTTAGGCAAATAAACAGAAATACACAATAATTAGTAATTAGTATCTTTCATTTATATTGTTGTTTTAAATGTAGTAGTGGAGTTCCCAGAGCGTAAAAATCGTGCAAACCTCCGATTTTTGCAATAGTGGATGAAAATTGAAAAGAAAAAAATGAATGTGTAGCTGATAATATAAATAATAAAGTTTACCTATTGAAAAGTTGTGCTTTTGATTTTTAATTATTCCACTTCAAGTAAACTCATAAACTGTAAAATTTTGAAGAAAAATTGCATATTTCTTTCTTTTAAATATATAGCAAAATAATAAAATATTTCATTATTTTTTTGATTTGTATCGTTGCTTATATTCCAAAGAAAGAAAATAAGTTGAAAAAAATATATAATTTATATTGAAAATTAATATTTTTGTATGTAGATGAGCATACCTCCAAATGTGCTTGTTGTGTGCCTCGCCAGGTAAATGGCGTTCCAATTTTTATTTGGTTTTAAATAGGAAGTTTAAAATTATTTTTTAGGCTTAACAAAGCCTTTTATTTATTAATGTGTATAACTTTTTAGCTCTTACTTTATTAAATTTTCTGAAAATGTAGCACAAACTTTTCACGGATATTTCGAAGAAAATCTGTATTTTATTTCTTTTGGTTGGGTTTTTACAGAATAAAATTGATTTTTTATTAATTTTTTTTCATTAATTATATTTGCTAAAACATACTTAAGGGAAAAAAATACAAATTAGGTATAGAACTGATACTTTTTGCATTCAGGTAAGCATTTTCCAAACATAGGTCGCAGCATGCGTCTTCAGTATGTACGTGAGATTTGTAGCACAAATTTTTTTTTCTGGCTTTAAGTAGGAAGCTTAAATATATTTCAAAGACTAGAAAAAGTATTTAATTTGTCGATGCATTTAATGTTTTAGCTCTCACTTAAATAAATTCTCAACAAATATAGAAAAATATAAAATATTTTCGGTCTATTTTACACATTTTTGGAGATATTTAAACGTTTTTAAGTACTTAAAAGTTATCATTTCTCTAAAAATTAAATACGCACAACAAGTAAGTTTAACACACTTTTCGTTACAACCCTTAAATCTACCCAAACCCTTGGTTACGACGAGCGTTAATCTCTAAAAACTTTGCAAAAACCGTATTTAGCTTAGCAAAGCAAACTTTCTTTTTTAAAAATTTTGTATTTGGTTAATTTTCAACGTAAACAATCGGATAAGAGTCATTAAATAACAGGAACAAGAAAAAAAATTTTTTTCGGGACCGGTTTTATATGGTGAAATATTAATTTTTAATTAAGTAACTAAAAAATTAAAAGCACAAAAAAATTTTTGGTAAACTTTGCAAGTTATAGTGTAAAAAAGAAAATGACACCTCAAAAACAAAAATCCATTCACTATTACAATTTTCGGAGGTTAAAACCTCTGGCGACTGCAGTATAGGTAATTCTAACTGGTTTTATTTAATTGAAATAATTTTAATAAATGATAATAATTATACTTCAATTTTGTTGCCTATTTTCACTAAGAAGATATTAATTTTTCTTATGCAAGTCAATGTGTGTTTGCGCAACTGTCGTTTTTAGGGTTCCGTACCCAAAGGGTGAAAGCGGGATCCTATTATGTACTGAGACTTCGATGTCTGTCTATTTGTCTCCAGGCTGTAGTATCTCAAGAACCGCTGTAGCTAGACTTCTGACATTTTCACAGATTGTGTATTTCTGTTGCCGCTATGACAACAAATACTAAAAACAAAATAAAATAAAAATATACAGTATATAACAAAACTAAGTAATAATACTTTAGGGTGTGTACGTGTTCCTTGTAAAGAGTTTACTGTGAAAGTAGCAGCGCTGAAAGACCAATTTTTTTTTTTTTACTTTTGTATGGGGAAACTCGTGACGCTGGGGCGCTTGCCCATACAAAAGTCAAAAAAATGTTGGTCTTTCAGCGCTGCTACTTTCACAGTAAACTCTTTACAAGGAACACATACACACCCTAAAGTATTATCACTTAGTTTTGTTACATCCCGTATATGGAGGGGGGAGGGGGGTGGAGGGGGGGGGGGGCACTCGTACAAAAAACACAATTTTTGCCTACTCTCAGACTATAAGTTATAACGGTACGGAACCCTTCGTGCGCGAGTCCGACTTGCCCTTGGCCGGTTATTTCAACTTCAAGTTTAGAGATCTTTGCTTGTAACCATAAACCTACAGTTCTTTAAATTTGAGTTTGGCAGCCCTACTGTCTTCAAAAGCGGCGGTTTAATTTGCAGGACAATGAACTTATGAATGCTGCGGGCTTCTGTTCCCTTAGTACCTACTGGGATAAATCTTATCCAACGCCTAGCATGGCGGCTATAGACTTTCTTTCTACGGTAGAGTAGACAAAGATTTGCAAGAAGACGTCTCACGCAATTAAAATCAGACAAATCGTGGTCAAATCCATACAATTGAACTACCCACATACCACTTTATTAGACATAGCTACACGGTCAGTCTGGCATTTCAGTCCATCAATCTGATCCAGACTGACCGAAGAATGATCGTGTAACCGCTTGTAACCGTTAAAAAAAAGTTTTATTTCTGAATAGATTTGAATCAATTACTTTCAGAACGTCATTACTACTGGTGCCTACCACCGCGCTAGTCTGGCGCCAGTTCGGTAACTATTTGGTCAGTTTCATTGATGGACTGACATTTTTTTATGTACTTTTGCGGCCATTCTGGCGTCCGCGTCAGTCTCAGACAGATGGACTGAACTGATGCCAAACTGGCCGTGTATCCGTAGTCTTGCCATCACATTTCAGCATAGGCGAGATTAACTTCAAAGCATGGTTATATTACAGCTCAACATAAGTGTCTAAGCACACTAGGCGGAAAAAACGCGGCCGAAGTTCGGCATGATTACGCCTGCAATGTATTTTAAATTACCGATGACACACCATGCCGAAACTACGTTGGATGCGTTTGACATTGCTGACGTAATAACGTAATCACCGAACTTCCGCCGCGTAAGCTGTGTTTAGGCAAATGAGCGGTAATAACTTACCACCTTTACTTACCAGTTACCACTTCATTTCAGCATGGACGAGATGAGGTGCCCGTCGGATCGGCTGCAGCGTTCGCGCGAGATGTGCCACGTGGACGGCGTGGACATGCAGTGTATGCGCGTGCGGTGCTGCGCCGGGTACCGCCACGTCGCCGGCCGGTGAGCTCCTGGGGCGTCATGGGATCCTGGTACCCGTGGGATCCCGGCGTCCCGGTAAAACGGTATTAAAGTGAAAATCGCGGGATCTTGGGTATTCTTTGATAAGCGATAACGGCGCCCTTTTACGCGGACGCCCTTTTACGCGGATACGGCGCGGCGCAAAACATTATTTGCGCTAAAAAAATCTTTATCAGTCTTTTGAAGTAAAGGGGCATTAATTCAATTTCTATGTACCTAACTCATACAATATAAATATATTCTGTGCTCATACTGCACCGGGAAAGGGAAGCCAATTTTTCCGTGTTTTCCTTACCTAGTAGTTACTACAATTTATTTTCTTGTCATTGTGAATCCATACTGATATAATATTAACCCATCAGTCGTGGCAAAACGAGACACAATAGCTTTTTCATTGTTATCGCGGCCGGATGTGGCCGCTTGGGGCTTCATGAATTAAAAACAAATTAAAAATGCGAAAGTGTATTTGTCTATTACCACGCCCAAACCGCTAAACCGATTTTTGCTGAAATTTGGTATGGAGATACTTTGAGTCCCGGGAAAGGACATAGGATACTTTTTATCCCGGAAAAATGTACGGTTCCCGCGCGATGAACTATTATAATATCTAATCCTATCTAATCTATTAGTAATACTTAATTCTATAAATCAAGACTAGTAAACCTGTTATAAATTATAATTGCAAAAGATTCATGATAAATGATAATAAGCCGATTTGCAGAGTATCAGCACACTGTATCAGGTAATCTAGATGCTGACTATTTAATAACGCTAAAATTATTCCTCCAGGTGCATACCAGAGTCCATGGACCCGTGCAGCTTGCGGCTGTGCGAGCAGGCGTGCTCGGTGGTGGAGGAGCGGTTGTGGTGCAGCTGCCACCAGGGGTTCAGGTTCGACGCCGACAGCTATAGACGGAGGACGCAGCCGTATTGCGTCGGTAGGTATTTTAGGTTTTTTTTTTATGAAATAAGGGGGCAAACGAGCAAACGGGTCACCTGATGGTAAGCAACTACCGTCGCCCATGGACAACATCAGAAGAGCTGCAGGTGCGTTGCCGGCCTTTTAAGAGGGAATACGCTCTTTTCTAGGTTACTCAATTTTAGGGTTCTGTCTCCGAAGGGTAAAAACGGGACCCTATTACTTTGATGTCTGTCTGTCTGGCCGTCTGTCTCTAGGCTGTAACTCTAGAATGGTTATAGCTAGAGTTGAAATTTTTACGTTACATTTTTTCGGGATAAATCTAAAATACAGTGTAGCATTACAAAGTACAGTACTCGCTGAGTTTTTTTTATTCGTACCGGCAAATTCAAGACGTTGACGACGCGTTTTTTATAGAAAGTAAAAACATAGACGTCTGTGTTTCTATGAAATTAATAACATAAGTCATCAAATTATAACTGATATTTCGCTGACTGTTTGTCCGTTTGTCTCAAGAAAAACAATAAAATTTAAATATTTAAAGGAAGGCTCTTGCCTCTTGCCTTCCACGACAAGCTTAAGTTAAGAGCGGGCTGTGCAATTTTGCTGTGTTTTCTAATAAGTATTACGATCCCGGAAGACGATTGACTCAAATGAAATTGAGATTTATTTAATCATTGTATATTTATCTGATACTTAGCTAACGGAAAACACGATTCACTTATTTTGACTCGATAGTTTTATTTTTCGAAATTATGAATATTTTTGGGCATTTCAACAAATATCTGTTACACTTATTGAGTTACTATCATTAAATAACTTGCACTACTACCATCACACACTTTATAAAATAATAGCTAAAGGAAATATTAGTATTGTATTTAGTTTTTAAGTAAACATCAAAAATGAAAAACAGTTTTGGGACTTACGATCTTTACTTTCGTGCTATAATGCGGGAACCATTGTTACGCGATATTGTTCACTATTAGCTGCAGCCTAAAACACATTGCCCGGGAGCACGATTCATGGAATTATTGTATCACGATTGGAGGATAGCGTTGTGTGTAGGCGGGGCTAGCGTTTTGACAGTAGGGCCTTAAAGCCGCTTTTTACGGAACCATTTGATAATAGACTCGTATTCAACCAGTTTTCACACAGCTTCAGTCTTTCAACCAACTGTTATGTGTTTTCAGACATTGACGAGTGTGCGGTCGACAATGGCGGCTGTCAGCAGCGGTGTGTCAACGACCCCGGCGGCCATCACTGCGAGTGCTCCTCACCGTACACCCTGGCCAACGACGGGAGGAAGTGCATCCAGCCGATACCCATAGCGCTACCGGTATAACTCCTATACACTCCTACTTCCCTGGTAGCCAGGATAAGATGTGGATAAGAAGCGACGAGGGTATGGCCATTGGCCAACGTTGCCAGTTGCCACTTGCCAGAAAACTTAAACTAAGTACTCACTGTATACGGTTTTGCTCGATTGAGCAATAACGTCAAGCAAAACCCGCGGCTCGGGCTTTCGTCCACACATTCAGCATTGCTCGATAGTTTTACTCTAAAATCGATACATTTAATTCCATCAAGCTGGCTCGATGCGAGCTTTCGAGCTGTCAGTTTTGCGGTCCAGACAGTAATTATTACTCGATTTGGAGTAAAACTATCGAGCAAAACCGTATGTCAATTGTCAGTACTTAGCATTATTCAGCCGATACCCTTCGCGCTACCGGTATTACTCCTGTAGACTCCTGCCTCCCTAATAGCTAAGATAGGACGCGAGAACACATCTTGGCCAAAGATAGGGAGAGCATATCCGCAGATCCAGTTAGTCCAGCACGAATCGGCGCACGAGTACCGAAAATTATTCCACCTCAATTTTTTTATGCGATCCTCTTCAAATTGCCCTCCTGATGATATAAATGCATGTTGCCATGGCGCAACCCGGTGCCATATTGTTTAAACAAACATTGTTTAAACAATTGCAAGGAATTGTTATTTTTCAACCGGACAATTTTTGACGTGATAACGTCTTATAATTCGATATGGGGTGCGCGCCCGAAAAACATGACAGTTCATGCGGCGTTGCCTCGCTGACAGCTGCTCTGAGGCGTTCCATTTATCCTCTCAGCAACCGTACTCAACCCACCTGGGCCGCGCTCTTTGTTTCGATTATATTACGTATTTCGATGACTTAGAGAATACTTTTGTATGAAGAAGTTTGGTTAGTTATGACCTTTGATACATTGACCACACTCTGAATGAAAAATAAATAAACAATCTGTGAGCCATCTGTGTGAGCTATTAGTATTATTTCGGCTATTTAAAATTGTGCTCTATTTCCTACGTGTCAAGGTATGACTTGTGCTTTGTTCGAAGATTTTACTGGATTTCGTCTTTGTTCGAATGTATGTAGCGTTTTGTATTGCGAATAGTTTATTTTACTCATTATAAATATTTTTAGACAATAATTTGAAAGAAATACATCGAAATAACTTTAGGTTACAGTCGAAAAAGTTTGTTTCTATTTATAGAGATTTGGAAGCGAGGGTTAAGGGGTTGAGAATAGTTGAACGTGACAACGTCATACGTTGTCACGTTCAACTATCGTCAGTAAACCGACTTTACAGACAACCGATTTTTTTTTATATTCTTTATTAAAATACCAACAAAAAAGGTCCTATGACTTTTCACGATAAAGTTAATATTTTTAAAGATATGAATGTTTAAAGGTTCGAAAAATCTCAAATTTGGGTACTTTCGACCCACGAAAAATATATTAAAACAAATAATAATGTCTAAAGTATAATTTACACAGAGCCAATACTGGCTGCCAATAAGACTGGCAGCCAGTACTGGCTTGGCATATGCCACGTGTGAACAGTTTGGCCTGGCTTGAAAAACTGTTCACACGCGGCATATACCAAGCCAATACTGGCTGCCAGTCTTATTGGCAGCCAGTACTGGCTCTGTGTAAATTATAAAATTATATTATTAAATTATACTTAAGTAATATATTTTTTTAATTCTCTATACAATAGTTACTAATATTGTTAATAGAAATTAAAAAAAAATTCATTGTTTATATCTTTTTTTTATCTTAGCAAAAGTAGACAAAAATTTGTGTTTTTTGTATGGGAGCCCCCCTTAAACATTTACTTTATTTTAATTTTATTATTAATTATTAAAGTACAAATATAATTAAGGATTTTGTGAAATTTTCAAGTGCCTCGCTGTTACCATTATTGATTACGAGCAAAAAAGACCAAAAAAATCACGCTTCTTGTATGGGAGCCCCCCTTAAATATTAACTTTATTTTATTTTTAGTATTAATTGTTCTTATAGCGGCAACAGATATACACAATCTGTGAAAATTTCAGAAGTCTAGCTTTTTTTAAATTGTTAATTTCGCGCGCTCACAAGTATGCGTCGCTACCTTTAAGCATCGCTGTCTCTAGACTAGACTTCTAGCCAGCTAGACTTCTGAAATTTTCACAGATTGTGTATATCTGTTGCCACTATAACAACAAATACTAAAAATAAAATAAAGTATAACATTTAAGGGAGGCTCCCATACAAGAAACGTGACTTTTTTGGCCTTTTTTGCTCGTAGTCAATAATAGTAACAGCTAGGCACTTGAAATTTTCACGAAATCCTGAATTATATTTGTACTTTAATAATTTATAATAAAATTAAAACAAAGTAAATGTTTAAGGGGGGCTCCCATACAAAAAACACAATTTTTTGTCTACTTTTGCTAAGATAAAAAAAAGATATAAACAATGAAATTTTTAAAATCTCTATTAACAATATTATTAACTATTGTATAGATAATTTGAAAAAATATATTACTTAGACATTATTATTTGTTTTAATATATTTTTCGTGGGTCGAAAGTACCCAAATTTGAGATTTTTCGAACCTTTAAACATTAATATCTTTAAAAATATTAACTTTATCGTGAAAAGTCATAGGACCTTTTTTGTTGGTATTTCAATAAAAAATATAAAAAAATTGTCCGGTTGAAAAATAACAATTCCTTGCAATTGTTTAAACAATGTTTGTTTAAACAATATGGCACCGGGTTGCGCCATGGCAACATACATTTATATCATCAGGAGGGCAATTTGAAGAGGATCGCATAAAAAAATTGAGGTGGAATAGTTTTCGGTACTCGTGCGCCGATTCGTGCTAGACTAAGTATAATATTGTGCCGGGCTACCGCACCATTATTTATTGATAGTAATAATTGATCCTGTTTTCCTAGTACCAAGGATATAACGCGCAAACGAGCAATAGCCGCAGCTATCCGTAGATCCAATCCGTCGATAGCTACGGTCTACGGACTACGACTTCTACGAGACGACAGGGACGGACGAACGGACAATTATAATAATTATTATTATTTAGTAACTTCCCTGCTTTCCTAAGGATACCTTCTGATGACTATGACAGTCTACCAGGTAAACATAATGTTACAGGAGCCTCTTCCACTCATTCGAGCGTCTTCTCGCTGCTACGCGCCGTGCGACACTGTCTCGTGGCTGTCGCGGAAGGTCAAGCAGTTGACAGACCAGCTGAGAACCACGCAGGGGATACTGAAGAAGCTGTTGGAACACCCCGCGTTGAAGGGAGAAGGTAAGAATGAACTTTAATGTAATTTGTTCATTCAAAATTATGGAGAAATAAAAGTTTAGTAGAGCAAGATGGAATAGAGTCAAGGCACAGATTACTAAATAGTTATCAAGGAGCTTAATTTCGGGAGCGCGTGAATATGTCGAGTTGAAATGAAACATCAACCGTTGATAGACGAACTTTCATGTGGAACGTAAAAAAAGATATAAGTAGCCTTTTTTGCCCGAAAAGGAAATTGAAATTCAAAGGGACTGTTGACCATCAACTATGAAATGTGGCAATTGTAACGATCTTCAGTACCATTAAATGCCAGTGGACAACATTAAACTTCGGTGTCCAGGGTGCGGGTAGTGCTAAAGAACGGCGCCTCTTTTCTCTGCTTTCAGCGCCCATTTTTGCCCGGCGCCCTTGGGCAGTCGCCCAGCGTCTCTCCCCCCCTAACGCCGCTACTAACAATGTTGTACTACAACCTATTGTACAACAACAATAGCAACTAGCCTGTTCCATTGTTTCTTAGTGCTGTTATAAAATATACTGACTAATTTTCAGAAGATGACCGCTTCGCGGAGGGCACGTACATGTACCGCGTGCTGGACGCCACCGCGCCGCTGGAGGGCGGGTACTGCCGCTGCGAGAGAGGACCCAGGGTACGTTATTCCAAACATATCATGTCCCATTTTATGAATAACGTCATTATTACCAAGCCGTGTACGGCGTGTAGCATGCACAATCGACGCCGAGCATTGTCAATCATAGTCGATTATGCCGTTCGTAATTGCTCGTTGCCTCATGATTAGCAAAAAACCTCGTTACTAAACTGTTGCTTACTGAGCATGGTACGCGATCACTATTAATATAGCGTACAGACAGTCACAGTGTATCAGTTGTAATAGAGTTTCTATCTTCTCTTTCTATTTAGTTTTTTTCTCAGTATCTGGCAGCGCTGACTTCTCCATACTCAAATTCAATATTTTCAAACTTTTTCCATTATATCAGCTATTCAGTTAGTGTAGAGATCAGTGATCAGCACTGTATGGTATTTGTATTTTGTGCACATTCGTATGCTTGCAGTAATAGTAGACATGATATTAGGTGTTGCTTCTTGTCCATTTAGCAACTCTTCCAAAGTAGCAGACTAGAAGAAAACACACAATCTCACGTCTGTTCTCTGTATATTAATACACAGTGTATGTAAAAGAGACAAAGTTTTTCGTTATTTTTGTTCAGGGTCCGCCTGGCCCACCAGGTATGGAAGGCCCCAAAGGTGACGCGGGGGCCCGGGGGCCGCGTGGCGCTCGGGGGCCAAAGGGCTCCCTAGACCTCATGCTGCTGCTGCTGGCTGACATGCGACACGACATACATAACCTGGAGGCCAGGGTGTACAAGGACGGAGAACGGTGAGCCATGTTGATAGCCACATTCTGCAGACTAAGGCCCAATTTCACCAACGACTGTTAAAGTTAATGCTTGAATTAGTATCACGTTACCTCTTTCGTTTTTCATATGAATGAAAGAGAAGACTTGATTTTAACAAGCTGTTGACACAAACAGACGTTGGTGAATTGGGCATTATGCCTTCGCAACATTCGCAAAAAAAAATGGAAGAGAAAGGCGCAATGTTGGGTTTTAGGTCTCTTTGGTAAACCGTACAGTTTGGATGACAATAATTACTATCCTTAGTTCTTTCCCGAATCCCGGGGCTTCATCACCCAGAGCACCTACAATCTACACACCATTCATCAAAATCGGTAGAGGTGACGTGCTTATGTGACTTAAACCATAGCTTAAACGAAACGTGCAACTTTTGTATGATAGGGACATCAGACAGCACACAAAAACATTTAATTACGATTTTAGGCTTCCATTTTCTGTCTAGAACCTATTTTATAAAGTGAATGTTTGTCCTTCAATCTACTTTTAGCAGACAAGGGATAAACAGGTAATCTTTCCTGTTAAAGACATTTTAGGACTTTTAAAACTTACATTAAAAAATATGTCGGTAGTCCAGAGCGGTTTAATCTGCAAAAGGCGTGGCGGCGACAGAAGAAACTGGAGAAGTTAGACAAGGAGAACAGAAGAGAGCAGGAGCTCGAAGCGTACACCGCGCCGGCCGTGCAGGCCAGAGACAACGCTGTGGATGTTTCGCCTGAAGGTAAATTTTATTTCACTTTTCTTTGTGGAACGAAATACGAAGTTGCTTATCGCGCATTGCGAAAAGGGGCTAGACGGAAAAAGTTGTAACGACACATTTTTATTAGTTCCTGCGCTGTAGGTGCAGAGGGCGTTGATAGTATTCCTGGGTGTCAACTAGATGGCGTTTTTGAGAATAAACAGCGACATCTACCGGACATTTAAATATATTTTATTACAATTTCACAAAAGTGTCGTTGTTAGTATTCCTAAGCGTCAACTAGATGGCGTTTTTTTATAACTTCGTTCCATCCGGGTGTCCCTTGACACGGTCTATCAGTTTTTTTTAGGGTTCCGTACCCAAAGCTAAAAACGGGACCCTATTACTAAGACTTCGAATTAAAAGCGTCTAACGCTATATAGTCAGCAATAAGCGATTAAATTGGAACACGTATTACGGGGATTTATGAACCGCAACTTTTTCTAATATAGGGGATGTTCAGGAAGTACAGGTGGCAGCATCTGTTATGTTTCGAAGTTTAGACACTAGTAGGCACTATAGGATAGCTAGTAGCCAGTTGGCACTTAATAGGATAGCTATAGGTGATAGGTCTACCAGGATCTGATGGCAAAAAGTGAGAAAATAAATTGACTCTAGCAATACCAGGGTAATTGGAATAAAACATTTTGATCCTTTTTATTCTTATAGCGGCTGATTCGGCGGCTTGATGATGATATAAAAAATTATCCAATGATCAAGGATATTTTGTGAAAATTTGCTGTCAAAAATTGCCATCAGATTCTGGTAGACCTATAGTATAGGCAGCACTTTCGCGGTGGAAAAAACATGCAAAAACCAGTGGCAACATAATATATCGAGTAAATACAAGTTTTGGATTAGCGACAACAGTTTGTAGCACCCAATTATTTCTACCATGCCAACCGGCATTCCTTTTAAAACGTTTTAAAATTGTTTTTTTGTATTTCAGGTGAATACAGCGAATCATACCACGAAGCGACCACAGATTCGCGATGGAGTTACCAGGACAGCACGGAGGCGCAGGAGATATCGGAGATGGACGCGAAGCTGCGCCAGCTGCACCTGCTGGCCAACATCACGCGGCAGGACGATGATGATGAGCAGGACACAGATTATGATTATAGCTTCTATTAAATTATGTTAAGATATTATGCGTCTCTATAACTACACCGCAGAAGCCTAAGGCTGTGTTTCCACTGAAGCGGAACGGAGCTATGCGGTGCCCGAATTGACCAATCGTGCTATTCCATCGGAATGACAGCGAAGCGGAGCGAAGATTTCGAGCATGGTGATTGGTCAATTCGGCACCGCTAAGCTCCGCTCCGCGTCAGTGAAAACACAGCCTAAAGTTGGGCACTTATAAAATCCTTTTATCATGATTTTCAATAGCCGCGTACTGACCAAGCGAGCAGCCTCGCGAGGCGAATCCTCGATGCTGGTTATGCCTAAAGTGGCTCGGACTTGCCGCGCGAGGCAGCCTCGGAAAACTTACAGACCGAGGCCGCCTCGCGCGGTATGCGGTATGCGCTCATGTGCGAAGCTGCCTCGCGAGGCTGCTCTCTTGGTCAGCACGCACTACGCAGCTATTGACGCGGGCAAGACATTCGTATCTAGGTAACCTATACAAGGCATGACTAAAAGTAGAACTAGCTTTACCATAGTAATTGTAAAAAGTACAAAAAATTGGATAATAAGGTTTATTTAATTAAAACTTATTAATCGGGACTAAGCGCGACTTATTTAAATAGTAATGCTACAACGAGTACATATTTTTTGTACTCGTAGTAGCATTACTATTTAAATAAGTCGCGTTAAGTCCCGATTAATAAGGTTTATATATAACACAAACATAATATACGCTGCGCAAATCTTTTAGACTGCTCAGTGATACTGGCTCAATGTTCACAGGTTTCTTTACTGTGGCGACTGGCGAGGAGTTAGCACGCATTGGTAGATTAGATAACAGTGTTTAATTCGTCATATTTTGTGCCCTACAGCCTACAAATGATGAAAACTCCTTAGTTTTCATCGTTTCCTTAAACGTAACTGCCATGCTTCAACCGTTTTGGTTCCTTTTCGCAAACTAAAATATAACAATAGCCACGAAACACTAATGCGGGCTCTACACTCGCGGCGCGAAAGCCCGCGAAGGCCGCGAACCGCGATTGTGGAGGGTTTCGCGGCTACATGTTCGCGCTTCGCGGCTTCGTATTTGTTCGAATCGTGTTCACGGTGCGTAGCATCCGTGAATCGCGGCCACACGCTCGTCGTCGACGAAATGAAGCCGTTAACAATAATTGTCACTTCTATAAATACATAAAATTGTTTACCGAATACATGCATAAAATATGCATGTATTCGGGTCTCATTTTGTAGCCTCTTGGTGCAATTTCTGTGACGGAGTTATTCTTCCTTAGTTTTTATAATTCGTAGCCAACAGCAATATTCAAGACATGGAACAAAACAAAATCTCCTTGTGTATATTATTATGTATTATATTTCGTTATAATTATGGAATAATAAACTCTGTGTATACGCGTTAGGGACTAATCTAGCTCGGCACGGAGGGCTGGTAGTGTGCGGCTAGACGTTTGATCTCGTTGGTCTTGGCGGTATATTCCTTGGAGAACGGATGGTCGGGGTGAGCGTCCAGTAACTGCGCCAAATACCTCGCTGATACCTGGAGTAAACACATACATTTCAATTAGAATAATAACTAACAAGTCCAATTCCATCCAGTTTTTCGAACACGCAACAATTACCTTGGCTAACTTGGCACATGCGTCTATAGATTTTTAGAAGGAGATGTCTAGGTAACTTCTGCGTGTTTTACTTTATTTTTCATAGTAGATTATATCGGTGCACACTGCACGGACACATAAACGAGAATCCAAATAAATTATTTCGAAAGTTTTTATTTATATTTTTCTTGCCAATTTACCAATCAGAAACGCTAACCACCTCTTTTAATTGGCATGTTTTTAAACAACCAATCAAAAACTCTGTAAACACTAAGCACGAGCGTTATTTTGTACCAATCTCATTAATTACTCTGTATTATTTTAATAATAATATTATACTGCGATCATAGAAGTACAATACCCGGCAATAAATAATGCACATCGACCTTTGGAAAGAGACATTCGGCTAATTTCGGTTTCATAGAGCGTTATCTTTGTAGCACACACCTATTTGACATTATGTCAGTCGTTGTTCAAATTCAATAGAGTGCAGTCGCGTCCAATTCAAAATATATATCTAGAGTTGTTAACACCCCTAAATTTGCTACAGCTGTAAATTTCCCAAAGAAATCAATACGTAAACATAATTTGAACACGCTTTTTTATTTTATTTTACCCGAACCTAAAGCCATAACTTATAGAAAATTTCGTGTATTTTATACAAAGAATAATAAAATTGTCAAAAAAAGCAAACCATAATTGTTTTAACAGCTCCTAATATATACCGGACTTTTTGTATTTCGTGCGTTAGAGATAACGCTCTACAAAACCGAAATTAGCCGACTGTCACTTTCCAAAGGTCGATGTGCAATATTTATCGCCGGGTACTGTATTTTGATATCGTTGACTGCGATATAATGCCGAACACTTCCTACTCTCCTGGTACTAACCTCCGGCGGTTTCCCGCTGTGAGCTGCGGTGACGGCGAGTCCCAGCAGCAGTTCTGGCTGCTGCGGCGCGCGCACCTGCGCCTCTGTCAGCATCTGCTCCGCCTCCTCCCACATGCCTACCAGGAATACATCAACATGTAGCAAGTGCAGAAAACGTATCAAGCTCATGTCACAATTTTATCTGTATCTTAATTATATCTTACTCAGAGAGATCTAATCATGTAATCATGATTAGATCTCTCTGAGTAAGGCAGATTTTATATTATAACAGCCTTTCACAAAGTGGGCGTTAACACCCCCTTATGGGCACTATACTACAGGTGGTGTGAGACTCAGAAAAAAAATCGGGGAGTTGTATAGAGGCTTGGGGGGTGATTTATTTCATCTGGATGCATCAAAGTGGGCAGTAGACACAATAACTTTGGGAACCTCTGTATTATAAAGTATTATAGCATTGCAAGTTGCTTGTCTTCCCCAATCTCAAGAAAATTCAAATGTACATGGGGCAGTTTGCGTTTTACTGCCTGTTACTTAAAATAAATTTGAACGACGAAATAACGGAACATATATTATAATATCAATTATCATAATTCACATTCATCATACAATATAACCATCAGGGGTGGTACAATTGTAGCATAGCTCTACTCATAATTCATATCCCCTGGCAAGCGCTACATTTTTAGTAGTGGTGCCGGTAGCACAAAGTTGGAATTTAAAATATTTCGTAGAGAAACGTCTATGTATATTATAGAGCCGTCAAATAGAAGTTAAACAGAATAACATCATTTCTGTACTAAACAAAGGTTACAGGCTTACAGCAACATTTACCTCTAGCAGCGGCGGCGGCGGCGCCGACCGCGGCGGGTCCCGCACCCAACGCGCCAAGTCGCTCCGACAGCTCCAGTATACTGTAGTGCGCGTCCTGCACTCCTGGTCCACCCTGCAACACCAGTTTACAGTTATCGAACTTCATAATTCGTAAAGTTACTTTAAGGGTCCTATCACACTAGGCTGAATTACGCCGGCGTAAATTCCGCCGCGTTTACGCCGCGTTTAAATTGCATACAAAATACGGGCCGAACGCGAGGCGTGACACACTATTACGTCGTATTTTGTATGCGTTTGACATTTGCGGCGGAAATTACGCCGGCGTAATTCAGCCTCGTGTGTTTAGACACTAATTATAATAGGTGATGTGTCATACACCTGCAGATTAACACTCGCGCGTACACGAGATACTAGAGCTACATATTATATCCCGTCCAGATGCCTACGCGCGTTTCCTTACTCGCGCGTAAAACGCGTGCAATGAGCGGGACTCGTCCGTTTAACCGCCTAGCCACGGGAAATTCGCCTATGCGAAATTTCGCGCGGTGCGACCGGCGAAGCGTCTTGCGACTGAAACAAACGTATAGCAATGTACGTATCATGCCACGCACAACGGCGACCGGCGACGCGACCGGCGAAATGTACCGAGCGGTTCGCGCCGGCGGCGGCGGCGCGTCTTGCGGCGCGGCGGGCGAGCAAAACAAAAGTATGAATCAGTACGGCGCAAGCCACGGAGTCGGGCGGCAGTCGCGGCGAAAATTGCAGTGATCAAACGAGTTTAGTCGTTTTCACCGCGAAAAATGAACACAGAGACTTTTATTTCTGAAGTACTAGCTAGGCCAGCTATTTGGAGCTAGCCAGCTATTTCATAAGAATATAATAGAAGGTTTCAATACTCATTCTGGTATACTCAAAAAAAATTCTGGATAATATATTCTATATTTCTCGTACTTCTTGTGGAATTCTCCATCTATACCCCGATTCTTATTCAAATCATGTACTACACAATCTCTTACAAATATTAGGTCTTGAACCAAAAAACGAGTACTGTCTAAACTCTAAGCAATATTGAGATAATTTCCATAGACATTTTGCTGTCGGACTTCCCTGGTCGCGGCGCCGAACGTGACTGCCCGTGGCCTGCAAACGGCGCCGCGCGAATGGTCGTCGCGCCCACCGCGTCGCGTTCGCACCGCCGATCCCCGTGGCCAGGCCGTAACGTGCAAGCAACGCGCGAGTTGAGATACTTGGTTGCCATTGCAGCGTCCAATACTACGCGCGAGTCCGTTGCGAGTGGACGTAAGCTATAGGACATAGGATGGAGCGTGATAACTTCGAGTCCATGTTTGTAACTGGCTGGATACCTCCCAGTGAAGTAACGCGCGTACAACGCGGTATCTGGATGCAATAGAAATTGAAACGCGCGTATGGAATAGCGCGTAAAACGCCTCATTGGGACAGGCTCTAAGCTGATATCAACACACCAATATATTTTCATTTCATACATCAATCAAGTAGAGAAAAAGCCAAGAAACATTGATAGAGTAGCACAGCATAAAGTTACTCAACATGATATATCTTACAAATCATTGACAATATTGTATACTGTATAGTGGTTTAAAAGAATATTCAAATACAACAAATTCATCCATGTAGTTATCATTACAACATGAATTAGTTAAGTCTGGTCTTAGTCAACATCAGATTAAGTTATAAGTGTACCTGTGACAAGTTGAGCCAGGCTTGCGCCAGCTGTGTGAGTGTTGCATCGTCCTCAATATCTTGCAGCAGCTTCAGTTGCTTCCGAGCAAGGTCGGGCCGGTTCATAGCGAGCAGACACTGCAGTGTGAATGCACGGAGCTCCAAAGACTCAGCTCCATGGAGAATTCTGGAATGTGACAAATAATGACAATGACATAAGTTGAAAAGATAACTTAAGATTATCATGAACTTATATGTTAAAATAAGATAACTTTTGTTCTTCGAATTTGGTATTTTCCAGAACAAACATTTTCACACATAGCTTATCTATTAAATAAACAAAAGGCATCAGGTACTCGAAATTAACTACATAATTTTAAAAATAATAATAACCAGTATAATAATAACCAGTACCATATATTAAACTTTATTCTATAGTGATATTCATTTCAAGAGGTTTATTGGATTAACCCATTGATCGTGGCAAAATGAGACACAATAGCTTTTTCATTGTTATCACGGCCGGATGTGGCCGTTTGGGGCTTCATGAATTAATTAGAGTTTTCCATTGTAAAGGCATAACAATTGTCCATAATTGTAGTCATTTTAAATATTCATATAACTTACTTCAAGGCGGCTTCATAGTTATCTTCATGGTAGTAGATGGACGCCGCAACAATTAGGAAGATCTCATTTGACAGCTCTGTACCCTTGCTAACCTGGAATGGTATCAGTTATCTTTTAATGCAAGTCACTACTGAAAAATAAGGTAAAAGGTAAAAGTAGCTGAAACAATAACTTGACTATTCCATTGGCAATTTTTAACTACAACCATCTACAACAAACACATAATATGTATAAAACATTACATTTTTAACCCATCGATCGTGGCAAAACGAGACACAATAGCTTTTTCATTGTTATCGCGGCCGGATGTGGCCGCTTGGGGCTTCATGAATTAATGGCTTAAAAATATATCTATAATATCTACAAGCTGCATCAAAATCAGTGTGTAAAGTACCTATAATAAAATAATATTAACATAAACAAATACATTTAGCAATTTTAACCCATCAGTCGTGGCAAAACGAGACACAATAGCTTTTTCATTGTTATCGCGGCCGGATGTGGCCGCTTGGGGCTTCATGAATTAATATAAGTATGAATAAAATACCCTAGCATCAATATCAGCAACAATGGCAGGTTTGTTGGCTCCGGGTGACAGATAGTCCACTAAGGTCTTCAAGGGTTGCAGCAGTGGATCTGCTGTCTTCAGCTCCTGTAGAACTATCCTGAAGCTCCCCTGAGCTATGTAGGACCTGTACAAGTAGGCATCCCGTTGCAGCGCAAGCAGGGGAGTTGAAGGCTGTAAAACAAGTGTTTTGTTGTGACAAATTATAAGGTACTTTTAAGTATTGCAGTGAAAAGTTCTATAATATAAATCATTAAATAGGATATTTTACGGTCTTTATTGTTATAAATTATTAAGTTCTGCATAAATATTGGCTAAAAACAACAAAACATGACGTGTATGATCAGTCAACATTTCGGTGGTAAAAAACAGCATTTATACAGAAAATTTAAAGTAAAAATTGAATTGAATACATTACTTACGTTTAGATTTTGTGCCTCGTTGATTGCCTGCTGGTAATTTCCAACATAAAACGCATTTTTAATCTCAAAAAGCTCATCGACATCTTGTTGCTGACGTGCCATTTTGACAGCTACTGATGAATTTTGTTATCTGTCAATGTCGAGTTGACACTGACAAGTGACAGATACTATTTTTTTACAAAAAAACGCCCAGCTGCACAAGCCATGAGCATTTGCATTTCTTAATAGTTAACTACACCCATAATTTTTTTTTATTCCTATCCAGTTCCTATCGTATTTTTATTGCATACGAGGGCTGCTTTTTATGTATCCGGAATTAAAAAAGAAACAAACATATATCATTTAATATGGTTTTATTGCTTTTCAAAATATTCGCCGCGATGATCGACACACTTTTGCATACGCTGGAACCAATTTTCATAGCACTTTTTCCATTCTGATTGAGGTATCTCCAAAACGTGCATTTTGAACGCATCAACGGCCTCTTCGCGGCTCGAAAAACGTTGACCACGTAATTTGTTCTTCGCGTATGGAAATAAAAAGAAATCGTTAGGTGCCAAATCAGGGCTGTGCGGCGGATGACCAGTCAATTCGATCTTTTGACCCTCCAAAAACTGAGTTGTTTCAGCTGAGGTGTGACAGCTAGCATTGTCGTGATGTAATATGATTCTGCGTTGTCGGTTGTCCTTTCTTATTTCTTCAAAGACTTCTGGTAAACAAATGGTCGTATACCATTCAGAATTAACCGTTTTACGATTCTCTAATGGCACTGTAGCCACATGTCCATTAATTCCAAAAAAACAGGCGACCATTTGCTTCAAAATACTTTTTGCACGAGTAACTTTTGTTGGTTTCGGCTCATCTTGGAACACCCACACCGTTGACTGTTGTTTAGTTTCGGGATCATATGCATAGATCCAAGATTCATCACCTGTGTAGATATTATAAACGGCTTTTGACGTACCACGGTTGTATTTTTTTATCATTTTTTTTGCACCAATCGATACGAGCCCGTTTTTGATCGATTGTCAAGTTGTGCGGAATCCAACGCGAACATATTTTTTTTACAGCCAAATGTTCGTGTAATATCTTATGTATGCTCGTCATACTTATGCCTAAGGACGCCTCTATCTCGCGATATGTAACATGACGATCACGCATTATTAGTTCCCGCACAGCATCTATATTTTGTGGGACAACAGCTGTTTTTGGGCGACCTTCTTTATTTTCATCCGTGAGCATAGACTGCCCACGATTAAACTCTCTGTACCAGTGATAAACAGTGGTTTTTGATGGTGCTTCATCTCCAAAAGTTGCGGTGAGTTGAATAAAGCACTGTTGTTGATTTAGTCCACGCCGAAAATCGTAGTAAATCATTGCACGAAAATGTTCACGCGTTAAATCCATGGCAAATGAAGACACGCAATTTTCAAAATGACGCCACAATAGAAAAATAATTGACAGTCACATGAAACAAAATGTATTCTTCAACCAAAGAGTTCTATTTTCAAATGTTGTAATTACTTTTTAAATATTGTTCTTGTAAGTGGCCAATTCCGGATACATAAATAGCAGCCCTCGTATTAAATCGTTTATACATAATCATGTGGAAAGCTATCGTGTTTCCTTTCGCTAAGTTCTAAATATTAACAAAGCGTTTTGTGCGAAGTAAACACACGAGTTTCGTTTTTACCCGACTACGGCGAAGCAAAAAGGAGGGCTATGATTTTGGCCTGTATGTATGTATGTTTGTATGTAGGTATGTATGTATGTATGTATGTATGTGGGTATGGATGTTTGTCTGTTCCCTCGTAACTTTTCCAAATTGGTAAATAGTATTCATTCAGTTTTATTTTCTTTAAATTCATCGTACATATAAATTAATTCTTTATTATTATTATTGGTAGTTTAAATACGTCTTGATGCTTGGTACCTTCTTAAAATAATTATTAATTCATGAAGCCCCAAGCGGCCACATCCGGCCGCGATAACAATGAAAAAGCTATTGTGTCTCGTTTTGCCACGACTGATGGGTTAATATAATATTTAGGGAGTGCCTCCGCTGCCGGTGCCGGCTCCCAAAAATATCAGTAAGGGAGTGCATCCGCTGCCGGCGCCGGCCCCCAAAAAATCAGTAATGGGAACCGGCGGTAAGGATACTGCCGGCAGCCGAGATATAAAACAACGGCTGTCGGCGCTGGCACTCAAAATGGGAGCCGGTGATAATGCGTAAAGCGCTAGGTTCCAGTGCCGATACACAAATTTTAAAAAGAAATTATTATAATCTCAAATATATTCGACTTTACCGAGTTCAAAAGGTGAGGGTTAGGTACCTATTTGTTCGGCTGTGGATATTTTAGTTTTTTGTAATGCATTTTCTTAGCTTAGCTTTACCTTAGCTACCTTTTTTCAGCTACCAAAAAGTAAGATTTTGCACCACAACTACAGTTATAAACCCCGTGGTATACTTCTGAAGGTACTGAACAGAACTTCAGATTCCTTATACATGCTAGAGAGTTTCAGCGTTGTTTAAAGAAGCAAAGATATTGTATTATGCTACTATGCAGATCAGATTTATCAGCACCACCATTACCCCTTCAAGATTCAAGCCCCATACGAGCACCGGTGAACGCGACAGCAATAGAATACAAAAGCATTTCCAAGAATCCCCGATCGAAGGATTCAAATATGCATCCTTACAATATGACTATATTTTATGACCTTATTATATTTTGTACTTTTCATAGTCCTTTAGCTCAAGACTGATGTTTTTGATCATTATTCTATCATTTGACAAGCGATGTTTGCTGAATAGGCGCCGGCAGCCTATTCGGCAAACATCGCGTGACTTCTGCAAACTATTTCAGCAACCGGTGCCGGCAGCCATTTCGGCAACCGGCGCCGGCAGCGGAGGCACTCCCTATCAGTAATGGGGACCGGCGGTAAGTATGCTGCCGGCAGCCGAGATATAAAACAACGGCTGCCGGCGCTGGCACTCAAAATGGGAGCCGGTGATAATGCGTAAAGCGCTAGGTTCCAGTGACGATACACAAATTTTAAAAAGAAATAATTATAATCTTCATCGACTTCAAAATGTGAAGGTTAGGTACCTATTTGTTCGGCTGTGGATATTTTAGTTTTTTGTGATGCATTTTCTTAGCTTAGCTTTTATACCTTAGCTACCTTTTTACAGCTACCAAAAAGTAAGATTTTGCACCACAGCTACAGTTGTAAACCCCGTGGTATACTTCCGAAGGTACTGAACAGAACTTCACATTCCCATGTTAGAGAGTTTCAGCGTTGTTTAAAAAAGCAAAGATATTGTATTATGCTTCTATGCAGATCACATTTATCAGCATCATCATCACCACCATTAACCCATCAAGATTCAAGCCCCATACGAGTACCGGTGATCGCGACAGCAATAGAATACAATAGCATTTCCAAGAATCCCCGATCGAAGGATTCAAATATGCATCCTTACAATATGACTTTTTATGACCTTATTATTTGTACTTTTCATAGTCCTTTAGCTCAAGACTGATGTTTTTAATCATTATTCTGTCATTTGACAAGCGATGTTTCACGCGAAACATCGCGTGACTTCGGCAAACTTCGGAGTTCGGAAAACGGCGCCGGCAGCCATTTCAGCAACCGGCGCTGGCAGCCATTTCGGCAACCAAAGCCATTTCGGAAGCCATTTCGGCCAAAGCGGCGGCACTCCCTATTGTTTATTATTTGGGAGTGCCTCCGCTGCCGACATATTGTAAGGATGCATATTTGAATCCTTCGATCGGGGATTCTTGGAAATGCTTTTGTATTCTATTGTTGTCGCGATCACCGGTGCTCGTATGGGGCTTGAATCTTGATGGGTTAATGGTGGTGATGATGATGCTGATAAATGTGATCTGCATAGTAGCATAATACAATATATTTGCTTCTTTATACAACCCTGAAACTCTCTAATATGTACCTATAAGGAATCTGAAGTTCTGTTCAGTACCTTCGGAAGTATACCACGGGGTTTATAACTGTAGCTGTGGTGCAAAATCTTACCTTTTTTGAAAAAAGGTAGCTAAGGTAAAGCTAAGCTAAGAAAATACATCACAAGAAACTAAAACATCCACAGCCGAACAAATAGGTACCTACTTAACTAACTTTCACCTTTGGAAGTCGGTAAAGTCGAATATATTAATTGAGATTATAATTATTTCTTTTTAAAATTTCTGTATCGGGACTGGAACCTAGCGCTTTACGCATTATCACCGGCTCCCATTTTGAGTGCTAGCGCCGGCAGCCGTTGTTTTATATCTCGGCTGCCGGCAGCGTACTTACCGCCGGCTCCCATTACTGATATTTTTGGGAGCCGGCGCCGGCAGCGGAGGCACTCCCTAAATGTTAATAATATGGCTACCGCGCGAGCTTAATTTTTTTAAGAAATACCTATGTCTCTTTCAATGAATTCAAAGACGCTATTTTTACATCTGCCTACAGCTACAGGTAAAATTACAAACGTAATGTTCAATGAAGATGCATTATTCTGTTGAATTTTATTGTTAAGAATTCTATGTATCCAAATAAAGGACACCCAGGTAAGAAGATTTTGTTACAATTTCATAGAAAGTTTTTTTAAGTACTACTTTCAATAGCACCGACAGAGTAGGTACCAACAGATACAATGTGTTATCTCATATTTTGTAGAAATTGTATTACTTTTCTAAAGCCGGTAACAATAAAAATTTATTTATGCATCCTATAGTAGACTTCCTTAGACCGTATGACGCTCCTAGACAAAAACTAAATAAAACAATTTTTCTGGCGTGATTGCATCTTTGGTTAGTACTTAATAGTAATTACATAAATACATAGTACCAGAGTAACAAGTAACAACAAAACGCCTAATTAATTTTTTAAAAGTGAAGCCTAGTACTATGATTCTAAAGGTCCTTAGCAATTTATTCAATGTCCTTATACATACAAAATAAATAATAAGGTGAAATTTAAATGAAAAACAACTGTACACGTACAAGTTCTACATTTTTAGCTAAAATATTACATAGTTTAGCTCCTATTAACTAGATGGCGCTATAGATTGCATGGGCATGTTAAAGAAAATGAAAAAGTAATTTATTTATAATATTATTGTGTTTCAATTAATTTCTACACATCCGCCCACAATAATTATAGGTATTTATAATTCCAAGATCCATCTTAACTAATATTATCATTATATTCGAAAATGTCTGTTTCTCTATTTCTTAGAATACTTAATATATATTAAGTAAGTACTTACCTACTTCTTCAAACTTAAACCGCTGAACTAATAATTATTATTGGTCCTGCAATATAAGTTACTTTTATGTATGAAATTAAAGTGTTTTTTATCTAAATATAATAATAAAAATTGTTTTATTTTTGAGTAGGTAAGTAAATTTGAATAAAATCTTTTCAGAAAGTACTTGAAAAACTATACAAGATTACTTATAACTTAATTTTTGCAGTCAACTATCAAAATTTTCAAAATTATTATACTTTATCTAGGTTGTGAATTATTATAATAATTTATAAAACCTGTTTTCGTGTGTTTTCATTACAAGACAGCAAAATTTGTAAGTAAGTATCTCTTTTTACCTATGATCCTATGAATCCTATGATGTAAGTCACGTAAATAAATAATTAATTACTTAGTACATACTTTATGGAATATGGACGCACAAGTAAAAACCCTAAAGAAATCGCTTTTATACTCAAATACACAATATTATATAGAAAAAAAACATGTTCTAAGCAAAGGTAAAATAGTGTCTATAGAAAAAACGTGTTTTAAGCAAAGGTAAACCCGTTCTACCCCAAATAACGGGAACCAGCTACCTGCAGACTGAAAAAGAAGCCAAGTTGTTAGCAACAGCTGTTACTGAGCTGTGAACAGATTTAAATTTGGTAATCTTTAGTTACTATTATAATATTTATATTATTATAAAGAAGAAAAGCGCGCGATAAACGTATTTCGGCAAAATGGAGTTGCGGGCGTCATCTAGTTTGACGACCTCTGTGGTTCAGTGGGTGGGCTGTCGGTAGCTCAAGCCGGGGGTCGCGGGTTCGAATCCCGCCGACGGAACAAAAAGTTTCAAAGTTCCTGGGTCGTGGATGTGTATTAAATATGTTTATCATATTATAATAAAAATCTTAAATATATGTATAGTATAAAAGTATTAAATATATTTCCGTTGTCCTACAGGTACTTACCACGGGGCCAGAGTCCAGACTGACGTGGTGTGAAGCGTCCATTGATATTATATTATTACATATTATTATTATCCTGTTATCTAGTGATAAATAAATTGCCTCTAATACCAAAGCTGAAACACAGTCGACAATCATTAAGATGAATATTATACGTTCATAAGTGCTTCACGCATGTATTGGCACAGAATATATATTAGTTGTACCAAGTATTGGTCAGTCACAACTCACAGATAAACGCATAAGAAATAATCATGTAACTTCAGAGAAAACTTAAATATTTTAACCATCAATCCCCAAGCGGCACCCGGCTACCGCAATCCGCATATATTATGTCGCAGGGAAAAGAGGATATCAGGGATTTCACGATATCCCTAGGGATATCACGAACTCCCGGTAGATGCCGAATATTCTTGTTTGTTACGTCTTCTTACTAAAAATATCTAGTGATATGTCATTTCACTAAACTAAATCTAGTGAAACGTCAGAAAAGCGGACACCGCCGAATAAAAATCAAGCCACGCATTTCTCTCGCTTGCTCTAGTATACACACGGGTACTTTGATAGGATCATCTAACATCTGAATCTGACAAGTAAGATGTTAGATGATCCATGCGTCGGATGGGCATGTAAAAAGTCGGTCCTGCGCCTGATCTCTCGCCGGTCGTGTCAGTCTCCCGTCCCACCGGGTTATGCGAGTAAAGGAATATAGAAATTGCTCTTGTGTACTGCGCACACACTTGGGCACTATAAAATTACTCTTGGCCTGGTTTCAATGAAACCGGCCACCGTCACCAAAACCAGAGTGGGAGTTATTATTATTATTATCACACGTGTAATGCAACTATAGCAGATCTGAGGGGGCATCACCATATCTCTGAATCATACAGTTGAAACCAGCTGAGGGTTCTTCATCAGATACTTCAGACCTTTGATTTTTGACGTCAAATGAAGCGGCCGACCAAGTTGAATATTTTTTGTAAAGGTGGCATGTCGATCTCTAGTTTGGTTAGGCTTGCTACTGTGCTTGTACAGGCACAAGTACTACAGGTACTCCAGCTCTTCGATTATCCTAGTTTTTACGGTTCCGTACCCAAAGGGTTAGTCTGTCTGTCTGTCTCCAGGCTAGACGAGCCGCGCCAGCTCGAGCGACGCATTTGTTTCACTCCCACTAGTGCCCGTGTCACGTGTGGGAACTAGAGCGAGCGAGAGAAATGAGTGGCTCGATTTTTATTCGGCGGTATCCGCGTTTCTGACATTTCACTAGATTTAGTTTAGTGAAATGACATATCACTAGATATTTTTAGTAAGAAGACGTAACAAACGTCGTTCGTGATATCTCTAGGGATATCGTGAAATCCCTGATATCCTCTTTTCCCTGCGACATATACAATTGAAAATCTTGTTTTGCTTGTGTCTGCGATTCCCACGATCGAGGTATTCTAACGCTTCAACTTGCTTCACTGGCGCGGGCCAAATTTTTGGGCCCTAAAATATTAATAACATTAGATTCTTACATGATAAGTAAGTACTAATATTTTTAACTGGCTTCCAAAAAAATTATACGTTCGGCTGTAGATTGTTTTTGGATGTTCAATGATTACTCCGTTTGTGAACCGATTTTCCAAATCTTAATTTGCTACGGTTAGGTACAAGTTAGGTAGGAAGCCGCACAGGCCGTCGTCCTTATATTAGGCAGATGCGCCGCCGCCCGCAAGATGTCCGATTTCATAAATCATCGATCGATTTAATCCAGCTCGTTAGCTACAAAAAATTTCCCACACAACCCCCGGCCGAGATTTCGCGAGACGTTGGGACTTGGGAACAATGACCCTAGGGTCTTCAGGACCCTTCGCAGACGCCAGCTGTCGCGACGGTTAGGGTCCTTTGTGCACCGTCCCACGAGTACGGAACGTCTTACGGGTTAAGATTTATCGTGCATTGATTACCTCCGTATTATTATTTATGAGGTATATTTTAGCACAATATGTCGAATTGGGGATTATTGTTCCTAAATCCTACGTAATTCGAATTTCGAATGTGCGACGTTGCACTTTTAACCTATCAATTCCCGTTAGGCCCAAATGGGCCGCGATAACAAAAGATTTCCAAGGATTAATTTGTATTATAATATTGTATAAGATTAAAATAAAATATTTTATATATCCCACGAGAACATAATGTTTTGGGGATAAAAAATAGCAAATACCAACGTCAAATATTATTCAAACCATTTGCGTGCTGGTTGTAAGTAACAAGCTTTTCTCCTTATTTTTCGTGTGATGTATTGTGATTTCAGCAAAGTCGTTGGGCCTTGTAATTTAAATAGAAGCTGACGTAAACAAAGGACTTTACTACGCAAAAACACAAAAGCTAGTGATTATCCTCAAGTTTCCTATCAAATTACATCCCTGAACTTTCTGGACTATTTTGCTGCAAACAAAAAATGCTCCTTTGGCCTTTGGCGAACTTAATGAAGGGTTCATTTACGCACAGCGGAAATGACGAAAATTGCATTCGCGATTATAAAGAGACGGGGGTCGATGACCTCCGAAGGGTTGCGCCAACCCTCGCGTTAACTGGGTCAAGTCGGCTACGGCACTAGTGAGTGCTGTTAGCCTGGTACCTACTAGCCAATTTAAAAAACTGCGCTATTTGCCTAATTTAAAGTTCTTCTGTAGCTACTAGCTTCTTTCGCGTAAATCGTAACATAAAATATATTCCTACTACTCAACTAAGTAATTTAAAAAATAAAAATTGCTATAAGTATTATAAATTATAATGCTACTAATTTAAATGTCGCAAAGGTTTCTCCTGCGGCTTCGTCTGCGTAAATCGTAACAAAACTGACGAACATACTTTGATATCCTATTGAATTGGTTAAATCCTTTCTTTGTGGTGACGGTTTACTCCGTTTTGTGCGTTCCTAATTTTATATATTGGTATTTGGAACATAGATTTGATCTAATAAAAGCTCCAATGTATTTTTTTTGACGTGATAACGTCTTATAATTCGATATGGGGTGCGCGCCCGAAAAACATGACAGTTCATGCGGCGTTACCTCGCTGACAGCTCTGAGGCGTTCCATTTACACTCTCAAGTCTCTCAACAACCGTACCTAAGGCCCACCTGGGCCGCGCTCTTTATTTCGATTATATTACGTATTTCGATGACTTAGAGAATACTTTTGTATGAAGAAGTTTGGTTAGTTATGACCTTTGATACATTGACCACACTCGAATGAAAAATAAATAAACAATCTGTGAGCTATTAGTATTATTTCGGCTATTCAAAATTGTGCTCTATTTCCTACGTGTCAAGGTATGACTTAATATATGAAGAATAAAGTATTCGTTTATTTCTTCTGAACAAGTCACTAATTATAGTTTCGAAAGTTTATAATTGAGAAACTAATATCACATCGGACTAAATACTATATTATGATGGCTTGATAGATAGAAAATTTAACATATATTATAATGTAGTTCACACAAACATAAAATATGAATTGTATGTAAGGATATTACATTAATTTTACAAAGAGGGTAGGCCGGGCGCCATTTTTTTTGCACATTGACCTGCCAACTTTTTTGCATAGATTTTTCCCGGAACTGAGGGGTTAAGGCTATGACGTTGTCACGTTCAACTATCGTCAGTAAACCGACTTTACGGACAACCGATTTTTTTTAATTTAAATTAAAATAAAATATATTATGACCCAATAGTCACAACTCACATTTTTAAGTACAATTTTTAAAGCAAGCTTCTTTAAAACTTTTAGTTCTTTTTATAATTATTAGCTTCATTATTCGATTTAAAGTAGGGCTATTTCTTTCTACCCTTCGAGTGTGTGGCCCTAAGGGCTGAGGCCTGAGACCCCTGGGGTTATAACGTTCATTACGGCCTACGGGTATTCTTGAACGTTGGTGTAGAGCAGTGGTTCCCAACCTGGGGGTAATTACCCCCGCGGGGGTAAAATAGCTATTCTAAAGGGGTAACAGAGGTGGTACCTAAAATAGATGAATTGGCAGAAAAAAATACCCTATCATTGCAGACAGAAATCTGAAAATGTTGGTACCGTTAGCTACCACTCGTAAATGCGAGAGCGGCCTCTCAACTGTGGTAACATTTAAAAAAAGGCAAACTTGCGAATGTACTAATACAAATTTATAAAGTTGTTTTTAATTGGGGGGGGGGGGGGGGGGGGTAAAATCAGTTTCTCCAACAGGCCATAGGGGTAACAGCTCTAAAAAGGTTGGGAACCACTGGTGTAGAGTGTAGACTGTAGACTGTTGAGTTTGGGACTTGCATACTGTACCTAGACTTAGTTCTTTAGTCCATCTGTGATCTGTATAAAAAAGGTAGCGAATCATGTACACAAATATCACAATTGATTGATCGGTGTTACCGTCTGTCTGTCTGTCTGCTACTTTTAAGATGTAAGTTGTAACCGCTTAACCGATCTAGATTTTGTGCATGACCATGCTTTCGAGAAAGAAGGGAGAAGGAAAAAAAATAAAAATACATATGTATATTCCATTTTGGAAAATTCTATATCACAAACATCTAGATATTCGAAAATGCGTTCGTATATAGATCCATAGAATATATAATTTCTTAGGGATCAAAATGTATCATGTATACATGGTACATTTTGATCCCTAAGAAATTATAGACTCAGATAATTTTTCTCCCAGAAACATGCTACAAAACGAATTTGACTAAACCTTGTTTCCTATAGTTTTGCTTCCGATCGCCAAACCTTCATTTACAAGATGTGCTCAACTGCTCACATCCGGGCGCGTCTGGCATCTGCTATCCGGTGCTTTGTGCGCAGATGTTCGCACTGGGCAGGTAAAAAATACCTGCGCCGGCGCATTGTGTCGCGTCGCGGTGACAACGCGGGGAAGCTGCGCGGACATTCCCACGACTGCAGTAGTCCCTTTTGTAAGGGCTAAGGCTATGGCTAAAGATATTATGTACAGAAGACAAGCGCTCAATGCGCGTTTTGATAGGATTTCAACTACATACATTTTGTTCAGGCCGTACGTGCATGCTAACGCGTTTTCGCGAATTGATGGTTGTAGTGGTGTTCGCTCGTTATCAAAACGCGAGTTGAACGCTTTGTTATTTGAAAATACTCTACGAATAACGAATGGGACATGCCATGAACGTCGAGCAGATGTTTGGATTCTAGTTTCTCAAATTCCTCAAATCGTTTAATCAAAATAGGACTATCATTTAAGAATACATATTATACTCGTTTCAGCAAAAAATTATGAAACAAACTTCCTGTCATTCTAAACACTTAATTACGAATATTTTTTATTCAAAAACGTATAAGGAACTACGATGAAACAAAAATACTACCAAAATCATAAACCTTTTTTCTTCGCCGTAGTCGGCTAAATTTGAAACTTATTCTCCAAATTACCCAAAGCCTGGTCACCCGAACATGTAGACATAGAAATCTAAGGCCGTCTTAGATGAGTATGGAGTACGGCATAAAATTGTGTTACTTGTTCCCGGTCGGAGTGGGGATGTTTTGTCACAGATTACTAAATAGTTACGTTTTGTTGTCATGTCAACAGGCGATACCATCTGCCTGTTGGGATCTGGATCACAATCATCATCAGCACAATACAGGTAAAAAAATGAATGCTTGTCTAGAGAAAAAAGTGGAACTAAAGGTTATAAAAATTAAAAAGATTCGCGCTGTGCACGTGCGTTTTGTTATAGAATGTCCTTGTCTAGTAAGTTGCAAAAAAAGGCTTCAGACAAGCTTAAAACATAGTAAGACTATCCATACTATATAATGTAATATTATAATATGCATTATTCCCACAGACATAGATCAAGATAGATACCGCATGTCGCTCCATTTGTATGAAAGCGAGTGTGTCACTTTTTTCCTACCACTGTGACGTACCGATGATAAGAAACGTATCCATTATCAAGGCCAACGTTTCTATTTGAATTTCTACAGCTCAATACGGCACTTTTAGGCATTTAGGCATTTTTAAAATTCCGATTGACGTCCGACTCCAATAGCAGACTAAAGAACAGACTTTCGAAAGACGAGCATTGCTCGTCGATTGGGAATGAGATATGGCACGCGAAGTAGGTACATACACATGCGGTATCTATCTTGATCTATGTCTGTGATTTTTCCGCGTGTGTCTGTCTGTTACCTATTCACACCCAAACCGATTTTGCTACAATTTAGTATGGATATTTATATACATATTTTGAGTCCCGGGAAAGGACATAGGATACGTTTTATCCCGGAAAAATGTACAGTTCCCGCGCGATAAACGAATTTTATGCGGGCTTCATCTAGTAACTTTATAATAAGAACCTCCAGGGAGTTATGTTTAAAACTTCGAAATGCCGAATTTCGTTTACCTATCGTGCGGGCAGCCGCGGGACCCCATATTTTTCCGGCATAGACGATAGATAAACGACGAGAGACTAAAAATTATTAAATAATTTTCCTATTTAATAGTGCCTCTTTCCGAATTCGGCTAATAATAATAATAATAATAAATTTTATTTTTCAGACTACATTTGGCCCAAAACCTAAATAAAAATACCCCCCCTAAACCTCAACTATTTCTGTACTCAATCTTCATTATTTTGAAGTCGGTACCAGATAGCTGAATCTTCAGTCCTCTGGCAGAATATTTGAAACTTTTGGAACTGGCACCGACTTCAAAATTATGAAGATTGAGTACAGAAATAGTTGAGGTTTATACGAATTCGGAAAGAGGCACTATTAGATAGGGAAAATTATTTAATACTTTTTAGTTCATATTAATGTTATTATTGTTTTACCTTGGAAGTCGGTTTTAATTTTTTGTTAAAAATAATAATTTCACTCTTTTTAGTTACACTAGCTAGTAGGTAAACCATCGCGTATATTTTACGTATCTTATATAATATTATTATTACAATATTATTATTACAATATTAGTATTACAATATTAGTATTACAATATTATTACGATATTTACGCGCGCTGCGGCGCCGGCCACCGTATATATAAACAGCCTATTGGTGTTGTTATACAGTTCATAATTATTATTATTGTTTCCATACCTATGCCTTGTACTATTATCTATTCTGTGCCATGAGATATTGGCGACCTTAACACGACGTGGTAATGATGATGATGATGATGATGATGATGATGAATATGAATTGCATAGTAGCATATGCTATCTGTTCTTAAAACAACGCCGAAACTCCCAAACGTGTATCTATAAGGAGTCAGGAGTTCTCTCAGCATCTTTGAAACCATAGTATATTGACTTTTTGGTAGCATATTCTTAGTACACCTCACATAAAACCAAAATCACCATGTGTTTCCATATAAAATTTGAGGAGTTCCCTCGATTACTCATAGATCCCATCATCAGGTCACCATTTTTGTGAACATGGTACCAAATTGGAGTGAAACCTAATACAATAAAATAAAAATTTCGAAAATCGGTTCACAAACGGCGGAGTAATCGTTGAACATACAAAAAAAAGAAAAAAATATATCCACAGCCGAACATATAACCTCCTCGTTTTTTGGAAGTCGGTTAAAAACTAGATAATAGCTTTTCTCAGGACTCCTGTTTTGGTATCTCCATACCAAATCGCATCAAAATCAGCTTACCCATCAGCAGCTTAGCCGCGAAGAAATAACAAAGTACAAACACACTTTTTTAACATTTCTGAATCATTAATATTACTAATAAATAATAATAATAATAAAATGAAAAAGTGATTAAAGTATAAATTTTGAGATTACAATACGAGTAATAATTGATTAACTTTAATACCTAGTCACTTACAAATTGATCGCGTACTTGTTAACTTGTTAAGTCCCACTTTATTGCTAACGCTTTGTATCGAAAGCTCTTAAACAACTTATGAAAATAATAAAACAAATTATGTATTTCTATTGAAGTATTACATTTCGTATCCTCTTAATTCTTAGTACATAATAAAAATAATATGTACTTATCTACATTTTCTACCTCTAGTGGTTTAATGTTTATAGATATAGGCACAATTTCGGTAAAATTAAAGTAAGGAAAACAGTGTTTTGTGATTATCTGTAAATATCACTTTCCTAAGTCCTAAGACCTAACATAATATTATGGCAGAAGGACAAAACAAAATTTTCTGTAGATCTAATACATACAATAATTTCTTTTTTATTAAATACATATAAAAAGAAAATACTAACTACATAAATAAAGTGAGCTTGAAAAGTGAAAACGCGTGTCATTACGAAAAAAAGTGCTAGAAATTAAAATAATTCAAAATCATCCTTGATATTATTATGATAAACTAGATGATGCCCGCAACTCCGTTGCGCCAAAAATCGTTTATCGCTCGGGAACCGTATATTTTTCCGGGATAAAAGTATGTATCCTATGTCCTTTCCCGGGGTTCAAAGTATATCCATACCTACCAAATTTCAGCAAAATTGGTTCAGCGGTTTGGGCGTGAAGTGGTAACAGACAGACAGATACACAGACAGACAGACAAACAGACAGACAGACACACTTTCGCATGTATAATATTAGTATGGATGTATGGATTCACTAGCAACCATGCTACCCTAGTACTTATAAGTCAAAAGGTTAGGTTACGTCCTTGACATACAGGCTACCCGTTGCCTAAATACGTAATGTTATTCTGTAGTCTGTACCTACATCTATATTCTAGTACTCAAGTACAGGCGAGGGCAAAAGTCGCTAAATTAATTTTTAAAACATCAAAATGTGCGTGAGTTAAAACATATTTTTTGAGTTATAGTTACTTTAACCTAATTAGTGTAAGAAATAAGATTTGTTTTTTTTTACGTTTTACAACGTTTTGTTTTTAGGTCTTTGTTTTATATTGAAACAATATAACAAACGTGCGTACCATACCCACAGCTGGTTGGACTTAATTATTATTATTTAAACTTCAAAGGCTCTAAATACCGACAGACCCATAGGCTGCAAAGTAAGTACAATGTAAATACGTAATTGTAATAATATTATGTATACAGTACAAGTTTTTATGTTGCCTTTGGACTGGGCACTGGGGTAAAATTGTTTTATAGCACAGATTACTAAATAGTACGTACGTACTACGTACTCAAAGTTAAGATTAACGTTAAGTTACGTAGCAGTCTAACGTTAATGCTTGCTCGAAGTTAGATTTTATACATTCTATCTAGTCTATTTGAAATCAAAAGTAATCATAAAGTTTCGCTTAGGTAGGGTACCAGTGCACAGTGTAAACTTCTTAGCAGCCTACAACTTCTTAGCAACTTGCCTAACAGCAAGAAAAGCAGCTGCTACTTTTCTTGCCGTTTCACACGACAACCATTTACGTGTTTGGTTAAACATTTACGTGTGGAGTTAAAAATTATAATCTCCTCATTTTTGGAAGTCGGTTAAAAATAGAAGAATCTCCTTTCTACGTACTTCCTACAAAATAACTTACAACTGTAACAAGTGGTTAGAAACCCCCAAATCCAAACCCTGCAGTTTCTGTCAACATCAGTCGGTGGTCAGCAAGCAAATTGGAGCCCAGGTCCTTGGTCAGGACTCAGGGCCGTTAGTTCTATTCCCTGTTTCAATTAATACTGGTAATGAAAACTGAAAGTAGCAGACTGTGTTTGAATTTTGTCTGGTTCGCACTGACGTCTGGAAAAATAGTAGCGACTTGCGTGTATGCTCTAAATAAAATTAAAGATGAAAAAAGTCATCTGGTTACAAGTATTTTGATAAACAGTTAACAGTTTTTCAAATCCTGGTTTTTTAAATTTGAGGTTGGCAACCCTGACTTAAAGTATATTATCGTAAATCGTAGCCGTTGTAAGTTTGTAAATTGTAACGTATCATATTGAAGTGTAAAGCTACAATGGTATACAAACTTTAAAACTCCAAGTCGTTAACTTCGGTAATCGGTAGTTGTTCAAAAGCCTGCAGCAGTAGTGGACTATTATCTACACTATTATTAAGCCATCAAGCAGTTGCAGCAACCGCCGCGCCGCCGCGGCCGTCTAGCACGCGGCGCGACGCGCGGGGCGCGGGCGGGGGGCGCCGGGCGCGTAGTGGTGTGCGGTACCTGCGGGCGGCGCATCCCGCGGGAAGCTGCGGCGCATCCCGGTGCAGTCGCCCCCTCCGCACCCCTCGCCACCCCGCGCCGCACCCCCCGCCGCCCGCCGCGTACCGCGACCAAAGCGCGTGCGCCCGCCGGCCGGCCGGCAACTCAGTACACCGCCGCGCCGCGACCGTAACGCACGCGTGTGACTCGAGCGGCGAAAACGATCGAACGCGTTACACCTCCTTCGACCAGTGCGAGAGGGTAACCTCTCGAAACCGACAAGATTACTTCTCAAGTGGAAATGCCTTCCAGCCTGTTCGGCGGGGACCTGGGCGGGGGAGGAATAGTGGAGGACCGCGCGTACCAGCTGGCTCTGGAGCTGAGCATGTTGAATTTCGGCGAGAGCCTGGCCGCGACCAACCCCCTGGCGAGCCCTCTGGGCTTCGCCCCGGCGCCCGACGACCGCGCCAAGAAGTCGCAGAACATGACGGAGTGCGTGCCCGTACCGTCGTCGGAGCACGTCGCCGAGATCGTCGGCAGACAAGGTAGGAGTGAGGTTATGTAGTGCCGGGGGCTGCGCCACCCTTATGTAAGGGCACGTGCCGCGCCGGTTTGAGGTTATGTTCGATTTCAGCCTTCAGGCGTCCGCCCTGAAACCGAGGGGCGGCCGGAGCGAGTGCAAGCCGTGAGGTCTCGTAGCCGCACGTAGCTGCACCGTAGACGTGCCCCCGCCGCGCGCCGCGCCGGTGAGCGGCGTGCACTCGCAACTATGAGCATCGCCGCGATCCCTTTTTCTCGGCCGACCCGCAATTTCTCGGTATTTTCGACGGTCTCGGCCCTAGTGGAGCCCAAATTCGAAAAAACTGTGGTCCACTAATTAAAATCGGGGAGCAAAAAACGGGGTACCTTTCGAAATATTTTTTATCGAGGGTAGCGAAAAAACACCGACAAAGGCGGGTCGGTCGCGTTATCTCCCGAACTAATTTCGTAAATGTGCATCGAATGCAAAAACTTAAGAGGCCGGGTACACTTGGAATTTCTCATACATACGTAATTCCAAAATCATTTTCTCATACGAAAATATTTAACATGTTTGAGTTGTTTTTCAGTTTAAAATAGTAATTACCTAGGTTCCTGCACAAAAATTTACTTCAAAATATTTAAACACAATTTTTTTTTTTGCTTTAAAATTTTTTTTAGTAAATTTACTACTAAATATTTAAACACTAAAAATAGAGTAAAACACTAAAAAATATATAAATAAATAGTTAATTTACTACAAAATATTTAAACTCTAAAAAATATTTTTTAGTATTTAAATATTTTGTAGTAAATTTACTATTTATTTATATAATTTTTGGTGTTTTACTCTATTTTTTAGTGTTTAAATATTAAGTACTAAATTTACGAAAAAAAAAAACAAAATTTTTTTTTAATGTTTAAATATTTTGAAGTAAATTTTTGTGCAGGAACCTAGATAATTACTATTTTAAACTGAAAAACAACTCAAAAATGTTAAATATTTTCGTATGAGAAAATGATTTTGGAATTACGTATGTATGAGAATTTCGAGGGTACCCGGCCCCTTAATAGACCGGTGGTTCTGTTACTTTTATCTAAAATGGTTTTGTAGTGTTATCCGAGCGCCGGGGTAGTTTGTGGACCTACCTTTCGAGGTATTGACGTCGTTGCTTTCGAGGTAGTTTCGGAGAGGTGTGTGGGTACCTACTACGAAATGCGAATGTCTCGGTTGAGGTGAAGTGTGAACATTATGCGGCGTTCGACCTTTTTTATTTTTATTTACTTTTCTATCACCCTGTTCCGTTTTTATGTGTTTGCCGGTCTCAGATGTATAGTTTTGCATTTCACAGTCATCAACTTTTGTAGTAAGTATAATCGTTGGTTAAAATTACCCAACGAAATTACCTAATACTGTAAAATGGTTACTTACTCACTAATGAATAGCCAAGCCTAATCACAAAAATTTCCTCCAGCTTGCAAACAAATTATTAAATTAAAATACATTTAAATAAAAATTATAGGCGACCTTATAGTAAGTAGCCTTGTCCGCTGTCATATTTGTACCACAAACAAAACATGCTTTCGAGGGTTACTTCAGTACACAAAATATTTCAAGGTATACCGTCTGCCTAGCATGCATCAGGAAAACCATGATATTCTTTTTTAAAGCTTCTATAATTTGCAAACAAAAAAAAAATTAATATTATGTAAGTAGGTACTAAACGTAACTAAATTTTACAAGAAAGGGGGTTTGCTTGGAAAAATGTTTTTTTTACGAAGGGGGCTTGTAAAACAAGAAAGTACCAGGATGACATATTGTAGTAGGTGGTCGTTGTAAATAAAACGGTTAGGCTTATCTCTCACAATATAAACACACCTCGGTAAACAGGGGGCCAAAACTGGTCTAGTTAGGGTCGCCACACACTACTCCTTTAACCAATATAACGTTAACAGAATCATCGACAAATCTATTTAATGACATAAATGCGGCTTTCTTGAAGGTTTTATGCCATAAGTTATGGATTTAAAAACCCATAAAACGTTCGCAAGTAATTGAATATTTATGAAAGGATTTATCTGTCGGATTTAGTATTTTATGTCTATTAAGGTAATCAAATTTTAACATCGTTATTTTAAATGAGTGAATAAATTGATAATAAGTACATAAAATCCTGAGTATATAAAGCAATAAAAGTTAAAGTAGGCGAATATAATTTATCACTGGAATACATAATCACTGTCCCTGTATGTAAATCATCAATGTACTAACTTAATACCGAATAAAAAAAATAACTGTTAGAACTTAGATGTTATAATAGTCCTTAACAGTTTCTAATTCAAAGTTTAAACTATATTTTATACTAACGTGAAAAGAAATACCGTACATAATAATAATAATGACAGAGAAATATACGTAAGTACATGCATTTTTGTTATAAATGTTTATTCGCTAAGCAATTATAACTACTGTACCGATTTTTATACTTTTTTTACTTTATTAATTAATGTCATAGATACTACACCACAACTCACAAGTAAGAAAGTTTTCAATTTTAATCAGGAGTCAGCAAGTAACTAATAATTCAAGAACGAAATGTATTATTTTTCGCAACGCCACTTCTGTACCATTCATTTTAATTTGTAACCGTTTGTTAACTCGTTAAAACGAGCTCAATTTCCAATATCGTGCGACAGCGGTAAACGCCCCGTCGCGGTCGATAGTGTGCGCTGACCCTAACTGCTACTCAACTCGAGTCACAAACTAACAAGTATTTTATCGTCTGTATAAGTCCTTATTTTGACTTCCAAGTTCCAGTCGTAAGTAAAGACATCGTTATTTCGTAACAAATAATTAGGACGCTACCGAAACGGAAGTCAAAACAATAGTTTGTTTATCACTAGATGTTGCCCATAGCTGCGCTATTTGCCCGGGAACCATACATTTTACCGGGATAATCTATACTAATATTATAAAGCGGAAGAGTATGTTTCTTTGAACGCGCTAATCTCAGGAACTACTTGTCCGATTTGAAAAATTCTTTCAGTTTTAGATAGCTCATTTATCGAGGAAGGCTATAGGCTATATTTTATCACGCTAAGACTAATAGGAGCGAAGAAATAGAGGAAAATGTGGAAAAAACGGGGGGAATTATTTGAAAGGGCTTATCTCACGAAGCAATTTTTCTGTTATTTGGCACAGATAAGAAGTAGACTACGTGAAGGAAGTACGTTTTTGTGGACTAATTTGTCTGTGAAATATCTAATTTACGCGGGCGAAGCCGCGCGGATCGACTAGTAAACTAATACGTCATATTCTGTTACTCATTTCCCTTGTCTCAAAGTATCCCCATATCTCTCAAGATGCATTCAACCATATAAATGTGAACAGACAGACATACTTTCGCGTTATATTAGTAAAAATATTCCCATACAAACACAATACTTACTGCGTCTTGAATTCACAACACATACAAAAAAGCTCGCGACTTGTAACCTTGTCGAAGTGAGTTGCGCGGCGCGTCGCGTGTACTCGCGACTCCAACGGCCGCCGCGCTTGGTGCGACAAGGTAGTATGTGGATATAGGTTATGTTTATATTTAGGTTTATTGTGGAGCTCATTTTCTTTGTTCTACTTTGTTTTAAGTATACTTTCCTGTAACCAATATTCGATCGGATACATTCGACGAAAATATTGAACAAAATAAACTAATCAGTCTTCTGGGTTCGATACACTTTTATAAGCACTGAAAATACCTAATCTAGGTACTAAAATGACCCAAAATGTTACAGTACGCAGGTATATAGCATTATAATATATTTAATAAGTTCTGCAAAGCACAATATTAAATGTTGCCTAATAGTCGTGTGCGTACAAGACAATTATTATTTTTAACAAAAAATTAAAACCGACTTCCAGAGTAAAAAACGATAATAATTATTATATAATGAACAAAAAAGTATGAAATAATTCTTACTCTTAATAGTGCCTTATGCAGAATACTCCTAAACCTCTACTATTTCTGTACACAATCTTCATTATTTTGAAGTCGATACCAGCTAAGAATGGTGACTTCTTAGACAAAATATTTTAAATTTTAAAGACTGGTACCGACTTCAAAATTATGAAGATTGTGTACAGAAATAGTAGAGGTTTTAGCTTTAACAAGGTATGAGGTCAATAACTGCGTGGGATTTAGGTATATAGGCGAGTTTGGTATCATTTTCGATTGAATCGAATGTTTAAATGCCAGTTTTTGATTATTCAAAAACTGGCATTTAAACATTATTTAGATAAAATATAGTAAAAATAAAATAAAATAAAAAATTTAGAATATATGATTTTCAACCAACGAAAACGCTGTTGACAGGGCTTAATTAATATAAGGAGGCTGATAGCCGCATTATTCTGCATGCCAAAGATATGGTGATGAATGAAGCAATAAACATTAATATTACTAGACGTACCGCGCGGCTTCGTCCGCGTAAATCTGAAATTTCACGGAAACCGTATATTTTTCACAAAAAAAAATTCCCATATCTCACGTAGTCTATATTCGTGTCAAATAACATAAAAATTGCTCCAGTAGTCTGTGGGATATTAGCCCTTTCAAATAATTTTCCCCGTTTTTTTACATTTTCCTCTGTATTTATGCTCTTCTTGATCTTAGCGTGATAAAATATAGCTTATAGCCTTCCTCGATAAATAGGCTATCAAACACTGAAAGATTTTTTCAAATCGGATGAATAGCTCCTGAGATTAGCGCGTTCAAAAAAACAAACTCTTCAGCTTTATAATATTACTAGACGTTCCGTGCTGCTTCGCCCGCGTAAATTAGATATTTCACGATAAATTAGTCCACAATAAATAGCCTATGATTCTTCACGTTCCTTCTTTTTATCTGTGCCAAATAACAGAAAAATTGCTGAAAAAATCGTGAAATAAGCCCTTTTAAATAATTTCCTCCGTTTTTTCACATTTTCCTCTATTTCTTCGCTTATATTAGTCTTAGCGTAATAAAATTTAGCCTATAGCCTTCCTCAATAAATGGGCTATCTAACACTGAAAGAATTTTTCAAATCGGACCAGTCGGTCTTTGGTTCATTAATAGCCGTATAATTCACCGTACACACGCAACTATAACTTAGGTATACGTTACATAATTTAAAGGGAATATTGCTATACTGTGATATAGGGCAGTCAAGAGTTTTTACATAAATCGTAAATACACAGTAGGTAAGCTTTTTTTCTTCACTTATCAGCTTACAAAACTACCTCTTACCTACCTACTGTATCTTCAATTGGTATTTTTTTGTACGTCTTTTCGAATAAAAGCAATTCTAAGAGCTTTTGAATGCTCATACAATGGGTAGAATGGTAGAAACTCAATACTAAGATGTGCTCTCGTGTGGAAGTACTTTTGTACCTGCAGACGCTTCGGTCTCATGTTACCCTGGTAGCAGGGATTAATATTATTATTATTCAACTAGATTTTTCCCGTAATTTCCGCACGGGTACATTTTTATCACTTCTCGGGCCCGCAACTTTGTTAGAACTTTACATTTTTCTGTAATAAAAACTTTCCTGAGTCCTTCCCCAGGGCTCAAAGTATCTACAAACATTATATTATTTGATATTTCAACTTATCAAAGAAAATTAATTAATTTGAGTGAAGACAGTTATATAATAAGCCCGAACTGAAAGCTAAAAGCTAGGAATACAAGCTTTTTCAGAAAGCCCCGGCTTTATAATAATTTCTTCTCTTCCTCTTTCTCATATTGACTGAATATGACTCGATCCATTTATCTCAACTCTCAAGTAGCACAAGCCCAAAATATGTATAAATATTTTCTGTCTACCCGCTTTGTTTCAACTTCCTTCCTCTACTAACAGCTATTCTCTTACCAGATGATGCCCGCAACTTTTTATCGCGCGGGAACCGTACATTTTCCGGGATAAAAGTATCCTACGTCCTTTCCCGGGACTCAAAGTATCTCCATACCCTTCAGCAAAATCGGTTCAGCGGTTTGAGCGTGAAGAGATTACAGACAGACACACTTTCGCATTTATAATATGTACTAGCGACCCGCCCCGGCGTCGCACGGGTATAAAATATATAGCCACTGAAAAAATGATTAAAATCGATAGCCTATGATCCTTCACGTGGTCTACTTCTTATCTGTGCCAAATAACATAAAAATTGCTCCAGTAGTTCGCGAGATAAGCCCTTTCAAATAATTTCCCCTGTTTTTTCCACATTCTCCTATTAATTAGTCTTAGCGTGATAAAATATAGCCTATAGCCTTCCTCAATAAAATTAGGCTATCTAACACTGAAATAATTTTTCAAATCGGACCAGTAGTTCCTGAGATTAGCGCGTTCAACTTAGCCCTTTCAAATAATTTTCCCCGTTTTTTCCACATTTTCCTCTATTTCTTCGCTCCTATTAGTCTTAGCGTAATAATTAATAAAGTATAGCCTTATAGCCTTCCTCGATAAATGGGCTATCTAACACTAATAGTAATAATGGATATTCAAGTCTACTCCAAATTCTCCAATTGATGCATGTCTCTACTCTCTGGTACCACAAGACAATATTCTGTCTTGTATTAGTTGTCTATCCGTTTGTCTTCGCTCCTCGCTCTGACATCACGTCCGGTGTACTCGGTGATGCGCGGGCGCACGTCGATTGTAAGTTGTAAGCTCATTGTGACTGTGAGTGTTAGGCAAGGTCAAGTTATGAAGCTTTTATGACTTTTTATAAAATAAGGGGGCAAACGAGCAAACGGGTCACCTGATGGAAAGCAACAAATAAAATGTTTTCAGTATTTAGTATTCGTTGCGCTGAAATTTGTGTTGCGCGGGAACCGTACATTTTTAGCGGATATGAAATATCCACTAAAAATGTAATGTAAAACTTATGGATTTTGGATGGTAATTGTTACTTCATGGGGTTTCATGGTTTGCGTAATAACTTGAGTCTTATAGTCAAAATTCCCATTGTTTTCAGTTAGAGTTAGACCGATTTTCTTTTGTGTGCTTATCGTGTAGATCTGAATTCTGTAATTAGCAAGCTACATAGTTCTTATACCAGAAATATTGCAAAACAACGTTTGCCGGATCAGCTACATAATAAACCCGACGGGAACAATATTCAGTAGAGAGTGATAGTTACAACTCGGAGTAAGGGTTGATCATTGATGCGTAACCGGTCCAGCCAAACCGGCTGACGGATGACTCGCCGACAACGCCGACACTTGCCGACATTCACCGACACTCGCCGACAGTGGTTATAACGACTATTAAGCAGGTGACAGTTTTGGATGAGAGAGAGGCACTGGACTACTGTTGTTAAAAAAGTTCATAGGGGAACTACACAATCGTTGGCCTATCCTGCCTTAGATTTTGGTTGTAATACTTTTAGGATTTATGCAGTATGAACTCTTATAAAGGTCCAAAGTTTTAACTTAAGTAGGTATAATATGTATGTAGTTGAAACAGAATTAGTAATCATACTCTTTTATAAAATATTCAAAATGCAAAGTTTCGGTTCAATTGAAAAAGACAGAATCACAGAAATATGAATTCCATGAACTGGAATAGTCACAAAAATTTGCACCGCACAATAGAAGAATCTGAATGCATTTCGAATTCACCAAAAGTCAGGACTCAGGACTTTTCAGAGAAATATCATCGAGGCGTTTTCAAGCAACCACCATGATTGTTTGTAAGAAAATTACAGAATGATACTTACATAATGAAAAAAAAAAAGACGGCTTGCACTCCGGGAGTGCCGGCAGAAGTGAAAACTTGATTATTAACGTTGTGCAATTTTTTAACCCATTTTTTATGAAAATCGATTATTAAAAAAACGTTTTTTTTAATTAATCGAAACCCTTACAATCGATTAAATTTTTAACCCATTTTTTATGAAAATCGATTTAAAAAAAAAACAATCGATTGTTCGATTAATCAATTTCGATGTTACAACACTACTCTCCGACCGTCTTACGGTTTTTCCAAGGTTTTTCGATCAGCACGAGAATCTGACGCGAGTTTCACAGTTTTTACCCATCCCACAAAAGTGTTCAACGCCGCTAAAGAAGTTTTCACTTCAAAAAAGGTGGAACATCACAGAATAAGTCAGAATTGTCAATAATACCAGCTTCAACTTTTAGAGCTGGTTTACACGTATTAAGTAGACTAGCTATATGACGGAGCTTCGCTCGGTATTCAAAGAATTAAAAAAACACACATAAAATGACATTTTATGAAAATGATTCCTAGCTAGATCGATTTATCGCCCCCGAAACCCCCTATATACTAAGTTTCATGAAAATCGTTGAAGCCGATTCCGAGATTCCAATTCCAAATCCAAGATAAAGATAAGTATTTAACTAAACTTTAACTTAATTTTAAGGTACTTATTGCATGTAAACACAAAATTTAGTAGCAAGTTAAAATTTAGTTAAGTACTAAACAAGGAAATTAGAATTTTGGCTATTTTCTGTTAAGTTGGCAGGCGGGGCTTGTCACTTGACACATTTCGGGCAGGCACTTCAAATTAAGTTAAAATTTAGTTACTACTCATCTACTTAATACGTGTAAACCAGCCATTATACTCATGTCCAGTTTCAAAAACCTCTCTCTGAAAGTGATATTATCAGTTCTTTGCAAAAGGCACGTCTCGATGGGCATAGACCATAGTAAACCTATTGTGACAAGGCACTGTAAACTGGTCAAAAAACCTAAGAAATTGATGATCAGTTCCTTTCAAATTTCTCGATGATCATACAAATATTTTGTGGCAAGGCGCAGTAAACTTGTCAAAAAACCTGAAAAACTGATCATCACTTCTTCGCAAATTTCTCGATGGTTAGTTGGTTACACAAAGGTAATATTGTGACAAGGCACAGTCTAGGGCCCGGCGTCCGCAGTTCGTTCCGGTCGACGCCACCGCCAGGGTCAAGGCGACTCCTGCACACTTCTGCGCTCCCAGTAACCACGCTCGCGGGGATCATTATGTGGAAAGAGAAAGGATGTTTTATCCAAAACGGTTCAGCATCGCGTGAAGAGGTAACAGACAGACAGAAATACATACAAAACGCAATACTACCAAAAATGCGTTTATTGTCACGGGAGCCGTACATTTTTGAGACAAATAGTGTCCTATGTGATATTATGTCCTTTCCCGCGAAGTTACACCGAATTTGATCAAAAATCAAGATACGTCGGCCTACTCGTATTATATGAAGAGGAGCTTTAGAACAGGCAAAATATTTGAAAAAGCAGTTATAGCGTGAAGACCTAAACCTAACTGATGGAGAGGAGTTTAGAAGTTAGAACAGTCTATAGATTTGAAAAATCGGCCAAGTGCGAGTCGGACTCGCGCACGAAGGGTTCCGTACCGTTATAGGGCAAAAATAGGCGAAAAATTGTGTTTTTACTTTTTTGATGTAAGGATTTCATAGTATTGATATTTCACTGCCAGTATTACAAGGTATTTCACTAAAAATACTTCCAAAGAGGTCCAAACGAAATAAAGTCAAGTTGAATGTTTACAACGCTAGTACGTGAGCCGCCACATGTGGCGACATTCGCACATCTGCTCAACTTCCATTAACGTATCCTGTTCTCGAAAAACACAAGTTTTTGTCCGCCATAATGTCGTAGGCGCGTAGAAAATTGTAATCATGAAGAAATAAATCGAAGTGCGTCCAATGCGGCGCTCTTCACAACAAAACAGCGTCTACACAAATATAGCGCATCGGATAAGAACTCTTTTTATCGTAACAAATAATTTGCGTCGACACTGCAAATTGAAGCTTATCGTGACGCGTTAAGGTTTACAATTAAACGGGGTTCCCGGCGGATCGCGCCGCGCTTGCTGCCGCGGCAATTAGGAAGTGGTTCATTAGGGTCCCTAAGTTTCGCAGACGGGGGGTACAACGTGACGTCACGCCGCTATCGGCCTAGTTCAGTGCACTTGGCTCGGAATTAAAAAAAAAAAAGAAAAATAGAAAAATACCCTTACTGCTTTCTGATACACCAAATCTCACAGTAAACAGGTATAGGGCATAGCCCCCGCATAGGCATCTCTCAAGCTAAAATCATTAAGGGCCTTCCCTACGGAGATTCCGTAATTTACCGTATTTGAAGCCTTATAAACCCATAATTTGAAAGCTACAAAGTTATAATAAAAATACAGCAATATTCTTCAGTATTTCAACATTCCTTTCCCCGTTTTAAATTTTCTATTTTTGTTTAGTAATACTCATGATATCAGTTTCCAAAGTAAAACCAATTTATTAAAATTCAAGCATACATTCAGCATCTCCTTAGGATTTACAAATTAGTTGTATTTGAAACACACGCCAATAGATTGACAATATCATAAACTACATATTCCCCGTTTTAAATTTTTTTAGGACAATTTTGAACTAAGATAAGTAAAAAAAATAGGGTTTAGGTGCGATCTCGGCAACGCGGCAAATGTATGGCCAAGGTCGTTTGCTCGGGGGACGGCCTTAATGCCAGGCTTCTTGACACGACAGGACAAGAATTTTACTAGTACCGCTTTTGATTAGCTGTTTGTTGAATAGATAAATTCTGGTCAAACCTCAGAAATCGGTTCAGAGCGTGCCAAACAATTCGACAAACATACATCCTCTCGAAAAACAACCCTCCTGACGCAGTTGAGTAAAAGTAACCTTTATTCTGGGACACGCGAGGCGCCGTGAGTGACAGAGACGGGGCGATCACTCAAAATAAATAGATAAGGATGCAAGATGCGATGCATCTGTCATGTAACAAAAACGGGGTCGTGGAATTTCGGGACGTCTCAACGACATGTGCCGGTTTTTTACGTTCATTCAACGTCAGAATTTAGTAATCCTGTTAACTTTTGAAGTTGGCGTTTAAGGCTGCTCTCTCGAAAAAAGCGTGCAGATGGAACCACTTTTCATCGGCATTAACAGAGAAATTATATCTGAAAAAAATAATTAGTAATCTACATGATATGATACGTAATTTGGTTTTGCCATATTTTTTCTATCGGTATCACATAATAAAGAAATAAAAAACCAAATCACCTCCAAATCGTTGAATGAAACCACTTTACTCCTTCATTATTTATCAAAAGAATATATAAAAAATATCTACTGCTTTGCAATACATAAGTTAATAATTTGGTTTGGTTACGATTAAGTTATTTGTATTATATTAAGCCTTAAAAAGGTTTTTTCTCCTATTTCGCCCTATCATGGACGCGGCGAGCGTCTTAACCGCCACCGTACAAGGCGCGCTGTTATGAACATTATTTTAATATCATTTACGTCGATATTCGCACTGACAGACAATCGACCTGCTAATTTAGGAAGAGAGGGCCCTTAAAGTTAATCATACTTATTATAAACGCATGTGTTAGTTTGTTAGCGATTCACGCTGAAGCTGTATCGACCAAATTATACCAAAATTGGTCTTTGATGCCAAAAAGGCAAGGGCAATTTCATCCTGAAAAATATACAGTTTACATCTACAGTTTACACTCTACGAAGTACGAGATAAACAGTAAACTTCGGCATAAAATCAATTAGAATCAACCGCTTTTTAGGCTTCCGTACCCAAAGGGTAAAAACGGGACCCTATTACTGAGACTTCGATGTCTGTACGTCTGTCTGTCTCCAGGCTGTATCTCAAGAACCGCTATAGCTAGATTTCTGTCACATATTATGTGTATCTGTTGCCGATTTAACAACAATTTACTAAAAACAAAATAAAATTAACAAATAAGGAGGCTCCCATACAACAAATATAATTTTTTTGCTTTTTTTTTTGCTCGATATTAATAATGGCAATATGTAGGCACTTGAAATGTTCACAAAATCCTTGATTGTATGTGTTCTTTAATAATTAATAATAAAATTTTAATAAAATAAAAAATTGAGGGGGGCTCCCTTAAAACACATTTTTTACCTGTTTTTGCTCTTTAATGGTACGGAATCCTTCGTGCGCGAGTCGCGAGACCAACACGCACGGCAGATTTTATTTGGTAGTCGTTTAATAATAACCTACCTACTTTACGGAATCGGTAAATTCTGCCATGTGGCACGCGCCTACCACCTTTCTGTACCAGGGAAGCAGCATCTGTCAGGTGGCTCATCTGTCGCCTTGATGTATTCATTTAATAATTCGCAACTTGTCACTGACCAATTTTCGGCTTCGGTAAACGTTTCAAAATTTTTTGCACTTACAGGACCTTTATTACCAAGGTATAAAGATCATTTTCCGATGGTAACTAAGCCGAACTTGACTGTCCAGTATAGAGTTGTCAGTACTTATGACAGTGTAATTGAGTGAACAACGTATTAATTTCTGAAATAGTCGGAAGGCATATTAATTTTCTCTTCCTGGTTTTTTTACAAGCATTTTAAATACTTTATATTGTATTTTAATTACCACATATAAGGGCTTAATTTGGATATTTTACATTGTTACTTACTACCACTAACCACAATAAATATGTAATTATAGAAATAAGAGCAAAACTTACAATAAATATCTGCACGAGGAGATATTAGACAGAATAAAGTCAAAACTTCATATGAAATTTCATATTTGAATGAAACGTGCCTCGTTATTTAGATTATACAGCTAAATCAAAAACGATTTCTTAATCTTTAAAACAGTTAATTGAGAAGACGACCTCTTTTGTAGGCAGGTGCAGATCGCTGCATAGATCTTACGTGCCAAAAGATTTATCTCATTAATTAATTTATCAAAAATCTAATCTAAAATAATAAACCCATTAGAATATATTAAGAAAAAATATAACCTGTTAATATCAAATGCGTGTGACCTCTTATAGGTGTACCAGAATCTGATGGCAAAAAGTGAGAAAATAAATTGACTCGAGTCTCTAGCAATAAATACCGGGGTTATTGAAATAAAACATTTTGATCCTTTTCTTTTAGCAACTAATCTGTGTATTAAACATGCAAATATAAAAATTTATCCAATAATTTAGGATATTTTTTGAAAATTTGCTGTCAAAAATTGCCATCAGATTCTGGTAGACCTATATCCATACGAATAAAATAAATGCGATAGTGTGTCGACAGACACATGACAGAAACAGACATGTTTCATCTTTAAGTTTAAGCCGCTGAACCGATTTTTATAAAATCTTGGTTTTTAGATAGTTAGGCTCCCGGAAAAGTGCGGGATAATTTTTATTGTCGGTTACAACTAGGGTTGCCAACTTTTATTTTTGCATTTAAAGTACATTGGTTACTCTAAGTAAGAAAAATAAAGTACACAGTATAAAAATAAAGTACATTTTATTTTTCTTTATTATTATATCTATACTATAATATTATAAAGCGGAAGAGTTTGTTAGTTTGTTTGTTTGTTTGAACGCACTAATCTCAGGAACTACTGGTCCGATTTGAAAAATTCTTTCAGTGTTAGATAGCCTATTTATCAAGAAAGGCTATAGGCCATATTTTATCACGCTAAGACTAATAGGAGCGAAGAAATAGAGGAAAATGTCGATAAAACGGGGGGAAATTATATGAAAGGGCTTATTTGAACGCGCTAATCTCAGGAACTACTGGTCCAATTTGAAAAATTCTTACAGTGTTAGATAGCCCATTTATCGAGAAAGGCTATAAGCTATATTTTTATAATGCTAAGACTAATAGGAGCCAAGAAACAGGAAAATGTGGAAAAAACGGAGGAATTTATTTGAAAGGGCTTATCTCACGAACTACTGGAGCAATTTTTCTGTTATTTGGCACACATAAGAAGTAGACCACGTGAAAGATCATAGGCTATTTTTGGTGGACTAATTTGTCTGTGAAATATCTAATTTACGCAGGCGAAGCCGCGCGGAACGTCTAGTTTAAAGATAAAATTTTATTGCTTTTTGCAGTTATAAATGACTCTTTCGATCGATAAATCGATAAATTTCGTTTAACGAAAAATACTTACGACTTCAACAGAAATCAAATTGTCTATACTTCTTTACTTACAATATTATAAAGCGGAAGAGTTTGTTTGTTTGAACGCGCTAATCTCAGGAACTACTCGTCCGATTTGAAAAATTCTTTCAGTGTTAGATAGCCCATTTATCGAGGAAGGCTATAGGCTATATTTTATCACGCTACAACTAATAGGAACAAATAAATAGAGGAAAATGTGGACAAAACGGGGGAAATTATTTGGAAGGGCTTATCTCACGAACTACTGGAGCAATTTTTCTGTTTTTTTGGCACAGATAACAATTAGTAAACCACGTAAAGGATCATAGGCTATTTTTTGTGAACAAATTTGTCTGTGAAATATCTAATTTACGCGGGCGAAGCCGCACGGAACGTCTAGTGAGAAATAAAGTATTTTTGCGTACTTTATTATTAATATAAAGTACAGAGTACAATTACCTTAAATAACGTACAATACTTTATTATAAAGTACGGTTGGCAACCCTAGACTTACAACTTACAGCGCGATAAAATAATTTTGGCGCAACGGAGTTGCGGGCGTTAGCTAGTATGTAAAGTTTGATCTTTATGCCTAGCTTGTGACTTAAAAAAATGTTAAATGTCATCATAGTTCAAAATTCGAATATACTTTTGAATGATCGTATAGGTATTTCGAATTTCGATCTTATTGCTATAAAAATTAGGTCCAAATTGCATAATCCAAATGACACGACCGTTCATACAACATACTCGTTGACCGTTGCGTTTCCCATACAATTTGGGCGCACCTGGTGTTGACTGTTGACTACATGTTTTATTGTTCATATAACATTTAGGTGACCTAACTACGTGAGGAAATATCTAAACCTGGTCCTAACCTAACCTTATGTAATATTATATTATACCTAGATAACTGTTTTATTAAAATAACGGCGTTTTTTGGATTGCTTCGTCACTAAACAAAAAAAAAGTTTTTTTAAGCGGTATACGAATCATCGCTGTTTATCTAGATTCTAGAATCTAGATCATAAAGCCTAATTTTTTTTATATATTAATTTTATATATTAAATAAATTAAATATTAAATATTTAATTTATTTAATAAATAAAATATACAAAATATTAAATAATGCGCATTTTACCCCGTGTGAAATCGAGCGAATAAGGGCGTTTCATGTCAGCTGACAGCTGCGGTTGTCGTTGGTCTCGTGAGCAATAGTTATTGCCTATAATTGGGCTAATAAAACACCAGTTAATTTAAGTATCACATAATAATTCGTTAATTCATTAACACCCATATTTTACAACAGTATATAATATAAAGTATATTATAATAGCTCCCACACCGGTTTCGGTGACGGGGGCCGGTTTCATTGAAACCAGGCCAGCTACGCAGGAGTAATTTTATAGTGCCCAAGTTTGTGCGCAGTACACAAGCGCACTCTCTATTCCTTTAGCCGATTCACACCGGAATGGCAGAGGCGAGGCGAGCAGTTTCAGTGTCATATGATTTTAAACTTTATCTTCATTATTGCAATTAGGGGTGGGCCGAAATTCGTTTTACATTCGGTTTAACCGAACTTCGGCAACTTGAACCGAACTTCGTCATTCGGCCGAATTTCGGTTAAAATGCCGAACATTCGGCACTAAATATACTTGCACTGTCATAATAGAAATTAATGAAAAAAAACATAATATCTGTACTAACAGTGAAATAAAATAAGTGATACAAGAACTATACTCATTCATAGTCATTTACTATTACTTATTTGAATTACAAACACTAATCATACGTGATAAACAAAAAACTTAAATTGGTCTTTTTAACGACCCAGTCTCAAAAAATTTTGATTACTTACAAACAAAACACAAAATTAAACCGCTCTTCTTACTAACCAAACCAGCCTTAGAAATCTTTCTTACTTAATCAAAAAATAAAATTTTACTGCCCTTATCAACAAGTCTAAGAAATGTATCTTACGTCTTAATAAAAAAACAAAAATGTTGACTTTACTCAATTTACAAATGACTAGCTGGCTAACGGCCCCGCGCCCGCCGGGAAGTGCGGAGTGCGGGCGGGGCACACCTAGCAATATTTGCAGCAAGTACGTAAACAAGTCACAACACGAAAAAGCGCGGCGAAATTGAACCGAAGTTCGGCCGAACTTCGGCCGAATTTTTTATTTTTGCCGAATGTTCGGCCGAAGTTCGTATTCGGTTCAAACCACATTCGGCCCATCACTAATTGTAATACATAGTATCGCTTGAGAAATCTACGGCCGCCCGTGGACGCTCGTGGCCGCTCGTGGCATCTTGCGGCCGCCGGCGGCGGCGATTTCTCAAGCGATACTATGTAGTACAATGATGAAGATAAAGTTTAAAATCATATGACTCTGAAACTGCTCGCCTCGCCTCTGCCATTCCGGTGTGAATCGGCCCTTACTCTCATAACCCAGACGGAAGACCGATACGACCGGCGCGGCGAGAGATCAGGCGCAGGGCCGACTTTTTACATGCCCATCCGACGCATGGATCATCTTACTTGTCAGACAATCAGGTGATCAGCCTTCATTATCCTAACCAAACTTGGAAATAACAATATGTTTCCAACGCGGGAATCGAACCCACGACCTCCGAGTCAAGAGCCGCGCTCTACACCACTAGACCACGGAGGGAGGCGTCATAGTATAAATTAAGGCCCTATAGACCCAATTTTACATGACTTTGAATCAATAATAAACAAACAAATAGTGACTTTTAAAAGCCAAAAAAAAAATACACATTGTTGTTTACTTAATGTACTTTGACAATTTGTGGTTCCAAACATAATATTGAAAACTTCACTCGATCAAAAATAACTCCGAAGAGGAGGCTAAATTCGAATATTTTGTGATATTTTTCTTATTTTTCATGAAGCTTATGATAGTTTTACTTTCAAAAATCATATCTACGAAAAGCTCATAACTTAAAGAAGAATAATTTGTGGTTACATTTTGCATTTTGGTTTAATTATCAAAGAAAAAAGGTTTTTTTCTCCTATTTCGCCCTATCAAGTACGCAGCGAGCGTCGTAACTGCCACTGTACAAGGCGCGCTGATATGAATGTTATTTTAATGTCCTTTACGTCGATATTCGTACTGACAGACATCGACCTGCTAATTTTCGGGTCTATAGGGCCTTAATACATATTATGAAACCTCATTAAAATTAATAAGAATATTACTACATAATATTTAGGTACATTTGTAGTAAAGTTCAATTAATAATTAATGGAGTAGGTACCTTATCACTAATCAACGTCCTCTCTGATACATTTCCAAGAACACAAGGAAAACTATTACGATTTTGGTGTAACTAACATTTTTCCTTAAATATGTACCGCGTCGTAATTAATGAGAAAATATACGAATGATGATGATTTTATGTGTTATTTTCACACATAAATTACATCAATGTAACATTACTTCCTATGAATCATACAAATAATATGACTTATTCGTAATCTGTACGGACGTCGGGTTATCGTATGCGACGTAAACTAAGGTGTGTTTACTGTTTATAACATTTATTACTATAAAATAAATATATTTATTGTATAATAATTATGTAATATTTAAAAATTATAAAAAATAAACTAGGTACTAACCTAATATGTATTTGCCAAACAATAAATATTAGAGTTAAGTGCACGCTCAGCATGGCTACCGAAGAGTGGGTTTTTAAATTCATTCAGAATATAGACATTCATTCAGAATATAGACAAGTGACAAATAGAATATAAAGAAAATACGTCATTTTGTCCACAAAGCCGATCATTAATGCTTCTGTGGTCATACTAATTATACTGCGGAAGATTTCACTAAAGAATGGTATCTAGTGTTTTCAAATTCAATCTATACATAATATTACTTACTTTTAAAAGCTTCAAGTCGACTAGTTGTTTTCTTGTTTCAATAATTTATGCAGCTCTTTTTGCTGCACAAATAAAAGTTTTGAATAAAAAAGTGTTGTCGCAAGTACAGTCATTAAAATCGTCGACGCATTGTGAAGGGTACTTTACAAACAGCGTTTAAACTGAAAACTGCATTCACATTGGCACTTTCAACAAAAGGACGTATCTGTATTGTAAAACTGCCCTTTGTTAAAAAAAGACCGGACAGCGTTAACTTTGAAATTCCAGTTAAACTCCTACCTGCTCCTGCATCCCTGGTAACACGATCTATTGCGTTTCGACTTAATTATTTCGACATTAACGATTCGACCTTTAAGATTATTTAATTTATTATGTTAAATAAGTTTTTATATCGACAAGTAACGTTCATCCGTATAAAAAGTTAATCTGGGCATAGGACACTTGTGTTGATAAAATCCTTTTCAAACGATTGAAATTTGAAGATACAATAGTTAAATCTGGTAATATATAATACTAGCTGTTGCCCGCGACTTCGTCCGCGTGGACTATAGTTTATAGTTGTTCCCGTACATCGATGAATAGTCGCGCAAATCATAAAAGTATATAGTGTGGGACACTATACTTATATGGTATGATAGATGTTCCTTCCGCTCGGCTTCGCCCGCGTAATTTAGGAATGTCATGGAAACCGTACATTTTCCGCAAAAAAAAGAAACCATGTGCCAAATAACATAAGAATTACTCCAGTAGTTTCTTAAGGTAATAAGCCTTTTCAAATAATTTCCCCCCATTTTTTCCACTTTCCTCTATTTCTTCGCTCCTATTAGTATTAGCGTGATAAAATATAGCCTATAGCCTTTCTCAATAAATAGGCTATCTAACACTGAAATAATTTTTCAAATCGGACCAGTAGTTCCTGAGATTAGCGCGTTCAAATAAGCCCTTTCACATAATTTCCCCCGTTTTTTCCACATTTTCCTCTATTTCTTCGATTTTATAAGTCTTAGCGTGATAAAATATAGCCTATAGCCTTCCTCGATAAATATTCTATCTAACACTGAAAGAATTTTTCAAATCGGACCAGTTGTTTCTGAGATTAGCGCGTTCAAACTATTACTAAATAAGCATTTCATATAATTTTCCCCGTTTTTTCTACATTTTCCTCTATTTATTCGGTCCTATTAGTCTTAGCGTGATAAAATATAGCCTATAGCCTTCCTCGACAAATGGGCTATCTAACACTGAAAAAAATTTTCAAATCGGACCAGTAGTTCCTGAGATTAGCGCGTTCAAACAAACTCTTCCGCTTTATAATATTAGTATAGATGTTACCGTTAGAATGCGGAATACGTTAAGACTTAAGGTGCACATTACCTAAGTAATCTGCAGATACCCTGATACCATCCGTTAAAGTGTGAAATTTTTAAGTAAAAATAGCTTATAGTTGCACTCTATTTATTTTATTTATTCTTCATGCACAAGGTTACAAAAACACATTTAAACAAAGTTTGAAATAATGCATCGGCGTACTTATCTCTTAAAAGAGATCTCTTCCAGCAAACCTTATAATTTTGTGAATGTATTGTAATAGAGGGGGCATGTACACAAAGAGACAAAAAAAGAAATCAAACAATCATAAACCTATACTAACTTATACTAACTAAATCTAAATTAAAATATAGATAAAAATATACTAATAATAATAATTACTTACATAAATACGTAAAATACATATTATACTAATACAATACACATACAAACAATAATAATTATTAACAACGTACAATATAATATATAAATATATTAAAATAATACATATATATAAATAAATATAAACAAAAACTCTACACTCTACATAGTTAGTTTGCATTCTCTTCCTTCGTAAAAGTCCTAAAAACTTTTACCTCAGCTTCTCAACCTAAGACTGTTGTTTTAATTAGTTTTTTTCTAGTTGACACGATTTGTTATATCTTATTAGTGGAGTAACATTTTACTTAAAATTTAATAATTTGTTGCTTTGTTTATGTCCAAAAACTATATTAAATAATTGTCTACAGCTAAATAACATGTTTTATTCAAACAAGAACCTGTTTTATGTAATTAAATGAGAAGAGAATAAACTTTTTTCACTTTAACTGACTCACCCAGATAATCTGCAGAATACCTTGTTAATCTGCAGTCTAACTGGTTTACGCACATTAACGGTAACGTATATACTAGACAGACAGAATCGCACGCACAATCATAATTTCAGGTAACAGAACCCTGAATATAACTTTAAATACAGTCATCAAATCATCACTATATTGCACGGATTTATATATCTAGAAAAAGTGTCGAGTAACACTACTGTAAAAGTTTATGTTATTTCTATTATTCGACGCAGTATTTTGGCAACCTGTAAATTTTGGTATTAGTGCACTTTGAGGGTTAAATGAACCTTATGCCACCGTGATAGGGGCGTTCACCCCGGCCTTGATGCAAACTTTAAAAACATACAATGTAAGATGAGACGACTGGAGTACTCAAAGACTTGCAAGAATAAGTAAGTGCCTTTAGTGCGTAAGCTCATAGGCTTACGCACTAAAGCTTTTCATCATAGAAAATTGAAAAGCTTTTTTATATGAAACTAGCTTTAGCCCGCAGCTCGTATTTGATTCCCTTTTCACACTTAGCCCAGTTTTAAGTTTCTAGCTTTAGTTCTAGGGTAAGCCCATCTATCAGTCAAGCAGCTTTGCCTTTTATTGCAATAAGATTTTTATAAAATGTGACTGAAAACACCATGAAAGAGTGTGACAGAAATCTGCTGAAAAGCTTTTATTTATATTATGGGCGGGTGTCAAAGTAGATTTATTTTTGGTTAGTTTTGCCGTGTCTTGTGGTGTGGTATTTAATTTGTGGTTGTTGTGATGTGGACTTTATTCCAATCCACGATATGACTTATGAGTTAGCTTCATAATATTATTGTGTCAAAGTTTTTTGTCACGTGGCTTTGAATTTTGTTCACAGACTGTAGTCCTGAGTCCTGACTCCTGAATCCTGAGAGACTGACTAGTTAGTTATTTTTGTTTGTTTGTGTACGAGTTGGTAGTTTAGTCCGGAGTGACCAGAGCAGCAGCGGTGGGGAGGAGGTCGCGCGTAGTGGGTGGCGAGCGCGACTCGTGTAAGCCGATATTTCCCCCGTGAAAATGTTCAATGGCCGGTGTCGAGTTGCGCTGCGTGTCGTCAGCCTTTAGATTTTCGATGCTGGTACATTATTTCGCGTCATTAATTATTGTGTACGGTTTTTGCTCTCGTAAGCCACCTGCCGCCGCAATTAAACGCGCTCGTTCACCTTCGTATCGAAATCCTCGCGGAAAGGGCCGGGAGTCGCGGCGTTTTTGTCGACGGCGGCACTAGCTTGGAGCGGCAGCTGGCGCGGGCGGAAAGACGCCATCTGTGGAGCGGTGCGCCGGAAAGCGTTTTTGTTTTTCGAAACGCTTTAATATTTTGATAATGTATGCAAATGATCTGCCGAGCGACAGTTGCGGCACGCGTCGTCACACCCGACGACACCCGAGTTCACCCGACCCGACACAATTCATAATTAGTTTATTTTCAAATATATAATTGTATTAAGTTCATATTAACGTATTTATTGACTGTTAAGTTAACTTTCCTGTATCAATTTAACTTCTAAAACTTAATCACAACTCAAATAATATTCGACATCAATATCGAAGGACGAACGCTCAATATTAATATTGATATCTTGTTATTCAAATTACCTCCATCATCTACATTTGTCAAGTTTATTATATCAGTTTCTATTGACTTAATTTATTATATTTAATTAAAACGTCACCCAAAAGCCTGCTAAAATACTTTCGAGTGTAAAAAAAATTCGAAACTCCATCTGCGGCTCGCACCTGCCGTGTTTTTACATCTGAGATCGCGCCGCCTGATAATTTCTGTTCGCCTGGTACCTTTTTAAATTATTTCCACCGTTAACCATACCTCGAGAACAATATAAATAACCTGCTTTCAATAAATAATGCACCTTTTACATCCATTATGACAACCGAAACCTCGGGGGCTTTCGAAAACACGTTACCATTTTGACTGTAATTGAATACGAAATAATTTGTGGACGAAGAAAGGATTTAAGTTAGCAAATAATGTCAATTGAAATTATTTACTAAATGTCCGCAACTTTCTTGGGAAATTCAAAGCACCACATGGGCCACGGCCAGAGTTGTTACGAAAAAAACATATTGTTTTAAACAATGTGTTTAAAACATGTTTAAAACTTATTAGGAAAAAAACTTTGATTTTTTCATCCTGTTTATTAACAATGTTTTAAACAGCGTATTAAACATGTTTTAAACAACATTCTAATTGACAAATACAACGGGTTCATGTTTAGAAAATAAGCTTTTTATTATTATTATTATTTTTAATTAGAATTTTCTTATAATCTGAGTTAATAATTTAATACAACTTAATCTAATTATCATATCAATTATTTATTCTCTTTCCTGCAATTGTATTTAATCATAATGTTTTGGCATTTTCTTATTGAGAGATTTAAAAACTGTAACCAATTTGGCTAATTTTTTCATTGGAGAGACGGTTTCTCAATTTTGAGTGTACAATACCAAATGTGGAAAATATCATTTCTACAACAGCTGAGGATGCTATTGCAGTGTGAACTTGGTGTGCTGGATTCATCATTTCTGGGCAAACATTATCTTTTAGGGCTTGCCACCATATCAAAGGTTGAACTTCCACCAATGCATGTTTGGTAAACAAATAATTTAGACGTGGGAGAGCCATGCTTCGGCACGAATGGGCCGGCTCGACCGGAGAAATACCACGCTCTCACAGAAAATCGGCGTGAAACAGCGCTTGCGCTGTGTTTCGCCGAGTGAGTGAGTTTAACGGAGGCCTAATCCCCTACCCTATTCCCTTCCCTTCCCATCCCTACCCTCCCCTATTACCCTTTTCCCTCTTAAAAGGCCGGCAACGCATCTGAGGCTCTTCTGATGCTGCGGGTGTCCATGGGCGACGGAAGTTGCTTTCCATCAGGTGACCCGTTTGCTCGTTTGCCCCCTTATTTCATAAAAAAAATCATTAAAGGGGAAGACCTGTGCTCTAAAATATTAATAGGAATTCTTCACTTTCGTCAGTGTTATTGTCAATGACAAAGAAAGGCGCGCTCCGCCAGTGTTGCCATGGGGCAAAGGAAAATAAACCCATACAGTCATGTTAATACAAATAAATCAATGTTTTAAACATGAATAAAACGTCTACATAAAACATTTAAAAAAACATTGAATTAAACATAAAACATTGATTAAAACAAAAAAATCATATAAAACTTGTATTTATTTAAATTTTCTGTTTTTTTGCAACTCTGGCCACGGCACATTTTCAGGGAATAAAATCTTATGTCCTTTGGACTTCAAATTTTTTCCATACCCATTCTTCAACGGTTTAATAATTGTAACAGACAGACAGACACACAGATTGAATTTGAAGCTATATTTTAGTATCAATTAAATTATAACCTACAAAGTAGCCAAGTTATAAACTTTCGATGGACAATAAAATCGATCGCAACAAAACCGAAGCCGGTATCGTCTACGAAAGCGAGAGCTGCGCGGTCGCATTCCTTTTTAATAGTCCTTACTCCTTAGAACTGAGACGGCCAGCTTTTTACCGTGGAAAATCCAGGTATTACTTTGTAAATTGCGTTAATGTAATAACTAATAAATCATAGGCGACAGAGCTAAAAAAAACTATAGTCTATAATGGAACATGATGTGTTTTTTCAGTTGTCTAAAAAAATAGCTTAGAAACGCCATAAAATCGCTCGCACGCACACTTGTAAATAAGTAGGGTCGCGTCTGCAGTCGTTGTTATCAAAATATTTCAGTTATCTTCGGCCTTATTGCTAAAGCAAGCTTTTTACTAGTCTAGCGCAAAGTTAGTTTACATTGCACGTAAGTTGTAATATACCTCCTATTTTTAGTACCTGGCGAAAAACATTACCCTTCTGAAGCAGTCAGTTAAGCTTTACCTGTTTATCAGAGCTTTTAAATCGTGCCTATGCTTGTACGTACATAGTTCAAGTCTGCAGTCGTTGCGGTTTCTTGTGAACATCACCCTCCTGCTTTCGAAATCAGCTATTTTATGCTCCCCGTGTAACATGTGAACCAAATGACTAATGTGGTCGAGCGATTTTACAATAATTGGCGGCGGTCAGCGTTTCTCGGAAGAAGTTTTTTCTTTATTACCGACATCGGCCGATCTCGTTTTGTGACCACAATGCAAATGTATATAGTAGCCTAACTTAGATGTGTTCTGATTCAGAACACAGCTAAGTAAAACACAACACCAATATTTTCAGAACTTCTGAAAACATTGTGTTCAAGCGTAGCGCTGTGTTCTTAAAAACGCTATCAAATTCGTGCATATTATTCCGATTTTCCAATTTTCCGATATTGATGCATGATGCATCGTTTCTTAAGTTTGAGCTAGTCAGTTTCTTAATTAACAGCAAAACTGTATTATCGTATTGTCTACCTTAAAACAAACGTTATAATATTCTTCGTGTGCGATTTTTGTTAATTAAATACCTACCATTTTCTAAGTTCGGAATGCATCGTACAAGGAACAAAGCTCCAATGTTGCAATAAAATTACTATGTATTTTGGATAGTGGGCAAAGTTTTACGAACGTATTTCTGCTCTCTGATGTTATCTGAAATCACGCTTCTGTGTGCGTGGCGCGTGCACTCGATTCGGGCGGTGTAAGGTGGACTACTGTCTGTACATTATTTATTCTGTATCCTTTGTTCGATATTGTTTCGACTTTCGAGCGAAAATAACCAAGATTCAAGATTCTACACGAGTATTCAAAAATTTCCTATGTTTGACCGACTACGAAGCATAAAAGGGTACGATATTGGCAGGACGTATGTTTGTTTTATACCTAGCGTGAATTAATAAACAGTAAACCGATTTTGATAAAACACTATACAAGTATAATATGCAAGTAAAATAATAACTTTATCCTATGTGGCGTTGAGTGTTCGATATACAAATTATAGTGGCATTAGTAGTGGGTTTGAACCCACTTCCCGTAATTACGGAGTGTGGGAACCAGGGAACCAGGAGGTACCAGGGTCCCAGCTGTCTAGCCAACTATTAGCTTAACACCGGTAACTTTGCAATGAAAACTTTGTTGAAAAGTGTACCTACTGTATTAATATTGTGAATGAAAATCGTATAGACTAAGTATTCGAATTTTAGCAGTATAAAAATAAGTATTTTCCTAAAGTAGCCAAAAAAAAAGAATGTTTTTGCCTTAAAGATTAAAAAAAATCGTACAGACTACAGTTAATTTTAACGAAACTTAATCTTGAAAATAATGAAAATTTCATCAACGTCTGTTATAGTTAATGCTCAAACTAGTATCACGTTGCCTCTCTCGTTTTTCATACTAATGAAAGAGAAGACATGACATTTTAACAAGCGATTAACACTAACAGACGTTGGTGAAATTGGGCCTTAGTAGATTTAGAAGAAATAGTATAGTTTAGAATCGTTTTTTGTTTTTCAAATTACAATTTTGAAATTTCAAAACAAGCTACCCGGGAGCCCAAATAGCAAAGACGTAAGTCGCACAAAACTACTAAAATTATGTTTTTGTTACACAACATTTATAACAAAAAATTCTACATTTTTGTGCTTCACGAAGCTTTCGAAAGCTAAACGAAAACAAAGCTTTCGAACTTCAAAAGAGTTCTGAAATCGAAACTTTAAAGTTTAAATAATAACTTAAAGCATTTTTCCATGTTGGTCAATATGTGTACAGTCGCGAATAATTGTTTACAGTGAGTTAATGTACAGTCGAGCTCGAAAGTGTTAAGTACGGACATAATGTGTAATTGATTTTCGACATGGACTTGCGACATTTTGTAAGATCCAAAACATGAGACGAGACACAAGGTTGACAACATTTGTATATGACTCGTTCCATGTCTTGGTCAGAGACCAGCAGGGCTAAAATGGTCACATTTAGCAATTCCTCTCAATCAATTCACAAAATGAATTGTCAAAACTGTCAAACTCACGAATGTCAAATTAGTACGAATTTAGACATCTGAATTAGACATTAAAAAAAGAATCATAAGATTCATACTATGATTCTCCAAAGCGACCATTTTAGCCCCGCTGAGCATTTCAGCAGAAAGTTGTTATTTTCAATAATCATTAGCACTTTATAAATATAAAAGTAAAAAGGCAAACGTTTTAACTTACGAGTTACGAGACTACAAGAGCTTTTTCGGTTCTTTAAACTTTACTACTTAGTACTGCGAGTCTAAATGAAAACTATCGTTTTATCAGGCGATCCAATTACTTGTTTGTCTACAAAAACGCGCCAGTTGAGAAGTAAAAGAGTTCTAGGAAAAATATTAAAACATTTGTGGGAAAGAGCAGATACGATCTTTTTGGTTGTCGGCGTTTCGACATACCTGCGACACAATATTATATTTATTGCTTTTGTCCGAGACCCAAATGAGGATATAAATTAAGTTTTCTTGGTGGTCTTTTAATTGGAAAATGTTTGCAAATTTCACAACAAAGAACTCTAATTTACTTACGTCATTTGAACTTTAAAGTTTCGCCGACAAAAACAAAACAAAAAATACAGCGAAAAAAGACATAAAGAACCATTGTACAACTTATTTCAGTCCTTTTTTAATATATTTTTTTTAATACAATCCATAATATTTACTAGGGTCGCACGAATCGATAGAATGTTGTGTGTGACTAAATAACAAAATCGAAATAATAAATGTTTATCGTAAATACGAAAATAACATGCCTTTTCAAATTCCTAAATGTATCAAATCTTCACCGTGAAATAAATTATATTATGCTGCGTCATAAAATACTTATGTTGTTTAACGCTTTAACGTTATGGTCCCCTATTACATTTTATATTAAACGTGTTATAAACAGACTTATAATATACTGTTGAGTATAAATAAGCTTTAATCTATGTATACAATCGTACGTAGCATATGGTACTGAATCACCCTCGTAGTCCAAAATTATGTTGTAAAAATCGTCAAAAACGGGCCAATATATTTCGTATAAGTATATCCGGTACATTATTAACATATCAACATAATTAAAACTTAAAAACCGATTTTACTAGTTCATTAACTCTTGTCATTTAGATCAAAGATTGCCGCTACATGTTACGACCTAAAGACAAGGCTTTTTAGGCGCAAGACCAAAATCAGAACTTGTAAACAGTAATTGTATTCTCACGCCATTTATAAAATCATCCAAGTATAATAATTTTGTGGCCGAATTGTCATTGACGTAATTTTAAGATTTTTAAGTGACATTCACGTCCACATGACATTGTCATCCACGCGCCAACCTTGTAGGACTGTCGGTCGTACTAGGTCTATGACACTCTATGGTAGTAGCTTGTTCAATCGAACAGAAATTACAAGAAGGTCTCCAATTTGCACACAATTTATTAACAATAAACACTTGCATATAAATCCCATCGCGTTAAGTTACTTACCAAGAAGAGACGTAAAACATTTTACTGCCTAGTCTATTTTATTCGTCATGGTCATATAACTCCACAATCAAATAAAAACATAAACTTGAGCAATACATGATAAAACTTTAAAAAAATAAGAGTAGGTATAGTTCAAATTAAATCTTGATCAAGGTAAAATATTTGAGCAACGGACCACCGCGATTCGACCGGCCAAAGTCACTTACAAGTAACATTGTTTGGCCACCGGCTAAGTCCGCGGTAGGTAAAACTTACCACATGAACTATAATATCTGTTGTCACTATCGCGAAGCTGACCAATCGACACACATCATGGAATTTATCCTACACAAATATGTCCATCTATATTTTATTGGTCCATTAATATTAAGTCAAACGGGCATTTTTTTTACTTAAAATACAAAAATCGCTATACTTTTCCGTCACGTGGTATTGCAGTTACGATTGTTTACGCGGGTCGCCAACGCCCGACCCATGTCATTGCACTCTCACAATACTTCTTATTTTGTTACATTTACCTCTATGTTTTATTGCATCGTCGTTATCATAAAAATCGCATTAACGAATGCACTTTCTGCCGAAAAAGTAATTAAGTTGATTTATTGGTATCTAATTGGACTTGAGGTGACTCCAGTGACCCAGACGCCCCGGGAACCTTGAACTAGATCGGGAGATCACAGACATGGCAGCACCGGGCAAAAAACAGTTCGCCGTATAACGTATTAACTCAGACGTATCATTATCTTATTATTATAATATACTAATATTACCCCGCGGCGCAGCCTAGAGCGTTAGCTAAATATACGATGCACACAAATTAAATGCGTCTGATTGTTTTTTGTTGATGGATTATGATTTTAATCAAGATTTTTTTATAGTTTCGACTATTTTTGAGCAAATACTCTGGGAATATGGAACCACTTATTAACTTATTTTATTAACTTGAGATGACATTTTGAAAGCCCTATTTATCTTCATCTGTACAATATTATTATTTATAAGTAACTAACTAACTCCGCTGGCTCAGCGACCCAAAGTGGATCTTGGCCTCCGAAATGAGCTTCCGCCATTGAGCCCTGTCCTGCGCTACCTCCTGCCAGTTACTGACTTGAAGGTCACGCAGGTCAGCCTCAACAGCATCTCTCCAGCGATACCTGGGGCGTCCAACAGGACGATGTCCTGTTGGACGGCCCTTGTACGCTCTTTTTACCCCGAGATCCTCTCCCATTCTTTCCACGTGTCCCAGCCAACGGAGCCGGTGAGCCTTTGTTTCTCCGATTATATTGGGTTGGGCCACCAGTTCTTCAATTTCGGCATTCTTCCGGATTCGCCAACAGCCGTCATTTGTTTTGGCTGGGCCCAGGTTTTTTCTGAAGACTTTCCTTTCAGCGACTAGAAGTTTGTTCTCCTCCTTTTGTGTAAAAGGAGGAGAACATTATTTATAAGTATCTTCAACAATTCAAAGTGCCTTTATTTTTACTTAAAAGATGATCAAAATATTTATAAACAATGATACCGTTGTAACTGCACAACCTTTGAAATATAATAAATTGACACAATCAATGTAGCGGTACAGGGCAAATTCTAAATCATACACTTTTTGTGTGGGTTTTGGGTGTGACGTCAGTTGCATCGGGGTCAGGTACCAATCCCCGGGTCGCATAAAAAACAAGGATATCAATCTTAATCACCCGTTACCTCAAATATTAACCCAGCATCCTTCATTCTGTCTGCAGTTTGCCGACTCATAAATCGACTTTTGGTTATTACTTGTTTACTATGAGCTAGATGTTTCCCACGATTTCTTTCGAGCATTATTTAGACTGTACGTATATTTATACAATTATTATGAACTTTTTTTTAAACTCTGCTGTACCACTGCTGGGTAAAGGATGTCACAACGTCTCTTCTTGATTTAATATTTCAACTTGACAGCATGATATTCGTGTGCGAATGCTACAAGAATTTTGTAAATTCTGCCTGTGACCTCCAGAATCTTATGTATCCCTGTTATCTTATGTCATAATTCCTTATGAGTAACTCTCTAAAGTCTAACGTGACTGTCTTACAGACATACACTCGCATTTAATAACTTTTATGTCGGCCAATCTGCCAGTCCATTTATCTTATCTAAATCTACCTATTTGTTTAATATTCAAATATCTGACCGTAACAGTATAATAACAGGCTTCATGATTGCTTGTGTTCAGTAATTATGAATTACAAAAAGCATGGAGGTTCGTTGGTAAAAAATTGCCACGTTTATTGTCTAGCAATTAACCTATCATGTATTATTTAGTGTTGAAGGTCTCGTAATAGATACTGGCGATTAATGTTTAGGATTGCTGCTAAATGATTGGGAGCTTTTAACCGAACAGGATTATAATATAATTATACATAGTCTTAAATATCATATCAACGCTCCAAATATTTTAAAGTTTTTTTTTTTAATTCACAATGTAATTAATATACTTAATATTCCTTAACACACTTTACAACAATCAAATTATGATGTTAGTTCCTTCTTCTAAAATCTAAAGCGTACAAAATGGTATTTTTCAGCCATCACATGTCTTTTACGCTCGCGCCGTAAAATATCGTAACTGCAGTACTCTACCGTATAAATTGTCGAATCTGCAATACTCGTTTACTGTGAAATGATCTCAGACGGACACGCAGTTTTTATTGCGACTGCAATTTCGCGGCGTGCGGTTATGTGTATTGATCTTGATTCTTGAGAACGAAGATATACGAACTTTTTATTGATACATTTTGCAATACTATACTATCGTACCTACTCTTGAGATTATATTATACAAAGACTTGTACTAATTTATTATATTATACATAGTTTCATTATATACGTGGTAATAAGACAACATAAACAAAAAGTGGTACAACCTGCTCTACGCTCCCACACATCCACGGCTTCTCTATTGCGGTGACATAGACCACTTCATCCGATATCTTCGAGCTTATGCGGTTCTGGTATCAGATATTATTTCTCATCATAAATATAAAGATTAATTTTTGTTTTCCGCGTCCTTTGTTTTAATGTCAAGTAAAGTTCACGATAAAAGTATGATTGAATTGCGAAAAAAATACCAAATTAATGTCATAAACGAATCTCTACATGGTACTTATTTTTAATGTGTTTCGCAAACAGCCGAACCCACAGGAAGTGGCTGGTAAACTGAAAAGTTAATATAAATCTGCCCCATCTGAGAGTTTAGGGCTGCCGTGATCTACATATAACAAATTATAAATTAACTGAAATTATTCTAACTAACCATTTGTAACATTTTAGGAATAAACGAAGGTAATATATTATACAGATCTCGTCATGCCATACATGCCACATAGTATGTTAAGAGCTTAAATCGTAATACACTTATGAATAATTCACGTGTCTGGCAACCCTGGGCGTGCGTACGCGCATCCGCCGCCGCGGACGCAAACTCCTTTGTCCGCCGGATGTCTTGCGGTCGCACGCAATTTCACAACCTCTGCACTTTCTGCGCGCTTGGTACATTTTAATTTTGTATACATGTTTTAAGTGTATTAAAAAAAACTCAACGACATTTGACAGACCGTTCGTCGACACTACCTTATATAAGCTAAGCACTACCTTATATATGCTAGCTGCTAACGATTTAAGGTAGTTTGCCCTAGCAAACTACCTTAAATCGTTAGCAGCTAGCATTATTGGCACATAAATTTTTGTTTGAAAAAAGTAATGCAATAGGATTTTCTGTAATATGAACTGTTAAAGTGCCTATAATTTAGTATGTTGCCTGCTATGCGATGAGAATTAAACAAATAACGTACCGTAGTTACAACAAGTACTCGTAGCTACAAAAGCTCGAGGTTGGTGTGACCGCAGAGGTCGGGCTTATATTAAGCTGATTTGGTTCAACAATACGATTATGTCCTCCAGACGAAACGATCCCACGCCATCGAACTGATGTCATATACAGACTTTGTCTTAATTCTTAACTAATCAACATAATAAGGACAGTTTTTGCCCGCGACGTTGTCTAAAAGCTGCATATTGGTCTGCATAACTCTAAATGTCCGTTTGAAAACCTATGAGTGGGCATTCTAATCAGTGCATTCTAACGAATTTTTTGAACACTAGTAGATTGTAGATCTACTAGTGTTCAAAAACGCTCTATGTAGATTGTAGATCATGATTTACTCGGGTATTCTTATGCTTCTTATATTGTTTACGTTTTTCAATAATGTTTTCATAACAGCGAACAACACAAAGATACAATATTTCTATTATTCGTAACGTTTTTTGCTTCTACACTTGGAAACATTTTACAACTAATTCTATGTTGTCAATAGGCTCTACAAATAAAGTCGGTTACAAGCTGAGAACAGGGGTTTTCTTGCCTATTTATCAAACAATATTTCGCCTTTGTTAAGACTCGTCGCCAACGGAACGTCCTCGGAAGGGCAAGAAAAGAACTGGATTTTTGTCCCTAACGCCCTTCGGCTGTTTTGTAACGGTACGCGGGTCACATACCCGCCGTTGTCATTTCGTCAGCTAATGCTACCAAGAGCACATAATTTATAAGGGGCCCCGCGCTTTTTCGCCGACGTCTGGGAATCCAACAAAGAGACGGTTGAAATACCGCGTGTATTTTCGTGGAGTTCGAAATCAACGGAATTCATAGACTACCTCATCAATAATAGATTTTGGTAGTCGGCGCGTCTGATGTTGGGACCCGTGACCCACTTCGCGAATTCTCAGTTTCGGTTCGACCGTTGCATATTTACGACCCAAACTGACCGACGGCCGTCGTAAAAGATCGGATTTTACTTCTTATTGTTCGCGAAATCTAATTGAAGCGAGGCCCGACGCAGCATTTACGGTTTTTTAATTTTACTGCCCCAGGTACTGAGTTATGTCTCTGAGGTAATGACGAGCGAATGCCTTGACTTTTTATCGTCATACGTTTAATGCGCCCCTCCGAAGGGATTATCCACACTGTATCTGTGTGTACCAGGCGAGCAGCGACAATGTATTTCTTTAAAAAACTATTGTAACTGCTAAAGTCCGACGTAAAAGCTCGTAACTGCAATTTTAAGGCTCCACTTCATAATGGGCCATCATGATTAACCATTGCCACAATGATTGAGAAGCTATAGCTATTAGCGAGCCTAATCATCGGTCGTGGACATTTCTAATCGCCTGAAATTTTCCATAGCTTTATTAAAAGTCATATAAATATTCCAAACAAGTTACAACGATTTTCCTTTCAATGTTTTGACAGAATATGAATGGAGCGTTCTAGAATCTGTAGTTCTAATTTATTTTGCTTTAGGATTTTAAATTTTCATAATAGTATTTACGTCGTCGGTGTAAGATCCATCCGGAGGTAGAATAACTTTGAATAGTTAGTGGTTGGTATTCCTCAAACGTCTGTCACGTTGTACATCGGAAACGGTGGACATTGGAAATCGTGATGTGATATAGAGATTTGATAGATAATAACGTAATATGTTATATTGTATTGTAATATTATGGCGTTCAGAAGTTACAGGAGGTATCTCACTTGAAGTTTAGGCAAAAAAATTGTTTGTGTTTGTTATACCAAATAAATCTAAATATTCTTTCAAGTGTCTCGCGCAAATTATGGACGCCCCCTTAAGGTGACGCCGCGTTAAAGTAAAAAACCGTGTTGGATATGTTTTAGATTGCTTGTTTTCTAGGGCCGGGCGTAGCGACAAAATGGTTTTTGTCGCGTAATTTAAAAACCATAAATGCATTTCATATAAGCTAAGGGCAAATTAAAGTGTAAGCTTGAACCAATCTTTGTACAAATTTTGGAAGATTAAATCACTCTCCTCTGTTGGCAAAATAGGAATCCCTTTTTTTACAGAGGTCTTTTTGATTGATTATTCTGTGTTATAAAAGTTGACCAATCGTGTTATGCTATGGGTAATTCAAAGACAAATACATGATGAATACTGAAATTAACTTTAATTTCTTAGCTTTAGTCATTGCTGAGAAAAATCGATATAGCTACAGCCAAATTATCAAGGCGTCGCCTTAAATTTACCGGCAGAAATGGAAAATAACGAATTGCCAAAGGCGAACTCTTTGTTATGCTTCAGGTTTTTGAGGTCAAAAAAGTTTAACACAAGATTGTAAAACAGGCCATGACGTCTATTTAAATAAATAAAAAATCTAATTAAATGGAACAAAACTATATCAAAGTTGGGCCAAAGTTGATTAAGTCAATGTCAAATGGAACAAAACTATATCAAAGTTGGGCCAAAGTTGACTAATCTTTTTGCATTGCCGTGTCTTTTGACTATTAAATCCATCTACGAATTTACCGGCATCAAGAACTACCTACCTACCTACCCTACTCTTACTCTCTAATTTCTATGAGACCCTAGTAAAGACATTGTACAAAGAGAAAAGAAGCCCGAAGAGGTTCAAGGAATAGTCAGTTTATCAACAATAATTGTTCGGAATTTGCATCTCGATCGTGTTTGTGATGTTTACACAAACACCCGACTACTTTTTATTTATTGTCTGACGTCTTGAAGCGCATTCTTCAAGTATTGGTCAAAATTTTAACTATATTTTGTTATAATGTAGAGTTGGGTCTTGGGAGTAACTTTTATCTAGCTCTACATAATATCTTATATCACAAATTACATGACTTTTTTTGAATCGACTGTTTTCACACATCGTCTATAGTCCCATAGAAAACTGTATTATTAATTTATTACTTATAAGTTATAACTTGGAATGTTTTTTGTAGCTCTATAACTAAACTCTTAAGAATCGACTGTTTACAGACTTCGTCTGTAGTATCCAAAGAAAACTTTTTTTGCTCTTAGATATTATATTTTGGCTGTAGTCTCATATTATTATTATTATTTGCTCCATATAATATATTTTTACATAGTATTCTTTGTAACTTACTCCATCTTACTCTATTTTTCTTGGCCTATTTTAGATTTATACGTTATAATATAATTAATTAATTATGAGTTATGGTAGGATAAAAGATAGATATGAAAATTTTCTAATCTATATTTTATCCTACGCTACGAATACCTAATAAAAACTACTTTCATCCTTCTTTCTTTGTATGAAATATCTATCTATCTACTATGTATTTCTTGTCTCTGGCTCGTGTCTGTCTGAGTGTATTGATTACATACAACATCCGTCTGGCTGAACACGAGTACAAGTATACTGCTTTGTTCTTCACGATATTGTCCTCAAATGAAATATTTGGCTATAAGTTTCCTTGTAAGCGTTCACTTTTCATAGCCTTCTATAAAGAATCGTTAAGACCTAGGTAGTAACTTTAGTACCTACTTGTAGATGATAATAACTTTTTACTTTTATTGTGAACACCTTCAGCAAAATAAGCAGTAATGTCCAATAAAAACTTCTTTTCTTATTGCGTCTGCGAATGCCGAGATGTAGTTATTAATGAGTTTTTCTCTTTTTTCCAGGTAAATGCGAGATTGCGTGGCGAATCGTGGGCAATAAGCTGTAGTGAGTAGCGACAGTGAGTAGCGACTGACCTAGGCCACTAACACTCTCCTCTAGCCGAATTACCGTAACTACGCCGGTGATCGTTTCCGGCGCCCGTGACGTCAGCGCCGTCTGCCCCCGCCCCACCCCGCGCCGTGCCCCGCCCCCCCGTCCGCACTACGTCACCGCACGCTGCGCCGCTGCAGCTAGGCTTTCATTTTCGTTTTTTATAATTATTCTATTCGCGCCGGGAGGAGCGCATTCCGATGGTTTTCGATCGGCTCGCGTGCCGATCGAATTCCGCCGGATGCGAAAATTACGTATCGAATTTTATAACAACGAGAGCAAAACGGCCGGTGCCCGGTAATTTTTCACACGAGCATAGCCCAGAGCCGGGGTGAGCGAACTCGCGGCCCGCAATTTCGGACCGCAAAAGGAGCAAAACTCGGATCGGTGATTAAAAACCTTTGTCGGTTCTACTAATATTTATATTTTAGCGGCGCGGCCGACATTTAATTGGGTGCCGGCGCGGGCAGCGCCGAGCGGCGCCGACTGCCTCTGTTTTCCTGGTACAGCCGTAAACGGCCGAGTTTTTGCTGCCCCCCGTCAAAACGTGACCCCGCCGATCGACAGAGATCCGCCGATACTCGTGTGAAACTAATTACACCGATGAACCGAACGTCGGCGATCGTCTCGCTCCGGAGCTAAAAATATTGGAATAAATTGCAGGTGGTAGGGCCGACTAGCTCCGACCGCTCTCGATCGGTCCAAGGTCTGGGATATTGAACCTAGCCGGTGCAACAGCACGGCCGCGAGAGAGACAGCTACACTATCACTCATTGTTATGGGAGCGACGTCGCGGCCCCACGCGCCGTCTCCGGCCGCCTCGTCATCGGCCGACTGATTCGTGCCGGACGCGAGCCCGGCGCCCCAGGCCCGCCGGCCGCCTCCCGGCCGGGGCGCGGAGTGACAGGGACAGCTATAGGGCGACAAGTGCGCGGCGACGGGCGAGGTGCATTGCGCTGACGCATCTCCGCGTCGTCTTTTTGTGGCCGCTTGCGCTCGCGCTACCCCCGCGGCTTTCGGTTTCGTCGTACTAGCATCGCATATCTCACCCGTCCGACCGGTTGTGACTTTTGGCATTTTATATGTTCCCACGCGATTAATGTCATTTTAATTATAACGTCGGCCTTCGGCTCCCGCGGAGTCCACTGACCCAGTGCCCGGCCGCATTCCCGGGGATTTCGCTCCGTCAGCATTATGCACATTTTCGCTGCACGTGAATGGCAATTCACGGGTGCAAGTCGAAGATGACGGGCGTTAGTTCGCACGATTAAAAATAAACGACGATCGGTCCTCGCGCCCTCCTGCCGAGAGCGCGTGAACTTTTTATCGGTCGGTCGCCTCGCGTCTCACTTAGCGAATTAAAATTAATGCGGCTCCTGAAAATCTCGGCCCGCTCACTCTGCGCCACGGCCCACGTGTAGCGCACGTTCTAATGCGTAACGTCGTCGTTCTCACGGCGCCGCGCGAGTACGTTCACACCTCGGCGGCCGATCGTCGTAATATTTATTTGTGTTTAACAAATACCCGAGATAGCGCCTGAAAGACTGCTCTATGCTTCCCACATCTGCCGCGACCTTGGGGCCGAGTAACCTTATCAGTCACGCTCCCCTGGTCGGTTTACCGGCGAATCACAACTTTTCCGGTCTCGATAAGCTTATCGCCGCAGATGGAGCCCCGCGTCTTATAGAACGGTCTTTCACTATCGTTTACATTTCAAAGTCAATAAGCCGGGAGGCCGGAGCTAGTTAATTATAGTTTTGGACTAGTAAAACCGGTTCTGGGCTACGGTTTGACGCTCCTTCAATGTCGGCGCTGCGCGAAACCGAAAGTCGATCACCCAGGGCTTGCGGCGGGCGGCCGCGGTGGTGGGGGCCGCGTTTTGTTGACATTTCAGTTTTGATTATGAGTTACGAGCGGCCCTTCCGCGAGCTTTATTATTCCGGTTATAAATTAAACAGTGCTCGTTAATCAGACCTTTAATCCGTCTGGGCGTTGACTCCTGCGGCGGCTGCGACTCATCCGCCCGGAATGCAGTCCGCGGAGCCCTAGCGTAGCGGCTCGATTCCCGCGATATCGTTTTTTGTCGACTGTTAGCCTCGGTGATACACGCCGCGAATACTTAGCGATATCCGCTGAGTTCATCGCTTATAAAAAATGGCGAATAATTAGTCTATAAAAATTCCGGCGATTATGCGGAGTCGTTACACGGGTTACGTAATTGGAGTAGACGACCGGTGGTCGAGGCCACGCAAGGCCGGCATGGCGGGCCTGGCGCGAGCGGAGCGCCCGGTGCTCCTCATGTGGCGCGCGGAGCCCCCCGGGACCAGGGACACATGAGTCTGTAGCAGTTACTTTCATAGAGCTAACAAAATTCTATGGAGTTCCACTTTCCTTCATCTCCCTGTCGAGCTTTCTCATAGATAGTGCTCTCAGAAAGGCTAAGTACTGTCGCGGCCGTGACAGTACGAAACGTTAACAAACTGTCTACGCTGTGGCTGTGGCAAATCTTTATTAACACCATAAAACACCTCGATGCTCGTAAAATCAATCGACGCCCGCCAATTAGTAGAACCTCAAGTTCGATCGTTATTGGCTAACATTATCATCAATTTTAATAAAATTTTATAAGCATGTAATAATTAGAAAAAGTAAAGCAAAGAAGTAAATTTATTAGTTCCTAACTAAAACTTACTTAAATAATATTTTCTATTAGTATATAAAAGAATCATGGCCAAAGAATCATGGCCAAATTTGTATAGGAGCTGGACTCGACTTTTATTTTTGATGTCCCAAAATAAACTATAGTTAGATTTGGTTGTTTTTATGCTCTAAACATAATTCCGTTTGAGATTTATGTCTAAATAGCCACGATTTTTTATAATAATTAATAACGTTTACAATTATTTTGAGGTTAGACTTAAGAACTACCTTTTTCCCGACTGCGGTGTAGCCTACAAGTGTATATTCGGCGATCTCGTTTCTAATTATTTCAATTTTTCCTAGAGTATTACCAGAAAATAGAAAGAATGCGAATGATCGCCGGCTGTCAGAACATAACGAAACTAAAATATATTGATCTTTTTTTTGTGGCTATTTATAGACACATTTCTAATGATTTTCGATGCCTTAAAATATTAGGGAAATTTTGCTACTAATGGCATATCGGGACGCCACCACCCACCTGGTACGATTTGGGCATTGTTTTATGTCTATTCTTTAACCTTTTTGCCCTACTACAACTAAAATTAGTGTTAATAAATAAATAGATCAACAAATCATCTACATCCGATACTTCTGAATCGCTATATTCGCGTGACAAACGGTGTTCACATTACTACGTTGTGCACGTCCGCTTCGGTTCGGTCGACGGAAACGGTGGCGGGCGCGGATCAGCAATGTACGCCGCCCTTGACCGCGGCGTCGCGGCGGAGTAAACACATTGAATGGAAACGCGTACGCTCGTGCCGTCATTCATGCGAGCCGCGCATCGTTCAAAATTATTTTACGTTTGACAGGACCTTTATGTCTAAGATGCAAGGATCACTTTCGAACTACTATAAAATTATTCTGACTGTAAATTTTTTACTCTTGACAGGACCTTCACGTCCAAGACATAAGGATCACTTTTAACTAAAATTGTGACAGTAATTTGCCAAATCTGTCATCAATCATCATACTATCAAAACAACTACAGCACGAACCACGAGTCTCAGACCTTCATATAAAATGACAGCATTTCTGACTAACCTAATGATCATACTCCATTTGTAATTGATTTCACAATCTTAACCAATAGAGTTCCCGAATTCCCTACAATATCCTACTGGGACTGTAGTGGTCTGCTCTACATCACCCAACATACTACCTTCAGACCTTACCATGTTAGAGTATATTGACATATTTTTCAGTAGAATACCTAAAACCTTTATTTAGGGATTCACTAATATTGTGTTTGTGTGTTTGTGTTTGTCTGTGTGTGTGGGCGGAAGTTCGGCGTCACGGCTGGCGGCCCCAAGACGTCGTACGTGAGCGCTCGTGATCACAAACACACACAAACATACACACACACACGCACACACCAAGCTCGTAAAAGCTCGCCTCATTCCGAACAATATTCTTAACCGACTTTACAAAATAAGGTTATGTTTTACGTTGAATATTATTTAATCAAAGTTATGACTAAGGTCTATGAACCTGTTTCACCACTTCCTGATAAAATGCAGGATTTAGGCTATCCACCAACTTTTTTGACAGATTCTCCATACTCTGTCAAGTTAGGTGGTGGATAGCCTATCCGGCACTTATCAGGAATTCAGGAAGTGGTGAAACAGGCCCTTAGACTCGTTCTATCTCTAGGATCCTTTTCCCAAAACTGGGCGCCTCTTACTTGAATGTTTGGTAACATTTAGTGTAAAAGGTTAGAATTTATAGAAAGTATAAAATAATTCTTAAATGACTGTAGGTATAATAAATATAAGCCAAAACACTCAAAGCAGTGTTTGTTTCTCACGTTCGTTATATGCATCATAAATCTTTTATTATAATACTCCTACAGTATTCTTTCTTAAATAAATAATCATAATTGACTTAGAACCCGTGAAATTGAGCAAAATATGCCTGCAATAAGACTTAATAAAAATATACTACAAGTTCAGCTTGTTAGCTTAAAATATATTTCATAACTTTGCTCAACAAGTAACAACCTAATATATACTCAAACTAATAAGAAACTAAATAATTAACTAATCAGGCACACTTATGAATAAATTTTAAAAAAAACGGGTTTAGTGATGTAGGCATTAAGCATGCCGATATCGATATTGCGGAATTCGCTCATTTGCGGAAGGAGCTGCGCGGGGGGTCGCGGGGGGAGGGGTCGATGACCGGCGGCCGCGCGACCGATCGCGCCAAGGTCAAGGCGTCCACATCCTACTGCTAGTGCTGCAACGAAAGAAAAAGTGACGCCCAAACCTGAATAGAATGCGAGGACGAATAAAAATGAAAGCATTTACGCCACTTTCATCGTTTCCCGTCCCCTCCCGTTATTTACATTTCATTTTCGATAAACTTTCTACTAGGCATAGCTCATCCATACTTATAAATGCAATAAGGAACATCGTTCCAAAAGTGTGTCTTCAGCTGATATTTGGTATGGAGAAACTTTAAAATCCCGGGAACGGACAAATGACACTTTTTATCCCGGAAAAATGACCGATTTCCACGCGATAAATGAAATTTGGCGGAACGGAGTTCATTTAAAGTTTTTATGTAAAACTCTCGATGTACTATGGGATTGTTTGCAAAAACTCGTTCACCTTTCATATCGCGTTGCAATTCCGGGCTCATGCAGGAAATATGTTTTAAAATTGTGTATAAAAGTCAAATACAACAGGTTGTTGTGATCTTAGTACTAGTCTGTAGTGAGTCTAGACTTTAGTTATGTCACCGCCTGGCCGTGAGATCAGATAACTTCATATCCTGGTAATCATAATCGCCTGGTGATTCGTTTCGGTCGTTCAACTCTTTTAACAATTAAAACGTAGTTTCATAAAACAATTTTAACTTCTAAGGCCAAATATAATTTAAACTGTGGGTGATCTGTTCGATTCTCAAGACAAGTCATCAACCACTAACCAGTTTGTGTTTAGTAGACTACATTTTTGTACACAGTCACACGGATTTAAACAAGGTTTACTTTATGTATTAGTTGTAACTTGTATTACTTGTATTTTTCATAGAATTAAAACCTTTAGAAAAGGCATTCCATACAATCGTCAGCGCGAAAATATGTCAAACTCAAAATGAGTGAGCTCACTCATCTGAGAGCAGTGTCAGACGCCATGACAGTCGGACGTGTTTAATGCATTGATTACGTAAAATATGCATTGAAAGAGTAAAATGAGTGAAAGAGAAAGTAGTATATGCAATTACTGTAAGACAAAAAGGACGACAATATTTTCTCGATACACATTTTGCATGCAAAAACATTACTACAGTTTTAATGGCGTATGCCATATCCAGTATTGACATCGTTGGTATTTTTAGGATTCCGCACTTTATCTCTCCGCACTTTGTCTGTCTGTATGCTCCAGACTCTATCTCAAGAACGGTAACAGCTTACACTAGGCTGATTTTAATAGAATTTACGTCAAACATTCACTTGAACTTATTATTGATAAGAAAGAGGTAATTCCCGTAGAGACACAAAGTGTTAAAATACCTTACTTAAATATTAAAATGTAGCAATTTATTCATTATTCAATTAAGTTAATTATATAAATTATACAACTAACCACAAAAAATATGTACAGTGACGTATATGTGGGAACCGAGATTTTGAATTGTATGTTGGTATATGTAAATGATAAATATAATAAAGCTGCTTATTCAATTAACGCGTGTTACATTTTATGCCTTTTTACTTTACAGCAGAGATCTTAATCAAATGAATACTATTGAGGAAGTTAATTCTTTAAATTATAAACTAGAATAAATTAATAACTACAAGTTATTTAAGTCTCGGAGAATATTCATGTAACTACATATTATTGTGTACCATCTAAGAAATTGATTCATAGGCAGATGACGGACCTATAATATTTGGTAGGATTTTTTGGAGTATTTGCTTTTTCAAAACTTTAAAATGGCTGCAGTTTTTGAACCCACCGCTAAAATAAAAAACGCTCTTATTTTTTTAATCAGTTTTTGATGATGATGACGCTCGAGTGACTACACAAATAGCTCCCTCCCCTCCCCTACAACAATGAACCAACTTCTCTGATAGTACCTAAAACCTTTCTTTTCTTTTTATGTCTACAGTCTTGTGTTTCAATCCCGTTATTCCTTAAAGCAATCCAATATTCCTATTAGATAATCTTCCAATAATTTGGAATTGCCAAGTCGTGTATCGAGTGCGAGCATTTCTATAATGCATTGCCTTTTCGATCTATCGCCGCATCTAATGGAGTCCGGGATCGTGATATCGATAACCAAGTACGGGATACCGTATCGTCTATCGACAGCGTCACATCACTAGGGCATTTGAATGAATTTTTAATGTAGGAAATAGGGAAGTTAAAAGGATAAGTAAACTTCGCATTTAGCTGTGTAGTTTGTAAAATATGTAGGTACTAGGTAGCTTACTAGGTAGATATAGTATTAAATTAGGTAACTCTTTAATTTAGTAGGATTAATAGTTAAAACAGAAAACTACATTCAACTGAACATACTTATTTTTTTGCAATGTTTAAAAATCGAACCTCAAATGGTTACAAATATTTTAAAATTCGTTTCAACGAAAGTTGAAAATAAACGGAAAAGTTCTAACGAACTTCGTTCGCCATTGTCTTTCCTTTTATCGTCTTTATGTTGATAACATAGAGATCACTTTCGCAGGCCCCCAGGTAAAATAACCCTGAACAAAACAAAGCCGTGTGGTCCGTTTTTTGGCGAAACTATATCCTAATTAGAATGTTGGGGATCTCGATCTGTATCAATTTTGTTTAATGGCCCGGCGTACAGGCGATTTGACGGCCGCTCCAAATCTAATCGCGACTCACGATTAAACCCTTCTCAGATTCGTTTTAAGCTGATGTTATAATTATCGATTCTTAATATGAATATTCATATAGGCCACTGCACTAATCTCTTAAAATTGATTCTGCTTTCGTGGTCAAACTTGGCTGAAATCATGTTTACGCGAAGCACGCATCTGCTTTGCTCCTGGGTTGGAAATTATGTTATCTCTTTCAGAAATAAGTAGAACCATAGAAATGACACTATGTATATTATGTATACGAACCGACAGTACAATCAATTACATAATATAGAAGCGAAATGTCTGTGCCTATGTTCTAACTTCTAGATTTATTAGCTCTTAGTTCTTACCTTCTCTATGACCTATGGTGACTCTTTAAATCTCTTTAAGTCCTGTAACCAGTCACAGGTACCAGGTGCTCATAACGTTCTCCCACATAGATAGTACCAGGAGCACAGGACATGGGAGGATAGTCCAATTGCGGCCGGAACCGTGTTCTAGAACAGTCAGGCCCACAGCTGGTCCGAACTCCAAGCGTCGTTTACTTCGACCAAACTAATTATTTTATGGCTTAATATAATTTGTTCCGCGTCAAGGTTCAAATTGTGTTGGACACACGGTGGAATATTTTTGTAATTAACTGCCTATATGACGATATCTATTCGTAATAGGTACCTACTATCTTGTCGAAACTGAACCGATTTTTATGAAATTTGGTACGGCTACTTTTTTACTAACTATTTACTTCAGCTCTACTTCAACTTTTACGTAGGTACTTTCTCGAGAGAATTTCTTCTTATTTATTATTAATTTCTTCTTAAAAGTCACGAAAATAAAGTTTACTCTTTCAGCGCTCCCACTTTCACAATTAACTGTATACAAGAGGCATAAAAACTCTAAAGTATTATCACTTCTTTTGTTACATCCAGTAGATATTATAGAACATAACCTAACTTTTAACCAACCACAAATAGTACACGACAGTCGCAGTAGGATGCAACTAGCCCGAGCAAATGTCACTCGGTGAGCCGCTTTTAGTCGCTCCGAAATAGCCCGCGTTCGTCAACCCCTCTCTCGTCATCCGCTGACCTTTCCATCGACGTGCCTGCACTGAAACACTCGAAAACTATTAGTCACAACCAGCAATGTATAAAGAGATTATGAAATAAAGCCTAAACTTAAAAATGAGTTTTTAGCGCTCTGTGAGCCGTGTACATTTTGAAGTTACTTTTCCATCGACGTACTCTCACTGAAACACACGAAAATTATCAGCTAGAACCGGCAATGTATGAAGAGGTTGGGAAATAATTCCAAAAGATTGAAAAACAGAACATTACTAGATAATATTGTTCGTCAAACCCTCGGTCATCATCCGCTGACCTTTCCATCGACGTGCCTGCATTGAAACACACGAAAACTATTAGTCAGAACCAGCAATGTTACATATAGGGATAACCCCAAAAGACTTAAAAAAGAATCTGTGTTATTTAGATTGACCTTTCCATCGACGTGCCTGCTCTTAAACACACGAAAACTACCAGCTAGAACCAGCAATGTATGTAGAGATTAGGAAAAGCCGTTAAAACACAGAGTATTATATAGATTCAGTCATCCGTGTATGTAGCGACCTTTCCATTAATGTGCTTATAACGATTTCTTATAACTCATTCCTCATTAAAATCGGTTCAGACTTTCATGTGTTAGTGGGTAACAGACAGACATACATACTTGGCATTTACAATATGAATTAATTAAACACAAAATATCGAAATACGAATATGGATATTTAAATATCCGGCAGCGCAGAATAACCTTAAAACAATCCTTAGCGCAAAACAAAACATTAAATAGACAGCTCGGTTGGCCGTGTATAATTTAGAGCTGTCAAATCTCATCCAAAATTAATTAAGTGTAGGTTTCAAAGGCAGCCGAGGTATAATTTCGACGGTGAGGCAGCAAAAACTGACACCTCGGATGCAGAAATAACAATTGATTGGATAATCCCATCGGACGTAATCGCTTATGTGACCCTGGTATTGAAAATGAGAGTGCAACATCTATGTAGTAATGAGAAGAGAGCTAGAAGTAGTTTTCTGTGGCCCTGGTATTGAAAATAAGAGTGGAACAAAGAGAAAAGCTAAGAACTAGCTAGGAATGGTGGAGTGAAATAGGCTATCTAAGTTTCAAAGCATAATAGGTTTTATTATGAATACAACAAGAACGATTACTCGGGACTGCCTTACTGAGAAAGAAGCGTGTCGTGACTCATGAGTTCTTGGGAGTTTACTCAGAGATCAAAGGAAGAAAATAAACATTAAGTAAAGATGCGTGAAACATCCTTCAGAAATCTGGCTATATGATTTTTACCCTTAAAACCCCCTTTTTATAGCTAAATAGTTTTTTCTTCGCCAAAACCATAGCAATGGTTGTATTTTCATGAAAGAAAATAGAAACAAACATACAAGATTGTCCCGTTCAAAGAGAGGAAGTAATAATACTCCTGCAAATTGTTTACTGATCAGTGATCACTGATCAGTGATCATCTGAAGCGATATGAGGTGTTATTTATGTCAGCCCAGGCGCCGAGTTTAGAACGCATTTGAATGCACTTTGACTACGTGCGTTGTTTAAAAAATCTTGTTGCGAGCAGACAATAAGTAATAAGTGCGTAGAATATGTAAGGTGTGGGAAAATCGTCTGCTAATATCATGATCTACCAGGCCATAAATTAAGGAATTAATTAAAAAACAACCCCTGATTCAAAACTTAGGAATCGAAATGCAAAATCAAACCGTTTAGGTCACTGAAAGTTGCTTACAATCTTTCTTGATAATTGAAATAGATAAACCCCAAATTTTCCAGCCCTGTTTTAAATTTTACAGCAAATTTTTACAGAATACTCTCGATCATTTAAATTTTAACTAGATCGAAATCTGCCCACCAGTTTGAATGCCACCAATCACGATTTCACGCACACACACTCACAGACAAACACACAGACACCTAAAACTTATAACACCCTAAAATATGCATTCGTCGGGGGTTCAAAAAGTAATTTTGTGAAAGTAAAAATCTTAAAGAGCGTATTAGGCAGCGTTGCCAGATTTTTTTTGTGCCAAGTCGGGACTTTGGAACTTTTTGAGTGAAAAAGCGGGATTCTTCAGTCAAAAGCGGGACAAAGTAAAAAAAAGGTATAAAATCAAAAGTTTTTTGAATTTTTATCTTTTTATTTGAGTTAAAATAACGTTTACGTAACAATAGACAGCTAAAGTAGCCAAAGAAAATCCACCCCTCTACCTCCCACACTCTTATCTTCATTACGCACCTTTCTTTCTCTGCACGGTGCACGTACGTTTGGGCTTTCCCCGAAAAGCGGGACTAAGCCTGTCCCGCGCGGGACATTTAATTTTGATGAAAAAATCGGGACGTCCCGCCAAAATCGGGACGTCTGGCAACACTAGTATTAGGTAATGAACACATCACGATTCACGACAGTTCGCCTTACCAAGGCGTAGTTTCCTTACATGTGTGCGTGACACTTACACAGAGCGTAGTTAGTTTATTTTTATGTAGTTTTTCTATATGTATGAAAAACCACCAACTAGTAGTAGTTACAGTTGCTGTCTTTTTTGCAGAAGTATTTTTTGGTGGTCCTATTATGTGGTCACAGCATGGTGCAGGACCACAGTGGCAGTGTACTGTGTAACCCTATCCGGTTGACCTTAACGACATAATATATCTTGTATCGTATGTTTAATATCTGAGCGGTAAATCGAAATGATTTCGTCATTTTTTATATCCAACAACATGCAATTTTAGTGAACGCTAATGTATTTTTTGCTTGATTTAATACTTACTAATGATAGGTGATTTCTGTTTGTTTTATTCAGATTATCATCAACATTAATACATAATATATTTTGAAAATAATAGTACCAAAGTCATCACGTTTCCCTTATTAGTATTACTTTTTACTTTAAATGTATAAATTCAGAAATGAAAAACCCAACATTTTCCAGCAGTAAGGACACTCTCGATAAGGTCAGCTATTAAACAAAAAAGCTAGATCAAAATCGGCAAACCCGCTTAGATACTATGATGCCACGGACACAGACAAAGACTCAAAATTCCACAGACTTTTCGCTACTCACTTTTCCTATATCCTTTGCAGAAAAGAAAGTCTTTCCCAAAAGAACCCCAAACTCCGATACAGCGCCGAAGCTCTGTCGAAATGTGTGTCGCCCCCCTTCCCCCCTTAAACCCCGCGAGGGGTCCTTTGTTTTCCATACAATAATATTCGCAAATTACATCTTGACGCTTTCCTTTACAAAGGCGCGTTCACTTAAAGACATATTTTGTAAGATAATTTATTTACCACAAAAAAGTTTTTACACTTAAATACTTAAGTTGTTACACAAAAATCTGTATTGTGTAAAACAGGTATATAAATCGCATATAGACCTGTTTTAAAGTTCCCTGCATAATAAGTAATAACATTTATTATATTATTATCTTAACTTGTGCTGATTTATATTAATTGTTTTGTATTATTTATTTTATCATTAGTAAATAATGATGTGTTATAATTGTTTTAATTAATAATGTGAGAAGTTTTGTTACTTTATCCGCGTTTATGCTTTTATTTATTAATAATAGCTATTTGGCAAAGCACAAAAAGCTTAAGTTACCTCATAGAAACCCTATTATTTTTGTCATAATATGTGCAAACATTAAAGCTTAAATTTAATCCAGACGAACCTTACCGAATTGATTAATTTTCGTTCAATAAAAATAGAAGATTGACTTAATGTAAGAACTGACAATTAATAACAATACAATATTGTGAAGTAAAACATCTACGTGCTTACCTACTTATTGAACAAAAACACTTGATTTTGGAGCTTATCTTATTTCATTTGAGTTCTTTTCTAGCTCACGTTTAGTAAAAATCCAGTATTACCCGACTTCCTAAAGAGTTTATTAATCCTTCAAGCCCCATAAGTCATAAGAGCACCGGTGATCGCGACAACAATAGAATACAATAGCATTTCCAAGAATCCGCGATCGCAGGATTAATTTATTAGTATTTAACCATTATGAAGTCACCTTTAGCCGCATTTTGATCGTCGTAAATAAAGGGTGGGCCCTGAACCCTGTGAACTGAGTGCGTCAGATATTAACGCGGCCGCTATCGCAGACGCATTATTTATTCTTTAGCGCGACCTCCACGGAGTTGCTGCATACCTGGTAACATGTCTGTGTACGATTCATATAAATAAATGCATCGGAAAAAGAAAAAAAAACGAGCTTTTTGCTAGCTGATGCGTCGCGCTTATTCGTTGGCGTCTGGCGATACCCCTTTCGTTGAACGATACATTTTGCCATAACAAAAAACTAACTATATTAAATTTAATATAAGGATAATAATATTATAATATACAATCTGTATAACATAATATTATTTTATAGCTTTTCGTGAAGAAAAAAAGGTACGGTTTCCCAGAAACTATATCTACTACCTTACATCGTCTTTCTGTTCAGTGGTTTAGGCGTCTCACTTATGACTTGAGTAATAATAATTATTAGTCTCGTCAGGAGTTAACCTCTGGTGGAATGTCCTAGCTCCAGATGAAATTCTGTCTAGACTGTAGACGCTTTGTACCTAGAACAGTTCAAATGTATTAAAAATTAACATCAAAATGTACTTTCGATCAGACGTCTGTATGCCCGTTTGGTAAACATGGATAACTTTACCAATAATAAAAACTGAATTTGTAAATATAAAATTTTAAAGAGTTTACAACTCTATCAGCATGAAGTTTTGACTATAAAAACAAATATCAACATGCACAATCACACAAAATCGCCAAAAACTTTTATTTCTATAGAACTTATACAACAATAATAATCTATATTCTACGTCGATCACAAGAAATCATGGAAGAAAATGCAAGTATTCGCTTCTACATTTCTAGAATATGTCTATTGTCTATTATTCATGTGCCCGCTCTCTGACTCTCTTAACCCGTCAACCCCCATAAGGACACCGGCGACCGCGATAACTATAACTAACTGAACTGAATAACAATAGATTTCCAAGAATCCGCGATTGAAGGATTAATATTTGATCGCTTTCCATCAGACGATACGTCAGCTCGTTTAAGCACGACTTAACGTCCGTATGACGCACTGCCACAATAATAATAATTGTAAGCGAGACTAAACGCGGGGTCATTGTCAAAATTCAAGGCTGATCGCCACGTGGTAAATTTAACTTACGAGTTACGACGTAGTATTTACCTTAGATAGCGTATTGCTAGGACCTTAAGTTAAGGAAATAAGGATTGTTGTAGTAGAACATAGAGGTAAAATAATTTTAAACGGACTGTACTTCTGCCTAGCCTGGATTCAGGAAACGTTTGGGTGTTTCAGAATTGGCGTAGTATACTTTGTCTGTTTGTTCTTCTGAGATGTCTACAATCACAAATAACTTGTTCTTCTGAGAAATAACCTTAAAAATCGCCAAAACTTTACTTTTACCTCACATCTCTTTAAAATTTTCTTAACCAGTATCAATTCCACCCTTTTCTTTCTAAAATCTAAATCTCAAACGACGTTTTGTTGGGCTTCCGAAATCATCAAAATTCCATCATTGTCACGCCCTAACAAACTTTGTTTAGCATTTACCTTTATCAAAATTTTCACCCCTTTATAAAATCTTCAACGACATTTAACCCCCGGATCACGTGATGTCGGTGCTCAGTGACCTCCCGAATCGCGGTCCGTTACCCTTGGGTCTACCTTATCCGCAGGACAACGCCCTTATTAATCATAGCGGTGTGTTTGCTAAATCTTTTCAACCGCTGTGTTTTTGGGGATTATGGACTGGGGGTCTGGGGATATAGGAGTGCAAATAAGGACGCACCTGCGGCTACTACTTACATTGAATGTGTCTTCTCCGCTTGGCATTTGCTTTCAGCAGAATACAACCGTAGAAGAGTCAGTTTCACCCCCAGGAGTGAATATTTTTATGGGCCTAAATCACGTTAAATCGAAATTTTTCTTAACTACTATGATTGTTGTGCTTTAACTTAAAAAACTTTTGTAGCAATATAATTTTTCACCCTCTCAAGGGGTGAACTTTGGCAAGTACGTCAAATCTAATTTAGCCTTGACTATATTTTTAATTACAGCAGTCCCAAGTGGTATTTCAATGGGAGTGGTATAATGACGAATGAGACTCGCGTAACCTTTTCAAAATAATTACGAACTGAATATAGACCAGTATGACGAGATCATTCCTTTCGACAGGTGCACTCTTTATACGGCGCGAAATTACTAGACAAATACCATTGTTACCGGTTCTACTAACTACTTATTGGATACTTTGGAAGCTATTTCAGAAATATTTTTAGTCAAAACCTTGAAAATGAGCAATGACGGATTAAAACTATTTGATGCCCTAAGGCCTAAGCAATCCATACCTGTGGGCTCCCCTATCCGTATCTCAACTATAATCGGTCTTTGAACCTTTACTCTTTTGGTGCCACCTCAGAAATGCCCTAGGACTTTGCTTAATTTGATTAAGGGCCAATCCGTCACTGAAAATGAGGCATTAAACTTGATATACGACTAGTAAGTGAGGTTTCTATGGAACCTTGTCACAAAAATTAATGATTCCAAAAAGACACAATGTTGAGTCGTCTAAAGTTTGGGTCATAAAATATTATGTCCGTTATACATCTCACGATTATGACTATCTAGTCTACCTAACTAGGTACTAGCCTTGAATAACGTCATAGACATGCCATCTCCATAGAGACCACATACCAGGCTTGACCTCACGTATAAGGCGGAAACGTTTGAATTTTTGGCAATGGGTTCAAACAACCTGGCCTTGTGTACAGGATACAGCAATATACATATTAAATATTAGATCTAAGGTGTATTTTCCTATTCTCCTATAATCTCCTAAATTCATTTGCTTTGGTGCGATTTGCTACATCCATACTAATATTATGTCTGTCTGTACCTCCGGCTGGACCGATTTAGGTAGGTATGGAGATAGTTTGAGCCCCAGGGAAGGGTATTGGATAAATTTTATTTCGGCAAAATGTACAGTTCCTGTGATATGTACAAAAGTTACGAGTTGTAAGCTTTCATACATTTTGCGTAGAATGTCACAGCAAAACTAAAAGCCACCAATCGCCTGTATGCGCAGGTATTTTAAGGTAAAACCCCAAATATTTGTGTGGCAATGCACTTGTGACGAAAGGTCATGCAACTTAGGGTGATCCACCGATAACGTATCTACCGAATCTTGGCCCTAAATATTGCACAATGTTGGGCCTAATATGTGACTCGATACGGTCGTATTTTGAGGGGCTTCTAATATAACCCCAAATATAAGGCACAACTTGAGCAGCTCCTAATTTGAGTTAATCTTGCAAAAGCAAAGATTTGAGTGACTCCTACATTAAGTGGAGTTTTAACCTCCTTCATGCGATTGATTCATGCGATGTTTATGGAGCAATAACTTCCAACGATCGCGTCGCAAGTACCAGGCGTTTATGAGACATCAGGAGTTCTGATTAGGCGCAGTGGCCCGTGAGAGCTGGCCACGCGCCAACCGGGCCACCCCGGGCCGTTCAACTCGGCTCGTAAAGATAAATTAATTGTTTTCACGCATCTCGGAAATATTTCGATCGCACGCACTTGGGTATCCTCGGGTATCGCCTTGACCTTGAATTATTTCGAATTTATTTTTAGTTGGCGGAATAAGCGTTTAATTTGATAATAAATGTTTTATAAGTATACATAATTTAATATCTAATTCACACGTTCTAAGCAAATCTGCAAAAAATGCTAGATATCCTAGTCTTCATAATAATAATAGGGTACTCACAATGACTGTCTTGAGAGTTAAAACGAATGGACTTATAGAAACCCTACGCTATTGTACAAGAGAGCTTATCAAGCCTGCAATTTGCAAATCTTCTATTATAATCTCTTCTCTGTTAGCCTAGTACTTGTCCTAGTACTTTAGTTGGCTGTTGGAGGAATTCTAGGTATGAGCTGACCTCGTTGCATCATCTCCGACGTATTGTGATCTATTTCCGTTCGGGGTTGAGCACCTGACTCGAACGTTCACCTAACTTACGCGTAGAACTTTCGGGAACGCTGGAGCTTAGAAAGCTGTAAAGCTTTGAAAACTTACTGTAATTGACGGGATAGTTGACATGTTTGAGCTTTTTCAGATTTTAATAAGATTAAAAAATTCTAAAGAAAGGGCTCTACAAGTTTGTGTTAATTGGACTACTGGAGTACGATTCTCAAAGCTTGAAGCGCTAAATTCGCAGGTTGTCTCACTTGCACGTGAGACAAAATGACGTACATCTGAGTAAGACAGCTTGCGATTGTCAGTGTCACATTCAACCTCCTTTTTTGGAAGTCGGTTAAAAATCGACCGTGTTGATCATTTGTCGTTATTTAAATTTTAAACCTTATAACTTATGTATTCTTTTGTGAAATTGTGACATTGTGTATCGACCTTAGGTATTAGGATACCATAACTCCCAGGCGGCCTCACAATCTATTTACTTATCTCGTATCCTTATATTGTTGGCGAAACTTGTGGTCGTGATAAGCATCAGGTACTAGCCCAATGTACGTCATTTCGGCCTTATCACTATGGTAATAGAGTTCAAAAGTGGTGCATGGAGTTTTCCGGCTGTACGTTCAGTCGAGCCGGTTTGGTTCTAGACTTGTAGATGATTTCATTTTCCTCGAAATTCATACAATATGACCGTTACAGTTTTTTTTCGTTATTGCGACCAGTTCAAAATTTATTTTTTATTTATAATTTTTTTATGCGAGCAACGATTATTTTTGACAAAGTTTGAAATGAAACAATTTATATTTACAATGGAATAAAATTAAAATCGACAACATTTTCTTAATTTGTAACATATTTCGACTCTTTAGAACTAGTAAAGCATTTTGCTGCATAGACATTAGACAGGCAGAGGCTTATAAAATTATAATTCATTAAAAAACAAAATTTTTCTCTTGTATCTAACAATAAACAGAAATCGTTAATAAGTTACACGTGAGTTACACCAAGATCATAACCAATCATTAAACTTTTACTACCTCACAGGTGATAGGTACAGAATGAGATTTTTAATTTCGTACATATTAACATAATTATCGAAACAGCTCGTAAAAATGATCATAAAATATTAAGTTTCGTTTTATTGACTTTTAAAATGTCCGTGGAAAAATTAAATTTATGTGTTTTGATGCGGAGTTTCAGAATTTCGATAACAGATGGCGCTGTAGGTCACATTTAATCGACAAGTTAATCTTGAATTAACTTTACAGTTTTATTTTAGATTTTAAGTCTTAACTTATGTAAATAGGTAATATTTTTAAACTTAATTTTGCAATCTAATAGATGTACCTACTTTTTAATATTTCAAAATCAAAACGTCTATCTAAGGTTGGGTTGCACCAACTTAACTGTAACTTTAACTATAACTTTAACTATAACTACAGTGCAAAATGTCAAATCTTTGGTTAAAGCATAAAGTTAATATACCTATCGGAATAGAGAAACAAAGGCCTGAATAAGCGAGATGTCACTATCAGTAACACTGCGTGGTAGAAAGAGAAGCGTGATTTGAGGTTGCATAGCTTTTTTTCATCTGTTTGACAGTCTGTCTGCCCCTGAGCCGATCGTTGTCAATTTGGGCTCTCAGAAAAATTGTGATTTTAAGTTAAATAATGAATAATTTTTAGAAATACTGCTCTAGAAACATGGTTAAATGTTTGTGGAATGATTGTGGATCCACACATCGAAAAAACCCGGACAAATATTCATTTCACATGTGATCATATACATCGACAGGACCTAGTTTTAAGTTTATTTTTGCCAATTCCCTTCGAGTTATTGGTATTGATTTTCATAATTCACTTCTTTAAATATTTATTTATATGGAAAACATAACTTGACTAGCCATGGTGCACAATTTAAGGATATTTTGTGTAAACAATTTTCATATATTTTACACTAGGGCTGCATCAAGTTATCGATAAGTAGTATCGATATGAAAATATTTTTTAGTTAAGTATATTAATTATCTACGAATGTTGTAATAATAACATACTCATCCGTAGCTTATAATTAGTTTAAGTATATTAATATACTATCATACATAATTTATCGTTTTTAAGGGTCCGCACCCAAAGGGTAAAACGTCCTAGTAGTCGGGTCCCGCTCTACTACTAAGACTTCGTTGCCTGTCCGTCTGTCCATCCGTCCGTCTGTCTGTCTCCAGGCTGTATAGCAAGAACCGCTATAGTAATAGACTTCTGAAATTTCCACATATGTAATGTCATTCTACATCCAATATGGCTGCTCATCCAAGATAGGGGAATAGTTTTAAAAAGCACTTCTGCAAGATGGGCATCAAATAAAAGGGCTCATTGAGAGTGAATTGAAAATTAATAGGGTCTAGTGAAGTCGTGTCGTGTCGTGTACTGATGTGACGTGACGTGACGTAACCTGTCGTGTCATGACATGTCGTGTCGTATCGTGCCGGGTTTTAGAAAATGCCCGGTTGAAATCGGTCACCCTTCATGCGCGAGTCCGACTCACACTTGGCCAATTTTTCAGATTTCCTGCTGACCTGGATACCAGAAATTCATGGCTTAAAATAATTAACCGTCCAAACTGGACTCCGAAGAAAAATTCATGCATATACTTAATTATGCAGCAAGCATTTTGAAGAAAAGTCATATTTTACTTCAAAATTACAATTTTTATTGTACCTATCTATGCAGTTTTATTTTATCCCATTCTGTTTTTACAATCTTACAATTATTATTCCATGATCAATATTTTGTCGAATTACAAGATGTTTGTACATCACTGACACGCACACGTAAACATAATTGTATACACAGATGTAAATCAAATTTTGTTTAAGCTTGACAGCTTGGGATTGTTTCTCTATTCCGATAGGTATATTACCTTTATGGGTTAAAGTTAAATATGGCGTCCTTGGACGCCATATTTAGCCTCCGCTCATACGTATTATATATATCTAAATTTTTCGTGAAAATTTACTATGTTTTTCAGTGTTATATTTTTTCCTGTCTATTTTTACGGATAATTCAATTTTTATACCTACCCTCGATCCCGTTACCTGTAGCTTCAATAAAAAAAATGCAACAGACATCTGTGAATTTCTCCGGTTAAAGTTAATTTTAAAGTTAAAGGACGCCAGTGGCGTGGGGTGAAAAAAAATAAAGGTAAAGCCGGACCAAAAAACGGCTAACTCGTGAATAAGCAAAATTTCAATTCTTGTAAAAAAAACGTGCAATAAATTACATACCTGTATTAAGTGTGTTAGTTTACCTTTTCCATAACTACTAGGGTGCTTTGCTTGCATTGTGTGCGTTGCATGCAGTGTTAGTGTTGTTAGTATTCACCACCTTCACCATACATGACATCACTGGTATTATATGAACAGTGCATGTCGAGTATGATAAAAGTGGCTTTAAAAAAAGCCGTTTTAAGCACACGTCACTCACACTCACACACCAAAAATAAGTGAATCCTGACTTGCCAGTGTAGATGTTTGTTACTCAATCATGCAAAAACTGGATTTAGATGAAATTTTGCATGCATCCCATGTCAAACATGGAAAGGAACATAGGCTACCTGTCTGAAGTCCACGCAGACGAAATCGCGGGCAAAAGCTAGTAGCAAAGAAATATCAGCAGAAATACGTACCTAAATGTTTAATTTTGTTATTTGTCGTCTGTTGTCGTTATTTAATATTATTATAAAATATAATAGGTAATCCGTAAGACAACAGTCAATTTGTACTAATGCTGCCATTTCTCACCTAACCGTGTCACGACAAATTACAAAGTAAGTAAAACAAACCAACCTTTACGATGTAACAAACAAAAACACAACACAACACTTGGCAAGTAAAATTTCACTACTTTCGATTCTTTTAAACTATATAATATTACAATCAAGCTAGCCCACTAACTTAATAAACAAAATTTTGCATATTACAATAATAACAGTACAAAATGAGTGCAAATTAGCGCGTAATATAATTGTTTATGTGAATTGAAATGACAGCACGCGCCGGTCGGCCGCTGCAATTAGCTCTGTTGTGATTGGACGAAATCTTTTAAAGCGAAACATGCGAAACTAAACCTTAACACATGACAAATAAAGACTAGGTAGGCTATGTGGGATCGGCTTGTTGTTCGACAATATCGACGAGTCGTTTGCATGTAGTAGTAATGTGTATGTGTGCGTGAATTTCATACATTTCAAATGTTTGGATTCCCGATGTTTTGAGCGAGTTCCCCGGCAGTACGTACGGCGTACGCGTTCTGAGTGCGATCGTAAAAACGGGTATGTGTGCGTTTGCGTGATTTTAAATACATGGCGAATTATTTTTATGAAATTGTAGGAAGCGGGGTAAGCTATAATTATTAATAATAAAAAATGTATATATTAAAATTGACCAAGGTAAGCCGGTAGGAATCGTGTTCTATGGAGGCTTCGCCACTGAAGGACGCCATATTTAACTATCCATAACTTTAACCTTAACTTTAACTTTAACCACGCCTCTGGTGCAACCTACCCTAAATAATATACGTAGTATTTATTACATAAAAATAAAAATAATATAATAATTATATTATTATTATTATTATAGTATTATCACATCAAAGTAAGGCTCGTCTGTAGAAAAGCTTTACATACACGTCTATGAAATATGTTATGACTTATGAGATCTGACTTATGATGTATGAGTGTGTTATTTGTGCCTTGCAGGCTTTACCTTACTTTGAGCAAAGCCAACTTATTACTTTTTCCCTCAAAATGTTCACCTACAGCTTTCTATTCAAAATATTATTTTCTACACTTCGTTTCTACACATTTTGATTAAAATGATTACAAAAAATTGAAACTTGACCAAATAAATGTTTGTATTTCTATGTCAAGTGACATTTAAATTGACAGTGTTATAGCCTCCGAAACTGCGCTTTATTTATGTAAATAAAGCACTGTGTCGGAGGCCATAAATTGAAACTAAGTAGAAATCATTTTTAAAAGTATATTTAGCGTATAATATTCACCTTTTTACCTAAAGTACCCCAAAGGCCAAAACCTTACTAATTTTCATTAAATCTAATTATAATTAATTTATAATAATATTGAAAAAGAGGTTCGCCTAGCCACCTCAATGCGATCATGTAACATTTGGTGCGCAGGCGCAGCCTTGTAACAACCTCGTAGACAGCGGGCGTCGTATTAGTCCGATTGTTGCAAAAACAACTTTAATTACCTTTAGTTGGTGAAATATCGATATAGTAGAAATAATTAAACTATAATTTAATTAAATATTTATAGAGAATATGGCAAAAACAAATGAAATATCTAAAAAATATAAAATACTTCGTGTGTCACACACACAAAGTCTATCTATATATTTCTCTCTAAACTAGAGATCGGCTGAACCGATTTGATAAATGTTGGTCTTAAAATATTCCAGGGAAGGTTTATTTTAGGAGAAAGTGATACTTTCACCGAAATATCCACTACTTATTAATATGACGTAGTTAAAAATTTTTCTTACATTAAGATCAGACTAAACCAAAACGATCCAAAATGAACAAAAACTGAACCAATATTTTACTGTAAAAAGGTTTGCTAAGTTGAAAATTGCATTTAGTGCTTATCCGTTGCTTACTTAGTAAAAGCTTGTTATCTCAAGGAAAACATGAGAAAAAGCTTACTTAGCTTTTCCCTTAGTTTTACTTCAAGTAAAAAAATTGGCATAATATATTTTCGACAATTATTATTCTTACCTGGTCTTACTTATTTCTTAGTCTGTGTAATTTGTGATTATAAAATTAATAAGGTTTTTCTTTGTTTCCAGGTATATAGCGGGAAAAGCAGATTTCTTCTCAGTATTAAGTAGTTATACAAAAATAAGTACCTATCTATAACACGCTGAAATTAACATGGCACCTGCTTCTACAGACTTTCCTTAGAACGAAATACCTAGTTAACTTCAGCGTGTTATTATCGATTAGATTTGTAACTTTAAGGGCATGTTTCACCACTTCCTGATAAGGTGCCGGATAGGCTATCCACAACTTTTTTGACAGATGCTCCATACTCTATCTGTCAAGTTAAGTTATGGATAGTCTATCCGGCACTTATCAGGAAGTGGTGAAACAGACCCTAAGAATATTTCCGGTAATAAGATAGCAGAAAGTACTGGCAACATATTATAGTTTTCAAATTCTGTCTTTTACGGATGAAAAGTAGTGCTTTCTCCCTCGCACCCCGTTGTTTACAAATGAAAAGTATTTCTGTCTCGCTCACACCCACTGACCTATATGGCTTCTATCACTAATGATACAAAACGAAAGCGCTTAATTATTTAAAACATCTTTCTGGCATGCGTGTGATTACGCCTACTATATTTTCAACTCTATTCCGTCGAGACAAAGTTCAATATTGTGTTTCACACAATTATAATGAGTAATATTTAAATCGAAACTAACTCGAACCAGAAGTGTATGACACAATAGCCTTCTTAACTTTCATACATATTAATGTTACATCCTTTAGGTTGTCAGGATAAAATATTACGTAGGTAGGCTACCCGGCTAAAATGAAACGCAGAGAATTTTAAAGAAATGCAAACAAAACGCCATAACAATGTAGACAAACAGACGTGGTATATTTCGTTATAGGTTAGAACTCGAAAGAATATTTTAGGGACTAACTTTTCTAACATCTAACATCTGTAAAAGCTCGTGTATTGTATAATTTGTGATTTGTCTTGTGGCCTGGACTATATCAATTCTTACTCACGAGTTTGTAAGTTAAATAAATTAAAAAAATTATCATAATAAGTATTTAAAGTGTACAAAATTTGCCTGGGGAAATACGAGTAACGAGGCTCAAAAACCACCATTCGATAGTAATATTTTAGAAAAATTTAGTTCAGCATCTTCTCTTTTTTATTCGACTTCCAAAAAGGAGGTTATATGTTCAGCTTGTAACACCTACCGACGTTACAGTACAGGGTTAATAAAATTACAAGTAGATAACAACTTAATATATTATATTGACAAAAATTACAAATACTAAATATGTATGTCCGGTAGGTGAGACACAAAAATTTATAGTCGTGGTAAGGCCTACTTGATCGTCACTTATGGATCGTAGGGAGCTACTCTCCTGGAATTATGTGAATCTGGGACGCTGGAGGTACTGTGCTTCCTCCCAGCCGCGGCGTTGAATTGAAGATGGTCACAGGAAGGAGCGTGCGACGCAGTTAAATAAATTCGGAGCAGTGATATTCGGAGCAGTGGTATTCGGAGCAGTGATATTCGGAGCAGTAGTATTCGGATCAGTAGTATCTGGAAACGATACTCTGTCTCAGTACACTTCCCTCGCAAGCGTCTAGCGGCCTATCCACGAAGCCCAAGAAGAGCGCCCTCTACCTACAGCGGTAGCGGTATTATCGTGGTAGGCCGTCAGGAAATAATAATTTACAACTTACATAAAATAACTTAATAACATAAATTCCTAGTAAGTAATGTAACTAATTTAATCTATTAGAAAATATTATGTTTTTTTAATACAAAACAAGTTATTAAATAGTTAAGAAATTAAGTCTTAAGATCAACTTAAGATAGAATAAAGTAAATACAATTTGGAAATGTAATAATACAAGATCTTTGATATTATTAGTGCTAACTACATGTGTGCTAACAAAATTCACCCTAAGCCAGGGATTTCTCCAATTAAATTATCTCAATGAACCATTAGACAGTTAATGTAGCTAAAAACGCGTACATTAAATAAAATAATTTATTTAAGCAGAATAAGCATTTGCAACGGTCTCAAATCGTTTTTCTTTTCATCACAGAAAAATCCAGAGCCAATATTTTAAAACGACTCCATTTGGTCTTACAAATGCGCCTTCTACCCAACAACGGTTAGTGGACCGACTTTTTGGTAACATGGACCACAAGGCCTTTGCTTATCTCGATGATATTATTTTAATAAGCAGTACATTTGAAGAACATTTATCTCTTCTTCAACGTGTATTTGAGAAGCTACGTCAAGCTAACCTCACAGTCAATCTGGAGAAATGCGAATTCTTTCGAAGCCAGCTCAAATATCTAGGATATGTGGTCGACGCGAATGGTTTACGAACCGACCCTGACAAAGTAGCGGCTATTTTGAACTATCCAACTCCTACGTACCGGAAGGATTTAAAACGTTTTTTAGGTACGGCAACATGGTACCGCAGGTTCGTCCCAAATTTTAGCACGATTGCTGGTCCGTTAAATAAGCTGACTTCCAATAAAAAGTCTGCACCTCCTTTTCAGTGGCCAGAGGAAGCTGACGTGGCATTTAAGAAACTCAAAGAGTGCTTGGTCTCGGCACCTATTCTTTCCTGTCCCAATTATGAACTTCCATTTGAAGTGCATACTGATGCTAGTAACTATGGGGTTGGTGCAATGCTCACTCAAACTATAAATGGGAAGGAGCACCCCATAGCTTACATGAGCAGATCCTTAACTGGGCCAGAAAAGAATTATAGCATCACTGAACGTGAGACGTTAATTAGTCAGATTACTTACTAGGAATTTATGTTATTAAGTTATTTTATGTAAGTTGTAAATTATTATTTCCTGACGGACTACCACGATAATACCGCTACCGCTGTAGGTAGAGGGCGCTCTTCTTGGACTTCGTGGATAGGCCGCCAGACGCTTGCGAGGGAAGTGTACTGAGACAGAGTATCGTTTCCAGATACTACTGATCCGAATACTACTGCTCCGAATATCACTGCTCCGAATACCACTGCTCCGAATATCACTGCTCCGAATTTATTTGACTGCGTCGCACGCTCCTTCCTGTGACCATCTTCAATTCAACGCCGCGGCTGGGAGGAAGCACAGTACCTCCAGCGTCCCAGATTCACATAATTCCAGGAGAGTAGCTCCCTACGATCCATAAGTGACGATCAAGTAGGCCTTACCACGACTATAAATTTTTGTGTCTCACCTACCGGACATATTTAGTATTTGTAATTTTTGTCAATATAATATATTAAGTTGTTATCTACTTGTAATTTTATTAACCCTGTACTGTAACGTCGGAAACAGAATAGCTACATTCTAGTAGTTACAATATACGGATATAATATTATATGGATATTTTTGACAGACTTTTATAATATGGATGTTGATGATGATATTTTCTTGGCAAAACTCTATTCATCCCGGCATCTCGCGAGCCCCGGCCGTTGAACGCGGTTCGATCAACCCCAAACCACCCTCGCTGTCATTAATCATTCCCAACGCCCGCTGATGGAAAATATATCCTATTGTAACGCAGTAACGTCGTTTTTACAACGCCGCTATATCCGTCTGCCACCTCGCTGTTACGTAAGCCGGGTGCAACGGCCTGGGCAGGAAAACCCGGGCCTCGGCCTTTCCCGGGGACGAATCTTGAAGTTTCCGTAAGTCAGGCCTTTTCCGGGGATAAAATTTGAAGATTTCGTAAGTCAGGCCTTACGGGGACAAATCTTGAAGATTTCCATAAGTCAGGAGTTCAGGACTTTTACACGGGATTAAAGAATTAAATGTCAGAAATCAAATGTTTACAGCATAATAAGGGTTTCTTAGTCACTACGGATCCCTAGTAAGGCATGACATTTTGGGCCTACAGAAATGAAATCTTGTTTACAACATCAAAATTATTTTTAAGTACCAATAAAGATAAACACGTTGCCTTTCGGATTATCGAGTAATTAAATTAATGAATAGTTAAATTGATGCATGACGTAGATAAGTTAAAAATAAAATGAGCTCAAACCTGTCTCAAATATTATGCGGATATAATGCTCTGATTAAACACTTAAACTTAACTTTAAATTATATTGAGAATAGGACATTAAAATTCGATCAGTTGTTTAGGTACTACGATAGATTAAATATACATACAGAAATTACTAAAATCCCCTACGTGTAGATTTCCCGTATCAAGATTTCACGCTTTTATAATCTAATTCAAGACTGATTTAGGAAATTTCCTAATGATCAGTCTTGTTCATTAGTTCATTCACGGGTAAATTATGCCCACGTAAAAACTTCGTTTATCATTCCTTTCACCGGTCGTCATTCGTTCAAATTATGCCCCACGAAGACATCGGCCTAGTTCGTTCGGTCATTCACAGGTATAATTACACCCCCGAAGACCATACCTTCGGTCATCATTCACCGGTCGTCATTCGTTCACAATTAGCTGAATGTAGGTTAAATTCGCGCGGCAATGCACCGCCTCGGGTCGATGACCGCTATCGATCCCGGGGTAGCGCCCCCGCGGCGCCCTGGCGCCCTCGCCCCGCGCCCCTCGGCGCCCTCGCCCGCGCCCCCGCCACCCTCACGACTACGGAACTATGCGACAGTTCCTATATGTTGTGGAAGTTGGAGTACAAGTTGTATTTAGTTCAGTTGAACGCTATTTGCTAGGCTTTTGAATGAAATGAGCAATGCTTCCTTGTGTGTAAAGGAAGTCGGTTAACGAGAAAGAAATTCTACCCTGCTTATCAAAAACACATGAACAGTACCTATGGGCTATGATTATAAAATAAAATTTTATTTAAATAAAAATCCAAAATTGGAAAATTATAACCTGACTTGGAAATGCTACTATGCTATGCTACCCTGACATTACTAATGTAACTCCTCATTTATTACAATCAGATCAATAGTTTAGGCGTTACGCAGAATATACATAGCACATAAATGATAGCAGAGTATCAAACTCACTACCCATAGCTTCGTCGAGTAAAAACAATATAATTCTAAAATATACGCAGAGCACATCTTGTTAAGTATTCTATGCGTTGGCGTCCTGCCAAATATACTGCTTGGGGGTTTTTGGTTCGAGATAGCTTAATTAAAGATTCAGATATCTTACGGAGCAGATATCTGATGATTCTGCGCTTATCTTGAAGGCGTATTTTGAAAGGTCTTTGTAAAACCTGCATTTCCAAGCGCTGTTTACGCTTAAATCTACATAAATAAAAAATGAATTTTAAATGTTAGTGTCGTTAAAAGTCAAGAACGGCTGAAACGATTTGGTTAATTTTAGTCTCGTAGTATTATTTCGCAAATTGGGCTGCTGGTTTTGACAGTTTAATTCAATGACGTTACAAATGCTTTATCGCAAATTATAACCTGATAACTCGAGAATTAAATTTAAAGCTATGCCATTAGTTAAGCGTTCGAGAGGATTTAGTCTGGCTATTTTATACTCATAAAAGCTTGCCACGTGGCTTGACGTTTTAATAATGGCCTTATTTAATGTCCTATCATTAATTTCACTGTAATATTAATATACCGAAATCTCAGCGAATAAATGACATTTTATTCAGTTAACCCCTAGGAAAATGCAAATCAAACGATGCAAAAACTAGGAAAACGCAAGAAAAAAATAAGTTAGTTACTTTTATTTAGTGCTTACTTAATTATTGTTAAGTACTAAAATGTATTTCTACTTAAATTTGAATATGAAAGTAATTAAGCCGAAATCAAAGCCTAACAGACGACTTATTTATTCAGCAAACCGCTAAAAAAAAAAGAAAACAAGAAAAGTCCGTAAAAACGCGGCAAACGCTACGCGCGGGGGGAGGGGCGCGGGGGGGCGTTGACCTGGTTCGCTACGGCGTAGAGTGCAGTGCCCGCTACGAGCTACGCGGCTACGAATGTAGGTGAGTTCCATGCGGAACTACGAGTGGTGTACGTGGAATGCGACTTTATTTTTAAAGAGATAGAGTTGAAATTACATTGATGAGATTTTTTCAGTGCTACGTACGTATAGAACAAGAGTTTTAATATCTGTGAAGTATAAAATGTTATATGGATAACATAGATCACAGTACGAAATATATAATATAGTTTACATAATGTATGAGCCTCAAAGGCTTTGACGCTCTCATTACTCACACTCCCTCACCACGCTTTCATTATAATACACTTAGTTGTATGTTGAATAGTTTGCTACGAGACATAAAACTATTTTAATGAAGTAGTATTCCGAAAATATTGAAATTTGGGTTTAAAATTTTTCATTTTGTAATCTTGTCAAGAGACTAGTTGGTCTTAACTAGACAGTTTTTTTTTATTATTATAAATTACTGAAAAGGATAACAAAAATGCGCCATTTTTCACAATATTTTGCTTTCCACTACAACCTGGCGTTTATTCTGAATCTAGGCTTAGGGATCGTTTAAAACCTCCTCTATTTATGCGTTTACTGTGGTAGAGTCAATGCTATAACTCCTGCCGTTACTGCTACCCTGATGGAGGCAGCCAGCAAGCCTGCTGGCACAGTGCCAGAGATAATTGCAATCATACTATAATTTGCATAAAGATATAAGTGACATGTTTTATTAGGTCTATGAGTTATACAACACTAACAATTATTAAACACTTAAAATAATCTACATTTTACATAAAGATTTATAATGAGTAATGACTCTTTGTGAGATATAATGAGACATAGCAATTAAAAATATTTAACTCTAACATCCTAATTGCTTTGCTAATAACTTCCATTTCTAGTCTTTTAGATTCTCAATATTCATGACCTCTGTCTAGACCTGCTATCTTTCATGACGTAAAGTACAAATCAGCCTGTAATAAGCTATTACTGTCTCTAATCTCTATATTTAATATACTTACTTATGATTCCTCTAGTACTCGCAATACTAAAGGAATCATAAGTGCGTTGCCGGCCTTTCGGTAATAAGTAAACCTAGGAAAAGCCAGTGAGTCATACTACCCTCTTCAATGGAAATTCCAGGGCATATGACGAATGTAATAGAAAAGTAACGACAAGAAATGCGGAATGGCTATCATTCTACTACTCTTTGGTAGAATTGTCTGGAAATTCAAGGACATTGAATCGTTAATTTTCTACATCGAAAAATTCTCTTTGGTAGATTCTCATTTCTCATTTCAAGAAACTTGATCGTAGATGTCTAGGAATGCGAAGATTTACTCTGGTTGCATTTTTCAAGTAACTTTCTTAAGAATGGTCTAAGTAGAATTATACATTCGTAGAAAGTGTAAATAGAAAATGATATTAATATAGAAAATGTTACATTTGTAATGCATAATGTTTACAAAACTTGCATTAAAGCGTACGGCGTAAATATACTATGTCTAACGTCTGATTACGTCTGCATTAATTTATATGTTTTAACTTTTAATGAAGTCTCCGTTTGGACGCAAAAAATAACATTGAAATTTTTCTAAAGTACACCCAAACCGATTTTAATTTGACTACGCCAATAATGATGAGAGTCTAGTTGGTAGTCCAGGCACGCGCGGCGTAATCAAATACGACGATGAAATTAAAATGGAAAATCTATACAGCGGCAGAATATATAGTCAGTTTTGGTTCTAATTTAATAGTAGACTCGGTGTTGCGAAATACATGATTTTGTAGCTGTGTATAGCGCAAAATAGGGGTACATAAGTGTAGAGAGTTATGTAACGCCACTTCGTACTCCCTTTGATGTAAATCCTAATCAATATTTGAGTAGCTCTCAAATCAATCAAATTGACTAACCAGCATTTATTATTTAGACGGAAAGATTAAATATGAATAGACCGTAGACAAATAGGAATAGACAAATAACTCTACTAAATAACTCATAGTGCTTTACGGACGTTTATCTCCGTCCTTGTTTCTAAGTAATCGTGTCAGGAGTACTCGGGCGTCTCGGGGCAGCTCTCGTCTCCGACTACGGCCCAATTCCGACGTCTTGAGAACATTATATCGATTGTGGGGTCGGCCAGGACAACGACTGTCGCAGTGCGGGAGCGGGACGAACATACCGCGCCGCGTTAGAGAGAGCGGGATACCGACACAACAACACGCACGGGGGCGGCCCGGGTACACGTGGCTGAAAATGGCCCGAAATGTTTCAAAATTAATGAATAATGTCGCTCAGCTAGCGGCCGGGACGATGTTAATCTCCGAGCCATCAGTCAGCCGGAAAAGCGGCAGTCAGCTCGGCTCGGCCGCCGGAAAGTGCCGGGAGACGGCCGCCGCTCCACTGACCGACGACGTGCGGGTCGCGGGGGGGGGTGGGGGTGCGGAGGGGCGCGGGGGTCGCGACCGCCACTACAGACTCGCGCACGTGCTCCGAGCGTGGACGACACGCCGCGACCTAGTGATGAGCAAAATTGGTCTTGGTCTTGCAGTCTTGGTCTTGGTCTTGCAAAAAATGCAAGCAAGACCAAGACTACCCTAAGACTAGCAAGACCAAGACCAAGACCGACTATGCAAGAGTCTTGCTCCATGCTAGTCTCTTGCTAAAAACGGTTGTCTGTAAAGTCGGTTTACTGACGATAGTTGAACGTGACAACGTGCCTCTTTGTCGCTCGTTCCGCGCTCTCGCTTGCACTTCAAGCCTTAAATGGAACGCCTCAGAGCGAGGTAACGCCGCATGAGTCATGTTTTTTCGTGCGTGCAGCCGGCTCCATCGAATTAAAAGACGTTTCACGTCAATACTTTTCCCCGACTGTACATTTCTGCTAAACAACTCATTTCCCCGACTGTACATTTTTGCTTAGCACAATTTTCCCCGACTGTACATTTCTGCTAAACAACTCATTTCCCCGACTGTACATTTCTGCTAAACAACTCATTTCCCCGACTGTACATTTCTGCTTAGCACAATTTTCCCCGACTGTACATTTCTGCTAAACAACTCAAATGGAACGCCTCAGAGCGAGGTAACGCCGCATATTGCGTCATGTTTTTTCGTGCGCGCAGCCCATATCGAATTATAAGACGTTGTCACGTCAAAAAATTTACTCGCAGTGACTATAATATGAGATAAAATATTTAAAACAATAATTGATCTACTTAAGAGTCCGTATACGAAATTTTGCCGATGAATACGAAATTGCAAAGGTTCGCTACAGAAATATTATTAGGTTTTAGCCCCTTATTACACTTAAAAATATATCTATTAATTATTACATTTAAAATATATTTAAGCGCGGAAAGCCGACTCGAGCCTTGCGGTGAGTAATATAATGTGAGATTTAGGTTGTTTTGAATCGTGTTTTTTGGCACAATTTGTTTTTTTTTCTTTTTTCTCGAATTGGATAGAATTTTATTTATAGATTATTTCTGTCGTTTTCTTTTTATGAATTACAGCTCCAAGTTGCCGAAATTAACAGCAATTCTTTGCCCATTTTCTCTAAAATTTTGCCGAGTTACATATTTTTTTACTCAACTATTTCATATTAAAGTGGTAAAAAGTAATTCCAACATTTTATAGACGACTTTCTCAACAGTACATTGTATTTTTTTCATACCGTTGAGACGTCAATACAATCCATAAACAGGTGATATTCTAAACCTTTTACAGCAAAAATCACAAAACTGTCGCGGGTTTGAGTTGGATTATTTAAAAATACTTTAAAAAAAATCTAGCTCCAACATTAGATTATAATTGAAATGATCTTACATGTTGTGCATTAAAACTTATAGAAATACTGTATTTTAACAGTTAAATTACGTCTGTTAAATCAGCGAAATCGGCACATTTCGTATAAGGACCCTTATCATTAATTTCAAGTTCTATACAGCCTGGAAACAGGCATTATGTAACCATGCATTTAAACTAAAAATTTGGGAAAGGAAGATCTCCCAACCGAGAGAGAATCCGAAAATCTGGCCAAGTGCGAGTTGGACTCGCCCATGAAGGGTTCCGCAGCAGCAAAAAGGTTTATTTTATGAAATTAAAAGGTTTTTGATTTATTTTTATATTTCAGTTGATTTAATGAAAGTTAAGGTTTACCATTTATGACGTATAAAAAAAAACTACTTGCTAGATCTCGTTCAAACCAATTTTCCTTGGTAGTTTTTATAGTAATGTACATCATATATTTTTTTGGACTTATCATGCCCCTACTTTAAAAGTTAGAGGTGGGGGGGGGGGGGGGGTCTGGGGAGAGCACAGATTTTTACCACTTTGGAAGAGTCTCTCTCGCAAACTTTTCAGATTAGAAAAAATTATATTAGAAATCTCAAAATGATTTTGAAAGACCTATATATATATATATAAAGAATAGATACCCCACACGCATAGGTTAGATGAAAAAAAAACTGTCAAGGGACACCCGGATGGAACGAAGTTATTTATTATGTACAAAAAACCTGTATTAGACTAAAAAAACAAAATAAAAAATATGATTTCTATGAAAGAGAGATACAGAGACAGACAGAGAAAGACGCGCACGCCGCACGGTTTACAACTATAGCAAAAAGCACAGACATAGATCAAGATAGATAACATCTATCTTGATGTATGTCTCTGGCAAAAAGTGTCCGTCTAGCCCCTTTTCGGAACGCGCGATAAGGAACTTCGTTCCAAAAAATTTTTTGTTTCAGTTGTACCTATGGGGACCTTTACAATTTTTAATGATTTTTCTATTTTTGTATCAAAATCTTAATGCGGTTCACAGATTACACCTACTTACCAAGTTTCAATTGAATAGCTTTTATAGTTTTAAAGAAATGTGGCTGTGACATATGGACAGACAGACAGACATGACGAATCTATAAGGGTATCGTTTTTTGCCATTTAGCTACGGAACCCTAAAAATACTTTAGAAGAAATCCGAGGAAAAGTTCTTATTATTCAAAATTTTCATTTTCCTAAGGACATTATTGCCGCTAAAAGATCAGCCTATGCTGAGTTGGCTCTCGACTTTTCATTAGTATTTTCAATTTAAGAATCATTCTCTTAACAAGTTAAGATAAGATCATGTAGCTAGTCTATAATTTATAATTGAAAATGTATTTTCGAGAAAATTAAAACGCTTACAAAAAGTTTTGAAAAATGTTTGCAAGTCTTGTTTTTTGCAATACCAAGACCAAGACTAGGCGTGCAAGACCAAGACCAAGACTGCACAAGCAAGACCAAGACTGCACAAGCAAGACCAAGACCAAGACTGGTCGAGTCTTGGTCTTGGTCTTGCTTTGCTCATCACTACCGCGACCACACTCGAACGCCTCACTTATGTCTCTCGTTAACTTGTTTCAGGCTGCAAGATCAAGGCGCTGCGCGCGAAGACCAACACGTACATCAAGACGCCGGTGCGCGGCGAGGAGCCCGTGTTCGTGGTGACGGGCCGCAAGGAGGACGTGGCGCGCGCCAAGCGCGAGATCCTCTCCGCCGCCGAGCACTTCTCGCAGATCCGCGCGTCGCGCAAGTGCGGCGCCGCGCCCCCGCCGCCCGCCGGCGCGCCGGGCCACGTCACGGCGCAGGTGCGCGTGCCGTACCGCGTCGTCGGCCTCGTCGTCGGCCCTAAGGGCGCCACCATCAAGCGCATCCAGCACACCACGCACACGTACATCGTGACGCCGTCCCGCGAGCGCGAGCCCGTGTTCGAGGTGACCGGCCTGCCCGAGAGCGTGGAGGCGGCGCGCAAGGAGATCGAGGCGCACATCGCGCTGCGCACCGGCGCGGCGGGCGGCGCGGCCACCGGCGACGACGACCTGGTGCGCCAGCTGTACCGCTCGGGGCAGGCGCTGCTGCAGGGGGAGGCGTTCTCGTCGGCCGGGTCGTGCTCGTCGGGCGGGTCGTCGGGCCGGCTGGGCGACCTGCTGGGCATCTGGTCGTCGACGGAGCGCGACGAGGGGCTGGGCGAGTCGCCGTCGTTCGAGTCGCCGGGCGCGGGCGGCGTGTGGGCGTGGGGCCCGCCGCGGCCGTCGCCGGCGGCCAGCCCGGCGCGCGCGTGCGCGGTGTGCGGCGAGCGCGGCGTGGCGGCGGCCCTGGTGCCGTGCGGCCACAACCTGTTCTGCCTGGAGTGCGCACAGCGGCTGGCGGCGGCGAGCGCGCCGTGCCCCGCCTGCGCTGCGCCCGCGCACACCGCCATCCGCATCCTGTCGTAAGTCGCGCGCGCGCCGCCCGACCGCCCGCAAGGGCGAGATCTTTTTTACTTAAATCGTTACGAAAATATAAAAAAATCGCGTAATCGAAATCCTGGTGCCAAAAGTCGGCGCCTCGCCGGCACGGCCCGTCCGCCGCGCCGCATCTGACGTAAGTCGGCAGAGTTACTCACGATATATTTTCTTATTATGAACGTTTTTTATTAGGTCGTCGGGCGTCTGCGTCCGGCGCCGCAGAGAGAGTCGGTACGTTACGATAGAATTTCGAAAAAAATGCATAAAATTTAAAAAAAGTTGTATAATTATTATTATTGACTAGCGTAATGAGAAAACGAAAATTTATAAAGCTTACCTAACTTAGTAGCATAAAGTATTAAGATATCGTAATAATATAATGATAGTAGCGAGGGACGGCGGCGCGGGCGGCGGCCCCGCGCGGCCGGCGGCGTAGCTAATGTGTTGTTGATAGGTAATGCGGGGGGCCGGGGGGCAGGGGCCCGCCGCCGCCGCGCCGGCCTCAGGGCCAGACTGCGGCCCACTAGGGGCCACCAGGGCGCCGCGCCCGCGCCGCTCCCCGCAAGCCATGCTCACTTTATTTTGACTATACGATTATTCGCTTAAATGATATTATACATACGTACATTATTATAATGATAATATTAATATAATGTTTGTTTTAAGTGTGTTTTAATGTTTAGATTTTTATTGTAATGTTTTTATGAATGATTTTTATATGTACGATTATTATTATTGATTATTATTTTATGTGTTGACGATGTTTATTTTGTGATGCGGCGCGGGCGCGTGAGTCGTCGCGAGTCGCGACGTGCGACACGACTCGCGACACGCGACAAAACTCGCGACACGCGCGACGTCGCGCCCGCGCCCGAGGCTGCCGCTCGTTTAGTGTTTAATATCGATTAATTAAATCTAAAGTAATAAATGATAAAGAATAATACGACTCATTCATTATTATTATTATTATTATAAACTATCGTAGTTTGTAGACGACATAAACTAACCATTACCTATTGATACTTATTAAGTATTATTATTATTATATTGAATAAATTTAAAGAATGCATAATTATATTTCATAGGAATCATTATTCTGTATAACTCTAGTTAAATATAACGATAATAAATATTATTGTATTTGTATCGAGCGCGTTGATGGTGTTGTTTGTGTTGAGTGGTGAGTGGTGACGTGGTGAGGTGGTGACCGCCGGCATGTGCCGGTGAGAGTGGTAGAGACTGCCGGGGGTGTGGGGGGGTTAGTTGAATGGTCAGGGGGCTGGTGTTACGAGTTGATATTTTTTTATTTTTTTACCGTTATAAGTTTTGACTTACTCATGTTAAGGATACGCGAGGACGAAACTGCCTATTAGATTATATTTTAAAAAATAATGTTTACGTAAGACCAGCCTCCGTTTAGTAGAGATCCAATGATTTCGATAATTTTATTTTCATAACGAAATGAATGATGTAGACGCTTTAGGTTCAAATAATGTTGTGAAAATTTGTGAAATTTTGTAGACTACATATCTTATTATAAATCTAATATAAACTATAAATTTCGATTTACATCTTTTATTTTACCCTACCTCATAACTTTACGTAGATCCTGCCATTCACATTGGCAGCTAAACTAAGAAACTTTAAACCCGTTCAAATCGCTGCTCATTAAAATTACTTTGCTACAATTATTTTCATTTTATCAAGATAAATGTTTAGTCTGATTAGACAAAAATCAAAAGGAAAATAATATCTCTTTAGAGACTTGTCATTTAGACCTTTATGTTACTTTTCAAAAGGGCGTCTCCATTAGAGACGATCACGTGCCGAGGACGTGGGCAGATATTGAGTTGATCACAAACAGTGACAAGTACAAAGGTCGATGGAATCTCTTCATAAATTCATATTAAAATCGCAAAATATAAGATACGAAAATAGAAAATCAATAGAGAAATATAGTATTCATATCAATCCACATTCTTAACGCTGAAAGCTAGTTTATATCTTGTCGATCATCGAGGGGACACGCTGCAGAGCGCTGGTCATGCGACGCCCGGGGCCACGTGCGCTTAGCTCCGCCACTGAAAAAATTGTCATTGCCTGTTCGTCGTTCGCTATAACGTTAGTAAGTATTCGTAAGTATTTTGAAGCAAATAAAACTAGTAAATGATAAAGGATCCATGGAAAATACTAAATACTATTAAAAGGTAGGCAGTAAGGTACACAGAGAAGCTCTTAAATTATTTAATTTAGTTACAAAATGGCCCCCTAGGCCTTAGAGTTTAGAAAAACCTCTATCAAAACACTGAAAACACCTTTATAAGTAAAATGACCCCTCTGGGTGTATGAGTTTCTGTAGACAGTGTATCAAAACGTTATCAAAATATATCAAACGATATTCGTTACGAATTACGATTATAGTCTATATAGTCTATCTGCCTTCCACTAACTAAAAGGCAGCTAAGTCCAAAAAGTATTTTTCGAGAAAACGCCAAAATAAGTGGGAATTAATGTCTCTTGAAATGTATGCTACTTAGGAACAAGGTTGCAAGTTATATATTATGTAGTCATAGTATTTGTGCACAATATGTGATATATTTTATTCATATTTATTTATTAAATTTTATTTTATTTCATTTTCTAACTGCAAGCTAAGCAATTTTTTTCATTTTTACATAATATCCTACACTATAAGGCCGCTAACCATACCTTAATGTCACATACGAGGGCTGCTATTTATGTATCCGGAATTAAAAAAAGAAACAAACATATATCATTTAATATGGTTTTATTGCGTTTCAAAATATTCGCCGCGATGATCGTCACACTTTTGCATACGCTGGAACCAATTTTCATAGCACTTTTTCCATTCTGATTGAGGTATCTCCAAAACGTGCATTTTGAACGCATCAACAGCCTCTTCGCGGCTCGAAAAACGTTGACCACGTAATTTGTTCTTCGCGTATGGAAATAAAAAGAAATCGTTAGGTGCCAAATCAGGGCTGTACGGCGGATGACCAGTCAATTCGATCTTTTGACCCTTCAAAAACTGAGTTGTTTCAGCTGAGGTGTGACAGCTAGCATTGTCGTGATGTAATATGATTCTGCGTTGTCGGTTGTCCTTTCTTATTTCTTCAAAGACTTCTGGTAAACAAATGGTCGTATAACATTCAGAATTAACCGTTTTACGATTCTCTAATGGCACTGTAGCCACATGTCCATTAATTCCAAAAAAACAGGCGACCATTTGCTTCAAAGTACTTTTTGCACGAGTAACTTTTGTTGGTTTCGGCTCATCTTGGAACACCCACACCGTTGACTGTTGTTTAGTTTCGGGGTCATATGCATCGATCCAAGATTCATCACCTGTGTAGATATTATAAACGGCTTTTGACGTACCACGGTTGTATTTTTTTATCATTTTTTTGCACCAATCGACACGAGCCCGTTTTTGATCGATTGTCAAGTTGTGCGGAATCCAACGCGAACATATTTTTTTTACAGCCAAATGTTCGTGTAATATCTTATGTATGCTCGTCATACTTATGTCTAAGGACGCCTCTATCTCGCGATATGTAACATGACGATCACGCATTATTAGTTCCCGCACAGCATCTATATTTTGTGGGACAACAGCTGTTTTTGGGCGACCTTTATTTTCATCCGTGAGCATAGACCGCCCACGATTAAACTCACTGTACCAGTGATAAACAGTGGTTTTTGATGGTGCTTCATCTCCAAAAGTTGCGGTGAGTTGAATAAAGCACTGTTGTTGATTTAGCCCACGCCGAAAATCGTAGTAAATCATTGCACGAAAATGTTCACGCGTTAAATCCATGGCAAATGAAGACACGCAATTTTCAAAATGACGCCACAATGGAAAAATAATTGACAGTATATTTTCTTACAAAGCAAAGCTTGACGCACGTGCGTAGTCTCTCCGTGCGCCGCGGTGGAATGGAGCCCTAAAGTTAAAGTTGACAAAATATAATTAGCTATAAAGCAGTTAAAGGATTTTAACAGTCTTTTAGCCTAGGTAGGTAGGCCTTGGAAGAGTGACTTTGCTCACAAAAAAGCAGTTACGGGATTTTAAATGCTTTTAAGCTCGGTAATGTAAAACATTTTTATACTAGTTCCCCTAGTGCTTAACTAGAAGGCAGTTATAGACATCTCGCTCGCAATTAACTCCCTTTTAAGTAAGCACTTCCGGGTGAAAAGTTGAGAAGTTAAAAACTATCTTAGGAAAATCAGAACTTTATTTATTAAAAAAGAACATATTCTGTTAAAACTTATCAAAAAGCTTATTATTAACAAAACAATAAATACTTATAGTGGAGTTCCCAGAGCGTAAAAATCGTGCTAACCTCCGATTTTTGCAATAGTGGATGAAAATTGAAAAGAAAAAAAGGAATGTGTAGCTGATAACATAAATAATAAAGTTTACCTATTGAAAAGTTGTGCTTTTGATTTTTAAATTATTCTCTTCCACTTCAAGTAAACTCATAAACTGCAAAATTTTGAAGAAAATTTGCATATTTCTTTCTTTTAAATATATTGCAAAATAATAAAATATATTATTTTTTTTTATTTGTATCGTTGCTTATATTCCAAAGAAAGAAAATAAGTTGAAAAAATACATAATTTAGATTTAAACCGGCGCGGCGGAGGGTGCGCGGGCGCACATCGACCGCCTGCGTCCCGACGACGTGCGGCGGGCGATGGCGCGGCTAAAACCTAAGCGCTCAGCGGGGCCCGATGGTATTCCGGCATATATTTTTAAGGACTGTCGCGAGGTACTGATGGCACCGATGCTACACTTGTTCAATGTGTGTATTGACAAGGCAGAGTTTCCCGACCGATGGAAGTTGACGAGGGTAGTACCGGTGCCCAAGGTTAAACTAGCTTCAGCAGCTAGTGATTATAGACCTGTGGCAGTGTTATGTTCTCCTGCTAAGGTTTTTGAATCCGCTATTAACAATAGTCTATATCCACAAATAAGTGCCGCCCTGTTGTCCGACGCACAGCACGGATTCCGTCCTGGGCGAGGGACAACTGAGAACTTACTAGATTTAATGTCAACTATTGTACCTGAAGTGGATGCCGGACATCAGGTGGACGTCGTCTATCTCGATTTCCAAAAAGCGTTTGATACAGTAGATAACGATGTACTCTTAGCTAAATTGGCCAGTGTCGGCTGTTCCCCGCACACGCTACGGTTATTTGCCAGCTACCTACGTGACCGACGTCAGTATGTAGATTGTAATGGACAGGTTTCTGAAATATATTTTACCAGATCTGGGGTAGGTCAGGGCAGTAATTTGGGGCCTTCACTTTTCATCATAACAATTAACGATTTGCCGAATGTTGTAGATAAATTAAAAAGATTATTATTTGCAGATGATTTTAAATTGATTCAGGTTATTAAAAAAAAACATAGATCATGTACTGTTACAGAAGGAAATAGATAAGGTATTGCATTGGAGTTCCAAAAATAAACTATATTTTAATGTGACTAAGTGTTCTGTGCTGTCGTTCACGCGCGCCCGAAACCCTAGTCATCATCAATACCTCATGGACGGGACGCCACTGCAGCGGGTCACTGAGGTTAGGGACTTGGGAGTACATTTTACCTCTGACGTAAACTTCAGCAAGCACGTTACTACTGTGTGTAAGAAAGCGTACCGAAACTTGGGGCTGGTGTTACGTATGACAAATAAATTTACCAACATGGGAGCAGTAAGAACATTATATGAAGCTTTAGTAAAGAGTCACTTGGAGTGCAACTCGGTTATATGGTTGCCACATGAAACGAAATATAAATTAATGATAGAGCGGATACAAAATAAATTTATCAGGTACTTGTACTCGAGACTACACGGTGTTTACCCTGTAAACACCATGTAGTCTCGAGTAACCCAGCCCAGTTGTCGGATACGACAACTGGGTTTCCGTTGTCGTATCCGTCCTTATTTCTACTGGGTATAACGGGCTATTACAAACTCGAAGTGCGTAGGGAGGTTGCACTCGCAACGTACTTGTTTAAGTTACTTCGAGGTAAGATCAATAATCCTGCAGTTCTGGAAGCAGTGATTGTGTTTTGTGTCCCGGATGGGTATGCGCAGCGCCGGCGCCGGCCACCTCTGTTGCTGGTGCCTCGTGCGCGCACTAATTTACTGCAACGAGCGCCGCTAACACGTGCGCTACAGGCGCTCAACATGTTGTATTTAGAAATAGACTTATTTTTTTGTTCACTGAGTGAATTCACAAGAGCTGCATTTTGTCTTCGGACATAGAGTGTAAAATGTATATTATATTATATAAATAGAGTTCCTAATTGTACTTATTGTGCTAATAGGGGTAAGTTGTAATTAAATTTGTGTTGTAATGTTTAAGTTCCTATAACTATCTTCTGTATTGGGTTATCCTGTAATAGAAGATAAGTTTGTTTAATAAATAAATAAATAAATAAATAAATAAATATTTTTGTATGTAGATGAGCATACCTCCAAATGTGCTTGTTGTGTGCCTCGCCAGGTAAATGGCGTTCCTATTTTTCTTTGGTTTTAAATAGGAAGTTTAAAATTATTTTTTAGGCTTAAAAAAGCCTTCTATTTCTTAATGTGTATAACGTTTTAGCTCTTACTTTATTAAATTTTCTGAAAATGTAGCACAAACTTTTCACGGATATTTCGAAGAAAATCTGTATTTTATTTCTTTTGGTTAGGTTTTTACAGAATAAAATTGATTTTTTATTAAATTTTTTTCATTAATTATATTTGCTAAAACATACTTTAAGGAAAAAAGTACAAATTAGGTTAAGAACTGATATTTTTTGTATTCAGGTAAGCATTTTCCAAACATAGGTCGCAGCATGCGTCTTTAGTATGTACGTGAGATTTGTAGCACCCAATTTTTTTTCTGGCTTTAAGTAGGAAGTTTAAATATATTTCAAAGACTAGAAAAAGTCTTTCATTTGTCGATGCATTTAATGTTTTAGCTCTCACTTAAATAAATTTTCAACAAATATAGAAAAATATTTTCAGTCTATTTTACACATTTTTGGAGATATTCAAGCGTTTTTAAGTACTTAAAAGTTATCATTTCTCTAAAAATTAAATACGCACAACAAGTAAGTTTAACACACTTTTCGTTTCAAACCTTAAATCCACCCAAACCCTTTTATCTTGGTTACGACGAGCGTTAATCTCTAAAAACTTTACAAAAACCTTATAGTTGTATTTAGCTTAGCAAAGCAAACTTTCTTTTTTAAAAATTGCGTATTTGGTTAATTTTCAACGTAAACAATCGGATAAGAGTCATTAAATAACAGGAACAAGAATTTTTTTTTTTCTGGACCAGTTTTATATGGTGAAATATTAATTTTTAATTAAGTAACTAAAAAATTAAAAGCACAAAAAAATTGTGGTAAACTTTGCAAGTAATAGTGTAAAAAAGAAAATGACACCTCAAAAACAAAAATCCATTCACTATTACAATTTTCGGAGGTTAAAAACTCTGGCGACTGCAGTAATAGAAAGAAAAACAAAACAAACTTTTGCAAATCTTATTAAGTAATGAGATCACCATGATTATGGGACAAATTATATTAAAATTATTTTATAAAATTACTCAAACCATGTCAGTATCGTTTTTGAACTTAGGTCAAATTCAAGAACAACAACAACTCAACAAAACAACTCATTTGTCTATTTTGCGATATGGCGCTAAAAAGCAAGATACGCGCCGCACGTCCTAGTTCATTCATGGAATTGGTACATTTTGGTTTGCATCAAATGGGGTAGTTCTGATTTTTTAGGGTTCCGTAGCCAAAATGGCAAAAAACGGAACCCTTATAGATTCGTCATGTCTGTCTGTCTGTCCGTCCGTATGTCACAGCCACTTTTCTCCGAAACTATAAGAGCTATACTATTAAAACTTGGTAAGTAGATGTAGTCTGTGAACCGCATTAAGATTTTGATACAAAAATGGAAAAATTATTAAAAATTTTAGGGGTGCCCATAGGTACAGCTGAAACAAAAAATTTTTTTTTTCATCTGGCCTATGCGTGTGGGGTATCTATGGATAGGTCTTCAAAAATCATATTGAGGTTTCTAATATATTTTTTTCTAACCTGAATAGTTTACGAGAGAGACTCTTCCAAAGTGGCAAAATGTGTGTCCCCCCCCTCCAACTGCTAAAGTAGGGGCATGATAATTCTAAAAAAAATATATGAAAAAATATATAAAGTTTGTGCTACATTTTCAGAAAATTTAATAAAGTAAGAGCTAAAAAGTTACTATAAAAACTACCAACGAAAATTAGTTTGAACGAGTTCTAGCCAGTAGTTTTTTTATACGTCATAAATGATATTACCTTTTTAACTTTCATTATATCAAAAATGAAATATTAAAATAAATCAAAAACCTTATAATTTCATAGAAATAATTCTTATTGCTGCTGCGGAACCCTTCATGGGCGAGTCCAACTCGCACTTGGCCGGTTTTTTATAAGTTGTATGACATAATGAGGTGGTTTATGACAAATGTAATTTTTCGACCCCGAAAGCCCTCCGGAACATTCTAAAATTCATGAGCAACCATTTTTTCAGTTTTTCCCATTTTTGCCACCAAAGACATGTGTAATGACTAATGGTAGAAGTCACCAGAAATTATTTTAAAGTAGACTAAATTTGCAACAAAATGAGAATAGTTGGGTCTCGATAAACTGAATAGTTAGCAAAATTTCCAAAAAAATTTTTTTTCAGTTTTTACAAATTCTCGTATAAGTGGTCAATTATAGATCTATTTGATGGCATCAGTTCATATAATATGTACGTTAATAAAGAAGACACATTTTTCAACAAAGCGAGACCAATTTGGTCTATTATAATCTGAAATTTGCCTAGCTATAACTGTTCAAAGATGCTGAGGTGAGTAAACAAAATGGAATACTACTTATGAAATAAACATTATAATCCTCGCCAGGTTGCCTCCAACCAGCAATGCTGCAAGATTTCACTCTCTGCGAACATACCACCAGGTGAATATAATATATATATATTTTTTGATAATAATAAACCAACGATATCCATACTTATATTATAAATGCGAAAGTGTGTCTGTCTGTCTGTCTGTCTATTACCTCTTCACGCCCAAACCCCTGAACCAATTTCGTTGAAATTTGGCAGGTCTTGTTTCAGGTTCACATGTGGCTTGGAAATAAGAAAAACCCACTCGATTGGGGCTGGATGTGGAGCACTAGAGGCCTCATTCCTCAACTGATGACGAAACCACCAGCTCCTCAACCCCTGCTAAACTTTGTTATACAAAGATAGCTAAAAAAGGATATGGGCGAATAGCCCTTACTCCATAGACGGCCCCAAATTACATAAATAAAAAAACCCCTGCTAAACATGATTTCCTGCAATTTTGATTCCATCAGATGACGATTTCGACCTTCCTGAGCTGGTCGATGACGAAATGCTACCGAAGCAAGCTCCCATGTACTGTCGATTTAGAGGATCATCCATCAAGGATGTACAAGAAAAACTAATAATAAAACTCCTGTAACGACCTCAACTTCAACCGCCATATGTAAAGTTAATATCGTCACTGGAATGGAAAAGTCGCTAATTAACCTCCATATAGGCAACTTTAGGAGAGAGCGTTTTAAAGTTTTAATTTTTGGAAAAAAATTCATATCTTTGCAACCCTTTAACCAATTTTGGAAATTCCAAAACCTATTGTATGGATGATTTTGTTACCATTTTTTGAAGCTAATACCTAATCTAATATCGCATTAGTTTGGAAGATAAGTGGCGCTTCAGCGAATATCAGTACTAACTTAAAAAATTTAGAGCCTGGAAAAGTCGCTAACCTCCAAAAAAGAAAAGTTCAATTTCGCTGAACTACCATCACTTTATATATTTCTTAACAGTGATTTTTGCTTACCACCCATTATTGTCTCTTATCAGCTGGCATTTTATTCTTAACGTCCAAAATGAACCAACATGACCTGGTTAAATTAGCTAAAGTGTTTAAGATATTTTAAAATGTAGTAATCGAATACTAAAGTACAAGCAATTCAGTTAAATAACCGTATATATTTGTATATTTTATTTTAGATTGTATTTTTAGTAATGAATTTGTGATATTAAACAACCGTTTCTTTTCTTAGCGACCTGAAAACAAATGAAATTTTTGACGTATAATTTCCTGTTTTAGTCTTGTCGTCATCACTGATTCGTTAACAGTGATTTTCGTAATATTATGCTTAGGTGACGATGGTTTTGAAGGGGTAGATGATCGATTCGCAGATATTTCCGGTGACAATATTTTAGCATAACCACAAATCTCGTCAATTGACTCTTCATAGGCAGCTATATTATTTTCTTTTGGTACATGACTCTGTCCTTTGGTAACAATTTTTTCAGAAAGTAAAAAAAAAACACGTGGTTATACCTTATAATTTATTAAGTCATACTTTTTTAGTCAAAGAAATTTTTGTGAATAGAAGAGAAAAAAGAGAAGAATAGTTGACTGCATAATTCAATCAAATCAAATGAAATAAAAATGTTGTAAAACATGTTTATTTATAATTTTACCTAAGGTTTGTCTTTGTTATCATTCTAAGAGTGGAACCTTCTGAAACAAAGCTTGCGAGAAGGCTCCAGTTGTAATAGTTTAGAAAACCTTTATACTTAGTTGATAAAAATATATAATTTTTTTATCTATCATATTACATATATACTCATATTAAGATATTTAGTTAACCATTTTTAAGTAATTTATTAAAAACTAACCTTCTGTCGCGTCACCCGGAAAAAATAAATTTTCCCTTAGGAAAAGCTATTTTCTGGCGGTAAAAAGTAGTCTTTGTTACTCAGGGATAATGTAGCAATCTAATGGTGAAATATGTAACTTTAAAGTCGGTTTTGTAGTTTTTGAGTTTATTCGTTACAAAAATACAGACACAAAAATACAAAGGTTTCCTCTATTTTTTATGTTATTGGTATATACTAGAGGACCGCAACTCCTTTCCCGGGACTCAAGGTATCTCCATGCCAAATTTTAGCAAAATCGGTTCAGCGGTTTAAGCGTGAAGAGGTAACAGACAGACACATTTTTGCATTTATAATATTAGTAACTTAGTAAGTAATAAATTAATCTTTCAGGCCCCGCGCGAGCACCGGTGATCGCGAGAACAAAAGAATACAATGGGAATTCCTAGAACCTCCGATCGAAGGATTAAGTAAGTATAGTAAGTATGAAAGTATGGACAGAATATTCATTTAATGTTACGTACGCTATCCTTTTCTAATTAATGAAAAAAAAATAGTACCTATATTTGTAGCAACCTACTGCAGACTACAATAATACAATTAGGTGTTAATTTAAAAATACAGTACTACAGTTTAGATTAAAATATTTATTTATATTTTATGTTTGACAAATATCGTATTACGAGTGTACACTTGACGGGGTACCTATCAACCTTATCACTATTATAATAAGGTGGAAATTGCGATGTCGATTATTAAGCAATCATCGCCGAAAAACCTCCTGTGGGAAATCACGTGTGCGCTCCCGTTAAATAATATACTTATTTACGGTTGTATGATCGGTTATGCATACTGATTTTACCGTGTATGTGGAACTGAAAGCAGCAACATTACCTTAAGGTTTCAGAATTCAGAGTCTAAGGGCCTGTTTTACCACTTCCTGATAAGTGCCGAATAGGCTATCCACCACTTAACTTGACGGATGAAGTATGGAGAATCTGTCAAAAAAGTTGTGAATAGCCTATTCGGCACTTTATCAGAAAGTGGTGAAACAGGCCCTAAAGGTCTAAACTTCCTTCATTTAAAATCTAGGTTTTCTGCAGATAATCTACAACGACGAGTATGTACGTACTATCTGAAAAGTTGATTTATAAGCAGATGGCGACTATTTGATATGGTCGGGTTATATTGCTCTGTGGGTTAAATCCAGAGTCCATTATCACTAACTTTGCTTGATCAAATAATGTAAAAAGCACATAGATAATCGACTAAGAGCTGACGAGTGACGACCAAATCGGTCATGTAGGTTCAGCTGTATTTAAACTCCGTTAGCTACTTCCCTGAACAACCCTTTCTGATAATCTGCGTGCTAGCAGGCCGTGGCCATAGCTGCCAGCACGCAGATTATCAGAAAGGGTTGTTCAGGGAAGTAGCTAACGGAGTTTAAGTACAGCTGAACCTACATGACCGATTTGGTCGCTAGCTCTCCGTCGATAAGGCATCTTTTCTGAAAGAGTAATTATTTTAAATTTTAATAAAGTATTTTTGACACTTTATGTTATTACCTCTATAATGTGACAGCATCGCTTTCCTATGAAAACAGAGCTTTGGGGACTGGAGAAGTAGAAAAAATATATTTTCGATATAATATGGGATCATGTACAGTATGTGATAACTGATATGTCACGCATAAAGGGGAGGGAGGGGTCGACGAAGTGTGACATGGTGTGATGCTGTATCCACACATGCCACCGGCTTATACCGGCGGCACGGTCGGCGGCCCGGCCGCCGGCTAACCACACATGCCGCCGGCTTCGGTGGCAAGGCAGGCTGAAAGCCGGCGGCAAACCCGGCGGTATAAGCCGGCGGCATGTGTGGATGCGTCATGACAAGGAGTGGGGAAAACGGAGTGGAAATTTTTAACGCTACACTAGAGAGGGGGGTCTCATAAATGTGACTACCTGTGACAACGAGGAGTCTAAAACTCATGAAAATCGTGTGACCACAAACTAAAATTCAATCCACTATGTTACGTAGTTCATCAAACTAAGTGCCCAAACAACGCCACTTCTATATACATTATACATATTATGTATTAGCTTGTCGAAAGGATTAACAAATTCGTTTACAAATTCTACCGAACACTACAACATTTTGTAGAGTTCTATTTTAAAGTAGGTATAACGTAGTGCGTACTTTATAATTTTTTCTTTAATTTAATAATTAACATTTTGACATAAACTCCACACATTTCCTGTTAAACTCGTTGAAAATGTGTCTTTGACATAGTTATTTGCTGTGTAATAGAAATTATAATCAAGTCATGATCAAGTCCTTCTATCATCTTTATCTATATTAATATATAAAACTCAAAGGTGACCGACTGACATGGTGATCTATCAACGCACAGCCCAAACCACTGGACGGATCGGGCTGAAATTTGGCATGCAGGTAGATGTTATGACGTAGGCATCCGTTAAGAAAGGATTTTGATAAATTCCAGCCCCAAGGTGTTAAAACAGGGGATGAAAGTTTGTATATAATAATACTTCTTAACGCGAGCAAAGCCGCGGGCAACAGCTCGGCCTATATAGAGCTGCTTGTCTCTTCGAAACACAGACAAAACATTTGGTATCCCAATTTATGTCTAGTGTCTACGGTAACTAGTTATAGATATTTTCGTGTGCGACCGAAAGAGACATACAGCGATAGGTCAATGGATACATTTCTGTCTGTCCTGCGACCAAACTATAAAATAAAGTATTGATACTACCAGCTAGTTTCTGAAGCCCTCCAGTATACCTTTATTAACCTGGAATTGATACCACCAGCTAGTTTCTGAAGCCCTGGTACACCTTTATTAACCTGGAACCGTTTATTTAAATTAAACCGCACCTAGAAACATTGAGATGAACTTATAGTTAACTATTGGTTTCATAACAAGATATCTAGCATTGAGTTTAGTATTTCTCTGGGCTTCTTTTACTTCTTACATTTTGAATATCGTTATCCCAATGTGCGCTTTTATAATTTTGGACGTGGCGGTAATATCGTGGACGTCCGCGGTAAAACTATAACATATGGAAGTAAAATGTATGGAAATATAATATGAAGACGCTTTTAAATTTCCGTCGACGATAACTTTTTAACGTGCACGTTAGAGGACATCACGACGTCTACACTCTTCTGAACCGCACAAAACGTCCGCGGTGCGTAAAATTAAAAGGGCATTTAACGTACCTAACGTTATATTGTGGAAGTTGGCGTCCACGATAACGTGACGTCCAGAATTATAAAAGCGCACATTCTCTACAAAAATAGCTTAGTGCGTCTGTCTGAAAAAAAAACTGAAAGTTAAGTAAGAATCTAGTAATAATAACTTACCTAGATAAGTACCAAATACGGTAATTACATAATATGGTTCTTTCCTTTCCAGATCAATGATTAGAAAAGGAAGGAAATCATTACCAGTGTTCCCACTTCCCATATATCAATACATATTGATCTTTAATCAACAAATCCGTTCCAGAGTAAAAGGATACGTATGAAAAAAGCAAATATTTAAGTTACTTCCTATTTTTTCGTCAACCACCTGCTGTCCTAGTAGATCACATCCCACAACACATCCCAGTAGAAAAAACGTGTGATCGTGCACAAGTAGCGACCCGCAGATGTGGGCCTAGTAGCTATTATCGAAAACAATTTTTAAAAAATCAATAAATATTGGAAATTCACCCTTGAGCCCTAACAATTAAGAGCTAAGTTATGGGGTACGCGGGAAATATAAGATTGTCGGTCCACGGTGTCAGCTTACCACATCCTGGGATCTAGTATCGATCCTGTGTGGCACAAAAATCTTTTGTTTTAAACTCCTCGAAGTTTGAGACTCTGATGTGTTTGTATTGAACAAACACGGTTTACAAGTAAACATAATGTTATATTATAATAATATTATATTAGTTAAAGGTATAATATTAAAATCATATTAAGTTTCCGAAAAGTCTCTACTATGCCAGCAAGCAGTGGTTTGGCTAGAAAGTGTAGACAATATTTTAATGTTACATGATACTAATTACTATCATTTCATTTAAGTTATTTAATAATGTAATTATTTAAGCTCTTTACATAGCTTTTATTGTGTAAAATGTATCTTAAAGTATCGTCCAGCAATAATGAAAAGAATTACAAGTAGAATCAGTAGGGATAACATATTAGGCACCAGGCACCTACTTAAATAGTTTCATTTGTTTAAAATGTTATTACTTTTTTTTATAAAGCGATTGCGCGAGATTGATGAGTATAGAACCCTACTTTAAATAAGTGACTAATGCCCGTTTTCACCAACAACACCTAAAATTTAGGTATCCCTTAAGCCAATATTCCAAGTTTTGTTCTTGATGAATTGACAACCCCGTAACTCTTAGGTGACGTTTGTTTGAAATAAAACAACCTACTATGCGATTCATCCGTCAAACCATTAGGTGACGTTTATAATTTATGGCTGGTTTACACGTATTAAGTAGATAAGTAGTTAACTAAATTTTAACTTAATTTTAAGTTATTTATTGCATGTAAACACAAAATTTTGTAGCAAGTAGTAAGTTATAATTTAGTTAAGTACTACACAAGGAAATTAGAATTTTGACACATTTCGGGCAAGCACTTCAAATTAAGTTAAAATTTAGTTACTACTTATCTACTTAATACATGTAAACCAGCCCTTACGGGATGAATTGACGACCCCGTACACTCAGGTGACGTGTGTGGCGACGACGACGGTTGCCTTGACAATGAATCTGTTATGTTATAGAATGGCCGTCTGATATTTTACTTGAAAAATAGTGAACTCCCATAATTAATATACATATTTATCACAAACCTTCCTCTTTAATCACTCTATCTATTATAGAAAACCGCAATTAAAGGGAACAAAGGAACATGAGGACAGAAAAAGCGACTTTGTTTTATACTATGTAGTGATATACGTCACCTAAGAGTTACGGGGTTGTCAATTCATCAAGAACAAAACTTGTAATATTGGCTTAAGGGACACCTAAATTTTAGGTGTTGTTGGTGAAAACGGGCATTACACTTAGACGGTAGACCCCACCTTAGGCACATGCACTTTAATGGACTTTTATGACTATTCAAAAGTACGATTCTAAATTATTTTGAAAATCCATAGTTTCGGTTACATAAATATTCGATGTGTTCTTACCAATTAAATATTTAGCACGCATTTATTGCCCTAAAGGCTACTCGTACGAATTGAAGGCCAGATGAATATTAATTTGTGAACCGGAATAGTACTAGAAACAGCTGATTGAAACTAGTTTGGAGCATCACCTTTATATACCTGATTAGATGTAATTTAACATGAGCCTACTTCTTAACCGACTTACACAATGGAGGAGGTTATATGTCCAACTGTATATATGTATAATTTAACATGAGCCTACTTCTTAACCGACTTACACAATGGAGGAGGTTATATGTCCAACTGTATATATGTATAATTTAACATGAGCCTACTTCTTAACCGACTTACAAAATGGAGGAGGTTATATGTCCAACTGTATATATGTATAATTTAACATGAGCCTACTTCTTAACCGACTTACACAATGGAGGAGGTTATATGTCCAACTGTATATATGTATAATTTAACATGAGCCTACTTCTTAACCGACTTACAAAATGGAGGAGGTTATATGTCCAACTGTATATATGTATAATTTAACATGAGCCTACTTCTTAACCGACTTACAAAATGGAGGAGGTTATATGTCCAACTGTATATATGTATAATTTAACATGAGCCTACTTCTTAACCGACTTACACAATGGAGGAGGTTATATGTCCAACTGTATATATGTATAATTTAACATGAGCCTACTTCTTAACCGACTTACAAAATGGAGGAGGTTATATGTCCAACTGTATATATGTATAATTTAACATGAGCCTACTTCTTAACCGACTTACACAATGGAGGAGGTTATATGTCCAACTGTATATATGTATAATTTAACATGAGCCTACTTCTTAACCGACTTACACAATGGAGGAGGTTATATGTCCAACTGTATATATGTATAATTTTATTTTTATATCTAGTAACTAGATAACGCCCGCAACTCTGTTGTGCCAAAAATCGTTTATCGCGCGGGAACCGTACATTATTCGGATACAAAGAGTATCCTATGTCCTTTCCCGGGACTTAAAGTATCTCCATACCAAATTTCAGCAAAATCGGTTTGGTGTTTTGGACGTGGGGAGGTAACAGAATGTGAGACACACTAATCGTATTTATAACATTAGTAATATGGATTATGCATGCCATCTGCACAGGTTTTATAAAAATGTAGAGCAAGCAATATTTTATTTCAATTAAAGGCGGGTAACCTCTCTAAATTGGTAAAATAATAATCGAAATGCTCTTCCATAATAAACAAGCTGTCCCGGTGAACTTCGTGTCACTTTAAAACCTTCCACTTCTACGAATATTTTAAGACTAAAATCAGCCCAATCCGTTCAGCCGTTTTCGAGTTTTAGCGCGACTAACACATTTGAAAATCCATTTTTATATATAAGATAAATATGTGATAATAAAGCTATATACACAAGCTATATAATGCACATGCACACAGCTTTTAGTTACCTAGAAACTGTTACCGAATCTAACATATTGCTAGCAACACGATCTGCAGCTGGTTAGCAACACAATCAGCTTGGACAACAATAGATATAGGCATCATGGTTGACCAGGCTATACACGGAGATTCTAGAGATTTAAGCTAGGAATTATAAATACTAAGGAAAATATCTGAGTCATAAACTATTGTACTTCCATGGACACACTTACGTATGCTCTTTGCAGAAAGAACCATACTTACATTTTTCAACAACAAAAAATACATTTACATTAACTGTACTTAAAGAAAGTATATTTTGTTATATTCAAGAATCGAAATTATCTAAGAATTCATATTCAGTAAAAAGTTTTACAGAGTAGTTTGGACACTAGATTGTTAGTTTACTGTAAAACGTAGACTATATTCACTAGTATACAAACTACACAGTATCTAAGTTTATTAAACTTAATTTTGTGTAAACTTGCTGTACAAACATTAGCTGTTATTTAGTCTGTTATTGTAATAGTTGTTTGATAATGGTTTTAAAAGATGAATACAAAAAAAGCACTTTATATTTCGCTACAACAAAGATTGATACCTATATTATCGTCTTTTACCTATCAAGCCCCATAAGAGCACCGGTGATCGCGACAACAATAAAATAACAATAGATTTCCAAGAATCCGCGATCAAAGGATTAAGTTAGTCCGATTTTATCGATGTGAATTTAGTTCGGTATTGACTGTAAAATGATTAAAGATAGGTCATGTGAAACGAGCCCTACAATGAAAACTCGCCTTGACCTAGGCTTTATACGTAAACGACCGAGACCCCGCTGACACCAGGATCACATAACAAACAAGGAGTTATATATACAATGTTGTATAGAATTTAATTATTAGAAATTAACCAGGCACCTGTTTTCATTGAATTTTCTTAGAATTACGTGTCTTGATAATTTCAGCGTGTTATAGATTATTATTTAGTTTTTATTATTCGTAGTTATTATTATTTAATTAATCCTTCGATCGCGGATTCTTGGAAATGCTATTGTATTCTATTGTTGTCGCGATCACCGGTGCTCTTATGGGGCTTGAGCCTTGAAGCATTGAAGATAATGTTTGTATTTCCTGACTAAAGTCCGGTCGCCAGATATAGATAAATTCGCCAATCAAACTACGAATGTTTGTCTCGCATACAAGAATATCTATATCAATTGTCACGTTATTCGAGTTAGACAGAAAGTCCTTTCCTGGGTCTCAAATTATCATAATACCTATTTTCATCAAAATTGGTTCAGCTTGAAGGACCCGTGCGAGTTTCTTACGCCGGTTCTTCTCGCCGGGGTAGTTCCCGAACTGGTGGTAGGCATCAGGTAGACATTCTGAAAAAATTTGATTCAAATTTACTCAGAAATAAAACATTATTTATTTTATTTTATTTTGAAGACTGAAGAGGTAACAGACTGACAGACAGACATACTTTAGCATGTATAATATAAGTACGGACATACAGTTGTCTGTCTATTTCTTACAGTGTCTTTACAAAACAATCAACATTATTATAAAGCGGACGCGGTCCAGCTGATATTCAAAATACTCATTTGGACAGCGCAGGATACCACTACACAGTACACAGCCTCATTCACTCCACCGCAAGATATGTGTAGCGACCACAGAGTAGGGGGGCGTAGACATAGCGAGGAATCGAAAAGGTATATAGTTAGAAATACAAAAAAAAAAAGACGGGTTGCACTCCGGGAGTGCCGGCAGAAGTGAAAACTTGATTATTAACGTTGTGCATTTTTTTTACCCATTTTTTATGAAAATCGATTATTAAAAAAATCGATTTTTTTAATTAATCGAAACCCTTACAATCGATTAAATTTTTAACCCATTTTTTATGAAAATCAATTTTTAAAAAATCGTTTTTTTTTAATTAATCGAAACTCTTACAATTCGAGTTCGAGTTTTCGAGTTTTCGAGTTTTCGTGTTTTCGAGTTTTCGAGTTTTCGAGTTTTCGAGTTTTCGAGTTTTCGAGTTTTCGAGTTTTCGAGTTCGAGTTCGAGTTCGAGTTCGACACAAAACACTACTCTCCAACCGTCTTACGGTTTTTCTATGGTTTTTCGATCAACACGAAAATCTGACGCGAGTTTCACAGTTTTTACCCATCCCACAAAAGTGCTCAACGCCGCTAAAGAAGATTTCACTTCAAAAAAAACCGACCAAGTGTGTGTCGGGCCACGCGCAATATAGGGTTCCTTAGTACCGCTAGTTTTTGATAATTTATGTATGGTCAATGAATGTACATTTATAACGTGTTTTACAGTACTAACAACATCATCTCAGTTACTTTCAAAGGAATTTGAGCGAAATTAAGTTCCTTTATACTTCGCCGAATACATTTTTTTTTATTTGATCGACTGTAACTCAAAAACTTATGAAATATGAAATCTTCTTAGCCGTGATAGTTTTCCTTTTAAATTCAGCATATTTTCTACTCTCGTGAATTTTTTCACATTTCCAGAAGCAACCGTTTAGCTGGTAGAAGGGCTCATTGGACTCTAACAATTTTTTCCACTTTAAAACTTAATGCAATATGTATAATACCCACTTTGGCGATTTGGAACTAATTGGATTATTGGGTTTAATTGCTCTTTAAGCAAAATGAATGTGAAAAAATTGAAAACCTTGTTTAAGATTAATATGATGTGTTGTAACTTTAGTCTCTTAAAACACAATCTATACTTGCTTTCTTTTGTGGAACTATAGGTTTATGTTATAAATTATGTACTAAGTCTTAAGATTATTTTGTACTAGCTGTTGCCCGCGACTTCGTCCGCGTGGACTTCACTTTATAGCGCGCGATGTCAACAAAATTGGTGTCAAAAGCTTTTATAAAAAAACCCTAGTAAACACCCAAAAACAGCTGTGCAGTGTGCTGTGTGCACATAACTTATTTAATTTTCTTAAATTAAACTTTATTAATGCCAAATAAAGTATATTTAGCCCCCCAATTACATAACTTTACCCATAATTCATAAACTACTTATCATTGATAGGTTTAAGGTTACGTCACTGCATAGATAAAGTACTGAGTTATTTAATAATGTAACAAAGAAATAACAATTGAAAAAATCGAAAATCTAGTGTAAGATGATACCACCTCTTATAGAAAGACGTTTGAGCAAGCGTCAGCGCGATGTAGGAGACGGCACGGCGTCATCTATTATGAATTTTTGAAACTAACTTAATTTGAACAAATTTACGCATTTTCACCCCCTTGCAACTATTTTTTCCAGTTAAAAAGTAGCCTATGTCCTTTCTCAGGCTTTAGACTATCTGTGTACAAAATTTTATTACAATCAGTTCAGTAGTTTTGGCGTGAAAGCGAGACAGACAGACAGACAGACAGAGATACTTTCGCATTTATAATATTAGTATAGATTGAAAAACTGTTTGTTCTTAAAATAAAAATAAAAAAATAATATTTCACAAGCGGATCCCTAAATCGGAAAATGATCTATGAATAAGTACTCATAATATTTTTAAAAAACCTATCCAACGACACCCCACACGATTGGGTGGACGCGAAAAAAAAAATTTCATCCGTGCTTAATGTGTAGGGAAGGTACCATAAAAAAAATTTTTTTAAGATTTCATGTACCATTTTGTCGGCATCATTAATATGTGCATTTATGCCAAATTACAGCTTTGTAGGTCCTGTAGTCTCTGAGCAAAACCGCGGACAGACAGACAGACAGACGGACAGACGGACGGACATACCGAAACTATAAGGGTTCCTTGTTGACTACGGAACCCTATAAGTTTATTAGGAAAGTAAGTATTTAAATAAGTTTAATGATGATCATTGAAACATATATTCAACAAAAAGTAAAATATGATTGTGCCATACTGGCGCAGCGTAGCAAGTACCTGCGGCATATCTTCAAACTTGTAAAATATGAGTTTTAGTAGAAAGAAACACGATTGTCATTTTCCCTGAATGGCACAATTAGGATTTAGGACAACATAACTTTTAACTCAAAGAACAGCTGAAAGGTGCCGAAAACAGTAAATCAAAACTTTAAATCGTGGAGTCCTGCACATAATATATGTATTTTAATTTTTATGTATCTTATAATTTTTCAACTTTTTTATATCCGTTGCCTTTTTTATTGGCGTAGTTGTAGAAATACCGCATCTTCCGATGCTTCAGTCTATGGTCCCGTGCGAGACGTACAAAAAATATTGCAGGCTCTGCCACCGGCCTGGGAACGTAAAAAGAGAAAGGCCGACGGAAGCGTCGCAGCTGTACAGCCTCTTTGTTCCTGTGGGATGACCTGTGGGCTAGCACGACAGCTACGTGTTCGTTACTTTTGATTAAACAATTAAATAACCTTCAAAAAGAGAGCGTATTTCCTCTTAAAACGCCGCCAACACTGCAACTCTTCTGATGTTGCTAGTGTCCATGGGCGACGGTAGTTGCTTTCCATAAGGTGACGCGTTTGCTCGTTTCTCCCCTAATAAAAAAATCCTAATTATGTGCTTATTATTTTTTACTTGAGCATTTGCCGTAGTGAAACAAAAAAGAAAGTCACGGGCTTTTTACATTATTTTGTTGCTAAATACCATCTTGTATAATTTAAGGCTTTGCACTGAGCCCACAACATCAGGCGATCCCTTTGCTTTTCTGGTCTTTTCCCATTAAATATTTTTCAGGAAATTACTAGGAACATATCTAGATGTAGGTTTAGTTCATGTTATTTAGCTATTACCTGTAAAACTATTAACAATAATTGGGAGCATTTCTGTGAAAATAACGAGAAATATATGGTATTCCCGTTGAGTCATAGGGAAACCCTACAGTTAATATACCCTGGTGCCCTTGAAAAATATTGGTATAATAACCCTTGCTTAATTATACATCAGTTAATTACTGGAAGTTTTACTAATTATTTTTTTAATTAACATTTTTAAGGTAGGGAAAAAGTGTTTAATATTTTCATTTGCCTGGATTCTGCCCGCATAATTTTCGACAGAATGGTTACGGAATATCGTGGATGAAAACTATTTTAATAGGTCCTTTCTCAGGAATTAAAGTATCAATAGACGAAGTAGCTAAGAACTATATAATTTTTTATCTTAATTTCTGCTGGAGAACTGTGTGAATCTCGTCTTTTCGACAGTTACTTTCCGTTTCCACTTATAGCTTACACTTACAGCCTTAAACAGTTAACTCAAAGTATTAGACTTTGAGACTTTTTTGATATTAAAGTTACCTAAAAGAGTACCTAAATATTTTTCATTTTTGAATGGGCAAATTCATGATGTCGCCGTTGGGACATTTTTCATAGAAACATATTATAGAAGTTATGTAACTACTAACTACTTAAAGTCACTTTTTTTATTACACTGTGGCGGTACCCACAATTCACCTAACAATTCTGCATCGCGCTATCGAAGTTTCGGAGAACGGCAAGATATATACAACGTCTGAAATGACGTCAGTGGGCTTCGGCCTGACCGGACATAGTCATACTATCTCGCTCGGTCGGAAGATCTTCCTTTGCGGCCTCCACACATATCCAACAACATCCTTTATATTTTGTTTTCAAATATAAGATACATTTCAGTGTGTTAGTTCTGGAGCTGGCTGTACTGTCCGCCCGGGTGATTCAGCTTCCCGCTTTAGCGCCGCCCAAACTTCCGCCCGCCCTTCGGCGACCCTTAACCCTACGAGAGGTCAACTACAGTTCAATCGAACTAAATAACGTTGTATTTGTATGTCACACACATATATAATGTCCCCAATACTCAACTCTTTATACGTGGGAGAGCCATGCTTCGGCACGAATGGGCCGGCTCGACCGGAGAAATACCACGTTCTCACAGAAGACCGGCGTGAAACAGCGCTTGCGCTGTGTTTCATCGGGTGAGTGAGTTTACCGGAGGCCCAATCCCCTACCCTATTCTCTTCTCTACCCTCCTCTATTCCCATCCCTTCCCATCCCTACCCTCCCCTATTACCCTATTCCCTCTTAAAAGGCCGGCAACGCACCTGCAGCTCTTCTGACGCTGCGAGTGTCCATGGGCGACGGTAGTTGCTTTCCATCAGGTGACCCGTTTGCTCGTTTGCCCCCTTATTTCATAAAAAAAAACTACTAAACTCGTTTATCGCAAGGAAACCGTAAAATTTTCCAGGATATAAAGTACCCTGTGTCCTTTCCCGGGACTTAATGTCTATACGAAATAGGTTCGGCAGTTTGAGCGTGACGAGGTAACAGACAGACACACTTTCGCATTTATAATACTAGATGACGCCCGCAACTCCGTTGCGCAAAAATTCGTTTTTCGCGCGGGAACCGTACAATTTCCGGGATAAAAAGTATCTCCATGCTAAATTTCATTAAATCAGTTTAGCGTGAAGTGAAGAGTTAACAGACAGACAGACACACTTTTGCATTTATAATAATTAATAATATAAGAATTGATGTAAAATTATTTAGATTTTTTTTTAATTTAAAATCATTTATACTAACACCCATTTATTAATTTACAATCATTAAAAAATTATGAACTACTCAGGGTCTGTCCACATCTCTACGTCATGACGTTGTCAACGTGGAACGGTGCGGTAACGTGGCACGGTACGTTGACGTGACGTGTAAATTTACGTATTAACATAGAAATGCACGTCTTTTTCCTTCTCTTTCTCCGTTTTTAACAATAGCAGAAGCAGAATACGTATTGTGCGGTCCACATCTAAATCAGTAGTGAAGAATGTTATGTAGCAGTTCTACAAGGCATGGCGACGTACAATGTTGCTATATCGTGACGTGAATTTTACGTTACGTTAACGTAAATTTGCACGTCACGTCAACGTACCGTGCCCGGTTACCGCACCGTTCCATGTTGGCGACGTCGTGACGTGGAGATGTGGACAGGCCCTTAAGCATATTGTAAACTTACTATTTAAAATACTGGTTATAATGTTTACTTTTGTGATTATTTTGGGAATACGAGTACTTGAAGACATGAGTGGAAGAACACGATAAGTAACAGTGAAAAAATTGCCGTTTTTTGCATAAATTGAAGCTTTTTGGCCGGAAAAATTATTTGAAATAAAAAACTATGTATTTTTATTATGCGTAGCCAGATATTATATTAGCCAGGTGATGAAGAAGATTAAAGTTACACGGTTTGTTCAAATTATGAGGGAAAAAATGAGTAATTTATGTCCGTATGTTACAAAATGTTGGTTATTGTGTTCGTCAACTCACGTCTTCACTTTTGGTAACAGTTAAAGTACCTACATACTTTCAACTTCGTTGCGCCGCAATGGGCATTGTCCAAAAAAAATCACATGGACTTTTTATATTTTTTTCGTTAAAATAGGGTATTTTAAGAATATAAATTAAATAATTTTGAAATTTATTGGCTAGTTTTTTCTCAATAAATTTTTAAAGTTTCGCTCTGACGTCATCATCGGCGGCCAATTGACCTCTGCAGTATGTTTTAAATTTCCTTTCAATCTTATTTATAATGGCTGGTTCGTCAAACGCAAGTTCTCATTATGTGAAAGCTGATACGAGAAGCTTACCTTAAGTTCGAAACGTAATGTTGGTCGAATTTATTGCTAATTTAACGCCATTGAAGGTCAAACTAAGGTTAAACATATTTGTTCAAAAATATAAGTAACTAATGGGTATTTTTTTCGTTTATATACAGAAAAACGATCACTGACCTTATTCCTCGAAATGTTTTTGTAATGAGCAAAATTAAAAAAAAATGGACAATCCCCATTCGTTTATCGTAAATATTTCCGGGATAAAATCTGTCCCATGTTTTATCCGGGGACCAAATTCTATTAAAATTTAAAATCGCTTTGCCTGATTAAGATTTAAGCGTGAAGAGAAGGAAAGATAGACATACAAACGCATCTACACATTTATAATATAACTGCTGACACGGCAAACGTTGTTTTGCAAAATGTGTTTTAAAAATTCTCATAATCACTATTTTTTAACAAAATCGGCCCAGCCATTTCGCAGGAAAATGGCAACAAATGAAAATGACTTGAATTTTATACGTCTGTCCTATCTGTATGTACTGTCCATATACTTACGTATATAGACAGTATGAATGTGTGAAATTGGATGGCTTCCCTCGACTTGAATGGAATTTTAAAACTGAAAAATCTCGATCATTTATCAAACTTGTGAAATCGTTGATCATTAATTTTTTCAGGAGCCATTGACGTGATATATTGTTAACGGGCGCCAGCACCTGATTGGAATGAGGCATTTTTGAAAAAAGTAAGGTTCCCGTGCGATAAATGAATGAGCTACGAAGTTGCAGGCAACATCTAGTATTAAACACTTTATGGATCAACTAGATGACGCCCGCAACTCCGTTGCGCCAAAACTCGTTCATCGCGCGGGAACCGTACATTTTTCTGGGGTGAAAAGTATAATATGTCCTTTCCCGGGACTCAAAGTACCTTCATACCACATTTCAGCAAAATCGGTTCAGCGGTTTGGGCGTGAAGAGGTAACAGACAGACAGACAAACAGACAGACAGACACACTTTCGCATTTATAATATTAGTATGGAAGTATGGATAGTAGGTATATTTTTGGAAATGTTGGTCGCTGATGCGACAACAGCAGGGTTCTGTCTACTCTGCTTATAGCATGGCCACAGTAGAAATACGAAAGAATAGAAACGTTGACAGTTTTTGCGGACAAACTGACCGATTTCCTTTGTCAATCTGTCACTTTGTCTATTCTTCCGTAAAAAGAAACCGTCTCTATGGTGAGCATGCTAAGCCTTCGCAACTTCGCAATCATGGTTTTCTATCATAGCCAATGTGAGAGGCCATTATAAGTTATACTCGTAACTCACCCAATAAACTAAGAAAATGTATATAGTGGAGGCAGTGAAGGTTTTCACCTCCGATTTCGTTGAACCTCCATCGATTTTTATGAAAATTGGTAAGTAGGTGGAGGATACCCTAAGAAACAAAAGTGACATAGTGCCAACTTGCGCTTTTGCTCTGGGGGTGGATGCCAACCCTTCTCGGGGGGTGATTTCTTTTTAATAAAAATAACCCCAGGAATCAATAGACACACAAACTCTAAGCAAAATTTGTTATATAAAGTTTTTTGAATAAATCAATACTTTCGGAATTATTAAAGATCAAAGATCATGTTTTTGCGTGAGAAAAATACTTGTCTTAAAGAGGTTTTTCATAATTTACTAAGAAACTATAGGTTTTTACGAAAAATGTGTAATTACCAAAATTAAAGCCAATAAAAAAACAAACTCAAATCTATTCTTGAATGCCTTCCTATATTCATCCAAAGTGAGGTATAGGTGATTGTATATATATTTTCTTTCGGCGAGTACCTAAGTCTAAGCATTCAAACTTAAATAACGGTAAACCGATGCATTTTATGACATGTACTTCCTTAAAACTTTTTAAAGTGCTTAAAAATACCTTTCTAATAAGTATTGTAAAAAGTTAAAAGCATCAAAATTGAACAAGTTATGATAAAAATAACATCAATTTTTTTTTGGAAAAATCGAAAAATAAAACGATGACCATTTCTACAATAATTCAAATTTTGGTTTTAAAAAGTATTGTTCAAGTTAATCTTAAAGCTCTTTAAATTACCTTTAAAATGGTCCATAAATGAACCCGATAACTTAAAAATTAACAGAGCTATTGTGATAAAACAAAAATATTTTTTTTTAACAATTTTGAAGCAGAGATTTGGGATGCAAATATTGTAGGAAAACCTGTCAATAGGTACATCTATACTTATATTATAAATGCTAAAGTGTTTTTGTCTGTCTGCTACCTCTTAACACCCAAACGGTTCAACCGATTTTTCTGAAATTTTGTATGAAAATACTTTAGAGTCTTGGGAATGGATATGGACATAGGATACCTACTTTTTATCCCGAAAAATGTACGGTTCCAGCGCGATTGCAGGCGTCATATAGTCCTTACTAAATATACGTTAATCTTTTCAAGTCTTTCAATATTCAGAAAGTAAACAAAACGGTAAATGTCGACTCGATAAGAGAGGGGGCATTTTATAATGATGTGCGTCTATTAAATATTTCAGTCTAGCAGATTCAGCCTTTGCGTAAATTTTTTGCACAGAGGGTAGTTTGAAATCGTTGTTTGAATATTTTGGACTAAATAATATCAATATAAATTTCATTTTTCAATTCAATATAATATTAATAAAATTTATCTCAACTATGAAAAAATATTCGAACTCATTAATGCTGATAAAAAACTTAAAATAAAAACTTAAAGCTTATTTTTCAGACATTGGGTAGTTTACAGGGGTGAAAAATTTTTGCAAAAAAAAACTTAATAAGAAATTAATACTAAGTAAATAAATTGAAAAGATAGGGTTCAAAAACATAAACCTCTTAAGTTTTTGAACCCAATTTTTACCGTGATTCCGCAATAAAGGGGTACTTTTAGGGGTTTATATTTTAGTCTTACCAAAAAATTATGTCATAAATATTAAACAAACTGTTTATACAATGTAAAAAATAAAGTTCAGAAATACAAAAAGTGTTTTTCACGATTGTAGGGAATGGTTGCCATAAGGGTTGAAAAATTAATTAAATAATTATAAAATATCATGAAAAAAACATTAAAACATTTATATTATCGAATTAAACCCAATTAGTTAAGCCAGAATGGTTAAATCATCATTTTTTCTATTTTCAACAAAAGGGGTGGATTTCACCCCTAAAATAAAAAAAGCGCAATACGAGCGTATGTCACTTTTAAAGTAGAGGGCTTAATGTACTTAATCCCAAATTTTCATCCAAATCGATGGAGGTTCAACGAAATCGGAGGTTGCACCTGATTTTTGCCTTCATTTACTGTACTAATAGTAAAAATGTATTAGATTTATTCACTAATTAAAAATCTTATAATTACCACAAAACCACATATTATTAACCTATCAACTCGCAAGCGGTCGAATTCGACCCCGTAAACAATAGATTTCCAAGAATCCGCGATCGAAGGATTAAATCAAAGCTCTAGTTTCCAAATACACCTATTTCAGTGTAAATAAATAGCCTTGTGCTGTGTCTAACATCTGAGCTCGGTGTGTGGTTGTCCGGATTTCAATTACCGGACACCGGTCCTTTCTGTCCGGCAATATCTACTTGCGACAAAGCTACTAGGTTTCCCTGGCTTGAATACCACTGGCTCTTATACTATATCAAAGGTTCCTCTTCTGTACTGCTACAGTATAATATACAGGGTGTAACAAAACAATTTGATTATACTTTTGAGGTGAGCGTGTGTATGTGTCTCTTTGTGGAGTTCGCTGTAATTATTTAATTTATGGAAAATTCATATAACTGTAGAAGTCAAATGTAACTTTTTCAGCGCTGCTACTTTCACAGTAAACTTCTACAAGGTGTAACAAAACTAAGTGATAATACTTTAGGGTGTGTACCTATGTGTTCCTTATACATAGGTCACTGTGAAGGTAGCAGCGCTGAAACAGCAATTTTTTTGTGATTTGTATGGGCGACCGTCCGCGTGTCATGAATTTTTCCATACAAAGATGAAAAAAAAGTTACTCTTTCAGCGCTGCTACTTTCACTAATACTAACTAATACACCCCCTAAAATATTATCACTTAGTTTTGTTAGACCTTGTATATGTCGTAGGATGATTTGATAAATCGCATTATCTCTTATTCTGATTGGTTACTACCTTGCCCTATGTATCTTATTGAGGTATTACACCATAGACTTATAAAGGGTAAGAAATGACAATGCCTGTTCATAGGAACTTTACTTTTTATTCAACCTTTTTCTTGGGTAAATATCTATCACAGAAAAGTTCTAGTCATAATATAAACGCAACTACGATTACGTTACCTCTTTATATAAATCACATAATTATCAGCCTTCGTTTACTTATTATTAAACTTATTATTAAACTTATATGTACGTGTAGTACTTTGCGTTAAAGAAAATGCCATTTAGTTAGAAGTTAAGTACGTTAATTATACCTTTCTTAAATAAATCAGCTTTACAAAAACAGAATGCCCTCTTTCTATTATCAGATTACGTCGTATTTTTTTTTTGCATTTCTATACGGTTGTTATGTTTTTGGTTGTTTAAGTACATTAGCAGAGTTGAGTCCTTCAATTGAAGCTTCAATATATAATAGCTAGCTATTACAATATTTATTCGTTCTTTAGTCCATTCAGGTTTCGTACATCCGTCCTGTCTATTAGCGTAAAACTTTCTTAGCTCTATGTCGAATCTTTCTTTATCGGACATAACCTCAGAATTAGTTTCTGGTTCTGTTGAACTTTCAGCACTAATTTCACTTGTATCAGTCATTTCGTATTTACAGACACACTTAATTTAGATAACTTTTTACACTATTTTTCAAATCCAACTGCAATTTTAAACACAGTAAATATTAAAAACTGCTAGTTCGCTTATGGTTAGGGAGGCGAGGTAGCTAAATGACGTAATTCAACGGCGCCGCACACTGGTCCCAATGTAAAATAAATGGGACATTAAGAATTTTCGGATCGAAGGTCAACGGATCAGGCTGATTTTTTGTTCGTAGACAGCTGATGCAATTACAAGTCACTTTCATAGATGTCGTTTTTTTCAAATATGCCGTATCTACAGAGATAAAAAATAATTTAAAAAATTTTGTATGGACGAAATCATAATTTTGTCATTTTATTCCAAGATTCAAACGTATTCAAAATAAATCATAGCACAGCTTATAGAGGAACTCTTGTCGTACATTTTTGTCATATACGCTCAACTGCGATTTTTGCGCCTTTTAGAGCTACAGGCACTTTAATTTTTTTTGTCAGCGGATGAGGCTGATTTTTTTTTTGTAGCATCTGATGCAATTACAAGTTACTTTTATAGATGTTGTTTTTTTCAAATATGCCTTATCTATAGAGAAAAAAAAATATGAATTATTTTTTGTATGGACTAAATCATAATTTTGTAATTTTCTTCCAAGATTCAAACGTATTCAACATAATTCATAGCACAGCTTATAGAGGGACTCTTGTCGTACATTTTTGTCATAGACGCTCAACTGCTATTTTTGCGCCTTTTAGAGCTACAGGCACTTTATTATTTTTTTGTCAGCGGATGAGGCTGATTTTTTTTGTAGCATCTGATGCAATTACAAGTTACTTTTATAGATGTTGTTTTTTTCAAATATGCCTTATCTACAGAGAAAAAAAATATGAATTATTTTTTGTATGGACGAAATCATAATTTTGTAATTTTCTTCCAAGATTCAAACGTATTCAACATAATTCATAGCACAGCTTATAGATGGACTCTTGTCGTACATTTTTGTTATACACGCTCAACTGCGATTTTTGCGCCTTTTAGAGCTACAGGCACTTTATTATTTTTTTGTCAGCGGATGAGGCTGATTTTTTTTTGTAGCATCTGATGCAATTACAAGTTACTTTTATAGATGTTGTTTTTTTTTAAATATGCCTTATCTACAGAGAAAAAAAATATGAATTATTTTTTGTATGGACGAAATCATAATTTTGTCATTTTATTCCAAGATTCAAACGTATTCAAAATAAATCATTGCACAGTTTTGTCATAGACACTTAACTGCGATTTTTGTGCCTTTAGGAGCTACAGGTACTTTAATTTTTACTGTTTTGTATAATTCATTTCTGAGTATTTCATATACTTTTTAATAAATATTGTTAAGGATAGACAAATAATAATGTTTTCTTTATTGACAAATAACTCTTTCTAATGCCTTATTCATAAAAACGCATATATATACTAAAACTAAACAAATTAAAGTAGAAATCTCAAAACATGTACGTACAGGTAAATTATTTTAAGACTCATCCAGTTTGCAAACATTGTTTGGTAATGACTCATTGCCTAATTAGTAATTACCTCTATACTTGGAATTTGTGCTCTGTTTTGTTATTCAGCGCTAGTGAACGCTTTGAAAACGCTAAATAATAAATAGGCACATAGATTGCAATTCAAATTTTCCCTTCGTACTTTTACGGGCTTAGGACCGTCAAAATACAAACTTGTATGATTATATTATAGGTAATTTATTTACAATAGTGGAAATCTCAAAACGTGTTTGTACATGTAAATTATTCCTTCGATCGTGGAAAAACGAGACACAATAAGGCTATTGTGAAAACCGATTATGAAAGCCTCATATTACTTCAAGTAGTGGGGGTAATTAGACAATGAGTTATAAAAAAATGCTTGCAATACGGATGACTCACGCAATAATCCTTCGAGCCCCAAGCGGTCGCATGCGACCGCGATAACAATAGAAGCCTTACTATTGTTATCGCGGTCGCATAACAATAGAAAGGCCCGGGCTTCGAGCCCCAAGCGGTCGCATGCAACCGCGATAACAATAGAAAGGCTAAAGTCTAATTAAAAAACAATAGGAAGGCTTTCTGTTGTTATTGCGGTCGCATGCGACCGCTTGGGGCTCGAAGAACGGGTCTTTCTATTGTTATGCGACCGCGATAACAATAGTAAGGCTTCTATTGTTATCGCGGTCGCATGCGACCGCTTGGGGCTCGAAGGATTATTGCGTGAGTCATCCGTATTGCAAACATTTTTTTATAACTCATTGTCTAATTACCCCCACTACTTGAAGTAATATGAGGCTTTCATGATCAGTTTTCACAATAGCCTTATTGTGTCTCGTTTTTCCACGATCGAAGGAATAATTTACATGTACAAACACGCTTTGAGATTTCCACTATTGTTACTACATTACCTATATAATCATACAAGTTTGTATTTTGACGGTCCTAAGCCCGTAAAAGTACGAAGGGAAAATTTGAATTGCAATCTATGTGCCTATTTATTATTTAGCGTTTTCGAAGCGTTCCCTAGCGCTGAATAACAAAACAGATCACAAATTCCAAGTAAAGAGGTAATTACTTTGCAAACTGAATGAGTCATAAAATAATTTACCTGTACGTACATGTTTTGAGATTTCTACTTTAATTTGTTTAGTTTTAATATATATAGGCTTTTTTATGAATAAGACATTAGAAAGAGTTACTTGTCAATAAAGAAAACATTATTATTTGTCTATCCTTAACAATATTTATTAAAAAGTATATGAAATACTCAGAAATGAATTATACAAAACAGTAAAAATTAAAGTACCTGTAGCTCCTAAAGGCACAAAAATCGCAGTTAAGTGTCTATGACAAAACTGTGCAATGATTTATTTTGAATACGTTTGAATCTTGGAATAAAATGACAAAATTATGATTTCGTCCATACAAAAAATAATTCATATTTTTTTTCTCTGTAGATAAGGCATATTTGAAAAAAACAACATCTACAAAAGTAATTTGTAATTGCATCAGATGCTACAAAAAAAAATCAGCCTCATCCGCTGACAAAAAAATAATAAAGTGCCTGTAGCTCTAAAAGGCGCAAAAATCGCAGTTGAGCGTGTATAACAAAAATGTACTACAAGAGTCCATCTATAAGCTGTGCTATGATTTATGTTGAATACGTTTGAATCTTGGAAGAAAATTACAAAATTATGATTTCGTCCATACAAAAAATAATTCATATTTTTTTTCTCTGTAGATAAGGCATTTTTGAAAAAAACAACATCTATAAAAGTAACTTGTAATTGCATCAGATGATACAAAAAAAATCAGCCTCATCCGCTGACAAAAAAAATTAAAGTGCCTGTAGCTCTAAAAGGCGCAAAAATCGCAGTTGAGTGTCTATGACAAAAATGTACCACAAGAGTCCCTCTATAAGCTGTGCTATGATTTATTTTGAATACGTTTGAATCTTGGAATAAAATGACAAAATTATGATTTCGTCCATACAAATTTTTTTTAATTATTTTTTATCTCTGTAGATACGGCATATTTGAAAAAAAAACGACATCTATAAAAGTGACTTGTAATTGCATCAGCTGTCTACAAATAAAAAAATCAGCCTGATCCGTTGACCTTCGATCCGAAAATTCTTAATGTCCCATTTATTTTACTTTGGTACCAGTGTGCGCCGTCGAGACCTATCAAAATCGAAAGATAAAATAATTTCGAAAAGAAAAGCTGGTATGGTAAAAACCATTTTAGCGGTGGGTTTGGCGTGTACGGTTTTTCAAAAATGTTAAAAAAACAGTTACTTGGGCATTCTCGAGCGCGTCAGATATTCATACTACGTATGCGCCAAGTGCCTTTTTTTTTAATTAAATAAAGGGGGCAAACGAGCAAACGGGTCACCTGATGGTAAGCAACTACCGTCGCCCATGGACACTCGCAACATCAGAAGAGCTGCAGGTGCGTTGCCGGCCTTTTAAGAGGGAATACGCTCTTTTCTTGAAGGTTTGCAGGTCGTATAGGTCCGGAAATACTGCTGGTGACAGTTCGTTCCAGAGTTTTATAGTGCGCGGCAGAAAGTTACGCGAAAAACGCACTGTGGAAGACTGCCACTCATCAAGGTGATGAGGATGGTATGTTTTTCGCGTGGGACGACGGCGAAAAGTTGCAGGTGGTATGATTCCGAACAATTCCTCAGAGCACTCCCCGTGATACAACCGATAGAGGATGCAGAGTGAAGCTACATCTCGGCGTAATTCCAAGGGGCCCAAGCTGTTTGAAACACTATAGCAGTCAACAATTCGAGCGGCCCTTCGTTGGATACGATCCAGAGGGAGCAGTTGGTATTTTGGCGCCCCTGCCCAGAGATGAGAACAATATTCCATATGAGGCCGAACCTGCGCCTTGTAGAGTTGTAGGCGTTGATCGGACTGAAGTACTGTCTCGCTCTGATAACATCGGTATACTAATCTGCCGGTTTGCGTGGTGGGGGTAGGCATATAAAGTAGTCAAAAATGCAAAAAAAAAATTTACTCGAGCGCGTCAGATTTTCGGAAGGGGTGTTAAGTAGGCCCCAAGGAAGCTCCCTCTAAAAAAAACTGACGATTTCGGCGTGACGATAAGTTGCAATGAATTTTTGAAAATGCAAAAAAAAAAAGTTTTTTTGAAATACTCGAGCGCGTCAGATTTTCATAGGGGAGGTTTATCTCGGTATCCTGAAAGCATATTTTCTTAATCTGACAAAAATGTTGGTGGGTTCTCTTAATCTGACCGGAAAGGTTTTTTGGTTTCTTTTTTTTTCTTTCTTTCTCCTTTCATATCATTTTTTTCAACCCCCTCAGTTTTCGAGATATACTCAAAAAACCGGGAGTTTGAGTTTTTATGATGCTTCAAGTGAAAAAGTTTTAACTTTGGACAAAAATGTAAAGAGACCTTTTTTGTGTAAAATAAAATTACCTTTTTTGTTTATTTAAACTTTTTTTTTTGTAAAATGTATCGTTCGCGACTTATATGCCGCAACGCGTTTTTCGGAAGACGAAATGGCTCCTCCACACTTCCGGTCATGAGGAAACCGGCAGATTTTGTATTTTTAGTAAGTTTTAGATTATATTCTTCAAAATAAAAAATAAAAAAATCGCGCTCGAGAATGCCGGATTAACGTTTTTTTTTACAAGTTTGCGACCCTATAACTCGGCGGCGTCAAGGACTTATCGTCAGATTAGTTAAATTTAGTCTTAAAACACTAAAATCAACCCCCAATATCTTAATCTGACGCGCTCGAGTATTTCAGACTATAGATTTTTTTTTTACTAATCTGATCGTCTATCCTAGGCGCGCGTCACTACATATAGAGCTAAATACTTTACAAGGCTGTTCTATTAGGTCCAAGGTATCTCTCATATCTTAAACTGCCACGCTCGAGTATTACCGAAAATTCCCCTATTCGCCTCCCTAACTATTACAAAAACAACCACAAACAAAACAACGCGTGACAATCAATCGACATTTAAAATGTCAACTCTTCAACCAATCAGCGAAGATGTTGTTGTGGGGCGCTTAAACCGACCAATCAGTGATTTTTTTCGATAATAACTAACGATTCGTTTCGCAATCTTACTAAGGCGACTTGTGTTTTCGCGAAAACACTACCTTTTGTCAGTAAGTTTGAAAAATGTAATCACCATTGTCTAATTATCCGTATTTTCGCGATGTCGCTAGGATTTTCGCGATAATTCGATTTATCAAATAATCCTACGACATACTCGTATATAAGGGACACACAAACTTTTACTAGCCGAACTAACTCATGAATCTTTCTTGTCAGACAATCAGTGATTAGCCTGCATTGTCCAAATCAAATTTAGAAACACCATTTTCAAACGAATCGAACCCACGGCCTTATAGTCAAGAAACCGCGCTCTTAACCACTATACCACGGAGGTGTTTACAGATCTATATAGACTAGACCCCAGGGAATACCTGTGAACACATTTTGCCAGTCACAGCGGCAAAAACCCGCCTAATATCCGCCTCGTCGATACGTGTGTATCAGAGTGATTACCTACGGGAGAAGCCTCCATCAGTTTTTCCTCAGGGGTCCTAATCGATAGGCAAAAAACTATTACCTGGAGCTGTTTGTAGATAGGTTTTTCACGGCTTGAATTGCTTTATTTTTTCCCTACTTCATGGAAAACTAAATAATAGTAAATATTTAAACACGCACAATAATTAGTAAAATATGTAGGTTACTACTAATGTAAAATAATCAGTAATCACTGTAAAATCGCTTAAAAATAATTTGGGCATCAGATTTGTAATGTATGGCAAAAAACAGTGTAGGTAACTCAAATAAAAAATCTTCTCATAAAAACAATTCACAATTTATTTTTCTTTACACTTTATATACTTAATAGTTTTTTCTAGCAAATAAATGATTTTCAAGAAACAAAACCTGGTGTGTAAACTAGTATTTTCTGGATGTCGTTGCTCGACCCTATCCTGAACTCTGAAGGCGACTGAACCGAAATTACTTTCTTCTGCATTTTCAGCATTATTTTCAATTTTCGGCAAGTACCTACTTTGATTTCATTAAAATGCCTTTAATTTTATAGTTGTCTAGTCATTTTAGTACCAAAATTATTGACTAGATGTTTCCCGCTACTCCATTGTGCCGAATATAGTTTATCGCACGGGAACTGTATATTTTTAACCGACTTCATAAAAGGAGGTTAACAATTCGACGCGTATGTATGTATGTAATATTTCCAGAACTGCCCAGTTTTCGTATAATATGTTAGTCTATATCAGCGTCTGAACAAATGTGCCTTTCAAAAGTGTATGTATGTATGTTTTTATGTTTGTGCGTTGCATATCTCTGGAACTACCAGTCTGATTTCAGTAAGTATTGTTCAACTTAGGGTTCAAGTTTCATCAAAATCGGTTCAATGTAGTTTTGAAGATCGAGTTTTAATTCTCAATTAAGTATGTACAATTTTGAAGTCGGTTTTATCTTTTTATTAAAATTATTTTCGAGACTAAAACTATGCTACGTCCATTCTCAGGACTCAATCTCATTAAAAATTGGCTTAGTGGCTTAAGCGTACACAACGCAGATAGACAGACACTAGACAGACAGACACTCTTTGAATATACTAGTATGTAAGGATCCGTCCTAAGAGGAGTTTTTACTTCGAAAAAAATTATATTAGTGTAAATATATAGGTTTAGGTATCATAATATACATTTTAAAAACATGACGCTCCTCGACAAAGTCGGGTTAAATGGCTTTTACAAATGGGTCTGATAAACAATACAGTTAAGTAATTTATTCAGTGTGCCGACAGACGGACGGACAGATGGACATGTTTACAGTTGTTGGATGGCCGATGAAAATGATACCTCGTATCACAATGTAAACTCATGAATGTGTACTAATATAAACTCGAAAGTGTGTCTGTCTGTAACCTTTTCAAGCTGTAACAGCTGAACCAATTTTGATAAAATTTGGCATGGAGATAGTTTCAATCCCGGGAAAGGAAGACACATAGTTTTCATTGCCTTTTGACGACCTCTATGGCCCAGTTGGTGGGCTGTTGGTAGCTCAAGCCGGGGTTAGCGGGTTCGAATTCCGCCGACGGAACAAAAAGTTTTCAAAGTTTCTGGGTCATGGATGTGCATTAAATATGTGTATCATATAATAAAAATCTTAAATATATGCATAGTATAAAAGTATTAAATATATTTCCGTTGTCTGGTACCTGTAACACAAGTCATTGAGGTACCTAGCACGGGGCCAGACTGACGTGGTGTGAAGCGTCCATAGATATTATTATTATTATTATATTATTGCGGAACAACGCACGGTTCCCGAACAATACACTATTTTTAGAGCAAGGAACATACGGCCAAATCCTGTTGTGAAATTGTTCGTTCTCAAGACAACCTGTTTTTCTCTGCAAATCTCTACCACGCACTCAAACCTTATAGTCAGGGAGCCCTAAAACATTTTTTGTGATTACTATCAAGCTAATTTTTTGTGAGTAGCTTCATTTTGATAAGATAATTAACATTTTTATCTGCGAAAAATCTTGAAAGTGGTAGCTAACAGAGATAGAAATGATTTCATACTTTGATTTGATGGTCCTAAAATATGGATTGTTCTATTTGTATGACAATGTTACTCTTAAATTATATTTAAACTATTAAACTACCAATGTACAAAAAATCTGCTAGTTAGGGTTCCGTTTTATGGTACGGTAGTCAACCAATGTAGCTTGATACTTGATAGTAATTAAAAAAAAATTCTAGGGCTCCCTGACTATTAACGATTTGCGATGTTGTCTTGAAGTTTATACACAGACAGCGCCTAGCAACAACCTATTTTGAGGTTGAAAGGGCTCATTACAATATGGGGATACCTTGGGTTGATAACGAGAAATTCACAATCGAAGACGTGAGTGGAAGAACCGGATAATTAACATTTTATAACATAAAGACAATTACTGCAATACGTGTGCTTGTGTCAGAGGCCAAGACGCAAGTCGCTGCGCCGCAGTAAGCACAATTACTAATTTTTTCCCTTATAATTTGAACAAACCTTGTAACTTACTTCATCAACTGTCTAATATATTTGGGTATACATAAAATCCTCATTTTTTTTTAATTTCAAACCCTTTTTCCGGCCCTAAAGCCTCAATTTATGCAATTTTTTTTTAAATGTTACTTACCTGCTTCTTCCACTCACGTCTTCAATTAGGATGATCGTATTCACCAGAATGGAAGATTCCAGTACAATAATGTGACCGAAAATAGATTGTATTCAGGAAGGAATAATAAGCAATTTTCATATTATTTTCTAAAGGCCAGAGTAAATAAAAAGATAAGCTCTGTTATTCACAAAGGCCAAACTACGCCTCGCTTTGTAAACAATGCTACAACTCACTCACACAAACAAGTGACCAAAGTACGTCTTACCATCCCGGTGTGAGTTTAAATGTATGTAGTGTATTTTACACGTGCTATCGAAGAAATTAATTCATACTCATAGGCAGATGACGGACCTACGTCATTTGGTCGGGTTGTGTCAGTTCAATGTTAAGTAGCCCGCAAACGATCAAATTGTTTGTCAAATTTTACGTGTTTGCCAATCAGTTTGATAGTGTACAGCTTTGTTTGAAGCGTTTGTCAAACAAACTACGTGTTTGACCTGTTTGACAAATATGTTTGAACGTTTTCCGCTGTATCTGTCAAACAAGATCTCATGATCTCAAACCGATAGCTAATTGTTTGACAAACTTGTTTGATGCACGTTTGATCATCTGCGCTGCTGTTTGATGAAAACGTAAATTACATCAAACATGTTTGTCAAACAAATTTGATCGTTAACAGGCTACATTAGGCTTAGGGCTGATCTGTCGGCTGGGTTTGACATAAACAGACCAAATTACGTTGGTCCACCTATGAATCAACTTCTCTGCAGATATAGTACATTTCGTAAAATACCGCTTCACTTTTTGTTTTTGTTTAAAAAAGCTTAGCTACCTCTTTACAGCAGTGCTTACCCCAAAGGTTGATCCTTAATTAATTTGACATTTCATGAAAATACCGCCTTATTGTTGAAATGGCCACATTAAGGGTGTGTTTCACCACATCCTGATAAAGTTCCGGATAGGCTATCCACAACTTATTTGACAGATTCTCCGTACTCTATCTGTCAAGTTAAGTGGTGGATAGCCTATCCGACACTTATCACGAAGTCATAAAACATGCCCTTATACTACTAAACATAAGCTAACCAAAACCCCAAGGAGCCCCATATTAGTTGGCTCGCAGGAGGCATGAGTCAGCGCCGCGCCTACTAGGGGAGCAGAGGCAGGGGTATCTATGAATAATATTGTGACAAACCCGTGACATGTTCTGCGATGTATCGGCAAATCGTGGTCGTTTTCCATGATCTACCTGGCTTTTGCCCCTTAGAGAAAGCTCTATTAGTTTATATATACCGTTTTTAGGGTTCCGTACCCAAAGGGTAAAAACGGGACCCTATTCATGAGACTTCGATGTCTGTCTGTCCGTCTGTCTGTCCGTCTGTCTGTCTCCAGGCTGTATTTCAAGAACCGCTATAGCTAGAGTTCTGAAATTTTTACAGATTGTGTATTTCCGGTGCCGCTATAACAACAAATACTAAAATAAAAATAAAATTAATATTTAAGGGGGGCTCCCATACAACAAACGTGATTTTTTTGGCCTTTTTTGCTCGTAATCAATAATAATAAGAGGTAGGCACTTGAAACTTTCACGAAGGCCTTAAATATAATTGTGCTTTAATAATTAATAATAATATTTAAATAAAATAAAAAATTGAGGGGGGCTCCCATACAAAAAACACCATTTACGGCCTATTTTTGCTCCATAACGGTACGGAATCCTTCGTGCGCGAGTCCGACTCGCACTTGGCCGATTATTTTATTTAAATATTGGATTTTTTTTCGATTTTTGTTTATCGACAAAAAAGGTTTGTACGATAAAAGAAGATTAAGTAAGTTTGATTTGTACCTTTTTTCGGGTGTATGTTTGTTTGCAATTTTTTCAAGAACTATTGATGCTATTTAGGCGGAGTCTTCACCTATGTACACAGCATTTATTGAGCTTTTCTTATGCAGTGATATAAGTTATATTTATTTACTTATGTAGTTATTGAATTACGATTTCAACTGGTAGCTTTAAAATAACGTGAGTGGAAGAATCGAACAAGTAACATTTTATAACATACGGACAATAACTCATTTTTTCCCTTATTATTTTCATAAAACTTGTAACTTATATCTACTTCATGACCTAGCTAATATATCTGGCTACAAATATACTCCACAGTTTTTCTATTTCAAATAATTTTTCCGACTCTAAAGCCTCCATTTAAGCAAAAAAACGGGAAGTTTTTTCATGTTACTTACCTCATTCTTCCACTCACGTCTTGAATTATGAGTCGATTATACACTTATGTTTAATTAAGAGGTAGGGTACAAACTACAAAGTATAGATCCGTCCAAACAAAGCAAGCTCTAGAAAAAAATGTTAACAAGGATTTCGAAAGAAAAACAAGCAAAGAAGGGACGGGACAAAGAGCCGTCAGATACCAGGCAATCAGCGCCAAAACACCGACTATTCATAACTTTGAAGAGTTTAATTTTATACTCCCTTAATATTAATAATGCCAGTCATCAAATACCCGTTATCATTCCAAATTCGACTCTACCTCAAATTAATAAAGTGCATTTTTATTTCTCCATCGAGTTCACTTATTTTTCATGCAAGTTCCGAGGGTGGTTATCTGAATTTCAGGTACAAGTATATGAAAAATACTTGGATAGTATTTTAATATTCTACCGTAGCAAATAAATTCTTAGGTTGGTGACGTTTAAGGGGTTCTATGGGGTCTGTGGTTTGACCTGGTATGTTGTGGAAATGGGGGATAGAAATATTTGTATATTGTTCTACCCCCATTAGGGTAGTAAGCTATATGGGAAGGTTAAGACATTTGGTTCCTTTTTTTTTGTTTTTAACCCTTATTTCTTACCCATAAGTAATATAAAAAAATGCGGCAGAATAAGTGGCTTCTGGCTACAAGAACCGGTGAGCTACATTTTTCTTCTACTCAACTGTCTGTCTATAAATCTATAATGCAATAATAACCTGTACTGAAAAGCTGTCAGAAGAATCTACGTATTGTCCATAAAGGCTTTGAAAATTGAATGCTCAAGTCCAAGTGTCCCCCTCCTCCTTAAAATACTTAGGGTGTGTTTCACCATGGGTTCCAACTTTAGGCTTTAATGTTTGTGTATCAACTGACTTTATTTTTCTGGCCTAAATAACAAGTAGCTGAAAATTCTTGTTCCCAATGATTTGTTTTTTGATTGCTCCGGCATTATCTCTGTTTATTTGTTAAACTTTCGTACAAGTTAATATTTTGTTTATTTACACTTTCAAATAAACAAAATATTTTCGTAAATATAAATGGACGACCAAATAAATTCAACTCAATGTAGAGATTATACAATAAAAACATGAAATAATTTTTTAATAAAAATATGTATTAATATAAAATCAGATACATAAACGCCACAAAAAAAGTTGATGTAAACGGTAGACATAAATTATACCTCCTAAATTTGACATTTAAATCATATAAACCGTAATTATAGTATTCAATATGACCCACTTCAATGAATATAACGACAATTACAAATCATCGATATAACAAAACAAACAATACGCACACACACAGGCTATTCATGGCGCACACAGGCGCGCCGCACACAGACGCAGCTCACTCACACAGGCGCGCGCGGTCGTTGACGGTGCGCGCGCAGCACGCACGCCCGTAGTACTACCGACACATTGATCTACAGCGAGTCTGGCGGCATCGATTGTGCAGGAACTGCAGCCGTTGCCCCGGCAACCGCCCGTGCCGCGTAAGGCGGTGTGCACAAGGACCTAAGGGCTGGTTCATATTGAATGAAAATAATTTTACTTCCTTACTTAGGTCTCTTTTCTACCTTACTTGGTGCCTACTACATGCATTGATATAGCTGATAGAAGAGTGTATAGACGCCCATAGACTTAAATATATCATCCTCATCACCTTGATGAGTGGCAGTCTTCCACCGTGCGTTTCTCGCGTAACTTTCTGCCGCGCACTGTAAAACTCTAGAACGAACTGTCACCAGCAGTATTTCCGCACCTATACGACCTGCAAACCTTCAAGAAGGGAGCGTATTCCCTCTTAAAAGGCCGGCAACGCACCTGCAGCGCTTCTGATGTTGCGAGTGTCCATGGGCGACGGTAGTTGCTTTCCATCAGGTGACCCGTTTGCTTGTTTGCCCCCTTATTTTATAAAAAAAAGACTTATACAAGGAGACAAAAATAATCGTAGTCAAAGGGCTTGTGATGTCTGGGACCATTTCAACATTTTAAGTAGATGGCGTAATTTTTCTTGGATTTTCATAACAAATGTACATCGTGTCATATGCTGACCATATTTTTGTCTTAATTTTTTACCCACACTTACTTTTCATGTTTAGTAATAGACTAACACAGTGCAGCATAATAATTTGAGCTCTATACAATCTCGTAGCGCGGCGTAGATGGTCTACGGGGCGTAGCGCGTCCGTTAGAACCTATGTTGTATGTACGCCTCTATAGGCGTACATAAAATTACTTTAGATGGTGCCTTCTTTATATTTTACTTCGTACACGCAGATTTGTTTAAAGCACAAGAACCGTGGAAACTGTACATTTTGCTGCATTAGAACGAATGTAGTACTCGTATGTATGTTTTCCCCCGCGAATATAGTCATATCAAAAAGTGGTTAAAACTACAGATACACACTTTCGCATCAGAATGTTTAAAATTGTATGGATTCTATAATATACTTTTCGTAACAGTTATAAATATTATTTATGGATGGCTACAATGTTACTAATTTTAATATAACTAAACTGCACAATTAAGGAATACAATCGCATAAATTCTGTCGAGTTTCTATTTATCGTTAACTTATTTTAGATCAAAATGAATCTTTGCTAGGTATTATTGAGATTCTGTCGGGACGCTTCCCCGGCCGGCTGTCTGGTCTGTATTTACGCCGCTTTATGTTCACGTACTAACCGCTATAACCAATACCTCGATTCTCCTACATTAAAGCAATATTAATACAACTTCGTCAGACTAGCCGACCACAGAACAATTAAAACAATGTTTTTATTAAATAAATAATAATATATAAAAATATATAAAATAAAAACTGTTTTTATTGTTCTGTGTGGCCGACGGCTGCGTTAGATCGGGAGGAGTGGAAGACTTTGGGAAGGCCTTTGCCCAGCAGTAGGGCAGAATAGGCTCTTAAAAATACTTCGATGTGGTTTCGATGCAGTTTCGTGATATAATATAACTACAAATTCTCGTTGAATCTTTTAAAAATTTATATAAAACTACAAAATACTTACTAATGTGTAGGAATAAGGATTTTTTTTATATCGAGACTGTATCGGAACTATATCGAAACTGCAATAGTGTTGCATCGAAACAGTAGAATCAGTACAGTAAAACATGCGCATCCCTTCAATTGCATGCAGTTTCAAATTGAAAGACAAATGAGGTTTTTGGCAAATTACATACAAATTGCCTACATTATGAGGAGTTCCTACCCAAATGAGGGTTCCTCGTGAAAAAAGGGCCAAGTACGAGTCAAAACTACCTTGAGGGTTCCTAAGTAAGTCCTAACAATCGAAATAAAGTCTTATTGCCACACGAAGCAGTTATACTCACCCATATACATACATTTATGTATTCTGTGCCCATATTAACTTTGACATTTGACTCGTTTCGTGTTTTTCGCCGTAGCTTGTAATCCTAATTTTTTTGTCATAATGCAATTAGGTTTTGATTCCCTTGCGTGATCTCAAAAATTGCTTTCATAAAAAGATCATAAAAATATTTAGTGGGTTGATTTCATTTACCTTAAAGTTTTCTTTTAATAGTACTGCATGAGATTGCAGATATTTATTATCATTTCCATTGAAAGGAAGCGAATTAATTATACTTTTTTAAATAATAAGTATTTTTTGTCTTCACCAAAGATCTTGCAAAACTCTAAAAAGTACCAAGATCACAGCGACGTTTGAAAGAGGCAGCCCTGAAAGCCGTCTGCAGCCACAAAGCGGTTGAAAGTGCATACAACATGATTTGCGCGGCGAGGCGGAGATTAGCAATCAGCGGGTACCAGGGGGGCAGAGACGTAGATGTATAAGCTATAAAGTATACTGAAAGTAGAGTTTTTTTTTGTGAAAAGTTAGAACTATGATAGAATGGTATCTTTTTTTATTTATTAATATTGTTTTCTTAGGTTTAAGTCCAAGTTTTTTTCTTTATTGCATTGCAAAGTTGGCTAAAGGGGTCTTGAGAGTTATAAAGTTTTTTTGCAACATATTCACTGTTCATCTAAAAACCAAAATGTTCAATTACGAGTATGTTTGAAAGTATTGACATTGTTCAATATCTAAATGTTAAACATCGATGGCGTTAATCGTTTTATGGGTTTGGAAAAACCGACTGCATCGAAAACAACTTTTCTTACGATGCTCTTCTTTATAACGATATCTCTTTAAAATCTCTATAATGTTTGTATTTTTTTATCAATTAGAGGCTTTTCTGCATATTTTTCTCCATACTAATATTATAAATGCGTAAGTGTGTCTGTCTGTCTGTTACCTCCTCACGCTAAATATTTTTGCTGGCTATAGGGATACTTTGAGTACCAGGAAAGGACATAGGATACTTTTAATCCCGCAAAAATGTACGGTTCCCGCGTGACAAACGATTTTTTTGTGAAACGGACTTGCTTTCGTCTTCTAGTTCAATAAAAATGTATTTGTTAAGTTAAGACCTAAGTTCTAAAGTAGTTAAACGATTTTGACGACTTGATTAAATAAAACAAGTAAAGCATAATATAAGAATTATCATACTTTTTGTGGTCATAGGATATACGGTGCCTACCCAGTACCCTACAGGATTGAAATTTGGACATCTAGCCTGAAATAATTTAATAACAAAAAGACTACAAAACCAGGTTTAAACAGCTGGTAGACAACTAGTTTTCGCTCAATTTGTTATGACTTCAATTATACTGAAATATAATATGAGGTGCGTGTTGACTGATGGACCTCACACGCTGAAACAACAGCTTGTTACTATCTCAGATATTATGAGCTATAGCGAGCATAATTGTAGACTAAAAACTAGGGTTTCCGGTTTTCATGCAGCTCCCACGAAATATAAAATTATTTTATGGACATTTATTTATTTCCATGTACAATATATTTTAAAATTTGTTTTTGTCATTGCTGTCATTGTCAATTTTGACATTTCACTTTAAACTTAGCGCGAATTTGTAGAGTATAAGTCTCCTGGAACGTTTTGGCGCAAAGTTTACAATATATACATATTATAAAACAAATTCGCTTTTTTCCCTTTAATATTTAAAACTACGCAACAGATTTTGATGATTCTTTCAGTGTTAGATAGCCCATTTATCGAGGAAGGTTATAGGCTATATTTTATTACGCTAGGACTAATAGGAGCGAAGAAATAGAGGAAAATGTGGAAAAAACGGGGAAAATTATTTGAAAAGGGCTAACTTGAACGCGCTAATCTCAGGAACTACTGGTCCGATTTGTAAAATTCTTTCCGTGTTAGATAGCCCCTTTATTGAGGAAGGATATAGGCTATATTTTATCACGCAAAAGACTAATTATAGGAGAATGTGAAAAAAAACAGGGGAAATTATTTGAAAGGGCTTATCTCGCGACTACTGGAGCAATTTTTATGTTATTTGGCACAGGTAAGAAGTAGACCACATGAAGGATATCGATTTTAATCATTTCTTCAGTGGCCATACATATTTTATACCCTAACCCGTGCAACGCCAGGGCGGGTCGCTAGTTAAAACATGTATTAGCTGCTGTCACTTACAATAAAACTAGCTTAGCTTGCATTTCAAAATTGGAAACCAATAGAATCGCTTTATTCGTCTGATCTTACCATACATAGCGATTCTATTGGATCTTAAAAAAACGTCCCTTGCATTGCAATGGAAACGCAACCTTCATTTTCATTTCAGCTACATGCAAAATACTTAGATGACATTAACAAAAGAGCGCAGGTTTTTCAACTGTCTTTCAAGTGACACTTTGATGGTAATTTTCAGCCACGCACCAAAACATCCCTGTATGAAATGCAGTATATGCACGCTGCAGCGGTTATTGAATCAGTCGATCGAATCAGCCTCCACCACGCAGACGGAGAAACGACGTAACTCCACCGTCCATGACAAAACAGACCCTATATCCCAAAAATAAAGTCGAATTCACCTTGATGATAGATCAGCCACCGCAACCACCCAAAGGAGTTTACACCTTGTGTTAAAAATCTTAAAGTTTAATTTCCATTAATCCAACTTAGCTCTCAACATAAAATAAAAATCAGTCAGACGAAATGGAAGTATCATAGGCATAATATGATATCGTTCAAAGGCCGAGGGTTTTTGTATCAAACTTCACATTTGTGTTTAAAAAGCAAATTGCGGTGGTTTTTTAACGTTGAGTGATCGTATGGTTTTTAATTCTGTTTTATTCGTAACCGATTCGAAAATCGAACTGTTTTTTGGAAAGATGGCAAGAGTTGTAGAGATTTTTTTATATTTTACTGCATCCCCATTCCTCATACATAATTAGCGGAAGTCTGCCTGCCTATAACTCTTTACACCTAAACCGCTGAACAGACTTTGAAGAAATTTAACATGTCAGAGATAATTTGCGTCGCTAAAGGGTAATACAGGATAGTTTTTATCCTGGAAAACCTATAGTACCCGCGTGAAAACCTAGTATGTTCGGCGTGGGTAAATATTTTTATTAATAGTTTTCGTACTAACACTCCAAAAAACCGCATAAAAAGTGTAATAACCTCTAATAAGATAAAAAATGTGTCAGCACGATAATTATCAAAGTGCGCAAAAGTTGTTAATAATACAAATAGAAAAAACTACCTTTGGATAACGTTTAGAAAATTTTGTTAAGGGCTTGATAAAGAAGATTTTTTTATTATTTTAGGACAAAATTAATTAATATTGAGCTACAACTAATGAGTTAGACTTCGACACTTTATTACTCCCTAGGGCGTCAACACTCAACAGTCAGTAAGTGCACTCATGTGACACTTAGACACTATTAGGTATTCACATCCGGGGAAACAGGCTTCTAAGAAGACTACAGTAAAGCTTAGGAGATCCTAGACGCTTTGTTGTGGCTTTGATTTTTGATATAAACATGTTATGTACTATATCAGAGAAGCTTATACATGGGCAGATGGCAAACCTACTTAATTTAGTCACGTTAAGTCAAACCCAGTGGGGCTAAAATTGTCACATTTAGCAATTCCTCTCAATCAATTCACAAAATGAATTGTCAAAACTGTCAAACTCACGAACGTCAAATTAATACGAATTTAGACATACAGAGTGTCAATTTTACGATTTTTAAAAAATGAATCATATAACATATTATGATTCTACAAATACTCTGGTTAACAAGTGCCATTTTCCTCGAAACCTGATCTCATGCACCGAAATTTATGATTTCGGTCTCATTCGATTCGGAATAGCATCAACATTCTATCAAAATTCCAAGAGAGGCTGAAAAAAAAATGCAAAAGTTATAAACAATAAAGTAAACAAAAAAAGAAGGGTTTGGTTTTTTTAATATTTCATAAACTATTTGAGATAGTCAAAATTTGAAAATAGATCCTTACAGAGCAGGAAATTTCCTAAAATAAATCCTAACTTTTGGAGCTATATCAACAATCCTTATAACTTTAATTGAGCGTCGAAAGTAACGGTAAAAACGCATAGTTCGCGTTTCGCATGATTTGCCGCAATCTGCCACGTGAACTAAAAACATGACACACACAAACAAACACAACTGATTAAATATTAATATTAAGGAATAAAAAAAAAATAGGTACTAAGTAAACATATCAGTAAACAAGAATCCGTCAACAAAAATAAATTATCACCATTTGTTTAATTATTATGCTTTTCTTAATTTGTTAATAGTCACCATTTTAATGTTAACATAAAAACGCAGATTTTTTTCAAAATAAGAAATTTAGATTTTTTTTATTCTTTTGAGCTAATCTTAAAAGGGTTTGGAAGAGATCTCCGTCAAAAAAATTCAAGAATTTTGAGTTTTCACTTTTTTTTTAACATTCAAAGGCATTCAAAAATTATTCATGTAAATAAAGCCATTACGGTATTTATATGTCCAATAATTGTTTCTATTTTCTTTTGTTATTGTTAGAAGCCAGAAAATAATATTTATATTTTTATTTAAAACTAATAAAATTTAAATAATAATTTTTATTGATGAAAAAACCCTAATTATTTTATTTACATGAAAAATTCTTGAATGCCTTTGATTGTTCATAAAAAAGTAAAAAATCAAAATTTTTCAATTTTTCCCTTCTAAGCCCTTTTAAGATTAGCTCAAAAGAATAAAAAAAAATCTAGAATTCTTGTTTTGAAAAAAATCAGCGTTTTTATGTTAACTTTAAAATAGTGACTATTAAGAAATTAAGAAAAGCATAAAAATTAAACAAATGGTGATAATTTATTTTTGTTGACGGATTCTTGTTTATTGATATGTCTACTTAGTACCAAATTTTTTTATTCCTTAATATTAATATTTAATCAGTTAAAATATGTTTTTAGTTCACGTGGCAGATTGCGGCAAATCACGCGAAACGCGAACTATGCGTTTTTACCGTTACTTTCGCCGCTCAATTAAAGTTATAAGGATTGTTGATAAAGTTCCAAAAGTTAGGATTTGTTTTAGGAAATTTTCTGCTCTTTAAGGATCTATTTTCAAATTTTGACTATATCAAATAGTTTATGAAATATTAAAAAAAAACAAACCCTTCTTTTTTTGTTTCCTTTTTTGTTTATAACTTTTGCAATTTTTTTCAGCCCCTCTTGGAATTTTGATAGAATGTTCTAGATGGTATTCCGAATCGAATGAGACTAAAATCATAATTTTCGGTGCATGAGATCAGGTTTCGAGGAAAATGGCACTTGTTAATCAGACTATAAGTGAACATTTTAGCCCCGCAGATGACAGACTTCTATCTAACATACAATTGAATAACCTATGAATCAATTTCTTCAATAGTACTGTGAGAGAATATTATTCATAGACATTAGACATATTTTCCGAGGACGACTTCCGAACACGTCGCGCCCCACGTCGCAGACAATACGTGTTTAGTGCTTAGTGTTAGTTTTAGTATAAATGTTATGTATGTTAGTCTATAAGGTATATATAATATGGGCCAAGATGCCTGATTTAAATAAATAAATAAATAATAAAATAAAATATTTCACAGAAACCCCTTAAATTTCTACGAAATGAAACGTTTTTTTGTAAATGTGCCGTACTACAAAAACCTCGCAGCAAGAATACAATGCAGCCTTACAGTAAAATAGAATAATTCATCATACATCAAAATAGAATTTAGAAGAATTGAGGCACTAATTCGCATCCATGCCTGCATGATATTGTCATCTGAGTGACAAGAGATCCTTGTTCGCCTGTAGAGTCTAACTGGCGCACTCAGTGACGAATATTCATTACTTAACTGTAATTAAAAGAAGATTTTGAGATAACCCCATACATTATCTGCCAAACTCTTCATTAAATTGAAGTTTAATCATCATTAAATGTCTCTGAATGCAACCGTGAATACTATAAATAATAAATATTATGACAAAAAGCAACGCGTCGCCACGTCAATAATAGCATAAGCAGCTCATATTGCAAGCTAAAATGAATTTTTAATTGAAGCTCTATTTCGGATATTTCCTGGTCCTAAAAGAACAAAAATCCAATCTGTACTCGTATCTGCGAAATATTCATCAGAATGTCGCCGGGGTCTTTGTCTTGTTTTTAAATCGCATATTTCATGTCACGCACACACATAAACTTCACGCTATTCTAAAATAAAACGTATCCCTATAAAAATAAAGTTGCATTTCAAAAGCGCAGCGCCGCATGACCACATATCGAACGACAAGTCTTCCTGATTTGTTTTCTTTGGGGAGTTATAATTTGGCTGCAAGTCCTTTACTATGTAAATAACTTTGCAAACACAACGTCATACATTGCGTGTTTTCGTACTGCTGTATGTAACAACACTGTATCAAACACGCAATGTATATTGCAGGGGTATATTGTCGTTAGTGCTACTATATCATGGTAGAAGTTTTCGTCTGGCCCAGACCTACCCCACTATCAAAAGCGTTGCACTCGCTGCACCGCATACATACATTTTCCTATATTGAAAAATTATTTATTGCGCCTTTTGTCCGTTTGTCCCGGCAGATGCGAGACGAGAGGCTTTTTTGTCTGCATATTTGCCTATTTGATGTATTTCTCATGCATTTTATGTTATTAATACCCAGTGACGGATTAAGAATACTTGATGGCCTAAGCAATCCATGCCCGTGGGCCCCCCAATCCCTATATCAACTATAGTATCGGTCTTTGAACTTTTAAATTCATCGAGCAAAAATTGAGACAGATAGCATTTACCTCACCTTAAATATGAGTAAAATATAATAATATTATCATTTATCAGTGTCTGCTTCACTCTATACTTAAAATTTTTGCATAGGTACTAGGTACCCATATTTTTTAATTGTATTAAAGAAATCGAAGTTAAAAACGATATTTTGAAATGTTTTTTCAGAAAAACTATATATATATAAGCAGTTAGGTACTTACTAGGTAGAGGGCTTTTTTTCGTAAATTATAATTTAAGCGTAGTGTTCTCAGTTTTAAAAATTTAAAAATTTAATTTTAATGAAAAAACTAAGGCTGCCGTTGTCGCGGCGTCTGCGCTGCGCAATGCGCATACGTTCATCGAACGCCTACGCTGGACAAACGCTAGTGTGAAGGCACCCTAATCGACTTGTTTTGTTTTTACAGTTTCATAAAATAATCAGCAAGTATATTGCGCAGTTTAGCGTGTGATCGGTTCATGCTTGACTGGTTTCCCCTTGACTATAGAATATCCTAAAAAAGCATAAAAATATAGTCGCAATTCATAAAGACTAAATGTCAAAAGTATTTTATTACGGAAAATAATAAAGAGAAAATACAAATTTTACTATTGAATATAAAATGTATTTTTTTATTCTTTTAATTTTGAACATGAATAGAAATGAAGTATTGGATATAAAATATTTCATAATTAAACGTTATATTATAATATATGTCCTTTATTACAATTTTAAGAGCGGGCTGTGCAATTTTGCTGTGTTTTCTAATAAGTATTACGATCCCGGAAGACGATTGAGTCAAATGAAATTGAGATTTATTTAATCATTGTATATTTATCTGAGACTTAGCTAACGGAAAACACGATTCACTTATTTTGACTCGAAAGTTTTATTTTTCGAAATTATGAATCTTTTTGGGCATTTCAACAAATATCTGTTACACTTATTGAGTTACTATCATTAAATAACTTGCACTACTACCATCACACACTTTTTAAAATAATAGCTAAAGGAAATATTAGTATTGTATTTAGTTTTTAAGTAATCATCAAAAAACAGTTTTGGGACTTACGATGTTTACTTTCGTGCTATAATGTGGGAACCGTTGTTACGCGATATTTTTCACTATTAGCTGCAGCCTAAAACACATTACCCGGGAGCACGATTCATGGAATTATTGTATCACGATTGGAGGATAGCGTTGTGTGTAGGCGGGGCTAGCGTTTTGACAGCAGGCCCTTAAGTCAAACTTTTGAACTGAAATAAATTCATTCAAAAATTTTGGTTTTTCCGATATTAATAGGACTCAAAGGAAAAATTATCAACTGAATGCGACCATAGCGACGATTTTGCTGAAATTTGGTACGATATTTGAGATAATTGAGTCCCGGGAAAGGACATAAGGTCTTTTATCCCGGAAAAATGCACGGTACCCGCGCAAGAAACGAAATTTGGCGCAACGGAGTTACGGGCGTTATCTAGTTTTTTTTTTTTTTTTTTTTATAAAAATTATAATCAGAAAAATGTAACACGATTTAAATTTAAAAACGTATGAAATCTGCTTTTCGATTGTTTTAAACATTTAACGTAAAATCTGCATACAATTTCAAAATTAAACTCGTACCTTCAGAACTAAAACGAAAAACGGATACCCCTTTCATTACAACTTTATACAGACTCTCATTTAGAAATCTAGCAATTTGATCCTTATGTAGTCGACATAGAGGTGATGGCAGATGTAGAATACGAGCGAATAGATTGTATAGACTCTATACTCTACAGTCTTCACTCTACAGGATGTACAAAAAAGAGTGATAGTATTTTAGGGTATTACTGTGTCCATTACATAAAGTTCACTGTAAAAATAGTAGCGTTGAAAGAGTTACTTCTTTTAAACTTTTGTATGGGCAAATTTGTAATGCTGCGGCGCTTGCCCATAAAAATAAAAAAACCAATTCGGCGCTGCTACTTTCACAGTGAACTCTGTACAAGACACACATACACACCCTAACGTATTATACATAATTTAGTTTTGTTACCTCTTCGCTCTTATCCCACCTCTATTTCAACAGGGTGTAACAATACAAGGTGATAATACTTTAAGCTTTGTCTTTATAGAGTTCACGCACCCTGTACAATATAGAGAGGTATAAATCGCGAAATTAACCTTTTCGCACTACAGTAGAAGTTCCGGGGAAGTGTGGCACCAGGTAGGTATGGGTGTGTAGGAGGCGCGGCGGTTGCCATGGCGACCGCCGGATGCGCCGCCATCACAGCCTGCAGCCCGGACGACAGGGTGACCAACTTGCAGGAAAAACTTTACAGTAGATAAATGGGATGTCATTTGAGGGGTCTCCCCCAAACTAAATCCAAGAATGAACGAAATACATAATAGTAATCAATGGCTTATACTTTTTACAGTTTTTAAAGATTTAGTGGTGGAGGAGATTTTGAGTGAACACTATCAACGCCTGAAACGACGTTAGACGAATGTTAGGTTAGGTTTTTCGCTAGAGGATAATATTTTCATGATTCGGTCGCTGCGCTCAAAGGCCGCGATAAAAGCTAAGCAAAGCTCAATAAATCGATAATTATTCGCAGGTCAAAAGTTAACCTTGGAAGCCATTTGCTGAACTTCAATTTTAATTAACACTAACGATTTTATAAGGATAATGATAAAATACCTACGGGACCTAAATATTTACCATTCGCCCAATTATATTAATTCCAATCAATATAGTTAATGGAATCAGGCGTTACTTTGCGGAAATCCATAGCTTAAAATTTAGTTTGTTATTATTTTTAGCAATATTCCGCGAAATAAACTTCCACCTTTAAGTAAATGAGTGAGTGTACGCATAGGCATGCGTACAGCACCTCCCTCCTCCCACACTGCCTATGCGTACACTCGCATGCAAGAACTTGCAAACACCACCACCACACAAGCAATAATGTTGGCAAATCCGTGCAAGGCCCCTCACCACCATGCAGGTTGAAAACCTCGACGCGCGTTTCGCTCCAACACCGGAGCATCCTCAGGATGTGGACTCTACGAACAACGTCCGTCAAGTGGAAGTCAAGTCTTGATGTTTGCAAGTTCTTGCATGCGAGTGTACGCATAGGCAGTGTGGGAGGAGGGAGGTGCTGTACGCATGCCTATGCGTACACTCACTCATTTACTTAAAGGTGGAAGTTTATTTCGCGGAATATTGCTAAAAATAATAACAAACTAAATTTTTATCCAATCAATATGTTATGAATTATGATTATTGGCAATAATTTCCTCCTCGTGTAAGTCTGGGTGGTATGTTATGTCACTTGAGCTGTCTGTCTATTTTATATATTAATTATATTATAATTATATAATAATTATAGGTTAATTAATTAGCAAATATTTTTGGGGATTTATTATATCTTACTTAACTGGTAATTAATTTCTGTTTTATTTGAACGAACGCCTCCGTGATTCTCGTGTTGGAAAAACTATTTTTTAATCCACATTGGTTAGTATAAAGCAGACTGATTACCTGATTATCTGACGAGTAAAATGATCCACGCGTCGGATGAGCTTGTAGAGTCGGTCCTATACCCCTTGGCAATTTTTGTCGATCATCTGTCCCACAAGAGTAAAGAATCAGAAATCTTGACTATCCTTGTGAATCGCGCACACACATACGCACTATAAAGATGGCTTCAATGAGATCGGCTACCAATATTAAAATTAGTGTGAGAGCTAAATTACTATTATGTATTATTCAATTTGGAATTTATCTAAGTAGAGTTACAATTTGCATTCTATTAAATTAAGTCCTCTCTTAATGAATGCCAAGATGACCGATCTCCTGCTGTGGCTTTGTCCAGCAGTTGACGAATATAGGCTGATACGATGATGGTGAAAAAAATCCCAGAAAATCCTGAGCTCCTGGTAACTCTACGCTTGCATAGGAGTCGGTATTAGGAGGTAGTGGGTAGAGTCGGCGCATCTGCAGTGCCCGACGCAGCTACTCACGCTAACTAGTATGTGCAATGTGCATGCTAATCTCGACACCTTTATGTTTTCCTGGTACTATATTTTTTATTTGTATCGATTCATCATTATCATCATTTTTGTTACTGCTATATTGTACACGATATTGTATATTTTAATTTATACAAGTATTTAAAATCATTAATTCCAAAGAAGGTCCCAAATATGAAATAAGGTTGTACTTGGTAACAGAGTTTTCAATTAATTTTGTTTAGTCTATGGTCCAAACTGCGAAGCAAGTCATTATAAAGCTATGAAATTATTTGCGTATTAATTTGGTCCGTAGGATATCGAATAAAAATGATAATGTTTCGTTATTGGTGTGATAACACTTGACTGCCGGGAAACTATTTCACATTAAATAGTTCTTATCACTATTTGCCGTGTAATAAACGAATTAGTAAAAATCAGCCAAGTGCGAGTCGAACTCGCGCACGAAGGGTTCCGTACCGTTATAGAGCAAAAATAGTCCAAAAATAGTGTATTTTGTATGGGAGCCCCCCTTTATTGTTTATTTTATTTTAATTTTATTATTAAACATTATAGAATGAATATAATTAAGGATTTTGTGAATATTTCAAGTGCCTACCTCTTACCATTATTGATATCGAGCAAAAAAGGCCAAAATAATCACGTTTGTTGTATGGGAGCCCCCTTTAATATTAATTTCATTTTATTTTTAGTATTTTTTGTTATAGCGACAACAGAAATACACAATCTGTAAAAATTTCTAAAGTTTAGCTATAGTGGTTTTTGAGATACAACCTGGAGACAGACAGACGGACAGACAGACAACGAAGTCTCAGTACACAATAACGTTTTTACCCTTTGAGTACGGAACCCTAAAAACGAAGTTAAGAATATCTAGATTCTAGTCAAACTTTCATCAAAATATTATATTATCCTTAATCGTGAAAAGATAACAGACAGACACAGACTATCGCATTTATAATTTATTTATTTGTTAATTTATTTATTTATTTATTTATTTATTTATTTATTTTATGGACTCACCAACAGAACAGCATTTGTGACATTTAAAAGTACATAAAATTTGTTTACAGATAAAATGAATTCTAATGACATGAAATGTAGTCAATATGGTGATAAATGATAATGATAAAATAAGTGTGTAACAAAAAATATCTATTATTTTTTAAAGAAATAATACTTTGAAATAAAACTAATACTTATATAACAAAAATTAAAATTATAACTGTGACAGTGCACCAAGTAGTTAATTATATTATTATTATTATACTTAGTAGTTTCGATTTTACGTGACCGTGGGATATTTATTAAATTAGTGTTTAAGATTTTTCTTAAAATAATGGTAGAAGGCTGAGCTTAGCTCTTAAACAATAGAAACACACGGACAAACACTACCGCATTTGTATTAGTCTGAGCTGGGCTCTCGAAACAATAGAAACACACGGACAAACACTACCGCATTTGTATTAGTCTGAGCTGGGCTCTCGAAACAATAGAATCACACGGACAAACACTACCGCATTTGTATTAGTCTGAGCTGGGCTCTCGAAACAATAGAAACACACGGACAAACACTACCGCATTTGTATTAGTCTGAGCTGGGCTCTCGAAACAATAGAATCACACGGACAAACACTACCGCATTTGTATTAGTCTGAGCTGGGCTCTCGAAACAATAGAAACACACGGACAAACACTACCGCATTTGTATTAGTCTGAGCTGGGCTCTCGAAACAATAGAAACACACGGACAAACACTACCGCATTTGTATTAGTCTGAGCTGGGCTCTCGAAACAATAGAAACACACGGACAAACACTACCGCATTTGTATTAGTCTGAGCTGGGCTCTCGAAACAATAGAAACACACGGACAAACACTACCGCATTTGTATTAGTCTGAGCTGGGCTCTCGAAACAATAGAAACACACGGACAAACACTACCGCATTTGTATTAGTCTGAGCTGGGCTCTCGAAACAATAGAATCTATCATCATTCATCAGGTATGTCACACAGATTCAATCAAAGCGCCCGTCTAGTCATATCTGTATGGGGATAGGGTAGGGGAGGAAGCCACATTGATACACAAAAATATATCCGCGTCTGGCACAGTGCTTCTCAACTTGGGAATGAGTTTTATAATCGTTTTTTGTATTGAAGTTGGGATATTTTGTATTTTTTGAAATATTGACATAACGTATGTGAGGCATTATTAAATAGAAAATTATACAATAAAAATCGGGAGCGCTTTTACAAAATTTTTTTTACTTCATCATTCATCAAAATTGGATCTAAAGATTAGGCACTATTATTCCAATTTTTATTGAAAAAAAAAAACTCCGGTTGATAAAAAAAGTTAATTGATATGAATGCATTGATATCATTCAACTAAGGTTTAATGGTAAAACTGTGTAATTTGGTCGGATTATGTCTAGACCAGCTGACTAATCATGATTCATGACTAACTTTGGCATCTCTTGCGTCCGACATCTACCTACGAAACAAGACACATTAAACCAAAAAAAAGCTTTTCGTTTATAACCATAACAAACGTGATGCTGATATTGTCCGCGTAGGCGGCTGGCGAGGTCTCGTCACAACAGCTCCAACAAACATGTTTACTTGTAATTAACTCCACGATCCGCTACAAATAGATACGACGTCGTTCCGGGCTACAAGGGATCCTCATAGTATCAACTTCTTTCTGTCCTTATAACTTTATAGTAATTTTAAAAAAGACAGAGTTTAAAAGAAGTCACAGAAGGTTTCCGTAGTACAAGTCCTTAAGTTCAGTCTGTCAGTCCTTAACGACAATGTCTTTGGGTTCTGTAGTACAAGGATCTCTATATAATTTCAGTCTGTTTGTTAGTTTGTCCTTCATGACTTTAGTAATTTTAAATAAAAAAAGACTTTTTAATAGTCATAGAAATAAAATTGTACAGCCGTAGAAAACGAGGTTTCAGTAAAAGCAATATTTTTTTCGCAGCAAAAGTAGAATATTCCCATAGGAATACTAAAGGGATAATACTAAAATGTCAGGTGTGCTGTCATAATTTTCATTCATAATATATTTCGATAACATACAACTGTTGCTAGCAGCACAAAAATTATATACTCAGTTACGTATTTTGTTACATTAAGAATCAAAAATTTTACGCATATTTATTCCGCAGCGCCATTTGCGATGCGTTTTTATTGGCTGTCCTACTAGAAAGTTATCAAATGCAAGTCTTCTTACGCATTTTCAATCAGGCCCTGGTCTTTCCTTATTTATGTGGTGGTACCCACAATTAGCGCAACATTCCTGCATCGCGCTATCGAAGTTTTCTAAGCGCGTCGATATATATACGACAGCTAAAATGTATCACGTGGGCTTCGGTTTGAACGAGCAATGAGCATACCACCTCGCTCGGTCGGAAGATCTTTCTTTGCGGCCTCCACTCCTATCCCCACACTCATTAATCAGTACTTTGAAGTTTGAAGTTTGTGATGTTGATGATATCTCTGATCTCACGATGGCCAGCGCTTGCTAATTGCCACTCTAGCTGGACTAGAGAGCACTCTCCAGTCTCCACTCATATTATACGAGTCATAAAACACACAGGAGTAACCTTCTTTCAACACGAAATAATAACAGACGCGGGTTCCGGACCGGATGTGACCCGGGCAACTTTTTGTATAACCGGATATCATCATTATCATCAACAGCTATCGTTTTTAGGGCACCGTACCCAAAGGGTAAAAACGGGACCCTATTGCTGAGACTTCGATGTCTGTGTCTGTCAGTCTATCTGTCTGTCTCCAGGCTGTATTTCAAAAACCGCTATAGCTAGACACACAACAAAAAATAAAACAAAAAAAAATTAAATATTAAACCCATAAAACAAACGTGTTTTTTTTTGCCATTTTTGCTCGTAAGCAATAATAACCAGAAATGATCACAACATACTCAATTTTATTTATACTTAAATAAATAATAATTAAACTTAAATCAAATAAATATTTAAGGGAATCCCATACAAAAAAAAACAAACAATTTTTGGCCTATTTTTGCTCTATAACGGTTCGGAACCCTTCGTGTGCGAGCCCGACTCGCACTTGGCCGATTTTTATTTTTCAATTATTTTTCTGAATCCTTTAAGACGAGGAAAAATCTTGTTCCTAATAACAAGATTTTTTCTACTATAGAGTATAGGATTACATAAGTAAGAGTAATAATTATGCCTACGACTTCGCTTTGCCTAATTTCGTTTATCACGTAACAATGATTTCCGAATATATTTTTCAGGTAAAACTGTCCTATGGTCTTTCCCGGCACACCACCAAATGTCATTTGGTGTATCCTTACAGTTTACAACAACTTTCATACAAATCGGTTCAATGGTTTAAATGGAAAAAAAACTCTTATAGAAGTAACAGACATATAGACAGACAAACAGATGATTTCATATTTTTAATTCTAAGTATGTATATTACGATAGTACTCATTTAGTACTTGAAATAACCTCATTTCCTAGCTAAAACAAAACCTAGTAATTTCGTAGCGGCACTCGTAGACACAATGCTACGGCGTAGCGCGGCGTAGCAAGTTGTAAAGCAGTGATTTTCATGTGGTTATTTTACAAGTAGTTTTAATAATATAGTGCTTAGTCCTACAAATAATAAAAACTAGCTTAGTCATTATTTATGATTAAAAGTCATCATCAGCACGCGTCTTAAAATGCGCTAAACTTTGGACTATACTTTATTTTTTAAACGAATTAACCCGCCAACAAAAATTGGCCTTGTTTTTAATTTTTTTGTCAATAAAAAAATGTTGTCGCAATTAAAAAAAAATAAAACAACGATTAAGACCTACACCATAATAAAGCATTTTGCTTGAAATAAAATCTAAGAAGATGAAAATATATTTATTAGATTGCAAAACACGAACAGCTAGTAGAAACAGGAGTTAAAGTATTCAATAAACTCTATAATAGTTAAATCTTAATACCTACTAGAAAGCAAATGTTGAGAACCAGTGGCGTATCTAGCCCCATACCCTGTCGGCTGCCAATTGTAATTAGCAAATTGCTTACTTAAATACGCCACTGCGATGGGCTGCACTTTTTGCTCTGTTAATATTTCAACGCATCAGTCAGACAGTCTGTGTTTACTATTTTATCTGGCTGGTTCAATTTTAACTTTTATTTGCTTTAGCGTGAATTTTTAACCCGAAATGACCTTTTGAAATTTATAATATATAAAACAAACATCCAAACATTCGATTCATTCCCGCGATATAAAAAAAATTGTGTATCATTTAAGGCGACTTTTAGTAGGCTATTATAATAATTAAAATGAAAACCGCCTTTTGTGTTTGTTATGAGTTAAATAGTTTGAATTTTTGATGATTTCTTTATTATGTGTAAATGGAATAAACAATATACATTCACTTAACTGTCATATGAAACCATGTTCACATTAACTTCTACTTAGTACTTAGTAGAAGTTAATGTGAACATGGTTTCATTTTGAGTAGACATTTTCATTATGAGTAGACTACATAGACTAGATACGAGTAGAGTATCCAATATAATCTACTGTATAATAATATTATGTTTGTACAACACCGCCCATCTCCGCACAGCCTCTGTTTGCCTAGTAACCACATCACGACACGTGTGTGACGTAACACATATGTGCGTGTGCTAGTTTTGGGGAAAATCACTGGTTGAATTATTTATTATTTCCATTACAAAAGAAATAGGAATATTCGAATAAGAATTATTATATTATAATGTTTCCTATTTCTTTTGAAATAGGAATATACGATTGAGAGTTGGATGTTTTGTTGGAAGAGGGAAAATTATTCGATCATAAAATAAGTAAGTATGACAAAAAAATTAGTCGTGAAAATCATTTTCTACAGAAAAATTATATAATACCCTAGCAATAAAAAGTTATATAATGCCCCTAGGCAAGGTACAGAATCACAAAAAAATTTTCCTATGTCTTTTCCCGATATTATATCCAATGTACTTTTCATCCAAATCGTATGAACGGTTTAAAAAGCTTGTAAATGATAGTGTTTTTTGTACAGTTTATATTTTAACTGTACAATAATAAACTATACTTAATATGAAGCAACTATGTAAATGCATACGAAACGAAGTTCCTTCATTAAAATTTAACATGCTGGCGATATACGGAACTAATTAAAATCGCCCTGCTGCTTGCAAAAAAACTGTTTTTCTATCGTCTTTCGATAAAACTCTTATTCCCCCACGTTTATACTGCGAAGTACTACAAAATAAGCCCCCAAGTACCTCTTACGGTACATCCTGATACACATTAAAAATTAATCCTTAATAGCGCGCAATAAAGTTCGAAATCGAATGCCGCGGGTATTCAATCGAGCAGAATTTTCCGGGGTAGCTGTCAAAACTCCCGGGCCGCGACCAGCGGATTATGAGCTGCGGTTGTTAAGGGTGCCGGGAGGAGTAGTACGGTGGGCAGGGGTCAGGCGGGCCGGTCGCACCGTGCGGCCAAAGTACGGGTGAACTTTGATAATGAACGCAGGGTATTGGCCGGGCGAGACCGGCGGGCGCCTCCCCGCGCCTGCCCCCGCCTCCCCCGCTATGCAGCTTCCTATTGCGTGATCAAATTAAAAGGCTCCTGTGTACTCATTTTCCTCTAGTGTGTACTTGACATCTTTGACGGGTCTGCGATCCTGGTAGCACCTGAAAAGCCTTTGGTTATCTCTGTCATAAGTATATGCTTACCCGACTTTGATTAAAGGAGGTTAGTTTTCGAGTTTATGTATTTTAAAATCTTTTCATGTAGCATAATTACGACGAAATAAACGGCAACAGAGCCATACATTTTTTACAGAAAAAGCAGAGATTTTGAAATTAAAAAGGATAGGAATCAATTTATATTGACTACCCTGTGGTAACAGTATTTTACGAGTACAATAGATTGCAAAACTCTTTTTGGACGACAGACGTAAGTATGGCCAGGATATTTACACAACTTGTACTTACTCTATAATTTCAGAATACATATCAGCAAAATCAGAAAACAAAAATATTAAGAACACGCATATTTACTTATATCAAATGTCATACTTTTAAGCTTAGCTTCCATATAATTATCACATGCAAAACAAAGTACCCAGTTTAAGTTTCATTTATTTGATTAATGATTGGTCTTCGCACGCAGCGCTACGACGTACACACTACGTACTACGACGCCGCTTAATCTAAGTTTCGTTTTCTAATAATATTATATTGACGTAGAAGACGGGTTGAATGATTATTTTCATAAAAAGTCATCAACGGTGTAAAGTTATTTTACACGGAGCTTTATTATATATAGCAAAAACTACTTTGTTGCTGCCTCACCACTCCACACCAGCCATACATGCAGCATCACACGCTAGTCCAGTGCATTCTATTTTCATCAGATATCGACCGCCGTTATTATAACTTGGCGTTTTCCCGTCGTCCATGGTAGCGTAACTGAAACCTGTGAAACTAGGTTGGAAAATAATGTAGAAAGACCCTTTTACTGCAAACAGAGATATTAAAATATTAGAGATGTGCCGATCATGACTTTGGCCGACTAGCCGACTAGCCGATTAGTCGGCTGCAAAGAAGCCGATTAATCGGCCGACTAGTCGGCCAAGCCGATCATGGTTTCGGAAGTTTCTGTAACACTTTTTTTATACCGCTGATTCGCGGGTAAGCCACACGCCGCCTGCGAAGGTGTCGGATCGTGTTGTTATTTTTTTTATGATACAATTAATGGTTTTGAGGAAATATTTCTTATACATGCAATCTTGATATAATGATAGGTACATACTTAATTTGCCATTAAAAACAAGCTAATTTTTTGTGAATAGCTACATTTTGATAAGACGAACAACATTTTTACTTTCGAAAAATCTCGAATGTGGTAGCTAACAGAGACAGAAAGGATTTCATATTTTGACTTGATGGTCCCAAAAAATGGATCGTTTTATTTGTAGGACAAGGTTACTCTTAAATTATATAACTATTAACTTACCAATATACAAAAAAATCAGCTGGTTAGGGTTCCGTTTTAGGGTTCTGTAATCAACTAGCTTCTTAGTAATCACAAAAAAAATTGTTCTAGGGCTCCCGTACTACTATATAAAAAAATATTTCTTTACTAGCAAGTAATTCAGAAACACTTCATTTAATTTTAAAATGTGTATGACTTATGAAGTGCGATATGAACACATTATAAAATATAAATAATCAAGGTTTTTTCTATAATGTAATTTCAATAATTATAGCAAAAAAAAAAATAATAAGCCGGATAGTCGGCGCTTTTTGCCGACTATTCGCCGACTAGTCGCCGACTACAAAAGTGGCCGGATAGTGGGCTTTACCGACTAGTCGGCACATCTCTATAAAATATGAATAAAAGGTTGCAAATGTTAGACAGAACTTAGGTCTTATAATACCTATTTTAAGGGCATATCTTAGTATGATTTTCTTTTAACTAAATAAACATAATTTATATACAATAAGACCAATTTAATAGTGGCTTATAGTTTTCTACGGAAATTAACAGACAGAACAAAATTACAAACATCGAATTGTATCTGAAACTTTTTGAGTGTATCTTTAAACTATAACAATAAATTGCTAAAACACTTGTGACAATGGCACTATAATATTCGGAAAGCTCTAAAAAGTTTGTGTTTATTATTATACTGTTATTTATTTCTTAAGGAGAGAACAACAATGATATAGACAAAAAACTCCCCTCTGTTACAATACATTCAGAGTTAATCTACCTCTAATATGACCTCTTTACCAAGGATATAAGGAGCATTATAAAAATAGTAAAATAGCTCTCAACACAATCTGTTCGCAGACAATTACCTCATAAGGGGTCCAATATCTTATTTCGCGCCATATTGCAATTTGGCGGCTCCCTAATGTATGTGTTTTATACTACGAGTAATTACTTTTATTTTTTAAGGATAATCTATTTACCTCTTGCCTTAATCTTTTAGAGGGTTTGGTATGGCATATTAAGTGCATTAATGGCTTCATATTCCAGAATAAAAGGTATATAATGGTACACCGGAAAATAAACTTTTTACACTTTCTTACAATGTTTGAAATGTTTTAGGAGAAATATTGATACATAATAATATAATATTTATTGACATGGTTTGTGTCGAGTTCAATTAAATGTTTCTTGCTAAGTATACGGGTTCTGGGCAAAAAAATGTACCTGAATTGAAACATCCATACTAATATTATAAATGCGAAAATGTGTTTGTCTGTCTGTCTGTCTGTCTGTCTGTTACCTCTTCACACCCAAACCGATGAACCGATTTGGCTGAAATTTGGCATGGAGATACTTTGAGTCCCGGGAAAGGACATAGGATACTTTTTGTCCCGGAAAATTGTACGGTTGCCGCGCGATAAACGATTTTTGGCGCAACGGAGTTGCGGGCATCATCTAGTAATTTTATATATGCGAATGGAACGCTGAATTATTGAACGATTTACTTTCCTACTAAGAGTAATCGTTGTTTGGTAACAAGATCATAGTAATCATTTAATTCATATTATGTTGAATTCTATTATGTTGACGACGCATTGTAACATGTTCTAAGGGCGCCGTAGCCTAAACAATAATAGCCATTAAATAGCCATAATGGCTACTCGCCCCGAGGTATCAAGTACTTGTGGCGACCTTGGGGCTCCCCTGCCGTCTGCCGTCTGCAGTCTAGACATGGGGGATCTGAGAGCCTGTTCCCTCCCTGCATCAGCACCACCGCCGTATACCGTCGCTATAGATTTCACAATCCCCTGGCAAGCCACACCCTTTCAAATGAGACTAAAAGTCTAAATTGATTGATCAAAAATCATATTATATAGAGCCTATTGTTGATTTCTTAAGGTAATTATTGTTAAGCTAAAAATCATAATTCGCTTTATTAATATAAATGGGCTCTGCACTTTTCTATTAGAATATAAAGGAACTGCAGGCTTAAATTATGTAGATACAGGTATAAAAATATTATAATGACGTTATTTTCAATCGCACTCATTTTGGCACGTTACAAAGATCAACTTTTAAATTAATTATTATGATTATGATTGTTTTGGGTAATACGAAGTGTCTTGCAGCACTGCTTGGTATTTCAACAATAAACTAACATAATATAGCGTTAGTAAAATAGATACTTAATATAAATAAGTTATGTGCATTTCTTTCAAGTTATAACAGATTATAACTTACATTTTTAATTTGTCTTCCTCGTTAGTGATTTGAAGGTTTACAACACTGATATTTCGTTCATAAAAACTTTTGTCGAAGTCAATGTTCTACTAAATAAAATGTCATATAAAATACATAAACGTGGGTAAATAAAGTTGTAAAAAGTTGAAAAATAATCTTAATAAAATTACGTTTTAGTGTAAGGTGATTATGGTTATTTCACGGTGTTAGTTTTATGGTCAATATTAGTTGTAAATCTTCAGGAAAAATGCCAAACGAAATTAAAGTTGTGTAAAAGTAAAAGACAGGCTATTTGATATTAATTGTACTCATAGTAATTCACTACAAACTTTACATGAGAATACTAAAGTTACAATTCAAGTTACAATTCATACTAATAATATACTCGTAAATTGAAAGCGTGGCTGTCTGATTGTTACGATTTCGCTGGTTGTGTAAAAAAAAATACTTTGAATCCCGGAAAAGGACATGGAATACTTTTTATCCCGCAAAAATTTACGGTTCCCGCGCTATAAACTTATTTTTCATCTTGGGTACTTTAGATGTTCTTATTCGAATTTCGCTCTATCAAGTTTCATGATATCTCTAACAATCTCCTTTTTAAATTTTAGCTGTAGTCAAATATTACTAAATTATAGTATTCATTATTTTAAAATTTCATAGTTTTCTAAACTAAAATAACAATTCAGTAAAGAACAAAGATAACAAGTAAGTACTGAGCAATAATATTCTAGCAACAAAATTATAACCTCATACATAAATTCCCAGATGAACTATCAAAATATAATTAACGGCTACACCAATTGCTACATCATACAAAATATAATATTGACTTGCACACACATCAAAAAATTAATTACATTTTAATACCAGACATAAAGAGCTTTATTCATTTATTGAAGCCCTATTCAACCTCTGAGTGCGCGCCCCTCGCAATATAATTTGTTTCCTATAGGTCGTCTAGGTATAGGTCTAGCTACAGTCTAGATCACGCCGCAGACGGTTGGGGTAGGTCAGGTACTGCAGTCTGTGCATTCCTATTTTAAATTACGTCAACCCCTCGTGTTGACATTGTGTTGACATTTAGTAATTGGAATTTGAATTTTGAATTTTGTTTTTTTTAATCGACTCACGGAATGTTTTGCCGGTGACTCTTTAATGTGATTTGTTTTTATTTTTTAAGATTTGCAGTTTTCTTTGTCGGTTAGTAGTATTACTGAAAGTAAAATATTAAATTTAGTGTCTGGATTTACCCAAAAATTTCTATCCCAGAAAAAATAAGCACGAAATCTCGTATGAAATAAACTAGATGTTGACGTAGCAATATGTTTATCGTGCGGGAACCGTACATTTTTCTGTAACAAAAACTAAACTCAAAGTGTATACAATCTACGTTCAGCGATTTCAGAGTTTAAAAAAAACATACTTATTACATACTACAAAATCGCGCGAGAAACAGAACTCTAGACTAGGGAAGAACTTATACGAGGGAAATACCTACACAAGACGTAAATGAATTCCGAACGTAAGTACCAAGTCTGTGGGGAGGTTCGCGCGCTGCATACTAACGTATACGGGAGTCGGCAGTCTGGCCCTACTCTAGTCCGGCCCCACTAGTCTAGCCCCGCTAGTCTGGCCCCAGTAGGTAGTCTCACCCCGAAATATCAGACACGTACATGACACTAGCTGAACTAGATATAGTTTTATTGAAAAGTTGAATTTTATTCTAATCCTCAGTACATACAAAGTAGCTGGATTACTTATAGTTGGTTTTGTTGAAAAGTTGTATTTTATTCTAATCCTCAGTACATAATATACAAGTTAAGGTGTAGAGGTAAGAACGACCAGTAACTATGGAGTTTGGGCCGCGGTTACTATAGTCACCATGTGATGAAGGTTTTCTAAATTTAGTTCAAGTATGAAGCTCAATTCTTTATGTTATTTTCTTCAGGATAGTTGCAGGAATCTCGTCTCCCACTGTCGGATACTTATGACAGTTGCTTCCCTCTGTCAGACCATCTTAAATTCCAATAATTTAGGGGCTGGTCTGTCCCTCTTTATAATTAATTATTATTTCTCATCACGAATTTTCTGCTTAAAAATGACTTTTGGCCGGAGTTGTCGACAATCCAAATTCCCATGACAAAATTACATAATATTGTACACTTTATTACTTCTTTTCTTAGGCTGGCCTCACACAGCCGGAATTTCATAATCGGAAATTCATATTATTAATTAAGAAAGACCGGAATACCATACAATATCAGTACGCTCCACACACATTCTGATTTTTTCAGATTATGAATTTCATAGATCGATCTGTAAGAATATGAATTTCCGATTATGAAATTCCGGCTGTGTGAGGCCAGCCTAACTGTCTATATTTTATACTCTATCTTTACTATCATTGACAAAAAGTGAGGACTGAGGTCCAAACGTGACAATATTCCTCAAAAGTAACATTTTACTTTTTAGGAACTTTAAGAACCTTTACTGTATAACTTTATCCGAAATGAAATCCTAGTATTAGACTATAAGAAAACCTGTAGACACGAAATATAAGAGTTTTTTGTTCTCTATTAATTGAGACTGTATTTTTTATATTTATTACTTCATTACCTATATAATTTACTATCGTAGTTCATTACCCTCCACCATACTCGTATTATGCGGAATATCCGGCCAACAAAAGAGATTTAGCCGCGTCACCCGCACGATACGGAAGAGTCTACCAGGGCGGCATAGGCGGGCGGAGGTCGGCGCTGCGGCGCGGCGCATTGCAGGCGGGTGAACGGCCGGCCATCGATCCGCCCCCGCCCCGCTCTCGCCCCGCTCCCGCCCCGCTCCCGCCCCGCTCCCGTCCCGCCCGGGCTTGCGTAAACCCCCGCTTATGTAACGTGACGTGGCTGGCTCTTCCGGGCTGCAGTCTCACAAATGTATAACGGTTGTAGAAAATACTGGGCTTTGTATGGACTTCATTTGGTTTATAAAAGTTTGTAATTAAAAAGTATGTAAGTTTGAATAACCTAGCGCTTAAGGTACTGGTTATTTCAAGTTATAGTTTCTATTACTAAAGTAGTAGGCTGGTCGGTAATTTTAATGTCTACGACGAACCCAAAATGCCTATGTATGTTTGTGCCATAAACAGCGCCTATAATACTGGTTCAATATTAGTTTTTGTCATAATTATTGGCCGGGCGGCAAAGGCTTTTTGACTTTAGATTTTTATAAATAGTTAAGGTTTAAGGTAAGTTTATTTAGGATTTCATTTTAACTGATTTTTAAATATATTTTTTTTAGTGTTGGACTTCTTTTTAAAACATACATATCTTATAAAAATTATAAATTTGAATTTTAGTCAAGGCATTAAGAAAATGTATTGAAAAGACTACAAAATGTTTGCAAGTACCCGCTACTACCCGCAAAATTTACACCTCTGGGACCGATCCATTAATGCCGAAGCACATTACACTTACAATACATTTCAATAATAGTTTGACTCGATGACGTTACCCTGTGTTGTGGTCTGGTGGCCGCAGGTTAATGGAGGAATTGTCACTTATCATCAGGTGTTGCGGACGCTCGATTACTGTTGTGGTTTAATGGCCGTTCCCAATATTCAATCTATCTCTGGTTTGACATACAACCGATCGCAGTTAACATTGAATTGACATAAAATATATGTCTCTAATGTCTAATGAGAGCTATTCCTATCTCTAGTAGGGCAAAACCAGAGATAGATCAAATATTGGGAACGGCCGATAAACAAGGATAGGTAAAACAAGGATAGGTAGGATTGAGTGACACTGATAATAGAAGTGGCCTGCATAGAGTTAAGTCAGCTTATTATTATTAGCGTATACAGGCCTCCATCAGGGTTATATGATTTGTTTGAACAAACTATGGAACAAATATTGTCAAAAATATGTGCATCTAACAAAAAGGTTATTATATGTGGAGATTTTAACATTAACTTATTAGACTTAGACTCCAATACAGTTAGATTTACATCTTTGTTTAAATCGTATAACCTTTTTTATTTGTTCGATGAGCCGACAAGAGTGTGTGACACAACGGCTACTTGTATAGATAATATATTTACTAATCTCACACCATGTAAAAAAGAAATAATTAATAAGCTTAGCTCTGATCATTATGGTCAGTTAGCATGTTTTGACATTAATTGTGAAAGTAAACAAAAACAAGAGCTTGTGTTTATTCCTGTGAACACAAAACGTATTGAGAAATTTAGAAGCAATCTAAATTCAAATATTCCATTATTGGGTGAATCTTATAGCTCCGATGAAGCTTATAATAAATTATTTAAAGAAATAAGAACCCAATTCAATTCTATATTCACTTCTAAGACGGTTAGAACTATTAACAAAAAAAGTGACTTTATTAAATGGGCTACCAAAGGAATTAAAATAAGCAGAAATAGGCTCTATGAATTATATGACGATAAAACTGTAAATAACAATGAAACATTTAAATTATATGTTAAAAATTATTCTAAAATCTTTAAGAAAGTATGTAATGCTGCTAAAGTTCTTTATTTAAAAAATAAAATCAAGAATCCTAAAAATAAAGTAAAAGCAACATGGAAAGTTATAGCTGGTGAGACCGGAAACGTCACCTGTCGTAACTCGGATTTTGAACTTTATTTTGAAAATAAAAAAATTACTACTGACATAGAAGTTGCGGCGGTTTTTGAAAAGTTTTTTGCTGACATTCCGGTCTCAACAACAAAAAATTTAAATTCTTCGCCTGCAGAGGCTGAAAAATTACTCAGAGAGTATGTAAAGGAATGTGATGTCAATTTTAAGTTTAGAGAAATTGATTCTAAAGATATTATTAACACGTTTAAATTATTGACCATCAAAAATACTACAGATCTTTGGGGTCTGTCTACTAAGATTGTTCAATCAATAATTGACATCGTAGCTCCGTATCTGGCCAATATTTTTAATGACTGTATAAAGAATGGTGTTTTTCCTGATTTAATGAAGCATACCTTACCTACCTACCTTTATTCAAAGCCGGAATTAAATCTAATCCAACAAATTATAGGCCTATATCTATTCTACCGACTTTTAGTAAAATATTTGAGAAAATAATATTAAAACAATTGTTAGTACACTTTAACTCAAATAATTTATTGCATAATAATCAATACGGTTTTACTAAGGGTCGTTCCACTACGGATGCTGGTATAGGTCTTCTTTGTAGTATATTTGAAGCCTGGGAGGAGTCGCGAGATGCCTATGGTGTATTTTGCGACCTGTCTAAGGCATTCGATTGTGTTGATCATGCTACATTGATCAGGAAATTGCACCACTATGGCATAAGGGACTCGGCACTCAACCTTTTGACATCATATTTAAGGAACAGGACTCAAAGGGTCGATGTCAATAGTAAAAGGTCCACTGGGACCAAAATAGAATTAGGTGTCCCACAGGGATCCATTTTGGGTCCGTTTCTTTTTCTCATCTATATAAATGACTTACCTTATCTAGTTAAGGATAATGATAACGAGATAGTACTTTTTGCTGATGACACTTCACTTATTTTTAAAGTGAAGCGACAACAGTCGAATTATGACGAGGTAAATTGTGCTCTCTCAAAAATAGTTAATTGGTTTAATGTTAATAACTTACTTTTAAATTCTAATAAAACAAAATGTTTAAGATTTACCTTGCCGAATGTTAAGCAAGTGCAAACCAATTTACTATTAAATGATGAGAAAATGAATCTTGTTGACACTACTGTGTTTTTAGGAGTAACACTAGATTATAAACTGCAGTGGGGTCCTCATATTGCCAAACTGGCCGACAAGCTCAGTTCCGCAGCATATGCAGTCAGAAAAATTAGAGAAATTTGTGATGAAGACACGGCGAAATTAGTTTATTATAGTTATTTTCATAGTAGAATGTCTTATGGCATTCTATTATGGGGAAGTGCTGCTGATATTAACACAATATTTGTACTGCAGAAGCGAGCTATTCGATCTATTTATAAAATGTCATCATTTGAATCTCTCAGAGAAAAGTTTAAAGAAATAAGAATTCTGACCGTAATATCTCAATACATTTTGGATAATGTGTTATACGTGAGAAAAAATGTAAATAATTTTAAAACGAAAAGTGACATTCACTGCAGGAACACTACGAATAAGCACAAGCTAGATATACCTATAACCAGGCTGAGCAAAGTAAGAAAATCTTTCAAAGGTCAATGTATACGCCTATTCAATAAAATCCCAGAAAACGTTCAAAATCTTTCAATCAATAAATTTAAAAAAGTTGTTAAAGAACGTTTGTGTGCTAAGGCTTATTATAAGGTTACTGATTTTCTCAATGATAGCACACCTTGGGAAAAATTAGCTGACAGACCATAGGTCACTTCTATATAAATGTACCACATTTTCACTTACTTTACTTACATACTTAGTGTAAATTAGCTTAAGCTACCTTTGTTATTTTCTACCTTTTTGGTAAAAGGTGGACCCGCGCGAGTTTCTTACGCCGGTTCTTCTCGCCGGGTTAGTTCCCGAACCGGTGGTAGGCCTCATGTAGACACGACGTTCTAAAAGTGTTAACTTTGTTAACCTATTTGGAAATAAAATATTTTGATTTTGATTTTGAGCAATAAACCAAATGTCAAAAATCATAATCATGCCAAATGTCCTAACTAGATGACGCCCGCAACTCCGTTGTGCAAAAATAGTTTATCGCGCGGGAACCGTACATTTTTCCGGGATAAAAATGTCCTTTCCCGGGACTCAAAGTATCTCCAAACCAAACTTCAGCAAAATCGATTCAGCGGTTTGGGCGTTAAGAGGTAACAGATAGATAGATAGATCGACATGACAGACACAGTTTCGCATTTATAACAGTAGTTGTGGGAATTATATGTGGAGGCCAAAGGAAGATCTTCCGACCGAGCGAGGTGGTATGCCCGGTCAGGCCGAAGCCCACGTGATACATTTCAGCTGTCGTATATATACCGACGCGCTCAGAAAACTTCGATAGCGCGATGCAGGAATGTTAGGCGAATTGTGGGTACCGCCACATAGTATTGGATTATTCGTAACTTTTCGTTTGGCAGAAAGCAAGATGTTGTTCGTAAGAATTTTACTCTGTGCGAGTGTAAAGAATAGTATTTTTAAAGGTTATTAAATAATAATTCGATAAGTTTCCATTGTTAAAATGTAAATACATTTAAACAATGCAAACTCAAGGTTTATCAAGCAAAGAAATATAACTACATCATTATTCCTATTAGGTATATACCATTCCATTACCAAAATATATGATAACGAACTACATAAAATAAGCTCTGACAGCTGTGGTCAATTGTCACAGAGATTTATTCGACCAAACATAATCGCAGTTACTTATCACAATGTGGATTCTAAAATCCCATTACATATTACAACATTAAATTACTATTTTTACTAATAGTAATAAATATGTCTGTTTTATTTATTATAATATCCAAAATTCGATTCATACGCCGCGCTACACGTATTAATTTCTGTAAAGCTATTTCGAAAACAGAAAAAAACAAAGTTCAAATATTTAATATTTGAACTGTATATTGTATAATATCTTCTAGTACATAAAATTCTCGTGTTACACAAAACGGCTCAACTAATTTTAATGAAATTATGATATGTACATTCGTTAGGCCTGAGAATAGGTTTTTATCAACTTTTATATTGATACTAGAAATAATTTATATGGCAAAACAGCGTTTGCCGGCTAGTAATATATAGTTCACTCCGTCGTAGTACATGTAACATGAACTACTAATCCAAAGTTCTCAAATGAGGTATAAATATGTTCAAAACAATATTGTCTAGACTCTTTTTCAAGTTACACTTATGCTGGCGTATTTAATTCCTAGGTACTATCAAAGAAGTCGATTCCTAGGCAGATGGGGGACCTACGTAATTTGGTGGCGTTACGTCAAACCCAGCCGACAGATCACGACTTACATTGAATTGACATGATCCGACCGAATGACGTGGGTCTGCCAACTGCCCATGAATCATTTTCCTCGATGGTACATGTTTAAATAAAACCCGACAGAATATTTGGGAATATAATTTAAATGTTAAACTTTAAGCCGACAATATAAATAAAGAATTCACAGCCATCCAGTGAAGATTCATTATCGAAATAATTAAAACCCATTGCACACTTGTTAAATTCATTTTGAAAATGTGAAAATATATCAAAATAATCAAAGAACTTTTCATAATTAATGCACCACTACAGAAAGCAGCGTACTGTGCTCTGTACTGTATGTTTAACTCAAATTTGGCTCTTATTATTAGTGGGATAGAGTTGAGAATGCGTTAGGTTGTAGAATCGTGAAGTACCGCTCACGGTCTGCGAAATTATTAAGCGAGGCGGGCAGGGTCACTGTAGTACTACACTAGTTACTGGAACTAGCAACAGCAACATGATAGCAATATTACTATTTTTAAGCTATATTGCATAGCTTCTATTGATAGACTGAATCATGTAATTCCATAACGAAAAACACCTAACATTCGTCTAACGTTTCAGTTCGGCAGACTTTCACTCGGTGTTTGAGTGCGTGCGACTAGACGTATGCGAATTACAATAATTGCATAAGTTGATAATATGGTATTTTCGTCGTTGTCATCTATATAAAGAATGGACAGAATTCCTTATCACAAATCGCTAGCAATAAAATAGATGTTATATTTTAACTCTTTCCTCTGGACTTGTGGACTAGGCCGACTATGTTGGGAAAATGTCGTATGCGCTTGGGCAACCATACAGGCATTAAAAATCTTGTCCCAGGCACTACAGTGGAAGAGACTGCTTCCAGCAGTAAGGCCGCCATTTCAAACTGTTTTTTTTTTTTTTTCTCTTTCTTTGTAACCTTTGTCATGATTTGTTTCATAAATGGTTTGAATAAAAAGTTATTTATTTATTTATTATTTATTACAGTATCTGAAGAGTGGTTATTTCGCTGAAAATACACATCATCCACAACGGATGCAAAGGCCTAGTTTATGTAACATTTGATCAATTTATCATACTCGTAGCCACATTTCCGTGAAAAATAGTCAGGATAATGAATGGTAATTAGCGCGGAATGTATGGGACTCGGCTCGCGAGCGCTCTCGGTATAATGAGGGACGCACTGCATTGCGGTGCGGCGGGAGAGACAGACAGTAGCAAGGGAGGTGTAGTTTAAATATCCATATCCATACTAATATTAAGAAGGACACCAAGACAGACAGACAGTCCTGGCAAGTTATATTAGAGACTAGAGAGGTATAGTTGTTGTACGCGATTCCGCGATTTAGAATGACCATACACGGTCATTACTTTTTTAATTGGCAAAAACACAAGCATCCAGCCTACGTATTCCGGTCATGTCATCTGTCAAGACTGGAACGTCACCTTCACTTCACTTCACATCCGTCCTTAAGAGTCCGTATACGAAATTTACCGATTTCGCTGATTAAACAGACGTGATTTAACAGTTAAAATACAGTATTTCTATAAGTTTTAATGCACAACATGTAAGATCACTTCAATTATAATCTAATGTTGGAGCTAGATTTTTTTAAAGTATTTTTAAATAATCCAACTCAAACCCGCGATTGTGATTTTTGCTGTAAAAGGTAGAATATCACCTGTTTATGGATTGTATTGACGTCTTAACGGTATGAAAAAAATACAATGTACTGTTGAGAAAGTCGTCTATACAATGTTGGAATTACTTTTTACCACTTTGATATTGAATAGTTGAGTAAAAAAATATGTAACTCGGCAAAAATGTTGAGAAAATGGGCAAAGAATTGCTGTTAATTTCGGCAACTTGGAGCTGTAATTCATAAAAAGAAAACGACAGAAATAATCTATCTAGATAAAATTCTATCCAATTCGAGAAAAAAGAAAAAAAAAACAAATTGTGCCAAAAAACATGATTCAAAACAACCTAAATCTCACATTATATTACTCGCCGCAAGGCTCGAGTCGGCAGTCCGCGCTTAAATATATTTTTAAATGTAATAATTTATATATATATATATATATATATATATATATATATATATATATATATATATATATATTAATTAATTATATAAATCTAATAATTAATATATATATATATTAATTATTAGATTTAAAAATATATTTAAGCGCGGACTGCCGACTCGAGCCTTGCGGCGAGTAATATAATGTGAGATTTAGGTTGTTTTTAATCGTGTTTTTTGGCACAATTTGTTTTTTTTTCTTTTTTCTCGAATTGGATAGAATTTTATCTAGATAGATTATTCTGTCGTTTTCTTTTTATGAATTACAGCTCCAAGTTGCCGAAATTAACAGCAATTCTCTGCCCATTTTCTCAAATTTTTTTCCGAGTTACATATTTTTTTACTCAACTTTTCAATATTAAAGTGGTAAAAAGTAATTCCAACATTGTATAGACGACTTTCTCAACAGTACATTGTATTTTTTGTTTGAATTAAAATGTTACAAGACATGGGACGAAACCGCCCATTCGTCTTTGTTTGACAAACATGTTTGATGTAATTTACGTTTTCATCAAACAGCAGCGCAGACGAACAAACGTGCATCAAACAAGTTTGTCAAATAATTAGCTAGAATCGGTTTGAGATCATGAGATCTTGTTTGACAAATACAGCGGAACACGATCAAATACGTTTGTCAAACGCTACGCCAATGCAAATTTTCTTCAAACAGGTCAAACACGCATTTGACAAACGCTTCAGACAAAGCTGTACACTATCAAACTGTTTGACAAACGTAATAACCTTATCTTTTAATTAACACAAACAGTTGACTAGTTTACGGTAGAGTGAGGCAAAGGTATAATGGGACAAAATTGGAAAGAAACTGATTTTTTTGTTCAAAACAGTAATTTTAATGCACTTTTTTAACGTCTACGTGATGATGTCTTAACGATTGATGACACCTGTGACATCTCATAAATTTTTGATTTCAAAATTTGCCGTCAAAGTATAGAATACTATTAAAGTAAAGGGCCTGGGGAGTTAATTCAAGTTAAATATTGTTAATGATTATTATAAACTAGTTCTAGAATGTGGACCATAGTTCAGTAATCTCAACTCTAGTTTATTGAACCTTTCCCTACATTCCCGCCAGCGGAATTTCGTGTTATTTTTGTACTGTATGTAATTAATAATATTAATCTGTTTTAACATATTTTATTTAATCAGGGTTCCGTTGAAACTACCAGGAACTTTTAAAGTTTTACATAAATATAAGCTCCAAAAGTATTAAAAGAATGTTGATAAAATTAAGAAAACATATTTATATAGTTCCCAATTATAATAGAAGCATTTCTTTCTCAAGCATCTCTTTTCTAAATACTTAAAAAACAGTCCCTTTCATACTAACAACGGCCTAAAGTTCAACGTACACTATGAATACAAAGTAATACATCACGCTACGGACGATATCAGACATGGAAATTATGATGAAAAGCGTTTCCCGATGATTTGCGACCCCCCTCCCCTCACTCCCCCCCTCCTAGCCCGAGACGCGGCTAAATATAGACCCAGCTCATTCAAGGGGGGACGAGAGGGGGAGCTCTGCCCCCTCGCAACATCCTGTACCCTTTGTGGGCCAAATATTTATTTTGACTGGGCTCGTGTATAAAAATTAATTGCATTTTAACGATTCTGACCATGTTTTTTGCTGGTTGTTGTTATAATACCTAGGAATGGGGAAAAATACCTAAAACTACTTTTATTAAGACTCATAAAAATCTTGATTATAACCTAAACATGTGATTGTAATTTTCATGTTTCATTTCAAATTATGTTTTGCTATGTGCCTGGAAAAACATACAAAAGTCGGTTGGTGACGTAATCATTATACATAACATAATATATACACATATACATATAAGCTCATATATAAAGCCACAGCACAGCCACAAAATCGCGCCACACCTTTAAAGCCTACGATATGACCTAATAACTACATTAAACAAAGAGCTACGGCGTAGCGCTACGTCGTAGCGGGGTTACGCCGTAGCCCGGGCGCGGTCGGCGACCCCTGGCCGTGAACGGGGGCGCGCCGCCGCGCCCTTTATACGGGATGTGTGCATATACGTGGTGTGCATTTTTGAGGTTATGTTTTTTAAAAAAAAATTTTTGAGATTTAAATCCGGTATGTAGGTAAGTAAAGAGTAAAGGAAAGACTGTTTCGTGTTAATTACACAGATAAGTTGATAGTATAACATTTTTAGGATATTATTTTAATTAGAAAAAAATCAATGTATTCTGCTAACGTTTTTAATAACCAATTTAGAAAGTAAGGAAAACAATAGTATGCAACTACAAAATATACTTTTATTAATAAACTACCTGATTCACCATAAAAATCTGAATAAAAATAAACAAAACACTCTATACCGTCATTACTTAGCTAAGACCGCACACCGCCGGGCTCAAATCTCACAGCCACACCCCCGCCGTAGCGACACGGCGGCACCCACACAGGCGCATGCCACCCCTGTATTGTATGTTTGGGTGGGAAATGTGTGTTAATGTTAGACTTCCGCGTTCGAAGTGTGTCAGTGCGGGCTTGCATGTGTGCGCGGCCGGGCGAGCGCGCGCCTGTGTGCATGCGGCGCGCTGTACACGCTGCGTTGGTGTGAGCGCTGCGCTAGTGTGCGCGCGTTGGTGAATCTCAGCGCCCGGGTGTTCTAGTGCCAGTGTGTGCGCGCAGGGTGCATCGACTCTTCCGCTTCCGCCGGGTACGTCGCCCCGGGGCTCGTCCGAGGCTCGCGTGCTTCTGTGACGTTACCTGATTTTATATTACCGCCTTATTTCAACCTAATTAGTTGCCACAAAGTATTTTTATGAGGCTTTGGTTTCCTAGTAGTAAGCTGTAGACGCTGTAGTATTTTATTAGTTAATATTTTTATACCTACATTAAATGTTATGTAATAGTAAAATTCCGTTCATTTATAAAATGTATTTTATTTATGAATTGTATTATTTGATTATCACTTAAAACTAGTTATAGTATTTTAGTAATTTTATTTTCTCAATAAACTATTTAATAAAAGACATATAAGATTTAAGACGCAAAAATTTGCTGACAAACGCAAAACCTTACTTAATTTGTGCTGACAACTTTCTGAATTTGGAAAATACTTTCCCGCCATTTTCCTATAGTCAATTGCATATTCCTGTAAGCTCAAGTAATCAAACCATGACAATTAAATAACATTTATTGAAATAGTCAATAGTTAAAAATTGCTTATTGAATATGTATATAGAAAACGTTTCTAATTATCCGCCCTACAGCCGCGCCACCGCGCCCTGCGTAGCATGCAGGCAATTTTTTTAACAATACTAGATGTCACCCGCAATATCGTTCGTGGAACCGTTTATTTTATTTATGAGAATTAGCTCAACGAGGTGGAAGAATCGAAGTAAAGAAAATATTAAGTATGTAATATTTTTTAAGTAATTTTTTATATAGGTCACTTTAGCCGCATGCATCCCGACCGCTGGGCAAGGGTCTCAACAGAGTAGGCACCTGAAGATGGACGCCGCCGCCGAGGCCGGCCGGAAAAGACAAGCAGCAAGGTACCAACCAACCTGGTTGGTCAAGGGAGAAAGACCATAGCATTATTTAATAGCCTATATTTAACAAGAGTCTGCTTATAAATTAATACTAGCCTTTTGACCGAGCTTCGGTATTCGATAGAACACGAACAAAATGACATTTTCTAAAAATGATTCCTAGCTAGATCGATTTATCGCCCCCGAAACCTCCTGAATACTAAATTTCATGAAAATCGTTGGAGCCGATTCCGAGATTCCAATTATATATAAGTATGTATTATGTAATATATATGCAACAGCGTAACTGATACTTAAATACATTTTTGCGTGCCCGATATCTGTTCTCTGAACATCAAAAGTATTAATCACGTCTTGATCTTCGTAAAAGCGACCGGCCGCATTCTTTTCAACCCCTCGGGGGGTGATAGGGGGTGGAACACCCCCAAGTATTTCAACCGAGTATTTTATCCCGTTGAAAGAGTTGATACTGTCCGACTTGAAGTGAAATAGTTTTTAGTTCGCCGCTTCCCGAGTCTAGTTTTATTTTTATGATTTACTTCAGTCTGGATTTTTTCACCTGGCGGTTTTTACCTGTCTACGAGGAAAGGAAGGGTAATGTTTTTGGAATTATATATAATTATGTATGTTACAATATGTTAATCATTGTCAATCACGCCCAATGTGTACCTCTACCTGCTCTAAGGCTTGCTTCGCTCGCCCTGATTATAATTACTAAAGTTTATGTGTCCGTCTATCTTTTACCTCTTCACCGTTAACTGCTGAGCCAATTTTTGGTATGTATTATATTATATGGGTCCCGAGAAAGGACATTTTATAGCTTTTATCACTGAAAAATTTACGTTTCGGTTCTAAACGAATTTTAACTCAACAAAGTTGAGCACAACGCCTAACTGTTAATGTATATTGTTCCCTTGCGGCACAATTTATAAAATTATTAGTTAAATATTATCTACAGTTATACAATTTTAACTATGTTTAAAAATATTCTTAATTAATTTGTAACATTCCGTTGTTCCACTGTTCTCCTTAACTAAATACAAGTTCTGTCGGTCAGCACTAAACTACAGTCTAACTGGCAAAGTTTGGCAGCTGAAGATAAAGTCTACGCTTCATCAGCTATTCGCTTGTACCAATTCTGTTCTTACTTATGTACTAGATAAATCACATACATATATCCAAATTAGTTTATTACGCTGGAACCGCACATTTTTTTTCCATAAAATAAAAAATAAATGTTCTTTCCTGGGGCTCAAAGTATCAAATAGTGATGAGCAAAGCAAGACCAAGGTCAAGACTCGACCAGTCTTGGTCTTGGTCTTGGTCTTGCTTGTGCAGTCTTGGTCTTGGTCTTGCTCAAATCCGTCTGGTCTTGGTCTTGGTCTTGCATGCCTAGTCTTGGTCTTGGTCTTGCAAAAAGCAAGACTCTTGCAAACATTTTTCAAAACTTTTTGTAAACGTTTTAATTTCTCGAAAAAACATTTTCAAACCTAAATTATTAGACTAGCTACATGATCTTATCATAACTTCTTAAGAGAATGATTCTTGAATTGAAAATACAAATGAAAAGTCGAGAGCCATTCTCAGCATAGGCTGATCTTTTAGCGACAATAATGTCCTTAAGAAAAATGAAAATTTGGAAAAATAAGAACTTTGACTCAGATTTCTTCTAGAGTATTTTAGGGTTCCGTAGCCAAATGGCAAAAAACGGAACCCTTATAGATTCGTCATATTATCTGTCTGTCTGTCTGTCCGTCCGTATGTCACAGCCACTTTTCTCTGATTACTATAAGAGCTGTACTATACAATTAAAACTTGGTAAGTAGGTGTAATCTGTGAAACGCATTAAGATTTTGATACAAAAATAGAAAAATTATTATTAAAAATTAAAGGGGTCCTTATAGAATATAGGTACAACTGAAACAAAAAACAATTTTGGAACGAAGTTCCTTATCGCGCGATGCGAAAGGGGGCTAGACTAAAAAAGTTGTAACGACATTTTTTTACTGGCACTTTTTGCCACAGACATAGAGAGACATCATATCAAGATAGGAGCGGTATCTATTTTGATCTATGTCTGTGCTTTTTGCTATAGTTGTATGCCGTGCGGCGTGCGCGTCTTTCTGTCTGCCTCTCTCTCTCTCTCTCTCTCATAGAAAGCAAGCCAGTTATGATTTTTTTTTGTTTTTTATTGTCCTGTTTTTTTGTGTATATGCAGGTTTTTTGCACGTAAGAAATAACTTATTTCCATCTGGATTCCGGGTGTCCCTTGACACCTCTCGAGTTTTTTATTCATCTAACCTGTGCGTGTGGGCTATCTATGGATAGGTCTTTCAAAATCATATTGAGAAAAATCGGCCAAGTGCAAGTCGTACTAGCGCACGAAGGATTCCGTACCATTATAGAGCGAAAGTAGGGGAAAAATTGTTTTTTGTATGGGGGCCCTTAATTACTTATTTTATTTTAATTTTATTATCAAATATTAAAGTACACATATAATTGAGGACTTTGTGCAAATTTCAAGTGTCTACATGGTTCCATTATGAATTAAGGCCAAAAAGGCCAAATTTAAAAATCACGTTTGTTGTATGGGAGCCCCCTTAAATATTAACTTTATTTTGTGTTTAGGGTCTACACAGACGGACTGCATTTCAACTGCAATCCAACTGCAAATTGCAGTTGCATTGCAGTTTGAATGCAGCTGACACGACTGCAATACGACTGCAATAGAACTGCAAACCAAACAGTTTACACGACTGCACGCCGACTGCAACTGAACTGCAATCCGACTGCGCGTTTGGCTTGCAGTTCAATTTCAGTCGTGTCAACTGCATTCAAACTGCAATCCAACTGCAATTTGCAGTTGGATTGCAGTTGAAATGCAGTCCGTCTGTGTAGACCCTTAGTATTTGCTGTTATAGCGGCACCAGAAATACATAATCTGTGAAAATTTCAGAAGTCTAGCTACAGCGGTTCTTGAGTTACAGCCTGCAGACAGACGGACAGATAGACGAACAGACATCGAAGTCTCAGTAATAGGGTCCCGTTTTTACTCTTTGGGTACGGTACGGAACAAGAACTTGAAATTCATGTTAAGGCCGTCCCCCGAGCAAACGACCTTGGCCATACATTTGCCGCGTTGCTGAGATCGCGCCAAAACCCTATTATTTTTACTTATCTTAGTTCAAAATTGGCCAAAAAAAATTGAAACGGGGAAAATGTAGTTTATGATATTGTCGTTCTATTGGCGTGAGTTTCAAATAAAAGTAATTTGTAAATCCTAAGGAGATGCTGAATGTATGCTTGAATTTTAATAAAATATTGGTATTACTTTGGAAGCTGATATCATGAGTATAATAAACAAAAATAGAAAATTTAAAACGGGGAAAGGAATGTTGATATACTGAAGATTATTTCTGTATTTTTATTATAACTTTGTAGCTTTCAGAATATGAGTTTATAAGTAAGGCTTTAAATGCGGTAAATTACGGAATCTCCGTAGAGAATGCCCTTAAGTAGGTATATTGTTAAAACTTATAAATATTTTATCTCTTATAGTCACTGCGACGAAGTAAAATTTTTTAGCAATAAAATGTACGGTTCCCGCGCGATAAACTAATCTTGGCGCAACGGAGTTGCGGGCGTCATCTAGTAGATAATACACCATGCACACACATAAAGGCGCGCACACACCGCGTGCAGCTCGCTGCAGCCAGACAGCGCGTCAATATTTGATCTGTACCCCGACACCCGCGCTCGATACACACAGACCTTTACATTCACAATCGAATAATTGGAAATACCAGAAATTAAAGTAAGTTATTTCTTAAGTAATTAGATATAATGTGTGAAATATTCTAATGTAATTAGTTAATTAATAAGCTTTAAAACTGGCTAAGTGCGAGTCGAACTCTCTTATAAAGCATCAAGTAAGCAAGAACCCTAAAACCTTTTATTCCTACTGACTTCGAAAAAGAATATATTTATTCTTTATTCGGCTGTACTAACATTATAAATGCGAAACTGAGTCTGTCTGTCTGTTACCTCCGCCTCTTCACGGCCAAACCACTGAACTGAATTTGCTGAATTTTGATATCGGGATACTTTGAGTCCCGGGAAAGGACATAGGATACTTTTTGACCCAAGAAAATGTACATTTCCCATGCGATAAACGAGTTTTGGCGCAACCGAGTTGCGGGCATCATCTAGTCTTTTTATAAGCATGTAAGCGTTAATTTAATTTTAAACATGGTATCACCAGTTCCCCATCAAGTAGCTGGCTACAGTATCAATAACTGTTAAGACGACGCCTTGATAATTTGGCTGTAGCGATGCCGATTTTTCTCAGCAATGACTAAAGCTAAGAAATTGAAGTTCATTGTCAGTATTCATCATGTCTTTGTCTTTGAATTGCCCATAGCATAACACGATTGGACAATTTTTATAGCACAGAATAATCAATCGAAAAGACCTCTGTAAAAAAAGGGATTCCTATTTTTCCAACGGAGGAGAGTGATTTAAGGTTCCAAAATTTGTACATAAATTGGTTCAAGCATGCACTTTAATTTGTGCATATCTTATATGAAATGTATTTATGGTTTTTAAATTAAGCGACAAAAACCATTTTGTCGCTCACGCCCTTTCCATTTTTTGCTGTTCCATTGCTTGTTTTCTATGAGAGGCCTGGCCGGCCTCTCATAGAAAACAAGCAATCTAAAACATATCCAACACGGTTTCTTACTTTAACGCTGCGTCACCTTAACACAGGAATGCAATTTCGGCGCTCAAACTTCAAAGGGGTTCGTCTGTGAAGTTTTAACGTTCGAGGAGATCAATACTCCTGCCGAACCCTGTGAGCCTGGTACACCTCTCACACCTGGGCTCTAACCGACTTTAAAATAAGGAGTTATTTTTGTCTCATTCAGAGTGGTTTGAAGATAAAAATGCCCAATTTTTGAGGGGTTATAGTACCATCGAAGAAATTTATTCATAGGCAGTTGACGGACCTATGTCATTTGGTTGGTTTATGTCAATTCAAAGGTGGTTATTAGGACCATAGAGCAGTGGTTCCCAACCTTTTTAGAGCTGTTACCCCTATGGCCTGTTAGAGAAACTGATTTTTATCTTGAGCTTAGAATAGCTATTTTACCCCCGCGGGGGTAATTACCCCCAGGTTGGGAACCACTGCCGTAGAGTAAGACCGAATTACGTTGGTCCGCCATCTGCCTAAGCAGATGGCGGACCAACGTAGCAATGTTTAAAGTACTTCCCTGATAGTACTTTAAACATTGCTAGGTTCCTGAAGTATTTGACTGGAGTTTGAATATTCAACAGCGCTTTTGTCAAAATATAAAAACACCGTTGATGAGATCGTTAGAAACCGGACACAGTTTTAGGTAAAAATGGTATAGGTAGTAATAATTAATTGTGTAATTGATAATTATTTTGGTAATTATGACAGACAAAATTGTTATTTATTGAAAAACATGCCTTCATTGGCATTGGTTAACAAAACCAACATTTTTAAATATTTTATTCAAGTAAAAAAAATCTTTATACGAAAGGCCTGTTTCACCACTTCCTGATAAGTGCCGGATAGGCTATCCACAACTTAACTTGACAGATGAAGGATGGAGAACCTATCAAAAAAGTTGTGGATAGCCTATCCGGCACTTTATCAGGAAGTGGTGAAACAGGCTTTTAATAAAATAAAAATTAGACCTATATTATTCATTTTACTGCAGGAAATAATGTTAAAAGGTGATTGAAAATCTTAATTCGTAAGGCCCGCTTAATTATGTTAACGGGGTAAGATATTTTACTGACCTGAAAATTCATAAATAATGCTAATCCTAAGGAAATGAATTGAGGAGTAAACCAAAGGGTTCAGTTACAGAAATATTACGTTTAATGTTAAACCAAGGTTAGTTTAGGCTCAGTATTTTCTGCTTTCATTTACTACTACTAAGAGTAACGTTTTTTATGACGTTACTCTTAGTAAGAAGAAAAAAACAGGTTGCTCTCCGGGAAGAATATAAAACCAGGTAATCTATCAACTGCGTCTTACGAATTTTTCGATCGGGTAGCATGTCTTGATTCGAGTTTACAGTTTTTACCCATCCCAAAAAAGTGGACAACGCCGCTAAAGAAGTTTTGACTTCAAAAACAAAATATATATGAACATTTTATAACTTATACAAGAGAGAAAAAAACAGTTTTTAGTTTAATTTCTTCAGCTGTGTATCGGGAATCGAGCTTCTTTGTTTTGTATCTCGAGCATAAATTAATATCGTCTCGGCCTTTAGCGTGCTTACATTAAAATATGCAAACAAACGGAAATCTTTTATGCATAAAGAACTTGAGATGTTCTTACAATAACAACTGCTTTAAATTCCGAAGTACCCGGATAGTTTCCAGTTTTTCCGGGGATCTCGTGAAGTCCCGGAGTCCCATTTTCCCGGGATTTCGAAGTCCCAAAGTTCCCTTTTCCCGGAATTCCGAATTCCCGGTATCTAAGCCGGGATTGATCAATACATCTCGCGTGCGAGGGCCGGGTTCAATGACCTAGATTTTACCGCGATTACCATAATCTAAACAATATTTTTTTGTACGTTTTTACTATTTTGATTAGTTTTTGTAGTTGGGTTTCATTATCATCATCATCACCAATTCCCCATATTATCTATAAGTTCTTTATATTGAAGTAAAGAGATCCGATCTTCCGTTCCGATCTTCGCCGTAAATAAATAAACGAAGGATATCTAAGTTATATGCTCAAAACTTAGCTCCACTTCAGGCGCTTAGCAGGGCGCAAGATTTGTACTGCACTTGATTTTTTTTCTAATGTTTCCACAGGCCGTTATTTATTATGTCTATTGACTAGCACTTAATTTTTATTCGAAATAATGATAACTTTTTCAAACAAGGTATAGTTTAAAACTACTTTTAAACTGTTTTTGTACAACAACAACAGAAAAACTTTATCAAATTTTTAAATTCACAGTTTTTAAATAAATATTCTACGAAATCCTAGGAAGTTTATTTTAAGCTAATTGTATATTTTTATCACTATAGGTGTACGTGTATAGGACATTCGCGTGTAAAGGGTTAGATACTAAAAGGGTTAGAACATAGGGCATGTAGGTTACCTAATACCTATGTAGGAGGGTCCAGCGACCTCGACCTGGTTGTCACCCCATGGGGCCACCGGGACACCATGACACGGACATAATACAATTAGACACTAATAAGTCAGAGAATGCCTCTGCATTGATTTGTGTAATATTATTGTAACAACTTTAGCGGCAGCGGCAGATAACTTTAATTTAAGGCCGTCCCCCGAGCAAACGACCTTGGCCATACATTTGCCGCGTTGCCGAGATCGCACCAAAACCCTATTTTTTTTTACTTATCTTAGTTCAAAATTGTCCTAAAAAAAATTTAAAACGGGGAATATATAGTTTATGATATTGTCGATCTATTGGCGTGTGTTTCAAATAAAAGTAATTTGTAAATCCTAAGGAGATGCTGAATGTATACTTGAATTTTAATAAATTGGTTTTACTTTGGAAGCTGATATCATGAGTATAATAAACAAAAATAGAAAATTTAAAACGGGGAAAGGAATGTTGATATATTGAAGATTATTGCTGTATTTTTATTATAACTTTGTAGCTTTCAAATTATGAGTTTATAAGGCTTGAAATTTGGTAAATTACGGTATCTCCGTAAGGAACGCCCTTAATGTAGAGTTTGACATAAAGTGTATGGAACGAATAAAAAAAGCAAATTGAATGTGTGTGTGCGACATTATTTACCTTGTAAATAATGTAAAGTAAAATTTTGCTTAAAAAAGCTTGGCCGCTGTGTTGATTGGCTGATACTGTGATTAGCTTTGTTCACACTGGGCCTTTTTTTGTTCATCAAGGGCATGCGTTATAGCGCAGTCAACAGCGAACGTGAGGCATGCCCGTGACGCGCGTTAAAATCGTAGCGCTTGCTATGACACTTTTCTTTCAACGCGGGTGAATTTTAGCGCATTCAATTATTGAATACTAGCTGTTGCCCGCGACTTAGTTTATAGCGCGCGGTGTCAACAAAATTGTTGTCAAATTTAAAAGCTTTAACCCTAGTACCCCTTAATCGAAATACCCAAAAACAGCTGTGCAGTGTGCACATAAAGGTGAACGCAGATTTGGGCCGCACCGCACGCACCGCAGTCGCCGCATTCGAATTCTTTATATGAAGTTATAGGCAAGCTCGCATACCTACCTACCCGCGCCGCAGTCTTCGCAACTTCATAATAATATGAAGAATTGCGAATGCGGCGACTGCGGTGCGTGCGGTGCGGCCAAATCTGCGTTCACCTTAATATTTCATTATTTTAAATTAAACTTTATTTAAGTATGCCAAATTTTAAAGCTTATTTAGCCCCCCATAACACAACTTTACCCGTAAACTATAATTTGTCATTGATAGGTTTAAGGTTACGTCACTCATCACTGCATAGATAAAGTACTGAGTAGTGAGTTATATATAAGCGTATAAAACAATCTAAAGAATCGAAAACGCAACTGGAGATGGTACCACCTCTTATAGAAATACAAAAGAGCAAGCGATAGCGCGATATAGACGACTCTTAGCGCCATCTGTTATGAATTTTTGGAACTAACTTAATTTGAATAAATTTACGCATTTTCACCCCCTTACAACCCCTTTTTCCAGTTAAAAAGTAGCCTTTGGCCTTTCTCAGGCTTTAGACTATCTGTGTACAAAATTTCATTACAATCGGTTCAGTAGTTTTGGCGTGAAAGCGAGACAGACAGACAGACAGAGATACTTTCGCATTTATAATATTAGTATAGATTGCCAAACGAAAGTTGAATAAAAAGAAGATGACGAAAATTGAAGATGAAACTACATAATGTTTCATATAGCTATTATGATTTTAGACTTTAAACGTTTTTCCTATGTAACGAAGAGGTTACAGCAAAAATAAGTCTAAATAAAACACTTTTTTAGATATTTTGGGGTTTCTGTTCAAATATCCTCCTAGGTACGTTTTTCTTTATACATTAGGTATGTAAATTATGTATAACACTCATTCTCACGGGACCACGAATATTATAAAACCTTTTCCGACGTACTTCCATAAGTCATCGTCAATTATTCCTCAAAACAACAGGTACTTCGAAAAACCATAAATACATCCCCCCTGTACTCTGGTTCCCTGGTACCGAGGGGCGTCGAGGGGACACATGACCTACTTTCTGGGGCCATGGGGCCCCACCATCGATCCATAGGGTGTATGGGGATAGCCTCGCGATTATAACACACGAACAAACAAACAGTAATTAAAAATCGTGCATATAATATGCATGGCCTAAGGCGAACCGAAATTATACTTTTGTTCCTGAATACATGGTTTGGTACTTACGAGTCGTTCTTAGCTGGTAATGTAAAGTATATAGAGCAACATAGTAAGTGACAATGTGTATGTGCCCCTACTCCCTATAGACTTTACCGAAAGCAGCGCAAAAAAACTTAGAATGAACACTACATAATGGTAATGAAGTAAATAAGGGACACACCTTGAAGCATTATAAGTAGATATAGCTTAGTTTTGTTACATATTTTATATATGATTCTACTATTTAGATCTAACATCGGTACAGTCGGGGACTAATGCAGTTTCGACGAAATAAAATGACAATAATTCTTATAAAATGTCATGAAACCAAAATCAACAATTATTGTGTTCAGATTATAATTGCCTATTGGTCAAAGGCCCAAAATCTGATAAATAACTTTTTGGCACAAATGAGGTCTATTAAAGCTCTTTATTTACGCTATTAACATTGGATTCAACTTTAATGTAACAAAATCGGCGCACCTATTCGTTAGTCACTTTAGCACATTACTACCGGATTAGGGAAGTGATCCCTCAAATTATTTATGGCGGGCACGTCCCACGAAGTGCCTTACCACAGAGAATAAGGGATACTCCCCAATTTACATCACAAATAAAAAGGTCCTTTATAGAATAAAACACAAAGTGAGTTATTTTATAGATAGCGTAAAATTTTAAGATTGCTTGGTAAAACTGGAAGGGGCACAATGTTCGATTTTTGGTACCTTTAATAGAGGGAGGGACTACAGGTACGCGATGTAACAACACTTAGGAACAGTATTTTAAGGTGTGTATGTGTCACATAGAGACTAGAGTTTACTGTGAAATGTATCACTGAAAAAGTTACTTTTGATCATTTTTCATTAAAAATGCACGAAAAATGAATTTAAAATACAAAAACAAAAATTTTGAAAATCGGTTCACACCCTGCAAACTTTTATGCCTTGTAGTTTGGGCTATAGAAAGTAGAAACCTATAGAAACTTCGAGATAAACAGCTCTCACGGGCTGTAATGAATTCCCTCAGTAGCTGGTTACAATTGTCTCCAACGGCTGAATGTCAATATTGGGAATCGAACCCGCGCCCCGAGGGTATGTGCCCTCAAAGTGCATCAGTGAGTGGCAATCATCACCATCATCAGCTACATGTAGATTGTAACTAGGCATGATAACACCTATATTATCATGCCTAGTTTACTTCGCTGGTAAGGGTTAAATCGGTTATACTTTATAGTTTAATCATCTCAAAAACATTATGTAAGAAAGTTGTTCAAGAATCTTTCTGTTGAAAAAATATGGTAAAAAAAAATCTGGTAAAGGATTTAAGTCCCATAAAATTTTGAATATCTTTGGTTAGGCTTAGATAACACTTCCCTATAATAGTTATCTACGCACGCCGATGCATTGTAAAATTATTATTCCCAATGGCACATGAGACAAGAGTATCCCTATACCCTGCAGGGCTTATGTTAGCAATATCTTCAGACTTTTGAGATATTGGTCTAACTGTCGAGTGTCGAGCACTATTCGATATTGTTACATTATATTGTCGTGTGTTCGAAAAATAAATAAAATTACAAAATATCCGAAGACAGTTTAAATTTGAATTAATAATTTCAAGTTCTAGAGCTATTAATAACGAAAATTTTAAAGTGCAAATACTATATTCATTATTTTTATTGCTTGTCTTTAAGCAGGAACAATTGGCAGCCATATTTTCATGAAATTGTCGAATGTCTTATAAAGCACTGCGTTCCAAATACTATACTACCAACATAGTACCAAATGCATCAGTTTCGACTTCTAAAACATCTCTAATCGCTTACTATTAGCTAATCCGGCCGTCCGTTAATCCACGATTCCGGATTTAAATAGCATAATATATTTCCAAATAGCATAATTGTTGGGGAGGGGAAGAGGGGATTTCGGGAGTAGCTCGAGTGTGTCAGATTAAGCTTGCATAGGCTTCCGACATGTGTCTAGTTATCATGGTAGAGAAATCAGATTTCTCACGTGGTGGGTAAAAAAAAATTTTTTTGAATATTGAAATGTCGTCGGATCTGTCAGATTTAGATAGGTTAGTGTTTAGTATACCCCAAAGAAGCTTCCATATAAAGCACTGACGATTCAAAGGTTAGGTAAGCCATTTTAAAATATAAAAAAATAAAGCTTCATATTTTCCTAACAGCTTCGCAGATATGTATTTCATTTTGCTCTAAACTAAATGATTTAGTCCTTGTTGTCTAAAATATATTTATAATTTACCTAAATGGGCAATTTTCTGAATATCTTTTCTTTTTCAAAACTTTAAAATGGCTGCAGTTTCTGAACCCACCGCTAAAATAAAAAATCGCTCTTATTATTTTTTTATCAGCTTTACCTAATGTACCATCGAGGAAGTTGATTCCTATGCATTTGAGAGACCAACGTCATTTGGTCGATCATGTCAATTTAATGTTAATTGTGATCTGTCGGCTGGGTTTGACGTAATGCGACCAAACTACGTAGGTCCCCCATCTGCATAGGTATCAACTTCTTTGATAGTACAAAACCTACTAGGTCTCCATGACGCCCGAATGACTACAAAAATAGCACCCTCCCCTCCTCTACTATAATACATAATTACCAACTGCATCTGCTAGGCCTTCTAAAACTTCTCTGATCGCTGACCATCAGTTTATCCAGCCGCTCGTTTAGTGTGTTCCGGAGTAACGGCCGTGTCCGGCACATGTTGTGACGTCACGTCATATCTGCCGTCCGCCCACTTTTACTTTCAAAGCTCTTGTCTTACTGACCGTTACTTAGAACTCCCGCCAGTTTGGGTTGTTAACTTACTTTCTTGATGAAATTATCTATCCGTACTGATGTTATAAATACGCGAAAATGCGTCTGTCTGTTTGTCTGTTACCTCTTCACGCCCAAACCCTTTGTGACGAAATTTGGTAATGGGATAGTTTGAGTCCCGAAAAAGGACATAGGATACTTTTAAGCAGGAAAAATGTACGGTTTCCGAGCGATAAACGAATTGTGGCTTCATCTAGTCGTAAATAAGTACGAAGAACGTGAAATAAAAGACTAAAGTTAACCTAACTAAAAGTTAACTTTAGGGTGGGTTGCACCAGAGGCGTGGTTAAAGTTAAAGTTATGGTCAAAGTTATGGTTATAACTTATAGTTAACCTTAACTTTGACCACGGAAATTCACAGATGTCTGTTGCGTTTATTTTTTTATTAAAGCTACTGGTAATGGAAATGAGATTATAAAAAATTGAATTATCCGTAAAAATATTTGTTATAATAATTGAAGACGTGAGTGGAAGAATCGAACAAGTAACATTTCGTAACATACGGACAATAACTCATTTTTTCCCCAATTATTTCAATAAAACTTGTAACTTATCAACTTCATAACCTAGCTAATATATCTGGCTACACATATAATCCATAGTTTTTCTATTTCAAATAATTTTTCTGGCCCTAAAGCCTTCATTTAAGCAAAAAAACGGTAAGTTTTTTCATGTTACTTACCTTATTCTTCCACTCACGTCTTGAATTATTGTCACTGAGAAAAAAAGTCACGAAAAAATTTCGATATAAGTATGAGTGGTTATGGTTAAAGTTAAATTTAACCAAAGATTTGACATTTTGCACTGTAGTTAAAGTTACAGTTATAATTAAAGTAAGTTGGTGCAACCCACCCTTAGTCTTTAGTTAGGTTAACTTTAGTCTTTTTAGTAAAGTGCTTCATCTTATAGCACAAGTGAATATGAGGAGTTCTAAACTTTATTTAGGAACTACAAATTACATTCACTACTGTAATTTGTAGTATTACGAGTATTTCGTACGAGTTACGAACAAACATTTGAAGTACTTTTTAACCTGCCCTTAGCATTCTCATGGCACAGAACCTAGAATTAAATATATATTTTTCTTTTTCCTCAAAGTTGAAAACTAGTAATTGATAAATACATACATACCTTTCTTATTAGTTATTTTATTAAAAAAGGGAAAGTTTGCGCGACATTTATAAGGTATTTACCATTTGCTGGAGTCATCGCTCTGGCCGGCGCGCGCCCGCAGGCAGGTGTCGGCGGTTTTGCTCGTTTTATTTTTTAATTTTATTTCTAAACGCAGCCTGCCTCTGTACAGCTGTAAACAGATCGAAGGCAGTACAAACATTAATAAAATATTAACTTAAATTTAAAAAAATAGGCTGTTTTATAAGAAACTAGTTGATGCCCGCACTTTTACGGTCCTTGGATCTCCAATTCTTGGAAATTATTTGTTATCGCGGCCCACTTGGGCCTTACGGGGATTGATAGGTTAAAACTTAAAAGTATCCTATACCCTTTCCCGGGATTCCAAGTATCCCCATACCAAATTTCATCAAAATCGCTTTAGCGGTTTGGGTGAGAAGAGGTAACAGACAGACAGACACTTTCGCATTTATAAATTATATAATATAATACTAGATGATGTCCGCAACTCCGTTGCGCCAAAATTCGTTTATCGCGCGGGAACCGTACATTTTTCCGGGATAAAAAGTATCCTATGTCCTTTCCCGGGAGTCAAAGTATCTCCATACCAAGGTTCAGCGGTTCGGGCGTGAAGAGATAACAGACAGACAGACAGACAGACAGACAGACAGACAGACAGACAGACACACTTTCGCATTTATAATATTAATATAGATTAGTACAGAAAATCATCAGCTGTAAAGCGACTTTTCTAACTCATCAGACATGGATGAAACATTGTACTATAAATGTTTATTCATAAGGGGAATAAAATTTAGATGTAGACTATTTTACTGAGCAATCTTTACTTGTTCTTGATATTAATAGTAAGCTGAACTCAGCATGCTCATGCATCAGCTGAACATGGTCAGGCCGTGGCAGTCTGGCTTTTCCGCCCTTACTACATATTATTATAGGGAACAGTCCCTACCTTGGTATCAATCAGTCTTCATCCGTCATCCTGGCTTCTATTTAAAAATAAAAATAATTTTACATTTTTGTCAGTCTCGCTAAAACTCGAAAACGGCCGAACCGTTTGGCCCAATTTTTGTCTAAAAATATTCGTAGAAGTCGAGGGAAGGTTATAACAGGCGGGAAGTGATAATAAGTTCACTGGGTCATCTAGCTGTTGTTATTGTCCAAACCATGACAGGTGAATTCTAGGATGATCAGAGCAACACAGCCTGGCTTCTGCGCCATTATAGTCTGCCTGGAATTTGAAGCAAGCAGAAGTCTAGGGTCCTTTTATATCTTAGTAATTAATAATTTAGTCTGTCAGGCACTTCATGCCAGCAGAATTCTCTAGGACAGTGTTTCCCAACCTGTGGTCCGTGGACCCCTGGTGGTCCGAGACCATATTTTTGGGGGTCCGCGTTGTCACCTCTGGATGGATAATTCGATTTTTTTTTTGATGTTTATTTTATAAAGTTCTACCGTGTACTTCAGCTGTTCATATTTCCTAGGGGTCCGTGGCTTAAAAAGGTTGAGAAACACTGCTCTAATATCGGCCTACGACCTTAAACTTAGTTGTCTCCGTGGCAATGCACTGGCCGTTGGTTCAGACGCGCAATTAAAACAAAGGTGGCTGGCAGGTGCGTTGTCAGCTGGCGCTGGTGTTATTGGCCTATTTTTTATGGCGCAAGATGTTGGGCAGCTGACGCATGCTTATTATAAGACCTTTGTTACGTCGACGTTGATGGTGTATAAGTTATAGATGTAGCAATATTATCCTTGCAACGTTCTTATCTAATAAATATTTTAATCAAAATGTCGATACGAGACAAAAGATTTCATACGAATTTTGATTATTTATAAACAGTTTTGTGCTTTAATTTAGCCGTTTGGACGTTAGCACTAAGTATAATAATGGGGGGTCAAAAAATTCAAAAAAACACCTCACGTAATTTGTGGACGAACCCCTACTATCTGGTAAGTGGTACGTACATATTTTTGAGCAGCTCATTTAAAACGTGGATAAAACGACAATAAATAAAATCAAACATTAATATTTGGTACCCAAAAATTAATCTAATCTAAGCTATATAGGTAAGTAAATATTTTATGCTAAACAGCTATTTAAAATAATAGGATACAAAAACTTAAAAAGCTAAAGCGACAGCTAAATTTTAAGTTGGTACCTATAAACTTATCAATTTCTTTGAAATATCTATGACACAACATCAACGGCAAAAGGATTCTTAAGGCTCTATGATAGCAGCTGTGGGCGGCAGCTGCAGCCACACCACCGACACGTGTGACGTGGGCCACACTAACTGCTTATAATCTCGGATAGCATAAATCAGAAGATATAGATTGTTGGTCATTGTTGTATCCAGGATCACTTTCGTTTTAAATACTAGCTTAAAGCCGAGCTTTGTGAGGGCTTGCGTCGTTTTTCTGCGTAGTAATTAATCTTTATGGCAGTTTTTTTTTTAATATATTTTAATAGTATCCAAACCTTGACTGACTGATGATAGCACATCTACATATAAATAAAAATGACTATGTTAAAGCACTAATCAATAGGCGTTATAGTTTTTCCGTAAATTTTACCACAAAAGTGCTGGTTGTGGCCTGTGGGACATAGTAGGGCTCGCTTCGATTGAAAAGTTGAACATTTTATTGTAGGTATGACGGAAAATCTGTAAACCATGGGAGAAAAAAGATATAGAAAAGTAAGTTTAGTTAGTTTTAAAGTAAGTTTGAATTTTTTTTACAATGAATACCTACCCTAGTATTATTGCATCAAATTAAAGAGTTGCTGGTAAGGATTCATTACTAGAAAATAATCGTATATAATGGTTAACTTGAGGAAAGTGTTGCATTTTAGTTCAATGTTTTGTATTTTAAAGAAATGTATGAGAAAACTAAAAAATGCTAAAAATCTAGATCATACCGTCTAAGTATTATCGCTTTGGAGAAATTGTTTATAATCAGCAATACTAGCGAATGGTGCAATAATACAGGATGTTTTATTTTTCCCAAAGCTTTAAGCTACCTCACTGGTTCCGCTTACAGACAGGACAAATTAATTCCTTTCCGGACATTCCGATTCGTCCGGATTAGACCTGGCAAACCGGCAGCGCTGGCAGAACCCTGCCAAAGGAAAACACTAACTTTACTAATCCGCTTATCCGTCCAAATGCACGCCTCAGCTTAATCTTAGTTGATTTTAACCTTAGTCCTTATGGCGCTGAAATAAGCAACATTTTTGGAGAAGCGGCAGGCAAATTAACTTCCAACCTTTATCTACTTACGCTTCATTGAACGCATATTATTTGAGTCTATCCATTAACGGAGCCGCGTCCGTCGTCCGATGCCGGACGCGGCAAGCGCCGTGAGGACGCGGTTTTCGCTAACAGAGGTCCCGTGTCCCACGGCTGGAAGGAGGGCATGGGGGGGTTTTAGTCGGTAAACCTCCGGCGCACCGAGCCGGAGGGAGTCCGACATACCCCCGTCGTCCACCCCCGTGCGCGGCAGGGGGGGATACGTAACGTATTTCCCCCCCTCAACAAAAAAAAAAAAAAGGATCGATCGCATTAATTTTACATTTCAGTAAGTAAGTATAGTAAGTACCTCCATCTTGGCATTTGCACTTACAATTTACTGGCTTCTTAGCATTTGAAAACTGTCAACGTGAAAACTTCGGAATGTTTACGAAACATTCCCACTAGATGTGAAAACTTCAGAAAAATTCCGGAATTTTGGAAGTTTTCGGGAAACTTTAAGGACTAGTTTACTTGCAAACTTCCTCACGAAGATGAAATTATGATAGGACTAAACATATTATTATTATTGAAATGTTTGATTATAAATCAGTTTTTAACAACAAAATATTTTGGGGTAGGTATTAAAGTAAAACTATTTATTACTCAATGGTTAAGGGCGATCGCAGACGACAGACTTTTGTGCGATCAAAGTCTGCGGCTTCCATACAATGTGATGGCGCGCGCCATGCGGAATGTATGGAAGCCGCAGACTTTGATCGCACAAAAGTCTGTCGTCTGCGATCTCCCTGAACATGAATAATATATGAATGTGTATATTGGTTATTAAAACTAGGATAAAGGATCATTTGCATCTGACATTTCAGATCCAAAAAAAAGAAGATCAGATATTAAAAAATAGGTACATTAACAAACAAATAAACGAACATAACCTCCTCCTTTTTGGAAGTCGGTTAAAAATATTGGATCCTTATTTTCTGCTCATTGTCTTCCTCTACTTCAGGATTGTTGTCAAGACTATCTAAGACTTCTTGCTCCTGGACAACACTTTCTCCTTCTTCTTCCTCTTCAGAATGGTTGTTTGAACTAACATATTCTTCATCATCTGCCATATAAACGTTATCATTTGGATTATCAGATAATAATCTAATGTTCGATCTTACTGTAATCAGCTTCTGGAGCCTTTCATTAGTAATCATGTTTCTAGGACAAGTTGACGTGTTCCCTAAAAGTGACCAATCGCGTTCACTGGCAGCAGATGACGGAGGTATAGATAATAATTGTATTGCAATGGACGCTAATATTTGACAATCACAGAGACCCTTCCACCAAGTTCTCGCTTCAACTTGATCAGAAGCAGCCCAGATACCTACTTGATTATAAAAACCACTTCTTGATCGATATTCAGCTAAGTTTGCCATCACTTTCCCGGCATTTTTGTTTTGTATTTCAGCGTATCGATGAATAAACTCTTGGCGTTTCGCTACTTTTGCAGGTGTTAGTTTTAATCCTATGAGTTTTGGGTCTAAAATATTGGCAGCATAGTGAATTGGCTTCTCGACAAAATGTTGTTTATTTCCGATTAATTCTATAATTAGCCTTTTCTCCTCGTTATCTATTATTTCACAAGCACTCAAAGCATTATATACATTTTCTCTGATATATTCAAACATCTCAGGCACTTGTGATAAAAGAGCTTCGTTCGATTCTATCTTCGTAGTAGCCACGAAAATAGGTTTTAAAATATTGTGGAAAGCATTGACACTGATCCATAAGTCTTCTGTGAGCAAATGTTGTTTTAACTCTCTATCAAAATTTAACTCCTGACAAGTTACAGTAGCTTCGAGTGCCTCGCGGTTGCAAAGAAAAGATTCCATCATTATTACATAACCTCCCCACCGCGTTGGTCCTGGCAGTTTTAAAGTTTTCTTATTATCTCCATACTTTTCTGTTTGTATCTTTTCAAAATAAGTTAATTGTACATGCCGCTTATTAATGTACTTTATGATTTTAGTAACTATATCAATACAGTCTTTAATTTTTTGTAACTTTGCAATATCTCTTAAGAGTAAATTCAACGTATGTGACGCGCATCCCACTGCAAATATATGTTCATACTCCGTTTCCACCATTCTCCACGCCGCCTTCATTGTAATCGTATTATCGGTAACCACTGCGACAAATTTTGAAGGACCAATTTCATCTATCAAAGCTTTCAACTGTGTAAATAAATAAACAGGATTTTCACGGTTAGTGCCAGGGTATACGCTTTTATAAAAAAACGGTTTAGGCGTGGTCACTATGAATTTGACGGTACCTTTACCGTTTATATCAGTCCAGCCGTCCATCGCCAGAACGAGAGCTTCTGCTCGATTGATAATTTCTGATGTTTCTTTTCGTACACGTTCATACTCAGAATCTAGTAGACTAGTACTGATCGAGTATCTCGAAGGGACCGTGTACGTGGGATTAAGAGCGGCGACTGCTTTTTGCCAAAAACTGGATTCTAAAAGATCAAAAGGCGTACCTGTGGCATAAATGGCTCGTGCGAAACAAAGGTCTATTTCGTTCTTTTTTTCTGGAGTCATACAAGTATTATCTGGGGGTTCATTTGATCGTTGGTCATGTTGCAAGGCTTGAGAAAAGGAACACGGCGAGAGTGAATCGTTCGCTGAACTCGGCGTCGGCACGAATATCGGGCTGTGGACCAGCTGTGAGGAAGACACTGAAAGGAAATGAGTTGCCGCTCGTGATGTATCTCCTCTAATTACATCTTCAAAAGCTACTTTCACATCATTCGGGCACTGTTTACAACTAATTTCTAAATGGCGCTTCAATTTCGTTGCATTATTCCCCAAATGTTTTCTGCAAAAATTACACCGTGCTGTTTTCTTGCCATCCGTGTTTATTAGTTCGAAATGATCCCGAATCTTCGATGTCGGTCGGGGCATATTTAAAGTTCACTAATTTATTAAATTAATACTGAGCAATATCTTTTTATCTTTCGCGAGTAAACTCGTAACAAATAGCGTAACGAAGCAACGTTCGCCCACTATTACTGTCTGCGCGCAACTGAGAACGAAATCAGCAAATCAGCTAGCAGGCCTGCCGCCGCGCGGGGTGGGGGGAGTGGCGTTCGACGCTTGTGCGGCCTGCTTGTGTAGCTACGCGAGAGCGAGACACCTATACCACAAGTCACAACCAAATTACCGACCGTGTGGACTGTGGCCTACACTACACGTCTTGCGAGTCACAGGTCACAGTGATGCAGATGAGAATTTCAAATACCTATAATATAGTTACAGTCTACACTTATCATTATTCATCACTTTATCCGGGCAATAGACGTTCCGCGCGGCTTCGCCCGCATAAATTTGATATTTCACAGACAAATAAGTCCACAAAAAATAGCCTATGATCCTTTACGTGATCTACTTCTTATCTGTGCCAATTAATAACAGAAAAATTGCTCCAGTAGTTGTGGTTTGTGTAGCCCTTTCAAATAATTTCCCCCGTTTTTTCCACATTTTCGTCTATTTCTTCGCTCCTATTAGTCGTAGCATAATAAAATATAGCCTTTAGCCTTTGTCGATAAATGGACTATCTAACACTGAAAGAATTTTTCAAATCGGACTAGTAGTTCCTGAGATTAGCGCGTTCAAATAAGCCCTTTCAAATAATTTCCTCCCGTTTTTTCCACATTTTCCTCTATTTCGTCGCTCCTATTAGTCGTAGCGTGATAGAATACCTATAGCTTATAGCCTTTCTCGATAAATGGACTAACACTGAAAGAATTTTTCAAATCGGACCAGTAGTTCATAAGATTAGCGCGTTCAAATAAGCCATGTCAAATAATTTCCTCCCGTTTTTTTCTACATTTTCCTCTATTTCTTCGCTCCTATTAGTCGTATCGTGATAAGATATAGCCTATAGCCTTTCTCGATAAATGGACTATCTAACACTGAAATAATTATTCAAATCGGACCAGTAGTTCTAGTTCCTGAGCTCAATTAGCGCGTTCAAATAGGCCGTTTCAAATATATTTCCTCCCGATTTTTCCACATTTTCCTCTATTTCTTCGCTCCTATTAGTCTTAGCGTCATAAAATATAGCCTATAGCCTTCCTCGATAAATGGGCTATTTTTTAAATCGATCGATTCGAAATCGATTTTTTAAATCGGACCAGTAGTTCCTGAGATTAGCGCGTTCAAACAAACAAACAAAGAAACTAACAAACTCTTCCCCTTTATAATATTAAAGTATAGAAGTATAAATAAACCATAGAGTAACCCAACTAGTTCATCTGAATAAAATGGTACTTACCTTTTGCAGCCTTTTGTATGGAGAGAACGAGAGATATATTTTTTTAAAACGTACTTAAATTGTTTAGATTTTACGTACCTACATGTTCCAAGTTTGAAAGTTTTCGGGAAGTAGGTAAGTATTCCTTAGAAAGGGAAACTTTCCGGGAGGTGTTCATATTCTGTAGTACCTATATTATAGGTTTAAAGGTCTTTGGCAGTATAAGACCGACAAGGCTTTAAATGAACGTGGCGAAAAAAGGAACTAACGCCGCCATCATACAAAAACCCCATTTTTGACAGTTCTCCTTTACCGGCAGCGCCTCCGCTCACGTTCACATAGCCTTGTCGGTCGGTCCAAGTCTATACCAAGAAGCTTAATATGCCTTTATCTACATTTTGACATTTGTACGTCTTACTCCTGTGATCGCTCATCGCACATTAGCACGCGCCGAACGCGCCGCGCCGCATTTTAGAATTCGTTGTATGAAATTACGTAAAACCTCGCACATTCATCCGCACCGCACGCGCCGCATTTCGTGTAGGTACTATGCGGTGCGTTCACGGAGCTTTGTATTAGGGGACGTCCACAAATTACGTGAGATGTTTTTTTTAATTTTTTGATTAGATTTCGTGAGATTTTATTCAAACCCCGTCCCCCCAAATCTCACGTGAGATTTTTCAAAAGGTGGGTTTCTTACGTAAACATTTAGTTTGACAGTCAGAAGATTTTCTTTCGAACGAATTTGTGAATGATCTTAATCGTATAACGATAATGCTTTACGATTAAATCTTAAGCATACGTACAATCTGGATGAAATGGACCAAAATAGTATTATTTTGTAGAGAAAAAAATTACGTGAGATGCCGAGACCCCCCTCTCCCCAACGTGAGATTAGATATTTGACTCGACCCCCTCCCCCCCTAAACACCTCACGTAATTTGTGGACGCCCCCTTAGCTCCGTGGCACTCCGTGGGTGCCACGGAGCCGACACATACAGCGCGTACAGTGCAGATAAAGGTGCGATCTCACAGAACACATATTATTATTACTCACGATCAGGTTTTAGTATTTGAAAACTGACCCACCCAATCTTCGACCTTTAAGCGCCAGGTGGCGCTAACATCTGCTAGCGACTAGCAGTTACAGACCGTTGTCCTTCACCTTTAATATCGCCTTTTTTAAAACAAGATAGGTAAAAGTCATTATGGAAACTCCGAGGTATAATATTTGTGAACGGCGATAACCAGCTACTGTGATAACCAGCTATTACCATATTCTAATGAGTCAGTACAAGTTTGGAGGTCAATGCGAGTGTGCCAATTTTCTGGCCCCAAAGGGTCAGTACTCAGTAGTCACCTTTTTCCGGGTATTACCGGATATAGCAAAAAGAATACTATGGTCTATAGTCTATACTCTATGTTAGGTATATATGAGATTTTAAAGCAGAAGCGTTGAAATTTTATTCCTGAGATGGGAAGTCTACATCAGTGTTCCGCAGACTTTTTAACCGACTTCAAAAAAAGGAGGTTATCAATTCGACGCGTATGTATGTAATATTTCCTGAACTGCCCAGTTTTTGTATATGTTAATCTATGACAGCTTCTGAACAAATGTGCCAATTTCAAAAGTGTATATTGTATGTATGTATGTTTTAATGTTTGTGCACGGATATCTCCGGAACCACAAGTCCGATTTTAGTGATTCTTTTTTTATTGTACTAGGTATTATTCAACTTAGGGAATACTGCAAGTTTCATCAAAATCGGTTCAGTAGTTTATGAGATAGGGAATTTTGATTCTTAATTACGTACAAAAATTTGAAGTCGGTTTTATCTTTTTAAAATACTATTAATTATGTTCAAGGTAGAAAATAGAAAATTTTTGGAGGTACACCACAAATTAATCAGCGTGTACGGGAGTGCTCTGCCCAATTCCCATTCCTTTCGTCGATCGTCCTGCGATGTTGCCTTTTTTGGTTCTTATAAACTAGGTATATATACAGGATTATTTTTTCACCAGTACAATAAATCAACATACGTAATAGTTGTCAAAAATAAAAAATACTAGCGATTTTTGTTACTACCCCTTTGGAACGAAAAAACAAAAATATTAAGCCCTGGACTTATCCGCTAAACTACTAAAAAATATGGATGCATTACGCATTTATATGCGTAATGCATCATGCAACCTTTGGAACGTACTGGTCTACATTGTCATATACTGTGGTATCCAAATGCAAAAGGTTACTTTAGAGGACATAGCATAGCATAAATCTGGAAAAATATACTTCTAGTAAACTATAAACAAGGATAAAATATAAAGTTTAAGGAATAGAAAACACAACATGACTTAGAAATATTCTATTTGCGATGCATACGTATGAGCTTGAGTATTATTACTGGAACTACGGGCACAATATAAATATTACACAGTAGAGTAACTCAGCTGCATCCTTAAAATCAAACCCGCTTAGCACGCAGATACAGTACTCCCAAATTAATAATGCGCATGCAAATCTTCGCCAATTGTCGTAATCACGAAAACACCCGAATCTATGAAATGTAAGAGCCCCAAACAATGCACTTGCATTTTCAATTTTGCACCTTGTTCAAAGGAAATAGAAGTAAATATTATATAGCCGGTGGCTGTCCGCTGTCGCCGGTCCGTCAATAAGTGGAAGCCATCGCGACGTGGCCAGTGACGTTACCATGGCAACGTCCAAGCAACGTCTGGCGCCTCTACGTCGCCGCAAAGCGGTGTTTTTCTTAAAGTTAAGTTTAAAAACAGCGCTTGGCAGCGACGTCTTCCGACACTCGGGAAATACGACCGTCGCCGAAAAATTATAAATTTTTTATGCACATTTAGCATTATCACTTTGGGAACACTGTAAGTTTTACACGACATGATCCTGCATCTGTCTGCTACTGTCTATATGAAAGTTGTCTACTAAATATTATTTACATTGTGCTATTGATGAACTAAAATTCAAATTTTACTCTACAGTCTAGTTTAAAGCACTGAGATCATCAGTCTTTAAGTTTCTAGTCTATTTTAAATTTCAATAGCATATTAATTATTTTGTATTGTTGTTTACCCAAAAACCATATCATTGAAATCAGAAATGTCAAAAAAGCATCCAAAAGATCTTAAATATCTATTTTGAGACATAATATGTATTTGCTTCAAACATCAGTGGCGTAACAATAGGGTGGCAAAATACCTTGGGCCCCGATCCAAGAGGGACCCGCAAATTTTTTTTAATTGTACCTGTTCTATTGTTAAGGGGGTCCACGTCCACAAATTTTTGACCCCCCCTCCCCCTTTGGTGAGATTTCGTGAGATTTTATTCAACCCCCCCACAAATCTCACGTGAGATTTTTCAAATGTGGATTTCTTACGTAAACGTTTGGTTTGACAGTCAGTAGATATTCTTTCGAACGAATTTGTGAATGATCTTAGGGCCGATCTACACCGGAATGGCAGAGGCGAGGCGAGCAGTTTCAGTGTCATATGATTTTTAACTTTATCTTCATTATTGTAATACATAGTATCGCTTGAGAAATCGACGCCGCCGGCGGCCGCCAGAGGCCACGAGCGGCCACGAGCGTCCACGGGCGGCCGTAGATTTCTCAAGCGATACTATGTATTACAATAATGAAGATAAAGTTTAAAATCATATGACACTGAAACTGCTCGCCTCGCCTCTGCCATTCCGGTGTGTTTTGAGCCTTAATCGTACAGTGATCCCAAAGTGATATATGATATATATGTGTATTATTTCCTTTGAACAAGGTGCATAATGCAAGTGCATTGTTTGGGGCTCTTACGTTTCATGGATTCGGGTGTTTTCGTGAATACGTCGACAATTAGCGAAGATTGAAAATCTGTATTTGGTTGAGAAAAAAATTACGTGAGATTTGCCGAGACCCCCCCTCTCCCCAACGTGAGATTAGATGAGATTTGACTCAACCCCCTCCCCCCCTAAACACCTCACGTAATTTGTGGACGCCCCCTAACGTAAGTGTCAATTCATAATAGCGCAGAGTCGAAGCGAATTCCCAAAAACTGAACACAGAAAATTCAACCTTAGCTCACGCGAATTCGCGCGGATACACGTGCCTTTTTACATTTTCAGAAGTAATAAAGTGCGTTAACGCTTTGGAGTTAAGGTTGAATTTGTTATGTTCAGTTGTAATAATTCGCTTCGATGCGCTTCGGCTCTGCGCTAGCATAAATTGACCCTAACGATTTTTACTGATAGGGCCCCATCAAAAAATTGCCACGGGCCCCAGATGGTATAGTCACGCCACTGTCAAACATACAAGAGAAGAATAATTATTTTGAACGTAATATGCGGTAGAACGTAACATTGTAGTTACAGTAAAACTTCTTTCTCAATTACTACTGACAGACATATTTTTTGTTATTATGGAGGCACTTCACATGGCTATTTGTATTTGCGTATTTGATGTATTCGTCAAACAATCACCATGTGTAGACGGTATGTTTGACAAATATTGGCCTTATTTGCCTATTTGACAAATATGACCAATACCAAATACACGTATCCGTAACTTTGTCGGTTTTTGACGCACATCAAAGGAGTCAAATAGGCAAGTAAAGAAAATCAAGTAAAAGTTTGGTATGTGACGTCCAATATGTGTGGAAGGCCGTATTTGCCTTTATTCGCTTGTTTGTGTATACGTCAATAATTTTGTCAAATGCAACAAATAGCCATGTGAAGTGCCTCCATTAGATTTTAATAAATGGTTTCCTAAAACATTGAGTTGTACAAACTTCTTAGCTTACAGTTTCTGGTAAAACGTTCACCATTGATACACTAATATTATAGGAACTACGTTATGACTTATGACAAACTACCATGCTATTTTGTTTGCGTGAATATGTCATTGGCGGTGACATTTTAATTGGTATCAAGCCACGCGGCTGTTTACATTTAAATAGATCTAAATGCCTCGGAACGACCTACACCAGCTATACTCAACCTGCGGCCCGCCGGGACTTGAGCAGTAGTCGCGTCATTGTTAAAACTCAAACAGTTCCTAATTTTGAAGAACGTTATATTTAAGCCTAAAAAATATTGTTGCGGCCCGTGACAGTCGACACTAAGACCAAAATGTGCTTGTAGCCCGTACTATAAAAAGGTTGAGTACCACTGAACTATACAATCTGTACACCAGTAAATAAATAAAACGTTAGACAAAATCAAACAGTACAAAATTTCGCAAAATAAATTTAGAATTTATTTCTCGTTAATAATTTACAAATTTACATTTCATAATATTATAATTTATTATGTCTAAAGTATATATGAACCAGTCCGTCAGGAATTATTATTATGTAGCTAGTACACACTACACAGAGAAAAGCCCACTACTTAATATGATACTCCGTTTCATAATTTTGCTCTAAATGTAAACAAGTTTAAACTCGACCAAATTAATGAGCCGTTAAGGTGGCTTTCCGATCTTTGCCGCAACTCACAAGCGACCGCGTCCGATAAAAATTCAAATAAAATGCCGCTTTATGTACTAGGCCAGGGGTTCCCAAGCTGTGCGCCGCGGCGCCCTGGTGCGCCGTGGAAAAGCAAGAGGGGCGCCGTGAGTCGATGCTCCATCATATCCAAAACCACAAATATTATAAACTAAAATTATAATATTAAAGTATGCAAATCAGGCACATGATTAAATATTTGTTTATTTAGTATTATTTACCTGCCTAACCTAACTATAATCATTAAAAGTGTTTATTTAAGTATGTATCATTTTGTAATAGCTAGATAGAGTAGGACGCCGTGACAAAATATTGTTACGTGTAACTGCGCCGCAGGCTGAAAAAGATTGGGAACCCCTGTACTAGGCTATAGGTTTCACTTTGATTACGCCTCTACAAAAGATCGGAAAGCCACCTTCAGATTGTTTTACTGTGCATACGAAATATTTAAATTAGTAGCATTATGTTCATAGATCAGTTTACATTTAGATCAAAATGGAGTAAATTACAATATTATGCTGTTTCTATACAATTTACATAACACACACATTATGATTTATGAGGTATGTTTGTAGCTCATTGCTATTGCCAGCAAGCTTACCATGGCTGCAGTAGAAATATGAAAGAATAGAAACATTGACAGATTTTTTGGTCAATCTGTCACTTTGTCTATTTAGAAAGAATCCTATTCTTTCTTTATTTCTATAGTGACCAGGCTAAAGGTACAATTCCGTGCATCGCGATCGATCGCGGTCGTGCACGACCTACGACTGTCGTCGGACGCTCGCGACCATAGTCAACGTATGAAAATGTATGGCACCACTTCCGAGGCCCGCAACTGACGCGCGCGGCCTACGACTGTCGTAAGCCGCGCGCAATCGTGTCTTGAAGTTATGACAGTCGCGCACGACCGACGACAGTCGTAGGCCCCGCGCGACCGTGTCAAAGTTATATGGCACGATCGCGCGCGGCTCACGACAGTCGTAGGTCGCGCGCGTCAGTCGCGGGCCTCGGAAGCGGTGCCATACATTTTCATACGTTGACTATGGTCGCGAGCGTCCGACGACAGTCGTAGGTCGTGCACGACCGCGATCGATCGCGATGCACGGAATTGTACCTTAAGGCCCTATAGACCCGAAAATTAGCAGGTCGATGTCTGTCAGTACGAATATCGACGTAAAGGACATTAAAATAACATTCATATCAGCGCGCCTTGTACAGTGGCGGTTACGACGCTCGCCGCGTACTCGATAGGGCGAAATAGGAGAAAAAAACCTTTTTTCTTTAATAAACCAAAATGCAAAATGTAACCACAAATTATTCTTCTTTAAGTTATGAGCTTTTCGTAGATATGATTTTTGAAAGTAAAACTATCATAAGCTTCATGAAAAATAAGAAAAATATTACAAAATATTCGAATTTAGCCTCCGCTTCGGAGTTATTTTTGATCGAGTGAAGTTTTCAATATTATGTTTCGAACCACAAATTGTCAAAGTGCATTAAGTAAACAACAATGTGTATTTTTTTTGGCTTTTAAAAGTCACTATTTGTTTGTTTATTATTAATTCAAAGTCATGTAAAATTAGGTCTATAGGGCCTTAAGCATGCTGGCCATGCTAAGCTTTTCGCTACTAGTGTTCTATTTAACTTTTTATTTACATTTTATTACATTGTCTAATAGTGCAGTCCTTTTTGAATATGCTAACGGAATCGTTTTCAAACAGCTAGTTTCAAAATGATTATTATTATAGATAGTATTTTAAAAAATCATGGGTTTAAAAATGATGTTTCACATCCATCACAAATCAAAAGAATATAATAGTATACCCAATTGATCATATGAAATTCTAATCTGAGCAGTTATATTTTTTAATTTTAGTGGCCTTTATTAATTTTTAAGTAAAGTCACACTTTACTAGTACATTCTCAAAAAATTACGCTCCTCTATAATTCATTTCTCGATTTAAAACCACAAAACAAAATTGTGCTATTATTAATTATATTATTTTGGGCACACACTTGTATTCAGTCAGCTAAAACTCTATCACACTCATTGTTTATGTGTTTTCATAGAAAGGAGTGCGGGATTTTATTTTAAATTAAACTGTAAACATTCGCACTTCATACTATATAATAACAAAACAAAAAAAAAACATAAACATAAAAACATTGTAGTTGCAAAAATCCTCACATCAAAATAAATATAACGCTATTCATACAACAGCTGTGAAAGATAGTAAAATTATTTTAAAACTTTTGGTTTTAATTACCAATGTATTAAAATAAAAGCTTAGGGTCCAATTTCACCAACGCCTGTTAGTGCTAACAACTTGTTAAATTGTCATGTCTTCTCTTTCATTCATGTGAAAAACGAAAGAGGTAATGTGTTACTAAGCATTAACTTTAACAGTCGTTGGTGATATTGGGCCTTAATTAATGTATTAAAATTATAATAATTCATTAAATAACTAATTTAATGCTTTTAGTTAAATTATAATTAAAACACATTTTAATGTACACATTCAAACGGCGAAGATTTGTGCTTCAGAGTGACGTCCTTGCCGGTACACAGGAATCTGAATCATGATCTCCAAAATGTAAGTTTTGAGAAGATATTGATTAAAAGTTCTTTCAATTTTTGCCAACATCCAAAATTGTTGGCATTATCTGTGATAGTTTAGAGTAAGGGCCTGTTTTACCACTTTCTGATAAAGTGCCGAATAGGCTATTCACAACTTTTTTGACAGATTCTCCACACTTGATCTGTCAAGTTAAGTGGTGAATAGCCTATTCGACACTTATCAGGAAGTGGTGAAACAGGCCTTAAGTGTGACACACCATGCCGAAGATACGCGGCCGAAGTTCGGCAAGATTACGCCTGCAATGTACTTTAAATTACCGATGACACACCATGCCGCAATTACGTCGCGTAATGTATGCGTAGCGCATTGGCGTAATCATGCCGAACTTCGGCCGCGGATTTTGCGGGCTAGTGTTTAGACACTAAGGGCCTGTTTCACCACTTCCTGATAAGGCTATCCACCACTTAACTTGACACATAGAGTATGGAGAATCTGTCAAATAAGCCTATCTGGCACCTTGTCAGGAAGTGGTGAAACAGGCCCTTTAGACTTTAGACATTTGTCATTTGTTTGATAGATTTCTATTACATATATCTTATCTCAATTGGCTCATTCTTTCACTTGCACTCACTCACTGCAACTTAACGCGTATACTACAGGATGTATTTGAGGTAGACAAGTTTAACAAGTCTTGTACCTTTAAAATTACATCACTATATACTTTACAAATCCAAAATAGTATTTTTAGGACTTGTTTCAAAATTGCCTAATAAGTAACGTATATCTCATCCGGAACTTGTCTCTGTCAATCAGAATAAAGTAAACAGCAACAAAAGTTTCTACTATAAAGAACAACTAAAAAAATGTCACTTGATAACACTTGTAACAGAGTACAAAAGCATTTTGGATCTCCCATGTTGTAAGCAATATTTTAATGGACATGAATTAAAAAATCAATCAATTTCATAATATTTTATAATAAATAAACATAACTATAGTATTACAATATACGTGAGACCTAACTCGAGTAGTGAGTACCTGTAACATACAGCATTATCGTAAACTTCATAAATTACATCCAAATTCATGAAGTTTAGTGTTAAGAGGCTTACACTACTGTACAGGCGTAGTAGGATGTTGATTTAACTTTCTTAATTTCTATTATTTCATTGCTAGCAATTGGGGTTGAAACATTATTAGTCTATACATAAAAGAAGAAAGAAATATCACATAATTCGACGCGACCCCGTGACTCGTCCCATATTTACAATCTGGCTTAGCCAAAGTAATAATAAAAAGATAACGTAATAAAATGTATAGACATATCTTATTGCTATATTGCTGGACAACGCATGATGGACGAATTCAGCGCTATTTATGTGAAGTCAGGGTTAAAATTCTGTTACCTCGAATGGCGCTTCAATACTTCTCACTCTATCACTCGCGCCTACTTGTGCGCGAGTAGGATAGCATAGCGATCGAAGTGACATTCGGAGAATAGGACCCCTGAATGTGATATGGTGACATGATACCTGGGGAGTGATAACGTGCGAACTGGCTCGCCTGTTAGGCTGCGTTTCCACCAGAGATGTGTTGCGAGGAATGTGTTTTTGAGAACCAATAGAATCGCTTCATTGACGTGACCTTGCCGTGACATCGCTCAGCGCGGCGATGCTATTGAGTCTTAGAAACACATTTCTCGCAACACATCTCTGGTGGAAACGCAGCCTTACTTAGTTTGATTTGCCTCATACATTTTATTAAGTTATTGTTTCTATCGTACCTCGTCCGAGCCCATCAGGCTATCGAAGCTTATCGTTATTTTGGCTGCTACGCGTGGGAAACGAAAGGCACATCGCAGCGGATGACGTCACAACGGATTTATCTCGGCCACTTGACCGGTCGTCCGACACTTCACTACACTTCACTAGTTCATTGTCACGTCGCGGAGGCGGCCCGCCAACACGAGTGCGCCGTGCGCCCAAGCCAGTCTGAAAAATAGCAGTAAAACATTTAATATCACATAGTAAAAGGATGGAGGAGATTTGCGAGAGACAGAGACAAATGGAAGGAGATGGGGGAGGCCTATGTTGAAGGACAACCTGACTAAAAGTATTTTTCTTGTTTTGATATAAAAATTGTATGGTTACAGTCAGTGAATAAAGGCTTTATTAGAGTAGAGATTTATTTTCCAACCCACACGTACCACAACCACACCACGTCGCAACGACAAAATGCTGTCAAGCAGTGTGAATGGTGTCGCTGCAGCTTTTTGTAGTTGCGTTGTGGTACCGGCAAAATGTCAACGTGGTTGTCGCCAGTAGTTGCGATGTGTACGGCACCTCAGTCAAACGCGGAATTAATGAAACGGAGGGGGGAAAGAGCGCGGGCGACGTGCGCCCACTGTCGTTGCATCAACGCAACGTTGTGTTTGCGATGTGGTCGGTATCACACACGTAGTCGACAACGACTGCAAAATGTGGTACGTGTGAACAGTCCTTATTCATTTACAATACAAAATATACGCCCGACCACGTGGTGTGGTTGTGGTACGTGTGGGTTGGCCCTAATAATGTGCACTAGATTGAAAAATATGGGTCATATTATTAGTAAAACCAAACTCAACAGAAAGAGTAACAACAGCAATAAAGTAGAAGACTGAATAGTGACTATCGCCGTCTTGTATTGTGCTGACGCGCGTCTACTTAGGACTTCGACTTACTCTACTATTACGTTTGAACTAATAGGACAGCACACTGAAATAATAATTATTAATAATTAAATAATAATATTAATAATAAACGATCACAGTTTAAAGTCCACAACCTAATACATAACTATTAACAACGACACGTTTGTGGAATTGTTATAAAATTTATTTAAACGTCCGGTAGGTGTCGCTGTTAATTCTCAAAAACGCCATCTAGTTGACGCACAGGAATACTACCAACGCACTCTGCCCCTACAAGACAGGTACTAATAAAAAGTGTCGAGGTCAAGTATCGTACCGTCTAGCCTCCTGTCGCAACGCTGAACGCACCATAAGGAACTTCGTTCCAATATATCAGTGACTATTGTAACTGATAATCTCACCTTAATCATAGTCGAGATCGGTGTTGTAGTCTGGCAGCGAGGGCGGGGGCGGCGCGGGCGGTGCGGGCGGCGCGGGGGGAGGGGCGGAGCTGCCGGCGGGCGGCCACTGCGAGCGCGTGCGACGCACCGCTAGCGGCCCGCGGCGGATCACCATGCGCGGCGCTGCGGGGGGAATAATAATAATAACTCCCACACCGGTTTTGGTGACGGTGGCCGGTTTCATTGAAACCGGCCACCGTCACCAAAACCGGTTACGCAGGAGTAATTTTATAGTGCCCAAGTGTGTGAGCAGTACACAAGAGCACTCTCTATTCCTTTTACTCTCATATCCCAGTTGGACGCCGGATGCATGTGTGCAATAACATGCCCATTTGACGCATGGATCATGTTACTTGTAAGACAATCAGGTGATCAGCCTGCATTGTCCTAACCAAACTTAGAAATAACATGTTTCCAACGCGGGAATCTAACACACGACCTCCGGAGTCAAGAGCCACGCTCTAAACCACTAGACCACGGAGGTGCTCAGGGGAATAGCGATATTTACTGCCTTGACATAACCTCGTCAAAAAAAGTGTAGACGCCGAACATAATTTTTAAATAACATAAAAATACATTGCAAATAAACAATGTGTCAGAGCGTTAATATTTAAAATGTACCAACATTCTCTGTGAAAATACAAGGCGCAAAAACTACCATTTCATCGTGATTATGTTTGGAAAATTTACATATCTAATATAACTCTACAATCTCGCATTCGCTACTTACTCTCACTTCAGTACTGCCCTCTAATTATGTAACTTTTTTGTTGAACATGAGCTTCATTGATATAGTCAAGTGAGGGTGAGTAATGAATACGAGTGTCGAGTTATCGTAGACGTAGCGCGAGTAACTTCGTAAGCGACACAATGAAAATTTGTGTCGATTAGTTTAATCTTTATTTAAATTAAAAATATAAAAAGATAATTTGATGCGTGCCGGTTAGTAGCCAGCAACGACTGGACGGAAAATATGCCAGTACATGTAAGTGGCACATGTGAGGCATCTATTATGGAGCAGAATATTATGCGAGTCATTTCTAATACAGGGTTAGTTGCCTATGCGCGTAAATTTACGTCGTATACCAGGACGCAAGATTTACATTTTGCAGAATTACAAGCTATCTATAAATGATTAGTTAGTAGAGTGCGTTTCATCGAATAGTTCCTTTGCCGTCACGTTGGCATTCCTGTCTGTCAATAATGTAAACAATGTTGACATGCTTTGCGAGTTTCCATAAGTTTTACTGTGATTTCGTGAGAAAATCATGCCGAAAACATTAAAGAGTGGTGAAAGAATGATGGTGCTAAGAGTGAAAGAGTTTTGTGAACGTGAAAAACGTAACTAGGCCTCAATAATTCCATTAAACTCGGGTTGCCTCCATTACGGCTTAGTGAAATAGGGTTACCAGCGTCAGTTTAATCACTCTTAAACACAGTAAAACTTATGAAGTTTTACTGTGTTTAAGAGTAGAGTAAGAGTGTGTCTACCGTGTTTACGTTATTAACAGAGAATGCCAACATGATGGCAAAGGAACTATTTGATGAAACGCACTTCTAGTAACGAAAACTACATACACGCGAACGAAGGCGCGGGTAAAAGCTAGTACAATACAGTGGCGAAGCCTCCATAGAACACGATTCCTACCGGCTTACCTTGGCCAATTTTAATATATACATTTTTTATTATTAATAATTATAGCTTACCCCGCTTCCTACAATTTCATAAAAATAATTCGCCATGTATTTAAAATCACGCAAACGCACACATACCCGTTTTTACGATCGCACTCAGAACGCGTACGTACTGCTCCATAGTGTGCGGCGGCCGCGCGGTGGCCGGGGAACTCGCTCAAAACATCGGGAATCCAAACATTTGAAATGTATGAAATTCACGCACACATACACATTACTACTACATGCAAACGACTCGTCGATATTGTCGAACAACAAGCCGATCCCACATAGCCTACCTAGTCTTTATTTGTCATGTGTTAAGGTTTAGTTTCGCATGTTTCACTTTAAAAGATTTCGTCCAATCACAACAGAGCTAATTGCAGCGGCCGACCGGCGCGTGCTGTCATTTCAATTCACTTAAACAATTATATTACGCGCTCATTTGCACTCATTTTGTACTGTTATTATTGTAATATAAAATTTTGTTTATTAAGTTAGTGGGCTAGCTTGATTGTAATATTATATAGTTTAAAAGAATCGAAAGTAGTGAAATTTTACTTGCCAAGTGTTGTGTTGTGTTTTTGTTTGTTACATCGTAAAGGTTAGTTTGTTTTACTTACTTTGTAATTTGTCGTGACAGGGTTAGTGAGAAATGGCAGCATTAGTACAAATTGACTGTTGTCTTACGGATTACCTATTAAATGACTTAAATTCGTTCTCAAAACAATCGTTCGAAAATAAAAAACATATCATTAAACAAGGACGGGCGCGTCCCGATATGAAAATTGATTATAGGCGTAAGGATGGGGTTTTCAAACATTTTCACAGTTCATTGTATGATAAATATAATTGGATAGCGGGCAGTTGCAAATTAAATAAGTTATTTTGTTTTCCATGTTTGCTGTTTTCCGATACAAATAGTGCTTGGAATAAAACGGGTTTCTCAGACATCAATAATTTGACCAATTCGGCTAGGAAACATACTCAAACCGAAAAACATTTACGCAGTTGTATATTATTACACAATTTTGGAAAAAGTAGAATAGAAACATTTCTCGGAAATAATTATGAATCCCATAATCGAAAAGTGGAACGTAATCGAAACTTAATGAAACGTTTAATAGACACTGTTGTTCTTCTTGGAAAACAGGAGTTATCTTTCCGCGGGCATAGTGAAAACGTTAATTCAGACAATCGTGGCAATTATATAGAAACATTATTTTATTTAAGTAAGTACGATAGCGTTATAGACTCCCATCTTGAACAATGCTCATCTACTTCACACTCCGTGTTTACCGGTCTATCGGGAGACATTCAAAATGATCTTATACAATGCACCGCGGCGGTAATTTTAGACGAGATTAGACGTGAGATTAGCCATGCCAAATTCGTTTCAGTTATGATTGACGAAACCCCAGATGTCAGTCATAGAGAACAGTTGTCTGTTATATTTCGTTATTTGTCCGAAAATGGTCTGGAAGAAAGATTTGTAGGTTTTTACGACGTTAGCGAAAGCCAGACTGCGACTGTATTAGCGACTCAGTTGCTCGATATTCTTGAACAATATCGATGCAAAGACAAACTGATCGGTCAGACATATGACGGTGCCGCCGTTATGTCAGGTGAACGTGGAGGCGTTCAAGCACTAGTACGGGGTCAATGCCCTCTCGCGCGTTTCGTACCGTGTTATGCTCATATTCTTAATTTGGTTTTAAGTAAATCTTTAGAAAATATTTCAGAATTAAAATCATTTTTCGGCCATATCAATGGAATTGTCAGGTTTTTCAACAAATCGTCGAAACGGTCAAATCTTTTAAAACAGTTTTCCGATCGTCGTATGCCTGGAGTAGCCGAAACACGGTGGCGTTATCATTCGCGCATTATTAATGTTATATTTAATTGCAGGTTAGATATGATTGAAACCTTTAATCATATAGTAGATAATCCCCAATCGTGGGATGTTGATTCTATATCCATGTCGGAGTCGTTTGTAACTAAATTAGAAGATATGCAGTTTTGTTTCCTTTTGCATATTTTTTCAGAGATTTTTGCCAGAACTGACATTTTGTTTGCTTTGCTTCAAAGCAAACAAGTCGACATCGAAATCTCAATCAGAGAAATTGGTGCATTTCAATCTTGGTTATCAGAAGAGTTTTTAAAACAATTTGATTTTATTTTCAATAGTATTCAGGAATATTGTGAACCACCAGGACGGCGCCGGCGGATGGATACAGAAATTGACTTGAAAACACAATACAAGCGTTTATTCGTTGAAATAATAGATAACATCAAAAGCCAAATAAACTCCCGTTATTCATCGTTTCAAAACTTAACTTTTCTTGATTTAGTCAATAAGTCTAAATGCGCGAGTTACCGTAATAGTTTTCCCGAGGAAAGTGTGTCTGCATTAATATCCGAATTCCCGAATATATTTGATTTTCACGCATTAAAAAACGAATTAAAAGTTTTATACAGTACTTCAACATTTAATAATTTAGATATCTATGAACTTTATTTACATCTTTTTAAATCCGCGTTGAATGAAGCTTTTCCTCAGCTTTTAATGTTATCTCAAATTGTTTTGACTCTTCCTGTATCGGTGGCTTCCGCTGAAAGGTCGTTTTTGGCATTGAAGCGAATTCATACCTATACACGAAACAGCCAAAGTGAGGCTAGATTGTCAAATCTCGGTGTAATTTCAATTGAAAAACATGTATTATTAAAATTGCATCAAAAAAGCGACTTTTATGATAATGTTTTGGCACATTTCGTAAAGAAAAACCGTAGAATTATGTTAGAATATAAATAATAATTCTTAGGTAATTTTTCAGGTTGTAGAATAGGAATATTAAATAACGACGACAGACGACAAATAACAAAATTAAACATTTAGGTACGTATTTCTGCTGATATTTCTTTGCTACTAGCTTTTGCCCGCGATTTCGTCTGCGTGGACTTCAGACAGGTAGCCTATGTTCCTTTCCATGTTTTCATGCAAAATTTCATCTAAATCCAGTTTTTGCATGATTGAGTAACAAACATCTACACTGGCAAGTCAGGATTCACTTATTTTTGGTGTGTGAGTGTGAGTGACGTGTGCTTAAAACGGCTTTTTTTAAAGCCACTTTTATCATACTCGACATGCACTGTTCATATAATACCAGTGATGTCATGTATGGTGAAGGTGGTGAATACTAACAACACTAACACTGCATGCAACGCACACAATGCAAGCAAAGCACCCTAGTAGTTATGGAAAAGGTAAACTAACACACTTAATACAGGTATGTAATTTATTGCACGTTTTTTTTACAAGAATTGAAATTTTGCTTATTCACGAGTTAGCCGTTTTTTGGTCCGGCTTTACCTTTATTTTTTTTCACCCCACGCCACTGGTACAATAATATTATCAGGGCGAGCGAAGCGAGCCCTAGTACTTCTTACAACCTGTACATTTTGTGGTACACTTTACGGACAAACTATCAAGCCTATTGATGTGCTTTAACATAGTATTTACATGTAAATGTGTTATCATCAGTCAGTGAAGGTGTGATGACGCGAGCCCTCACAAAGCTCGGCTTTTAGCTAGTAAATGCGAAAGGTTAATGACTTTGGTTATTACGCCTGCACACATAAAGTACTAAGCGGATCATCATAAAACTTTCATAGGTACACGTTGTCTGGCGTATGGAGAAGGATATGTCCTCAGTACCTACCGGGTACCTTTGATCCCGGGAAAAAGAACGGTCCCCGAGGGATAGACGTTAACGTAGGCAGAGCCGCGGGCGAAATTTTCTTTAAGTTGCACTTAAAGAAAAAAAATTTCTTTAAGTGCATTTTGTGTTATCATATTATATCCCCTTTAAGGTAGTAAGGTAAGGGTAATATGGCAACATTAATTTGCATTAGTGCCAACATGACGGCAAAGGAACTATTTGATGAAACCACTGATCTCTATTAAACAAGTACGCTGGATCTATGATACCCACTTTTTTTGTGCCTATTTGAAGCGGAATCAGCGCCCCCATTATTAGGGATGAGAACTAAATTTGACGTAACCATTGGTAACCATGTATGTATTATATTTCTCTATGGCTTAATCGTTTGAATTGTTTTCGTGTTTTTAAAGTGTTTTAAAAGGTTTTACGCGATTAAGTAATATATAAATAAGTGGTGGTAGTTCATAGTTCAACTATGAAAGAGTGTATGTTATGTAAAACGCGGTACAAAAAGGGATGTGGGGTTATATTTCACAAATTTCTACGATATTAAACTTTTATTGGTAATATAGGCACTTAAAAATGTGGCACTAATCTTATTATACCGTATTCACCACATATTTACCTTTGTTTTACCGATTTTTGATAAACAATAAAATTCAATAGTGCTGGAGTTTTTTGTCGATAAAACTTATCGATATCTATAATAATTGTATTGAAATCTCCGGTAACCGATTTTTATTATCAAATACATATTATCATGCTCTTAAAATAATTGACAGGTATCCGTCTGACGAAGGAAGACTGGAATTATGGTTGAAAAAAATTGAAAAGCCTGGTTGGTGTCCGAAAATTGCTACTACCGCTTGCCGTTACTATTTGAAGTGTACAAACGTTCTCTGTGAAAATCAGCGGCGTGCACAAGATTTTGACACTGGTAATGCAGCGATATCGGTTCAGTAGTTTTGGTGTGAAAGCAAAACAGACAGACAAACGGACAAAAAGAGATATTTTCGCATAAATTATAATAATAGTGTGGATATAAATTAAAAACTATGTTTTCTAAACTATTAGTATAATTACGTTCTGTTATGAAGAAATAAAATAAAAACGCCATCTGTTGTCACACGTTGGAACTACAATGAGAGTTTCTTTCATCGAAACCCATGGAAATATACCAATTACCATACAACATAATATTGTGCGCTAAAATAAATAAATACGCCATCTATTGTTACGTATTAGAAATACAATGTGAATTTATTTTCATCGATATTACCATGGAAATTAGATACTATATTTTTGCCTCATCAAAATGTAGCCTATGGCTCTCTCAGGCTCTAGACTAACTGTGTACAAAATTTTATTACAATCGGTTCATTCGTTTTGGCATGAAACAAAACAAAACAAAAACTTTTTCTTTTACAACTTTTTCATTTTTATATCTAGTATATTTTAAGTACTCACCTAATCAGCTTAACTTTTGTCTTTTCACATAATCAAGGTTCCGGTTACTTGAGATCCGATCCATAATCCGATGTAAATAAATGCAAAATTTTGGCCACCACAAATTATTATCTTATCCAAGTGAGTGATAGTTATGAATGTACGCAATTATTAATGTTAAACTGTTAAATATTATACAAACTTTCAAATATTAAAATCTAAAATATTCTTAGAAAACTATAAAACCAAAAATAATAATATAATATAGTACTAACAGTGCTCGATCACATGAAAAAAGCAAATGGCCTCCCAAAACACAAAAAATTTCAGCTATGTAAAATGTAAACAAATATTATAAACCTCACAAAACAAAAATGCATAATGTACATATTATACGTAATTAGTTAGATTTGCGTCTATTCATTTTACTCGGATTATATCCGATTGCTCACGACTATTCACGAGTAGTTCCGATCGCCGTCGGCATGGATGGCGCGGGCGCCCGCGCCGGCCGCGGCGCCAGTGATGCCATTGAATTTCAACCATAACTCCCCAACTATTATTTAAATATATTATTTATTACTTGGGGTACTTTCCACTGAGAGATCAAAACGCTGAAAATACTACTTCAGCCGACCGCAATTATTGTTTGCGGCAAAAACATCACTCATGATGTCATTATTTATATAAAAACAGTAATAAAAACCAAATAAATATACATTTTTGCTTAAAAAATTTCACGCCCATGAATATAATATAATATTTTTACTCCCTAAAATACGCACTATATATTTAATTTTTCCCTACTAAAAGTGGGATATCCCCATAGTTGGCAACACTGCTGGGGTCTTCGGCAGAGCTTGCAGTACAATAATCACATTCGATATTCATGGTTGTGTGCGTTTTCGGCTGTGCACGGACACACTCACACATACGCGCAAGGCAGGCACCTCAACACTGAGCCTATCTTGACCTCTCGTGAACCCGTTCGCGCGTGTACCTGATTACATGTTGCTATTTTATAAATTGAGGCGTTTTAAATGTGTATTATTTATTTTTTTACTATATTTTTTACTATTATTATTAAAAAATTAACGTCATGAGTCATTTAAAAAGTACGAAAGTAAAATATTTTAAAAAATTAAATTAAAATATCTGTTATCTGTGAATGGCAAGCACTGCCTTTTTGCCTATAAAGACTGCACGCGCATGGTGAAAATACAAGGCGTAAAAACTACAATTTGATCGTGATTATGTTTGGAAAATTTATTTCAGCGTCTACTCTTTCTTGACAGACTGTAACTGTGTAACGGTAACTAATAAATTATAATGTTAAAGTATCGCACATATATTTATTATTTATAAATACCTTTCCTACTCCACCCCAATAAAAAAATGTATTCAAACGTTCTATATTTATTTATGGATCGCATTATCCAATTAGTTAATTTCCCTCGCACTTCTGCAATCAGCGCCAAAATTGCGAAAATCAAATGAGATAAAGTAAATAGATAAAAATTGGCTTGCTAGATCCAGAAATAAATAGGGAACTTTTATATTATTACTAGACGTTCCACGCGGCTCCTCCCACGTAAATATATAATTTCACAGACAAATTGGTCCACAAAAAATAGCCTATATAATCCTTCACGTAATACATTCCCCCGTTTTTTCCACATTTTCCTCTATTTCTTAGCTCCTATTAGTCTCAGCGTGATAAAATATATAAAATGGGCTATCTAACACTGAAATAATTGTTCAAATCGGACCAGCAGTTCCTGAGATTAGCGCGTTCAAACAAAAAAACTCTTCCGCTTTATAATATTATATTATGGTATAGATTAGTTAGGGTCTAATCACACAAAACACTTATTCAGCTCTGTTCAGCTTTAATACGATACACTTTAGCACTACCTTGATAATATTAGAAATGAAATTAGAAAATACAATACAACAAAGTATTTATTAGAAGCTCATCTTCAGTTTTGTTTTTAGTTTTTCGTAGTGCTAACTGGTAAAAATAAATGGATTATAGATAGGTACTGCTACTTTACGTTATCTGCGTATGAAATCGTTGTTAATTTATTACGCCTATCTAAATTACGGAGAGGAAGTCTGTAATCGTTAAGACGCTGACAACTGCCAATGACCTTGATCTCGCATCACTCTCGCACCACTGTCGATTTTCATGCCAGAGAGACAGGTGAAGTGTTCACTCGGTAGCGTGGATACATTTTTCGTTTGTTAGAGGAAAAAATAAATATTATGGGAAATCTAGATGTCAGAACCGAAAATTAAATCCGGCAATCTTTGGATTTTTGTAAAAGGTATCAAATAAACAAATTTTTAAAGCATAGATTGTATTATTACTTTAGTTAGAACTGTTTAAAGTTCCTGAAAGATGTGACTTTGATATTTTTTTTCATCCAGTAGGAGTATTTTATTATTTAAATTCGACAAGCTTTTCCAAATATAATCAAAAATCACATATATTTTTTTTGTGCCAATCAATGAAATACATACGTCTAGAAAACTGCACAAAGATGTCGAATTGGCAGCTGTCTTCGCCTTAATAGAAATATGAAGCGTTTGTATTATTCAATTTAATATTTTTGTCCTAATGGTCGACATTATCTGAATCTGGAAACATTTCATCGATAATAGAAAAGACAGTTGTACATCACTAGTATTAGTTCCAAATACTCCCACTACTGCTATCAGCGCCAATATGGCAAATTTCAAACGTTATTTTTACGTCAAATTTAGTTCCTACCCCGAATAATGGGGGAGCTGATTCCGCTTCAAATAGGCATAAAAAATAGCTGTCATTTCAAAGGGTATCATTAGTCCAGCGTACTTGTATAATGGAGGTCAGTGGATGAAACGCACTATACTGTAGTGTTAAAATAATAAAAACAAACATACCTATACGAATTTGTTGTGTCGGTCTCGTGGCTGTGCCCGGAGCAACTCCGATCTGGTGTCCGAGTAGCGTGCTGAGTAGAGAGGCTGCTCTACGTGGGGGGATGTTGGGTGTGTTGCCCGGGTTACTGGGGTTGCCGGGGGGCGGGTTGGCCGCCGGACTGGGTTCCGAGGGTTGTCCGGTTGCGGGCGGGTTGCTGGGTTCCGTGTCGGGTTGTTCGGGTAACAGGGAGCGGCGGCAGATCGGACAGGTCGCGTGTAGTTGCAGCCACGGGGTTATACACTTGGAATGGAACATGTGGTCGCACTCCAATTTCGATACGTTCTCGCCTGAAAATGATAATTGTTTTATGAGTTTGTGTTTTGGGAATAAAGACATGTGCCGATAAGTGATGACAGTCAGTCTGCACTTATCGGCACGTTGACAATTTGAGCTCTACGAAAAATGTGTGTAGGAACATCATTTTCACACACACATAAACAGATTCAATTTTGGTTTTGGTTTGACAGCTCGGGATTGTTTCTCTATTCCGATAGGTATATTAACTTTATGGTTTTGGATGAAACAAAGTTTTTCGACTTTAGTAATGGAAATGTAAAATGTACCAATAAAGTAAATGAAAAAAAGTGTAATTCAATGCCCAATATTTTTTTATTGGGCATATTATGAATTATAATATTTTTTTAGTAGTTTAGATCTAGTTGCCTAAGAGCCAGTCCACACGGCGCGTTGCGTCAGCGTTGCGTCGACGCAGCGCGTACATACAAATAACCAAGGTGTTCACACCGCGCGCTGCGTCGTCGCAAAGCACACATATGACGGACAACAGCCCCCGATACGAAGCTTGAGGTGGTGTTGACATTAAGACTGCTTCGTAATAACGCTGCGATGACGCAGCGCCCGTGTGGCCGGCTATGCGACAAACGGCAGCACTGCGTCGACGCAACGCGCCGTGTGGACTGGCTTTAACCCAAACAATGGACACTTACCGAGTGAAAAGTTATCCCAACACACGGAGCAAGCTGTGTTGGTTGCAGCGAGCTCCTCATTGACCACCTGCGAGGGAAGCTCGGCCAACCTGTCCTGCGGCAGCGGAGGCGGCCCCGCCTGTTCCAGTTGACCTAGCAGCTGCGTTACTACTGCATCTAGACCTGAAATGTTATTGCAGGAGGGATAAATGGGGGGGCTGATAGACGGTAGAGATAAACTACGATAATATGGCGCGCCCCTCCAAAATTCAAAACATTTGAAGTGCATTGTCAAAACGTTTGAAGTGCGTTGTCTTGCGCGGTCGGCTAGTTATGATTAGTTGAACAAATCTTGGTAATAAGTGACATTAAGTGAAATATTACGAGTACTGGTTGATTGGTTGAATACTTACTACATACAACTTTTTCATAAGGATGTGACTACACACATTGAAACAGTAATTTGGAGGGGCGCGCCATGTTATCGTAGTTTATCTCTAATAGATGAGGTAGTCCTATATAGTGATGCATGATCGATTAATCTGCCGTAACCTGATCGCACCGTCCGCGTCGAACGCACTTAATACACGAAATCGGGCGCGTACGGTGCGGACGAATATGCGATGATTCACATCATTTCATACAACGAATTCTAAAATGCGGCGCGTTCGTAGCGTGTGCTTGCTGATAAATTAGCGATCACCTTTAGATAGAACATGGTGGATATCTTAGATACATAGAATTTTGATGTTGATTTTATACATTATTCTGTTATAAAAAAATCTTTGATTTTTACAAAACACTACCGACACCAAAATTCAGTCTAATGGAGGCACTTCACATGGCTGTTTGTATTTGCGTATTTGATGTACTCGCCAAACAATTACCATGTGTAGACGGTATGTTTGACAAATATTGGCCTTATTTGCCTATTTGACAAATATGACCAATACCAAATACACGTATCCGTGCCTTTGTCGGTTTTTGACGCACATCAAAAGAGTCAAATAGGCAAGTAAACAAAATCAAGAAAAAGTTTGGTATTTGAAGTCCATGTGTGGAAAGCCGTATTTGCCTTTATTTGCTTGTTTGTGTATACGTCAATAATATTGCTAAATGCAACAAATAGCCAATAGCAAATACAAATAGCCATGTGAAGTGCCTCCATAATAAATCGTATTTTGTTGATATAACCATAACATACCTTCACCACCGAACACATAGTCCCCCGGAGCACCAACCAGCACGAAGGGTGCTCCGGCGGTCATGGCGCCGGTGGTGGGGCGCGCGCCCCCGATCATCCACACCAGCTCCTCCATGAGCGTGTGCCTCCGCCCCTGACCCTGGCCCGGAGTGCTGGACCCGCTTGTGGTGCTACCCGAACCGGAGTTCCTGAAATTACAATTTTTTTATTATTTGTCAACATGCTTTTATTAGCTTGGGCTTTATGTATTTAATAGAATCTTTGAGCATGATTTTGCCTATCTCCAATAGTCTAATTAATGCTTCAAGCCCCAAGCGGTCGCATGAGACCGCAATAACAATACAAATCTATTGTGTCTCGTTTTTTCCACGATCGAGGGATTAATCATTAATTCGAAACTTTGCATACATATTAATAGCCAATGACAATGCAATAATTTGTTAAATTTTTTATAAAAAAGCGTGTTTTTTTTATTTTTTTAAACTACATATTATTTTTATTTAAGGGGAATCAAAAATTAAAAATATATTAAAAGTTTTTATGTGTTTGTTACTTCTTCACATTGGTCGTAATTTAGTTTTTAGTTAATTGTTTTAACTTAACAATATACTTTTAGAAAATCCACACATAAAAAGCTACCAGGTACCAAAATGTAAGTAAAAGCAAATTCAAACTTGAAACTTACCGTAACCTACCCCCTGACATTAAAAACGCTAAGTCGTCCAGCATTGGAGCCTGAAATAGAAGTCAATCGGTTAGCATGGTGCTACTACATAATATATTATGTATGTAGCAATCAATCATATTTAATACCAAAACACTTTCTTTAAAAGAATCTATTCTTATATCTTATTAAGCATAAAAAAAATAAGTTAATTTATTTTAAGCCAAAACTTATAATACACTAGCGACCCGCCCCGGCGTCGCACGGGTATAAAATATATAGACACTGAAAAAATGATTAAAATCGATAGCCTATGATCCTTCACGTGGTCTACTTCTTATCTGTGCCAAATAACATAAAAATTGCTCCAGTAGTTCGCGAGATAAGCCCTTTCAAATAATTTCCCACGTTTTTCCACATTCCCCTATTAGTCTTAGCGTGATAAAATATAGCCTATAGCCTTCCTCAATAAATGGGCTATCTAACACTGAAATAATTTTTCAAATCGGACCAGTAGTTCCTGAGATTAGCGCGTTCAGGTTAGCCCTTTCAAATTATTTCCCCATTTTTTCCACATTTTCCTCTATTTCTTCGCTCCTATTAATCTTAGCGTGATAAAATATAGCCTATAGCCTTCCTCGATAAATGGGCTATCTAACACTGAAAGAATCATTAAAATCCGTTGCGTAGTTTTAAAGATTAAAGGGAACAAAGGGACATGAGGGAAAAAAAAGCGACTTTGTTTTATAATAAGTATAGATACACATAATGTTAGATCACAATATTGAAACAATGTAATAAAATTTGTTAAAAATGTAGGTATGTTATTAAGAACCATAATAATTTGTTATAATATGTTATTGGTGCTAGGTGCATGTTATTGAAAAATAATAGGATCTGATAGGTACAAAAAATAGACTGATATACAATGTTTACTTTTTGGCTAAAAAACAAATTGGCCTTTTTATATACACTTTATCACTTTAGTATGAAGTAAACCTATTTACCATAGTATTTTTATCATCCAACAAAGTGTACCAATCAGACGCATATTTGCTATGTCATTTTGTAATAATTTCATGTAGTAGAAAGCATGATTTATTATTGCACAGTACAAAATGATAAGTTTGTGTTACTTAAAAATGCAGTAAATAAGTCTGACAAATAAACAATGTGATGCATTGACTGATAAATATTATCTCAAGATCACTGATCCAACAAAAAAGCGAAGAAAGAGCTGTGCCACAAAAATTCACTGCAATACCTCACACACACATAAAGTCACATTCAGATGAGTGGATTTTCTGCGCATTTTCCTCATGTGGTGTTTTGAAAAACACGCGATTCGAGGCGCGTGTTATCCCAAATGCAACAGTAGAAAACGCATAGAAGACAAAAATGTCTGAATGTGCCCATACTCTAAAAATCTTAGGTCAAGATTTTTATTCTTGTGTGTGCAATCAATTGAATAAAAATAACTTTTTGTAATAAGATGGCAAGGTGTAATTTAAGCTTGTAATTATATTTTTTATATTTGTGTATGTATATGAGTGTCTGTGTGATTCAGTAATAACATGACACGAGGCATAGGTACTGCTAAACTCGTTGTCTTAACATCTGACTCTTTTTAGACTCTCTTCACTTTTTTATTTGGTCTTTAATCTCAAGTAAAATATGTATGAGCGTAGCTGATAGCAGTTAATATCCATGATTAAGGCACCCAAGCATCTCCTGGCTCTTTTATGTATAACAAATCTTATTCTTACTCTATTTTGTGCATTGGCTTCATCTCTATTTACCAATTCATCTGTCAAATCGTCAATATTACTCATGTCCGCATCACTAAAGTCATCGCTAGATGATGTTCTGTCGGCATTTGCCTCGAGCTGCTCAACAAAACCACCCTGACAGAACGGACAGCAGTAGTCCTGAAATGAGACAAGAATTATTTTAAAACCAAATACAAATAATAAAAATAAACATGAATACTAGTAAAATTCTTAAATTAATCCTTCAAGTGCCATAAGAGCACCTGTGATTGCGACAACAATAAAATACAATAGCATTTCCAAGAATCCACAATCGAAGGATTAAAATAGGATGTACTGTTAGGCATTATGAAGTAAATTTTTTATCTAAACTATGCAGGTTTGTCTGAATGCATTACAGCAAAAAGTGTAAATTAAAAATCACAACTTAGTAAAATGGGTTTTAACAACATTATTAATTCAGCCTTGACTATTAATTGTTGTAAATATTATTCCATTAATCCTTCGAGCCCCAAGTGGTTGCATGCGACAGTGATAACAATAGAAAGGCTATTGTGTCTCATTTTTCCACAATCGAAGGATTAATATGGATCTTGTTTAGTTGATTTTATGTTACGTCTGATTGTTAGAATCTTTGACTCCAAATTCAATGGAAGATGTCTGGCTTTTGGGTCATACAAAACATACATTCAAACTTCAAGAAGCTAATAGAAATGGAAGATAATAAAATATTGATTAAAAGGCTCATTGCTGATAAAGTATACCTAGTAAAATAGACCTATAAAACTTCAAGGCCAAAGTTGCTTATGCTGATAAATCACGCGGAAAAAACGTTTGTTTTTGTACATTTTGTCATTTTTATCAGCAAATTGACATAATGGTGAAGAACATGTTGGTGCACATTGTGTGGGTCAAAGCTTTGGTTTAGATGATGCAACCTTTTGTAACTCATATTGATGATTATTAGGACTATTCTAGAACTTCAATAGAGAAAAATACATCATGACCGGGTGAACCAATAGCGACGCAGTTCACGTGAGGATTCGTCATGAAGCTTGTAATAAAGGAAGGAAAACGTTAAATGAGCGGGGCCGTAGTTAAGAATAGGGCATTCGTGACTATTTTGATGAATTAATGCACCTTGAGGGAATTACTTGGTTAGGTATTGATTTTTACCTGCAAAACACTCTCAAATTCGACGAGACACCTGTGGCAAAAAAATCGTAGAGTAGGTCTACGTTCCACGACAGCGTCTGCCATGGTTGCCTTTGTAATTCTATTCAACAGTCCTATATTAAATAACACACACTATCTTCCAAATAATTAATTTACACTGAACAAAAAATTTTCATTCGCCATTTTTGGATACATGTACTTTTTTTGACTGATAAATTAATGACACAGGATATAAAATATTTCATAGACAATATTCCCATCATGTTACCAGGTAAAAAAAATATATCCAGAGCCGAACACTATGGGCAGGGGGGGACAGACCGTGTCATAGATAAAGTATTATAGTATAGATGTAATCTTAGCCCGTAATCGCGTGGCCATTTTGTGCTTATTTTCATACAAGTAGTGTGCGTTTATTTTCTTGAATATTTCTATTGGTCGATCATTTCGAAGCACATTATAATACAGAAAAGAAAGTCATTTAGTTCAAGATATCGATAAACTATAGTTAAAGTAATGAGAATCCGTAAACACATTAAAAAGCTATGCAATTTTTGTAGACAAATTATTAACTGATGTGACATTTTTAGCACTAATGCCTTATATAGCACGAATAAGGGATTATTAAACTTATAAATTATCTTTTTATTTATAAGTTATATATTACTTATAAGTTATCTTGCACAAGTGCAGGTAAGATGTTGTCAAAACCAAAATGTATATTTCCTGTGACATTTGGTGTGAATATTGGTAAACAGGGCTATTTCTTCCGTGAGTTTTAACTAAAACATCGTTATTATAACTCTATTTTCCTACTCATTGGAATATTATTGCGTCTTTTTTAAATTGAAATGTATCAATTTTTACATTCTTTTGCCCAGTTTTGTAGCAATTATTGATGGTATTCCCTGGTATTACCGATAGTTGTCTACCCATTCGCCATCTAGTTACTAAAATGGAAACTGTTTGATTGTCAAATTTTGTACAAAACATTTTATGAATACTAGTAAAAAAATAAGAAAATGCCTACTTCATCCATAAAGTTAATATACCTATCGGAATAGAGAAACAAAGGCCTGAGTAAGCGAGATGTCACTATCAGTAACACTGCGTGGTAGAAAGAGAAGCGTGATTTGAGGTTGCATAGCTTTTTTTTCACCTGTTTGACAGTCTGTCTGCCCCTGAGCCGATCGTTGTCAATTTGGGCTCTCAGAAAAATTGTGATTTTAAGTTAAATAATGAATAATTTTTAGAAATACTGCTCTAGAAACATGTTTAAATGTTTGTGGAATGATTGTGGATCCACACATCGAAAACACCCGGACAAATATTCATTTCACAGGTGAATTATTCTACATCGACAGGACCTAGTTTTAAGTTTATTTTTGCCAATTCCCTACGAGTTATTGGTATTGATTTTCATAATTCACTTCTTTAAATATTTATTTATATGGAAAACATAACTTGACTAGCCATGGTGCACAATTTAAGGATATTTTGTGTAAACAATTTTCATATATTTTACACTAGGGCTGCATCAAGTTATCGATAAGTAGTATCGATATGAAAATATTTTTTAGTTAAGTATACTAATTATCTACGATTGTTGAAATGATAACATACTCATCCGTAGTTTATAATTAGTTTAAGTATATTAATATACGATCATACATAATTTATCGTTTTTAAGGGTCCGCACCCAAAGGGTAAAAAGTCCTAGTAGTCGGGTCCCGCTCTACTACTAAGACTTCGTTGCCTGTCCGTCTGTCCATCCGTCCGTCTGTCTGTCTCCAGGCTGTATAACAAGAACCGCTATAGTAATAGACTTCTGAAATTTCCACATATGTAATGTCATTCTACATCCAATATGGCTGCTCATCCAAGATAGGGGAATAGTTTTAAAAAGCACTTCTGCAAGATGGGCATCAAATAAAAGGGCTCATTGAGAGTGAATTGAAAATTAATAGGGTCTAGTGAAGTCGTGTCGTGTCGTGTACTGATGTGACGTGACGTGACGTAACCTGTCGTGTCATGACATGTCGTGTCGTATCGTGCCGGGTTTTAGAAAATGCCCGGTTGAAACCGGTCACCCTTCATGCGCGAGTCCGACTCACACTTGGCTAATTTTTCAGATTTCCTGCTGACCTGGATACCAGAAATTCATGGCTTAAAATAATTAACCGTCCAAACTGGACTTCGAAGAAAAATTCATGCATATACTTAATTATGCAGCAAGCATTTTGAAGAAAAGTCATATTTTACTTCAAAATTACAATTTTTATTATACCTATCTATGCAGTTTTATTTTATCCCATTCTGTTTTTACAATCTTACAATTATTATTCCATGATCGATATTTTGTCGAATTACAAGATGTTTGTACACCACTGACACGCACACGTAAACATAATTGTATACACAGATGTAAATCAAATGTTGGTTAAGCTTGACAGCTCGGGATTGTTTCTCTATTCCGATAGGTATATTACCTTTATGACTTCATCCTAGGTATTGTTACGTGCTAGGGTTTGAGGATTCGGAGAGAAAGACCTGGTGACTCGCTTGAAGACTTTATTCACAAACACTAGGTCACACTAATCACTAAGTCCAAACACTAAACACTATCACTGTCACTCACTATTGATCACTTGTTCTCACTTCGAAGTCGCCTCGAAGATCGCTCAGATAAAACTGAATCCCGGGCCGTCCACCTGCGCCTATTTATATGGGCGACTCAAATTCTAGAAAGTTCCTTACTCGATTCACGTAAACAAGTAAACAAGTAAACAACGGTCGGAACTTTCTAGGAGATTCGAGCATGTACCAACTAGCGCCATCTAGTTTCGAGTAGGGGATTTATGTGTAGTGTGTCCCCTAGTTTTGCCGGTTCGACGCTAGATGGCTCTGTGTGTCCGTATCCGTAACACTACTCCCCTCTTAGAGATGCTCGTCCCGAGCATCATTATTACTGCCATGGTAATGCGCCAGACGGTCTATGTGTACCACTTTGAATGTCCCTCTTGGTTGCTTTTGAATCCTGTAAGTCACATCATTCAATCGGGTAACCACTTTGTATGGGCCGTCCCACTTGGTCTGCTACTTTGGAGATTTCCCTTTTCGGCGAGTTGGGTTATGCAGCCACACCAGTGACCCTTCTTCGAAGCCGCTCGTGTTCGATTTCCGGTCGTATCTGGTCTTCATGTTCTCACTTGACTGCAACCCATTTTCCCGAACCATGGCGTGTATATAGCGCATCTTTTCCCTTAAATCGCAGACATAGTCTTGTACGGTCTTCGGTTCCTCCAGTGACCCTCCTGTCAAGAGGTCTACTGGTACTCGCAGTTCTCGACCGTAATTTACATACGCCGGGGTAGCTTTTATGCTCTCATGCTCGGCGGTACGGTACGACAGAAGGAAGAGCGGTATATACTTGTCCCAATCCTTTTGTTTGTCATCTACCAGTTTCGCCAAATGCCTCTCAAGGGTCTGGTTAAATCTCTCAACCATTCCATCAGACTGTGGATGGTACGCGGTGGTCCTCGTTTTATGCATTCCCAAAATTCTGCACACTTCCTGGAAGACCTGCGATTCGAAATTCCTGCCCTGATCGGAATGGATTTCTAGAGGCACACCAAAGCGTGATATCACTTCTTCGACTAGCTTAGAAGCAACTGTTGTAGCTTCCTGGTTTGGTATGGCGAACACTTCGGGCCATTTGGTGAAGTAATCCATGACCACCATAAAATACTTGTTTCCCGATTCCGTTACAGGAAATGGCCCAGCTACGTCAACTGCAATTCGTTCCCACGGTGCGCCAACGTTATACAAGCGCAGGTTCCCACGGCTCCTTGTTTGTGGTCCCTTCACTGCAGCGCAAGTAGTACATTTGCGGCACCAATCCTGCACATCATCTCGACAATGCAACCAGTAGAATCGTTCTCGCACTTTTGTTAACGTCCTCTTGACACCTAGATGACCTCCTGATACGCCATCGTGTATTTCACGGAGAACATCTGGTACTCTCGTCCTTGGGACAACTATCTGAAGATGGAACTCTCTGCCGTTAGTCTTCTCCCATTTCCGGTAAAGTATTCCACTTTGAAGTATCAGACTGTCCCATTGCGCCCAGTACGCCTTAGTGACAGCGCCAGTGGGTGCAACCTCACTCCAGATTGGTTTTACGTCACCGCGTTTCTTCCATGTGATGATATGCCGAAGGTCGTCATCTCTTTCTTGAGCCTCTCTCATAGCATCATTCTCCCAGAGACCCAAGGGACTTGTTCTGGTTAACTTTAATGTTATTTCATTAGATTCCTGCTTAACACAGTGTTTGCAGTCCTCTGAACACGGCCTTCGTGAAAGTGCGTCGGCATTCCCATGCGCCTTTCCGCTGCGGTGTTCCGTCTTGAAGTCATACTCCTGTAGTTGTTCAATCAATCAGTAGCCACTTCAAGGCTGCGTGATCAGTTCGCAGTAAAAAGTGTCTGCCGATGAGATATTTGCTGAAATGTTGTAGCGTCTTTACAACAGCCAAGAGGTCTCTTCTTGTCACACAGTAGTTTCTCTCTGGCTTAGATAAAGATTTGCTGAAATATGCAATTACAACTTCTCTTTCACCCTGTTTTTGAGATAACACCCCTCCAATGGCCGTGTTGCTTGCGTCCCTGTCGACTATAAACTGACCTGCAGGTTGTGGATACCCCAGGATTGGTGTTTCACACAGATGTTTCTTCAGTTTCTGAAAAGAATCTTCAGAAGTCTCGTCCCAAATAAACTGTCGTTTATCTTCTGTCAGCCGATGTAATGGCTTGGCTATCTCCGGGAATCCCTTAACAAAACGCCTGTAGTAGGAGCATAGGCCGAGAAATGCCCGCACTTCAGTTTTGTTCTTAGGGGTTGGCCAATTTTGAACTGCTTCCAGTTTCTCCGGGTCCGTCTGGATTCCATCACTGGAGATAACATGGCCGAGATAATTGACCTTACTCCTGAATAAACGACACTTTTTCGGATTCAACTTTAACTTGGCCCCCTCTATTTTGGCGAAAACTCGTTCTAAGTTTCGCAAATGGTCCTCGAAGTCGCGGCCAACAATGATGACGTCGTCCAAGTAGACTAAGCAAGCCTCTCCAACTAAGCCTGCCAGTACACACTCCATGAGTCGCTCAAATGTGGCAGGTGCGTTGCACAATCCAAAGGGCATGACGTTAAACTGCCATAAACCTTTACCGGTGGAGAAAGCTGTCTTCTCCTTGTCTTTTGGGTGAATTTCCACCTGCCAGTATCCAGATTTCAGGTCCAGGGTCGAGAACCATTTCATGCCACTCAAGGTATCCAGAGTGTCGTCAATTCGAGGTAATGGATAGCTGTCCTTCTTAGTGACATCATTGAGACGCCTGTAGTCCACACAAAATCTTGTGCTGCCATCTTTCTTCTTCACTAACACAACAGGTGAGCACCACGGACTTGCAGACGGTTCAATAATCTTATGCCTTCTCATGTCCTCCAAAAGGCTTTCAACTTCTTTTTCCTTTGCGATGGGTATCCGTCTTGCTCGTTGACGAATTGGGTTCTCGCTTCCGGTATCTATCCTGTGCTGAACCATCGACGTTCTTCCAAGGTCGCCTTCCTGACTGGAGAAGATATTCGCGTGGCGTTGTAAAAACTTCTTAGCTTTCATGCTCTGCGAATAAGTCAGATTACTCTTGCAGTCATCGAGTAGCTCAGTCACTATTCCATAGTTGCTGCTGTTGGCTGAGTCTGAGCCTGTGATCGAACTACACTTTCTCATCCAGACAACTTCCTCGTACTTTCCAATGACGTCACCTTTGTTCAAGCAGATCTCGCGATCACCAAGATTCAAAACCTTGACCACAGCTTCCACTAACAAGGGTTCTCGCCGTCATCAGTTTTTGCGCTGATGTCTTGGTAGGTGTGTCTTCGATCAACACACATCTGTTTGACTTCTTCTTTCCAGCTGGCGGTAGTTTCACCAGCACTCTAGCTTCCGCTCGTCCAGGTATAATGACTTCCTTTACACATGCGACTTTCCCGCAGGCGCCTCCAAGGATGAAAATTTCTTCTTCGCCACACTTGAAAACTCCGTCAGCGACATTAATTCCGCAGTTGTGCTTCTTCATGAAATCCAAACCCAAGATGCAATCATCCATAATCTCAGCCACGATAACGTCATGAGGGTATGAGGACCCCCCTACATTAATCGTAACTGACATTTCTCCCAGGACGGGTATTGGCTGACCGGAGGCAGTAAGAAGCCGACAGTTAATTCTCCTCCTGTGCCTCCTTGCGGCTTTTACCAAATTTGGGTTCACTATTGTTCTAGAGGCTCCTGTGTCTAGAGTCATTTTGCAATCCGTTCCGTTAATAGTCCCCTGGATCACAAGACTATTCCCGCTGCTTGCTTGGGAAACAACAGTTATTGGGGCTTCCTCCGCGTCAGCCAGCACTCGCCCCTTAGTCCTGGCTTTTATTCGTTTCCCTGCTCCCGGGCGGGGGGACGAAGCCCCTTGCTTCATCAGCTCCTCCATTTGTTCCTCGAGCCTTTTCATCCTTGCCATCTGGGTCTCCTTCTGCGGGCAGTTGAGCTGAAGATGGCCCCTCTCACCGCACTTGTAGCACATGGCTCCAAAACTTCTCTTCGTGGGAGCCTTGACCTCCTTAACATCCTCAGAGACCTCATGGATCTTATGGGTCTGTCGTATGTCACGGCGAACAGCCTCGACCTCCAAAGCATGCGCCAATGCTTCCTTTAGCGAGGTGTGGTGACGTAGCCTCACTGCAGCTCTGACCTCGAGGTCCCTGATTCCGTCGACAAATGCTTGCACAATATTCGTGTCGATCATCTTGGAATCGGCTCCTGGGTGTGCCTTCTTGACAAGTTTTTCAATTTCCAACGCCCATTGCTGTAGTCCCTCTCCTGAGCGTTGGACTCTGTCACGAAGTTGAGCACGGAACACGTGCTCCAGGTGTCACTCCCCGTATCTGGATTCAAGGGCCTCCATCAGGTCTTGGAACCCCTTCCCTGTATGTGCTTCTAGGACCGACAAAGCTTGCCCTCTGAGCGCAACAGTGAGAGCGGTCAGGCATTGTTCGTCAGTCCATCCGTTGGCAGAAGCAACCGTCTGGAATTGCTGACGATAAGCGTTCCAAGAAGTAGTACCGTCTTTAACTCTTGGTCCTTGTACCACTTGCACCACTCCGGTAGTTCCACTAGACACCGCCACTCCTGTGGTTTCCAGGCGCACTACTTTCTTCTGAAGTTCAGTAAGGCCGGTTTTCACATTTTCCACATCCAATCCTAACCCCGTAACTCGTTCGTCCATTATGTCGACATCTTTTCGGAGCTTAACCACCGTGTCACTTACATCCTTTATAGCTCCAAGTGCTTTTTCTTGGAGGACTTTTTGTTGCTTTTGTGACTCCTGCAAGGCGCAGAGCTTGCGTTCTTGCAACTCTTGCAAAGCGCCAAGCTTGCGATCATGTGACTCTTGTAAAGCGCCGAGCTTGCGATCATGTGACTCTTGTGACTCTTGCAACGCGCTGAGCTTGCGGTCTTGTGCCTCCATCATTGCCCTTTGAGAATCTTGCAAAGTCTGAATTAACCCAATTATGCTTTCCAATTGAGGAGCCATTTGAGGGGCCGTAGAAACTACGGGCGTGGTCTGGTGGGCGGAGCCAGTGGGCGTGGCCATATCCAGAGTGGGCGGGGCCTGGGGGCGTGGTCAGTGGGCGGGTCCCGGTGGGCGGAGCCAGTGGGCGTGGCTTCATCCGAAGTGGGTGGTGCCTGGGGGGGCGTGGTCAGTGGGCGGAGCCTGCGGGTGGGGCCTGCCCCGCAGTGGGCGGAGCTTGGTCCCCAGTGGGTGTGGCCTCCGCAGCCCCACCTCCAACTCCTCTCTCGAAGTCAATGGCAGCAGCTCGCTGAGCCCTTGTCCTGACACTCCCCTTGAAGTCCTCTCTCGGAGTCAATGGCATCTCCAAATCGCACTTCTGACACCAGTTGTTACGTGCTAGGGTTCGAGGATTCGGAGAGAAAGACCTGGTGACTCGCTTGAAGACTTTATTCACAAACACTAGGTCACACTAATCACTAAGTCCAAACACTAAACACTATCACTGTCACTCACTATTGATCACTTGTTCTCACTTCGAAGTCGCCTCGAAGATCGCTCAGATAAAACTGAATCCCGGGCCGTCCACCTGCGCCTATTTATATGGGTGACTCGAATTCTAGAAAGTTCCTTACTCGATTCACGTAAACAAGTAAACACGTAAACAAGTAAACAACGGTCAGAACTTTCTAGGAGATTCGAGCATGTACCAACTAGCGCCATCTAGTTTCGAGTAGGGGATTTATGTGTAGTGTGTCCCCTAGTTTTGCCGGTTCGACGCTAGATGGCTCTGTGTGTCCGTATCCGTAACAGTATTATAGATGGATACGGAAATAGCCGAACAAAACCGATGATTCACGAAGCACGTAGACCAGTACTATTGCACTTCGGTTGTTTCCGTATCCTGTCGGCCCACCTGCCCCGGGGCAGTTCAGATGCCGATAACGATAATATTATATGAATTTTCATTTTAATACCGTTGTTTATTTTAGCTCAAGTCCTAATCCGTAAATAAAATATATTTAATAATTAAATGTGAAAATAGGAAAAAAACGTCAGTTATTTTCTTACGGGTAACATTATTTTTGTGTTGTTTATGATGTGACTTGACATTAGTGATTAGACTACAGATAGACAGCTGTCAATTGTCATCAAACGTCGCTAATTTTTGTCTATGGCCGTCGCGTCGAGATCTGAGGATTATGTCATGAAGTGATTAATATTTTTAAAATTATTCACTTATTTATTAATCTTGTTTTATTTCTTAGTTAAAAATGTAAAAACCTATTTAACAAGACTTTTCGTGCTGCCAAAAAGTATGATAACATTGTATGATATTCGGAGTGTTTACATATTAAATGGAGTGCGATTGTTATTAATTCATACATTTTAGGCCGTACTATGATGCTCTGTAGTGGAAAACTGTGCTACATAAAACAGATTCAGTGTTCGTTTCATGACAATGCTTATAATGAGTGTATTTGTTAGTAAAAGTGCATAGTGGGTCAATAGCATACTTATCAGTAAGATGAATGACGCCAAGGAAAATTTTAAAAGCTATATCTATCCCAAAGTAAGTAGTTTCTAAGTTTCTAACTTCTAACTCTAAGTTTCTAACTCAAAAAAAAAATGCCGTCTTCATACCCATACGGATGCCCGGATCGGCAATTTGTATGGGTATGAAGACAGATTTTTCTTAATTCCCAGCATTGTTCTCATAGAAAAAGTTGTTCATTTTGACGGGCTCATTTGATGGTTTCAAGGACAACGGTGTTCACACAATGTATATTGTAGTTATTTAAGTTAGTAGAATATATATTTAATGAGTAACTATCATTGTGCATAATGTAGGCATGGTAAATCCAATGGGAATGGAAAGATTTACTTCACCAAATTGCCTAAATAACTGATCTGATTTTTATAACTTTTTATAATTTTCCTGATATCACAGGCTAGGTCAAACAATTTAAAGATAATTTGTGTGTCTTTTACTTTAAAGTAAATATATAACAACAGACATTAATTTTTATGGTAATTTAATCCTTCAGGCCCTTCAGAACAAAAGAATACAATGGGAATTCCTAGAACCTCCGATCGAAGGATTAATAAATAGTTTTTGTTATGATTATCAGAAAGTCATAGGATTTATGTCTCATATTTGTTACAGAATAATGGAGAGAAAAACGGTTCCTTGCCAGAACCAAAACCAAAGTTATTATTAGGTAAGTACCAAAAAAATTCACTGAAAGCAACAGTGTATTCAGTTTCAGGTCATTTTGGTCTAAATGTTAAACCCAACCATTATTGCCATATACAAATATTATATTTGCCATGATTTAATTTATTCTGCTTTCAATATTATGTTAAGTTTAATGCTTCAAGCCCAAAGCGGTCGCATGCGACAGCAATAACAATAATTGAAATCTATTGTGTCTCGTTTTTTCCACGATCGAGGGATTAATTTGGTTGCAATATTAACCCATCAAGCCCTGTAAGGTCCATATGGGCCGCGATAACAAAAGATTTCCAGGAATTGGTGATCAACGGATTAATTATCTTGATTCAAAATGAAATAAATCAAAGTATAACAAGCCTTTTGACACTAATTAAAAATAGCTTGTTAAATGTATTAAAACTGAGAATATTATTCAGCAATTTTTGAAACATAAATTAGTACAAGATACGACTGCAGAACTGTGCAGGTATCGAGTACACGCTTCCGAGTAAACCACCTTTTTACTAATATTTATGATTAGGAGAACATATTTCTACTGGGGTGCCAGTCCAAATGTGGCCGCAACTATTTTTAAATTTTTTTTTTTGTAATTGAGTTTGCGGGATAAAATGTTTTCATCAGGTATTGAAAGCAAACATGGTTCATTTCACGGCAATGAGTATAGAGATTTAGAAAAATCCGGTGTGCCGTTGGGCACCCGGCCGCAACTCTATTGTAACCAGGTGTGAACAGGTACGATTCCGGTACATTTTTGCATCCATAACGTATATTGATCTTTTATATATCAAATGAAAGCTTATTTTCCTTTTATTATTACAATATAGGTGTGCCTAATTAAATCTGGCCGCAAATAAGGGGTGCCGGCTGTCAAAGATGGCAAACTATCGAAGGTTGAGGGAAAGGGAGATAGCGCGTAACATTACGGGTCTAACGAGGATAGTGATTGTACATCATGTTAGTGTACTTAACCATCTGTTCAAACAATAGTAATAATCGGCCAAGTGCGAGTCGGACTCGCGCACGAAGGGTTCCGTACTATTATAGAGCAAAATTAGGTCAAAATTTGTGTGTTTATATGGGGGCCGCCCTTATATTTTAATTTTATTATTAGTAATTAAATTGCACATTTAATTGAAGATTTCGAAAAATGCTAAAGTGCCTATCTGTTAAAGTATCGACATAGAGCGAAAAAGGCCTTTTTATTAGTGTACCTGCATGTTAGGGGCAGAAGGCGTTATTAGTTAGTATTTCTGTGCGTCAATTAGATGGCGTTTTTTTTAATTAAACAGCGACGCGTTGTTGGTATTCCTGGGCGTCAATAGTTTACAGTTTTTTTTTGGGTTTAAATTTAAAAGAAATAACTTCGTTCCATTCGGGTGTCCCTTGACACCTCTCAAGTTTTTTAATGGAATATATTGAAGTTAATTTACAATAACATCTTTTTTTAGGGTTCCGTACCCAAAGGGACCCTATTACTGACAGAGCTGGTTCTTCTCGCCGGGTTAGTTCCCGAACCAGTGGTAGGCATCATGTAGATTGTAGACCAACTGCAACGGTAGGCAACAGGCGGGCCGCGAAACCGCGAAAGGTCGAATCTCAGACCGTGAAATATTGTAATGCATTTTATACCAAGTATCAATTAATACATAGATAAGGTATTCGTTATACCTTTATTTAATTAAAATAATATTTTCAAGCTACATAATATACTGCAGTCGCCAGAGGTTTTAACCTCCGAAAACTGTAATAGTGAATGGATTTTTGTTTTTGAGGTGTCATTTTCTTTTTTACACTATAACTTGCAAAGTTTACCAAAAATTTTTTGTGCTTTTAATTTTTTTGTTACTTAATTAAAAATTAATATTTCACCATATGAAACCGGTCCCGAAATTATTTTTTTTCTTGTTCCTGTTATTTAATGACTCTTAACCGATTGCTTACGTTGAAAATTAACCAAATACACCATTTTTAAAAAAGAAAGTTTGCTTTGCTATGCTAAATACAACTATAAGGTTTTTGCAAAGTTTTTAGAGATTAACGCTCGTCGTAACCAAGATAAAAGGGTTTGGGTAGATTTAAGGGTTGTAACGAAAAGTGTGTTAAACTTACTTGTTGTGCGTATTTAATTTTTAAAGAAATGATAACTTTTAAGTACTTAAAACCGTTTAAATATCTCCAAAAATGTGTAAAATAGACCGAAAATATTTTTCTATATTTGTTGAGAACTTATTTAAGTGAGAGCTAAAATATTAAATGCATCAACAAATTAAAGACTTTTTCTAGTCTTTGAAATATATTTAAGCCAGAAAAAAAATTGGGTGCTACAAATCTCACGTACATACTAAAGACGCATGCTGCGACCTATGTTTGGAAAATGCTTACCTGAATGCAAAAAATATCAGTTCTTAACCTAATTTGTATTTTTTTCCTTTAAGTATGTTTTAGCAAATATAATTAATGAAGAAAAATAAACAAAAAATAAATTTTATTCTGTAAAAACCAAACCAAAAGAAATAAAATACAGATTTTCTTCGAAATATCCGTGAAAAGTTTGTGCTACATTTTCAGAAAATTTAATAAAGTAAGAGCTAAAAAGTTATACACATTAAGAAATAGAAGGCTTTGTTAAGCCTAAAAAATAATTTTAAACTTCCTATTTAAAACCAAAGAAAAATTGGAACGCCATTTACCTGGCGAGGCACACAACAAGCACATTTGGAGGTATGCTCATCTACGAGGGCTGCTATTTATGTATCCGGAATTAAAAAAAGAAACAAACATATATCATTTAATATGGTTTTATTGCTTTTCAAAATATTCGCCGCGATGATCGACACACTTTTGCATACGCTGGAACCAATTTTCAAAGCACTTTTTCCATTCTGATTGAGGTATCTCCAAAACGTGCATTTTGAACGTATCAACAGCCTCTTCGCGGCTCGAAAAACGTTGACCACGTAATTTGTTCTTCGCGTATGGAAATAAAAAGAAATCGTTAGGTGCCAAATCAGGGCTGTACGGCGGATGACCAGTCAATTCGATCTTTTGACCCTCCAAAAGCTGAGTTGTTTCAGCTGAGGTGTGACAGCTAGCATTGTCGTGATGTAATATGATTCTGCGTTGTCGGTTGTCCTTTCTTATTTCTTCAAAGACTTCTGGTAAACAAATGGTCGTATACCATTCAGAATTAACCGTTTTACGATTCTCTAATGGCACTGTAGCCACATGTCCATTAATTCCAAAAAAACAGGCGACCATTTGCTTCAAACTACTTTTTACACGAGTAACTTTTGTTGGTTTCGGCTCATCTTGGAACACCCACACCGTTGACTGTTGTTTAGTTTTGGGGTCATATGCATAGATCCAAGATTCATTACCTGTGTAGATATTATAAACGGCTTTTGACGTACCACGGTTGTATTTTTTTATCATTTTTTTGCACCAATCGACACGAGCCCGTTTTTGATCGATTGTCAAGTTGTGCGGAATCCAACGCGAACATATTTTTTTTACAGCCAAATGTTCGTGTAATATCTTATGTATGCTCGTCATACTTATGCCTAAGGACGCCTCTATCTCGCGATATGTAACATGACGATCACGCATTATTAGTTCCCGCACAGCATCTATATTTTGTGGGACAACAGCTGTTTTTGGGCGACCTTCTTTATTTTCATCCGTGAGCATAGACCGCCCACGATTATACTCACTGTACCAGTGATAAACAGTGGTTTTTGATGGTGCTTCATCTCCAAAAGTTGCGGTGAGTTGAATAAAGCACTGTTGTTGATTTAGCCCACGCCGAAAATCGTAGTAAATCATTGCACGAAAATGTTTACGCGTTAAATCCATGGCAAATGAAGACACGCAATTTTCAAAATGACGCCACAATGGAAAAATAATTGACAGTCACATGAAACAAAATGTATTCTTCAACCAAAGAGTTCTATTTTCAAATGTTGTAATTACTTTTTAAATATTGTTCTTGTAAGTGGCCAGTTCCGGATACATAAATAGCAGCCTATGTACATACAAAAATATTAATTTGAAATATAAATTATATATTTTTTCAACTTATTTTCTTTCTTTGGAATATAAGCAATGATACAATTAAAAAAAATAATGATATATTTTATTATTTTGCTTTATATTTAAAAGAAAGAAATATGCAAATTTTCTTCAAAATTTTACAGTTTATGAGTTTACTTGAAGTGGAAGAGAATAATTTAAAAATCAAAAGCACAACTTTTCAATAGGTAAACTTTATTATTTATGTTATCAGCTACACATTCCTTTTTTTCTTTTCAATTTTCATCCACTATTGCAAAAATCGGAGGTTTGCACGATTTTTACGCTCTGGGAACTCCACTAATAGAACGAGATCTAGAAAAAAACACTTGTGTTTTTTTCTAGATCTCGTTAAAAATTTTCCACAGTATCCGGACCGCACCTAAATTACTTGCCGACCCCTGATGTAGACGTTCAGAATATATTTGCAAAAATTTATTCTGAATAAAAAAAAATTGAGTTTGAGTTTTGAGACTTCGTTGTCTGTCCGTCTTCTGTCTGTCTGTTTGTCTGTCTGTCTGTCTGTCTCCAGGCTGTATCTCAAAAACCGCTATAGCTAGACTTCTGCAGATAGTGTACATAATATCTGTTGCCGCTATAACAACAAAATACTAAATGATTTTTTGGCCTTTTTCGCTTTATGTCGGTAATGGATAGACACTTTAAAATTTCATGAAATCATCAATTAAATGTGCAATTTAATTACTAATAATAAAATTAAAGTAAAATTAAAAAATAAGGCCGGCCCCCATACAAAATATAAAAAATACGAGTCCGACTCGCACTTGGCCGATTATTACTATTGTTTGAACCGATGGTTAAGTACACTAACATGATGTACAATCACTATCCTCGTTAGACCCGTAATGTTACGCGCTAGCTCCCTTTCCCTCAACCTTCGATAGTTTGCCATCTTTGACAGCCGGCACCCCTTATTTGCAGCCAGATTTAATTAGGCACACCTATATTATAATAATAAGAGGAAAATAAGCTTCCATATGATATATAAAAGATCAATATACGTTATGGATGCAATAATATATCGGAATCGTACCTGTTCACGCCTGGTTACAATAGAGTTGCGGCCGGGTGCCCAATGGCACACCGGATTTTTCTAAATCTCTATACTCATTTCCGTGAAATGAACCATGTTTGCTTTCAATACCCGATGAAAACATTTTATCCCGCAAACTCAATTTTTTTAAATTTTTTTAAATATAGTTGCGGCCACATTTGGACTGGCACCCCAGTAGAAATATGTTCTCCTTATAATAAATATTTGTAAAAATGTGGTTTTAAGCGTGTACTCGATACCTGCACAATTCTGCAGTGGGATCTTAGACTAATACAAAAAATCAACAAAAAAAAAAAAACATTGTTCTTAACACCCCATATGTTGTCTATGATGTAAAAGTTATAACTTATTATGTATGCACGATGTGAAGTTAACTGTACCACCATATATACTGCAGCATAGCTATATTACGACAAGACACTGCAATATTAAACTCTATGCTCAAGGACATACAGTTTGAAATCATTTATATGATCCTTACCCCATAGGTTATGCAGATTTGAAATAACTAATACACATAGGAAGTGATAGCTCATACTGTATTTTGTGTGAAAGAGATGGGTGTGCTAAAGCCAGGTAATTTTTTTAAATAAAATAATCACTAACCCATGAATCCCAAGGCGGCATAACAATTGAAAATCTATTGTCTCTGCGATACCCATGATGGAGGTGTTAACTAAGGGCCGGTTGTTTGATCATTAGTAAAAAATAACTAATAGTATCCGTAACCATTAGTTAGTTGACTGTAGTTAAACCTTGACCAGTTGTTAAAATAGAAATACGTTGTTTCAACAGATTTTCGACTTTAGTTAAAAGTAACAATCGTCAATTGTGTTGCCATTTGAAGGAACATGGGGAACCCAAAATTCTGCCGGGAGAATTTTTTTACTACTGGTAATATTGTTTATGAAACGTCAAATTTGGCTGTCAACCTTTTGCGCTCACGCACAAGGCACAACCAATATTCAAAGAACAATAGCTCTTAAAGTATTTGACATACTGACGTAATTAAAATGTTGTATTTCTTTGGATATAACAATAATCAATAAAGATGGGTTATGGTTGTGTTTCTTAAAAACAATACAAAAGTTTACACGTGCAAGCACGTGTTTTCTCTATTTTTTAGAAACTTTATGACTTATTCAAACTTTTTGCATAAAAACCCTTTTTTGTGTTTTTATGGTAGGCTATTTATTAATTACCTTTCATTTATAAGGCTATTTAATATTTTAAACAACGAAAGGAAGAAACTTCGCAAAGAAAGAATTATGCAAACCAAAAACAGATCTCTACAACACTGCTGAATATTTCCAGTCGCTTAAAACCTTAAAGTTTTCAATATTTATGTAATACAGCACTGTTGTTTTAGGTACTTACCTAATTACCTATTTAGTAAATAGTAGGTACTTTACTAACTACTATACTAATTACCTATTTAGTAAATAGTAGGTACAAAGTGTTACAATATTCCTAAATCGTAGTAGTTGGCCTCTCCAATGTAGACTTCACTTCAGCAACTATCCAAAGTACTGTTTGTTTGGACATTCTAAACCTTTCGAAAAATTCAACTTCATCCCAATAGTCTAGTAGCAGCTAGCCGCACAATTCTGGAGCGAAATGTTTTCGGGCTGAGGGTTTAAAACGTATTCTATAATGATTTTAGAATGATTTCTTCATCACAAGAACTTTCCAAGTTATCGAAATGTTTAAGTACATTCATCCATTATTTTTAATAAAAGCACTCTTTTTGGACAATAAAATATCTTAACTCGACTAGATATTATCCGCTACAACAAACAAATCAAACTAATGGTTAACGTTAACTACGCAGTCCAAGTGTAGTCATTTTATTTAACAATTTGTCAAAAACTTTAACTACAGTTAGCTTAACTATCGATTGAAAAACAACATTTTGTAATTTTTAACCAATAGTTAGTTTAACTAACAGTTTTTAACTATTAGTAACCTTAACTAGCGATCAAACAACCGGCCCTAAGAGCACTGGAACAAAAGAAAACTGTTACTGCCTGTAATAATAATTTGTTTAATTAATAAATTAAACAAATTATTATTACAGGCTTGCAATAGTATAAAGTATTTGTCAATTATATTGGAAAAGCCACTATACAGAAAAAGACAGAGTAAATATACAGTGTAAACTCCATGTAACGTCACTCCATTTAACGACAAACTCTCTAAAGCGTCGAAATCAATTGACTTTGGTTGGTTTAGCTTGTATACCATACAATGATACACTCTGTATAGCATCACTCCCACTCTCAATAACGACAGAATCACAACGATTGAACAATAGAAACTTATACTTTTTAAATTACTAAAATTAGTAAAAACTGCGCAGCTGCGTACGTTTTTTGTCGCATTGTTATCCTAGCCGGCAATAAACTCGACTTTCGGCATCATGCATGCAGAACTCTCTAAGAAATTCGTTCTTTTGTTTACAAATTGAGATTGATTGCACATGTAGGCTGTTTTAGACCCTAACTAATAATTAGGAGTCATGGTTAATAATATCTATTCGTTATCATATTCTCAGTTGAACATAAACTTTCAAATTCTAAATACGGTTAATAAAAGAAAATCACTGTATATTGACGAAAAAGTATTGATTTTTCTTCTCTCCTTTTAACGGCCACTCTATATAATAAGGTGATAAAAAGCACAGTCCCTTGAGTGTCATTATATAGAGTTTACACTGTCATTTGTAAGTGACTGGAAACTTATGGTATGAGCATGAATTATGTAGGTAACTATTGTTTTACATATAATATTTTGTCACAGAAAACCAAAATTTGCCAAGGGTTACTAACATGAATTTTGTTTGATTATTTTTCATTTATTCAGCAAAATTAAATCATGTAGCCCCACAAAGTCTTTGTAATTTTGAGAGTTTTCACTTTTTAACAGGGGCGTCTTTCCCTTAGGTGCAGGGTGTGCGTTGCACACGGGCGCCGCGGTCCTAGGGGCGCCGAGCGCCGCTCATAACGGAGCTCCACTCGGCGCGCCGCGCGCGTCCGCGTTGGCCGGCCGCCGCCCTTTAAGACCAACGTAAAAAGAACTCCAGTTTGCATACATTTTGTGTAGCATCTGGAGCTCTTCTTATACATATTTGTCGTATTACAGAAAACATGGCGCACCACGAGCGGCTCAGCTTTTGTAATACAAATTATGAAAACTTTATTTTTCAATGAAAGGAAACACATAAATGAAGATTATATTTTTCTTCAAGATGGGCGCCAAAATGAGAGCCGCAAGGCTTACGTCAGATTGGATGTTATTTCGCCGCTAAACCACAAGATCACAAGCAAATTACTCTTGACGGCGTCACGGCGCCCTTGCGATCGCACCGGGCATCGTGCAGCCTACGCCCTCCGTGCTTCCTTCTCATGGGATCTGTGTATTAATTTGCTTCCCGCTCTCCTCCGTTTGCGACATAGCAGTTTCGCAGAGGGTATAAGCTACTGCCTCCCAATAAGTAGTAAGGTCCAATCCAAGGTCGGCGCAAACCTCAGCCCGTTGCTCAGCCCAAGCAGAGCGTTCAATGAGCGTGTGCTGCGCCATATCGTCTATCTCAGGCTGTGGTGGCACCTAGGCGATGGTTTCCTCCTGTCCGTATGGTCCAGGTAATGATCGAAAGTACTAGGGCGCGCCTTGAATGTTCCATACACTGTTGTAGTTTCGACAGTTCAGCGGCCGACAGTTGGAGACGCCATCTGGTCTTGCCAGGTGCGTATTATAATGACATGTGCCTGGTGGCGCCATCGGGTTACCAGCTCTGGTAGCACCCGCTCTCCTCGCTTTTTAAACTCGGCTGTGTGTTGATACACCCTCCGACAACACGCGAGCCTCCAGATCCCACGGAGGGGGCCCCGTCAGCGCCAACGCCGCTTCGCCAGCTAACGGTTCGATATCAGCGTATTACCCGCAGCGCTAAAGCATGCTGCGGGCTTCTGAGCAGCTGTCTATTCCGAGCGCCTATGTATTCCGCTCAAACAGGACTACAGGATCCCTGTATAAAGTCGTCTGCAGGTGGGCCCTGGACCACAGATTTTGGCAGAAGGCCATTCAGGGCCATGGCCATCTTCTTCAGTTTTAGTGCCGATGGACGAAAATGATGCGTAAAGATCCATTCAGAGGACCAAACCCAAGTACTGCATTTCAGCGCCGATCGGCACACTCTCCTCCACATCTCTGCGATGCGCAGTGATGCTTCAGCGAGGGCGGTGCTTCCGGGGTCCATAGAAAAAAATTGTCTACGTCTTTTCGACTGCGACTCGCAGCCCCAACGCTTCTATAAATGCCACAACCTGAGACTCGCCCACTCTCGCCAGGCGTATTGTCTTCTCAAACATGTCTCCGTGGGCCAGCGCCCAGCATGTATGTGTCATTTGGATAGCAGACCAAACGTAGCCCACGGAGATGTGCCGCTCGCAGGATGCAATGGTAGCCAATGTTCCACAGAAGAAGGCCAAGAACAGACTCCTACCAGATCAGACCACCTCAAAGTCATTAAACTTTGAGGTGGTCACAGGCACCACTTGAAAATTTTAGTAGGAACGGCACTGGTCCTCACCCTTAAGCGGCCGGAAAAACTGTACTTGTACTCTGTACCCATTCTGACCGCACGCTTGCTAGGGGGCGCTAGGTAATATTTGCACACGGGCGCCACATGGGCTAGAGACGGCCCTGCACTTTTAAATGTAACACAATTGATGACAAGGAAAAAGATTTCTACAGCAAACATTAATTAAGTTTATGTAATTATCCTGTGATTCATAATTAACATTAATGAGCCAAGTACAAATGAATAAAATGAATCTACAAGTATAATAAAAAAATTTACGGAATTACTTCCTCATGCAAACACAAAAATATTTCTCATAACTTTGCTTTTCATTCATGTTTTTTGAGATGAAATGGGTATTGCGCTTGCCTCAGAATTTTTGTACAATTTTTTATCTTGGCATTAAATTATCACATACATGTGCGAATGAGTCAGCCAAATCATTGTGACCTTCATATTGTGATAATAAATATTTATTTCAATTTTGTTAACAATATGGACATGTCATTGCACTTTTTTTGTACATTAATTTTATGAGTTACTACTATTTTCAAGTACTAAAAATTCATCTAAACACCTAATCTTGAACCTAAGTAGGCTCCTTCTTTTCATACAAACAATGTACGGGCTGAAAATTATGAAAAATTTGCTTTTTATTCAAAGGTTTAGGTAATAATCTTCTGCCGCACAAGTTAAAGGTATAATTATTATTACTGTCTATGAGTCGGGTTTTATATACAGTAGTATATAAAACCCGAAATTATTTCGTCTGAATATGTTTTACGTAACAGCTTCAATGATATAAATGATATAAAATATACAATGAGAGAGTATTGTACTTTAAGCATTAGTCACTGCTTGCCTGGGAGATTTTATGTTTGGTTAATAGCTATGTATCTTGCTATTATATTTTTTGCTAGTTTTATTAATCATAATTGTGGTTTCAATTTTTAATTAATTAATGTAATTTATAATTCAATCTCTCGATCCTCAAAAGGGCAATTATATTATTATAATATACCCATTTTGTCATAAAATGTTAGTTATCCACTTACGTCTTAATTTATGAAAGAAAACCGGCCAAGTGCGTGTCGGGCCACGCGCAATATCCACTCGACAGTGGCGAAACCCCCTAAAGGTCGCATGTCAAAAGTCAATGTCTGTGGCGCAGCCCTTTCCGGGCCGCTGTGTACGCGCACACGTTTAATGTGCAAACACAGCGATAAAACTATTTTTGTCTTTGTCTAACATATTAAAACGCGTCTAAGTAGAACAAGACAGCTAGCAAGCGTCGTTTGAGTTCTCGGTAGACAAGGAAGAAATGCGAAATCTCACTTCAAAAAACGGCCGCGTCGAGGTGAGGACAGCGCAGTGTATACTATAAAAAAGTGTTAAAATACAGTTATTTACTTGGGAAGTGCCTAATATGTAAGTAATCTTTCAGTTTTTATTAGAATTAAGTGTGTGTTTAACAAATAGAAGTAAAAAAAAAGAGTTAAAACGGCAATCTAACCCGTGCCCGGCCCTTACTCGCACAATGATTTTGGCTTTTCGAACATTAAATAACATATTTATGCAGTTCATATTACTTTACTGTAATGATAATTTAACGTAGTTTCGTTTAACTAAACTCTACCACTTATAGAACGTTCTATATTTTATAAATAATGACGAAAACTAGTACCATCCGATTAGAGCCCCGAAAGGGTTTCGTCACAGACAGGTGACAACCCGTATCGGGCGGCCCCACAGACGCCTCCTCTGAGTTTTAATGGCCTATATTAGAATGTTCGCATAACATGGAATAGTACGGAATACGGATATAACAAACTACGTATTGCACTATAGTACGGGAGCCCTAGAACAATTTTTTTTTTGTGATTACTATATAACAAGCTAATTTTTTGTGAGTGATGATAAGAAACTCCATATTTGTAATATCTATATGTACCCAAAGAGGATGTAAACTGTATACTACGTAACAAGAGGTCGGACTTAGAAGAAAAAAAACAAACATCCGTTATTTTTTTAATTTGAAACTGAAGTTAAAATTTTTAAGTGCAAAACCTTTCACTCTAAACATACCAAAAATTTAAAAAAATAAAAATAAAAAAGAAATGAGCTCAAATAAATGTTTTATTTCAATAAAAAATATTGTACTTAACTTAATAAATAGGCTAATAAGGTAAATTAAACAATAAAACAGATTTAATCCACAAGCTTTTGTTGATTTCTATTATTAAATAGGGAGTGCCTCCGCTGCCGGCGCCGGTTGCCGAAATGGCTGCCGGCGCCGGTTGCTGAAATGGCTGCCGGCGCCGTTTTCCGAACTCCGAAGTTTGCCGAAGTCACGCGATGTTTGCCGAATAGGCTGCCGGCGCCTATTCGGCAAACATCGCTTGTCAAATGACATAATAATGATCAAAAACATCAGTCTTGAGCTAAAGGACTATTAAAAGTACAAATAATAAGGTCATACATAGTCATATTGTAAGGATGCATATATCTGAATCCTTCGATCGGGGATTCTTGTAAATGCTATTGTATTCTATTGTTGTCGCGGTCACCGGTGCTCGTATTGCTCGTATGGGGCTTGAATCTTGATGCCTGATGGGTTAATGGGGGTGATTATGATGCTGATAAATGTGATCTGCATAGTAGCATAATACAATATCTTTGCTTCTAAACAACGCTGAAACTCTCAAACATGTATAAGGAATCTGAAGTTCTGTTCAGTACCTTCGGAAGTATACCACGGGGCTTATAACTGTAGCTGTGGTGCAAAATCTTACTTTTTGGTAGCTGAAAAGAGGTAGCTAAGGTAAAGCTAAGAAAATGCATCACAAAAAACTAAAATATCCAAAGCCAAACAAATAGGTACCTAACCTTCACCTTTTGAAGTCGGTAAAGTCGATTATATTTGAGATTATAATTATTTATTTTTAAAATTTGTGTATCGGCACTGGAACCTAGCGCTTTACGCATTATCACCGGCTCCCATTATGAGTACCAGCACCGGCAGCCGTTGTTTTATATCTCGGCTGCCGGCAGTATACTTACCGCCGGTACCCATTACTGATATTTTTGGGAGCCGGCGCCGGCAGCGGAGGCACTCCCTATTAAAAATTATAATATTACAGTACAGTTTTATGTATTTTATTTATAAATATAATAGAATAGCTGTCTATGCTACTCTACTAACTACTTGATTGCCATAAACAGTAAACTCTATATAGGGAGGGGATTAAAGCTGCGCGTCCACCAGGTCGGAAACGGGACGTACGGTGCGGACGGCACGTCGTGTCGTCATATACTTGTCAGGCGCAGAATGACGTTCCAGTACTTCTAGTGCAGTTCATAGTAGTCAGTATCATACATACAAAGCAACAAATCCGTCCACTGCGTACCTACGCTCCGATTCCGATCCAGTGGACCGCACCTTTATACATACACACTTTGTTTTCTTACACTCTGTATACGACAGCTGAAATCTATCGCGCGGGCTCAGGCCAGCTGCATACCACCTCACTTGATCAGAGGATTTTTCCTTGGTGGCCGTACCGCTCATAATCCCATACCTTCCTTCTCCTAAAATCTCCTTGCTTTGAATCTCTTTGCTGCTTTCGTTCCCAAGCGCTCGCATGCGACCGCGAGAACAAAAGATTTCCTAGAATCGCGAACAGCTATTGCTTGCAGACTAAAATGTTGCAAACTAGCTGTATAGGGACCTAAAAATCTGAAATTAATGAAACATTTTTCATTTACTTACTACATTTCCATACAGTTTACATAAATTATTAAGTATAGTTAATAACCTTATGTATTGTTACAATAAAACAATATGTAACCATTATGTAACACATGATACACATTTCATCATTATCCAAATTAACTGCATACTGATATACATTATAATATTTGCTATGAAATAATAATCTATCTTTTTCATATTAATATAGTTTATGTTGTAAATTAATGTTCAAATATGCAAATAATACTACGACATACTTTATATTAGAACATGGTATGATATCGTTATGTTTTGCTTCAATTTATCAATTTACGGTTACATTTACATTTTACAATGGCTTACCTTTCGTTTTTCAATAATTAATCCACTTAATTTACAATTTTTGTATTTTTGTAATAAATAATTTTCACAAACTGAAATTCGAACTTTGAGTTTTAAACTTCTTCTTCCTCTTTTTTTCTCATATAGTTTATTTTCTCATGGTCTTTTTTATCAGCCAATCACAGTCGACCGTGCTAAAAAATAGTACAGATTATGCGATTATATTTAGTAGCTACGTTTAAATTTGGAACCCAATTTTTTTTTGTTCGGAACTTGCGTCTACCTGTATGTACCTATACTTACAAACATTAATTAAACTTAATATATGATTTTTGTACAATCATTGCTTTGCATCAACCAACATTGACATTATATATTAATTAAGATAAAAATCCTTGTGTATTACTTACTCTCTTGAGTCTTAGGGTTGGACCTCATCTGGCAGCACGGAATCGCCTTTTTCCGTCGCCCTTTCTCTTTCTGTCGCTTAGGACTGCCATTTGCTAGACCGAGACAGAAAGCATAATGCGATCGCCTCGAGGATTCCGCCGCGTGCTATCGCATTATGCTTTCTGTCTCGGTCTAGCAAATGGCAGATCTAAGCGACAGAAAGAGAAAGGGCGACGGAAAAAGGCGATTCCGTGCTGCCAGATGAGGTCCAACCCTTAATGTTACAACATTAATTGAATTATGTAATATCTTTCAATGTAGAACAGAAATTACAGTACAGAAATACAACAATCTAAGATTTTAGTTTTGCTAAATAATTAAACTATACAAAAGCTCATTAGGATAATTAATTATATTCTTTGCGACTCATTTAATAGAGATACATAACTCCGAGTGTCAAAATAAAATTAAATATCGCAAAAAACTTAATAAAAACAAACTTAAAAAATAAGCCTAAAATAATAACTTCTCACACAAGACCTTTAACGATTGCAGTGGTACAAAAAGTAACTTTTCTAACATAATACACAATAAAGTTAAGTAAATCTTAGATACTTTATCAAATGTCGCTGGTGATAAAAAATTAGAAATAATAAACAATAAACATTACAGACCTCTGGAAGTTGTAACAATAATTGGTCTGCATTTTACTTTTAAAGCTAGTAGTAAATATGGAACTTCCACTTCAGCCGATTTTAATTTTATTTTGTATCTACATATAGATCTGTGATCATCTGGTATTTCCAGAAAAACTAACACAATATTATCTATAGAACTTCAAATAGTAATCATCTGATATTCCCAGAAAAACTAATGCTTATACATAATATAATATATATCGCGTGACAACGATTTCTGCATTATAGCACGAAAGTAAAGGTCGTAAGTCCCAAAAATGCTTTTGATGATTATAGGTACTTAAAAATTAAATACAATCTAGTTTTTGATCATTTTTGTACGGTCAATGAATTTACATTTATAAAACGTATTTTACAAACGTATTTATTTGGGTTACAAACGCTTGCACAATGCATCCAAGTACTAGATGAAAAAGGTCTAATCCATACTAATCTTACACTCACTTAAGAAAATTTTCGCATTTTTGCAAGTTTTCTTTTCATGTTTCTACTCAGTTTTCCTTTAATTCATGTAATTTGGAGGATTTTATTTTGTACTTTGTTTATTATAATTATAAGAAAATCAAACTTCTGTGGATAACAGTTACTACTTATTTCGTAAATTACATTAGTATCAAGGTAGGATTTTTCATGAACAAAAGAGATATCTTTTTGTGTAAAGTCCTACATATCATTTACTGAACCTACAATATTGATACTCTTGTACCACCCAGATAATAACCTTAATTTATTGTTTATATAATATTGTAATGCCTAGAGTATGAAATGACTTTAAGATATCATGTAATACACAGCCTACTTGAAGCTGTTTGAGAGGCAGCCTCCATTTTTGTCCTGTACTTAAATCGTTGATTTTATAAAATATTTGTATGAGAGTCATGACTCATGACTTGAGTGATATTATTTTGTAAATAGTACTATAAAGTTATAAATAAATACTCTTAGCTCGCTAAATAGTGGTTTATTATTAAAATATGACCCAAAATCTACTGAACATTTTGGTACCCAGTAATTATACCAGCTGTATAACATTATTACTGACAAGTATATTATAAAAGTACTATTTTCAGGGTAGAAAATTTAATTTAAAAATGATTTAGATCCTTTTATGGGCTCCTGCAAGACCAAGGAACAAGAAATTGCAGTTTTAGTGTATGCTGGTCGTGTAGAAACGTCGGTATGTGACGAAACCCCCTCAGGGCGCCACAGACATGACAAATCTGCCATTTTGCATGCCACTGTCGAGGGGATGGGCGTGAGAAAAAAAATCATTCCCGCTTCATGTGTAGGGGAGGTTATGATAATAAAGATTTGTATTTGTATTTTGTATTTGTATTTAGGTACCATAAAAAAAAATCGGTTGTCTGTAAAGTCGGTTTACTGACGATAGTTGAATGTGACAACGTCATAGCCTTAACCCCTCAGTTCCGGGAAAAATCTATGCAAAAAAGTTGGCAGGTCAATGTGCAAAAAAAATGGCGCCCGGCCTACCCTCTTTGTAAAATTAATGTAATATGAAATATCCTTACATACAGTGTGTTTGTGTAAACACCGTTATCCTTGAAACCATCAAATGAGCCCGTCAAAATGAACAACTTTTTCTATGAAAACAATGCTGAGAACTCAAAAAAGAAAATGCCGTCTTCATACCCATACTTACGCCAGTATTATAGTACTCTGTGCCCATACGGATGCCCGGATCGGAAATTTGTATGGGTATGAAGGCAGATTTTTTTAAATTCCCAGCGTTGTTCTCATAGAAAAAGTTGTTCATTTTGACGGGCTCATTTGATGGTTTCAAGGACAACGGTGTTCACACATACATCTTGTATAATCCATATTTTATGTGTTTGTGTGAACTACATTATAATATATGTTAAATTTTCTATCTATCAAGCCATCATAATATAGTATTTAGTCCGATGTGATATTAGTTTCTCAATTATAAACTTTCGAAACTATAATTAGTGACTTGTTCAGAAGAAATAAACGAATACTTTATTCTTCATATATTAAGTCATACCTTGACACGTAGGAAATAGAGCACAATTTTGAATAGCCGAAATAATACTTACTAATAGCTCACAGATTGTTTATTTATTTTTCATTCAGAGTGTGGTCAATGTATCAAAGGTCATAACTAACCAAACTTCTTTATACAAAAGTATTCTCTAAGTCATCGAAATATGTAATATAATCGAAACAAAGAGCGCGGCCCAGGTGGGCCTTACGGTTGTTGAGAGACTTGAAAGTGTAAATGGAACGCCTCAGAGCTGTCAGCGAGGTAACGCCGCATGAACTGTCATGTTTTTCGGGCGCGCAGCCCATATCGAATTATAAGACGTTATCACGTCAAAAATATATTTTTTTAAGACTTTTATGTACCATTTTGTCGGCATCATTAATATGTGCATTCATTCCAAATTACAACTTTGTAGGTCCTATAGTTTCTGAGCAAAACCGCGAAGAGACAGACAGACAGAAGGACAGACGGACGGACAGACCGGAACTATAAGGGTTCGTTGTTGACTACAGAACCCTAAAAAACATGAATTTTAATCCAGCGTAAAATTTAAACCAGATCTGAGCAAATAGGCCTTACAGAACTAAAAGCAGAGAGTGGTTTTTCCAATAAACTACGAACCAGAGTTATATATTCTTATTACTATCATGTTCTTGATAACCGAAATCGTGACATTCATTGATAGGCCGAAAATTCCAACTATTTGGTTCAACAGCACTGATACCGCGTCACGGTCTTATAATTTGGCACACAAAAAATGTTTACAGTCAAGGCCAGTGAAACCAAGGCATTGATTGCCTTATCGAAATTACTACTACTAAAATATTTACAACTACGATCTACTAATAGCTAGAAATTACTAAATACAGTCGCCTACGGAATCTTTCGGAATCAAAAGTATCATATTATAGGTATTAAATCCTAATTCAGATTACAGAACCCAAGTCTGGCAGGAGTACATATTCAATAAACTCCTATTTTCGTACTTAACCTACAATTTCTAATCAGAATTGAATAATAAACGTATCGTCTTATAACTGATTGTTTTGATATCGTGATCAAACTAAATAATCGCACAACACTACAGTTTAAAAGAAACTGCAGGGATTGTTTAGATCTGGCAGCATAGATCTTTTCATTTCGTACGAGAGCTTAGAAGCTTAACCAGCTTTTAAAGGGCTTTCGCTAGAGGTGTAGCTCGCAAACAAATGAACACGCGCCGTCAGTGGCGGGCTTCCGCAGTCCGCTCGTCGGCTTTTGCACATTACATTAATAATTCAAGACGTGAGTGGAAGAATAAGGTAAGTAACATGAAAAAACTTCCCGTTTTTTTGCTTAGATGGAGGCTTTAGGGCCGGAAAAATAATTTGAAATAGAAAAACTGTAGATTATAATATGTGAAGCCAGATATAATTAGCTAAGTTATGACGTAGGTAAGTTACAAGTTTTATGAAATTAATAAGGGAAAAAATCAGTTATTGTCTGTATGTTACGAAATGTTACTTGTTCGATTCTTCCACTCACGTCTTATTAATAATTTTGAGACTGCCGCCTAACAATTATTGTTAGGCGGCAGTCTCAAAATCAGCGAGCAGCGGGAGCGGGGCGGGAGCGGCGGCGGCGACTGAAGCCTTAATCCGGCACGGGGTCCGCTTCAGCTAGCAAGCCTTTTCCTGCTCCGTATTTATGTATATAGGCAGTATAGGATTTATTAGGGTATGGCTTATGGGCGGCAGCGTCCTATGGCGTCCTAAGGGCAAGGCAGTGTCCTAAGATGGCGGCAGAGTTCGTACAATACCCTGCAATAAATATTGCACATCGACCTTTGGAAAGAGACAATCGGCTAATTTCGGTTTCATAGAGCGTTATCTTTGTAGCACACACCTATTTGACATTATGTCAGTCGTTGTTCAAATTCAATAGAGTGCAGTCGCGTCCAGTTCAAAATATATATCTAGAGTTGTTAACACCCCTAAATTTGCTGCAGCTGTAATTTTCCAAAAGAATTAAAATATACGTAAACATAATTTGAACACGCTTTTTTATTTTATTTTACCCGAACCTATAAAGCCATAACTTATAGAAAATTTGGTGTATTTTATACAAAGAATAATAAAATTGACAAAAGAAGCAAACCATAATAATTATGGTTTTTTTAACAGCTCCTAATATATACCGGACTTTTTGTATTTCGTGCGTAAGAGATAACGCTCTACAAAACCGAAATTAGCCGACTGTCACTTTCCAAAGGTCGATGTGCAATATTTATCGCCGGGTACTGTACACAGGGGCGGCAAAATTAAAGTGACCTTTACTCGTAAAAAATATAAATCCAGCCCTGGCTCTTAAGGTACAACTTACAAGTCGAAAGCCGGCTACATGAAGCGGAAGTTTCAGCAGACGACGTGTCGTCGCGACACTACTGGTTTCTATGTATTTCTATGAAAAGTGTCGCTAGCTTCGTGTCGCTAGCTGCGAAGGGTATTTCATAGAAATACATACAAACCAGTAGTGTCGCGACGACACGTCGTCTGCGGTTGCTTCATGTCGTCCGCTGCCAACCGGCACCTTTAACTGAAACTGTCATCCCCAGGAGAGCTGGTGACTGGCCAAGCGGAGCAGGTGTCGCTGTTGCCGGCGCTGAGCGACGGCCGCGGCCGCACCGGCTCGCTCTTCATCACCAACTACAAGCTGTCCTTTGTGCCGCACGACACGCACCCCAGCGACGTGAGTGTAACAGTATACAGTATAACAATCTTCTTTCGACCTTCCAGGCGCAGGAGTTCTGACCGATGGATATGGTCTACCGGAGTTTCCAAGGGAGACTCCGGCGTTCCGGAGTCCGGGGTTCCGTCTTCGTTAAGCGCGTCACGTCGCCGTCAACACGTGACGAAGTGTGGTTTTATCATTTATCATTTAAAATGTCACAATCATTTGTTCTTATTGCGGCACAGTAAAACACGACTCAAATGTTCTTTAAGACATGATAAAAGTTTAAAATAAGAATGTATAATATTTCCAGGAGTATGGTCAGAAGAACTACCTGCTGGGGCCTTTCGACGTGCCCCTGACGTGCGTGGGGGCACTCTGGCAGACGGACGGGGGCCCCAACAGGCGGAGACGGCTGTTGCCTCGCTCCGATGTGCCCCCGAAACTGAAGGGACTACAGGTTGTTTGTAAGGTGAGAAATACAAAATTAATATCACTTTAATAAAATCCGTTGTAGCGGTTAATTTACTTTAAAGTTCAGAGGAGTAAAAGGAAGTTTTACCCTTTACTGCATATGAAGCCATTTATGGCAGATGGCTCTTTAGATTTATCATTTTTTTCTGCCTTAATTATAATGAGCATGAATTATTTTTTTTAATCTTATTTATTTTATAAGCTTATATCCTGAATATTAAGTCGGCTTGAGCATGAATTATTTATTTTCACTCCTATATCAACTACCTACTTCTCCGTGGATCGAAACGTATTTTTTTGCTCTGCGAATGTAATTACACGACCGGTTTCGAAACACTTTAAAAAGCCTTATAAATGTTTCAGAACATGAAGGTACTATCGTTCAACTTCTCCCGCTCGCCGCTGGGCCACGGGCGGCAGGTGGCGCTCGCGCTACTACACCACGCCCACCCGCGCCGCCACGACCTGCTGTTCGCGTTCGAGTGCCGCGCCCCCCGCCGCAGCCCCGCCCCCGCGCCGCCCTCCCCGCTCGCCTACCTCCGCCCCGCGGACTGGCGACGCGAGATCGAGCGGACGGACACGCAGCACTATCGGATCACGTGTAAGTGTATCTCATTCTGGTTGGTTCCGGTTTATCGTCTAGTCGGGCTCATGCAAGAATGACGGATAAAAACACGGAACAACACTTTGTTCCGTGTTTTTATCCGTCATTCTTGATGCCATGCATTTAAAGTTCTTAACGAGAAAACGTTGACCAAAGATATTTTATTTTATTTTATTTGGAAAACTTACAGCTACTTAAAAATAACTATAACAAAGATTACTATAAAGCTAAGAGCCAATTACAAGTTTCCACTAATAGATAAAAATACTAAAAAAAGAGAGAAGTGAAAATCAATGTATACATTAGCTATAACTTTAAACTTTATCAAAACAATGATAATATCTGAATGGTATGATTGACTATGGCAAAATAATAAAATAGTACAGTTGAGAAAAATAATATATATATTTAGTATTTCAACCACTGCAAAAGTAGAACGAAAAACTTATAGTAATAATAGAAAAATTATACAAGTGATTTTGAAAATTAATAATTGTTATATTGTATAATTATCATGCAATGATCTGATTTATTTTTCATGTTAAAACACGCAATATAATAATGAGTATTTAATTGGATTTACTAGACAAGTACGTGTCCGTTAATAGTTTTCTAATTTTAAAGGGTTTCAAAGAGAAAATATCTTCGAGTTAATTGTTAATAATAAAATTATTAAGTTGGGTGCTCGATCTACACATGAAAGAGTTGCGGCGGTAAAAGGTGTTGTACGGTGGGACAAATAGTGGAACAAAGTTAAGGAAATATCGGATAGGGATATTAAAATTGTATTGGCTTAATAATTCAGGAACATCGACAGTATTATTAATAATTTTACTTGAGTAAGCCAAATCGGAGACATTTCTGCGGTAGTGTAGCGGTAGAAAATGGAATTTTTTACATCTTGATTCATAATCTGGGAGATTGAGACCACATTTAAATTGAAGATATCTTAAAAAGCGCTTTTGTATCGATTCAATTCTTTGAATATAAATGTTATATTGAGGATTCCAAACTTCTGAGGAGATTCTAAAAGACTGCGTACATAAGAACAGTACAAAACTTTAATAGTTTTGGTGTTCTTAAAATTTTTGCAAAATCTTATTACAAAACCTAGAGCTTTTGAAGCTTTGTCGACAACATAATCGACGTGCTTATCAAAAATTAACTTAGTGTCGACAACTATTCCCAGATCTTTCATTGAGTTCTTCATTAGCAGTTCTTCGTTATTAAGTTAATATTTAAAGTTAATTAAGTTAGGTTTGCGGGTGAAATTTAAAGTAAAACATTTAGCTACATTTAAGTCTAATTTGTTAATAGTGCAGTAGTTACTAAATCTGTTTAGATCCGCTTGCAGAAGCCAACAATCGCTAAGAGATAAAATATGCTTTATTATTTTGGCGTCATCGGCATAAAGTAAAAGTTTGGAATAAAAGAAACAAGTAGATATATCGTTTAAGAATATGGAAAATAGTAAGGGACCCAGAAGGGATCCTTGGGGGACGCCAGAAGGCACTGGCATCCAGCTTGACATAAACCCATTAAGGGCTACCGCTTGCGACCTGTTACTAATGTAGGAGGAAAACCATCGAAAAAGGTTCCCATGTATACCTGCGAGGGAAAGTTTCCGCAATAGTACAGAGTGGTCAATTCGGTCAAACGCCTTACTGAAATCCGTAAATATAGCATCAACTTGGGCACCCGCATCCTTACATGCACTAACATAATCGTACGCAACAAGAAGATTTGATGTAGTAGATCGGCTTTTTAAAAACCCATGTTGATCTGGAGTGAACCAACATTTGAGGGTTGAGTAAACCTGTTTGTATACAATATTTTCGAAAATTTTGGCAAAAATGCAAAGTTTTGATATGGGTCTATAGTTTTTAATATTAATTTTATCACCTCCCTTGTGTAATGGAGTAATAAATGCGGATTTCCAAATTCTTGGGACGTATCCTTCTTTCAGTGATCTACTATAGAGTATGCACAAAGGGGTAACCAAGTATTTAGCACATCTGGCTATTAGTGAAGGTGGTATTTAATACCTCGTCAGGATTGACCTCAATGTCTCCAATAGTGTTATGATTTATATATTTTGTACTTTCGGGATTATAATTACTAGAATTCGGGTTGGGGTCTAGAAAATTGGTTTTAAAGCAAGCAGCAAATAGATCACAGATTTTGTCACCAGAGGTCGCAAGTTCCCCTTCATAACGCATAGAGGCGGGGAAAGTGGAAGCAGCTCTGCTGTAACTTTTGACATATGACCAAAAGACTTTTGGATTATTGATTACAGAGTTAGATTACAGAGGGAAAAAGATAAGTAGTCGCAGTAATTTCCATAGAGCTTATACTAGCGGTGAAACTTATGTTTCTCCTTTAAAACTTTTTTAAAAGCACAGTCATACCATGGAGGATAATAGTCTGATCACTGATGATATTACTTTCTGAGGTATATGCAATTTACGGAGATCATAGATTGTGTCGTAGAAATATTTTAAAGCAATATGAGTATCAAACATTGCTAATTTTTAACTGAAATAGGACTAACAATATTTCTTTCGTTGCCTACTCTGAAATCTTACTATTTAAACAGACGAAAAATCAATTTTTTTGCGACTTCTTTGTTTAAAAAAAATGAATCTTCTAACTTCTATGCATATGTTTTTCTCTCCATAGGTATAAACGGCACATCGGACGCGTTCATGCTGTCCGCTGGCGAGGCGTTAGTTGTCCCGCGGTCGGCACTGGACTGGCACGTGGCGGACGCGGCGCGGCACTTCCGCGGCGGGCGCGTGCCGGTGTGGACGTGGGGGCGGGGCGGCGCGGCGCTGCTGCGGTGCGCCGAGCTCCTCCCCACCGAGCGCGCGCCCACCGCCGAGAGCGTGCTGCTCGAGCAGGTATGTTGTAACTTGTAGTTACATGCTCACTGTGTATATACTCGCGTTAAGATTATAAACATGGCAATGACACATGAAACAAAAAGAACGCAACAATATCGACAATAATAATATTCGTACTAGGCCTGGAGATAGTGACACAAAATTCTTGGTCATTTGTGCCAGTATGGCGGTTTTACAGGGGTATAATTACGTAAAGGCAAAAAGGAAAATGATGGTCATAGCGCTCGCACTGGCAGCCCAAACGCGTGGGCGTTAATCGAACGTGTCGGATAAATAACGAGTGTCGAACAATTTGTTCCACAAAAATGCTTGTATTTTCAGATAGTCGAAAAAAAATAAGTAGGCGAAAGCGTAATGCCATACTTGTCGGGTGCGGCTTACAGCCCGCCATACCGACGCGAATACGTTAATTTTAATAAAAAAATTGAACCATTTGTACCAGGCTAATTTTTGCATAGCTAATCATCGTCGAGTACCCATTCACGAAAATCACCTTGCCATACTTTTCCGACAGCTCCCAATGGCCGCCATACCACTGCAAAGGTGTAAGTTTTTTTTTTCGCCAAACGATTTGTACCATCCTGAAACTTTTTTTAACAGTTCCCTGTATGATCATAAATAGGAGTCTGATAATGCCATACCTGTGGGAGGCGGCGAATATGAACAATATTATTTCAAAATCCTAAGATTTTATTCGTAATTTCAAACGGTTTTTCAAGCCACTTTTTCCCTCTACTACAAGTATGGCAAATATAATAATGGTCACATTGTATCGTATAATTTCCAAAAATCCAAATGCCATACTGGTACAAATCGTCCAATTTTTATCACTTTTTTGCTCAAGTCCGATAGTCATCTCGGCCCATGGTTACAATCTGTAATAATTTTTTTTGGTACAATTGTCAAATGACGAGAATACAATGATGCCATGATGTAAAAAATGATTTTACGTATTTTATAGTCGTATTTTTAAAACGTGTCAAATAAATAAGTATTTCAAGTATGGCAGCACGTTTTCCCCCTACTAGAAGTATGGGAAAAATAATAACGGTCATATTTTGGCAAATACTTTCCAAAAATTTAAATGCCATACTGGTACAAATCGTTTGGCGAAAAAAAAAACTTATACCTTTGCAGTGGTATGGCGGCCATTGGGAGCTGTCAGAAAAGTATGGCAAGGTGATTTTCGTGAATGACTACTCGACGATGATTAGCTATGCAAAAATTAGGTAGCCTGGTACAAATGGTTCAATTTTTTCATTAAAATTAACGTATTCGCGTCGGTATGGCGGGCTGTAAGCCGCACCCGACAAGGGCATTATGCTTTCGCCTACTTATTTTTTTTCGACTATCTGAAAATACAAGCATTTTTGTGGAACAAATCGTTCGATGCTCGTTATTTATCCGACACGTTCGATTAACGCCCACGCGTTTGGGCTGCCAGTGCGAGCGCTATGACCATCATTTTCCTTTTTGCCTTTACGAAATTATACCCCTGTAAAACCGCCATACTGGCACAAATGACCAAGAATTTTGTGTCACTATCTCCAGGCCTATACTGTTATATTGTAAAATATAACAGGAGCTAATTTTAAAACGTATTATTTACACAACAGTAAAGTTAGCTGTCTTCACTTGTAAAGTGTCGTGTCACAACTCACAGCCAAGCCCTCCTGTCAAAGTCATTTATCTGTCAGAGATCCTTTTTAATTCTTGGTAGAAATGTATGTAGCTATTACTAAAATGCACAGAATTCATGTATTTTTACCATTTTAATTTTTTTTATTCATCATCAGGTTCGTCGTTCGCACCCGAAGCTGACGCCGCCCCACGTGATGCACCTGTGCGGGGCGGGGTCCGGCGCGGCGGGTGCGGGGGGCGGGGCCCGCCTCGCCCTCCCCCCGCTAGAGACGCTCAACGCGGCGTACAAGAAGCTAGTGGACCTGTGTACGCCGACCACGCTGTCTATATTTTGGGTGAGTAAGGACACACAAAACTACGAATTCGCATCGCATCGTAATGTCATTTTTAACCCCCGACAAAAAAAGAGGGGTGTCTGTCTGTCTGTCTGTGGCATCGTAGCATCCAAACGGGTGGACCGAGTTTGATCTAGTTTTTTCTTATGAATTTCGTCGCAGATATTTGAGATGCGATGCGAATTCGCAGTAATATGTGTGGGAGCCCTAAATTGGAGTAAAAATAAAGTTTAACGGAATGTTGTATTGTAGCATTTATAAATTAGTGTCAAGTCTGAGTTAAAATCGATATTGGATTTAATATTATCAGGTTGTCTCCATCGTTTTGTATTTAATAAAGACTAGGGAAACAATTGGCAAAATGCCTTGTAAAATTTCTGTAGCTATGTAATGTTTTTATTTTGTCGTGTTTAAAAAAGTTGCCATTTTAGAGGCTTACTTTTCTAATAAAAAATATAAACAGACGAACATAATATTATAACCTCCTTTTTTGGAAGTCTGTTAAAAACAACCATTTTTGGAGACTTAATTTTTTTGTTAATAATATTATAATGTTTCCCCAGATGCAAGACTCCCAGTACTACTCCATCCTGGACAGCAGCGGGTGGCTGCGGTATGTCGCGTGCTGCATCGCGCTCGCGGACGAGGCCGCCGCACACCTCGCCAACAACGAGACTGTCGTGCTGCAGGAAGGTCAGTACTACTCCATCCTGGACAGCAGCGGGTGGCTGCGGTATGTCGCGTGCTGCATCGCGCTCGCGGACGAGGCCGCCGCACACCTCGCCAACAACGAGACTGTCGTGCTGCAGGAAGGTCAGTACTACTCCATCCTGGACAGCAGCGGGTGGCTGCGGTATGTCGCGTGCTGCATCGCGCTCGCGGACGAGGCCGCCGCACACCTCGCCAACAACGAGACTGTCGTGCTGCAGGAAGGTCAGTACTACTCCATCCTGGACAGCAGCGGGTGGCTGCGGTATGTCGCGTGCTGCATCGCGCTCGCGGACGAGGCCGCCGCACACCTCGCCAACAACGAGACTGTCGTGCTGCAGGAAGGTCAGTACTACTCCATCCTGGACAGCAGCGGGTGGCTGCGGTATGTCGCGTGCTGCATCGCGCTCGCGGACGAGGCCGCCGCACACCTCGCCAACAACGAGACTGTCGTGCTGCAGGAAGGTCAGTACTACTCCATCCTGGACAGCAGCGGGTGGCTGCGGTATGTCGCGTGCTGCATCGCGCTCGCGGACGAGGCCGCCGCACACCTCGCCAACAACGAGACTGTCGTGCTGCAGGAAGGTAACATGACGACATAGGTGTCGCAGGTCGCTTGAGTGACAGCTTTAGGTGTCCTGTGGATGTCATCTAAACGGGCCCCTAGACGAGCAATTTTATTGCGCAATATCACGTATTGCGTAATATTCAATAATATTATGCGCGATGTTCAATATAAACACTAGAAGGTCAATACCTTCTAGTGTTTATATTGAACATCGCGCGCCTTCAATCTAATTCTCAAATAAACTGTTCAATAAAATTAAAGCGTGATATTGCACAATACAAATGATCGTCTCGGGGCCCACTTATACATTACCTTCATTTACAACCGTGTCTTTCCAGGTGACGGCGTGGACTACTGCGCGGTGGTGTCATCGCTAACGCAGCTGATGCTGGACGACCACTGCCGCACGATAGACGGCTTCCAGGCGCTCATACAGAAGGAGTGGATCGCGCTTGGACATCCCTTCGCGGACAGGTGACATATTTGTACCGTAGTCCGTAATACAGTCTCTTGTGCTTTAAAAGACCGTGCCTGGTACCCGTATCACAATTCCTACAGGTACTTAACACGGGGCCAGACTAACGTGCTGTGAAGCGTCCATAGATATTAAAAAAAAAATTGCACGTGTTAGTAAAAACCCTCTAGCCCACGTGTTTTTTGTAGATGAAACATGATTTTAATTATAGAACACAGGTTCTGTTATAAATTAACGTGGCTCATCTTTGGTTTATTTTGTTTGGCCACGTTTTGAGGCATTATTTCTTAATACCGTACCGGATGCCACGGCAATAAATATGTAAGGCACTTTTTTATGTTATACAGATAATAGGCTATAGTTTATTCTAAGCTGCTTATAAACTGAAAGGCACTGCTTAGACGTTACTATTTCGTGTCCCAAACTTATATCTGCCCAAGAGGAGAAGATTCTCAAGTCTTAAAAACGTACCATCGAAGAAATTGATTGTGCCATTTGGGGTCGGATTATGGCAACTATGGTAAGTCGTGATCTGTTGGCTGGGTTTGACAAAACGCGACCGAAATACGTATCTCCGCCTTCTGCCTATGAATCAACTTCTCTGATATTTCCCCTACAGATTCGGTCTTCCGCGGCCGGGGGGCGAGGAGGCGGGTACGCCGGCGCCGGTATTCCACCTATTCCTGGACTGCGTGTGGCAGATCCAACGGTTATGGCCCGCAGCCTGCGAGTTCACGGAGACCTACCTCACCACGCTAGCTGACTCCGCCCACAATCATCTCTTCGACACCTTCCTGTTTAATTCCCCGAGGGACCGGGAACTGGCTGTCGCTAATAGGGTAAGTGTAATATGAGGAAAGAGCATCATAAGAGACAATGTAGCAGCTATATCGGCTGTAGAGTTCACAGAGACATTACGCCCTTTGCTGACTCCGCCCACATCTCTTCGATACCTTCCTATTTAATTCTCCGAGAGACCACTAGCAGACTGTCACTAATAGGGTAAGAGTAATATTGACAAATGAAGAAATAGCATCATATGAGATGCGCGTGGGCGGCTATATCGATTGATCACGGAGACCTACCTCACCATGCTCGCTGACTCCGCCCACAATCATCTCTTTGACACATTCCTATTTAATTCTCCGAGAGACCACGAGTAGGCTGTGGCTAATAAGGTATAGAGACGAGCATGTTAAAGTCACTCAGCTTGCAGGGAACATCTTGTTTATTTGTGGAAATGACAGTCAATAAACAGTGTAACAAAAAAAACACAAAGAATTAGCGCTGAAAGAATTACAATATACTTTTGATTACACAAATGGCAACACTGTACATTACTCTTAACGGTGTTACCATTTATGACTTAGCATTTTGAAACGGGCACCGGTTTTTTTTTATGTTTAAAATCTATTTGTTGTTTGGAACGAAGTTCCTTATCGCGCGTTGTGCAAGGGGGCTAGACGAAAAAAGTTGAAACGACATGACACAAAAGTGTCGGTATATTACAACTAGAGCAAAAATGCTATAGTTGTAAGCCGTGCGGTAGCGCGTGTTTCTCTCTCTGTCTCTTTCTCTCTTTTTTTGAAGTGAAAACTTCTTTAGCGGCGTTGAGCACTTTAGTGGGATGGGTAAAAACTGTGAAACTCGCGTCAGATTTTCGTGTTGATCGAAAATCCATAGAAAAACCGTAAGACGGTTGGAGAGTAGTGTTTTGTGTCGAACTCGAACTCGAATTGTAAGGGTTTCGATTAATTTAAAAAAATCGATTTTTTTTAAATCGATTTTCATAAAAAATGGGTTAAAAATTTAATTGATTGTAAGGGTTTCGATTAATTTAAAAAATCGATTTTTTAATAATCGATTTTCATAAAAAATGGGTTAAAAAAATGCACAACGTTAATAATCAAGTTTTCACTTCTGCCGGCACTCCCGGAGTGCAACCCGTCTTTTTTTTTTTTTGTTTTGTTTGAAATGATTAGACTAATTTGTGCAATTTAAATAAAACGTAACTGTTGAAGCCTTTAGCGCTTATTCCACTTATCCTAGCTAGGATCCTAGCTAGGATAAGTGGAATAAGCGCTTTATGGTTTATTTTGTCTTCAGGATTACGTCCAGCGGCCGGTGTGGGACTGGGAGGAGCAGTTCTCTGACGCGGACATCGCGCTCTTCTACAACCCGCTCTACGAACGCGGCGCCGACTCGAGACTCAGTGAGTGCATCACCTGATCTTGGAATGAATCAGTCAAAAATTCAAAAAGAATCGTCATCAAACATTTACCTCTCACAGAGCTAATTTCAAAACAGTAAAAGAGACAAGTATAACACATAGACATAGACAACAGATTAAAATCGGTAACACAGTGTGTTGCCAATCTTAAAAACTCTTCTATTTTATTGCATTTTTAAATAAGCCGTGTGGGTCAAAGAACATGAGGACGATAAATCAGATTCTCGTCTAGTCTTTAAATACATTGTAACGCCTTTACGTAATCAGTAACAAATGTAGCAAAGTTTCCGTTATTGATTAAGCAAAACCTTTTTTTTTGTATTCGGAATACGACGTGGTAACGCGGGTACGTAACAGCTGTCAGTCAAAACGACATCGGTTTAAAATTTAGTTTGTTATTATTTTTAGCAATATTCCGCGAAATAAACTTCCACCTTTAAGTAAATGAGTGAGTGTACGTATAGGCATGCGTACATCACCTCCCTCCTCCCACACTGCCTATGCGTACACTCGCATGCAAGAACTTGCAAACACCACCACCACACATGACGGACGTTGTTCGTAGAGTCCACACTCCACATCCTGAGGATGCTCCGGTGTTGGAGCGAAACGCGCGTCGAGGTTTTCAACCTGCATGGTGGTGAGGTGCCTTCCACAGATTTGCCAACATTATTGCTTGTGTGGTGGTGGTGTTTGCAAGTTCTTGCATGCGAGTGTACGCATAGGCAGTGTGGGAGGAGGGAGGTGCTGTACGCATGCCTATGCGTACACTCACTCATTTACTTAAAGGAGGAAGTTTATTTCGCGGAATATTGCTAAAAATAATAACAAACTAAATTTTAAGCTATGAATTTCCGCAAAGTAACGCCTCATTCCATTAACTATTTGACATCGGTTTAGTTATGTCAGCCACGTGTAAAAGAGAAAACTTGTGTGGGAATACGCGTGGTGGACCCAAAGGAAGATCTACCGACCCGATCAGGCCCACGTGATTGATTTCAGCCTTCGTTTATAATTTATATACCATCGCACTTAGAAAACTTCGATAGCGCAATGCAGAAATGTGGGGTTAATTGTGGGTACGCCATCTTTGAATGACATTGTCACGAAGTCATGGGTCTGAGACAGTCTTTCGAGTGACATTTTTTAAGATGGGATTTAGATCTGATTTTGGCCTTTTGTCCTTGTTGAATTTATCTTAGCTACAACGCTACATTTGCAGCTTTAAACTGGAGCGGCTCTGCGTCCGGTGCGGCGTCGCTGGCGGGCGCGGCGCTGGCGAGCGTGGAGTTGTGGTCGCAGCGGTACGAGCGCTGGCTACCGCCGCTCGACGCGCCACACCACCCCCTACACTGTCTGTACCGGGCGCACGCGCAACAGGTAAGGAGGACGCAGTTTGAGGGAGGGGAGTCTTTTTAGTTACCTGATGCCCCATTAGTTGTTGCTAGAACGCTGTTTTGATGTTAATCATATTGCTAACTTCTTCACAATAAGTAATATACATAAACATAAAATATCACTTGTTTTAACGCAATAAATAAATAAACTTGAGAGGTGTCAAGGGACACCCGAATGGAACGGAGTTATCTCTTATGCTCAAAAAATCTGTACATAATACATATACTCAAAAAAATATTTAAAAAAACGCCATCTATTGACGCCCAGGAATACTAACATCGCGTCGCTGTTTATTCTCAAAAACGCCATCTAGTTGACGCACAGGAATACTATCAACACGCAACACCCTTTTAATATGCAGGTACTAATAAAAAAGTGTCGTTACAATTTTTTTGGCCTAGCCCCCTTTCGCAACGCACGAAAAAGAACTCCGTTCAAATAGTGTGATCTCTCAATGCACTTGACCACAAAAAGGTGAATACGCAAACTTATTGAGTTATTACAGTATACGAAAGCTGAGGTTTAAGAAACGTTAAATGAGCACTGATTCCGAAATATCAAACGACTGCCGCGCTTAGTTTTATGAAGCTTGTGAATCTGAGTCGAACGCGAACTATACATAGCCGCAGGCGGCAGGTCATGCTAAATAGCTATATTTATTTTTCACAGACGCAACGTCTCAGCTCCCGTTTATCCACGATATCGATATCGAGCACGCGGTCGGTGCCGTGGCCGGTGTCACGGTTCTACCCGTTCGGGCGCGGTGCGGGCGCGGCGCCGCTCGACGTGCGAGATCCCGTCGACGCGGACGACCTGCTCGACTCGCAGTCGCTACTCAACGCGCCGGATTAGACGTACGTTACACGCATTTTCTCATCAGTTCAGTCCATCAATCTGGTAAAGATTGACGTGAAACTGAACGTCTACGTGTCTAAACACACCAGGCCGAAAATACGCGGCCGAAGTTCGGCAAGATTACGCCTGCAATGTATTTTAAAGGTGAACGCAGATTTGGGCCGCACCGCACGCACCGCAGTCGCCGCATTCGCAATTCTTTATATGAAGTTATAGGCAAGCTCGCATACCTACCTACCCGCGCCGCAGTCTTCGCAACTTCATAATAATATGAAGAATTGCGAATGCGGCGACTGCGGTGCGTGCTGTGCGGCCAAATCTGCGTTCACCTTTAATTACCGATGACACACCATGCCGAAATTACGTCGCGTTATATTGTATGCGTATGTCATTGCTGACATAATCATGCCGAACTTCGGCAGCGTAACTTCGGCATGGTGTATTTAGACACTAACCCACGGATTGACGGGCTGCTCATTTTTTTATTATGCACTTTTCGGTCATCAGTTTGACGTCAATCACAGATTGATGGAGTGTACTGATGCCAGATTGACCGTGCAACCGTTGTCTTAGAAACAGGTACTATACAACACTTGTATTGTGGACCTGTATAGTATACAAAAGCAGGATGCCACTACACCTGTATACTGTGTAGTATACACGATGGTTGCTATTACAGCTATATTGCTCTAAATAACTGTCGTGTCATACCGTGTCTTTGTCTGCCGTTAGACTTTTCCAAAATGCCAGACGAAGATACAGTGTGAACAAATAATGTTGTTGTAATTGCCTGTATATTAATTATCAGAGTAATGGCCAAATTGTCTAATGACGCGCCCGTACGATAAACAATGTAGTAATAATTATAATAATATATTCTGTGTTTGTTGTGGTGCTATGTCATAATTATTATTGTAAAATAATTTTTAAATTGAACAAACAAACAAAATATTAACTATGCAGAAAATATTAAACAACTTAACACGTCAAAAAGGTACTTTTTCAACTACGTAAGTAAATATCATTTACTTTACTTCAAAATATGAATAATAATAATCTTATTTTAGTGTACAATTTTGTATATTTCAATTTTGTATAGTTCGTGTTTAGGTGAAATATATAATTTTTCGTGCCTTAAAATAATGATTGTATTTTACGCTTGAAATATTATATAACAATGTGACGCACCGCGACGCCCCTCGAAATGTGTATCTTTCTGAATACAGAATTATCTATTTAAAATCAATCTTCAGGGGCGTTAGTTGACTATACTAATATTTCACACAAATATATTGCAATAGCACGTTCAACTTATTTTAATTGATATTATTAAACAATATTTTAACTTTCTGTGTGTAAAGTATTTTATGTAATAAAAAGTGTGCATCTTTTAACTTAATATATAAAGGAATTTCTTTCACATTTACATAGTAATAGGTGCGTGCTATAGAACAAATTCCATTGTAGACTAAAAACATAGTATTAATTCAAACATTTAGGCTATTAGAAAGTTATGATAATATTATATTTCAAATGATCACTAGGGTGTAAATATTTAGATATGAGCACAAAAAATAATTTAACTATTCATACTCAAAATTTTATTCAGTCACTGAAATAAAATCATAACATCCTTTCTCTATTGACTGACAATGTATGGGTTTAGAAATTTCATTTTTTTCTGAGGTTATTTTACAGCCGAGATTAAGTGCCAATTTCATCAATGCTTAATAAGTTAGCGGTTAATAATAATAATTAAAAATCAAGTTTTATCTCGTATTTATCATTTCAAGGAAAGAAAAGTTATTATTACTCCTAACTAAAATATACACATAGCTACTGTCCTTTTCTGTTTAGTGATTTTTCCAATGTTTCAGACGGAGACAGCATATTCTGTGTTCATTTGTATTAGCAAGTTGATGAAATTGGAACTTAAGTTTTAGGCTAGTAACCTGTATTTAAAGTGAGGCACATAATAATATATGCACGTACTATAATACATTTCAACAATTTCTTCCATTTTTATATGGGTTATATTTTTACTACCAGAGAAATAGTCTCATAGTAGGTCTGCCATTTGCAATCAATTTTTCTGATAGTAAACACCTACGTAAACACTATATTTTTAGTTCAATGTATGTACAGCGCAAAAGATTGTGTGTTATATCCTATTATATTTAATGTTGTAGTAATTCTGTGACGGTGGGACAAGAAAGGACACTCAAGGATACTCCATCAATCCAAACAGCGTGTTTGCATTCCAAAGACGACTTATTAATGGTTTAAACCACTGTCAATGAGGCATTTTCTTATTTGTTTAATTTGATTGTCAAACAGTTTCCATTTTAGTAACTAGACGGCGTATGGGTAGACAACTATCGGTAATACCAGGGAATACCATCAATAATTACTACAAAACTGGGCAAAAGAATGTAAAACTTGATACATTTCAATTTGAAAAAGATGCAATAATATTCCAATGAGTAGGATAATAGAGTTATTATAACGATGTTTTAGTTAAAACTCATGGAAAAATAGCCCTATTTACCGATATTCACACCAAATGTCACAGGAAATATACATTTTGGTTTTGACAACATCTTACCTGCACTTGTGCAAGATAACGGATATTTAATGGCTAATATTTTACCAATAATGAACATCAAAAACCCAAATAACACAATTTGGGAACAAATAATAAAAACCACACCAACAATAAAAAGTAGAAGAAGTTTGAAAGTGACAACATGCCCGCCAAAACTCTCTTTCAGTTGTCAGTTTTCAGTTTGACAATTTGCGTGTTCCTAAACTGTTACCAGTATACTGGCCTAATCGCTTAGTTAGGCCAATGATCGCTTAGGCGTATGCTCTTCGTGACTTGACAGTACACTGATATTTTTTGGAAACACAGACCAATTTTGTAGTCAGTCATGCCAACCTGCAGATAATTTCAGATCGGTGGGGAACCAATAGAAAATCTAGAAGTGTCTATCGTCGCGCCGTCTGGTAGAGATTAAAAATTAAGAAAACATCCCATTCAACACAGAAGCCTACAGGGTAATTATGTTTCTTGCGATAGCAATTTTTTCGCCGCAAGATACAAATAACCCGGTGTATTATAAATCTTTGTTCCACTTTTTGCCCCACACTCTACATTTATTAGTTTAAGGTAATTTGATACAAAGTCTGATATTTAAGCTGTAATGCCATCTGCTCCCTTTAAAGCAACGAACAAATCTATACTGTATATGTGTTGTATGTTTTTGTATTTAACTATTAACCATGAGGTTTCTAAGATTATATTTACAAAAATCTTAACCATCTTAAACCAGAATTAATAACACTGTAGTTATAAAACCGAAAAACGAGACACAAAATGTCATATTAACTACTATACACGTATAAATATTTTTACTAATAAAGGAGTTTGTGTACAGTTGCGCTGTCAAAATATTTTTATGTTATACAGACAGACATGGTCACTTTGGCATTTGTCTTTTTTTACATTTAAAGTTGTAGGTTAGCAATAAATATACTGAGTTATGTTACCATTGTGTTGTGTTTTAAATTTATATTAGCAGTAATGGCAACACTGGTGACATTTTTATATCTAGTAACACTAAAACGTATTTTTTTATTTGAGACTATCATGGTGTCTGGAATCTCTCCGACTTTATATGTAATTAAGAGGCCGGAGCATAGAACTAGAGTTGAAAATAATAATAATCAAGGTGTGTTAGATTTCTAAATACATCTTTTTTTTCAGATTCCAGATAGGGTAGTCCCACCTAGTATTCCAATAGATCACGTGTGTCTACCATGGTTGAAGTGTTGCCATTAGTAAAGCCAAAATTAATTTATTCAATTAATAATGCTAAGATTGTGTTGTGTAAATATGGCAGCTATGAATTTTGTTAATAATGTTAATAAGAATGTATATCACTTGTTCCCAACATATTATTATAAAAATCCAAAAAAAAATGTAAATTGGTGTATTTTTAAAGGCAGGTGATTTATATTTTGGTATACTTATAATGAGGCATTATTCATATTATGTATATTTTGTTGATGTCACGTATTTTAGCCAGGCTGATGAAAGTTAAGTAAAAGGCTTTTTTGAAAGAGATTTCGAATTGATAGAAATATATATTTATAACTCTTTCAATGCATGAACTTTTGCTATAAGGAGATATATTTAATATTTTATTAGAATCTTTGATCAAAAATAATTTTTCAAAAGGAGAAGAACCTAAAGATTTTAAGGCCCGGTCCAGTTCAGCCTGTTTGTTAAAATATCATTAAATATTTCTCTTTCTTAAATACGAATAACGAAAGAGAGGACATGATACTTAATAACTTTAACTCTGCCACTGGCAAGGGTCGAATTTTTTTAAAAAATAATACAAAATAAATACTAAAGCCTTAGTTTTTCAGTATTAAAAAATATATTTCACTAGGCAATATAATGGGGACCGTTTGCCACAAAAGTATTATCTTCACATCCAAATATTTTGCATTTTATACATCGACTGCTTTTAGAGACGCTAGTATAGGTCCCCACTAACTTTTATTTCTAGATTAAGTATAAATTAACCTGCCAAATTAAATTGATGTATTCTATATATAGACAATTGTTGACTTGTTTAGCTAAAGATACTCGCAGAGGGCGCCACTGGACATTTTAATTGAAAGCAAAAATAATATATTATAACTCTAAAATTGATTTATTTTTAACTCGATTAAAGAACTATAAATACCAGTAGCGCCATCTACGTATTAGGCTAGTTACGTTATATTCAGTAGGGTAGTTGTAATTAATATTTTTATAAATATTTTCACATGCAGAGCTTAGGGTACGCTTGTATATGTTGAGCGATTGTGCCATTCCAATTGACGTAAAAAATTACCGATTGAAACTGAGTACCCAGTGTAAAAATTATATCCGGTAAGTGTACCTGACTGAAAAATGTGAATATGTTCAAAAACTAAAATAAAACATACACGATTAACATTTGTTTTATTTCTCCTGTATTGACTGGTATATCTCGATCTATTTAATAAATTATTCTTAGGCGGTAAATGTTTTTAATAAGCGTTATTAAAAATACACTGTATTGAAACTAATAACATTGTAGCTGTTCTAATATGCAAAATAATGGATTCATCGCTGCTCCTCTCTTTTACTCTCACATGGATGTATGTATTACTATCTCGTTTCCAAGACTTGTAAGAGACATCTTGGAGACAGAGCGAAAAATAAATGTGCGAATTTTCTCATGCTCCACTATTACTACCTACATATTCAACTCTCGTGTTGAATATAAGCATAATTCATTTTTTGAATAGCTACTAGAAGTACTAAATTCGATTTCACGTCGCTCCAGTTTCTTCGTTGGACTTCATAGCTTTTATTTTTTTTATCTTTTCGTAATGTTTCTTAGCGATGCGGTATCGGTTGACCAGCGTCACTCGCTGCCAACTCCAAGCTGCCCACTTCTGTTGACATACTTAATTTTGAAATATTTGAAATACTATAAAGCTGCCTTTACATTAAGTCGCGAGTAGTGCGGCAGCCGCGCGGCAGCAGCGCGACTTCTATACTAAAACGAGCCGCGCGGCAGCCGCGCGACTCTCGTTTGTATAGAAGTCGCGCGGCTGCAGCGCTGCTGCCGCTTTGCTTGCGACGTAATGTGAAGGCGATCTAAAGGTTCAAATTACTGATTGGACTGCTAAGGTGAAACGCTTGACGTTAAGGCGAGACCACACTAGGCGACAATACGCTGCAACGGAGCGCGACATTTCACGTTTCGTAATACTTAAGTTTTGTGTCGAATTGCATACGAAGCTCAAAGAATATGATGGCCGTGACGCGTTGCATTGCTCCGCAGCAGCGCAATTACAAAGAGTGTGGTCTCGCCTTAGCTTCAGATTTAAAGTAAGTTAAATAAAAGATTTAAAGTCAACAAACTACATTTTATTTTAATAACCTAACAACAAACCATATTAACAAAATGTGAATCTACCCACGTAGCAAGCATTCGCAAACAATCTTTACATTGACAATCTAGCCATTAAAACTAGTTCAAATGCTTTCTCGTAAAATGCATGATAAATACAATGATCAAATAAAATACATGCTTCGCAATGTCTTTTCAAGTTAATAAAATTTGACTTTTACTCCTAAGACCCCCCGCGCATTAGGCGGCCAGGTCGCTGCGGCCAACTAATTCTATGATATATGTAGGTGCGCGCATTACGCGACCAGCGGCCAGCGGCCACGCTCTGGTCGCGCGGCCAACGAAAAACATCGCGACACACACGCGGCCAACGAGGTACGGGGATTTGTATGAAATTACCTACGAATAACAAAACTAAATTACTCAATGTGCGCGCACTGGTCGCCGCGGCCACACGTTTCATTTGAGAAATTCGAAACAGAGTAGTGTGGTCTCAGACGTGGCCGCAAAGTGCGCGGGGTGGTCGCAGCGACCTGGCCGCACGACCTGGCCTCCTAATGCGCGGGGGCCCTTACTAATAGAAGTATTTACTTTTTCATTATAGGTATGCAATGTCTGCTATCTTTGTCTGATAAATTGAAAAAGTTAATCTGCTGTATAATAATTATTTTTATGAGTAAGGTCATAATATATTTATTTACATTTAGGAACTCTAATGCACAATTTTTATACTTTAAAATTTACATTCTAATCATTTTCAAACTTTGGATCAAATGTTTTGAACAAATATAATTTTATATGTTTTAAACATTTCATTTTTGGGTTAACTTCATAGTCACCATTACCACAATGTAAACTATGTGATATAAAATATTTGAAAGTGCACTAATTAGATGAGGTGTATTCTCTTGGCCAGCGTGATGCAATTATGATCCGGAGGAGCTAGTGTCAGTTGTCATCTTCTTCATTCTCAAACATCTCGCTGTAATCTTGGGAATGCTGGAATTCTTTCATGTCCTGAACAAACAAACTTGATGTGAGAATGAATAAGAACACAACTTTGTTACAAAAGCTATTAACATTAAAGTTGATTTGTTATAAAAAATCTGATAATCATGCATACAAAATCCTAGATTGGCCCACTCTAAATATGTAGGTACACAATAAAATTATGCATATATATTATATACAGCTGATAAGCAGTGATTGAAAATACTTGTTCCAAAAAAAAATTTTATGCAGTATAAAGCCACAAAAAAGTAGAACCAAAAATAAATTTTTGTGCCATTATTTATTTTTGAATTTGGTAATTTTCACACTAAACAAAAATTGCTGTTAATTTCAAAATTAGAAGCATTATAAAGCAATATGCATGCTCAATTAAATCAGAATGCTAGATTTACTTACTTGGAACATTCCATTAGCAATAGCAAAGCCAGTCATGGCAATAGCTGCAAACAGTGCCGCCAATATTTTATTCCTTGTCTGGTTTGGAAAATTTGCTATTTCACTCTCAGACTGTGTGCCCGCTGACTTCTTTTTTGCATTCTGCTTATTGTATTCTGTAAAAAAACAAATGTATATAAGGTAAGTATATATATTTTTTCACAACATACATTTATATTTTTCTTTGATTGGTTGATTTATAAGAAGACACTACATTGTTTTTATTACATGTTGAAAGTAACTTACCGTCTGTGACATTTCTAAAATTTTTCTGACTAATCCTTGCCACAAACCTACTCAAATTATTAATTCCTTTAACATGATTAGCTAGTGTGGGATTTGGAAAAGGTGCTTTGACCAAAGGCGCCAGGTAAGCGAACACAACAGCATCAAATGATGTTGGTCTGTTTCCGAAGAAATATTCGCTCTCCCCGAGCCTGTCTGACAGAGTTTTAAGGCACTTTTCTGCTTCAAGAAATGCCTGAAATTAAGATATGCTTCATTAATATGTTTCACAAAATTAAAGAGAATTTTTGAATTTTTTGTTAATAAACCTACAGTTCTTTCAATTTCATTCAAGTCTGTGTGCTCTCCAAACAGAGCTTCTATCATGTCTTTGGCGGCATTCTGGTATCTCGATGGGTAGTAAAAATTAAATGGTAGCTGCAAGGCCTTTGCATATGTGGGTCTAGTCAAATCTCCATAGTTCTTTTCGTCTACCCACCAGCAGTACTGATAAGCTGGATACAACTTGTCTTTCAAATATTGAGTGAAAGCGCTGGCTTCTGCTGCCTGTTTCGTATTCAAATGAAGATCAGTGCTGTAATGCTGAAAATTACAAAATTAGTTTTTTAATATTCATGGCAGAAGAAGATAAGTATTTTTATGTCAATGCCGTTTTTATTACCGAATAAAATCAATAAGAAACCTACCAAAGTCTTCAGATAGTCGACAACTTCTTCAAAATTTGTCAGTACCTTCCTCCCATCTCTAACGACTGGAAGAGTACCTTTTGGTGTGAAAAATGGATTACTGACTTCTCTGACCTTTACAGGCACGCCGATAAATTTCATATACGTCTGAAAAATAAAAAATTCTCTTATACCCGGTAGAATGTGGAACCAGTGTAAGGTTACAACTTACTAAGTTACAATTTTCGGGCAACCCACCAAAACTTTTAGGCATTCTAAATCAATTGAAGCTAAGCCCCATTCTCCTCGCCATATGTCTAATTCTATACTAGCCATACTTTACTTAAATTTTAAATTCATAAATGTTTTGAGATATAAAATTTTATGCATTGCACAATTTTTTTAAAACTTTGTGAAAATGACAAATGACAATTGGCATTTGACAATGTCAACTTTAACATAAGGCATGGACATTTTTTTTTAATTCGTCCCGGTCGGGACAGGCAAAGGGATAAGGCATGGACATTAATTCTAGTGGCAGCTTTTTTTTTTTACTTTATATTCCTACTAGCAGGGCTTCATAACGTTATCGAATAACAGAAAAAATATCGTTACGTACCGTTATTTTCATAATGGTAGCCAGATAACGTTATTTCTTAAACGATATATAGTAAAATAGCGTTATATTTAATGTTATTATTATAACGATATTTTTTCGTTATGTATAAACGAACAAATATCGTTATAATAATAACGGTAAATATAACGTTATTTTCTTGTATAAGGTATGCGATCGTGCACGGTGCACTAAATCTCACTCGCAGCCCACTTTTTTGCGAGATTTGTGCTTACCTACTTTTAGGAGTTTAATACATAGAGAAATAATAAAAATAATAGTTATTGTTTTGGACTAAAAATGGGCCGCAAAAAGCAAAACACTGTATACAGGGTGTATTAAGACCACTTCCGATAACTTTGGGGTATGATTATACTACATTTTCTGATTACGAAAATGTATTTTTTATAATTTTTTTTTAATTTTAATTTTATTTTTTTCATAATTAATACCTTATAAACATAATAATAAACCACATAGAAAAATATTTGAAAATATTTTTTAAAATTTTATTATTTTTACTCCAAATAAGCAATAAGAAGGGTGCCGCGCGCGGTCAACGATCTCGTGTTCTTACTACGTTCGTAAAATCAGCTGTTACCTACGGCTTACGCACGCTGTCGAAAGGTCGTATGCGACAAATGACGATACACTACGACAGAACACACAGAAACCCTAATGTATGTGGTTCAATTTTAAACGATAGCACAAAGGGAATCCTACAATATGGCGTGCCACAGACGTCACACTTTTTGTGTGATCGAGTCTGCGGCTTACATACAGTCTGCATGGCACGCGCCATGCGGACTGTATGTAAGCCTGTAAGTAAGTAAAAAGTGTGACGTCTGCGGCGCGCCTTAGTATCACCAACGCACACCAAGGGCAAAAAGACCGCGCCGCAGGTCCCCGGCGGGCTCTGGCGGCGCGGCATGTCCGCGGCTGCCCACCGTGGATCACACACACAAACCAGTTTACATGCGTATAGTATACGTGGGAGAGCCATGCTTCGGCACGAAATGGGCCGGCTCGACCGGAGAAATACCACGTTCTCAAAGAAAACCGGCGTGAAACAGCGCTTGCGCTGTGTTTCGCCGAGTGAGTGAGTTTACCAGATGCCCAATCCCCTACCCTATTCTCTTCCCTACCCTCCCCTATTCCATTCCCTTCCCACCCTCCCTTGTTACCTTATTCCCTCTTAAAAGGTTGGCAACGCACTTGCAGCTCTTCTGATGCTGCGAGTGTCCATGGGCGACGGAAGTTGCTTTCCATCAGGTGACCCGTTTGCTCGTTTGCCCCCTTATTTCATACCCCCAGTAACGCAGACAGCGCGGCGGCGCGGGGCGGCAGCTAGCTCTATTCTCTCTATCACCACTAGAACGAACGTCCTGAACTGACTGCCTCCACCCGTCATGTGCTTTGTGTACCTACGCGGCGAGGGCAGCTGCAGACATCGACGGGCAGACGCGATCTTTATTCCTTCATGGACAAAAAGCCCGCCCCACCCCGTCGTCTGCAAAACAATAAAGTCCGCCCGGCAGCCAGCGCACGGCGCACGTGCTGGCAATACAATAATTTACTCTACAACCCATAAATTAGTAATATTTGAAAAAAGATACTGAGTACTGAACTACTGACCGTGTCATTCTCATTAGACATCATTTTTCCTATAATATACACCTACTGGTCACCAAACACGTCTAGACTCTAGTTTAATTTTGTGCATACTGCATACTGAACTGACTGATTAAATTAAGTACTTATTTTACAAAAAGTATAGTCTGTCAAGAAAGTCATGACAGGCGGGAAAATTTTTAAATGAAATAAAAAATATGAGAACTTTATTAATTCGAGATAAAAATGTGTAAGGTGACAATATTTAAAATGTAATAAGCGTCCTCTGTGAAAAAACAAAGAAAAAAAAGACGTGTTGCACTCCGGGAGTGCCGGCAGAAGTGAAAACTTGATTATCCTCTCATCTGTCACGAACTGTCAGATTTGACAGTTCGTTTTTCGAAAATTTTTCAATTTCCAATTAATCTCATTAAACTGATCAAATTATATAAAGAAATTACCATGAAAGCTATATATAATTTTTATATAATTAGAAATTTTAATAAATAAGCTATTAGTCGCGAATTATACAAAGTTTTATGTTTGAAACAAAATACTAAATCGGTGGTCTGCAAAGTAGAAGAAGAACTTTTGAATAGTTAGGGTAAGGCGCCCATTTTGGGCGCTTGACAGATGAGCTAATATTAAAGTTGTGCATTATTTTTTTAACCCATTTTTTATGAAAATCGATAAAAAAAACGATAGTTTTAATTAATTAATCGAAACCCTTACAATCGATTAAAAAATATCGACAATAGAAAAAAAAAGCTGCTGTCAGACACTTCTCGCGACAATTGTCTTGCAGGTGGAAATGCGGCCTTAATCAGCGCGTCTGCTAAAGAACTCATTTCCCCGACTGTACATTTCTGTTAAACAACTCATTTCCCCGACTGTACATTTCTGCTTAGCACAATTTTCCCCGACTGTACATTTCTGCTAAACAACTCATTTCCCCGACTGTACATTTCGTTCGAGTTCGAGTTCGACACAAAACACTACTGTCCAACCGTCTTACGCTTTTTCTATGGTTCTTGGATCAACACGAAAAATCTGACGCGAGTTTCACAGTTTTTACCCATCCCACAAAAGTCTCAACGCCGGTAAATAAGTTTTCACTTCAAAAATACACCTTAAAAGCGTGATTACATTTAGAAAAATTTCCTGCCTGTCATGACTTTCTTGACGGACTATAACGTTATCAAAGAACATATATTTACCGTTATAAATCCTTTATAACGTTATAACATTAACCGTTATGAGGGATTTTCTTATTTTTTTAATTTGATTGTCAAACAGTTTCCATTTTAGTAACTAGATGGCGTATGGGTAGACAACTATCGGTGATACCAGGGAATACCATCAATACTTGCTACAAAACTGGGCAAAAGAATGTAAAACTTGATACATTTCAATTTGAAAAAGACGCAATAATATTCCAATGAATAGGATAATAGAGTTATTATAACGATGTTTTAGTTAAACCTCACGGAAGAAATAGCCCTGTTTACCGATATTCACACCAAATGTCACAGGAAATATACATTTTGGTTTTGACAACATCTTACCTGCACTTGTGCAAGATAACGGATATTTAATGGCTAATATTTTACCAATAATGAACATCAAAAACACAAATTACACAATTTGGGAAAAAAATAATAAAAACCACACCAACAATAAAAAGTAGAAGAAGTTTTGAAAGTGACATGCCCGCCAACAAAACTCTCTTTCGAGAGTTTTGGCGGGCATGTGAAAGAGTGCTGTTGTGTTTTTGTATTATTTTCCTAAAATTGTGTTAGCTGGGTTTTTAATGTGTAATATTGGTAGAATATTAACCATTAGATATTCGTGTTCATGCACAAGTGTAGGAAAGTGATGTAATATCCAGAAACGTGCTATTTTGTGTTCCCTCCAAAACTCCATCGAAAGTTTCAGTAAAGCGTCTACCACTTTACTGAATCGACCGACTTGACTCCTGTGACTGTATTGACTTTTACTTAGACTTTGACTAGACTTTAGACCTGACGATACATGAAAATGATGATGAAAATTATAACAGGAGGAATATGGTTTTCCCGCCATATTCCTTACCTTTTTACCTTGTCTGTGGCACAACATACACATCCTTTGTGTCAAGTTGCCAAAAAAGAAGAAAAAGAAAGAAAGAAGAACAGCTATGGTTTTGGCGGGCATGTGAAAGAGTGCTGTTGTGTTTTTGTATTATTTTCCTAAAATTGTGTTAGCTGGGTTTTTAATGTGTAATATTGGTAGAATATTAACCATTAGATATTCGTGTTCATGCACAAGTGTAGGAAAGTGATGTAATATCCAGACACGTGCTATTTTGTGTTCCCTCCAAAACTCCATCGAAAGTTTCAGTAAAGCGTCTACCACTTTACTGAATCGACCGACTTGACTCCTGTGACTGTATTGACTTTTACTTAGACTTTGACTAGACTTTAGACCTGACGATACATGAAAACGATGATGAAAATTATAATAGGAGGAATATGGTTTTCCCGCCATATTCCTTACCTTTTTACCTTGTCTGTGGCACAACATACACATCCTTTGTGTCAAGTTGCCAAAAAAAAAAGAAAAAGAAAGAAAAAGAAAGAAAACTCTCTTTCGAGTTTTGGCGGGCATGTGAAAGAGTGCTGTTGTGTTTTTGTATTATTTTCCTAAAATTGTGTTAGCTGGGTTTTTAATGTGTAATATTGGTAGAATATTAACCATTAGATATTCGTGTTCATGCACAAGTGTAGGAAAGTGATGTAATATCCAGAAACGTGCTATTTTGTGTTCCCTCCAAAACTCCATCGAAAGTTTCAGTAAAGCGTCTACCACTTTACTGAATCGACCGACTTGACTCCTGTGACTGTATTGACTTTTACTTAGACTTTGACTAGACTTTAGACCTGACGATACATGAAAACGATGATGAAAATTATAATAGGAGGAATATGGTTTTCCCGCCATATTCCTTACCTTTTTACCTTGTCTGTGGCACAACATACACATCCTTTGTGTCAAGTTGCCAAAAAAAAAAGAAAAAGAAAGAAAAAGAAAGAAAACTCTCTTTCGAGTTTTGGCGGGCATGTGAAAGAGTGCTGTTGTGTTTTTGTATTATTTTCCTAAAATTGTGTTAGCTGGGTTTTTAATGTGTAATATTGGTAGAATATTAACCATTAGATATTCGTGTTCATGCACAAGTGTAGGAAAGTGATGTAATATCCAGAAACGTGCTATTTTGTGTTCCCTCCAAAACTCCATCGAAAGTTTCAGTAAAGCGTCTACCACTTTACTGAATCGACCGACTTGACTCCTGTGACTGTATTGACTTTTACTTAGACTTTGACTAGACTTTAGACCTGACGATACATGAAAACGATGATGAAAATTATAATAGGAGGAATATGGTTTTCCCGCCATATTCCTTACCTTTTTACCTTGTCTGTGGCACAACATACACATCCTTTGTGTCAAGTTGCCAAAAAAGAAGAAAAAAAAAAACTCTCTTTCAGTTGTCAGTTTTCAGTTTGACAATTTGCGTGTTCCTAAACTGTTACCAGTATACTGGCCTAATCGCTTAGGCCAATGATGGCTTAGATTTAAGATATTTTGATTTACGTCACACTTGACAGTACACTGATATTTTTTTGAAACACTACCAATAGGTTGTCAGTGATGCCAACTTGCAGATAATTTCAGATCGATGGGGAACCAATAGAAAATCTAGAATTGTCTACCGTCGCGCTGTCTGGTGGAGATTTAAAAAAGAAAACTTCCCATTAATATCAATTTTTAACGTTATTTTTAATATTGGGTAAATTTTCATAACGTTATCTATGCCCTTGAAGCAGTAACGTTATGAAAAAATAACGTTATTTGAAGCCCTGCCTACTAGACGACGCCCGCAACTTCGTTGCGCCAAAACTCGTTTATTATCGCGCCGGAACCGTACATTTTGTCATTTTCCTGAGACAAAAAGTATTCTATGTCCTTTCCCGGGACTCGAAGTATCTCCATGCCAAATTTCAGCAAAATTTCCTGCATACATTTGCATGGAGGCAAGGTTCAGTGGTTTGGGCGTAAAGAGGTAACAGTCAGACAGACAGACAGACTCGCATTTATAATATTAGTATGGAAGCATGGATGATCAAAATTCAAAGCACCGAGTTGAAACTTGAAAGTTGAGACCAAAGAGAATATAATCACTACGTTTTAGTTGAGACTTGAGGCTTGAGATGTACCATAGGTTAAAATCAAAGATAATAGAGGGTACCTAGTGACTCTACTATAATTAATCTGTGGTAGGGACATATGTCAGAAAATCTATGAAGGAGAAGGAAAACTTGTTTTCCTTTTTTTCGGAATTCGGATGACCGATGAAAAATCTAAAGTTTGTTTTAAAATAGTCTAGAATTATCGAATCAACAATACTTTTATGATTTTATTTGCGACACGTGTAATCACTGTGGTGGCAAGGTTAGTAGGACGGCAATAATTGCAGCAATAGTTGTGTAATGTGAACTAAACAGAAATTGTGTGAAATCAAACTTGATTTACAACTGTACATTGCACTGGACTGGTTTATTATAATCATTATTGCGTGTAGTGTGATCCCGGTTGGGCTGCTTTTCATAAATTAATAATTCTGTACAAGTTGAGATCTAAATAAGCATCATGTCTATACAATGGACTTTCATAGCCGGCTATTTATATTTCGAGATTGCCATCGTCATAATTATGATACTGCCGATATTTAGCCCTCGGCGATGGTATAACTTCTTCCGTTCCCGTTTGTTTTCAATGTTCAGAGAACATGCAGCTGTGTACTTCTATGTCCTGTTGGGAGTATTAGCCTTGTTCCTCCTAGACGCTGTTAGAGAAATGAAAAAGTACTCGCACTCATCTGATCATGTTCATCTGGCGAGCGAAATGAAGGGCAATGTTAAGCTGTTCAGAGCCCAAAGAAACTTTTACATCACTGGCTTTGCAATATTCTTAGCTTTCGTGATAAAGAGGCTGGTGACTATGATCATCATTCAGTATGAGCTTCAGTTGAAGGCTGACGCGATCATTAAGAAAGCAGACGAGACGGTGAAACAAGCCAAGATTGCTGTACTCGCAAACACTATTCAAGACGGAATGGATCTGCAAAAAGAAAATGAGGACTTGAAAAATGAAATTGCCACAAAAAATGCCCTGCTAGAGGAGCAGAAAATGAGAATTAAAGAGTTGGAAGAAGAAACAATTATGTTGAAAGCAAAGTATGAGAACATAAAGAACGGAGAAGGAGATAACTAATATCAATCAGAGAGATTTACAACTGTGATTATAAATAATGGTGCTTGATCTCAATCAGATAATGGACACTGAAGTTTGTGTAAGTCATAAGAAGAGAAAAAGAAAACTAGTAACAATATTAACCCATTAGTATATAAAAATACTGATTAGCTCATGTTCAGAGCAATACTTAATAACATTACTTCTAACACTTTAAAGCAATAAATTTTATTAATATGTGTAATCATGAATATATAATATGGGATTTACGCATGCATTTCATATAATAAGTTTTATAATCAAATAAAAATACATTTGATTATCGATAATTGCTACTTTGTAAGTTTGTGTTGTGTTATCTATGAAATATGCAATTTTATTTGGAGTCAAGCATTAAGTATTTTTTTTTAAATGTTGTGTTGATCAAAATATTATAATTTTTATAGGTATGTTATTTTTAAATTAATATTTTAATAAATTGCTTTCTCAATAAATAGCTTTTTATTTAAATAAATTCCATGGGCCCATATGCTGAACTCATTGACTTTTAGAAGACCTTTCCATAAACTTGAACAGCAGGTCAACCTTGGTGTAATTTTGAAAAGGTGAACGAGTTTCAAATAAGTATGGTGGTGGATGACTTTTAAATTTTAATGAAGGTAAGGCAATGACAAAAGAAACATTAATCATTGAGGTAAGGTACGTACGCCGCTTACGCGGTACGCCGCGCCGCCGGTGTATAGGTACCAAAGTGTACACTATATGCACTACTAGTGAGTAGCGACTAGCGACCCGCCCCGGCGTCGCACGGGTATATATAGCCACTGAAAAAGTGATTAAAATCGATAGCCTATGATCCTTCACGTGGTCTACTTCTTATCTGTTCCAAATAACGTAAAAATTGCTCCAGTAGTTCGCGAGATAAGCCCTTTCAAATAATTTCCCCCGTTTTTTACATATTCTCCTATTAGTCTTAGCGTGATAAAATATTGCCTATAGCCTTCATCAATAAATGGGCTATCTAACACTGAAAGAATTTTTCAGATCGGACCAGTAGTTCATGAGATTAGCGCGTTCAAGTTAGCCCTTTCAAATAATTTTCCCCGTTTTTTCCACATTTTCCTCTATTTCTTCGCTCCTATTAGTCTTAACGTGATAAAATATTATAGCCTATCATGGCCTTCCTCGATAAATGGGCTATCTACACTGAAAGAATCATCGAAATCCGTTGCGTAGTTTTAAAGATTAAAGCACAGACTACTTTTTAGAAGAACTAACGTTGATTAAAGGGAACAAAGGGACATGAGGGAAAAAAGCGACTTTGTTTTATAGTATACGTACTAAATACAGATATAAAATAAACAGCGCGTGGATGAATTATCAGCTAAAAATGACATTCAATCGAACTGGAAACCGAAGATCCTGAGGTTTAAGAAGGTTGTCCGACGTAATTATACGGAACCCACTTGTATCTGTTTGGTCCAGATCGCTCCTGACTTTTTACAAAACTTTTTACATGTAATAGACAATAGAGAAATTTGTCATTGACTAGTCTATGACCACAATATGACAAATGTCAATGTCAAAAAAGTCAACTGTCAAAATTACGAAAACGTCAATGGACAGCAGTAAAAATTTATAAACATTTGGGAAAATTTTAAATTTTCCAGCTTAAATTTACGAATAAACAAAAACATTATCTTGCCTTCAACTCAAGAAAACGTTCACAGTTACATAGGTGCGACATACGACAATTCAATCAGTGTATCGCACATAAATTGAAACAAAAAAATCTAACTGTACTTTTACATTTCCATTTTCCAGATCATACTTCACACGTATCCAAAGAAATTAATTGAAACCGCTAACAACACATAGTTATTATTTATGAATGTGGGAATATTCAACAGAGTCAACTGCAAAGTGAGTTTCTAGTGAATTATGTTTTAACAAGATTAGACGTGAGAGTGTTTAGCGGTGTTTATTAATTGCAGGAATAGTTACAACAAGCTATTTCTTACTTAAATTAATCATCATAAAAAGTATTTTTGCCATCTGTTAAAGGGCTGACACCGGTGCAATATTGTATATTACGCCGATAGAACACATAGGTGTGAGAATTGTGGGAAACTTGTCTTTTATTAGCAAACGTAATAATTATTATACCTCCATCATTCTGTGCGATATTAAACAAAATGTACATGTTAAAAAAGCATTCTATGTCGAAGGCGGCTTCCGATTTATATCGTATTGTATAATGTTAAAAGATTAACAATAACCATGTAAATTGACACATCATACGCCCACATTTCAGAATCGCGAAAGTGACGGAATGTACTCGGAATGGAGCTCGCTGCCGCTGGAGGGTGGCGGGACAGGTGTGCTGGGAGCTGTGGGGGGGCGGGAAGTAGTGCTGGCGGTTGTGAAGCAGCTCGCTTCACACCAGCCCAGCCCCCTTACAACTGACGCAGAGGTAAATTATGCCGTTTGTTTTGTTAGTTCTTGGTGTTATATGAATCATAGTTCACAGCTCATCTATGTATAAGCCACAACCGGTTTTACAAAAGCATAGGATGTTATCATTACTGTTATAAGAAAAGTGACAGAACTTTCTGTATTATTACTATAAGATAACTATTTTTATACCAGATGTGGACATACTACAGTTACTATACAATACTACAATAACTGTTATAAAAGCCATGTCTTCCATGGTACTCATGTGTCTCCTTGCCTAATTTCATCCAAATGAATTGAGGGTTTAAAGAGTAAAGAGAGTACACTTATTAAGCTTAGACAGGGTGTACAATTTTGTATTCAGCTATAATTATGATCTAAACCGTTCATGTGGCCAGTACGTCTATTTTAACCTTATTTTTAATTATATTCTAAGTGTATGCGCGCACGGGCAACTTAGTTGCTCGGCGATTTATTTGTCTCTTTCGAGAAAATAATCGCCATGTCGCCGGGGTGCGCGCACGAGAGCGACAGCAACCTGACTTTTTTCAGTTGTTTCTAGATCAGTGTTGCCATATATTTCTCCGTATTTATACAGATTTTTACAGACAAATACAGAATTACAGAATTTTGTAAATATGATTAATTTTGTAAAAATTCAACAACGCAACAACCTAAATACAGACACCATTGAAGGTCTTTTGCATACAAAGTAACTGATTGGTGCAAAACCATGCTATAGGTAATCTAGATTCTAGAGGTTGATGAGCAGTTGCTGTCGAAATTTAACAAAAAAAATTACCAATGAAAATAATATTTCGATTTTATTGCTATGTTTTTTATTTTATTTTATTATGTTAAGGGCCTGTTTCACCACTTCCTGATAAATGCCGGATATTCTATTCACAACTTGACACCTGGCAAAGTATGGAGAATCTGTCAAAAAAGTTGTGGATAGCCTATCAGGCACTTTATCAGGAAGTGGTGAAACAGGCCCTTAGTGTGTTTAATTTTTTTTATTAGATTTTAAATTTTTACTGGCTGACTCTCGGGAAATTTCATACTATGATTATGAAATTGAGAGTATACCCAAAAAAAATTTTCCGTTACTTTAGAATGAGTGTCGAAAGTTTCGATGAACTGTGATTTGGCATTTAAGTCTGAGTATTCTTTTAATTTTTTTTACTATACAGTAATGGTCTGCTTTCTACTTCTTCAATTAGTCAACTATTATCAATATCTTCTTTGACCGGCATTTTACTTGGCATCTCGGAACATAGAATGCGCACGCGTATCCGTCCGTACCTACACTGCAGCTTACGCCTTACACACAAACTCACGCTGCGGCGGTCGAGTGGTAAATAAAGTACTCTGAGTGGCAACTAGCCGGTCGGCGACTTTTTTGTTGCCCGTGCGTGCGCTTGCATAGAAACCAATAGGGAAGGAGACAGTTGCGTCGCGGGCTCTGGGCAACGAAAAATTTGCCCAGAGTTGCGTCGCTACATGCGCGCACTTCCATACTAGCTCCTAGACTTGATCAAGAGACAAATAAATCGCCGAGCAACTAAGTTGCCCGTGCGCGCATACCCTAATACTGACACATTAGCTTATGAGATACTAGCTGTTGCCCGCGACTTCGTCCGCGTTAGCATAGCAGATCACATTCCAAGTATTATTTATTGTACAAAAATATTCAATGTACAGAATTGACTAACACTGAAAGAATTTTTCAAATCGGACCAGTAGTTCCTGAGATTAGCGCGTTCAAACTATTACTAAATAAGCATTTCATATAATTTTCCCCGTTTTTTTCCACATTTTCCTCTATTTCTTCGCTCTTATAAGTCTTAGCGTGATAAAATATATCCTATAGCTTTTCTCGACAAATGGGCTATCTAATACTGAAAGAATTTTTCATATCGGACCAGTAGTTCCTGAGATTAGCGCGTTCAAATAAGCCCTTTCACATAATTTCCCCCGTTTTTTCCACATTTTCATCTATTTCTTCGCTCTTATAAGTATTAGCATGATAAATATAGCCTATAGTCTTCCTCGATAAATGGGCTATCTAACACTGAAAGAATTTTTTAAATAAGACCAGTAGTTCCTGAGATTAGCGCGTTCAAACTATTATTAAATAAGCATTTCATATAATTTTCCCCGTTTTTTCCACATTTTCCTCTATTTCTTCGCTCTTATAAGTCTTAGCGTAATAAAATATAGCTAATAGCCTTTCTCAACAAATGGGGTATCTAATACTGAAAGAATTTTCCAAATCGGACCAGTAGTTCCTGAGATTAGCGCGTTCAAATAAAAACCTTTCACATAATTTCCCCCGTTTTTTCCACTTTTTCCTCTATTTCTTCGCTCTTATAAGTCTTAGCGTGATAAAATATAGCCTATCCCCTTTCTCGATAAATGGGCTATCTAACACTCAAAGAATTTTTCAAATCGGACCAGTAGTTTCTGATATTAGCGCGTTCAAACTATTACTAAATAAGCATTTCATATAATTTTCCCCGTTTTTTCCACATTTTCCTTTATTTCTTCGCTTCTATTAGTCTTAGCGTGATAAAATATAGCCTATAGCCTTCGTCGATAAATGGGCTATCTAACACCGAAAGAATTTTTCAAATCGGACCAGTAGTTCCTGAGATTAGCGCGTTCAAACAAACAAACTAACAAACTCTTCCGCTTTATAATATTAGTATAGATAATAATGTCAATATTTAAATTCAAAATTTGTCATGTTCTTAGCTTTGACGGTATGACGGACTATATAAAGCGAATTCAGTTGTATAATTTTTTTGAGTGGGAATAAAGTTATCAAGAAGAGCAGAGCAGTTTTACTTAGTGTAGTCACTATTGGAGATTTTTCCACAGGGCTTACTCAAAGTGGAGTAAACTTATTTCCCTATAAATTTTTAACACTCCAAATATCCCAGGTGGAATGGGTGCTAGAAGTCCTCCGTTTCGGTCTGTCCCTGCCGCTGACAGAGCATGAGGCTCTTCGGGACTGCGTGTATGTGTGCTACGCGTGGCTCGGGGCGCTCCTGCCTGGCTCCCCACCAGCTACCCACCCGCCCTCGCCCGCCGTCCCGCCGCCTATTGCTGCGGATCCGCACAAATACGCGAACAAGATACTCAATCATCTACATAACCTGTTCGTGCCCAGGCCTAATGAGAGTAAGTAACTTTTATCCTCACCTGTCTTATTTAACAAACCCGTTTAAAATATTCGTAGGCCTATTAAGTCACTTTGTCATATAACTTTTTTAATTCATCAGTAATCAGACAAAGACAGACTTGGTTGTAGGATAAACTTTAGAACAGGGGTCACCAAATAGCGGACCGCGGGCCGCCGCGCCGGCCCATTGTGTGTGGACCAAGCATGTTCGAAGATGAACTTTGTTAAAAATAAATTAAGGTCTCGAGTTACTGATCTCCAGGATTTAATGTCAATTCAATAGCTTCCAGACATTTCACTCCAAACAAGCAACAAAAATTGTCACTTTTCTCATTGGTATGTAAAGAAATACCTTGGTAATTTCCATAATTACATTGTTTAATTTTTTTTATGGATGGACCACGAAGATCATTTTATTTCTTAAAATGGACTCCAAGCGAAACTTATTGGTGACCCCTGCTTTAGAACATAGAGTATAGACTATTTGCTCATGTAGAGGCAATTGGCTTTAGCATCAAATAACTTTAGGTCCAAAAGAATATAGTAACTAACTACTGTAACGATCAACATAATTTTCTCAATCATAAATAAGATATTTCTCTTACAAGCACTCACATTCATCTATCAAACGGAATTGGGTATGTTATCATTCAAAATTTTGTTAATTTTAAAATATTTACTGTCTAACATTACAAAAGTCACCACTGGCTCTGTTGCTACTAAAAAATATTCTAGCACAGTAGACAGTAGGGCCAAAAACAACTAATTTGTTGCAAACAACAGATTTGCGACCATAAACTTTGACAGTTCAGTTCTATTAATAACGAGAGAACGACAACCTGACCAAACAGCAGCTCTGGTTTTATGTATAGGCAGTATAAGCTATGGCCTATGGGCTGCAGCGTCCTAGGATGGCGGCAGAGTTGGTACATAGCCTATACTCATAAGGCGCAGCGCAGACGACAGACTATCCGTGACGCACTTTTTAGTCTGTGGGAAATAGACTCTATGAAATTATATGCAGTAACGCACACGACGCGCAAAAAGTCCGCCGAGTTAGTGTCGAAACACACTAGGCGTAATTCGGCCTAGTGTGTTTCGGCACTAACTGCATATATAATTGCATAGGTTCTATTTCCACAGACAAAAGTGCGTCACGGATAGTCTGTCGTCTGCGCTGCGCCTTAAAAATATAAATTCGGCCCTCCCTATGGGCCCTGCCAAACAGCCTATTATTTGCTGTCACAAACTGCGATAGAGATATTCACTGCATTCATTCACTCCTCAGGCGGCAACCTTATGTCCAAGCAGGCAGTCCTATGCCACCGAGTACTTCGCTTGGCCCGTGCGCTCGCGGAGAGCGGTTCCCTGGGTGCACGGGAATGGCGCTCACTGCTAGCCCTGCTGTTGGCAGCCGCGTCAGCATTACTGGCGCCGCCCGCGCCGCTCTGTGCTGACGCCGAGCATCTGTGTGATCGGGTGCTGTGTGTGCTGTTCGAAGTGTGGATATTGGCGTGTCACAGGTGAGTTCTAGCTTTCGTACTGTAGTGTGCGTTATAATTCTCGGTAATCGCATATTGTTAAATCAGCTATATTCGTGGCGTGGCGAGTAACTCCTGCGAGAGTCAGTCGTCTGTCCATCGCCTACCTAACTTAACGTGTAATAAAGTGATTCAGCGTATCCAGTATTTAATTTGAAGACCCCAGCCATTGTTCACTAAATTGGTGACCACGACGAAAAACTATCGAAGAAAGTTTGTAGTGAAGGGTCGAATCAGTGTAAATAGTGACATTGGCTGTGGGGTAATCTTTGTTGAAGATCGAATTCCACGCGGCGACAGGAAGTTAGCGTGACGCAATAGAAGAACGCGCGTGGCACGTGGCGAGTACAACGGCAGGCGGCTCATCAGCTCATCGGCCGGTCGACACATCGGCTCAATCAAAGAAGAAAAATGAATAAAGCGTCAGCATCAGACATGGAGTTTAAAGAAGAGGCGTCAGGCGCGGCGTTGGCATCCATAAGCGTGTCCACCAAGCTACCAGAATTTTGGACAGACTTGCCAAGGTTATGGTTCGCACAGTTCGAGTCTGTAATGGCCCCACAGAAGCAGGGTGAAGAGACCAAATTCAACTTGTATTTAATTTGAAGACCCCAGCCATTGTTCACTAAAATACTTTATTATACATGTTTATGTTTGTTATATCATATATATCAAATTGTATCTTTCAATCTTGAACAAATATAATTATTATTATATATCGTTCCATCATACACGAAATGAAAAAGAACAATATCATAATTACATGTTTTGTATCTGTTAGTTTTTATATTGATCACAATATTATTATAAGTTGCAAAAAATTATCTTATATTATTATCTACATTACAAAATTGTGACGTCACAGATGTTTCCCGAGCCCGGTGTTGTGGCGTACGCTCCGCGAGCAGTGCGTCCGTTGGCGGCACCGCGCGCCGCTCACGGAGCAGTGGGCGCGCGTGTCGCTGTGCCTCACGCGCCGCCTGCTGCGCCACATGTACGGCCCGCTCTTCCCCGCCATGCCCATCAGTGAGTATCTGTCTCGCTCGCACGCCCGTGTACACGCACGGGAGTGAGCAGTGCGTCCGCTGGCGGCACCGCGCGCTGCTCACGGAGCAGTGGGCGCGCGTGTCGCTGTGCCTCACGCGCCGCCTGCTGCGCCACATGTACGGCCCGCTCTTCCCCGCCATGCCCATCAGTGAGTATCTGTCTCGCTCGCACGCCCGTGTACACGCACGGGAGTGAGCAGTGCGTCCGCTGGCGGCACCGCGCGCCGCTCACGGAGCAGTGGGCGCGCGTGTCGCTGTGCCTCACGCGCCGCCTGCTGCGCCACATGTACGGCCCGCTCTTCCCCGCCATGCCCATCAGTGAGTATCTGTCTCGCTCGCACGCCCGTGTACACGCACGGGAGTGAGCAGTGCGTCCGCTGGCGGCACCGCGCGCCGCTCACGGAGCAGTGGGCGCGCGTGTCGCTGTGCCTCACGCGCCGCCTGCTGCGCCACATGTACGGCCCGCTCTTCCCCGCCATGCCCATCAGTGAGTATCTGTCTCGCTCGCACGCCCGTGTACACGCACGGGAGTGAGCAGTGCGTCCGCTGGCGGCACCGCGCGCCGCTCACGGAGCAGTGGGCGCGCGTGTCGCTGTGCCTCACGCGCCGCCTGCTGCGCCACATGTACGGCCCGCTCTTCCCCGCCATGCCCATCAGTGAGTATCTGTCTCGCTCGCACGCCCGTGTACACGCACGGGAGTGAGCAGTGCGTCCGCTGGCGGCACCGCGCGCCGCTCACGGAGCAGTGGGCGCGCGTGTCGCTGTGCCTCACGCGCCGCCTGCTGCGCCACATGTACGGCCCGCTCTTCCCCGCCATGCCCATCAGTGAGTATCTGTCTCGCTCGCACGCCCGTGTACACGCACGGGAGTGAGCAGTGCGTCCGCTGGCGGCACCGCGCGCCGCTCACGGAGCAGTGGGCGCGCGTGTCGCTGTGCCTCACGCGCCGCCTGCTGCGCCACATGTACGGCCCGCTCTTCCCCGCCATGCCCATCAGTGAGTATCTGTCTCGCTCGCACGCCCGTGTACACGCACGGGAGTGAGCAGTGCGTCCGCTGGCGGCACCGCGCGCCGCTCACGGAGCAGTGGGCGCGCGTGTCGCTGTGCCTCACGCGCCGCCTGCTGCGCCACATGTACGGCCCGCTCTTCCCCGCCATGCCCATCAGTGAGTATCTGTCTCGCTCGCACGCCCGTGTACACGCACGGGAGTGAGCAGTGCGTCCGCTGGCGGCACCGCGCGCCGCTCACGGAGCAGTGGGCGCGCGTGTCGCTGTGCCTCACGCGCCGCCTGCTGCGCCACATGTACGGCTCGCTCTTCCCCGCCATGCCCATCAGTGAGTATCTGTCTCGCTCGCACGCCCGTGTACACGCACGGGAGCGAGCAGTGCGTCCGCTGGCGGCACCGCGCGCTGCTCACGGAGCAGTGGGCGCGCGTGTCGCTGTGCCTCACGCGCCGCCTGCTGCGCCACATGTACGGCCCGCTCTTCCCCGCCATGCCCATCAGTGAGTATCTGTCTCGCTCGCACGCCCGTGTACACGCACGGGAGTGAGCAGTGCGTCCGCTGGCGGCACCGCGCGCCGCTCACGGAGCAGTGGGCGCGCGTGTCGCTGTGCCTCACGCGCCGCCTGCTGCGCCACATGTACGGCCCGCTCTTCCCCGCCATGCCCATCAGTGAGTATCTGTCTCGCTCGCACGCCCGTGTACACGCACGGGAGTGAGCAGTGCGTCCGCTGGCGGCACCGCGCGCCACTCACGGAGCAGTGGGCGCGCGTGTCGCTGTGCCTCACGCGCCGCCTGCTGCGCCACATGTACGGCCCGCTCTTCCCCGCCATGCCCATCAGTGAGTATCTGTCTCGCTCGCACGCCCGTGTACACGCACGGGAGTGAGCAGTGCGTCCGCTGGCGGCACCGCGCGCCGCTCACGGAGCAGTGGGCGCGCGTGTCGCTGTGCCTCACGCGCCGCCTGCTGCGCCACATGTACGGCCCGCTCTTCCCCGCCATGCCCATCAGTGAGTATCTGTCTCGCTCGCACGCACGTGTACACGCACGGGAGCGAGCAGTGCGTCCGCTGGCTCACGGAGCAGTGGGCGCGAATTAAATACTCGGTCGAGGTTTTGACTTAAAAAAAAATGATTTTATTTCAGACCAACAGAGTTCTTACTACTAATTTAACAATCAAAAGAATCCCTTAACTAACTTAAGTCTACGTTTTTATATAACTAAAGTGCTGATGAGGTGTTTGTCAGCTGTTCTACTTAGGAAGAGCTGACAAAGCTGATCTGGGCAGGGCTGCCACTCTTAACTCCTCCCTCCCCTAGAGAAAAATTATCCGAAGACGTAGAAACAGAGGAAGACGGCTTCGGAGAATTTTTTGTGCTTAAAAGATCTAAAAATTTATTTCTAAAAAACAACATAAGGAACATAACGAGTATACAAATAATTATCAAAATAGTTAATATACATAAAACCGTTGTCCATATTCTTAAGTCACTATTAACACTATTATTTTCACTAATATATTTCACTTTCATATTTTGCACTAACTGTTTAACACTATCAAAGTCGATTCCACGAACATCAAGTGAAGTATCCGGAGCTGGAACCTCCAACTGCACCTCCGGTAGCTGGACGGTGACGTCTGGCAGGCTGCTGGATGTGGTGTTGGACACTTGCCCAACATAAGTGTCGCCAATTGTTGTCTCGCAGTCAGGATCGGTGGCCAATATAAAAGTACCTTGCAACTTTGTCTTAGTTATTTGGTCTTTACAATTTTCTGTTATGACTATTTCTTTCATACTGAACAGAAGCCATTGGTTTGCAGCGATTCTATAAGTTCTACTGTTTTCTAAAATTATCTGGTGTGTCTGGCAACTTGAAAAGTTATTTTTCAGCAGCATTATTTGTTCTATACAAGTTTCTTTATATTGTGCCTCTTTGCCTGCGTCGCAAAGGAACATGTTGCTATCTAGTTCTTCGCATGGACTTACTAGAGACCGATAGAGTGACTTATTCACGACAAGGTATGGAAATTCAGGAAAAATAATGGTAGTACTTTTAGAAAGGAAATTATGTATGGGAATGGGAATTATTTTATAGTATGTATAAGTGTTTCTATCTACTAATGGGACTTCTAAAATGAATACTAATCTATGCTGATGAATATATGATTTTAAAATTATTGAACGTTCTAGGGCTGGCAAAGTATCATAATTTGCTGGGTAAATTAATCGAGCATGTTTTTCCACATTTAATAAAATAGACAATAGTTCCGTCGAATTAATAATAGACTGATGGAGAGTATACAATTTACTAAAAGCGATTGATGTTTATATTTCCATGATTATGCTGTAAATAGTGCGAAAATTATTTAACAATTGATACAAATTATTCATCACCGAAATAAAATTAAATAATGTAGCTTGATTCTTATGTAAAGATTGAATTTCAATTGTTTTAGCGTAAATTTGTTTGACATTAAAATTCATGTCGCTAGATATATTAATTAATTTATCAAAGGCTACTTGCATAACTGAAATTTTATCTTCCACAGAGTGTTCTTTCTCTTGTAAGTTATTAATTATTTGACTATATCGAATTGCATCGTTATTATTTAAATTCCCAGTAATAAGTTTTATAAATGATCCTAATGGATAAATAATACCTCTTTTTGTCCTTAAATTAGGGAGAATTTGCAGTAATCTAGCTTAGTTAATTTAATGAAAGAACTTATTTGTATTTCTAACCCTAAAAATTCATTCTTAACCTGATAGTCTGCTTGAATTAAAGACCTTAACCTATTATATTCTCCAATATTATTATCTAACTGTAACTTAATATATTCTAAATCAACCATTTTAATGATGGTCCAGTGATCAGTGTTCATCACTGCTGCACCAAGTTTTATCGGAGCTATGCCTGGATTCCTGGCCATGTTGTGAACTTTGAGATGCCATGTCGGACTCGCCATTGCTAGTACCAGGAAGCACCACCTGTGGAGGCTGTTTTATGTTTTTTATTGCCCGGTATTATTTTTCGCGAAACCTCCCCAGTGACTTCAGCTTCTTCGAACCTAGGTAATTGCTTAGCTTTCCTAGTTCCATTATTTTTCATAAAAATTTTATTTCCTTTCTTAATTTCAGGAACCGGATTTTCTCCTCCTTTCTTATCCCTTACTTCTTTTTTATCATTTACTAATTTTTCCGCTACGTATTCGTAAAGAACCTTAAGTCGCTTCCTATGATCTTGTAATAACTTTTGCATCAAATTTCTATCTCTATCAATATTAAAAAACGTTTCCTGAATCCGTATGTCCAAATACCATTTCAAAAGGTGTGAAGTTAGTTGCAGTATGAATCGTATTATTATAGGCCATAATAGCGTAAGTCATAACCAGTGGTCCGCGTAGGTAGTGCCATCCCGCGGGATTCGTTAATCGCGGCATAACGTGGACATGCCTCTCAATCCCGCGATTTTGGGATTCGCATTGAAATAATATATAATCGGAAATACATTCAGAATTTGATATTTAAACAACAAATATTGTGACAAACGTAAATAAAGAAATAATTTGTTAGTTTTTTATTTATTTATCATAATTATAAGTTTTATATGATATTAACAAATAAGTAAAAAATTAACAGAAATGTGATTATATTTATTTGGATATAAGTAGTATATCGTAGATCACTTTCAGGCTTGCCTGTGTTACCTGCAAATAATTTGATTGTTTAATTATAAAAATCCATTTAATGTTTATCAAATATTGACTTTCTTTTAAAATATATTTAAACAACAATAAACAATAATGAATTCGCTTAGTGGCACCGTTAAACATTCGACGCAAACAACCGAGCGATCATTCGCAGGCAACACAGGCAAGCCTGAAAGTGCTTTACGATATACTACTTATATCCAAATAAATATAACATTTTTTGTTCTTTTCGTCTGTTATGTGTGGATGGGATATTTTGGACTCACGCGCAAAAAAATGCTACACACAGAACAACAAGCCATGCGCTACTCGCAAGTGTCTGCTTGCTGTGTGCGGGGTGCGGGCCACCCCGCACCCCGCACACGTCTTGCTCCTGCGGTACACCCCTTCGACCGCTCGCCTCACTCTTCTTCTTATGTTCGTTGAGTGCGCGCACGCTGTTATTTTAAGTGATACCGACTACCGATACTGGCTTGTTTTAAGGATTTTGGACCATCTTTTTTTTAATTACTAGGCGCTTGTTTTTACTGGATTTCGAACTGCTGCTGTGATTGGATTTGTTGCTTCGTAAAACACTTTTATTTCTGAGAAAGAAGGTAAGCTATATTTAACTATTTCACTTATCAAATTAAAATATTTGTACTTTTTGATACAAACATTTTAATTAAAATTTGATACTTTAATGGCATGTTATATTCTATTTTTTCATCAACAAATACACTTTTACACCTATTCTTAACCGAACTTGTTTTCCATCTTAATCTTAATCATCTTGTTTTTTATCTGGCGAAATATGTTAAAATAACTCCAAATACTTTATAATGTATAGCATTATAAAGTGTTTTGAAGATATGTTATTTTCATATATTTTCATATAGCTATACACTTTTTAGAATTGTATCATTGATTTATCTCCTTGTTATTGCCCCTGTTTGAGCCAAAATTGACTTGGTAGAAAAAAAAACAAACAAAAAGGTGCATCCAAAATGGCGGCCTGCTTTTATCCCAAAATGGCGGCTAGCTTTTATGTGCACCTTATGATTTTAACCAAAATGGTATTCAGGAGTATTTAGTCCTGTTATTCTGAAACTTAGTGTCAGTGTTTCAAAATTTCTATGAAATCTTTTGTTTGTATGGATGGATTTCTGTATGTTTGTTACTCGTTCACGCTGAAACGACTTTACGAATTCAAATGAAAATTAGCTCACAGAAAGTTCATAGCCCGGATTAACACATGCTACTTTTATTGCAGTCCGTATCAAGGGTTCCGTATCTATTTTGAAGCCTTACTGTGGGATACATGCAACGTTAATATGATTCTCTTTATTTCGGGTGAAACCGCGGCCATAGGCTAGTTGAATAATTTATTTCAAAACTTAAATCGTGTGTTGAAGTCATGTGAGATTGTATTTGATACATGTGTACTTTCGTGTCAATTATTCTTCTTAGCGTGTCGATGACAAAAGTTTTTTTGTTCAATATTGTCTACTATTTATCAGATATTTTATTATTTCTAGAATTTGGGAGCACGTGGGCTGTTATTGCTGTAGTCATAATGTCACGACAAGTGAAGGCGATTACGGTACAAGAGTGGATCCAAGACTATCCTGAGCTAATGTACAATTTCACAAAACACAGAATTTACTGTACACAGTGTGATTCTGATTTTGCATGCAAGAAGAGTACCATGAAGAGGCATATTGAAGGTCCTGTTCATCAAGGAATACTTAAGGAGACAAACGATTTTAATCTCGACCTCATAAATTTCCTCATTTTATGCAATATTCCGTGGAGTAAATTAGATAACCCAGCTTTCAAGCAGTTTTTTGAAAAGTACTTGTGCTGCAAATGTTCTGATCGACCTACTCTGCCAAGCGAATCTAACCTGAGAAAAATATATTTGGACAGATCATACCAGAGAATAATAACATCCGTTCACGAAAAGATATCGAATGAAAAACTTTGGATCTCCTTGGATGAGACAACAGATTTTTTAGGGCGCTACATTGTGCACTTTTTGGCGATGCCACTGAATTCGGCTACCATAAAAAAACCGTATCTGGTTACGTGCAAAGTGCTTGAGGAAGTCAATGGACGTACAATGTCACAATTTGTTGTCAATTGTTTAAAAAATTTATGGAGTGAGCAATATGAAACGAGAGTTAATAATGTGTTGGTGTTATGTACAGATAGTGTGTCATACATGTTGGCCGCTGGGCGAAATTTAAAATCTTATTTTCCAAACATGAAACATGTCACATGTTTGGCTCATGCTCTTCATCGAGTGGCCGAGAAGGTTCGTTCTGAATATCCAGATGTAGATTCACTAATTGCAAACGTGAAAAAAATATTTTTAAAATCTCCTCAGAGAGTTAATATTTTTGAAGAGAAATGTCCTAATGTGCCGTTACCTCCGCAGCCCGTAATTACGAGGTGGGGAACATGGCTAGAAGCGGCGGAATATTACGACAAATATTACGAGAGCATAAAATCTGTTCTAAGTTATTTGAGGGCTACAGATGCTTTGTCTATCAGAAACGCGAAAAAATTAATAGAAAAAGAAAATATACGAAATGATTTGAAATTCATCTCTGAAAATTATAAAATCATTCAAATCGCCTTGTCCACATTACAAAAACATGACCTATCAATAATAGAAACATTTGAAATTTTTGATGAGGTACGGACAGTAATAGATTGGATTGCTCCAGACACTGTAAAAAATAAACTAGACCAAGTAATTGCAAGAAATCCAGATCTTGAAATAATGAGGGGATATAGTGAAAATTTATCATGGGGAGAACTTTCTGAAGCTGATATATTAAATTATCGCAATGCACCTTTAACTTCAGTAGAAGTTGAACGTTCTTTTTCCATTTATAAGTGGATTCTAAATGTAAAAAGAAACACATTGAAGGTGGAAAACATTGAAAAAATTATAATAATTTATTATAATTCTAAAAATTTTGACGAAGAGGTAGAGTTAGAATTATTAGTGTATATTGTCAATTTGTGCTTTTTTATAAAATAAATGTTTATTAATAATTGATTTTTACTTATTGATATGTCCAAACTATTTCAGTACAAGGAGAATGCCCATTGAAGTATGGAACTCCGTTTCAAATTGTACCATAATGTATCGTACCTTATTTTGTAAGGATTAAAATGTTAATTTAAGTATTAAAAATAATACAAGTCTAATTCGCCGGGATTTCTTGTAAAATACTAATGAAGTTAACTATAGAGGTTATAATTTTATTAGGCTTACATTTTTTTATTGATAAGATTCTACGCCCCTAAAAACATTAAGTATGTATTAAGGTAATTTGTTACAATATGAAGCGACTACTGCTGTTTTAATAGCTATTTCCCGTCTTTTGATTGTTGGTTTAAATCTATGTAGATACATTGTACTTACTTTCTGAAGATGGTTGTGTACAGATTTGTCACGGTTTTCACAATCTAAGTTACTTTACAAAAGTTAAAAATCAATATATTGTATATCTCAGCTACAAGTTTTTTTATACATAATAATAAGTTGGTAGACATAATGTACTTTACACAATTCAAAGGTAACGCAATTCGTAAGAAACGGTAGTATTTATCACTTGTCAAAACGTCTTCAAAGTCATTGCCATTTACGTCATATTTAGATATCGATAATTTTTATTTTTGTTAATGTCTCATGATATTTACGTACAACATCTATTTGATCTACTTCTGATTCCGATAAGTTAACTACTCTCTCAGTACACTCAACTAAATTCATTGTTCTTTTTTTATATAATTCCGTTACCACTTTAGAAAATGTACGTCTAAAACAATAGTCTTCAAAATAAATAAAATATTTATGCTTAGGGTCTACATACTCTTTAAAGAAATCTTTTACTAATTGCTCATTATTTATTGGTAAATGTACCTCTAAAATTCTTTGATTTTTATTCGACAAATCTTTTACTGTTAATCTATCTACAAGCCAAGAGTATACTAGAATTTGTTTAGTTTTATTATCAATAGCTTCTTTTAGAATGGGGAAACCTTCATGTTCCTTATTTGAAACCGAATGTGCCGCTTCGCCGTCATCAGAATCCGAGAGTTCTATCGTTTCCATTGTCTCGGGTTCACTTATATTAACTTAATCATTTTCTAATTCCCTAACGACACCCTGTACATCAGAGTCGTCAACATTAACCAAAACTGAATCTAAATCATCATCTAATGCGTTTATTCTAATACGCGATAATGCATCAGCATTTGTATTCTGTGGTCCCTTTTTATATTTAATTTCAAAGTCAAATTCTTCTAAGCGTAACCTCCACCTAATTCACTTACTATTCGGTTCTTTTAATGAATATAACCAAGCCAAGGGTCTATGATCTGTGTAAATAGTAAACTTATTTCCGTATAAATAAGGCCTAAAATACTTTACTGCCCATATAATAGCCAACAGTTCCTTCTCTATTGTGCTATATTTTTCTTCTGTAGGTGATAACGTTCTACTAGCAAATGCTATAGGCCTATCTGAGCCTATAGGTCCCTGTGACAGAACTGCACCGACTGCAAAGTTCGATGCATCAGTGGTCAAAACAAAAGGCTTAGAAAAATCAGGGAACTGTAATAATGGGGCATTTGTTAATAACTTTTTACATGTTTCAAAACATTCCATATAAGCTTCATCAAAAACAAATTTTCTTCCTTTTTTCAAACATAACGTCGTAGGCCTAGTAATCTTAGCAAAATCCTTAATAAATTTCCTATAATAACCTATAAGACCAAGAAAACTTTTAATTTCAGTTATAGTTTTTGGAAGAGGATATTTTAAGATAGCATCTATTTTATCAGTATTCGGCTTTAATCCTTCATTGACATCGTATGTCCTAAATATAATACTTCCTTACGCAGAAAATGAGATTTATCTAACTGCACTTTAAGATTAGTCTGTCTAAATCTATCGAAAACTAATTTTAATTTCTCTACATGCTCCTTTAAACTAGTTAAAAATATAACTACATCATCAATATAAACTAAACAATGGATTCCTTGTAAACCTCTAAGAACATTATCCATTGCTCGTTGAAAAGTGGCAGGAGCTGTCTTTAATCCGAACGGCATTCTATTAAATTCATAATGCCCGAACGGTGTGCTGAAGGCTGTTTTAGGTTTATCTTCTTCAGCTATTTCAATTTGATGATACCCACTAGCCAAGTCTAGCGTAGTAAAATACATACTTTTTCCTAACGTGTCAAATAAATCGTTAATGTTTGGTAAAGGATATTTATCATCGACAGTGATTTCATTTAGGCGCCTGTAATCAATCACCATTCTCCACCTTTGTTTACCGGAGCTATCAGGTTTTTTTGGTACTAAATGAACGGGAGCACTCCAAGGAGAGAATGACTCCTGTATGATATTATCTCGGAGCATCTGATCTATTTGTTTGTTAATTTCTGCAGTCTGCATTGGGGGTAACCTACGTGCTTTAATATAAATAGGGTCTTCATTTTTAGTCCTAATATTATGTTTTACATCGTTAGCAAAAGTTAAAGGAATATTTTCACAATAAAAAATGTCCTTATATGACTTACAAAGATCATAAATAGCTTTCTTCTCTTCGGTATTCATGTGATCGAGTTTAAGACGTTTTAAATTTTCCGTTAATAAATGTTCAGTATCATCTCTATCCCGGGTATAATTTAAGTTACATTGCGAATTTACATGTAAATTTCTATCATAGGGCTGCACAATAAAGGGGCTAGTAACAGTTAAAATCATTTTTTGTGACGTGCAGTTCTGTATAACAGTATATGCGAAACCATCTACACAGTTAACTAATGCTGTGGGCATCCTAACTCCTTCACCAAATTCTTTATATTCTAAAATAGCTTCTCCATTTTTAATACTAGTCGGTAATTTAACTCTTAATTCTGAACGCGAGGGCAACTCATACGTAAATCTAAATGGCGGTGAATAAACTATTGGTATACAAGTATTGGGCATTTTTAATAATTTGTTTTCCATATCAATATTCGCTTCAATCTGATTTAACAAATCGCTACCCAACAGTCCATCGTAACGACTACCAACATTGTAAACGTAAAACTTATGACACTGTGAACTTTGGAAAATTTCTGGCAATTGAATAAAAATGACTTGATCGTGTTTACTCGCAGCGTGAGTACTAACTACTTTGAACGGTTCTGTTTTTAAAAATGCCTTAAAATATTTATACGCAACTTCTGGGCTAATAAAAGAACGAGAACTACCAGTATCTATCATAAAAATGGAATTTAACTCTGGAATTTCTATGTACGGTAACGAACGGATACTATTAGAATTTACATTTATCTTTTCTCGTCCTTTGAGGCTCGTATGTGAAAATTCTCAACACTATCCATCGACTGAGATTGATGATGATTATTATTAAACGTATTTTGTCCAAGTTCATAGTTATCGTGGTAATTATTATTTGTGCAGTTAATACGCCTTGAATTGGCAGTTCGCATTGTTACATCGGTGTTTGACCCCGAGTTAGGAATGTGCTGAAACTGCGGATGCATTGTTGTCGCCTGATGAGACAAGTTATTAAAATTCCTATTATTTCTAAATTGGAATGAATGACTTCTGAACTGGTTATTTCTAAAATTATTATTTTGTTGCGGATTATTATTATTATTACCTTGAAAAGAGTTAAAATTTCTCTGCGTGTTCTGACGATTAAATGAGTTGTTATTGTCGAAATTTCGAAATGAAAATTTATTAAAATTATTTTGCGGTAATGTTGATGTCGATGGTCTCAAATGCTGCGGAATATTATTTTGATTTCTGATGTTGCTATTATTGCTAGAATGTTTTTGCGTATACACCGTATTAAAATTTTGTTCTTCCAAAACAACTTTCAATGCGTCTTCTAAAGTGGAGGTATCCCGTAATCTAACAATTCTAACCAAATACGGTGGCAAATTATAAAGAAAAACATTGAACGACGTATTCGTTTAGATTTGTTGCTTCGCCAGACGAATACTGGCGTCTGCCGTTGTTACATTAATTTTTGAGAAAAGAATACTCCGTATATTCTGGATTCGATGACAAAAGTCGAAATAATTTTCGCCTCTATTTATTTTTAAGCCCTGAAGTTCTAAAGCTAAACATTCTTCGGTTCTAGGATCGCCGAAATGCTGCCTCAAGAGAGTTTTTAATTCATCCCAATTATTAATTTGATCTCGCTCCCCTACTAAACTAGCAGCCTCTCCAGCTAATCTACTAGTAATGACATGGAACAAATATTCATTTTGTAAATGATCGCCCTGAAAAGTTTGTAATACATATTCGCATTTTTTTATAAACAAAGGTAAGACCCTAGAGTCCCCTTCAAATACTGGAATAATTTTTAATATTTCATTGGGAACACGGACTACACCTTCCATTTTGTAAATAACACACCCAAAAAGTAAAAATAAAGGGAAAGAAGAAAAAAAAAGAATATCTATACGTTAATGCTCGAAAATATTTATGTCAAATCTCTTTATTCAAATTAATATTAATTATTATTATTTATTATTTTTAATTTATTATTTATTATTAATAATTATCCCCCGATAAAAAAAAAACTAACTAAAAAAAATACCTAAAATCCCTGTGGAGTAGAAACACATACACACACAGTAAAATAAAGAGCAAAGAAAAGTAGGAAAGTGAATAAGAATTGGATCACTCACAGTCCCGTCGTCTTCACCATGCTCTGAATCCCTCGATTGGCTGGAACTCTGCTTGGCTTGGCTCCGATGTGTATTTAATAAATTTATTTGTTCGATATAATCTCCGTAAAACGTTGAGACGTACGTTGATGCCTCAGATTTTGATAAGGATATCAACTCGAAGATTCCGTACCGGCTGCGCCAATTAAATACTCGGTCGAGGTTTTGACTTAAAAAAAAAATGATTTTCTTTCAGACCAACAGAGTTCTTACTACTAATTTAACAATCGAAAGAATCCCTTAACTAACTTAAGTCTACGTTTTTATATAACTAAAGTGCTGATGAGGTGTTTGTCAGCTGTTCTACTTAGGAAGAGCTGACAAAGCTGATCTGGGCAGGGCTGCCACTCTTAACTCGCGCGTGTCGCTGTGCCTCACGCGCCGCCTGCTGCGCCACATGTACGGCCCGCTCTTCCCCGCCATGCCCATCAGTGAGTATCTGTCTCGCTCGCACGCCCGTGTACACGCACGGGAGCGAGCAGTGCGTCCGCTGGCGGCACCGCGCGTCGCTCACGGAGCAGTGGGCGCGCGTGTCGCTGTGCCTCACGCGCCGCCTGCTGCGCCACATGTACGGCCCGCTCTTCCCCGCCATGCCCATCAGTGAGTATCTGTCTCGCTCGCACGCACGTGTACACACACGGGAGCGAGCAGTGCGTCCGCTGGCGGCACCGCGCGCTGCTCACGGAGCAGTGGGCGCGCGTGTCGCTGTGCCTCACGCGCCGCCTGCTGCGCCACATGTACGGCCCGCTCTTCCCCACCATGCCCATCAGTGAGTATCTGTCTCGCTCGCACGCACGTGTACACGCACGCGCGCGAGCAGTGCGTCCGCTGGCGGCACCGCGCGCCGCTCACGGAGCTGTGGGCGTATCTGTCTCGCTCGCACGCACGTCTATACGCACGGGAGCGAGCAGTGCGCCCGCACACACGCACTTGTACACGGAAACTGAATGTGCGCATCAGAATAGCGCTGTTTCTTGCATTTGTATATATATATATTTTTTATTTACTTGGAGAAAAATTTCTGCTATTGACGATGCTTGGATATATATTTATGTCGTTAAATGTTCGTTATGCTCGAAGACAAAAACGTTTTAATTAATCGCGCTGACAACTTTATATGCTCTGTCCCACTCACTCACGTGTCAGGCGACTACGCCAATCTTATAATCTCGCCCATGCTCTGTCCCGCTCACTCTTACCCGTTTCGTCGTGCAGGCGAGGAGGACGCCCAGCTGGTGCCGGCGGACATGAGCGCGGAAGCGGTGGTGCAGGCGTGGTACCGGATACTACACACCATCGGCAACCCCGTCGACCTGTGCCGGCCGCATCTCATCAGCCACACGCCGGAGTTCCTGCAGGTACATCCACAGATATAGATGAAGATAGATACCGCATGTCCCTCCATTTGTATGAAAACGAGTGTGCCACTTTTTTCCTACCTACTGTTATGTACCGATGTTAAGAAACGTGTCCATTATCTAGGCCAACGTTTCTATTCGAATTTCTACAGCTCTATACGGCACAATTAGGCATTTTTTCAATCCGATTGACGTCCGATTCCGATAACGGTGGAGAGCAGACTAAAGAACAGACTTTCGAAAGACGAGTATTGTTTCTCGTTTGGGGACGCGATATGGCACGTGAAGTGTATCTATCTTGATCTATGTCTGTGGGTACATCCATACTAATGTTGTGTATATCTATTTGTTACTTCATTTCGCTGAAACCACTGGCCCGTCTTGAATCAATTTTGCGATGGAGATACTCTGAGTCCCGGGAAAGTATGTTATAGTATTAACACTTAACAGGTTAGAGTCATACATGTTATAATTATTATGGTCCACTCTGGTCCACTTTAATTTGCTTTACGTTAATCTACAATAGTAATGTTACTGTATTTACGAGTTGCACTTTCTTCGCGTTATAAAAAAAGATTATCACGATTTGGCGCAACGGAGTTGCGGGCAACACTAAGTGAATAAATTGTAACTAATATTGTATGTTGTGTCCAGTACTCGATGACCTCCGAGGACGGTCGCGAGCCGTCATCAGCGCCGTGCCTGTCGGCGCTGGCCGGCATCTTCCACCGCGCGATGCTCGGCCTCGCCGCACACGTTGATGCCTTCCTCGGTGAGTACAGGTCCCAGAAAGTCCCAAGAGTGTTGCTACATGTCCCATGAAGTCCCGTAAATGATGTTACCCTATTCAAATGACGTTACATAAGAGTGTTTGTCCCAAAAAATCCTGTGATGTTGTCACTATTAGTCGAATGATGTGACGTAAAGCCCCGTCAGTGTTGTCATCCCAGTCAAATGACGTATAATGTTTCATCATCCCCGCGTTCCACTTGACGTTAAAAACGATCAGACGCTCAAAATGTCCCATATTTTGAGCGTTTCGATCGTTTTTAACATGGAACACGGGGGACAGACTGTGCCATAAAGTCCCGATAATGTTGTCACTAGTCAATTTACAGATTGTGCCATGAAGTCCAGTAAATGTTATTACCCCAGCCAGATGATATAATATAACGCTTCGCAAAGTCCCATTAGCGTAGTCACAATTGTGCTTCAAAGTCACGATAATATTGTCACCCTAAGCAAATGGCCTATAACGTGACATAAAGTCTCGTTAGCATTGTCACCCTATTCAAATAAGACATCGTTTCACAAAATCTCGCAAACAAAGTCAAATGACAGAACAGACTAGAATGTCCCAGAAAGTCCCATTATTGTTTTCGCAATTTTCAGGAAAAAATGTAACAAAAATCTTGTTTGACTTTTCTTCTTACTTAGAAGTTACTTTACAATCTCCCAACAAGTTATGGAAAAGATAGTAAATATTTTAATAAGAAACCTCTTACAAGTTTCCCTTTTTAATAATAAAATGTCTATTTCACCTTCTTTAATATTTATGTTATAATATATTTCATTCTACTCCTGCTTTCTCTATATAAACGTCTCTCTATTCTCCTCAATTATATCTCAAAGTGGTAACAAATTGTAATTTGTGAGTAAATCAATATTTACTTTTTCGTTGACTCCAAGATTGTATATTTTGCAATGTTTAGCTTTGGTGATTTCTGTAAGAATAAGCTTTACTAATGAAAATCCACAGTGTGTATGTATTTATTGTAGGTAACTACAATGTTACAAAAAAAAACAAGGACAAAGTGTCTAAAGTCTAAACACACTAGGCCGAAAATACGCGTCCGAAGTTCGGCATGATTACGCTTGCAATGCGCTACGCATACAATACATATACCGCGACGTAATTTCGGTATGATGTGTCATCGGTAATTTAAAATACATTGCAAGCGTAATCATGCCAAACTTGGGCCGCGTATTTTCGGCTTAGTGTGTTTAGACACTTTGAAAAAATCACTTGGTAGACAAGAACAAAATATTTTCTTTAAAGTCATGTATATACATTGTAGGTTTCTAATTAGTAAGGTCAATATTTAAATAACTTAGTACTTACATAACATAGTTGGGGTTTTGCCACTAACATGGTTATGGTGCCTGTAGTTTTTTAGTGTTTATAACATGAATTTCAGAAAAATATAAACGTTAGGACTATTTTATTTATCCAGAGATAATAAAGTCTGGTCGCGGAGCATGTTGAGTTTGTCAAAGATACAACAACAATTACGGGCAATATTGTTTCTGGATGCGTAATATAGCGGGTATAGACTATACGCAGTACGCACTGTAGTCTATAATTCTTTGCGCATACGATCTGAGCGTTTAGCCGCGTAAGCACTGAGCGTTACACGCATACCCACTGAGCGTCTAGACGCGTACGCACTGAGCGTCTAGACGCATACGCACGGGTGCACTCGGTGTCTGAGCTGGCGCGGGCGGTGTACAGGGCGCGCGGCGGAGCGGTGGGTGCCGGCCGTGGCGGGGGGTGGCGGGGGCGGCGCCGAGCGGGAGGAGGGGGACACGCCCCCCGCGCACCGCCGCCTCGCCAAGAGCTTCAGCGCCACGCGGCCCCGGGACAAGAGCGAGAGAAGTACTCACACATGTTAAACGTACACATTACACGCACACATACTTGTTATAACCGCATACACACATGCGTACACACATGCAAACATTTATGCATATACCACGCTCTATTTTTGTCAGAGATGATTATTCAACGAGAAGACTTTTATGCTGACGACATGCTTTAAGAAACTCTCATTAATAATAAATTTAAATAGACTGTACACAAACACAAGTATTTAAATGTACTGTAAACATACACACAGAATCCCTTGTATTTACACATCTCATACAAACATGAGGAGACACCATATTATTAATTTTAGATTTTTATGTGCTGTCAGTGTGAGTGTACTGTGTTATAAATGTTATAATTGTCACGGGGTAGGCCCTGTGCTAAGAATAGTAAATAAAAAAAACAGAGACCCGTGAACAAAATTATATTATATTATCAATAAACAATTACAAAAGATTATACTATTGCCCTTATGAAGTGAGAAGTGAGGGCGTGGGTCTTTTAGTTCAAACAGGGCAAGTCTTATTACTTTTGGAACCCAGGTAGGTACTCTCCTGGCTGCAGCACGGAGGACGAAAACGGCCTGCAGGGTGTTGAGACGGCGGCCAGGCTCCAGCAGGTCGGCTCCAACGGCAGCCACGGCAACAAAATGGCGGCACGGAAACAAATGCCAAACCGATCTTGGAACCCTGGAACGCGCCATCAAAGAAAATTACGGGCGGTTCCGAAATTGCCGAGATCATCCACACTAACTGCAGCATAAGGAAAAATACCTACTACGTAGACGTGCAGCCGTGGATGATCTCAATCAGAATCGGAGATTACAGACTTTACGAAATTATAATATATATTTTAATTTTTAATAAAAAATGATTGAAGGTATGTCTTTTTTTGAAAATCTGATGCAATAATTCTATACTTAACGATGAAATTGCAAAATCAGAAAGCTACTACAGTGAACAGTCTACAGCACAATGGTAGCAACTATGTAATGAAAATGGATGAATATGAAGTCAGCTACTAGAATCACATAATGAAATAATATCTTTATAATCAATAGCAATACCTGTTAAAATACCACTTACCCAATCTGGGGTACAATACGGCACTAATAAATTATTAACTTTTAAAATGGTGTTTAAATAAACTGACAAAAACACACAAGGTACGTTTCGAAAGGAACGTTATTTAAAATAATCGGGCGCAATAACGTGCGTCTCCTTTGGCTTCCAGTCGTGTTCTGCCGCAGCGAATCGTGTGTGACGATCGAGTCACAAAACGAATGATAACGTAAAATGAAGGCAGATTTGAATAATTCCGTCCGCGGGCTTAAAATGCTGCTGTAAGGAGCGCTAAGACGGCGCTAGGCATTTTAAGTTATTAAAATTTATATAGGTTTTTAGTTATTTAAGTTTTTGAATTATTTATATTGTTTTAGTGATTTAATGTTATATTTTGTAGTTCCGTAGTTATAAAATAGGATTAATAAGTTAATAATTTTGGTATTATTTTGTAAAAAAAATCAATTTTAAATATTTTAATTATTACAACGTTACATTACCCCCCTCGGCTCGGAAAGGGTTTTATCCTCAAATAAAACCCGAGAATAGTTTCTAGCATTACTCATCTATCCTACTAACATTCATCTATCTTTCATAAAACGCACAATTAAGCAACAACTACAATGATAGTCATTTATAAGTAGTTGACGCATCCTAACAAAAAACAAGTCATCAGCTATATCACAAAGCTAATGACTTATGCTAAAAAAACAAGATGTTATTTATGGGGTTGACGACTATTTAAATTTAGGTACTTATTTAAAATTACACATTTTTAAATCCTTGATATGCCAGACACCAATATTGTTTCCAGTCATATCTTCTAGGACATATACTAAAGGAGAACGCTTTTCGATTATCCTACACTTTAAATACTTTGGCGCTAATTTCTTGCTAAAGAATTTGTCTTTATCACTTAAAATGTAAGTACGCTTAAAGACTACGTCACCAACATTATATTCAGCTGGTTTCCTACGTAAATTATCGTGTGACGTATTCTTTACATGTGCATTCCATAATGAGGCCTGCACATCATTAAACACCGACGATAAGCAACCTAGGTTCTCAGCGTAAATATCACGCGGCAAAAACAAAACTTCGTCACCTAAATCCGAATCAGTGTAGTGTGATCCGCATAAGACTAACTCCCTACCATGTACAAGAAAAGATGGTGTATAACCAGTGGCTTCATTTACGGAGTTATTCATTGCGAACTGTATCTTAGGTATATAGGCATCCCAAGTTCTATGGTCGTTATCAACAAAGGTAGAAAGACTTGTGACTATAGTTTTATTGTAACGCTCAACTAAGTTTATTTGAGGTGTATACCTAGGAGTAAAAAATACGTTGGGAATTTTATATTTTTGAAATAGTGCTTTAGTTGTAGAACTAATAAATTGACTTCCATTATCCAAGAAAATAGTCTGAGGGATGCCAAAAACTAAAAATATCGAATTTTCTAAAATATTAACCACTGCGTCAGCTGTGGCTCGACGTAGTGGAAAAATGTTACAGTACTTTGAAAAACAACAGGTAACTACGAGCATGTAACTATTTTGTTTTCGAGAAACTGGAAGTGGGCCTACAAAATCAATTGAGATCATTTGGTGAGGACGTGAGCATTGTTTAGGGCGTCCCATTTCTCCCAATGTAGTGTGATTTTGTGACTTATACGCTAAACAGACGGAGCAAGAGGAAACAAATTTTACGACGCTTTGATGCATGCCAGGCCAGTAATATGACAATGCTAATCGATGGTACGTTTTAAATATTCCTAAATGACCTGCTGTCGGTGTAGAATGGTTTTCTGCAATAATTTGGTCACGAGATTCTAAGGGAACTACTTCCTTCCAAGCGAATTCCGAAGTAAGCTGTGATTTGTTTTTCGAAAGTCGAAACAATGAGTTATTTTTAATTAGAAAATTTGGAAAATTACTAGGTGTTTTAAGACAACCGTTATAAATATTAATATACCAATCATCCTTCGAGCTATCTACAGCGTTTGAAAGAGATATAGCAGCGACTGGGATAGCACGTGAGAGAGCGTCAGGTATAACATTGTCTACTCCTCGTCGGTGCTTAATTTCAAAATTAAATGATGATAATCTTACTCCCCAACGTGCCAATCTACCTGTAGGATTGTCCAACGAAAGGAACCACTTCAACGCGGAGTGATCAGTGTATACGGTAAATGTCTGGCCATTTTCTAAATAACACCGCCAGTGCTCGAGAGCAGCTAACACAGCGAGAGTCTCTCTTTCTGTGATGCTGTAGTTCTTCTCGGCCTTGGTGAGAGATCTACTCATATATGCGATAGGGTGTTCTTTGCCGTCTATAGTCTGTGTAAGCATAGCACCGATGCCATAATTACTTGCATCTGTGTGGACCTCAAAAGACTTAGTGTATATCGGGCAAGAGAGAACTGGTGCGGAAACTAGGCAATCTTTTAATGCAGCAAAAGCCGCGTCAGCCTCCGGCGTCCACTGAAAAGGTGGTGCCTTCTTACTATTAGATGTAAGCTTGTTTAAAGGGCCAGCTACGGTACTAAAATTTGGAACAAAACGGCGGTACCAGGTCGCAGTACCCAGGAAACGTTTTAATTCCTTTTTGTTAGTAGGAACAGGAAAATTTAAAATTGCTTGTACCTTTTCTGGGTCCGTGCGTAAACCATGCGCGTCTACCACGTAACCTAAATATTTTAGTTCACTACGAAAGAATTTACACTTTTCAAAGTTTACTGTAATGTTTGCCTGCTTCAATTTTTCTAAAACGCGTAATAAACGAGAAACATGTTCCTCAAACGATGAGCTAATAATAATAATATCATCCAAAAAAGCGAAGGTTTTAAAATCATTGTCGCCAAATAAGCGATCTACCAAACGCTGTTGAGTAGCAGGAGCATTCGTGAGACCGAAAGGAGTTGTCTTAAATCTAAACGTGCCTCTGCCTGGTACGTAAAAAGCAGTTTTGTCTCTGTCTGCAGGCTCTATTGGAATTTGCCAGAACGCTTTCGAGAGATCGACGCTCGACAAATATTTAGCATCCCGAAGGCTATCTAATATTTCTGAGACGTATGGTAAATTGTACGCATCACGCTTCGTTATTGCATTGAGTTTTCGACTATCGAGACAAAATCTGGGTTTCCCGTCCTTCTTATTTACGAGAAGAACCGGAGAAGACCACGCACTTTCACAAGGCTCAATGACATCTAGAGACAGCATTTCATCGACTTGCTCAATTAGAATACGCTGTTTTTCCGGAGACATCCTGTAATAACGCTGTTTAATCGGTTGGGCATCACCCGTATCTATTCTATGCGTAATTAAGCTAGTACGTCCTAAACCTTTTTCTTCCGAAGAGATCGTCTTAAATTGAGCAATAATATTATCAGCTATTTCTTTCTGATTATCTTTAAGATTATCATACGAATTTATAAACTCGGTACTGTTAAGTTTTAACTCAGCAATTGAAACTGGTGACAATGTAACACTATTTATATACTTGGGACAAATATTAAATGCACGCCAGAAATCTATGCCTAATATAATAGCTGTGTCCACCTCTGGAACAACATAAGCTTTAATGATATGAAATTGTCCTTCAAACGTTATGGGCAAATTCATATAGCCTATACATATTAGGGATTGACCGCCAGCAGCTACCATAGAAATGTGGTCATTCTGTTGCAAGGTGCAATCAATTAAATGAAAGTGCGAGTTATTACCTAAAATTGTGACTGCAGCACCAGAATCAAGCAAACCACAGGCTTCAATATCATTAATTTTAAAATTTACATAGGGCCTAGAATCATTTAAGGGTTTTGAATGCAGAATTGTAGATACCTTATACGTAGAATAAAAATTTTTAATAAAAAAAAGCCAATTATCCCAATCTTTTTGATTAAAATTGCTACAATTCTGCTTTACTAGTTTTTTGGATTTTTATCTTTATTGCACACAGGACAATCTGGTGTTTTAACATCCTTCATACCGCATTTAAAACAAAATATTTTATCACGACTAGCCTGACATTGTCGAATGTGATGTGTGTTACTGCGACACCTAGGGCAAAAGGGTTGTTGTTTATTTACCTGAACTGAATGTATATAGTTTTCGTTTTGATTTTTATTTGAAGTATAATATTGATTTTTACTTTGATGATTATAATTTAATCGTCTTGTATATTGTTCTCTATTATTGTAATTATTATTATTCTGTGTAAAAGTTTGTTTATTAAATGTGTTATTATTAAATTTATTTGTATTTTTAGTTAATTCTTTAGTATAAGCAAACTCAGGTGCAACAGTGTCAGAGCTCACCCGAGGAGGTTCTTGAAATTTCGAGAGACGAGAATGAATAATCTCATAATTACGACATAAAGAGCGTAAATATTCTATGGTCGTGATCTGACCAGCTGATGCAGCAAGTGTACTGGCATAACATGGCCTAATGTTGTGTAATAAAATCTCGAGTTGATCCGATTCACTAGGTGGCGTGGAAAGACGAGAGAACATGCCACTCATGATCGAGAGATAAATGGTTATATTCTCACGTTCACCCTGAGTGCGAGATCGAATTTCCGAAATAAGACGATAGTCGTAATCTGACTGATCAAAGTCCTCTTTTAATTTCGCGGCGAGCTCAGGCCAAGATGAAATCTTGTCCCTAATAGCACGATACCAATGAAGGGCGTCGTCTTGAAAAATTTCGGTAGCAAAAGCTAAGACTTTCGATGATAAAATATTTCGAGCAACAATAAATTCTTCAACGCGCTGAATGAAAGAACGCACACACGTTTTGCCATTAAATTTAATTTTATTTAAGTCTGAAATAGAACGATCGCAAGTTACCGAAATTAGGTTGTGCACTTCCGGAGTTTGAGCCTCACTAAAAGAACTTTCACCTGAGTAAGATGTGCTAAGTATAGGTCGCTTTGCTTGAAGAGCCGACAATTTTTGCGACAAAAATTTATAACTTTTGCAAATATCGTCATATTCTTTCTTAAAATCATCTCCACGCGTGATTCTTGCTAATCGATTATGCAGATGATTGAGCATATTTTGTGTTCTCATAATAGTAGGTTCACTGGGATCAGGTATATCAAGATTCATTTGAATTTTAGTTATAACCTCACAACAGCCTTTAAGATCCTGACGCGTATCTAGCGGAGACTCTAATATGTGTTCGGACGGATATTCAGACGCTAATTTAACTATTTGCTTACGCAATTCCTCCACAGAAGAAGCAGCGGTAGCACCACGAATCTGGACCTCATATTCAAGTTCTGATTTTTGTAACGAAAGAAATTTAACCGGCAACATTTTTGATTAAGTGTTGAGTATTGTACACAAGAGTGGTAAGTGGTAATTAGCTAGTAAGCAACTAATACAACAAAACAACCAATACAACAAAACTAAAAAAACAAAACCAAAAAACAAGTAGCAAAAATAAAAAACAAGACAAGAGAAAAAAATTCAAACCGATCTCCGATCTGTTACAATATTTAGTAAAATTAACGTTTGGTTTTTTTTTTTTTTTTGAAAACAAAAATAAAATCAGAAAAAAAACAGCAAATAATAAAAAAAAATGCTACTAATGTGTACTACCAACCAAGCACTAACGGTTTGCCGATTACAAAAAAGGAAAGAAGGTATTATAAAATTTACAATTTTAACAACCTATTGGCAATAAGTACACTTTAGTAACGGGAAAACCAAAAATAAAATAAAATAACGTTTTACAAAAAAAATAAGCCACAGGCATGCACAAACTACAAAAAAGCTGGGAAAAAAGCAATAAGACCTGTTTAAACTAACCAAGTGTGGGCGCCAGTGTCACGGGGTAGGCCCTGTGCTAAGAATAGTAAATAAAAAAAACAGAGACCCGTGAACAAAATTATATTATATTATCAATAAACAATTACAAAAGATTATACTATTGCCCTTATGAAGTGAGAAGTGAGGGCGTGGGTCTTTTAGTTCAAACAGGGCAAGTCTTATTACTTTTGGAACCCAGGTAGGTACTCTCCTGGCTGCAGCACGGAGGACGAAAACGGCCTGCAGGGTGTTGAGACGGCGGCCAGGCTCCAGCAGGTCGGCTCCAACGGCAGCCACGGCAACAAAATGGCGGCACGGAAACAAATGCCAAACCGATCTTGGAACCCTGGAACGCGCCATCAAAGAAAATTACGGGCGGTTCCGAAATTGCCGAGATCATCCACACTAACTGCAGCATAAGGAAAAATACCTACTACGTAGACGTGCAGCCGTGGATGATCTCAATCAGAATCGGAGATTACAGACTTTACGAAATTATAATATATATTTTAATTTTTAATAAAAAATGATTGAAGGTATGTCTTTTTTTGAAAATCTGATGCAATAATTCTATACTTAACGATGAAATTGCAAAATCAGAAAGCTACTACAGTGAACAGTCTACAGCACAATGGTAGCAACTATGTAATGAAAATGGATGAATATGAAGTCAGCTACTAGAATCACATAATGAAATAATATCTTTATAATCAATAGCAATACCTGTTAAAATACCACTTACCCAATCTGGGGTACAATACGGCACTAATAAATTATTAACTTTTAAAATGGTGTTTAAATAAACTGACAAAAACACACAAGGTACGTTTCGAAAGGAACGTTATTTAAAATAATCGGGCGCAATAACGTGCGTCTCCTTTGGCTTCCAGTCGTGTTCTGCCGCAGCGAATCGTGTGTGACGATCGAGTCACAAAACGAATGATAACGTAAAATGAAGGCAGATTTGAATAATTCCGTCCGCGGGCTTAAAATGCTGCTGTAAGGAGCGCTAAGACGGCGCTAGGCATTTTAAGTTATTAAAATTTATATAGGTTTTTAGTTATTTAAGTTTTTGAATTATTTATATTGTTTTAGTGATTTAATGTTATATTTTGTAGTTCCGTAGTTATAAAATAGGATTAATAAGTTAATAATTTTGGTATTATTTTGTAAAAAAAATCAATTTTAAATATTTTAATTATTACAACGTTACATAATAAGCAACAGTTTTGCTGTGTGTTGTTTTTATAAATATGTAGTTTGAATTGCACTTATGTAGTGTGGCATGTTTCACCAAGCTTGTAGCGAAGTAGAACTATCATAAGTAACGCTGAATATTTAATTTTAGTAGTTTGTAGATACACTTAAAATCGATTAATAAGGTTAAATGCCACTTATCTAAAATATTCTTTGCCGTTGCTGTAATTTTATAAAAGCGTATTAAATAATCAAAACTTAGATTTTCTTTTCTCTTCCTTTACAATAATCTGACTATATAATATGACCCCACCGTCCTCATAATAATTTACCTTCGTAACTTTTCCAAAACTATCCGTATGATGTTAGAAAATTTGAGTTCGATGTAAACCCTGCATAGGTTTTGACCAGACTAGTTACAAATATGCAAAAAGACGAATTATGTAGTATTACCCCTATGTATGCTTTGTATGATTTTTTATCAAGTTATAATGATTGATGTTGGCACCTGTTGAATATTGTTTGACGGGTGCCAACAAAATAATATTACTGTTAGTAATTAGTAAACATTCACTATGTTATACTACATAGGTCTAATATTTGTCTGATATAACAGTATATTTTAGTATATTTGTTGTGTAGGTTTTTGTTTGATGGATTTTTTTTAGACCGCAGCATATAAAGCTCCGTTTAGACCAAACGAGCGAATGCTCATTCTAGTAAAGCTCTTTTGATGTAAACAATTAACGAGCATTCTTTCGTTGCTCTAGTGTGTTCGCCACGTGTTCGGCGGTAAATAGGTAGAATGCACTAAGAATGCTCGCTCGTTTGGTGTAACCGACGCAAGAGCGCTCGAGCAGTTGCCTAGAGCATTCTTTCGTGTTCGGACGTGCTCGCTCTTCGAGGCGGTCTCTTCAAAAGGATTCTAGTGTTCTTGAAATATTTTACTTTTTGGCGGGTTTTTAAATTATCGAGTCTTCTTCTTTGTATTAAATTCGTCACCCACCAACCGTCGCCGTTTTTCCCTTCTTTTCTTTTTCATTATTGCGTTATAACAATAAATGCAGCACTTGAAATCACAATATCGCTATCACAGTCAGACATAACGTAGTTGTTACGTAGTTTATATACTCTTTGAGTGTAGTGTGAACCCTACTACTTATCGTTGACGAATGAGCAATGAGCATTCGCTCGTTTGGTCTAAATGATTCTCATCTATAGAGCAAAAATTCTTATTCTTGATGTTCTTGTTGATTCGATTGGTGTAAACGATCTAAAGTATGTTGTAACGAATTGTAGTTTACACTAAACGTATACGAAAGAATGTTCTTGTGCAGTTCTTGCTCTATGTTCTTTTGGTTTAAACCCACCTTTATATAACTTTGTAACTTACGTCCAGATTGATGTATCTTTATTGAAACTAGATATTTTTCTTTTATTAATGTATGCTCCTATGATAAGGGTAAAATTTTTACAATCAGCCCCTCTATGATAAATTATAAAAAAACTGATATTTTTTTAAATTCCTATAAAAATCCATCAAACATAAACTGGTATGACTGTTACCCCCTTAACTATCGCCATTGATACAGTTTTGACCTTCTAGGTACGCCGCGTTCTTCCCTCATCGGTCTAACGAGCAGTCGGCCATCCAGCGTGGTGCCAACCACCCCTCCCAACTCCATCACATCACAAGGTATATGATTGTAGCTAGTGCATGGTTTGAGGTAGGAAAGTAGGACGGTTAGCATGTAGATTATTATCGTCACAACCATCACTACTCTTTCGCTCTTGCATAAATAAATACCTTAATAATAATTGGATGGAATTGAATTTTAAACATGTTACATTTGGCGCGCAAACATGTTGCGCTTCATTGTTGAAAGGTAACATAGAACTTTGTGTAGCTAAGTAGTCTGTCCATGCTGGACCAAATCGCCTTAGGAACTAGTTAGGACATGCTCTGACGGAACTGAACCAAACAAAAAAACTTGAGAGGCGTCATGGGACACCCGGATGGAACGAAGTTATAAAAACAACGCCATCTATTGAAGCCCAAGAATACTAACAACGACACTTTTGTGGAATTGTAATAAAGTTTATTTAAAAGACTGGTAGATGTAGCTGTTTATTCTCAAAAACGCCATCTAGTTGACGCACAGGAATACTATCAACGCCCTCTGCCTCTACTATGCAGGTACTAATAAAGTGTCGAGGTCAAGTGTAGTTCCGTCTAGCCTCGTTTCGCAACGCCGAACGCGCCATAAGGAACTTCGTTCCAACGTCAGTGTACGCGTCATAAAATATGTTGTTCTAACTTCTACAGTGGGCGAGACGGAGCGTCTGCCGCTGACGCCGCTGCGGCCGTCCGTCAACTCGATACTGCACCTGTTCGGGGAGTGGCTGTTCGAGGCCGCGCTCGTGGGGACCGTGCCCGCGCAGCCGCAACGTGAGTACAATACAATAGACTTGACAGACTTAACACTGCAGTACCAGTTACTTCTTTGCACTAAAACATATTGTAGCCTTCGAAGTAACGCACACAACTGTGTATACAGAAAGACGTTTATGCGTTTGTGCGTCGTTGTGCAGCTATATCGTTTTCATCTGTATCGGAGATGAATGATAAACCTTATAGCTATTTTTATCGTTGCAATTTAAAACGTAAAACAAATTACATAATCAAAGTCCGTCAACGCAATACGCCATATACGTTGTACGTACGCGTACGCATTTTGCGTACATATGTGCGTATACGTGTATAAAGCGAATAGCTTTTACAAGGTAAGTTAGTTAACGTCTTGAATATAAATTTATAACCTTTTCTATCTATAACATAGAGAGATCAGAGAGCACGCCGACTCCGCCGCCGTCGGACGCGGCGCTCAACATGCTGAGCTACCAGCCCGGCCGCGCGGTGGCGCTGGGCGCGCTGTGCCGCGTGCTGTGCTCCAAGCAGTGCCGGGAACAGGTGATGGTGTACCGTCAACGACACACAGAGATCAGAGAGCACGCCGACTCCGCCGCTATAATGCACGGTCATGATTCTCATGAAGCATAACGGCCATGAAGCATAACTTGGATACGATTCCTACTTATTAGGACCATATCAGTCAATCTATGTTTGTATTTTTTAAATCTGTAACGTATAGTCTGTCAAAAAAGTGAAGAAATTAAAAGGTGGCAACATCGTAGTTTCATCCCTTTTTTCTTAGATTGATTTGAAAGGGATGACACTACGATGTTGCCACTTTTTAATTTCTTCACATTTTTGACAGACTATAACTAGCGATATTTCAACTGTTTGTTATAATCTCAGGTGTTGGCGCCGTACCTGGCGCGGTCGTACGCGGCGCTGCAGCGCGGGCTGCGCGACCCCGCCACTGCCGCCGCCGTCGTGCTCAACGCCGCTGATATCTTCCGGTGAGGAACAGCTGTGATTATCACTGTTTCCAATTTCAGCCCTGGAGCGCATTATGCGTCATAAAGGTACAAGTTGGCAGCCGGCTACAGAAGTTGCAGCAGTCGACTTGTCGTCGCGACACGTCATTCCTATGTATTTATGAATGTATCGCTAGCTTCGTGTCGCTAGCTGCGCAGGGTATTTCATAGAAATACATATAAACCAGTAGTGTCGCGACGATACGTCGTCTGCGGTTGTTTCATGTCGTCCGCCGCCAACCGGCACCTTTACGCTCAATGTTGAATGTTCAACTACAGCAACACTTCGCACAATCAAGCACTCTCAAACGAATTTTACGTTCTAATTGCGACACGGAGTTGCATTATGCTCTGCAATTGAAAAACTTGGTCTATCTCTTTGTTTCCTAACTGCCATTTTACTAAATAATTATAATATTATAATGAAATTGAGTTATATTGTCGTTATTGGCTTTGCCATGTCTCGTCTACCAACTAAACTCGTTGTCATGATGCCATTGTCTTGTCGTGACCTTGAGAATTCACTTACAACGCGCCTAAGATGTTTCACTTAAAATGTTTATTTACAGTCTGGACCTGGACGGTGTGCTAGTACTTGTGCCGGACTTCATCAACGCGCTGGACCGGATCCTCTCCGACTCGGAACCCAAGCTGGAGTGCGGGACCATAGACAAGCGTGAGCTGCGGAAGGCTGCCATTAGTTTGCTGTTGTCTCTGGTCGCATTCCCGTATCATTACAAGGGACTCCCGGTTCCGGAGTTCCCGGGATGCAATGAGTAGTGAGTATTGGACTTAGCAACTATGGAGTGTAGATGGAGGAGAACTATCTTATATGGGGGATATTTGAAAAAGTGTCCAGCTGTTCGCAGTAAATAACAGTTGAAAAAGGGTATGGAATGAATGTAGCAGTTGGTGACAAAATATAAATTGAAGTTAGCCGAATAGCCGAGACACAGAATTACTGGGTTAATACCAATATATTTTGAAAAATATAACCTAAAATAGCTGAAATAAAAGCTAAATGATTTAACCCTGTTGCTACTGTAGCGCCACCCTAATTCAACGCATTTCAGCGGACACTTTTCACATACAGAGATAGTTCTCCTCCATCTACACTCCATATTAGCGACGTATGAATAGTTGAATGTTTCTTTTGATTGTTAAAACAGCACTTTTCAAACATTTTCTTTTAATTCATACGTTAAAAAAAGAGCGTGTGTGCCGAGCACACGTGTCAGAAGTGAAACTTAGTCAAAATCGTCGCCTTACTCCGTGACGGTATCGCCATGACGCGACCTTATAATTTTACTCTCAACGCGCCTAAAGAAGTTTCACTTCAATAACGCAAAACGCTAGTTTAGGCTACACACAATTAAAAATCGCTCAGCGAAACTGAAAGGGTCTATCGACGCATGTGTACAACATCTACCTATAACGATAAATATGATCTACCAATAGCTTGTCCTGTGCGTCCGCACCCGCCCCGCTCACTCCTTGCCACACCAAATAGACCTAAAATTCAAAAATAGCTCGTTGACTGACTTTGAAGATGTGCATTTGTAATGTTAACCGACATTAAAAAACAGGAGGATTTCTTTTAACCATGTTATAATTAGGCCTGGAGATAGTGACACAAAATTCTTGGTCATTTGTGCCAGTATGGCGGTTTTACAGGGGTATAATTACGTAAAGGCAAAAAGGAAAATGATGGTCATAGCGCTCGCACTGGCAGCCCAAACGCGTGGGCGTTAATCGAACGTGTCGGATATATTTGTTCCACAAAAATGCTTGTATTTTCAGGTAGTCGAAAAAAAATAAGTAGGCGAAAGCGTAATGACATACTTGTCGGGTGCGGCTTACAGCCCGCCATACCGACGCGAATACGTTAATTTTAATAAAAAAATTTAACCATTTGTACCAGGCTAATTTTTGCATAGATAATCATCGTCGAGTAGCCATTCACGAAAATCACCTTGCCATACTTTTCCGACAGCGCCCAATGGCCGCCATACCACTGCAAAGGTGTAAGATTTTTTTTTTCGCCAAACGATTTGTACCACCCTGAAACTTTTTTTAACAGTTCCCTGTATGATCATAAATAGGAGTCTGATAATGCCATACCTGTGGGAGGCAGCGAATGTGAATAATATGTTTTTCAAAATCCTAAGATTTCATACGTAATTCAAACGGTTTTTCAAGTATGGTGCCACTTTTTCCGTCTACTACAAGTATGGCAAATATAATAATGGTCACTTTGTATCGTATAATTTCCAAAAATCCAAATGCCATACTGGTACAAATCGTCCAATTTTTATCACTTTTTTGCTCAAGTCCGATAGTCATCCCGCCCCATGGTTACAATCTGTAACAATTTTTTTTGGTACAATTGCCAAATGACGAGACTACAATGATGCCATGATGTAAAAAATGATTTTACGTATCTTATAGTCGTATTTTTAAAACGTGTCAAATAAATAAGTATTTCAAGTATGGCAGCACTTTTTCCCCCTACTAGAAGTATGGGAAAAATAATAACGGTCATATTTTGTCAAATACTTTCCAAAAATTTAAGTTATTTATCCGACACGTTCGATTGACGCCCACGCGTTTGGGCTGCCAGTGCGAGCGCTATGACCATCATTTTTCTTTTTGCCTTTACGTAATTATACTCATGTAAAACCGTCATACTGGCACAAATGACCAAGAATTTTGTGTCACTATCTCCAGGCCTAAATGTCATATGATTTATCTTTTATGTGAAAATATGTAAATGGTCTAGGTATTGTTATATTCCTAGAAGTTTTATATGTAACTAGATGATGCTCGCAACTCCGTTGCGCCAATATTCGTTTATCGCGCGAGAACCGTACATTTTTCCGGGATAAAAAGTATCCTATGTCCTTTCCCGGGACTCAAAGTATCTCCATATCAAATTTCAGCAAAATCGGTTCAGCGGTTCGGGCGTGAAGAGGTAACAGACAGACAGACAGACAGACAGACAGACAGACAGACAGACAGACACACTTTCGCATTTATAATATTAGTATGGATTTTGTACTGTTTGTTTACCTAAATAGCCGCGTACTGACCAAGCGAGCCGTCACGCGCGGCAGTCGTGCGCGGCAGTTGCTCGGTCGGTCAGGACGTGTTAGTGCGCGGCAAACGTACCGAGGTGCCTTTGAGCATCGACTTAGCCGCGTACTGACCAAGCGAGCCGTCTCGCGCAGCAGTCGTGCGCGGCAGTTGCTCGGTCGGTCAGGACGTGGCTCGCCCGAAGCAAACGCATGCGTTGCCTCGCCCGAGCGTGCCGCGGCCCGAGCCGAGCGTTGTCGGTTTTTGTCGATGCTCAAAGGCGCCTCGGTACGTTTGCCGCGCTCACTCAAGACGGGAGTGTTTTGCCTCGCTTAATCGTTGCGTGTTAGGACTTTGCGTCATGGATAAAGAACAGTGTTTTAAACTAATACAACTATATGGTGATTATAGACGACTTTGGGATGCGCAATGTCCTGATTACACAAATAGGGGACTAAGGGAAGATGCATGGAGAAATAAGCCAGGAAAATGAACCTTCCAATAGCTGAATTAAAGAAAAAAATTGAGTCTTTACTAGGGTCTTATAGGAGGGAGAAGTCGAGAGAAAAAAAAAGACGGGTTGCACTCCGGGAGTGCCGGCAGAAGTGAAAACTTGATTATTAACGTTGTGCATTATTTTTTTAACCCATTTTTTATGAAAATCGATTAAAAAAAATATTAAAAAAAAACGATCGAATTAATTAATCGAAACCCTTACAATCGATTAAAAAATATCGACAATCGAAAAAAAGCTGCTGTCAGACAGACTGTCAGACACTTCTCGCGACAGTTGTCTTGCAGGTGGAAACGCGGCCTTAATCAGCGCGTCTGCTAAAGAGCTCATTTCCCCGACTGTACATTTCTGCTAAACAACTCATTTCCCTGACTGTACATTTCTGCTAAACAACTCATTTCCCCGACTGTACATTTCTGCTAAGCACAATTTTCCCCGACTGTACATTTCTGCTAAACAACTCATTTCCCCGACTGTACATTTCTGCTAAACAACTCATTTCCCCGACTGTACATTTCTGCTAAGCACAATTTTCCCCTACTGTACATTTCTGCTTAGCACAATTTTCCCCGACTGTACATTTCTGCTTAGCACAATTTTCCTCGACTGTACATTTCTGCTAAACAACTAATTTCCCCGACTGTACATTTCTGCTTAGCACAATTTTCCCGATATTTTGCCTCTATTTTGGTCGAAAACCCCCTAAATCTAGGGGGAAATCCCCTGATCTGGCAACACTGTCAGCTGGCTCGGCCGTACGCCGGCCGCCTCGCGCGGCATGCGCCGCGGCAAATGCCCGAGGCATCCGCGCGAGGCGGCGCACTTGGTCAGTACGTGGCTAATAAATAAATAAAAAAATATCTGTGACAGCGGCGGCATGACGTTGGGCGCGTACACGAGGGCGCGTCTGTCGCTGGCGGTGGTGGCGGGCGTGCAGGCGGAGCGGTCTGACGCGCTGGCGGTGCCGCTGCTGGCCGCGCTGTACCTGTGCGTGCGCCACGCCGCGCCCGCACCGCCCGCCGCGCCCGCGCTCGTCTCCGACGCCAGCGCGCGCTCCAAGCGTGAGTAGATGTGATGCTATAGGCGGAGCGGTCCCGGGACTCAAAGTATCTACATATCATACACCAAATGCCAGCAAAATTGGTTCAGCGGTTTAGGCGTGAAGAGGTTATAGACAGACAGACACACCTTTCCATTTATAATATTAGCATAGATGTTTTTGTATATCAAGAAATTTCCAACGAAACAGTTTAGGTCGTGAAATATTCCCTTTATAAACACTTCCTAACATTATTTAGACCAGCAAAAGTCGGCGCATGAGTACCGGAAACTATTCCACCTCAATTTTTTTATGCGATCCTCTTCAAATTGCCTTCCTGATGATATAAATGCATGTTGCCATGGTGCAACCCGGTGCCATATTGCTTAAACAAACATTGTTTAAACAATTGCAAGGAATTGTTATTTTTCAACCGGACATTTTTTTTTAATATTCTTTATTGAAATACCAATAAAAAAGGTCCTATGACTTTTTACGATAAAGTTAATATTTTTAAAGATATGAATTTTTAAAGGTTCGAAAAATCTCAAATTTGGGTACATTCGACCCATGAAAAATATATTTAAAAAAATAGTGATGTCTAAGTAATATATATTTTTAAATTCTCTATACAATAGTTAATAATATCGTTAGTAGAGATTTAAAAAAAATCATTGCTTATATCTTTTTTTATCTTAGCAAAAGTAGACAAAAACATGTGTTTTTTTTATATGGGAGCCCCCCTTAAACATTTACTTTATTTTATTTTTATTATTAATTATTAAAGTACAAATATAATTAAGTAGTTTGTGAAATTTTCATGTGCCTAGCTGTTACCATTATTGATTACGAGCAAGGCCAAAAAAATCACGTTTCTTGTATGGGAGCCCCCCTTAAATATTATACTTTATTTTATTTTTAGTATTTGTTGTTATAGCGGCAACAAATATACACAATCTGTGAAAATTTCAGAAGTCTAGCTATAGCGGTTTTTGAGATACTGTCTGTCCGTTTGTCTGTATGTCTCCAGGTTGTATCTCAAAAACCGCTACTTCTGAAATTTACACAGATTGTGTATATCTGTTGCCGCTATAAGAACAAATACTATAAATAAAATAAAGTTAATATTTAAGGGGGCTCCCATACAAGAAAAGTGATTTTTTGGCCTTTTTTGCTCGTAATCAATAATGGTAACAGCTAGGCACTTGAAAATTTCACAAAATCCTTAATTATATTTGTACTTTAATAATTAAGAATAAAATTAAAATAAAGTAAATGTTTAAGGGGGGCTCCCATACAAAAAACACAATTTTTTGTCTACTTTTGCTAAGATAAAAAAAGATATAAAAAATGATTTTTTTAAAATCTTTATTACCGATATTACTAACTATTGTATAGAGAATTTAAAAAAATATATAACTTGGACATTATTATTTTTTTAAATATATTTTTCATGGGTGAAAAGTACCCAAATTTGAGATTTTTCGAACCTTTAAAAATTTATATCTTTAAAAATATTAACTTTATCGTGAAAAGTCATAGGACCTTTTTTTATTGGTATTTCAATAAAGAATATAAAAAAAATGTCCGGTTAAAAAATAACAATTCCTTGCAATTGTTTAAACAATGTTTGTTTAAACAATATGGCACCGGGTTGCACCATGGCAACATGCATTTATATCATCAGGAGGGCAATTTGAAGAGGATCACATAAAAAAATTGAGGTGGAATAGTTTCCGGTACTCATGCGCCGACTCGTGCTGCACCAATTCTATAGTAAATGGCTAACTAAGGTGTTGCTTACAGCGCGGTCTGAGGGCGGCAGCAGCAGCGGTCCGGGTAGCGCGGAGGACGACTTCGCCGATATGCGTGACCTCGACCCCGCCTCGCCTATGTTCGGTAATTGCGTTTAAATGTTTGTTATACTATAAGGACGCTTTTCTTGTCATGCGTGTTGTCCCCCGCGTGCGGATCTGTTCTGTATGCGGGTGACAACATCCTCCTGGCCGCGCGTGTTGCCCGCATGGCACGAAAAATATTTATGAAATGATAAGATACGGGCAACTTGCATGCAGAAGAATCCGCGCGCGGGCGATAACACACAAAACACGAAAAGGGCTTTAAGATATTTTATTTATTTACTAGACGTTCCGCGCGGCTTCGCCCGCGTAAATTAGACATTTCACAGACAAATGAGTCCACAAAAAATATCCTATGATCCTTCACGTAGTCTACTTCTTATCTGCGCCAAATAACATAAAAATGGCTCCAGTAGTTCGCGAGATAAGCCCTTTCAAATAATTTCCCCCGTGTTTTTCCTCATTTTACTCTATTTATTCGCTCGTATTAGTCTTAGCGTGATAAAATATAGCCTATAGCCTTCCTCGATAAATGGGCTATCTCACACTGAAAGATTTTTTCAAATCGGACCAGTAGTTCCTGAGATTAGCGCGTTCAAACAAACAAACAAACTCTTCCGCTTTATAATATTTGTATAGATTAAGGCAAAAACATTAATAAAATATATGTTTGACAGAAATGTTTTTCCACCATGTTTGTGAATCAATTTTGATGATTCTTTTTTTGTTGTAAAGAAGATACTTTAGTGGTCCCATGATATAGAAATACCGTTTGACGTCGGTTTTTTTTAATAACTTTAACGTTGTCAGGTTCGGCGCTGGTGGTGCGCGCGACATACCTGGTGTGCCACCGCCTCATCTCGTCGTGGAAGGGCGAGCTGCAAGTATCGCTGGCGGCGCTCGAGCTGCTCTCCGGCCTCGCCAAGCTACACTCCTCGCAGCCCGGTGAGTGCTGCCCTATTACACTACTACAGTGATCAGTAGCGGCGTTAGGGGAGGGGGGGGGGGGGGGTGGGCGACGTACCTGGTGTGCCACCGCCTCATCTCGTCGTGGAAGGGCGAGCTGCAGGTGTCGCTGGCGGCGTTTAAACCAGTGGCGTAACAAGACTTAGGGGGCCTCGTGTTTTACGTAACTTTTAGGCGCGCCGCAGACGTCACACTTTTTGTGTGATCGAGTCTGCGGCTTACATACAGTCTGATAGCGCGCGCCATGTGGACTGTATGTAAGCCGCAGACTCGATCACACAAAAAGTGTGACGTCTGCGGCGCGCCTAAAAACATTTTTGGCGTAATTTTGTATACAGGAGCTATCCTGGCCGGGTTACCAGTATTACCCGAAGTAGCTAAGTAAGTTATTCACATTATACACATTTAGTTTTAACATTACACAACAAAGACAATTCAAATTTTTGACAGATACTATGCACATTATAGTATATGGGTTGAGTGTCAATACTCGCCGTTATAATGTTTCTATACTAATTCATTCACCGAATTAGTTATGACAGTTATACAAGTTGTCTTTTACTCAACGCTCTAAACGTTATACCAGCGAATTTTTAACACATGAAAATGCAAATGAAAAATAAAAACATTAAAAATGAATTGCTGTCCCTTCTTTCCAAGTTTTTTTACTTTTTGTCTACATGTTATATTAATTTACTGTTCTGATGCATGCTTCTCAGAATTCATGATAGGTAAGACTGATTTTATGTTATATTAACATAATAGAAGCTTAATATGTATTATGTTCTATCAATTTCGTCGTGCGTACGTATAGCAAAGCCGCAAACGGGGCTTCGCACAAACTTAATTGCTTTAATTAGTTTACCATTCTTTATCATTTTGTAAGTATGGTAATGTCTCAGTAGATTCAGCTTTTGTATTGCGTGCAAGGAGCGTGCTCATGTGCGTACGTGTGTGTGTGTGTTGCGTATGTACTCATCTTCAACCTTGAATGAAAGTACAAAAAGCACAGTATGTTTGCGTGTGTGCAAAATCAGCTGCGCTTACGTACGCGAGCACGTGTGCGTGCGTGTATGTATAAAACTACAACTATATATACAGAAGCCGTAGAGCGCAAGCGTGCGGTACGCTGGATTTGCGACTACATCAGCGTACAGTGCGGGCGGCCGCCGCAGGCTCACTCGCGCGACCTGCACTCGTGCGTGGTGGCGGCGTACGCGTGTCTCGCGTCGTGGCTGTGCCCGCCGCTGCTCGCTGACGCCGACTGTCTCGCAGCACTACTTGAAGTCGTTGAACTGGGCTTGGCAGGATCCAAGAGTCAAGGTAATAAATATATTTAATTTTATGTTTATATTTTATTATTTTATATAAAATTATAGTTTTATTTAACCCTTGACAAGCTTGCTCCCTGGGAATAAGTTGACAAAACTGTCTGCCCAAGATCAGACGCGATGTTGCAGATTTAGTTTTTCTTTTAAAGATAGCCTCCAATAAAATTGATTCCCCCGTAATTTTAGAAAAACTTAATTTAAATGTAAGTCCCCTTTAGAATTTTTAGATTTAACCCCCCTATATTTGTACCAGTAGTTTCGACTAACTACCGTAAGAACTCGTTTATCTTGCGCGCAGGTAATAACTTTAATAATATTTCTAAATCTGTAGATTTAGACTTGTTCTCAACTAGCATTGTGACAGCCAAGCGACTGCTTTATGAATACTTGCTCCAGTAATATGTTTGTTTATACAATATGTTTGTTTAAACTTAGTAGTATGTGGCGCCTGCTATGTTTGAACTTATTACTCATCCTGTATATGTATTTGTGAGGACCTGTTATTGGCTTCTTATTTTCTAGTATAAGTTATTTACTGTTTTTATTGATAGCTGTTGGTCTTCCTGACAAAATAAAATAAAACTTACAACTCAGCGTACAAACATAACAACCGCGTCAACCTTGACAAAAACATGACTATCTTATAGTTGAGTTTTCTATTGCAAGATGTTGAAATCATTAACATTAAGAATCTGTCACTTCGTGGCGTTGCATTTTTATATAGCTACAGCGACTCTCGCTGTCGCTAAATAATATATTGATTGACTTGTGCCATTAAACTAATGTCTTCGTAGGTACTCGTAAACAAAGTCCAATTTTGAATCGATATGTTCCATGGTATAGAAACATAATTCACACAACATATTCATTGTAGGAAAACCTGGTGAACCACCCAAGATGAAAGACGAGAAGGAACTGAAGCCAGTGTCGATGAGGGTCCGCGACGCGGCCGAGTCGCTGCTGATGCTCATATTAGATCAGGTATGGTACCGCACACTCGAGACAGAAAACTTTGTGGGGGTACCCACAATTCGCCTAACCTTCTTGCATCGCGCTAACGAAGTTTTCTGAGCGCGTCGGTATATATACGACAGCTGAAATGTATCACGTGGGCTTCAGCCTAACCGAGCATACCACCTCGCTCGGTCGGAAGATCTTCCTTTAGCGTCTCCACGCATATTCCCACAACTTCATATGACATGACTAAAGTATGAAATTCTTTGCCTCTTTATTTTGATTATACCTTTTTTCCGTCGAAAGTCGGTTTAAAGTTTTAATTTCCCGTCCAGGCTGGTACTGAAGGGCCGGGGCCGTGGTGCCGCATCTCGGAGCGCTGGCTGGCGGAGGCGGGGCACGGCGCGCTGCGGCACTTCGTCGCCGACGGACACACGCTGCTGTCGCTGCTCGAGGAGCCGCTCGCCAACAGCCAGGAGCCGCAGCCGACTGTCGTGGGTCAGTACACATATACAGCTATGACAGCAAGTATATATATACACACACACACACACACACACACACACACACACACCCAAACGCGCTCGTACGCTTGCCATACTCAGCTGACTTACTGTTTACTTCAGCGGCGTGCACAAGATTTTGACACTGGTAATGCAGCGATATCGGTTCAGTAGTTTTGGTGTGAAAGCAAAACAGACAGACAAACGGACAAAAAGAGATATTTTCGCATAAATTATAATAATAGTGTGGATATAAATTAAAAACTATGTTTTCTAAACTATTAGTATAATTACGTTCTGTTATGAAGAAATAAAAAAACGCCATCTGTTGTCACACGTTGGAACTACAATGAGAGTTTCTTTCATCGAAACCCATGGAAATATACCAATTACCATACAACATAATATTGTGCGCTAAAATAAATAAAAACGCCATCTATTGTTACGTATTAGAAATACAATGTGAATTTATTTTCATCGATATTACCATGGAAATTAGATACTATATTTTTGCCTCATCAAAATGTAGCCTATGGCTCTCTCAGGTTCTAGACTAACTGTGTACAAAATTTTATTACAATCGGTTCATTAGTTTTGGCATGAAACAAAACAAAACAAAAACTTTTTCTTTTACAACTTTTTCATTTTTATATCTAGTATATTTTAAGTACTCACCTAATCAGCTTAACTTTTGTCTTTTCACATAATCAAGGTTCCGGTTACTTGAGATCCGATCCATAATCCGATGTAAATAAATGCAAAATTTTGGCCACCACAAATTATTATCTTATCCAAGTGAGTGATAGTTATGAATGTACGCAATTATTAATGTTAAACTGTTAAATATTATACAAACTTTCAAATATTAAAATCTAAAATATTCTTAGAAAACTATAAAACCAAAAATAATATTATAATATAGTACTAACAGTGCTCGATCACATGAAAAAAGCAAATGGCCTCCCAAAACACAAAAAATTTCAGCTATGTAAAATGTAAACAAATATTATAAACCTCACAAAACAAAAATGCATAATGTACATATTATACGTAATTAGTTAGATTTGCGTCTATTCATTTTACTCGGATTATATCCGATTGCTCACGACTATTCACGAGTAGTTCCGATCGCCGTCGGTATGGATGGCGCGGGCGCCCGCGCCGGCCGCGGCGCCAGTGATGCCATTGAATTTCAACCAGAACTCCCCAACTATTATTTAAATATATTATTTATTACTTGGGGTACTTTCCACTGAGAGATCAAAACGCTGAAAATACTACTTCAGCCGACCGCAATTATTGTTTGCGGCAAAAACATCACTCATGATGTCATTATTTATATAAAAACAGTAATAAAAACCAAATAAATATACATTTTTGCTTAAAAAATTTCACGCCCATGAATATAATATAATATTTTTACTCCCTAAAATACGCACTATATATTTAATTTTTCCCTACTAAAAGTGGGATATCCCCATAGTTGGCCACACTGCTGGGGTCTTCGGCAGAGCTTGCAGTACAATAATCACATTCGATATTCATGGTTGTGTGCGTTTTCGGCTGTGCACGGACACACTCACACATACGCGCAAGGCAGGTACCTCAACACTGAGCCTATCTTGACCTCTCGTGAACCCGTTCGCGCGTGTACCTGATTACATGTTGCTATTTTATAAATTGAGGCGTTTTAAATGTGTATTATTTATTTTTTTACTATATTTTTTACTATTATTATTAAAAAATTAACGTCATGAGTCATTTAAAAAGTACGAAAGTTAAATTAAAATATCTGTTATCTGTGAATGGCAAGCACTGCCTTTTTGCCTATAAAGACTGCACGCGCATGGTTTACTTGGAAGTTTTTGAGCCGCTTAAAACAATATGTGGCTCATCATAAGCTGAAACGGTCTTGTACGGAAATATTGGGTGAACTTAAGATGGCAATAACAAAATATAACAACGTCAATAATTGGTACTTACATCAGATTTGTGGCCGTTGTAAAATGACGTATTGTATAAACACATATAGCCAAAAAAAAAAACAATGAATTATTATCTCGCATATCTATATCTCGCAGTGATAATCCGTAACGGATGGGGCCAGTACGCGTGGTCGATGTCGTGCCGCGGCGCGCCGCGTTCCGCCACGCGCGTGAGTGCGGCGTGCGCGCGTCCGGTGCCCATGTCGGAGCCGCCGCCCCGCCCACCGCCCGTCTGCCGCGCGCTGCCCGCCGCGCCGCCCTGCGCCGTGTAAGTACACATACTAGGCCCCTTTGGATTTAATTAAAATTATATATTTATACTAGCTGACCCGGCAAACGTTGTTTTGCCATTTAAATTATTTCAAGTATAAATATAAAAAGTAGATAAAAACGTCCGTACGTCCGCACGTGCGCATTTAAGCAATATTATTTTTTTATTGTATTCATAGTCAGTTCGTTCGCAAATTTTGCGTCAAATAAAAAGTTGTATTGTTTCTCATATTTATTACAACTGACTAATCTCACAGCGATTCAGCTTTCCCAAGTCTGGATGCCGTACTGCGGAAACTTAACGACCCGGAGGCGCCGACTCTGTTCAAACTGCTCGAGCAACAAGCTACCTTGGAAAAGAAGGTCCGAGACAGCGAGGACAACGTGGTAAGTCTAAACCAGAGGTTCCCAAACTTTTTTTCTCATAGACCACTTTTAACATTTTGCTGGATCCGGACCCCACAGCTTACCCCCAAGTTCAAGGCCGGTCTAAAAAGCGTATTCATCCAACAGTTGGACCTTTACTTGTTTGTATTCTTTTGACTCACAAGTCACAGTACAAGGAACCAATAACCTTCACTTCGGAGTCGTAAAAAGTAAACGCAAATATTTTCTTGTATTGTAGCTATTTAACACAAAAATTACCACACTTTCACTTATTTATAAATCTCCTCGCTCTGTAATATTGAATCAGCTATTAATATAATATTGTCTGCCTGTATTCAGAGGAGAAGTGAAATCGGGTCACCTAATTTTTATAGACCCCCGTTAACGACTCGTGGACCCCATTTTTTTTCCACGCAAGCGTAGACCCCTATCGGGCTCCCGTGGACCCCATGGGGTCCACCTGGACCACTTTGGGAATCGATGGTCTAAACTCTAAAGGGTTCCCAAACTTATTTTGTGTACTGCCCACTTAATAAGAACAAATTATGTTTTAGCGCCCCCATTGTTTCAATTTAAAATGCATCCAGATGAATAAACCACCCCCAAGCCTCTACAAAACGCCCCCATTTTTTTTCTGGGTCCCACACCCCTTCAACGCCCACAAGGGGGCGTTATCGCCCACTTTGGGAAAGACTGGCCTGTAGTGACTCTTGGCTGTACACTTGGGCACTATTAAGTCTTGCCTAGCATAGCTTAAACATTGTATAAACAGTCACTATCATGGATATTGGTATGGAAAGCTATTTTAACAATAATGTCTTCTGAAGCGGTTATTACACAACTTCAAGAGCAGCTATGTATGGTGCGCACAATATTTTTATGATAGTTTTAGTCCACCCAAAGACTAGCCCAAAAGCAGGTGTAGAGTGCGTGAGCTGCAACCTAAGCAATTTCTTCAGAAACGTGTTTAGGATGCCTAGAAGATAAACATACTAAAAGTCGCCGCCCCTAGGGGGTGAGCCGGGGTGGAGGGAGGGGGTTAAAGCTCCCGTTTTTGAGTTTTTGGCACATATCTTTAAAACGGTACGTCGTAAAGAAAAAGTGTCTTCTATATAATAAAAGCTAATAAAAACTACAACTATGTCATTTACACTATGTATCTATCTCCAATCATTGCCATGCTATGAGCTTCTAAAGTGGTCGATTTTCAAAAACGTACATTAACTAAGTCTAGAGACATTTGTATTTTATGAAATTTATCAGGATTTTTGAAGACAGTAAATGAAAGAATTAAAGCTTATTTTATAGCATTTCATAGAACATAAAAAACTTTCCGATTTTTTTGTTTTTAAGAAAAAATCATTGGCTTTTCTATGGTCACAGAAAAGTTATGTGGCAAAAAATCTATACTTCGTTTTATAAGAGAGAAAATCTTTTACATTTTTATTGCTTATAGTCAAATTAATAATAATGAATTTTATTCGTTACTTAGTATTGAGTATTTTTTACCTAAAATACATATTTTAGTCTTTCTTCGGTAAAGGCCCTATGTTCTTTGTGATTTCGTTTTTTTCTGGTATCTATCTTATTAGAAAATCTCTGAAATGTATTTAACACTGCATACTTTAGTTGCAGTAGATATATTTCATGTCAGAAAACCCTGGAGACCAGGGCAAAACCCTACGAATAATAAAAACTAAAACCAGAATAATCTGGTCGGATCAACCCAATATTAAGTCGATGCAACTAATAAAAAGGCTCCAGGAGAGCAACCAGTCTCTAGAAACCGACCAAATCGTGCAGAGGAGTTTCCATTAAGTTGGTCCTTAAGACGTCAAAACATTTTGTTATCCAGCATTGAAATGTGGAAAATGCGGAAGGTTGCTTTTTCACGAGTTTGTGAGATTGACCATGGTATCACTAAGAAATTGTCTCTGATGCTGGTGCTGATGAAAATCCCGGCTTGAATTTCATCTCGATTTACTATAATCACTTGTTCGGATAATTTCGCGGTGAGTTTACCATCTTCGACCAGCTCTGGAGAGCCATTATTCGTCCCATTAGGTTTTACCATTATTGATGTCCCAAACTCATGAAACAGCAACCTTCCGCATTTTCCACATTTCAATGCTGGAATACAAAATGTTTTGTCATCATAAGGACTAACTTGATGGAAACTCCTCTACACGGTTTAGTCGGTTTCTATAGACTGGTTGCTCTCCTGGAGCCTTTTTACTAGTTGCATCGACTTAATATTGGGTTGATTCGACCAGATTATTCTGGTTTTGGCCTGGTCTCCAGGGTTTTCTGACATGAAATCTATCTACTGCGACTAGAATATGCAGTGTTAAATACATTTCAGAGATTTTCTAGTAAGATAGATACCAGAAAAAAACGAAATCACAAAGAACATAGGGCCTTTACCAAAGAAAGACTTAAAAATGTATTTTAGGTAAAATTAATACTCAATACTAAGTAACGAATAAAATTCATTATTACTAATTTGACTATTAGCAATAAAAATGTAAAAGATTTTCTCTCATTCGAATGAAATTTTCGGTTTTATAAAACGAAGTATAGATTTTTTGCCACATAACTTTTCTGTGACTATAGAAAAGCCAATGATTTTTTCTTAAAAACAAAAAAAAACGGAAAGTTTTTTATGTTCTATGAAATGCTATAAAATAAGCTATAATTCTTTCATTTACTGCCTTCAAAAATCCTGATAGATTTCATAAAATACAAATGTCTCTAGACTTAGTTAATGTACGTTTTTGAAAATCTACCACTTTAGAAGCTCATAGCATGGCAATGATTGGAGATAGATACATAGTGTAAATGACATAGTTGTAGTTTTTATTAGCTTTTATTATATAGAAGACACTTTTTCTTTACGACGTACCGTTTTAAAGATATGAGCCAAAAACTCAAAAACGGGAGCTTTAACCCCCTCCCCCCACCCCGGCTCACCCCCTAGGGGCGGGGACTTTTAGCATGTTTATCTTCTAGGCATCCTAAACACATAACTCTGTATAAATTGCTTAGGTTGCAGCTCACGCACTCTACACCAGCTTTTAAGTGGACTATTTGGTATTGATTTGATAGAGAGCGAGAGAAAGTCCGTTTTTGATACTAAAGTTGTTTATTGATCGACTGATAGAATATGAGTACGCGCGGTATGTAAGAAATGTTATCACACTACGTTATACCCTATGAGTTTTAAGATTATATGCGTGACACATAATAATTGACAATAGTAGGGAAGTTACCTAACAAAAATTAATCGATAATTTAAAAATATCGAAAAGGAATTATTGCGATCGAAATTATCGATAGCGTACTGAAGTTTGAGAGTGGCGCCGGCGATTAAAGATGGCCGCCCTTTTTATCGATTCGATTTCGATTCAACAGTGTCAATCTCTATTGAAATAAGTTCCGTTTCATGCATCTGACATTTTCCAAATGTTTTCGTAACAATAATTAATTTTTATACTCCTATTTCACAATTAATATTATAATTTTATATTAAGGGGCCGGGTACCCTCGAAATTCTCATACATACGTAATTCCAAAATCATTTTCTCATACGAGAATATTTAACATGTTTGAGTTGTTTTTCAGTTTAAAATAGTAATTATCTAGGTTCCTGCACAAAAATTTACTTCAAAATATTTAAACATTAAAAATTTTTTTTTTGTTTTTAATTTTTTTTTAGTAAATTTAGTACTTAATATTTAAACACTAAAAATTAGAGTAAAACACTAAAAAATATATAAATAAATAGTAAATTTACTACAAAATATTTAAATACTAAAAAATATTTTTTAGAGTTTAAATATTTTGTAGTAAATTAACTATTTATTTATATATTTTTTAGTGTTTTACTCTATTTTTTAGTGTCTAAATATTTAGTAGTAAAATTACTAAAAAAAATTTTAAAGCAAAAAAAAAAAAAAAATTGTGTTTAAATATTTTGAAGTAAATTTTTGTGCAGGAACCTAGGTAATTACTATTTTAAACTGAAAAACAACTCAAACATGTTAAATATTTTCGTATGAGAAAATGATTTTGGAATTACGTACTTGTATGTATGAGAAATTCCAAGTGTACCCGGCCTCTTAATAAGTTAGCATTTAGTAACTTTTCATTTTTATTCATTTAAAATTATAGGAAACATTTGTTTTTGTAAATGGAATATTATTTATTACATTTAGATTTTTTGTTTTCTCTTCTCATAAACTATAGTGTGCTAAAGGCGATATTTATAATATTGTTTATTATAGGTACCGGACGAGTACGTACCGCCAGAGCCCGTGACGGAGTTCCAGACGGCGCGGCTGTTCCTGTCACACTTCGGATACCTTAACATCGGCGATAAAAAGGTAATAGTTGAATTCAGTTGTAGAGCAAGAGAGCCAAGTTGTAATAGATAATTTCAACAGTGAAGTTATAAGTCAAACATACGTTTTAAACGCTCGAAAGGTGTTAATTCCGCTTGAACTTGTGATAGTGACACTGGGTATGGGTAAAAACAAAATGGCGTATTCATTTTTACCTACCAGTGTGGAGGTAATAGGAATTATTCAAAGACTGATTTACCGTGACCGTTTATTGTAGATGAGTTACAATATTGCGAGCTTAAGGCGAAGTGTGTCTTAATTACAAAAAGATGACTATTTATATAAAGTTGATGTTTAATCATTCCTGCACAAATTGGGAATGGTGCCGCGGCCTAGAATCCTAGATGAGGAGACCTAGATGATGCAAACATGAATGACAAATAATAATTTGTTAACTATATAACTTAATATAAAATATACACATTTAATTTAAAATTATTCCTTTTTTTAATCCTTAACTCACCGTTTTCTTGTTCATTTTAGGGTGGCGGTCGTCTCGTGGCGCTAGAGGGAGGGGCTGGTTTATCCGCTGCATTAGCGAAACTCGACGCACTAGGTGCGCGCGCAGCGCTCACCGTGCACGTGTTCTGCGCTCGCGCTGGTCAGCGCGCCGCCGCCGATATTGTCGCGAATGCTGCTGCTGTCGATCTGCCGCCAGCTTATATCGCGATGCTGCGAGGGTATGTAGATTATGCCTTGACAAGGTCTGATAAATACGATAGGGTCGTTAAGGGGTGGGGCGGGGCTTTCCGAAACGCGAGCAAAGCTTGACACTCTTTTTTTACATATTTCGACCAAATTTAGCACGAATAATGATATAAAAAATTGAAAAGCTACGATGAAAACATATTTGATTCACAAAACTAAATCCATAAAATAGATACTGAATACTGGGATGTCAATGTCATATTATAATCTTATGTTTTGTGTAACAGGCTCGGTCGTCCGATGCGTCGGTCGCAGGGGGTGGGACCGCGCCCGCAGCGTCCGCCCGTGCCCGCTGACTACGATGGTCGAGAACAGGTCAGTTATGCTCGAAGACTCCAGATTCAAAATAATGCAGTTAAATAATACAGTTTTTGAACGTCGCCTACAACGATGCCTACTACAGGTTCAGGAACTAACTCAATCACTATATCTATATTACCGTTTGAATTCTCTATGTAAATGCTAACGAAGCTAAATTTGGCTTTAGCGTCACGTTAATTTAACGTCACGATCCTGATTTTTTTAATATAAGTGTTAAAAAGTTGTTAATATAAGTTTTTTAATATGGGCTATAGTTACAGGACTAGGACCTATTTATTTTAATATAAATAGGTCAAAATAAATAGGTCCTCCGTCCTAGTCCTGTTATAACTATAGTCCATATTGAGCTTTCTATTATTTAAATTTTTATTATAAATAAATATATTCGTACATGGTTTGCGTATTTTGCAGTTGTGTTTATAGATTTTATTTCAAAAAGTTACAAAATATCATGTGTTTTTTTCAACAGGTGTTGTATTGGTCGGACTCCACGGACGAGATATTCTTCGTGGTGCCGTCCGGCCACGACCTGACGGACTCGGAGGACCAGAACGACAGTCTCAAGTCGGACGTCGACGGCTCCTGCCTTTCTGTCAAGTGAGTTTGAAAAAGGCGCTGTTTTCGAGCATTTTTTATTTTTTTATTGGGGTAAGAAGAAAACGGCGTGACTACCAGCGTGCCTACTCTTAGCTATATCTATCTAGCTATTCCATTTATGGGCGCTTTTTCTGCGCGTTTTTTGCACACGCGTGTTTTTTTAAACTCTACAGCAGAAAACTCGCTCATCTTTACGCGTCGTAAAGGATATTATTTCGAAAATCTACTAATCTTTGACCTTGTTAACATCCCTATAATTGAGGCCTTTACTTTTTGTACAGAAGCGGCGACAAGGGCTCCTGCTGGGACGTGTCTAGCGGCGGGTCGGGGGGTGGGTCGGGGGCGGCGTCGTACGAGCGCAGCGTCAGCGAGTGCGAGCGTCCCGACCGCCGCGCGCCGCTCGCAGACAAGTCGCGCGCGCTGTCGCTGGAGTTGGACAAACTCACTGGTCTGTTATATTCAAATAGCATCCCTAACGCCTTCGCGGTCTAGTGGTATAGAGCGTGGCTCTTGACCCGGAGGTCGTGGGTACGATTCCCGCGTTGGAAACATGTTATTTCCAAGTTGGCTAGGACAGGGGTCGGCAGACTTACCAATCAGATGAGCCAAACATCAAGTTTGTAGATGTTCCCATACCTTCAAAGAACTGCTACATAAATTTTATAAGTCTGATAATAATAATAATTAGAGTTTAATTTGCTTCACACTACAAAGCTATATTTACAGTTTTAAAAAATGTGGGAAATTAATAAAAAGTAATTACTGAAAGCTACGAATAGACTGAAAGACATTTATCTATTAAAATAACACTCTCATTAATAATTATATTATATTTTAGTTTTAGTTGGAACGGTGTCCTTGCTTTGCTTTTGAAAGCTTGCCTATGTGATATATGTCTGGCAAGTAATTACTCGCTTTTATTAATTTAAGACACGACTGTAAATTGTCATCGGTTAGGCAGTGAGTGAGTATAAGAAGAGCCATATTAATCCTATGGAAGAGCCGCATGTGGCTCGCGAGCCGCGGTCTGCCGACCCCTGGGCTAGGACAATGCAGGCTGATCACCTGATTGTCTGACAAGTAAGATGATCCATGCGTCGGATGGGCATGTAAAAAGTCGGCCCTGCGCCTGATCTCTCGCCGGTCGTGTCGGTCGTCCGTCCCACTGGGTTATGAGAGTAAAAGGAATAGAGAGTGCTCTTGTGTACTGTGCACACACTTGGGCACTATAAAATTACTGCTGCGTAGCTGGCCTGGTTTCAATAAAACCGGCCACCGCCACCAAAACCGGTGTGGGAGCTATTATTATTATTATAGCATCCCTTGATACTACTATGTTATGTCATATGTGTTTTCCAATTGCAGCAATTGAAAAATGCAGTATCATGCCTCTTTCAGTAGTCAATACTGTGAAATTGACAGTTTTAAATTTAACAAACTATTGTAATTTGTAAGATTTAAAACGCCGCGATTTAAGGGTCTCAAAAAAACTTTATAGGGCCTTTAAAACACACACCACTTAGAGAACGGCAGGGCTCGATGTCATAATACCCTATACTTAAAAATGTGTCTAGAAAATAGACGGAGTAATAATGGGCATCTTAACGTTCTATAAATTGTTACAGGAAGCGGCAGAAGGAACCGAGATTTCACACCAAAGATACTCATTATTTGGCTGGAAGATTTTGAAGATCATTTAAATCTGCCGATAGGTAAGTTTTGGGGCCTATAAGTCCACTACTTCGTCTTCGCCAACATCTGGTAATTATAGATTTTAGGTTCGTAACATAATATAACAGCTGTTTGACGTAACAATTGACACGGAAGACCCTCTTGATGCAAAGCCCGTCTGGTGGCGGGTAGATGGTAGAAACCTGTCGAAATTCTAATTCAGACAGCGGTGCTTCATGTCAGTCGGGTCTCTCATTCTATAAAATATCGAAAACCCCGATTCATGGTAAATATTGTGTATTCTAGACGACCTGCTGCAATACTGCGAGACGGGCCAGCCGTGGCGGCGCGGCGAGGTGCACGTATTGTGCGCGCACGCGGTGCGGGGCGGGCTCGTCCGCGTGCGCGCCCCGCCCGCCGCCGGCGTGCTCGCGGACGGCGCGCTCGTGGCGCCGCGCCTGCTGCCCGACTGCCTGCGCCGCGCCGCGCGACACCTGGCGAGACGCACGCGCCTGCATACCGACCTGTGAGTACACCTGCAGTTTTTTTCTTTTTTTTTCGGGTGCACCTGGACTTTTGAGTTTAACACATTTCCGCAGGGAGATTGTGTATTTTGTGACAACAACAGGCATGTCAGAAATTTCTTATACAATAGATAATACATATCTTCAAAACGCCTGTTTTATTGCTATCTCAAGATACATGATCCGTACGACGCTTAAAAAATTTACCGGCCCGACTCAGATTTAAACGACATTTTGAATGATACTCAAACATCGACCAGACAGTCATTCGCATTTGCGACTCGCAACATTAATCTCCTCACTTAGATTAACTTGGTCTTCTTAATTTTACTGCGTTGAGTTGATCGTCGCGACGTAGTGAACTTTTTTATGTGGCTACGTTGGAGCACGACAAGGCTTTAAATGAACGTGGCGAAAAAAAGAACTAACGCTGCCATCATACAAAAACGCCATTTTTGACAGATGTCCTTTACCAGCAGCGCCCCCGCCCACGTTCATTTAAAGCCTTGTCGCACTTTACGGGGTTCGAATGCGAACTTTTATCGCAATACTGCCAACAAACACGAATCTTTGTGAAAGCGAAGATTTGTATTAGCAAACTATGATTTGACCAAACATATGTTTCGCAGGTACCAGCCCCCGCATGTGCGACGACGTCACATGATACAGGAGATCGCGCAGCAGTTCAAAAAGGACCTCACTGAGCCACAACTACTAGAGTCCTTGTTCCGAGCACCATAGAGCACAGAATCGTATGATGAACATAATATTGTTCGTCTCTCTCTCGTTTTTAGTATACACTATGAAAGAGAGGGCAATACTTTGAAGTTAGTTACGAGTTTACAGAACCTAGAGAGAAGTACTTCATATCTTTCAGTGTATTACAATGTATAAATTACCCGACTACACCAAAAGAAGAATTATGATTTTCGAATGTAGTTATGTAAGTATTTGTTTTTGACACCATCTAGAGACTTTAATACTTTAGGAGATTCTAGAGTAGCCTGGAGTCTAGATTCTAGACTTAGGGCTAAAACTTCTTGTCAGATTTTCTGCAGGCTTAGCATAACAACAGCAGAAATCGAAAATCATCGACATACTGACAGATTTTATCGACAAAATGGCGGATTGTCACTTTGTCTATTCGTCCGTAGAAAGAAACCGTTTCTATGGTGACCATGCTAAGCCTAGTTCAGAGGTATAATTAGATTCGTCTTAATTGTTAAGTAATATTTAAAAAGCAGCGAAAGAAATCTAACTATAGTCCGCGCGGAACTAGTTGGCCGCGCCTGAGGTATGTGAGCGGTGGGACGGAGAGGCAGGGGCGCTTCGCACAAGAGATTGCAATAGCAAGATGAGTCCGCCGATAAAAAGACAATTTAAGGAAATAATATTTAAAGCGCATACGTTTTTTAAAAAACGGAAAGCCGATGTCAATAGTTTAGAACAGTGGTCCCCAACCTTTTTTTCATGCGGGCCACAAACATGTTTTGGTCTTGGTGTCGCGACTCGCGGGCCGCAACAAAATTTTTTTAGGGTTAAAATATAACTTTCTTCAAAATTAAAGATTTAATATTATATTTAATAATATTATTAATTATATTTAATAATATTATTAATTATATTTAATAATATTATTAATAATTTAGACTTTACGTTATTTTGCCGGTGGGCGTGAATTTCAAAATTGTTTAACATCACGCGGGCCACAAATAAAGTCCCGGCGGGCCGCATGCGGCCCGCGGGCCGCGGGTTGGGGATAGCGGGTTTAGAATATAAAACTGATCAATTGTCTGAACTCTAATGTCTTTAATTTATTCTTTCCAATAATTAAATAATATTATTGTTCACGATATCTTGAGATTGGTCGTCACTGTCTAATCTCATGTGCGTTGCGAGCAGCAAGCAACCCTCCTCACCCCGGTCCCTACCTAAGGCGCGGCCAACTAGTTCCGCGCGGACTATAAACGTAATAATGTAATGAAGTATTAATTGTAACTGTAAGTTATTTATAGAGATTTTATATAATAAGACTGAATAATGTACTTAATATAACATTCCTTTATGAGCACAATGCTTTATTTATGCGAAATATATAGTTTATGATAACATAATATATATTTTTTATTATATTTTACCATAAAAGTTGTCCTTTCATCTTACGATTTTAACACTTTTGTACCCAACATCTAAAATGTATGGTTCCTACGCGATAAACGAAGTTGGCGCAACGAACTTGTGTGCGTCATCTAGTCTAATCTTATATATAAAATTCTCGTGTCACAATGTTAGTCCGCGAACTCCTCCGAAACGGCTTTACTGATTTTTACCAAATTTTATATGCATATTCAGTAGGTCTGAGAATCGGCTACTGGGTACTTTATATATTGATAAGTGCATTTGTTGAATAAATAATAGTATATTATTACAATTCGAGACTGACGGCGACCATTGTTTGTGCGACGGGATAGTGATCGACATTGCCATGGTGACATACTTATTTAGTCACTTCAATAAAATAATACGGGCGAAATACCTACTTTATATGGCAAAGGAACAGCCGGGACAGCTAGTATAATATAAGTATATAACTTTTTTCGAATCGTTAATAATAAGCTCGCAAATCCGCGTCGTGTCTTTGACCCTCAATAAAAATTCTGAAGACCCTTGATACATTTCGTATATTATTTGGCTGTTGTTCTTATCTTATCATTTTCAGTCGCTTGTGTATTGTTTTTAAAAAAGATACATTGTAAAAAGCACAAATATTAGTTGAATGTTTTTGTTATGTCATAGAGATAAACTACGATAAGGCTGCGTTTCCACTGAAGCGGAGCGGAGCGGAGCTTAGCGGTGCCCGAATTGACCAATCGTGCTATTCCAGCGGAATGACAGCAAAGATTTCGAGCATGGTGATTTGTCAATTCGGCACCGCTAAGCTCCGCTCCGCTTCAGTGGAACGCAGCCTAACATTGCGCGCCCCTCCAAAACATAACTAGCCGACCGCGCAAGACAACGCGCACTTCAAACGTTTTGACAACGCACTTGTTGGTCAACTAATCATAACTTATGATTAGTTGACCAACAAATCTTGGTTATAACTAATAAGTGAAATTAAATGAAATATTACGAGTACTGGTTGATTGGTTGAATACTTACTACATACAAACTCTTTCATAAGGATGTGACTACACACATTTAAACAGTAATTTGGAGGGGCGCGCCATGTTATCGTAGTTTATCTCTACGTCTACCTAGTAGTATTTTTGACCGAATTAAAAAAGGAGGTTATCAATTCGACGCGTATGTAATTGTATGTAATATTTCCAGAATTGCCCAATTTTCGTATATGTTAGTCTATATCAGTGCAGCGGTCTGAACAAATGTACCAAATTCCAAAAGTGTATGTATGTATATATGTTTTAATGTTTGTTTTCGCATAGCTCCGGAACTACAAGTCCTATTTAAGTCTTTTTTGTTGTACTATATGTTGTTCAAGATTCTACATCGGGAATACTGCAAGTTTCATCAAAAAAAAAATTAATTACGTATGTTCGTTGCTGCCAAGCTAAAATGGGACTGGGCGGGCCATACAAGCCGTATGCATCCTGACCGCTGGGCAAAGATCACCACAGAATGGGTACCAAATGATGGACGACGCCGCCGTGGCCGGCCTCGAAAAAGATGGCGCGATGAGTTAGACAAATACGAGCCAGGTTGGCTTACGGCTGCGTTGAATCGAGAGAACTGGAAGACTTTGGGGGAGGCCTTTGCCCAGCAGTGGGACAGCATAGGCTCTTAAAAAAAATGTTCGTTGAATATTATTCCTCTTTGGGCTGTTGTTGTCTTGATTGAGGTATGATAACTGATAAGTCATGATGAGTTGGATAGACATAGTTTTAAGTAGGTTTATTTAACTACGTTCGTAGTACGTACTGCTTAATCATACTACCTAGTGTATTTTGTTTCCTATAATATTATTGGTACACAGTATGTACTAGTATTAATTGCTACGAAATGAAAAAGGAAAAACTATGTGACAACTTTTTTGCTAATTCGGTGGCTGTGTATAATAGCTCCCACACCGGGTTTTGGTGACGGTGGCTGGTTTCATTGAAACCAGGCCAGCTACGCAGGAGCACAGAAGCAGAAGTAATTTTATAGTGCCCAAGTGTGTGCGCAGTACACAAGAGCACTCTCTATTCCTTTACTCTCATAACCCAGTAGGACGGCATGGCAGACCGACACGACCGGCGAGAGATCAGGCGCAGGACCGACTTTCCGACGCATGGATCATCTTACTTGTCAGACAATCAGGTGATCAGCCTGCATTGTCCTAACCAAACTTGGAAATAACATGTTTCCAACGCGGGAATCGAACCCACGACCTCCGAGTCAAGAGCCGCGCTCTATACCACTAGACCACGGAGGCGTTAGTAGAGGCGGAGCTGAGTAGTAGTATAGTAATAATTATTATAATTTTACAATATTTTATTGACAAACTAAGTATATACACAAAAGAAATATATACAAAGCTTCTCACTAACTACTTTGGTTATATTACTTCCCAATGCAGGAAATTTTCAATTAACCCGTTTATTCTCTCGGCATACAGCTTGCTTGGCTTGAAATTCATCTCGAACAAGCCGTCATCTGCCTTCGGAGCGTCGTTCTTGTCAACCGTCACTAGTAGAATAAAGAGCATACACATGCTCAGCATGTATGGCACTAGCTGAAATATATAAAACGTAAAAATAACAATTTATCAGGATGTTTACGGATCTTAAGGCTGCTTTTCCACTGAAGCGGAGCGGAGCTTAGCGGTGCCGAATTGACCAATCACCATGCTCAAAATCTTCGCTCCGCTTCGCTGTCATTCCGCTGGAATAGCACGATTGGTCAATTCGGGCACCGCTAAGCTCCGCTCCGCTTCAGTGGAAACGCAGCCTTACTTACCCTGCCGTAACATCGCGGCGGGTTGAGTACTTCTTAAGATTAACGGGTAAATAGGCACAATTTTTGATTTTTTCCTGTTCTGGGGGTAATGAAAGTCTGATTTCTTGGTTGTTGTTGGGTTACAAAAAAGTTGTTTTAAAGCCACATGCCATCGGATCTTTAAGAAGGAAAGTGAGAGTCGTTAAGTAGACCCCAAAGAAACACCCACTTAAAGCACTGACGAATGATGATTCGACTATGTAACTAACTATGCTGTGTATGTAACTGTGGCCCAGATTGTTTTTATATAATTTTACGTTTTATAAAGTATTATTACCTCTTTGATCTCCGCCTCATAAGTTTTCCTGCTGTACACTTCTTCGGAATCAATGTTGAATCTGCCCAGAGCTGCTCTGAACTCGGTGTAGTAGAGGTCAAAGCATTGCTGGAGGTGTTTGTCCCTGAAGTTCTTGTCGGAGCCAAGTAGGACGAAGTTGACGAGGTCTGCCGCTGGAGAACCCTCCATCAGCGTTTGGTAGTCCAACGTGATCACTTGGACGCTGCCATCCTGAAAAAGGTCATGTTAAAATTTGCGCTTAGTTTGCAGTGCATAGTCAAGATGAACTTCAAGGGCGCGTTCAGACGTTTTCTGTGAGCGTGGATTCAGCTCGCGTGTTTTCCCAAACGCTACGGCAGAAAACGCTCACGTCTGAAGGTGCCGTTATTGAGTATCATTGCTTTATACATGGACGTAAAAAAAAGGCGGACGGAGTCTTGTTATGCGCGGAACTGTGTCTTCTTCGGAACACTAACTAAAGCAGTTATTGTTCCGAGGTGTCTTCAGAGTCGGCCACGCACACATTCTGCCGCCTGTCAAATGGCCGGACTAGCGTCAGAATGTGTGCGTGCGGACCGTGTACATGCAGTCAGCCTGGCCGACTCTGAGGACACAGTTCTGTGTATAGTGGGACTCCGTCCGCCTTTTTTTATACGTCCATGGCTTTATATTGAAAATATTAATGATTAAATTACTTCATAACGCGAATAGACTATAGTCACTTACTTCCAGAGTTCTGTGCATCATGTTATCCGGTCTGAAGTCAGCGTGTCTGATTACTGGTATGTCAGTAGACTCGAACAGTTTTTCAGCGGGTCGTCGTATTTTAGGATTCTTCAACCACTCGATCAATCTCTCCTTGTTTTCTTCTTTAACGGCGTCGATGGCTTTTTCGAAGCCTTTGTCTATGCTTGCAGCCATGATGTCCATGGGAAAAGATGACAGCTTATGTTTGGCTGTGTGCTCATACTCCGCGGGAAATTCTCTTGAATAGGCTATGGATAGCGCGTGGAATATTGCTAGCTGCTTGATAGCAAACGAAGCGTAGGGCCAGTCGATTGATTCGAACCGATTGAACTGTTTAAACCCTCGGGCTGATAAGTCTTCCAATACCAATGTTTCGTGTAAATGTTCCGCGCTCGCCCCGTAAAATTCTGCGGTAACGAGTCTATTTTCCTCCTGCACGCCGTATTTTTCTTCTATACCTTTGTATCTCTTGAGTATGTTCGTGTAAAAGTAGTGCTCGTTTACATACAGACCTCCAGAGATGAACTCCCGTGATTTCTCATTGCAGATTGCTACTTTCGCGAACAGGGGTATTTCTTTCTGTTGCGTAGATAACGTCAAAAGAAATAAACTGCTTGAGTAGTTCGCTCCTCCGCTTGAAATAGGTGTGATGGTCAATTTATAGTCTTCATAGTTTCTTTCTTTTGCTATCACTTCTATTAGATCACGAATTGGTTTTTCTGCAGCGAGCATCTTGAGCGAACTAACGGACTTCTAGCAAACGAAATATGTACCTACTTATAATTATGATAAAATTATTGAAGTGATTTTCCTTAAGTATATTGTGATGATAAAAAGATAACACGTTTATTTTTATTTCTTAGTCTACCTCAGAGGTTCCTAAACTTTTAAGGTGTCAAATAAATAGTTACATTTCATTTAAACGAAATTAACGTTTATGTTCTCACTACTAGAGTAGACTGTACCTACTGCAAACTTAGCACCTAACCTAATGCTGAATAAATAACATGTGCTATGAGGACTTTCTTATCGTTTAATTAATATTTGTAATCGCGTGTCAATGAAAAAATACGTAACAAAATTTAATTACCTAATCCTTCGATCGCGGATTCTTGGAAATCTATTGTTATTCTATTGTTGTCGCGATCACCGGTGCTCTTATGGGGCTTGATAGGTTAATATACCTTAATTAAAAATTATTGGCGAAAATCTGAAAGCTTTTCCTTTTATTATAAAAATTATTGGCGAAAATTTGAAAGCTTTTCCTTTTGCTTTGCAGAGTTTCGTGACCCTTTGCGCGCAAAAACTGTGTGTTAGGTAGTTATCAAAGGAGTTCTCTACCTACTTAAAAACCTCTTTGCAATAATTTAAAAATGACCAGGATGATTAAAATTGTCAATGTTGTCATAAGCGATTTTCTAGACGTACCTATTATTATTTTTTAACAAAATTATTTATTTTAGACGTTTTTACAAATGTAATGCAATTCAAATAAAGTTAGTACAGTATGTTAGTGGAACAACCGCAAGAAGTGAAGAAAGCGTCAGGGGATACCCAAGTAGAGAAATGTAAGAGCCGGTTCCTAACTAGTAAGTAAATTAACATTAAATTAGTAACTATTTAGTAGTCAGTGGTAAAATCCTATGTGCTATTGGTCAGACATAGGAAGCTATGTGACAAAGTCAGCCAAGACACTAAACAGTTTTTTTTTACAGACACAAAAGGAGATGTTGTAATTCTTTACGAGAGCAATGTTGAAGAGAATGCAACGGACGTCACTCCAAAGCCCAGACCACCCAATCAGTACGTCGAAACGATAGTCTACGAAGAAGACAGCGAATCAGAATGTTCAGAGATTAGCGAAACTTACACGAAGGAAGATCTCAACGAGCTATGTTTGATCAACAGCGAGGCGCTCGACTTTATAAACAACATACCTAGCGTCGACACCCCGCTGTGCCATAAGCAGAATCAAATGAAAATCAAACCATCAGGATTCATGACCGACTTGACACATCCATTTGAAAGACCATACTTTTTCAGTAGCTTCGGGTCTCTTTTGTCGACTTCATTGATGGACATATTGTGCTCCAACCAGAAGAATGACAATTACGTATGTTATATGGATAATCTTATATCACATGTGCAGTATACTATTGAAGAGCTGAAACGTATAAGCAATGGTGAATATCTGAGCGAGAGAACCAAGCGGAAGTGGATAGAAAGTTCGGAAGCACTGTGTGCTAAAGCAGAAGAAAAAAAAATCGAAAAGAAAGCAAGAGAGAAAGCTGTCAATGATAGGATAATGTCCCAACTTTTGATCGTTCCATATGAAGATCATAAAGATATAAAAATGCATAAAGCGCTAAGCGACATAATAACTGGTAGATCACAAGTAAATCTAAAAGTTTTGAATAACATACTGCGGAAAAAAATCGTTATTGAAGTTCCGAAAGTATTAAAAGATCCTGTAGTTTCAATCCAAGACCTTGCCGTAGTCAATTTCATAACAAAGGGCACAGAGGACAATTGCATCCACAGAGACAAAATTAGTCACAAAATTATTACGTCAGATATCAGATATCCCATTTTAACGTTAAGTTGCAGAAACTTTAATGTTGCAGTATCAATACAAAATTTAAATTTGCTCATTAATGAAAAAACAGGTACGTGTAGTTAATTTTGGTAGATTTTATTAGCTGTCTACAACTATACAATTTACACCCCGAAACAAGAACGATTTTATACAATATAGATTTTTAATTATTATTAATTGTAATAAAATTTTCAGAAGCACACAATAATTTACTTGCTATAAAATATCAACCAAATGAAAATGATTTAAAAAAAGAAGAAATTAAAGTTATTGAAGAAAACTATGAATGCGAAGAAAAGCAAGAAATATGCTTAGAACAAAATTGTGAGACTGAAATTAAAAATTGCGACGATAACCTAATTGTCAATGATGATGACTATTTTGAATCAGAGCTGAATCCAATTGTCTGTAAAGAAAGCATAGGAAGTTATTTAGAATCAATAGCTACCCTTTCGTCGAACGTAAGCTTTCCTTCAACCGATAAACGAGACGTAGAAAATCATTCATCTACGTCGAGCTCTTTAGGTTGCTCTTTTCAACAATTAAATTCAAAGCTATTTTTAAATATCAAGACTGATGGAAATTTAAAAATAAAAAAGAAGTCATCGCCTACTATAGTCAAAATAAAATCACCTTACGAAAATAATTCACATGTACTAGATGAAAAGAAGAGAAAAAGATTACTGAAAATCAGGGAGCGACGACAAAAAACAAAAAAGAATAAAGAAAATGCAGGTCAAGCTTTAAATTCGGAAACCAAACTAATACTTACTGGCAAATCTTTTCCTTCCTTTGAAGACAAGGAAAATAAAAAGCGATACAAAAAGAGAAAAAATAAATTTACTGCCGTAAAAGATACAAACAGTTATATGGAAAATATGAAGCCGTTTTTTTCGGACTCGAGTAGTCCAATCATCATTAGTCAATTTTCCCAATTTATAGAACCCTTAGTGAGCCCACAGGACTTCAAGAATGAGAGAGATCATTCACAAAAGATCACAAGTGAAGACAGTGGAAATAGAGAAAACAATTTTTTCGTAATTGATTCCCAACCGGAAGATGAGCTAGCAAAACTTGTTCAAAATGAATTGTACGTAGTTACGTGCTTTAACTGTTGTCGTAAGTACCCGTTGAGCTAGATTATTATGTCTAAAATTAATAACAATATTATTTTCAGATACTCGCAAGAAGAATATAATAATGACAACGAAAATATAGGCGATCTATCAAAATACAATCTAAACAAACCGCCCGTCAATACACCGATCGAAAGTCTATCCGAATCCTCAAAGTCCTCGCTATCTAAAGAGTGTAAAAATAATATTGATAAACTGTATACTTTTATAAAAGAGCTAACGAAGATAGATAATTCTGATAACAAAGAAATAGAAAAAAGATTTACTACAAAGTGTACTGAAACTCTAATTACGCAGAATAATGTCGAGTCCATCTCGGCGATCGGTGATGGTCATAAACTAAACACAACAGAAGAAACATCAACAACTCAACATAGTCATTGCAAATTAGAAAAAATACCTCGGAGACAATCGACTGACAATAATAAAAGAAAAATAGAAATAGTCGCCCATATGCCAAAAGTTTCTTTACCGCCCAAAAAACAGACAGAAAAATATGATAAATCTGTTCGAAATTCTCAAAAAAATGACGATCAGCGACAACAAGATACTTTAAAAGCTATTTCAGAACTGTTACATAAGATCGATAATGTAAAAGGAATGAATCTCAAAACTGAAAAAGTTACAAAATATGCGAGTAATAAATGTGAAACTGTAAGGGAAACTAAAAAAAATACAAGTGAAACAGTTAAGGAGGGCAAAAGGAAGGTGCCTGCTTCAATTTCTTCTAAAACAGTGAAATCAGAAAATGTGACAAGAGAAAATAATAACATAACGAACATTTGCAAAGAAAATATGTCTACAGTAAGAACTCAAACAACTGAAAAACTACCAGAAACAAGGAAAAAAGAGAGTAACCAAAATATTACAGAAGGTACCGATGCAAGAGAAGCAATACTTTGGCGTCCCAGGCTAGATGCCCTAGCGCAGCCCAAAAAGACGCATTTCGCTTTAAATAATAAAGGTATCAAGATTCCCAATACGACGCTAACTGCTACTACTAGGCCGCAAAGAAACACGTCGCTGATACCACAAAGAATTAAAAATATAATATCGCAAAATAAAACATCACCACCACTTTCAAACTCTACATTTGTAAAAGCAAGCCCAAGAACACAAGGTGCGTAAAGGTGAATTAGAGTTTAATTATTTTTTATATGTATTCACGTAACTAGCTCTTCTGTGTGATAATGTAATAATAATTCTGAACATTAAATCCTTAACACGTTACAGAAGAAGTAGAATCCATATCACCACTCAGCAATAGTTTGGAAAGAAAGCGTCTTAAACCTGAAAATAAACTGCAGGCCAAAAATAATAACGATCGGAACGCTTCAGGTTTCTTGTAAGTCGGATTTTATTTATTTGTTCACAGTAATGAATTCAAAGAAAAGTTACATTTATTAGACTTGTTTATGCTAATTTCCAATCCAATATGTAATTTTAGGAAGAAAAACATCGCGGCAATTAAAAATCGTGTCAAATTCAATTTGGAACCACATTCACCAAAGCGTAAAGAGTTTAAAAAGTTGCAGAAACCTACTATTCCGGTGATAAAAGAACAAGATAATTCCGGTGATATAAATAGTCAATATTGTATTATTACATGTTTTCATTACAGACATTGCAATTTATTTTTTGTTCCAGCTATTCCAGAATCTAAGAAAGAGGATACTGATCAAAACAATCTTCCAATTGAAGCAAATGAATTAGTCGATGTTAATGTTCCAAAACCTCTATTAGTCAACAATGAAGATAATGAAGTTTTAAGTCCTCTCAAATCAACAAACGTTATTGCAACGCATTTGAATCAGTCAAAATCAGATGAAATCGTATATGTATCTGATTATAAAATAGATGTGTTTGAAGATAGGAAAATTAGTACAGCCGTAGCGAATATTTTCACTCGAAATATTACTGTCGCCAATTCAAGAATTATTTACAACAAACATAAATTCCTTAAATCACAGGGACGCAGTTCATGTTCTCTTACTAGATTAGAGAAGAGACCGGGCCCGTTAAATAGTCAAACTATTACTGACCAGACAATGTTAAAAACACTGTCTCCGAATCGTTCGTTTCAACAAATGTTTGTCCTACAATCTGGAGATACTGGCTCTTTGATGCTTAAGTCTTTGTTATCACAGGACATAAAAACATTGGACATCGTACCTAAACTCTCTTTTCAAACCTTTACGAAAAGCAGCATTGATTGGACCTCAGAAACGCTTTCATTGCATTACTTTCCTGCGATGCATTCAATAAAATATAGCAAATCTGGCAAAACATTAAAGAAATATGCTTGCGGTAAATCGATATGCAAAGTTGCCTCTACAGAAACTAGCGTTGATATTTGGCATGACGTTGATAAAATATCAAATGTAACTAATGTATACAACAAAGAACCGATATCAGAAAACATAATACATAGTGAGACTGTTTCGGTTTTAAATGATATTTCTAATGTCTCTCAGCTACAAATAGTAAATTCGCCTGAAGATAGTGTAGCTAATACTGATAGCGTTATTACTTCTCTATCCTGTGATAGAAGCACATCTATGGATATTCTTGTGGAATTGATAAACGAAATTAAAACTATATCAACATATCATGCTAACATTAGCTTTGATCAAAACCTGAAACAAGCAACGGGAGATATATTAAAGAACGATGACAACATAATATTATCTGAAGTGGGTCCACTGAAAAAGTGCGAATCCCAACCGAGTATCTATTCCTATTTTGTTAATGATGAATTTGATGCTAATGAGAATAAATTCATCCACTCTGATAAAAACACAAAAAATGGGAGTAAACATTCTGGAAACTATAAAGATAAAGAAGTATCAGTCTGTATAAAAGAGCTAGCAAGATGTATAAAAGAAGTAACTGATGTGCCGTCTCGACTTTTACCCGTAACCATCACAGACTATAGTGTTTCTGTGTCTACTTCATCAACATTTCTAAATAAAACAGTTGAGGCTTCAACTGCTACAGAAGTCATGCATCCTGTTAAGAACATAGGACCAAGTTCAACTAAAAACGTTAAACGGGATAGCGCTGGAACAGCTTTTGTAGATCAACATCTTAAACTGAAGCGAGATATTTTAATAACTGTCTACTCCATTTTGGTATTGATCGTATTCGTCGCATTGACCTTCCCTGATATTCAAGGTAAATATTAGGCGCTTATAAATTTTTGTTTAGTCTTGTCTTGTACATGTTTTATTTATTACTATAAATTTTGTGTATTTTAATATTTTATAAATTATAAAAAAATAAAAAGTTGCTAGTTTTTATCTTTATTTTGCAAAAGGTCACTAACTGTCACTAGTTCCCGAAAAATAAATTTACATTGTCGAGGGACATAGCAAAATGCCCATAAAATATAATGAATACATCGAATATTCAGAAATTATAATAATTTAAAATTAATTTAAATCTACCATCTAGTGCCATCTAGTGACAGAAAGTGATAATATGTCGTATAGTTTTTAGTTTTATCATGCTTCACTAGATGGAGTTTTACTAAGCACCTTGGCTGTCACAGAATATACAATATGATAGTACTCCGTAGCTGTCCGTAGCTATGTGGCAACATCTTTTGTAAAAAAAAACGGTTGTCTGTAAAGTCGGTTTACTGACGATAGTTGAACGTGACGACGTGCCTCTTTGTCGCTCGTTCCGCGCTCTCACTTGCACTTCAAGCCTAAGGCCGGTTGTACACTCTCGCCGAGACACAGCGAGGCGGCCCGAGTGCGAGAGTGTAAATGGGTGCGCTCGCCTCGTCTCGCCTGTCTCGGACCCTCTCGGTCCGTTGTCGGTATTTTGCGCCCGAGACAAAGGGTCTCGCGAGGAAAACGAGCGCACTACTGTACACTCTCGCGTCTTTCAGTACTAGTCCCGCCGTTGGACAGTGTAGAACAGAAAAATAATAATAATAAACGTCATTATCAGTCATTATCTGTGAGAAATAAAATTATATATGATTATAAATCTTTGGATTACAATAATATCTTTCGATGCATGGTGAATGGTGAATGGTCGTTTTCGTCCATCTTCTCTGAGTTCTTAACTGCGATTGAACTAAGCGAGAATGTACATGATCGCACTCGGGCAAGGGGCTCTCGCACGAGACTCTCGCCCGAGAGCTCTCGGCGAGAGTGTACAGCGGGCATTAAATGGAACGCCTCAGAGCGAGGTAACGCCGCACGAGTCATGCTTTTTCGTGCGTGCAGCCGGCTCCATCGAATTATAAGACGTTGTCACGTCAAAACTCATTTCCCCGACTGTATATTTCTGCTTAGCACAATTTTCCCCGACTGTACATTTGCTAAACAACTAATTTCCCCGACTGCATATTTCTGCTTAGCACAATTTTCCCCGACTGTACATTTCTGCTAAACAACTCGTTTCCCCGACTGTACATTTCTGCTAAACAACTCATTTCCCCGACTGTACATTTCTGCTAAACAACTCATTTCCCCAACTGTACATTTCTGCTTAGCACAATTTTCCCCGACTGTACATTTCTGCTAAACAACTCATTTCCCCGACTGTACATTTCTGCTAAACAACTCATTTCCCCGACTGTACATTTCTGCTTAGCACAATTTTCCCCGACTGTACATTTCTGCTAAACAACTCATTTCCCCAACTGTACATTTCTGCTTAGCACAGTTTTCCCCGACTGTACATTTCTGCTAAACAACTCATTTCCCCGACTGTACATTTCTGCTTAGCACAATTTTCCCCGACTGTACATTTCTGCTAAACAACTCATTTCCCCGACTGTACATTTCTGCTAAACAACTCATTTCCCCGACTGTACATTTCTGCTTAGCACAATTTTCCCCGACTGTACATTTCTGCTAAACAACTCATTTCCCCGACTGTACATTTCTGCTTAGCACAATTTTCCCCGACTGTACATTTCTGCTAAACAACTCATTTCCCCGACTGTACATTTCTGCTAAACAACTCAAATGGAACGCCTCAGAGCGAGGTAACGCCGCATATTGCGTCATGTTTTTTCGTGCGCGCAGCCCATATCGAATTATAAGACGTTTTTTTTTTTTTCTTTTTTGGCAACTTGACACAAAGGATGTGTATGTTGTACAGACAAGGTAAAAAGGTAAGGAATATGGCGGGAAAACCATATTCCTCCTATTATAATTTTCATCATCGTTTTCATGTATCGTCAGGTCTAAAGTCTAGTCAAAGTCTAAGTAAAAGTCAATACAGTCACAGGAGTCAAGTCGGTCGATTCAGTAAAGTGGTAGACGCTTTACTGAAACTTTCGATGGAGTTTTGGAGGGAACACAAAATAGCACGTTTCTGGATTATAATCCTCCATCAGGAAGTAATGGATCAGCCTATCCTACACCTAATTTTGATTTAAACTCTATCCAAGAAACCATTTTAGCCTTAAACAAATTATTAACATCGCTATCTACTTATTCACCGTCCAACGTAGCTTTATTGAATACAGAATCAAATAATAATAATACATCTAATAATGGACCATATAATACAGTGGAACTGCCGAAGTGCAATTAGTAAAAAACATGAAATCTTATATCTAATTAATAAATTTAAACCATCTATTCTTGCCTTACAAGAGACATGGTTAAAACCGGAATCTCTTTTTAAGATTTCCGGATATACCTGTCTTAGGGAAGATAGATCAGATGGGCATGGTGGTACAGCCTTGCTCATCAAACATCATCATTTATTTCATCACATTTCTCTCCCTCCACATCACTCAGACTTCTCAATCATTGCTGCATCTGTAAATAACATATGTTTTGTTTCATTGTATATACCTCATCCTTCATATAGCATTTTTTCTGATATTCATAATTTGATTAGCCAATTACCCAAACCGGTTGTAATACTGGGTGATTTAAATGCACAACGTTGATCATGGGGTAGCCATATAGACGATCCATGGGGACGTGAGTTACTAGACCTAGTAGATTATCACCAACTGTGCATCCTTAATTCTGGCCAGCCAACCTGTCATACTGCTCCTCATGAAGGTTGCAGTGCTCCAGATTTATCCATCTGTTCACCCCATCTTTCATCTATTTTTCACTGGCATGTTTTAGAATCTAGTCACGGAAGTGACCACTTTCCGATCTTAATATCATTTCCTAGTAAAAAATCTAAAAAACCATCCAATCATATTCAATCATCAATAAAATACCATCTAAACAATAATTCGAATTGGGATAAATTTAAAAATTTACTTTTAGATCAGTTGCCATTTCTCCCTGACATAAAGTCTGAAAATGAATCTATTTGTGCAGATGCCTTGGCCTCTACATTTATTAAAGCAGCAGAAGAGTGTTTTCCTAAAAAAAATATTTCATCTAACCATATACCATCTCCACCTTGGTGGGATCAAGAATGCACAGTGGCTATTAGGAACAGGAAAAAAAGTGAAAAAGAATATAATAGAAACCCAAATATAATTAATTATCAACTTTATCTTGATTGTGCTCGTGAAACAAAAAAATTGATCAAGAGAAAAAAGGCAGAAAGCTGGAAAAAGTTTTGTTTATCTTTGAGTCCAGACGTACACCCTACCACAGTGTGGAATAATATTAGGCGATATAGGTCAGCATTCAAATCTTCCTTCTATCCCATTCGTGAATCTTTGTCTGATAATTTTCTTGATAATATAGCCCCTCCTTCAGTTTCCTGCTCAGACTATTAAGGGGATAGTTTCCTGTCTATCTCCATCTCCGCAATTTGGATCACAGATTATTATTATATATTTGGATTTCGGAAAGGTCACAGATTATTATTATATATGGAAAGGTAGAGGGACCATAGACAACATTGCCATTCTAACCACAGACATTCGAATTTCATTTACAGAGAATAAATTTGTTCTTGCATGTTTTCTGGACATAAATTCTGCTTATGATAATGTAAATATAAGTTTATTAAAGGAGAAGTTAATTCTCTTAGGTGTACCAATAATTTTAGCAAATTTCATTATAAATCTATTGTTAGAAAGGATTATAGTTTTAAATTTAGACGAATATACACTAACAAGAGTTGTTCGTAACGGAATTCCGCAAGGATTTGTTTTAAGTCCTTTATTGTACGACATATACACTGCTGACATGGAAAAATGTTTGGACTTGAATATAATAAAACTATTACAATACGCAGATGATAAAGCTATTTATATAATTTCTCATTCTATACGTGATGCTTGTAGAAATCTGTCGATTGCTTTAATGAAACTAAAATCCTGGATGGATAGGAATGGCTTGGAGTTGTCAGCCAATAAAAGCTCGGTAGTTTTATTTTCACGAATGCGTATTCCACCTCCTGTAACTATTCTTTATGATGGAACTTCAATTCCTGTAAAAGAGAATGTAAAATTTTTAGGATTATATTTAGATTCAAAATTGAATGGTAACGCACATTTTGACTACATCTATTCAAAATGTGAGCGAAACCTAAATATGTTAAAAAGTCTTTCCGGTGTTTGGTGGGGATCCCACCCCTTTACAATGAAACTAGTGTACAATGCAATGATAAGAAGTGTATTAGATTATGGGACTTTTCTTTTAGAACCATGTAACTTGAGTGGACTACAAAAAGTCGATAAAATACAAGCTAAAGCTTTACGCATAATCTGTGGGGCTATGAAATCATCTCCGATAAACGCTCTTCAGTTGGAGTGTTGTGTCTTCAACTCCGTCGACAATATCTGGCAGATAAATTTTTTCTTCGCTGCTACCAATTTCTTAATCATCCTTTAATTCCTAAACTTAAAAATCTATCTCAACTTTGTTACAATAAAAGTAAATACTGGCTACACAAATCAAAACCCCCACTCATTCATAGCTATCGTAAATTTTTGACTTTGGACGCTCCTACTTTTCGCTCCCCTTCTTTTCCTTTATTTGAATCATCATACGAAGCTCTAACTATGATGCCCGATGTTCGTTATGATATCGGTATCAAAAAGTCCGATAAATATTTTGCTAGTAATATATTTAAATTCATTACTAATAACAATTGGCAGGGATGGCATCATTTATACACTGATGCATCTAAGAATTCTGCAGACAGTCATGTAGGAGTAGGAATCTACCACTTGCAATATAATATTGTGCAAAAAGTTAAATTTCCACCTGAATCCTCTGTTTTTACCGGGGAGTGTTATGGTCTTTTCAAGGCTATTGAGTACATTCTACTCGGTAGGCTTGAGAGGGCACTAATATTTTCAGATTCCCTAAGCGCTTTACAATCTTTAAGTAAGTTTCCTTTTAAATTAAAAAATTGTTTTCCTATCATCATTCAGATACGAAATCTTCTATATAAATGTAAATGTAAAGGTTACTCTGTAACATTTGTATGGATACCTAGCCATTGTGGTATTATAGGCAATGAATTAGCCGATAAATTGGCAAAAGATGCTATTTTAAGTGGGGATGTATTCCCCTTTCAAAATTACAGTCACGATTTGGTTGCTCTTGCCAGGAGCTCTCTCATGGACTCGTGGGATGAGTCATGGAGACTGGGCAGTCAAACAAAAGCAATTCATTACCAAAAAATTCAACCCGTGATCCCAACTAAGCCTTGGTTTTCCAGAATTCATCTTTCAAAAAATGTAACAACATCCATTATTCGAATGAGACTGGGTCATTTGTGCATTCCAACGCATCTTATGAGAATCGGCATACGACGTGATAATTTATGCGAATGTGGTGAAATTGGTGATTTAAACCATATTATTTTATCCTGTCCCCTCCATGATCATTCCCATTTATATCACAGCTTATTATCTATACCTATCCCATTTCCTACTTCTGTAAATATATTGCTAAGTTATAATAATACGAGGGCTGCTATTTATGTATCCGGAATTAAAAAAAGAAACAAACATATATCATTTAATATGGTTTTATTGCTTTTCAAAATATTCGCCGCGATGATCGACACACTTTTGCACACGCTGGAACCAATTTTCATAGCACTTTTTCCATTCTGATTGAGGTATCTCCAAAACGTGCATTTTGAACGCATCAACAGCCTCTTCACGGCTCGAAAAACGTTGACCGCGTAATTTGTTCTTCGCGTATGGAAATAAAAAGAAATCGTTAGGTGCCAAATCAGGGCTGTACGGCGGATGACCAGTCAATTCGATCTTTTCACCCTCCAAAAACTGAGTTGTTTCAGCTGAGGTGTGACAGCTAGCATTGTCGTGATGTAATATGATTCTGCGTTGTCGGTTGTCCTTTCTTATTTCTTCAAAGACTTCTGGTAAACAAATGGTCGTATACCATTCAGAATTAACCGTTTTACGATTCTCTAATGGCACTGTAGCCACATGTCCATTAATTCCAAAAAAACAGGCGACCATTTGCTTCAAAGTACTTTTTGCACGAGTAACTTTTGTTGGTTTCGGCTCATCTTGGAACACCCACACCGTTGACTGTTGTTTAGTTTCGGGGTCATATGCATAGATCCAAGATTCATCACCTGTGTAGATATTATAAACGGCTTTTGACGTACCACGGTTGTATTTTTTTATCATTTTTTTGCACCAATCGACACGAGCCCGTTTTTGATCGATTGTCAAGTTGTGCGGAATCCAACGCGAACATATTTTTTTTACAGCCAAATGTTCGTGTAATATCTTATGTATGCTCGTCATACTTATGCCTAAGGACGCCTCTATCTCGCGATATGTAACATGACGATCACGCATTATTAGTTCCCGCACAGCATCTATATTTTGTGGGACAACAGCTGTTTTTGGGCGACCTTCTTTATTATCATCCGTGAGCATAGACCGCCCACGATTAAACTCACTGTACCAGTGATAAACAGTGGTTTTTGATGGTGCTTCATCTCCAAAAGTTGCGGTGAGTTGAATAAAGCACTGTTGTTGATTTAGCCCACGCCGAAAATCGTAGTAAATCATTGCACGAAAACGTTCACGCTTTAAATCCATGGCAAATGAAGACACGCAATTTTCAAAATGACGCCACAATGGAAAAATAATTGACAGTCACATGAAACAAAATGTATTCTTCAACCAAAGAGTTCTATTTTCAAATGTTGTAATTACTTTTTAAATATTGTTCTTGTAAGTGGCCAGTTCCGGATACATAAATAGCAGCCCTCGTAAACATGTATATATTTGTCTAAGTAATTACTTATCTTTAAATAGCATTAATATTTAATTTTTGAGTTTATTATAATATTATATACTTTTATTATAAATATTACTTTGTTTTTTTAATGTATGTTAAATTTTAAACTATAATAATTAACTTTTCCAAATTCCGTTCCTGTTTTTCCTTCCACTAGTTCCTTACCTTTTTACTCGTCTGTGGCACAACATACGCAAAATTGTGTCAAGTTGCCAAGAAAAAAAAAAAAAAAAAAAAAAACAGCTTTGGGAGTTTTGGCGGGCATGTGAAAGAGTGCTGTTGTGTTTTTGTATTATTTTCCTAAAATTGTGTTAGCTGGGTTTTTAATGTGTAATATTGGTAGAATATTAACCATTAGATATTCGTGTTCATGCACAAGTGTAGGAAAGTGATGTAATATCCAGAAACGTGCTATTTTGTGTTCCCTCCAAAACTCCATCGAAAGTTTCAGTAAAGCGTCTACCACTTTACTGAATCGACCGACTTGACTCCTGTGACTGTATTGACTTTTACTTAGACTTTGACTAGACTTTAGACCTGACGATACATGAAAATGATGATGAAAATTATAACAGGAGGAATATGGTTTTCCCGCCATATTCCTTACCTTTTTACCTTGTCTGTGGCACAACATACACATCCTTTGTGTCAAGTTGCCAAAAAAGAAGAAAAAGAAAGAAAGAAGAACAGCTTTGGTTTTGGCGGGCATGTGAAAGAGTGCTGTTGTGTTTTTGTATTATTTTCCTAAAATTGTGTTAGCTGGGTTTTTAATGTGTAATATTGGTAGAATATTAACCATTAGATATTCGTGTTCATGCACAAGTGTAGGAAAGTGATGTAATATCCAGAAACGTGCTATTTTGTGTTCCCTCCAAAACTCCATCGAAAGTTTCAGTAAAGCGTCTACCACTTTACTGAATCGACCGACTTGACTCCTGTGACTGTATTGACTTTTACTTAGACTTTGACTAGACTTTAGACCTGACGATACTTGAAAACGATGATGAAAATTATAATAGGAGGAATATGGTTTTCCCGCCATATTCCTTACCTTTTTACCTTGTCTGTGGCACAACATACACATCCTTTGTGTCAAGTTGCCAAAAAAGAAGAAAAAAAAACAGCTTTCAAAAATCAAAATCATATGTTCGTGCACGTGTATTAGACGTTCCCTCGAATTTTTATTTTCATATAATAACTTGGTGTTTAGCCATATTATTCTTTGCATAGGTAAGTGTTAATATATAATCGCTATAATAGCAATTACCCGTTGAAATATATACTGCATATGAATTGAAAGATGGCTTCAAAGAAAGCGGGAAAGGTAAACAAAGTTCTTTTTTACATTACTCGAGCGGTTTGGATACGTAATTTAATTAAAATTAAACTTAATTATAGAAAAGAAAGGCGCATGATATCACTGAACTCAAAGCGGATTCGATAGACAACACCGCTCCAGTGCATAAGATATTAGACGACGTGCAACAGAGGAATCCAAAGGCGTATCAATTCTACTTTCAAAATCTGCGGCAGCGTCGCACAAATAAGCAATACTTGCTGAGTTTCCACAACGTCGTCCCCGGATACCCTCTCAATGCTTTCGGCGAAGATTGGAATGGTCAACTTAACTTTGATTATTTTGAAAGATTTCCTTACAAGAGCTACCCCCCAAAATACATTACGAGCTTACGGCACATCGATAAATGTGATCCCGTTACGAAATACATGAAAGAGAAGCTAGACTGGAAAACAATGTACAAGACACTGAAAATTACAGCTAGTAAGTAAATTATTTTATTAGGTTTATCAACTCAAGATTTGCTGTCTTTATTAATGTTATGAAGAGATAAGTTTTATATGAATCAAATATGCTTTGAAAGTACTAGAATCTAGATCAATTGTCATAAAATCTTGTATAAAGAGTAGCGGTCTTACTACAAAAGATTTATACACCTGTTGAACAGTTGATCAGAGAAAAATTCAGTACAAAATGGTCTCTAAACAACTGTTCAATAGATGTTTAGTTTTTTGTGGTAAGACCGTTAATCTTTGAGGACACAGGGTATTTTTGATTGTAAAAAAAATATTGTACTTAGAAATTCACAGGAAGCTGCCAGCATTTTTAAACATTAATCCGTCGATCGCAGATTCCTGGAAATCTATTGTAAATGTATTGTTATTGCGGCCCACTTGGGCCGTACGGGGCTTGACGAGTTATAACACTTAAAATACTGTTTCATAAAAGTAGTTAACCCATCAGTCGTGGCAAAACGAGACACAATAGCTTTTTCATTGTTATCGCGGCCGGATGTGGCCGCTTGGGGCTTCATGAATTAAATGTATTTAAAGCATTTGTTATATTTTAGGTAAATACAATGTGATTGAAAAGTTTGAAGACTTGAATGGGGAAGTAGTAAGATGTCCAAAGCTGTTGGTGGATATGGCAGCACACTTCGAAAGCAGACCCGATCCATACTTTGATAGCACATACAACTGGTACTACACTGGTAACGGAAACTTGCAACTGGTGTGCATAGATTGGATAGACTACCTACTTTATAGTGAATTGAACTGTGTTTGTGAGTATTGCATGCTGGTATGGTTTTTAGTTAAACTTCGCCCAACACTGTATTTTAGTTTTGTCTTATTACATTTTTCTCTTTTGACTATGACAAAGAACATTTTTTTAAGATAATTTAACTATAGTGTACACTAATTATATTATGTACTATTTTTTACAATAATGTGTATTAATGTTATTTGTTCTAGATTTGTCCCAATTTAACAAGGATCAAGTAATCATAAAATCAGACTTAACAGCTACATTTCAGTGTGATGATGATGAACATATTTTGGAAACTATTTCATCTAATAACATAGTTGTGCTAAGAACTAGAAACAAAGTTTATATTCTCAAACTTGTTGCTGATGATGAAGAATTTCAATTTGAGAAAATGAAAATTATACAGTCCGAATTACCTTATACAAGTGTTAATTTTGATGATCATCACAAGAATATTCTGTATGTAACCACATTAGATTACAAGCTCTCTATTGTAAATCTCGATAGGATGAAAGCCCGGAGTGTACAGTTAAGAGCTAAAGTGACTTCCCTATTCAATAATTGGAACTCTGTGATGGGAGCCGGAAGAGGGATGTACACTCATGTCACAAAAAAATCGATTGCAATATACGACAAAAGAGCTAATAATTGTCTCGGCATATATAAAGAGCTAAAACATGTTATGGACGAGATAACATGCAATGAGATAAGCGTAGCGAGACATTTTGAAGGCTCACACTATTTGTATTTTGCAACTGATCACCATCTATTCAAGATGGATCTGAGATATCAACAGAATGGTAAAATGAAAGTTGTCCAAAGATGGACGCACGGTATGGAGGTTGTCCCTACTTACATGTCGTACTGCAACTTTGAGTATATCAAAGATTTGATCTGCCTCGGGAGCCAATGGTGTGAGGATATGTGTCTTATACCAAACTACAATGATAGAGCTCTAAATGATACTGAAATGGGTGGAATGACTATACCGTATCGCCCTCCGAGTATACTCGATGCTTTCAACGAAGCGAGAGAGAAGATGCTCTGCTATGATCTCTACAATCCAATCGATCTCAGGCTCCGCACAGCAATAACTGGTACTCTGCCTATGGAACAAGAAGACAAGTATAACATTCTCCTTCTAAACTCACTGGGGGATATATCGTGTCATACAATATTTCCCGAGCACTTGGACACATTTTTAGAGAATGACGCCGCTCAATGTCTCGACGAGTGGGCCCAGAGCTACAGAACCGAGACGAAAGAATTTGAAGTATCGTCTATTGAGAATATTGCCAATGTTTTGTCTAAACTGAGAAAAATGCCCCCAAATTATAAAATAGAAGGTGGCTGGTCGAGGAAAGACACGAAATTTAGCGAGAAAGAGATAACGGAGATTTTTGAGAATGAGGAAATAGATTGTGGACTGCAGGAGGTTTGGTTTAAGAGTGCAGATCAGACTGTCGATCAGTCTTCTTTTGCACTTAATCTATTTTACTCCGATGACGAAAATGAAACGTGAATTTGTAAGCAACTGTGATATTTAACTAGAAATAAATTTAAATACGAGGGCTGCTATTTATGTATCCGGAATTAAAAAAAGAAACAAACATATATCATTTAATATGGTTTTATTGCTTTTCAAAATATTCGCCGCGATGATTGACACACTTTTGCATACGCTGGAACCAATTTTCATAGCACTTTTTCCATTCTGATTGAGGTATCTCCAAAACGTGCATTTTGAACGCATCAACAGCCTCTTCGCGGCTCGAAAAACGTTGACCACGTAATTTGTTCTTCGCGTATGGAAATAAAAAGAAATCGTTAGGTGCCAAATCAGGGCTGTACGGCGGATGACCAGTCAATTCGATCTTTTGACCCTCCAAAAACTGAGTTGTTTCAGCTGAGGTGTGACAGCTAGCATTGTCGTGATGTAATATGATTCTGCGTTGTCGGTTGTCCTTTCTTATTTCTTCAAAGACTTCTGGTAAACAAATAGTCGGATACCATTCAGAATTAACCGTTTTACGATTCTCTAATGGCACTGTAGGCACATGTCCATTAATTCCAAAAAAACAGGCGACCATTTGCTTCAAAGTACTTTTTGCACGAGTAACTTTTGTTGGTTTCGGCTCATCTTGGAACACCCACACCGTTGACTGTTGTTTAGTTTCGGGGTCATATGCATAGATCCAAGATTCATCACCTGTGTAGATATTATACGGCTTTTGACGTACCACGGTTGTATTTTTTTATCATTTTTTTGCACCAATCGACACGAGCCCGTTTTTGATCGATTGTCAAGTTGTGCGGAATCCAACGCGAACATATTTTTTTTACAGCCAAATGTTCGTGTAATATCTTATGTATGCTCGTCATACTTATGCCTAAGGACGCGTCTATCTCGCGATATGTAACATGACGATCACGCATTATTAGTTCCCGCACAGCATCTATATTTTGTGGGACAACAGCTGTTTTTGGGCGACCTTCTTTATTTTCATCCGTGAGCATAGACCGCCCACGATTAAACTCACTGTACCAGTGATAAACAGTGGTTTTTGATGGTGTTTCATCTCCAAAAGTTGCGGTGAGTTGAATAAAGCACTGTTGTTGATGTAGCCGACGCCGAAAATCGTAGTAAATCATTGCACGAAAATGTTCACGCGTTAAATCCATGGCAAATGAAGACACGCAATTTTCAAAATGACGCCACAATGGAAAAATAATTGACAGTCACATGAAACAAAATGTATTCTTCAACCAAAGAGTTCTTTTTTCAAATGTTGTAATTACTTTTTAAATATTGTTCTTGTAAGTGGCCAGTTCCGGATACATAAATAGCAGCCCTCGTAGATCAATTTATGATCTGTTCATATAAGTAAATAGTTTTATTGATGTCTACATATTTGTAACTTAGAGCATAATGTTAAAATAACTGGCAGGGGTTGACAAACTTTTTTTCAGGCAAAAGCCAAAAGGTGAACAGGCAAGATGACTAAAAGCAACCGCATTTGTGATAATGATTAAAGCCTAATTTATTAAGTACTAGATGTCTGCAACTCCGTTGCGCCAAAATACGGTTATCTCGAGGGGACTGTACATTTTTCCGGGACAAAAAATATCCTTTGTCCTTTCCCGGGATTCAAATATTTGGGAACGAAGAGGCAACAGACAGACATACTTCCGCAAATAACTTTAAAATCAGTAGGCTCATGTGTACTGCAGGGGTTAGTCAGGGCATTTGTACAAAATTTACCAATAGTGTGCCTGTTTTAGAGAACTAAAAATTGATTACAGCACATTCCATTTTGACATATTTTTTTTATTAAATAAGGGGGCAAACGAGCAAACGGGTCACCTGATGGTAAGCAACTACCGTCGCCCATGGACACTCGCAACATAAGAGCTGCAGGTGCATTGCCGGCCTTTTAAGAGGGAATACGCTCTTTTCTTGAAGGTTTGCAGGTCGTATAGGTCCGGAAATACTGATGGTGACAGTTCGTTCCAGACAGTGCGCGGCAGAAAGTTACGCGAAAAACGCACTGTGGAAGACTGCCACTCATCAAGTCATGACATAAGTTATTATTAAACTTGTGTATAGCCTACAATAGAACATAAGGCTTTGTCCAGATTTGTATCATTTTCGATCCCCATCGCGTACCGAAGCGTATCGTGTTCGCTAGTGTGGATGCAAAATGATCGGGATGTATCATGAATCATGATACATCCCGATCGCTATTATAAACCGCGTATCTGATAGGCTTCGTCCAGATTTGTATCATTTGCGCGATCAGATCTCCGTCGCGTATCATCGAAGCGTATCAAAATGATACGCGTATCATGATACGCCCCGATCGCTATTAACTGCGTCTCTGATACGTGTCGTATCAAATACGCGCATTATCGGCAGAATGATGTTATAGGCGTCCACACTATGATACGCATACTTGATACGGCGCGATGATCGCAACGGAGATCTGATCGCGCAAATGATACAAATGTGGACGCACCGGCCACCGATACGTGTCGCATCGGATACGCGTATCATGATCGGTAGAATAATCTAGTGTGGACGCATTTTGATGTCTGCACTCTGGGAGTTCTTGACTGAATGAATGGCGCTAGCGGCTAGACGATACGCGATCAAGATACAGTATCTATAAGTGTGGACGTGTTTTTTGGCCAAACTGTGGCTCACGCGATAAAAGATAAGCTATGGTCAAAATAGGCTCGGAATTTCGGTTGCTTGGAAGAAATTGCTGCATAGCAATAAAGTCGCCTTTTGTGTTTATATATAGTTTATTAATAGTGTTAAGTTTGTATGTATTTCTTTAAATGTTATGTGTAAATGCAATAAAGAATATTCATTCGTTCATTCATAGGCGTCCACACATACTCTACAGTTCGACAAGGATACGCATACTCGATACGATACGCCTGATACGGATACGACTACTTGATACAAATGTAGACATATCACATGCCTAAAGTGATTAACACCTCCATCGTGGGTGTCGCAGACACAATATATTATATTGTTATGCGGCAGCCGGCTGCCGCTTGGGGATTGATGGGTTAAGGCCCTATAGACCCGAAAATTAGCAGGTCGATGTCTGTCAGTACGAATATCGACGTAAAGGACATTAAAATAACATTCATATCAGCGCGCCTTGTACAGTGGCGGTTACGACGCTCGCCGCGTACTTGATAGGGCGAAATAGGAGAAAAAAACCTTTTTTCTTTGATAATTAATCTTTCAGGCCCCGCGCGAGCACCGGTGATCGCGAGAACAAAAGAATACAATGGGAATTCCTAGAACCTCCGATCGAAGGATTAAACCAAAATGCAAAATGTAACCACAAATTATTCTTCTTTAAGTTATGAGCTTTTCGTAGATATGATTTTTGAAAGTAAAACTATCATAAGCTTCATGAAAAATAAGAAAAATATCACAAAATATTCGAATTTAGCCTCCTCTTCGGAGTTATTTTTGATCGAGTGAAGTTTTCAATATTATGTTTCGAACCACAAATTGTCAAAGTACATTAAGTAAACAACAATGTGTTTTTTTTTTTGCTTTTAAAAGTCACTATTTGTTTGTTTATTATTGATTCAAAGTCATGTAAAATTGGGTCTATAGGGCCTTAAATAAAATACAATTACATAATATTATCTTTAACATTCTATAATATCTAATGACTGAGACAATACATTTAACACTCACTCATATATAATCATGTCATTTAATAACTTCATACTATAAGTCGGTACAATTTATACAAAAATTTACAAAGAAGCAAAGTAAATATAATAATGGAAAGTAACAATTTTTATGTTTTATCCCAAAAGGAGGTGGTATTCGATTCGTGTAATTTTTTACATACAAAAAATATTTAATCTTTGTTCTTACCTACACTAAGTACAACATAGGACTCAAGGAACTTTTAAAATGCTTGTTGGAAAAGATAAAATATACAAATTAGTATTTCTAATGTCTTGTGCTAGAAATTTTGTATAAAATTTTTAAATGCAATTTACTGTGGATACTATAAGAGAAATTGCCCTATAGGCAGATGGTGGACCTACATTATTTGTCTTAAGTACCCCGCAAACGATCAAATTTGTTTGATAAACATGTTTGATGTAATTTACGTTCAAACACGATTGTCAAACGCTACGCCAATGCAAATTTTCTTCAAACAGGTCAAACACGTAGTTTGTTTGACAAACGCTTCAAACAAAGCTGTACACTATCAAACTGTTTGACAAACACGTAAAAATTGACAAACAATTTGATCGTTTGCGGGGTTCTTTGACCTTGACTTAACTTGACTTGACTTAAACCACGCAATGATGGTAGGTATGCCATCTGCCTGCGTCAATTTTTCTCTTGCTATATTCTGCACTTGTGTTAAAAGTAAAATGTAAGGAACATACAACATTCGTACTTACGAGCAATGAACTAAACAACTTAAGAGGCCGGGTACACTTGGAATTTCTCATACGTATTTACGTAATGCCAAAATCATTTTCTCATACGAAAATATTTAACATGTTTGAGTTGTTTTTCAGTTTAAAATAGTAATTACCTAGGTTCCTGCACAAAAATTAACTTCAAAATATTTAAACACAATTTTTTTTTTGCTTTAAAATTTTTTTTAGTAAATTTACTACTAAATATTTAAACACTAAAAATAGAGTAAAACACTAAAATATATATAAATAAATAGTTAATTTACTACAAAATATTTAAACTCTAAAAATATTTTTTAGTATTTAAATATTTTGTAGTAAATTTACTATTTATTTATATATTTTTAGTGTTTTACTCTATTTTTTAGTGTTTAAATATTAAATACTAAATTTACTAAAAAATAATTAAAAACAAAAAATTTTTTTTAATGTTTAAATATTTTTAAGTAAATTTTTGTGCAGGAACCTAGATAATTACTATTTTAAACTGAAAAACAACTCAAACATGTTAAATATTTTCGTATGAGAAAATGATTTTGGAATTACGTATGTATGAGAATTTCGAGGGTACCCGGCCCCTTAAGTCCACTTACGCTAGTCTGAGTTATTGCATATCAATTGTTATCATTAATAATAATAATGAATAATGATTAAGAGATTATTTCATATCAAATACACAATTTACTCAGGCTTGCGCAAGTGGTCCTTACGACCGCACTCAATGACATTTAACGATTAATTACAGAGTTGCTTAACCGATTCAGTGCGGTGTCATTTTTTGCAATTTCACTGGCTGCGAACAAATATTTCATATCTCCTCTGAGGCGCCTAGCGCCAGAACTTTGATATCTCCTCTCGGGCGCCACCCGCCATGAATTGTAATTTATCGCTGTTTCGTCTGTTTTCAATTGTACAAACAGAGATGGAAGGTAAGTGACTTATTTTTATCAGGTGTTGTAAGTCTTTGGCTATATTGAAAAATTTATTTTCGTTTTTCTTTTTCAGTAAAAATTTTATTTCAGTAGCCCAAACATAAAATTTCATATTTCTAACTCAAGAAATAACGGACTTTCATTGAAACTTTCAACCCCTATTACACCCCCTTCGGAGTAAAATTTTCAAAATTCTTTCCTTAGTGGTAGTTGCGTGTGTACGGTCAATTATACGGCTATTGCTGAACCAAAGATTTCCTTTGGTAGGATTGGTCCTTATGGCCCAAGGATGGATTTAAGATGTGGAGCCACCGCGATTTTTAATGTTAGTTTCTTCAAATTTTAGCAGCTTCTGCTCTGGAGAAAAATAGGGTCTCAATCTGTATAGAGGCAATAATTATGGTACTATTCCAAGTTCGTTACCATATTCGGATGACTTAAGAATGCTACATTCATTTTAGGACTCATATTTGCACGATAAAGATGTTAAACAACGTAAAAAGAAGAAGAAGCATTATTTAAACGCGCTAATCTTAGTATGAGTCAGTAATTACTGGTCCGATTTGAAAAATTCTTTCAGTGTTGGTTATCATAGTTTTACAGGTAAACATTTTATCTCCTCTCGGGCGTCACCCGCCATACAGAAAAGATACCCATGGTGCCTCTGCGGCGACATCCGCACGGAAACGGTTAAGGTGGTTGCACATTTATTAGCAAGCACTGAGAATTTTAGAATTTGTTGTATGAAATGATATGAACCTCGCACGTACGGTGCGTACGCGCCGCATTCGTGTCCTATAGCGGTGCGTTCGACACGTACGGCGCGTACGGTGCTGACAAACGTGCGATCAACTTTAGTGATCGTTTTGAGTTGAAGTTCATACATTTTAAATCAAAATCTTTAATAACTATAGCCTATAGGCCGCTTTAACATCGCTTAGAGCATAGTTTCTCAACCTTATTTTGCTCACCGCCCACTTTGAGAATATATTGTTTTCTAGAGCCCCCCCCCCCCCCCCCCCCCCCCCCCCCCATCTTCATTTTACTTACCGTCTTTCGTGAATTTAAAACAGCTATTGCCACGACTATATAACGTTATTACGTATGAAAGAAGAATGTTTCAAAGGGAGCAATTAAAACGCATACTTAGTTATATTGAGCAAGCAATATTTTGCATATATAATACGTGCACACGTGATAAAAATGATAACAATACCAACAATCAACCTACAATAACAAAAATTAAACGACATTAATTTTTATTTTACTTTGGTACGTGATTAGCGTGTATTTTTTTGCCTTTTTAGACTATATTTTTTAATCTACCCACGCCCCATCTGCGCCATCTCAATGCCCCCTAATTTTCTCTGGGTCTTCTACTGCCCCCCCGAATGTCTCAAACGCCCACAAGGGGTCGTTATCGCCCACGTTGAGAACCTATGGCTTAGAGAAACTAAATGGTGCATATGCGTAAATTGACATCTACCAATATCGTACAAAAGCTACTTATAACGTGTTACCATCTGATCATCATATATTATATATGATGATCAGATATATATAATGACCTTTTTGATTACTTAATACTTGTCTACCAATAGCCCGCCAAAGAGACCTAAAAAACTGAAAACAGCACATACCCCTCCTATTTTTTAGAGAAGCTAAGCTCTTATATTATACCAGTATGGTTTATAGTCCGCGCGGAACTAGTTGGCCGCGCCTTAGGTACGTGAGCGGTGGGACGGAGAGGCGGGGGCGCTTGATTTTGACAGTTCTGGCTAGTTTAGACAAAACGCACAAGAGATTGCAATAGCAAGATAAGTCCGCCGATAAAAAGACAATCTAAGGAAATAATATTTAAAGTGCATAGGTTTTTAAAAAACGGAAAACCGATGTCAATAATTTAGAATATAAAACTGATCAATTGTCTTTAATTTATTCTTTTCAATAATTAAATTATATTATTGTTCACGATATCGCGAGATTGGTCGTCACTGTCTAATCTCATGTGCGTTGCGAGCATCAAGCAACCCGCCTCCTCACCCCTGTCCCTGCCTAAGGCGCGGCCAACTAGTTCCGCGCGGACTATAAGCAAAATATTATGTCAAATAATGTCGAAAGGTTATAAGCGCGGTCTATACTTTTATAAGATTTTGATATAAAACATTCACAAGTTCAATCAATAACTACACAAGTAATCATTAAATACCTCTGAGAGCGGCCATTACAGAATTTTAAAAATTGCCTTCATATTATATTAACATCCACTAGCGTCTCGTGAAGGTATGTAGCCAGGACCTGGTGGGTTCCGGCGTGGGCTGCTGCTGCATCTGCTCCATGAGTTTCCGCTGGTTCTCACGGAACGCCGCTATTGGGTCTTCAAACTGGCTGTAGTATGTCAACACTTCTCTCACATCTGACACGTTGGAAATCGCTATTGCTGCAATGAAAATATTCGCATTCAAATAGATTATTATTTATTAAGGATTTTCCTATACTAGCTTTTTCAATAAATATTTTTTTATCAAATCTACTAATATCATAAAATATGTGAAAGTGTGTCCGTCTGTCTGTTCCTCTTTACGACCAAGCCGCTGAACCAATTCAGCTGAAAGGTGTGGAGATACTTTGAGTCCTAGGAAAGGACCTAGTACACTTTAATTTATCACGGAATTTACGATTTCCGCGAGATAAACGAATTTTGGCGAAACGGAGTTGCAGGCGTCATATTCTAGTACATAATAATAACACTCCCACACCGGTTTCGGTGACGGTGGACGGTTTCATTGAAATCAAGCCAGTTACACAGGATTAATTTTATAGTGCCCAAGTGTGTGCGCAGTACACAAGAGCACTCTCTATTCCTTTACTCTCATAACCCAGTAGGACCTAACCTAACCAAATAACTTGGAAATAACTTGGAAATAACATGTTTCCAACGCGGGAATCGAACCCACGACCTTCGAGTCAAGAGCCGCGCTCTAAACCACTGGACCACGGAGGCGTTTAGTACATATTAGTACATAGTTATAGTACCTACATAATAAAAGTAATTTAAAATGTATTGAATTCCATTTCAGTAAGGGCGAAGCCAGACGAGCGTAATTTGTGAGTCGTGAGCCGCAGAATTTCTGCCGGGCAGAATTTTTTTCATACAAATGACAACTCACAAAATTACGCTCGTGTGAATCAAACAGGACTTTTGTATGAAACTGAATGCAGCAGAATTCTGCCCGGTAGAAATTCTGCGACTCACAACTCACAAATTACGCTCGTTTGGCTTCACCCTTAATCTTTCAGGCCCCGCGCGAGCACCGGTGGTCGCGAGAACAAAAGAATACAATGGGAATTCCTAGAACCTCCGATCGAAGGATTAAGGCTTACCCTGTAATAAATTAGCTAGGTCCAAAAGCGATGTATCGTCGTCAGCTCCCTTCCATTTCTTCAATATTAACGCATTCTCAGGATGGAACTTTGTGGCTTGTTTATTCCAATCCACTACTATAACCTAAAACATATAAATTTTGCTTATAACATAATTATATATCCATTTAAAATCGAACAAAAAAAATTTGCAATAAAATTGACATAACCACCACATACTACCCCAGTTTGGTTAAAGTCTGGGCTTAAATATACACTCTATTTCTTAGAATTTTTTAAAAAACGAGAAGTATTTAAACAACATTAATAATAATAAGACTGTTACAACTTAAAAAGAATTTATAAAACAATTGAAATAGACTTTATACCTTTGACAGATCCCTATTGAGTCCCTCCAAATTCTTGACATGGACTCCGTCAATAAAGTGAGTTGAATCCCTGAACAGGCGGTACGATATCAACTTATTTTCCGGGTCAAGTTTGTCCAATACTGGCCATATCATGAAGACGTTTTCCGATGTGAATATAACCACTTCGTAATCAGAGCTTGCAACAGTTTGTAGGAACTGGTCGACGCCGGGCCGCTTCTTAAACCTGAAATTAAGTTTGGAATAGCTCTATGAAATGGGGCAAACAAGCAAACAGGCAAAAATGCCGCGGCCGCACATGCGTCTATCGTCACGAAGCTTCGTGCTATGAAACGATATCATTGGACGATACACGCAGATCGTCCAATGGTATCGTCTCAAGCAAGAAGCAGTGCGGCCGCAGCATTATAAAAAGTCATTGCTGTCGCTGTCGCAAGTTAACCCATCAATCCCCAAGCGGCAGCCTGCTGCATCATTGCTGCATCATGCTGCTCATAACAATTGAAAATCTATTGTGTCTGCGATTCCCACAATGGAGGTGTTAAGAACCGGTGGCAGGCAAAATCATAGTCTCGATGTTTAAATGTTCAAATATCCAATGTACCAATTAACAAAAATAATATGGACATATTTTGAGTCATGTAAGTACATTGGTTAGTTTTTATCCCAAAAAATGTATATTGCCCATGCGTCAAACTAAATTCAGCGCAACAAAGTTGCAGGCAACATCCAGTTTAAACAGCACAATAATTTACCTCCACCCAGTTTGATATGACCAGTCAGGATGAACCAGGACATCAGTGAATTCGAGGACCAGTGTGTACGTGGGCTGATACTGCGGTGGAAGAGGGTCAGGCAGCAACTTCTCACGTGAAGGCTCTTTGATCATCTGGAAATAAAAAACTTAAGTAAAAAAATATAATCTAAAATATAATATTCTGGTGTCTCTGTTTGTGCGTGAACTCCTCCAAAACGGCTCAACCGATTTTAATGAAATTTTGTATGAACATTTGTTAGCCCTGAGAATATGTTTTCATCTACTTTTTTTACGAAAATTAGAAATAATTTATACGGCAAAACAATGTTTGCCGGGTCAGCTAGTATTTAAAAAATCAAATTGTCAACCATCAAGCAAGTCAATTATGAGTAAGATTAATAATAGCAAGAACCACAGAAATAAGATCTAGATAGAAGCGCTGTGTCGCTCCATTTGTATGAACACGAGCGTGTCACTTTTTTCATACCTACTGTGACGTCACAAGAGCGCTTTAGTGATGGGAATACCCGTACACGCGGAATCGATTCAAAGGAATCGCCGCGCCCCGCCTCTTTTGCCATTTTAATAGGTATATCGATTTTTTAATCGATTATTATTCGAGTTCAAAGACAGAGGAATGATAAATCTTAAGATACGTGCTTGCCAGGACAGCTAGTAATATATTATTCTAAATTAAATCACTAAACAGGAACATAAATACATATTACATAACTAGCTGTTTAAAGTATTTGTACTTCATCAGTTGATACAAAATCTTACCCCTCTTTTGTCCCCTAAGAGGGGTGGGGTGAAAAATTTTATACACCAGATGTAAAGTTGGAAAAAACAGTTAATAATATGAGGTAAGTGCATTAAAGAAAAAAGTTTGATACAAAATCTGACCCCCTCTTTGGTCCCCTTAGAGGGGTGGGGGGAATTTTTTTTATACACCAGATGTTAAGTTGGAAGAAGACAAATATATCTGCGAAAACCGCATTCAAATCGGATCAGTAGTTTTCGTGTGATAGTGGAACAAACATACAGACAGACAGATAGTAGACAAAAAACTAACTACAGTTTTGGCTTCTATAGCGATGTAGTGACACCCCCCCGCTTATTATTTTTTAATACCTTTAATGTACAGAATTTTTATTTCTACAGTTTTATTATATGTATAGAAATATAATTACCGAGTCACAAAATATCCCAAAGCGAACATTTTCATGTCTGTTTCGAAAATCGATTAATTAGAATCGAGAATATGTACAACACTATTTGCTTCATTTGACAGAAAAATGAGAACATTGACTGTACCTCGAAACTAAGCGATGAGTGAAAGTATCGATGGTTTTATTTCCATTGCGCGCTCAATAGCGGACAAACAGAACGGGCTCTATAATTTTCTAACTAAAGCGGCAATGTATTATGAATCATGCTGTTAACACGCAGTTACGTAGATTTCATGGTAAAAACTACAGCCACACACGATTTACATTAAATAATTGATTTTAAAATAAAGGACACATGATTTAATAATAAAATTACTTACCAATGATAAGAAACGTGTCCACTATTTATACCAACGTTTCTTTTCGAATTTCCACAGCCCAATACGGCACAATTAGGCATTTTTAGAATTTCGATTGACGTCCGATTCCGATAACGGTGGAGCGCAGACTAAAGAACAGACTTTCGAAAGATTGAAAAGTGTGATCGTTTGGGAACGCGATGGCACGTGAAGTACATACACATGCGGTATCTAACTAGATAGGAGATCTGTGGCAAGAACACAATATAACATACTAGATGACGCCCGCAACTTCGTTGCGCCAAAACTCGTTTATCGCGTGGGAACCGTACATTTTTCCGGGACAAAAATTATCCTATGTCCTTTCCCCAGACTCAAAGTATCTCCATGGCAAATTTCAGCAAAATCGGTCCAGCGGTTTGGGCGTGAAGAGGTAACAGACAGACAGACAGACACACTTTCGCATTTATAATATTACGAGTAGTATGGATTGTGCTTTAAAAAATCGTAATAACATGTGCTTTAAAAAATTGTAATAACATGTGCTTTAAAAAATTGTAATAACATGTGCTCTAAAAAATTGTGATGATTGTGATCACCTGACTTTCAAGTCATTCTTTACATAAAAATGAACCACCCCTCTTGTTATTATGAGAAGTTAAAAATATAGAAATACGAGTAAATCTTTACATCTGTGTTTCATATTTTATTCAAATACTTTACAGCCTAGGAAAAAATTCTTAGATATCAATAATAATAACTAACTACAATCTTCATAAATTATATTATGAAGTAAGTTCCACACATTTTACCCACCTTTTCATAAAAAGTAAGTTCCTTCCATGTTCGTTTCACATATTGCAGCACTATGGGTAATTGTGAGAACTCATCTTCCAGTGGCTGACCGTCATCTCCCTTGCGGGGAGCCCCCATTTCCACCACCATACACCCACCAAACATAGCCATTGCTCCACCAAATACCGCAAATCTGAAATATTTAATTTATTAGAACTTAGACTATAGTTTGTGCGTTTTAAGATGATATGGGTGACACATTATAATTGACAATAGTAGGGAAGTTACCTAAAAATTTTAATCGATAATTTAAAAATATCGAATCACTTCGTAAAGGAAATGCAATCGAAAATATCGATTTCGTACTGACGTTTCAGAGTGGCGCCAGCGATCAAGATGGCCGCCCTTTTTATCGATTTGATTTCGATTCAACAGTGTCAATCTCTATCGGCATAAGTTCCGTTTCATGCATCTGACATTTTTAAATATTTTTGTATCAACAATTTCATACTCCTATTTCACTGTTAATATTTATAATTTTATATTAATAAGTTAGCAGTTAGCAACTTTTCATTCTTATTCATTTACAGTTATAGGAAACATTTGTTTATGTAGATGGAATATAATTTATTACATTTTGTTTTTTTTTTGTTTTCTTGTAAAAAAATCCGTAGCAAGGAATATGAGAACTGTCAGCCATATCATCTTATAACGCACAAACTATAATTATATAATTATGGAAAGTTATATTCCCTTTTTGTTGATAGTAATATGATACAAACTGTGTATTTACAATTCCTTTATCAAATTCATAAGTCATAACATGTTTTGTCAGTGTCTGATTAGAATGGAGGGATTAACTCCTCCTTATTTTAATTAATATTATAATCTAGTTTAATCCTTCAAGCCCCATAAGAGCACTGGTGATCGCAACAACAATAGAATACAATAGCATTTCCAAGAATCCGCGATCAAAAGATTAAAGTAAATGCAAAATATATTTTACCCAATTTTCATTCTCCTCCAACTCTTTTCATTTTCCTGTGACTTCTCCTTTTGCTCCTGCTCAAATTTCTCCTGCTCCTTTTTAATTTCTTGAGCGTCAGGTGTACTAAGAGGAGCTTGTGGAAAAAATCTACCCAATATCTCTACTTTTTGTGCCGGTTTGTCATCTTTATTTTTATTGCCTGAAATTTAAAATTGTAATAAAATTAATTTGACCTAACTTTAATTGCAGTGGATAACCTAACTTAATCCAAACCACTGAGTGCACATATTATTAATAGCATGGGGCTATACATTTGTAATGAGACGATTTATATAAGTATCTTTTGTGTTCTTTTAATTGAATAAAATAAAACTTAGAAGTTAGAACTAACCTGTGTTTTCTGCTGAGTAGAAGCGGCAAGAGTTGACAGAAAGTAAGGAAATATTTTGTCTAACAAAACTGTTTGAATGAAGCTGACTGCTTCTATTACACAGTGACTTGGTGAGAAATAGCACTTTTCTGAGAGACATATTCATTTTCACTTGAAATCAAATCACATTCTCAAAATATAAAACAACAAAAATTATTGTACATCTGATCTGACTCTGACGGTTGACACACTGTTTTTGACAGTTGTTGACAGCTGCGGAAGTCAAATTGACAGTTTTGAGTTTGAAGTCGTGTTCGTTTGGTTTTTCAACTGCGCATGCGCGGCTTTTATGTGTGTCTTTCTTTCTTTTTCTTCTTTTTTGGCAACTTGACACAAAGGATGTGTATGTTGTGCCACAGACAAGGTAAAAAGGTAAGGAATATGGCGGGAAAACCATATTCCTCCTATTATAATTTTCATCATCGTTTACATGTATCGTCAGGTCTAAAGTCTAGTCAAAGTCTAAGTAAAAGTCAATACAGTCACAGGAGTCAAGTCGGTCGATTCAGTAAAGTGGTAGACGCTTTACTGAAACTTTCGATGGAGTTTTGGAGGGAACACAAAATAGCACGTTTCTGGATATTACATCACTTTCCTACACTTGTGCATGAACACGAATATCTAATGGTTAATATTCTACCAATATTACACATTAAAAACCCAGCTAACACAATTTTAGGAAAATAATACAAAAACACAACAGCACTCTTTCACATGCCCGCCAAAACTCTCTTATGTGTGTCAGTGGGAGTGTCATATTCTGAAATACCATTGGCTTTTATGGAGTGGACTCGGCATAATGGTCTATAACCAAATCAAAATACTGTGGCCGGTCCGCCATTTTATGTTCCGGTTGATTTTATGTTGATTGGTTGACGCTGGTTGACGTTTAGTGATGTACTTTTTTATCGAACTTAAAAAATATAAGGTGAAGAATCTGATCATATAATATTTTAAATATTTTAACCTTAATCCGCCTCGTTATCTGTTTGACAATACATAATCATAGCAAAATCAATGTCATTTCAATAGTCACTTTGTTTTCATTCTAATAATAATAATTTTACTCATTATGTAAACATCAAACTTCCATAACCCAAATTAAAAGTGATAATACGTACATCAGTTTATTTAAAGCATCGCAGTACTGTGTTTGATGTTAATTACACTTAAAACATCTTAGTTTATCAATATCCTCGACAAATATCAACCGAGTGTCCCATCACTATAGACCGCCATGTTTAGTTCCAGGCAATATGGCGCCGGCCACACTTTTTTGTAGTTATGTCACTTCCATATGTTTTCTTATTCATTGTAAAATACCTATCAATTTCTGTCAGATTTTAGAAAATCTGACAGGTATTTTAGAACATGATAAGGTATTTTAGAATATGACACTCACACTGTCACACAAAAAAGCCGCGCATTGCGCAATTGAAAAACCAAACGAACACGACTTGAGTTTGACCATGGTTTGACCTGTTTAAAAAAAATAAGTACCTACCGGCTACCTAAGCCAAACCTAGGCCCTAGCAGAAAGGTAGCAGCATTGAGTTAATATACACTAGGAGAGAGCCTTATATCGGTGTATAAGCGTCAAAAGCGTGTAATGTTATGTCCGACTTACTCGGACATAACAAAGGAGTCGGTCTGCATATTTCATGTAATAAAAGTGTTAATAAAGGTTTTTAGTGAACATTTTGTGTTAGATATTGTTGAGTTTTGTGGTTCCGCTAAATAATAAACCATAAGAATGGCCAAAGAATGCCTCAAACACGTGGATTTAACATTAAATACGTAAGTTTTGAACAACGTTTTTTGGGCTTTTCAATCGGTATTTTTGTAAGCTAAAAAGATAATTTATAAGTTTAATAATTCCTTAATCGTGCTATATAAGGCATTGGTGCTAAAAATGTCACATCAATTAATAATTTGTCTTCAAAAATTGCACAGCTTTTTACGTGTGTTTACGGATTCTCATTACTTGAACTATAGTTTATCGATATCATGAACTAAATGACTTTCTTTTCTGTATCATAATGTGCTTCGAAATGATCGACAAATAGAAATATTCAAGAAAATAAACGCACACTACTTGTATAAAAATAAGCACAAAATGGCCACACGATGACGGGCTAACGTTACATCTATATATATATATCCTTAATCTGTGGGTAGCAGTGTTGTTTGACTTTGAGCTGTTATATAAAAAAAAAGCTGTCAAAGACAATAGACGTTAGCCTAAGAGTGGGTTGCACCAACTAACTTTAACTTTAACTGTAACTTTAACTTTTACTCCAATGCAAATTAATGTCAAATCTCTGGTTAAAGTTAAATATGGCGTCCAAACAACCCATATGCTCATACGACATCTGACAAATTTTCCGGTTAAAGTTAAAATTAAAGCTAAAGGACGCCATATTTAACTTTAACCAACTGGCTCCAGGCAAACCCATCATCCAATACCGGAACACTATTAGATAATCATACATTCAATCTATCACTCAGTATGCGACTAGGAGCCAATATCAGCGAACCCCACCGCTGCCACTGCGGCGCCGCAGTAGACCGCCAGGGTCATCACGGCCTGTCTTGTCGACGCAGTGCCGGCCGCCAGTCCCGCCATGCTTCCTTGAACGACGTGATCCGCAGGGCCCTTGTCTCCGTCAACGTGCCGGCCACTCTTGAGCCGAACGGTATCGCACGAGACGACGGCAAAAGGCCCGACGGAATGACGCTCATTCCGTGGAGCCGTGGGAGGCCTCTCGTATGGGACGCCACCTGCGTGGATACGCTAGCGGCGTCGCACGTGACGGCCACAACGAGAGAGGTGGGAGCTGCGGCGGCACAAGCGGAGACAAACAAAAGAAGAAAGTATGAAGCACTGGGGAGTGACTACTTGTTTGTACCTTTCGGCGTTGAGACCCTGGGCCCGTGGGGCCCTGGTGCCAAACTACTATTCAAGGAGTTATCCCAAAGACTGGTTGAGAAAACTAACGATCCCAGAGCTGGCGCTTACCTCGGCCAACGTATCAGTCTTGCGATACAGCGAGGTAATGCTGCCAGCCTCTTGGGTACATTGCCCGCAGCCTCCGACTTAGATTTAGTTTTTTATATATAGTCTTTCTTTTTTTTATTATTCTTCCTCTGTTTTATATTTTAGTAATATATTTTATAGTAATTATTAGAACAACTTTATAATTTTGTACATTATGTAAGTTCTATTTATAATAATCATTTATTAAGTTTTTGCGATAAGTGTGTATTATTAATCATAAATATTGTTAATTCATAAATAAATTTATCAATTAAAATAAAAAAAAACTTTAACCATAACTTTAACCTTAACTTTAACTTTAACCACGCCTCTGGTGCAACCCAACCGTCCTAATCTGTGAGTGATATAACATCAACAGCTGTCAGTATAATATTATGTCAAAGAAAGTGAGCCCAAAAATTAAAAAAATAAATTTATTTAAAAGATAATAGAACACAGAAAAAGTGGAGGTATTGGAGTTTTGCCGGGAATGTAAAAGGGTGCTGTTGTGTTTTTATATTATTTTCCTAAAATTGTGTTAACTGGGTTTTTAGTGTGTAATATTGGTAGAATATTAACCATTAGATATTCGTGTTCATGCACAAGTGTAGGAAAGTGATGTAATATCCAGAAACATGCTATTTTGTGTTCCCTCCAAAACTCCATCGAAAGTTTCAGTAAAGCGTCTACCACTTTACTGAATCGACCGACTTGACTCCTTGACTGTATTGACTTTTACTTAGACTTTGACTAGACTTAAGACCTGACGATACATGAAAACGATGATGAAAATTATAATAGGAGGAATATGGTTTTCCCGCCATATTCCTTACCTTTTTACCTTGTCTGTGGCACAACATACACATCCTTTGTGTCAAGTTGCCAAAAAAGAAGAAAAAAAAAAAAAGTGGAGGTATTAATGTTGTTATTTAAATAATTTGATGCACCCTGAAAAGAAATGGATGCTAAGAAATCGGGAGTATCTGGTAAACAAGGGTCTATGGAACGTTTTCTTCAAAAATCTAAACCTAATTTAGCTAATCAAGGGACTAGGTGAGCTTTTTGTATTCAATAAGATACCTAAGCTAGCTACTCATGAGTAGAACAATCAACTGTATGCAGTAATTTATTGTTATTTTTTAAAGTTAACCTGAAAATAAGGAGTAAGTAACTTTTTTAGAACTGTTTAGGGAACAGGATTTAAAATGTATTATGTTAAACGCTCTAAAATAGATTAGTTCAAAGTGTTTCTATTGCTTTCATTATCTCATATGTTATTACAGCAATAATACTAAAGATAATGAGTCCGAGAAGAAGTCAAAGTTTGTTTGGAAGACAAGAACAAGTAACCAAACATCATGTAAGTACTATTAATTCTTAACCCATCAATCCCCAAGCGGCAGCCGGCTGCCGCATAACAATTGAAAATCTATTGTGTCTGCTATACCCACTGGAGGTGTTAATAATATTATAAATTCAAAAGTGTATCTGTCTGTCTGTTGCATCTTTAAGCGTAAATCACTGAACAGATTTTGATGCAATTTGGCATAGAGATTTAGTTCTGGGAGAGGACAAAGCATACAATATATATCCTGACAAAATATATGGTTCTTGCACAATTAACTAATTTTGCTACAAAGAAGGCGGGCAACATTTAGTTTTTCTATAATCCTGTAAAACTAATAAATAAGTAGTTGATAATTTGTAGTTTATAATATTTGTAGTTTAAAATTGTTATCTCACTAATCCCTCGATCGTGTAAAAAACGAGACACAATAGATTTGTATTGTTGTCGCGGTCGCAGGTGACCGCTTGGGGCTTGAAGCATTAATATATTAATGAGATACCAATTTTAAAGCAAACTATGATTGAACTATAGTCACCAAATCATAAAGCAAAATTTTATTTTGCTTTAAGACTTGGTGATTATAGCAATTGGCTCTCATTATATTATTATGATGATAACTTGATGTAATTCAACTATTCTATAATTTTATTCCACAGTTACACCTCCTTTCAAAAAGGTGACAGACAATGAACAGAAATCTGTAAGTATAAAATATGATCTTCTTAAACTTTTTTATACTTAAAAATAATAATTTAACAACTAGTGTAATAATCTTAATTTCTGAATTCACAGCCTTTCAGTACAAACTCAAATTCGGAATCTCCTAGCCTCCTAACTTTTAAACAAATTAATAAACCAGCAAAAAACATTGACAGTAAAATAAAAAGCAATGGATTTGGCGTGGTTAGAAATGATTCAGATGTCATGGAAGTGGTAAGAAATGTATTATTTAATGTTGCCGTAACGTATTATTAAATGTATATTTAAAGAAATATATAATTCTTTCAGGATGATTTCTCTAACTCTCCAATTACCAAAACAAAAGATGCAAATAGATCTATAAGGATAAATGAAACTCCATCACCACAGAAACCTCCCACCAAACCAAAAGAAATAAGTAAAGTGTCCCCAAAAAAGACAAGTCCGGTCAAAGATAAGGACCCATTGAAAAATTTACAGCTTGATCATACAATATCTGGATGTCTATCAAACATTTCTAACTGTCCAATTCTTAAAAAGGTAAGATGAATAAATATACCTCATAATTAGAGACCGGATTATATCATCTATATATATAAAACTCAAAGGTGACTGACTGACATGTTGATCTATCAACGCACAGCCCAAACCACTGGACGGATCGGGCTGAAATTTGGCATGCAGGTAGATGTTATGACGTAGGCATCCGCTAAGAAAGGATTTTGATCAATTCTACCCCCAAGGGGTTAAAATAGGGGATGAAAGTTTGTATATAATAATACTTCTTAACGCGAGCGAAGCCGCGGGCAAAAGCTCGTGCAACATAAAAAGCTTGTTATATGCATGCAAATATGCATGAAAAATGCTTGAAATATGCATGAAAATTGGCAGAATATGCAAAATAAATGACAATATGCAAATTCCAAATATGCATATAATTAGTAAATAATTTTTTGATAGGCGATAATAGGTACAGTAACATTATAATATGACATTAAAATTATTTAAAAATTTTGTAAACATAAGCAATCAAATATTTTTCTAAATTTTCAGTAGTAAGATTGTGTAGCTGCTATGTATTTTTGTAAATAGAAAAGGTTCGCTCTACATCCTCCAAGGAAACTGGGCAGAAGTTGAACTTGAGTGCTATGTTAGCAGTTACAGTTTCTGGCAAAAGTTCTGCCATCCCATTAATTTGTAGTTGGCAAGCGCGACGTTCTCCTTTTTCTTTCATTTTAATCTGGTAACTGTCACAACAAAAGACGCGCACAACTACTGACTGCATTCGAAATGCAGTAAAAAGTCACAACTATTACTCAGTAGTCCTTATGTTTTGTAACTGTTATTGTTATTGGTCGCATTTCGTAACGCAGGGTTAGTGAAAAATGTTGTAAATGTACCGATAATATGCATCATAACTAGATCTTAGGTAAAATATGCTATTACCGCTGAGAATGGCCAAAATATGCAAATGCATATGCAAATATGCAAATGCATATAATCCGGTCGCTACTTATAATAAACAGTCATAGTTATTCACACACACATAAAACCTGACAAGGCATGTTCTTTGTTGTAGACAACATTATGACACAACATAATCATATTTGCAATAATCATAAAATGTCTGAACTATCAGAGAAACAAATTGATTGATAAGAGGAGAAACATTGCCAGCTAGCCACTAAATTAATGATTTACTGGCTGAAATTGGCATAACCAACACAAGTTTCTATCCTATCTGTTCCTATCTGTTTATGAATTTTATTAATTGCAAGGATTGTCAATTTGTCACAATGTAACAATTTTATTACCCTCCACAGAACAAAGACAGTTTGGATGCAAATGATATTGAGGAATGTAAAGATATGTATATAGAATTATTAGAAAAAGTAAGTGATGCATTTAGGCGAATACCAAATTGTATTAAAGAGAAATTTCCCGGATATGATAAAAAGACGTACTGCAAAATAAATTACTTAAATGCCAAATTGAAATCTATGATTAAACAGCAGAAAAATAAACCTAAAAGTTTAAATGATTCGTTAAATCAATCCAGGGAAAGCGAAGACAGCCAGTCTTTATTACCAAATGCTGACAGTGATCTTGATGATTTTGATCTCGCAGCAACAAGTTCTAGAACAAATATGGCTATGGAAAAATTGAATATAAAGCAGATGGAAACATCTACACCAGAAATGGTCCCTGTAAATAAGGCCTTGCAGTTAGAAGCCACATCCAAGAAATCACTATCCTTCAATATGTTCTCCCCTTGTAATAGTTCTGTCAATTCGAATAATGTCACAGATTGTGAATTAAATACATCTGAGGCAAACAGTAGCAAAGGCAAGTTTGTTTTCAAAAGACCGACAAAGTCTATTGAAGATAAACCAATAGTCCAAGATGTGCCTTCTAGTACTGTAGAGAGAATAAAAAATGCATCTCTTAGATTACAGCCTATTAGCAATGAAGAGAAACCTAAGGCACAGCGTTTGCAAAATAGCTCTCTTCTCTTACAAACACCCCAGCTAAGTAAAACCTCATTCATGGGTGATGATTATTATGCAATTACACCTACTGATGATAGAACAAGTGATGACATAGACAATATTGATGATTACGAAGTACCTATAGATATGGACGACGAGACTGATATAATGCTTAATAACTCTCAATCTAGCGTAATAAATTTAAATGACTCACTACCCTGTTCTAGTAATACAGTTAAAATTAACGATAAAGATATAGAAATTGATGATGATGGATGGCCGGAATATAATCCTCAAGATTTTGAAGACAGTATAGCGGTTGTGGAAAATGAAATAAGCAATATCGGAAATAAAGGGGATATTAAGAAGAACGTAGGGAATATTGAAACTAAAACCGTCAATTTGATGGACACGACAGTTAATGAAACTGAACCAAAATACGAGGGTATTGGAGATTTCCATGTAGGCACACAAAATGACGGGATTACAGGTACAAAAGTTATGAAAACTATGTTTGTAATTAATTATAATATGTTATTAAAACATTTCTATAAAATAATAACTTTTAATATTTATTAAAAACACTTTCTTGATAAATATTTTCATAAAATTATGTCCTATTATACACTTTAAATATAACTGGACCTAGTATTTAGCCTTGTGGTACTCCTTTGTGTAGGTGAATTCGACGGCTTCGACTTTCCACACTCGTCCCTCATGATGGAAATGTTCAGAGAGAAATTCGGTCTAAAATCCTTTCGACCCAACCAGCTACAAGTTATAAACGCTACGTTACTAGGCCATGACTGTTTTGTGCTTATGCCCACTGGTGGAGGTAAGTTATAGCATTTTTAATCTAGATATATTTTTAATTAACTGACTTTGAAATTTTTTTTGTATTTGATTTCTAGATACAAATAAAATATTCATCTAATGCTTTATGAATTTAGTAGTATTCATTTGATTTATTCATAACTAGCTGTTGCCCGCGACTTCGTCCGCGTGGACTTCAGTTTATAGCGCGCGGTGTCAAATTTTAAAACTATAACTATTACACAACTTTACCCATAAACTAATTTTATCATTGTCAGGTTTAAGGTTACGTCACTGTATAGATAAAGTACTGAGTAGTGAGTTATGTAAAACGTGTTTAACAATCGAAAGAATCTGAAAAGGTAATTAAAGATGGTACCACCTAGAGAAAGACGCATGAGTAAGCAATAGCGTGATGTAGGCAACTCTTGGCGCCATCTGTTATGAATTTTTGGAACTAACTTAATTTGAACAAATTTACGCCCCAACACCCCCTTACAGCCCCTTTTTCCAGTTGAAAATTAGCCTATGTCCTTTCTCAGGTTTTAGACTATCTGTGTACAAAATTTCATTTTGTACACAAATTGACAATCGGTTCAGTAGTTTTGGCGTGAAAGCGAGACAGAGAGACAGACAGACAGATACTTTCGCATTTATAATATTAGTATAGATTTAGCGTTGAAATCTGGTAGGCATTTGACATCTTTACCCATCAAAACAATTATCCCATGTTTCTTTTAAAATGTTATAATCGTGTTTGCGTTTCAAATGACTTTTCTAATGTAATGTAAAGTAGCCCGCAAACGATCAAATTGTTTGTCAAATTTTACGTGTTTGTCAAACAGTTTGATCGTGTACAGCTTTGTTTGAAGCGTTTGTCAAACAAACTACGTGTTTGACGTATTTGAAGAAAATTTGGATTACGTAGCGTTTGACAAACATATTTGAACGTGTTCCGCTGTGTTTGTCAAACAAAATCTCATGATCTCAAACCGATTGTAGCTAATTGTTTGACAAACGTGTTTGATGCACGTTTGATCGTCTGCGCTGCTGTTTGATGAAAACGTTAATTACATCAAACATATTTGTCAAACAAATTTGATCGTTTGCGGGGTACTTAAGACACAGACTTTTTATACAAGTTATCCGTTATCCACGTTGTACGATGTTTATTCTAAATACTTAGATGCATATTAATTATTTTTCTAGGTAAGTCACTATGCTACCAGTTGCCGGCCATTTTGACGCCTGGTGTCACGATAGTGATATCACCATTGAAGTCTCTCATTTTGGACCAAGTGAACAAACTTCTATCTCTCGATGTAAGTTTTTTCTTCTAAAGGTATTCTTAAAAATTCAAATAGTTAATGGAATCAGGGGTTACTTTGCGGAAATCCATAGCTTAAAATTTAGTTTGTTATTATTTTTAGCAATATTCCGCGAAATAAACTTCCACCTTTAAGTAAATGAGTGAGTGTACGCATAGGCATGCGTACAGCACCTCCCTCCTCCCACACTGCCTATGCGTACACTCGCATGCAAGAACTTGCAAACACCACCACCACACAAGCAATAATGTTGGCAAATCCGTGCAAGGCCCCTCACCACCATGCAGGTTGAAAACCTCGACGCGCGTTTCGCTCCAACACCGGAGCATCCTCAGGATGTGGACTCTACGAACAAAGTCCGTCAACTTGACGGACGTTGCAATAATGTTGGCAAATCCGTGCAAGGCCCCTCACCACCATGCAGGTTGAAAACCTCGACGCGCGTTTCGCTCCAACACCGGAGCATCCTCAGGATGTGGACTCTACGAACAAAGTCCGTCAACTTGACGGACGTTGTTCGTAGAGTCCACATCCTGAGGATGCTCCGGTGTTGGAGCGAAACGCGCGTCGAGGTTTTCAACCTGCATGGTGGTGAGGGGCCTTGCACGGATTTGCCAACATTATTGCTTGTGTGGTGGTGGTGTTTGCAAGTTCTTGCATGCGAGTGTACGCATAGGCAGTGTGGGAGGAGGGAGGTGCTGTACGCATGCCTATGCGTACACTCACTCATTTACTTAAAGGTGGAAGTTTATTTCGCGGAATATTGCTAAAAATAATAACAAACTAAATCTTAAAAATTCATCCAGTGACAAAATGCGGCGCGACAAGCGCGATAGATATATTATAAAGATTTCTCAATGGTCACTAATTCTCCCCATGGAATAGGGACCGAACGGATTATTTCATAAAATATAACGTGATGCTAGATGTATTTGTAAACACAATTCTATACTAAGTTTCCATAGTAAATTGCTTTTCTAATGTTGCGAGTGTCTATGGGCGACGGTAGTTGCTTCCCATCAGGTTTGCTCGTTTGCCCCTTTATTTCATAAATAAAAAAACAATAACAGTCAAATAAACCGTAGATCCCGGCGGCGCACCTTAGCGGCGACGTGACCCTCGCTCAAGCAGACGAGATCTACCACAAACTGTCGACTCGCGAGCCGCTACTCAAGCTGCTATACGTCACTCCGGAGAAGATCAGCGGGTCACCCAAGTTCCAGACGATGTTGGATACGCTGTACTCGCGCGGGAAGCTCGCCAGGTGAGTAAAGTACGTGTGCGTACGCGCACATACACGTATACGCATTTAGGTACGTACTCAAATATGCGTTTACCGCAAGTTGTCTACACGCGAGCCGCTGCTCAAGCTACGCGGTACTCACGGTGGAAAATCGCCAGGTGAATTTCGTTTGCCAACAAACATGTACGTGTGCGCACATAAGTGCGTGCGCGCACGCCCTTATACGTACCAAGTTCGTGCATGCACGCAGTTATTTCAAATTTTACGCCTTAAGGCACGCACATAACTGTGCCGCCAAAAATACAATGGCTTATTATCTGTTGTCTGTCATTTCTATAGATAACTAGAACTGGTTGTTGATGCAGTACGGTGCTGCACCCTGTACCCTGTCTTTTGGTCTGTACCGTTTTGCATTACCCTGTAGTTCGGTATTTGTGTTTGAGTGAAAATAACCTCCAATATAAGTGTAACTCCACCCCCAGGTTCGTGATAGACGAGGCGCACTGCGTGTCGCAGTGGGGCCACGACTTCCGGCCGGACTACAAGCGGCTGGGCGTGCTGCGGTCGCGCTTCCCCGCCGCCGCGCTCATGGCCCTCACCGCCACCGCCACGCCGCGCGTGCGCACCGACATACTGCATCAGCTGCGGGTGCGTACACACACACACACACACGAACGTATATATATAGCTTTGATAAGGGGGGGGGGGGGCTAACGTAAAAAATCGGCCAAGTGCGAGTTGGAATCGCCCATGAAGGGTTCCGCAGCAAGCAGCAAATAGGCAACGTGTTTAGGAAATCAAAAATATTTTTAAAATACATGTACCGCACCGCTTTTCATCGACGAGGTACATAATATATTACTGTCGATTAATAACGCCTCCGTGGTCTAGTGGTTTAGAGCGCAGCTCTTGACTCGGAGGTCGTGGGTTCGATTCCCGCGTTGGAAACATGTTATATTTCCAAGTTTGGTTAGGACAATGCAGGCTGATCACCTGATTGTCTGACAAGTAAGATGATCCATGCGTCGGATGGGCATGTAAAAAGTCGGTCCTGCGCCTAATCTCTCGCCAGTCGTGTCGGTCGTCCGTCCCACTGGGTTATGAGAGTAAAGGAATAGAGAGTGCTCTTGTGTACTGCGCACACACTTGGGCACTATAAAATTACTCCTGCGTAGCCCGTAGCCGAACCCCCAGGACACCCCCCTTATATACGCCCATGCACACACACACACACACACACACACACACACACACACACACACACACACACACACACATACACACACACACATACTCAGACATACTGCACCAGCTCATATTCGAACACATTCGCATTCATGTGACAGGGCGAATATTTGAGAATTCATGTCTTTGAAGTTGGGTCCAAAACGCCGTCGTAAATTTGATGTAACATTACACATTTCAATGTCTAATTAACTTACGAAAATGCTGCTTAAACTATTTTAAAGTAGAGTTAATATTTCAAAAGTTATTATAAAAAAAAAGTACCAAATTATGAAATTTTTCGTGTCGTTTCGATACTGCCGCTTACAATTTATTATTTATAAAAAAAAGAGCTAGAAAGCATTAAAAATTTAATGTTGATTTGAAGATAAAGAACTAATAAACTATTCGATACCAACAAATAACACATCAACTTACATTAAATAACTAAAAATTATATTTTAAAATGTCCATAAAATTCGCGTCATTGTCCTGTGCATTGTTTGTTTTGAATGCCTTGCCGATATACTCTACGTGACGGGTTGAAACCTATTTTGCGATAAAATCTGCTGGCTCACTTTATTTGATCGCAGTGCTTTGGTGTGGATAGAGGTCTTCGTTTTATGCAGGTGAGTCTTTGAAATACGTTCTATAAAAATTTCCAAATAAGACGTCATTTACCTTTCTCGATGTGTGCCAACATTTGTCTGTTTTTCACAACTTTTTTTATACCAAGTTATAAAGGGCCCGCAACATTTCTAAGTTCTTAATAATTTTCTTAGTTTTCTTTATATCAATACTTAATTATTAAAAGAATTTAGTGAATCCGTCATTTTCCTGGACGTAATTTTCCTGAATAGCCCTAAAAGCATAATGACGATCATTCAGAATAATGACCAAATCTGTAACTGTATTTCTGGAATCTATACTAATATTATAAAGCGGAAGAGTTTGTTAGTTTGTTTGAACGCGCTAATCTCAGGAACTACTGGTCCGATTTGAAAAATTCTTTCATTGTTAGATAGCCCATTTATCGAGGAAGGCTATAGGGTATATTTTATCACGCTTAGACTAATAGGAGCGAATAAATAGAGGAAAATGTGAAAAAAGCGGGGAAAATTATATGAAATGCTTATTTAGTAATAGTTTGAACGCGCTAATCTCAGGAACTACTGGTCCGATTTGAAAAAATCTTTCACTGTTAGATAGCCAATTTATCGAGGAAGGCTATAGGTTATATTTTATCACACTAAAACTTATAAGAGCGAAGAAATAGAGAAAAATGTGGAAAAAACGGGGGAAATTATGTGAAAGGGCTTATTTGAACGCGCTAATCTCAGGAACTACTGGTCCGATTTGAAAAATTCTTTCAGTGTTAGATAGCCCATTTATTGAGGAAGGCTATAGGCTATATTTTATCAAGCTAAGACTAATAGGAGCGAATAAATAGAGGAAAATGTGGAAAAACGGGGAAAATTATATGAAATGCTTATTTAGTAATAGTTTGAACGCGCTAATCTCAGGAACTACTGATCCGATTTGAAAAATTCTTTCAGTGTTAGATAGCCCATTTATCGAGAAAGGCTATATTTTATCACTCTAAAACTTATAGGAACGAAGAAATAGAGGAAAGTGTGGAAAAAATGGGGGAAATTATTTGAAAGGGCTTATTTGAACGCGCTAATCTCAGGAACTACTGGTCCGATTTGAAAAATTCTTTCCGTGTTAGATAGACCATTTATCGAGGAAGGCTATAGGCTATATATTATCACGCTAAGACTTATAGGAGCAAAGAAATAGAGGAAAATGTGGAAAAAAACGGAGGAAATTATTTAAAATTGCTTATTATCTTAAGAAACTACTGGAGCAATTCTTATGTTATTTGGCACACATGAAGAATAGACCACGTGAAAGGACATAGGTTTCTTTTTTTGCGGAAAAATGTACGGTTTCCTTGACATTCCTAAATTATGTGGGCGAAGCCGCGCGGAACATCTATCATACCATAAAAGTATATTGTCTCACACTATGTTATACTTTTAATAAGTTTTATGATTTGCGCGTTAACTATTCAATCGATGTACGGGAACAACTTTAAACTAAGTCCACGCGGACGAAATCGCGGGCAACAGCTAGTACAATATAAATATATCGAATCGATGCAATGTCGATATTACAATTAGGTAATTATTTGACACCTTTTCGAAAAGTAGTAGTAGAATAGTAAGAAAAGTAGTAAAAATGTTATAAAAACTTCAATATTATAAAGCAGGAGAGGTTGTTTGTTTGTTTGAACGCGCTAATCTCAGGAACTACTGGTCCGATTTGAAAAATTCTTTCAGTGTTAGATAGCCCATTTATCGAGGAAAGCTATAGGCAATATTTTATCACGCTAAGAATAATAGGAGCGAAGAAATAGAGGAAAATGTGGAAAAACGGAGGGAAATTATTTGAAAGGGCTTATTTGAACGCGCTAATCTCAGGAACTACTGGTCCGATTTAAAAAAATCTTTCAGTGTTAGATAGCCCATTTATCGAGGAAGGCTATAAGGAATATTTTATCACGCCAAGAATAATAGGAGCCAAGAAATAGATGAAAATGTGGAAAAAACGGGGGGAAATTATTTGAAAGACGGCTTATTTGAACACACTAATCTCAGGAACTACTGGTCCGATTTGAAAAAATTCTATCAGTGTTAGATAGCCCATTTATCGGGGAAGGCTATAATTTTTCACGCTAAGACTAATAGGAGCTAAGAAATAGAGGAAAATATGGAAAAAACGGGGAAAATTATTTGAAAGGGCTTATCTCACGAGTTACTGGAACAATTTTTCTGTTATTTGGTACAGAATCTGATAAGAATTAAGAAATTGACCACGTGAAGGAGCATACGCTATTTTTTGTGGACTAATTTGTCTGTGAAATATCTAATTTACGCGAGCGAAGCCGCGTGGAACGTTTGGTAATAAAATATTATTTGAGAAATAATAAATATCAGAATTATTATTTAACAGGTGTACATTTTTATTACAGGTGACTCGAAAGAGTATAATATATTTTTTAAAGGTAGGTTTTGGTATTAGCTATATTTAAGGGAATACATTTTTATAATAAATCAATACTTTTACTAACATACAAGTTTTATTGAAAATCCTATTTTTTACTTATAATAATAATAATAATAATAATAACCCCCACACCGGTTTCGGTGACGGCGCGGTGGCTGGTTTCATTGAAACCAGGCAAGTTACGCAGGAGTAATTTTATAGCGCCCAAGTGTGTGCGCAGTACACATGAGCACTCTCTATTCCTTTTAACTCTCATAACCCAGTGGGACGGACGACCGACACGACTGGCGAGAGATCAGGCGCAGGACCGACTTTTACATGCCCATCCGTCATCCGATGCATGGATCATCTTACTTGTCAGACCTTATTTTCTGCTGAGTGTCAGACAATCAGGTGATCAGCTTGCAATGTCCTAACCAAACTTGGAAATAACAATTAACAATATGTTTCCAACGCGGGAATCGAACCCACGACCTCAGAGTCAAGAGCCACGTTCTTAACCACTGGACCACTAAGGCGTTTATAATAATAATAATATAATCAGCACGAATATGGATAAGATTTTTAAAATAATCATTATTCTCAACAAATTGTCATTATTCTAAGTAAACACGTCATTTTCCACAAATTTCGTCATTGTCATGAACAACAGTTTTTACTTAATATTAAATATCTCTTAAATTATTTAATTTTTTTTCGTGACTCTTATGGCTGGTTTACACGTATTAAGTAGTTAAGTAGTTAACTAAATTTTAACTTAATTTTAAGTTACTTATTGCATGTAAACACAAAATTTAGTAGCAAGTAGTAAGTTAAAATTTAGTTAAGTACTAAACAAGGAAATTAGAATTTTGACTATTTTCTGTAAGGTTGGCAGGCGGGGCTTGTCACTTAACATATTTCCGGCAGGCACTTCAAATTAAGTTAAAATTTAGTTACTACTTATCTACTTAATACGTGTAAACCAGCCCTTACAGAAAGGAAATTCTATTTCGGTGCCTTTTAACACCAGAAACATTCAGAGCAATATTTAAGGGTTTTTTAAAAAACACAATTTTTGGCCTAAAATAACATTTTGAGTAGATTCACCCGACAACGGTTTTTAGATAAATGTCGTCAAAATAATCGTACCATGTGCCTTTGGGCGTTTTCACACTGCGACGGTAACGACACGACACGATACCACAGAATAGATAAGGGCCACCGCACATATAATACAATTTCAAGTTGGCCGACTAACGTACAAACTAAATTGCGTAGTGTTACAATTTAATTGGACAACTTCATCGTACGTACGCTACCAGCCGCAGACTTTTAGATTTAGTTGGTAACGGTGTTGCTAGCCTAGTGACGTACGTGTTAAAATGCGTAAAAAGCACGCTTTTATTGTGGCACTAATAAAACGAAGGCGAAAAGAAAGGAGAATATTTTGGGTGCATTCAATACTAAGTGACAGATTAGAATTAGGAAAACATCATTGATCATACCTTGCATTTTAAACTTCGACATTATCCAGATAAATTTTAATGAAAAAATCCAGATAAAAAGGTGATAATAATCCATATTTCCATACTAATATTTTTTTTATTATTATGTGATTCGGGGCCGTCATGATGAAGTTCTCCAATTAAATTGAGACACTACGCAATTTAGTTCGTACGATAGTCGGCCAACTTGAAATTGTATAATATGTGCGGTGGCCGTCTATTCTGTGGTATAGTGTCGTGTCGTTATCGTGCAGTGAGCAAACGCCCTTTGGATGTGACTTGACGATACATCTATTTAAGGTGCCCGTCCACCGGATCGGAATCGGAGCGTACGGAGCGAACGGATTTGTTGCTTCTTACACAGACTGCTACAATAATAATTCTGAACGGTTATCCACATATTTACTCGGCCATTTTTCAGGTCACAAAATGCAAATGGTTCCTGAGCAGCTTCAACCGACCTAATCTGTCGTACACAATATTGGAGAAGAAACCGAAAAGTGTCAACCAAGAAATCGGAAAACTTATCAAGGAGAAATTCTTTAGGTATGAATATAATAATAATAATAATATCTATGGACGCTTCACTCCACGTCAATCTGGCCCCGTGCTAAGTACCTGAAGGACTTGTGTTACGGGTACCAGACACCTGAAATATTATATTTAATACTTTTATACCATACATAATATATTTAAGATTTTTATTATATCATACAAATATTTAATACACATCCATGACCCAGGAATATTGAAATTTTTTTTGTTCCGACGGCGGGATTCGATCCGATCAGATCCCGGCTTGAGCTGCCAAACACTCTACCCATTGAGCCACAGAGGTCGTCATGTTTTAAAATAAAGCTAAATTAACATCCAAATATATATTTTTTGCTTTATTTAGCACGCATTTTCATTAGTCGTTAACTCGTACGGTATACAGCATGCGGGGAGTCTATGACAACTAATTGACAACTAATGGCACATTGTCATTGGTCGTGGCATGCGTTTCAGAAATCTCCCGCACCCCGCATGCGTTCATATCGACCAGTGAAAATGCGCCATTACTATTGATCTTCCTATATTTTCTATCGATCTTCCTATGATGACTTTGATTAATTTAAAACAAATCAATATTGTTCCAGCGATTCGGGCATAGTTTACTGTCTCTCGCGCAAGGAGTGTGAGGCTCTGTCAGTTGACTTGAGGAAGACTGGCATTCCCGCGGCCCCATACCACGCGGGCCTCACAGACCGGAAGCGTGAAGAGGTGCAGGCTTCGTGGGTCGCTGATAAGTTTAGAGTGGTAAGTATTGTGATATTATTACGAATGAAAAAGTCTGTCTGTGCGTTATTGCATCAAGCGAAAGCGTTGAACTGATTTGGATGAAAATTGATACGGTGATTGCGGTCCATGGGGGATTACACAATTTTAGACTTTATCTCCCAAACCTTACGGTGTATTTCATGCTATAGCACGAGATATCTCACTCTCGAGCGTAGTGATATTGTCGATATCGATATATATCTCTTTTTCCCTAACATGCGTACGTCGAGAGATACATTTTTCGTTCGTAGACTAGCTTCACAGATAATAGGCATATATCGACAAACTACTCTTCTCATTTGTCAAAATCTTGACAAAACTCGATAAAAATGTGTTGTCATGTTAGGGTTCGTAGACAAAAATAGCACAGATTAAGAAAAAAACACAATTATCTCTAATTGACGACAGACACGAGAAAAAAGTATGTCATGTTAGGGTCAATAGAGATGAAGAGATAAACCAGTTAACATCGAGAAAACATGTAGACAAAATTTTCTCGTTTGCGCATCTTATGGCTCGTCCACATTTGTATCATTTGCGCGATCAGATCTCCGATCAGATCTCCGTCGCGATCATCGCGCCGTATCAAGTATGCGTATCATAGTGTGGACGCCTATTAGATCATTCTGCCGATCATGCGCGTATTTGATACGACACGTATCAGATACGTAGTTAATAGCGATCGGGGCGTATCATGATACGCGTATCATTTTGATACGCTTCGATGATACGCGACGGAGATCAGATCTCCGATCAGATCTCCGTCGCGATCATCGCGCCGTATCAAGTATGCGTATCATAGTGTGGACGCCTATTAGATCATTCTGCCGATCATGCACGTATTTCATACGACACGTATCAGATACGCGGTTAATAGCGATCGGGGCGTATCATGATACGCGTATCATTTTGACACGCTTCGATGATACGCGACGGAGATCTGATCGCGCAAATGATACAAATGTGGACGCACCGTTAGGCCACCTGATCTGCGCGACGATAGCTTTCGGAATGGGCATATGATAAGGCAGACGTGCGGTTCGTGGTTCACCACAGAATAGCGCAGTCTGTCATGTTTTTACAAAATATACTCTGTGTCCCACAAATTACGGTCTATTTCAGATCTGCGCGACGATAGCTTTCGGAATGGGCATAGACAAGGCGGACGTGCGCTTCGTGGTTCACCACAGCATGCCGCGGTCCGTAGAGGGGTATTATCAAGAGGCGGGGCGCGCGGGCCGCGACGGTCTACCCGCCTCCTGTATCCTGTACTACAGCTACGGAGACGTTGTGCGATATAGAAGACTGTTTGAAAGTGAGTTATGGTTTGAATAAATTGGTTGAGGACTTTTTGGGTGACATTAAAAAGTCTAGCCGCGAAGCATTATAGGTTGTATGTATGAAATGATATTAATACGTGTTTTGGCGACTTGATTTTTTGTAAAGATAATTAGGTAGAAACATAGATAAAGTATTATAGTATAGATCAGTGGCGTGCAGAGCAATATGACACAGGGTATGCGGGGCCCAGCGGAGTAGTTGGATGGCCTATATTATATGGTCGGAAAAAATCTTAATAGCGCAATGTAGCCAGCGACAGCAATATTGCCAGCGCCATCTATCGAGAACATCGAGAACTATTTTAAGTACTCACCTAATCTGCTTCAATTTTCACATACTCATGGTTCCGGACTCCGGTTACTTGAGATTTACTATATTCTGATGTAAATACTATAGATGCAAGATTTCGGCCACCTCAAATATCTTATGCAAGTGAGTGATAGTTACAGAACACGTCCCTCGCAAGATATCCGATGTGGCCGTTAAAAAGGCCGATTTTCATGTGATTCGCAAAATATATAAATAAACTTAATAAAAAAAACTATGGGTTCGTAAAAAACAAACTACTCATTCATTTATAGATTAAATCTATGCGCCTATCCTTTTTTAAATATAATTTTAGGATATCGTCATAGAAAATTGGATTGCGTTTTAATTCTATCATTAATGCCTTTTCTATAGAAATCATGGAAAGATCTGTGAGTCGTTGTTGATTTTGTGTGTTTCTCAAATATGTGTGGATACGTTTTAAACTCGAAAATGAACGCTCTGCCGATGCGCTGCTTGCTGGGATAGTCACAATGAATTTCGCTAATCGTAACACTTCAGAAAAAATTGTCATTATACAAATTTTGAATAATACTAAATACACAACTATTTGCAAATTGAGGTGATCTATAAATACAGCGCAATTCATTTTTCAATTTATCAAAATTAAAATTTGCCTGATATTTACTAGTGAATTCTCTGATTTCATTTTCAGGGAAACATTCACTATATTTTCTAAAATTCTCACAAGAAAGTAGCTCAAAAAACTTTAAATCTTTAATGTTTTTATAACGATTTCTTAATTCACTCACTACATTATCAATTATTTCAACAAAAATTCGCCTATAATGTATTTTTACATCATCGACATTGCGCTTTCTTTTAGGTGGTCCGGTTATGTGAACGGCGGCATCATAATAAATCTCGAACTTCTCTCTGAAACGTTCTAAAAATGACTCTAACTCTTTTATCTTTCTTACACAATACGGGATGTCACTAGTTTTTTTTTGCAAAATATAGTACAGAATATCCGTTTGTGCAAAAATATCTGCGAAAGATTTTAATAGAAAATTAAATTCAAATTCTTTCATATTAAATAAAAATGAACTGACTTGTGTCAGTGTTTCACCATCCCAGTCTTGTGTATTTTCGTTCATATTTTCAAACAATTTTAGGAGGTGGGTGGACTCATTATTAATTACATTAACCGTTCGCGAGTGATACGTCCACCTTGTTTCCGCGACACGAGGCAGCTTTTTCATATCGGCAAAGTTGTTGTAATGGGCCATTCGCTTTGTACTAGTGTGAAAAAAAGCCGCGATTGATTTTATAATACTAAAAAAGCGTTTTGTTTCAGCAACTCGTTCGAAAGATTTCGATAAAACTAAATTTAATACATGTGCTGAACACCAAACGTACATAGCTTGTGGACATTTTTGCCTCACCAAAGCCTGCACGCCATTAATTTGTGAGGATAAAACTGCTGCCCCGTCGTAAGTTTGTCGATGTCATATGCCCGAGGTCTGCGAGGCTTCAAATGCATATATCTCCGCTCGGCGGGCCGTTGCGATTAAATAATAATGTTTTTATGAAGTTTTGCAAATTAGTTTTTGCTATTTTATAAATTTAGGCGTTTTAAGTGTATTAATTTTTTACTTTATATAATAACTAAGGTCATCTAAAACGTGCGAAAGTTAAATTAAAATATGTGTATAGCAAGTATTTATCATTAGGTAAGCAGTGCTTTTATGCCTTCATGGTACGCACGCCCATGGTATAGATGTAATCTTAACCCGTCATCGCGTGGCCATTTTGTGCTTATTTTCATACAAGTAGTGTGCGTGTATTTTCTTGAATATTTCTATTTGTCGATCATTTTGAAGCACATTATAATCCAGAAAAGAAAGTCATTTAGTTCATGATATCGATAAACTAAAGTTCAAGTAATAAGAATCCGTAAACACACGTAAAACGCTATGCAATTTTTGTAGCCAAATTATTAATTGATGTGACATTTTTAGCACTTATGCCTTATAAAGCACGAATAAGGGATTATTAAACTTATAAATTATCTTTTTAGCTTACAAAAATACCGATTGAAAAGCCCAAAAAACGTTGTTCAAAACTTACGTATATGCTAAATCCACGTGTTTAAGGCATTGTTTGGCCATTCTTATGGATTATTATTTAGTGGAATCACAAAACTCAACAATATCTAGCATAAAATGTTTACTAAAAACCTTTATTTTATTACATGAAATATGCAGACCGACTCCTTTGTTATATCCGAGTAAGTAGGACATAACATTACACGCTTTTGACGCTTATACACCGATATAAGGCTCTCTCCTAGTGTATATTATCTCAATGGGTAGAAAGTTACTATGTATATGGCATGTGACGTACTTATATGGCCGTGACATAATTATTATTTAATGAGCTAGTGTACAGACAGTGTGCCAAATGAGGGAGGTGCTGTAACGCATGCCTATGAGTACACTGAGTCATTTTCTTACAGGTTGAGGTTTATTTCGCGGAATATTGCAAAAAATATTAAAAATTTTAAGCCATGGATTTTCGCAAAGTAACGCCTCATTCTAGTGGCATATTATGGCATATTACGTGCTTAATTGGGCGTGGCGTACTCATATGACATGTGATTCCAGTGGAGCACAACAGCACGGCGGAGGCGCGGCGCGTGCACGAGGACAACCTGCTGCGCATGGTGGAGGTGTGCGAGGGCGTGACCGAGTGCCGGCGCGCGCAGGTGCTGGCGTACCTCGGCGAGCGGTACCCGCGCGAGCGGTGCAGCCCCCCCTGCGACACCTGCCGCGCCCCCACTGACTACAAGGTAAACGGGGTGGGACATGAATTACTAATTTATTAACCCATCAAGCCCCATAAGGACACCGGTGACCGCGACAATAATAAAATAAACGATCGAAGGATTAATCATTAATAAGAAGACAGGGGGTGGGGCTGCCATATCCCAGCAGCGGCAGCAGCAGACAGCCACATCTCAACGTTTTCGCCGGTGTAATTCGTGGCGTATGTGCCGCAATACGGTATATTACGCGTTTTAAAATCATGTGATGTTATGGCACAAACAAGTTGTGTATATTTGGTTACCTGTGAAATTGTTGTTGGCGTGTTTTGTCCCATATGTTCTGTTTATAAAAGATTTGTTTTGTCAATTTATAACATCGAACGTATATATTTCAGCCAGTAGACGTGACGGATGAATGCAAGCTAATTGTGCGGTGTATACGCAACAGCAGCAAGTACACGCTGCTGCACATCGCTGAGGCGCTGCGGGGCAGCATGCAGCAGCGGCTTGCAGCGCTGCGGTCGGACCCTATATTCAGCCGGTGAGATCTGTTACTTGATGAGTGCGGTGTATACGCAACAGCAGCAAGTACACGCTGCTGCACATCGCTGAGGCGCTGCGGGGCAGCATGCAGCAGCGGCTGGCAGCGCTGCGGTCGGACCCTATATTCAGCCGGTGAGATCTGTTACTTGATGAGTGCGGTGTATACGCAACAGCAGCAAGTACACGCTGCTGCACATCGCTGAGGCGCTGCGGGGCAGCATGCAGCAGCGGCTGGCAGCGATGCGGTCGGACCCTATATTCAGCCGGTGAGATCTGCTACTTGATGAGTGCGGTGTATACGCAACAGCAGCAAGTACACGCTGCTGCACATCGCTGAGGCGCTGCGGGGCAGCATGCAGCAGCGGCTGGCAGCGATGCGGTCGGACCCTATATTCAGCCGGTGAGATCTGCTACTTGATGAGTGCGGTGTATACGCAACAGCAGCAAGTACACGCTGCTGCACATCGCTGAGGCGCTGCGGGGCAGCATGCAGCAGCGGCTGGCAGCGCTGCGGTCGGACCCTATATTCAGCCGGTGAGATCTGCTACTTGATGAGTGCGGTGTATACGCAACAGCAGCAAGTACACGCTGCTGCACATCGCTGAGGCGCTGCGGGGCAGCATGCAGCAGCGGCTGGCAGCGCTGCGGTCGGACCCTATATTCAGCCGGTGAGATCTGTCACTTGATATGTGCGGTGTATACGCAACAGCAGCAAGTACACGCTGCTGCACATAGCTGAGGCGCTGCGGGGCAGCATGCAGCAGCGGCTGGCAGCGCTGCGGTCGGACCCTATATTCAGCCGGTGAGATCTGTCACTTGATGAGTGCGGTGTATACGCAACAGCAGCAAGTACACGCTGCTGCACATAGCTGAGGCGCTGCGGGGCAGCATGCAGCAGCGGCTGGCAGCGCTGCGGTCGGACCCTATATTCAGCCGGTGAGATCTGTCACTTGATGAGTGCGGTGTATACGCAACAGCAGCAAGTACACGCTGCTGCACATAGCTGAGGCGCTGCGGGGCAGCATGCAGCAGCAGTTGGGCTAGCTATCATGACGTTATCTTTCTCGTTCTTCGTATATGTGAAAGCTAACTAATTATATATTTAAAAAAGCTAAAAAATAATATGACTATTGACTTCATAATTAAACATTACAACATTACGTGCACACAATCCAAAAACGTATCACCTTTGTGACACAAGTCACAACTAAATAACTCATCCTTCGCCTTCTTTAAGGCTCAAAAAACTTTGAGTACCATTTTCATTACATGGGTGAGGCCGCCAATTTTTGCTGATAAGACGCAGAAAAATTTTGCGAGAGAAAGAAAATTGGCGAATATCTACGCTGCTTGTGACGTTGGCGCACCAAAATTGTAGCGAATTTATTCCTCTATGCTATCATAGCGTTGAGAAATATGACGTTGGAGCACCAAAATGATAGCGAATTTATTCCTCTACGCTACCATAGCGTTGAGAAAATCAAACTTATCTCTGTAAATAATACACAATGTGGTTTTTATTATAGCCCCAAACATGGCCCTTTTGACTACTCACATGATGCATTGATAGTTTTATGTGAAACAGTAGCCCGACTGAGGTTCAAATGTGAACTGTCGAGAAATGGCGGATATTACGAGATTTTCCATAGAATACGTAAAAACTCAGCGTTGCCACCTCCCGATTTTACCTTCCCTAACACCCAACGATAACAATAAATCGGTATTATTGATGACGTTTAAAATGTGGGGTAGAATTGATGTTTCTAACGATTCATTTGATTTTAAAAAGTTTATCAAGAAAGTTATCTTAAAATACTATAAGAATTAGATGAGGTAATAGCCATTCATATAAGTATTCATAACATATCCGATTTATCTTCAAATCTGTCATACTTACTGCTACAGCGACAGTTAAAGTGCACCTCTTCCACGGCGGATTGTATATTTTAAGCTATTTTCTTACCTTTTTTATGTTTAATTGTAAATATATTTTTATACTATTATTGGAACTCAAATAATTCTAATGCATGCTTGAGTACTTTGTTTTCTTCGTTAGAATCAGTTTTCGAGCATAAGATAAACACAATATTTTTTAAAATACAAAGGGCGGAGAAAAATAATTGCAAAATCAGCAAAAATTGGCGCCCTCGCCCACATAGCGTATACGTACGCAAATGTGAAATGTATTTAACAGCTTTTGTTAAAATTATGTTAAGATTAGCGACATTCGTGCGTTTGTAATTTATGTTGATAACTAAACTAAACTAAACTAACTATGTTATTTTTTGGTTGGCAGGTGTAAGGCGTGGCCTCGCGGCGACGCCCAACGCCTACTCCGTCAGATGGTGGTGCGCGGGCTGCTAGCAGAGCGGCTTGTCATCAGCAATGATATAGCCAGCGCTTACGCCACGGTTGGGCCTAAAGTTGACAGGTGAGATAGATACTTTATTGCTCAAATTAAATTAGGTACTATCAGAGAAGTTGATTCATAGGCAGGCGGGCGTACTATAGTCCGCGCGGAACTAGTTGGCCGCGCCTTAGGTAGGGACGGGGGTGAGGGGGCGGGTTGCTTGCTGCTCGCAATGCACATGAGATTAGACAGTGACGACCAATCTCGCGATATCGTGAACAATAATATTATTTAATTATTGGAAAGAATAAATTAAATACATTAGACAATTGATCAGTTTTATATTCTAAACCCGCTATCCCCAACCCGCGGCCCGCGGGCCGCATGCGGCCCGTCGGGACTTTATTTGTGGCCCGCGTGATGTTAAACAATTTTGAAATTCACGCCCACCGACAAAATAACGTAAAGTCTACGTGATAGTCGTTAAATTTTTTCAATTTTAAATCTTTAATTTTGAAGAAAGTTATTTTTTAACGCTAAAAATTTTTGTTCCGGCCCGCGAGTCGCGACACCAAGACCAAAACATGTTTGTGGCCCGCATGAAAAAAAGGTTGGGGACCACTGTTCTAAACTATTGACATCGGCTTTCCGTTTTTTAAAAAACGTATACACTTTAAATATTATTTCCTTAGATTGTCTTTTTATCGGCGGACTCATCTTGCTATTGCAATCTCTTGTGCGAAGCGCCCCTGCCTCTCCGTCCCACCGCTCACATACCTCAGGCGCGGCCAACTAGTTCCGCGCGGACTATACGTACTTTGACCGAGCTATGTCAAACCCAGCCGACAGATCACGGCCGAATTGACATAAGTCGACCACATGACGTAGGTCCATCAACTGAAATCTAGCTAAGATCAAATTGGTGAATTGATCAAATTCTTTGATGGTACAATCATAATAATCTACTCTTAAAAACAAATGTGGGCAAAGGCCTTGTCGCTATAAGCGATCTTTTCCTGTTAACCCTGCAGTAGTAGTAGTAATCTTAAAACAAATCATACAATCTATAATGATATATACTTCAATTTTAGATTGTTTAGTTAGATAGTTTTTAACATTAAGTATTAACACAGATAATGTATGATTCCCGCGCAATTAACAATTTTAGACGCAATGGGCACTGTCCAAAAAAAAATCACATGTACTTTTTATTTTTTTTTCGTTGAAATAGGGTATTTGAAGAATATAAATTAAATATTTTTTTAATTCATTGGCTAGTTTTTTTTAAATAAATTTTTAAAGTTTTCGGACCTATGACGTCATCGTCGGCGGCCGGCAGTATCAAGTATCAACAAGGTGTTAAATGAATGCAAGGTCTCTTATTTATGTGAAAACTGATTCGAGAGCATACCAAAAGTTCAAAACGTAATGTTGGTTGAGTTTATTGCTAATTTAACGTATGGCTTCCAGTGATGACGTCATTGAAGGTCAAACTAAGGTTAAACATATTTGTTTAAAAATATAAGTAACGAATGGATATTTTTTGAATTTATATACAGAATAACGATCATTGACCTTATGCCTCGAAATGTTTTTGTAATGGGCACAATAAAAAAAAATGGACAATCCCCATTTCGAGAAACATCTTATTCTAATAATCCGGTGCAGATTTTAATCAAGAGATAATCCATACTACAATTTTGTTAATAATTTTAATGTCTCTGTTATTTCTTCACGCTTTTCACTATTCAGAATTCATCAAAAATGGTCCAGAAGAACCAATTTTGATGAATTCTAGATTGTTTTTATTTCCCCTCCCCTAGAACACTTTTTTTTTATTACTATCAAGCTAATTTTTCGTGAGTAGCTTCATTTTGATAAGACGAACGACAATTTGCAAAAGTTCCTGCATCCTCTGCAAAAATTTTCGAAAATTGTTCTAGGGAACCCCGACTATGTGATTCGATTTACGCAACAAAGATGCGGGCAACACCCACTTTTAAGTTCTAACAAAGCTCCAATATTCCCAGTCTCATGTCAGGCGGCCTGCGCGTAGTTTTCCCCATGAAGGTGGAGCGTAAGGCGACGTTAGAGACGGCGGCGCCGACGCGGCAGCCGGACACGCCCATCAACGGACTCATCAAACAGCTCGAGGACCGATGCTACGCCGACCTGGTTGAGGCCTGCAGGTACAGTTCTCAGATTTGTAGGGGGAGATGCTAAGTCAAATTCAAATACTTTATTTGCAAATCAAGAATACAAACAAAGAAGTAAGTAGAGATAAACTACGATTACATGGCGCGCCCCTCCAAATTACTGTTTCAATGTGTGTAGTCACATCTTTATGAAAGAATTTGTATGTAGTTGTACCAATCAACCAATCAACTAGTACTCGTAATATTTCACTTAATGTCACTTATTGCCAAAATTTCTTGGTCAACTAATCATAACTAGCCGACCGCGCAAGACAACGCACTTCAAACGTTTTAAATTTTGGAGGGGCGCGCCATGTTATCGTAGTTTATCTCTACAAACTCAGTACCTTGTGCAGGCGCTTGCATATAGAAACTTAAACAGTTCTATTGTTTATATTAAATATACCAGGTGTAACAAAACTAAGTGATAATACTTTAGAGTGTGTACGTTCCTTATAGAGAGTTCACTGTGAAAGTAGCAGCGCTGAAAGAGTAACTGGTTTTCACGTTTGTATGGAAAAATTCATGACGTTTTGTTAGACATTGTATATTCCACAAGTGGAAAATAATTTCATACGAGTATATTTAACATCTTTACAGGGAGATGGGTTCGGCTCGCGGCGTGTCTCTAACGGCGGTGCTTCCGCAAGCCGCTTTACGAGCAATGGCGGCGCGGATGCCCGAGCGGGCTGAGGAATTACTTGCTCTGCCTCACATAACGCGGGCCAACTACGACAAATACGGCGCCAACCTGCTGAAGATTACGTCTGCGTATGCGGTCGAAAAGTGCGGTGAGTACGCACGCACACAAAAACGTTCATATACGTGTGTACGTGTATATGTCGCAGTATAATAGATACATCCGTAATATAGCTATATCCCTAGGGATACTGCCGTAACATAGTTATACGAAAGAAAGTCTTACTACTACTTACTATCATCCTATAAACATAATTATAATACGGTTAAGACTATATTACAGCTATATCTATCATACTGCGACGTATACACGCACACAAAACGCGGACAACGACGATAAGTGCGCCACTCTGCTAAATATACATCGAATGGGGTGTGGCTTAGAGTAAGGGGTGTGGTGAGTACGCAAACACATACGTATAATACACGCATGCAACAACGTGCGTACTACGTACGCAAACATAAATGTATTACAAAGCACATTAAAAAGACAATTCATCAGTAATCAATACTTTTATATTTTACTAGCCGTCCCGGCAAACGTTGCTTTGCCATAATACTTAAATAAAAAGTATTTCGAGCATATTATTATTTTATTGAAGTGACTAAATAAGTATATTACCATGGTAACGTCCTGTCCCGTCGCACAAACAATGGTCGTCATCGGTCTCGAGTTGTAATAATTTACTATTATTTATTCAACAAATGTACTTATCAATATAAAAAGTACCCAGTAGCCGATTCTCAGACCTACTGAATATGCATATAAAATTTGGTTAAAATCAGTAAAGTCGTTTCGGAGGAGTACGCGGCCTAACATTGTGACACGAGAATTATATACAGGGTGTAAAAAGACCACTTCCGATAACTTTGGGGTATTATTATACTACATTTTCTGATTACAAAAATGTTTTTTTTTTTAATTTTTTTTTTTCTAAAAAATTTTTTTTTTAATATATTTTTTATAATAAATAACCTTCAGACAAAACCATAAACCATTTACAAAAAATATTTAAAATATTTTTTTTACTTTTATTTTTTTTATCCCGATACGTAATCTAAAAGACGCGAGTCATTGATATCAAATGTAGCGCGCTTAATAACATAAGGTCGTAAACGACCATACTGTACGGTCGCGGCAGTTTTTAACCTTATGCTCTTTCCAACCTATCAAGAACCATGACATTCAACTCTCTCAAGTAACTCAGAACTTTGACCTATGATCTCTTACCTAGGCTAATTTAATCCTTCGATCGCGGATTCTTGGAAATGCTATTGTATTCTAGAGTTGTCTCGATCACCGGTACTCGTATGGGCCTTAATGGGTTAAAACTTTAATTCTAACTCATGTACAAAACTGTAAGTAACTTTATGAGCATGAGTAACAACTTATTTATCGATTAGTTAAAAAGTTATTCGTAAGGAACAAAACCGATTTTGTGTGATATGCGAATCTCAGGAGTCAGGCTTTCTATCGAAATTACAGACGATGCATGAAAACTTCCGTACGTAAAACTATGGTAATAAACTTACGTGTAAAATGTTAAGTTCTTAAAGTGTTCTTATTTCTCTAGACTCTATGCATTTTGTAAGTATTCTTTAGCACTAAGCAATAATACCACCAACAACAACACGTTTCTTACACGAAATCTAACACAACACAAAGTTTAAACAAAAAAATAATAACACATTTTCCGTGTTATGCAGAACGATGATTGTGGATGGACAGTACCTAGATCTGCAATTATCGCTTTTTATCTACTACAGACGATACAGTATGAAAAAACTAGCAATTAATTACTTACGTGAAAAATGTTGAATTCTGATTTTTGAATGTGCTCTCTATGCATTTTGAAAATAGTCCATATCACCAATCAATAACACCACCAATAACAACACATCTCTTTTTACACGATATCTTACACGACACGTCTTATTTTTTTAACGCAAACAAATAAGAAATAATAGTTAATTAATTTACATTTTACACATTTAGTTATCATAATAATACGTTTTAAAAAGATCGTTATACGCTTATTAATTAAACATAGCTCAACGGACAACCTGCAACCTCAAGATGCAAATTGGAACTAAAGTCTAATTATGCGAAAATCGTCTTTAAAAACATGTATCGACTTTCGGTATGCGGACCCGACAAAGCGCCGCCGCTCTGCCTAGCACAACGCACGTGTCGCTAATCCATTTCAAGGACAATCTAAGTGTTGTACCCTATTTAAAATTCAAAACTATTTATTTCAGTCGATATTTAAATTACCATTAAATAATAAAAATTATAACTATTATTTAGTAGATGTAATCTCATTTTTAAAATGAACTCTATTAAGAGGTTATAAATTCAGAAAATTTTATCGGGATACATAGTCAAGTTGCATTCGATAATTTCGATACCTACATTACCGTGATAAAGTGATTGTTATACTATGGTACGCGTTATGCGTTATACGTATGCGCGTATACGCGTTTACGCATGCAATGAAAATACTTTAATAATACCTATTTAATTTTAAATAACTTTTAATTATTATTGTCGCTATTCTTAACATTGAGTAGGTATTTGTTTTTTTTAGTTTGACTGTAATCAATACTTACTCGTATGTAAAACAATTAATAACGATTTATCGATAAAAAATTATCGATAACTCAAAATATGCAGAGGGATACATCCCTATTATTTAACAAAGTTTTTTCTTTAATTTTATTTAGTCTGCTGTAAACACGCGCCGCGCTGGTGTACTGTGAAGTTTTTGTTTAAGTTTTGTAATTTTACGGATGTTCTGGTCTTATTGCTTGTTTTGTGACATTCTTAACTATTTTTTCACGTGATACGTCCGAAGAATGTGCGATGAAATGTGAATGAACTTTTAATACTCGTAAACCTTTATAATAATAATAATAATAGTTTATTTTCAGACAAAGAAGTCCATATTCTAATTGATTTTGTGACAATAAAATTATATTATACTAACAAATTTTGTGACAATAAAATTATACTATACTAACAAATAATCAAAATGCAGCTCGTCTTGCTACCCTAATGTGTAGCTCAGTGAGCCTGCGAAGGAGTGCAGAGTCAATTCGCTCCGCTATCATCTTCAGGACCCCATTCCGGCTCTCCCGAACTCTATGCACTACTGACGCTACCTTTTTCCGCATAATCGCGTAGAAATCGTCGACTCCTGCAACGGCAAACATCCCGGATGCACTGCAGTACCGAGGGAGCCGCAATAGAGACCTGAATATGTTATTGTAGAGGACCCGCAAGGCGCCATAGGTCCGTTGAGTAAAGCTGGCCCACAGACCACAGGTGTAAAACGTCTGACAAAATGCTTTAAAAAGCGTTATCTTGACAGGCGCTGTACACCTGGCAAACCTGTGTGCCAGCATATTACCGCGGATCGATAGCGCCCTGCGCTCCCTCTCAATATCCTCCTCATCACTGAGAGTATCTGTCACCACGTGACCGAGGTATTTAAATTTTGTAACACGACTCAAAGGTACTCCGTTAAGTAAAGGTGGTGGACAATCTTGATGATTGAAAATCTTACTATTGCATTTAAATTTCATGTACTCACACTTACCAACATTGTACTCTAAGCCGTGTTCAATAGCGTACCTCTCACAAATTTTTAACAACCTGTTAAGACCACCGATTGAGGGGCTCAGCAGTACCATATCATCAGCATAGCTTAAGTTATTTAAACATACACCATCAATATGACATCCAGTATGAGTACTGCTGAGCTCCTCAATCAACTGGTTTACATAAATATTGAATAATCGGGGCGAGGTTTTTCCCCCTTGTCTCACCCCACACTCTAAGGAGTAATCCTCAGAGAGTGCATTACCCCACCTAACACAATTCCGTTGATTACTATACCAATACGTCAATAGCTCAATTATATCATTTGATACGCCAAGTTTTCTTAGCTTTGCCCAAAGCTTCCCATACGATACTCTATCAAATGCCTTGGACAAATCCAAGAAACATGCAAAGATCGGCGTTTTTCGTTTGGTATAGTAATCAACCGTCTGTTTCAAACATAGTATGGCACTTTCAGTAGACACTCCCTCTCTAAAGCCAAATTGTGTGTCCCCAATCGAATCGTACTTCTTTAGCAACGTATCCAGCAGCGCATCTAGAACTTTTGCTAGTATTGTAGCAAGGGAAATGGGTCTATAATTTCGCTTACTGGACGTATCCGCCGAAGCATTCTTTACAATAGGGACCATAATAGTTCTCATGAGGTCTTCTGGCAGATAGGAGTGCCGGATACAAAACGTATAAAACATTCCCAATACTCTATGCAGATGAAAGCCTGCGGAACGAGGATTAAATTAGGATTATATTTATGGAACGAGGGTGAACATCGTCGTCGATAGACGATAGTGCGGTTTAAACAGTGCAGTAAAAAGTGTTTTTATAAGAATTGGAATGTCTCCTGTTTACTTTTGTTTCGTGTTGAAAAACTCTGCAATCTACATTGAGTTAGATGGAGCACAGCTCGAACTGCATTTCATAAAAGCAGACAGCTGATCACAGGTCAGTGAACATGTTATCAAGTATTTTTTTCCATAGTAACTGTGTATTGTATTTTTACAACCTGATTCGGATGTGAATTATGATTACTTTTCCTTTTTGGCCGGAAGTAAAATCTGAGTATTTTTGAGTAATAAACCTAAGAAACGGTAATTAATAAATTCTAACATTTTATTAAATCGTGAAAACAATTGTAATTTAATAATCATTACAATATTGGTGGTTTATTCACTACCTACGGGCTAGGGCCTAGGGCACACCACGATCAGCTGTTTTGTCTAGCGCAGGGCCGCGCGCGCGGGACTTGGCGCGGGCGGTGCGGGGGGGGGGGGCTGGCGCAGTCCGGGGCCGGCGGGGCTCCACTGGCGCGCGATATTATCGCGCATTTACATCAGCATTATACATTGCGTGTTGAAAATTTTGACTATTTTAAAAACTGGCGATTTAAAGAAAATTACTTGCACCAATGGATATATCTCATGCCCTATAATAACCCCACGAAGTTATCGGAAGCGGACTTTTGACACCCTGTATAAGACTAGCGATCCGCCCCGGCGTCGCACGGGTATAAAATATATTGTTACGTGCTAGGGTTCGAGGATTCGGAGAGAAAGACCTGGTGACTCGCTTGAAGACTTTATTCACAAACACTAGGTCACACTAATCACTAAGTCCAAACACTAAGCACTAAGTCCAAACACTAAACACTATCACTGTCACTCACTATTGATCACTTGTTCTCACTTCGAAGTCGCCTCGAAGATCGCTCAGATAAAACTGAATTCCGGGCCGTCCACCTGCGCCTATTTATATGGGCGACTCGAATTCTAGAAAGTTCCTTACTCGATTCACGTAAACAAGTTAACACGTAAACAAGTAAACAACGGTCGGAACTTTCTAGGAGATTCGAGCATGTACCAACTAGCGCCATCTAGTTTCGAGTAGGGGATTTATGTGTAGTGTGTCCCCTAGTTTTGCCGGTTCGACGCTAGATGGCTCTGTGTGTCCGTATCCGTAACACTACTCCCCTCTTAGAGATGCTCGTCCCGAGCATCATTATTACTGCCATGGTAATGCGCCAGACGGTCTATGTGTACCACTTTGAATGTCCCTCTTGGTTGCTTTTGAATCCTGTAAGTCACATCATTCAATCGGGTAACCACTTTGTATGGGCCGTCCCACTTGGTCTGCAACTTTGGAGATTTCCCTTTTCGGCGAGTTGGGTTATGCAGCCACACCAGTGACCCTTCTTCGAAGCCGCTCGTGTTCGATTTCCGGTCGTATCTGGTCTTCATGTTCTCACTTGACTGCAACCCATTTTCCCGAACCATGGCGTGTATATAGCGCATCTTTTCCCTTAAATCGCAGACATAGTCTTGTACGGTCTTCGGTTCCTTCGGTGACCCTCCTGTCAAGAGGTCTACTGGTACTCGCAGTTCTCTAGCGTAATTGACATACGCCGTGGTAGCTTTTATGCTCTCATGCTCGGCGGTACGGTACGACAGAAGGAAGAGCGGTATATACTTGTCCCAATCCTTTTGTTTGTCATCTACCAGTTTCGCCAAATGCCTCGCAAGGGTCTGGTTAAATCTCTCAACCATTCCATCAGACTGTGGATGGTACGCGGTGGTCCTCGTTTTATGTATTCCCAAAATTCTGCACACTTCCTGGAAGACCTGCGATTCGAAATTCCTGCCCTGATCGGAATGGATTTCTAGAGGCACACCAAAGCGTGATATCACTTCTTCGACTAGCTTAGAAGCAACTGTTGTAGCTTCCTGGTTTGGTATGGTGAACACTTCGGGCCATTTGGTGAAGTAATCCATGACCACCATAAAATACTTGTTTCCCGATTCTGTTACAGGAAATGGCCCAGCTACGTCAACTGCAATTCGTTCCCACGGTGCGCCAACGTTATACAAGCGCAGGTTCCCACGGCTCCTTGTTTGTTGTCCCTTCACTGCAGCGCAAGTAGTACATTTGCGGCACCAATCCTGCACATCATCTCGACAATGCAACCAGTAGAATCGTTCTCGCACTTTTGTCAACGTCCTCTTGACACCTAGATGACCTCCTGATACGCCATCGTGTATTTCACGGAGAACATCTGGTACTCTCGTCCTTGGGACAACTATCTGAAGATGGAACTCTCTGCCGTTAGTCTTCTCCCATTTCCGGTAAAGTATTCCATTTTGAAGTATCAGACTGTCCCATTGCGCCCAGTACGCCTTAGTGACAGCGCCAGTGGGTGCAACCTGTTAGTGTAATATGAACGCAACCCAATAATTAGTTTATTATTGTAACATTTTAATGTACAGTTTAATACTTATGTTGGCAACTCATGTCTTTGGTCTGTGCTCCGTGTGAAATGTCAGTTGTCACTTGTCAATAGAAATTCTCTTTGTCTTTGTTCGCTCTCTGTAACTTGATGTGCAGAATAAACTGTATGCATTTTTCAAGTTGTTTAATATATATTTTCACCAACCTAGAAAATATTATCATGGTAGCAGAGCGTGGTTACTGAAGAAGAAAGTGAAAATACGGAAACTTGGAAAACCGGACGGATTTATCTGCTGCACGCAAGTAAGATCGAGCCGACCATAACCACAGGTAGCCATTTTTGTGTACCGGTACCGGCGCGGCGTGTTCATAGAAGACAGGGCGCAATTACCGGCTTGGCGTGAGTTATCCCGAAAGAAAAATACACGAAGATGTCGAATATAGGTATTCCTTTTCACATTGACAGACTTGTTGGACGAGACAATTACACAAGTTGGAAGTTCGCCGTCCAAGCCTATTTCGAGCTGGAGAACTTGTGGGATTGCGTCGCCGGAACCAACACCGATAGCGCGAAAGAGATTAAGGCAAAATCTAAGCTTATTCTACTGTTAGATCCGATCATCTACGTGCACGTGCAGAACGCGACCACGTGCAAACAAGTTTGGCAGTGCCTAGAAAAAGCGTTCGATGACAGCGGACTATATAGAAGAGTTGCCTTATTACGAGATCTCATCACGACAACGTTAGAATCGTCTCAGAGTGTAGACGCATACATAAATAAAATCATGTCAACGGCCCACAAGCTTAGAAATATTCATTTTGATATCAACGAAGAATGGCTCGGGACCCTGATGTTGGCTGGCTTACCGGAGACATATAAGCCTATGATAATGGGAATAGAGAGCTCAGGAATCAAAATAAATGCCGATTCTATAAAGACAAAGCTCCTACAGGAAATACAATGCTCAGATAACACGGCATTTTATGTTAAGAAAAGGGGAATTTATGGAAATCCAAACAAAAATAAATCTAATATGGGACCCAGATGTTTCAACTGTAATAAGCGAGGACATTTTGCGAAGGAATGTCGCACTCAAAAGAAAAAGAAGCCGCAAAATTCTGAAGATACTAAAATATCTAATAGTTTTATTGCAGCATTTTCAGCTCTTTCACAGAAAATGAATCCGGACCTTTGGTATGTGGACTCGGGCGCCTCCATGCATATGACCAACAGAAGCGATTGGATGTATGATGTGACAAGTCCTCCGACACCTGCCATAACTGTTGCCAGTAAGACACCACTTCCTGTGGAAAGTATGGGAAAGGTTAATTTATTAATGAATGGAGATGAAAATTGCAAAATTCAGGCGCATGGGACACTTGAATTTTTCAGATGTTAACAAGCTACCAGAGTGTGCTGATGGAGTAGAACCTTTTGACAAGCATAAAGGGTCTATTACATGCACCACCTGCCTCATGGGAAAACAGACCAGACTGCCTTTTAATAATATTGGTTCGAGAGCTACACAGCCACTGCAGCTTGTCCACTCCGATTTATGTGGACCAATGGAACAGGAGTCACTGGGAGGTATGAAATATTTTATTACCTTCATAGACGATTATACAAGGAGAGTCCATGTTTATTTCTTGAAAAATAAATTAAATATCTTGGAAGTTTTTAAAGATTATAAGAGTAGAGTGGAAAATGAACTGGAATATAAAATAAAAGTTGTTCGTTCAGATAACGGAAAAGAATATTGTAACAGAGACTTCGAAAACTTCTTAAGAAGGTATGGTATAGCACATCAGACGAGCACTCCGTACTCACCCCAGCAGAATGGTCTTGCAGAACGGATGAACAGGACCCTGGTAGAGAGAGCAAAGTGTATGTTGTTTGATGCAGGATTATCAAAGAAATTATGGGCAGAGGCCTTAGCAACAGCAGCCTATATCATTAATAGGTCACCGACAAAGTCAATACAAGGTAAAACACCTATGGAAATGTGCTCAGGTAAGAAACCCGATTTATCAAATGTAAAAATATTTGGCTCAGAGGTTATGTCACAAGTACCTAAAGAAAAACGCCAAAAGTGGGACTCTAAGTCTAGAAAATTAATATTTGTTGGATATTGTGAGTCTTCGAAAGGATACAGAGTCCTAGATCCTAAAAATAATAAAGTTATAAAAACTAGAGATGTCATATTCTTGGAGAATGTTGATAAATATAATAAAAATACATACGTACCTTGTGTGTCCAACAGCATTTCAGACGAGCAGCAAAATGAAGAATCCTGCGATGAAGTACCAGAGAAAGACTTGATCGATTCCTTAAGTGATGAGTACCATTCTGGTGATGATCCAACATACATACCGGAGGAATCAATTGAAGTCGAGACACCGATTCGTAATATAAATTTACGTCCACGCAGACGTGTCCAGTGCAATACAGAAAAGGAGCATGATGTAAGTTACTTTTGTCCAGTTTTTGATCTGAATGAACCTCAAACAGTAGAGGATGCCCTTTCATCTCCTCATGCAGGCCAGTGGAAGACAGCAATGCAGGAAGAGTATGACTCCATGATAAAGAATAAAACTTGGTCATTGGTTGATTTACCACCAAGTAAGAGAGCCCTGCCCTGCAAATGGGTATTTAAAACTAAAACTAATGGCAAAGGAGAGATTGAACGCTTCAAGGCAAGGTTAGTCATCAAAGGCTATGCACAGAGATACGGAAGTGACTACGATGAAGTATATGCTCCAGTAGTTCGATATAACTCAGTCCGTTACTTGATTGCACTAGCTGCTAAGTATGATTTAGAGATGGTTCAGATGGATGCAATAAGCGCATTTCTGCAAGGTGATATTGACACGGAGATTTACATGTTGCAGCCTACATTTTTTGAAGTAAATACTCAGGTATGTTTGTTGCATAAATCAATTTATGGACTTAAGCAGGCTAGCCGGCAGTGGAATCTTAAATTAAATGATGTTCTGCTTAATATTGGACTAAAAAGATCAAAAATTGATCCATGCATTTATTATTTAGTAAATAATTCAATCATGATATACATTGCAGTATGGGTAGATGATTTCTTAATTTTCACTAATGATAAAAACACTACTCAACAGTTAAAGGAAAAATTAATGAAAAAATTTGATATGAAAGATCTGGGTGAAATGAGGCAGTGCATTGGTATTAATGTAAATAGAGATCGTGAGGCAGGTGTGATCATGATAGACCAGGAAAAATACATAAACTTAATATTAAATCGTTTTGGTATGTCTCAGTGTAGACCAGTTCGCACTCCGATAGAAGTCAACGCAAAGTTTGATAAAAACCTTGAAGGTGATGCAAATAATAATTTTCCTTACAGGGAAGCAGTTGGATGTCTTATATACTTGGCACATGTCACACGACCTGATATTGCATATGCAGTTAGTAAATTGAGTCAGTTCTGTAACAATTCAGGATATCAACATTGGCTCGGAGTAAAGAGGGTCATGCGATACCTGCAAGGTACCAAGAACCTAAAACTGTGCTATGTCAAAGAAGAGTCTCAGGAGATAACAGGATATTGCGATGCAGACTGGGCTAGTGACCCACTAGATAGAAGGTCATGCACAGGATTTGTTTTTCTGTTTCAGAAGGGTTCTATTTCATGGAGCTCATGTAAACAGCAGACTGTGGCTCTGTCTACAGCCGAGGCAGAATACATGGCAATGGCTTCAGCCACGCAGGAGGCTCTGTGGATCCAGCAGCTGCAGACTGAACTCGGACGTCCTAGTGAGAGTGCTCTTGTTATTTATTCTGATAACCAAAGTGCTATAAGACTGGCATCGACTGACTGTTATAAACCAAAAACTAAACATATAGATATTCGTTTACATTTTCTTAGAGATAATATTGTTGATTGTAAAGTTAAATTTTTATTTGTAAATGGTTGTTATATGGTGGCAGATAATTTAACTAAAGGTACAACATATGAAAAGCATTTGTTTTGTATAAATCGAATGGGTTTGCGTTCAGCAGGGAGTGTTAGTGTAATATGAACGCAACCCAATAATTAGTTTATTATTGTAACATTTTAATGTACAGTTTAATACTTATGTTGGCAACTCATGTCTTTGGTCTGTGCTCCGTGTGAAATGTCAGTTGTCACTTGTCAATAGAAATTCTCTTTGTCTTTGTTCGCTCTCTGTAACTTGATGTGCAGAATAAACTGTATGCATTTTTCAAGTTGTTTAATATATATTTTCACCAACCTAGAAAATATTATCACAACCTCACTCCAGATTGGTTTTACGTCACCGCGTTTCTTCCATGTGATGATATGCCGAAGGTCGTCATCTTTTTCTTGGAGGACTTTTTGTTGCTCTTGTGACTCCTGCAAGGCGCAGAGCTTGCGTTCTTGCAACTCTTGCAAAGCGCCAAGCTTGCGATCATGTGACTCTTGTAAAGCGCCGAGCTTGCGATCATGTGACTCTTGTGACTCTTGCAACGCGCTGAGCTTGCGGTCTTGTGCCTCCATCATTGCCCTTTGAGAATCTTGCAAAGTCTGAATTAACCCAATTATGCTTTTCAATTGAGGAACCATTTGAGGGGCCGTAGAAACTACGGGCGTGGTCTGGTGGGCGGAGCCAGTGGGTCCCCAGTGGGTGTGACCTCCGCAGCCCCACCTCCAACTCCTCTCTCGAAGTCAATGGCAGCAGCTCGCTGAGCCCTTGTCCTGACACTCCCCTTGAAGTCCTCTCTCGGAGTCAATGGCATCTCCAAATCCCACTTCTGACACCAGTTGTTACGTGCTAGGGTTCGAGGATTCGGAGAGAAAGACCTGGTGACTCGCTTGAAGACTTTATTCACAAACACTAGGTCACACTAATCACTAAGTCCAAACACTAAGCACTAAGTCCAAACACTAAACACTATCACTGTCACTCACTATTGATCACTTGTTCTCACTTCGAAGTCGCCTCGAAGATCGCTCAGATAAAACTGAATTCCGGGCCGTCCACCTGCGCCTATTTATATGGGCGACTCGAATTCTAGAAAGTTCCTTACTCGATTCACGTAAACAAGTAAACACGTAAACAAGTAAACAACGGTCGGAACTTTCTAGGAGATTCGAGCATGTACCAACTAGCGCCATCTAGTTTCGAGTAGGGGATTTATGTGTAGTGTGTCCCCTAGTTTTGCCGGTTCGACGCTAGATGGCTCTGTGTGTCCGTATCCGTAACAATATAATAGCCACTGAAAAAATATGATTAAAATCGATAGCCTATGATCCTTCACGTGGTCTACTTCTTATCTGTGCCAAATATAACATAAAAATTGCTCCAGTAGTTCGCGAGATAAGCCCTTTCAAATAATTTCCCCCCTTTTTCCACATTCTCCTATTAGTCTTAGCGTGATAAAATATAGGCTATAGCAGGGGTCACCAAATGGCGGACCGCGGTCCGCATCCGGACCGCCGACCCATTGTGTGCGGACCAAGCATGTTCGAAGATGATCTTCGTTCATCTTAGGACTTCAACATCTCCAGGATTTAATGTCAATATCTATAGCTTGCACCAATAATTCACTCCAAACTTCAAAGAGATAATTAGCTACAAAAATGGTTACTTTTCTCATTGATATCTAAAAAATACCTCTGTAATTTCTGTACTTAATTACCTTTGTTTAATAATAAAAAAAATTATGCAATGTGTGGACCGCGAAGGTCATTTCATGTTTTAAAACGGACCCCGAGCGAAACTAATTGGTGATCCCTGGGCTATAGCGTTCCTCAATAAATGGGCTATCTAACAATGAAAGAATTTTTCAAATCGGACCAGTAGTTCCTGAGATTAGCGCGTTCAAGTTAGTCCTTTCAAATAATTTTCCCCGTTTTTTCCACATTTTCCTCTATTTCTTCGCTCCTATTAGTGTTAGCGTGATAAAATATAGCCTATAGCCTTCCTCGATAAATGGGCTATCTAACACTGAAAGAATCATCAAAATCTGTTGCGTAGTTTTAAATATTAAAGGGAACAAAGGGACATGAGGGAAAAAAAAGCGACTTTGTTTTATAATAAGTATAGATTTAATATTTTTATCTGTACCACTCTTCATAAAATTAACATTATAATTGCAGGTCTCCTGATGCAGTACCAAGACGAGTTGGAGGCTGAGCCGGCGGCGCAGGACTTCGAGGGCTCGGGCTCCGACACGGACTGGGGGGAGGTGGCGCGGGCGGCGAGCTCGGGCAGCAGCCGCGGGTCCTCGCGCCGCGGCCGCTCCTCGCGAGGGGGGGTTAGGAAGAAGTGAGTTTGTAGAGATTTTTTTTTTAAATAAAATAAGTGTGCAAACGAGCAAACGGGTAACCTGATGGAAAGCAACGACACTCGCAACATCAGAAAAGCTGCAGGGGCGTTGCCGGCCTTTTAAGAGGGAATAGGGTAATAGGGTAGGGGAGGGTAAGGCTGCGTTTCCACTGAAGAAGCGGAGCGGAGCTTAGCGGTGCCGAATTGACATAAGCCATGTCACTTTTTTAAAAGAATCAATAAAAATGTGACTTCTGTGTGAAATAAAGTATTTTAAAAATATTTCGCGGGAATGGTTTTGCAAAATAAATAGATGTGCATATAAATTTATGTAGTAATTGTATGAAATTAGCTAATTAATGTCGATTGTTTTTTTGTATGGGAAACGAACCACCTTAAATAATATAACAATAGAGGTGAATATGCTTTGCCGAAAAACGTGACGCGTCGCTTTGACTCTGCCTTCGTGTGTGTTGAGTTAAGCTCAAGGGTCAATTCAGACCGTAACGCGATGCGTAGATGCATTTCTAAATTTGTATTGAATTGACAGACTTCAATTGTGTCTAAACACACTAGGCTGAATTACGCCGGCGTAATTTACGTGGCCGAAATTACGTTCAGCTGCTTACGTCTGATGCGTCATGCGACTAACTATAAATTACGCGAAGAGCCGAAATTTCGCGCCGTAATTTCCGTTGCCGAACGCGCGCGTGAGTATTTAAAATTCTCAGATGTAATGTGTGCGTTAACGCTTTGGAGATAAATTTGGATTTGCTATGTTCGGTTTAGATAATTCCGTCGCGTATAGTGTGTTGCTATACAAAACATTACCGCCGAATCGCTGCCGAACTTTACACTCGACTCGGCTCGACGGAAATTCGGCTCACGACGGAATTTCGGCATAGTGTGTCGTCTGTCGCGTTCCGCCCATATTTTGTATGGATTTGAAACGCGGCGTAAACGCGGCGGAATTTACGTCGGCGTAATTCAGCCTAGTGTGTTTAGACCCATTGAGTGAGACGACGTCTTTAGAAATGCATCTACGCGTCGCGTTGCGGTCTGAATTGACTCTAAAGCGACACGACACGACGTGACTCTTCACGTTCCATAAAACTTACTACGTACTAGCTACCTCTCATTATTCGATTTTATCTTCTTTAATATTTAGAATTTTGGTATATTATGCAGCCTGAAACAATTTATATTTAATTATTAATCTATTTTGTAGGTACAAGCGAACCAAGACGTCGTCCGCTAAAAAGAAGGCGTGGCGGGGGGCGGCGGGTGCGGCGCGGGGGAAGGGGCGGGGCGCGGCTAAGGCGTCGCCGGGACCGATTAGATACGCTGGTAAGTGGAAGTACCATTGAAGAAATTTATTCATAGGCAGTTAACAGACCTATAGACGACATTAATTGTGCGGGTTATGTCAATTCAATGTTAGCTGTGATTTGGATGAGTTTGACATATCGCGATCAAACTACGTAGGTCTATCAACTGCCTATGAATCAATTTCTTCGATGTTACAGTGCTCCCAAAGTAATAATGCTCATAGAAATTTTCGTCATTGTTCGGCAACGATCGTTTTTCCCGAGCATCGGAAGAAAACCTTTTATTGCGCATGTCCAAATCATGTCATGCCATGGCAACGCCAACTCACAACTGTAAGCAACATAAACGTATAATGCTAAAGACCAACAAAGAGTGCGAGAGAGAAGAAAATCCTTTATGGAATTATAACAAGATGAAAAGAGAGAGGCACTCTAATGTAAATTGTAACTACCTTTATTTGACAGGTCGTCACCAAGTCGTCACTCGTTTTTATGCCCTTTCGGTATTTGCAATTTATGGTTTAAATCCTTTATTATTTTCAACAAATGCTATTACATATAACAATGGTAACTTGTTCTGTGAGTGATTGCGGTGTAAATCATAGGAATAATCCTGAAAAATATTTATTTCACAGGTAATTAATCTTCATGGCCTAATTGCTACGATGTGTTTATTTTCGCTATATTCTGTCTTTAGTTCTCTATTTCAAATAAAATTTTGTCAATCCTCCCTTTTACTTTCATATTTTGCGTAATTAAAGGTACTAACTTGTTCTTAAATTACACAATTTTTGAAGAAAAAATTTTCATCAAAATTGTTTACATATACGCTAGGGCTTGAATAAAATTTATCGATATGCTTATCGGTATTTAACATTATCATAAAACTAATCTAAAAATGCAATGGGGGTGTAAGGGTATTATGATATGTATTTAATTTAAGAATAAATAATATACTATGTGTGTCGTTTACTTTCAACTTTATATTATATATTTATATATTTGCATTAATATCAACTTTATATTATTTAATCAATGGTCGTATATCCTCGTTTCGAGGGCACATCTTTAACCATCTCCCCTAGCATTGAGATACTTGGCGTCAACATATCGAGCGAAGTCCAGTTCCGATATCATCTAGAGGGTAAGGCCAAATTAGCCTCGAAGAAACTTGGTGTTCTTAACAGAGCGAGACAGTACTTCAGTCCGGACCAACGCTTACAACTCTACAAGGCGCAGGTTCGGCCTCATATGGAATATTGTTCTCATCTCTGGGCAGGGGCGCCTAAATACCAACTGCTCCCTCTGGATCGTATCCAACGAAGGGCCGCTCGAATTGTTGACTGCCATAGTGTTTCAAACAGCTTGGACCCCTTGGAATTACGCCGAGATGGAATTAGGCCTTGTATTATTACCTCGAGTTGGCTATACTTTATTTCTCGTATCATTTCACTAGTGCATAGCATTTATCGCAGGCTTTGAGCGCGGCGACCGAATCTAGAAATTTCGTAACGAAAAAAACCTAGCACCCCCCACTCCGACCGTGCGGCGGTGACTCAGTGTTGTGCCGGTCGGTGCGGCGTTTCAGGCACAGTATTTGTGTGCGTGCAACTAGACGTATGCGAATTACAATTGCACAAGTCTATAAAAATGCTTGCAATAGCTTTACCTGAGTGCCTCACTCTGCATCCTCTATCGGTTGTATCACGGGGAGTGCTCTGAGGAATTGTTCGGAATCATACCACCGGCAACTTTTCGCCATCGTCCCACGCGAAAAACATACCATCCTCATCACCTTGATGAGTGGCAGTCTTCCACAGTGCGTTTTTCGCGTAACTTTCTGCCGCGCACTGTAAAACTCTGGAACGAACTGTCACCAGCAGTATTTCCGGACCAATACGACCTGCAAACCTTCAAGAAAAGAGCGTATTCCCTCTTCAAAGGCCGGCAACGCACCTGCAGCTCTTCTGATGTTGCGAGTGTCCATGGGCGACGGTAGTTGCTTACCATCACGTGACCCGTTTGCTCGTTTGCCCACTTATTTAATTATATATAATCGAATCGCAGATTAAACCTGATGACTGCGACATACACATTATAAAGTTACTTACTTATTACTCAGGTAAAAGCTAACTGACAAATCAGCCCTTACATTAATAGAAATGCAAATAAATAAATAAATAAATATTATTATATATATATATATATATATATATATATATATATATATATATATATATATATATATATATATATATATATATATATATATATATATATATATATATATATATATATATATATATATATATATATATATATATATATATATATATATATATATATATATATATATATATATATATATATATATATATATATATATATATATATATATATATATATATATATATATATATATATATATATATATATATATATATATATATATATATATATATATATATATATATATATATATATATATATATATATATATATATATATATATATATATATATATGAGCACTAGAGAAATAATCAGCGACTAATTGAATTTATATGGGTACCTGCATCGACCAGATGCGTCGTTACGATAAACTAAAAAAACACTACGCTTGCCGTCTGTGTAAGTATGAACTCCTCCAAATATGCAGTTTTATATTTGTTTCTTAATAATTATGTGCTCATTGCCGAGCCACTATAATAATTTTAAAATAAAGAAAACTATTGATACATTCACTGAATGTTGATTTCAATTACAAAATAAGTTGAAGGCTTGGCTTGAATGTGATCTGAAAACTTTTTACGACAGAAGTATTGCATAGCTATGCAATATTTGGCTTGGCTCCTTTTACATTTTATGTTTTTGTGGGATTGTATTTATTGGAATATTTAGGAAATGACTGTTTATAAAATTTGGGTCTGTGAAGTGGATAGGCAGTTCATTTTTTTGTTTCGTATTAATTGATTTCTTTAGATTTTTCCATAATAATTTAGGTTCTGTCAATTTATTATTGATATGGTGAGTGAAGAATGATTTTTTTTCGTTGTGAAGGCTCTGTTCTACGAGTATCTTTAACTGTTTATAGTAATCTTTCTTTGAATCTGTTCTATGTTTACGATAGTCTGCTAAAGCTTTATCTCGAAGTCTCATCATATATTGGATCATAGGCGTTATCCAAGGATATGACGGCTCCTTTATTGTACAGGTTTTGACAGGTGCATAAAGATCGAACAGGTAAAGCAAAAGAGAATTAAAAGTTTGAACCATCTCGTCGACATTGCTAAGATTTATTACGTTTTCCCATGGAATGTAATGTAAATCGCGTGAGAATTTTTCCAAACATATGTCTTTAATAGGTCTATATGTTAAAGTAACTGGTAGGCATTTCTCACGTTCAATACGGAGCTCTGAAATTACTATGCTGTGACCGTTTGTAGCTCTATAAGCTTCGACATTTGTGCGCTTCTCATGAAGATTTGTACAAATTAAGTCTATTAGAGTTTCGCTGGTTTCGGTAAAGTGAGTTGGCGCTTTAACGAGCTGTGATAACTTAAAGCACTTTAGAAAGTCTGTGAGCTTTTTAGTTTTTACCTCATCGGTTAAATAATTTATATTAAAATCGCCCAGCAAGACGTAAAAATCGCAAGCACCGACACCGATCATAGCGTCACAGAGGGCATCGAAAAAGACATCTGGTTCTAGCCAGGGTGGGCGATACGCGGTACCTATGGCAATTGTTTTCCCGTTACATTTGAGTGTTAACCACATTTGCTCCACGGACACGAATCTCGTATTAGTTGAGCTCGACCAGGTTCGCGCCTTGAGTCCTAGTCTTAGATAGAAGCCTACGCCACCACCTGGGCCGTTGCGAACGGTCGCCGGACGCGGCCGGTGACGGAGCCGATAGCTGGGAACTACAGGTGCGCGTCCGTCTTCTCCTGGCCTTAGCCATGTTTTGTTTATTGCCATAATGTCAAAACAATGCCTTTGGACCGCGTCTATAAAATCGTCATGGTTAGCTCCCAGCGATCCCGCGTTGAGTAGTCCAACTTTTAAAAACTTTTTTGTATTATTCATCGTTACGATAATAAGAGATGCGTGACACTTTCATAAATAATTGTTTAAAAGATATTATATGTATCATATATTATAATAAGCGTATAAGTAATGTAATAATAATAAAGGGTTAAAATAATATAATTATTATATATAGATAAAATTAATATGATCTTATATAGGTCTTGCAATCTACGAGCGCGCGTAGCCTTTATTTGTAGTTGAAAATGTGAATAGACATTTTCGTTAGTGTGCGTACCTGACGGAGCAGTCAGTAGCGAGCGAGCCATGTACGCGTGTATAGATATGGTCACTCACACAACTAAAGGCGCCGCGCGCTCGTAGATTGCAAGATCTGTAATAGGAATGTGTATTTTTACTCTTATAATAGTATGAAGAACAGATTACGCCTGATTTTATAAAATAGCAGTTGTACATATTGCAGTTACGGTTAACGAAAGAGAGAATTAAATAGTAATTAAAGTTATAACTTATAACATATCAAAATTGCCATCTCGTTATAAAGACTAGATATTGTACCCTTAAAAACAAAGTATGGGATTTTTGTTATGATACATGCTAAGGATTGAATCGAAGATAACAATATTATTGTGTAGTTTTGTTATTCGTTGGTTTTATTGGTATATGTGGGCTTCCGAAGATACGACGTATGTCATCTTCACATTTAATGAGGGAAACTGATTCGCCAGGTTTTTGTCGCGCGAGTATATGATATTCACTTGTATTTCTTTCGCACAAGGTGCAAAATGCAAAAGCATTATTTGGGGCTCTTACGTTTCATAGATTCGGGTGTTTCCGTGATTACGACAATTTGCGAAGATTTGCATGCAACGCATTATTAATTTGGGAGTACTGTACCTAATTTTGTAGCGTTACGTCAAACCCAGCCAAACGATCACGACTAACATTGAATTGACATAACCCGACCAAACGACGCACTGCGTTCTTTATAGAGTTTTCCATAATAATTTCAGGTGCGAGTACGGCTGGTCTAGGCAGCATGCCGGTGCCGCGCGCCAACACAAGGCCTGGAGTATTCGGTGGTTCCAAACTCAACTTCTAACGTGACTTACTTCACACGCAAGTTACTTTTGATTAACTTCACACTGTACGTTAGGGTTGGCAAAAATTAATAAATAAATTTTTGTTTGGCTTCGTTGTCTTGATAATATTGTTTCATCTTTATTATAATTATTATTGTAAATATTAAAGTAATGTTCTTAGGTTATTTGCATTTAACTACTATTATTTGTTTCAATTTAGAATTAATTTATTTTGTAACTAATGTGATATAATTGTTATTAAATTTAATGGACATATCTAGCTCCACAAAATACTGCGGGTCGGTCAAAATAATATACGTATGCAATTAAATATTTATTTCCATAAAGGTTAAACCACACATGTCAGTTTCACGTTTTTATTGTCGTGTCGTGTCCTGTGGCGTTTAGTGCGGTTTAACTTTAATACTCTGCTGCCATAAAATTGCTACTGCCAATTGCCATAGAATTGAATCAATTGTTGATAGTAAATGTTAATAGCCATGTTGGAAATGTGAATAAAATGTTTGTATTTTTTAAAGCTTGTTTAATATAAAGTATCATGTATGTATTTCATTTTTAAGCTTTACGGAACGAATGCACGAATATTGAAGACATAATATTGTGACGTCATTTCATACAACGAATTCTGGGCGCGTACGGCGCGTACAGCGGGTACGGTGCGTACGGTGCTGACAAATGTGCGATCACCTTTAGTCAGTTATGAAAATGTAATTCTTTAGGTAGGCTTTACGCTAGTAATCTACCAGAGTAGACAGAACTAACGAGTACCTCGACTTCAAACGGGCGAATATACGCGAGTTGGGCGCGATTGTCACTTTCAACGTGTTTCACAATGCTGAGTAACGCAATAATTAATAGAGATAAAAGAACTACGATAACATGGCGCGCCCCTCCAAAATTCAAAACGTTTGAAGTGCGTTGTCTTGCGCGGTCGGCTAGTTATGATTAGTTGACCAACAAATCTTGGTAATAAGTGACATTGAGTGAAATATTACGAGTACTGGTTGATAGATGTGACTACAAACATTGAAACAGTAATTTGGAGGGGCGCGCCATGTTATCGTAGTTTATCTCTACGGCGCGCGCCTGCCGATATGACATCTACTACTAACTACTACGTCAAGCGTATAAATTTCGAGATCTCTTCTGAGTCGGCCTACTCGTTAGTTCTATTTAAGCTCTAAATCTACTTCATGTGTATGATAATCTTCATGGCGTCTCCGCTCTTGGCGCATTCGAAAGCCTCCTTAGCCTGTTCCATGGGGTAGTGGTGGGTGATGAACTTTTTAAGGTCGATAGCGCCACTCTCCAACGCTGCTAGGGCTATGGGGTATCTGAAATAATTATATGTTTTGTAAGTGGTACAATTTCATATTATGGTGTGTCGAATGTCAAGACTCAAGGTATAATATTTTAAACTTTCGCGTTGCATTATAATTAAAACTTATTAATCGGGACTTAACGTGACTTATTCTAGTAGTAATGCTACTACGAGTACATACTTTTTCTCGACGTTTCGGCCGTGTTGCAACGGCCGTGGTCACGAGGGGACGGCAGTAAGTCCCCTCGTGACCACGTTAAGTCCCAATTAATAAGTTTTAATTAAGACTCAAGGGAGTCGCCAAGGCGGGGAAAGGGGGGCAGTTGCCCCTCCTAGAGATCAAATGTAGTAAAGTTTCATGCATTGATATTGATATCAGAACCGTTTTTATTACAATCGTCATCGAGTCATAGACTCCCAAAGTGTAATGCTTCATGTTACACTGTACGACTGTACCAGGCGTTCTGATTTTATATGCTCAAAGCCGCGGCAAACATCGGAAAGTCACTTTAAGGCCGATATATTATATTGTCAGTACTCAAGATGCGACCCGGTCTCAAGACGCGGTTCGGTTCTGTGATTGGTCTAAGTTTTGACAGCCAACCAATCACAGAGCCTGAACCGTGTCTTGAGAGCGAGATGCATCTTGAGTACTGACTATTTATATCGGCCTAAGTGAACTAACGAGTTGAGCAGGCGGTTCGCGCCGCGCACGTCGACCTCCCGCAGCATGGCGGCCGTCAGCGGCAACTCGACACTCCTCGCGCCGATGCCCACTATCATCACAGTGCCGCCGGTCTTCGTCACCTGTGAGTATCAGTTTTACGTTAACAAGGGGTTGAGAAAAAGTACGCTATCAAAGTAACAAAGTCTGAGATTGACAAGTCTCTCAGTTCTCTGTGTTTAATGCTAAGTACTGACATACGGTTTTGCTCGACAGTTTTACTTCAAATCGAGCAATAACTACCGTGTGGACCGCAAAACTGACTCGCTCGAAGGCTCGCTGCGAGCCGGGCTCGATAGAATTAAATATTATGTCAAATGTCATTTCCTTCGATTTGGAGTAAAACTATCGAGCAAAACCGTATGTGAGTACTTAGCATAATATTATGTTGTTTAATATTATGTAAAAAGTTTACTTTGAATTAAATTTTTCTATTTAGTTAAAATTGTTTCTTTCAAGCTCGGTTATATTCTGAGTTTAGTATAATTAACTATTATAATCATATGATAAAGATTTTTTTATCTATATTTATTTAGGATAAAGTTTGATTTTGATGTTTGCAAAAAGTACAGATTGTATTTACTAATCCGGAGGTGCGATTAATTGATTCCCGTGTGTATTATAATTTATAAGTCTAAACCCATGTCTTTACCTTTAGTGCAACCCGCTGCGCGTCGCCAAACCCGCACGCATCAATGGTTATATCGGGATTGTCTCCCAGCGCGTCCACGACGGCGCCTACAACGTCCTCGTCCGCCATCTTGCTCGTCAGCAGCGTATAATCCGCCACCATCTGCCGCGCCGTGTCCAGCCGGGATTGGACTACGTCTGGGAAAAGAAATTACGGCAATATTTACTTCATTGCCATGTATATGTCGCAGCCGACTGGTTAAAATAGCCGTTCAATCAAACAGCTAGCCCTTTGACTGAACAACGCCATTCAATCTCACGGCTAGCTTTTTAATTAAATATTTCAGTCGCTCGAAACGTTCAACACTACAGCTGATTCAAGCCGCCGCCGTTTGATTGAATTGGTTCAGCGCTCACCACCGCGGCGCTAGTTGCGTTTTGTTAACAATATGGGGTCAACTAGCCGATGTTTTGTGATTGTATTAAGATATTTTTCGTAAATATACGTTACAAGTGTTATTAAAGTGACAAAAAATTATGGGGGCACATACGAGTGAATCAAAATTTAAACAAATATTCGAATTTCGAGGAGAATTTACGGGATTATGAAATGCATCACAAAGGTATTAAATAATTGCAATTGTGTTCAAAATGAGTTAGAATACAATTTATTCTGCTTATTATCATTGCGCTTGTTTAATAATAACACTAAACTAATGGTCAGCTTAGTTAATTTGCCATTTAACCAGTTAGCTAAGCGTCGTCTAGCTGTAGTGTTGAACGTTGCAGTCAACAAGTCGGCTAAACGACGTATAGCCGTGTGATTGAATGTCGCTGTTCAGTCAAAGGCCTAGCTGCTTGATTGATCGGCTATTTAAACCAGTTGGCTGCGACAAATATAATGTAGACCAAATCACACGCGTGCATATACGCAAACTCACACGTACCGCGCACGCGCGCGCGTACGCAATATTACACGTTTACGTCAGATTGTAGTCTGCCATATTTTCAAAACTCATGTGACTGTTTACTCGGAAGCAATATCAAAATTCAAAGATAATGAAATGTTGAAATTAAATAGTTGATACACAATGTAAATGCCTCCTTTTATTCCGATTTCCGAAATAGTGTTGTGGCCTATTCTGTGGAAGACTGATTTTACGAGAACGAATCCTCAAAACTGTTAAATAAAACTACAATAAAAAGTTTTATTTCCGAATAGGTTATAAAGAAAACCATTCTGGAAAGACTATGATGCCTACCACCGGTTCGGGAATGTAACCCGGCGAGAAGAATGTGCGTAAGAAACTGTACCTGTGATCAAGATTTTGGCGGCGCCCATCGCCCGTGCGGTGAGCGCGCACAGCACGCCCACTGGCCCCGCTCCCAGCACGAGCACGCGCGCGCCGAGCGTCACGCCCGCGCGCCGGCACGCGTGGATCGCGATCGCGAGAGGCTGCACCGCCGCGCCCTCCTCCATAGACACATTGTCGGGGATCCTACGTTTAAGAAAATCCTCTTTATAACAACGAACTATGGTGCTTAAGACCGGGCTGCCAAAAATATCAAAACACGCTAGCCCCGCCTACATACCCCGCTATCCTCCAATCGTGATATAAAGATTCCATGAATCGTGCGCGCACGAATTGTACTTTGAGCCACAGCTAGTAGTGAACAATATCGCGTAACAAGGGTTCCCGCATTATAGCACGAAAGTAAAGGTCGTAAGTCCCAAAACAGTTTTTTGATGATTACTTAAAAACTAAATATTTCCTTTAGCTATGATTTTACATAGTGTATGATTGTAGCAGTGCAAGTTATCTAATGATAGTAAATGAATAAGTGTAACAGATATTTGTTGAAAAGCCCAGAAATATTCATAATTTCGAAAAATAAAACTATCGAGTCAAAATAAGTGAATCGTGTTTTCCGTTAGGCTAGTATCAGATAAATATATACTTACAATGATTAAATAAATCTTAATTTCATTTAAGTCAATCGTCTTCCGGGATCGTAATACTTATTAGAAAACCAGCAAAATTTGACAGCTCGCTCTTAAGGTTGTGTTTCCACCAGATGTGTTGCGAGGAATGTGTTTTTGAGAACCAATAGAATCGCTTCTTTGACGTGAGCTTGCTGTGACCTCGCTTAGCGCAGCGATTCTATTGGATTTTAAAAACTCATTCCTCGCAACACAACTCTGGTGGAAAGCAGCCTAATGCTGGCTGCAATATTTCGTAATAATCGTTCGTAAAATTCGGATAAGCAGACTTACTTGCACTTACAAAAAATTTACGATACTTACAAAGTTGTGATTCTTATTCTTGTCAGTTGTCAATGGAACAAAACTTTTAACCTTTAGGTATATTTATTCTTATACCTATACTTGGTACTACTAATATATTATATTCTGTGCCTATACTCACTTGTGACAGAAGTCCGCAACATGTTTGTAGTATTTTGTAAGGTTCCCGTGACACTCTCTCGTAGAACAGTAGCGCGGCTCCGCGCACAGGTTGTAGCGCCCGCGCTTGCAGTATTCACAGCCTCGGCACGGCTGGGTCGGCTCAATCGCGACGCGGTCTCCCACGCGTAAATTGGTTACTGACGAACCGACCTGTAAAAGGTTGTAGATTAGAAGGAAAGGATGAGTCACCCATTGGCCATTAGCCTTCTCTATTTAAAACTCACGAATGGTCAGACGTACAAAAAAATAATGGATAATGGTGCTCAGGCTGTATGCTAATATTTCTTAGGTCGAATATTTTTTTTCCCGAATTATTATCATCAAACATACATCTCATTTTTTGAGAGTCAAAGAATCGTACGAGAATGCCGCGTCCTACACTAAACGTCGTTTCACGTTTGTTAGAGGGACGCTGTATTCTCGTTCGATTGTTTGAGGGTGAAGCCAAACGAGCGTAATTTGCGAGTTGTGAGTCGCAGAATTTCTGCCGCGTAAATATATTTTCATACAAATCATGACTCACAAAATTACGCTCGTGTGAATCAAACAGGACTTTTGTATCAAACTGAATGCAGCAGAATTCTGCCGAACCGAAATTCTGCGACTCACAACTCACAAATTACGCTCATTTGGCTTCGCCCTGAGTCTCAAAACCGTTTGGTGGTAGATACGGGTCCAGACCCCTTAGACAAGTGGTAAAACGCTAACGCTAACGCTACAAAATGTATGCGATTTGACATAAGTCATCGCTTCGCCAGCGAATACTAATGTCAAATCCATACATTTTGTAGTGTTAGCGTTAGCGTTAGCGTTTTGCCAGTTGTCTAGGGGGGCTGGTTTATACCCACCTGAACCACGGTCCCCGCGCCCTCGTGCCCAACCACGATGGGGTGTCCGGCGACGCTGACGGCGCCGCACTCGCCGGTGCTGTACAGCTTCAGGTCGGAGCCGCAGATGCCGACACATGATATCTCAATCAGCACCTCTGGAATACGGCATATTTGCAGATCTACCGTCCATATATAATAGGTATAGTTACAAAATGCCTGTAACTTGTTTGCACTGAAATGATGCGTGTCAAAACCGTAGTTTTTCATGATAATAACTATTATTATTCTTTTTGATAGATAAATCGTTTAAATTTGCTTAGAATGTAGGTTAATTAATTACCTTATGTAATCTAATATATATAAATCTCCTGTCACGATGTTTGTCCGCGATGGATTCCTAAACTACTTAACCGATTTTAATTTTTTTTTAATGTGTGCTTTTTTCCAACTTGAGAGATAGGACAGCTTAGATCTTTAAGTATAGTCGCAATTTTATTTTATTACAAATTATTTGTCTATAAAGAGCGACCATTGTTTATGCGACGCAAGTCACGGGATAGCGATGGACGTTGCCATTAATTAAAATTAAATGTTACATCTTACACTATTTTTCAGAGCCTTATACATTCTGCCTTACATACAAAATTGTATAATAATTATAGGTAATATTCATAGGTTTTAACAAAATCGGTTACCTTTTCATACTCCAATACAGCTTGTATTTAAGTGTGAAAAGGCAACAACAATACTTATTATTTTTATTCTACGGACATCCTTTAGTATCGCTAAATGTCTACTTAACTACCGCTCAAGAGTATTTTAGATACTACTCAAGTACCTACTTACCATTGTCATTGATTTCGGGCATCGGCCATTCTTCCTATAGACAAAATAAGTAAGATTAGTGGTGCTTACCAGACTTTATTATCTTGTCGTAAGACTTAAGCTTTGTTAGTAGCACCATGTAGTACCTAGACTTGCCCTAATTAAGTAAGTATCATAATAAAATTATTATAACATAGTTACGCCAAAATAGTTTACTACTGAGTCAATTCCTTTAAAATTACTTAACTCAAAATACTTAGTTAAAGTACTTATATCCATCTTATATTACTCTCTTATTCGGTTCTTATGTAACAATTTTATCATTGCACTCACTCTGATGCCTCAAACAAACTGTCTTACTATTGTTTTACATACAAAAAATAAAATCGGCCACGTGCGAGTCGGACTCGCGCACTAAGTGTTCCGTACCATTATAGAGCAAAATTAGCCCAAAAATTGTGTTTTTTGTATGGGAGCCCCCCTTAATTTTTTATTTTATTTTAATATTATTAATAAATATTAAAGTACACATAAAACTAAGGATCTTGAGTAAAATTCAAGTACCTACCTGTTGCCGTTATTGATATAGAGCCAAAAAGGCCAAAAAATCACATTTATTGTATGGGAGCCCCCCTTAAATATTAATTTTATTTTTACCCGACTGCTAGGAGGGTTATGTGTTTAGCGCGTATCTTCTATGTATGTAATATTCTTTATTACCTCGTATCTTCAGAACGGCTTAACGGATTTTCACATTTGAGGTATCGTTAGATTTGTCTTAATAGCCCGAGTGTTCTTAGATAGGTGACATTAAGAAAAAACCAAAATGGCGGATGTTTGACGCCATATCGTGAGGTAAACAAAAATAAAAATTTACCAAGCATATCGAGTGGGGTATCAAAATAAAGAATTTTAAACACTGATTCTAAATATGTATATAACTTGCAGTTTTAATATTAAATCGAACGATAAATCTACACTAATAGTACAAGGAGGAAAGATTTGATTTTTTGTTTGTTGGGCTCGGAAACTACTGGACCGATTTGAAAAATTCTTGTACCATTGGAAATCTACATTATTTTTGCTGAACATAGGCTGAATTTTATTTTGGAAAAAATAAGGTTCCGTAAGATATTTGGGTTCTTCGGACGCAAGGTGTAAAAAATCAACCAGAAAAGTTACTTATTTTACGTACGCTGCCTAAACTATAAAAGATAGAACCATAAAATTCTAAGTAATTGTAGAACTTACAAATATATACAAAAAAGTCCGCGACACACTATACCTATCTATGTCGAGTGAGGCACAATAACCATTTTTTTATTTAAAAATCTTGAAATTTTTTTGGACTACATTTAAACGCCATTATTTTACTCATTCTTTTATCCTAATCAAAATAAATTATTCCATTACTAAGTACAGTTTATGTAGATAATATTTGGTCTTTGAATGAATAAAATTGGACATTTGGTTTTGAAATTATGGCGAAATTAAAATATTACGATAGTTGGCGTCACAAGGCGGGTGCGCGTGCGGGAGGAAGACAATCTGTGCAGGGTGCAGCCTGCGTATAATGACTGCGTCGTCGTCGATGTTAGTGTCGGAGTCTGTGAATTGACCTGGGAATCATTTTGCTGACCGAGTCTTTCCTGGGTATGTTTTTTGCAGAGCTCACCGACATCCACGTGGGCGGAGCCGCGGCCGACCGCTAGTAATAAAATAAGAAAAATTCAAAATCCGCCTGCATGGATAAATCCAATATTAATTAAAAATTAACTGACATTACTGAAACAAGATGAAAATTCAATGACAAAGTATTAACAAAAACAATGATTTGGTACTTAAAACTAGAAACATACATTGAAACAGTACCAAACCTATGTACAGACCTATTATAACGTATTGTAGGTAGACTTTTCTAAGTGTACCTACGATATTATGGTTATATCAGCACGGTAGTTTTTCAATTTTTTATTAGATTGATTGTCGAAATGGTTAGATTACTACAACTAAAAAGTCGCAAATAAAATAAATTCATTAAAAATCAAAAAACCCGACTGCAAAAAATGTTAACTAAAAAGAACGAAACAAGACCTAATTCTGCCGGAGGCATCGAATCTATGTTTCAATTGATGAGACTCTTGCTTACAAGTTTCATGCCAGGATAAATAGGTTAGGTTAGGAGGCATAATATTTTATGATTTATGAATTAATGTTAAACTTGGTGCGACATGCCTCCGACTGCATTTTATTATCCACTTTCTTCTTCTACATTTTTCTATGTAACCTATTTATCCTGGCATGAAACTCGTAAGCAAGAGTCGTATCAATTAAAACATGGATTCGATGCCTCCGGCAGAATTAGGTCTTGTTTGGTTCTTTTTAGTTAACATTTTTTGCAGTCGGGTTTTTTGATTTTTAATGAATTTATTTTATGTTTTTAGTATTTGCTGTTATAGCGGCAACAGATATACACAATCTGTGAAAATTTCAACTTTCTAGCTATTACCGTTCTTGAGTTACAGCCTGGAGACAGACAGACAGACGGACAGACATCGAAGTCTCTGTAATAGGGTTCCGTTTTTACCCTTTAGGTACGGAACCCTAAAAAGATGCATGTCGCACAAAGGTATTATACTCGTATGGTATTATCATGTATTATAAAACACAATAATGCAGCTGATAAAAACTTAACCCAATGAAATATCAACCAAGAAGTCTTCGCTATCCTCGGTTGTTCACTAGAAAGCCTGGAGATGGCCCTAGTTAATAAAAACGTGTTTATCTTCTCCGATAGTCAAGCTGCACTTAAAGCACTGACTGCCGCAGAAGTCTCGTCCGAATTAGTTCTGGAATGCATTGAGACGTTAAACATGCTGGGAAGGAACAACAACATCCGCCTAGTATGGGTCCCGGGCCACAGTAACGTCCCCGGCAATGAAACAGCTGACGAACTGGCTAGGCTTGGGGCCGAGAGTCTCATATATGGCCCAGAACCAGTCTGTGGTATAACTCCCAGTACTACAAAGCAAGTGCTCAAGGAATGGGGTCACAGACTGTGCAGGAAGCAATGGGCTGAGACCCCTGGCCTTGAACACTCCAAGGCACTAATTCCTGGCTTCAACAAGAAAATATCAGAATTAGTGCTCACCTTGGGTAGGAACCAATTAAGAATCCTTACCAGAAGCCTAACTGGGCACTGCAAGCTCAACAAACACCTAAACAGAATGGGTATTTGTAGCATAACGACTTGCAGATTCTGTGAGGAGGAGGATGAAACACCTATTCACCTTCTCCTCGACTGTCCTGCTTTACTACAGAGCAGGAACAGGCACCTTGGTCACCACGAATACTCATCCACAGAGGAAATTCGTGGCACCAACCCCAACCATATCGTTCAATTTATGAGCAGTATTGGGTTGGGGATGATTCTCTAGTGCGAAGGAGTCACAATAGATCCTCATGGGTCGCAGTGACGCCAGGGCTATAGCGACCTGCCTTCTTTAAAAAAAAATCAACCAAGAAAGTGTTGGCAAATATAAGATAGTGCTAAATTGTTGTGTGCGCAAATAATTTACCTAGGCCCGTATTAATAAATCGCTCTTATCACTAGATTATGCTCATTGTTGGGATGCTGTTTTGTACTTGTGTGTGGCGTATCAACTGAGTGCGGAGTGCGGACGTCTACGAAACTCCTCAAGTCCTCACTCAAGCTGTCACACTGTTACTTGAGACTTGAGAGGCTATTAATTGTTAGGTACTTGTATCCTTGTATCAAACTAATAATAATAATTATAAGTTTGATTAAATAATAATAATAATTACTTAATGTTATCATAAGATTCCAAGAAAAAAAAATTTGAAATTATTTATTAACATTAATTACTTAACAATAAATAAAATAATAAATGTTAAATTGCTTAATATTACTTACAATTCTTAAATCATAAGGCCCGTACAACACAGCTGCTGAATTTTTTGCCATTTTCTTTACACAACTTACTTTTTCAGTGACTGACACTATACTGCTCGGTACTTCAGCACTAGTTTAATAATATAATGTTATAAAGTATAAACATTAAGATTGTTTTAGTGTAAATAAGATATTTTAAAGATAATACTTTGATAGCGCAGATTGCCTACATTGAGATCACCTTTGCTTTCCTAAGATATATTTCAGAGGTCATGATGTTGTTTATAAACTTGAACTAGTTTAAAATTACATCACTACATACTACATAGTTTAGTATAAAACAATGTCGCTTTTTTTGTCCTCATGACCCTTCGTTCCCTTTAATCTTTAAAACTACGCAACGGATTTTGATGCAGTTTTCTTTAATAGATAGAATGATTAAAGAGGAAGGTTTATAAGTAAAAAAAAAATAGTGAAGAAATCTATGATATAATATTAGAAGAAATACTGTTATTTTTGAAGTTTCTAATGTGATGTCGTAATTAATTACATTTTTTTCCGCTAACATTGCAAACGCAGGCTAAACCCTACGAGGTTTATCAAAATAATGTACTATGTATTGTACACAGTGAAAAGGTCTACAGAAAACTTCGCGATGGTATATGTCTATCTCTTATGGATATCCCATAATACCATTTTTTTGTCATTTACTTTTTACTACAAATAATGGCTAATTTTCGAAGCGATTTTAAACCAATACGGCATTAATCCTTAGGTATTCAATTAAATACTTTAAATACATTGTTGACTTAATATTGATCTATATGACCCTTAACAGCATATGATTTAAATGAATATTTTCGAAGATATCCACAGATTTAAAAATTGCGGGACGTAGCTTTTGCGGCGGTACCGGCCAATGCGGGCCACGGTTAATCTATACTAATATTATAAAGAGGTAAACTTTGTTTGTTTGTTTGTTTAATTGTAATGAATAGGCTCAAAAACTACTGGACCGATTTAAAAAATTCTTTCACCATTCGAAAGCTACATTACTTACGAGTAACATAGGCTACAATTTATTTCGGAAAATGTAGGGTTCCGTAAGATATTTGGGTTTTTCTGACACAAGGTGAAAAAATCAACCAGAAAATTTACTTATTTTGCGTACGCTGCCTAAACTATAAAAGATAGAACCATAAAATGTTCTAAGTAAATGTAGATCTTTTAAATATCTACAAAAAAGTCCGCGACACAATATACCTATCTGTGTCAAGTGAGGTACAACAATCATTATTTTATTTAAAAATCTTGATTTTTTTGGACTACATTTAAACGCATTTAGTTTACTCATGCTATTAATCTTTATCAAAATGAATTATTTCATCACTAAGTACAGTTTATGTAGATAATATTTGGTCTTTGAATGATTAAAATTGAACGTTTGGTTTAGAAGTTATTACTGCAGTCGCCAGAGGTTTTAACCTCCGAAAATTGTAATAGTGAATGGATTTTTGTTTTTGAGGTGTCATTTTCTTTTTTACACTATAACTTGCAAAGTTTACCAAAAATTCTTTTGTGCTTTTAATTTTTTAGTTACTTAATTAAAAATTAATATTTCACCATATAAAACCGGTCCAGAAAAAATTTTTTTTCTTGTTTCTGTTACTTAATGACTCTTAACCGATTGCTTACGTTGAAAATTAACCAAATACACCATTTTTAAAAAAGAAAGTTTGCTTTGCTAAGCTAAATACAACTATAAGATTTTTGCAAAGTTTTTAGAGATTAACGCTCGTCGTAACCAAGATAAAAGGGTTTGGGTAGATTTAAGGGTTGTAACGAAAAGTGTGTTAAACTTACTTGTTGTGCGTATTTAATTTTTAGAGAAATGATAACTTTTAAGTACTTAAAAACGTTTAAATATCTCCAAAAATGTGTAAAATAGACCGAAAATATTTTTCTATATTTGTTGAGAATTTATTTAAGTGAGAGCTAAAACATTAAATGCATCGACAAATTAAAGATTTTTTCTAGTCTTTGAAATATATTTAAGCTTCCTACTTAAAGCCAGAAAAAAAATTAGGTGCTACAAATCTCACGTACATACTTAAGACGCATGCTGCGACCTATGTTTGGAAAATGCTTACCTGAATGCAAAAAATATCAGTTCTTAACCTAATTTGTATTTTTTTCCTTTAAGTATGTTTTAAATTAAATTTGTTAAAAAAAATAAATAAAAAAAAAATTTTATTCTGTAAAAACCAAACCAAAATAAATAAAATACAGATTTTCTTCGAAATATCCGTGAAAAGTTTGTGCTACATTTTCAGAAAATTTAATAAAGTAAGAGCTAAAAACTTATACACATTAAGAAATAGAAGGCTTTGTTAAGCCTAAAAAATAATTTTAAACTTCCTATTTAAAACCAAAGAAAAATTGGAACGCCATTTACCTGGCGAGGCACACAACAAGCACATTTGGAGGTATGCTCATCTACATACAAAAATATTAATTTGAAATATAAATTATATATTTTTTCAACTTATTTTCTTTCTTTGGAATATAAACAATGATACAAATCAAAAAATAATGATATATTTTATTATTTTGCTATATATTTAAAAGAAAGAAATATGCAAATTTTCTTCAAAATTTTACAGTTTATGAGTTTACTTGAAGTGGAAGAGAATAATTTAAAAATCAAAAGCACAACTTTTCAATAGGTAAACTTTATTATTTATGTTATCAGCTACACATTCCTTTTTTTCTTTTCTATTTTCATCCACTATTGCAAAAATCGGAGGTTTGCACGATTTTTACGCTCTGGGACTCCACTATATGGCGAAATTAAAAATTGCGATTTACGCCCGTTTCGAAGTGGGCGCTACCAAGGCGGGGGTGCACAGTAGCGAATATTATGACCGGCCCTGCAGCTGGTGAATTGACTCATATCCCTACTAATTTGCCTATACCCTTCAAAAGGCTCCAATTTCCTTCAAAAAATTATTTTGCACTAACGCTAACATTCAAATTAGTAGGAATAGATTTATGAAAATAATGTTTTGCTCTATCACGAGTCGGGGATCCCGACCATCAGTATATTTTGTTACCTGAAAATAACTTAACGTCAATTAATGTTGTTTATAGAAAAACTCTACAATAATCGCTTTAGTTATCTATCCTAAAACAACGGGTTGCACTCCGGGACTACCGTCAGAGGTGAAAACTTATTATTAATTACATTTAAATATTCTCATCATTAACAACTTTAACATCCACAGAAAAACAATCTGTGCAGCCAGCGGAAAATGACTGCGTCGTCGATGTTGCTGTGAATTGACCTGGGAATCAATTTGCTGACCGTGTCTTTCCTGGGTAGACTTTTTGCAGCGGTAACCGACATCCACGCGGGCGGAGCCGCGGGCGACCGCTATCAATACATTATAATAAAACTGTAGAAATGAAAATTCTGTACATTAAAAATATTCAAAAAATAATAAGCGGGGGGTGTCACTACATCGCTATAGAAGCCAAAAATGTAGTTAGTTTTTTGTCTGTCTGTCTGTCTGTATGTTTGTTCCACTATCACACGAAAACTACTGATCCGATTTGAATGTGGTTTTCGCAGATATATTTGCCTTCTTCCAACTTAACTTCTGGTGCATAAAATTTTTTCCCCCCACACCTCTAAAGGGACGAAAGAGGGGGTCAGATTTTGTATCAGACTTTTGCTTTAACACGAAAACTACTGATCCGATTTGCATACGGTTTTCACAGATATATATTTGTCTTCTTCCGACTCAACATTTGGTGACTAAAAATCCTGACATATACTTATCTATGGTACCTTTGGGGTCGTTGCCATAGCACCGAGGTTGTTTACTTCAAACTTCAATAAATATTCTTATAATAAAAGTACTACGCTACAAAATGCATTTCAATTACACAACATAGTTGGCGACGAGGATGACTACGAACTTGCAGAATTGGAAGAGGATTCGCGCCTCCATACGTGCACAATTTACGAGGTGGGAATCATACTTAGAAAGACATGAGAATCTTGATTACGCGGAGACTCATGTCAGGCTACAGCGCCTATACGAAGATTTTCAAATAATTCGAGAACTGCAACAAAATATAATATCAGAAGTGCCAGATGAGGAACTGGATGATGAGATTGAGACTAGTTACAATATTGAAGAGGAATTTATTTCCATCAAAGTTAAACTTCTTAACATGCAACAACGAGCTAAAAGTAATTCTACAACTACTCGAATACTACAATTAGATACAGAGAACAGATGTAACGCTACGATATATTGGAGAAATATTTAAACAAAGAAAACCTACAATCTATTATCTACAACATTTTTAGAAGATCCAGCCAACGCCGTGGACAAAACTGAAAACATCATACACGACTCATTAAAATCTATATTTACGGATGAGAGCAAACAAAACAAAGAACAGAACCAGCTTCCATCAAGAGAAAAAACGAATAAACAGTATAAATACAATTCCACTGACAAAATATACGATACATTAAAGGATGAAAGGGACACGAACGACAATCAAAAAGGAAAATATAATACAGAACAGAACGAGAACATAAAGCAGATAATTACTCAAAGGAAATTGGAAAATACTATCAACATATTTAAATATTATACAAAAGTGAATTTTATATATCTAAAAGAGAAACATAACAAGCTAAAAATACATATTAAGCACAAATGGAAAGAAAAGGAAGAATGCGAATAGAAATACGACTGGAGGGAGTGATTTATTTACAATACCACATACCCACTTTTTGGAGACATACAAGATACACATAACATACACAAGAAGAGAACTACTATTAAATATACATGGAATAAGGGAGGAGGAGGCGGCTACCAACAATTTTACGCCGCCTGGGCCTACGACGCTCGCGCTATAAGGTCGTCACTGATGCTGCAACAATTTGACGCCGGCACTTACTGGAGCTTTTACCTCTCCTGTCCAGGCATTCAGGAATAGCGGGGGAGAGCTGACATATACTTATCTATGGTACCTTTGGGGTCGTTGCCATAGCAACGAGGTTGTTTACTTCAGACTTCAATAAATATTCTTATAATAAAAGTACTACGTTACAAAATGCATTTCAATTACACAACAAATCCCCCCACCCCACTCCTCTGAGGGAACCAAAGAGGGGGTCAGATTTTGTATCAAACTTTTTTCTTTAATGGACTTTGACATATTATTAACTGTTTTTTCCAACTTAACATCTGGTGTATAGAATTTTTCGCCCCACCCCTCTTAGGGGACAAAAGAGGGGGTAAGAATTTGTATCAACTGATGAAGTAGAAATATTTTAAATGGCAAAACAACGTTTGGCGGGACAGCTAGTAATTTGAATACAGATATAAATCAAAACTTCTGAATCGATTTTACTTAATAATTTTTTCAGTGAGTGACATAGGCTATATAATTATTTACCCATGCGAAGCCGGGGCGGGTCGCTAGTAACTCTATATTATTATAACATATTGTGGTTGTAACAAAGACTTATCGCCAGTTACAATCACGACTTAACCCTTTATTTATTATTATATTGTTTAAGTATAATATAATATATCGAAAGTATTTAGCTGCTTTCCATATGTTCACTATGAGATGGATCCAGAAACCATTTTGCTATCTATTTACATTATGCGAATAAATGATTTGATTTGGAAATAGTGATTGGAAAGAAAGTTCTCATTATGGTTTTGTGGCTCGGTATCGGTCGGCCACTATGATCTATGAGTGTCTATGACATAACGCCATTCCTCTCTACAAACACGAGCGGTACTCCATCAACATTTTGTACAATGGGCGAGGTAGGGTCTACTTTGTAGGGTCTAGGGCCGGCGGGGTGCGGAGGGCGCGGGGCGGACTGTGAACCGGGACAGAATGGCTGCTAACCCAGCCAGTGACTGCATCAGCCCGAGACGCTCTCCTGTAAATTGAGAGAATTGGAAGAGGTTAAGGTTTTCTAGAAACAAATAAGAGACAACCTAGATGTTTACTTTGTGATAAGCTTGCGTTCACAAGATGACTCTTTATAGTTAGGTATTTGTTGTATAAACGAGGCTTTTGATTTGCTTTGGTGTATTTTGGCTGCCCAAAATATAGAGCTTAACAAACCTTTTAACTACGTAGTTAGTTTCAGAGAGAGTAGCTATAAGGTTATAATGTCATTTACATAGATAGTAAGACAGCTTACGTCTTATCTTCGAAACTCATAATTAAACCTTACAAATTAATAGCAATGTCTTACCGATGCAAGCGCGCGGTCAGCTCCAAACGGCATATAGACGTGATTGCTAGCGAACTGTTGGGGGTCGAAACGCTCGGGTCTGAACTGGTTCGGTTCATCGAAGTACTGCGGGTCGTTGTGCATGGCCTGCAGCGATATCAGCACCTTCATGCCCGGGTCTATCGCCACGCCGTCTATGGTGTACGGTCGCGCGCACTCCCGCACCAGGAACCCGACCGGAGGGAATATCCTGAGCCCCTCCTTCAAAGCCCACTCGAGACACGTCATCTCTTTCACCGCGTCGTACGTCAGCTTCCCGTGACGCGCGAGTACCCGATCCACTTCCGCCTGCACCCTGGTCTGGATGTCAGGGTTGTGGGCTAGCTCGTTTAGAGTAATGCTGGTAGCTGATGAGGAAGTCTCGAAGCCGGCCGCGAAGAATATAAACACCTGCGCAATTACCAAGTCGTCGTCCATTTCTAGCGTCGCACAGTGTACGGAGGAGACGAAAAATCGGAAATTTTCTATTTTCTTCAATTTTGAATAGGCATTAATATTATGAATGCAGGAGTAGAACACCCGCGTGTCAATTCGAAATAGTTTTGATGCTACGAGCTACCAAAGTTTAGCGTTTTTTTTGCGGCCCGGAAGGGAAAAATCCATATTTCTCCAAAACTTTTACGTAATAAATAAAATTTTGTATTCCACCTGAAAGCCTATTAAATAAGGTATATTTTTTCCTGGTTCGTCGTGTCAATATTTTACATACCATAAAATAATTTTCATATTTGATTGGTAACGGTGGTTGTAAACGGATCTCACGGGTGATTTTTTTTGTGCGTATAGAATGCTTGTATGCCTTTAATTTGTCGATATTTTCGATTGCATCTTTTGTTTGGTTTTGGATTAAAAAAATAAAAACCTAAAAATGAAAACTATTTTATTGTAGGTAAAATATCGATACGGCGGATTAGGATTAGGAACGACGGTCGACCTCGGGTCGACCGTCCGCAGTCACTCGCTCTATGGATTCCCCGACTATGGTGCCTTTCGCCTTACACTCTAGCAGGAGGTCAATAAAATCACCCCTCCCGGACGGCTCGTAGTTCCTATGTCTTTTGGACCTCGTCTACGATCTTCCGAATATCCTTCTCCACCGCGCCGGCGATTTTGAAGTTTCTGAACGTGTACGGAAACATTATTTTCAGTACGTTCACGACGAGAGCCACGAATCCGACGTTGATAATCTTGGAGCCCAACTTTCTGAACGCGGATTCCTCGTTTTCCAGCGAATCCGTGTCGAGGCCGAAGCCGCAGGCGCCTACGAAATCAGTGGTGTACCGCGCCATGAGATCTCTAGCGTCTATCGCGCGGCCGGCGGCGGCCAGCTCCGAAGTTCTCGTCTGCAGACGCTCGGCGCGGTCGACTATGAGGGGGAACATGCCTCGAAGCTTTCCACCGGTGAAGGCCGGCGTCAGACGTTGCCGCAAAAGCCGCCACAAGTCTCCATCGGCAAAGAACAAGTTGCGAAGCAACGGTTCTATTACCGGCTGGGTCGATAGAAGCCCGCGGGGGTAGAAACTGGCGAAATCATTGATTAGGATCCGTCTGGCGAGCGCCGGATCTCGCACCACCAGTTCAGGGGAAGAGCCCCTGTAGAACCCCACGATCTTCTCGTTTGGATATTTCCAGTAGACGTCCTCGCAGATTTGGGAGACGCTCCTCAGCATGAGGAAGCCCTTGGCATTATTTCCGAGAAAGGGGATGGAAGGAGGGGAACAGTTGGTCGTGTTTTACGCCCCTTTGGGTCCAGTAGCCGAGTTCGCGTTTGCCGTAGCAATAAAGCGTCAGGAGTAACACCAATATAAGCACGAGTAACGTCATGTTTATATTCAGATCACTATTACTAACCTTGGAACTCAATGAATGTCTGAGAGTAGTTGTAAAACTTGCACACACAAAATATTGAGAACTATTGGTTGGATTCTGTTCGTAAACGAAGAACGCGCCTGTACGCACTACGGTAGGAACGTGCGATTCTCAGACTACTAAGGGGATACTACGGTGCGATTTGTAAATCAATACACAATAATTATTGTTTACACTCGTTTAATATATGTATAAGCACAAAGTACTTTGTGATATTAAGCATCGGGGAACGGAGTAGCTCAATATGTTTATTTTTTATTTTATTCATCGTTGAGATTTCCATATATAAAAAAGTACTCTGTGGATTACAATTTACAAGTTTACAACTGTTTACGGGAGTTTTGGCGGGCATGTGAAAGAGTGCTGTTATGTTTTTGTATTATTTTCCTAAAATTGTGTTAGCTGGGTTTTTAATGTGTAATATTGGTAGAATATTAACCATTAGATATTCGTGTTCATGCACAAGTGTAGGAAAGTGATGTAATATCCAGAAACGTGCTATTTTGTGTTCCCTCCAAAACTCCATCGAAAGTTTCAGTAAAGCGTCTACCACTTTACTGAATCGACCGACTTGACTCCTGTGACTGTATTGACTTTTACTTAGACTTTGACTAGACTTTAGACCTGACGATACATGAAAACGATGATGAAAATTATAATAGGAGGAATATGGTTTTCCCGCCATATTCCTTACCTTTTTACCTTGTCTGTGGCACAACATACACATCATTTGTGTCAAGTTGCCAAAAAAGAAGAAAAAGAAAGAAAGAAACTGTTTACGCGGTGACTACTTCTTCTTCTTCTTTTGGCGTAAGCCTCCCGTGAGCCTCCCCATGAGTTGCCAGCGTCAGAGTTGAGGCGAAAAATATGTAGATACAGATAATATAATATAGTCCGCGCGGAACTAGTTGGCCGCTCTGCCGGTATGTGAGTGTATGGCCAGAGCGGCCAACTAGTTGCGCGCGGACTATAACGCAAACTGATTAAGGGAAAAGACCTAATACTAGATACTGAACTAATAGATGACACTTACGACAAAAATGCCATAAAAATAAGAATTACTCTAATTATTTCTCAACACTGTAAATTTTATAAGCTTCTTATGCTATCTGTTGATGTGAAAAAATATATTAGGGACGCCTTCGGGAACAAAATTTTAAAATGGGATCAGTTTTCGTAAATGATGTGACCGCGTCAACACGCGCTTGGCAATTTCTTAGCAAATAGGTTAAGGAAGGCGAAATTTTGCACGTAAGTTTTGATACATTTATTAGATTTTTTGTAATTTCTATTGATTTCATTGGATTAATGGTCATGTTGTTTACACTAATTAATGTTTATTTATGATCTTTTCTCCATTTTCCCTAACAATATAAAGGGTGTCTACTATTAGTTCTTGAAAATGTAAAAAAACCTAATAGATGTCATGGATCTCATCTTTTAGTTTTGCAATACATACTAAAGTTATTTTGTACTTTATTCTACTGCAAATATCATCACTATTCTCTAAAAATATAATTCTATTAACAAACTAAGAACTTAGAACTATTGTACCTAAAAATGGACATGGTGTCTAATATTAGACCTTGTTGATCTAAAAATCGATTGCTTTAGTTTTGTAGCAGTAAAAAGAAGAAAAAGGAGAGCTGAGAAAAGAAAGAAGAAAAAAGAAGAGGCAAAAGAAGCATGGAGACTAAAGACTGAAAATAAATTTGCTAGGAAAAAATATGAAAAATAAAAATAAAAGGAAAGATAGTTTCAGCATGGAAGAAGAATGAATAGAATCTGGAGACAACGTGGATAATATTTCTGATGCATGTAGTTACTATGATGAAGTAAATGAAATCTTTTGAAAAACGGCAAATAAAGACCTAATAATATGAAAAATGTAAAATGTTCTATGTCAACTATTAGTTCATATTGGTGTCTACTATTAGTGATGTTTGCTTATTGTGATGTCATCTATTAGCTCTTATGACTAAGTTTACAAAAAGACCAATAATATATTTTTTTATTGGTTTTTCAGAGAATAATTATAATAGTTTTATTTTGTAAGAGTTACTGAAGACATGGAAGAAGTTATCAATCCTTTATTTTCATAAATTATATATTTTATAACATTCAAATGTTTCATGTTTCCTTAAAGTGTCTGCCATTAGGTCTTTTCCCTTATAGTAAATTGTGCTTTTTAAGATGATATGGGTGACAGTTCTCATATTCCTGGCTAGTTGCTACGGATTTTTTTTTACAATAAAACAAAAAAATTAATCAAAAATGTAATAAATTTATATTCCATCTACAAAAATAAAATATGTTTCATACAATTATTGTAAATGAATAAAAATGAAAAGTTGCTAAATACTAACATCTTCTTCTTTAAATATATAAAATTCTCGTGTCACAATGTTAGTCCAGGAACTCCTCCGAAACGGCTTTACTGATTTTTACCAAAATGTTATATGCATATTTAGTAGGTCTGAGAATCGGCTATTGGGTACTTTATATATTGATAAGTGCATTTGTTGAATAAATAATAGTAAATTATTACAACCTGAGACTGACGGCGACCATTGTTTGTGCGACGAGATAGCGATCGACGTTGCCATGGCGACATACTTATTTAGTCACTTCAATAAAATAATATGGGCGAAATACTTTATATTATTATGGCAAAGCAACGTTTGCCGGGACAGCTAGTATAAATATAAAATTATAAATGTTATTGTGAAATCTAAGGAGTATAAAATTATTGTTACGGAAACATTTGAAAAATGTCAGATGCATGAAACGGAACATAAGTCAGAGATTGCCACTGTTGAATCGAAATCAAATCGATAATGTAATTATTATTAAAGCTATTAACGAATACATTTGTCCGCACATTTGCTTTTTAATTAATCAGTATAACGACTGGGATTTTTCCTGATGATCTTAAATTAACTAACGTTAAACCGCTTTTTAAAAAGGAAAACCGGGAGTTAAAAGAGTTTTACAGGCCAATAGCACTTGTTTCAGTGTTTTCAAAAATTTTTGAGAAGTACTTATTTGTATAACCAAATTTATAACTTTTTAGAAAAGAATAATATCTTATGTGACGAACAAAAAAGGGTTTCTAAAAAATAAAAATATTAATCTGGCTATATATATGACTTTTTAAAAAACATAATGCATGAAATTGATAAAAGGACTCCAGTTTGTGCTATTTTTTGTGATATGACACAAGCATTTGACTATGTACATCACAAAATATTGCTTAGGAAACTTGAATCCTACGGAATAAGAGGTAACGTTTTACAATTGATACGCTTCTTACTTAGATAACAGACCTCAATGTACAGAAATTTGCCGTATAATTAGGGATTGCAAAAAACGGATTTTTAGAAAAATCCGGATTTTCGGATTTTTTTATCCTCAAAACCGGATTATCCGGATTTTCCGAATTTTTTGTAATTTTTTAAATATTTTCGATAAACAGCTTTAAATGTGAGTTATGTTCTTATTATTTCTTTATTTAACATTCATTTTAAAAGTGCAAAATAAAACGTCTTAAAAAATTTTCATTTTTCCTAATTTAGCGATTTTCACATGGGTGTAAAACGGAAGAGATTAAAATAACAGGGTACTTTTAATATTGTTACGGATACGGACACGTGGTGCCATCTAGCGTCGGACCAGCGAACTTACCAAGGGAACACAGGCAACATAAATCCCCTACTCGATACTAGATGGCGCTAGGTGTATGTACCTACGAGTGGTTTCTAGAAATATCTCATACTTGTTTACGCATATCGGGTTTATTCTGGGGTGTTCCGTAATTTTCTGAGATTCGATCCGGCCCGTATAAATAGTCGCAGACAGTCCAGCCGGCAAGTCAGTTTCGTCTAAGCGATCTTCGAGGCGACTTCGAAGCGAAAACAAGTGACCAATAGTGAGTGATTGTGATTGTGATAGTGACTCGGCTACGACCTAGGACAGTGATAGTGCTCAGTGATTTGGATCTAGTGCTTAGTGTTTGGACTTAGTGATTTGTGTGAGCTAGTGTCAGTGAATAAAGTCTTCCAGAGAGTCACCAGGTCTTTCTCTCCGAATCCTCGAACTCTAGCACGTAACAATATTATTAAGAACTTAAAAATACCTCGATTTTATCAACTATTTAAAACTATTTAGAACTATTTAAAAATGTGAAATGTTAGTTAGCAAGAAAATCCTAAGCAATCTCCGCTTTATCAACTCCTTCGTCATTTTTGCGCCTACAGCCGTCACCCACACATCATCAAATTATGCTCCAAGATTTGCAAGCCTGGAACTGGGAAACTTACAAAAAATAGGTCAAAGATACAAACAATGATCAACAGTCCGAGACGTAGGGTCGAAGTAGACGAGCAAGAAATTCACTATTTCAAGGAGTACCTGTACTTGGGCCAATTAGTTTCTTATGAATTATGACACAGAAAGGCAGAAAAACTGTTCCATGAAGAATGGTGACTTACCAATCCCATTGAATCGAAGACTCATTGATATGTGTATTTCGCTCGTCATAACCAACGATGAGCAAACTCGATCATTGACCGATTTACGATTTACAAAAGTTCCAACTCAGGGTCTGCCAAAGAGCAATAGAGCTCAAATCTCAACAAAACAAAAAAAAACATAATGTGCTCCCAAACTAGAATCACAGACGTAGGAATCAAGACGGCCAAGCTAAAATGACATTGGGCTGGTCACGTTATCCGCATACATCTAGGCTGAGTGGGTATCTAGGCCTAAGAAAATATAGCTCTGGAGGTATTTTTTTTCCTCCGGAGACAGATCACTGAAATCCTGACGTTACGACGATCCTTGAGGATCTATTGTGACTCCTTCGTATTAGAGAACCGTCCCCAACCCAGTGCTACATATAAATTTAACCTTAAACATAATGAAAAGGTCTACAGAAAACTCCGCGATGGTATTATGTCTGTTATGGATATCCCACAATAACATTTTTTGTCATTTACTTTTTACGAGAAATAATGGCTAATTTTCGAAGCGATTTTAACCAATACGACATTAATCCTTATTCAATTAACTACTTTTAAATTTTAATACATTGTTGATTTAATATACCTAGATCTATTATGGCTCTTTACAGCATTTGATTTAAATGAATATTTTCGAAGATATTACAGATTTAAAAATTCCGGGACGTAGCCTTTGCGGCGATACCGGCCAATGAGGGCCACGGGTAGTAATGAATATAAATCAACTACAACTACTGAATCGATTTTAATCATTTTTTCAGTGAATGATATAGGCATAGTGAATGTCATAGTGAATCGGTTTTAATCAGTTTATACCCGTGCGAAGCCGGGGCGGGTCGCTAGTTCAATACTAAAATCAACTAAAATGATATAAAATAACTGTAAATTTTACATCATATTATCATATAGAAAACATAATAATTAATAATATAGTAAAATAAAAGCTAGGTTATAAGAAATTAAAATATGTCATTATTTCTTTTAAATAAAATGTAAAGAAAATATGTAAAATTACAACCTCCAAATAACTACACATGGAATGTTTTTGGCACATGTAGATCACGCAAAGTTGTGATAGCGCCTTTAAATAAATGTAAATTTGTATGTCGCATATTACATGATACATTTAAATAAATTTTACATAACGTAAAAGCTTATTTTTCATAATTTTATCTACTATATCCGGATATATATATATATATATAAATAGACACGTGAAAATTTTCAGCATTTGGGAACGTAGACGTTTAAGACAACTACGATAAAATATGGTGTTTGACGTAGTATAAAGCTGTGGCTGATAAAAGATCCACATTCCACATATTAAGTGAATCTTTTTGAAACCCATTAAGTAATTAAGGAGGTACTTATTTAATAATAATTATGGTTACCCATAACTAAAAAGAACGTAATTTGAATAAAATGGCACCTTACTTTGGCTATTTGTATTTGTTTTTTTTTATTAATTTTACTAAAACCGAAAATACCGAATATCCCGGTTTTTGTAAAATGAATACCGGTATTGATAAGACCTAAATTTGGCCCGGTATCCCGGTATTTTCGAAATTCGGGATCCCGGTTTGCGACCCCTACAAGGTACCTAAACCAAGTACCTAACCAAACCAACCAAGGTAGATAAAATCACAGATTACTATTATATGATAAAATTCTGATTGCATTAGCACACTGCACAGCTTAATTCACGTATATAAAAAAACTCTACAAGGTGTAACAAAACTAAGTGATAATACTGTTACACACAGTGCCATCTAGCGTCAACCAGTGGAATCACTCGGGGAACGTAGATTATGCAAAGATTATGTGAATCCCCCTACTGACTATTCGATACTAGATGGCGTTAGGTGCGCGAGTACATGCGCAAATTTTTATAGAAACATTCCACACTTGTACGCGAATTGGGAACTTTCTAGAAAGGAAATTACTGGAACTCGTCTCGGCCCATATAATTTATAATTATAGTCTACCTGCGTAGACTAGCCAGTCAATCAGTTCAGTTTGAGCGATCTTCGAGGCGACTTCGGAGTAAAAAGTAGTGATCAAAAGTGATACCAGTGAAACCTACGACTTGGCTACGACCTAGGACATTGTGAGTGCTTATTATGTTTTTGAGTTTGGACCTAGTGCTTAGTTGTACGATAGCGATTAAAGTCTTCATAAGAGTCCGCAGGCCTTTCTCTTCAAATCTTAAATACTTTAGGGTGTGTCCCTTATATATAGAGTTCACTGTTAAAGTAACAGAGCTGAAAGAGCAAGCATTTTTGCGATTTATATGGGCAGGCGCTCCAGCGTCACGAGTTTCCCCATACAAAAGTGAAAAAATTGGCTCATTCAGCGCTGCTACTTTCACAGTGAACTCTATACAGGTGTCAGGTGACCCATGCACTCCCTAAAGTATTATCACTTATATAGTTTTGTTACACCCTGTATAATTTGCGTGATTCACCCAATGCTGTCTTATCCTAAGATAAGACACCTTAGACCCTGACTCTGAGTTATGAGTTTATGACACTACCCCTCTTAATTAGTTTAGTAGAATAGGCGTAAAGGTAACAGACAGATATAATTACTTATTACTCCCGGATTTCACTCTTAAAAAATTATAGTAGATATGCAAAAAAATGAATCACCGCACTGTGAACTTGCTATATTGTTACCTAACCGATATCCAAAAAAGGAGGTTATATTAAGTTCGGCTGTGGATATATTTTTTTAATTGTGAACTGTTTTTCAAAATTTTTGTTTTGTTGTATTAGGTTTCACTACATTTTGTTACCACGTTTACAAAAGTGGTGACCACTTCACCAGTTGATATAAATGGGTTTTATATACTGTAAATACAAGAGAGGGGCGCGCCATCATCCATGCGTCGAATGGGCGAGCAAAATGTCGGTCCTGCGCCTGTTCTCTCGTCAGTCGTGTCGGTCATCAATTTCGATTCGATGTTCAATATGAAGATAATAAAAAAATAATTGTAAAATTCAACAAGTTTATTTTATAAAATATGAATTGAATACCGGAAATAAAATAGGGTGTAAGTGCCAAAAACAAAATGTGGAGGAATTGTTGATCAAAATAGTAGCTCATCTTCGGAATAAATTTTGTTTATTTTTTTGAGGGAAATACTTATACTACGATAAAATCTCTTTGTGTAGAAAAAACAAAGTATTTTACTTATTAATTACTACAACAAAATTACATTTTAATTGACAATATATAGAAAACCCTAAATCCAATTCTAACTAACTTAAATAAGGCTCTAAGTGCCATGCATTATGTTTTAAATAGAGATCTAAGTTCTAATGTTTGTTTCGGTAAATTGGCACTTTGGACATTTAAAGTTTTAGACACACAAAGAACGATATGATGACGTGATATTACATAAGTAAATAACCAAAAACAACAAAGTTACCAATTTTTTGAGTCAACATATTAAAATACCAAGTAAAAATAATGAAAGCAATAAAACATTATTCATACTATTCTATTTAAAATAGCTTCGTAACGCCTTTCTCTTCCCGAACCGGTAACAACAACAGGGGCTATGTCCACCATTTTCATAACATTGGTGGCACGCTGGCAGGGACTTAAACCCTTTTATATAACAATGTGCTATGCGTCCCGCTCCTCCGCCCTTATTTAAAGATGTAAAAGCAAAAAACTATGCTTATTTTAGATTATTGGCGATGGCACATAGGATACATTTCCGGTAAAAAATACGTTTCGAAAATTTTGGCACTTACACCCTATTTTATTTCCGGTATTCAATTTGTTTACGATAATATTATTATCATAAAAATCTTTGAAATAACATGGACTTGTAAGTTATACTATAAATACAATTGTGATTTTTGTACTGCAAGCAATTTTGCCGAATCAATGGCGGAATGTACAAGCTATATAATATCTGTATAAAATCCCTGTATTATGAAAATATAAATTCCGACTTGGCATTAGGTATACAAGTAAAAAATAAATCCATATCAAATCTATTTGTTTTTTAAACACCAAGGAAAAATTAATATTTAAACTATTGCGTAGCTAGGACTATAACATAAGGCTGGCCAGGTGTTTTGAATTTCCCCTGCTGGATTCAGGTCTAGTCTAAATATAAAAGAATGTATAAATACGAATAATTCATTGTTTCAGTTGTAAGACCAATCCAACCGGCCGGACCACCCTATAAAACGCCCGCCCCCCCTCATTCAGCCTGGAACTTCAGCTTGTTGTTAGCGTCTCTCGGCTGCACGTGTATCATGACCTTAACGCCCTCCCCGCGCCGTGCCACCTCGTACGCGTCTAGCGTCTGCTCCAGGATGAAGTGGTGTGTTACCAGCGGTTTGACGTTGACTTGCCCGCTAGCCACCATGGAGAGGGCGATAGGATACCTGCGAGAGAGATAGATGTATAATAATGGCGATAGTTGCATTTAAATAGTAGAATTGGGGTTTTATAATTTCAAAAAGGTGTCAATACTAACTCGTTGACGTATCGGAAGATGCCGCGTATGTCAACCTCCCTGGCGAGCGCGGCCGCCAGCGGCAGCGTCAGCTCACCCGCCGCCATGCCCACCAGCACCGCAACACCGCCAGACTTCGTCGCCTAGAACGAAAAATGTGCTTTGTAAGCTAACGTTTAAGAGTGATTTTACATTGATACCATGCCCACCAGCACCGCAACACCGCCGGACTTCGTCGCCTAGAACGAAAAATGTGCTTTGTAAGCTAACGTTTAAGAGTGATTTTACATTGATACCATGTTCACTAGCACCGGACTACACTGCCGGAATTCGTCGCCTGGAACGGAAAATGTGCTTTATGAGCTTATTTTAATGCTGTAGCGTTTTTGGGTCGCCCTCACCGCAATGATGCGATGGCCAGTAAAACAGAGTCTTTGAAGCCTATTAATCCTGGGGTGGACTGGTCATAGAAGCGTGTCTGTAGCATTAAGTTAATATACCTAGCGGAATAGAGAAACACAGGCCTGAGCAAGCGAGATGTCACTATCAGTAACACTGCGTGGTAAAAAGAGACGTGTGAATTGTGATACATGGCAGCAGAACTCTTTTTTGACGTCCAGTCAGCACTTATCGGCACGTTGACATTTAATCTCAAAGAAAGATGCTTGTGTTAGTGTATACGTACACATATTTTTACACACAGATGCAAATCAATTTCGGTTTCGTTTGACAGTTCGAGATTGTTGCTCTATTCCGCTAGGTATATTAACTTTATGGTCTGTAGTATGGCCCACCAGGGTGTGTCTACAGCACGGGGGCGGTACTGACCAGGATGGCGAGGCGGACGGTGGGCTGCACGCCGCTGGCGTCGATGGACACGTCGGGGTGTGCGCCGAGCGTGGCGTGCACGCGCCGCACCATCGCCGCCTCGTCTTCCCGCCCAACTAGGATGGTGTGGTCCGCGCCCAGCTTCTTCGCCATCTCGAGACGGGATTCGAGGATGTCTGTAATATTATAAATTATACATCGGTGTTATTACATTGAATTAAAAATTACCCTCCTTTGTATTGCGCAGTCGAGAAAAATAACGTAAATTATAGTAAAAATTGCTACTACGATCTTGTCGTTGTGTTGTCACCCTCAATCTGCCTTCAAGAAGCCACAAAATGTTTGTTAAAGCTAAAGCTGCCTTCACACTAGCGTTTGTCCAGCGTAGGCGTTCGATGAACGTATGCGTAGCGCAGACGCTGCGACAACGCGGCGCCTACGTCGCGTTGTCGCCTGTTTTTTCCACATTTTCCTCTAATTCTTCGCTCCTATTAGTCTTAGCGTGATAAAATAAAGCCTTTATCTAACACTGAAAGAATTTTTCAAATCGGACCAGCAGTTCCTGAGATTAGCGCATTCAAACAAACAAACAAACTCTTCCGCTTTATAATATTAAAGTATAGATAAGATACCTGTAATAAGCACTTCACTCGCGCCCATAGCCTTAGCGACCAGGAGCGTAACTAGCCCGATGGGCCCCGCCCCCAGGATGAGCACGCGGTGCCCCGCGGTGACGCCCCCGCGCCGGCACGCGTGCACGCCCACCGACAGCGGCTCCAGTAGCGCCGCTTCCTCCATCGACACGTGGTCGGGGATCCTGGAAAATTCGCATTGAGCAAACTTAGGAATTAAGTTGGCAATAAAATAATAACAAAAAATTCAATGTTTTGGTGGTAAAGTTTAGTCTTTACACATATTTACTGAGTGACGAGAATTAATGTTCTGGAGTAATTTTTATGCAATTAATCTCTTAAGTACTTACATAATGTTTTATAAGAAAAAAATATACGTTTTATTTTATTTATATGGTACTGGTGTAGTGTCTATTTCACTCGCACACGAAAGATTCCTATCGCACCTCCATTGCCTAAGCACGCCCAGGGTGCTGGTAGTGTGTGGGGGCTTGCGGTGCCCCTTTTTCCGGCGCCCTGGGCGGTCCCCCTATTAACGCCGCTACTGGTTGTATGTAACCTACTTGAAACAGAAGTCAGCGGCATGTTTGTAGTATCTAGCGAGGTTGCCGTGTACCGGCGGCGTGGCGCAGAACGTCATGTCGGGGCACAGGTGGTAGCGGCCCGTCTTGCAGAACTCGCAGTAGCGGCACGGCACGCCCGGCTCGATCGCCACGCGGTCGCCCACTTGGAGGTTCTTCACTTTCGCACCGATCTGAAAGGAGAATGCTGTTAGTGTCTTAGACCTAGCTTAGGTAGTCGTAATTGACATTTATTCCCCTTTAGTTCTTTGACTTTCGGTCATTGCAACTTTGTGCTCATTCCCGCTTTCCCGCGGGAGGGAAAACTGCATACTTCCTACTCCTCCTATCTTCTTCTGAATTCTGATTCCTTCGTTGCGGGTCCCAAGACAGCTTTAGTATGTCCCTCAGGCTCCCTGAGATCATCAGTAAAAATTTTTGAAAATACCTAAATATACTAATTTAAAACGTAAAACTTTATGTATTCGGGAAAATGGTTTCCTTCAGTGTTTTTCAAGGTCGATAAGCACAGTTTTTTTTTTAAATGATAAATTCGAATATTACAGTTATTATAATTTAGTTCCTTCTTCAGATTAAAATAAGTTAAATTTTTGGGCATCATCATTGTAAGGACTAAGGAAGGCCCCGAGGCCCCGAGTGACTCGATCCGCCACTGGCTTCATATTGTTTTAGTAGTTGGACTGACAATTACAATTTATAGCAATAATACGAGACCGTTTACAGCAGTTTACACCAAGGTCTGCGGCAAGTTATTTATATTCAATAGGTGGCAAAAAGGATAACAATTATACAGCATACGGTAATGTGAGCCATAAATATTTTGTTTTTAAAACTTTTTTTATGACTCAACAGTAATATTGCTTCCTTAGAGAGATTATTATTTACTAACTCTTAAAAACGTTTTTCCAGCAATTTTATCTAGATAGTTTTTCCGTCTAAAAACCTTTTAGATGCGGGATATCTCTGTAAATAATTTTAATAATATGAATGGTTATGACTTATGAGTTATGATGCTAAGTACAAGTAAGTAGTAACAAACATTTGTTATCGTGTTCTATTCGTTTGTTTAGACCTCTATTATCTCATAAACACCCTGATAAGGCGAGGGTTATTAGATTGCTCCATAAAATAATTAAATAGATTAACATTCATACTTCTATATATTATTATGGTAGTTATTATTTTCGTAAGAAGTATCAGGGGCAATAAAGCCATATAAAGCTCTTATTTGGGAAATTTTGGCACCATTATGCGAGTAGGTACGTACCTAGGTACCTACTTACAATTTATCTGGCATCAAGAATTTGCGATATCTTACACAATTTGAAAGAAAAAAATACAAACTGACCAATATTTTTCTATGTTAATACTTACTTAATTTACATTGAGTTTATATTATATATAAATTAATTCAACCATTCAGAATATTTGTAACATTATTATATAACAAACACGAAACGGATAAACTAATTTAAAATTTTCCTTATTTGTTTATACTTCTCAAATACCATAGGCATTACCGTAATACCAAATTAGTATATTTTGAGGTTAGTATTATAATATATAATGTACTTAAGTATATGTATTTGAGATATTTATGGAAAATTAATAATAAGAGATAATAAAACCGGCCAAGTGCATGTCGAGCCACGCGCAATATAGGGTTCCGTAGTACCGCTAGTTTTTTAAAATTTGTGTATGGTCAATGAATGTACTTACATATTTTATAACGTGTTTTACACTACTAACAACATCATCTCAGTTGCTTTCAAAGGAATTTGAACGAAAAGTTCCTTTATACTTCGTCGAAAACATTTTTTTTAGTTGATCGACTATTACTCAATAATTTATAAAGTCTTATTAGCCGTGATAGTTTTCCTTTTAAATTCACCATATTTTCTACTCCTGTGAATTTTTTCACATTTCCAGAAGCTACCGTTTAGCTGGTAGAAGGGGGGGACACTGGACTCTTAACGATTTTTTTCACTTTAAAACTTAATATTTTACAAACGGATCCCTAAACCGAAAAATGATCTATGAATACTCATAATATTTTTAAAAAACCTATCCAACGATACCCCACACGATGGGGTGGACGCGGAAAAAAAATATTTTTTTTAAGATTTCATGTACCATTTTGTCGGCATCATTAATATGTGCATTCATGCCAAATTACAGCTTTGTAGGTCCTATAGTCTCTGAGAAAAACTGCGGACAGACAGACAGACGGACAGACGGACGGAGAGACCGAAACTATAAGGGTTTCTTGTTGACTACGGAACCCTAAAAAACGCGATGATGAAAATATGTTTTAAAATGTTTACGTTGCAAAAATTAAATACTAAAAGTTATCAGACACGCTTCACTTTATCAGTTTATAACGGAATATTACAGGGGGTTAGCATTCACTTGATTACACGGTGGTTTATTGGGGGATTAGTCAAAAATAAAGATAACTATCGCATTAAAAGGTTAGTGAAAACTGAAAACTGAATAGTGATAAAAGATAAGAATATACGCGCTTACTAAGAAATAATTACAACATCTCAATGTACTTACATATTACATAACAAATTATTTGTTGTGTGTTATTAGCCGCGTACTGACCAAGCGAGCCGCCTTGCCGCGGCAGCCTCGCGCGCATTTGCTCGGTCGGTCAGTACGTGTTAGTGCGCGGCAAACGTCCGAGGCGCCTTTGAGCATCGACAAAAACCGACAACTTTTGGCTCGGCCGCGGCACGCTCGGGCGAGGCATCGAGGCTGCTCGCTTGGTCAGTACGCGGCTACTGACAAAAAACATTACCATAAAGGATAGTAGAGGTTTGGGAGCCCATTTGTTGGGGCATTAAAAATTAAAAATAACAAATTTGATATCTCCAGCCACTCCTTCACAGCCAGAGAATGGAACTAAGATTTACCTGTGAACTGGGTCCCCGTGCAGTACCTAATATAATTTAGCCAACAGCCGACTTCAATATTGTATGTAACTGCACCAATCAATCAGTTATTAACTTATTACCTACTTATCAAATATCAGGTGATGTATTTTATTATGCTTTAATCGCGTTACACCCCTGACTTTGAACTCATTTAAAACAATGACATTAAATATCGACATTCGACATTCAAATATCTTCATGTCGAAATGTTTACGAAAAACTAGTTTGACGCGGTAACAAATGAAGTTCAAGGTGAACGATTACATTATCATAGAGAATTAGGCAGCTGAGTGCCTATGCCGCTGCTGTGCGCTAGACAACTTCTATTTGAAGAAATGTAAACATACTAGTCCACGTTTACTGACAGATGATCAAACCCAGTAGCGCTAGCGGCGTAAGGGACGCTGGGCGACTGCCCAGGGCGCCGGATAAAAAAGGGCGCCAAATTTTTTCAGCACCATCAGCACCCTGGCGCCGAAGAAATCTCGCCCAGGGCGCTGGTGTAGATCCTGCCGAATGCTACACAGCACACTACACATTTAAAGGGCAGCCGGGCAGGAAATTGACAATTTCTGTGTATAGGAGATATTGTACATACTCGAATAGCTACAGTACAGGGTACAAACTGCAGCTACAAATTATTTTAAAGCACACGAAGACCAGCAATACTATGATTTTATATGTCCACTAATCGACAGTTGTTAACATTTCAAAGATAATAAAATTATGAAAATACAAGCTTGAAAAACTGGTTTAAAACTAATTTTCGCGTTTAACCGGTTCAATCTGGTTATTTATCAGACGGTATAAGCCAGACACACCTCTCTGTTTATACATTACTAGCTGTTTCCCGCGACTTCGTCCGCGTTAACATAGTATAATAACAAAGATGGATAGTTTTCCCCTTTTTGTGGTTCCTTATACAAAGGGTAAAAACGGGACCCTATTTAAGCAAACGTCAAACGCAAACGTCAAAAAACTTTCATGTTTCTAACTCCAGAAATGACGGACTTCCATTGAAACTTTGTACCCCAATTTCACCCCCTTGGGGGTAGAACTTCCAGAAACGCTTAAATACGTATCCATTCATTTTTAATCAGTAGCACAAAAATAAAGTTTCATGTTTCTAACTCAAGAAATGACGGACTTTCATTCAAACTTTCAACCCCAATTTCACCCCCTTGGGGGTAGAATTTCCAAAAACGCTTAAATACCTATCCATTCATTTTTAATCAGCAGTCCAAAAATAAACTTTCATGTTCCTAACTTAAGAAATGACGGACTTTCATTTAAACTTTCAACCCCTATTTCACCCCCTTGGGGATAGAATTTCCAAAAACGCTTAAACACGTATCCAATCATTTTTAATCAGTACCCCAAACATAAAATTTCAAGTTTCTAACTTATGAAATAACGGACTTTCATTCAAACTTTCAACCCCAATTTCACCCCTTTGGGGGTAGAATTTCCAAAAACGCTTAAATACGTATCCATTCATTTTTAATCAGTAACCCAAAAATAAAGTTTCATGTTTCTAATTCAAGAAATGACGGACTTTCATTCAAACTTTCAACCCCTATTTCACCCCCTTCGGGGTAAAATTTTCGAAATTCCTTCCTTAGTGGGTGTCTAAGTGGCTGTAACTTTAACAGTTTTTGCTCAGCGATGATGAATCAGTCAGTCAGTCAGTCAGTCGGTCAGTCAGTCAGGACATGTAATTTTATAAGTATAGATTAATCGCGACCTCAAAGGTCAAGCTTACGCAACAGACGGAGGTGTGATCCTTCTATCATCGCAAATTCTCATCATACTTTTTCGGTACGGTACCTCCTACTATCAACGACGTAAGAAATCACACTTCCATAAAACTTGTCCTCGAAGGAATCGTAGATTACGCGGTTATTCATAAGAATACAATAGCATTGTTTAGTTGTTACTAGAGTCTAGACTACTCAATAGGTTGATAGTACTATACCTACATAGTCCTGTAGCAGCACGGCAAGATTGGCAAAGAATGATTATATGGTAAGGTAGAATATGATAATTATAATGCCTCCATGGTCCAGTGCTTTAGAGCACGGCTCTCCACTCGGAGGTCGTGGGTTCGATTCCCGCGTTGGAAACATGTTAGGACAATGCAGACTGATCACCTGTCGATTGTCTAACAAGTAAGATCCATGCGTCGGATGGGCATGTAAAAAGTCGGTCCTGCGCCTGATCTCTCGCCAGTCGCGTCAGTCTTCCGACCCACTGGGTTATGGGAGTAAAAGGAATAGAGAGTGCTCTTGCTTATTGCGCACACACTTGAGCACTAAAAAATTACTCCTGCGTAACTGGCCTGGTTCTAATGTAACCGGCCACTGTCACCATAACCGGTGTTGGAGTTATTATATTATTATTGTAATGTTTAGTTGTTTACCTTGGCTACGACACCTGAAGCCTCGTGGCCCATGATCATGGGCGCTCGCAGCACGAAAGGCCCACATACGCCGCTCTGCCAGTAGTGGACGTCAGACCCGCAGATGCCCACGCAGTCCATGCGAAGGAGTACCTCTGGAACACATTACTATGTAGCCTCGGTTGTAAGGCTGTCCCTTTGGAGGTGGCCGGCGATAGACTAAAGATGATGATGAAGATTGTCCCTCTCTCGCAACAGGGACCAGAATTGCAGCTGTCTTACGTAAAACCAGTCCAAAAATAAACTAAAAAGTTCGGTAATCCTGTGCTTGACTAAAGTGGTAATAATTAATTGCTTCTAAAAAGATGACTGATGTTAATGAAGACCATGACGATAGCATCACTTAAGTTTATACAGACCTTTACTTCAAAAATTCTTACCATCATCGGAGATTTCAGGTATCGGTGTTTGTTCCTATAAACAAAATAAACACATGTAGTGTCTTCTACCAAGGACGCCCCAAGAAAGTTTGCACACAGCAATTTAGTAAACATTTTATTAACTTTTAACATTTTATTAAATTTTTATATGTAGTTGTTTTTAATGTTGCAAATTAAAGTTATTCAATTAAAAAAATAATAATAAATGTGCCGCACTTTGCGGTCATTAAAATATATCAATTACTTAAAAATATATATTAAAATAATTGTGTGTACCAAAAATTTAACTCTAGTCACAGGTCAGCATTTTAAAATCGTTTTAGTAACAGCTGTAGAATATTAAATGCAAATCTTAACACTTAACAGCGTCTTATTTACCAACTCTGTGAAATGATATTTAGTTACTTACATAATTAACGTTTTAAATGCTGTTCTATAAATATACCACTTTATGTTTTGTGCTGACACTATAATAAAATAATATTAATATATTCCATAAAAGCATAATATTAAGTAAATACTAACCAAACGCAAATCTTTTGGTTTGTGTAGAACAGCTGTAAGGTTGTCAGTGGCCATTTTTCTATTTATATCCGCACGTCCTTCGCGGTTCGCGGGCAGACGTCAACTGTCACTTGTCAGACGCCCGCCATTTAGAAATGGCGCAGAGGGGCCCCGCCGCGAGGCCCTGCGCGGCCAGTGGCGTATTTAGCACTCAAGTTGCCCATACGAAATTAATAATAATTCATGCTAAATCCTAATAATAATATAATTTCTTTACTTAGTTTCCCTATTTCGTCTCTAATGGTTTTATTTTTGTTAATTGGGTCTAGGTCTCAAAGGTAAGATAACAGAAGAAACTAAACAGCTTTTTAGAAAATAGACTTAAACTAATTAGAACAGTTAACTGGGCCTATAATGACAAACAAATGAAGTTTTTTTACTGATTTTAAATACAGGCATACCTCGCATTACGCGACCTCACTTTGCGCGATTTCGTTATAACGCGGTTTTTAAAATTCGCGCTAAATGACCTCGTTTTACGCGAACGCATTGATTTTAAACTTTATCTTCATTATTGTAATAAGTACATAGTATCGCTTCAGAAGTCTACGGCCGCCCGTGGCCGCTCGTGGCCGCTCGTGGACGCTGGCGGCCGCCAAAAAGTTATCATCAAGTGTAATCCAAGAGGCACTTTCAAAAATATATTCTGGTCTATAGAGATGTTGGAAAGTTCGGACAGTGATACCAAACCTTATAGGCAATAAAACTTAATTTGTAATATATTTTGCTTGTCATTTCATTGACCTCGTTATACGCGTATTTCGCTTAGCGCGAATTTGATTGGAACGCATCCTTCGCGTAAAGCGAGGTATTCCTGTATTTGCAAATTGCCACACGAAACGACAATGATTAATTATTTATTATTTTTTTCACTGCTTATCTAAAACTTGTTTATATTTCTCTAATGAAGATTAAATCAAAAAGTTATTACGAAAATGATTAATTGTGTTTTTAAGTAGTTAGTGACGTGTGTAATAAAAGTACTTATGCATAATTGTGATATTTAGATTATTACAACAGGGAATATAACGCAATGGTCGTAGTCAGAGGGTGCTACTTGTACTACCTAGTTACTAACCTAACCGATCGGACAGTGCCGGTCCTAGAGCGGTGCCGGGTGCGAATCTATGGATTGCAAGCCGGATACTTCGAAATCCGAAAAATCCGGATAATCCGGATTTTTGGAGCTACGAAAAATCCGGATATTTATTTTTGAAAATCGGTTTTTCAGTGACATCTGTAAGTCTCCCTTCATCAGCTTCTTTATGGACAAGTTTTTCTGACTTTATGTACTTATAGAATATGTATAGTGTAGGTAAGAGCTGAGAGAATATTATGTAAAAAATCAGAGTAATTGTTATGTTGTGGCTAGACATGTTTACTGTCACATGTATTTTAGCTGATAATTATCAAAAGCCACCGACCACACAACCACTAGACACCTTATGACAGGCGAATGACTTCTGTCAACACATCAGTCTTATAGTTCTGATGTAAAGACCGGCGCGGAAATACTCAATCAGTGTTTACCACTACTGTGACCTGTGCGGACGCTTGCTTTTTTGTGAAAAAAATATCAAAATGCCTCAATGTAGCATTAAATGGTGCGGTAAAAAAAGCACCACGTCAAATATGAAGAAAGATGGGATAACATTTCATTTGTAAGTAACTATTTCTTTTATTTGTTTTCGAGAAACAAGAAAACGAAAAATATTTTTCGTAAGCGCGGAGTTCACGGTTCACTGGTTATGGTTCTTTCTAGCGTCTCGGGCGCATGTAACTAGTGTTGTGCATTTTCGTTATCGATGAGGTTATCTTCGCATTTTATTTTTGAAATATAGACGAAGACGCGAAGGAATGAAATATAGACCCCCGTCTATATAAGTGCTACCTATAATTATATTTACACTAAAGTTTACAACAAAAACTTCACAAAATCGTTTTTAACTTAGGTACTTATCTAGTTTTTTTTTTATAATTTATAATTTTTAAGCTGAAAGTGTTTGTGAGTGACTGAACTCTGAACATATTTTGATTAAAAATGTGGTTTACGTTACCTACATACTTGTACATAATATGGTATTAATGATTTAAGGTATCCTCAAGATGGAAACATAAAGGGGAAGTGGATCGATGCAACCAAACGAGACGATTGGATGCCATCAAAGTACAGTGTGATTTGTTCAAGTCATTTTACAGAAGACTGTTTCATAGTAATGAAAAATCGACGGCGTTTGATAAAATCAGCAATACCAACACTATTTTTGCCACTTTTGGTGAGCTGTATTTTATATTATCTAAAAATAGTTACTTCAACACCTGAACAATGCTAACACTTAGCATTGTTCAGGTACATTTGAAGCCATTTGGTAAACACGTGTTAACAATAACAATAGTCTACAGGGAACCTTTTTTGTTTGCGAGTTTTTTTACAATATAATATTATTAGTATGGATATGGATAGTACTATTAGCTAGTTTTTTTATACACGTGTAATATTTTGTAGCCAATCCGTTATGGGCAGATTTCAACTAGTTTACTTTTATTAAGTAAGTTAAATTGAACTAAAATATGTAAGCGACTACCTATATATTGATAACTGTATCACAGCCTTTAAAGTTTAGCAAGACATTTTCATTTAGATTCAAAGATTTTATTTAGATTTTATTAATTTTAGATCTCGGCCGTTGAAGATGATGGAGCTGGACCCACTGCTTTGCCTACTACGCCAAGGACGACAAGAAAGAGAAATTTTCCTGGAACTCCGTCGCAATACAATTCACCTAGTACAAAACGATTATGTCGAAGGGTGATTGAATTGACTGATAAAGTAGTTTATAAAAACAGACAGCTAAAAAATTTGAGAGAAAAAACACGGTATCTCCGGAAAAGGATAGCATCTTTAAAAACTGTTTTGAAGGAACTGCAGAATCAAAATCTTATTACCTCAAATGACTCAGATTTGCTAAGTAAAATCGGGGCCACCAGCAGGGAGTTAATAAAGCGACAAATATTAAAGTCTAAAAATGGCATTACTATTAAAAAAAAGTATTCGCCAGAATTGAGGACTTTCGCTTTAACACTTAACTTTTATTCTGCGAAAGCCTACGCTTACGTTAGGAAAACATTTCAGACATGTTTACCATCTATGAAAACGTTGAGCAAATGGTATCAAACTGTAGATGGCAAACCAGGTTTCACAAAAGAAGCCTTTAGTGCTCTTAGAAACAAGGCTGCTCAGTTAGACAAAGATCAAGAGTTGATTGGTACCCTTGTGTTTGACGAAATGAAAATTAAGTCAAAAGTGGAATATGTTCCATCTACGCAACGTACTTTCGGGTACGTGGATTTTGGGGGTAATCTACAAGCTGACTGTTCACCTGAATGTGGTGAAGCACTGGTTTTATTAGTTGTCGGACTAAATAAAAAATTCAAAGTTCCCATTGGATATTTTTTAACCAAAGGCACTAATGCCGAGCAAAAAAAAAATTTGGTTCTTCATGCTATTGATTTGTGTTACGAAAATAATGTAACCATAAAAGCTGTTACTTTTGATGGATGCCCCACTAATATTGCCATGGCTAAATTACTGGGTTGTATTTTTTCAGAAACTGATATTAAAACATCATTTAAACACAAAAATACAAACAATGACATTTTTATATTCTTAGATCCAGTTCATATGTTAAAACTTGTACGTAACGCCTTTGAGTTTTATAAAGAATTCAAATCCGATGACGGTGAGCTTATAAAATGGGAATATATATCCTTACTTCATGATGTGCAGGAAAAAGCACAATTTCACTTGGCCAATAAATTGCGCATTTCTCACATCCAATTTAAACAGAATGTGATGAAAGTGAAATTAGCAGCTCAACTGTTCAGTCGCAGTGTAGCTACGGCTTTGCAATTTTGTAACAATGAATTGAAACTTCCTGATTTTCAAAATGTTGACAAAACTGTTTATTTTTTGCTTTTAATTAATGATCTTTTTGATATTTTAGATTCAAGGGTCCATGGTTACGGCTTTAAAAGGGCTATGAACAAAGAAAATGCACTTAATATTTCAAAAAGATTAGATGAATGCAAACAATTTCTGTTAAATGTGTCTGTAGATGTAAAAAAAAATGGTAAATTTATAAAATTGATCAAAACTGGTCGCTACACAGGATTTCTTGGGTTTTGTATTTCAATCACAAGTGCATGTGGATTGTTTAATGATTTAGTGAACAGAAATAGTGCATTTATCAAATATATTCCTTTTAATAAGATCTCACAAGATCATTTAGAGCTATTTTTTTCAAATATTCGGTCGCATGGTGGCAGCAATGATAACCCTACACCCCGGCAGTTTGAATCGATTTACAAAAAAACTTTGGTTCACGCAGAATTAATGGACGTTACGACAGGCAATTGTGTTTCTTTCGAGCAGATTTCAATTCTAAACTGCTCATCTGCTGTAACTAGAATAAACTTGACTAGTACTTTTGAAGACAAACGAGAAGTTGATTTGCAGGAAAATCTATGTCAGGATGATTTAAATCAAGCTCTTGAGAGAATCACACTGTCTGAATTCTCTGAAAAAGCAGTAGAGTATATAGCTGGTTTTGTCTCAAGTAACCTGCTAAAAAAAATTAAATGCAAGACTTGTATAGGTGCTTTGGTGTCAATTAATCAGGATTCCTGTATGCTATCAGGTTCACTTATAGCTTACAGAGATAAGGGTGGTTTAATATATCCTTCACCGACAGTGGTTAAAATTTGTAATCGCAGTGAAAAAATAATTAAAGCTTATTTGAAAAAAATTCCCAATAATCAATTGAATAAAACGAATATTTTGGTTAATAAGACATTAGGTAGTTTTATTGGCGAAGAATTATTTACGGACATACATTCTCATCAATTTCACTCTGACGTAACTAATCATGTGGTTGATTTAGCAATGAGTGTCATGCATAAATACATTTCTACGAGATTATGCTTCCTTACCAAGACTGCACAGCAGAAACCTACCATAAGAAGGATTTATACCAAATTAATTCATTTTAAAAGTAATTGAATTTTACCATCCTAGTATTTTAGTTTTTACCATCCTAGTAGTTTAGTTTATTTAATTTACTTAGGGCAGCATTATTAATAAAACCGCTATTTCAGCCTGCCTAGCATACGCCAACGAGATATCTCACTCTCGAGATAATTAAAAACTACTCGTCTCATAATGTCAAAATCTCGACATTATCTCGACAAAACTCTATAAAAATGTGTTAATTCGATGATAGATCTACACGAGAAAAAATGTTTGTCATGCTAGGGTCAATAGAAATGAAGAAACAAACAATCAAACATCGAGAAAACATGTAGAGTGAGATATCTCGTTGGCGTAATCTAGGCAGACAGATTTTTAACAGAGAGGTTTTTTTTCACTTTTGTATGGGCAAGCCCCAGCGTGGCGTCAAAAGTTTTCCCATACAATGGTGATTTTTTTTTTTATCTCAGCGCTGCTACTTTCACAGTGAACACTCTACAGTGTCACTCTACAAGGAATACGTACACACTCTAAAGTATTATCACTTAGTTTTGTTACAAGCTGTATTGATAATCTTGTTACTTACAACTATCACTGTTAGTACCTAATATTTTACAGTTAGTAATATAAGGCTTATGTTTAAAATGGTTAATTAAATAAACAATAAATCGATACTTATATTATCTAAAAAGTGTTTTTTTTTTTAACAAAAGAACTTTGTTAATTGTTTTTATTTTCAAGCCAATTTTATTTATCGATATGTGTATCGACCGAAATATGCTATGCACATCACTAACTTTCATTGTGCCACACACATGCACGTCAATTAGCCAATCACGGCGTTGCACCCCCGCTTCGTCTACCTCAGCTAGTTGCCAGAATGCATTCAATGCGAAAAATTAAACATTAGGTGTCTAGTGGTTGTGTGGTCGGTGTCAAAAGCACATGTTATAATAAAAAACAACAATAATATAATATCAACATGATGTTGAGCCACGAAATAACGGAAACTACAATTGTTGTACTTTTTCTTATTGTTTGGTTGTTCAACCTTCAAGAAGAGAGCGTATTCCCTCTTAAAAGGCCGGCAGGCGGCAACGCACCTGCAGCTCTTCTGATGTTGCGAGTGTCCATGGGTGTACCGTAAGTTGCTTTCCATATAAATATTAGTTTCATAAGTCAATAAACCAAATCGAAGTCATCGTGATGGCGTGGCTCAACATGAAGCTGATATTATGTTCATGTTATTTATAACATGTGCTTTTGATTATTATCAGCTAAAATACATGTGACACGTTAGAAAAACATCATGTTTTGGTCACAACTTAACTAAAACTCCGATATTTTGTACTTACGTTTTGTTGGCTCTCTGAAGTTTAAAGTTCACTGGCTCTCTGATTCTTTAGTGCACATTTAATTCGTGTCGATTCTGGGTTTTTAATCCATTCATTTTTGGCCATGTCCTTTAAATCGTACGGAACCCTTCGTGCGCGAGTCCGACTCATACTTGGCCGACTTTTTTTAATTTAGAAGGGCGCCATTGTTAGTTTTCGCACCACCTGAAAATTTTAATAGGACCGGCACTGCTATCGGATTATTTACTGTACGTACTAGGCCCTAGTACGTACAGTAAATAATCCGATCTAAATCCGATTGCATACGTCATATCCGAATATTGGCAGAAAATATGTTGTCAAACGTCGAACAATTTTTTAAAATCTATGCTGGTGCTGCCCTCTAGCTTGAAAACATTGCAGTACCGCACTATTTAGTAATATATTCTTTTTTAAATTATTCACTGTCAAGTGCAAACTTTGCAGTAAAAACTTTAGTTACCTTTATTATCAAAAAGATAACAGTTGTGGTGGTTATGTCAGGTTGTATAAAGCTGATCGCACATTTGTCAGCGTACGCGCCGCATTTAAAATTCGTTGTATGCCTACTGGTATGCAATGATATGAAACCTCACACATTCACCCGCACCGTATGCGCTGCATTTCGTGTACTCAATGCGACGCGTACGTTGCTGATAAGGGCCAACCCACACGTACCACAACCACACGACATCGCAACGACAAAATGTCGTCGAGCAGTGGTTACGTGTGAATGGTGTCGCTGCAGCATTTTGTGGTTGCGTTGTGGTACCGACAAAATGCCGACGTGGTTGCGTTGTCGCCAGTGGTTGCGATGTGGTTACGTACGAAAGTCAATGAAACGGAGGGGGGGGGGGGGGAGAGCGCGGGCGGTGTGCGCGCACTGTCGTTGCATCGACGCAACGTTGTGGTTGCGATGTGGTTGCGACGTGGTCGCGATGTGGTTGCGATGTGGTCGGCCGTGGTTGCGTCTGTCAAGTTATCTGACAAGTGATCGACAACGACTGCAAAATGTGGTACGTGTGAATGGTCCAGTTCATTTACAATACGAATTATACGCCCGACCACGTGGTGTGGTTGTGGTTGTCGTGTGGTTGTGGTACGTGTGGGTTGGCCCTAAATGTGCAATCGCCTTTAGAAAATAAAAACAATATAATTACATACAGTATATTATTCATCCCAGCCCCACAGCCCGTGGCTCTCCCTGATAGTCTCCCTGTTATCTCTCCTAACTCTAGTCACGGCGCTCGCTTCTCCCTTAGCTATCGCCTTCTTTCTCTCCATCTTCTTCTGTCTAACTTCTAGATTCTTTTTGACCTGCTGCTTTACAACTTCAGGGGCTATAGTGCTCGCAGAAGTATAACTTCTCATTGATCTCACGTCCGACAACGCCTTCTCTATCATAGCTAGTCTATACTTCTGCGAGTTTTTGTCTACTTCTTTGTCTGTATCATTGTGTTTTTCTGTTTTGTTGTCTTCATCTGTTTCTTTGCTCTCTATTTCATCTGTTTCTTTGTTTTTCCCTGGCGCCGGTACCAGCTCGGGAACTTCGTCATTTATGCTAAGTTTATCTGTTTTGTTTGATAAGCTTTCTGTTATTTTTGTTTCGTCGTGTTCTATTGATGCTTCGACCTAAAACAATATATATTTCAATTTTAAAGTCGAATTTTTAATCTTATAGAATTTAATATAGCTTTTTAAGAGCCCAACTTTGGGACAAAACATAAAGGAAGCCTTTGCAAAACTTTGGGGAGGTCCCACTGCAAGGCAAAGGCCTCCCCAAAGTTTTCCCACTCCTCTGGCCACCGTAGTAGGCCCACCTGGCTATGTATATCTAGCTCATCGCGCCATCTTTGTCGAGGCCGGTCACAGCAGCCTTGTAAATGTGTAAATTCTTACCTGACGTCTTAAGTTAGCAATTTCGTCCTCAGAGTATTTGTTAGTGTTGGTGTCTGTGTCATTTTCCTCCTGTTCGCTGTCTTCGTCGTCGCTAACTTTGAGACCGATGCCCATTTCCTGTTAAGAAATATAAAAAAAAAACTATCTTGAGAGGCCTGTAAAGTTTAATTACTTCTTTCTTAATTAATAAAAAAAGCAGATTAACACCATGTTACCAGAATCTTCGTTGGGCTGAAATTCGCTTGTCGCGCGGAATTCTTTGCGGTTTTTAAAGATCCTATGTTCTTTACTAGGACCTGGATTATTTCCATATTAAATTTCATCAGAATCAGTTCGGCGGTTTTCGGCAGACAGGACAGACAGAAGACTGATACTTTCGTGTTTATAGTATTAGGGCGCGTTCAGACGAGCGCCTTTTTTTGCTGTAGCGCTTGGGAAAACACGCGAGTTGAATCCGCGCGCGCAGAAAACGCGCACAACGCGACTTAACTGTGAATGCGAGAGGAGTTGAAACCCGCTAGGTGATTACGTATTTTGCGAAGCAGCCGATTGGAGTGGGGGGTTAGGTTGGGTCGACGTAGCCTAAAAATTACTAGTAATTAATTTTTTTCCAAAAATTTTAAATCCGCGCGCGCTGAAAACGCGCACAACGCGACTTAACTGTGAATGCGAGAGAGTTGAAACCCGCTAGGTGATTACGTATTTTGCGAAGCAACCGATCGGAGTGGGGGGTTAGGTTAGGTCGACGTAGCCTAAAAATTACTAGTAATTAATTTTTTTTCAAAAATTTTAAATCCGCGCGCGCTGAAAACGCGCACAACGCGACTTAACTGTGAATGCAAGAGAGTTGAAACCCGCTAGGTGATTACGTATTTTGCGAAGCAACCGATCGGAGTGGGGGGTTAGGTTAGGTCGACGTAGCCTAAAAATTACTAGCAATTAATTTTTTTCCAAAAATTTTAAATCCGCGCGCGCTGAAAACGCGCACAACGCGACTTAACTGTGAATGCGAAAGGAGTTGAAACCCGCTAAGTGATTACGTATTTTGCGAAGCAACCGATCGGAGTGGGGGGTTAGGTTAGGTCGACGTAGCCTAAAAATTACTAGTAATTAATTTTTTTCCAAAAATTTTAAATCCGCGCGCGCAGAAAACGCGCACAACGCGACTTAACTGTGAATGCGAAAGCAGTTGAAACCCGCTAAGTGATTACGTATTTTGCGAAGCAACCGATCGGAGTGGGGGATTAGGTTAGGTCGACGTAGCCTAAAAATTACTAGTAATTAATTTTTTTCCAAAAATTTTAACAAATTATTGCATTGTCATTGGCTCTTATTAATACGTATGCAGACTCTTGAATTAATTAGACTACTGGAGGTAGGTAAAAATCGTGTTCAAAGATTCCGTTACATACATACAGCCCGAGCTAATAAAAGCGTGTTTATACCCAGCGCCGGCTTTAGCACTACCAGCGTCCTGGACGAGATTTCTTTGGCGCCTAGAGTGCTGGTAATGTTTTTTTTTTAATATTTTTTTTATTATTTTTTTAATTAAAAAAAATGTTGAAAAATTTGGCGCCTCTTTTGTTTGCCTTCAGCGCCCCTGTTTAGGCTGCGTTTCCACTGAAGCGGAGCGGAGCGGAGCTTAGCGGTGCCCGAATTGACCAATCACCATGCTCGGAATCTTCGCTCCGCTTCGCTGTCATTCCGCTGGAATAGCACGATTGGTCAATTCGGGCACCGCTAAGCTCCGCTCCGCTTCAGTGGAAACGCAGCCTTATCCGGCGCCCTGGGCGATCGCCCAGCATCGCCCAGGGCGCCGGGTAACTGCTACCGCTACTTTATACCTGCAGCAGCTCATCTTCCACATCCTTGCTCCGCTTGTACCCGGAGCAGGCGACTTCGGTGTCAAGCTGGTCGTCTCTCTCGAGGTCGGCGAAGCGCGGGTACTCCGCGCTCTCGTAACCAAACCGCTTCTTGAAGAACTCGCGCACGCAGCGGACGTCGCGGTCGAAGTATCTAAGATAGTTGGTTATTAGAATTGGGACCAACACAAATTGTTTATTTGATTTACTGCGTGAAGGTGCTCCCACACAGCAGTTATATAATGTTATAAAACAACGTAAACGATAACATAACAGCGTGTAACAAATGCTACAACATATCAAAAATTAAATGTGTCTTCTATACATATTATAAAACAAAGTCGTTTTTTTCCCTCATGTCCCTTTGTTCCCTTTAATCTTTAAAACTACGCAACGGATTTTGATGATTCTTTCAGTGTTAGATAGCCCATTTATCGAGGTAGGCTATAGGCTATATTTTATCACGCTAAGACTAATAGGAGCGAAGAAATAGAGGAAAATGTGGAAAAAACGGGGAAAATTATTTGAAAGGGCTAACTTGAACGCGCTAATCTCAGGAACTACTGGTCCGATTTGAAAAATTATTTCAGTGTTAGATATCCCATTTATTTAGGAAGGCTATAGGCTACATTTTATCACGCTAAGACTAATAGGAGAATGTGGAAAAAACGGGGGAAATTATTTGAAAGGGCTTATCTCGCGATTTACTGGAGCAATTTTTATGTTATTTGGCACAGATAAGAAGCAGACCACGTGAAGGATCATAGGCTATCGATTTTAATCATTTTTTCAGTGGTTATATATTTCATATCCGTGCGAAGCCGGGGCGGGTCGCTAGTTTGTTATAATTTACATAAAAAGTTACACAAAAATTTTATCTAATGTTATATAACTGCTGTGTGGGAGCACCTTAACACATTACATTTTTAATAATTAATATTGTATCTGATCATATCAATAAAATAACTGAGCCATTTTAAGCTCAACCAATACCTCGGATTTTATAGTCAAAACCCTGCCAAGTGCGAGTTAGTCGCAGCCAACCTTAATTAAACTTACAACTCAGCGTTAGGATGCCTAGTAGACACCATCTGGGGGAAGTCGATGATGACAGGATGTCCGTCTGTGTCGATCATGATGTTGAACTCGTTGAAGTCACCGTGGATGACGCCGCAGTTGCCCAGCCGGACTATGAGGTTCATCAACTCGTCGTATAGCTGGTCCGGCTCCGCCACTGATGTCACGTGGGTTCTGTGGACAAGGTAAGGCAAGATTGACCAATGTTGGACAGAGGCGGCGTAAAGTATAGGCGACATGGGCGACCGCCCACGGTCTTGCGCCGCCTCTGTTAAGCTCCGTTTAGACCAAACGAGCGAATGCTCATTCTAGTAAAGCTCTTTTGATGTAAACTAACAACGAGCATTCTTTCGTTGTTCTAGTGTGATCGCCACGTGTTCGGCGGTAAATAGGTAGAATGCTCTAAGAATCTCGCTCGTTTGGTGTAAACGACGCAAGAGCGCTCGAGCAATTGCCTAGAGCGTTCTTTCGTGTTCGGACGTGCTCGCTCTTCGAGGCGGTCTCTTCAAAAGGATTCTAGTGTTCTTGATATTTTTACTTTTTGGCGACTGGTTTTAGGTAGTTTATCAAAGGTTATTTCGTAAATATGGATTGTAGTAATGAAAAATGTTTACAAATGATAGAATTATACCATAACTAGGGGTCGCAAACCGGGATCCCGAATTTCGAAAATACCGGGATACCGGGCCAAATTTAGGTCTTCTCAATACCGGTATTCATTTTTCAAAAACCGGGATATTCGGTATTTTCGGTTTTAGTAAAATAAATGAAAAACAAGTGATTTAGTAATAGGTAGTCCATAATTATTAAATAAGTGCCCACTTAATACTTAAGTACGTTTCAAAAATATTCACATTAAGTGGATCTTTTATATGGTGTTTTGAAGTAGTATAAAGCTATGGCTAGCTTTATTCTACTTCAAAACACCATATTTTACGTCTCCAAATGCCGAAATTTTCTCGTGTAGAATCTATCTCGAAAGATCCCAGATGTAGACGGTCAGAATCCTTCCCTGTTGGACCTTCTGCTGACTTCAAATCCTGATGGCTACTAAGTATCCGTAACCGCACCACTTGGTTCATCCGATTATTGCCTTATTAGGAGTTCTGTGCCACTTACGGCGATATTGCGACAGCGTACTGTTAATTACCGTCGTGTGGGCAAGATAGCAGACTGAGATGGGATGCAGTAATTTTTTGGATCCCGATAACACTGCCAACTCTGTTGCTAATGGATAATGATGATGGAGCTTTTCATTCCGTCCTCTGTAGTGCCAACCGGTGGCAGATTTCAGACCTGGTTTGGTTCATCCTCCTAAAAAAGCTCGCCGGTACCAGGAGGCTTACCAATCCTGGGTCAATGCAGTGTCTGCTCGGGATAAATATCAGTACATATAAAATGGATTACAACCTTGTCTCTAGGTCTCTCAAGAGAGAGATCACTAGGGCAAAGAAATAGCACGTCAATAGAATTAGTAAGAGACTCGAGTGCCTCCCCTTGGGAACTCGTGCATTCTGGTCGTTGGCCAAAGCTATTGAAGGGAATTTCTGCAAGCCATCCCTACTATCCCTACACGTAGGAAATGGATCGTTGTCCCACGACGCAAAAGACAAAGCCGATCTTCTGGGTAAGCTCTTTGCGTTAAACTCGACCCTAGATGGACTTGGACAACGCGAAGTTCGGGTTCGGCATAAAGTGCTGCTATCATACGGGCTCCCCGAGACATTATGCAAGTGGGTGAGGGTCAAAAGTTTCTTAGCAGATAGAAGCATAAAGGTCTTAGTTGACGATGAATGCTTAGAAACTCAGTTTGTTGATGCTGATATCTCATATTCACAAAAAAGGTAAACGTAACTTAGTCCAATTCAACCCTGCCAAGACACAAGTCTGCGCGTTTACCACTAAAAAGTCATCAATGGTCGTATATCCTCGTTTTGTGGGCACCTCTTTAACAATCTCCCCAGCATTGGCATAAACATATCGTGCGAAGTCCAGTTCCGATATCATCTAAAGGGCAAGGCCAAGTTAGCCTCGAAGAAGCTTGGTGTTCTTAACAGAGCGAGACAGTATATCGGTCCGGACCAACGCCTACAACTTTACAAGGCGCAGGTTCGGCCTCATATGGAATACCTACTGTTCTCGTCCTTGGGCAGGGGCGCCAAAATACCAACTGCTCCCTCTGCATCGTATCCAACGAAGGGCCGCTTGAATTGTTGACGTCCATAGTGTTTCAAACAGGCTGGACCCCTTGGAATTACGCCAAGATGTAGCTTCACTCTGAATACTCTGTAGGTAGTGTCTCGGGTAGTACTCTGAGGATTTTTTCGGAATCATACCTCCTGCAACTTTTCGCCATCGCTCCACGCGAAAAATATACCATCCTCATCATTTTGATGAGTGGCAGTCTTCCACCGTGAGGTTTTTCGCGTAACTTTCTGCCGTGCACTGTAAAACTCTGGAACGAACTGTAACCAGCAGTATTTCCGGGCCAAGACGATTTTAAAACCTTCAAGAAGAGAGCGTATTCCCTCTTAAAAGGTCGGCAACGCACTTGCAGCTCTTCTGATGTTGCAAGTGTCCATGGGCGACGGTAGTTGCTTTCCAACAAGTAACCCGTTTGCCCCCTTATTGTATATAATATAAAAAATAAATAAAAAGGAGAGTCAAGTTCAATATAAAAATTAAGCCTGGCTGTGGGCTTCGCTGCAAAAAGAATTGAGACCCAAATGAGTGCCAAGTTCTATACAAAATCGAAATATTATGTATTTGTAGACATAAAATAACATTATAAACAAGTATTAAACACTATTTCAGTTCATGTTATTTAAAATATGTGAGATCTTAACAACTTTAGCTTAAATGCCGGAAATATCGAAAATACCGGATTACCGGTATTGATCTGGAGCCAATTCCGAAAATACCGGTTTTGCTTAAATGATCCGGTATTGCGACGCCTAACCATAACATAAAATGTTTATGGGATCCAACCTTTGATGACTATAAAAATAAATTAACTACTTATCGTTGACGAATGAGCAATGAGCATTCGCTCGTTTGGTCTAAACGGTGCTATATGATTCTCATCTATAGAGCAAAAAATCTTATTCTTGATGTTCTTGTTGATTCGATTGGTGTAAACGATCTAAAGTAACGAATTATAGTTTACACTAAACGAATACGAAAGAATGTTCTTGTGCTGTTCTTGTTCTATGTTCTTTTGGTGTAAACCCACCTTTAAAGTGGCATAGCACAAGAACTTCTATATTTTCTTAGGCAAATATGGTCGTAAGCTGTCGTAAGCAAAAATCGTGAATTTTTGCACGAAATTATTTCAAAACTAACACAGTGTCATCGTCACTGTTTACAAAAAACTTAAGACGTGGTAAAAATGGGAAAAAATATTTGCAAGGGTTTATCTCATGAACTACTAAACTCTAGAGCAATTTTTATGTTATTTGGCACAGATTAAAAAGTAGACCACATGAAGTGATCATAAGCTATTTTTTGTGGGCAAAGTCTGTAAAATTCTTAATTTTACGCGGGCGAAGCCGCAGGGAACCTCTAGTATTTTTATACATTCCTTTCTGTCTAAATTAATTAAACGTAATTAAACTTACAGTGGGCCACCGCTGACCAGCTCCATCACAACGCAGTGTCTGTTGAAGTCAATAGGCTTAGGTACGGGGAAATCTCGGTCGTACAACGCCTTCATGTATGCAAACTCTTTTGTGGCAGAAATACGAGACAGGTACAACCAAGAGGCTTTGTTTCTGTGTGCGTGATAGTCTCTCTTGTCCTTTATATTGCGGAAACAGGTACGACCCAACCTGTAAACCAGAAAAAAATTTGACTAGACAATATTCAGTTACTAAATAATGTAATGGATCTTGTTGAAAGAGGGGTTAAGAAAGAAAAAGCGCCAATGTTTATAGTAATCTATACAATATACATATTATAAAACAAAGTCACTTTTTTCCCTCATGTCCCTTTGTTCCCTTTAATCTTTAAAACTACGCAACGGATTTTGATGATTCTTTCAGTGTTAGATAGCCCATTTATCGAGGAAGGCTATATTTTATCACGATAAGACTAATAGGAGCGAAGAAATAGAGGAAAATGTGGAAAAACGGGGAATTTTTTTTGAAAGAGCTAACTTGAACGCGCTAATCTCAGGAACTACTGGTCCGATTTGAAAAATTCTTTCAGTGTTAGATAGCCCAGTTATTGAGGAAGGCTATAGGCTATATTTTATCACGCTAAGACTAATAGGAGAATGTGGAAAAAAACGGGGGAAATTATTTGAAAGGGCTTATCTCGCGAACTACTGGAGCAATTTTTATGTTATTTGGCACAGATAAGAAGTAGACCACGTGAAGGATCATAGGCTATCGATTTTAATAATTTTTTCAGTGGCTATATATTTTATACCCGTGCGACGCCGGGGCGGGTCGCTAGTAACTAATAAATAATAACATGATGGGAATGAAGGCTAAGCAGTGAGCATGTTTCAATATTAAACATGATCATGAACATTTTAATGCCATAAATATTTATTTTTTTTGCAATTTAGTAAAAAAAGTAGATTCATACTACAATGACGACCTCTATGGCTCAGCTGGTGGGCTGTTGATAGCTCAAGCATTGGGTCGCGGGTTCGAATCCCGCGATTTTTGTGTATTAAATATGTGTAGCATAATATAATAAAAATCTTAAAATGTATAGTATAAAAGTAGGGGTGAGCCGAAATTCGTTTTACATTCGGTTTAACCGAACTTCGGCAGCTTGAACCGAACTTCGTCATTCGGCCGAATTTCGGTTAAAATGCCGAACATTCGGCACTAAATATACTTGCACTATCATGAATGAATGAATGAATGAATACTTTATTGTGCACAATCATAGTTACAATAACAACATACATAATAAAAAGACATAAAATGGCGAGAGCACACAAAGGCGGCCTTATTACTACATAGCAATTTCTTCCAGGCAACCTTAATAGAAATTAATGAAAAAAACATCAGTAGTAACAATGAAATAAAATAAGTCTGATACAAGAACTATACTCATTCATAGTCATTTACTTATTTGAATTAGAAAAAGTAATCATAATAAGTGATAAACAAAAAACTTAAATTGGTCATTTTAACGACCAGTCTCAAAAATTTTTGGTTACTTAAACAAACTAAACACAAAATTAAACCGCTCTTCTTACTAACCAAACCAGCCTTAGAAATCTTTCTTACTTAATCAAAAAACAAAAATTTTGACTTTTTTATAATTTTACTGCCCTTCTCAACAAGTCCAAGAAATCTCTCTTACTTAATCAAAAAACAAAAATTTTGACTTTACTTTTAGGTACTTTACGCGGGGAAGTGCGGAGTGCGGGTGGGGCACATCTAGCAATATTTGCAGCAAGTGCGTAAACAAGTCAACAACACGAAAAAGCGCGGCGAAATTGAACTGAAGTTTTTTTCATTTTTACCGAATCTTCGGCGAAGTTCGTATTCGGTTCAAATCACATTCGGCCCATCACTATATAAAAGTATTAAATATATTTCCATTGTCTGGTACCTGTAACACACGTCCTTCAGGTACTTAGCACGAGGCCAGACTGTCGTGGTGTGAAGCATCCATAGATATTATTATTTATATTATACAATATTTTTAATGCCAAACATATTTTCATTTTATTTCATTATCTATACTTATTATAAAACAAAGTTACTTTTTTTTTCCCTCATGTCCCTTTGTTCCCTTTAATCTTTAAAACTACGCAACGGATTTTGGTGATTCTTTCAGTGTTAGATAGCCCATTTATCGAGGAAGGTTATAGACGATATTTTATCACGCTAAGATTAATAGAAGCGAAGAAATAGAGGAAAATGTGGAAAAAACGGGGAAAATTATTTGAAAGGGCTAACTTGAACGCGCTAATCTCAGGAACCAGAATCAGAAAGGTCCGATTTGAAAAATTCTTTCTGTGTTAGATAGCCCATTTATTGAGGAAGGCTATAGGCTATATTTTATCACGCTAAGACTAATAGGAGAATATGGAAAAAACGGGGGAAATTATTTGAAAGGGTTTATCTCGCGAACTACTGGAGCAATTTTTATGTTATTTGGCACAGATAAGAAGTAGACCACATGAAGGATCGTGATAGGCTATCGATTTTAATCATTTTTTCAGTGGCTATATATTTTATACCCGTGCGACGCCGGGGCGGGTCGCTAGTTTATTTATAAAAGACATTTGGATATTTGCCTAGTTTTGCATGGATTTTATTACCTGTGGAGTTTCAAACAAAGTGGTTTCCCGTCTTCATCAGCAACTGTGTAGATATTAGACTCTTTACCAACTCCAATCTGATTCCCAAAGGATGCTATTACTTTTCTGTTTGTAAGTGCTTTCAGAGAAAGGTAATCATAGCCGGAGTTCGTAAGACGGTAACCATCATCTGAAAAGCAATTTGTTATTTGTATTAAAAGTTCAACTTTTAATAAAACACCAGATTAAAGTGTAGTACACACCTCTAAATAACACGACCACATGAGTCATGCATATTCCATAAGACGTAAGTTACACGGTCAGTTTTTCATTAATCTGATCCATCAATCTGGCAAAGATGGACGGAAAACTGATCGTCTAACCCACGGATTGATGAACTGATCATTTTTTTAATATGTACTTTTTATAACCATGAGCGTAGAAAAAAAGGCGGACGGAGTCTTAATATACCCAGAACTGTGTCTTCAGAGTCGGCCACGCACACATTCTGACGCCTGTCAAATGGTATGGACTAGTGCAGGGGTTCCCAATCTTTTTCAGCCTGCGGCGCACTTACAAGTCAATATTTTGTCACGGCGCCCTACTCTACCTAGCTATTACAAAAATATACATATAAATAAACACCTTTAAAGATTTTTAATTTGTACAATTCATATTATAATTTTATTTTATAATATTTGTGGTTATTGATAATGATGGAGGACCGACTCGCGGCGCCCCTCTTGCCATTCCACGGCATACCAGGGCGCCGCGGCGCACAGTTTGGGAACCCCTGGGCTAGTGTAATAATGTGTGCGTGCGGACCGTGTACATACAGTCAGCTGGCCGACTCTGAAGGACACAGTTTTGTGTATGGTGGGACCATAAAGTTAATATACCTATCGGAATAGAGAAACAATCTATATCTATAGCGAAGTCTATTACTATAGCGGTTCTTGTTATACAGCCTGGAGACAGACAGACGGACGGACGGATGGACAGACGGACAGGCTACAAAGTATTAGTAGTAGAGCGGGACCCCACTACTAGGACTTTTTACCCTTTGGGTGCGGAACCTTAAAAATGATAAATTATGTATGATAGTATATTAATATACATACTTAAACTAATTATAAACTACGGATGAGTATGTTATCATTTCAAAATTCCTAGATAATTAGTATATTAGTATACTTAACTAAAAAATATTTTCATATCAATACAACTTATCGATAACTTGATGCAGCCCTAGTGTAAAATATATGAAATGGAATACAAAATATCATTAAATTGTGCACTATGGCTAGTCAAGTTATGTTTTCCATATAAATAAACTTAAATAGAAGGGAATTATCAAAATCAATACCAATAACTTGTAGGGAATTGGCAAAAATAAACTTAAAACTAGGTCCTGTCGATGTAGAATAATTCACCTGTGAAATGAATATTTGTCTGGGTTTTTTCAATGTGTGGATCCACAATCATTCCACAAACATTTAACCATGTTTCTAGAGCAGTATTTCTAAAAATTATTCATTATTTAACTGAAAATCACAATTTTTCTGAGATCCCAAATTGACAACGATCGGCACAGGGTAAGACAGACTGTCAAACAGATGAAAAAAAAGCTATGCAACCTTAAATCACGCTTCTCTTTCTACCACGCAGTGTTACTGATAGTGACATCTCGCTTGCTCAGGCCTTTGTTTCTCTATTCCGATAGGTATATTAACTTTATGGGTGGGACTTCGTCCGCCTTTTTTTTATAGGTCCATGTTTATAACCATTAAAATCTGCTGACAGTCATCAATCAATATTGATGACAGATTGATTGTGTAACCTACGTATAAAAGGTATAGACTATAGGACATAACAAAACTAAGTAAGAGTTTGTACGAAATTACAAAACAGTACTTACAATGTTTTCCACGTTCATAAGTCAACAGCCTGTGTTTGCACAAATCCTTCATCAGTTTGTGAACTCCGCCGTGTCGTAAGTTAGCAATGGAGGCAACTAGAGAACCAGGTACCAGCTCATGGTTCTTCATTCCCATCTCAACCTACATCAATGAACAATCAAAACATTGTATAATGTTTACCATTCTAACCAAAAATACTGTTAACTAATTTCTATCACACAGCACACTTACAGCAGTAAGAACACGAAAATCTTCCGCGTTGAGATACCGCAACATAGCTACATCTAGTTTACCCATTTTAAAAGTTTATTAGGTATACTTTTCTTTAATAAATAACAACGTGGTTCATCGTAAATTCCACAAATATTTTTGTGCAAATGACAGCTGTCAGCTGAGTGCTGACAAATGCTTTGACACTTGACAATTTGACATAACGTTTTTTTTTGCCATAACTCGATAAAAAGAGTAATCTGCCGCAAAAATTATATTATTCCTTGCTTGCCAACATACTTTATCTATGACGCCAACATTGTTATATTTTTTTAAGTTTTGGATACGGTCAGTGGGCATGCGTTGCGGGCATGCCTCACGTTCGCTGTTGACTGCGCCATAACGCATGCCCCGTGTATTATTTTCCTCTATGCGCATGCCCTTGATCAGAGACGGCGCAAGGCGTGGGCGGTGTGGGCGACCGCCCACGGCCTCGCGGTCTAAGAGGCCTCGCGCCTCTTGGACCACGAGGTTTTTTTTAAAGGAATCACAAGTTTTGATACTCAAATATTCATAAAAAAAATTATAAATAAAAGTTTGAGTATCAAAAAATTATTTCTCTCCAAAAATCCGCTTTCTCGCGTCATCTATCAGGGGGCCTCGCAAGATATATCTTGCCCACATCAAATTTAGGTCTTGCCCCGCCACTGCCCTTGATGAACAGAAAAAGGCACAGTGTGGGCAAAGCTTATGAACATTATTTTCAATTTCAATTCAATTCATTTGTGCTAGAGCACAAAATTATAGTTTCTTATGTCAATGCACAAAATACTGAATCCTGAACCCATAAACAAGGTGTAACAAAACTAAGTGATAATACTTTAGAGTTTTGGGTGTGTATAGTCCGTCAAGAAAGTGAATAAATTAAAAAGTGGCAACATCGTAGTGTCATCCTTTTTTTCTTAGATTAATTTGAAAGGGATGACACTACGTTGTTGACACTTTTTAATTTCTTCACTTTCTTGACGGACTATACACATATAATATTGAGTCCCCTGCATTGAGTTCACAGTTATATTGTGAGACATTCAAGTCTCGTATAACTGTGAAAGTAGCAGGGCTGAAAGAGCAATTTTTTTTTACTTTTGTATGGAAAATTTTCTGGTGCAGGAGCGCTCGCCCATACAAACCACATAAAAAGTTGTTTTTTCAGCGCTGCTACTTTCACAGTGAACTCTATATGTAATTTAAATAGAACTAAAAGTTTTTTTCGTAGGTATTTAAAACAATAAAACAACAATATCGATTAAATATATTTTTATTGATGTCATAAAAATAAAATGATTATAAATCTAAAAATCTAATAAAAACGTGTTATCTTAATGATAATAATGTAATCATATTACAGGCACTTATTTTATAAATAATTTGTAAATTGTAAGTAAATGTTTATAAAATAACTTGCTTAATTTCTAATTATTACAGTGGCAGCCAAATTGCAAATCACAGTGTACTTATATAATGCTTTTTCCCTTTCAAAGGCCAAAATCCAAAATCCTTCAACAAGCCTCTGAAATAATTTTCGACAAAATATTATCCATACTAATATCTCTATTCTCAAGCCCTGTATTTGAGGTGTAAAAATATAGCAACAAAATTATATTAACAATAGTTGTAAATTGTGACGCAAGTGTGAAAATGGTTTTTAACAAACATATTAGGAACTGGGGCTCCTAAAAATCCTGCCTGCAAATTCATATAGGCCACTGATTGCAAGATGAATCGTCAGTAAAGCCCTTAAAATTCTTATTATAAGGTTATCTATGGCACAAGTTAGGACGAAACACAACCAGAAAACGTTGTAAAGGCACATCTTTACTGCCTACACTTGAGGCCATTTTCAGACCCTAACTGCCTAAAAAATTTATTTTTTACTGACAGAGATTGGTGTAATCCGCCTCTGTGTTATCCTACCCTTATATTTAAACGGATAATATATTAATTCATGAAGCCCCAAGCGGCCACATCCGGCCGCGATAACAATGAAAAAGCTATTGTGTCTCGTTTTGCCACGACTGATGGGTTAAGATACATATAGAATATATTAAGAAAGTAGATTAAATGCGTATCTGATGTTTTAAGTAACAAAAAAATAACAACATGTACAATATTATAAACATGAATACAACAAAGAGATTCCTAGCTTTTTAAGACACTGGTCATATACTGCAATAACTATACTGTTAAATCTTTGCTATTATAATTAACATGGGAAAAGAAATAAACAAAATATAACAATCCAACATACACTTTCCATAGAGGTAATTCTTAATTAACCCTGTTATAGTGTCTAAACACAGTAGGCTGAATTACGCCGCCGTAATTTACGTGGCCGAAATTACGTTCAGCCGCTTACGTCTGATGCGACACACTATAAATTACGCGAAGAGCCGAAATTTCGCGGCGTAATTTCCGTTGCGGAACGCGCGCGTAAGTGAGTATTTAAAATTCTCAGACGTAATGTGTGCGTTAACGCTTTGAAGATAAGGTTGGATTTCCTATGTTCGGTTTTGATAATTCCGTCGCGTATAGTGTGTTGCTATACAAAACATTACCGCCGAATCGCTGCCGAACTTTACGCTCGACTTGGCTAGACGGAAATTCGGCTCACGACGGAATTTTGGCATAGTGTGTCGTCTGTCGCGTTCCGCCCATATTTTGTATGGATTTGAAACGCGGCGTAAACGCGGCGGAATTTACGTCGGCGTAATTCAGCCTAGTGTGTTTAGACCCATAAGCTTGACAAGCAGTAACATACGCGATATACCTGGCCATACTTATCTACTGACTACTACCATTATAAGCACCAAATTGATGAAGACACTTTTACATCGACCAACATACAGCCGTTAAAAGTAAAATGTGATGTAAAATTTCGCAACATCAGAACAGTTGCAGGTGCGTTGCCGGCCTAACACTTTACCCGGCTATTACACAGTAAAAGAAAATGATTTTGAATCGATATCTTAAAAGTCCCGCATCTTGGAGTTCACTGGCCCATAACAAGCAATACTCAAAAAATTCTTATCAAACATTAAAATAGAATAAGACATTATAAAGCACCTTATAGGTTTAATAGTAATTTTCTTAATCCTATAACTAAATTTAATAAAATCATATAAAAGTATAATTTTTGTGCTATGGCTCCCCTTATGGCTCCCTATTTTAGAACATCATAACATTAAAATCAATTCCAAAATTTAACAATCCAACTGGTAACTTTAAAAATTTCAACCGCATAATATTCAAACTTCCAAAACTAGTAAGTTTGTAAAAATGGACAGAAAAATAGTTAAGTAAAAGGTATTTTTATTGAGGTAGGCAAAGTAAGTCTCTTAGGGTGGGTTGCACCAGAGGCGTTGTTACAGCTGTTAAGGTTACGGTTATCGTCAAATATGGCGTCCATTATTGACTTTAACTAGAGATTTGACAGTTCATTTGAAATTTTGTTAGTTATAGTTAAACTTAGTTAAAGTAAGTTGGTGCAACCCACCTTTTTTTTTAAACCCACCCTTGGTAATTTTTACAGTAATGCCGCACATGCGTAGTGCTTCGTGCTTGAGACGATACCATTGGACGATCTGCGTGTATCGTCCAATGGTATCGTCTATAGCACGAAGCTTCGTGACCAGGGCTCGAAAACGTTATTTTAAATAACGGTTTTGATTCGTTCGGAACGGTTCATTGCAATAAAGTTTTTGGGAACAAAAACGTATTTGAGAACGTTTTGAAAACCGAAATAAAACGGTTAAATCCACACAGCGGGACATAGGGCAGTCAGTAAAGGTTTTTTTTGGTGAGGATAGGGGATAACTTAAGAAATAAAAGTGGTATACGAGGGCTGCTATTTATGTATCCGGAATTAAAAAAAGAAACAAACATATATCATTTAATATGGTTTTATTGCTTTTCAAAATATTCGCCGCGATGATCGACACACTTTTGCATACGCTGGATCCAATTTTCATAGCACTTTTTCCATTCTGATTGAGGTATCTCCAAAACGTGCATTTTGAACGCATCAACAGCCTCTTCGCGGCTCGAAAAACGTTGACCACGTAATTTGTTCTTCGCGTATGGAAATAAAAAGAAATCGTTAGGTGCCAAATCAGGGCTGTACGGCGGATGACCAGTCAATTCGATCTTTTGACCCTCCAAAAACTGAGTTGTTTCAGCTGAGGTGTGACAGCTAGCATTGTCGTGATGTAATATAATTCTGCGTTGTCGGTTGTCCTTTCTTATTTCTTCAAAGACTTCTGGTAAACAAATGGTCGTATACCATTCAGAATTAACCGTTTTACGATTCTCTAATGGCACTGTAGCCACATGTCCATTAATTCCAAAAAAACAGGCGACCATTTGCTTCAAAGTACTTTTTGCACGAGTAACTTTTGTTGGTTTCGGCTCATCTTGAAACACCCACACCGTTGACTGTTGTTTAGTTTCGGGGTCATATGCATAGGTCCAAGATTCATCACCTGTGTAGATATTATAAACGGCTTTTGACGTACCACGGTTGTATTTTTTTATCATTTTTTTGCACCAATCGACACGAGCCCGTTTTTGATCGATTGTCAAGTTGTGCGGAATCCAACGCGAACATATTTTTTTTACAGCCAAATGTTCGTGTAATATCTTATGTATGCTCGTCATACTTATGCCTAAGGACGCCTCTATCTCGCGATATGTAACATGACGATCACGCATTATTAGTTCCCGCACAGCATCTATATTTTGTGGGACAACAGATGTTTTTGGGCGACCTTCTTTATTTTCATCCGTGAGCATAGACCGCCCACGATTAAACTCACTGTACCAGTGATAAACAGTGGTTTTTGATGGTGCTTCATCTCCAAAAGTTGCGGTGAATTGAATAAAGCACTGTTGTTGATTTAGCCCACGCCGAAAATCGTAGTAAATCATTGCACGAAAATGTTCACGCGTTAAATCCATGGCAAATGAAGACACGCAATTTTCAAAATGACGCCACAATGGAAAAATAATTGACAGTCACATGAAACAAAATGTATTCTTCAACCAAAGAGTTCTATTTTCAAATGTTGCAATTACTTTTTAAATATTGTTCTTGTAAGTGGCCAGTTCCGGATACCTACTTGCGCTTTTGCCCTGGGGGTGAATGCAACCCCGTCTCGGGGGTGAATTTTTTATATAAAAAAGCCCCAGAAATCAATAGACACACAAAAATAATTTGTTATGTACAATTTTTTTGATAATTCAATAATTAAATGAGTTAAAGGTAATTAAAGATCAAAGATTTTGCGTGAGAAAAATACTTATTGTCTTAAAGTTGTTTTTCATAAAAAACTAAAACACTATAAGTTTTTACGAAAAATAATTTATGTTATTACTTATTAGTATTACCAAAGTCAATAAAAAAAAAGACGGGTTGCACTCCGGGAGTGCCGGCAGAAGTGAAAACTTGATTATTAACGTTGTGCATTATTTTTTTAACCCATTTTTTATGAAATTCGATTTTTTAAAAATCTATTTTTTTAATTTTCGAAACCCTTACAATCGATTAAATTTTTAACCCATTTTATTTGAAAAGCGATTTTCTAAAAATTTAATTAATCGAAACCCTTACAATTTTTTTTTTAAATTTAATGAATCGAAACCCTTACAATTTTTTTTAACCCATTTTTTACGAAAATCGATTTTTAAAAAATCATTTTTTTTAATTAATCGAAACCCTTACAATTGATTAAAATTTTTAACCCATTTTTTATGAAAATCGATTTAAAAAAAAAACGATTTTTTTAAATTAAGTAATCGAAACCCTTACAATCGATTAAAAAATATCGACAATCGAAAAAAAACAATCGATTGTTCGATTAATCAATTTCGATGTTACAACACTACTCTCCAACCGTCTTACGGTTTTTCGATCAGCACGAGAATCTGACGCGAGTTTCACAGTTTTTACCCATCCCACAAAAGTGCTCAACACCGCTAAAGAAGTTTTCACTTCAAAAACAAATTACTACTCTGAAATACCTTCTAATATTATTTAAAATTAGTGAGCTATAGGTGAATACGTATTTTGTTTTTAGGCAAGTAATTAATATACAAAAAATTGGCAAAGTGCAAGCAGAACTCGTGCACGAAGGGTTCCGAGTTCCGTACCATTAGGTATAGAGCAAAAATAGGCCAAAAATTGGGTTTTGTGTATGAGAGTCCCCCTCAAATATTTATATTATTTTAATTTTAAATGTTTTTTGACGTGACAACGTCTTATAATTCGATGGGGCTGACTGCGCGCACAAAAAACATGACGCAATATGCGGCGTTACCTCGCTCTGAGGCGTTCCATTTAAGGCTATGACGTTGTCACGTTCAACTATCGTCAGTAAACCGACTTTACAGACAACCGATTTTATCTGTGTTTGGCGGTCTGTACACCGCACAGAGCACCGTACAGTCGGGGAAAATTGTGCTAAGCAGAAATGTACATGTATAAATCTAGTTTAAGAATATTTTGTTAGCTTTAAGAGCTGTTGTTTATAATAATCCTTTCGTTTCTTTTTTTATGGTTGTCTGGAAGAAACCGCTTAAAGCGGTAAGACGGCCAATTTGCGCTCTTGACCATTTTGTTTCTTTCTTTTTTGTATTTTAAGATGTGCAAATAAAGAGTTTATTATTATTATTATGTACAGTCGGGGAAAATTGTGCTAAGCAGAAATGTACAGTCGGGGAAATGAGTTATTTAGCAGAAATGTACAGTCGGGGAAAATTGTGCTAAGCAGAAATGTACAGTCGGGGAAATGAGTTGTTTAGCAGAAATGTACAGTCGGGGAAAATTATGCTAAGCAGAAATGTACAGTTGGGGAAATGAGTTGTTTAGCAGAAATGTACAGTCGGGGAAATGAGTTGTTTATAAAAACACGACGACTCTAATTAGTCCGTAACTTAAAAAAAAAGATGCACGAAATTTTTCAAATGTTTTTCACTCTATTTCGATTAAAATTTCCCTGAGCTTTTTTTATAAAAATAAGTTTTTTATTTATATTAATAAAGTTTATTCGTGATGAAGTAGAAACGCTTTATATGGCAAAACAACATATTTTGTCGTGAAAGCTAGTATGTAGTTATATAATAAAAAATCATAAATACAAATATTAAAAACATTTTTTAACCTTATTAAACACAATTAGTTAAGCCAGAATGGTTAAATCTGCATTTTTAGGAAAAGGGGTAAAAAAAAATAAAAACAAGGGGGGTAAAAAAATCCATCCCTAAAAGCGCAATTACGTAGTATGACAATTTTAAATTAAAGGGTAAAACTTAATCGATCCCAAATTTTTATTTAAATCTATGCTGTACCTGATTTTTAGGGTTCCGTACCCAAAGGGTAAAATCGGGACCCTATTACTGAGACTTCGAAGGCTGTCCGTCTGTGCGACCGCTAATATAGCTGGACTTGATTTGATTGTGTATATCTGTTGCCGCTATAACAACAAATAAGTACTTACTAAAAACAAAATATATTTCATATATTTTAAGGGGGGCTCCCATACAACAACCGTAATTTTTTGGCCTTTTTTGCTCGATATCAATAACGATAATAGGTAGGCTCTGGAAATTTTCATAGAGTCCTTGACTATATGAGTTCTTTATTAATTAATAAAACTAATAAAAAATTAATAAAATTAATCACATACAAAAAACACAATTATTGACCTTATTTTGCTCTGTAACGGTACGGAACCCTCCATGAGCGAGTCCGACTCGCACTTGATCTATTATTGCCTCGCCGTGCTCGCCGCAAACGAATGCCCGAAAAATAATAGTTTTTGTTATATATTTAACTTTTCATCGAGGAAACGGGAAAAACCGTTTAAAACCGTTTTAAGGATCAAAAACGAAAAAATCATTACGTTCTCAAAAAATGCTCCGAATAGCGTTCCGCTCCGAACGAAACCGATATGAAACGTTCCTTAGGTATTTAAGGCGATAACGTTTCGAAAAATATAACGTTTTTCGAGCCCTGTTCGTGACGTTGTCGTGACGATAGAGTACGCATGTGCGGCCGCGGCATAACAGTACTACTGCCTGGTATCTGTGGAGTGTAGATGGAGGAGAACTATCTCTGTATGTAAAAAGTGTCCGCTGAAATGCGTTAAATTAGGTTGGCGCCACAGTAGCAGCAGGGTAAATTTTAAATCATTTAGCAGCTTTTATTTCAGCTATTTTAGGTTATATTTTTCAAAATATGTTGGTATTAACCCAGTAATTCTGTGACTCGGCTATTCGGCTAACTTCAATTTATATTTTGTCACCAACGGCTACATTCATTCCATACCCTTTGCTGCAGCTAGCGCCACTCTTGGAGGATTTTTCAACTGTTATTTACTGCGTACAGCTGGACACTTTTTCAAATATCCCCCATATAAAATAGTTCTCCTCCATCTACACTCCATACTGGTATCTTAGGATTTTTGACAGGAGTAATGTCAAAGATTGACGTTAGTGACAGAACTTTGACGTTAACCAATCAAGAGCACTAATAAACAAATTAACTTTATTCGAAAGTCAATAACCGGACATTAGTCTTTCAAAAATCGTCGTTATTCATACGCAGAGAAAACAATAAGAAAATGAATATGATTATTATTATTTATGCGAAAATTAAATATCCACTCTCGTTCTAAATAAATACTGAGAGTGATATAATGTCAGTTTTAATAAATAACATGAAAATGAAAATCATAAAATCCAAAAAGATCCAAAACATAAATATAGTTCAAAATAATCTTAACATTAATGAGTAAAAATGCTATAAACTTTAGAAACTTTTTAAAATTAAGTAATAAGCTTTTATACCTAGCAATACATGTATATAAATCTTATTTTAAATTGTCATTTGCACTGAAAACAATAAGGCATTATACACTTTTGAATGTACTTACCATTCTTAATCTATTATTATGATTATTCAATATTTTTATACAAATGACAATGGAACAATTCCCAAATAGTTCATTAGCCCCTCTGTAAAAAATGTTTGCACTACATCTACATATTTATTAAACAGGTTTTCTACTTGTCTGTCAAGGGACTTCCTATAACCAATTAGTGGACAAAACAGAGTAAATCTTTACATAAGTAAGGGGCTTGGTTTATACTGAGATGAGGCACTGAGAAAAGTTACTTATAAACTGCTTGGCATAATATTGTATAACATTATGGCGTTTCATTTGTAAAATATCACTATTGGTTCATTGCACACTACGCTTCACTCTTTCATACTCGTAAGTATTGCAATATCCGAAATCTACTGACACATTATTAACGCAGCGTTGTTACATACTATTTGATTCAGTCAAATGCACTGATTCATAACTACCAACCTATGTTACTTTCTCATGAAATATTCAACCAATTTAACGAGCAACCAACCAACCAACTTTGCTTGAATGTCAAGCAAAGTTGGTTGGGTTGGGTTAGGTTAGTTGAGAATATTTTTTTTGTTGTTAAAGGCGTTCTGCATTAAAGTTATATAAAATAGTAGAATCTAGTTAAAATTGTTATTAACACATAATAGACGGCGAGCGAAGCGACTCTTTCATAAAGAAATTATATACAATTTAAAAAATTTTGTTCTTGTGTAAATAGTATTTAGTATAATTATTGTATTATTGTACTTTGCTGTAGTTTTGAACCTTACGTAAAATATCTATACTTATCTTACGCACTGATGTACTCTTCTTATCGACTGCAAATGTTTCGGCTTGTCTCTTGTCTTGCACACAGGAGTTTTGTAAGCTCTGAGGATTATGATAACTGATAGCTTACAACTAACCTGGAAAGATGTAATATTTTTTGTTATAATATTGTAAAAAGTAAAAATTCTACAAAAAAGAAGTACTTAAGTTTTATCAGATGTTGATTCCTAGGCAGATGGCGGACCTAAGTAATTTGGTCGCGTTAAGTCAAACCTATCCGACCGATCACAGTTAACATTGAATTGACATAAGCCGATCACATGATGGAGGTCCTTCAACTACCTAGGAATCAATTTCCTCGATGGTACAAACAATATCGTATAATAAAAAATGCGGTAAAAATTTTCCTCTTAAAATTGTCCAGACTGCCAAGATACTATTTCAATAATATTATTATTCAATCGATATCTCTACGAAGCCTTAAGGCGTCGATCCACCGCGGCGCACGCTGTGCACGGCCACGCGATGCACGAATTTATTTTTTTGACTACGTGGGTCAACGTTTCCACTGCAGCACACGCTATACAAACACGTTACTCACGACTATGTACACAATTATTGTTATTACGTAGTTTACAATTTCTTAGCTTTCGTGTATCCCGTGCACAGCATGCGTAGCGTGGCCAGCGTTGAGCTTCGTGTGCACCATATTCGAGCAAGCTACGTGAGTCAATTCGTGCGTAGCGTGTCCGTGGGTTGCAGTGGACACAGTCACATATATTCTCTTGCAAAGCGAAGCTTGACGCACGTGCGTAGTCTCTCCGTGCGCTGCGGTGGAATCGCGCCTTTATCTATACAACAAGTTGCGGGCTACGTCTAGTAAACAATTCGACTGTTTAGGTCTGAAGACAGTTACTTACTTTGCATAAGTTGAGTGGTTATTCCGGAGGAGCGCTGGCCGTGGCGTAAGGGTTAGCAGCCGGCTGGAATATAACAATAAATAATATTATATTGGGAAGAGTTTGTTTGTTTGTTTGTTTGAATGCGCTAATCTCAGGAACTACTGGTCCGATTTGAAAAATTCTTTCAGTGTTAGATAGCCCATTTATCGAGGAAGGCTATAGGCTATATTTTATCACGCTAATACTAATAGGAGCGAAGAAATAGAGGAAAGTGTGGAAAAAGCGGGGGAAATTATTTGAAAGGGCTTATTTGAACGTACTGGAGCAATATTTATGTTATTTGGCACACATGAAGAATTATTGACCACGTGAAAGGACATAGGTTTTTGCGGAAAAATGTACGGTTTCCGTGACATTCCTAAATTACGCGGGCGAAGCCGCGCGGAAGATCTAGTAACAAAGTAGGTATAATTTTAGCTAGTTGTCTCTCTCACTTGCAATGCGATAGAACATAATATTGATGTCCTACTGATGGGACTAAAAGCAACTAGCGACGGGTCAATAGTATAACTACTAACTGCCGCACACAGTGGAACATTTATCACTTAAATGTAATTAATTCAAAATTTTGACATAAAACCCATACATTATCTGTCAAACTCTTCATTAACTTGAAGGTTAATCATAATTAAATGTCTCTGAGTACGGCGGTAAGTGCTGTACAACTTTATATACCTGGCTACTGACTTTACTTACTGGGTTAGGCGGTGTCGGCATTTGTGGAGGTTGCACGGTGAACCCAACTGTGCCCGTCCTTAGTCCAAGGCTGGGGCTCGTCTGGTATGCCATGTTCTGCGGAGGGGGGGCGATCTGGGTTGTAGGTGGGTACGGGGTCACAGTTGGGTAGGGTGGGTTAGCTGGTGGGTTTCCAGCAGGATATGGTGGCTGGGATGGGCTAGCTGGGTAGGGGGGGTTCGCTGGGTATGGTGGGTTGGCAGGATAGGGTGATGCAGCGGGAGGGTTCGCACCGGGATAGGGAGGGTTAGCTGGGTAGGGTGACGTTGCAGGGGGGTTAGCACCGGGGTATGGCGACGATGTTGGGGGGTTTTGACCGGGATAGGGTGGATTCGCTCCCGGATACGGCACACCTGGAGGTGGGTTTCCGCCCGGATACGGTGAAGCCGGGTAAGGGGGGTTCGCTCCAGGATATGGGGCCGGGTTGGGGAAGGGGTTGGGGGCGTTGGACAGGGGTTGGTTGGTGACGGGTCCCGTGATGATCTGAGTGATGTTTTGCGAGTGGTCCGTGAAGGCCGCCAGCGGTATGTTGCCGATGACGATGCGACGAGAGTCTTCAGAGTCCTCGTGACAACCGTCAGGTACGATTTTTATCTGGAAATTTATTTATCTCTAAAATATAAAATTCTCGAGTCACAGTGTTTGTACTCGAAGTCCTCTAAAACGGCTCAACCGATTTTAATAAAATTTTGCATGTATATTCGTTAGACCTGAGAATAGGATTTTAACTCCTTTTTATATTGATACTAGAAATAATTTATATGTCAAAACAACGTTTGCCGGGTCAGCTAGTTATTTATAATTATATCTATGAGATAACCTATCAGAGATAATATATGCAATTTGATAGTGAATTACAGTGTTATTATATAAAATAGTACTTAATAAATTTAGTACATAGGTATTGAGTATGTTTTACATACTTTTCCACATAAATGACATCATGTGTAACATAATATGACCGATATACTCTGGTAAACAATTGCCATTTTCGTCAAAACCTGATCTCAGGCACCGAAAATTATGATTTTGGTCTCATTCGATTCGGAATACCATCTAGAACATTCTATCAAAATTCCAAGACGGGCTGAAAAAAAATGCAAAAGTTATAAACAATTAAGTAAACATAAAAATAAGGGTTTGGTTTTTTTTAATATTTCAAAAACTATTTGAGATAATCAAAATTTGAAAATAGATCCTTAAAGAGCAGGAAATTTCCTAAAAAAAATCTTAGATCCTGGAACCTTACCAATAATCCTTAAGGCCCGTCCGCACGTTTGCCAAACCTCAACAAATCGTCACAAACGGTCACAAAAACAAACGTGTGGATAGTGTTTGGCTTGGTTTGTTTAGGTTTGCAAAGACTTGTAGCCGATCCGACTCAGTGTCGGTTTTTGAACACAAATCAAAGGGAATTTGCCGCAAGCGTTTGCCACCCGTCCACACGTTTGTGCGCGTTCATTCTTGTCGATGCTCTGTAAGCGAACAGACGTTCTATACGTACGTAGTATGTCTGTGTGTGCTTTCGAAAAATGAATGACTGGTGGTCAAATGAAAACGCATTAAATTATATATATAGTTTTCTTATATTCATAACTTGCTGTTGCCCGCGACTTCGCACGCGTCAAAGTAAAATATATCCTCCTTCTTTTTGGAAGTCGGTTGAAAAGTAGCCTAAGTTACTCCTTATTACATAAGCTATCTACCAAAAAAAGTCCCGTCAAAGTAGCTCCAGCTGTTTCAGAGATTAGCCGGAACAAACAGACAGACAGACAGACATACAGATAAAAATTTAAAAAAATGTTGTTTTGGTGTATATAGAGTATTTAATATATTCTTTCAATATTACAAACAGACACTCTAATTTTATTTATATGTATAGATAAAAATAACTGCCAAATGTTTATAGCAGATACAGCAACTTCGACGTCCGTCATGCTTGCTGCGTCAGAACAAACTAACTCACTCGCAAGCGTGTGGATGGATTTCGAAATCAAGCCAAGCGTTTGTGTCCATTTGTGGCGATTTGGAGTTTGTAGCAAACGCCAAACGTGCGGACGTAGCATTATAGCTTTAATTGAGTGGCGAAAGTAACGGTAAAACCGCGTGGTTCGGGTTTCGCGTGATTTGCCGCAATCTGCTACGTGAACTAAAAAAATATTTTAAGTGATTAAATATTAATATTAAGGAATAAAAAAAATTGGGTACTAAGTAGACATATCAATAAACAATAATCCGTTAACAAAAATAAATTATCACAATTTGTTTAATTATTATGCTTTTCTTAATTTGTTAATAGTCACCATTTTAATGTTAACATAAAAACGCTGATTATTTATAAACAAGAAATCTAGAAATTTTTATTATTCTTTTGAGCTAATCTTAAAAGAGCTTAGAAGAGATTCCCGTTGAAAAAAATCTTTTTTTTTTATTTTTCACTTTTTTATTAACATTCAAAAGCATTCCAAAATTATTCATGTAAATAAAGCAATTACGGTACTTTTATATCCAATAAATAATAATAATAATAAGCCCGCAGGGCAGCTTGTGGCGAGCTGTTGGGGAGTAGCGACCCCACGAACCCGAGTGCTCCCAGGGAAGCCCCTGTTCTCCATCTCCGGCTTGCCTTCACCGGCCGGCCAGAGTGAACACTGACGGAGAATCAGGCCCTACCTCTGCCTTGCCTTAACCGGCCGGTCAGAGTGGAGTCGCGAGAGCTTCGACTCGGAGGGAGGATGTGAAGCGTAAGTGGCGAGTGGGCGACGTGATGGGACCCTCTGAGGGTGCAAATGATCGGCGTTTAAAGTCCAGCGACACCTCTCCTGCCTCAAGCCGCTCTGTCAATGTTGCCGCCTCGGTGCACCGTGCGTGCGACCATTTTGAGGGGCCCATTCAAAGAGTTGGCGAGTCACCGTCTGCCAACTTTATGATACATGTTACAACATTGTATCGGCAGACGCCATAGTCCTTCCATAATCCCAGTTACCCAGTCCACTAGTACCTCACCCCCATAGCCCGATATCATTTTAATTCCATTCCCTGCAATAGTCCTACACTGGCCGCTGGCTCTCCTTGGTCGTACTCCTATAGCGCGGACAGTGAGAGTCGCCGGCCGGTATCACAGAACAATTAGATTAAAATTGTGTAACGGGCCTCTACGTGTTGGCTTCGGCCCCACGCATGCCTTCTAAAGGTCCGGGATTTAATTGCCCGTGAGCAAGGAATACCTTACACAAACATAATAATAATAATATCTATGGACGCTTCACACCACGTCAGTCTGGCCCCGTGCTAAGTACCTGAAGGACTTGTGTTACAGGTACCAGACACCGGAAATATATTTAATACTTTAATACTATACGTAGCATATATTTAAGATTTTTACTATATCATACACATATTTAATACACATCCATGACCCAGGAACATTGAAAAACTTTTTGTTCCGTCGGCGGGATTCGAACCCGCGACCCCCGGCTTGAGTTGCCACACACTAACCATTAAGCCACGGAGGTCGTCTAGTAATAATTATTGTTATTATTTTGTTTTGTTGTTGTTAGAAGCCAGATAACAATATATATTTTTATATTTATAACTAATAATATTTAAATAATCATTTTTATTGATGAAAAAACCCTAATTGCTTTATTTACATGAAAATTTCACGAATGCCTTTGATTGTTCATAAAAATGTGAAAAATCAAAATTATTGAATTTTTCCACCGGATATCTCTTCTAAGCCCTTTTAAGATTAGCTCAAAAGAATAATAAAAAATTCTAGATTTCTTGTTTAGAAATAATCAGCGTTTTTATGTTAACATTAAAATGGTGACTATTAACAAATGAACAAAAGCATAACATTTAAACAAATTGTGATAATTTATTTTTGTTGACGGATTATTGTTTAATTCATGAAGCCCCAAGCGGCCACATCCGGCCGCGATACCACATCCGGCCGCGATAACAATGAAAAAGCTATTGTGTCTCGTTTTGCCACGACTGATGGGTTATTGATATGTCTACTTAGTACCCATTTTTTTTATTTCTTTATATTCATATTTAATCAGTTAAAATATATTTTTTAGTTCGCGTGGCAGATTGCGCCAATTCACGCGAAACCCGAACTACGCGTTTTTAGGGTTCCGTACCCAAAGGGTAAAAACGGGACCCTATTACTAAGACTTCGTTGTCTGTCCGCCTGTCCGTCTGTCGGTCTGTCCGTCTGTCTGTCACCAGGCTGTAACTCAAGAGCGGTAATAGCTAGAGAATTGAAATTTTCACAGATTATGTATATCTGTTGCCGCTATAACAACAAATACTAAAAACAAAATAAAAATAATATTTAAGGGGGGCTCCCATACAACAAACGTCATTTTTTGGCCTTTTTTGCTCTATATGAATAATGGCAACAGGTAGTACTTGAATTTTTCTCAAAGTCTTTAGTTACATGTGTACTTTAATATTTAATACAATAAAAAATTAAGGGGGCTCCCATACAAAAAACACAGTTTTTGACCTAATTTTGCTCTATTCGGAGCGTGCGAAGTGGGTGGAGGGGACAAAGAAAGCGATTGCCTCAAATTGCCGGCAAAAATATGCAACCAATAGGGCTCAGATAGTAGTCAAACAAACTTGTCAATCTTGTTTTGAAATTTTTAGAAATTGGTCTTAATTGTTTTTGTATCGTAGACTGCAAAAATAACAGCAAAATATAGGTAGTCAGTACAAATTTAATATTTTTCCTAAATCCACTAGGAAATTAAATCAGATATCTGCTCTAAAAATGAAAAAGTATGTGATTCGATATAACCTAAAATTGCATTATCAGTCAAGTCAATTTTATTTGAGTTGCATTTTATAAAGAGTTTTTGAGTACCTAACTATTGTTTTAGTATTGATGGATCACCATGATGGTCTCCAAAACCCGACGACATAACTTGCAGTGATAGTTTCATAGAATATTTCATTTAAATCCAAAGTATCAGGTGGAATAAATAGTGACTCACAAATGACGATAAACCAGCTACTACATCTGGGTTTAACTGATCTTTTAGAAGCTGGAAATAGTTTTGAATGAAAAAGGTTTTTCAAGTAAGCAAGTTTTAGATGAAAGGGGTAAAAAAGTTAAAATTATTATGCCCCATTTTGAGCAAAACAAAACGAGTACCTACTCTCAAGAGGAAACCGAAAGGACTTATGATATTGCTCGAGTATTAATCCATGTTGAAAGCAATGATATTCTATGTTACTTTTTTAGAAACTCATTGATTGAAAGTGTATTAACCCATCAGTCGTGGCAAAACGAGACACAATAGCTTTTTCATTGTTATCGCGGCATATGTTTGTAGTGTTTTAGTAAATTTTTGGACTCCGATTTTCTTCAAGAGTATAATTAATGTTGTAAAAAATAAATAAAAAGAAGATTTTTAAAAACATAACATTTATTTTTTTCAAGTACCTATTTATTGCTCGTATTTTTGTTACTGATTAAATCAGCAATATGTTTGCACTTGCCGCTCTGGTTAAAACGCAGCTGCATTTTACTCCAGCAATATTCATTATTATCTATCTGTAAGAATGAATAATAATGTTTAGACTTGCTTTATCAAAATGTTTAGTTACGTTTTTTGGTCGGTTGAGTACTTACGTTTGAACTTGTTTTATAGGGTGCTAAAGTCACCGATGTTCGGCGAATTATATTGGCTCGTATTAAATAACATTGCCATTAGTTCTTAGCTCTTCTATATCCCTTACATGTCCTGCTTACACCAATTTATTTCCTTTTAGCATAGATTGGGCCTTGAAACTTATTGAGTGTTTTACACTCTAAAAACCAGTTTTTTATGATTATATTCATTCTCCACAAGTAGTTTTTAACTAAATATAACCCAAATACCATTAATTATTGTTCTAAATATATTTTATTTGCTATAATATTTACAAAATAAACAAACTCTTGTTGTTTATTTTTTGACACGCCCCTGAAACTTGGTTTGAAATATGTCACTACTGACGTGCACGTTCCGAATAATGGTACGGAACCCTTCTTGCGCGAGTCCGGCTCGCACTTGGCCGATTATTACCGTTACTTTCGCCGCTCATTTAAAGCTATAAGGATTATTGGTAAGGTTCCAGGATCTAAGATTTTTTTAGTAAATTTCCTGCTCTTTAAGGATCTATTTTCAAATTTTGATTATCTTAAATAGTTTACGAAATATTAAAAAAAATCCAAACCCTTCTTTTTATGTTTACTTAATTGTTATATAACTATTATATAACTATTGCATTTTTTTCAGCCCCTCTTGGAATTTTGATAGAATGTTCTAGATCAAGGCTGCTCAACCTTTTTTACAGTGGGGCCAAACGGTGGATGCCGACATTTATAACGGGCCATTAACTTAGGCTTAATTTAATATAATACCAATCAAACTTCAATGGGTTGTATAAGTATAAATTTATTTTTTGATATTAATGAGATTTTTGCAGTTGTATGTCTTTAACAATTTATTTATGTTCGGTGATGAATCTGATGTTGATAGTAGCAACCACAGCAAGTCAGAAATATGTTGCTCAGTTTTGTGATGTGCGGCATTTATTTTTAACATAATTAAGGTCTGAAAACACTTTTTCACAGACATCATAATTATGTTGATCCAAAACTACATAAAAACTGTAACGCTAGATCAGTTATTGCAGGAAAGTCTTCTTTTGGTACCAATGTCCAGAAATAGTCTGAATAATTTTGAGGTTTCGACGACACTTTTTCGACAAAAAGGGTTTTCAATGATTGATGATTTTGCAGTTCAACGAGTTCTAGATGAATATTGGCAGGGTAACTAACTATGTCAGTCACACTGATTAAAGAAAGGATTTATGAAAATTTGTATATTATCCTTCACGGCAGCCAATTAGGTGAGATTTCTCAGTTTGGTGGGATATTCAAAACTTCCTTGTGCGGGCCATTTAAAATTCTTTCGCGGGCCATAAAGTGGCCCGCGGGCCTGGGGTTGAGCAGCCTTGTTCTAGATGGTATTCCGAATCGAATGAGACTAAAATCATAATTTTCGGTGCATGAGATCAGGTTTTGACGAAAATGGCACTTGTTAATCAGACTAATAGTGTCACTTTTGTGAACCCCGCGAAAATAACTACAACCAGTTAGAGCCAGGGGGGGTGACAGCTTTAGTTCCCCCTAAGTAGTTTTGGCGCTAGTGTCGGTACGGAAGTGTTTTTGTCTGTGGGCATAATCCGTCATTGTAATTTTCTCCTTGTAGATCGTACTATAATCGTTGGTCGTTTTCGTAAATGTCATTGAAGGCACCGCCATTGCAGGGGGGTGACAGCTTTAGTTCCCCCTAAGTAGTTATGGCGCTAGTGTCGGTACGGAAGTGTTTTTATCTGTGGGCATAATCCGTCAGTGTCATTTTTTCCTTGTAGATCGTACTATAATCGTTGGTCGTTTTTGTAAAAATATGTAAATGTCATTGAAGGCACCGCCATTGTACTTTGTTTGGTTATATTTTCGAGTTGAGTGCCGGTTAATTTTGTGTTCTCCTCCTTTCGAGTTCAGTTGAGATATTTCATATTTGATATTTGTGAAGCCATCCGCCTCTGTCCTCAGTGCAATATTCATCGTGTAATCACGTGTGTCGCGTACCATGACCAGAGCCAGTTGTTGAACTACCGTGTTTGTGCTAAACATTTTGACCGTACACAATTTGATGAAGCTGGTTCTAGGATCCGGTATTCGTATCCTTGCCTGTTTACCGCATTAGAGATAGCTCATGGTGTGCCACTTAATAATGAAGGTAAGTTTCCTTCTCAAGTACCTACTACATATTGTGTGTGTATCTATTGAAAAGCCATATCAAAGGGTGTCAAAATATGTGTGGCTTTTGTATCCATACTTCCATAGTTAGGATGTAATAAATCCATACTTTCATATTATAAACTACTATAACTTCTTACATTATATAAAATTCTCTCATCACAATGTTATTACCTTAGAAATAATGTATATACATGTATGAAGACATTTTACTTGAAGTGTTTTATTTATTTTATTTCAGATAAAAACCGTGATAGCTCATCAAACCATGACACCATGAAACATACTGCAGAGGAAGTAGAATTATTTGACGACCTGTTTGGCAGCATGAACGTCAGGAGGAACCCTAACATGAATACATAGTCACAGGTTAGCATGGGCGTGCAGTCTTTGTAGGCAAAAAGGCAGTGCTTGCCATTCACAGATAACAGATATTTTAATTTAACTTTCGTACTTTTTAAATGACTCATGACGTTAATTTTTTAATAATAATAGTAAAAAATATAGTAAAAAAATAAATAATACACATTTAAAACGCCTCAATTTGTAAAATAGCAACATGTAATCAAGTACACAACCATGAATATCGAATGCGATTATTGTACTGCAAGCTCTGCGGCAGACCCCAGCAGTGTTGCCAACTATGGGGATATCCCACTTTTAGTAGGGAAAAATGAAATATATAGTGCGTATTTTAGGGAGTAAAAATATTATATTATATTCATGGGCGTGAAATTTTTTAAGCAAAAATGTATATTTATTTGGTTTTTATTACTGTTTTTATATAAATAATGACATCATGAGTGACGTTTTTGCCGCAAACAATAATTGCGGTCGGCTGAAGTAGTATTTTCAGCGTTTCGATCTCTCAGTGGAAAGTACCCTAAGTAATAAATATATATTTAAATAATAGTTGGGGAGTTCTGGTTGAAATTCAATGGCATCACTGGCGCCGCGGCCGGCGCGGGCGCCCGCGCCATCCATGCCGACGGCGATCGGAACTACTCGTGAATAGTCGTGAGCAATCGGATATAATCCGAGTAAAATGAATAGACGCAAATCTAACTAATTACGTATAATATGTACATTATGCATTTTTGTTTTGTGAGGTTTATAATATTTGTTTACATTTTACATAGCTGAAATTTTTTGTGTTTTGGGAGGCCATTTGCTTTTTTCATGTGATCGAGCACTGTTAGTACTATATTATATTATTATTTTTGGTTTTATAGTTTTCTAAGAATATTTGAAAGTTTGTATAATATTTAACAGTTTAACATTAATAATTGCGTACATTCATAACTATCACTCACTTGGATAAGATAATTTGTGGTGGCCAAAATTTTGCATTTATTTACATCGGATTATGGATCGGATCTCAAGTAACCGGAACCTTGATTATGTGAAAAGACAAAAGTTAAGCTGATTAGGTGAGTACTTAAAATATACTAGATATAAAAATGAAAAAGTTGTACGAGAAAAAGTTTTTGTTTTGTTTTGTTTCACGCCAAAACTAATGAACCGATTGTAATATAATTTTGTACACAGTCTAGAGCTTGAGAGAGCCATAGGCTACATTTTGATGAGGCAAAAATATATTATCTAATTTCCATGGAAATATCGATGAAAATAAATTCACATTGTATTTCTAATACGTAACAATAGATGGCGTTTTTATTTATTTTAGCTTAGCGCACAATATTATGTTGTATGGTAATTTGTATATTTCCATGGGTTTCGATGAAATAAACTCTCATTGTAGTTCCAACGCGTGACAACAGATGGCGATTTTTTTAATTTCTTCATAACAGAACGTAATTGTACTAATAGTTTAGAAAACATAGTTTTTAATAATTTATATCCACACTATTATTATAATTTATGCGAAAATATCTCTTTTTGTCCGTTTGTCTGTCTGTTTTGCTTTCACACCAAAACTACTGACCCGATATCGCTGCATCACCAGTGTCAAAATCTTCGGCACGCTGCTGCAGGTTAGACAGTCAAATTTTCATCAATCTGATCCATCAATCTGATTAATGGAATATTGATGGTTATAAAAAGTTCATAATAAAAATACGATCAATCCGTGGGTTATACGATCAAATTTTCGTCAATCTATACCGGATTGATGGATCAGATTGATGAAAATTTGACCGTGTAACCTGTGACATAGATAATATGCATTCAAATCCTTAATTAATAATTATGTCAAATATAATATTAAGTCCACACTCGGAATTTGCAAAATTGTGAAGAAGACAATGGTGACTCAATCAATGATATAAGTCATTTATTTTCAGAAGAAAATATTGGTGTTGATAAAGAAAATATCGCACTAAATAAATTAGTCTCGCCGTCACCATTGTCTTCTAAAACATTAAATATTTCGAATGTCTTTGCTGAAAAGGTCAGGGTTCAAATATATGCATATATACTGCTGGCTATATAATATGTAGAAAAACTACAAAAAAAGTATGTAAATTGTTACATAATATGTACAAACATAATATTATGATTGCATTAATATTGACACTCCAATGTTAAGAAAATCAAAGTTAAATAAATGATATTATAATAATATAGACTACAGGCCCACGTCGAAAATGGATGGGTCAAATGAACCACCTGGGGACGTATATAGGACGATATTAGAGCATAAAATAATAAGATTTAGCACTATGCCGTCACTTGTAAGCTGTCCAACTGAGTGCTGGTGAGAATTCAAAAGTGCATGTAGGGTGAGTACATTTTGGTCATATGATCCTGTACGGCATTTTTACCATCGATAGACACATGAAAAATAATAAGAAAGCCCGCAGTGCCGTACAAAAATAATGCGCCAACAAGTCGGTATTTTTATTTTATTTTCAGCCAATTTCCATGGTAAATTCGGTCAATTGATTCAATACGGCATACGTTTCATACTGTTCGGAAACAGCTTGGAATCAATTATTCCGCAACGCCGTACAAAAATAATGCGACAATAGAAAAAAATCGAGGGTTACAAACCCCCGTTTTTCAGGGGTCCGGGGGGTCATTTGAACCAACATAAAATTAATTCATTTTGAAAGTATGCTATGCATAGATCATATTTTTTTGTACGCCGTACATTTTTGTTGGTCCAAAGGTTTGTAGGAGAAAAAAAAAACTCAAGCAAATATCCATAGAACGAAATGTAAGAAAAGTCCATACAACGAAATATATCAATTTTTTTCTAAAAAAATAGTTGTTTTATTAGGGTTCCGTACCAAAAGGGTGTAAACGGATACCTTTACCTAAGACTTCGATGTCTGTCTGTCTTCAGGCTGTAACTCAAGAACGGTTATAGCTAGAGATTTGAAAATTTCAGAGATTATGTATTTCTGTTGCCGCTATAACAACAAATACTAAAAACAAAATAAAATAATTATTTAAGGGGGGCTCCCATACAACAAACGTGATTTTTTTTTTAAATTTTTTGCTCGATATCAATAATGGCAACAGGTAGACACCTGAAATGTTCACAAAATACTCAATTTTATTTTTAATTTAAAAATCAATACTAACATTTTTAAAAAAGAAATAATTAAGGGGGGCTCCCATACAAAAAAACACAATTTTGTTCTATGATGGTACGGAACTTTACTTTGCATTAAAATGTACGGCATAATTTTTTCCTAATTTATTTATCTTAATACTATTTAAGACGAAGGAAAAATGTAGAAAATTGCTTTATTTTATTAATCTATGAATATTTAAAATTTCAGATTTTGTATTTTAGTTTATTTTTTTAGAACAGTTTCTTTTGAACGGCAATACTCTATATCAATTGTATTTTACAATATCATATTAAAAATAAAGTCGCCGTACAGAATCAAATAATTTTACAGCTTAAAAAATCAAGTATACCATGTAATTAAGATTATTATTAAAATAGACAAAAATTTTTTGAAAGCATTATTTTTAATAGTACTTTTGAGTGCTAAAATAATGTTTGGAACCGAAGCCGTACTGTTTCAGATGACCCCCCGGACCCCTGAAAAACAGGGGTTTGTAACCCTCGATTTTTTTCTATTGTCGCATTATTTTTGTACGGCGTTGCGGAATAATTGATTCCAAGCTGTATCCAAACAGTATGAAACGTATGCCGTATTGAATTAAATGACCTTTACCATGGAAATTGGCTGAAAACAAAATAAAAATACCGACTTGTTGGCGCATTATTTTTGTACGGCACTGCGGGTTTCTTATTATTTTTCATGTGTCTATCGATGGTAAAAATGCCGTACAGGATAATATGACCAAAATGCACTCACCCTACATGCACTTTTGAATTCTCACCAGCACTCAGTTGGACAGCTTACAAGTGACGGCATAGTGCTAAATCTTATTATTTTATGCTCTAATATCGTCCTATATACGTCCCCAGGTGGTTCATTTGACCCATCCATTTTCGACGTGGGCCTGTAGTCTAATAATGTGTTGTTTTATTAATTTTTGTAACTCGACTTGAAATATCAAAATCTATCGGTTTTGAATATTATATTCCCTAAGGCTGGTTTTAGAGTCACGCTGACCGCTCGCTGACCGTCGGCGCCGACACCGAAATGTATGAAATATCAGCGCTGACCGCTACGCTTTATTCAAAAACGCTTCCTACAATTTCATACATCTCGGGCCATCAGCACCGACGGTGCGCGTGCAGTCAGTGTGACTCTAAAACCAGCCTCATGGCCCCACTTTTTTTTTTCATTTATCTATGCACTACTTATTTTTTATCTGTGCTTCTCATTTTGACACCTTTGATAAAATCGGCGATCGCAGCGCCAAAACTACTTTGATGGAACTACGCAAAACAAGCTGTCCTATCTGTAGCTTGCTACATATTATATTAATCTGTGGTTAGAGCTGTAACAGACGAACGGCGCTTGTCGACGGCAGTAGACGGCACGCGACGCCTGCCGTCGACAAGTGCCGTTCGTTTGTAAGAAGCCTTAGCAAATGAGTGAGTGTATTATGGCTTAAGTGGCATATGCAGACTACAGTGGAAAATTCTACAGAATTTTCCACTGTAGTCTGTCTAATGCTTAGTAAGGATATACTGACCAGCAAATTATACTGTATATCGATGAACTTGCAGGAGTCCAGACTGCCGACAGGCACGTCCGGTATATCGAGGTTGCAGGTCCAGTTGCGCTGGGAGTCAGAGGTGACCGGCCCAGTGATGGTCTTGGCGAATTTTTCACTTTCCGTCTCTATAGCGGGGTTGCGGTTCGCGTTGTAGGTTATCGTCTGAAATGTCATCATCGGTATAAGCAGTAGGTCTACTACGAAACCTTTTTGAGACTCAAACAATCGAATGAGAATGCCGCGTCCTGCTCTAACAACGTCATTTCTCGTTTGTTAGAGTAGGACGCGGCATTCTCGTACGATTGTTTGAGTCTCAAAACGGTTTCGTGATACGGCCCCAGGGCCCAGGCTCCTAGACAAACAATTTTATGGCGCAATATCACGTAAATGTACTATTATTGACCGTCTAGGGTTGATATTGAACATCGCGCGCCTTCAATCTAATTGTCAAATAAACTGTTCAATAAAATTGAAGCGTAATATTGTACAATACAATTGATCGTTAAGGGGCTGGCTAAGACGAGGCATAATAGGGAAGATGCATATTGCTTATATGCATTTATGTCATTATTTTGCGACCACAATGTAAAAGAAACACAAAAGAACATGTTGGTCTAATTTTTTTAATAATAAAAAACGTTTTGTTTTATTTTGGATAGGAACGTTTTTTAAAACAAAAAAGTGAAACTTCAAAATTACTGAAGTGAATAAAAGAAATACTGAAGAGTCAGGAATTCCTGAAAGACCACATCCTTTAATCAACCGACGCGCGTTAGCACATTAGACACATAAAAACTACACAACACTAATTGCTCTGTTAATTTTATAATTAATGACCCACTTAATGTAGAACTGTTGACTTTAAGCTGGTTTTAAAGCTACATTGTGATGTGTACCATTCTAATAAACCTTTGTATGCATTTCCTCACCCAATATATAGCAACCATACCTCTATCTGCAGTAAATTAAGAGCAAATCATAGTAATACAAATAAAATAAAATTGTAATCAGTGGTAAATAAAGATATTTTAATAGTCATTAGATATAACATTTGCAATGCCACTAACACCACTCTACAATGATCAGTGTTGACTAGTGCAAATAGTTCAAGATTATGATCATTGAAACTCAACAAAGTCATTAATCATTTGTAGTGATCAATCATGTTGAGTACAAAATGAAAAGTATGTCACGTAAACACTGTGTTTATGAATGTCCTCTTGGTCATTAGCAACTTATAATAATCGACCAAGTGCGAGTCGGACTCGCGCACTAAGGGTTCCGTACCATTATTGAGCAAAATTAGCCCAAAAATTTAGTTTTTTGTATGGGAGCCCCCCTTCATTTTTTCTTTTATTATAATATTATTATAAAATATTAAAGTGCACATAAAACTAAGGACCTTGAGTAAAATTCAAGTACCTACCTGTTGCCATTATTGATATAGAGCCAAAAAGGCCAAAAAAATCACGTTTGTTGTATGGGAGCCCCCCTTAAATATTAATTTTATTTTGTTTTTAGTATTTGTTGTTATAGCGGCAACCGATATACACAATCTGTGAAAATTTTAACTTTCTAGCTATTACCGTTCTTGAGTTACAGCCTGGAGACAGACAGACGGACAGACAGACGGACAGACAGACGGACAGACAGACGGACAGACAGACGGACAGACATCGAAGTCTCAGTAATAGGGTCCCGTTTTTACCCTTTGGGTACGGAACCCTAATAAATACTGCACCTTTAGTCAACTTGTATTGGATAATATCGAAAGCGAAAATGTGTGGGATTTAAGGTGAACGCACACTTATCGGAGCCGAAAGAACGGAACGAGCCGAAAGAAACGAATTTTAGAATTCTTTATATGAAATCCTGTGAAACCTCGCACATTTGCCCGCGTCGAATCGGTCGAATCTGGCAGGAGAATCTGAAAGGCTTTGTGGAATTCAATTCGTTCATTTCGGCTAAGTGTGCATTCACCTTAAAGCTGGCCTCATACACACTTTTTCCGAATTCAATTTTATTTTAATTGCATCCATGTATTCGGAATCCATTGCAAACAATGAAAAAGCCAATCACATTCTCAAAATATTTTTTATTCGCTTTAGAGAGATACAATACCTTCTCAATACGGAAGCTGATTTCAGTGATCTCCACGCTTGATCCCAGGGTGTTGCAGCCAATCTCAACTGGTACAACCTGGCCAGGAACGAACCCGGATGCAGGCAGCTTGATCACCGTCTCCGAAGACCCAGAGCTAATGCAACAGCAGCAGTATGACTCGTTGAACTCAAACACCATTGGTTCCTGATAAAAAAAATATGATTACAAAAATGCTAAGAAGTTTTCGTAAATGGCTAATGTTGTCTATGTCTTTGCAAACATTATTGTACACCGTGCACCATACATTTTGCCCTAATAATAAAAATCTTGAGTATATTGTGTGTGTTTTGTATTGACGCTGCCGCTTCGCAGTCGCGTGGTCGCGTGGGTTTGTGCTAAGCATGCAACGCCAATATGGTATTATGCTGGTGGTATTATGGCATAATAATATATTGGCGTTGCGTCGTTGGAGATAATATTTCGCGAAACGATGCGTTGGCGGGTGATGCGCTCTCATATTGTGTAACCACAATAGAAGAATAAGCAAAAACGTTATGAAAATGTTTCGCACCACCGCGCCGTAGCGACGACGCAACGCAGATATGACAGTATATTGCGTGGCAATTAATAGCTGTACTTACTTAGCAGTGTAGCATGTATTGTATTAGATACGCTATTGCCTATCAAGTATCACTGGACTAGTATCTAGGATACTAGTTCAATTTCACGTACACAACCCACATGCAGGTTGATACAGTATCTTACATGGTTACATGCAACACTGCTAAGAGTGCTAAGTAAGTACTGAGTACCCAGCTAAATAAGTGGCGACGATGCGAAGTAAGGGCCGCGACACACCGGAATGGCAGCGGCGAAGCGAGCACTTTAGTGTCATATGATTTTAAACTATCTTCATTATTGTAATACATAGTATCGCTTGAGAATCCTTGAAATCCACAGGCGGCCGTACACTTCTCAAGCGATACATGAAGATAAAGTTGAAAACCATATGACACTGAAAGTGCTTGCCTCGCTGCTGCCATTCCGGTGTGTCGCAGCCCTAACAGAGCATTATGGCTTACTTTGCAATAAGGATCAGCATTCAAATCCAGCTGGGCTATAACAGTGATGTCCCTCGACATTTCATGGTCCAACTTGAACTTGCGGTCCACAACCGCCTTGATTTCATACCGTATATGACCCTTTGAGCCTTCAAACGAGCTCGGACAGTTCTGCGGGATAATAAACTGGAAAGGCAGTTCATGCCTCCCAGGTTGTAAAGTGTATTCCCCTGTAAAAAAAAATGCATTTATTAAGGGTCTTATCACACTGGCGGTTTGTGGATGGAGCGGTTGCGCGGCGCTCGCTAAATCGTGGGCGGTTTAGGGCTCCCACACAACCGCGAATTATCATCGCATCGCAAATATCTGCGACAAAACTCATACTTACTAAAAATGACATGTTAGGTTATGTGTGGGAGCCAATAAACGCGGCGAACACGCGATGGATTCGCAACGCATTTATGCTCGCAAACTGCTAGTTTGACAAGGACTAACACTATCAATTCACAAAAGTATAACTTTACTACTATTACTAGATATCACCTGCAGCTCCATTGCACCAAAACTCGTTAATAGCATGGAAACCATACATTTTTCCGGGATAAAAGGTATCCTAAGTCCTTTACTGTGTGTCAAATTATCTCCATACCCAGCAAAATCGGCACAGCTGTTTGGGGTGTTAAGAGGTATCAGACAGACAGATAGACTTAGGGACTCTACACCGGAATCGCAGCGGCAAGGCAAGCACTTTCAGTGTCATATGATTTTAAACTTTATCTTTATTATTGTAATACATAGTATCGCTTAAGAAGTCTACGGCCGCCCGTGGACGCTCGTGGCCGCCGGCTGCACCGCGATTTCTGAAACGCACTAAAAGTGCTTGCCTCGCCGCTGCCATTCCAGTGCAGCGCGGCCCTTATATATTTATAACATTAGGTGGGTTAGTGTGTCAACTTACCACTTTCACCGCCGAGAAGATAAACTTTTAAGTGGACATATTCCTCTTCTGACTCGTGAGTCTCATGGTGGGTTCTCCTCTCCCCATCTACAGTCCGTGTGTGAGTTGTGGTCCAGTGTACCTTACAGTAGCCCTTAAACTTTACGTACAAACCTAAAATATCATATTTTAAATAAGTAATATGTAGATCAAAACTATAGCTGTTGTTTGACTCTATATCTCGGTAGGAAACCTCAATAGGAAAACTTCAATGGGAAAATCAAATCTGCAGATTTGACACTAATTTCTATGGTAGGTATGTGGCTGTTACAACATGGACAAAATATAAGCAATTTCAAAATTATAAAGAGCCATATTCCGTATTCGTTTACAATTTCTGACCCAATCATGATGGCAATCATTGGGTCAGTTACAGGCTATTATGGACCTTTTGTCAGGGTCTGTCTGGAGCCATAAATAAATAAAAAATAATAAGAATCATAAAGTGATTGACATAAGTACCTATTCACAACAAAAAATTTGAGTTCAATTTTAGTTCACAAAAGTTATAACTTATAAGTTATAACTGTACATTGTACAATGATTTATTGTTATCCTACAAGGCCATCATTAATACTACTGTCGAATCAGCCCCGGATCTAGGGGGGGGCAGGCCGGGGCCCATGCCCCGGGCGGCAAGTTCAGGGGGCGGCAAATTCACACTTCACGGACCAATGGACAACTCATCATATTTTATTTAACTTTGGCCACGGAAAAAATAATAGCACAAGTACAGCAATTTCATGGCCATATCAACTTGACCGATACCCTGAGTGCGGAGTGAGACGTGCTGCACGAACATTTATTATTCAAAATACGCGCCCGGTCCCGCTCGCCCGCAGGAATCGCAGAGCTCGTTTTAGCAAACTAAAACTGGTTAAGGCCGTCCCCCGAGCAAACGACCTTGGCCATACATTTGCCGCGTTGCCGAGATCGCGCCAAAACCCTATTATTTTTACTTATCTTAGTTCAAAATTGTCCTAAAAAAAATTTGAAACGGGGAATATGTAGTTTATGATATTGTCGATCTATTGGCGTGAGTTTCAAATAAAAGTAATTTGTAAATGCTAAGGAGATGCTGAATGTATGCTTGAATTTTAATAAATTGGTATTACTTTGGAAGCTGATATCATGAGTATAATAAACAAAAATAGAAAATTTAAAATGGGGAAAGGAATGTTGATATACTGAAGATTATTGCTGTATTTTTATTATAACTTTGTAGCTTTCAGATTATGAGTTTATAAGGTTTTAAATACGGTCAATTAAGGAATCTCCGGAGGGAACGCCCTTAAAAATTATTTGCGATCTTCTGAGCCTTATCGCTCGCTTATCGGGTCTTGCAATCTTAGCGATAGAAAAACGTATTGCACACGAGTTAAATTATGACAAGGCTATATATAGATTTATTTGCTGAACAAAAAGCTCGAAGAGTAAAATTGTAATTTCAATTCACAAAAATAATATATTTGATTTTTGTTTTTATTATGCATATTATGCATGTTTATTTTTATTTTAAACCCTACCCTGTTAAATATTATATATCAAAACATAAGTAGGTAGGCGGGGCGCCAAAGCGGCGTTTGCATTAGCCGGTACCCCTCCATGGGACCTGGAAGCCCGTGTGCAGGCGGAAGTCTATTCCCGCACAGCAGCAGCAAAGGAAAGAGGGGAACGGGTGCCACCAGATCTGGCAGCCCAATGGCGTCGCCAAGCGCGAATGCTGATAATGCGCATCTGGCAAGACCAAATGGCATCGCCAACTGCAGGTCACAGAGTTGTTGCAGCAATTCGGCCAGCTCTGGAGGATTGGGTGGCGCAGCGTAATGGCACTCTCTCCTACCGGATGGTGCAGATGCTGACAGGACATGGGTGTTTCGGTCACTACCTGCACCATAAGACCAGACGGGAGCCAACGCCCCAGTACCATCATTGTACGGACGAGGACGACACGGCGCAGCACACGCTCGCACTGGGTCGCACAATGGGCAGAACTCTGCGCCGCTATAGGACCAGACCTGACACTCCCGGATATAATAAGAGCATTAGTCCGGTTGAGAGAAGCCTGGCAGGCGGTCTCTACTTTCTGCGAGTCCATCATGACGCAGAAGGAGGCCGCTGAGAGAAATCGGGAAGCCGATGAAGCAGCTGACCCGATAAGGAGAAGACGCGCTCAACGTGAGCGGCTACTCTCCACGTAATAGGAATCGGGCGATGGATTGGGGAACCCGTCGCCTATCGCACGAGCTCTTCCGGTAGAAGAGCGCCCAGAGCCCCGGACCGCTCTCCCGGAGAAAGCGGCAGAATCCGCGCGTATGGTTCTGCTGGTAGAGCAAATGACGCTGTCTGGGCTGCTGCAGTTATCGCCTCAGGCGGGTCCAGCGGCTCAGCGACACGCGCAGAGGAGGCACCGTTGGGTTTTAGTGGGTAACCAAGGGTGCTCCTCCGTACCGCAGCACCCAAGGAGTCCCACATATCCAGGCGACCACCCAGGCTGCCAGGAATGCATCAAGCATTTCTCAACGGCAAAAAAAAGGGCGAGGCGGCATTTTTGAGTTTTTGCCCCGCCTAAAAAAAATTGAAGAACCGGGGCTGTGTCGAATATTAAGATACGTAGCCCACAGGGCGTGTTCTTTTTGTACGTACCGCGAAATTGTTGAACGTTATTTTCATGGAAAATAAGCTTGCCGTATATTGTTGAGCCAGCATAATAAGATCCGGTGGGGCTGTCTAAGCTTATTTCACCATCTTCAAACCCCATTTTGGGTATTTACTATAAAGAAAAGCACTAAAAATAATCCCAAATTCCCCAACCGCTGTGCAAATTTGACAATTGACAACAATTTGACAATTTGCATTTGACCTCGATAATGACATTGACATTGATTAATGCATTTTTATGTTTTTCTTTCATAATCATGGCCAGTGTCAAGTAAATGGTGGGAAAATAATAGCTTGTCAAAAAGAGTAGACGAATCACAGATCTATATTATAGCATCAACCATGGTTCGCGCTCTGCATTCTATATTCATGAGACGAATGATAATATTATGTACAAACGTTGTAAGTGGAAACACGAGGCGAAAAAAATCACCATTCGATACAGATTACGATAATACCGCGGCCGCACATGCGCCTATTGTCACGAATATTAATAAACTGCCGCAGCCGCTGCGGCGTGTGTGTAAGCAGCCTAAGATTCTAAATAATAAACCAATGCAATTAGGGGTCGCAATACCGGATCATTTAAGCAAAACCGGTATTTTCTGTATTGGCTCCAGACCAGACCGGTATTTTCGATATTTCCGGGATTAGCTAAAGTTGTTAAGATCTCACATATTTTAAATAACATGAGCTGTTATTATAGGTATCCAATAGGTAAAGCAAATAAATAGAATTTAATACTTGTTTATAATGTTATTTTATTTCTACAAATACATAATATTTCGATGTAGTAAAGAACTTGGCACTCATTTAGGTCTCAATTCTTTTTGCAGCGAAGCCCACAGCCAGGCTTAATTTTTATATTGAACTTGACTCTCCTTTTTAATTTTTTATATATACAATAAGGGGGCAAACGAGCAAACGGGTTACCTGTTGGAAAGCAACTACCATCGCCCATGGACACTTGCAACATCAGAAGAGCTGCAGGTGCGTTGCCGACTAGGCAAGCCCGCACTTGGGCCTCTATTCGGCCTGGGGGGCGAGTAATCGCCCCTCCGAAAAGGGGTCTGCCAACCACAGGTAGACGACCGCTGGTGGACTTGCAGTCGCGGTGTCGTACCCGTGGCTCCGTCGTCGGAGAGAGGGTGCACCGCCAAGTTTTAGTGGGTAGGGCTTTCGAGCGAGTCTCACATATCCGCGTCAGGATCCTCATCCCCCACGGAATGCGTGAATGTATTTCTTGGCGTTAAAAAAAAGGTGCGTTGCCGACCTTTTAAGAGGGAATGAGCCTTCGAATACGCTCTCTTCTTGAAGGTTTTCAAATCGCCTTGGCCCGGAAATACTGCTGGTGACAGTTCGTTCCAGAGTTTTACAGTACACGGCAGAAAGTAACGCGAAAGACGCACGGTGGAAGACTGCCACTCATCAAAGTGATGAGGATGGTATATTTTTCGCGTGGAGCGATAGTGAAAAGTTGCAGGAGGTATGATTCCGAAAAAATCCTCAGAGTACTCCCCGAGATACTACCGATAGAGTATGCAGAGTGAAGCTACATCTCGGCGTAATTCAAAGGGGTCCAGCCTGTTTGAAACACTATGGACGTCAACAGTTCGAGCGGCCCTTCGTTGGATAATTTTGGCCAAACCAGGGACGAAATCAGCCACCGGTTGGCACCACAGAGGACGGAATGAAAAGCTCCATCATCATTTGCAACAGAGTTGGCAGTGTTGTCGGGATCATCGGGATGCAAAAAATGACCGCATCCCATCCGAGGCTGCTAACTTGCCCACACGACGGTAACTAGCAGTACGCTGTCGCAATACCGCCATAAGTGGCACAAAACTCCTAATACGGCAATGATCCGATGAACCAAGTGGTGCGGTCACGGATACTTAGTAGCCATCAGGATTTGAAGTCAGCAGAAGGTCCAACAGGGAAGGATTCTGACCGTCTACATCTGGGATTCGCGTAGGCGTAGCAACCAGTTGTGTTAAGTCGTTCGCAAGAGCAAAGTTACAGACAGATCTCCCAGCATGATCAGTTTTCACGAACTGGATCATTTATGTTTTTGGTAGAATATCATTGCTTTTTCGAAAGGCGTTTTGAAAAATTGAATCTTTTAAGATAAGAATTATAAAAATTTTGGCGCTCCTTATATGTATAATAATTATTGTAAACATTTGAATTCTATGAGTTTAAGAGTTGTTAATGAATCCGAAGCTATAAATTTTGAGCCTTTCGAGATAGACACGAGAAAATTTCGGCATTTGGGGACGTGAAATATGGTGTCTGAAGTAGTATTTAAAGCTGTGGCTGATAAAAGATCCACTTAATGTGAATATTTTTTAAATGTACTTAAGTATTAAGTGGGTACTTATTGATAATTACGGTTACCTTTCACTAAATCACTTGTTTTTCATTTATTTTACTAAAACTGAAAATACCGAATATCCCGGTTTTCGTAAAATGAATACCGGTATTGAGAAGACCTAAATTTGGCCCGGTATCCCGGTATTTTCGAAATCCGGGATCCCGGTTTGCGACCCCTAAATGCAATGCTTTATGCATCCGTATCCATAGCCGTGTCTGTAACGTAGCGCCTTAAAAAAAGACTCATCTTTGACATCTGACATTGACATTGTTTTTTGTCTTTGTCGGCTGTCTGTTGTCAGCCTCCTGCCTCTGTCAGATCAGACGTCAGTTAATTTCAGGCAGTCTGTGAAGGTGGTTAGCTTTAGTTTTATCGTATTTATTTACGAAAGTTTAGACATGAAATAAAATTTTCATTCATATTGACACATTAAATGCTATCAGTATTTAAATTGCTTTAATATTTAATGCGATTTGAAGATTTTTACTCGCAAGTGATGATTTATGATGAGGTTATTATAGTAATGAAATGCAGCATTTTTTAAAGTTTAAAAGAATGCGTTTTCTGAATTAAGCACTTTATTTTGCTGATCGGAGTTACAAGTGTTACGGTTCGTAATGGCTACCCCACAAAAAGATATCGAATTAAGTCCCATGAACCCAGAAAATAGCGGTAGAAAAATTTCGACTGAAAAGATGAATTTGCCGGTTCAAGACGAAGAAGACGTTATAATAGGACGCTTCCGAAAGATCAGTTCAGCAAAATCTATGGCCGCCACCAACGGGAACATACAATATCCTTCTGAAATTAAACACGATGTGGACTTGGAAAGTGGCCTTCAATTTAAGACCAAAGAAGCAGAAAAAGAGAAGTTACTGGTACCTACTAACGGTGATGTCAAAGCAACTAGATCTCCAGTGACTAAGAGCAGTTTCCGTGATACAGAGAAGCCTTCCAGATTTAAGGATCAACCCTCGTCTACAAGATTTCAAGTAAGTTTACTCATATTATACTTCTATATTTTTATAGGCTCAGGAACAATTCTAAATGACTGTATGGTTGGAACACAGTAGCCTATAAGTTATATTATTATTTGCAAACTAATTGTTTATCGATTTTTATTTTTCACACTCTGGGTTATCTGTGTATTTTATTACATAAATTAATTTGGTGGAATATTTAATAAATGATATGAGAAGTTATTACTTTTATGTAAGTTGGTAGATAAGTTTTAAGTGGCTCGGTACTAAATTCAAACTACATAGGTAGCAAGATAATAGATAATAAGCCACATCCAAACTTCATACCCTTTCCTAACCCCACCTATATGAAGTTTTGTTGTTTTGTTAATTTAAAAGTTTGAGAAACCCTGTTTTAACCTATCAAGCCCCATAAGAGCACCGGTGATCGGCGACAACAATAGAATAACAATAGATTTCCAAGAATCCGCGATCGAAGGATTTTAACACATGCCCAGCCACATTGACCCTGAAATGAGTTAAGTACTCAATAGGAAAATGTGACGTAATACTGATAAGCACATACCTACTTCAACACGTTTGTTTAATTGTACAAAGCCGCACAGGAAGCCACACAATATGAATCTGAAAACAATCTTGTGTGTACCCACAGCTATTGTAATACCTGATAAGCCATCATGTAGTCATGCCTATTACAAACTAGATATCCATGGCTATTCACATTAAATGAAAGCACAATATTCTCATAAAAACTTTAAATCTCCAAAAAAAGGTGCTTGGATTTGAATAAGTTATTTTAGTAAATTGGCATACACTTGCATATTTTAATGTGCATAGGGATGAGGAATATGGAATAGGGACTATAGAATTACTGATTCTTAGCACACATGCTTCTGTTATGCAATATTAGGTATATTGGGAGTCGCCACATTCAACTGATCCAGCTTAATTTGGGCTGAAGTCTGTAGTGTAATGTGTTGTCGAGAGCTGTGAGTTGTGACTGTGAGAACTCAAAGTTACGTCAGAAACTATTTAGTAATCGCAGATTTAGATTTCTAATATGTAGTTAAAGTGTGTGCGCAAAAAATGTACGGTTCCCCGCGATAAGCGCATAGCCAGTAGCGGCGTTAGGGGGGAGCGACGTTGGGCGACCACCTAGGGCGCCGGATAAAGAGGGGCGGCGAAGGCAAATAAAAAGGGGCACTTACCAGCACCCTGGGCAGTGGCCGCTGAAAAAATCTCGCCCAGGCGCTGATAGTGCTAAAACCGGCACGGCATAGAGCTGTGCAATGATGTTGCGAGTTGCCATCACCCACACACACCAACATCTGAGCTAACATCTAATAATTAAAAGACTAGACCAAAATCTGTTCACTCGTATTTGGATTTAGGAAGCTTTAATACCTCAAACAGACATATACACGCCAAACTACCGCATAGGGGGTTAAAATGTTTCCACGGGTGCGTTATAACGGTCTAGGTCAGAGCCGATACCGATAAATCATAATAGGGGCAAATTGGATAAGTACACTTCCCATAGCCTCGGCGACGTCTTACTGTTGGGCGTGTGCACACCGCTGAGCTATAACACGTGCTATACCATGCTATGTTTTCCTCCATATGTCGACTATACTTTTTGATTGGGTTCCAAAAGTTTTCCGATAGTCGCATTAAGTATGACTAGTTCTTTTTTATTTGTCTCAAAAGTAGAGTCTTGCTTTTTAGAAAGGAAGAATACATATTCTTTGTGGGTTGAAAATTGAAATAGGAACTCAAATCGCAGTTGTAAAAGTTTAAGGTAAAGTTCTAACTCTTCTAATGTGTCACAGAACTCGCAGACGACTTGAAATGCGAACATTTAAATATTTTTCAAACAACTTCGAACATAGAGCTAGTCGATTCAGTAACTTATTTTTGTAAACAAATAAGTTGTTACTTGTTGGTTAATGGAAATGTACTAGGTACATATTCGTGTTAACTGCTAACTAGTACGATATGAAAACCCCTTCCCCTATAGAAACTTCTTAATAATGATTACTTTACTCATGCTACATCTCTTTCAATATCCACTGAAATTATTGCTCATAGTGTAAGCAGATCTTATTACACCTAAGGAGACCGTAGGATAAGATACTAGATTCAACCGGTATTCTAACATGTGGAGTTTCGACACACTTTACTGCTTTAATCCTTCGATCGCGGATTCTTGGAAATGCTATTGTGTTCTATTGTTGTCGCGATCACCGGTGCTCTTATGGGGCTTGAAGGATTAATCGTTGTTCCTTGCTCATTATTCCTAGCATAGCTCTGCCGTTAATATAACTCATATTATTGCAGCCTTCTGAGCTATTTAGGCAATAGCATAACTTAATTATTGAGTACGAGATGACGCTCGCAACTCCGTTGCGCCAAAATTCGTTATCACTCGGGAATTGTACATTTTTCCCGCGATGAAAAGTATCCTGTGTCCTTATTCCTTTCCCGGGATTTTCAACAAAATTGGCTCGGCGGTTTGGGCGTGAAGAGGCAACAGACAGAAAAAAGCCGGTTCACCAGACATGTGATGATCTAATACGCTATAAAACTAATATGGTATTTTAAACTTTTTTTTAATAATTAGATGGTTTTCGACAAATATTGATGTGTTCGTTTGTATTTTCTTTGAAACAAGTTATAATTTGTTTATGTAATTGGCTATATTAGTTTCCAGTTGGCCTTCGGTTCATCTCTGAACTGGGATTTAATTAAGCCTCTTAAAATCTTCCTATCATTATTATGCTTTAGGAAACAAAGTAGGTAATAAACAATTATTCTTAATTATTCTAAAAAAATTAAAAAGACGCGCTAAAAATGCTCTACCTTTCTCTTTCGTAGTTCGTAACAACTCGATAGTGTTTTGTTTACTGTATTTTTATAATTAGAATAAATACTACAGCTTGCAACCCAGTAATTATTACCATTTATGCAAATACATTAATAGTTGTTCAGCTAATGAATTATTTCATGTTTAAAAATGTCACACGCAAAGTAGAGGCAGGACGTGCAGATTTCAATTGAAATATTAGCACGTATTTGCAATTATAATATCGTCGACTTGCTGCGAAATATTGACGCCGTGTTGCCTCGTAAAAGTGGCAAATAAAATCTAAAACGTACACGTGTTTGTAGAGTAGTCACTAGCATACACCATGTATGCCAGCGCTAGCATATAATCGGTTATAGTCTTTATGCAATGAGCAGCATTATGACAATAAAAATGTGAAAACCTGGAATTGGGATTGTTCAAACTCTCCTTTATCCCCAAAACGAAAAGTTAATACAGTAAAAGCGATCCTGCACGTTGGGCGATGAGTCGCGACTGTGAAGTCTGACATAACCATGATTTAATTGGCAACATGATTCCAAAGTTGTCTACATGCACAATATGCGTTGTCCGTCGATCTCAGGCAAAAATTTACGAAACTTTGAATGTTAATTCAGTTTTCTCGCCATTCATCAACTTTGTTTTTCTAGAGATTCTGTGCCATGAAAATTGCATAGAATCTTGAAAATTGTGTAAATGTTTGCAAACTTAACACGCAGCCATGGCCTAGTTATAACTCATAGCTTAGATATATCTGAACCATAGGGCATGGACCTACTTATTTTCATCTGAGATCTGAGGCATAGACTAAGGAAAATATACTGATACGGAGACGAAAATTATGAAGTTGTTAAATTGAATGTTTGAAGAATGATATTTCCAAATTAAGTTAGGAAAATGCAGGCTAATCGTCTGACAAGAAAGATGATTCTGGGTTCATCATTTTCGCGAGAGACTGTCAAGTCTGCCATATATCCTGCAGGCCAGGCTATTTATAGCTGGTCTTATTTTAGCCCTGCCCACTCGAGTCCGCTATTTTCATATTATGCCTTAAGTGGTACTAATTTGTATTCGCTGACACATTCGAAAACTCATTGAGAATGTAAAACCACTTTCGATTTTGATTAACTGTTTTTATGACCTATCGCCTCTCCTGAATTATAATCGAAAGTGGAAAAGAAATGATATTGTCACTTCTTCTGCCCTGGAAAATATTATCCTATCAATGTCTGAGGATAGATAACTGTAGATTTTGGTATAAGTCCCATCTGTCTAAATCTTCATCAAATTAAAGTTTAATTATCAAATGTCTCTGAGTGCGGCAGTTAAGCCCATTTTATAAAAGTCTTCGTCAAATTTAAGTTTAATTATCAAATGTCTCTGAGTGCGGCAGTTAAGCCCATTTTATAAAAGTCTTCATCAAATTAAAGTTTAATTATCAAATGTCTCTGAGTGCGGCAGTTAAGCCCATTTTATAAAAGTCTTCATCAAATTAAAGTTTAATTATCAAATGTCTCTGAGTGCGGCAGTTAAGCCCATTTTATAAAAGTCTTCATCAAATCTATACTAATATCACAGTATAGCAATATCCCTACTTAATATTATAAAGCGGAAGAGTTTGTTTGTATGAACGCGCTAATCTCAGGAACTACTGGTCCGATTTGAAACATTCTTTGAGTGTTAGATAGCCCATTTATCGAGGAAGGCTATATGCTATATTTTATCACGCTAAGACTAATTATAGGGGCGAAGAAATAGAGGAAAATGTGGAAAAAACGGGTGAAATTATATGAAATTGCTTATTATCTTAAGAACTACTGGAGCAATTTTTTTGTTATTTGGCACACATGAAGAATAGACCACGTGAAGGGAAATAGGCTATTTTTTTGCGGAAAAATGTACGGTTTCCGTGATATTCCTAAATTAAGCGGCGCGGAACACCTAGTGTCTTCATAAAATATTATGTCTCTGAGTGCGGCGAATTTTAATGAAAAAATAAATACCCACAGCCGAACATATAACCTCCTCCTTGGAAGGCGGTTAAAATAGAACTATAAAATGTTAATAATATGTTTAGCTTATCTAACATTCTTCTGAAATTGGTCATGGTCTTTAATGCGCCTACAATACTTCCTGAATGTTTGGTCCGTCATAGAAATGTGGTGGTAATATTCCATGTATTTGCTGATGATATTTCGATAACAATACTGATTTATAACCATAAATCACTCGTAGAATTTAGTACAATCCAACCGGATTGTACTAAATTCTACGAGCGAGTGTTGCCAAATTCAACATACTCGTAGTGAAATAATCTGGTAATAAAGTTTGGTAAGTAAAATTTAATAATATGGCAACTTTAATATCGTGGAAAATATTGTCAGTCCAAGATTGGGTAGGACCATGTAGATTGTAGGGTAAGGACTAGACGTCAAAAGAGCATGTAGAATATGATCCTGCTCCAGATCTCTCACCACCAGTTAATTCGAGAGTAGGTAATGGAACTGTCTCACTCTCTAGAGTTCGTTAAAGTTACTCCTGCGTGGCTGGCCTCATACAAACCTGCAGCCATCAACGGAAACTCTGTAAGGCTTGGAGAGTTGATTTCAATCTCAATAAAAATCAAGTCATTTTGAAAAAGTTACATATTTGCTCTGTATAAGGTAAACACTATGATGTAGCTAATCCATAACATACGGTATTAAAGGAAACTTAGTAGGGGTTATTGGACAAATGTACCGAGCCGAACTTCCGATAGATTTTTTACGCATGTAGCCTTGAAGGAGGTTATTTACTTAGCTACATAAAAAAATCGCATGGCCGATGTCGTGATCTGGTCATTGACAGAACATGCGTATTTAATTTAGTTTATGAATTCAGTGCGCAGTACTTTGAGTAGACTACCTTTCGCTATGGGCCGTATGGGCATGGCTAACACATTGTATTGGTGGGAATTACACCATACGATTTGTCGTCCGTCAATGCTATCGACTTATCGGGTCGAATCAAATCAAATATTTATTTCAAATATTTGATATATTTTGGTTTAATTAGTATCGTTTTTAATTCTAATTTAATTCTAGAGTTAAGTACTACATCTAAAACAGTGCTGCCTCTCTAATGCTCTTATTCAGCAGATTAGCTTTGAATTTTATTTATGTCAATAATTAAGTTTGCTCTTTTCAATTTAGAACCCTTTTTACAATTGGTCCAGAAACGTAGTATATCGTGATTCGTGTCGTACATTGCAACAAAGCTTCACCGTGTCAGGAAAAATATTTGATGGATTAGCGATAAGTCTCTCTAGTTTGAAACTTTGAACTCTATCGTCGTCGCAATAAGTTATATTTAAGCTTGTATCACATTAGAAATCTATTACAGTAAAAATTGGAAGTAAAACTTAATAGGATCATGAACTGTAGCAGATTTTAATTCTATTTATATATTTGCTTAGGGGAATAATTTATGAATCAAGGACATACCGGATACTTTTTTATCGTCAAAGGATCTATAAAGCCCTAGGGCCTAGAATATCTTTTTTTTTTTTGGATCGGGAAATGCTATTACGCATCCCCGGCAGCATTGGGGAAGGACCATCGGGGTATGTGGGACTTGCTACGGCCGAAGAGATGGTAAGTGAGGGCCTAGAATATCCTGACGTATAAATGACCTCGTTTTGAAAATGAGTTTTTATACATCCTCTGTTTTTTAACACCTTATCCAAGCACTTAACAACATCTCCGATGTTTTAATAACTTTACAACGATTTAACTTTGACATCTCTTTAGAGCCTTTAGCCAAGTTTTCATTTCTTTGACGAGTTCGAAAAAAAGTCACTTGCGACTTTTTCGGTCGTTGTAATTGACGATGACAACTTGGCTGAAGCAGTCTAAAGTCTTGTCCAGTCGGATATTTGAAATAGATTACGTTCCCTGCGGCGCGGCGCTCCCTTTTATGAAGGAATTGCTAAAGCGTCTTATTAGTTCCTACCAATTTAGTAATGGTCGGATACACGTAGTTACTATATCTAATGGGTAAGTGCATCCTGAAGGCCGTGCACAACAAAAATGGTGGCCTTGATCATTCTGGTGTAATACGCGTAGCGCCCAAATTGTTGGTCTGCTAATGGCTTCGATACATGTGTAAAGGAATGAAGGGCATTTGACTAACTTTGAACATAATGAGTACACATCACACATGGATCCAGAGACAGAGAATAAAGTCGCAAAGGAATTTATTGTTTTTGTAGGATTAATATTGACTGATTCGAAATATTTAAATCTTTAGTAAAAGCGTGTTAAACTGTCCATTTCTTAAGTTTCACATAAATTATATTATTTCAATTAAGCCGCAGGCTAAATTATAGATATAAAGTAGGGATAATTCTAAAAATTGTCTCAACTAGCTTCCTTACTTCACCATAATATTCCGTATCATTTAAAAATAATAATTAAAAATATCTCTATTTCCAGGACATGGAGGACAAACATTCTGAGGCGACGGAGTCTGCTGGCGAGGACAGCGACGATCCCCTCACCACCACCGACACGAAATACGGGAAGAGCTTCAGGTGAGTTACATCAAATAGAAGCCATGGCCTGAAGCAAAACTCATTGGAGCTCGACGCTCGATCCAGGGGCCGTACCATGAAACCGTTTTGAGACTCGAACAATCGTACGAGAATGCCGCGTCTTACTCTAACAAACGAGAAATGACGTTGTTAGAGCAGGACGCGGCATTCTCATTCGATTGCTTGAGTCTCAAAACGGTTTCGTAATAGGCCTACAGAGGTCGTGGGCTTGATTCCCGCTTTAAAACTACGAAAAAATGCTCTTGCCAGAGGGTATAGTGCTTTTCACATTGATTTCGACGATAGTGGCTGTTTTACTGAAAGTAGTTTTACACAAGAGCTTTTTTAGCATTATTAGCATTTCTTCGGTATTGTCTGTATATGCTGCTGAAAAAATTTTGTTTCCCTGGAGAGCCAAGTTGTATAAACCACTGGATAATAGAGCGATGTCAAACGCCCATCATTAATGTCTGCAGGCACTTCACAAGAGAAGCCCTGCCCCGTCTGGACAACTACCGCAACGTAATGTCTCTCCACGCGGTGCCAAGGCCCACCCTGGACGAACTACACAACGCCTCGCTCTCCAGAAAGGTTGGTAGCATCCTTGGTTGAATGCTCATGAGAGGGTAGTTCCTAGCTTAGAAGTTGGATAGTTGGTGGCAGCTCTAACTTCACACTTATCATCGGAGCGCAATTTCTAGCTTTGAAGTGAGATGGTAGAAGTTGGATGGTTGGTGACAGCCCTAGTATTAGGTTACCGGAAGCTACGGCCATTTATGCCACCAGCCATGTAGAACATTTTATAAGATCATCTTGATCTGGCTTAGACATTGGGATAGAGAGATTTTTATCGACTATTAACCTCGGAAGTCCACAAAAACAGGTTTATCACTCGCCTTTTTAGAATGCAAGACATTTTAAGTACTGTGTCATTGTGTCAACCGAACGGCAAGAGAGATAACATGATATTTAGGTTTATCTTTAACCCGGCCAATGCAAATGGGTCTAATAATATTATAACTCATGTGGTGCCGTTGCGCGTTGTCCAAAAAAATCGGCCAAGTGCGAGTTGGACTCGCGCACGAAAGTTTCCGTACAACTATAGAGCAAAAATAAGAAAAAAATGTGTTTTTGTATGGGATGATTAATTTTATTTAAATTTTATTATTAATTATTAAGTATTTTCTGAACATTTCAGGTGGCTACCTGTTGTCATCATTGATATAATCACAGAGCAAAAAATTGAAATAAAAATCACGTTTGTTGTACAAAAAAATTATTTTGTATTTGTTGTTATAGCGGCAATAGAAATACATAATCTGTGAAAATTTCAACTCTCTAGCTATTACCGTTCTTGAGTTACAGCCTGGTGACAGACAGACGGACAGACTGCGAAGTCTTAGTAATAGGGTCCCGGTTTCACCCTTTGGGTACGGAACCCTAAAAAGAGCACCAAAATACAAAGAGTAATGTTCTCTATGTCTATGTGTTCGCAGTGCTAAGGTAGTTAAGATAACGAAACTAAAAAGTCATGTAAATTTTTAAGCTAACGTATACTTTACATTGAGACATAGGTATGCGCGTTGCAATAGGTTATCTATAATTGTTCCAGACATGATAAGAATATACCGAGGTCTAGATTCTAAGGTCTAGAACTCTAACAGTGCGATGCTATGTGGTAGAACATACGGTTTTACGATAAGGACTAATCTAGCCAATGCGTTTCCTTTAACGCTTCTTTATAGCATTGCCGATCAAAAATGTATGGAATTGACATAAGCGTTCCATAATATGAAGTAGACATTCGACATTTTGATCGACGATTTTATAAAGAAGCGATAAAGAACGTGTTGGCTTGGGGCTCTGTCGTGTTTGTGTATGCGATGAGAACAATTAGTTAATGAGTGGCAATTGTCAGGTAGGGGGCATAAGTAGAGACTAGAGGTTAAACGCCAAGGTTAAAGCTATTGCCCGAGAAAGTAGGAGATCTCCTAAAGACGCACTTGACAAATCAGACTTGCATCGGATCGATCGACGTGAAATTTGATTTCACGAACATAATTGAAAGACCGTTTACAGCTGTGACAATAGATACATGTTTTCCACCATGTTATTTTGTACTTATTGTTGTTCATTGTTATTTTGTATAGGTCTTGCAATCTACGAGCGCGCGTAGCCTTTATTTGTAGTTGAAAATGTGAATAGACATTTTCGTTAGTGTGCGTACCTGACGGAGCAGTCAGTAGCGAGCGAGCCATGTACGCGTGTATAGATATGGTCACTCACACAACTAAAGGCGCCGCGCGCTCGTAGATTGCAAGATCTGTACTAGATGACGCCAGTAGCTCTGTTGCGCCAAAATTCGTTTATCGCTCGGAATCCGTTTATTTTTCCGGGATAGAAAGTATCCTATGTCCTTTACCGGGACTCAAAGTATCTCCATACCAAATTTCAGCCAAATCGGTTCAGCGGTTTGGGCTTGAAGAGGTAACAGACAGACATACACACTTTTGCATTTATGATATAAGGGCCTGTTTCACCACTTTCTGATAAGGTGCCGAATAAGCTATTCACAACTTTTTTGACAGATTCTCATACCTTATCTGTCAAGTTAAGCGGTGGATAACCTATTCGGCACTTATCAGGAAGTGGTGAAACAGGCCCTAAGTATTGGATCTGAGTAAATTTTTATATCAAAGACAGAAGGATAAATTTCATAATATAGAGACTCCAATGATGAAGGCGGATGCTTATAATAATTAGCCACGTCTATTGTCTTCGCCTATGGCTGCCCACCATGGTCCTGATTTAATTACCCTCACTTGACATGGGTCACATGTCGTAGGTGTAGAATGCACCAGCTATTGCTTGTTGCAATGAAAGATGTATCAAGTTCAAGATTGTCTGGCATGTGTTCAAAAAACTTGGTACTGCTTTGACTAATATCTGTTTGCGTTCGTTGTCAATTTTTTTTTGATCTAATTCGAAGGACAGTGAGAACTTCAGTTTTTTATGATATAATCAAAGATTCGTTTGCTATTATTTATTAGTAAACATTCACACACACGCACACGCACACACACACACACACACACACACACACACAACAATCAGCATTAAACCTTATGCTATAATTGATCTGATACAAGTGTATCAGATCAATTATAGCAATATTAATCTTGACACATTAATAGTCGCAACTTGCAATAATCTTGCTATCATACCAAAGCTGCTACTAGTGCTGGTTTTATATGGCTAAAGCTAACAGACAACTATTAGCCCGTAATGATAGATACTAAATAAATAATTCACTGTAGATGGTGCAGTGAATTTACGATTGCGCGACTCATGAGTCATCATGCATTGTTTAACTCGATTAATTAATATTAGTCTATGATTTAAAACACTGTGAGATGTCACAGTGGAAAAGCCAGTCGTTTATCTTTTGAAATAGATTAAGAAAAGAGCAGATGAATCATCTAATGGTACGGAATTACCTGTGCCCCTGTGTACACGAAGCATCACAGGAGTCAAATCCTGTTTTTTTTAATTAAATAAGGGGGCAAACGAGCAAACGGGTCACCTGATGGTAAGCAACTACCGTCGTCCATGGACACTCGCAACATCAGAAGAGCTGCAGGTGCGTTGCCGGCCTTTTAAGAGGGAATACGCTCTTTTCTTGAAGATTTGTAGGTCGTATAGGTCCGGAAATACTGCTGGTGACAGTTCGTTCCAGAGTTTTACAGTGCGCAGTAGAAAGTTACGCGAAAAACGCACTGTGGAAGACTGCCACTCATCAAGGTGATGAGGATGGTATGTTTTTCGCGTGGGACGATGGCGAAAAGTTGCAGGTGGTATGATTCCGAACAATTCCTCAAAGCACTCCCCGTGATACAACCGATAGAGGATGCAGAGTGAAGCTACATCTCGGCGTAATTCCAAGGGGTCCAAGCTGTTTGAAACACTATGGCTGTCAACGATTCGAGCGGCCCTTCGTTGGATACGATCCAGAGGGAGCAGTTGGTATTTTGGCGCCCCTGCCCAGAGATGAGAACAATATTCCATATGAGGCCGAACCTGCGCCTTGTATAGTTGTAGGCGTTGGTCCGGACTGAAGTACTGTCTCGCTTTTGTCTTCATGGTCTTTAAAATCCCCTTTGAATTTCCATTTACCTCAAAAGCTGTCGTCAGTACTGGTTAATAATGATGTTTGACCAATTAGTGAAGGCTTTAAAAAGTTTAAAACCATTAACAATGGCAGCATTTTTGTAGTTTGGATGTTATTTTACATTTTTGAAAGCGTATCTACATTTATGGTTTTACGAATAAAACATCAAATTATTATTTCCCACCGCAAAATACTCAGTACAGTCAACGACAAATCTGCTCTATTTTACAACCCTTATTGCCCCATAATAAGAACGAAAAGTTGTAAACCGGAACTTTTTTTGGCTGTACTACTTCAAATAGTAGGTAGAACTCACATCTGCCTATTTGTAACCTTCAAAGTGTAGTAGCATTGACAAACACCTGCCTACTATTACTACTGGAGGTCTTAATAGCGTTATCACGTTTTAATGGCGTATTGATTATGACATGAAGTACAGACTACAATCGACGTAATATCAGCTACTGGGTTGCAAATTTGCATTTTTGAATTATTTTTATTTGATATTATTTGAATAGATTAATTTTACCACTATTTTGGCAAAAAGTTTCTTAAGCCGGTTCTTCTCGCCTTGTTAGCTGTTCTCGAACCGGTGGTAGCCGGTAGGTCAACACGTCTGACATTCTGAAAATATCTGTTTCAAATTTACTAGAAATAAAAAGTCGCAAGAAATTTTGCTGATAACTCACAGCAAAATTTAGTGACGATGGTAATTGGTAGGTCATATCATGAAATTCCTTAAGAAATCTCATTAAACTACCTGGTTGTCATAATATTATTATTAAAGCACATAAACTAATATTTATATCTGACTGTACATACAAAGTGACAATGAAACAATGCATATTTATTTGCACTCTGCCGTATGTAAACAGCGTATAGACCAAACCAGTTATGTTATTGATTTATGGAATAGATAATAAAATTATTTATTATTATCTATAAACATTATAAATTATGATCAAGATAACATCAGTTACGTACCCTATAAGTTAAGATATATAGGTACTTATAACTAGATGACGCCCGCTCCGTTGCGCCGAAACTCGTTTGTCGCGCGGGAACTACATTTTTCCGAGATAAAAAGTATCCTATGTCCTTTCCCGGAACTCAAAGTATCTCCATAACAAATTTCAGCAAAATCGGTTCAGTGGCTTAAATAGTTAGGAAAATTTACAGAGAGGTCCATATAAGCCCATATTCGTCTTATATGACCTCTCCTTGTTGCGTTGGCCCATGATAGTCAAATAAAGGCGATTATGAATGAGGGTACTTCACAAAATTATTGCATTCGATCGTTTTCAGTTTCGACGGCAAAGTTACCATAGCTGTAACGTGTAACGTAACGCATTACGCATAGCAAGCGCCATAACTTCTGAACTTTAACTGATCTATCGAAACTACCATCCTACTACTCTGTAGAGGTGCATATTCGTCAACGTCAATAATTAAATTTGAATACTGTAGATCTAGTGGTAGATATATTGTAGGAAAATAATTTTTGATAAGTTGAAAATATACCTTGCTGTGAAGTCACCACCAGAAGTTATCATGTAGGAGAAATTTTCTCTTCACAATTTGAAATTAAAACATATTCCAATTTATCTGATTCCAGCCAGGTCAAACCCTGGAGAAGGACCTCTCGATGCCGTCGCTCCCCTCATCATCGGTGAAGTTCGGGTGGGTTAAGGGCGTGTTGATGCGATGTCTGCTCAACATCTGGGGCGTGATGCTGTTCCTTCGACTGTCCTGGGTGGTTGGCCAGGCAGGGGTTGGTAAGGGACCATCTTTACTTCCATCTCTGTACTTAGGAAAAAGAATTTCCGAAATCGGATCACAAGCGGCGAAGTTATCGTTGAACATACAAAAAAATTGTATACTGTAAATTATAATATAGAACCTCTTCCTTTTTTGGAAGTTAGTTAACTCCAGACTGTGTATACAGACGTTATAGTAATTCTATGTTTTGTCCTTATCTGATTTGACATTTGGAAACTGGTTTGGGTGACGAGGACCATTTTATAATCAAAATGTCCCTGTCCCTTCCCAGTATTCAAGTCCGTTAAGTGGCTTAAGTGTCAGAGATAGGAGGCTGACAGACACACTTTGTCACTAATAATATTAGTATTGAAGTATGTATGGAACAACTCATTATTTACAGGTCAGTCAATTCTGCTAATCTTGACAACGTCGGTGGTGACCACAATCACGGCTCTCTCCATGTCAGCTATCAGCACTAACGGCGTAATAAAAGGAGGTAAGTTATGACTTTATTTATAGCATCTTGTTCATTCCGCTAAAATCCTTTGTAGAAGTTTTTTATTTCTTGGATGTGTTTAAAAAAAATTGTATTCTCTTATGTGTTTAACTTTTTTATCAACCAGAATACGTCTTTTGTTGTTTAGCAATTTCATAAGAATATAATAATTTTGTAGTTTAAGCAGTAGTAACAAACTAGAACAGAAGTAAAACGTAGCTGCAATAAAATCTTAAATAGAATCGGAATCACTATCATCAATATCATCACTATTACATGACTATCGTCATTAGAATTATTACTTTCATCTTTATCACCACTATCTTTAGCACCTTCATCATCACTAGCATCACTAACATTCACACATATTTTGTTCCAGGTGGCACCTATTACATGATATCAAGGTCCCTGGGTCCTGAATTCGGAGGTTCCATAGGGCTCATATTCTCAATGGCTAATGCCGTTGCCTGTGCCATGTACGTGGTGGGCTTTGGCGAGTCCCTTATAAGTCTCATACCGGAAACGGCGTACATGGTCAGCAAGAGCTGGGTGAGTGGACTTTATGTTCTGTGTGATATAGTATAGTTTAATTTAGCAAGAAGATTCGGTTTAAGAAAATCATCATATCTAACAAATGGCCCGTTTGTAAGATTGTTTGACAAAAATATATCTATTGATTAGCGGTTTTGATTAGCTAAAATCTTGCTTATTCGGGCACGAACATTTAGATTACTTATTTTCATTAGAGCGTAATTGCTAAATTAAAAAAACCGGCCAAGTGCGAGTTGGACTCGCCCATGAAGGGTTCCGCAGCAGCAATAAGGTTTATTTCTATGAAATGAAAAGGTTTTTGATTTATTTTTATATTTCAGTTATTTTAATGAAAGTTAAATTAAGGTTTACCATTTATGGCGTATAAAAAAGTACTTGCTAGATGTCGTTCAAACTAATTTTCGTTGGTATTTTTTATAGTAATGTACATAATATATATTTTTTAGAATTATCATGCCCCTACTTTATAAGTTAGAGGGACAGACACATTTTACCACTTTGGAAGAGTCTCTCTCGCAAACTATTCAGGTTAGAAAAAAATTATATTACAAACCTCAATATGATTTTTGAAGAACTATCCATAGATACCCCACACGCATGGGGACCCCTAAAATTTTTAATAATTTTTCAATTTTTGTATCAAAATCTTAATGCGGTTCTCAGACTACATCTACTTACCAAGTTTCAATAGTATATTACCTCTTATAGTTTCGGAGAAAAGTGGCTGTGACATATGGACGGACAGACAGACAGACAGACAGACATGACGAATCTATAAGGGTTCCGTTTTTTGCCATTTGGCTACGGAACCCTAAAAACAGTAAACGATAGGAAAGCAAGCAATATTATAGTGCGCGGGAGAAAGAGACAAATAACGATTGGTCAATTTACGAATATGTAACGGCCAAACTCAGAGGATTTAATGTTTACTTAACTTTAATTCAATGAATATTTAAAAAAATATAATTTGGGGCTTATGTCAAAACTCTAAACTTTCATTTAATTAAAACATTTCAGAGTGTGGCCTTAAATTTTTAATAACTATCGAAATAATGATGATATTTCTAGGACCAAGCGATATACGGCTGCATCACGATCGTGGTGCTGACCGGCATCGTAGTGGTGGGGTTGGAGTGGGAGGCGAAGGCCCAGGTGGTGCTGCTGTTCATCCTGCTGGCAGCCATCGGTGACTTCCTCATCGGCGCGGCGATAGGACCCAAGGGCGATGAGGAGGTGGCGCAGGGATTTGTGGGGTTTAATAGTAAGTATTCCTTTCTCTTTCGCTCTTTAATCTTGTTTTTCTTCACGTTCTGATGTCCGGTTTCTGAATTTTTTTGACACGTTTAGATAAACGATAAATAAATAGATATTTACTAGCGCTTTTGACGTTTTGACGTTAGCCAATTCAAAGCGCTAGTATAGTGCCACCAACTTATCTGTTCAGTAGCTGGGGTCAGTAGTGTCGCGTTTAGTGTTGCTATTTAAGAATGTTTACCAAAACTGTAGGGAATCCACTGTAACTGGGCTGTATCTGTATTCTGTACACATGAGATGTCCTTTCACGGCCGTTAGCAGCCAAAATGTTTTTCTTTTTAATATCTGTCTGTGTATTTGTACGCGCGTCGCGCATCAGGAAATCTAGTCAATGTAAAATGCGGTTTTCATAGTTGTGTTTCGTCTTACTTAAAAACTGGCCCATATAGAGCTGCTTTTAAATAAAATAGTAATAATTTATTAAAAGCATTTTTTAAACACGTACGTAACAGTATAATAAGTACCTCGGGCGTATATATAGCTTTGTTAAGGGGGGAGGGGGGGGGGGGGGTCCCTGAAGTAAAAAAGCGGCCAAGTGCGAGTTGCAATCGCCCATGAAGGGTTCCGCAGCAGCAAATAGGCAACGTGTTAAGGAAATCAAAATTTTTTTTAATATACATGTACTGCACCGATTTTAATCGGCGAGGTACATATATTATTGTCGATTGGACAAGTAAGATGGATAGCAATGGGGAGGGGGGGGGGGGGGGGTCCGGACCCCCAGGACACCCCCCTTATATAAGCCCATGATAAGTACTTATAACAAAATAAAAATAACAACACTGATTTATATCTTTTTACAAGCTTTTATTTGACTTTGCTTGTTCGTATGTAAAGTTTGTACTGTAATAATATTTTATTATATTTTATAACAATAATTATGGTCATGATGTCTATCTTCAAACAGCTGTACTCCAGAAATTCCAGAAGTAGACGGGCCTGACGATTCCCACAACTCTCCGTCATCATAATCATCATCACTCGAGTCGCTTTCGCTATCGCTTTGTAATTGGATAATAAACGGTTCATCTAAATAGACATCCTTCTTTCTATACTCGCATTCAATTTTTTTAACATGGTTACAATGGTTTTTCCATTCTGCTGGTGTAATTTTATTAAATGCATTTTCAATTTACTGTGGCATTTCGGCATTGGACTTCTTAATATTATGCTCCGCAACATTTCTTTTCATTGAGCTCCATACCATTTCAATAGGGTTTAGGTCGCAATGGTACGGCGGAAATCGAAGAACAGCATGAATCATTAACACCTATAACAAAAAGGAGTTCTATTAAAACTATGAAAAAATAAGTAAACTATGAACCAAAATATTTTTGGAACATACTGAGAACAAGGCACATTTTTTAAAGAACCTGTGGGACTTTTTTTCATTAACTAGCAACACGAACCTGTAGCTGCTGCAACGCGCTCGGTCACGTTTTTAAATGGTATTTTCGGAGACTGAAGGCGTTTCTCTTTCATAAAAGCTAACACTTTTAAAATAATCTGTCGCGCATCACTTTTTAGTGGTTTCAGCATGATAATGATACTTTTAACAATAAAACAAGACTTAAAACACACGGAGCACTCGCACTTCAAAAACAGACAGCGAATGACATTTTACAAAATGGCAGTTGTAGTTCCAATTTTGTCTACTGAACAGATAAGTTGGTGGCACTATAAATAGATAAACTGTAGTTTAAAAAACTTAGAAACTGGGAATAAGGCTGCGCTTCCACCAGAGATGTATTGCGAGGAATGTATTTTTAAGGTCCAATAGCATCGCCGCGCTAAGCGATGTCATGGCAAGGTCATGCCAATGAAGCGATTCTATTGGTTCTCAAAAACACATTCCTCGCAACACATCTCTGGTGGAAACGCAGCCAGTGTTTTACATTGTGTCATTAGTCTCATTACTCATTAGAGATAAACTACGATAACATGGCGCGCCCCTCCAAATTACTGTTTCAATGTGTGTAGTCACATCCTTATGAAAGAGTTTGTATGTAGTAAGTATTCAACCAATCAACCAGTACTCGTAATATTTCACTTAATGTTACTTATTACCAAGATTTGTTGGTCAATTAATCATAACTAGCCGACCGCGCAAGACAACGCACTTCAAACGTTTTGACAACGCACTTCAAACGTTTTGAATTTTGGAGGGGCGCGCCATGTTATCGTAGTTTATCTCTACTGCGTGTTGGTTAATAGGGCTTATTATCTATATATCTATATATATAATCTAGATATTGTACGAAGTCTTGTTTCCATATTCTTTGACGAGTGTCTTATGCCCGGGATACACGAGGCTAGTTTTTCAAGCTAGGATAGCAAGCTAGTTTTTTACCAAACTGTCCTGGCTTGCTGACCTAGCTTGGAGCATGCTAGTTCTGTTTACACGAGGCTATATTATTTTAAGCTAGTATTGTTGCTGTGACCGGGGTGACCACACGTCCAAAATGATCTGCACGCGAAAAAAAACACTATTCGACTGAAAAACGGTTACTTCAAAAACTGTGCCAATTCGCACTACTACTACTAGAAGATGAATTACGAGAACGGGTGTGGACACGACCGCGAATTTTAAGAAGAGATGAACGTGGACCATCTGCTTTACTTTGGAAGAATTTCGCTTTAGGGCTTAGGCAAATATAAGAGTATTTTGCGAATGACGCCTGATTTGTTTGATATTCTGTTGAGTCTTGTGACGATAAAATGCGTGGTTACTGCTTACGAGTCAACTGAAAACTAGCTTCGCCGGACACATGAAGCTAGTACACAAGCCAGGATAGTAAAATCAGTGGTGGGGGGATGCTACTAGCCTGAAAATAGAACTCCATCCTATTAAAAACTGTCCTGGCTTGTAAAATAGCTTACTAGCTTACTAGCTGACAAATGAAGATAGTTTTGTCTACACGAGGCCAGAAGTACTAGCTTGCTAGCTTACTAACACTAGCTTGCTATCCTGGCTTGAAAAACTAGCCTCGTGTGTCCCGGGCATTATAGATAAACCTGTTACTGATAAAAAGCTACTTGTGTGCTTTGTCCTTGTCTGACAAGTTTAAAAAAAAAAGACGGGTTGCACTCCGGGAGTGCCGGCAGAAGTGAAAACTTGATTATTAACGTTGTGCATTTTTTGACCCATTTTTTATGAAAATCAATTATTAAAAAATCGATTTTTTTATTTAATCGAAACCCTTACAATGGATTAAATGTTTAACCCATTTTTTTTACGAAAATCGATTTTAAAAAAATCGATTTTTAATTAATCGAAACCCTTACAATCAATTCGAGTTCGAGTTCGAGTTTGACACAAAACACTACTCTCCAACCGTCTTACGGTTTTTCCAAGGTTTTTCGATCAGCACGAGAGTCTGACGTGAGTTTAACAGTTTTTACCCATCCCACAAAAGTGCTCAACGCCGCTAAAGAAGTTTTCACTTCAAAAATCACTTGACAAATGAGGATGAAATAATAAACACTATAGTCCGCGCGGAACTAGTTGGCCGCTCTGCCGGTATGTGACTATATGGGCAGAGCGGCCAACTAGTTGCGCGCGGGCTATACTCACAGATTTTTGTATTTTTTTTAAACTTTTATTTATCAATAATAATTACAAAAACAATGTTATACGGCGCAATATAAGCTTATACAAGTTTTACCATATTAGAAGGGGTTGTAATTTATCGACCATTTCCGATATTCCTTGTTCCAAGCTTTTTTAACTACAGCAGCGCGGCGGTGGTTACGTGAATTATTGACACGTAATACTGTCGCTAACTCTCTCTTAAACTGACGCCGCTAACTCTCTCTTTTGCTAACTGAAAATAATCTCTCTCTATTGACTAATCATATTCTCAGTAACAAGCCATATTGTCTATTTCAGTGACGGTGTTCCGTGACAACCTGGGTCCGGACTACCGCGTGTTTGAGGGCGTACAACACGATTTCTTCTCTGTCTTCGCGATTTTCTTCCCCGCAGCTACCGGGATTCTCGCGGGTGCTAACATATCCGGCGATCTAAAGGTGAGATCACAGGGACCTTAAACAAGTTGCTTAGATAATTATTTTGACATCTAACACCCGTTTCATTAATAGTAGTCTCCTCGAGATTTTCTCCACTCGACTCAACCTTGATTCTCAAAAATTATGTCGTTTTGTTGACCATATGACAAAATTATTGAGGTTCAGTAGAGTAGAGGAAATCTCGAGAAAACGACTAATGATACGGGCGTAAGCTAGAAATCAAATATGGGATTCCGTGGTGTTTGGGGTAACATGGGACGTATGTTACCGCAAACACCACGACACTTATTGCTTTTGAAATATGTCTGCCCTCGAAACTTTACCAATCGGTTCGCGTCCTCTAACGGATTAACTATTTCACTACTTTTAATATTAACCAATTCAACATAAAGCTATGCCGTTAGCACAGTGACGTTGCGAAGCACGAAAATGAAATGAATGATAGAGTGAGATGCAAATTGACGTTTGAGACAGAAGATCAGTCACTTAGATTGCTGCGTCGGCGTACCAACGCTTTGGGCACTTATTAAAAAACATTTTTAATTAATTCCTAAAGCATTAATATATCGACACTGCAAATTGCTTTTCAATAGAATATAACCTGCCTTGTTATGGGACCAAAATACCCGGACACTAATAAACGATTTTGTCATAGGACCCCTCATCATCTATCCCCAAAGGAACTCTCCTAGCGATCCTGCTGACGACGATATCGTACATCGTGATAGCGGTGGTGGCGGGCTGGACGGTGGTGCGCGACGCGGGCGGCGGCGTGCAAGACTGCGTGCTTGCGGGCACGTGTGCGTACGGCCTGCATCATAGCAACGACGTGAGTATATACAGCCTATTTAATATCTACTAGGACACATCATCAACTATACCCAAGGGAACCCTGCTAGCGATCCTGTTAACAACTATATCGTACATCGTGATAGCGGTGGAGGCGGGCTGGACGGTGGTGCGCGACGCGGGCGGTGCCGTGCAAGACTGCGTGCTTGCGGGCACGTGTGTGTACGGCCTGCATCATAGCAACGACGTGAGTGTAAAGCCTATCTGCAGTTTTTATCTTCTGGAACCCAACATCATCTATACCCAAGGAAACGCTGCTAGCGATCCTGCTAACCACGATATCGCACATCGTGATAGCGACTGCGCGCTTGCGTGTAATGACGTAAGTTTGTTAGTGTATCTGACCAAGTGCTAGATTAAATAATCTAGATTTACTTAGCCTGTACTCGAACACACTTGAAGGCACACTGCTAAGCTTCAACTTATTTATAAAAATAACACGTATTTCCAGGTAATTCGCCTGGTCTCGGCTTGGGGCCCGTTGGTCTACGGCGGCTGTTTTGCTGCCACGTTGTCTTCCGCATTAGCGTCCCTCGTCTCTGCACCTAAAGTATTCCAGGTAAGTCTTTTGTTACTATCCATTTGCTTATATTAAAGTTTGATAAAAAACTTGTAATTAAGTAATAATCTGAAGATAAAAAAATAAGTAAAAAGTGTTTATTTTCCAGGCCCTATGTCAAGACAAGCTCTACCCATATTTAGAGTTCTTCGCCAGAGGTTATGGGAGTAACAATGAGCCGGTACGCGGGTACGCGCTTACTTTCATCATAGCTGTCGCGTGTATATTGATGGGTAAGTTATGTGATAGTAATAACGATGTTTCATACTTATAAACCTTTCTATTAAATCACTAATGTAATTGCTGATGATCACTAAATGAAAAGCTTTATGATACGTAGCTTAAAACATTTATGTTTATGTAGCATACTAAAATACACAATTATTGTCCAAGACTCGTATGTAATGTTGTTGCTTGTTAACGTATTACTTCCCTTTTTAAACACACCATTCAGTTCTCAATTCTTCTGATGTTTTAGTATAATATGAGTATAGATGTTACTAAAATAAAAAAATAGCTTTTTTAATCAATAATTAAAATAAAACAAAAATAATTTGTAATTCAGGAGGACTGAACCAAATAGCTCCTCTGATATCGAACTTCTTCCTCGCCGCCTACGCGCTGATCAACTTCGCGACATTCCACGCCAGCATCACCAAACCTGTCGGATGGAGGCCTACTTTTAGGGTACCTATCTTGAAGCTTAATATATCTGTTTCCTATTTGTATGCTAATATCGTTTGTATGATAATCTCAGGTAGCGAACTTTGTTCTTGTTAGATTTGTGTCAATCCTCATACACTTTATTACGTTTTAAGTTGATGTGATTTTCTTCTTTAACTAATTCTATTTCAAACAGTCCTTAAGAAAGCTAAACAGAGGATTGTCTAACTCTATAAGAAACCCTAAAAGTTGTATTACGTAATTTTCCGCCTGACTTTGGAGTTCCACAAGGATCAATGTTGAGACCGAAACTGTTTGTATTTTATTACATTGATAGAAGTTACAATTAGTAGCCGAAAACTGCAGTTCTTGCAGTTGTTCGCGTATAAAGTTTCTGGAAACAGTAAAAATACATATGTGTGTGTGTGTGTGCAGCTGTACAACACGTGGCTGTCGCTGGTGGGCGCAGTGGTGTGCGCGGCGATCATGTTCGTGGTGTCGTGGGTGACGGCGCTGGTGACGCTGTCCTGTTTGCTCACGCTGTACCTGATCGTGTCGTACAGGAAACCGGGTATGATATACCTATAGACAAACTAGAATTTATCTACTAGAATCTAGATCATAGTTTTTTGATGACGGACAAGTTGAGACAAACCAATTTATTTGCGTTAAACAGTCAGTCAGTCATGTATCATAAATATAAGTCCGCTGGCCAGATAGTTTGTTTTTTAATATATTATTATTGTGAAAATTTCGCGTTTGAAAAATACAAAATAGCGATAGGATGAATAATTTACTTGTTGTGCCACGACCGGACTATGTGAGATTTATTTTTGTAAATTAGAAGCCCGCTGTATCATTACATAACTGTTTATATACAAAATAGCGTAAAATAAATACAACATGACATTTTCAGACGTGAACTGGGGCTCAACAACTCAGGCGCAGTCGTACAAGAGTGCGCTGTCCAGCGTACAACACCTCAACCGTGTGACTGACCACGTCAAGAACTACAGGTATGTTGTAGCTGTATGGTTAAATAACTAGCCAGCTAGTTGCCTAGGCCGTTCATGGGTCTTAAAATTCAATCATTTATTTTTCCAAGAAATTTGTTACAATGGTGTTATTTTTAGATATCGTGTTATAAAAATATTGCAAGAACCATTGAATACTTTTCTCTATACTAACTAACGCCACCCCGTTACAAATAAGCTATCGTAATGTTTTGCCGTTGTGCTTGAAAAAGGCGCTTTGAGATAGACAAGGACAAAATATTAATAATAATTATTATTATACGGCGTATCTATTGTGTAACAATTTTTATTAGTAGGGGGGTTAGTAATTAGTACTATATTATTATTTTAATGCATGTTGCTTGCGAGTTTACTTTTTGTTTACATTTAATCAAAATCAATTTAGACGGAGTAGATATTCCCTATATCACTATTGTTATGGTTCTGTTATTTCTTTCACAGGCCCCAGATTCTAGTGCTGACCGGGTTCCCGGGCGAGCGACCCTTACTGACCGACTTCGCGTATCTCATCACCAAAGACTCTTCGCTGCTGTTATGCGGACATGTTATACAGGTATTGCGCAGATACTATTTAAGATTCTAGTGTCGTAATCCTTGTATAAATACGTTGGAAATTCACTACATAGATAAATACTGTTGCTATCCGATTTGTAAATGTTTAATTAATAAGGAGCATACAGAAGTCAAAGGTGTGACGTTACTATGAGAACAAGTAACTTAAAAGATGTAATAATTGCCTCATTGCAGGCCATTTACAGATTTTTCATCTTGGACCTAAATGACATTGGTATTGCTTCTGCCTAAACTTCTATTGTAAATGCTTGGACTATGTGTGCATACACACAGTCCATATTTCTATATTTGACTTTAGATGACGTAATATTGCACGCACGTTGCACGTCGAGATATATATACTCTGGTTAACAAGTGCCATTTTCGTCAAAACCTGATCTCATGCACTGAAAATTATAATTTTGGTCTGGTCGGAATACCATCTAGAACATTCTATCAAAATTCCAAGAGGGGCTGAAAAAAAATGCAAAAGTTATAAACAATTAAGTAAACATAAAAGAAGGGTTTGGTTTTTTTTTTAATATTTCGAAAACTATTTGAGATAATCAAAATTTGAAAATGGATCATTAAAGAGCAGGAAATTTCCTAAAAAACATCCTACATCCTGGAACCTTACCAATAATCCTTATAGCTGTAATTGAGCGGCGAAAGTAGCGATAAAACCGCGTGGTTCGGGTTTCGCGTGATTTGCCGTAATCTGCTACGTGAACTAAAAAAATATTTGAAGTGATTAAATATTAATATTAAGGAATAATCTCACTACTTCAACTTTAAGAAATAAGGAAAAATACAAGAAAATGCATCTTCCAAGCCGGCTGGTCACCGTGGAGGATCACGACCACAACCTTCCAAACAACATAAATCAATTCTGTCCCATCTCCACGAATAATGAAAGTAATATAAAAGGAAATCCACTATATATATGTACTTACAATGTTCGGACACTATCAACACAAGATAGACTTATCGAATTAAAGGAGGCCCTGACAAATATAAAATACGATATTATTGGTATATCTGAAACCCGACGCCTCGGCACAGAAATAGCAGAATTTGATGAATTTATTCTTTGCCACACAGGAGAGACACCAGGTCTGTATGGAGTCGGCTTCATAATTAAGAAATATTTAAAACAATACCTAACAAGCTATATTGGTATTTCAGAAAGAGTGGCTCTGATAAACTTGTCGTTACCAAACAAAAATCTCACAGTTATCCAAGCATATGCTCCCACAGAAGCCGCAAAAGAAGAGGAAGTCGAGAAATTTTATGAAAATATTTATAAAGCCATAGAAATGGCTCAAAAAGATTATATTCTTATGGGAGATTTTAATGCCAAAATAGGAAACCCATTAAAAGACGAACACCTAATTACAAAACCAAATGGCTTTGGAGAGAGGAATGCCAGAGGTCAAACACTTATAGACTTTGCCTTAGCGAATAAACTGGCGATTATGAACACTTCTTACAAGAAAAATCCGAAAAAAAGGTGGACTTGGCGCTCCCCAAATGGTAAGCACAAAAATGAAATCGACTTTATTATGACAAATGTGCCACAAATATTTCAGAATATTGAGACCCTGGATATCAATTACCCATCAGATCACAGGCTGCTCAGGGCAACAATCACACCCAAGAGCCCAGTAAGGAGCAGAGCGAGTTATAATAACAACAACAAATGTAGTGAACTTCAAAGTCAACAAGAAATAAGTCTATATATAGAGCCACTAAAAAAATATGTACTCTCGCTTCCAGATCAAAACGATGAAACGACGGTACAAATATACTACGATAAACTAATAAACGCTATCCAATTGAGCTTAAAAAATGCTTCCAGAGAAAATGTAGAGCTCGGAAAGAAAGAAATGTACTCACAGAACAAACCAAGAACTTAATCAAAAGGCGACAGCAAATAAAAAACACCAGCGAAAAAACTAGAGCAATGAAGAACGAATTGAGGGCTCTATATAAATTGATTAGCAAATATATTCGAAGAGACTACAAAAAATATAGAGTCAAACACTATTAAAAAATATCTGCAACAAAAATCAAGCTTAAAAAGAGGATATAAGGAGCTGCAAACAAAAAGAAATTGGATAGAGAGTTTAAAAAACAATGAAGGGTGCAAGTACAACCGGAAAGAAGTCATAAATATTGCAACTGACTTTTACAAAAAATTGTATAGCACAACAGAGAAGCAAAATACATATGCGATGCAATCAGAAATGCTAGTCAAGCCCCCAAGCCATAACATAAAACCGGTAGAGTATGTGGAGGTAATAAAAGCAATAAGAAAACTAAGAACTGAGAAAAGCCCGGGGGCGGATGATATAACAAACGAAGCTATTAAATATGGCGAGGAGGTACTAACTCTACCAATCACAAACTTATTTAATATGATAATGAAAACCCTAGAAACCCCAAGTCGGTGGTCCGACTCTGTTATAATTTTGTTATATAAAAAAGGAGATCCAAAAAACATTGGCAATTATAGACCTATAAGCTTGCTGCCTACTTTATATAAGCTCTTTTCTACAATTGTAAACAACAGACTGAGTACATTACTTGAGCAAAAACAACCCATCGAACAGGCGGGCTTTAGGAAGGGATATTCGACAATAGACCACATTCATACGGTGGAGCTAATTATAGAAAAATATCAGGAGTTCAGCAGCCCACTATATATTGCTTATATCGACTACCAAAAAGCCTTCGATACTGTATCATATAAGAGCATATGGGAAGCTCTCGAAGCACAGAAGGTAGAGTCAGACTATATAGAAATACTTAAAAAACTTTACAACAAGAGCACAAGCAGAGTCAGGCTGGAATCTCTGGGACCAACATTTGCAATTGCAAGAGGTGTGAGACAGGGGGACCCCATATCGCCGAAGCTATTTAGCGCTGTGCTAGAAAACATCATAAATAAGCTGGATTGGAAAAAACGAGGCTTATCCATACAAGGTAAAAACCTTAGTCATTTAAGATTCGCAGACGATCTAGTTGTGTTTGCTGAAACCAGCTCACAATTACAAAAAATGATCACAGACCTGTGTAGAGTTAGTAAAAATGTAGATCTCGAGATAAACATGGCGAAGACAAAAATAATGTCCAACTATAAAAGGAAAGAAATAAAAATAAACAATGAAAGCTTAGAATATGTGGATGAATATATATATATTTGGGAAAACAAATAGGATTCAAAAGAAATAATTATATTCTAGAAGTTGATAGAAGAATCAGGAACACATGGAACAAATATTGGAGTTATAAAGAAGTGTTCAAAAACGATATGATACCTACAAAACTAAAGAAAAGGGCAATGGATACATGTCTTATCTCATGTTTAACATATGGAAGCCAAACGTGGAAGTTCACAAACGTTCTAAAAAACAAGATAATTACCTGTCAGAGGGCTATGGAGAGAAGCATGATAAACGTTAAAAAAATTCAAAAAATAAGACATGAAGAGATAAGATCCAAGACTAAAGTAATAGACGCCCTACAGTACGCACAAAAACTAAAGTGGAAATGGGCCGGACATATAATCAGGCTTAAAGACCATCGGTGGACGAAAGCGGTCACAACTTGGAGAGGACCACAAGGTAAACGACCCAGAGGCAGACCACACGCACGCTGGGATGACGACAAGAAATGTCGCAGGGTCAAACTGGCAAGACGTGGCCCATGACCGGGAAAAATGGTTAGGTTTGGAAGAGGCCTTCACCCGAGAGGGGTTCCTCATTAAAAAATAACTTATATAGCATAAAATATTCACTTTTTCTATTAAGTTTATATTATACGTTTATAAAATTGTGACTTGTTCAATTAGGTTTATATTACGTGTACCTAAAGATAATATAATATTACGTAGAGTCATAAATAATAATATTGTTTGATAACGCACTAGTAGGTAGTTATTTAAAAATTGTTAAACTAGCTTAAGTTAGAGGAAATAAAAGGCTTTTTTATTTTTTATTTTTATTTTTTATTTATTTTATTATTTATTATTAAGGAATAAAAAAATTTGGGTACTAAGTATCAATAAACAATAATCCGTTAACAAAAATCAATTATCACAATTTTGTTTAATTAATATGCTTTTCTTAATTTGTTAATAGTCACCATTTTAATGTTAGCATAAAACGCTGATTATTTCAAAACAAGAAATCCAGATTTTTTTATTATTATTTATCAGTAAAATATATTTTTAGTTACGTGGCAGATTGCGGCAATTCACGCGAAACCCGAACTACGCGTTTTTACCGTTACTTTCGCCGCTCAATTAAAGTTATAAAGATTGTTGATAAGGTTCCAGAATCTAGGATTTTTTGTAGGAAATTTCCTGCTCTTTAAGGATCTATTTTCAAATTTTGGTTATCTCAAATAGTTTTCGAAATATGAAAAAAAAACCAAACCCTTCTTTTTATGTTTACTTAATTGTTTATAACTTTTGCATTTTTTTTCAGCCCCTCTTGGAATTTTGATAGAATGTTCTAGATGCTATTCCGAATCGAATGAGACCAAAACCATAATTTTGGATGCGTTAGATCAGGTTTTGAGGAAAATGGCACTTGTTACTCAGACTAATAATATTATATCAAAATATGAGTGCTATTTCGCCATCTTATTGTAACTGCTTCTTCTTATATATAAAACTAGCTGTCCCGGCAAACGTTGTTTTGCCATTTAAAGTATTTCTACTTCATCAGTTGATACAAAATCTGCCCCCTGTTTGGTCCCCTTAGAGGGGTGGCGGGGATTTTTTTACACCAGATATTGAGTTGGAAGAATACAAATATATCTGCGAAAACCGTATGCAAATCGGATCAGTAGTTTTCGAGTTAAAGAAAAAAGTTTGATACAAAATCTGACCCCCTCTTTCGTCCCCTTAGAGGGGTGGGGGGAAACATTTTTATACACCAGATGTTAAGTTGGAAGAAGACAAATATATCTGCGAAAACCGCATTCAAATCGGATCAGTAGTTTTCGTGTGGTGCTGGAACAAACATACAGACAGACAGACAGACAGACAGACAAAAAAACTAACCACAGTTTTGGCTTCTATAGCGATGTAGTAACACCCCCCGCTTATTATTTTTTGAATATCTTTAATGTACAGAATTTTCATTTCTACAGTTTTATTATATGTATAGATTCTCGTGTCACAATGTTAGATAGCGAACTCCTCCGAAACGGCTTTACTGATTTTTACCAAATTTTATATGCATATTCAGTAGAGAATCGGCTACTGGGTACCTACTTTATATTATATTGATAAGTGCATAAATTGTTGAATAAATAATAGTAAATTATTACAACCTGAGACTGACGGCGACCATTAAGCTTGTGCAACGGGATAGCGATTGACGTTGACATGGTGACATACTTATTTAGTCACTTCAATAAAATAATATGGCAAATATATTATGGCAAAGCAACGTTTGCCGGGACAGCTAGTATTCTTATATATTTTTATAGAACCCGACGTCGCATCGCACGCGCGAGGCGCTAACCAGTCGCGCGTACCACTGGCTCGCGCGCCGCAAGATAAAGGCGTTCTACACGATAGTTGACGACACGCCGCTCAAAGATGGCGCTAGTGCGCTGCTGCAGGTTTGTTGATTAATTATTAGATTAATATAATACAAATCAAATAAATAACGTATGGTAGATAATTTGCTGTACTTAATACCTTTCGCTGGATAGGTCATTGAACTATAGCTGTCTCTTTCACACGCTTACAAAAATATTGGCATCTCGCTTCCAAACACGGGTTATAAAAGGCTGATACCAATATTATTGGAGACGTGTGAACTGTGAACGTGTGATTTTAGATGCTCATTATAACACAAATTTTTATTAAAACTGGCTCCATTATTTAACATTATTAAAATTGATATTTTTCTTCAGGCAAGCGGTCTGGGCAAACTGAAACCGAACATCTTGCTGATGGGCGTTCGCGAGGACTGGGAGTCGTGTACGAGACAGGAGCTCGTCGACTATGTTGATATACTGCAGTACGTATTCGACTATTCATGACCACATCGCGTCCCAAACAAACCATGTTATATTACTCTAAGGTACAATAAGAGAAGTTGATTCATAGGCAGCTTTGGCGGACCGCAATTTTGTCGCGTTGTGTACCCAGCCGACAAGTCACCATTGAACACAACCATAAACGACGTAGGTCCGCTTAATGTCTATGAATCAATTTCTCTGACGGTATAATTTATCAATCACCTACAGAAGGTATTAACTTCAATATAAATGTTACAGTAAAGCCCTGGACGTGCACGTGGCGCTGGCACTGCTGCGTGTAGAGGGCGGCGTGCGCGCGGCCGCCGCGCTCGAGCCCGAGCTGGCCGCGTACCTCGCGCCCGCGCCCCGCCCCACGCCCCCCGCTAACGGTACTGACACATCATCATCATCATCAGCCCTGGACGTGCACGTGGCGCTGGCACTGCTGCGTGTAGAGGGCGGCGTGCGCGCGGCCGCCGTGCTCGAGCCCGAGCTGGCCGCGTACCTCGCGCCCGCGCCCCGCCCCACGCCCCCCGCTAACGGTACTGACACATCATCATCATCATCAGCCCTGGACGTGCACGTGGCGCTGGCACTGCTGCGTGTAGAGGGCGGCGTGCGCGCGGCCGCCGCGCTCGAGCCCGAGCTGGCCGCGTACCTCGCGCCCGCGCCCCGCCCCACGCCCCCCGCTAACGGTACTGACACATCATCATCATCATCAGCCCTGGACGTGCACGTGGCGCTGGCACTGCTGCGTGTAGAGGGCGGCGTGCGCGCGGCCGCCGCGCTCGAGCCCGAGCTGGCCGCGTACCTCGCGCCCGCGCCCCGCCCCACGCCCCCCGCTAACGGTACTGACACATCATCATCATCATCAGCCCTGGACGTGCACGTGGCGCTGGCACTGCTGCGTGTAGAGGGCGGCGTGCGCGCGGCCGCCGCGCTCGAGCCCGAGCTGGCCGCGTACCTCGCGCCCGCGCCCCGCCCCACGCCCCCCGCTAACGGTACTGACACATCATCATCATCATCAGCCCTGGACGTGCACGTGGCGCTGGCACTGCTGCGTGTAGAGGGCGGCGTGCGCGCGGCCGCCGCGCTCGAGCCCGAGCTGGCCGCGTACCTCGCGCCCGCGCCCCGCCCCACGCCCCCCGCTAACGGTACTGACACATCATCATCATCATCAGCCCTGGACGTGCACGTGGCGCTGGCACTGCTGCGTGTAGAGGGCGGCGTGCGCGCGGCCGCCGCGCTCGAGCCCGAGCTGGCCGCGTACCTCGCGCCCGCGCCCCGCCCCACGCCCCCCGCTAACGGTACTGACACATCATCATCATCATCAGCCCTGGACGTGCACGTGGCGCTGGCACTGCTGCGTGTAGAGGGCGGCGTGCGCGCGGCCGCCGCGCTCGAGCCCGAGCTGGCCGCGTACCTCGCGCCCGCGCCCCGCCCCACGCCCCCCGCTAACGGTACTGACACATCATCATCATCATCAGCCCTGGACGTGCACGTGGCGCTGGCACTGCTGCGTGTAGAGGGTGGCGTGCGCGCGGCCGCCGCGCTCGAGCCCGAGCTGGCCGCGTACCTCGCGCCCGCGCCCCGCCCCACGCCCCCCGCTAACGGTACTGACACATCATCACCATAATTAAATATGTGGCGGTACCCACAATTAGCGCTGCATTCCTGCACCGCGTTATCGAAGTGCGTCGGTATATATGACAGCTGAAATGTATCACGTGGACTCCGGCCTGACCGAGTATAACACTTCGCTCGGTCGGAAGATCTTCCTTTGCGATCACCACGCTTATATCCCACGCCCTGTACGTGTATGTGGCGCAGCTAGAACCTACAGCGCCAATTTGTGTATCATTATAATCATGATCTTTAGCAACAACGAATTCGTACATCTGCTACGTTACATCACATCTTTTGTTGCAGATTCGATCGGTGAAAGCATCAAGGACTCTAAATCTACGGAGAGTTTGAACATACATTCTGTTGGTGAGTTCTCTTCAAAGATTCAAGAAAAGGGGATATTGACAGTCTATGTTTAATATTTCAACGTAGCACCTAAACTCTTGACTTGGTTTTAGTAAATGAGAATAAGCGTAGTCTGCTTGTAGTTTTTAACTTAACTAAGTTTTCATATTATAATCAAATATGTAATTGATGACACATAACGTTATATTTCTATATACAGGTAGTAGTTTGTCAGACTTATCGGGCCCAGGGTCGCCCGCGCCGCTGCGTGTCAACCAGCACCCTGAAAATAGGGACGCCAACACTGACGCAAACGGGCTGCAGAAGAAAGAGAAGGAAGAGAGGTGAACGAGAACACAATACTGATAGTTTTTTAATACGCGCGCTCTAGTGACAGCGATTGATCGATCTGATCGAGAGACGAGATCTAACGAAACATACAACTATATCAGTATTCAAGTAAATGCCTTCCTATATTTTCAGTTTTTGGCATGCGGTTGTATTATTATATGTTTCCATTTTATTTCAATATAAAATTATGCATTTACATCACTGATGGAATTGATATAGCTGTTTTAGAAAAACTATAAATTGACACGTTGTCTATGTCTGTCAGGGGTGGACTCAGCGCGCTGCTTGGACGTAATCGGCGGCGCGCGTCGTCGTTCACGTCGGTGGAGCAGTTCACCAAGCGGCAGGCGGGCACCGTCGACGTGTGGTGGCTGTACGACGACGGAGGTGGGTCGTGTAGTGTCAGGGGAGGAGTCAGCGCGCTGCTGGGGCGGGGCCAGAGAGCCAAGCGACATGATTTTGCCGTGAAGTATCTTCTACAGAGTTAATTTGGCTGTGGCGTATCTTAAAGACATTATTTTCTCGTACCACGGCAAAATAGGAATGTGTGAAATCTAAAGGGGCCGGGTGCCATCGAAATTCTCATACATACGTAATACCAAAATCATTTTCTCAAACATGTTAAATATTTTCGTATGAGAAAATGATTTTGGTATTACGTATGTATGAGAATTTCGATGGCACCCGGCCCCTTAAGGAGACGTTTTTAATTTATTGTAACGGCAAGCCATGATCCTCAGAGGCTGACAACCTAAAACGTCCACAGTATTACCGTATGGCGCATAATAAAAGCGTTAAGTTGAATAATGCATTGTTCCTTGACACATTCAATTATATCTTTAACCACAAACGTCTGCCACAGGTCTGACGCTACTGCTACCGTACATCCTGTCGACGCGTCGCGCGTGGGCAGGCTGCCCGCTGCGCGTGTTCACGCTCGCCAACAACAACGCCGAGATGGAGATTGAGGAACGCAAGTACGTAAACTAGGCGATATGGGAATGAACTTGACGTTTAGCCCATTGGCTAAATGTAAAGGAAGAAAAATGTACTTACATACTTACATGATATAAGATGTATGAAATTGGTCAAAATGCAACGCGAGTGCCATCCAATTCTATTCAATCGCCGTTAAATTATCAAAAATATTTGGCTTCTGCCTTCGATCATGCTATAAGGATAGAATCTTTCATTTTACCTTAGCAAACATCTGAAATTTTATTTCCGAATAGGTTGCACAATAACTTTTCTGGAAAGTCTGCTTCAGACAGTCAGAGTAATGAGTATAAATGGTTTCAGTATGGCGTCCCTACTCTCGAAGTTCCGGATAGACTACTCCGCACTGGAGATGATTCCCGACGTGTCTAAGAAGCCGAAGGAGTCGACCCTGGCGTACTTTGACAAGCTCATCGCGCCGTATATGACGACGGACGACAGTAACGATCCCAGTGAGTAAAGTCTAATGTTTTAGGGCTCCCTGATTTATAGTCAGGGAGCCCTAAAACATTTTTTTAACTGACTTCCAAAAAACGAATTTATATGTATGGATATATTTTTTTTGTATGTTCAACGATTACTCCGCCGTTTGTGAACCGATTTTCGAAATTTTTATTTTGTTGTATTAGGTTTCACTCCAATTTGGTACCATGTTCAAAAAAGTGGTGACCTGATGATAGGATCCAGGAGTAATCGAGGGAACTCCTCGAAATTTATATGGAAACATATGGTGATTTTGGTTTTATGTGAAGTGTACTAAAAATATGCTACCAAAAAGTCAAATATTGGGCCAAGGTATACCATGGTTTCGAAGATGCTGAGAGAACTCCTGACTTATAGATACACGTTTGGGAGTTTCGGCGTTGTTTTAAGAACAGAAAGCATATGCTACCATGCCATTAAAATTCATCATCATCATCATCGTCATCATCATCATTACTACGTCGTGTTAAGGTCACCAATGTCTCATGGCACAAAACGGCGTCGACGCGCGCCGCGCGGCGCGTGCGTAAACATCGTATTCAAGTTCTAACCGGAATGTCAGGCCATGCCGCGCTGCGAGCATTTTGCAGCACGTGTTCACTTAGATTTTTTTTAATGTATTGTTTAAATTTATCTATCTACCTTGCCATTAAAATTCATCATCATCATCATCGTCATCATCATCATTACTACGTCGTGTTAAGGTCACCAATGTCTCATGGCACAAAACGGCGTCGACGCGCGCCGCGCGGCGCGTGCGTAAACATCGTATTCAAGTTCTAACCGGAATGTCAGGGCATGCCGCGCTGCGAGCATTTTGCAGCACGTGTTCACTTAGATTTTTTTTAAATGTATTGTTTAAATTTATCTATCTACCTGATATTTGGGCCTTGGGGACTGGGGTATGCCGTATGACTCTTAACAGTCTTAACAAATTGTAATAAGATACGTAGAATATACGCAGTAATTCGACGCAGGGTGGTATGGTCACTACCACCGACGACCACTTATAAACTCGCGGACTATGACGGAGGTCAACTTAATAACAATACGAGATCAATTACCACTCAATATTATGATTTATGTTGTCAATTCAATGCTCACTGCTCACAGCAAGCTCACTGTTGAGTTGTCAGTTGCTTACAAACTTTCAACAACATGACAGAAATCTGTTACAACTATATAAAACTTCTACGTACAAGCGATAGTGCGATTCAGGAGCACCTCAGCGCCATCTGTTGAATACATCGTGTAACTAAAACTATATAAACAACATTCGGGCTTAGCGATAGCGCGACACAGGAGCGCCTCAGTGACATCTAGTGAAGACAATATGAAACAAATTTTTTATACAATTTAAATTGGCACTAACAGTTTACCTACTAGGTAACTAAAAAGAGTGAAATTATTATTTTTAACAAAAAATTAAAACCGACTTCCAAGGTAAAAACTATATTAATAGCATTCTTATAATATGAACTAAAAAGTATTAAATAATTTTTCCTATCTAATATGTAGTGTCTTTTCCCGAATTCGGCTAAACCTCAACTATTTCTGTACTCAATCTTCATAATTTTGAAGTCGGTGCCAGTTCCAAAAGTTTCAAATTTTCTGTCAAAGAAATAAAGATTCAGCTATATCTGGTACCGACTTCAAAATGATGAAAATTGAGTACAGAAATAGTTGAGGTTTAGCCGAATTCGGGAAAAGGCACTACATATTAGATAGGAAAAATTATTTAATACTTTTTAGTTCATATCATAAGGATGCTGTTAATATTGTTTTTACCTTGGAAGTCGGTTTTAATTTTTTGTTAAAAATAATAATTGATTACTAAAAAGCAAAATTTTTGTGAGTAGCTTTATTTTGATAAGACAAACAACATTTTATATGCGAAAAATCTCGAAAGTGGTAGCTAACAAAGATAGAAAGGATTTCATACTTTGATTTGATGGTCATAAAATATGGATTGTTCTATTTGTAGGACAATGTTACTCTTAAATTATATTGATTTTTTGTAATATATTGGTAGGTTAATAGTTATAATTATAATTTAAGAGTAACATTGTCCTACAAATAGAACAATCCATATTTTAGGACCATTAAATCAAAGTATTAAATCCTTTCTATCTTTGTTAGCTACCACTTTCGAGATTTTTCGCAGATAAAAATGTTGTTTGCCTTATCAAAATAAAGCTACTCACAAAAAAAATTCTTGTTAGTAATTAAAAAAAATGTTCTACTTTCTAGGGCTCCCTCACTATTAACATTGATATAGTTACGTAAACCAGTGAGGGTTTTAACCTTTTAAAAGTCATAATTTAAAAAGTATAAACGTTAAAACTGTGCCCATAAGTAGTGAAGTTCATGATCATGAAAGTTAAATAACTAGGAGGATGGGCAAGATTATTCTTAACAATCATCATCATCTCGTTCTCTACTGGGATCTGGGATTTTTTAAAGTCCTCAATTTAATTTTACCTATTCAATTTTGTAGCGGGCATCACGGAGGCGGATTTACTGGCGGCGCGAGACCGCACGCACCGCTACCTGCGCGTGCGCGAGCTGGTGTCCGCCCGGTCCGGCGGCGCGCGGCTGGCGTGCGTGACGCTGCCGATGCCGCGCCGCCGCCTGCCCGCGCCGCTGTACGCCGCGTGGCTGCGCGTGCTCGCCACTGCCGCGCCGCGCGTGCTGCTAGTGCGCGGCAACCACGCCGCCGTGCTCACCTACTACTCGTAGCGAGGCACGTGTGACGTCACCGTCCGCGCTACAGCGGTTTTACACTGTACGATACGATATCGTATCCGATGATCTACCGATCGGAAACAATCAATTACACTATACGATACTATCGTATCCGATAACGATCTACCGGTCGGAAACACTCAAAACGAGCGCTTTTCAAATCTAAGTGATTGGAAAAGCGCCACGACAGGACGTGTGATATGGTTTATTCTAAGGTATATCCTTGTCTTTTGATATGTACTATTTTATCGTTGCGACATGCGATGTTTACGTCGCCCACGCCCTACGTGGATTTTGGCGAGTACTCGCTTCATGCGTCTGCGTTACATTAAACATGTACTCAGACAATATGGAAACGATAAGGTATGTGACGTCACAATATCTGAGGAAACTATAGTGACGTCATAGTCTCTGTCATACCTACAAAAAGTTTCTCCGATTATATTGCGTCGACCTTTGCTAGATCTATTACTTTTGACGAAAAGTAAAATAAAAGATCTTAAGTTAATATATTTAAAACTAACCGCTTCTTACATTCCATTTTCCTGCTAGTACAAAAGTACAGAGTAAGTAGAATCTATTTTATTTTAGCATTTGCCCACTCATTGCTACTATACTTGCAAGCGGATAATTTTTCCACTACAAAGATTGTAATGTATCAGACATTTCTGCTGCTTTCAGAGACATATTTTAATGATGATTAAACAGTTTAACAGAAAATGTACAGAGCTTATGTCAAAATTTTTATTTAATTACAGTTAAGTAATTAATACTCATCTCGGAGTGGCGCAAAAAGACAGTGTTATTAGATTATCCGTTGTGCAAATATTTTAAAACAAGGGGTAAATTTACTAATTGTATACGGATTGTATCAAACCTACTAACAATATTAATTTATTCGCGTAGTTTTAATTTGAACACTAATGTTTTGTAATAAGGTTTCATATAGCTTGAATGTGAGTGTGTGAAAAATTAAGACCAATTTATTGTAGTTGACATTTTGATGTAATTTTTTGTAAGGTACTATTTTAGTATCATAAATACTCCATTTATGAAAATCTAGAAACACAACCGATTGTTTGGAAAGTATTCGTTTTTAATATTTAATGTAGATCATACATAGAATAATTGTCTATGACATTAAGATAATAGGACCCAATACGTGATACTTAGTAAAAAGCACCAAATGTGTCCTAAAGTTACCACTATATTAGGAATTGTAAATTACAAAGATGTATGATAGGAAAATGTTTTTGTTGGTAGGTAACTTTACTTACGTATTTGCATTCTGATTATCGACTCTAGCGCACGAGACGTAGATTTTACTTTAAACTTTTCTTTTAAACATAATTATTGTGTTCGTGACATGTCTTGCAGAAAATTAGACTTTATTTCGCGTGTGCTAGAGTCACAAGACACATTTTTGTGCCCAGATCTAAGTTTGAATCTCAAAAGTTCTCTTGATGTTCTGAATATATTTTTGGAAAGTGTGACTTATGTACTCATATTATAATATGGTATTATAATATTTTATATGCATTTCTTACGGTATTTTTGTATAATATTTACATACACTTTCGACTTTTTTACATTGGTAATTTTAATGTCTACACTAGAATAATAATAATGTAAATCCTGAACTAAATGATGATGATAATTCAACAAGAATCTGTATAATATATAATGAATGCTGTAGATGGCAAAAGCCGGATTATTGTAAAGAACAATCCTGTATCTAAACGCAACGCTATGAGCGACGAGGCCTTTTATTTTTAGGACCGCTTTACTGGTCCCAAGGTTCTTGCAATGAAATGAAACGTATTTTCTGAATTACTAATGTTCATTTTGAATCTCAATCTGTCTATACACTTCTTGCAGTAAGGTATACAGGGTGTAACAAAACGAAATGATAAAACTTTAGAAGTTTAGGGTGTATGAGTCCCCTGTATAGAGTTCGCTGTGAAAGTAGCAGTGTTGAAAGATATATTTTTATTTACTTTTATATGGGAAAACTCATGACGTCTAGGCGCTTGCCGTACAAATCACAAAAAAAGTTCTTTCAGCGCTGCTATTTTCACAGTGAACTCCATTTAAGAGATACATGCACACCCTAACGTATTATCATATTGTTTTGTTACATATGTAGATAAGTGCCGAGCCGCGTCGCATTTGATCGCATTGCGACCCACTTTGTGTGAACTAACCCTTATTTCGCTGGCTGCTACTGCAACGTCAATACATATTTACAGATTTTTACATAACAAATCGGTTGCCCCCCGAATTATGCGTCCACGCCTAATGCAATTATAATAGACATTACGCAGTTGCCCAAGCGCATAGTTCAGCATTTGTTAACAACAAATAGAGCAAAGTATGGCCTAACGTGTTTGTTCATCGCTAAATCATCATTATTTATTATGTATTGGTCAAATATTCGGCCCAAAATTCAATTTAAATCGTTTAGAAATTCCTAAATACAATTAAGGCAATGCTACTAAATAGTTTGTTTTTAATTATGTTTTTGCGCTCCTATTAAACTACCACGCTTACACGCTACCTAATGGTAAGCGCTTACCCCCGTTAAAGACAGTACATATCGATGCCCCCAAGCAAAAAGTCGGTAACCGAAATATCCAAATTTTACAGGAACAATGATTTACTGTTTTTTGTGTATATTTTGGCAACGCGGGGAAATATTTAAAACATTGATATATGAAATAAAACCTAATTTTTTGGTGCATGTAATTATTTAATCAGTATGCAAATATGTTTAATCATAAGCTAGTAATCTGTGAAAATAAATAATACAGGACAAGTCATGAGTAAAAAATTACGCTATTTTAACACTTACAGGGTTTTTGCAGTAACTTTACAAAAAACTACCATCCGTAAACATTATAATGTGGACTTTTATAACGTAATTTATAATGTCAAACAGGCTGCGTATGTTAATATTACGATGTTATTGCGGTTATATTAATATTTATGCAGAAACTGTACTGCTAAATTAAATTAGTTTTAATAAGAAATTTAATACAGTGTTAGCACTAATACCGATATTTATTCGACAAATTTATTAATTGTAATATTACTAGGTTTGAAGGAAACACACAGAATATTGTGTATTAATAAGGTTTATTCATATCAAAACAAACTATTGAACTCTCAAAATATCAGTTTTATAAAAAACACAAAGTAATTAAGGGGGTCTAGGTCAAGAAACGGACGATTTTCAAGATTTAAACGGGACAGGAGACATAAAAATATAGTAATTTAAATTCTGAAAAAAATAAATGTGTTAATTAAGGATCTAACACATTGGAATTCATATTACATTACACAATATCATGAACTTCACTCGATAGAAAAAAAAATTCCCAAAGTTACATCTTCTTTTAACGAAATTGCCATACTATGTCCAAATTGTTTGCAGTCGCAAAGTGTGTGACTGAAAGCACCAGCCGAACCAATTTTATAGTTTTTTGATCGTCGTTATTTTATACATCAATTAAATCGAGTCAAATAAACGATACTAACTAGATATATTCTTTGTCTTTAATTCAGTACAAAAATTATCTGAAAATTCCAAATAATTTAGATCCTTAACTAACACATATATATTTTTTTCAGAATTTAAATTACTATATTTTTATGTCTCCTGTCCCGTTTAAATCTTGAAAATCGTCCGTTTCTTGACCTAGACCCCCTTAATTACTTTGTGTTTTTTATAAAACTGATTTGAGAGTTCAATAATTTGTTTTGATATGAATAAACCTTATTAATACACAATATTCTGTATGTTTCCTTCAACACAACAGTATTTCATTCTTTAGATTTTTTCTATACAAGCATGCATAGAATTCCCCTTGTTTTGACTATGGCCTGTTTCAAAAAATCTATGAGATAAAGAAATCGCAAGAAGTTTAGCAGCATAAATATATAGCGCAAAAATATAACGATTTTTGTTTTGTCCATAGCATCCATCTGAATATAGTGAAAATTTATTAAAACCTCTCTCTTTTTCACTTTTGAAAAATAATAATTAGGCACTTCCTATTTCTGTGCTACCTCTTTTGCCTATTTGATAATGCCACACATAACAATATCCTATTTTCCATATAGTTTATAATGGAACGCTGACACTTCAGATTGAGGTATACTTAAGGTGACCATACGTCCCGCTTTGGGCGGGACAGTCCCGCTTTCAGGCAGTATGTCCCGCTGTCCCCCGCGAGGCCGAAATTGTCCCGCTTTTGCAAACAGACCAAACGACAATAATTTAAAAGTATTTTTGCGTTTGCGTTTTACAACAAACGTGATTATTCTGATATATTGTGCCAAATAACATAGAAATTGCTCCAGTAATTCGTGAGAAAAGCCCTTTCAAATAAATTTTCCCGCTTTTTCCTCATTTTCCTCTGTTTTTTCGCTCCTATTAGTCTTGGCTTGATAAAATATAGCCTAAAGCTTCCTGGATAAATCTAGAACTGACATAATTTTTCAAATCAGACCAGTAGTTCCTGAGATTAACGTGTTCATACAAACAATCAAACTCTTGCGCTTTATAATATTACTAGCAACCCGCCCCGGCGTCGCACGGGTATAAAATACCTAGCCACTGAAAAAATGATTAAAATCGATAGCCTATGATCCTTCACGTGGTCTACTTCTTATCTGTGCCAAATAACATAAAAATTGCTCCAGTAGTTCGCGAGATAAGCCCTTTCAAATAATTTCCCCCGTTTTTTTCCACATTCTCCTATTAGTCTTAGCGTGATAAAATATAGCCTATAGCCTTCCTCAATAAATGGGCTATCTAAGACTGAAAGAATTTTTCAAATCGGACCAGTAGTTCCTGAGATTAGCGCGTTCAAGTTAGCCCTTTCAAATATTTTTCCCCGTTTTATCCACATTTTCCTCTATTTCTTCATCAAAATCCGTTGCGTAGTTTTAAAGATTAAAGGAAACAAAGGGACATGAGGGAAAAAAGCGACTTTATTTTATAATATGTATAGATAGTAAAGTAAATAATAATGTATAGGCACTTTGATAATAATTATTCATGTATTTCAGGGGGGGATTCAGTATTTGTCCCGCTCTGACAAAAAAAATTAATGGTCACGTTAGGTATACTCAATACCTTTTGCATAGCATTAGCATTTACCAAAACCATATTGAATTTATTTTACGGCAATAATCCGGTAAAAAAAAGAAATATTTATTTGTAAGATTGGGTTACAGTACTTTTGTCCGTAAAGTTTTATAATTTATTTTCTTGCAATAAACATATATTTCATTATATCTTCATAAATATCACTAAGAAAAATTCAGAAAAAAATTCACAAGGTGTATTTCAGTCTTCTGATTACGAATTTCACATAACAGGAAAAAGTCCATAATAACACATTACGGACTTTTTGCTTGGGGGCATCGATATGCATTTTGGTATAAACTGAAATACTTGAAGCATTATAGGTGTATCAATGACCACAGAACTCTCTTATAGGGGCTTCAAATTTAAATATACGCCGTTTATTATGGGAACTAATTTTTTGAGCAGTTATTTATATATTCGAGATGTTATTATGATCAGTTGAAAAAACTATTGAGCAGTTATTAAATTTTTATGGCGGTTTTTTGCGACAGTAAAACATGGACAGTAATAAAAAAATAATTCAGCAGTCCAATAACTGAATGAGCGGTAAAAATTATGGAAAGAGCGGTAAAAATGGTGGAATGAGCGGTTCGATAAATAGTTCGGCAGATGTTAGCGAGCGGTGACACTCAAACTCAAGTTCATTGAAAAGAGAGGTATTAAATGTTCGTTAGTAGGGAGGAACTTATTTTAGCAGCTATTAAGCAAATTCTACTTTTTATCCCGGAAAAATGTACGGCTCCAGCGCGAAAACGAGTTTTGTCGCAACGGAGTTGCGGGCATCATGTAGTTCGAATAAAAGTTCCTATTATTATTATTATACAATTTGTTTTTTAAATTTCTTCAGTGAAAGTAAAAGTAATTTAATGAAAAAAAAAGTAATTTAATTTTTCATTACTATTTAAGTACTGTTCTTTTTTAAGGGTTTCGTACCCAAAGGGTAAAAACGGGACCATTACGAAGACTTCGTTGTATGTCCGTCTGTCCGTCCGTCCGTCCATCTGTCTGTCTCTAGGCTGTATCTCAAAAACCGCTATAGCTAGACTTCTGAAATTTTCACAGATTATGTGTATCTGTTGCTGCTATAACAAAGAATACTAAAAATAAAATTTTAGGGGGGCTCTCATACTATAAACGTGTTTTTTTGGCCTTTTCTGCTCGTAATTAAAAATGACAAAAGCTAGGCACTTGAAACTTTCACAAAATCCTAAATTCTATTTGTACTTAAATGACAAATAATAACATTAAGATAAAATAAATATTTAAGGGGGCTCCGATACAAAAAACACATTTTTTTCTTACTTTCGTTTTATAACGGTACGGAACCCTTCATGGGCTAGTTCGACTCGCTCTTGGCCGATTTGATTTTATTTTACCACCTTATTCTTTAAAGAACTGCTTAGAATGAGATTTCTTACTGACAAATTCCGATTTATTACTGCCCACACGTAACCGCTCATTCATTAATTTTTCCGCTCATTTAATTATTTTACTGTTCAATAATATTTTCAATGACCCATGTCATTATTTTTTACTGCTCATTTTTGTTTACTTTACTGCTTAGTTTTAACTGCTAAACTAGTTATTGAACATGCCAATTATAATTTTTAACTTACCAAATCTGCTATTTACAACTGCCCTTTTAAATCAGTGCCGTTTATTATTATGTTTCACTTTTTAATTTTATACAAATTGTTAAAGTGCGGCTTTTAAAAGTATATGTAATTAAAATTTTCATGTGTGGTGTGTTTTCTAATGATTTACATTATAAAATAATTGCAATTATGTATAAATTAATTTTAATTTTTAATGAGCTATCAAACTGTCTTTGTTTCGCTCGAAACTCGGTTTCTTTCTAAAGTACAGTCGCGTAGACAAGCTTTCAGAAAAATATTTTTTATCATTATTTACTCTGTTATAAAATTTTTCATCAAATGAACTTTTTATGTAAGTATTTTATACTATAAAAATATGTTTTTAATTTATGTGACTATATTTTGTTATTCTTTTAAGTGTAATCAATTAATAATTCTGAATCTCTTAACACGAATTCTATTATCATTATTAAATAATATCTACATTGTCTATTACTTGGAAAATAGATTTATCAATTTATTTTTTATTCATTAAATCTTTTCATAAACGTAATACGTTACAAGTTATTTTTTAATTGAAAATCACGAATGCTGCAATGAGAAAAATGCACATAATTTTTTTCTATTTCATTTGAAATTGTAACTTAGTGTATTTATTTATTAATTTTATTTTAATTAATTCATCTGCTGTGCTGCAATACCAAATAGGTTTTGTTACCCGTACCTGATAACTCATAATACTTATAACTTACGTTGACGACTGTACAGCGAGTGTATAAATGATTTTAATAAATGGATTGTTCTTTGTGTTTAATTTTATGCGATTTTCATTGCTGTTGGTTTAATTGAATTGGTGGAATGTTTTAGATGTTTTATTACCTATTGTTAATACTTCATAAATCAAACTTATACTAAGTACATGAAACTGTGTACTATGCAGTATGCGTACATGCAACTGTGTAGTATGCAGTAAGTATGTATATTGTATACTTAGTAAGTTCTCGGGTAGCATTTAAAATCGATTTAGAATTCAGAAAATCTGGCATACAAAGTCGAGTACCTCCTGTCTCCTTTCAGTAAACCTAAGATACACTGCTCAATAATATTTTTAGGTAAACCATCTCCAAGCCTCTAGAAAAAAGCTGGAGTTCACTTGCTGAAATAAAATGTCATGTCAGCCAGGAGATTTTTTATAATATGAACCAAGAAACGAACAGACAGATCGCCTTATGATTTGCAAAAGTCGCCGTCCATGGACATGAACTCATAAGCTTTGTTTCACGCCGGGTATTTGAGGCCGTAGTATTATTCTATCCCGTCGTGCCGGCCCATTCGTGCCGGAGATAGCTGTTCCATAAAATCGTTTTAGTACTGTTCTTATGATTCATCAACTACATTTTCCTGAGATCAAGTCTCAATGCTAAAGTGCTCCAAATTAAGGTCAAGGAGATTAAACAGACACAAAATGGTAAAATACTAACCAGGTTATTTTAACATCCTCGTAATAAAGGCAATAAAGTAGAAAATCGTAAAATAAACTAGAAATTCAAGTAGCATGTCCTATACGTTTTCTAAAGAGATCTTCAATTATCTGAATGAAATCACGAGAGTGCAGCACGGCGGGCCAGCCAAGCGAGCCAGTCCGTTTTGTGCACGCCGCCGCGCCGCACGTAGTGAAGTGAACTCAGTGACTTGTGTACGTGATTGTATTTGTATTGGATGAGCCGGATTTAAGGTATTTATTACACATTTATAACAATAAATAAACATAACTTGGGTGTTTTTATACTAAAATAAATTTCCATTGTTTTTGTAATCACTTTTCGAGGTCATAATACATTAAATTGACAATAGTTGACCTATAGTTCAGTCCTGGTTTGAACAGTCGGAAAAACCAAACTGGTTGTATGTAGGTACTGCATTAATCCTTTCGCAATTGAGATTCGAACTTGCGACCTATTGGGGTTTAGATAATGCAATTAAACATTTTGCAACCGAAGACCGCTTTGACTTGAAATTGCTCCTAGTAATTGCGGCTATGTTTTCATCGTGATTGTATTCTCTTTGATCATGATCAGACCGTCAACATTTTAAAATCCGTAGTATACCTACAGCTTTATTTTTTTCATCAACCTACATAATTTTATTAGTTTGCCGCCAAAAAATATTGCACCGCCAAAAACATCAAATTTCGATTGACACAAAATTTAGGTGATTGCTCGGGGATTTTCATTCCGCAAATTTTGGTGGATAAAAACTACTCCAATGACCTTTCCCGGGACTCAATGTTCTGGGGCTTAAGCGTGTCACGTGTGGTAACAAATAGACAGACAGATTGAAAATCTTTGTATGGATGTAAAACTTTAAGAGAATTAGGAATTGGAGATCTCTGACGGAAAGGAAGCCACAGGAATGTCAAATGGTCCTTCGACCGGATAGAACTAATGAGGTAAGACACTTTGATGCTTTTGTTGTGATTTTGTTTTTCTTTTTATCCTAAAAACAAAGATAAGATTGTCGATTCTGCTAATACAAAGCAAGACGTAAGAAATACAAAGAATGCAGTAATATGGTCCTTCGAACATGAACAGCACGAAAAATATTCTTTTTAGAAATATTTCGGTTTTTTTGTTAATTTTCGAGTACGATAATATTTATAGATATTGTTATAATGTTGTTATCACTGTGTGTAGCTGTTTTCAGCGGGTACGCCCACAAAAAGTTTGATCACTGTAATTCTGAACATGTGCTTTACGAAATGTCTGATCGATTGACAGCCTGTCGCATAGCTGTCGCAAGATACATAATCTGCAGGTCGTCACTGTTGTCAGAAAATAAAAAATCCAATCCAACATTATGGCCGGCTTACATTATTCCAATCCCGTGATCCAATCCCGCTTTTATACCCAATTCACCTGACCTGACTATTTTTAGCGAGATAGTAACAAGTACTTAACTAGATAAACAGTCCAAACTACCAATTGTGTAGTAATTTGTGTCATTTGCTGTCAGCGCTACAACTACGGATCACCATTATCATGCTGGGCTGGCGTCAGTTCTATAAATGTTACTCTGCTGTCCAGTGCCGTAAATAGCCTTTTTTGCGCCGTGTGCGAGCTTCTATAACTGCAACCTTGTTTTTTAACCGACCTTCAAAAAGGAGGAGGTTATATGTTTGGCTGTGGATTTTTTTACTACATTGGGAAACATCTCTGGGGTGCAGCGGGAACTCATCTGAAGCAATTCGAAAAAATAAGAGTCTGCCTGGTCTCGCCATTCCTGCGCCCCCCAGATTCTATGCCCTGTGCCTGGGCACCGGTGGCACCGCCCCATTTACGGACTGCTGCTGTCTCGATACCAATGAGCTTATAACATAGAATATCATTGCTCGATACAGTAAGAAGAGTTTTGGAGAGCTCAGTTGTCCTCGAATTGGAATCAATACTTCCATACTAATTTTATAAATGCGAAAGTGTGTCTGTCTGTCTGTCTGTTACCTCTTCACGCCCAAACCGCTGAACCGATTTTGCTGAAATTTGGTATGGAGATACTTGGAGTCCTGGGAAAGGACATAGGATACTTTTTATCCCGGGAAAATTTACGTTAATTTTGGCGCCCGTTGCGGGCATAATCTAGTTAAAATTATATCAACCAGCTGTTTCCTCCCCCGTGGTCTAGCCTATTTTTTAAGCCGAGACTGTTCCAGAATCCAGTCCCATGACTGCTAGGCAAAGGCAGGTCAAGGTCTTCCATTTTGCTAGCTCCTACACCCCCTCTGGCCAACCTGGCTGGTATGCTTCTAGCTCATCGCGCCAATTTTCTCTATGTCGGCCACGGCGGCGGCGGCGGCACCTATTCGGATGCCTTTTTTTTTTACATGGGGAAATGCATTACGCATCTCCGGCGGATTGGGGACATCGGCCGGGGTATGTGGGACTCTCCGAGGAACTACCCACTAAAACCCCATGGTGCTCCACTCACCGCTTAGGCAAAATTACGGGCACGATCAACCCACTGCAACACCTATTCGGATGCCTACTCTGTTGAGATCATTGCCCAGCAGTCGGGATGCACGCGGCTTACGTGACCCGCCCAATCCCACTTCAGCTTTGCCGTCTTCACTCGATTCCCGTTTTTGAGCGCAGTCTAGTCTATGCCTAGATATACCATTGTTTTTCCTCTCTTTTAGAAGCTCTTTTAGAGCTTATTCGATATTCAAACTTTTAACGTACTTATTCGAAAAAAAGGAGGTTATGTGTTCGGATGTGGATTTTTTTATATTATTAGTAAAAATCTAAATATATAAAACTCAAAGGTGACTGACTGACATGGTGATCTATCAACGCACAGCCCAAACCACTGAACGGATCGGGCTGAAATTTGGCGTGCAGGTAGATGTTATGACGTAGGCATCCGCTAAGAAAGGATTTTGATCAATTCTACCCCCAAAGGGTTAAAATAGCGGGTGAAAGTTTGTATATATTATTACTTCTAAACGCGAGCAAAGCCGTGGGCAAAAGCTCGTAGCAAATAAATGAGCTGAATATTTCGAGAACTGATGTAAAACATATATTGTACCTATTGCGTACTTAGTACTTAGGTCTTAGGCCTTAGCTAAGTAGCACGTGGATTACTGATAAGTAATAATTAAATAAGTGCGCAGGGTTTATAGTAAGAATCTAGACTCTCGAGATCTAGACCTATCTAGGCTACCGGCTATTACGCTACGTTAAATACCAAATTATGTGCTAGTGAGGAATGTTAGTACTTCATTACTTTCTGTAGTAATGCCTAGGTAAAGAGATAGAAAGTTTATAATACTACAGATTATCAAATAGTTAAAAGTTGAAAATTTAACTGTTCCACTTAGAGATATCAAAATCTTCATCAATGTTAGGTAATAATAATTAATTATTACTTAATATTGATTAAGATTTTGACGGCTGCCTATTCCAATTGGCTCATTAAAAAGTATTAAAGTATATAGCCTAGACACGTTGCATAGTTCACTTTAAGCAGTTCTTATCCTAACAAGAGATTATAACTGTAGAATATCGTTTTGTTAATGATTTAACTATAATTCTTATTGTATTCCTTCCCCTCTAAGGCCGCATACACATCCGCATGGCTATGGTGTAACATCCTGCAGTTCCCTATGTGTTTCGACTTTCGACATAATCCGCCTGTGTAACATTACAACATTACAATTAAATTGTGCGGTTTTGTCATAGGTAATTCGATGCTATTAAAATTGGTTATGTAAATTGTTAAGACATCAATTATTATGCTATGATTTAAACCGCGAACTAAAAATAAAGTTCGCTTATTTATTGTATACTGGCACTAATAGGATTTTTTAGTGCCAATAATCTTTGAGTCCTGGGAAAGGACATAGGATACTTCTCATACTTCTTACTCCGGTTCCCGTACGATAAACGAATTTTGGCGCATCAGAGTTGCGGGCGTCATCTAGTTTTCTATAATGAGGCGACAAAACTACTATGCCTATGTAAGTTATAAGTACGTACTCTATGTCCCGGGATGTTAAACGTTCACTGTTCAGTTTCTCTTAAATGGTAAAGATTGACGCGAAACTGAACGTGTAACCCACGGATTGATGGACTGATAATTTTTTTATTATGCCATCAATCTGGTGTCAATCTCAGCTTGATGGACTGAACTGATGCCAGATTGAGCGTTGTAACTTGTAACCTACGACTATAATAGAGTGAATTTAGAATTCAAGGGTGCGGCTACAACAAGGCTCAAACACGCTCAAAGGTTTACCTTATTGTACATTTGTACAACATATTTGTACGTGACGAGACTCCAAATGATGTAAATCTTGCGGTACCTTCGTCAGTGTTGAAAGTGAAACCTCCGAAACCACGCTCCGGTGACCAGGGATGGTCTAGGCATTGTCTAATGTCGTCATATTACCTCTTGCTGAAGATCATTATTTTGGTGCTTCGTAATGATGACTTTGTAAAACTTCGATTTTTCATCAGTTTTTACAAACGCCTGAAGCTCTGCAGACGTTTTATCCGCAGAAACTTTCCAGGTGCGATGCGACGCATAATATAATTCGAGCCTAAGTAAATGAGCAATATACGCGCTAGGCATGCGCGACAGGATTATATAAAGAAAAGGCCAAAGGGCCTCGGAAAGCGACAGAGTTGCGGGTAACATCTAGTTCCATTATCCTCGGAGCTTCTGCCATGCTTTGTATGGGTGTCGCTATGGTGCATGCGTCGACACCGTTACAACCAATTGCGGCGTTCTGTTGGCTGCACCGCACGCCGGCTGCCCATGCGGTACACCGTGTGCAACTTTTTATCCAGCAAATAGCTGCTGATTACCTACACATTGTATAGCCGAATGCCAAGGAGTATTTAGGTTCATAATATTGGAGTTTAGAGCAATGTTTCCCAACCTGTGTTCTCTGGATCATACATAAATGCTAACGTCTCGTAATCGCTACGCTTACTTATAAAGACGAAGGAATTTTTATTCAGTGGGTCCGTGAAAACGCTTGATTTCTAGGGGTCCCTGACATAAAAAGGTTGGGAATAACTGGTTTAGACCAAAAAGTTGGTCCTGGTGCCTGATCTCTCGACAGCCGATAATCTTGACTCCCATTGATTTCACATTATTATGTGAAATTTTGATAATCTGTAGTTAGTATTATAAACTTTCTATGTCTTTACCTAGGCATTACTACAGAAAGTAATGAAGTACTAACATTCCTCACTAGCACATAATTAGGTATTTAACGTAGCGTAGCCGGTAGCCTAGATCTCGAGAGTCTAGATTCTTACTATAAACCCTGCGCACTTATTTAATTATTACTAATTAGTAATCCACGTACTACATAGCTAAGTACTAAGTACGCAATATATATATATATATATATATATATATATATATATATATATATATATATATATATATATATATATATATATATATATATATATATATATATATATATATATTCAGCTCAATTATTTGTTATTTTTACTAATGATATAAAAAATCCACATCCGAACACATAATCTCCTCCTTTTTTCGAATACGTTAAAAGTTTGTTTGAATACCGAATAAGCTATAAAAGTATTGGAGAAAAATGGTATATCTAGGCATAGACTCAACTGCGCTCAAAAACGGGAATCGAGTGAAGACGGCAAAGCTGAAGTGGGATTGGGCGGGTCACGTAAGCCGCGTGCATCCCGACCGCTGGGCAAGGATCTCAACAGAGTAGGCATCCGAATATGGACTCCGCCGCCGTGGCCGGCCTAGAGAAAATTGGCGCGATGAGCTAGAAACATACCAGCCTGCATATATATTATGAACAATGAACATAGTAATTTGTATATGTCGCAGTCATCTGGTTCAATCTGCGATTCGATTGAATGACTAGCGTATTCATTGAATGACTCCATTCAATTGAATGACTCGGCCGAACGTCGATTGAACGATCGTCCCTCAACGTTTAACTAGTTAGCGATTTGTAGCATAGCGTTTTGAAGATAGCGGACATGAAATCAGTCAGGTAATTGAACGTATTTCATTTTCTCCCTACGGCGGCGCTACTAGTCACTAAAACAAATATGGCGTCAAACAGCTCGCACAGCTGATAGCACTGTGTTGATATTTTATCGATTACATTTACATTACTAGTACTTTATTTGTAATAACTAATAAAATAATATGAAAGCGTGGATTTACCTATTACTACCCCGTCAACGGCTAATTGAAAAAAAATATAGCATCCCATTTAACGACTTCGCTATATGACTTTTAGTCAAAACGTTAAACGTTACAGTCAACGTCTTGACGAGTTGTCCTTTAGTCATTCAATTGAATGCTGTCATTCAATGAATGCGCTAGTCATTCGATCGAATCGCAGATTAAACCAGATGACTGCGACATATATAAGTACAAGTTACAACCAAATTTCCGCGTTCTCTATGCCAGAAGTTTAGAACATAGCAAAAAGCCGGTCCTGTGAGTCGGGTCGCTTAAAAGAAAGAAATACACAATAGTCAAGACAGTGCTCTTGTACTGTACTGTACTTGTAATCATTCTCTACTGGCCTGATTTCAATGAAAGAAATGTCACCGAAAATGATGTATTTTTTTTTCTAGAAGGCTTTATATTATCAGCTTCCGAAAAAACGTGCTATTGCACGCCAATTTTCCGTCTGTCCATGGTAACTATTTAGGATGCTTGCAAGCACGAATCGTGGATGTACTAGCTGTTGCACAATACGTGTGCAATATGCTTTTGTTTGGGAATGGAGGGGGAACTAGAAGCAGTTGGCAAATGTGATCACGATGCGAGATTCGTATCTTTAGTACGGTCACGACAGCTAACACAAGATATACCTCGAGTATACATTACTATAAGTATTATACGCGTAATTTAACTATAATCTGTACGTATCCTACAAAATGTGTGTCTGTTTATCTGTTTGTTACTTCTTTATTCTCTGTATATACAATAAAAATATCTCACCGATAAAACTTAGTTTGGCGAGTTTTAAATGTTGTTTTTAAGTTTCTTAAAATAAATAAAATTACTTATTTAAAAAAATCTTATCATTGAACCAATTCATGAAAATCTGTATTGAATTGAAGATACTGCGAGTTCTGGGAATGGACACTCGCGTCACTCTGGTTAACAAGTGCCATTTTCGTCAAAACCTGATCTCATGCACCCAAAATTATGATTTTGGTCTCATTCGATTCGGAATACCATCTAGAACATTCTATCAAAATTCCAAGAGGGGCTAAAAAAAAATGCAAAAGTTATAAACAATTAAGTAAACATAAAAAGAAGGGTTTGGTTTTTTTTTAATATTTCGAAAACTATTTGAGATAATCAAAATTTGAAAATAGATCCCTAAAGAACAGGAAATTTCCTATAAAAATCCTAGATCCTGTAACCTTGCCAATAATCCTTATAGCTTTAATTGAGCGGCGAAAGTAACGGTAAGACCACGTCGTTCGGATTTCGCGTGATTTGCCGCAATCTGCTACGTGAACTAAAAAAATATTTTAAGTGATTAAATATTAATATTAAGGAATAAAAAAAATTGGGTACTAAGTAGACATATCAATAAACAATAATCCGTTAACAAAAATAAATTATCACAATTTGTTTAATTATTATGCTTTTCTTAATTTGTTAATAGTCACCATTTTAATGTTAACATAAAAACGCTGATTATTTCAAAACAAGAAATCTAGAAATTACTAAATATTAATAAAACTATTTACAAATTAAGAAAAGCATAATAATTAAAAAAATTGGGATAATTTATTTTTGTTAACGGATTATTGTTTATTGATATGTCTACTTAGTACCCAATTTTTTTTATTCCTTATTATTAATATTTAATCACTTAAAATATTTTTTTAGTTCACGTAGCAGATTGCGTTGCAAAAATCATAATTTACGGTGCATGAGATCGGGTTTTGACGAAAATGGCACTTGTTAACCAGACTAAAGTGGTTTTATTTCGTCAAAATGTACGGTTTCCGCGCGACAACCGAATTTTCCTTCTAAGTGTCTAAACACACTAGGACTAGGCTGAATTGCGCGTAGGCGTAATTTCCGCCGCAAATGTCAAACGCATACAAATTACGACGTAATAGTGTGTCACCCCTCGCGTTCGGCCCGTATTTTGTATGCAATTTAAACGCGGCGTAAACGCGGCGGAATTTACGCCGGCGTAATTCAGCCTAGTGTGTTTAGACCCTAAGTAATTGGAGGCTACAGTATACAACCATAGAAATAAATACTACAATTACTCACTAGTCGTAGACTCGTAGTCACTATTCTCGTGTGGACTTTGCTTTTGATAAGTAAAGTTTATCCGTCTGGCAATAAGTCTTTTACCATTATTTAACTTCCTATTGTTATTTGTTAGTTGTTACCATATCTATTAGCTTTGTCCACACTGTGCCTTTTTCTGTTCGTCAAGGGAATGCGTTATAGCGCAGTCAACAGCGGACGTGAGGCATGCCCGCGACGCATCTGACCGTATCCAAAACTTCAAAAAGACAATGTTGGCGTTGTGTTCGATGACGCATGCAATTATCGAATGCGCCAAAACGAAAATTGAATGAAAGAGGATGACGGAAATTGAAGACGAAAGCGCCTAGTGTGGACATAGCTTGAACGTTAGTGAAATAATTCTTCTCGCAGTCAAATAAAATTCTTCTGAAATAAAATCGTAACATAGTTAAAAGACACTGATATAAACTAAGTGCCTTTGCAAAACTAGCATTACGCGGTTACTACTAAGTTTACTAAACGTCAACATTCAATTTGGCATTATAGCAAACTAAATTCGTTTATCACACAGAAACTTTTCCATTCCCGGGGCTCAAAGTATATTATCAATACTAAATTTCTGCAAAATTGGTTCAGCGGTTTACGCATTAAGAGGTAACAGATAGACAGACACATTTTCAGATTTATAATATTAGTATGAAGATTGAGCTTTTTCTAAGATATAAATTAAAACGGGATACATTTACTAGCTACGCCACTGCAAATGTTTTCTTGCGCTGGAAAATTGCTATCTAGTTAGTCCGCAAACAAGCTACTTATTAACTTTCATAACAAACTTGAAATTGATTGCTTGCTCTCCATTACAAGCTGCAAATTGGATTTGAAATTAAATTAATCGCAATTATACAGGCTGTAACAAAACAAATTTGAAATTAGTGATAATACTTTAGGGTGCGTATGTGTCCCATAAGTTCATTGTGAAAGTAGCAGCGCTGAAAGACCAATTTTTTTTTTTTATTTGTATGGGAAAGCGCCCGAGCATCACGAGTTTTCCCATACAAAAGTGAAAAAAAAAATTGCTATTTCAGCGCTGCTACTTTTACACTGAACTCTTTACACGGGACTCATACATACCCAAGTATTATCAAAAGCTTTATCAGCTATAGGGTAAATGACTAGTAGATTGGACAGTACTAGTCATTGGAAAAAGCACAAAAACACCATATTTATAAATGTTGCTTTAAAAACTGTTTTTCTTTAAAAACAGGCGTTGTTTTATTTTAAAAACAGGAAACTTTTAAAGCAACATTAATAAATATTGTGTTTTTGTGCTTTTTCCAATAACTGGTACTGTCCAATCTACTAGTCATTTACCTTATTTGATATTTTGTCCAAGTACCTACTACATCTAACTTTTCCCGAGCTTTTTATACGGGCTATAGATGACACCCGCAACTCCGTTGCACCAAAACTCGTTTATCGCGCGGGAACCGTACCTTTTTCCGGGACAAAAAGTATTCTATGTCCTTTCCCGGGACTTTCATTCCATGCCAAAATTCAGCAAAATCGGTTCAGCGGTTGGGGCGTGAAGAGGTAACAGACAGACAGAGACACTTTCGCATTTATAATATTAGTATGGATTGAGTAAGGTGCGTTAGCTATTTAATCCTTCGATCGCGGATTCTTGGAAATCTATTGTTATTCTATTGTTGTCACTTGCCGCGATTATCGGTGCTCTTATGGGGCTTGATAGGTTTATCTCCGTGGAGATTGAAATTTTAAGATATTTTTTGATTAATATAGGGATTCGTTAAAGGAAAACGTGTACAAACAAGTTTCTAACTCTAATTACTAAAAGGACATGTATATTTATGTGTGGACTTGACGACGTGATGCAGAATAATTCAGAAAGGAAGAAAGGACGTACCTATTTAAACGCTACTTTTGAATCTTCCAGACTTTCTTTTGGTCTTTTAGACACAAAGCTTATTGAGAACCATAATTTATATAATACTTACAATACCACTTAGAAACACTTTACAACGAGCATATTTATTATTTTTGCCTCAATCCTTACAGAGTGTGATAATTTAACACACTGTAACCAATTGCAACTATGTAAGTGATATCGAGGCCAACAACACCTGGCCATTCGTCACACTTATCTTAAGGCGATTGGATGAGCACAGACTATAAATACATCTCTGATTGGCGTAAATGGGCCTAAATTATATCTTTTACTGCATCAGAATTGGGCCATATGGAATGTCAGCATTGCTTTGTATGGTAGAGCTTTGTAAGCGAGCACTGCATCGTCAAAACTGCACCAGAATCGGGCCTTATGATTTATGAACAGTGGCGGGTTAAGACCTAAAGATGTGGGCAAGATACTAATATTTTTTTCGAGGCCCCCTGATGAATGACGCAAAAGGACGGATTTGTTGAGAGAAATAATTTTTTGAAATTCGTAAATCATAAAGAAAATGCTCGTGGTCCAAGGGGCACAAGGCTGTAGGCGGTGGCCCACATCGCGCATGCCTTACACCGCTTCTGTTATGGAACCAGCTTTTCGTTGCATTGTTTTGATTTGTATGGTAAATCGTGCATAGCATCGCTAAAAATGCCGTATTTTCTTATAAAACTCGACCTATTCCCCACTCCTCAGCACGAATGAAGCCTATCCAACGCCTGATTCCAGAAGCATGTTCTCAAAGTTTAAGGTGAACGCAGATTTGGCCGCACCGCACGCAACGCAGTCGCCGCATTTCGAATTCTTCATATAAAGAATGTAGAAGTTGCGAAGACTGCGGCGCGGGTAGGTATGCGAGCTTGCCTATAACTTCATATAAAGAATTCGAAATGCGGCGACTGCGGTGCGTGCGGTGCGGCCAAATCTGCGTTCACCTTTAGAGTAATTTCCCACCTGTATAAAATCACTCAGTGCTTAGCTTTTTTCGTCTCGGCCATTTTGGAATCAATTTTACACGGACAATATGTCAATGCTACACTCTAGGCCTTGGCGTTTCATCCCGCCGTTTCCGCGGTTGCCAAACGAAGGTTGCATCAAAACTTTTCACTAAAACTCTTCTTATTACATTGCGAGATGGTAGAGACATTTGCAATCGTTTTCGTCTTCATAACAGTTCGGATGGCCAATAAATTAAGCAATGTTCATGGTTCTTAGGCTAAAGGGCCCCATATACGGTACGATTCGTCTATACGATCGATCGTGACGATTGATCGCATCAAAAATGTCGCTCATATTCTATTGTAAATCGTTAACGATCTTTGACATACACCATCGATTCGTCGTTTCGATCGGCTTGACGCGATGGATCGTACACATAAATAAATCTTACCGTGTATGGGGTATATGTATACCACATATTGCTGATAGTATGTTAAAATAATATACCTTCTCTATCTTATTGTAAGAAGAACGAGATACAACAATAATATGACAACAAGCGAAATGGTGGAAACACTAGCTGCCGCACTCAGACGAATATTAATTACTTAGCTGCATCATTAAGGGGGCGACTAACCCAAAATTTTAGATTTTATAATTCATTTTTATACTTGAAAATAAGCCCCGAATTGTGTCATTTTCTAAAATTAGATACTAAATTATATTTCAAAGAATTCGATCTGAGCAAAAACACGATATCTTAAAATTTTCTCGATAGGAAAAAACCACAAAGAACCATCTAATTATCACGAATTTATCATTTACTGCCATAACCGTGCATTGAACTAAGTTAATATTTAAACACATTGTATAAAATTCAGTAATTGAGAAAGCGACCTAGCGGATTTTTAAAATGTTGTATATTTATCGAGTAATTGAGAAAAAACTAATTTGGCGATGAATTAACGTCGTCCTTTTTCACCTGGTATATGAAAGACAGGCGTCAGTGTGAAGAGAGAAGGACGATGTTTGATTTTTTGGGTTAGTCGCCCTCTTTGCGCTCTCTTAAATGAAGATTTTGACAAAAGCCCAATACGTTATCTGTCAAATTTTCATTTAATTAGTACAGTTATGTAATTAATATTTGGCTCTGAGTGCGGCAGTACCAGGAAGGTTATTTTTTATCAATTTGCCGCTTTGTAGAGCTAATTGTCTTCGATAGAGTACGTAGCACAGTCAGCATAAGCTATGGTGGCTATAGAAGGCTTTATTTCCCGTTGAAGTACTAAAATAACAAAAGAAACTACTCAGATGATTTCAAATATCTCGTATTTACATCATTTCAATGATTTCAACATAATATCTAACTTCATTTACCGGTGTAACTGGTTAGTCTTGAATTTTAATAATTCACATAACACGCTTAATAATTTAGGAGTTGAATGTACCGAAATATAGTAAATAAGCAGATTTTATAAACAAAATAAAGTCGATCGAAGCGGTCATCAATTTAACTACAGTGTAAACATTTTTTTTTTCTTCACAACATGTAGAAGATGTTATTATAGTTATTCTGATGTTTGTAATCAAATTTCTCTTCTTAGGACTGCTGGAAGAAATAATATTTTCTTTAGAGATAAGCTACTGCTTATGCCTTTTGTGTCGTTGCCATAAGTTGTGCAATAAACTGTTACATTTAAAATAAATAAAAATATTAAAGTTTTAATTTTAAGTGCTTATGATAAAATATTACGTATTAAGCTGTATAATATATTTATACTATTTTCTCTACTATTAAAGAGTTTATAAGTTATATATTATCACTATTCACTATACTATGAGTTATAAAGTAAAGATGTGATTCTTTTGAGAAGGTATTTTTTCTGTATTTGAAGTTCATTTGAAGTAACTTGTTTATCTGCGTAAAAATAGTGATAATATTTTTTTCTTTCGTGATTTAGAAAGTATCGCGAGTGCCAATTGACATAATGTTTTATTGTTGTGTAAACTCATTACATAAATTGAAATCGGCCCTTTTATGGTAGTTCTATATCGGGAGTGAGAGTACCTTTTACTCTTAGCCCTTATCTCTTTAACTTATACAGTAATCCAAAATTACGAGCTATGAGAATTTCGTACAAAACATACTAAGTTTTGTGTCTCGAATCTCGATTCACCGTTTATATTTTATTCTAATTGTTTAATTTATTCTTTAGAAGTTCCAAATTTTCATATCCTATTTCGAAACGTCCGCTAATTTGACTATACATATTACATTATATTTTGTTAGATTAAGACAATTTTTGAGTCATCTATTAGACTTTAAGTCTATATCCATTTTCAGAATATTACGTAGAGTTTTTAACTATGAGTACTTCAAAACATTTTTTTCAAAATCATCCCTTCTCGGACGCGATGTTGTGAGACTGTAGACATTTCATATTTTATTAAAATAAATTAAGGGGTTGCTTCATCACTTCCTGCTGAGTGCCAGATAGGCCACTTAACTGACATATAGATAGAGTAGGGAGAATCTGTCAAATTAGTTGTAGCCTACCCGGCACTTTATCAAGAAGTGATACAGGCCCTAAAATAAAATACGTTTATTTCAGGCGTTTTAACCCATATTTTGTTATAGTCCGCGCGGAACTAGTTGGCCGCTCAGCCGGTATGTGAGTATATGGGCAGAGCGGCCAACTATTTAGTTGCGCGCGGACTATAGTAAATAATAAACCTAAAAACTATGTTGCCTAAATAGCGTAATCAAAATGAAATTTTTAAGTAGGTCATGAACTACATTTGTACTAGGAACACATAAGTTATTGAAGGTTTATTTCAATGGCTGTTGGAATTGCTTAAGATCTGTTACTTAATATTGGTTAATCGTTACATAATTTAGCGTCTGTATGTTTGTCACGTGCGTGTGTTTACGCCCCGTAAATGGTCAGTTATTACGACGTAGTATCTACATCGTAGAATGTAGCACGTAGGTATTTAATAGATTTTTTACTACAGGTACCTAAATAAGAATATTATAAATATTATATATTATATAGTAGTCAGTAGATCGTATTTATAATCAGCATTTATTTATAAATCATTCTGTCAATTATCTTGTTAATTGACAAAAAAAGTTAAATTAATTAAAATTAAATTAATCGCAATTGAACTTGTAATTGCACCTGTGCACCTGTGTGCAATTGTGAAGATACTATGCTAGCATAGTATCTTCATGCGTATTACTTGTGTTTATTGCCCGCGCCACGTTTTTTTTTCAAAGACAATGGCTTAGTTAGTCTACTGGGTGATATTTATATTGTGGAAAAATCTCTAAGTACTACAGGATACAAAAAAACTAGTAAAAAATTAAGGTGACTTCCAAAATGGTATGAGTAAATGTAGAGCAAAAACTCTACTAATTGTGTAGGAGTATGTTGAGTGACAGGCAAATATTGAGAGCAAGACGTGATAATTGGTGATATCATGATATTATGTTTTACCCATAAAGTTGATAATGTACTTAGCGAAACAAAGGCCAGAGCAAACGAGATGTCACTATCAGTAACACTGCGTGGTAAAAAGAGACGTGTGATCTATACTAATATTATAAATGCGAAAGTATCTCTGTCTGTCTGTCTGTCTCAGACATGTCTCGCTTTCACGCCAAAACTACTGAACCGATTGTAATGAAATTTTGTACACAGATAGTCTAAAGCCTGAGAAAGGACATAGGCTACTTTTTAACTGGAAAAAGGGGTTGTAAGGGGGTGAAAATGCGTAAATTGGTTCAAATTAAGTTAGTTCCAAAAAGTCATAATAGATGGCGCCGTGCCGTCTCCTACATCGCACTATCGCTTACCCAAACGTGTTTCTATAAGAGGTGGTAAGGATGAAGGCTCTTTTTACGTTATTTTTTGAAGAATTAAGAAGAGTTGATGTTCAACTTCGACCCCACTCCCCAGTTTTTAACCACCTACGCAAAAATATGTAAGAAATTTGTTTTGTGACTGTCTGTCTGTAAACATCAACACGTTCAACGGGAACTACCTACTATATTATGCCCGCTGTACACTCTCGCCGAGAGCTCTCGGGCGAGAGTCTCGTGCGAGAGCCCCTTGCCCGAGTGCGATCATGTACATTCTCGCTTAGTTCAATCTTAGTTAAGAACTCAGAGAAGATGGACAAAAACGACCATTCACTATTCACCATGCATCGAAAGATATCATTGTAATCCGAAGATTTATAATCATATTTAATTTTATTTCTCACAGATAATGACTAATAATGACGTTTATTATTGTTATTTTTCTGTTCTACACTGTCTAACGGCGGGACTAGTACTGAAAGACGCGAGAGTGTACAGTAGTGCGCTCGTTTTCCTCGCGAGACCCTTTGTCTCGGGCGCAAAATACCGACACCGGACCGAGAGGGTCCGAGACAGGCGAGACGAGGCGAGCGCACTCATTTACACTCTCGCACTCGGGCTGCCTCGCTGTGTCTCGGCGAAAGTGTACAGCCGGCATTATAATATAAGTTAGTTTATAGCTATGTCCACATTATGCGCTTTCGTCTTCAATTTTCGTCATCTTCTTTCATTCAACTTGAATGCGTCAACGAACGCAACGCCAACATTGTCATTTTTGAAGTTTTGGATACGGTTAGAGGGCATGCGTCGCGGGCATGCCTCACGTTCACTGTTGACTGCGCTATAACGCATGCCCTTAACGAACAGAAAAAGGCAGAGTGTGGACAAAGCTTATGACGGGTTAGTACGCGCGCTATAAGCTGAAGTCCACGCGGACGAAGTCGCGGGCAACAGCTAGTACATAATATACAGCAGAACTCTTTTTTGACGTCCAGTCGGCACTTATATCGGCACGTTGACAATTTAATCTCATAGAAAGATGCTTGTGTTAGTGTATACGCACACATATTTTTACACACAGATGTAAATCAATTTCGGTTTCGTTTGACAGCTCGAGATTGTTGCTCTATTCCGCTAGGTATATTAACTTTATGGTTTTACCTACAGTGTATAATATCTGCGATATACAATATAGCTTAAAATTAGTCATCAGGACAAATGCCATAATTGACTCATACTCGTTTGTGTGTCTAAATGGCTATATTTAGTAAATGAGAAATTTAGAATTGCAGCAAGTATAGAACACATTAAAAAACCTTGTTTATTTTTTTAAGTGTTCTGATAATGTTAGGTTGCTAATGACTCACTGCAAATTAATGAAATAATATTTTTACTCTCAGTCCAAAAATATATTACTTAATATAATATATTCTTAACTAGAACTTAGAACTAACGATAACGTAAGGTACCGATTTGAAACAATGAAGATTGAGTATATTTAAATAGTTGTGTTTGCGACTACTGAAAATACTGAAAAGTCTTTTTAAAGAGTAAGAATAATTTAGCGGTTTCTAGATTATTTCAGAAATACATTCTTATTTTTAATTTGGAAATCGGTTATTTTTTTTTAACTTGAAGTTTCACGTTTACGTAATTTATCACTAATCCAGTAATATCAGCTACCTAAATTTATATCACTGAACCATTGCAAATTACACATTTTATTATTACGTATTTAACAACAGCTATTATAATTATTTAACAACTATTATAAAATTACAATTATTACAGAGTTGTTACGAATACGGAGCCAATACGCAGTTTGAATTGTGCAAGTAATATAATCGATAATCGTTGTAAATCGATTCAATCGATTCGATACATCGAGTTTGGGCATCGGGAGTTATAAAATGGATCAGAAGGTTAGGTCGACGAAGTGAAAGTTGTAATCTGACTCTATGGTACTTGTTATGACTCAGATTAATATTCAAAACTTGTCTTTAATCCTTCAAGCCCCTTAAGAGCACCGGTGATCGCGACAACAATAGAATACAATAGCATTTCCAAGAATCCGCGATCGAAGGAATAATTAATATTACACATAGTAATGAGTATTACAGGTAGTAAAATATTTTATACATCCTAGAGATGTAACTATAAGTTCTATCTCTACTTAGAGATAGGACTCTATCTCTAGTAGAGATAGAGTCCTTAGCAGTCTGCCGTGTCTTTAAAGGCAAATAATAATTAGCCAAGCAATACTTTACAAGCACTCTACGCGCTTGCGACGACAAACTGCTTTGTTTTGCTACTTTGAAATAAAGGCGTGAGTGGAAGAACCAGATAACTAACATTTTAAAACTTGAGGACAATTACGGCAAATTTAACCTGCTCCATCCACTAAGGTCTTCTTATAAATACAAAATCATGTGTGTGCGCGCTTCATTCATGTGGTCTATGCTATGTATCAAGATGGTCTACTAAATATTAAACATATTTAGTGCTAATATTTTGTGGACATGTTTTGTAGAGTTGGATATAGAGTTCGGCAGAAGCTTTGCTCTTCGTAACTCATCCCTAGTAACTTTTGTCTGTGTGAATGTTTTTGAAGGCATAATTTTATTCACTTTCAAAATTAATTTAAGAAAAACTTCTCACTTCATTGCGTTTGAGATTTTTTTTTCTTCTGTGTACCAAGTATTGGTACTAGGCTCACAGAAGCTATCAGGAGATGTCAATGTCTAAACAGCGGAAGTTGCGATAGATGATTGCCCGAGGCATGTTTCATCACTGTGTTGCAAGCTGCAGACAATAAGAATAGATGCACTCTACAATACTGACTAGACTAACTGGATTTTAATTAAACAATACATCTCACGTATTGTTTTCAATTCTAAAATTATAACCCAGCAACGTAAAAAATAAAAAAAAATCGGTTGTCTGTAAAGTCGGTTTACTGACGATAGTTGAACGTGACAACGTATGACGTTGTCACGTTCAACTATCCTTAACCCCTTAACCCTCGCTTCCGAATCTCTATAAATAGAAACAAACTTTTTCGACTGTAACCTAAAGTTATTTCGATGTATTTCTTTCAAATGATTGTCTAAAAATATTTATAATGAGTAAAATAAACTATTCGCAATACAAAACGCTACATACATTCGAACAAAGACGAAATCCAGTAAAATCTTCGAACAAAGCACAAGTCATACCTTGACACGTAGGAAATAGAGCACAATTTTAAATAGCCGAAATAATACTAATAGCTCACAGATTGCTTATTTATTTTTCATTCAGAGTGTGGTCAATGTATCAAAGGTCATAACTAACCAAACTTCTTCATACAAAAGTATTCTCTAAACTCTAAGTCATCGAAATACGTAATATAATCGAAACAAAGAGCGCGGCCCAGGTGGGTTGAGTACGGTTGCTGAGAAGATAAATGGAATGCCTCAGAGCTGTCAGCGAGGCAACGCCTCATGAACTGTCATGTTTTTCGGGCGCGCACCCCATATCGAATTATAAGACGTTATCACGTCAAAAACCTTTGGCAACTGCGATAATTGTTAATATCAAACAAGTAGTTTATTCGCTACGAGGGCACATACATACCTACTTACATAAAATTTACTGCCAAAACACTCTTCTTTTCGGCTTAAATAAAATCTGAATCTACCGTTTAACATGGACATCATGCCGCTTGAGTCCAAGACATGACATTCTCATCCTTCTTCCTTGAGCCTTCGCAGCAGCCGCGTCCTTGAATAAAAATGATCATTTTATGAAGAGTTTAGATACTTTAATTTAATAAAGAGTTTGAGAGAAAATGAAACGGAGTTTATGTCAAAATCTTCATTAAATTAAAGTTGAGTAATCATTATATTATGAGTCCGGGAATAAGAATAGGGAATTTTACGCAAAAGTCAGAGAAGAGAGCAGTAATCTCACCAAAATCCGACTTGTTGCACTCGTCATAATATCAGAATATTGACAGAAACTTTGTAAGTGGCGTGCAAAAATTATTTTGCACGCCACTGAATGTCGGATCCATATATGAACCCATATTGTAAGACCTTTATACCTATACCTATTCTTTACAGACCTTTATATTCTATTCTATTATATTCTAACGCTGTTAAACGCCGAATAAAACTTTATGTTTACTGTCTGTGGTGGTGCTGCACTCTAGCGTGAAAACATTGCAGTAATATACTATTGAATGAATTAATTATCGACTATATTGGTAAACATAAGTTTTATAAGCCATTGGAAACGTGACATACATGAAAACGAGAGTGCACGAGCCACGGGAAAGGCACTGCCCAAGGCCGCAGTTTACCAGGCAGGGGCGCGCAACCGGCGGCATGAGGCACGCGCCGAAAAAAAATTATACCGAAAAGGATACAGAGTATCATAATTTAATCGGCTGTTAACTACGAGGTCGTTATAAAAGCTGACTTGAGGATTTTAATTGTCTCACGTATTAAGTATAGGCGGCTACACAATGTATAAAATATAAATGTGTATTATGTACAGACCCTCTTTAGTAACAGATTTTGTGCCCTGCAGATTTATGATGGCAGATCTATACTATGTATTACATTAATGAAGATAAAGTTTAAAATCATATGACACTGAAAGTGCTCGCCTCGCCGCTGCCATTTCGGTGTAGCACGGCCCTTATAATCATTGTAACGCTATGCAACTGCACACTTCGCCAATAGTTATTTGATTAAAACAATTTCCTACATTCAAGCACTTAAATCAACATTACGGCATTTTTATCGGTAATATAAACCAATTTAATGGGAATTCACATTAAATATTATAAAATCCATTAAAATTTATGTGAGAACCGGTGCACTGAACTAAATACAATCACTTGGTTTATAGATTTAATTGTATATCGTGGGTATTTGTAACAGAAGATATAGCTAATTTGGTATCGAATCTGTTTTACAAGTATCTAGTACAACTTTTTTTACAATCTTTAAAATATTATTATAAATTCAAAGATTGACTCTGAAACTTTTAGAATAAATCTAATAATACTTTAACTGGCTAATACAGTTTTGCTGGAAGCATTGCATATCTCAATTCTGCAGGTACCTAATATAAATAATAATTATTAACTATAATTACTAGTCAGCAGAAAGGTTTACAACCCCTGACCTAGACAATGACCTCTGCGAGCGGCCACAATATGAATTTAGTGACAGAACAACGAATCAGCGTTTTTGTGTCTAGTACGGTCATTACAGCCGCTGCAGTATTTTTAAATGTAAACGAGTCAAGCTAGAAATAAAGAATTTCAATGAATTGAATAATCGTTACATGAAACTTTTATTGTAGCGAATTGTATAGGTGCTCCCTCACCGCGAGCATTCACGTGAAAATTGTAATGTAACATTAAAGATTCGACTTTGAGCATTACTACCTCCCTGACTGACGAGCACTCGCGAGTCGCGTGTAATGTAACATTCGACTTTGAGCATTCCATAGCTAGTTGATGTTACTAGTTGTATCAAGATTTTACACACTGTTTCATTACAAAGGTGCGCTTTGTGCTCAGTTTTGTATCATTACAAGGTGCACATTGTAATGCTCGGTTCTCAAGCGAATGCTCCCGGTGAGGGAGCACCTTAAAAATAACATTCCTAACATTTTCAGAGATACATTATTAGTTAAGTCGGGTCGTATAGCATGCAGAATTTCAGGACATCGTTTTTCAAAATCATCACGTCATTGTTTCTTTAATATGCCTTATTTGCCATTGCACCCATTGAGATTTAAGTGCCTGTGGTTTACACAGGCCATATCTATATTTTTAACCGATAAACAGAAGAGTGAAATAATGATAAAGATGAAATATCGCAACCAATCAACGTAGCGAATCGCACTGTGCAATATTCATTTAATTTTTTAACCTTCCAAGCCCAAAGCGTCTTTCTTCCGTGCCGATGGATATTTTAATCAGAGCGAGTACGACAAAAAAGCAGTACTCAAGCGTGAAGGGTCGCCACCTGATTGCATGTGCTCCTAATGAATTCAGATAGCTCAATCAAGGCTAAAAGAAAACAAATAAACTTCACAATAATATCCCATAACCTTGGAACATTCAGATTTCTATTCAGAGATCTCTTTTTATAGAGCGGTGACAAAATATGTAATGGTATTTTATGCAATACTATAGTTATTAGTTAAACAAAAATATTGGTAGGTAATGAAGTTGATGATGATGAATAGCTAAGAACAATCTTATTTGCGGCACCTTTCTAACATATAACGACATACAGACAGACACCTCTTGGTGTGGTCATACTATTAGATCTTAACTAACGTCTTTAGGTAACTAACAAATTAACACAATGAACAATGAATTACGATCAAGTCGATTATATGACGAAGAAATACGCATTTTCAAGAACAATTACATTGCAAAGATAAAACAAACTTTTTAAGAAAAGATATCGTTATCCAGCCATACCATGGAATTGATTGTTTTAAAAAATCAACTACAAATATTTTGTGTGCATAGTATACTGTATACCGCTTGTTTATATACCATTACCACATTTAGATAATAGGAAAAATATTGTATGTAGCCTCTTCGCTCGACACTAGCTCACTCATCTATATTAATAATTTCGTGCAGGGGTACGGTAGACTCGATCGAAACCTTATGTGAATAATAGAAAATAAAAAAATATTGATTTCGAGTCGACAACTTATATCCGCAAAATTCGGATTTTGGAGTATTTCGTTAAATTATAATGGCACTGACGTAGGCACTGACAAACAAACTTCACGCGCCATCTTGTGATCTTGCTGTAAACTGACACATGCCATTGCTCATTTTCTACCTGCTAGCAGTCATGGCGCACCATAGCGCACCCTTTTTTTGTAGCTTTTGTTTGTTATCAGTTATCAGCGTCTCAACAATTAGCAATTAATGTGTTTTTGACATATTCTAGGGAGTTTTAATTCTTAATACATACATACAATATACTTACATACAATTTTGAAGTTAGTTTTATCTTTTTACCTACACCTACCAGTGCCAATGTAGGGAAATCAGAAAAAGACTGAATGCAAGAGAAATTAACGTTAGTTAATGTTGATTTGAAATAAAAATGTTTTAAATGTACATACGAGTAAAACTTTTGCAGTTTTATTTACCTACTATTTTTAAATATTATGTATAATGAACTAAGCCAGGGGTCACCAAATGGCGGAAGCGATCCGCATCCGGATCGCCGACCCATTGTGTGCGGACCAAGCATTTTCGAAGATGAACTTCGTTAAAAATAAATTTCGGTCTTACTGATGGTCATCTCCAGGATTTTATGTCAATAGCTTCAAGCTTGCACCAATATTTCACTCCAAGCTTCAGATAGATAATAATTAGGGCCTACAAAAATAAAAAAATGACACTTTTCTCATTGATAAGCCTTTGTAAATTCCGTAACTATCCTGACTTAATATTTTTTTTTTAATCTGTGAACCGCGAAGGTTTTTACATTTCTCTAATATGGACCCCGAGCGAAACTAATTGGTGACCCCTGAATTAAGCTATACGTACTTATCTATGTCTTGCTTACCTTTAACATTTCTTGAGAAAAGATGACTACACAAAATATATTTACCTACATTTTGTACCTAGATGTGTATTGTGTATTGAGTTACAAGTTTACCCGAGCGAAGCCGGGTTTTCATCTAGTAAATCATAATAGCTAATAATATAAATGTAAAGGGTTTTCTGTCTGTCTGGCTTTACCTTTTCACGACCAATGGTATGGAGATAGAATAGATAAGTGACATATTATAATACTTTTTATTTAGGTTTACAAAGTATTCTATGTCATTTTCCGGTAAAAATCTACGGACTAATACAAGTGATAAACGAATTTTGGTGCAACACCAAAATACTAGCGTCATTAATTAGTAAATAATAACTTTTTTCCTCAAGTGTTATAATAATATTATTATTATCTTTAAAAACATCTTTATGTAGATGACATTTTTAGCATCTTACATTTATTATTGCTCATGTCCTTGATATTTCACGGGTCAGTAGAACCATATTGCCTGTCAATGAATTCTAACGGTTGTCTGACGAAGATATCCCTCATTAGAGTGCAAGATTGTTTACATGTTCATTAACTGTACGTTAGCCCACATCCTGGGAGTGGGTCAAAACTGCCCACGGACCGGTCGGAGAGGAATCAATAATTTTTCATCGATGTATGAATAATTATTTTTGTCTGCTTACTTTTTTTTCGCGTTTGCATCATGTAGATTTGTTATTTGTTCTGTTTCTTTTGTTTTTGTTGTAATTTTCTTTTTAATGGTGATGTTTATGATTTCTTTCTTGTCTTTCATGGCTATTTTATGGCTTCTATTTGGTCTTGTAATTTGGGTTACTTAATTTGTGCTTTGCCTAAAGAAAGGGTACTGGTACGGGGTAGGTACCCCGTACCAGTACCATTTCTATCGTTTTAGCAGTATATTACGTATGGCATGTTTGTTTGTACTGTAATTGTCCAACCTTTTATTATTCGTAGGTCCAACCCAAGTTTCTGACAACTGATCTGACACTAAATATTACCTGTGGTCTGTGGATAATAATTGATAATTGCTAACGTGATATTTTCTCTTTTTCAGGTAATCGTCCTACTTCTTGAGCATGTCTGGTTTCTCATTGGTATGTCGGATTTCTTCAATTCGAACCAGTAGTTCCTGAGATTAGCTCGCAATAACACTCTTCAGATTTTTAATGTATCTAGGTAAGTATAGATTAAAATAAAAAAGACGTAATTTCTACGTAAAACTAGAAAGGCGAGACGTTAAACCATTATTCTAGAATGATTAAAATAATATAACAAAAATATACAGTAAAGTACATCTAAGATGTTAAATCTTACATAGACTGACGACTAATAACTTCTGTAATAATTAGTTACATAATATGACTTTACTATTATAATAGTAGCATTCAACAATATGCCAAACATCTATATAGCTAAATAAACCTACACATAAGAAAAATGTAAATACAAGTACCAGGTTAGCATAAAATGCCAACAACATGCGGATCAATGATACAATCTTGATTACAATTATCACGATAAAACAACCACGTTTTTGTCCATAATTGTGCATTTACAATTACGTTACATAAACGCATAGCGTTAACGTAGTAGCTCTTAATGCCATTGAAATAGAACCCAATATAAAACAGAAAACTGCAGAATAATAAAACTGGTGAGGTATTTTAAAACTTCTGACTTTGAGGTTTGGTTTTTCACCGTCTATGTACCATCGAGGAAATTGATTCCTATGCAGATAGACCAACGTTATTTGGTCGAATATGTCAATTCAATGTTAATTATTGTGATTTGTCGGCTGGGTTTGACGTAACGCAACCAAACTACTAGGTCCCCGATCTGCATAGGAATCAACTTCTCTGATAGTACCTGCGTTTGTTTTTTTCATAACGTTAACTCATTAGAAGCCTATTATAAGACAATTTAGACTCTAGGATCAGAACTGCTAATGATATGATGGCAGGATTTGGATTTTGAACACAAAGAATAATATGTTTTGTTATAGCAACAGCAACCTTGATGTTGCCTTTATATTTTTTAATAAAGTAACTGGCTATGATAACTGGCTTTCATAATTAATAATTAATTATTAATGATAGGAAGTGATTTGATAGATTGCATCATGTCATTTTCATAGAGAAAACAAGTTTTTGTAATAAAACTGGGTAGTTTGTTAGGTACCTACGCATACGGAAAAAACATAGCATGAGTTTAATGACGCTCTAAGTTTGGAAAAACTTAGCAATCACGCGAATCTTCGCAAATTACTATTTAAAAAATTAAGGTAACGTATTCTTACGTTACGCGTTAGAGAGAATATAAAAACCTATTTGAAGCTAACTGACGCCTGCAACTCCGTTGTACTATCAGATAAGTTGATTCATAGGCAGAGCGCGGATCCATGTAAATTGGTCGCTTTAACTCAAACCCAGCCGACAGGACAAAACTACAGTGCGACAAGGCTTTAAATCAACGTGGGCGGTGGCGCTGCTCGTAAAAGAGAACTGTCAAAAGCTGTCAAAAATGACGTTTTTGTATGATGTCAGCATTAGTTCCTTTTTTCGCCACGTCCATTTAAAGCCTGGTTGAGCTGTAACATTAAATTGGCAGAACCCGACCAAGTGACGTTGGTCCGTCATCTGTCTATGAATCAACTTCTTCGATGGTACAAAAATCCCTTTATCGCGCGGAAATCTTGATTTTTTGCCATAAAATATAGTATCCTAGGTCCTTTACCGAGACTCAAAGTATGTATCTCCATACACAGCAAAATCGGTTCAGTGGTTTGGGCGTGAAGAGGTAACAGACAGATAGACACATTCGCAGTTATAATATTAGTATGAATATGGATGCTCACTAGTCATTACCGTACATCTGATAAAAACCTCTGGCTCACTTAAATGAAGCTTAATGTTGATAGAATTAGAAAAGCAGTAGATAATTTACAAGTTTTAGATAGCATACACATTATCTGGTCGTTCGCCTTACACCATAAACTGAAATTATAATAACCAGATGACGCCCGCAACTCCGTTGCGCCAAAATTCGTTTATCACTCGGATATAGATGTAACAGACAGACAGACACACAGACACACTTTCGCATTTATAATGGCCATATATGCGTATATGGATATCAAGCCGAATTGTCAGGTATTAAAAATTAAAGATTCTCTCTCTAGATTTTTAAAAATTCTATCTTTACAAGTTCAGAATCAGCTAGTCAGAAAATTCTCGTAATGCGGTGTTATTTGCAAAACTCCTCCGAAACAGCTGGACCGATTGTTTAGTGTGTAATTTATGAGAATCGGCATCTATTTTTTCTAGTATTAAGATAAAATATCTTATATCAATACAAGGTCACTTAGCAGTTAGCCGGTAAATTAACATAATATCCTGTTGCATTAATAACAAAAAAGGTTTTAATTAGAGTCAAGCCAAATAATCAAGCCATTAATGATTATTGATTAGCAAATTTTGGCGAAAATGCCTACCTCTAGCTTTTTTACGCAGCCTAGTCATACAAATATTCTTTGCCTGTTAGCGTCTGGATCTAAGATGCCATCGAGTCTCGAGTTTTCTATAAGTATCAATATATCAATTGACAACACTTTCACGCAACGAGCCTCACACATTAAAAAGAAAAATCTTTGATTGGTTTTAAGTTATTTTTCCATTAGCAATAGTCAGAAAAATTATTGCGTATGAAGTTATTATTTATTAAAAGTTGGTGTACCACAAGGACCTTACATGTGCCCTTCTTAATTTGTAATAATATAATATGAATAAGATTATTTACAATAATCGGCCAAGTGCGAGTCGGACTCGCGCACGAAGGGTTCCCTACTATTATAGAGCAAAGTTAGGCCAAAAATTGTGTTTTTTGTATGGGAGCCCCCCTTAATTTTTTATTTTATTTTATTATTATTATTAAATATTAAAGTACACATATAACTAAGGACTTTGAGAAAAAATCAAGTACGTACCTGTTGCCTTTATTGATATAGAGCAAAAAAGGCCAAAAAAATCACGTTTGTTGTATGGGAGCCCCCCTTAAATATTAATTTTATTTTGTTTTTAGTATTTGTTGTTATAGCGGCAACAGATATACACATTCTGTGAAAATTTCAACTCTCTAGCTATTACCGTTCTCGAGTTACAGCCTGGTGACAGACAGACGGACAGACGGACAGACAACGAAGTCTTAGTAATAGGGTCCCGTTTTTACCCTTTGGGTACGGAACCCTAATAAAAAATAATTATTTGAAAAACTTATAAGATTTCGCACAAAATGGTGCACCTCAAGGCTCAATTGTGTGCCCTGTTTTGTAGTATTTGAATGATATTCTAGGATCAGCTGCATGTTCTATTATCAGATAGGAGCTAACAAGCCATATTTCCTCATCAGAGCGATCAAATGATACGCCGCAGCCTCGCGCCATTCTATTGTGTTCCAATAAGATCAGACTTGGCCGTGAAGCCAGCTTTGGTACATTTATCTATGTATGGCTGTATGCACTTGTTATTTCTCGTTTAATGTGAGTAGTAAGTACTAGTACAAAATATGATGATTATTTTATTTCTCGCATACTTTATGCGCCATAAATTATTATTTTATTGCTTTGTATGAGTTTTTATTTTAATCGAGCAATGTGTCTAATCTTTATCTACAAACTTATGGAATAAGGATATTGTCGGCACTTTTTTTGCAGTATTTAAGTATTTAATAAATTATAACTATTAACTTATTATTACTGTCTTCAATTCTTAACTCTGAAGTCTGAGATGAAAAATAATAAAACTGCCTTGAGTTTTTTTCTATGTTGTGCTCTACCGAATCACGAAATTAGACGAACAAAAAATCTAAAAAAACAGTGAGATCATTACATTATAGCAAAAACGTATCATGATGGATATTTAATATAACACCCAGTAATGTTGATTTATTGTCAGCAAATTCACCAGTTGTTGATATTATTTTATTTATCTCTTTTGTAACTACAATGACAATTTTTTTTTATTAAATAAGGGGGCAAACGAGCAAACGGGTCACCTGATGGTAAGCGACTACCGTCGCCCATGGACACTCGCAACATCAGAAGAGCTGCAGGTGCGTTGCCGGCCTTTTAAGAGAGAATACGCTCTTTTCCTGAAGGTTTGCAGATCGTATAGGTCCGGAAATACTGCTGGTGACAGTTCGTTCCAGAGTTTTACAGTGCGCGGCAGAAAGTTACGCGAAAAACGCACTGTGGAAGACTGCCACTCATCTAGGTGATGAGGATGGTATGTTTTTCTTGTGGGACGATGGCGAAAAGTTGCCGATGGTATGATTCCGAACAATCCCTCAGAGCACTCCCCGTGATACAACCGATAGAGGATGCAGAGTGAAGCTACATCTCGGCGTAATTCCAAGGGGTCCAAGCTGTTTGAAACACTATGGCAGTCAACAATTCGAGCGGCCCTTCGTTGGATACGATCCAGAGGGAGCAGTTGGTATTTAGGCGCCCCTGCCCAAAGATGAGAACAATATTCCATATGAGGCCGAACCTGCGCCTTGTAGAGTTGTAAGCGTTGGTCCGGACTGAAGTACTGTCTCGCTCTGTTAAGAACACCAAGTTTCTTCGAGGCTAATTTGGCCTTACCCTCTAGATGATATCGGAACTGGACTTCGCTCGATATGTTGACGCCAAGTATCTCAATGCTAGGGAAGATGGTTAAAGATGTGCCCTCGAAACGAGGATATACGACCATTGGTGACTTTTTAGTGGTGAACGCGCAGACTTGTGTCTTGGCGGGGTTGAATTGGACCAAATTACGTCTACCCCATTCAGAGACCTTCTCCAATGAATTCTCCACCTTAGACACAAGTTCGTTTCGACTCTCAGTGACATTTTGCCGAGAAATATTGGGGGAGCCGGTATATACAGCATCACCTGTACTATCATCCGCATAGCAATGAATGCCGTTGGTCTGTAACATGTCATTGATATGCAGTATGAATAGAGTAGGCGATAGCACACAGCCCTGAGGGACACCAGCATCAACAGACTGAGTTTCCGAGCATTCGCCGTCAACTACGACCTTAATGCTTCTGTCTGCTAAGAAACTAGTGACCCACTTACATAATTTCTCGGGCAGCCCGTATGATGGAAGCTTTGATAGCAGCGCTTTATGCCAAACTCGATCAAAGGCCTTCGCAATGTCCAAACTAACAGCCAATGCCTCTCCCTTCGACTCAATTGCCTGAGCCCAACGATGAGTCAGGTACGCCAAGAGATCACCAGCCGAGTGACCCTTACGGAACCCGTATTGTTTGTCGCTAAGTAGTGCCTGGCCGTCCAAGTATCGAAGTAGCTGGCTATTGATAATGGATTCCATTATCTTCGAGAAGAGAGAGGTTATAGCGATTGGTCTGTAGTTGGAAGGATTTGAGCGATCACCTTTTTTGGGGATCGGGTGCACCAAGGCTGTCTTCCAGGAAGCCGGGACGATGCCAGTGGAATAGGAGAGCCGAAAAAGACGCGTCAAGACCGGAGCCAACTCTGGAGCACAATTTTTCAACACAATAGCAGGCCCACTCGACTTTTGGATATCAAGGGAACGGAGGGCTTTTCGCACTGAGCGCTGATGAAACCGAATATCCGACACGATGCTCGTGCATCGCGGTATGGTCGGCGGTTTCTGCCCCCCGTCATCCAGGGTCGAGTTTGACGCAAAGAGCTTGCCCAGAAGATCGGCTTTGTCTTTTGCGTCCTGGGCCAATGATCCATTTCCTACATGTAGGGATGGTAGGGTTGGCTTGCAGAAATTTCCTTCAATAGCTTTGGCCAGAGACCAGAATGCATGGGTTCCCGAGGGGAGGCGCTCAAGTCTCTTGCCAATTCTATTGACGAGCTGTTGCTTTGCCCGAGTAATCTATTTCTTGAGGGACCTGGAGGCAAGGTTGTACTCCTTTTTATACGTGCTGGTATTTAAATCCCGAGCAGATACTGCGTTGGCCCAGGATTGGTAAGCCTCCTGCTTCCGGCGAGAAGCTTTTTTGGGGGATGAACCAAACCAGGGACGAAATCTGCCGCCAGTTGGCACTACAGAGGACGGAATGAAAAGTTCCATCCCCTGCATCACCACATCGGCAACAGAGTTGGCAGTGTTGTCGGGATCATCCGGCGAGAAGCACACGTGCCCCCAAGGATAGGATGCAAAAAACGACCGCATCCCATCCCAGTCCGCTGACTTGTAGTACCACACACGACGGTATTTAACAGCACGCTGTCTTAACACCGTCGTAAGTGGCACAGAACTCCTAACAAGGCAATGATCCGATGAACCAAGTGGTGCGGTTACGGATATTTGGTAGCCGTCAGGATTTGAAGTCAGCAGGAGGTCCAACAAGGAAGGATTTTGACCATCCACATCTGGGATTCGCGTAGGCGTAGTAACCAGTTGTGTCAAGTCGTTCGCAAGGGCAAAGTTGCAGACAGATCTCCCCGCATGATCAGTTTTACTGGAATTGAGCCAGTCGGCGTGGTGGGCATTAAAGTCGTCAAGTATTATGATCTCTGCGGATGGGATCTGCTGCTGCACAAAATCTGAAGCAGCTTGCAGGTGCTCCAAGAGTTGGTCCGTCTCGGGGTCACCACTATGGGACCTATATAGGCACGCATAGACGCGAGGGTGGTCGTCGCAATCTATGCGGAGCCATAAGGTGGACAGGTCCATGACCTCAAGATTGCTGAGGCGGCGAGAGCTGATATCATCTCTGAGATACACACATACTCCAGCTTTGGGTAAAAAGGAGTGCTCGAGATAATACCCAGGGTGGGAAAGGTATGATGTGTCACTCGGAGATGATGAAAAAGAGCAAAGCCGGCTTTGCCGTCTCTAGGTGGTAATGGACGGCATTAAGGTTGGAGTGTAATCCCCTGATATTACAAAAGTCCATGTTTAATATCGAGGGGGGTGCCTTTGTGTGTTTGCTGTTGCCCCTAGCAGATTGGAGCGCAGTTTTGCCCTCCCCAGAATACGAGGGGCAGCCTGGACGTCCACGTTCAGTTCCAGGGGTTCCTGAGCATGGACGTCCAGAGAGGGATTCTCCAACGCAGTTGGTACCCTCCTGGGGTAACAAATTGCTTTTCAACTGCGGCATTTCTAGGGGGGTAGGGGATTGGGCCTCCGGTAAACTCACTCACTCGGCGAAACACAGCGCAAGCGCTGTTTCACGCCGGTTTTCTGTGAGGCCGTGGTATTTCTCCGGTCGAGCCGGCCCATTCGTGCCGAAGCATGGCTCTCCCACGGACAAATACCGGCGTTCAGCCACCCCTCCCGTGTCACCGTGAAAAAGCTCACGATGGCACGGGGGAGGTGCCCAGGGACACGACGTGGACGGACCGGTATCGCCCCCAAACCGACAATAGAGAGTTTGGGTTTTCGTATTTTGAAATTTGGCTTAATTTGCACAAAATACAGGTTTTAGGCGCCTAAAACATTATTTTTTTGTTTGTTGACGACCATGAGATTTCCAGGACAACTTCTATTTGTAAACCTGTGATCAACTTAGTATGTTTATTTCTTCTTATGCTCTGGAAATTTTAATAAATTACAATTTATTTATGGAAAATTTGTCTTTATTTTGCGAGGTACAGGTTCCTTTAATTTCAAAGGTACCTTTAAGGGCCTTCCCTACGGAGAATCCGTAATTTACCGTATTTAGAGCCTTATAAACTCATAATTTGAAAGCTACAGAGTTATAATTAAAATACAGCAATAATCTTCAGTATCTCAACATTCCTTTCCACGTTTTAAATTTTCTATTTTCGTTTATTATACTCATGATATCAGCTTCCAAAGTAAAGCCAATTTATTAAAATTCAAGCATACATTCAGCATCTCCTTAGTATTTACAAATTACTTCTATTTGAAACACACGCCAATAGATCGACAATATCATAAACTACATATTCCCCGTTTCAAATTTTTTTAGGTCAATTTTGAACTAAGATAAGTAAAAAAATAGGGTTTTGGTGCGATCTCGGCAACGCGGCAAATGTATGGCCAAGGTCGTTTGCTCGGGGGACGGTCTTAATGCTCGGGACTGGGGCTTGCACTTGAACCATTTTGGTTTTTATGTTAGTTTTGATTGTTATGATTGTCGAATCATTATGACTGACGAAAATTAATTTATATAAAGGCGTTGACATAATGAAAACTATGTTTGCTCGAGGATTTAAGGTGGCATGATTTTTATTAAGGAAATACTAGCTGTCCCGGTGAACTTCGTGTCACTTTAAAACCTTCCCTGGACTTCTACGAATATTTTAAATCTAAAATCAGCCCACTCCGTTCAGCCATTTTCGAGTTTTAGAGCGACTAACACATTTGAAAATCCATTTTTATATATATAGATATAGATAAACTTGAAAGGTAGCCTAGCACCTTCATTAGATGTACACTGTACAGTTCTTCATCTTGGTTAAGATATTAAAATATATGGTGTAAGGCGAAAAATAGTTCCGTGTTTCTTAATTTTCAAACAATCAAAATTTACGCAAAGGTCATCGATAGTTCACAGTTCATTTTAGCGTATTAAAGATTAATACAATTAAATACTCGATAGTGATCATTATTATTGTGCATCTGTGACTAAAATAGTAAATGACGCTGTGTGAAAACGCCCTTATAGTTAATGACTACATTTCAAACAGTAGAAATAAATAAAAAATAGATATAATCTATTATACATTAGATAATTTAAACGAGTTTGTGTGTGTTTTTATCTTCCCGTATATTAATCGTCAAATCAGAAATCATCTCAGTGAGATCTGAATCTCCCGATGAGAAGGATATTTGGTACAATATGAGAGTGAAAGACGACTTTACGCCGTGTGAGAACAGCGTGAGGCTCGACGACAGAGTCGCTCTCATCACCGGCTCCACTTCCGGCGTGGGAGTCGACGTGGCCACCAAAATGGCAGCACGAGGCGCGAGAGTGATCATAACTGGTCGCAATGCTGCGAAATTAGAAGAAACCAGAAACCGTATAGTTCATGTTACGGGAAACAGCAATGTCATTGGCAAGCAAGTGGACTTTGAATCTCTGAACTCAATAAGAAGTTTCGTCCACGAGATGTATATTCAGGAGCCGAAGTTGAACATACTAATCAACAACGTCGGCGCAATAGGACTCGAGGATCGTCGGACCGAGGACAACTTACACGTAATGATGCAGGTCAATTATTTGGGAAATTTTTTACTGTCGTTTCTCCTTTTCCCACTCCTGAAAGCGTCGGCACCGAGCAGGATCATCAGTGTATCTTCCATATCTCTTCTCCTAGGTCACATAGATTTCGAGCATATGAACGATCTGGGGCGATTTTCGAGTTTTGGATTCTACGCAAACTCGAAGTTAGCAGACGTTCTATTCACTGTCGAGATGAATAAAAGGATCGGTGGCAGCGGTGTCAGTGTGTTCAGTTTGGACCCGGGTCTCATAAAATCGGATTTCCTGAGGAATTACAAGGAGACGCCCTTCAGACGATTCATGTCGTGGGGCCTATTTCTGGTGGGGCAGCCTACGAATCGGGTAGCGACTGCGTACGTCTGGTTGGCGTCTGACCCAAAGGTCGTGAACTCCAGCGGGAAACATTTTTTATATTGCAAGGAGTTCTACAGTAGTTGGTATGCTGAGGACGCGCAACTCACTCGAAGGCTTTGGGAAGAGTCTAAGAGGTTAGTCAAATTAACGGATGAAGAAGATTGGGAAAGAAATACCTTATAAATAAATAAATTCTAATATTTACCAGTATTTTAATTATGCTAATAAATTGCCAGCTTGCCTTGCCCTCATTGGAATTAATTTTATATTTTCTTTTCTTTAGTGTGACTAATATATATTATATCTTTGTTGGTCACAATTTGTTAAATCATCTGATTTCAAATATTTATCTAAATTATTATTTTTAAATTTTTAAGTAGTATATTTTCCTTAGTCTATGGTATTATGTAGCAAGCATTACAAGAATAATAATTATATTTTATTTCGTTAACAATTATGACTGCTGTTTGTGTAAAATAAATAGTCCAAGTTTTTAGCAATTTGGACAAAACGAATAATGAGGAACTTTTAAAATTATAATTTATGCAGTGTTAATATTTGTAAGAGAATCTACTCTATTTGTAATATTAACACCCGGTTTCTGAAAGGTCTGTCAAGTCACTGATCAACTAACACTGCTGTTAATTTAGCATGGATGTCAAATCAATTTGAGTTTCTGATACATTGATCAGCCGAAAATTAACTAATCTATGATCATTTTTAATTTGACAAGCGATTTGTTATTTTTCGTTCATTACTTCACTATTAACTATCAAAAATGCCAATGAAATGTCAAAAGAAGGAATTGCAGACTGTCATTGCTATCAAAAATGTTCTGGGAATTTCAAATCTGATGTTTTCTGAATCATTGATCAGACGAAAATTAACTAATCTGTGATCATTTTGATTTGACATGCGATTTGTTTATTTTCGTTCATTTGTCAGAATTTTGATTTTCAATTTTTCAGACGTTATCGATTCCTAAATTCTTCTTCATTATAGAAACGAAATTGATTATAATAAACATTTTTTCAAAATAAAACAAGTATTGCAAATAAAACAGTTTATTTGCATTATCGACGTATTTATTACGAAGTTTTATTAAAACTTCATAATAAATGTGTTTACAAACCTTATAGCAACGTAGGTTCAAAGAGAAAATATAGATTTACATAAAAAAATCTATTGAATTCATAAGTTAATTCACCCACAATTACCGATTAGTTGACACTGCTTTTGACAAACGTTTAATCTATGATCACGGCTTGACAAGCGTTTCGGAAACCCAAAATGGCGGTTGACATATGATTCTCGAGTCAAATTGAACAGCCGTGTCAACTGACGCGCTGATCAAATTAAACTAACTAATCATGCTTCTAGCAACCCAATTGGTACTTGACAAGAGATTTAACAGGCGATTAGTTAATTTTAGTGTTGATCAGCCTTTCAGAAACCGGGTGTAAGAATATTATAACTAAACACATGAAATACACGTATCAATGTTGTGTTCATTTTCCGTTTATATAGTTTGATCAAAATAAAGTAATTAATTTAAATTGAGTTAGTGGCTATCGTTAGTGTACTATGCTCATGACTGTGCTGACTTGAAACCTAGTTTTTATTATTCGTAGCAATTTACACTATGACAGTGCACTGACACGGCAGTGGACTAACGTCAGTTACTGACTCAATGTATGCCTCATACATACGTAACGATTTATCGTAGCGATTTCAGACTGTGCAGATAAATCGAACGTTCCTAGTGCCTCCATACGGCTCCGATATCGACGTCGATCGGGCAGTTCTCCACAGAAGCTCACGCAAGATAAATGTTAACAATGGAAGATTATGACGCACTTGCTATATTAGGCCTGGTTATGTCTTTAAAGAAAAAAAGAAGCGGAGTCTATGGTGTAAAGATTGGCTCATGAAAAGGAAGCAATTTTCTCATACCAACTTGTTATGTGAGTTGAAATTCGCTCCGCAAGATTGGCATAACTATGAAGAGGCATATTTAAATCTGCTGGCTTTAGTTTCTCCACTAATAAAGAAACAAGACACTGTTATGAGAGAAGCTATAAGTCCTCATGAAATATAAGGTTTCTGTAGCTTTCTATAAAATCTTGAAGTAGTTCGCGGTGTCCAACTCTTTCGTCTTCCGACTTCGTTTCTGTGAAAGCGATGTGCACGTGCGCACACTAGCAAGCTCCGTGAAGTACTGCCGAGTGCCGAACTGAGCGATCGCCGTCCACACGCAACGATAAAACTGTGCAAATGTAATCGACAACGATTTATCTGATAGAAATTGCAACTGCCACTGACCAACGATTATCGACAACGATTTTTCATACACACGATCGATAAAACTGGCACTGACAAACTGGTCTGCACAGATTTACCGCTACGATAAATCGTTACGTATATGTATGGGGCATAAATCTGCTTTTAATCCTTCGATCGCGGATTCTTGGAAATCTATTGTTATTCTATTGTTGTCGTGGTCACCGGTGTTCTTATGGGGCTTCATAGGTTAATTTGAAAAGAGTAAACATAAAGGTATGCAAAAAATATAATTTGGATGAAGTGTGTTAAAATACTCGTATATAATATATTATACGTTAATTATTTAATTAGAAAACATATCCTTGCTAAAAAAAAATATGGTCACGGTGCAGATAATGCAGATAAAAAAGTGGGGTTCAATATCATAAGAGAAACAGGTTCTTATCTGTAAATAGACTGGCTTGCAACCATTTCTAAATCGCTCGATGTATGACATGTGAACGAAGAGAGGATTATATTCTTTATGATAGTAAACACAAAGTTCTCTACACTTTTAAGGTATATCAGGACTCACGAGGATTCCTCCATATTTTATAATTAGTTTACTATGGCCGGGAGCATTTTCTATTCAGTCCAGAAGTCTTTCTTGTTACGCTCACACCGAAATTACTGTTTGGCCAATATTATGAAACAAAGAGATAATTTCACTCCTTGTGAGAATAATTAGGCTGGAGAGCAAAGTCGCACTTATTACTGGTTCTACCTCGGGTGTTGGGTTTGAAGCAGCTAAAGAGTTAGCCAGACGTGGTGCTAAAGTGATCATAACTGGACGTAACACCGCAGCAAAGAAGCAAATTGTGAACGTCACAGGAAACAAGAACATAATGGGAAAACAAGTCAATTTCGAGTCCCTGAAGTCTATAAGGACCTTTGTCCATGAAATGTACATCCAGGAGCCTAGATTGAACATACTAATCAACAACGTCGGAGCAATAGAGCTGAAGACAACCTACACGTTATGATGCAGGTCAATTATTTTGGAGCTTTCCTGCTGACGTTTCTGCTTTTCCCACTTATGCAGACGTCCGCGCCGAGTAGAATTGTCAATGTCTCCTCCATTGCTCAATTTGCTGGCCTCATAGACTTCGATCACTTGAACGACGTGGGAAGGTATTCCAGTGGTTTTTTATATACGAACGCGAAGCTGGCAGACGTACTATTCACTGTGGAGATGAGTAAGAGGATCACTGGTAGCGGCGTCAGTGTCTTCAGTTTGGATCCAGGCTTGATCAAGTCGGATATATTTAGAAATTATAAAAATCAGGCTTTAAGAAGTTTTGCTAATAGCACACTGTTTTTGCTCGGCGAGCCAGACCATAGAGTTGCAACTTCATACGTCTGGCTAGCGACTGACCCGAAAGTTGTGAAGTCCAGTGGTAAACATTTCAAGCATTGCAAGGATTACTGTACGAGTATCCTTGCTAAAGATGCTCAGCTTACCTAAAAACTATGGGAAGTGTCAAAGAAACTTGTAAATATAAGTAAAGACAAAGATTGGGAATTACGTAAGGTATAACGTGTTCATAGCATAAAGTATAAATCTATGGTGTTTGTTAAGAATTGTTTAAATATAAGATAATATATTATAGGCCGGTAGAAATCGACACTAAAAAACCCTAAATTCGCAAAGCATGATGTAGTGCTGCATTTTTGGTATGTTGTTTGGATCAGTTAGGGTGATGTAAATCCAAATTTGCAACTTCGAAAAAGTTGTGCTCGCTGCGCACCACGTGATAAACTGCGAAAATTTTCGACTTTTTTCACTTTTTGCTCTAAAAGTCATAAACTATGCGTTTTCGACAAGTAACATTCACTACATAAATGAAGCTAATTAAATTGGCAACAATTTAAGCCTAACCGCAGCTCTCTAAACCTTATAACAACTAAGCTGTGGCCCTTCAAAGATGGTCCGTTTTTCCCAAAAATTTGAAATTTTTAGTTTTGCTCCCGTAAAAAATATTGGCAAAACCGCTCGTTCTATGAGAAGGTCGTAAAATATAGTTGTAGTACATTTAATTTTCTTTCATTAGAGCACAGAACAAAGTCTGTGAGACAAATAGTTCACTCACGATATCTGAAAAACAAAAAGAGGGTAGAAATAGATTTTTAAAGAATTGAAACAGAAGGCATATAAAATCATAAAAAGGATAATACTTTTTCATTTGCAGGCTAGGTAAATCAACAAAAGTACAAAATTTGGAAAAGTAAAATAAAAGTTTATACGCAAATTGAATGTTTAAGAAGCTGCAGTCACTCTGCGTTTTTTTTTTTGGTTGAGGTTCAATTTCTCCTTCCTCCTCAGGTTTGTCACGTTCCTCTGGTTCGTTAAGCTCTTCACTTTCCTGTTCTTCCTCAGCTCATTGTCAGCGGGATCATTATCGTCTCATCTATCAAAATCCTGTACAGGTACCTAACCCTATCTTGATTGAGGAGAGGAAAGAGTGATTTCTCGTGGCTGAGATGATTGCATGAGCAATTGAAACACATTTTTTTATAACCTTCGAGGGACTGGCGTTTGTGTTTCATCAAAATGGTTTCAAGTAAGAGTTGTAACGATTTTGGTACAACAGAATCTGTTTCGCGAAGGAAATCGTCCGATGGAGGATATTCAGTTCTTTGTGTCATATACTCTTGAACGAATGTCCTGTAATATTATTTCCGCTGCGCTCTTAACCACTCGCATGCACTCTTCTTCAGGATTGCTCTCTCGTTCATTATACCAATTCTCATACAGAATCCTTCGTCCAACATCTGCGAAACACATGACTATACGATGACTGCGGCCACAACCAATCACGGCAAAAGTGATCTTATCGCCAAAGTGAGTCTGAAGGTGGGTTTTGACAGTTCTGATGGCAGGTTTGTATTCGCCTTTGATTTGATCAATGAGTTCATTCAAGGAAAACTGGCATTCGTCCCTGTTATTAGAAAGATAGGAATATATTATGTTACATATATGTATAATGTATATCCATGCACTCTGGTACATTTTTGGGTTCTGAGTATTTCTTCTCTCGCTCGCTGGATGGAAGACTGTAAAACTTCTTTTGGCATAGCTTATGGTACCTGACATCAGATGCAACGAGGTCAAAAGTAGCTGTAAGACGATCAATGACTTGCCGTCCCGACCTTGACGACTGGCTGCATCGAGCATTGATTCCCTAACTGTCATTGATTCTACTTTGTACACCTCATTTCTGCGTGACTTGGGAAGTTTGATTTGAAGCTGGAGAAAGGAATTTTCCTCCGCACAAAGGAAACAAATTCTCCGAAGATTCATAGGGCCCGATGTTTTTGAGGTTGATGGGTGAGGTTGTGGAATTGGATCGCCTCCACGATGCCCACATGCTTCAATATTATGCCGAGCGGTGAATCTCTCTCTATAAGCATCGTGAACACTGACTTCGTCTAGCTTTTTAAAAAAAAGTTCAGCATCTTTGAGGCCACGCTCCACAAAAAGTGAAAAAAGTCGAAAATTTTTGCAGTTTATCACGTGGTGCGCAGCGAGCACAACTTTTTCGAAGTTGCAAATTGGGATTTACATCACCCTAACTGATCCAAACAACATACCAAAAATGCAGCACTACATCATGCTTTGCGAATTTAATGTTAATTTCCACCGGCCTATTAAACTTATTTTAAGAATATTTGCATAATACTTAAAGGCCAAAGTTTGTTAAAGAACTCGATTATTCACGAATAACGATGTAGGCAAATTATCTCAAATCTCAATTCGTTTTGGAAAATGTAAAAATTCCTGAAGTCTGACAGAGTCTTGCGCAATTTACAGTCTTGAGTATCTAAGTAGTATTGAGATTTGAAAACAACATTTTGCAGCTGTTTATAATATATAATTATCTAAGTGTAGAATTTTAATCCTTCGATCACCAATTCCAGGAAATCTTTTGTTGTCGCGGCCCATATGGGCCTTACGGGGCTTGAGGGAATATTTTGTAAAATGCCTTAAGGGCCCTCTCTCCCTAAATTAGCAGGTATATTGTCTGTCAATGCGAATATCGACGTAAATGACATTAAAATAACATTCATAACAGCGCGCCTTGTACGGTGGCGGTTACGACGCTCGCCGCGTCCATGATAGGGAAATAGGAGAAAAAACCTTTTTAAGGCTTAATATAATACATATTTCAAAAAAGTAAAAAAACCAAATTATTAACTTATGTATTGCAAAGCAGTAGATATTTTTTATATATTCTTTTGATAAATAATGAAGGTGTAAAGTGGTTTCATTCAACGATTTGGAGGTGATTTGGTTTTTTATTTCTTTATTATGTGATACCGATAGAAAAAATATGGCAAAACCAAATTATGTATTATATCATGTAGATTACTAATTATTTTTTTCAGATATAATTTCTCTGTTAATGCCGATGAAAAGTTGTTTCATCTGCACGCTTTTTTCGAAAGAGCAGCCTTAAGTATCTAAGTATAGTGTGACCTAGTTGTCTATTGTATAATTTGTACAATTTACAAAATAATATTTTATTTGCAATAATTATTATGTTAATCGTAGGTTGTTTTTATTCAAGTCATTGAACTTTAGTTGCTGACTACGAAATTCTTAGAATTTATATGTGGATTAAAGTCGTGCAGATGTTCTCTCTCATCATATTATTGTCATAATAATTATAAAAACATTTTTAGCCCTTTTTAATTGACTTTAAATATAATGTCAAACAATTAGGTACTACGTCATAATTTAATCCCATTAAATCCTTATGTTTACGTTTTTATTAACTTAGTTCTTACTTATTATTTATTAATAGTATGTTAAGACTGTCCTAAAGCTACCCTACAGATTAGCTATCTTTGATAAATATTTTTAAATTATCTTCTTCTCTTTTATTTACTACACCTTAATTTTAACTTTTGTGAAGCAAACACCATGCTAAATTTAAAATCTGATAATAATGAAAGATTATAAAATATAAAATATTATGGATTGATTTCTTCATTTGTGAAATTGTGACTAAAAATATATTTTGACTTCGTGCACCCAAAGGCGAACCTTTTGACGTGATAACGTCTTATAATTCAATATGGGGTGCGCGCCCGAAAAACATGACAGTTCATGCGGCGTTGCCTCGCTGACAGCTGCTCTGAGGCGTTCCATTTATCCTCTCAGCAACCGTACTCAACCCACCTGGGCCGCGCTCTTTGTTTCGATTATATTACGTATTTCGATGACTTAGAGAATACTTTTGTATGAAGAAGTTTGGTTAGTTATGACCTTTGATACATTGACCACACTCTGAATGAAAAATAAATAAACAATCTGTGAGCTATTAGTATTATTTCGGCTATTTAAAATTGTGCTCTATTTCCTACGTGTCAAGGTATGACTTGTGCTTTGTTCGAAGATTTTACTGGATTTCGTCTTTGTTCGAATGTATGTAGCGTTTTGTATTGCGAATAGTTTATTTTACTCATTATAAATATTTTTAGACAATCATTTGAAAGAAATACATCGAAATAACTTTAGGTTACAGTCGAAAAAGTTTGTTTCTATTTATAGAGATTCGGAAGCGAGGGTTAAGGGGTTAAGGATAGTTGAACGTGACAACGACATACGTTGTCACGTTCAACTACCGTCAGTAAACTGACTTTACAGACAACCGATTTTATTTACAAAGAAAAATCAGTCGTATATATGCTGGTGATGTGAAAAAGCGTAATTTCGAAATGATCAAAAACTAGCATAATAAAAAAACTAACGAAATTATTAAAAATGCCATGCGCTGAGAAGGCTTCCCAAAATGTATCTCAAGGAGCACAAAAGCTGAAACTACTGTAAATAAAGAAAAGTAACATCTGAAAATACTGTACGATATGTATGCAGTGATCACAAATACTGGGGGGTGAAAGTCTGAATAATCAATACGCGATTTCACTCGCACGCACGCTCCTCTCACATGAAAATATGTGAAAAACCCCAATGCTAGCTTAGCAAGTTACAGCTAATTTAGCTCAAATGTAAACAAAAAGAAGACCTGACAGTAAATGACGATATTTATTAGCATCGTAGTGTGGATTTTTTGTATTTGCGTATTTTGAATAATGTCCTGTTCCTGTTTTTTTTGCCGTCAGCTAATGATAAATAATAACTTTAAAAAACTGACCCAACAACGTAAAAAAAACAAAATGTTTAAAAAATAGCCATAGACGCGGCAATATTTCCAATCCCGAGACATTTGAAAAAATTGGACTAGTAATATAGATTCTACGAGGGCACATAGATATAAACAAACTGCAAAAAATTACCTTTCTTTTTGGCTTCGCTGTAGTCGGGTAAAATCATCTTTACTGGGGAGGACACCAAAAAGGTTTACATGCCCTAGGTTAGCTACGCCAGCTAGCTGCTGTAGAGGGTGTAATTACTAGGCAAACATCGGTCAATGGTGGACTGACATCTAATACAGCAATTTAAAGTGACCTACTAATAGCTCTATTTTAAGCTATAACTTTAAAATATTTGTGCACCTTAAAGCTGATAATATTTTATGTTTCTTTCTTGCGAAAATTATTATGACTGTGACCCCTCTCGGAAAGGGTTTTCCGTCGGGATACTTAATATACTTAAAATATGTACATATAATATATTATCTTTGCTGATTTCATTTAATTCTTTCAATCTATTTTACTTTTATTACCTTTTCTTATAATACCTGATGATTCAAACTCTAAACTGAGTTGCTCACGAGACTTAAAAACTGTAGTAAAATGCTTTACATATTTATCACATTATATTCAAAAATCAAATGTTTATATTCCCTTAAAATTTTCAATGCTTTCATATTTTAATGTTTCTATTTCCTGTGTAACCATTAACCCCGGTCACTCATCCCTATGACGGTATTAATTATGCATCCCATGAGTTATGGCTATCGGCTTTCAAATTATCCAATTACATTTGAACTATTCATGTAAACATACAGTTTAGCGTCAGGGGTTATTTTATATTGGTCATTAGTTTTATTTGAACTATATGGTTAGAGGGGTTAATAACATTTACCTGAGTAATTTATAAAATACTGCGACCCGCCCCGGCGTCGCACGGGTATAAAATATACATAATATATAGCCACTGAAAAAATGATTAAAATCGATAGCCTATAATGATCCTTCACGTGGTCTACTTCTTATCAGTGCCAAATAACATAAAAATTGCTCCAGTAGTTCGCGAGATACTCCAAATAATTTCTCTCAAATAATTCTCTCAAAAATTCTCTCAAATAATTTCTCCCGTTTTTTCCATATTCTCCTATTAGTATTAGCGTGATAAAATATAGCCTATAGCCTTCCTCAATAAATGGGCTATCTAACACTGAAAGAATTTTTCAAATCGGACCAATAGTTCCTGAGATTGACGCGTTCAAGTTAGCCCTTTCAAATAATTTTCCCCGTTTTTTCCACATTTTCCTCTATTTCTTTGCTCCTATTAGTCTTAGCGTGATAAAATATAGCCTATAGCCTTCTTCGATAAATGGGCTATCTAACACTGAAAGAATCATCAAAATCCGTTGCGTAGTTTTAAAGATTAAAGGGAACAAAGGGACATGAGGGAAAAAAAGCGACTTTGTTTTACAATATGTATAGATAGATATAGAAATAACAGTCTTCAATAAAGCTATTAAAACTATAGCTAGAGGAATTTTTGATATAGCTGGTCAGAGGTCCAAAGAGTAACTGCCGCACTCAGAGATGAATATTAATTCATTGATTTTTTTTTTAATTTTATAAAATTAAGATTTTAACATATCTGTCAAACTCTTCATTAAATAATTAAAGGTTATTTTTGCGATACGACGTCGCAACGCAGTATTGTGGCCAGGCCCTAAGAGCTGAGAACCCCATTTCTAGTATTTACTTAAGCAGGGAATAATTATAATATATTTTTATTATAAATTAGTAATTACCTATTTAAGACATGATTATCATTTTCATGAGATTATAAAAAAAATAGTTTGGACTTTGGAAACTTTGGACCAATCAAACTGGTTTGACGTGATAATTTCAAAATGTATTATTTTCCTCTATGACGCAGTTCCTGACAAGTTTTGGACAGGAATTTATCTATTACTTTCAAATAGCTAATGTTTGAAGCCAAAGAAACTTGAAGAAAAATAAGCTCTTGTAGAAAGTTAAACCTTTAAAGTTAAAAAAAAAAACCGGACATTACAAAATGAATGAGTGTTGCCGATATATCATTTGCCACCTGAGGAACCCGAAAAGGACCCTACCGGTCTTTCGTGTCAAATGTCCTGTTTGACACGACAATTGACATAATAGACCCTACGGCTACATAGCGCCAAACATCCCTCATTGAAAGTAGAGTTGAAAGCTTGACAATAATAAATAGAGTCGTGTTAGCCGTGCTCTTATACTTTCAGACTGTTCCTCCAAACTGGAGGTGGCAATGCGGAGACCAGAAATGTGTAGCTGTTTATAGGTCTATCAGAATCTGGTGGCAAAAAGTGAGAAAATGAATTGACTCTAGCAATACGGGAGTAATTGCAGTAATTGGAATAAAACATTTTGATCCTTTTTTTCTTAAAGCGGCTGATTCTGTGTGTTAAGAGTCTGTATACGAAATTTGCCGATTTCGCTGATTTAACAGACGTGATTTAACAGTTAAAATACAGTATTTCTATAAGTTTTAATGCACAACATGTAAGATCATTTCAATTATAATCTAATGTTGGAGCTAGATTTTTTTTAAAGTATTTTTAAATAATCCAACTCAAACCCGCGACAGTTTTGTGATTTTTGCTGTAAAAGGTTTAGAATATCACCTGTTTATGGATTGTATTGACGTCTTAACGGTATGAAAAAAATATAATGTACTGTTGAGAAAGTCGTCTATACAATGTTGGAATTACTTTTTACCACTTTAATATGAAATAGTTGAGTAAAAAAATATGTACCTCGGCAAAATTTTAGAGAAAATGGGCAAAGAATTTCTGTTAATTTCGGCAACTTAGAGCTGTAATTCGTAAAAAGAAAACGACAGAAATAATCTATAGATAAAATTCTATCCAATTCGAGAAAAAAGAAAAAAAAAAACAAATTGTGCCAAAAAACACGATTCAAAACAACCTAAATCTCACATTATATTACTCGCCGCAAGGCTCTAGTCGGCAGTCCGCGCTTAAATATATTTTTAAATCTATATAATTAATAAATTTTTGTTTAAATCTAATAAGGGGAAAAAACCAAATAATATTTCTGTAGCGAATCTTTGCAATTTCATATTCATCGGCAAAATTTCGTATACAGACTCTTAAACATGCAAGTATAAAAATTTATCCAACGATCAAGGATATTTTTTGAAAATCTGCTGTCAAAATTGCCATCAGATTCTGGTAGACCTATAATAAATTATTCGTACAATGCAAAGTTAGGTACACATGAATATTGGAGTTCTGATTCCCTTGTTCTCGCGATTATGTCATCATTAATATTATGTCCTTACTCAGGTTATCATCTGATTTTTCTTTCACTCAAAATATCGAAATCTGTGAGTCTCATTAGTCAGATATATTTTAGGAATTTTTTACTGTAACCTTTTTCTTTGTCTTTATTTTTTGTGTTGTCGTAGATGATCTCATATCCTTTGTTGTCTTTTAGTAACCGTTTTTTTTCTTGTTTCAGAAAATGCAGTGATCCAAAAAGACAAGGTATTGGTCATTCAGTAAGCACATTTTTTGTTTCTAAGCCTTTATCTTCATGCGATTATATTTGTTATATTTCGGCCCATTTAGTCTCTACACATTGGGCCTTACTGCCAGCGTGTTGCGAATAATTGTTGAATGCCCCTCGTTCAAAATCGCTCGTATTGGTTTATTTGGTCCATAATCCAATTTGTGCCAATGTGGTGTACTTCCTTATTACTAATCATTTTGAAAATTCGAGCCAATTAAATTAGGCAAAATTTTTACGTAATCTTTAAAGCATCTGATTGAATTGTACCAGGAGAGCAGAGTCTGTGAAGAGATGTTGTTATGCACATAGGAATGTACGTGTTGGTTCGCGTCGTGGTCCAGCGCGCGCTTTCTCCCGTCTCTCGCCAACCCTGGTACACCCGTACGATAACAATGTAATGCTTTATTATTAGATACAGCTAGTTTGTTTTTCTAGTAAAACGGAACGTTACAATTTTTTATTTGGCGTTAGCGCAAAATATATGGCTGATGGCATCATTCCATAATAAGTACATTGATTGTGATTAAACTAATTGATATTAATTATTTAATTAAATTAATATTATTGATGATGATAATATCCTAAAAATACTACTTAAAGGGCATACTGCTGTTATCCATTGTTAAAATAATTGATAATTTGCTCATCATAATAATTATTATCACCAAGTTCTTGTAGTAGGCATCTGCACTTGGTTATCTTCACCTTTTTTTCTTGTCTTATTAACGATCTTTTCTAATGAGTAATGGATGTAACTTACGACGGCTAACAGAAATGTTGCCAGAAATGTGTAGAAGGCATCAGCAGACCAATAATCATCTACAATAGATGTGTGTCGTATTAGATTAAAGTAATAAGGAAGTGTTGATTTGTCGAGCGAGCGTCTTGCGCAAGACAAGTAGAGGCTAGACAATGTTATTGTACTATTAAAGAAATTGATCCCACCTCTCTGCCGCTCCGCCGGCGTAGGACGGGAGTGCGGAGGCGACGCTATGCGAACCTCCTAACTCTCGTCTTTTACGGGGCTCCGGGAGAGGATGGGAACCTCCCCGGCTTAGCCAGTCCCGGCGCCGAGGGGAACGCTTCAGTTTGCCGAAGCGTTCCCTAACTTTGGTGGAAGTCCGGTCCCTTCTGAGGTAGACCAGCCGGTCGTAGAGGGAGTCCTGTGTTTGTTAGATCCGGGACATCCTTCCTTTATACGGCTGAAGGCGAACCGCAGGTGGTTTTAGTGGGTAAGCCCGGCGCTCTTGCCGGCAGTCTCACATACCCCCGGGGTGCTTCAGCTTAACTGAGGCACACCCCCCCCCCCCAAAAAAAAAAAAAACTATTAAAGAAATTGATTCATAGGCAGTTGAAGGATCTTCTCAATTTTGTTGATTTTTGTCAATTCAATGTAAGTTCTGATCTATCAGCTGGATTTGACAAAACGCGACCAAAATAAGTAGGTCTGCACTCTGCCATCTGCCTATTATAAATCAAATACTTACTCTGAAGTCTGATAGTACCTATACATCATCGGATCAGATCATCAGATAGTACATCAAACTCGAGATATCTCTAAAAAGTAGTCTCTTCTGAGAAATATCTGCGAAAATGGTTTTGACCGTGTCCCTTCTTTTGACGTGATGACGTCTTATAATTCGATATGGGGTGCGCGCCCGAAAAACATGACAGTTCATGCGGCGTTGCCTCGCTGACAGCTGCTCTGAGGCGTTCCATTTATCCTCTCAGCAACCGTACTCAACCCACCTGGGCCGCGCTCTTTGTTTCGATTATATTACGTATTTCGATGACTTAGAAGAATACTTTTGTATGAAGAAGTTTGGTTAGTTATGACCTTTGATACATTGACCACACTCTGAATGAAAAATAAATAAACAATCTGTGAGCTATTAGTATTATTTCGGCTATTTAAAATTGTGCTCTATTTCCTACGTGTCAAGGTATGACTTGTGCTTTGTTCGAAGATTTTACTGGATTTCGTCTTTGTTCGAATGTATGTAGCGTTTTGTATTGCGAATAGTTTATTTTACTCATTATAAATATTTTTAGACAATCATTTGAAAGAAATACATCGAAATAACTTTAGGTTACATTCGAAAAAGATTGTTTCTATTTATAGAGATTCGGAAGCGAGGGTTAAGGGGTTATTTTATAGTTGAACGTGACAACGTCATACGTTGTCACGTTCAACTATCGTCAGTAAACCGACTTTACAGACAACCGATCTTTTTTTAAGAAACTTCTTGGAAAAGCCTAGCTATTTTATCGAACGTTGTATTGTGTACAATGTAATATTCTGTTGTCTTCAATTTATTTGTAAAGAAAGTGGTCTCCACATGGCTTTTCATACTCAATTATGAGTCTCATTTGAGCAATTTAACTAGAAAAATTTTAAACGCAACTTTTAATTCTAGCTATTTCGTCATCTAGTATCCACAAATGACAAAACACTAATGTAAATACTTTCAGAAGTAAAAATGTAGTTTGTCTTACCTTACTCTGTTCTTATTTGCTGACTTATTGGGCTATTCATGGCCCTAACAAGAATTGAAAGCTACTTAAACATTAAACCCACAAAATACTGAGTAAAAGTAAATTGTGAGGAGAAATGATATTATTGCGTGTTTCTATAGAGAGGGAAAGTGTCGACCGTGTTGTCGGTCACCATTAGTCACAACTATATCACCCTGTACACAGTCAACAAAAGCAAGGGAAATCTATAGAAAAATTATTGAGGCAAAAAGATCGAAAGAACGATAAAGAAGAATTTCTATCGGTCATTTATTTTCTGTAAGTTCCATTCGCATATAGATGTATTATTTACTCGAATGAATCTGTTATAAGTGTTAAACCTATTAATAATAAATAGAAATGTTATAAATAAACCACACGAAATAAATTCTGCACGCAAGCAAAAGCAAGTATGTAATATGTTATCGCTAGACCGTTTAAAAAACTTGACGAAGGCGATAATATTGTCATGTTTTTTAGTACGTTTATATCACTTTCATTGACCGCAAAATCATGTGTTATTGATGCCAGATGTGTAATATGAGAACACAACGCCCACTATTGGTCATGCTGACCCGGTCAAAAGTACACTATTTTATCTACAAAGTACCTACTACCATCAGAGAATGGGCATTGTCCAAAAAAAATCACATGTACTTTTTTTTTTTTTTTTCGTTAAAACTTTTGTTGTTTTCGTTAATATTTTAAGAATATAAATTAAATAATTTTTAAATTCATTGGCTAGTTTTTTTCTCTATAAATTTTTAAAGTTTCGCTCTGACGTCATCATCGGCGGCCAATTGACCTCTGCAGTATGTTTTAAATTTCCTTTCAATCTTATTTATAATGGCTGGTTCGTCAAATGCAAGTTCTCATTATGTGAAAGCTGATACGAGAAGCTTACCAAAAGTTCGAAACGTAATGTTGGTCGAATTTATTGCTAATTTAACGCCATTGAAGGTCATACTAAGGTTAAACATATTTGTTCAAAAATATAAGTAACTAATGGGTATTTTTTTCGTTTATATACAGAAAAACGATTACTGACCTTATTCCTCGAAATGTTTTTGTAATGAGCAAACTTAAAAAAAATGGACTATCCCCATTTGATTCAATAGGCATTAGGCAGATTCCGTTTTTTGGTCCCATTATGTCAAGACGACTAAGCCGACCAAATTACGTAGTAATACATCTGTCTATGGATCCATTTCTCTGATAGGCCCTTTTCAAAAAATATGAGTCACTTATTTACCTTCTACTTAACTGTCCTGCTCTACAACAGAAGATAATAATAACTCCCACACCGGTTTCGGTGACGGTGGCCGCGATTTCATTGAAACCAAGGCCGCAGGAGTAATTTTATAGTGCCCAAGTGTGTGCGCAGTCCACAAGGCACCCTCATTTCTTCTTACTCTCATAGCCCAGTGGGACGGACGACCGACACGACTGAATACTCTACCACAGAGGTACCACTCTTCGGACACAAAAAAGGAGTTTCTAAATCTACCTTTCGCAGCCAAACTCCTAAACGGCTGTACCGAGTTTGTGACCAGCTCGACAATGTCTGTGAATCAGCCATCTATTTTTCATACACAAACATTGTAGAATCATGAATCGCGCTATCGAAGTTTCTGAAAATATCGAACGTCAGTGTAGACAATTCCAGGCTTGTTCAGAGAAGATCTTTCTTTTGAAGAATGTTTCCACAGTATAAAATGTATATTAATTATTATTTATTTGATGTGTGATGTCACTCATTACAAGTTTAATGCTCCTAAACGAATGGTGTATATTATAATAATATTATAATTAGTATTATGAAATGTTAAGATGATGCAATTAGAAATGCGTAATGCTTTCTAACGAAAGTAACATTAGTTCAGCAGAGCGGAGAACGCATCACCAAAATTTAATTAATTGGACCGGTAACGCACTTGTGACTTCTATCTGGTGTAGCCACAGACTTATAAGAGGACATCTGTGGGTGTAGCAAATATATATCAGAGTTACCAAACTTTTTGATGCATCCAGCAATATAAATGGAACTTTGATGATCCCACAATTATCAATAATAATTAGAAATGCACTGAAAATACCATAACCTGTACGTTACAGTTATTCTGTTTCGTTTCAACCGCCTGCTTACTTAGTTCTGAATAGTAACTTCAGGTCTTCAAGCTTTTTAAATTTTGATTACTTTCCCTAGTCTAGAATTCAAAGCAAGCGATAACATATCAAGTGAAGTCCAGTTTCGATACCATCTAGAGCAGTGGTCCCCAACCTTTTTTTCATGAGGGCCACAAACATGTTTTGGTCTTGGCGTCGCGGGCCGCAACAAAAAAATTTGAGGGTTGAAAATAACATTTTTCAAAATTAACGATTTAAAAGTGGAAAAAATTTCACGACTATCACGACGACTTTACATTATTTTGTCGGTGGGCGTGAATTTCAAAATGGTTTAACATCACGCGGGCCACAAATAAAGCCCCGGCGGGCCGCGGGTTGGGGATAGCGGATCTAGAGGGTAAGGCCAAGTTAGCCTCGAAGAAGCATGGTGTTCTTAACAGAGCGAGACAGTACTTCAGTCTGGACCAAAGCCTACAACTCTGCAAGGCGCAGGTTCGGCCTCATATGGAATATTGTTCTCATCTTTGGGCAGGGGCGCCAAAATATCAACTGCTCCCTCTGGATCGTATCCAACGAAGGGCCGCTCGAATTGTTGACTGCCATAGTGTTTCAAACAGCTTGGACCCCTTGGAATTACGCCGAGATGTAGCTTCACTCTGCATCCTCTATCAGTTGTATCACGGGGAGTGCTCTGAGGAATTGTTCGGAATCATACCACCTGCAACTTTTCGCCATCATCCCACGCGAAAAATATACCATCCTCATCACCTTGATGAGTGGCAGTCTTCCACCGTGCGTTTCTCGCGTAACTTTCTGGCGCGCACTGTAAAACTCTGGAACGAACTGTCACCAGCAGTACTTCCAGACCTATACGACCTGCAAACCTTCAAGAAAAGAGCGTATTCCCTCTTAAAAGGCCGGCAACGCACCTGCAGCTCTTCTGATGTTGCGAGTGTCCATGGGTGACGGTAGTTCCTTTCCGTCAGGCGACCCGTTTGCTCGTTTGCCCCCTTATTTCATAAAAAAAAGCCGGAACAACCTGCGGCCCGCGATTCGCGAGCATCTTGAAAAGAGTAATACAGTAGATAGCTGTTCTACAGGCGAGTTATATCTTAAAGGTATCAATGGTGGCTGGTTAAAGGGGGAGGCTGATCGATACGCTTGGACTGATCGCAAGCCAAACTGATTTAGACTCATGCATATAAACGGGAATGCACAAAGCAAATCTGCAGGTAAGGTCGACCTGCGTCAGTCCGATCGGTCTAAATAGTGATGATGATGATGATGATGGTGATGATGATTTAGATTTATATTTAACTGGACTTGGTTTGTACATCTTCGGAAGTCGTCCGGATAATCACAAATTATTTACGAGCTGTTAATTATAATATTTTGAGAAACTAATGATTCTGTACAAAAACTGTTGGAACAAAATATAAATAGTTTTGAAACTTATTTAATATTTATATTACAAACACAATTAGAGTTTTTGTCTGTTTGTAGTTACTAGCGATGCAACGCAGCGGGAAGAATTGTTGGTACAACGCGACGCAATTCTAAATATTGCTCTATAATCTATTATTTTTTCTACGATTACTATGACCTCTAATAGAACTAATAGTTTTATTGATATTTCATGGACGTTGCTTTCAGTTTTTATTCCTTTTGTGTCATAATCGAAATTAAAGTTTGTAGCAATAATTTTAATGGAGTGATGTCTATAATTGACCTGTGATTTACTGAACCGAAGAATCGGTAATTACTGAGTCGATTCTTCGATAATAAAAGCTCAAAAAGTAATATCAACACAATTCATATTGGTCTGATAAAATCTAAACGATTCCAAAGTAAATATCAGCGTTATTATAAGGGCTCGGAGGCCTACCACCACCTCTAAAAGCAGTAAACAACTACAAATACTTGCAATAAACACGTACAATGGCACATTATTTTTGATTTTGTAAGGCTTAAAAATTTTATCAACCTTTATATCAATATGAATATAAGCAACGAATATTTTGACATAAACTCCATAAAACACTTTCTGTGAAACTCTTTGTTAAATTGAACTTAAATTAATGTCTTAGTGCAGCCATAAGTGCTTCAAAACCTAAACAATGTACTGGAATGGAATTCCTGTGCAGTGGAATAGTATTGGAATGGAATATTGAGTAACGCTAACTACGTTGCATAAGAACCGGCCGGTCGGGACTGCGGTGTGCGCGTGCTCAGTATGAGAATTAGTACAGTCCACCTCCCAAATACCTGCAGGCTGCATTGTATCAGAGCGAATTAATTGTACTATATTAATACCTCGATCGTGGAAAAACCAGACACAATAGCTTATCTTTTGTTATCGCGGCCGCGTGTGGCTGCTTGGGAGTTGAAGCATTAAGGCGTTGACAACTGCCAATGACCTTGATCTCGCATCACTCTCGCACCACTGTCGATTTTCATGCCAGAGAGACAGAGATGTGAAGTGTTTACTCGGTAGCGTGGATACATTTTTCGTTTGTTAGAGGAAAAAATTAATATTATGGGAAATCTAGATGTCAGAACCGAAAATTAAATCTGGCAATCTTTGGATTTTCGTAAAAGGTATCAAATAAACAAATTTTTAAAGCATAGATTATATTATTACTTTAGTTAGAACTGTTTAAAGTTCCTGAAAGATGTGACTTTGGTATTTTTTTCATCCAGTAGGAGTACATTATGTTATTATTTAAATTAGACAAGCTTTTCCAAATATAATCAAAAATCACATATATTTTTTTGTGCCAATCAATGAAATACATACGTCTAGAAAACTGCACAAAGATGTCGAATTGGCAGCTGTCTTCGCCTTAAAGCACCTAAAGCACATAATTTTACTAAATAGTTACTACGTACCTATAAATATTCTAATTTTTAAGTTTCTATTACTAGATGATGCTCGCCGTCCGTTGAGCGGAAATTCGTTTATCGCGCGAAAACCTTAACACGGTAAAATTTTCTACAACAAAAACAATCCTGTATTATGTCATTCCGGCTCTTATAGTATTTCCATATCCTTTTAAATCTTTTCAGCCGTAGAAGCGTGAAGAGGAGGATACGAGTGACGACTGACGACAGACAGGCAGGCTGGCAGGCAGACACTTTCGGCTTTCCCATTAATAATATTAGTAAGGCCGGAAAAACATCAGCACACCCGTAGCATGACTACAGACTACAGTCATGGACGTATAGAAAAAGGCGGACGGAGTCCCACCATACACAAAACTGTGTCGTTCAGAGTCGGCCAGCTGGCTGTATGTACACGGTCCGCACGCACACATTCTTGCGCTAGTCCATACCATTTGACAGGCGTCAGAATGTGTGTGTGGCCGACTCTGAAGAAAAGTGAAGACACAGTTTTGTATATAACAAGACTCAGTCCGCCTTTTTTTCTACGTTCATGACTACAGTAGAAATACGAAATCTTTACCGCGGCTTGCCGCGATCGACAAAAATTCGATTAAAATGCCACTTTATGACATAGACTATAGTCTACGTCATAAAGTAGGATTTTATTTGATTTTTAAGGACTATAGTCTATGTCATAAAGTGGCATTATATTTGATTTTTGTCGATCGCGGCTAGCCGCGGTAAAGATCAGAACGGCGCCTTAAGTTTATGTCCACAGTTTGTCTATACTTTCGCATTTCTACTGGTCGCCGTGCTAGGGCTACAGGTGCGTACATTTTCATAATTCATAAGTCATAAGTTCATAACTCATAAGTCATAACTCATAACTCGCAATTTACTGTCGCGACTGTACTATCAAGATTTAAGCCCCGTCCCCTGCGTTTGTAAGTTCACATCAAATAGTATTATATCTACTTTATAGTACGTTGTTTTATTACGTGAACATACTACATGATATTATGACAATGTTTAATGCTCATTCCATCAATAATAATTAGAATAGATCCTTTGATAACAAATCCAGTGTCACTCTCACCTTTTACCTCCAAGACGAATCTAATGATACCTCTCAAGCTGAAATCAGACTCTGAAAATTTTGGTCCGTCCTGAGTCCTGACTTTGAATGACTCCTGCTGTTTTCTGGTAGCCTTGTATATCTGGGGCAATCAGTCAGTCAGTCACCAATGTTACTGGTGGGCCGGTAATTGGAGACGGCTGTCACGGGCAGCAGTAATCGTGATGAGCACACAGTACTTACTAACAGTCTATAGTTCTATATTATGCTTATGGAATCCTAATAAAATGATGGGTTAAGATCGGTCAAGTGCTAATTGGACTCACACACGAAGGGTTCCGTACCATTATACAGCAAAAATAGGAAAAAAAAATGTGTTTTTAAGAGCCCATCTTAATTGTTTAGTTTATTTTAATTTTTATAATTCATTATTAAAGTATAACAATTATAATAATTTATTAATGAGTATATTTTGTGAACATTTGAAGTGCTTACCTGATGCCATGTATAATGTATATTAATCGAGCAAAAAAGAGCAAAAACTTACGTTTCTTACAACATAAGTGATTTTTTGCTGGGAGCTTAAACATTAATTAATTTATATTGTTTTTAGTATAATTGTTGTTATAGCAAAATACAGATATACACAACATGTGAAAATTTTAGAAGTCTGGTTATAGCGGTTCTTGAGTTAGCCTGGAGATAGACAGACAGACAGACACACACATAGCGCAGTTTTAGTAATAGGGTCCCGTTCTTACCCTTTGGGTACGGAACCCTAAAAAACAGAAATGGTGAATTTTTTTTACAACTCATGGTTTAATAATAATATAAACTTACCTACATACTTCAATATTTAAGCTATTTTATTTTAAAGACAATTATATTTTGACGACCTCCGTGGCTCAATGGTTAGAGTGTGTGGCAACTCAAGCCGGGGGTCGCGGGTTCGAATCCCGCCGACGGAACAAAAAGTTTTTCAATGTTCCTGGGTCATGGATGTGTATTAAATATGTGTATGATATAATAAAAATCTTAAATATATGTATAGTATAAAAGTATTAAATATATTTCCGCTGTCTGGTACCTGTAACACAAGTCCTTCAGGTACTTAGCACTGGGCCAGACTGACGTGGTGTGAAGCGTCCATAGATATTATTATTATTATTATTATTATTTTATGAACACCATAATCGATACTATAATATATAACCCTAATCATTCGAATTTGAATCTGAAAATAATGATAACGGTAAATTATGATAGTTTTGTTTTATAATAATTTTAATAGTCCTATTCCAAAAAATCTAGATCAATCACACGTAGAAAGCACTATATTTAACATTAGGTACTATAGGTAGTCGGAGTAATCTAGATTCTAGATATAGAGAACAGGTTTCAAGTCTCGATATGGGCCAAAGACCTAGATCATGAGCGCATGGATGTCTAGAATGTCCTAAAGAAGATTAAAAATGTCAGGTATTTGAAGATTTTTAATTCTACGCCATTTGAAGAACCTTTACTATGCCAAAATCGATAGGGAATATTACGAAAAGGTCGGAGTAGAGGGCGCTACTACCACATACAGTAAATAATTTTATAGTGCCCAAGTGTGTGCGCAGTGCACAAGAGCACTCTCTATTACTTTTACTCTCATAACCCAGTGGGACGGAATACCGACACGACTGGCGAGAGATTAGGCGCAGGACCGTCATTTTACATGACCATCCGACGCATGGATCATCTTACTGGTCAGGTGATCAGCCTGCATTGTCCTAACCAAACTTGGAAATAACATGCTTCCAATGCGGGAATCGAACCCACGACCTCCGAGTCAAGAGCCATGCTTAAAACCACTGGACCACGGTTATAATAAACTAACAATACTCGAAGTCTAGACCCTAGAAGACAGAAGTGCCTGAGTTTTCACATGCAATTGAAAATTAACTTTTACATGAGGTTGACTTCGAAACTAAAAATTAACTATTTCTATTTACTATCTACTATCTCTATTTCATTCGACGATATCGAAAACTTTATGGGCCACTGTAATAACATACGCATTAAGGTGAAGTTTTGACCCCAATATACAAATAATATGACCAATTTTCAGCTTCCAAAAATTCATTAGGGTCACTTCAATAGGTTGTAACATGTAGCCACCTAATTTCTTTAACGTTTACACTTTACATCTTTAAAAACTTTGTTGAATGATAAAAAATAGAAAAATAGACCTATAATGATTACTTCTGAGTTCTGGGTGCGTTAGTGAGAAAAAATAAAAGTGTTAATCATTTTTAAACATTTATTTCTCCTTTTCAGATCGACAACATGGATCGGAGTTGAGCACACACCACACACTACAGTCATGGAATCACCGGTTAGAATATGCATAGGTAAGTCTACGATACAATTTTTGCACAGTAATATTATAGTTAATTTAGGTACTTATTTAAATTATTAATAAATGAAACTAGCAGATTTTTAATCTTAGTATTTGAATATTTTCAGGTGCAGTGGCAGTAGTAATTCTACTACTTGTATCAAGTATAGAAGTAAACGGCAATGCTATACCACAAGCGAATAATGCCACAACTCCAAAAGATGAAAAGATTTCTAGGCATACTAGAAGTAATAGCACATTACTAAATAATAGACATAAATCCAAAATACCTGATGTAGCTCTCAACGAGCTTAATCCTAAAGTAACGACATCAGAAGAAAACACAGAGAAAAATGCAAAATACAAAGATAGAGGAAGAGTCAGATTCAATATACAACAAAAAACAACAAGTGAAAGTCCTTTAAAACGAGCGACTTCGACTAAAGGACCCAGTGTTATTATAGTAACTCCTACTCCTGAAGTTAAAAAACCAGCACAAATCATCGACAGTATGCATAAATATAAGAAATCTAAAATAACGAGTAAAAATGTATCGAGTACTAGTCCCAGTGTTTCTGATAAAATAGAAACTCAAAGCCAGGAAGACTTTGATAATGAGGAAGACGAATCATTTGAAAAATACACGTCGAGCAAATTTGAAGACAATTTTTTCTCGTTTCCTAGTTTTAATGACGACGATGACGACACGAAATCGAGTAAATCGGAGTCAAAATCCGACTTTGGGTACAGTACCCCGTTTAGCTTTAATAATTATTTTGGTAAAGATAATTATGTATCGAAAGAGGACTCTTATAAATTGAACTTTTTCGATTTCGATACAGATCTCACTACTCCTAAAAACGAGTTTTTTGATAAAAAACACGAAGAAATATCAAAAAGCATAATAAAAAATCTCGATACGATAAAATCTAAAGCTCCTTCTCCAAATGTAACTAATGTGCATAAGTTAAATGTTGGCTTTGAAAAAATGAGTAACGACACACCTACTAATAAATCAACAATGTTTTTCAAGAACACCAAAGAAGTTCGCTATCTAGATAACGAACACGCTGGAACTGCTAATAAGGAACTATCAGACGTACAAGGAACAAGTATTTATTATGAAATGACAGTTCTATCAACAGAAACCTATAATATCAATAAAGATACAAACGATGATGATTGTGATGAAAATTCGCAAACAGAAAATACCAAAACAAGCGCAGAACCAACACAGCCTACAAAAGTCGACACTCCAATCAGAAAATACCCAGACCCAGATATCTCAGGTTCTGTATCTCAAGCCTCATCAAATATTTTACCTGAGACTGTGAGGCCACCAAATTCAGTGCCCATATCAACGCAAAGAATTTTATCGTACGCTTTTCCACCGACTACCAATCCTAAAATATTTTCTAGTAGTTATAATAGAAATAAAACCTTTGCTAAGCGACTGAACTTTGCAAACCTTAAAGATTCACCAAACAGTGTGACGTCACTAGCAGAAAGCACACATAGTGAGACAAATAGACAGCAAATACGTCTTTTTCATCAAACTACTCCAAGAATTAAACCAATATGGATGGCTCCTAGGAAGAATATAAACAGGACAACTGTAACTCGTATCCCTATGACCATATATTCGGAACATTTTGATATCAAAGACCAATTTACTAGCACTAAACGTCCACCTCAGTCTACGAAACCAGTGCTAACAACCTTTGCTTCTGAAATAGATCCAGTGTTACAGAGTGACGTTGGAGGCGTCCAAAAAGTAGTACATTCGCCATCTATATCTGATAATACTATACCATCTTTATCGAAACGTGGTTCAACAAAGTTCTCTGCAAGCATGGCTTCTTCAACAACATCAACGTCTACAGAGGCTCAGACTGGTCTCAGTGATTTAGAAATACCCCCTACGTTAACTGCTTGGGCACTAGCCAGCTTACGAAGTCCGCCACCTTCATCGAGTTCTGCTAATGCCACAGGAACGATCCAAAAAAATGTCGACGAAAATGAACTGCAGAAAGTCGGAGAAATTACAGGTTCATTTCTACTCGTTTAACATTAACTATTTTAATTTTTTATTGGGAAAATACAACGCTTTTATAATAATAATTAATAAATTACTTTATTTCACTTTCAGACATAAAACCAACGTCTACAATGTCCACATCGACAACTTCATCAACTACAACTGTTAGCCAAGGTTTGATTTCCAAAAATGAAACTGAACTTGATGAAAATGTGTCTGCTATAACAACAACAACAACAGAAACAACAACAACAACAAAAACAACAACAACAACAGCGATGACAGACATAAATTTAAATCAAAGTACAAGTGAATCTAATTCAGAAAGGCTAGCTGCTGAAAGTATAATTTCAATACAGAGTAGCAAGAAACCTTTAATAATTGAACCAATAAAAGCGGAAACCAATATTAAATTGACAACCGTTTCAAATCTACAAGAAGGCAAGACAACGTGGATTTCAGCGACTGAAATTTTAAAAGAATCGACCGATAAAGAAACAAACGAATCTTCTGGGAAACAAACAATTCCTCCGATTGACACAACTAAGTCAACCGGTTTTGAATCAATTACGAAATTACCCTCTGGTGTCACTACTCCTAAAGATGATGCGATAGTCAACCTAGATGAAAAACAATTACCTGCAACTGTACAAGAAACGGTCGTCCCTACAACTACCGATTATGAAATTACAACAATAAGGTTTTCTTATAAACCAAAGGCAGAAACAACCGAAACTACAGTTGCAGATGAAGAACAAATGGATAGAAATACTGTCTGGCATTCCGCTTTTCCAACTACAACTGAGCCTACTTCTGATGACGATATTGAAATAACAACCTATAGGCCTAAATTTGTAACAACAACAGAAACTAATGAAGAACTAACAACCATCCTATGGGAGCCTACAACCTCTTCAGTTTCACAGTATTTAGTGGATAATAAAACTGAAAATATTGTTACAACGACTGAAACCACGGATGAAGAGACCACGACAAGTGAAATCACTACTATGCCTATACATTCAGAAGAAACCTCAAAAGAAACAACAACATTTAAGTCAACGATTCCTGTTGAAACTACTACGATAGTCGTAACAGTTGCAACTGAAATAAACACTGAAAGAGCAACATTGACACCAACAGAAAGTCCTACTACAATTTATACAACTGAAACAAATGCAATGCAGTCGGACTCTGGGGAAAAAGAAACGTCGGAAGAAAACAGCGAAAGCAACGAAGTAATTGAACCAGCTAATAAAGCCACAACAGCTCCCGCCATGGAAACAACAACCAAAGCTCCAGTTGAGACTAAAACAACGAATATTCCAACTACAACAGAAAGTAAACCAATAAAAGTACCGACTACAACAGAAGATAAAACAACAACAAACACAAACGAACGTGTCGTTGAAGCTACAACTCCAGAGCTCACTACAGAGTCAGATTACATGACAACAAAGTCGGTGAATGATTTGGAGGATCTGACGAGTTTCGCCGGCGACATGACAACTGAGAATTCGTCGAGAGTGCTCACAGAAGAAGCGGGTTCTGGTGCTGCCATCGCCATCGCTGTCAGCACCATAGGTGTTATAGCCTTGGTGCTGCTCATTGGATTACTGGTAAGTGACTTTTAATCTAGTGTTAATTTATGCTTTCTGATAGTTTTATAAAAATGTTAGAAACAGAATAATAATAATTATTAACAAGTAATTGCCATCAACATAGACAATGTGGCCCTTAGTCAAGAAGCTTACGTTCATTTTTTAAAAGCTCATTAGATTTTATAATATGAGAATGTGTGAGATTTGACTGGTACTGGTTGACTGGATTTTGGTATTCTACAATAAGGCATCGCTTGCCTTTTTTAAAGTTAACTAAAGCGTCTTGACTATGTGCTGTAAGCCTTAAAGTAACATTTAACACTGTACAATTGCAAGAGATGAATCTTAAATACTTGTATAGAATTTCTGCTCTTCTTTTCTCTTCTTATTCTAGTCTTCCAGTTGAAGTTTCGCGTATCACATACGACATAATGAGCATAATATCGATGGAACACATGATAAATTATGTTCACTACCTCGGACGTGAAAATTAACGAAAGCATCTTGGCTAAACGCTCTTGGCCTTAAGTAACACATTAAATAATACAGACGGTCTAAAATGTTGCAAAATGTTTTAATAGTAACTTCGTCCACAGGAACATCTAATGCTACGTTTTGAGGCTTGCTGAGGCTCGGCAACATCCACAAGCCACAAGCCTCCACAAATCTCGCTTTGCATTTGGAAGTCGTTTTCACGCTCGTGAACGCGTCAGTGTATAACGTACATCCAAGCATGGCGGACACCGAACTTGTGTCGGCTATTTTTTTCGTTAACGTTTGGTTTCCGATTATTTATGATTTTTCCGATGGTTATCCAAAAGTATCATCCCATAATATAGTATTCTATTAATTAGAAAGATAAAACCGACTTCAAAATTGTACGTAATTGAGAATTAAAATTCCCTATCTCAAAAACTACTGAACCGATTTTGATGAAACTTGCAGTATTCCCTAAGCTAAACAATACCTAGTATAATAAAAAAAAACTCAAATCGGACTTGTAGTTCCGGAGATATGCGAACACAAACATAAAAACATACAAACATACATACATACATAAACTTTTGAAATTTGGCACATTTGTTCAGACGCTGATATAGACTTTTTGGGGGCGATACCGGTCCGTCCACGTCGTGTCCCTGGGCACCTCCCCCGTGCCATCGTGAGCTTTTTCACGGTGACACGGGAGGGGTGGCTGAACGCCGGTATTTGTCAGTGGGAGAGCCATGCTTCGGCACGAATAGGCCGGCTCGACCGGAGAAATACCACGGCCTCACAGAAAACCGGCGTTAAACAGCGCTTGCGCTGTGTTTCGCCGAGTGAGTGAGTTTACCGGAGGCCCAATCCCCTACCCCCCTAGAAATTCCGCAGTTGAAAAACAATTTGTTACCCCAGGAGGGTACCAACTGCGTTGGAGAATCCCTCTCTGGACGTCCATGCTCAGGAACCCCTGGAACTGAACGTGGACGTCCAGGCTGCCCCTCGTATTCTGGGGAGGGCAAAACTATACTCCAATCTGCTCGGGGCAAGAGCAAACACACAAAGGCACCCCCCTCGATATTAAACGTGGACTTTTGCAATATCAGGGGATTACACTCCAACCTTAATGCCGTCCATTACCACATTGAGACGGCAAAGCCGGCTTTGCTCTTTTTAACCGAGACGCAGATATCATCTCCGAGTGACACATCATACCTTTCCCACCCAGGGTATTATCTCGAGCACTCCTTTCTACCAAAAGCTGGAGTGTGTGTGTATCTCAGAGATGATATCAGCTCTCGCCGCCTCAGCAATCTTGAGGTCATGGACCTATCAATTTTATGGCTCCGCATAGATTGCGACGACCACCCTCGCGTCTATGCATGCCTATATAGGTCCCATAGTGGTGACCCCGAGACGGACCGACTCTTGGAGCACCTGCAAGCTGCTTCAGATTTTGTGCAGCAGCAGATCCCATCCGCAGAGATCATAATACTTGGCGACTTTAATGCCCACCACGCCGACTGGCTCAATTCCAGTAAAACTGATCATGCGGGGAGATCTGTCTGCAACTTTGCCCTTGCGAACGACTTGACACAACTGGTCACTACGCCTACGCGAATCCCAGATGTGAATGGTCAGAATCCTTCCTTATTGGACCTTCTGCTAACTTCAAATCCTGACGGCTACCAAATATCCGTGACCGCACCACTTGGTTCATCGGATCATTACCTTGTTAGGAGTTCTGTGTCACTTACGACGGTGTTAAAACAGCGTGCTGTTAAATACCGTCGTGTGTGGCACTACAAGTCAGCAGACTGGGATGGGATGCGGTCGTTTTTTGCATCCTATCTTTGGGGGTACGTGTGCTTCTCGCCGGGTGATCCTGACAACACTGCTAACTCTGTTGCCGATGTGGTGATGCAGGGGATGGAACTTTTCATTCCGTCCTCTGTAGTGCCAACTGGCGGCAGATTTCGTCCCTGGTTTGGTTCATCCCCCAAAAAAGCTTCTCGCCGGAAGCAGGAGGCTTACCAATCCTGGGCCAACGCAGTGTCTGCTCGGGATTTAAATACAAGCACATATAAAAAGGAGTACAACCTTGCCTCTAGGTCCCTCAAGAAAGAGATTACTCGGGCAAAGCAACAGCACGTCAATAGAATTGGCAAGAGACTTGAGCGCCTCCCCTCGGGAACCCGTGCATTCTGGTCTCTGGCCAAAGCTATTGAAGGAAATTTCTGCAAGCCAACCCTACCATCCCTACACGTAGGAAATGGATCGTTGGCCCAGGACGCAAAAGACAAAGCCGATCTTCTGGGCAAGCTCTTTGCGTCAAACTCGACCCTGGATGACGGGGGGCAGAAACCGCCGACTATACCGCGATGCACGAGCATCATGTCGGATATTCGGTTTCATCAGCGCTCAGTGCGAAAAGCCCTCTGTTCCCTTGATATCCAAAAGTCGAGTGGGCCTGACGGAATCCCGCCTATTGTTTTGAAAAAATGTGCTCCAGAGTTGGCTCCGGTCTTGACGCGTCTTTTTCGGCTCTCCTATTCCACTGGCATCGTCCCGGCTTCCTGGAAGACAGCCTTGGTGCACCCGATCCCCAAAAAAGGTGATCGCTCAAATCCTTCCAACTACAGACCAATCGCTATAACCTCTCTCTTCTCGAAGATAATGGAATCCATTATCAATAGCCAGCTTCTTCGATACTTGGACGGCCAGGGATTACTAAGCGACAAACAATACGGGTTCCGTAAGGGTAGCTCGGCTGGTGATCTCTTGGCGTATCTGACTCATCGTTGGGCTCAGGCAATTGAGTCGAAGGGAGAGGCATTGGCTGTTAGTTTGGACATTGCGAAGGCCTTTGTTCGGGTTTGGCATAAAGTGCTGCTATCAAAGCTTCCATCATCGGGCTGCCCGAGAAATTATGTAAGTGGGTTTCTTAGCAGACAGAAGCATAAAGGTCGTAGTTAACGGCGAATGCTCGGAAACTCAGTCTGTTGATGCTGGTGTCCCTCAGGGCTGTGAGCTATCGCCTACTCTATTCATACTGCATATCAATGACATGTTGCAGACCAGAGGCATTCATTGCTATGCGGATGATAGTACAGGTGATGCTGTATATACCGGCTCCCCCAATATTTCTCGGCAAAATGTCACTGAGAGTCGAAACGAACTTGTGTCTAAGGTGGAGAATTCATTGGAGAAGGTCTCTGAATGGGGTAGACGTAACTTGGTCCAATTCAACCCCGCCAAGACACAAGTCTGCGCGTTCACCACTAAAAAGTCACCAATGGTCGTATATCCTCGTTTCGAGGGCACATCTTTAACCATCTCCCCTAGCATTGAGATACTTGGCGTCAACATATCGAGCGAAGTCCAGTTCCGATATCATCTAGAGGGTAAGGCCAAACTAGCCTCGAAGAAGCTTGGTGTTCTTAACAGAGCGAGACAGTACTTCAGTCCGGACCAACGCCTACATCTCTACATGGCGCAGGTTCGGCCTCATATGGAATATTGTTCTCATCTTTGGGCAGGGGCGCCAAAATACCAACTGCTCCCTCTGGATCGTATCCAACGAAGGGCCGCTCGAATTGTTGACTGCCATAGTGTTTCAAACAGCTTGGACCCCTTGGAATTACGCCGAGATGTAGCTTCACTCTGCATCCTCTATCGGTTGTATCACGGGGAGTGGTCTGAGGAATTGTTCGGAATCATACCACCTGCAACTTTTCGCCATCGTCTCACGCAAAAAACATACCATCCTCATCACCTTGATGAGTGGCAGTCTTCCACAGTGCGTTTTTTGCGTAACTTTCTGCCGCGCACTGTAAAACTCTGGAACGAACTGTCACCAGCAGTATTTCCGGACCTATCGACCTGCAAACCTTCAAGAAAAGAGCGTATTCCCTCTTAAAAGGCCGGCAACGCACCTGCAGCTCTTCTGATGTTGTGAGTGTCCATGGGCGACATATATATATTATATATAATATATATATATTATATATATTATATATAATATATATATATATATATATATATATATATATATAATATATATAATATATATATATATATATAATATATATATTATATATATATATATATTCATATATATATATATATATATATATATATATATATATATATATATATATATATATATATATATATATATATATATATATATATATATATATATATATATATATATATATATATATATATATATTTATCTGGAACCCCAGGGATGTTATGTTAGTCTATATATTATGTTAGTCTATTATGTTATATATATAAACTAACATAATATACGGAAATAGGGCAATTCTGGAAATATTACATACCTACGGGTCGAATTGATAACCTCCTTTTTTGAAGTCGGTTAAAATAAATTAATAAACAAATGAACTTTATATCTTTATGGTTAACATCCCTGGGGTTCCAGATACACGTTTCGGTTTGGTAATATTCCAAAAACGATAAACTCTCTTCGTTCGACCAGCCACTCATTTTGTGCATGACGTGCGTTCGTCGCGAGATCACAGCGGCTACTAAGCGCGCGCCAACGTGTGAACACGTCGCAAACGTTTGCCGCAAATGCCCTTTGATCTCGGTCCAAAAACCGACACTACTCCCGATCGTCTACAAGCGTCCGCAAGCTCACGCAAGCCAAGCCATTTTACCTCTTTTCACGCTCGGGCTTCCTCCACAAGCCGAGGCTCGGCAAGCATCAAAACGTAGCATAACAAATCATTAACCAACCTAAGTTATTAAAATTCTGCTTGAATATTAATAAGACAATTGATATATTTTATACAGGCTGTAATAAGAATAAGTGATAGTACTTTAGGGTGTGTATGGATATAGAGTTCGCTGTGAGAGTAGCAGCGCTCAAACAGTATTTTTTTTAATTTTGTATCCCGAAATTCACGACGCCGCGCTGGTCGCTGACGCTGCCCATACAAATAACAAAAAAAAGTTCTTTTACCACCGCTACTTTCACAGTCAACTCTATATGAGGGACACATACACACCCTAACTGTCTTAAAGTGTTATCAGTTTATCACTTAGTTTTGTAAATTGTAATGTAACAAAACTAAGTGATAATACTTAGGGGTGTGTTACATGTGTAAGGGACCAATACACACCCGTTTAACTTAGTTTTGTTACATTCTGTATAATGTACCTTCAGATTCTTCTAGAACTTCGTTCCTCTTCTGTTCTCTTTTCATCCTGGTCTGCTAGACGAACTTTCGTGTACCACATTCAAAGTAATGAGCATAATATCGAAGGAACCCATGATAAATTATGTTCACTACCTCGGACGTGACACACGAACGCGCAACTGGTGATGATGATAATGCTGGAAAGTAATGAAAATACAATCAGAAATTAATTTTTATAGCAGTTTATTTTGCATTTTTTGTGCTAACCCCTTTAAACACACCCCTAACCCCTAACACAGTTAACTTTACTTAAAAGGGGGTCTCAAACACTGTTATTATATTGTATTTTAAGTTTGTGAATAAATATTTTGTATTTTGTATTATGCCAAGAGCCTTATTTATGCCAAGTGTGAGCAAAATCCGTTCTTTGCGTGTCTACCTCCTCACGTAATGCGTGAGGAGGTAACAGACATACAAAGAAGGCAATCTTATATTCTAATAAGATATTGTCTGCAACTTAATTTACGCGTAAATTCGGTAGTTGTAACCGTACATTTTCCAACAATCCCACGTCCTTCCGGGGCCTCCAACTCCTTACGACATGCTTTTCCTGGAAATCAGAACATTTAACAGATAGACAAACAAATTCGCATTATTAACTACTAGATGACGGTAATTTGCTTATTGCACGGTAACCGTACTTTATTCCGGGATAAAAAGTATCCTATGTCCTTTTCCAGGACCCGTAATATCTCCATACCAAAAATAATTTTAATCGATTCAGCGGTTTAACCTTGAAGAGGTTACAGACAGTCAGACAGACAGACAGACACACTTTTGCATTTATATTATTAGTTTGGATAAGACATTGTCTGCAAATTCGGTAATTCTGCTGTACTTAAGGGTGGGTTGCACCAACTTACTTTAACTATAATTACTGTAACTTTAACTATGACTACAGTGCGAAATGTCAAATCTCTGGTTAAGGACGCCATATTTAACTATAACCATAACCGCTCATACCTACTTAAATCGACATTTTTTCGTGAAAATTAACTGTGTTGTTATAAGAAATATTTTTCCTGTCAATTTTTATAGATAATAAAATTTTTTATACTCTCAATCCCTTTACCTGTAGCTTGATTAAAAAAATAAACGCAACAGACATCAGTCAATTTCTCCGGTCAATATTAAGGTAAAAGTTAAAGTTAAAGCTAAATTTAGCCATAACTATAATCATAATTTTAACCTTAACTTTAACTTTAACCACGCCTCTGGTGCAACCCACCCTAAACTGTATTTTGCTGCAATGTACATTTTCATAGAAATCGACTGCGGCTTTTTTAAGAGCCATAGCTAACAGACAGACAGACATACTTAATTATATGTATTATGTAACAATAAACATAACTTCCCGTGTCCGTTGGTGACGGTGTCGCTAATCGCCATTAAAATACTGCATACGAGACGACACCCGACGCCGCGCTACGGCGCGTAGCACTGCACACCTGGAAATTGTAACGTCAAATATTTACTACGATATGCCCATTGCCCGTACTCTGATTAATTAAATTAGAGTTAATTAAACATGTCTCTCGTATTAGTTATTATTAACTTTAAAGTAATGACGATCTTGTCATAACACAAGCTTTAAAAATTATCTGCCTAACTCTTAAATTAAAATTAAGGAATAATTAAATGTTAAGTGTGACTGTTAATGGCGTAAAAAATTAAATATTAATAGGTTGTTGACCAAAAAAGTGAAAACAAATCCCTTACTAAACTCTCTTTGTCTGTTCTCATGTCATTAAAACTAAAAACTAACCCTCTCAGTTAAAACTAACCCTTGGATAGTTATTAGCTGTAAATATTTTTATTATTGGCTTGTGTTTCAAGGCCCCCATACAAAAAACGAGTTTTTTTTTATCACATTGTAGCATTGAGCTCCACAATTGCTCTTTATTAATAACGGCAACAATTGGTTGAACTTAAAATTGAAATAAACTGTAAAATATTAACTGAAAGTTGTTTTTTATATTTTCTCTACTTAATTGAAAAAAAAAAACAATTTTTATTACGTTTAATAATTGTATTATTTTCCGTTAAATTAAATTTTATTTAAAAATGTATAGATAATATAAATAAAAGTCAAATATTTAAGTACACAGCAATTTAAGTTTTGCTGTTTGTGTTACGGTCAAAGGGTTACGACTTACGGTGTCATTCAAATAGGACTTTTTAGGGTTGCGTAGGAACTAAAAGGAACACGTATATAAAAGTACATTCGCACAGCTTCAAATAAAAACTAATTATTATTTAAAGTAACACTTTAAAATAATAGTTATGCATTTTAAACGTACCACTTCGCTTGAAATGCCACTCCGTTACAAACTTACATGGAATATTAAACTGAACACAATATTCAAATAAAGCTAATAAGTAATAACTTATTCAATTTAACTATCAACTATTTAAATTTAATTAAAATTAAACAAGTTAAACTGTAGTGTCTCGGGCGGGTCACGGTTATGAAATGAAGTGCAAAGGGCTCGAGATTTGGCGATAGAGTTCATGAGACCTCTTTCAAGTACGGTTCACTGATAGTTTTGTATCATTTACCAGTAAAATATTTTTTATAATCTTATATATAAAATTCTCGTGTCACAATGTTAGTCCACGTACTCCTCCGAAACGGCTTTACTGATTTTAACCAAAATTTAAATGCATATTCAGTGGGTCTGAGAATCGGCTACTGGGTACTTATTATATTGATAAGTGCATTTGTTGCATCAATAATAGTAAATTATTACAACTCGAGACTGACGACGACCATTGTTTGCGCGACGCGGGTCACGGGATAACGATGGACGTTGCCATGGTGACATACTTATTTAGTCACTTTTGCCGGGACAGCTAGTAGTTCAATAAAATTAAAATTAAATTATTTTGTTATCCAATACAAAAAGGAATGCTGAAGTCTGAAAAATTAAAGAAACTAAACTGTACAAATCATTTAATCATTTAAATTATAATGTCTTCAATAATAATTTGGATTGAAGACCATGTCTTTGGCAAGTATAATATTATATTTTTAAACTGGTATTCAGAACCAGCTTTTAACGAAAGTGAGTTCAAATATCTTAGTGCCCTTTTTCATGTACCTAGTCAGTGCTCAATCCTATTTTTATCCGATACATTTTGCATTTCGTAAAAGCAAGTTTCGTAAAAGCAAAAGTTAAAGGCAAGAACCTTTAACTTTTTAATCTATACTAATATTATAAAGCGGAAGAGTTTGTTTGTTTGTTTGTTTGAACGCGCTAATCTCAGGAACTACTGGTCCGATTTGAAAAATTATTTCAGTGTTTGATAGCCCATTTATTGAAGAAAGGCTAAAATTATCACGCTAAGACTAATAGGAGTGAAAAAATAGAGGAAAATGTGGAAAAAACGGAGGGAAAATTATTTGAAACTTGAATGGACTTATTTGAACGCGCTAATCTCAGTAATTACTGGTCCATTTGAAAAAACCTTTCAGTGTTAGATAGCCCATTTATTGAAGAAGGCTATAGGCTATATTTTATCTTGCTAAGACTGATAGAAGCGAAGAAATAGAGGAAAATGTGGAAAAAACGGAGAAAAATATTTGAAAGGGCTTATCTCACTAACTACTGGAGCAATTTTCTGTTATTTGGCACAGATAAGAAGTAGATCATGTGAAGGATCATAGGCTATTTTTTGTGGACTAAGTTGTCTGTGAAATATCTAATTTACACGGGCGAAGCCACGCGGAACGTCTAGTTTTTAAATAACTTAGTAGCTTTCGAATTTATTTCGAAGTTCTTCGAAAATTTTGCTATACATACGAATATAATGACAAAATTATATCTGGTTCAGTATTAACGTACTGATATTATTATAATTGTATAATATTATGCCATCGACCCTTTTATTCCTTTCAAAACTTTCAACGTCCATACCAAACACTTGAGATGTAGGTGTCGCAGGGCCCATAACAGTTGATTAAGGATGTTTAAAAATGCCAAATTATAAACAACGCCCGTCGGTAATAGCTTGATTCATGCCACGGTAACCTGGTCCCATTATACCTTTTTTTTTATAAAATAAGGGGGTAAACGAGCAAACGGGTCACCTGATGGAAAGCAACTACCGTCGCCCATGGACACTCGCAACATCAGAAGAGCTGCAGGTGCGCTGCCGGCTTAATATACCTCCATATTTCAGGACATTATAGGCCACGCACCACTGAAGGATCTCACGGCAAACATTTAATTTAATGTGGGAAGAGTAGTGAGTGCAAACGGAGATATTGCGCTGTTGAAAGATCTTGATAATAATCCATACTTCTATACTATAATATAAATGCAAAAGTGTGTCTGTCTGTCTGTATGTTATCTCTTCATGCCCAAACCGCTAAACCGATTTTGCTGAAATTTGGCATGGAGATACTTTGAGTCATGGGAAAGGACATATAATACTTTTTGTTACGCAAAAATGTACGGTCCCCGCGCAATAAACGAGTTTTGGCACAACGGAGTAGTGGGCATCCGGCATTATCTAGTAATAATTAATTTGACAGGTCGTTGGTTAATCACGATTAGACAGTGACACATTTGTCTCCGTATTACCACCTCCAGTTTTGAGGAACAGTCTGAAAGTAGTGCACGAAAATTCAAGACGAAAGCGCCTAGTGTGGACATAGCTTATTGTCAAGCTTTCAACTCTACTCTACCGTGACTCTACCATATAATAATACGTATTACACAAAAATGATATTTTATTTAACTACGAGCTACGTTAATAATAAAGATAAAGTCTAATGAAGTCTACTTTGCAAACTATACAGTTTATTTTGAGGCGACCTTATAATATAATGGATTGTTTAACTTACAAATAGCTAATATCCTAATATCACCAATACGTATGTCTATCTGTCAATCTGTGTGAAGAAAGACACCCGGTGACCGCGACAACAATAGAATAACAAATAGATTTCCAAGAATCCGCGATCGAAGGATTAAATTACTTAACTGTCTAGACTCTAAGTCTATAATTACAAACTCTCTCTAATATTAGAATTGTAGTTTTATATCTGAACGTTAAACGTGTCGTATCGAATCCGTGTCGTGAATCGTGAGGGTGTAATGGACACACGCCCAAGCACCTCATAAATATTATTTCAAGAACCCTGAACGGGAACCTTCAAAATACCAACACTTATTGGGTTCTAAGCGGTTTTCACATAGTTAAAGAATTAATTTATGATTTGTTTTTAATTTATTTTATTTTTAACTTCTGCTAAAATTTTTATGGCTTAATTGTCTTCTGATTCTGAAAGGCTTATATTGATTTCTGTAATACAAATAAGTAGGTACATTATGTAGCTTATTTCGTCAATCAGTATTATAGCTTTTATAGCAATCATTAAAAAGGTGAAACTTTTCTTTTGGCTTCTGTTGGGTAATCACTAATCAGAAGGCACTAATCTATACTAATACCTATTATAAAGCGGAAGAGTAATTTTTTTGTTTGAACGCGCTAATCTCAGGAACTACTGGACCAATTTGAAAAATTATTTCAGTGTTCGATAGCCCAATTATCGAAGAAGGCTATAATAGGCTAGGTATATTTTATCACACTAAGACTAATAAGAGGAAAGAAATAGAGGAAAATGTGGAAAAAACGGGGAAAATTAAATGAAATTGCTTATTATCTTAAGAACTACTGGAGCAATTTTATGTTATTTGGTACACATGAAGAATAGACCACGTGAAGGGACATAGGCTATTTTTGCGGAAAAATGTACGGTTTCCGTGAAATTCCTAAATTACGCGGGCGAAGCCGCGTGGAACATCTAGTTCATAATAATATTATAGACAGGCGGGACCCTAAAACTTTTTTCGTACTTACTGGGCCCTAGACCTTAGCGCTCAGGTTTCAAATCCGTTATACGCCGTCAGCAGGCCGCTTCCACGAAGCCGCTGGGTGTTACCGAGATAACGATACACATACACACAGGAAGTGATAGCTCGTTGGAATTGCAGTCGATCATGTAACAATTTTAGGTTTACAAGCTCCCTTCTGCTACTGTTAGTAGTCGAAGAAGTGTGAAGCAAACTAAAGTTATAAAACTTTGGTAGCGTAGCATACAGAAATTGATGTTACGATTTTGTGTATGAAATCGTTGTACCATCGAGGAAATTGATTCCTAGGCGCAGACCAAATAAAAGTTTCCTAGGCAGTAACGCGACCAAATTACTTGGTCCGCCATCTCATCATCATCATCATCATCATCGTTATTTCTTTTTTACGTTATTAAATAACTCAGTACGGTCTTCGAGTACATTACTTTATCAGTTATCTATGCATTGACATAACCTTAGTAGTATATAATCAAAGCCTTAAACCTATCAATGATAAATAGTTTATGGGTAAAGTTGCGTAATTGGGGGGCTAAATAAGCTTTAAAATTTGGCATAAATAAAGTTTAATTAAAAAAAATGAAATAGTGCCTGCACTGCACAGCTGTTTTTGGGTGTTTTGATTTAAGGGGTACCAAGGTTTTTTTATAAAAGCTTTTGACACCAATTTTGTTGACATCGCGCGCTATAAACTGAAGTCCACGCGGACGAAGTCACGGGCAACAGCTAGTCGTTAATAAAAAACCGTACTTATGTCGAAGACATATACTCGTAGTAACTGACTCTACCACCGTCGCGCGTTGTAGAGCTGTCGGAGTTACGCCGAAACGAAACGTGGCTAGATGCGACGGTATGTTTCATAATTAAAATCTGAAGCTTGGCATCGCTTGATATTTCAATTTTGTGTCCCTTTTATGCATCATCGTGTCACGTCTCGTTTCGGTCTAAACTCATCCAATATGCTAAATATTATGTCACCAACACGGGACAAACATGCCAAACTAACACAATATGCCTGAACCCAGACAAGTCAGTGAAATTGGCAGGCCTTGTCCCTCTCGTCGACGTAGGTTACGCGTTCAGTTTCTCATCAATCTGAGTATAATCTGGTAAAGATTGACGCGAGACTGAACGTGTAACCCACGGATTGATGGACTGATAATTTTTTTATTATGTACTTTTCGGTCATCAGTCTGGCGTCAATCGCAGATTGATGGACTGATGCCAGATTGAGCGTGTAACCTACGACAATAACATCCTTTGGCACACATGGAAACTTTATAGAGGACACCAGATGACGCCCGCAACTACGTTGCGTCAATATTCGTTTATCGCGCGGGAACCGTATATTTTCTCGGGATAAAAGTATCCTTTGTCCTTTCGCAGGATTCAAAGTACCATACCAAATTTCAGCAAAATCGGTTTAGTGGTTTGCGCGTTAAAAGGTAACAGACAGACAGACACACTTTCGCATTTATAATATTAGTATGGATGCGTCTGTTGATTCCACTGGCTAGGCTGGTAGGGTCGCCACAGAACTATTATACGAGTACATCCTCTTATCATCCTTACCTGCTGCCTTATTTTAAACACGCTTTTATTAAGTAGCTTGGGTTGTATGCATGTAATGGAATCTTTTAGCATGATTTTTACCTATCTCCAGTTGTCTCATAACTAATTAATTCAAACTTTGCATATAAGAGCCAATGACAATGCAATAATGTGTTAAAAAAAACGTGTTATTTTAGTTATTTGTCACGAAGTTTCTTATCGCGCGTTGCGAAAAAGGGCTAGACAAAACACAGGAAAAAGTTGTAACGACACAAAAGTGTCGGTATATTACAACTAGAGCAAAAATGCTATAGTTGACAGTTGTAAGCCGTGCGGTAGCGCGTGTTTCTCTCTCTCTCTCTCTTTTTTATGTTTTTTTATAACTTCGTTCCATCCCGGTGTCCCTTTACACCTTTCAAGTTGTATTTATTAAATTGGTGCTTAATGATGATATATTTTAGCTGGTGGTCCGTCGTCGCGGCCGGCGGGGGGTCTACGCTCAGCGCTGCACCCCCGTGTCCCTGGACGCGTACAGCCTGGACAGCGTCAGCGTCGGCCACCGCAAGGGCCAGAGACTGCGCGCCAGCAAGCGCAGCTACGGCAACCCCGCTTACGACGACGAGGTGAGCTTTCCACCTTGGGCTGCGTTTTCACCAGATATGTGTTGCGCGGAATGTGTTTTTAAAATCTAATAGCATCGCCGCGCTGAGCGATGTCATGGCAATCTCACTTCAATGAAGCGATTCTATTGGTTCTCAAAAACACGTCCCTCGCAACACATCTCAGGTGGAAACACAGCCTTATGGTAGCCTGGTAGTTGGTACTTAAAAGCGTAAAGGTCACGTTGTCTTCGGGTATGATGAAGCAAGTGTTTATGTATTTTCACGAAGCGACTTGTCTTATATTCTAATGGCAGCTTAGTGCTTCATTGTTATTGATAGGGACAAATTAATGATAAATAATTGTGAAGGTTTTACATATGCGACGCTCTGTCTTCTGTGCTCATATAGGCGTATATAATTGAATGCGCCTCAAATTTTAAAATAGCAAACATATTTCAGGGGAAAGTTTAAACGAAAGATAAAATTCTCCTTAGCTCCTGTGTATACATAGATCGCTGAAATACTTTCCCACCCTTATGCCTCTTAAGGCTGCTCTTTAGAAAAAAGCGTGCAGATGAAACAACTTTTCATCGGCATTAACAGAGAAATTATATCTGAAAAAAAATAATTAGTAATCTACATGATATGATACGTAATTTGGTTTTGCCATTTTTTTTCTATCGGTATCACATAATAAAGAAATAAAAAACCAAATCACCTCCAAATCGTTGAATGAAACCACTTTACTCCTTCATTATTTATCAAAAGAATATATAAAAAATATCTACTGCTTTGCAATACATAAGTTAATAATTTGGTTTTTTTACTTTTTTGAAATATGTATTATATTAAGCCTTAAAAAGGTTTTTTCTCCTATTTCGCCCTATCATGGACGCGGCGAGCGTCGTAACCGCCACCGTACAAGGCGCGCTGTTATGAATGTTATTTTAATGTCATTTACGTCGATATTCGCACTGACAGACAATCGACCTGCTAATTTAGGGAGAGAGGGCCCTTAAGGGGCCGGGTACCCTCGAAATTCTCATACATACGTAATTCCAAAATCATTTTCTCATACGAAAATATTTAACATGTTTGAGTTGTTTTTCAGTTTAAAATAGTAATTATCTAGGTTCCTGCACAAAAATTTACTTCAAAATATTTAAACATTAAAAAAAAAATTTGTTTTTAATTTTTTTTTAGTAAATTTAGTACTTAATATTTAAACACTAAAAATAGAGTAAAGCACTAAAAAATATATAAATAAATAGTAAATTTACTACAAAATATTTAAATACTAAAAAATATTTTTTAGAGTTTAAATATTTTGTAGTAAATTAACTATTTATTTATATATATTTTTAGTGTTTTACTCTATTTTTTAGTGTTTAAATATTTAGTAGTAAATTTACTAAAAAAAATTTTAAAGCAAAAAAAAATATATATTTTGTGTTTAAATATTTTGAAGTAATTTTTTGTGCAGGAACCTAGGTAATTACTATTTTAAACTGAAAAACAACTCAAACATGTTAACTATTTTCGTATGAGAAAATGATTTTGGAATTACGTATGTATGAGAAATTCCAAGTGTACCCGGCCTCTAAGTCTTAACCATACTCCACATGCAGGTAACTTCACACCCGATGAACTATGCGGCGCTCGCGAACTTCGCTCTGGACATCGACTCCATTACCTCCGAATTCGCCGAGATCCCCTCGGTCACGGTGCGGCCGGAGGAGGTGCCTCCGGGCTGCGAGGACAAGAACCGCTACTCCAACGTGCTCCCGCTGCCCGAGACGAGGGTCCCGCTGAAGAGGATCGGCAATGACCCAACCACGGAGTACATCAACGCTAATTATGTTATGGTACGCCTTTCATTTACTATTTTTCTGTATAAAAAGTCTGGTCTATCATAAAATGTTTGTGTGGCAAATCTAATGCAACACTTGACAGTAATTGACGACCAATAGTATAAGAGTTGGGATGGTATAGCACTTAGCAGAGAGGAGTATGTCAAGGCTAGTAAAATAAAAAGAAGTAAAATTTTTCAATAATGTTCAAGTATCCCTATACTTGACTATTATAGACACTGAATCATTAGCGGCGTGCGTAATAAATAGCATGATATTTTAGCAATACTATTTAACTTTTTAGTAATCTCCGTTTTCTGGTTATTCCAGGGTCCAGGCAACATCCGGAACTTCTACATCCTGTGCCAGGCGCCGCTGGCGAACACGGTGGTGGACTTCTGGCGGATGATGTGGGAGCAGAACTCCCGCCTCATCGTCATGCTGACCGAGTACATGGAGAATGGCGTGGTGAGTTGTACAAGTATCAAGCCTGGCATTAGAGGCCTCAAGTGAAGTCTAAACACACCATGCCGAAAATACGCGTCCGAAGTTCGGCAAGATTACGCCTGCAATGTATTTTAAATTACCGATGACACACCATGCCGAAATTACGTCACGTATTGTATGCGTTATGCGTAGCGCATTTCTGACGTAATCATGCCGAATTTCGGCCGCGTATTTTCGGCCTAGTACTAAGGCACACTTAAGCGCTAGTCAGTTAATCGATGATTACATTTTTGTTACCTCTTCGACCTTATGAAAGATAGGTCCATGATTTTTGCACCGCGACGGTCTCGACGAAATTTTGAACACTTTTAAACAGTGGGTCAACTGTTTTTACCACGAACAACTTAAAACTCCATTAACATCTAATTTTCCAGGAGAAATGCTACGAATACCTCCCTCCATCCGAGATCTCCGACAACCGGCGGACGTTCGGCAACTTCCAGATCATACTCAAGAAGCGCGAACAGCGGGACAAGTACGCTATCTCCAGCGTCCAGCTCATCAACCTCGCTACCAGGTAATTGATTATCACGTTGAATCATCATCATCATCATATCAACCTATATTCGTCCACTGCTGGACATAGGCCTCTCTCAATGAACGCCCTCTGCTCCTTTGCGTAATATTCCCTATACTGCTACCAGGACTTGGCGCGAGGTCACACACCTGTGGTATTTCTGGCCGGCCAAGGGTGTCCCTGATGACTACGACTCGGTGATAGACTTCCTGTTCGAGATGAGGAGCTACATGAAGGTGTCGCAAACGGCCAAGGAGTATGATGAAGAAGGTAAGTGGTGTTGCATGTTATGAAGGGCCGCAGCGGAGCGGGTCGCATGAAGAATGTGGTCATAATTACCTTTTCTGTTTCTTTTGAATTAAATTAAAAATTTCTTTTAAATTAAAAATAAATTAAACCAAGAAGGTTTAATTTTTTAATTTAAGGGCACACAAAACTGCGAATTCGTAACGCATCGCATCGAAATTTCATTTTTAGTATGAGTTTTGTCGCAGATTTTTATGATGCGATGCGAATTAGCAGTTTTGTGTGGGAGCCCTAAGGGCCAAGACACAAAAACACGGCACGACGTCGTACGACGTCGCACGACGCCGCACGACGCCGTGTCGTGGGAATCCACGACGCGCGTCGTAAAAAACCACGACACGGCGTCGTACGGTGTCGTACGACGTCGCGTCGTAGAAAGTCACGTAGAAATTCAAAGATGAGTTTCTACGACGCGACGTCGTACGACGCCGTGTCGTGTCGTGTTTTTGTGTCCCGGCCCTAAAGGATGTCTAAAACGATTTTGGTATGCTAATGTGCAGTCGACTATGTATAATTTTTGTGTATTTCTTTAATTATAAGTTCTATATGTATATATTTAATTATAATATTGAATTGACAACTAGTACGTATCATCCTATAGTAATTAGTAATGTAAAATCTAAAATTTTAGAAAAACGTTTGGTTTAACCCTGGTACTATCGAATTCCAGGCGTGGAAATAATATACGAGGAGGACAGCTCGTGCAACAACCTGTCGAAACTCCGTGAGGAGAATGGCTCGGGGCACGGCCTCAACGTGTACTCGCCCGCCAGGGCCGAGGAGAAGCTGAGGAAACCAACCAATGGTACCCTGGCCAAGAAGAGTGAGGGCCAAAGTAAGTTTTTGTATTAATATTGTTAGACTTATTCCTATATGGGGTGATTGCTTACTAAATAGTTGAGTCTCTCGTTTTGATAGAGAGGTAATTACTAATAATACATATTTTATAATTTGAATAAGAAATTCTACTGGCTCTAGTAGATTGCAAATTATCCAGAATTGCAGGTAACGCCAAGATAAACTGAAAGCACTGAATATAGATTACTGGGCTTGTACATTAAAGTAAATGTAGATGCAATGTCGAAATGCCAGCTTGAGATTTCCAACTATATTGTATTGAGCAAATTCTATTGATTTTTTTAAATTTATTCGAAAATCCCAGCCGGGACCTAAACGATCAATTTTATTGCCTAATATCACGTATTGTGCAATATTATTGACCGTTTAGGGTTATTATTGAACAGTTTGAGCTAGTTTAATTTTTATTGCACCATATTATTGTATCAATATTATTGTAGGCTTACGGGCTGCCTAAGTTCATAAGCACCGTTCTTAAACCATATTTTTTCTGTCATACTCTTTGTCATTGTCTCAAACATCTTGCCCCCCAGCCGTCCGCCCCTGCGTGGTAATGTGTGCGTCGGGAGCGGGGCGGTCCGCGGCGCTAGTGGCGGCGGAGGAGTGCGCGCGCGCGCTCGCCGCCGGCCGCGCAGATGTGCCGCGCGTCGTGCGCCGCCTGCGCGCGCAGCGACCACACTCGCTCACTAACAGACATCACTACATGTTCCTGTATAAGGTAAGTAGGCAGTTAACGGACCTACGTCATTTGGTCGCATTATGTCAATCCAATATTAGTGGCGATCTATCGACTGGGTTTAAAATAACGCGACCAAATTACGCAGGTGCGTCATCTGCCAATGTCATACTAATATATCTATGAATCAACTTTTTGATAATACAAAGGTGGTTCAATTTTCAATATTTTTCATTTACTGCGCTTTCAGTGTTTCACAAGGAAAGGATAGTGCGATGAATTAGTGCTTAGCGCCATCTATCCTTTAGAATGCCAACTATTTACACTTCTATGGCGTCTGATCTCTCAAGCAATAACTTCAACGTCAACTTAAGAGTTGACGTGTTCGAGTTTTTAATAAAGTTAAACTTAATTTTAAATAAAATAATGAAAAGTCATGTTAAAAGTTGGATTGTAATAGGTAATGTTTTTTTCAGCTACTCAGCGAGTATGGCAACAAGCTAATGGGCGGCGGAGTCGACGCGATCTGAGAACGACTTCGAACATAATACTAACGACACTTATAAAAACAACATGACAAACGAGTAACAAACGAATTACGAAAAAAATTAAAAGGACTGTCTACTATATATGTGAATGGATATTATCTGTAGCCTGATAGACCAGTGAAAACGAGACAATATTGGTCACAGCATTATCATACCAAAGCGTAAGACAAGATCTCGAATATTGGGAATCTTTTATTACTTTTAATATAACAGTAATCTATGAGTACATTATGTCGGACCGCATTTCCATTACTTACCTACGTTTTTTATGACTTAGTTTGTGTGCTTGAAAATGCGGTCCACTCCGTTGCGGCTCGACATAATGTACCGTACTTTTAAGTGACTTTAGTGTAAATAAATATATTAAGAAGTATGTCTTAAGCCTTTAAGTTATATAGATATGAGCAGTAATATGTATACAGACTTTTTTGTAAAGGAATAAACAGAGAACTTAAAACTACACGTGAAACTTTTACAATCTGTAAACCTTTTTCGCAAAATTGAGTTTGTGCACATATTATTGCTCATACATGTAGAAAGCAGCTTTTAATCTTTGTATTTTATTGTAAGTAAGTACTGTTTAAATGACAAAATATATCAATGCTGCAATTACTGCAAAGAAATAAGATTTTAAAGTATCTAGAAACATGTCGTTAAATAAAAAAAATCATATTTGTAGGCACTTTTTCCATGTTTATATAAGAACTATAATTCCTAGGAAGGCTAGTTACGTCCGGTCACCAGATAGAGAGAAAATCGTCCATTGACCTAACTTTACAAGTGCACGAAAATATTGATCCGGCTCAATTAACTTCTGAAGTGAAATATTTTCGTGCGCGTGTGAAAGAGACAGGGAATAGTCGTCGAATCTCTCACTATCCAACGACCGGACTTTAGTACGTTTACTAAGGCAACTCTAGCTAGTACATACTTGCATTCGCACTATTATTTTGCTGTGATTTTACTAACTTAGGTTTATTGTAAATTAACACTAACTTATAAAATAATAATTGAAGAAATTTTTTTTACCAATTTTTACATAAGATGAAATACTCAACTAACACTGTAAAATGCACTGTAGCTTATAAAATAGGAGTTATATTGCAATATTTAAAGCATAATAAACGTTTACTTAGTTAATTTTGTTAAAATATTTGTTTCTCTTATAATTTTAGGAGATTATGGAATTTTGAGAAACTTTGTAAAATATTTGTAAGATTAATAAATCTGTGAGAGCAAAATATAAAATGTCGTTGTGGAGCACATATGATTTTGTGTTTAAAGCACTATTATGTCTACTTGTCTCTCTCTGTCGCGTCAGAATATATTATTATGTTGCAGTATGCAGCAAGAACGCTCTAGCTATACATTCGTGCGCGTGTACGAAATTCTATGTGTTCCGCGACCGCACTTTAGCTTCTTGTAATATAGACGACACTTGTTGCTAGACACTTTTGTTGTTATTCAGATGGTGCATATTTTATTTCTGTTGTTATTTTATTTGCTGTAAAATTTATATATTGTAGATTTATTATTATGGGGTGCATTTAAGTGGCTAGAATTTGCACTTTTATATAAAAATATATTACCAAAAATAATCAATGTTATAAAATGCCCTACGACTAGTTTTAAATACGCTAAGTAGATGTAGAAATATATCTTGACGAAAATTTTACTTTTTTTTTCATTTTATATCCAATACCTATACCTTAAGATAAAAAACAATTTAAAATAAGGTCAATGTGTCGAAGTCTTTTTTTCTAAAATTAAAGTTTAACATAATTTATTGACTTGAGATTCGCTTTTTAAAGTAACTTGTGTCATCGGAAATTATAGGCTATATATTAATTAGACCTAAATCTAAAAACAATCTTAATTGCCGTATTTTTTTACTTACGTGGTATTTTTTTTAAACTCGGCGTGTAGACGGACTTCCCTTACAGTTTGAGGTAAGTCCGTCTAGCAGCAGTATAGCCCTAACTTGTGAAGTAAAATGCATGGCAACGGTTTCTAGCAAAGCCGCAAAACGGCCATTCAAATATGTGTTTAAGGTGTCGGTAAAAAGGTTCGCATTCCAGAGAAAATTAATTAATTTTATATCATTTTAAGGCAAGGCAATAGCGTAAGTCTAAGTGGTTGCAAACATTTTCATTTCGCCGCTCAATTAAAATTTTAAGGGTTGTTGGTCCGGGAGGTAGGATTTTTTAAGGAAATTTCCTGCTCTTAAAGGATCTTTTTTTCAAATTTTGATTATTTCAAATAATTTTTGGTTTTTGGAATATTAAAAAAACCAAACCCTTCTTTTTTTTTACTTTATATTGTTTATAACTTTTGCAATTTTTATCAGCCCCTCTCGTATGCTCTTTTCGTGCAGTAAAATTTGGCAATGCTATGATTTAGTAGTCCTAAGTTGAAATGCAAATTAACAATAAAGACATGTATATTTGAAAAGGTTGACAATATCTGATTCGAGGCAAGACCGGCATATGACGGCCTTTCCTTATGAAAACTAGACGGACTTCCCAATTATTGCAATTTTAGGCTAGACACAATATGTTTTAGGTGATAATAACGAAATTAAAGCGATATTAACGAATCGAACACCAGTAATAAGAAAAAGGAAGGAAAGTTACTTATGTAATCCAAGAAACACCAAAAACTCCTTCGTATTTCCACTTTTTTTTATTTTTTTGGCAGAGACTTACACTCTACTGCGAGTACAAAACGGGAAAAAAAATTGAGATCATTTTTTTCGTAACAGGTAGTTAGTAGCGACATATCTGTTTCTTAGGTCAAACTAACTTTGCAATAATTATTGTTTTACCCACTGAGCCATATGAAACTAGTCGTTCAAATATGGAAGTTATTGCCGCTAGACGGACTTACCTCCCAGACGGACTTCGACACATTGACCTTAATCGAAAAATTACACTTTTTATGAAGATATCATTGATTTCTTCATCGAGGAAAAGGTAGCAATCTCACAGGTTACAGGGAGTACCAAGAAAACATGGCTCCTTACTTTAAATTACTCTACAGCTATCATTATCTCAGTTATGTATGTTTCATTTTAATCTTTAATTTAGGTGAGTTTAAAAAAGGCCCATTATCCACAGTGACTCCACAATCTGCTTTGGAGAATTCAAAGCAATTCAGAGTTTTATCATAATTTTCAAAGATCTTTTTCACTTAAATATTTTTAACAGAATCCTATTAAGATTCCTAGGAAACATCTATAGAGCAACATTGTCATAAACAGTGGTGAATTATTACTATTATGCATCTAGCTACTTGATAAGTAAAATCAAGAAAATATTCAAAAGGAATACGTATATTCAGATAAAGCTGTCATCTTCATCACTACTATCGTCAATGTAGTGATTGCAGCCACTGTGGTCCACCTTGGAGAACTGCTTGGAGGCTTCGGTGATGGAGTCATAGGCGGAGTAGGGCTTCGAAGCCGGCAGGTTCATGTACGACCCAGGCAGAGAGAATACAGAGTGTGACCAGAAACCTGAAATGTGGAAATACAAACGTGTGAGAAAAACGAAAACATCGGCGGGAAACAGGGGGGCCAAAATGGTCGCATTTTGCAATTCCTCTAAAATCAATTCAGAAACTGAATCGTCAAAACAGTCAAACTGACGAATGTCAAATTAGTACGAATTACTACACATGAATTATTGCAAGCAGACTGCAGAGTGTCCATTTTGTGATTTTTAAAAAATGATTCATATTATGATTCCTGATACGATTCTCCAAAGCGACCATTTTAGCCTCCCAGCTCCCAAGTTCCAACAAGCAACTCCTTTTCTTTTCACTAAGCGGTGTGCTTATTATTGGGTGATTCTGTTCCGCATATTTTGTTCACCTTAATTCTAAAGTATTCTAAAGGAAGTAAAGGACGAGCCATGGGCCAAAATAAGAAAATATTATCTAAAATTACAATAATGCTACATAAATAGGTACTTACCTTTCTTTTGACGCAACTTGTAGTATTCTTCAGCCTGTAACAAAAACATTATTTGTAGATGTTATACAATACTAATTCATGTAAGATTCCAAATGTGGAGATTCAATCCATTATTTCGGTTCTAGAAAATACTATGCTTAATACATTACTGTCCTCTCTGGATTACTTTTTAACCTACCTACCTAACCTAACCAACTTCTCTCTCTGTCGTGGCAAACTAAGTTGCGTCAGAGACCAGACATACAGTTGCGTATAATATTACTGGTACCTCCACATATGAACTGCCTGTTCTATCCCCGGTGCTTTCATCTTGTGCAGGTTGTCTAACATTGTCTGTGTCTTGAGAATCATTTGTTTCGTTGTTCATTTCATCTAAAATACAAAATAATAATTATTATGTTTGTTGTATCTCAATATGTTTAAGACTACCTCTTAATCCCGCGATCGCGGATTCTTGGAAATCTTTTGTTATTCTATTGTTGTCGCGATCTTGTGGTGCTTGATAGGTTAAGTAATTTAATTTAATTTTATTATAAGTACTTGGGTGGCTTACAGCAGCTCTAGCTATATTACTGTAGGTATACTATTTATATTTGTACCACCACAGGTAGCTTGTTATTGTCAATAATCAATATGAATGACAAAAAACAAATGATCACTTAACTGGCTCTTTGACTTTAAAACTTTTATCATCCATTGCATAAATAACTTCCTTACCATAATTCAAGCAACTGTTTTCCTTTGTTGCATCTCCTTCATCTGCTATCTTGGCTGTCTTATCTTCTTTTCCACTACCAGAACTGTCCTCATTTTCCTCCTTTTCCTTTGTAATGCTGCAGCAACTCGCTCGGATGTCTTCGCATACATCATCAGCGATGGTCAGTGCTTTCCTCGCTTGGAGTAATGTGCGTAGATAGTGCGCAATGAAACCGTGAATATCATCTGGCTGGACTCGTAAAACCTGAAATTTATAGAATTGATTTGAAAACAACGAAAGACTGATATTACCTGTTAGTTGTTACCTGTACCTAGCCTAACCACAACTAAAATAGATCACGTAAGTCAATTCGCCAAAACGAATGTAGATAGTTTTACTTATCAGACTGATAATAATAGTTCTAAAGATTGATACTTACTTCTCTGCTTATGTCAAGCATTAGCTCGTTTAGTCCTTCAGGTAGAAGACCGTATTTATGAGCCTTGTAATGGTGATCCACCATTTTATTAAAAAGAAAATATTTAAAATTAAGAAATTATAAAATATTATTAAATATTAAACTTATATAAAAAGTAAAAATAGTTGTAAAAATTAAATACGTGTAGCAAAATTATAATCTAGTAAGCCGTGGCCCGAGACCACACGCTCTTATCATTGTGACGCGGACAGGGACACGGCCGAGCACACCGTGACGGCCTGTCCCTCCTGGATTAGAAAACGTGCGGCCCTTGAGGCCGCCATTGGACATGATTTAACACTGCCAGCATTGATCCGCTCAATGCTGCGCGGTGACCCGGACTGGAAAGCGGTAGAAGACTTCGCGGAAGAGGTCATCTCTGCTAAAGAGGAGGCTGAGCGCACAAGAGAGAGGGAGGCGCTCGACCCCAGAAGACGGCCAAGGCGAAGACGTCGTTCCAATAATGGCGATAACAACGTCCCGCCATAACCGGGGTACTCAGGGCGACGGTATGGGGATGCCGTCGTCCATTGCACTGAGTCCCCGATTGGGTCGTGATGCGCAGGGTGCTCGTGAGCATCGCGACAAAAGCAACGGAATGGCCTAAGTAAGCCCCTACAGGGGCCTCTATTCGACCTGGGGCGCGAGTAAACGCCCCCACAGAGAGGAGTCTGCAACACCACCAAGCAGACGTCCACTGACCGTGATGTGGTGTCTGTACAGTTTCCACGTCACCGTTAAAAGTGGTGGAGAGGAGCACCGCAGAGTTTTAGTGGGTAGGGCCGCGGCACTCACCATCTTCGCCGCGGCGAGCCCCACATATCCACAGAGGGAGTCCCCATCCCCTGCGTCGAAGGCGTCACAGCATTTCTCTGCGTAAAAAAAAGAAAGTCGTGGCCCAACTTGCCCTACTAGGCCCAAGTAAAGAGAGATAACGGCGGAAGATTATTTTATGACTAGACGAAAACCCGGCTTCGTTCGGGTAAACTTGTAACTCAATACACAATACACATCTAGGTACAAAATGTAGGTAAATATATTTTGTGTAGCCATCTTTTCTCAAGAAATGTTAAAGGTAAGCAAGACATAGATAAGTACGTATAGCTTAGTTCAGGGGTCACCAATTAGTTTCGCTCGGGGTCCATATATGGGTCCATATGCAAAAACCTTCGCGGTCCACACATTAAAAAAAATATTAAGTCAGGATAGTTACGGAATTTACAAAGGCTTATCAATGAGAAAAGTGACATTTATTTTTATTTTTGTAGGCCCTAATTATTATCTATCTGAAGCTTGGAGTGAAATATTGGTGCAAGCTTGAAGCTATTGACATAAAATCCTGGAGATGACCATCAGTAAGTCGAGACCGAAATTTATTTTTAACGAAGTTCATCTTCGAAAATGCTTGGTCCGCACACAATGGGTCGGCGATCCGGATGCGGATCGCTTTCCGCCATTTGGTGACCCCTGGCTTAGTTCATTATATTATATAATATTTAAAAATAGTAGGTAAATAAAACTGCAAAAGTTTTATGTACATTTAAATAATTTTTATTTCAAATCAACATTAACTAAGGTTAATTTCTCTTGCATTCAGTCTTTTTCTGATTTCTCTACATTGGCACTGGTAGGTGAGTACCTCAGAATATTCTGAGGTACTCACCTAAAAAAATAAGGGCGCATTTTCATTAGTCGTTAACTCGTGCGGTATACAGCATACGGGGAGTCTATGACAACTAATGGCGCATTTTGATTAGTCGTGGCATGCATTTTAGAAATCTCCCGCACCCCGCATGCGACCCGCATATCGACCAGTGAAAATGCGCCATAAAACTAACTTCAAAATTGTATGTAAGTATATTGTATGTATGTATTAAGAATTAAAATTCCCTAGAATATGTCAAAAACACATTAATTGCTAATTGTTGAGACGCTGATAACTGATAAGTGATAACAAACAAAAGCTACAAAAAAAGGGTGCGCTATGGTGCGCCATGACTGCTAGCAGGTAGAAAATGAGCAATGGCATGTGTCAGTTTACAGCAAGATCACAAGATGGCGCGTGAAGTTTGTTTGTCAGTGCCTACGTCAGTGCCATTAGAATTTAACGAAATATTCCAAAATCCGAATTTTGCGGATATAAGTTGTCGACTCGAAATCAATATTTTTTTATTTTCTATTATTCACATAAGGTTTCGATCGAGTCTACCGTACCCCTGCACGAAATTATTAATATAGAAATAGAATTAGATTTAGAGCATAAAGGTAATATACCTATCGGAATAGAGAAACAATCCCGAGCTGTCAAGCTTAACCAAAATTTGATTTACATCTGTGTATACAATTATGTTTACGTGTGCGTGTCAGTGATGTACAAACATCTTGTAATTCGACAAAATATCGATCATTGAATAATAATTGTAAGATTGTAAAAACAGAATGGGATAAAATAAAACTGCATAGATATGTATAATAAAAATTGTAAATTTTGAAGTAAAATATGACTTTTCTTCAAAATGCTTGCTGCATAATTAAGTATATGCATGAATTTTTCTTCGGAGTCCAGTTTGGACGGTTAATTATTTTAAGCCATGAATTTCTGGTATCCAGGTCAGCAGGAAATCTGAAAAATTGGCCAAGTGTGAGTCGGACTCGCGCATGAAGGGTGACCGGTTTCAACCGGGCATTTTCTAAAACCCGGCACGATACGACACGACATGTCATGACACGATTCGACACGACAGGTTACGTCACGTCACGTCATATCAGTACACGACACGACACGACTTCACTAGACCCTATTAATTTTCAATTCACTCTCAATGAGCCCTTTTATTTGATGCCCATCTTGCAGAAGTGCTTTTTAAAACTATTACCCTATCTTGGATGAGCAGCCATATTGGATGTAGAATGACATTACATATGTGGAAATTTCAGAAGTCTATTACTATAGCGGTTCTTGTTATACAGCCTGGAGACAGACAGACGGACGGATGGACAGACGGACAGGCAACGAAGTCTTAGTAGTAGAGCGGGACCCGACTACTAGGACGTTTTACCAGCTCCCTTTGGGTGCGGACCCTTAAAAACGATAAATTATGTATGATAGTATATTAATATACTTAAACTAATTATAAACTACGGATGAGTATGTTATCATTTCAACATTCGTATCTACGAATGTTGAAATGTATAATATACTAAACTAAAAATAGTATACTTAACTAAAAAATATTTTCATATCGATACTACTTATCGATAACTTGATGCAGCCCTAGTGTAAAATATATGAAAATTGTTTACACAAAATATCCTTAAATTGTGCACCATGGCTAGTCAAGTTATGTTTTCCATATAAATAAATATTTAAAGAAGTGAATTATGTAAATCAATACCAATAGCTCGTAGGGAATTGGCAAAAATAAACTTAAAACTTGGGTCCTGTCGATGTAGAATAATTCACCTGTGAAATGAATATTTGTCCGGGTTTTTTCGATGTGTGGATCCACAATCATTCCACAAACATTTAACCATGTTTCTAGAGCAGTATTTCTAAAAATTATTCATTATTTAACTTAAAATCACAATTTTTGTGAGAGCCCAAATTGACAACGATCGGCTCAATACTATCATCTACTATACTATCATACATAATTTATCGAAAGGGTAAAACGTCCTAGTAGTCGGGTCCCGCTCTACTACTAAGACTTCGTTGCCTGTCCGTCTGTCCATCCGTCCGTCCGTCTGTCTGTCTCCAGCTCAGACTACTAAGAGGATACTACGTCTCCAGGCTGTATAACAAGAATCGCTATAGTAATAGACTTCTGAAATTTCCACAGATGTAATGTCATTCTACATCCAATATGGTTGCTCATCCAAGATAGGGGAATACTTTTAAAAAGCACTTCTGCAAGATGGGCATCAAATAAAAGGGCTCATTGAGAGTGAATTGAAAATTAATAGGGTCTAGTGAAGTCGTGTCGTGTCGTGTACTGATGTGATGTGACGTGACGTAACCTGTCGTGTCGAATCGTGTCATGACATGTCGTATCGTATCGTGCCGGATTTTAAAAAATGCCCGGTTGAAACCGGTCACCCTTCATGCGCGAGTCCGATTCACACTTGGCCAATTTTTCAGATTTCCTGCTGACCTGGATACCAGAAATTCATGGCTTAAAATAATTAACCGTCCAAACTGGACTCCGAAGAAAAATTCATGCATATACTTAATTATGCAGCAAGCATTTTGAAGAAAAGTCATATTTTACATCAAAATTACAATTTTTATTATACATATCTATGCAGTTTTATTTTATCCCATTCTGTTTTTACAATCTTACAATTATTATTCCATGATCGATATTTTGTCGAATTACAAGATGTTTGTACATCACTGACACGCACACGTAAACATAATTGTATACACAGATGTAAATCAAATTTTGGTTAAGCTTGACAGCTCGGGATTGTTTCTCTATTCCGATAGGTATATTACCTTTATGGGGCAGACAGACTGTCAAACAGATGAAAAAAAAAGCTATGCAACCTCAAATCACGCTTCTCTTTCTACCACGCAGTGTTACTGATAGTGACATCTCGCTTACTCAGGCCTTTGTTTCTCTATTCCGATAGGTATATTAACTTCATGATTTAGAGTTACAACTATACTATAGTAAAAATGAAATTCAAAATAAAGCCTATTTAAATGAGTTCCTTGCAATTGATAAAAAACTTTAATAAGACAAATTCATATCGAAGCAACTATTTATTTTAATAACAGCTCAAATCCAAACAAAACTAAAAGAAAAACCAAAGTTGCGACAATCTATCTTAGAAATAAAAGTAATTAATTTTAAGCCATATAAAATTAAACATCACTTGAAATTATTCAATGTTTCCTTTATTGCTCTCTTGCATATTTCCACTACCTTGTTTACTGTCCAAAGCATTCTCAGAAGAAACATTACAACAACAAGTTTCACCTGTGAATAATACCATTTTTCAGGATTTTGTAGTAGTAATCTCAAAAGTTATTTGTCGTTAAGATATAAAAAAAGTAAACATATCAAATCTCAGGACGACGTATGTTTTATAAATTTACAAACTAGAAAAATCTAGCTTAGAAAGTACCTAAGCCATTTGCTCCAATGTAATGACATGTCGTTTTAATCCTTCGATCACGGATTTTTGGAAATCTATTGTTATTCTATTGTTGTCGCGGTCACCGGTGTCTTTATGGGGCTTGATGGGTTAAATAATATTAAGAACTCTGAGAAAAACCCTATTACCTTCTTCAATATCTTGTCCTATAGTTACTCCGGTCAAAACACCGTGTGGTACAGACATTTTGAGCTCCTCCCTATTCTTATTGGCCTGTTTCGTAGCTTCTAGGTAGAACTTGTCTTTCCATTCCTTGTTTGTTATAGGAGCCTAAAACCATACACATTAAGCCTAATCAGTATCGATACAGTAGCGGCCGACAGCCGTACTAATATTATGATCATAAATCATAATATATTTTATGATCCCATAAACTTATTATATTAAATAAACAATGATTGCTTACTTTTGCAGCCGTGATATCATTTTCTGCATCTACTTGAGTTTCAGACCCATGTAAACCTGTAAACAAATCAATAATCAAGGTTGTAATTATATTATTAAATCTATTTTTTTCTCTTTTTATTCGATATCTACAATTTTAATGATGTATTTTTAAAACCGTTGCAACAATCCCTGGTACTCTTCGTACTAGGGCCTATACCCTATTAAAATATCTTACCTTCTGTCTCTGAGTGTCTTGACATTACTTTAGCTGGTGTGTTGTATATCTTTTTATCATTAGATACACAGAGGCATATATTCCCTGACTTATTATACTGCTCATCGAATAGTGCTTCTATGTTATCTTCTTGGACTTTGATGTTCTGTGTAATTAATGTTTTATCAGTTAGAATAAAGCTATTAAAATACTGATTTTCTGAGAATTTGGTCGCTAATGGTTGATGTTAAAATGGGTAAAGTTCGAATTACAATAAAGCATTTTTAATAGTTCTTAGCATGTAACTGCGACCGTATCTGCAAAGTACGTAGATAGCTTTGTCCACACTGGGCCTTTTTTTGTTCATCAAGGGCATGCGTTATAGCGCAGTCAACAGCGAACGTGAGGCAAGCCCGTGACGCGCGTTGAAATCGTAGCGCGCGCTATGACACTTTTCTTTCAACGCGGGTGGATTTTGACGCATTCATTATTCAAACGAAAGTTGAATAAAAAGAAGATGACGAAAATTGAAGATGAAATTGCATAATGTGGACATAGCTATTGGGACAGCTCCTGGTCACCAGCTGCTGCTCTGGTAAAGCTATCCAAAAGACAAGCTATTTACAATAATATGATAAATATTATGTTCGCTAAAATCAACGTTAATCCATCTAATTTAATTTGATATTTTGTTATTTTAAGTTGATACTTACAACAATAGGTCCAAAATCAATAGCTCTGGACCCAGTAATCATTGTAGACGGCAGAGAGTAATTTCTTGGAATCATCTCTTGTTGCTTTGAGAGGTGCGGTAGACTCTTACGGACGTGGTATCCTTTGTAGGCAGCCTAAAATATAACACAAGTTTTAAATAAAACATTGAATAAATGAAAGTAAATCATAAATGACACAATATTATGTGATAATAATGTTAAAACTGAAATAAACTTAAAACAGTTCAATCAAAGTTTGGTGCGGACGCTAAAAAAGCTTTCGCTGCATTTCATCTAGTCAAAAAGACTTCTTCATCTAAATCTTACTTTCAAGAATAGGCATGGTGGAGTACCAAAGGAGGACTCTTTCCCACACTCTCTGAACATTAGGTACAGTCTTCTACTAGGCTACGTTATTACTTATCTGACATGGTTTTACGAAAAAATACCTGTATTTTCTCAGCTGCTTGGTTCATCTCCGACATTGTGGGTCTACTGTTCTTATATTTAGCAAGCGTGTGCTGCGCCGCTATGTCCCAAGGTTCAGAATCAGATTTTAGCTTCATTTTCTAGAATCGTTTATTATTTCTTATTTTTATATTGTTTGTTACTGTTTAGTGTTTACCTTGTCGTTGATAATAATTTTCTTACGTCCTTTTTAGGGTTCCGTACCCAAAGGGTGAAAGCGGGACACTCATATTACTAAGACTTCGTTTTCTGTCCGTCTGTCCGTCCGTCTGTCTGTCTCCAGGCTGTATCTCAAGAACCGCTATAGCTAAACTTCTGAAATTTTCACAGATTGTGTGTAACTGTTGCCGCTTTAACAACAAATACCAAACATAAAATAAAATAAATATTTAAGGGTGGCTCCCATACAAGAAACGTGTTTTTTTTGCCTTTTTTGCTCGTAATCAATAATGGTAATAGTTAGGCACTTGAAATTTTTACAAAATCCTTATACTTAAGGATTAATCCTTATTATATTTTGTACTTTAATTATTAATAATAAAATTAAAATAAAGTAAATATTTAAGGTGGGCTCTTCCATACAAAAAACAAAATTTTTTGTCTACTTTCGCTCTATACCGGTACGGAACCCTTCGTGCGCGAGTCCGACTCGCACTTGACCGATTATTTCTTTAACAGGTTTTTCAATAAGTGTTCACTTACCTCTGTCTCAACATTCTTTCTGTACCAGTAATCTCTATACGCGTTCCTCGCAACTTCACACACTTGGGCTGCCATCTTTTCATCCAAGGGCATCTTCTTCAGTATACGACCAAGAATTTTGCTTTCTTTAATCTTATCTGTAAAAGTGTGTATGTTGATGTGATCATCTTTAATGATAACACTTTCGACCAGCAAATATATTTAATATTTGCTTGTCGTAACAGTTAATGAAGTAGGAATATTGTTTATTTTACAAAATTTAAATAGGGATTGGTTTGAAGGTTAAAATTTTTTATATTAACTTCTATAATTGATATTTAATAAGCCACAATTTATTGGAATGGAATGGAATGGAGACCAAAGCTGGGATCTGGGGTCTACACCCCGACTCCAACTAGGTTGGGATGACGATCTCCGTTTAGTTGCGGGCAGCGGGTCCATGTTGGATGCGAGTAGCAGGAGATCGGTCATCTCGGCGTTCATTGAGAGAGGCCTATTTCCAGCAGTGGACGAATATAGGCTGATAATATTATGATGATGATGAATTTATTATGATTATGGAAATATTATCATTCGTCAAATTGTTTATCATTAGCATCATCTTATTTAACATTATCATTATTCCTATTACCTTTCTCATCTGCTGGCTCGAACCCTTTAATCTCCTCACTGATAATGTTCGCTATGTCTTTCGCCTCATCTTCAGCAAGTCCCATCTGCATCAGATGCTCCGACAGTGAGGGTCTGCAGTCGCATAGATCGTCCAGGATTCGAACCGCCATGACACCATGTTCCCGGGTGGTGATGAGTGCGGAGAGGTAGTTGGAGATGAATTGTAGAATATCGGCAGGCTGCTCTCTTATAACCTGGAACATTTTAATTGCATGTTTAAAGATTCTTGAAATTGTCTTGTCCAGCTAAGATAAGTGTACTCAGAGTGAACCTTTCCGAATTTTTTTAAATCAGAAAAATGGCAGTTCCTTTTTGCATTCATTTCGCTATTGACAGATAAGCTTGCTTCGTCTAGAGTCTAGACGTAATATATCCTAACTTTAGATTTCCATTGTAAAAGTTTGATCTTTAATAGAGTAATAGTGATAGTAATATAATTAATAATTATGAATGACTAGATGACGCCCGCAACTCCGTTGCGCCAAAATTCATTTTCGCGCGGGAATCGCACATTTTTTCGGGATACAAACTATCCTATGTCGTTTTTGGGACTTCAGAAATTTCTATACCTTTCATCAAAATCGATTCAAACTCAAACTCAAAATTTTTTATTCAGAATAATTTTTTTCAAATATTCTCTGAACGTTGGGTCTACACTGGTGCCTACCACCGGGAACTACCCCGTTGAGAAGAACCGGCGTAAGAAACTCGCACGGAGCCATCTTTTAATTAAAAAGATGGAAAATTACAAAAAGTATATAAAACTACAGTGTCAGTATCATTCAGCGGTTTAAGCGTAAAGAGGTAATACTATCCAGACAGACAGACATACATACTTGATACTTTTGCATTTATTAACCCTTTTTTTATACGTCCATGTTTATTAATATCAAAGTATGGATTGTGTACTTACTTCTCGAGAAATATCAGACATAAGCTCCTTTAGACCATCTGGGATTGAGAATACATTCGAGCACCCATGTTTTTGTAACAATTCGTTCATTATTTAGTAATTTTTCATTCTCAAAATGTAGAGCAAAATCAGATTGTTTTTTCTTATGTCAAAGGTTTTTGTGGTCCATACTCAATGATGTTTTTTTTTATTATATTATATCATAGTCAGCGGCTACACGGTCAATTTTTCATCAATCTGATCCATCAATCCGGTACGGATTGACGAAAATTTGATCGTGTACGACTCGGATTGATGGATTGATCGTATTTTTAATATGAACTTTTTATAACCATCAATATTCCGTCAATCAGATTGATGGATCAGATTGATGAAAATTTGACCGTGTAGCCGGCGACATAGTCCATACTGGTGATTCATGCAGTGTCATAATGGTGTCATATTTAAGTACAAAATATTATGTCGTTAAGTATTTTTATTTCAACATTACAAACCTTCATTGCTAAAAACACTAGTAGCTTAAATCCTAATAATATTGTTTAGTTCGTAGTAAACTTATTACTTCTTACATGTTATAATAAAAACAAAACACGTCAATAAGTATAAAATTAATTATTTTATTTATATTATATTATGAAACATACTCTTGCAACCTACATTAACTTATATTCACGTACTACGTAGTTCTTATCTCCAGTGTTATGCTAAGCATAATAAATATTATAGCGTCCGTTATATTTTCTCAGTATAATAACTTCCGAATAATCTTACTTGAACGCCTCTTGTGGATAATAATATATTTATAACAAAGTTAATAAATATACAAGATCTTTCTTTCATCTAAAGGTGATTAATATTATTTAATGCTGTCGTTGCAAATAAAAAGAATCTTGTGTATTTAGGAACATTGAATACAATAGGTATTGAATAAGATTGTTGATAAAAAGGTTTCACTTGAAATGAAAAGAAACTGTAGAACATAACAAAATTAATTCAAAAAGTTACGAGACCTCTAGATATAAATATCTCTCAGTACTAAAATAACATAGTCATTACATCATATTTTGTTACTTGTATTTCATAAAAAAGGACTGGTCGCGTAAAACTCCTGAGCTATTCAGAAACATTAATTTAACAGCTGTGTTGTGATGCAAGACAGTTATAAAAGATTTAATACAGCTTAGTTTAAGAAGAAATATTTATGCGATTTTTTAGTTTTTCAAAGTTACTACTTGCACGAGTATAGGTAAATTTCAGAGTAGCCTACAAGTTTTGCGCGATCTGTAAGATAAGGTGTTCAAGCCCATGATAAATAATAAAGTACATTAGAAATTAAATAGGCATCTCAGCAATGTATTGACTAAATAAATCTCAAAAGCAAGAAAAACAAAAATTATAGTCAGTAAGTCAAAGGCTGCAAAACATAATAAAATTTGAGATCATTTAAATTATTATTAGAAGACGTCTTATTCTTCAACTTGATTTATCGATTGATTGATGATGATTACAATCCCATCATCGTCTGCGTCTCATGCTAAAACAATGAAAATATTGGAATATTAGACTTATATATTATAATGTGTAGGTATTGAAAAAGAAAAATGTATTGAAAACTCGTCACTGCAACGAAGAACGATGAATAATAATGCATATTAATAATAACCTGCGACCACTGGAAATGTTCGTATTCAGCTTAGTTTCCACACAATACGAATTACATTGAATTTATATAATCAGACCAAATAACGTTGGTCTGTCAACTGCCTATGAATTAATATCTTCGATGGTACATTGTAGATACATAATATCAATACTTTGAATATCAGAAGAGATGATAAATTTACTCACAAATTCTGAAATTCTATAATTTGAAACTATTTTGGTATAAAAGGAGTCTAGTATCCCTTGTAATCTGTAGGTACCTATTGCGATCAAAATTGGTTCAGAGTTTTTGGAAAGTACCAACAGCAAACAAATATTTGTTGCTGTATATGTAGCACCTCCATCGTGGGTATCGCAGACACAATACATTTTCAATTATTGGTATGCGGCAGCCGGCTGCCTTTTGGGATTGATGGGTTAAATAACAATATATTCCAAACTTTTACGAACCTTAAGTACTTACCAGAAACATTTTACGACGCAGCTCTCCGATGCGTCTTGTTCGTCAATACTAAAAGGTTCTATTTCCACTTTCCTCGGTTTATTGAGATCGTCCTTGCTTTCATCCGTTTTGTTACTTTTGCTTCTGTCATATGTCACTTCCTCTTGATCCTTGCTCTCTTCGCTGTAAGTGTCATATTGCGGACTTTCAATGTTCTGGTAAATGTTGCTAAAAGGTCTACCTGTAATGAAGGTAAACCCACATAAACTTAGTAATCTGACATAGCAAGCAAATTATATTAGTTATGGTACCTAAATCTTTATCATTATCATTTATTCAATCATAAATCTAAAAAGGTAATGTGATAAACCTCCTACTAAAGTTTATACCTTTGATATTATTATAGTTTACGAGCACAAAATTCTATAGCCAAGATAAGTTCAAATAGTTTAAGGCTATTTACTCTTTCAGCGCTGCTACTTTCACGATAAACTCTATACAAGAGACACATACACAACGATGTCAATACTGGATAATATGGCATACGCCATCAAAACTGTAGCAATGTTTTTGCATGCAAAATGTGTATCGAGAAAATATTGTCGTCCTTTTTGTCTTAGAGTAATAGCATAATATACTACTTTCTCTTTCACTCATTTTACGCTTTCAATGCATATTTTACGTAATTAATGCATTAAACACGTCCGACTGTCACCGCGTCCTATGGCAGACTGCTCTCAGATGAGTGAGCTCACTCATTTCGAGGATGACACATATTTTTTGCGCTGACGATTGTATGGAATGACTTTTCTAAAGTGCCCCGCAAACGATCAAACATCAAACACGTCAAACACGTCAAACACCATATAAACTACGTGTTTGACGTGTTTGACGCGTTTGAAGAAAATTTGGATTTACTACGTGTTTTGACGTGTTTGACGGTTTGATGTTTGATCGTTTGCGGGAGACTTAAGGATATGCTCGCACGGGCAACTTAGTTGCTCGGCGATTTATTTGTCTCTTTCGAAAAATAAATAAAAACCGAAGAAAGCGTCGAAAAATAGAATATCGGGTGCATCCATTATGGAGCGATCGGCTGATTCTCGGGAAATTTCATACTATGTATATGAAATTTAGAGCATACCCAAAGACTTGATCGAGAGGCAAATAAATCGCCGAGCAACTAAGTTGCCCGTGCGCGTACCCTGCGTACCCTAAAGGTTATAATTCTATGCACATACATACCCTAAATTTCACGTACCTAGTTTCATTCAGTTTTGTTACACCATGTACACATAGATTTCACGTACCTAGAGGATTTATACGTATGGTGATCAATGTTCTAGAAGTAGTTGGTACAGGTTCTTCTTGTTCTTGCGGTTGCGGCTGTGGCTGTTCAGGTTGTTGTTGGGCATCTGGTTGTGGTTGCGATAACTCCGGCTGATCGAGTTCATCTTCACTGTCACGAGGTAAGTCTTCTATACTGTCTACCGAATTGTGGGGTTCAAATACCTGAAAAATAGAGTCATTGATACGTCTTGATTAATATTACATATGCTACTCTACGGCCAACTTCCTAGACAACAAATTTTGGATTCGGATTTTTGTTTCTTTTCGTTGGTAACTCACCTTTTTGCTAAAAAACTTTCTCATCATATTAAAACTTTTAAACTAGCGATTTTTCAATGTCTATTCTAAATAATATCACCATACTTCTGAATATTTCATTGTTTTCTAATTTAATCACAGAATTAAATACGTATGCAGCAAGCAAATAACTATGAACACGCAACAACTGAATGTTGTACCCCAGGGTAGATAAAAAAATAACACGTCGTACATACGAATCTATTCGTATTTAAATAATAATTTACAAGTAAAACATTTTTTTTACAGTCTGTGACACGATGAGTGCTAAATAATCATGACAACGAATAAATGAAATCATCCTTGTCCGAAGTCCCAAGTCTGCGTTTCGTTCAGAGCTATATTACCTCGGAGTGTCTAAAGCGTGATTCTTATGCCATTGGGATAGAGGTCATGTAGGTTCTTCGCTGATTTGTGAGCACAAAGACTGCGTACAGAAGGTGTGACGGTTATTTTACCAGTACGTATTTACTATTTACTAATAACGGTCATGAATCTAAGCGTGGCTAGATAACGCTTCGATAACGCAGTGCAAATACTAGATAAGCGTATTGAGTGCATACGACGAAGCGACTGATTGCGTGGTGGTAGTGTTTGAAACGGAAGAAAAGAAAAGAAAAGAAACAGACAGAAATGTATCAAATGATATAAATACTGCTTTTACAAAGTAATAACAAAATGGATCAGAAATAGAAATTTCAAGTCAAAAAAGCAAAAAAATAGAACGTAGTAAATACTGAAAAGATGGAGGTATCAACGGCAAAAGCGATATCCATGCTAGCCTTGGGGCTGGGCAGTTTTGTGACGGGCATGGCACCGGCGTTTGTGTCAGAAGAATCAAGACGAAGGCATCCTTTGCTGATATCCTGCCTTCTATGTTTCGGGGCCGGTGTAATTCTTTCCACTTCTTTACTGCACATGCTTCCAGAAGCGAGAGAGACCTTGCCAGAATATTCTGAGCTGCTTCTATGCGTTGGATTCTTCGCGGTGTACATTGTGGATGAGATCGTTCATTTCTTCTATGGGGTGAACGAGCATAGGGGTCACCAGAACTATGGGAGTGGGGAAGGTAGTGGTTTGTTGAGAAATCCTGATGGGGAGATGAGGCAGAGATGTTGTGGGGATACCGGGAACCCCAGAATGTGTCACGTGAGCCACACGGAACCGTGCAACCAGAGCTCGTCTGGACTGATTGGGCTGTTGTGTGCTCTGTTCGTACATAGTGTGATGGAGGGATTAGCTATTGGACTACAGCAGTCAGCTTCAAAGGTATGTTTTATGCTTTGATATTTATAATTGGAAAAAAGTATATATCATATTTTTCACATCTCTCTCGGTTTAAATTATATTTGTATGAAAAGGAATACACTGAACATAATATTTTGTCCTTCACTAAATTTTATTAATTACAACTAACAAGGTTAACATTTTCAATTGAAAATAAAAGAAATACTTATCAAACAATGACAAAAATGAAAATCATTGTTTACTATCAGACGTAGATAAAGAAACATTATCATAATAATGTAGGTTAACAGTAAACGTGCTAGATACGCTAAAGGTTTCTATTTTTGGTTTTAATCTTAGGGAAAATGTTACTTCATAATGGCAAATAAATAACACGGCAACTGATATCTTTTTTAGGCGACTTTCTATTAAGTCACAAAAAAACTAACTTTGCAGTGATTAAATATCTTAGCAACTATTAAACTATACAAGCAACAAAAGGCTAGGATCAAAAAAACTAAAAAGCGGCTGCTACTGTAAGGTATGAAATATATCAAGCGGGATCAGTGTAAAACTGGTTAAGGTATTATGAAACCTAATGTGGCGACTGATTTTTCCGAGGGGATATCAAACATTCTTCACTGGCAACTAATGGCTTTCATTATAAAAATACACATTTGGCAGCGATTATTAGGTAGCTTTAAAACTGAAAATGGGTATTATAATAATCTATTTGGATATTAGAATATTGTTTGCAAATTCGTACATTCTTGAAAAAGGCGACAAATGCGCTCGTGTGTCTGAGCAGTGCGAGGGTTGCGTAGCATTCATTATTAATGAAAATACTTAACAGAAGGCCTACTTAACCACGGATATGGAAGCGGGGGGACGGGGGGGGGGGGGGGCTCGGGGGGCGCAGCCCCCCGCCAAAACAAAAACAAACACAATCCAGAAAGTCCAAAAGTTGGTTAGGTTAGAACTGTGACTGTGCTGCGGCAGCAGCCGGCGACCGTCACAAAACACGTTGTAGGTTGGGTTAAAGGCGTTAAAAAGTAAGTTACTCAAAGTAAGTAGGTTCATTTAATCCTGAGATTCCCAAGGGGTGCAAGTGCACCCCCCTGCCGGCGCCCATGATTAAATCAAAACTAATTAAATAAATCGATTTTGATTGACTTAGATTAGTTTTCCGTTCGATACATAATTTTTTCACTCCCTTTTGTTACACTTGAGATAGTCAAGAAAAAATTAAATAGAACAAGAATAGTTTTTTTGCATGTCACAATTTGGTTTATTTAGATCCCTAAAAATGTAGGCAAAATAATTTTTTATGAGATCTTGTTTGTATTTATTTCAAACCTTGGTCAAGTTTATAGACAACCCCATTTTAGAATTTATGATAGCCTATATTAACTTTTTTATCCGCCAATAATATTTGTCGCCTTAGAAAAATTAAATATGCCACAAAAGAAAATCACTGCCAGATAAAATTTAAATAAAACCTCAAAACTCAATAAAAGCCGCCGCTTTCTAGTTCAAATGCTACCTCAAATTAGTCACCAAAGTAGTTTATTTACTATCCATTTTCAGTTTTTTTTAAGACCCGGAATGGTATCAATTTGTCGCCGCGTTAAATACATGCCCTGCATAATTATAACATTTATTATTAGTATAAACTAATAATTATAACATTTATTATTAGTATAGACTAAAGGGAATCATAAGCAGCTATACAGCAAATTATTAAATTCTTTAGTTTAACAATGTGTCTTTTCCACATCTGTGCATACAGCTTACCTAATTAGCATTTCTCATAGTTTGGGGCAAATTACGTCTTCAATTTATAGGGATTAAAGAAAACCGTGAACATTATAGCAAATTGCTTTAACAGCACATTCATTGGCTCACATTTCTTTATTTCCAGGTACTGCTGTTGTTAGGTGCGGTGGCGAGCCACAAGTACGTGGTGGGTTTCTGCCTGGGTGCTGAGGTATGCTCCAGCTCTCGGCTCTGCACCCACCTGGTGTACGTGCTGCTCTTCAGCGGAGGCTCCGTAGCCGGGATAGCTGCTGGTGCAGCGCTGGACAACGTCAAAGCGGTCACGGAGACTGTCGTTGTGCCTATTATGCAGGTATTTGAGAATAACATTCTGATATTGCCAAAGTGTTAGTAAGATAATATCTTCTCTAATTGATAATTTAGTCTATGGTTCAAACGCTCAGTCCTGTCTCTAGCGGTTATCGGCATCTCGTCTACCATTGTATTCTTATTTTACAGATGTAGCGATATCTGTCGCATCGTTTGTATGACATAATTGTCAAAAAGTTTCTAAATTCAAATGACCGCGACAGAGTAGACAGAATGATAGAGTATGCCGACTTAGAACTGATGTAAAAAAAATTAAGTTTGACGTATTATGACAAAAGTCGTCGCTAGGGTTACCTACAAATTTAGTTGTTGTTTATATTTTGGCACATGCAAAGAAAACTGTCAGAATTCAATTTCAAAATCTTATTTTTAAAAATAAATTATACCAGCCAGCGCGGCAGCCTTTAACTTATCCTAGTGAAACCCGACGAATTTGACAGATATTGAAACCTGTCCATTTCTTTGCAGTCGAACTACTGGTAGTTATATGTCTATTGTGACCGCGAGTTTCGTGGTAGAGCAAGCAGGAGGAAGCGTGACCCCGCCATGTATCACGAACCTTTTTTTCTTACGAAATATTTTTCGGAGAAATTATGAAGCTACTAATATTAAAATATCATTTATTTTAAATTACTTATTTTGTTATTTTTTTTAATTGTTATCAATTAAATCATGCTTTAAGCATAGAATATAATATTATTATTATATTATATTCTATGTCAGCTTCTTATTTGGTGACTACAGAATGTCGCTTCTTTAAACTAAGTCTATACATGAATCAATATAGATATTGATTCACGGAAGGTAGACCTTAAACAACGGTTGTTTTTAAGGTCTACTTCAAAATTTTTTTACAATTTTGACAACCGTTGTTGGTTGTCAAAATTGCAAAAAATTTTGAACGATACGAGCATGAGCTATTTAATATTATAAACTAACGAACACAGATTACTAGTATATAATATTGTAGACTAACGGATGAGGTAACACTTACATAGAAATATAAGACATTTACCCCACGACGAAGCATATTTTACATTTTACAATGGTTATTTTTGTAGGAGCCATTTATATATTTTTAAAATGATGGAGACCTAAACACACATAATATAAAACATTGTTTTTTTATTTTGTGTGGAGTATGAAAGGGGCTGGGTTATCAGTTATCACTTATTAGGTTCATTGGCAAACTAATATATTTCTATTATTACTATTATTTTATAATTCTCCAGCTAATGATTTGAATAAATACTAGGTCTCATCTACTCCTAGTTTCTAATTTATAAATAACTAAAAGTATACAGTGAAATAAAAAGTCAGCGAAGACGTTTTTTGTGACACAACAAGATTTTGCTACTCGATAAAAAAAATACATTTTGTATTAATTAATTGTAATTAAGTAGATATCAAAATGTAAGTATATGAAATCGGTGAAAAAGCTGCTCCTGCGCGATTACCTTTGCCTGTTTAGAGGATAATAATATACAAAAACTGACCTTTATTCGAGAGGGGGAGAGAAAATACCAAATGAAGTAGAGCTTTTTATATTTTATTGATATGTGAGAGAAATTTCGAAGCAATGTGAAAAACGTGACGTTTTTTGTTTACACTAAGTATCTTGCTTTTTTTGCAAAATATCACCATCTCGTTTAAGTACTCCTTTGAAGTTCGTGAAAATAATTATTATTATGGCCTACGCGTAATTCGTGAAATCTTCTGCCAACTTGAATCTTGATCTGTAGAATGTTCTAGAACAAAACATAGGAACAGTCCAATAAAGATTTCGTAAGAACTCAATTATTCAGCTTTTATATAATTTTTTTTTCTTTATGCCTTGGCTACCTAATTTCATTGAAGTTGTAAATATAATATTATAAAAATAAAATGTCATAATGAATTTTCACTTCTTACATAATATTATTGTATACCACATTCATTTTTTTGGTTATAGGGATATTTTTAAATTAAAACCACAATACGTTTACCTATTTTTTCCTACCTAAATTAATAGGAACGTATTTTGGCTTATCATGGCATATTAGTACCAAGTACCTACTAACCTGCAAATTAGTACCGACCACGTTTATTATAACTTAAACAATCGTTTCGTTTCGTCGCTCGAAAGATGAAATGGAATCGTTCAGCTTTTACTGAAGAATCAATTTATTTTAGCTGTCCCGGTGAACTTCATGTCACTTTAAAACCTTCCCTGGACTTCTACGAATATTTTAAGACTAAAATTAGCCCAATCCGTTCAGCCGTTTTCGAGTTTTAGCGCGACTAACACATTTGAAAATCCATTTTTATATATATAGATTTTATGTATTATATAAGTAATAATTTCTATAGCGAGCATAAGGAGATTCCGAGCTCAAATGCAAACATAAAAAAGGTGACCAAAAATTATGTACTCCTGTAATTGTGAAAGGTAAGTCAAAGATACTTGTGACAAAACAGGAGTAACTTAAATTTTTGGATTTATGTAAATAACAGCTGGTGAAAAATATAACTTTTTATTTTCTTGATATTTTTGCATAGTTTTCGTAAAAAAATAATGATTCACTTTTATCTTATGATATTATTTGCAAACTGTTTATTTAACACACACAAAACTAAGAGAAACCTAATATTTATAAAAAAAATTGAAAACCGATTTTTTCAGAAAAATATCAATTCTTATCATAATTGTGATAAAAATAACATGAATTTGCTGACAATATCGTAATTAAGAAAATCCAACTTCAAAAATTCCTAATTTCTCAGTTACGACACTACGTATTTGGATGAGGTATTATGAAACTTCTGTCGCTTCGTTTTCTGTCGCGAATCGCGATTTGATAGAAAACGATAAATTACGTCAAGGTTTTTTGAAACATGGTAGCGGTAGGGTGAATAAACGCTAGAGACAAGATAGGCTGAGAGCACTATAGTGACATATATTTATGGTTGTATGACAGAGAAGTTGGTATCTGCTAATTGCGACCGGCTAGTTCCAGTAGTAGAAAGATGACGCTTATCTCATGCTGGTCTGAGCTGTGGACAAAGACCGTAGACTGTAAGCACAATCATTTAGCTTCTACTAGCTGATTTGGACCAACCATTTTATCAAAATATGAATATTTTTTGATGAAATGGTTGGTCCAAACAATTTGGTTATTGATGAGAAGGATCCCGATTAATTATGTTATTTCTCAACTTCCAGGCTTTAGCAGCCGGTACCCTGCTATACGTGACCGTCAGCGAAGTCCTGCCCCGCGAGCGCGCGCGGTGGCACGAGCGACGACGCGGCGCAGGCGCATTACAGCTTACTGCCGTCGCCGCTGGCTTCACACTCATGTATCTACTGACTAAATACCTTGGTAAGTGATGAATATTATTTCATTTTAAGTTTCACTTTTTTAGGTCGTACGACAAATTAAAATTTAAAAGATGAAACATAAGTTTCATAGTAAATAATAAAAATGCACGCCTGAAATAAATTATTATACGTCAACATTGTGCGTATTGCTATTAAATTGACACAGGCATCTAAATTTATACAGGCGCTGGAAGATCTAAGGTGCAAATTCAGTTTGTACCCTGCTGCACCTCACTGCACCCATATATAACCTTGGATCAGTTGGGTGCATTCATCAGAAAGTAGACGTTGGTTTTCATACACATTTATATTATTTGTGACTGCAATTTGAAATAAGCCTGCAAGTTTTAATTCCCTTTAAGATTTATTAAACCCAACTTCATACAAGCATGTTTGATTCAAGCATGAATCATGATATATCTTATTTTTAACATTTTGCAACGATTGTTTAAAAATAATATATTTTCTGTTTCAGGACACGAAGAAGCTTAGATATTATATTTTCGTTCAAGTGGCGATAATATCTATCATAGGTATTATTTTTGATTTATGAATAAATATAGGGTTAAGTTTACTTTTGAATTAACTAGCTATGTATTAATTTTCTTTTATGAAAACTATTTTATTGTTGACTATGACTTCAGACTTGTAAAAAAGTCTTGTAGGTTTGATTAAAATCTTTGCTGAATTCGCCTCGAATGGAAATAAAACAATTTCTGACTTCATATTTATTTTATTTTAAAATTGTGTTTCTTTTAACAAGTTGGTTGTGATGTTCGTTAAGTTGTTAAATGTATTAAGTAGCTCGCGACTTAAATATCTTTACTGTTAATAGTTGGTAATTATAAATATTGTCATTGCTTTACAAGGGCTTTAACATTCTACAATTTTTGTTCTGCCTACCCTTTGTCATATTGCCAACGTACACAAAAATATTCATATTTCATAATATAAAATTATAATTACACATGGCACTGTATCTGTTCAGATAAACGCCATCTAGCGAAAATGTTGTAATACGGTTTTTGAAAGAAAATGAATAACTTATTATTTTTATAAAATACAATATTGGGTTTAAGAAACATAAATTGTAACAAATATTATAAAAAAATATTAATTATATAATTATTGTATTTATTTTCATGAAAATATAATTTATTTCTTGAGTTGCTCGATAGATGGCGTTCACTAACCTTATATCGCACTGCAAGTTTTCGCACAATTCCAACATTAAATGCACAAAATAATCTCAGTCCATAATACTATTTTATATACAGTTATAAAGTTATGGAAGCGATTTACAAACTATTTCATACACATATCGGAATACCTCGTATTACACAGTATAAATAAATGAATAAATTCTTACAGACTAAATTAAATACATTAAAAAAAATTACAAAATAGAAAATAATACAGATCTTTGACTCGACTTGCTTACAACTAGGGGTACACCGTACAATAGATTGTCGTCTAATTTTTGGAAAATGTAATTTATATGCTATACCGTTTGAAATAATTGAACACTTCATTTTTATTTGGAACGCTAGATTTTTAAAATAATTGTTGTAATTTTTCAATAGCAAAATAATTTTTAAATAAACCAGATAAAAGAACAACTATAACAAAGGGAAGCAATATTGCAAACGATACATTTAAATATAAATAAGACTTCTTTCAAAAGGCAATACAAATGTAGCGCTCAGGTTGTTGGTACTATCTGAAAATGAATCAATAACTTATTATGAATTAAGTCAGAGACTATAGTATCCAGAATCATCAACACGTAGAGGAATACAAAACAATCAAAGTAGAAATCCAACATAGCCAAAAATCTAACACTCAAGTTCTAAATTTGATATATCAACACTTTTAATTTTCCATTTTGACTAAAATTCAAAGATTCTTTTTTATAGTTTCCGGATTCTGGATTCTATAGTCCCAAACATAAAATATTTAAAGAAACCTTGAAATATTGTTAGGTAACTCGCAAAGAATCCGACAACAAAGAATTCTTCATACATCACGATCCACTATACCGTAGATAAGGCACGTCATAAGGCTACGTAGTACAGGAAGCGTAACAATACAATAAATAAAGTCTACCGATTATGAGTAACTCGATTTGTGATTGTAGAAAATAGAAGCATTTATTGTGAGGGTGGTATTACATAGCAAAATATAATATCTTGGTCCGACTTGGCACTGGATCAAAAAACCCTCCATATAAACGGAGAGGCCGATACAGACGCAAAAAGAAGAGGGAGGAGGCATTTTGACGAAATTAATGAAACCATCTTTAAGATATTGGATCGGGTAATTAATATTCGACCGCTCCAAAGCAGACTTTAGACAAAAATTTAAGCTCCTATCATTGTATCCTGAATAAAGTCGGCTTTAAGGTTTACATTACATAAGATTTAGACATCAAAACAAAGCTTAATTCTTGATCGGCGTGTCAGGTGTCCAACACCCGATAATATTTATTGGTTTATTTATATATTTTAAAACTGGCATTTGAATAAAATCTTTCTTTACTATAGTATAATTTTCCTGTTCATTATTCTACGACCACAAATCGACTGTTACTATGTACATTGTACACCTGACATGGCATCGGTAACATGATCATAATGGCTATAACGACGTAGCACCTTTACGAAAACACCTACAAAATATTCGACATTTAAATAATCTAATTCTAATTCAAAATTAAATAACACTATCGTCTGTCAATGAGGTCATAGATTGTTCGTCTGGCTTTTTGTTTTAAAAATTAGTAGGTATCAATGGAATTCAATTGAAATGTGTATTAAAAGTGGAACCATTTTATCAATTTGCAAACCTAATAAGAAAATTAGAATTACCGCCGCGCTGCACTGAATTTTTCAGTGTCCGTTCGGTAAAAGTGATCATTCGTTGAAACTACTTGGAATTTTTTATTCTATCAGACTTTATTTCGAACAATGAACTATTTTAATAATGATTTTGTTAACCGCGTGACTCAATCCACTGCTATTAATTCTGTGTGTTCAGATATACATTTTAGGTGCCGCTTCACATGACGTTCTATAACTAAGGTTTTGTACACGGCGCGATCGGCGTCACAATTCGTTCATAGTCCACTGGCTCACTACACTCTGTCAGGTGTCGTCGTCGTCGTATTTCTTTTTCTTCCTGCCGCCCTTGTGTCGCTCGAGGCGCTTTTTGTGCTTGCGCTTGGGCTTGATCTCGCACTCGCAGCCGGCGCGGATCTCGATGTAGTCCATGGACCAGCCGCCAGAGCCGGGGACGGAGAAGTGTCCCGCCGGGCGTGGCGTCTCCGGCAGCTCCGTGGCGGACGTGTACCGGACCAGCGCGTACGAGTAGGAATACTTCTGCACGCAGCGGGACTGGTTGTAGAGGCGGCCGTCGACGAAGCGGCACGGGCGGTCGGCGACGCCGGGCGCGCACGACAGCTCGTACAGCCGCTGCTTGTGCTCACCGTCCTCGTATAGCTCCACGTACATGCCGGTGGGCGTGCGCCCGCCCTTCTTCGCGACCATCTCCAGCACGGAGGGGCAGCACTCGACCACCTCCCCCTGCGGGCTCTCCAGCCGCAGGATCGACTGCATCTCGCGCCAGTGCGCGCGCTTCCACGAGTTCGCGTCGTACTCGTCGTCCACCCTGAAAAGGTGACGTCGATTTATATAAAAGTTCAGAAAAATCGTTATTACTTGGCATGTTGGCAAAAGGTTTATCTAGCGTCATGGTATCAGATTGTCAGGTATTTAAACAAGCTTATCGTTGGCTCTTCAGTGCTATCCTAACTTCTGCACCTAATTCTTCAAAATTCCTTCCCTCTTTCCACTTCTTCCGTTGCTCGCCACTTATCTAGCATGCTGTAGGTCGCCACTACTACTCATTTTTTAGGATACCTTGCGTTTCTCTATCTCTTTCTGTTGCTTGCCACATGTCAAGCATGGTGATAGGAAGCATGTAGGTACTCACATGACGCGGTGACCGTGGTGCGGCTGTGGCGAGCGGCGCACGCGGCTCGCGTTTCCCGTCACGTCGCCGGCGCCCGCCACTGCCCCGCACAGCACCTGGAAGAACAACATCTGTGATAAGTACACGTTAGGTCATAGATCCGCAAAGCGTATGCTGCGGCACACTGGTGTACCGTGGTCAGCAGTTGGTGTGCCTCAGTGTACGTTTCGTACTTAGTTTAGTGCCAAAAAAGGGATATCTCAGAACGACCGATGAAGGGGTGGGAGCTCAAAGTAAGCCCTATACACACTAATCAAGGTGTATATATATATATCTAGTAAAATGAAAATTTTTGGAGGTACAGGTACAGCACAAATTAATCAATTTGTGCTGTACCTCCCTGTACCTCCAAAAATTTTCATTTTCTAGATGTACCTTGAACATAAAAAGTTTGGGGAACACTGCGCTAGATCATAGACATTGGCTTGATATCCCTCGAGGTTAACCTAGGCAAACGCCAAACAAGTATTTCACACATTGGAAGAGTCCAACCCAATCCAATTTTAGTCAGGAAAATTAAATCTTTAGTATGCTTTTGGACAAAATGCCTGACGGGGTTCGAAAATCATGACATAAGCCCACGAATGGTGCTGTAAAATTTAACAATCAAACATAACAATCGAAACTTCAACTGGTAGCTACAAAGCTAAGTTTAATGTTCTTATTAAATGACTGAAAACGTAGACAAGTATCTACTATGCGCATATTTGCTACTGAACTTAACTCGAAGGTCAGACTTAATAAGCCGAATGCCAATTAGCAATCGATACTCGATTCGATCGAGTTAAGGCACGGCGAATAAATCACAGTTGATTATTGCTATTATTATCTATTTAATTAATCAGCAAGTAGATAATGGATATTGTAATTATGTTATGAAATTGCTCGAGATAAATTATTTCATTAACTTGCAATGAGTTATCTTATTTATCACATAAGATACATGTAGATATGGGAAAGATATAAGATGTAGATAGGTATAAGAATTTTTATTTTTGCAATCGTAAACTGATTGTTAACTGTAAAGATCAAACGGTGAATGGAGGCACATTCATATTTCATAAAATGTATTTTACATACTATAGACCTTTGTATGAAAAGCTATGGTCTATGTCGCCGGTTAGACGGTAAAGTCGGCTGTACACTCTCGCCGAGAGCTCTCGGGCGAGAGTCTCGTGCGAGAGCCCCTTGCCCGAGTGCTATCATGTACATTCTCGCTTAGTTCAATCGCAGTTAGGAACTCAGAGAAGATGGACCATTATTTTTCTAAAAATGGCGAAAACGTATTTACGATCAATGATCACCATTCACCATTGCATCGAAAGATATCATTGTAATCCAAAGATCTATAATAATATTTAATTTTATTTCTCACAGTCAATGACTTATAATGACGTTTATTATTGTTATTTTTCTGTTCTGCACTGTCTAGCGGCGCGACTAGTAGTGAAAAACGCGAGAGTGTACAGTAATGCGCTCGATTTCCTCGCGAGACCCTTTGTCTCGGGCGCAAAATACCGACACCGGACCGAGAGGGTCCGAGACAGGCGAGACGAGGCGAGCGCACCCATTTACACTCTCGCACTCGGGCCGCCTCGCTGTGTCTCGGCGAGAGTGTACAGCCGACATAAAATTTTCATCAATCTGATCAATCAATCTGATTGACGGAATATTGATGGTTATAAAAAGTTCATATTAAAAATATGACCAATCCATCAATCTGTGGGTTAGACGATCAAATTTTCGTCAATCTTTACCGGATTGATGGATCAGATTGATGAAAATTTAACTGTGTAACCGGCGACTTGAATCATTCATTGGATTACTTTCTTTGTTCTAGGGTTTTCTACAACTTTATAGAATTTGAAATTAATTCAACCGTATCCGAAACTGTGTCAATTTTCTGATGCTCTTGAATTAGTTTATAATATAACTTCACACGTGGTTATCTGTTGTCCCTGCTATTTTGAAACGTCTAATATTATTTTAACCCAACGTATTGGCAATAAGAAGCATGTACTTGGCACGGTACATTGAATTTAATGCACAAAATGTATCTATTCTCTGTTATTACTCAATATCTGTATTGAGTATTGACAGTGTTACCTCATTTTCTACGTGCATTTTGAAACTAGATATGACGGTTGTTGATAGAGTTTAAATCTTAGAACTGCCCGAATAAGGTATGTTTTGACTCTGTCAATAGATCAAAGTGGCTTCTATAAGCAACACTGTCGACAATTTAGAGTAATGCACAAATTAGGTGTTTACTAAGTGGAGAACTCTAACGGTTCTGTAAATGTTAAGTCATCGTGTATCTACAAGAGCTTTAAGTTTTTTAACCTCTTCATACATATTATTTTGGGTTGATTGAATAATCAATAAAGTATATGTAAAGCAGCATATTGACATGTAGGATTAAACCTGGTTATACATTTTTGAATGCTCCATAAAAAAGAAACCTATAGCTACACTCAACTAAAATTTTAACATTAAGTGAAAGATTTTAACATTAAGAGAATGAAATTGAAGAAAGCCATTGCAACTTAAAAAAAATCATTTTAGTATTTTCTTTATTGCTATGTATGTATCTATCTATGTTGCTTTTTAGCTACTTGCTTCGGTCTGTTCATTCATTAGATATATTATTTTGCATCGTTGTTTTTTTTTTTCTAAGTTTATAATGAAACAAATAATTGTTATGTTTCGCCATTCATTCATCGAAAAAATGTATCAGTCGCTTCTCATCTCATCTCATTCTCTATAATTTCTTTGTCGCTATTTTTATTTATTTTATTTATTTATATTTTGCGTGCTGTATTTCACCTGTCATTGGAAGTCATCTAACCTATGAGTTACAATTTTTTGTCTATTTTAATGATTCATTATATATTTATAATTTATATATTACCAGACACACAGTACCAGATGATATTCTGTTGGTGAATCGTATTAAATAAATAAATTCCTGAAGCTTAGCCAAACTCACTCTTTTGTCAAGAGTCGAGTTCGAGTTCCCATGATAAGGGTCTGTCACATATTTTGTGACAGTAGCTGTGTATATCTGTTGATCTGGCGATTAATGTCCACTGGGCGCAATCTGGCGTTATTTGTTGGACACTGGCGGACAATGTTACGTCACAATTCATGTCCATGTCCGAGCTTTGTAACGCTTTGTCGTTGGACATTTACCTAATAACTGATATAATAGATTAAACGCCATTGTGGCTGAGCTTTCAGTACATAATACCTATTGTATATAATATTACTAGCTGTCCCGGCAAACGTTTCTTTGCCATAAAGTATTTCGCCCATATTATTTTATTGAAGTGACTAAATAAGTATGTCGCCATGGCAACGTCGATCGCTATCTCGTCGCACAAACAATGGTCGCCGTCAGTCTCAGGTTGTAATAATTTACTATTATTTATTCAACACATGCACTTATCAATATATAAAGTACCCAGTAGCCAATTCTCAGACCTACTGAATATGCATATAAAATTTGGTAAAAACCAGTAAAGCCGTTTGTTATGTGGGTTACATACACAGTGTGCTATGTGGGTTACATACACCTTTGAAAGCTGTAGATGAATTGCTAGACTTTCAGACTAGCAGGGTTTGCATGGCCACAATAGAAATGCGATACAATTAAATTAGTTTATTGATTTTCGGACATGATGACAGACAGGGCGTTCCCTCCGGAGATTCCGTAATTGACCGTATTTAAAACCCTATAAACTCATAATCTGAAAGCTACAAAGTTATAATAAAAATACAACAATAATCTTCAGTATATCAACATTCCTTCCACCGTTTTAAATTTTCTATTTTTGTTTATTATACTCATGATATCAGCTTCCAAAGTAATACCAATTTATTAAAATTCAAGCACACATTCAGCATTTCCTTAGCATTTACAAATTACTTTTATTTGAAACTCACGCCAATAGATCGACAATATCATAAACTACATATTCCCCGTTTTAAATTTTTTTAGGACAATTTTGAACTAAGATAAGTAAAAATAATAGGGTTTTGGCGCGATCTCGGCAACGTGGCAAATGTATGGCCAAGGTCGTTTGCTCGGGGGACGGACTTAATCTGTCTGTTATTTCCTGGATAGACCTTTTTCTATGGTGGCCATGCTAAGCGTACAGGCTATGGTACCATCAATTCAGTTCTATGTATCTTGCACAAATTTTCTCTGAAACCTTTTCTGGCAAGCCTATTCGTGCCAAATGGTCTTCCACGATCAACACTCTCCGTCTCAAGTTAAACTCAAAGTTCCACTCATGTCCGCGCCTACAAAATAATGTTATCTATTTTAAGAGGCACATTAAAATCGGACATTTATTGTGCATCATAACATTATGATTGTATCCGCGAGTTTACGACCACAACCACTTCCGCGCTCGCAGAAGATTAAAGGCGTAAAAGAACATTTGATATTTTATATACAGGGTGTAATAAAGCAAAGTGATAATAGTTCAGGGGGTGTATGTGTTCCTTATATAGAGTTCACTGCAAAAGTAGCAGGGCTGAAAGAGCGACTTTTTAAAACTTTTGTATGGGAAAATTCATCGCGCTGGGCGCTTGCACATCACTTTTTTCTTTCAGCGCTGCTACTTTCACAGCAAACTCTACATGGGAGACCCATTACACACGCTAAGGCCTAAAGTACGTACGCTTAGTTTTGTTCCACCCTGTATAAAGACCGCTAGAATCAGAATTTTCCGAATTTGATTTAGATTTTTATGCCATGTCAATCTTATTTTATGGTTCTATCTTATGATGAAATTGAATGTCACTTATGCTGGTTTCAATGCAGTTGCCTGGAAGAAATCTCTCATAGTGATAAGGTCACCCTTGACAGTAAATTTTATTATGTTTTATGTATAAGCAACTAAAGATTGTATAATATAATATCTATAATATTATATTTTAATGTGAGCGATTTGAGCTAATATTTTTGGCGCCCGTTTTGGGTCATTAGCGATTTGAATTTTAATAAAGGAAATATTAAGTAAGTATTGTATGTACCTCTATACCGAACTGAGAGGCTGTCGAAATCGTGACGTAGATAGTCTGTATACAGCTATTCGGCTTATAAAGGTCTAAAAATCTATGTGCAAAAGTTGCATTTTATGTTAAAAAAAAAGAAACAGCTTTGTATAATATTTTAAAGCGAATATTATTTATTCATTTTTCATTCAACATTAAGTCAATTATCAAACGTAGAATGTAAATAGCCTATAAATTATAACCCAAATTAATATTTATGACTCCTAAATACTTACGTCAGATTAACAATAAAATTTTCATATTATCATAATCAAAATAGTAAAATTATACAGGCTGTTCTTTGGGAGATAGCGTTCTTTCGAGGTATACAATTAGATTAGTAAATAAGTTATAACCTATTTTGTTACAAAAAAACGCTACAATTTTGCTATGTCTTTTAAATGTGTCTGTGAATTAAAAAGACTGTCATATCTTTTGGCAGATTGAACAGTAAATATATTCTAATAAGTTACTGTTCAGTGTTCAATCTGCCAAAAGATATGACAATCTTTTTAATTCACCTGCTTAGGGCGTTAAAATCATAAGTTTGCTAGCTGCAAATTACAATGCACTCGGTTAATATGCAGCTAATCTACATTTTAATATTTATGAATTGTACTCCATTCAAAATCCTTAAACACCCTTTATGTGTCCAGTGTCACTAAATAAGATGCATTAAAGATATTAAAAATCTAGTCTTTATTAGTCTATAAATGACATCTAAATTATAATATGTTTATAGATTTTTTATTTACCTACATAATATTAGGTAACTATTATGTTCCACAAAAACCACACATGTAGCTAATATAATATTAACATTAACATCAATGTCTTAAGTTTATTAAATTGAAATTTTTAGGAATATTGTAATGAAAATGGCGAATATTTTTTTTACCACTACTGTCCTAACCTTTTTAGGGTTCCGTACCCAAAGGGTAAAAACGGGACCCTATTACTAAGACTTCGATGTCTGTATTTATAAAAACACAAATTTTTTGTCTACTTTTACTCTATACCGGTCGTTTCGGTCAGATTCCCGATCAGCCCTGCAGACCGTCGCAGACCCTTGCAGCCTGAATCCAGTAGCCGTAGAGATAAGAAACCGAATAAGGGAAGACTCCACAAAAATCAACTGGTACTGGATAAAGGCGCACGTTGGCCTGGAGGGAAATGAACGTGCCGACCACCTGGCGAGGGAAGCCACGAAAAAGGAAACAGCGCCAGCATATGATTCAGTTCCCCTAAGCGCAGTAAAATATAACCTAAGGAATAACACACTAGACAAATATCAAGAACAATATAATACCGAAAGAAACGGAAAAACAATATCTTACTTTTTCGACGACCTGCGAATAGCGTACAAGATTCTCTCCGAAGTGAAGAAAGACAACCTGTCAGCACAACTTTTTACAGGACACGGAGGCTTCGGAGAGTACTTGGACCGAATGAAACTGAGGGAGAACTGCAAGGCGTGCAAATGTGACAACTTCACAACTCAAACAGTTCTGCACTGTCTCACAGAATGTCCCATTTATGGAACACTCAGAAGAGAAACAGAAGAAGAAATAGACCAATTCATAACAACAGACACCATTAAAGATATAATGAAGAATAAAAAACGCAGACCGACTTTCATGAAGATGGCGAGGAAGATTGTGGAGCAAGTGGCGAAAAGCAATCAGTAGCGAAGCCAACACTGACAACATTGAAGCGCCGGAAAAAAAAAACAAGTCTTTTATGATGATAAGATGATATAACGCATAAGGTTGTCGGATAATCAACACCGACAGTCAGAAAAAAAAAACTCTATACCGGTACGGACACTTCGTGTGCGAGTCCAACTCGCACTTGGCCGATTTTTTATTTATATTTTGATATAACGAATACCGTAATATTTATTTATATATTAGTTACGCAATTTAGATGCATCCTGGCACAAGGATAGATTAGCCCAATAGAGATGGCAAAGACTACATAAAAAATTTGCGCATATCTAGTTAACAAGGACAATAGAGGATTAAGAGAGCCTACGACATCCTTTTGGTTATCTGTGAAGATCTTTAATTCGATGGTGTAACATTATTAACATAAATTATTATCGATACCATACCATTAACAATATAATATAAACACAACTCCGAATATTCTGTTTCATAACTAATTCCAACATAATGTCTAATGTGTAATAAATATCATCGTTTTTATTGAATTACGATCTAATTATTGTAATAATATGTGTTATGTGATGATTCATCTGTAAAAGCTTTCAAGATGTTAGAGGTCAAACGATTAACACTTTTAAAAGCTTTTTAATATGCATGATACAGCTTACATCATATCAAAAGATATCCCACCAAAATGCTGGCAAGATATCTTTTTAGCAAAACGTTAGGATCTATATATAGTGCAAACATGTACCCTGCTTCTTACATAGTAATAACTAGACAACACCGTGACTCTGTTGCGCCAAAATTCTTTGTCTGTATGTTACCTTTTCACGCCGTAACCGCTGCGCAATTTGGTACAGACTTATGGAGGTAGTTTGAGTCCCGAGAAAAGACCTATGTCCTTTCTCGGGATACTTTTCACCCTGGAAAAATGTACGGTTTTTGAGCGATAAACGAATTTTAGTGCAACGGCGGCGTAGCGGGAGCCATCTAATGTGATATAATTCTTAGACAGAATTTTATTATCATTTGTCTACTGGTTATTCATTAAATAAACATTTCGTATCACCATTACAAGTAATAAAACTCACATTAAATTGGTAAACCGAGAATTATCAGCATTGTACCGCCGCCGTTTTATGCTGGTTTAACGAGGTTTTTACAGCTTTTATACAGCTCATCTGAGTGATAGTAATGTACTAGTAATTTCGGGTGTAAATCATCCGAGCCACAGATTTAATGTGATATTTAGGTAAATTACAAGCAATAATTTTAATGATAGACCTACCAGCGCTCGCCCCTTTTTCACTTCGGAGTAGACCCCTTTTGCATTGAAATTTGAGAATTAAGCAGGCTCTATATTATATTATAAGTAGTGTGTACGGAACTCCTGCAATGTAATAATTTGATTTATATTTTTACTAACACTAGAGTAAACCCTTACCTACTCTAGTAATATTAGTAAAAATTTAAATCAAATATTACTTTGCAGGAGCCTATTGTTAGAATATATAAACTCACTATGGGTTTAAATCTGCAATAAATAAATTAAATTGAATTGAATAAGATGAAATTAGATGCGTTTTGATGAGGCTACCGTGTGCGTTGGTAAACTTGAACCCAAAAAGTTTTACTAACTATGATAAAATTTTTATTCCCTTCAAAGCTCAGACCAGAAATAGTAAAGGATCGGTTTTGGAATAAAAAATATATTTTTCCAACAGTGCGATAAGCTAATAATAAAATATTATAATGATTTTTATGTATGTACTAAAAGTAAATATTATTATAATTATGTATGTACTTCAATAAAGTAGACGTCCTTCAGCAATTACTTATAATTTCTTATTGAACTGATTAAGTATAGTAAACGCTATTTAAACATATTTCAACTTGTTACGGGCCGTACAATACTAATTCCTAACTGACAATCGGCGACATGCTGTCGGCTATATTTAACGAATTGCAATTTCGATAATCGTTAACGAATTATAAATACATCAACATTAAGATCAATTAAGTTCGGCGCAGTAAATAATCGCCCACTCGAATCGGTATCGAATCGCTCCGATGATTCGATTAATCGCGTAAAATCGATTATTCGCGAATCGGAAGGTGGGCTGAGATTTATCTTGGCTAAGGACTAGCATGCAGTAAATGTTTGTTTTATTCATTTTGTTGTAGGCTTGATCGTTAAGGCAAAGATAAGATAAAACGTTGTTAGAATGCCGCCTTCGATTTGACTGGGTAAAGTTTAAAGCCTTTAGTTAATTTAATATGCCCATACTAATATTATAAATTCGAAAGTGAGTCTGTCTGTCGGTAATAACTCTTCTGCTGCTGAAACCGCTAACCCGATTTTGCTGAAATTTAGTATGGTACTTTGAATACCAAGGCCTTAAAAACTATCCTTTGTCCTTACTAAGTATAGTTTTTTCCCGGAAGTATGTGCGGTAGAAAACGCGCTCTTATTGAAAAATTAAAACGCAATCTTTTTTGCCAAGCAGCTGCACTGTGTACGACTGTACATAGCCCAAAACAAGATTGTGTTTAAGCCAACCACACATTATTCTTTATTATTATAACAGTAGTATGAACTTTACTAAAGTTGATTTCTTTTTGTCAGTTAAATATAACTCTCACAGTCGAGTTATCAAAGTGCCGACAGTGTTCAAGTGCGCTATTAAGATAGTGTTAAGAGCGGAATACTCGCCATTACTATGATCTCATTTTCAATAATTTTTACCGACTTGCAACGATAAGTGAAGATTTCGGCAATCCACGTTACTATTTAGTAATTAATATTTTGTGCGTCTTAGTTAAGTTAACCACGTTCAATATTACCTGCAATATTGAACGTGGTAAACTTAACTTAGGATATTTTGAGCGCCCTGTCTGCTTAAGGCAAAAACAATGGTAAAAGGTTAAACCGCGACGGGAGCGCCGCGTATAAATTAAACAAACACAAACAGCAGAATCAGACATACTTTAGCCACACAGTAAAAGAGTTTACCCTCGCTCCATCTACGAATTTTCGGACAGGTCACGTATTCACTCTTGACGCGAGTTTTTCATCCATTTTCACCCCTTATGCTAAGTACTCACATATTACAATTTTGCTCGATCGAGCAATAACGTCGAGCAAAAATCGCGGCTCGGGCTTTTGTCCACACATTCAGCATTGCTCGATAGTTTTACTCTTAGTCGGTATATTTCATTCCATCAAGCCGGCTCAATGCGAGCCTTCGAGCTGTGAGTTTTGCGGTCCATACAGTAATTATTATTACTCGATTTGGAGTAAAACTATCGAGCAAAACCGTATGTCACTAACCATAGAAGTTTTCACTTCGAAAATATTTCTTTTATGCGATTCCTTTCCCGAATTTGTGCGTTATCAAAATAATCGAGGGCAATATCTAGCTATTAAATAAATCGTTACATTGTTTCTTATCATCTCGCGGCGTAGCGGTGAAACCGCTCTTCCGCGCGGGCAAATATTAATCCAGCCTTATGCTAAGTTCGAGCAGTTCTTGAGCGCTCGGTGCAAATTTCAACGCGACCACTCTAGAGCAGTCAGTCCCGACTGCAACCACAGAATATATATTAGTAGTACCAACTGCAACAAGCGGTCCGTCTATGGCCGGGGTAAGATGAGCCAAGTGGTAGAGAAAGCAAGCTCGGTCTGTACGTACTGGACATGAGCTTGCTAATGCTAAGTACTGACATACGGCTTTGCTCAATAGTTTTACTCCAAATCGAGCAATAACCACCGTGTGGACCGCCAAAACTGACAGCTCGAAGGCTCGCTTCGAGCCGGCTCGATGGAATTAAATATGTCAAATATGTCATTTCCTTCGATTTGGAGTAAAACTATCGAGCAAAACCGTATGTGAGTACTTAGCATTATGCTAAGTACTCACATACGGTTTTGCTCGATTGAGCAATAACGTCAAGCAAAACCCGCAGCTCGGACTTTCGTCCACACATTCAGCATTGCTCGATAGTTTTATTATAAATCGATACATTTAATTCCATCAAGCTGGCTCGATGCGAGCCTTCAAGTGGCTCCATGCGAGCCTTCGAGCTTCGAGTTTTGCGGTCCACACAGTAATTGTTACTCGATTTGGAGTAAAACTATCGAGCAAAGCCGTATGTCAGTACTTAGCATTACGAGTAGCAAGCTCATGTCCAGTACGTACAGCTTGCTTTCTCTACCACTTGGCTCATCTTACCCCGGCCATAGACGGACCGCTTGTTGCAGTTGGTACTACTAATATATTATATTCTGTGGTTGCAGTCGGGACCGACTGCTCTAGAGCGGTCGCGTTGAAATTTGCACCGACCGCTCAAGAACTGCTCGAGCTGTCCGTGTGTTGTGGATATGAATTTTGTATGAAAACTACAGATTGCTGTGCGGCGACTGCATTTTGCAGTAAGTTTCGACTGCAAGATGCGATCCGTCTATGACCGGCATTACTTTAAAAGGCTCACTGAGGATTAAACCCCGGGGTGACCCGTGTTTGACACACCATTAGTTCCGCCGCTTCGCTGTCTGTCTGTCCGTCCGTGCAGTTATTACACATGTAAATGAAAACATGTTATGGGATTTAATATTAAATTAATGTAGTTTAAGTAGCAGGCTTTGCGCGTCTGATTGCTTTGTATGACTGGTCTGTCTTTTTTTGTTTGCGAGCAACTTTGTTGCGCTAAAACTCATAAGCTCGTAGAAATATTTTTTTCCCATTATTAAAATAATTATTCGATGGCTTAAAGTGTATCCAAATTTAATTTCATGGGGTAACTGATAGACACAATAATAATAATAATTATTAGTACAGATTTCTGAATAGCTACGGCTACGAACGCTACGAGTTACGACTGCTACGAAAAATTAATATAAACATGACGATTGTATTTTTTTACGTACAAACTGCCAACTGATAGATTAAAATATAGTCTTAAATTGCAAAATAAGTGTGTTACTTGCTTAGTGGTTTGGGCCACATTTAAGATATAATACAAAGTAAAGCAGTAGTTATAAAATATGAATTCAACTAAAACTGATAGGAGATCTGTCCCGTTACATTATACTGTTGCTTGTTCTAATCGTTTTATTAAGCAAATTATAAAATGTTTACGAATCGCCAGATAGGTCTTGCGACAGACCACGATTTATGAATCTTAAGATATTATGTCTTGTTATGTATAATATCGTGTAAACTTTATGTTTATCGAAAGTAGCATTGTACTAACAATAATTTACATTATACTAATAAAAATATTAACACATAACGTTAACATTATGCATTATATTATGCAATATGGTGTCGTCCTTGTTTGTCGATGCACTTCTCTAACGTATCAGACAAGAATAAAACATTGTACTTAAACTACTGTATATATACATTATAATTTATCCTTACAGTATAAATCTTAACATTGGGAAGAGCGAGAATCAATAGATGAGAATTCCTTGGCAGCCGTGCATTTCAGTGCCTTTGTCCTTTATTTCCAATAATTTGGATTAAAATATTGCTTATAATATTAGGTAGGTACTTCAGATATTATATATTTTATGTTCACTGTACCAGCTACTGTTAATTAGAATTTGATAAAGTCCTTCACCAGTATTGACTCTATCAGTGAGGTTAACCTGTAAGTGCCGTGTGGAATTTCACAGTTACCCATTATTTCATTTCATTTTGTTTGTATTTCATTATGGTTGCTGTGTTCCGTGTGTTAATGTGTTTAGTGTTTGAGCGTGCCAATGAATATCATTCAATAATTACCCTTAGCCGAGATGTTTTCGTTAATAGTTTCTTTGTAATATTTTCGTTTATTTGACAATATTCTAAACTAAACGAATAATTATACATATATTATACGAAATTTGTTGAGGTGTCATTTTGAGACAATTTGTGTCACTAACTTTATTATTTGTACCATGTATTTAATAATAAGTATGGAAATAAATATTACGCTATAAATAAACGCTAACGTTAAGTTTACATGTTTACAATTTATTACAATTTACAAGGCGCATTTATCAGAAAATACATACATATTATGTAGCTACTATAGGTCTACCAGAATCTGATGGCAAAAAGTGAGAAAATGAATTGACTCTAGCAATACCAGGGTAATTGGAATAAAACATTTTGATCCTTTTTTCTTTTTATAGTGGCTGATTCTGTGTGTTAAACATGCAAATATTAAAATTTATCCAATGATCAAGGATATTTTTTGAATATCTGCTGTCAAAAATTGCAATCAGATTCTGGTAGACCTATAGCTACCTTTTCGGCGTCTAACACAGACTTTTCAATTCATTCTCTAAAACAGAAAGATCTTTTGTCAATAAATAAAAACTGTATTTTGTAGATTACTAACTTCACTGATACACATTTTTGACAAGTATTCACAACATGAGTTGTGTGCATGATATTTTAATACGGGCCCAAAGCGCCGCGGCTCGCTCGGACAGGTTAACATTGGCGGTGAAATATATCCCGGATTACCGCTAATGTATGGACATTGTACACTATAGTGACACTCCGCGCCAACACAGGGGTGACAGACGAGAAAATCGTTGATTGTGGCATTCATATTTCATAGATAAAATATCTTTTACTAGTCCTTTTGCCCTATAGAGCAGGTAATATTCAAACATTTACTTAAGTAGTTTTCTTATCTCCTCTTTTCCATAATTTATGTATGATATCCTATTCCCCATCTTCTATTTCCTAAAGTTTTAAATATTATTCTCTTTTTTCCTGTTATATCTTTTTTATCATTTCCGTTTCCTTACCTTTTAATTTGCGATTCGTAGCCTTCTCTTCTTCTTTAAAATATCCATCCAGAAATATAGAACCTGGATTAACTTTTACTTACTTTCATCATTTTTATTTCGATAAGTATTTCCCAGCTACAGATAGAGGCTTGACAACTAGTGATAAACTTGTTTGTGGCAGCCCTGACTGTTGTAGTGAGCTTAACAACAAAATTCCTACAATGTTACACACAGAGAAAGCACGAGAGGAATATCACTTATTTATAGCAAACCATAAAATATATAAAACGGTAGAAATCATCATAAATAGGGGAGCTTAGTCAAATTATACTGAAACATCGAGATAGTATATTACATAGACTGTAGACAGGTAATGATTTCAATGAGGAACACTAAGGGCTCCCGCATACGGGCCACCGGCCACAACCACAAAACGCCGATACCGGCATATTTCCTCTAGTTTTCATACATTTTTTGACGCCGGTGGCCGCCACAATTAAAACGGCGTTTGTGGCTGTCGCGTATGGCCCGTGTGCGGCGACACTTACTTAACCTAACACAAAGATAACCGCAACCATATACAGGGTGGAACAAAACAAAGTGATAATATTTTTGTATAAATATTCCTAGGCTTTATGACGCTGGATCACTTGCCCATACAACTCTCATAAAAAATTGTTCTTTCAGCGCTACTACTTTTGCAGTAAACTCTTTGTAACACAATATAAGGCAAATATACACACCCTAAAATATTTTGGTTTTTTTACACCCTGTAGACGAATAACCGTGTAAAGATAAAACCATCAAAATTCTCCGAAATTGTTAGCCACAAAAACGCGACAGCTTAAATCTTAAAAAGTAACACTTCTGACACCGTTTTGAGGGCAGTTTTTTGGCAAAAGCTTAACTTAACTCACTGCAATTACAAGTGGAATTTAACAAAACGAATATGACACGGACCTGTTACCAGTAAATCACGTCTGATTTATTAAGCTTATCGCGAACAAACGGCTTAACTAAACGTGAGTAATGGGTTCAAATGCGACTCCAGTATCATCAAAAACTAAAAGGGAATTAATCGCCTTTCTCCTTTTAGCTTTATCTCCTAATTATATATTATTACTAGCTGTCCCGGCAAACGTTGCTTTGCCATATTATATAAAGTATATCGCCCGTATTATTTTATTGAATTAGTGACTAAACAAGTATGTCACCATGGCAACGTCCATCGCTATCCCGTGACCCGCGTCGCATAAACAATGGTCGCTCTTTATAGACAAATAATTTGCAATAAAATAAAATTGCGACTATAATTAAAGATCTAAGCTATCCTATCTCTCAAGTTGGAAAAAAGCACACATTAAAAAAAAAAAACATTAACATCGGTAAAGTGGTTTATGAATCCATCGCGGACAAACATCGTGACAGGAGATTTATATATATTAGTTTTAATAGACCACAATTACAACGAGTGTGGTTTGAAATAGTTCGAATACATCATGGGTCCCGAAGAAATTTGTTACCGTTTAAGCAGAGTGACCGCTATTAGTTTCAACACTAACATTGTTAAGTTCCATTAAATTTTATCTTTATTCCAGGGAAAGTTTACTCAAGTAATTCTTCAAAGGTGGTATCGATTATAAGCTTTGATGAGGAAAAGCCATCTATTTGTAAAGCTTTATTACGCTACGTTATTTGTCCTATTGAGTATTCAAATAAAGAGTTTTTCGATACTATTTTATAATGACTCACAAAACATTGTTATGTGACACTTATTGTTTTTCTTCAAGTGAGTCCTCAGATCTTTGTTGTTTGGATGTTAAGTTTTGAAACATTTTGTTGAAGAAACTAAAAAGTTCCTTTACTTTGCCTTTTATTGTATCTATAAATGTAATTATTAATATAATCAATCCAAAAGTATTAATATTAAACATTTGCAAATTATTTATTATCGTTTCAATAAAAATTAAACAACCAAAGTTATGTTTGAAAGGGTTACTACCAAGAACCGAAAAAAGCGTGTTTGTTTAACGTGATTGCCAAACAACAAGTGTCGAGCGCTTCCCGTAGGCAAAGGGCCGAACTAGTTGTTTAGGGCTGAAGTTTGCCCTACACCTTGTGATCGATTTCCTGTTTGCCCTAGATAAGGGCTTGTCTAGTTTGTTTGGACAGTCACCTGAACTTTCCCTGACTGTTCGGAATGTCGGCATTTTAAACAAATTCTGATTTGTGTGAGCCTTGTTATTTTTGATTGTAACCGTGATAGCGTTCTAAATGTTATAAAAACGGAGTCAGGTATTGTATTTTTTAATTGTTATTTAAATGTCCTTTCTATTGTTATTATCCTTAACTTCTTTGTAATTTGTTTTGTCTACTTTATTACCTTATTCTAGTTCCCGGTTAAATATTTTCTTTATTTAACCTTTTCTGATCATAGCAACATCTCATATCTCTATCTAATATTAATCAATGTAATGTGGATATAATGTTATCTTGAACAATGATAATATCAGATGATGCTATCGACATACTCGTAGATGGGTAATTCCCAGCTCTAATTATCTCTTTGGCGGTGAAATATTGAAGTAAAGGAAAGCGACTCAGCTATATTCTAACAAATCCTGTAATACAGATACAAGTTTTATACGCGTACCGTTCTGCAATTTAAACTCTTAAGTTAGCTGAAAACAAGCTTAGGCTTCGTCCACATTTGTATCATTTGCGCGATCAGATCTCCGATCAGATCTCCGTCGCGTATCATCGAAGCGTATCAAAATGATACCCCGATCGCTATTAACCGCGTATCTGATACGTGTCATATCAAATACGCGCATGATCGGCAGAATGATCTAATAGGCGTCCACACTATGATACGCATACTTGATACGGCGCGATGATCGCGATGGAGATCTGACCGGAGATCTGATCGCGCAAATGATACAAATGTGGACGAGCCTTTACGTGTGCGTGTCCTCGTTTCAAGCGAATAACGAAAATTGTATACTTAATACTGTATACTTTTATACTTCGAACCAAGCTCTAGCATAATATTAGAGGCAGGATAATTTTTGGTCAAATCCTACGCGAGTCGTTACATAATACAATATGTGAGCCGAGTGCTGGCAAAATCAGAGCATTACTTTGACCTTATGGTCAATTTTCCTTACAAATCACAAGTAGTATTTGTTTACATGGCTGAAGCTTTTCGCGTTATCTAGGAATGTCACTATCAAGGAACAAATTAAATGATGTAGTCGTTATCGAACAATACTACTTACCGATTACCGACCGACATAACTAGATCGTGGAAAAATATTTTATGGATTTATTACACGTGTATATTTAGCGTTACTGCCTATCCATGGATAGCGATAAAACAATATTCTCGGAAAAATAATCCGTAATTCATCTTAAAATTTATACATTTTAATGCAAGAATAATATAATAACACTAATAAATAATAAATAAATAAATGATTTATTGAGAGCTACTATAATTCGAAGTCCGTCTATTAAGCCTCGTCACGCTGAACTTAGTGCAGCAGATAAATAATTTGACTGGTCGGATTGATTGAATACTTTACTTTCCTGAAACAGAATTTGAAAAAAGTTTACATTTACCTAAAGATAGGCGAAATTCGGGTCTACAAAGTTGTGGGCAAATTCTTTGATACATACATGATCGAAGTCAAAATCTCAGTAATAGGGTCCCGTTTTTACCCTTTGGGTACGGAACCCTAAAAACAACCATCTTCAGTCGGGTAAAAATAAACAGAGATCTCGTCGCGGCGAATGTCACAGAGATATAAGTACGGAAACTGAAGGTACCGACTATTAAGGCCGTTTATGCTAATGCGATCAGACCAGTCGCTTACGATAACGTGAAATACGACTTACCGGTTACACCGAGCACCGGGTTAAATAAAAAATCGGCCAAGTGCGAGTCGGACTCGCGCACAAAGGGTTCCGTACCGTTATAGAGCAAAAATAGGCCAAAATTTGTGTTTTTTGTATGGGAGCCCCCCTTAAATTTTTATTTTATTTAAATATTATTACTAATTATTAAAGAATACATATAACTAAGGCCTTTGTGAAAATTTCAAGATCCTACCTGTTGTCATCATTGATACCGAGCAAAAAATGTTTGAAAAATCACGTTTGTTGTATGGGAGCCCCCCTTAAATATTTAATTTATTTTGTTTTTAGTATTTGTTGTTATAGCGGCAACAGAAATACATAGTCTGTGAAAATTTCAACTCTCTAAATATTGCCGTTCTTGGGTTACAGCCTGGAGACAGACGGACGGACAGACGGACAGACATCGAAGTCTCAGTAATAGGGTCCCGTTTTTACCCTTTGGGTACGGAACCCTAAAAAGGGAATAGTAAAATTAGTTTTATTTCTGAATAAAACAAATATTATTTTTAGAATGACCTAATACCGGTTCGCGAACTAGTCTGGGGAGCAGAACCGAGATAAAGGGAGAAGATATATAAATAGTCCAACTTAGTTTCCAAGCTACGAGAAGATGGTACAAAACTTTACGTGAAATGTATAAAAGTGACTGGCCTAATGGCTTGGACCTTAATCCTTCGATCGGGGATTCTTGGAAATGCTATTGTATTCTATTGTTGTCGCGATCACCGGTGTTCTTAATATGGGGCTAGAAGGATTAATATCATAGTTTACGAATATAATATTCCCTCCGACTTGAGTAGATGATTTCCGGAACAATATTTAAAATGTCTCCAAGTTTACGACAGTGTAGGCTAATTTCCTGTATTTCAGAGAAGAAAGACGAGAGTCGGTCCGTCTTTCATCTCTCAAATCGTGTCGCATCTGTCATTGGGTTAGTGAAGTAAAGGAACAGAGAGATAGAGAGTTCTCATGCGTATTATTTACCTACTGGGCGCCACACAATCCTAGTCATGGTTTCAACGAAATCCATCAAAACCACTAAGAAGACAATATCTCAAACAGAACTCTTTTCAAAACCGTCTGTCTATCTGTTTCGATCTGTTACAACCGTTTATTTATATTGATCCTTCTGTGGTGTCAAGTTCAGAGCGCCCTAGCTTAGACCAGCCCGTACTGGTACGAACCAACATTGATTATTCCTTGCACTCCACAGCATCACTCAAACGCATTAACCAATTGCCAAGTGGAAAGGTGAAGAAATGATCATCTGCAGTATCATCATAGAAGTTTAATCCTTCGATCAGGGATTCTTTGAAATGCTATTGTATTCTAAATTGTTGTCGCGATCACCGGTGCTTATAATTATAATAATTAGGTCATTACGAATACTCGTTTAAGGACGATTCTTCTGTTCCCCTTTTTATTGTGTTTTTTGAATTGAATTTCATTGGTTCGGTTGATTCATTTTACTTAATTGAAATTAGAATTGAATAATCTTGCAAAATTATCCCGAAATTAGAGCCATTTCCAGTTCCCTTGATAGAGTAATACAGTATTGTTTACAACAATACAGACAGAACAATGGTGTTAAGTATAGTGATTAGTGATACATGACAGCGGCATTCAATAAACTTTGGTCGTGGTTTAATTATTTCTTAAGGCTTCTCTACACGTTCGTTGGGCCATAAGGATCTACAAAGTGTAACAAAACTAAGTGATAATACTTTAGACACTCTAAACTTTAGGGTGTGTATGAGTCCTGTGTATAGAGTTCACTGTAAAAGTAGCAGCGCTGAAAGAGCAAATTTTTTTTTCACTTTTGTATGGGAAAACTCGTGACGCCGCACTGGGACGCTTGCTAATACAAATCACAAAAAAAAATCGATCTTTCAGCGCTGCAACTTTTACAGTGAACTCTCTACAAGGAACACATACACACCCTAAAGTATTATCGCTTAGTTTTGTTACAACTTACACCCTGTTTAACCATGATTGCCGTAATCTACATAGGTAGTCGAATATGACTCCACACTTTTTTATCCAAAATTTATATTGGGCCAGAGTTTTATTTATTAATTCTTTTATATTATGGTGTACATTGTAACTAAAAATTTCATTACGTTCTACGTATATCAAAAGAATTTCATTATTTTAAACTAATCCAGTTTGCCAAAATTTTCATTGGAGCAAGCCATCAAAAAGCTAGTTCTATTTTTTATGGTTTTACCTTAATTTTTATTTGAAAACGCTATTCAGCTATATTCAAACATTGTCTCAAACCGTTTGAGAAAGTTTTTCATTAGATTCAATATAATAAAACGATGTTTACGGAAATCGTCTAAGGCTGTAGGGATTATGGTGAGTGGTCATAAACACGGCCACTTCTGATGGTCTCTGTGATATTGAGTTTATGAGTTATGCCGACATACAGTACTTACTTTAGACTACACACAGAGGATCCGCAGAGGATATTACTTCAAGATAATGCCCGCAACTTTGTTCCACTGAAAAGAGTTTACATAAAATACTAATCTTAGGGTGAGGCGAAACGAGCGTAATTTTGTGAGTAGTAAGTCGCAGAATTTCGGTCGCGTAAATATTTTTTCATACAAATCATGACCCACAAAATTACGCTCGTGTATCTTTTCCGTGGATCAAACAAGACTTTTGTATGAAACTAAATGCAGCAGAATTTCTGCCAGCCGAAATTCTGCGACTCACAACTCACAAATTACGCTCGTTTGGCTTCACCCTTAATCATCATTACAGAACGTAAAATTACCTTAATGCAAAATAAATAATATTTTCAATAAACGTTAGTGTTCCTTATATTTATTTCTATTTAGACTATATTTTATCTGACTTACGAGATTACATTTTTCGGAGATGATGTACTAAATGTTACTGCTGAAACCTTTTAAGACGTCGGATGTAGCATGAGTAGTTTACGAGTTACGGCGTTTAATATGAATAGACGACTATCATAATATTATATTATTTATTTTTTATTAATATACCAAGCAAAAAAATTGGGAAAGCGATTTCTGCAAATTGAGGTTGTGGTGGAAGGACAGGAAACTATTAATATTTGTTGAAAAATATAGTAAAATTCATAAAATAAACACAATAAGCGCGTGAAAACCATTGCTACAATTTATTCGTAACTCGACGACGAATTTAGAACGTTTCACATTTTTTCTAAGTCACAGCTTACTCGTACAACTTTATAATACGTTTACGTAAAACAAAGTTCCAAGTTAAAGTAACAGTTTTCAACTAGAAGGTGGATCTCTAGTTTTACATAATGTGTATCATCAGACACGACTCCAATCATATATTTTATTCTCTGAGATAATTTTAGAAGTATGATATATAATTTAAAACAAAAATTTAAATAAAAATTTTATCGCAACATTATCATAAATATTAGATCAAAATATTTGCGAAGATAATAATTGATATGGGTTTTATTGTGAGTTACGTTTTCGTCTACCGTTCTATTTGATATGCTAATAATAAACCGTATAGCCATTTCGTTTTCATACAAATATTGTGCATTTTTGCTCGTAGATTTTTTTCACTTGAAGTGAAAAACAATTTGCGAGATCTATATCCGAAAAAATGTTTTTTATGTGGGCATCCTCATAAACCGTCATTAGAGAATCTAAAAATCTTATAGGTATTACAATAAAATCTTTTTTAAGGAGAATATTTTTTTAGAGTTTGGACGATTTATTCTTTCGCTGATAAATGTGTGATATTATTATTAGTTCTTCCGTTTCGGCTACGTAGAGATGAGATAGATCGTCATAAAAAAAGAAAAAGATATGAATGAAAAGTCAATGTAAAAGTTAGTAACTTTTAACCCAATTCCAGGGTTGTTAAGTGCATAAATAAAGTTTAATTTGTACCCATAGCCCATTCGAACATTATCGTTAACCTATTTCTATGAGACGAATATATCACCTCTGTTTGTGGTTTGTCTCTGGAATCGGCTATTTAGTATTTATTTATGATGTACATTGTACAATCAGAGAAGTAGAAGAACCTATGTAGTTTGGTCGCGTTACGTCAAACCCAGCCAACAGATCGCAACATTAAATTGGCATGATCCGACCAGATGAACAAATAAATAAAATGACGTCGGTCTGTCAACTGCCTAGAAATTTCCTCGATGGTACTACTAGATGACACCCGGAAATCGTTTATCGCGCGAAACCCGTAATTTTTTTGGGTTGAAAAGTATCCGTTGGTTAGTTTGAGCGTGAAGAGCTAGGGTAACATACAGATAGATAGACACTTTTGCTATTATAATATTAGACCATAACGAAAGGACAACGATCGACGTCGACCATGACCATAATAATATCTATGGACGCTTCACACCACATCAGTCTGGCCCCGTGGTAAGTACCTGAAGGACTTGTGTTATAGGCCTGGAGATAGTGACACAAAATTCTTGGTGATTTGTGCCAGTATGGCGGTTTTACAGGGGTATAATTACGTAAAGGCAAAAAGGAAAATGATGGTCATAGCGCTCGCACTGGCAGCCCAAACGCGTGGGCGTTAATCGAACGAGTCGGATAAATAACGAGTGTCGAACGATTTGTTCCACAAAAATGCTTGTATTTTCAGATAGTCGAAAAAAAAAAGTAGGCGAAATTTCGGCGAAAAACCAAGAATTTTGTGTCACTATCTCCAGGCCTATTACGGGTACCAGACAACGGAAATATGTTTAATACTTTTATACTATACTTACATATAAATTTAAGATTTTTATTATATGATACACATATATTTTATTACACATCCATGACCCAGGAACTTTGAAAACTTTTTGTTTCGTCGGCGGGATTTGAACCCGCGACCCCCGGCTTGAGCTACCAACAGCCCACCAACTGAGCCACAGAGGTCGTCTTAGCAATTTTTGGGGTCCCAGTAAAGGACATAGGACAATATTTATTCTGGAAAAATGTACGGTTCCCGCGCGATAAACGAATTTTGGCGCAACAGAGTCTAATAGACTCAATTAACTTTTTTCGGTCTGTCGCGTTCGTTTTGGCATAATATTGTTTGAAAAGGGATAGCACTGTTATACTTTCTAGCAAAACCTGCGCGGCGTTTGGACTACGGCATAAAAAATGAACTTCACACCTCACACGACACATTCTCAAAATATTTACTCCCCATAAAATGTGCGAATAAAATTTATTTTCGCCACAATTCCGGTGGTTTTATGAGACTTTTTTGTAATTTATCGACACGGGAATAGATCAAATGGGGATCTACGCGATCCCGCGTGCCGCAAGTTATTTATATTTATTATTATCAGTAACAATTTATTCTCCCGTTTGGCAGTTTGTAACAATCGTGGGGTATAAAACGTGATATATCTGGGAAAACGACAGCTTAACACGCTGTCTCAGGAGTTTGTCGTCATTATTGGCCCTTTTATTAGTTTTCTTGGAGCCAACGTTCGAATAATTTACGACGTCTCATAGCAAAATACCGAAATTTCGTTTTCATGATGATGTATTAGTACATATAGTATTTAACAATCCATGCCTAACATTAAAAATGCGACTACTTATATTCTAAATAGTTTATAAATCTATACTTTTATAAGCTGCTAAGCCAAAGATGATGGAGATACTTTGAGCTCCAGGAGAATGCTTAAAAGTACAACAGATTTTGTCGCTGAAAAAGTTCCCACCCGAGAATAATTATTATTTAATTATGAATTAATAGCTCCCACACCGGTTTCGGAGACGGTGGCTGGTTTCATTAAAACCAGGACAGCTAGGCAGGAGTAATTTTATAGTGCCCAAGTGTGTGTGTAGTACACAAGAGCACTCTCTATTCCTTTACTCTCATAACCCAGTGGGACGGACGACCGACACGACTGGCGAGAGATCAGGCGCAGGACCGACTTTTTACATGCGTATCCGACGCATGGATCATCTTACTAGTCACAACAATATTACTTGTGACAAGCAGGTGATCAGCCTGCATTGTCCTAACCAAACTTGGAAATAACATGTTTCCAACGCGGGAATCGAACCCACGACCTCCGAGTCAAGAGCCGCGCTCTATACCACTAGACCACGGAGGCTTATTATGTTTATGAATTGGTATGCTACGAATTTAGGGGAGGGGGCCAGGCCCCCTCATTGTTTATCTCCAAACCAACTAGCAACAGACTAGTTATAGCCACGATTAAACTACCACGGTCTTAACCAGACCAGTAGCTTAAAAATGCTACGAAGTTGCGGGCAACATCTACTAATCAATTGTCAGTGTAAAAAGTCCGATTACCTATTATATACCTTAGCTACTTCATCTACGAGCCGGTCTGAATAGATTTTTTTAATTTGAGAACCTATAAGAAGCATTATCTGCCTCTCGTAACTCATGAGTTATGATCATTGTCAGTACGACACTTATGAACGCAGGAGGAAATGAGAAACTGCACTTAAACTTTAGAGTGATTGCTTTTCATTGCTTAGAGAATTACCACCTGTGGAAACTTGCAGGAGTATCTTTTAAAACGGGAGATTAATTTTTAGGAATCTATTTAAGATGGCTCTATAATCTTTTTGCAAACTCTATATTTAATGTAGAGATCTTTTTTTAAAAAGGAGATTTTTTGTATTAAATAAATATTTTATAATGTCAATTGCTAGAAAACATAGCATTATTTAGAATTTCCAATCACTTGTTGATAGAATTATAATCAGTAAAGCGCTTATTCCACTTATCCTAGCTAGGATCCTACCTAGGATCCTAGCTTTCTAAATGTTATTCCACTTGACTAATTTTTTCCGATTTAGGATCCTAGCTAGGATCCTAGCGAGGATCCTAAATCGGAAAAAAATTAGTCAAGTGGAATAACATTTAGAAAGCTAGGATCCTAGGTAGGATCCTAGCTAGGATAAGTGGAATAAGCGCTTTAATAAGCTTTGGCTTAAAATTATACCATCGCGCGGGGGGTCGTAGAGTACGCTAGGTAAAAGGCAAATATACAAGGTGATTCTACATCCATTTATATTAATATCATTATCATTATAAACTGTTTAACCTGAGTCTTGAATATTGAATAGAATATTACTTGCTGTAAAATGTTTTGCCGTTTTATATAAAAAATTGAATATTAAATAAGTACTAAAAATAAATTATCTGTACTGTCCGTAAAAAAATGCTGTTTTTCTATATTTTTTTTTTGATCACCTGGAATCTGTCAGTGGGCTCGGCCGATGCATAACTTTTCTTCGAACGGCATAAAAGTAACGCGACACCACCGCCGACCCGCGTTATTTAGCGAGATTAAAAGATTCGTTGAATATTTAATGAAGTAATCAAATTAATATTTACTAGGTAGAAATCGTAAGGTGCGATTTGAATATAAATTGAGACGTCATGCAGTCAAACGGAGATGCTCTACGTGTAGTAAATACGTGGATAATTCACTCACCATTTTAATTGCCATCAGCAAAAGTAAATGTATCCAAGGATTTAAATAAATCATACATAAAACTTGAGGTTGACACTTCCGTTCATTTGAAATTTAAAATCACATTTTTTATCCGCATTTTCACTGAATTCGGTGCGCGTGCTGATTTACTGCACAATAAAAAAAATTAAGTCCTCCATTTCTTTTTTCAAATTTACGATGCGAAATTCGCGGGCTTTTCCGCGCGCCACAGACTAATTATTTACTTTTTTTTCGAGGCGACTAATGCCCGAGACGTCTGCCGCTGAACTGCCGCGTATTTTCGTCGTACGACCGGCCAGCCGCGAGCCGTCGTCGGCGCTCGGCGAGCGGAATGTCCAGTGTGCACTTCCACTGATAAAAATTATTGGAATTGTGAAACACTCATTTGAATACATACGTTCAATGAATTTGGTGAAATTAAAAGTTCTAATGATCATTGTATTTTAATTAGATGATTCTTCGTTGTCTACGACTCTCTACAATGACAATTTTTAACGGACACTAAAATAAAGTTTTTGCTACACATTTACATCAAATTTACATAAAAAAACAAACCTTTTAAATAAAAACAGTGAGTCATTTATTTTGTGAAAAGTGCTTTTCAGACGGCGCAGGCGCAGCGGAACTTGCGGCGGCGCTTACGGCAAAGTTTCAGTAATCTTATGTTCTCTAATTAAATCTCCAAACTCTAAATTTTATTATTTGTTTTAATATTTCAATAACTGTATAATGCATTTTAAAACATTTCGTTGCTACTTAGTATCTCTACAATCTACAAAAAAATTCTTGGTAGAGACTATGTAATTGTAAATTTTGACCGCAAGTTTGTACCTTCCTACCCACGAGTCCACCGTAAAATTGATTATAAGCAACAATAATTCAGGTAGAGGAAGAGCACTGGTCAAGAACAAACAGACAAAAGAACAAAAGACTGTTTAGAACACAATACGTCCTGTTATAAGTTCTACGCGTATTAAAGAACAATTTTTTTGCCCACAATTGATCATTCAAAATCTTTAGGTACAAATTCTATTATGTCGCCGCCCTTTCACAAGTTTGCACTTTGAGGTTTCAAAAATTTGCGGCACATGCACATTAGATGGACATAAATTATTGCAGCCTTATACTGCCCCTTCACGGTAGCCAATACAAGCTAATACGAACATGTAGAGTCGCATATTAAGTGTCTATAACTGCCCATGATCGACGTCGATTGTGCAAGCTGTAGAGTGTAGACAGTTTAGCTTTAGCAATCATGGTGGTAATGATGAAGCAATGTTGTCACTTGTCGCTCATTCAACAAAATCTCATCCTAGCGGTAGTAAGTATTAAAAATTCGTGTTTGAAAGCTCGTTCCAACTTCCAAGCACGAATTTTTAACAATACATCTGGAGAGTCAGCCAAGGTAGATCAATGGTCAACTGACCATTGATCTACGTTCACGTATCACGTTGGCATTAAACCAAGGTTTAATGCCAACGAACCTTTAAATTTTTTTGCGTAATAAAATACAGCGCAAAAAAAAACTTGTCAACACATTGACCGACGTAAATGTTTAGACAATTTTTGCAAAAGTGTGGGCCAAATGTGCAGATGGTTTTTATGCACGTGGGCCCGTTTTTACGCAAATTCCTGTCAGACCCATTTGTTTAATTTATTGATGCAATATGACACAATATTACACTGATAATAACTTATTTCGTGCCGTTAGTCGCGACTGGCGTTAGTTATTGTTAAAAATAACAATTAATTAAAAATCGAGAACAATTTTCATTAATAACTCATTATACATAATTGGAGCAGGCGATACCGACAGCGTTGATATGATGTCATATAAATAAAACGTTTTTTGTGAAAACAAGATATTTTAAAACTCTAATCTGAACGGCCTTTTAGGCCCTGGACTAGAGCTTTTCAAAAGCAATTTTCCTTTAGTCGGGTAAAATCACTAAAAACGTTTTCTTTTCAAAAGTTTGTACAGTTTTCAAACGCATGTTTGAAAACTATACATTGCAGTTCAGCTGAGTCGATGATGACTGGATGATGTATGTTTGGTTAGATTATGTGTAAGAAAAAAAACCGCAGTAACCGTAGATTTTTCTGCGATAAAAAGTAGCCCATAATATGTTCTTGCATACAAATTACAATCTCACCTTTTTTCGAAATTTTTATTATTCATTTGAGTCAATTTAAAAATAAAATATTAGTGCAGTTTATCTAGATAATATTTTACATCGGTGGCTTACCAAGAAGTTGTGTTTATAAGTTTGATCGGATAAACGTTTTTAATTATTGGTTTATTGTATAATTTGTTTGTTGTTTAATTAATAATTGTTCACATGACCCTACCGTCTGCAGTCAGTTCAGATGGTAAACGACGATTAGTGTAATTTCAATTTGCCTTATAATTATTATGACGTATTCGACATTCTTCGTTACCACTTACTCGAGAACCATCTTATACGGGGAGGCCGGTCGAATCGGATTCGACCGGCGTTTGTACCCCGTATAAGATGGTTCTAAGGGTGCGTTTCCATCTGAACAAAGATATGGTTTTTGGGAACTAAAAGAATCGTTGCTTAGCTCCGGTTGCAGTTGGAGCCTTAGGGTTTTCGCGGTTACCACTCTTAAAACTGTTGCTGAGATGAGAAGTGGTGGGCCAAAAGTAAAGAAGCCTGAAATGTGGAGACTCGAGGTTCTGTAAGGCTTTATCCACATCTGGATCATTTTCTCGATCAGATCTCCGATCAGATCTGCGTCGCGTAGCATCGAAGCGTATCATGATCGCTAGTGTGGACGCAAAATAATCGCGATCATGATACGCTCCGATGATCGCGATCATTTTGCGTCCACACTAGCGATCATGATACGCTTTGATGCTACGCAACGGAGATCTGATCAAGAAAATGATACAGATGTGGACAAAGCCTAACCCGACTGTTCTGAGTTCTGACTTAGGACTCAGGACTTGCAGTGGACAATCGCCTTTTAATAAGAGGCCTGGATACACCACTGTTTCTGGCGTTAGAGTTGTGCTGACGGGAATGTCTGGTGGGCCAAATCCCTCCACCAATGACTAACCCATGGCCCTATCAACCGTTCGTGGTTATACGGTCACAAATCATGGGAATGTGCTTCCTACTGTTCATCTGTGTCCTGTTCTTCAGATGGACACTTCTTGATTCCCTAGAAATTCTTTAATATCTAAGTGGGCCAATAGCTTTGTCCACACTGTGCTTTTTTTTGTTCATCAAGGGCATGCGTTATAGCGCAGTCAACAGCGAACGTGAGGCATGCCCGCGATGCATGCCCTCTGACCGTATCCAAAACTTTCGCTTTGTTCTTTAAGGAGAATGTTGGCGTTGCGTTAGTTGACGCATTCAATTATTAAATGCGCCAATACGAAAGTCGAATGAAAGAAAATGACGAAAATTGAAGACGAAAGTGCACAGATGTGGACATAGCTAATCGCCTGTTCAAGAAAGCCTGGGGTATCACTTACCGCGAGCAGAGTGGACAGGACACGTGGCATTAGCATAGTATCGCGCGCCGCCGCGGGTGGAGGCTGGGCGGTTGTGGACGGGCCCGCGCGAGCCCCGCCCCCCCGCCCCGCGCCGCTCTACCACCGTCGCCACATCCTACACCTGCAAACAGACATGTTGTTCATATGGGGGTAGATTATCCAGCTTGGTTTGGAAAACCAGGGGTTTCAATTTTCAAATCTGGAATGTCGCTATGATCGCAGGTGGGCATGATTGTACTCGCGCGTGCGATAGCATAAACAGGCATGAGAACGAGTGGACAAAGGTCGGACGGCCACTGACGGAGTAAAAAAAAAGGCATGAGAACGTCTGACGACAGCTTGCGATCGAAGCGCCATTCGAGGAATAAGAATCGGGCACCTGGCATTGACAGTGTTCGTTTAAATGAAAAATAAAATGTTTTACACGCCACTTGTATGAAAAACTGAAACGTGCCAACACATTAGGCTCCTTCTGAGTGAGCCAAATGGATATTCATTCATAAATCAATGCACCGCCTTCTAGCGCGGTTGCACACAGCGCAAGTCTGAGATTAGGTACAAAAGTGTCTTAGATAATAATAATTCATACTAACAAACTATCTATAATCTAGATTCTAGTACGTATCCAACTTATCTATCCCTAGAAATTGCGATAAAATCCTTTGCGTCCAGAAGTCATAACAGGAGACGATACTAAAGGGAGCAAATGTAATCAAATGATACGATGAAATCCCTCTTGTCTTCGATAGTCCCTATTGGCTGGGATCCCCTTCTTGTAAGGGAATCTTCAATACTCTAAACAATGCTGAAGGCCGTCTGTAGACGCATGCGCAAATACCAGCAGCCATTTTGTTTTTATTATCCCTTTACCTATTCTAGACCTTCCCAAGCAAGTAATCAAGGATTATCCGGGACACATCATCAGAATTATACCGTGCGTTAAACAAATTTCGATAAGTAAAGTTGCAGGCGACATCTTGTTACATAATATCTTATATTGGAAGTCGGTTAAAAACTGTTGGCGCCACCTCGCCGCGTATCTTTTTGCTGTGACATATTTTTACATAATTTCAATAATGCAATCAAACATGTTAATGTGTGCAATGCGGAACCGTGGATTATGTACCATCAGCCAATCGCAGCGCAGGGTTGAGAGGACAGCCAATCAGAGGAGGGCACAGTAAGTTAATTTGTGCACGTAATTGAAGGTTGTTTCCTTATGTGATAGAACACGGTCAACATAGTAGGTATGAGTACAGTCGGGGAAAATGTTTATGATTAATGAACATGGCAGGTATAAATATAAACTTGTAAGAACTAGGAGGTAAATGGCTGAAAGTGGTCGCCAGCCCGATTTGATTTAATTGGATTATCAGCTGATATAATATAACCTAATTCGGATTTGAATAAAATCTGCAGTCTAAATTTTAATTACTATCAGAGAAGTTGATTCCTAGGCAGATGGTGGACCTAGGTAATTTGGTCGCGTTAATCCAAATGACGTACAGGTCCGTCAACTGCCTAGGAATCAATTTCCTCGATGGTACATTAAAAAGCAATTCAGCAAAAATGTGAAGCAGAAAAAATGCAAATCACTGTTCGACTTTGACACTTTTCAGCAATTATCTTTCGTAAATTCCACATGATTCAAACGATAAATATTTCTTTGTTGATGATAATATTATAGGCGCCAAGATTACCGCGATAATGTATATTATACAGCTGTCATAATAACTCGTTAATGTATACGATAATGATCATTATTATGTGGGCATTAGGCGTCAAAGCTGATTGAAGTTATTGCGATATTGGTCCTGAATATTTTAACGCGAAAAATGATGAATTCTGTGGTATTTTTTACGTGAAAATGACGTAGGAGGGGTGTGAATTTAGCGGATGTAAAGGTCGCTTCACACATATACACTTCTCACGCAGCTGCGATTAGTTGCGTTAACGTTGTACTCATGCTTTGTGCTTTGAAGATCTTTTAAAATAATAATAAATAATGATAGTAATGAAATATTATTAAATTAGCTACTGGTTGACCTACAAAAAGTTTATGTTAGTAATAGTGGCTAGTCGATAGATGATTGATTAAAATAATTTGAAACAACTTTTAATGAAAAAAAAAATTACGCTCAACATCGCGTCGCGTGACGCGTCTTGTTGCAAACTGCCCACTAGACCCAATATTTAGAGAACTGTATATTTTCCGCGATTTACCGTGAAGAGGTAAATGCTGACAGATTTTTGTTTAACAAGTTTAGTAATAACACAAAATTCTTGAATAGAAGAAGCTATTTAGCGCCATTTTGTTATTGAAATCCACTCAGAACCAGCCGTTGAAGATGGTAATGATATGGACGCCGAGGAAAAAATGATGATTGATTAACACCAGGACCTGCGATTGTATCTGGATAATCTGGAAAAATGCCGGTGGTTTTAGGGCTGTCGGTCAAAACGTTGGGGAAATAAAATAAATATAAGGAGAAATAATCAGTAATACCTGTTTAAGTTACGAGAAAAAACCATGAGCGGTTTCAGTTAAAAGCTACTTTCCCCCCTTAAAATTTCAGGGGTTACTAGACTTACTACCACTCCAAAAAATTTGAATGTCAAAATAAAAGACGCACATAGCAATGCCTAGAGTTGAGGGTTGAATTTCACGTGACTCCCTCCTCTTGGACCTTTACTACGAATTAAATTTAAACACGGCCTAAGCGTTGATGATTCATTGCAAACATTAATAGACTACAGGCTTTTAGAAAGGTAGACCATTTGATGTTTCAAGAATAATGTATGTCTTACCTATAACTGTGATCCGGTGACCGCATTACGCATATGCCACGCGCACGTAACAACAGGGATAGGATTGAATCACACAAGATACTGAATTTCCCATTATCCCACTTTCGCCAGCCCTGGACTAATTCACACCCTGATAGGTTACCGGTGCACTCCAAGATGACCTGTCAAGGCCAATGTCAGCGGCCGGTTAGAGCCGGAACAGGCCACATTAGAACAATACTGTTGCCACTTCCACGCGGCGACAACCCATTAAATAGATCATCATGTTATATTATATTTGTTTACGCGACCTAATCAGATGTGGGAGAAGAACTTGGAAGTCTGAGTCTTAGGAGATTCAGCAGTAGTAAGTACAAGTATTTTCTGGATAGGAGCTACGCACAATTTTAAGATTGTTCGGCAAAATTGGTTAGAATGCTGTGGGTAGATCTGTGATGAGAAGGGCCGATATTAGTTGTTTGCGATTAGATGGTTTAATTCTTGGTACCTTTTGTATATGATTGGTAAATTACATTGAACTAATTCACAGATTGAAAGAGGTTTTCTAGTAGTCTTACTTTTTATGAAAACATTTTCCAGGAGCAAAAAGCCAAGAAGGATTCTAGTGGCACAAGCAAATGTTAAGGCAAAATGTTGCTTAACCGCATTGGTAGATCCAGAAGCTATAAGATCTATAGATCCATAAGTAGGAGCAGGATTACAAGCACATGACAGCTCATCAGGACATCGTTCATCTCTGTCAACAATATGTAGGAGTAAGCTTGGATTATTGCAATGTATGGTGGGGAAAATATTGTAAAAGGTTGTATTGAGTAGAGATTCCATGGAATATGGTCTTTAGGGTCAAATGATTGATGACGATTCCCCGTCAGCTTAAAACAACGGGTTGCACTGCAGCTTGGTGATTTCGAATTTTGCTACAGCAATGCAACAGGCAAATAATGAGTATCTGTCAATAAAAAATTAGCGCTCTGAACTACGAATAATAAAAAGCTGTGAACAGTGAAGCTAAATGTAAAATTCAATATTATGTTTTTGATTTCTAACTTGGCTATTTAAATTATACATAATTAAGATGACATCTGTCGGAATAATAAATGCACCTTAATAATAATATAATTATATATTATTAGATACAGCACATTCAATAATCTATGTTGTTATTGCTAATATTGACGTCTGAATAGTGCCAGGCTTAAAATATAAAAAAAATATATTCCTAGTATTAATTGCATTTAATACTAATATGTATTTATTTATAAGGCTAATTATCGACATTGTAACATTTTTTACATAAGCGCACGCGCAAACCCTGTGCATACCTTTGAGCCTTATTTGTACGTGAATAAGATTGAAAATCGAGTTGGGTGCGCATGCGCAGGTCGGGAGCCGACGCGTGCGGCGCCGTCCATTTGTCGCGTCGTCCGCGGACTTACAACATAATGTGGTTGTGAATTAATTAACAATAAACATGTCGTATGTGTATTTGTCAGTCATACATTCTGAGAATTGAATTAACAATTAGTGTGGAGTACGCGTGTACTTAACTAATAGATGAACGTCGAGAAAAAGTATGTACTCGTAGTAGCGTTACTTCTAGAATAAGTCACGTTTAGTCCCGATTAATAAGTTTTAATTACTAGATGTTGCCCACAACTTTGTTACAAAAATCGGGTATCATAAAAACTCAAAGTCTTTTTAACTTTAACACCATACCACATTAACTTAGTACTGTGGGTGATGTAAGCTTGATTCGAGAATAGTTGGACAGATAGAAAGAAGCACTGTGCTTTTCGAATGTATGACGTAATTAGTGAGCATTCTCGTAGCTTAGAGATATTTTTCAGTTTTTGTCATCAAGATTACCTACCTCTGGCTCTATTCCATATCCTGCTATAGAAGTCAGATATAGAAGTCAGTTAAAACAACTCTTGTCTAAGAAGAACATAAACAAAATACATTCTTGTAACAGCTATCCGCTTTGGCCCATCATCAGTGCTAGGAAAGTACTACTGTGTCTCTAGAACCAGCCACGAAAACCCTTTCTTTTTATCTAAGAGAGGGACATGTCCAAGCTGCCTTGGAACTTGGGAAGGAGTAGGAAGCAAACTAAGACATGTAGAAAGACAAAATATTCCTAGGTAGACAGGTGGGTACCTATTATAATAAACTTACGCGTAGACACGTATGTTTCTGATCAGGTATTAGATTTATGTGAATGTAATTATCCAATTGGCTCACTAAATTATATCAATACATTTCGGCTTCGAATTGATTTAATTTACTACGAAGTTACCTAAATCCAGGTCACTCCTCAAGGTCTAACACTAAATTACCTAATGTTAGGGTTGCCAACATGACCGTAAGAAATTGACAATTGACAATTGTTATTCAAATAACTATAATTATTTCAATATTAGCCGGATTTTAAAAATTTGAGCTTCCGCTACAAATTGCAATTGTTTCAAAGGAAAATAGCGTGTTACAGATCCCTCCACGACAACTCTTGTGTAGCCAGAATCGACCATAGAAACCCCTGAAACTAAAAAGGAGGGTTGCTTAAATCTGTCAAAAATTTGACCAAGTGCGAGACAGACTTGCGTGAACATTTTATTAAGGACAGTTAACAAAGCCATTACTTTTCCTATTTCACCCTTATCTAGGGTATATACTATAGACTATATACCCTCCAACACCACGTAGATCTCGCGACTCTCGCCCCGCCCCATTCACATCAACAATTTATTCACTGATGCCAGCCCTAGCCGATTAGCTAATTAATCGAACAACGTCGGCTCCCAACAACAGGGCGATAGCGCCTAGCCGCCTAGTTAAATGCGCCGGATTATTGTTTTATTATGGTAATCGGCCTCCAGCCTGTAATCGTTCGGAGCGGACAGATCCTGTGTTCTAGCTTTGAATCTAATGACAGGGTTGGCACTGAATGATTTGTTAGGTTGTGTAGACGCTTTCTGCTACATGAAAACCTTTAAGATTGATTGGATTATGAAGCAAAAATAATAATAATAATAACTCACGCACCGGTTTCGGTGACAGAAGCCGGTTTCGTTGAAACCAGGCCAGTTACGCAGGAGTAATTTTATAGTGCCCAAGTGTGTGCGTAGTACACAAGAGCATTCTCTCTTGAACTACGATGCTCTCTGAGTGAGAAGACCCTCGGACTTGAGAAATACAAATAAAGGAGGATAAGGATTAACTGTATGATGTTATCCTTCTATCAGTTAAACCACGTTACTAATGGCATGGTTTATTCGTTGTTTTGGGTCAGCATCACATCAAGACAAAACTACACTGACATCTGCTTGTGAACCGATTTCTGTCGACGTATAAAGGTAGCTGGTGACAACATTTTATGTACATCTTTTATTTGTCCAGAGTCCAGAAACATTTGAAACACCTATTGGCGATGCCAGTACGGAACTGCGGAGATATTTTCGCAACCCCGTGTCTGTATTCAAATGATATTCAGCACAATCGAATTATCGCGTACAGCGTAGTGCAGTGATCGATGTACGAGCGGCCGCCCGTCGCCATACATCATGCGCCGGCGCCGCACAGCACCACATAAACTTGGGACTACGATAACTCCTCAAATTGCCGGACGACACTGCTAGTTTTCAAGCCATCCTTTACGCGCGCTCTCGATAGCTGTTCCATTATTGTTAGCTGCTAGCGGCTACCGGTGCGTCGCCCCACCCGACTTTGACGTGTTTTTGATTTTTAGTTCTTACAGTAATTGTAGGGGAAGGGGGGGGGGGGGGACGCGAGGTAAGACGGGGTCACGCAATATACAAGAAACTAGACTCTTACGAACAGAAAGCAATGAGCCAATAGGAAGCCATACTCGATCAACCATCAGCGCGACAGAAACAGTGTTCTGTCACAGTAAACGGAGTTCACGCGTTTTTTGTTTACAAACTAAAATCACGTTGAGTGTCTCGTCGATCTAATTTTACGCAGTTAAAAACGTCCTTACTGATAGGTAATTATGACTACCCAATTTATGTCTTTTCTCGTATGTGGTTTTTAGTTTTGTTTACTTTGTTGTGGTATAGTTGGACAAAAGTTCAGTTGATATTTTTTTTTTGGGAAATTATTTTTTTCTAAGTCAGTCTTTGGGGTAAGACGGGGTATTGGGTTTTCTGAAATCATCCGAAGGTTTGGTAGGCTGTCAGCTTTGTGAACGTTAGGCTCACAATGGTTGTACTGGTGTGGATAATGAGAACACCCAAGAAATTCATATTTGTATTTATTGTGATTAGATTAGCTTACCCCATCTTACCCCATGGTAACGGGCAAGATGGTTTTTCGAAACGTCCTATTAAATAATTTATTTTATAAAAATGCTATAAGTTCATCTCCCAAAGACTATGCCAAATTGTAGTTAGATAAATAAGCCATTATACTATAAATAAATAATAAACGTGATGATTGTACTGTATTTTTAGTATGTTCCTTAGATACCCCATCATGCACCCCCTTCCCCTAATAGTGCATCGAAACACCTGACTTTGCACATATACAATGCTTCAATCACTGTTTCTCTATTGTAGTATGCTTGACTGCTTGTTTTTAATATCTCATTAAACCTTCCTATAGATAAATTCAATTTAATAGAATGCATCAAAATCCGATGTGGGAGTGGGAAAGGATTTTGCTCTTAGAGCAAAAGTCAATAGAGTGTAGAGCAAATAGCAATGCTCTACACTCTGTTGTAAATCCAAAAAATCGTGTAAAAATAATCAAGACGTGAGTGGAAGAATAAGGTAAGTAACATGAAAAAACTTCCCGTTTTTTTGGTTTAGGGCCGGAAAAATTATTTGAAATAGAAAAACTATGGATTATATGTGTAGCCAGATACATTAGCTAGGTTATGAAGTAGATATAGTTACAAGTTTTATTAAAATAATTAGGGAAAAAATTAGTTATTGTCCGAATGTTACGAAATGTTACTTGTTCGATTCTTCCACTCACATCTTATTATGAATTATCTTAATGTATTACCCTCAATTTATCTTCCATTGATCTTTAGTTAAGTATTATTTAGATCAGTTTTTCCCAAAGTGTGGGTCGCGACCCACCACGCGACCCACTGGTGGGTCGCGGGTAGATTTTGGGTGGGCCCTGAAACTATAGGACGATTGTCTTACTCGTTCGATTGTCATTTTACTCGTTCGTTCATCGTCGTGGGTGCGTGCGGGACGGGGGCGGGGCATTCGAACGCAAACGTAATTGTAAGGAAGTAAGGCTGACGATGATGATATGGTGGTGAACTACGATAAAAATTGACGGGTAAATGCTGCGGCAGCAACATACCACTGCTTTTTTGTCTTCATTACACAAGGTGGACCGCGAACTTTAATCTTTCTTGTAGGGTCGGGGTCCCGACAAGTTTGGGAAACACTGATTTAGATAAATTTTGAAATTTTTGACCTATTTAGGAAATTTCTTATGTGGTACTAACCAGAGAGGCTGTTTAGTTAGCTGCTGCTGCAGGTTTCTTTTCAAGCAAATCAGTAACAATTTTAACCCCTACCATATTTACGTTAAACTTTGAATAATCATACTTTCAAATGAATACTCGTATAGGTAAATCTTAAGTTTACACATTTAGATTATAACTGCACTTATTGTGAAATTAAACTGTCCTTCTGAAGTCCGTAGTTTACGCGGTCACTCAGCATTGTTTGTATGCGCAGTTTTATGTATTAAATTATAAGTGAAGCAAGTCGCATAATGTAACCGACAAGGTTCCGATAATGATCAGCCTAGTTTACATGACTCCAGATGTCGGTAGATCTAGATCCTAGATCCTAGTGACATAGTGTCAAATTATCAACACAGTCCTTTCAATGTGCTCGGAAATGAACAGCTTAGCCGACTTCTAAAAAGAAAAGGTTCTATTATGTGAGTGTCAGTAAGGTAACGGGTTTTTGACAGCAATATTGCACAATATAGATCGGCGTCAACCAAATCGATCTTCATTTGCACACTACTTATTATTAAATTGTGTAGCTTGGTCAGAAAGCATGTGACAGATGACGTCACAACCCCCTACGGGTCATCAGCCGGGTCACGGTCGCGGGTCACGGGCGGATTATGTGTCTGACTTCGTGACCCGCACCTGACCAACTCACAATGACTGACAACGTAACATTTCCGTAGAGAGCAGACATACGAAGATGTAGACACGGCATGCACATAGAAGTAAGACGGCTTTCCGATCTTTGCTACAAGCGACCGCAATTACAGACAAAAATTCAAATAAAATGCCACACAGTGGGAGGCATTATTATTGTTATAGGTACTGGATATTATAGGTATTTAATTTATTCTTACAAGTACATAATAACAATATCCTTTTACGTTTAGGTATATTACTTTATGAGCAATTTTCTACAAGTTACGATAAGAAAATCTCATTGGCGCGAACAAAGCATATTTATGTTGATTAATTTACAACAATTTACAACACGAGTGTTACGTAGGCGTTAATTGTCGTGTACTTAAATGTTATTACAGCACTCCTTACTTGGGACTAGTTTATAATAACAACAAGAGTGCTTTACCTGAGTGACGCGGGCGACCACACTAACTGCCGCACTCAGAGGCAAATATAAGTATCACTCAGAAACAAAATAATATAGAACTTGAACTTGGCTAGATAAGCAGTAATAAAATGAAGATTTTGACGTAAGTCCCGTAAACTGCAAATCTTCATTAAATTAAAGTTAAATCATCATTAAACGTCTCTAGTGCGGCCGTAAGACATTTTATGATTACTTAAAACTTGTACAAGAAAAAATAACAAGTTGTCACTTTATTGCTATAATTTATTTTTGTCAATATTCAATTAATATTCACAAGCGGCCACATCTTAACTTGTTAACTCTATAACAATTGGTATACCGGCTGAGTCTAGTAACATCGGGTTCCCTTGTTGTCCACCTTTACAGCCACGTGTAGATGGTACTACTAGGAAATATTATACAATATGTTCGAGAATTCTAGAATACCTGGGACTATAAAATAAGAACCGAGGACTATAAAATAAGAACCAAGAGACCGAGTTTAGCTCTGAGACTTCCAAAAAGGAGGAAGTTATTACTTTATTGCTGTAAGCCAAAAGGAAGGGTAGTGATTTTGGAAGTCGATGTATAATGTAGGTATGTATGTATGTGCCAGTAGCTAAACTATTTACTATTAGTCCGATTTAAAAAATATAAAATGGTTAGTAACTGTAATCATACCACTAGATGATTTTTTCAAATGTTGTATTTTACGCAGTCGAATTTTCCATTATTTTTCAAGCTGGATAAGGCAGCCTTGATAACATTTGTCTAAGCCAGATTGTTTTGATTGTTTTTCTCTCCCTAAACGACCGAGACGCAAAATTTCACGAAAATCGTTTGAAAAACCGACTCCAATTAAGCGACAAAAAAATTTTTTTTTTGTTTCTCCCTAATTAAATTAAAAATAGGCGTGAAGAAAAGGCAGCACGAATTATTTTAAGGCGACTTATAATTTGTAGCTTTCAGCAAACTATTAATGTATATAACATTTAATTTTATTGATAGCTTTGATAGCTTCTAACTTGCAAGCTATCATCCAGCAACTGCGGATTACGAGACCCCATAAACAACAGCTGATTGAATCCCAACACTATTATTATGTGCTAATCCACAAAACGGCTGAATAGGGAGGGAAGTATCTTATCGATACTTTAAAATTATTATATTACAAGTTTTTGCCCGCGGCTTCGCTCTCGTTAAGAAGTATTATTATATACAAACTTGCATCCCCTATTTTAACCCCTTGGGGTTGGAAATTATCAAAATCCTTTCTTAGCGGATGCCTACGTCATAACATCTACCTGCATGCAAAATTTCAGCCCGATCCGTCCAGTGTTTTGGACTGTGCGTTGATAGATCACCAGTCACAGTCAGTCACCTTTGAGTTTTATATATAGGTATAGATTCCTTCTCTTTCTCTTAATTCTCTTAAAGTACACTGTTAACTGGTGGAGAAGCTTAACTTACTTACAATGTAGAATTCTGCAAACTGTATCTACATTAGAACAACTGCTACACTATTCATTAACAGTAGCCAAGACAGATTTTAAATTAAACTCAATGAATAACTAAATATTCATAGTAATTATATTTATATTTGAATAATTATAAAACCTAGTTTGTGCCCGATTTCTGATAGTATGGGTTCCCTAGAACAATTTTTTTAATACTATCAAGCAAATTTTTCGTGAGTAGCTTCATTTTGATTACACGAACACAATTTCCTCTGCGAAAATTCTCGAAAGTGGTAGCTAACAGATCAATATGATTATTCAGTGACGTTTTTGATTGCCTCAGTGCAGTCAAAACAGTCAACCAATCAAAAACGCTATTCAAAAGATCATCATAACATTAGCCTATCGCCGTTCTTCAGTATCGAAAAAAAAACTTTTGTCAATAACGTCAGAAACTATGTAGAGCTTGTCTAATTTGAAATGACGCGCCCAACTACCTCACTTATTGATATACTTAAATAAAAAAAATTGTACTGTGAATACGAGGGAGGGGCGTGTCATTTTAAGTTAGACAAGCTCTATCAGACGTGTGTTTATAAAGTACAATAGAAAATTATCCACAAAATATACAGTCGATAATATCGATGAAGCTACCCACCCTAAACAGTATGATCTAAGTATCGATAAAACAACCTCCTTCAAACAAACAACAACAAATTTTAATTCAAGATGGCGTCGATTGATTGTTTACGAGGTGTCGCCTGTCATCTGTCAGCTGTCATTTGTCAAATGATCGCGTTTGGACCGCTAATAGTTATTACTTTACATGTAATTGACTCAAATATTGCAGGACGGATATTACACGGGCGCTTGCAATTTCCTGATCATAATATTAATTACAAGTTACTACAAGGTCGTGCAATTAGTAAACGATAACTAGGTAAGGTGCAAACCCCAATTCTTGACTCGGTTTGAGGCTTTCCAGTTCTCAGGCTTTTGAACATAGACGATTAAAAAAACTAGATCAAAATCCCACCCGTTTGGATGCTACGATGCCACGGACAGGCACATACATAGACAGACAAACAAACAGACAGGCAAACAGACACTCCATACTTATAACACCCCTCATTTTGTCGGGGGTTAAAAATATGAAATCGTAAGTAGTCTTGACATGCCACTCAAGAGGTCTCCCTTTAACTTGATGTTAAAACGCGAAAGTGTGTTTATCTGTTAGTCTGTCTCATGTCTGGCTTCTTCACGCCCAAATCCCTGAAACGATTTCACTGGGTATGAAGATGCGTTGGATTTGCGAATTGCGGGCGTCATCTAGTACATCTAATATGGTGTACCTAATCCTTAATAAATGACATCCAAAAAGACGGAACGTCTTCTTCCTCTTTTCAGTCGCAAAAAAAATTAAACATCGCGCTATAACAGCCATTATCAAATATACAAAAGAAGCTTCAAAATTGGCTATAACAACTTATGAGATTGTGTTTAAACAATGTTTATAAAAGTGAGCAAAAGGTGCGCCTGCGCCGCCGGCGTGAGGTGTATTCAATCTTCGCGTCAGGCAGGCGATAGTTTTATTAAATACTGTAATAATGTCTTGGGACGCCTTCACAGCGAGAGATAAAAAAATATATCCACAGCCGAACATAATATAACTTCCTCCTTTTTTGGAAATCGATTAAAATATGAGCTTTACCTAAGTTTTGTTTTAACTTCATAGTAATTTAATATAAGGTCGCTAGCTGTCCCTATATTATTTTTAGCTCCGCAATGGATTTTCATGCGTAGAATTTTTTATGTGTAACTCGACATCATTAATTTATGTCCTTTTTAATGTATTTAAATCTCTATTTCCTGCAACTTTCTCGTATATACAACTTTTGATAAAAACAAAGAGTTAAAGCTATGGATAGTGCATACTGCCAAGTAAAGTTAGAAAAGTTGGCTCCAGCTTCCACAAATGGATTTAAAAGGGAGTGAAGTAGTAGTAATGCTACAAAGTAGATTAGTAATTTAATACTCTTTGATGATTTTCCCAACCTTGGGAAAAATAGAAGATTGGTGAAAAGATAGAATATTAATTTCTAGAACGCGTTGTAATAAAAAATTAAGTTAACAATATGGACGGTACCTTACCTCTTTTCTCAGAACAAAAACAGCAACGTGCGGCGCGGGCGGCGGGGCGACCAATTATCGACACTGCGTCAATATTTTACTGCATATTTTTACCTTTTTGAGGAAAAACGCCAATTTAGGGCACTGTCGATCAAACAGGTATCATTTTCGTACGTGATTTTGATGAATTTCTTGCACATGTCGTAAGCTCTGAGTATGAGTTAGCACTCTATTGTTTTTGAGAAGTCAAAAACTGCGAAGAAGTTACTAAGATTAGAATATATCTGACGAAATGAAAAGTAGTATAATTTAGTTCTACAAGTAAATAAATTGGGCTGGTTTTTATTTCATGTGTGAATCAAACTACGCCATCCGTTGCATGGTAAGTCGGTCAATCACGAAAGATAATGCGAAGTAGCGTAGTTTTTGTGCATGTATGTGCAGTTGAAATAGCAAGTCAAGCCTTTTTGGGTCTAAAATTAAGATTGACAGGTATCTTATGTGTGAGATTTCTTATTACTAGGAAAGCCAGCTAAATATCTATCATAATTCATAATCATAGAATAGAGAGCAACGACTAGACCAATTTGTTAGGTAGATTGCTCTGACAGACGCACATACAAGTTGAAACATCGCGATCATAATTTAGGACTGAATTAGTTTTAATTAATGCGAGCATGTTGTCAGGTTTGGGATGAAGTATGCATTATGGATATTATTTTAGTACGCAAGCGACGCATTTTGCATGCGCGTGCGTGCATATTTGCGTACGCGACGCAAAGTACGGTATTCCTTTGCTGGAAAGTTACTGCCCCGGCAAACGTTATTTAGGGTATGATAAAATGAATGTTGACTTCTTAGATGAATGATTGGTCTCGCGCGAGGCCAATCATTCATCTAAGGTTGGCTTATTCTCGGACCTGCCCGATATGCACACAAAATTTTATAAAAATCGGTGCAGCGTGGGAGTTTGGTAACAAATATCGGTATACAAGACTTTATATATTAGATGAAATATGATATCAATTAACTAATAACGTATTTTAAATTATAGTAAACGTCTTTCACCGTTACCATTCAAATAATTTGAAATTTGGACTGTGTGTATTAAAAAGAGTGTAGAGCTGTTGTGATCTTTATGCTGAAGATAATAAGCGACATAACACAGGTAAGATAACTTTGAACGGGCTGTAGGCTGTAGGAATTCTTCTCTGTAGAGATAAGCCTGTATTGAACATTTCTGTCGCTGTCGACGAACCGAATATTCTAATACTTCCCAGAACCTCTGTACAGTCGTCGACGCAAAAATATTTTATAACATAAACTTGTATTCCCGTTTGAACGACGTTATAAATTTTGATTTCCCGTTTATTTTAAAAATAACGGAACCTACAGGCCAAAAAGGGAATAAACAGAATAAACAGAGTGTTGAATTTTATCCATTTTTGTGTCGGTTTTATGTTACCTTACTCCTAAAATATATACAGCAACTCAAAATTACCACCCGCCTGTCCACGCTTTGTCTACAACGATCACTCGCCTTTTTTGGCCACATTGCCCGCTGGGAGCCTAATAATCTTGAGAGTCTCATACCAGCTGGGCAATTAGAGGGGAAGAGAGGCAGAGGCAGAGTGGCTACACGATGGACAGACGTGATTGTCAAGGCTGGTGACTGCACGTTCCAGGAGGCACTTCATCAGGCCAAAAACAGAGACCCAGAGCCCTATCCCGGAAAGCAAATTTTGGTGGTCACGTCCCTCAGCCATGAGGATACGACTAGGAAGAAGAACTCCTAAATATACTAAAAAGCTTATAAAACATAGTCCTAGCACACGGCTATTTGTCAGTTGTCACGTAATTTGTATCTGACCGTACTGTTGAGTCGATGTCGGCGCCTTAGCGACAACTTAAAATGGATCATTTGACCCTTCGACAGCGAACACTTGACTTTGCAATAGTACTCATAACTCTTATAACATAATAACCCTTACAGCAACGACAATAGGAGCGATATTTGTATGAGTAACTAAATATAAAAACTCAAGATACTGGAAGACCGCCAATTAGATAGTCTTCTAGAAGATGAAAATCAAATACACTGACAAGGCTATTAGAACTTGCTCATACATTATGTTAAAACTTAGACGTCGTCGACGGCTAGTCAAATAATTCAAGACGAGGAATCAAAAGATCGACAGAATCGATCGATCGAATTCTGATGCAGTTTGTGGCTCACAATATTTCACCTTTTAATTTTTTTCTTAAAGACGTTGCGCGTCGCACTCAAACGAAGTATTTGTTTGTCTCTGAAACTATGTCACTCTGGGCTCTAGTAAATAAGTAAAGTTCAAAAAAGCACCAGTACATTTTAAAATTTTTTCAGACCCGTAAAGAAAGTATAATTATTGTATGATATGATAGGATAACTACTGCTACAGATGCCTTCACAACTGACAAGTTGTATTTCAAACAACGAAAATCCGGAAACATTATCGGGAAAATTTGCTCATGACAAGTCATATTTGATGTCTTTTTGCTAAAAATGAATAAGTTATAACTGCTAAGAGCAATTATGTATAAGCAATAAGTGAGACAATTTAATAACACACAACAGAAGATATAATTTTGCGATATAGCCACTTTCGCTTAAACAAGATGGTCATAAAGTGGTAAATGGCCGGCAAATTGCCATAAAATGGCAACAAAAGGGCGTGAGGAATATGCGCTAATTGCCACAATACAAATTGGCGAATGTGCAGCTTAATTGAGACATCGGGTAAGATCTGTTAGCACTGCGTACACCCGTGTGGGAAAGTGTTAGTAAAATAGAGAAAATAATTATTTTTAGGGTTCCGTACCCAAAGGGTAAAAACGGGACCCTATTACTAAGACTTCGATGTCTGTCTGTCCGTCTGCCTGTCACCAGGCTCTAACTCGAGAACGGTAATAGCTAGAGAGTTGACATTTTTACAGTTTGTGTATATATGTTGCCGCTATAACAACAAATACTAAAAACAAAATAAAATTAATATTTAAGTGGGGCTCCCATACAACAAACGTGACTTTTTTAACCCCCGACCAAAAAGAGGGGTGTTATAAGTTTGACGTGTCTGTCTGTCGGTCTGTCTGTCTGTCTGTCTGTCTGTCTGTCTGTGGCATCGTAGCATCCAAACGGGTGGACCGATTTTGATCTAGTTTTTTTTTTTTGTTTGAAAGCTGACATGACCAAGAGTGTTATTAGCTATAGTTCATCATCATCAGCCTGCTCATTGCTGAAATATCACGGTTCATCTGGTTCGTGATAGGACGATTAGCAACTTGCAGTCGTCTGATGGGTTTTATATTTTGCATTCTGGTTCGTGACACTTATGAATAGGTATATACACTATATTGGGAAGTTGACCTGGTGCTGCAGCATCACCTGGTAATCAATAGGATACCCAACTCCTCACCAACTTAGAGCAGAGGTTTCGTGTTTGGGCTCATTTTAATTGCGACAGCCAGTAAGACGTAGATAAACAGTAAATATTTGCATGCTGCTGCTGCAGCATCACCTGCATTCTATAGGAGCCGAGCTCCGTATGAACCCAAAGTGGAGGTTTCATTTTTGGGCTCATATTGACGGCCTCATCCAAGGGGACATATTTTATAGATGGTACTCATTGGGATATCATCCAGTTGATAGGAATTATTCTGCACATGTTTAAAAAGCATAAAATAAAATTAAATTAAGAAATTAAAAAAAAAAACCCCGCCAAAAAACTTTAAAAAGTAATGAAATAATATTTACTGACTTTAAGTTTAAATAATTCCTAAGAGTAAAGTAATATTTTAGTCCATAAATGTTGTCAAGGTGTGTCGGGGGACCGCTAATGTTTGATTTCACATAACATTATAGTTTAAGGGTCAGTTCACAGCGACCCGAATCGAGAGAATCAGCGACTATTAAGGCGGTACTAAACGCAAGTCGCTGTTGTGGTACGAGTAGTTTACTAGGCGGTCCCCGACACACCGTGACAACATTTATGGACTAAAATATTACTTAGTAATAGAGTAAACTCTTAGGAGTTATTTAAACTTAAGGTCAGTAAATATTATTTCATTACTTTTTAAAGTTTTTTGGCGGGGGTTTTTTTTAAATTTCTTAATTTAATTTTATTGGCCTTTTTGGTCTATATCAATAATGGCAACAGGTAAGTACTTCACTTTTTCACAAAATCCTTACTTATAGGTATGTGTATATTGATATTTAATAATAATATTAAAATAAAATAAAAAACCAAGAGACCCCCCCCCTTAGTTTTTTATTTATACCATACAAAAAACACAATTTTTGGCCTAATTTTGCTCTGTAATGGTACAGAACCCTTCGTGCGCGAGTCCAACTCGCACTTGGCCGATTATAAACCTATACAGTAAACAGTTACAATATGCAAGTGGATTAATATTACGGTTTGTCTGTGAATGAATATACCTAGGTAGAGCTGTATGTCGCGGGTTTTTAAATGATGAGGGGCAAAAATGTGTGGGCTCTGGTATAGTGCTCAACGAATGAATTGTATATTTTTAGGAAGGTATACCCATGACATCAGCGCTCATACAGTTCATGCTGATAAGTGATAACATATTATCACGTTTCATTATAGCATGATTATTTTTAGGGTTCCGTAGTCAACAATTATATTATAGTTTCGGTCTGTCCGTCTGTCCATCTATCCGCGTTTTTTTTTTTTCCTCTTCAAATAATGCTCCTGTCCCTGATTTTAAGTTGAGGGATTTATGTTCTTAATACAATTTATACACTTAAACAGTCTTATATGACTACACTTATCTTCTATTTATATTTTCTGTTCTGTCATCGTTACCTGCTCCGCCGTCCAAGGGTGAGCAGTATGAGGGAGGGGTTGAACTGCTACTGTGAGCGTAAATCTAAGGTGTACTGTCTAAGACAAGACATCCGTAACCTTTCTAAGCGCAAATAAGTCTTACCACAATACACGACAAAAACTACAAACGTCGGTAACGCCGGCCTTGTACGTTGACTGTACATTATTTCAAAAAGTACAGTTGCTAGGGGCTGGGCGCCATATAACTTTTTTACCTACTCACTAAGAGCTATCTAATGGTATATATTTTATCTCTGTTGAGCAATATACCAAAATGCCCATGATCCTTTCTAAACATTAATTTCCAAACAACGGTAATGTCCAATGGGACTATTCAGATGACAATGTTTTTTGCTGAGGGCTAAAGAATATTCTTGCTGAAATAATAATAGTAGTATCGATGAGGTCAATTATTCAGGACTCTAAAAACTTCTGAATTTCGACCGGTTATGAATAATAAAAGTACGAGATGTTATTAAATTGCCTAAGTGGACAAACCAAGATACATTTTCTTGGTGCAAATGTACCTACTAGGAGGGCTGACCTTACGTAAAGTGGGATAAAGAGCTAAGAAGAAGAAGAGGTTTTGAAAAATAACCCCAGACTTAAGCTCTTTTGTGCGGAACTATACCCGATGCAGATGTGGAACATGGGCCACTCCCTGATGCGTATCAGAGTAATACTACAGGTACAGGCGAGCCGACATAATCAGTTATGCGGTTTACGCACGTGACTGTACTCAGTTTTATACGAAACGATCAATCTACACCAGGGGTTCCCAATCTTATTTTGTCTACTGCCCACTTTGCGAAAAAATTATGTTTTAGCGCCCCCATTGGTTCAATTTAAAATGCATCCAGATGAAAATAATCACCCCCCAAACCTCTACACAAGGCCCCCATTTTTTTTTCTGGGTCCCAGAAAAAAAAAGGACTTGGCTTTAGACCTCCAGCGCCCACAAGGCGGCGTTATCGCACACTTTGGGAAAGACTGATCTACACTAATATTAAAACCGCCAATGTCTGTTTATTTATGTTTTTTTATCTACTGTCTATTTGTGGCTTGTAACGCTTTACGTTTAAGCTGCTGAAGTTACTTAGATGAAATTTGGGATGCTCGAAAAGCTTTCAAGCTTTTCGAGCATCCCAATTTTCAAATACAATCCCAATTTTCAAATACAAGCTACCGAATGAATTTTCAATTTTCATAGCTTCGGATTATTTTACACAGTCATTTTAACCGAAAATAGTAGTGTCCCATATTAAGATATGTCCTGGATACAACTGTACTAGTAAATAACAAATTGAATGTTATGCTTCTTTAACTTTTAGCAGGCAAAGGTATGTAAGTAATTATTTCAAAGTACTATAGCTACTGGCTAATTAATTCAGTTCATAATTTACCGCGCGTCAAGTTAACAATTCCGACAACATAAGCTAGATAAACTGTTAAGTGTTAACCCAGTAGTGCGTTGTGGGTTATAATCGACCGGGCAAGGTGAAAAAATTTATCGAAGAAAAAGTTGAGATTAGTTTCTATCGCTCGCGATCCTTAAAAATTTTACAATAGCATTTGTGTAAGTTTTACAACAACATAACGTAGAAAGTAATAACTTATTGTTGTTTTTAATAGGGAAGCCTAACTTATACTATAATTATAACAGGTATAGATTTGGAGGCTCATCACCAAAATGTAAGAGGCAAAGAAAAATCTAAGGTAAGTATATTTAATTAACGAGGCCCAGTTTTTTTTTTATGAAATTTTGTGCCTAAATCGCCGTTTGATTATAGAATGATATTATATAAAATATCTAAATGGTCACACCAATATACTATCAAGTTAGTAAATTAACCACTCTATTTACTAACTAGCCAGATCGTTTCCAGTCCTCATTATTTAAGTCTTTATTTAGTACAAAAAAGATTTATAGCAGTGAACTTTAAACATTTGCAACCGCATAAAGCTGCGCGTGCACTGGATCGGAATCGGAGCGTACGGAGCGTACGGATTTGTTGCTTTGTATTGATTTGTATGGTACTACGTGCACTGGATCGGCATTTCTGCGCCTGAGACCGGAATTTATGCCGATGACGTCTTCCGCAGCCGCGTCTATTGGTCAATTTATATATTTAGTGCAGAGTCAAAGCGCATCGAAACAAAGTATCAAAACTGAACATAGCAAAGCCAACCTTAACTCCAAAGCGTTAACGCACACATTTCATATATACATTAATAACTAAATTGCCGATGCGGAATCCGAATGCAGTGGACGCACCCCATCGGCATTTCGTAAATGACGACGCTCCGTACGCTCCGTACGCTCCGATTCCGATCCAGTGGACGCACAGCTTAACACTGCAGTGTAGTCTGCAACAAAGTACCCAGCGATCATTTTAGGGTTACCCACAAAAATATCTGAGGTTGTCATAGCATAATCGAGGTTGCTCGCAACCTGCTCGATGTAGCAACCATAAATAACCAGCCTTCTATCAGATCGCGATACAGTATTATAATTGTTCGTGCTCTGTCAATTACGTTTTGGATTTTGATATTTTGTGAATACACTCCCTGGAATTTGATTAAACGTAATTCGTGATTTTGTATTTGTTAAGTAGTTATAATCATCATGGCCTGTGCCCTATGAGGACTAGCGGTTGTGCTGATATAAAAGCGAAGTCTGCTATTTGTAGATGTATTATAAACTATTAAGTTTGTTACCAATTATACCAATGTTTTTCATCTTGACTCGTTTCGTGAAATATCAACAGCATCGCATAATATTATTGATCCTTCTGTTAGATTATTCTAATTATGCTATTTGAATAGGAACATAAGGAAAGAGTTATCACAAATTAACACTTTTATTTTGTACTATGAGTACATAATTATTCATCTACCCAACACTAAATACACGTCATATAAACCAAAAGTAAGTAATCTAATAATTACATTAGAACCTTCTCTCTTGAAAGTCGGATAAAAAGTGTTCTGCCGAGTCTATCAACCGACTCCCGATTTCCCCAGTGTTGCCGCACACAATTTCAAAATTTACCGAAAATTAACTGTCACATCAAATAAAGGAAATTTAAATTATTAATAATTTAAATTTCCAGACTTTATAAAAATCAACAAATTAATGTAGTTAATAGCAAAAATGTATAAAACTTAAATCAGTGCCCTGAATGATTCTCAGTGCGTAAGCAGATTAATTATCAGGGCAATCGAACCGAGTTTCAGAATCGCGATTCACGACCCTGAACTAGCTTCCACCTTGCTGGTAGTCTATGGGTACTAATAATTATTATTAACATAAAAAATCTAGGGCTTCGAGGGCCGATTTTGATGAAAGACGTAGACATAGCATAGATCACGGAAAAATAAATACTTTTTGTCGCAGAGAAAACATCGATCTCATACCTTTGTGCGGGCGGAGCCACGCAACATCTAGATATAAAAAATTTCAAAACATAATATTATCGTAACGTAAGTACTTGCAATACTTCAGTCGGCCATTTTAATTTTCCGCCACTAGACTTTCATCGCGCAATCGAGTGCGTGATGTATGGTGAGGTGTCCGAATATAGCCGGCGCCGCGGCCGGTGTGAATATGACATTACAGCGAGTGCCGACCACCGGCCTCGATTATGTACCTTCACACTGGGTACGGCGTGCGGTCCATATTATCTATATTATTTAAATAGAAAATAATTTGAAAGAATCATGGCCAAATTTGTATAGGAGCTGGACTCGACTTTTATTTTTGATGTCCCAAAATAAACTATAGTTAGATTTGGTTGTTATTATGCTCTAAACATAATTCCGTTTGAGAATTATGTCTAAATAGCCACGGTTTTTTACAATAATGAATAACGTTAACAATTATTTTGAGGTTAGACTTAAGAACTACCTTTTTCCCGACTGCGGTGTAGCCTACAAGTGTATATTCGGCGATCTCGTTTCTAATTATTTCAATTTTTCCTTGAGTATTACCCAAATAATAGAACGAATGCGAATGATCGCCGGCTGTCAGAACATAACGAAACTAAAATATATTGATCTTTTTTTTTGTGGCTATTTACAGACACATTTCTAATATTTTTCGATGCCTTAAAATATTAGGGAATTTTTGCTACCAATGGCATATCGGGACGCCACCGCCCACCTGGTACGATTTGGCCATTGTTCTTTGGTTTCCTCGCTGAAACTTGACAACGGCTGAATTGACTTGGCTAATTTTAGTCGTGAAATGTTCGTGGAAGTATAGCCTATAGGGAAGATACAAATTAAGAGCAAAGTGATACGAAGTTCACCGGGTCACCTAGTGTATTCCTTCCTAGTCGTATCCTCATGACTGAGGGACGTGACCACCAAAATTAGCTTTCTGGGATAGGGCTCTCCACTTGTCTCTGTTTTTGGTCTGATGAAATGCCTCCTGGAACGTGCAGTCAGCAGCCTTGACAATCGCGTCTGTCCATCGTGTAGCCACTCTGCCTCTGCCTCTTTTCCCCTCTAATTGCCCAGCTAGTATGAGACTCTCAAGATTATTAGGCTCCCGGCGGGCTATGTGGCCAAAAAAAGCGAGCGATCGTTGTAGACAAAGCGTGGACAGGCGGGTGGTAATTTTGAGTTGCTGAAGTATAAACCTAGTGTATTATGACAATCATATTATTGTTGAAATTTTAATGCCCTAAGATTCTCACCTCATTCTTCAATTAAGTATTTGAAAATATCTTGGGATAAAGAATAAGTACCTAATGAAACTGTTACATAAATTTTTGAGCCTTTGTTGTGTTACAAAATTTCATATTAGGAATAAGAATTAAGTCAGAAGCTGTAAAATTTATAATAGGTAGAGACTAAACAGCAGTAAAATCAAAACTAAAATTATGAACAATGAAATTTAAACATAGAATTAATAAAAAACAAAATACTTGTGAGTTGTGACGCGGTTGCTGATCAATTCAAACGCTGCGTTCTCAAACGCAGTCAATGTTAAATACGTTACATTAAAGCTATGGATAAAAATAAAACCATTTCTAATTCATCATAAATTCTGTTTTCACTTGAGTGAATCCTGCTGAAAACAATAACCATTTAGATATTATTTCTTTGTTCTTATTTATGGAATCCATCAGTGCTATTATTCTATAAAGTGGTGCTGACATGTCTAGGGCCTAGGCATCCTCAGTGTTTTTATTATGACATGTATATTAAAATATGATGTTTTTGAGAAATTTAGTATATACTAGCGACCCGCCCCGGCGTCGCACGGGTATAAAATATATAGCCACTGAAAAATGATTAAAATCGATAGCCTATGATCCATAACGTAGTCTACTTCTTATTTGTGCCAAATAACACTAAAATTGCTCCAGTAGTTCGCGAGATAAGCCCTTTCAAATAATTTCCCCCGTTTTTTCCACATTCTCCTATTAGTCTTAGCGTGATAAAATATAGCCTATATCCCAACTAGCAAATTAGTCCTTTAACAAAAAGCCTAAATGACATTTAGTCGTATAGAAATCGTATAGTGGTAATTAAAGTCTCCAACATCGTGTAACAATATATTAAACGAACAGTATGTCGTATAAGAGTTTAGTCATTTAATTTAGTCCTGTAATCGTTTACACGACCAAATTATATGACTATCCTATAAATATTGCAGTTGTGACCTTTAAAATACATATTTGATGTTGTATAAAATTAATTTATATAACAATCATAATCTGGTTTTAATGCCGACCATAGTCCATAACACTACTCTTTATCAGTTATAAGATTTCTACATGGCTATCATGTAAAGTCCATATATTTAACTGTTATAAAATACATCTTTAAATAAACGTTTCTTGATGACAACATGATTTTTGACTCTCTTTATACGACTATTATAAAATGTTTATGAGTATATTCATATTTTGAGAACTTAAATAACTTACTGAAGTAATGATTTTAAAATACTTTTAAAACTTACTGTTATAAAACATTTTAGTTATTTAATGATATTTTTATGTTTCTCTTTAACGACTTCGGCCAAGAAATAATCGGCCAAGTGCGATTCGAACTCGCGCACGAATGGTTCTATACCGTATATAGAGCAAAAGTTGGCCAAAAATTGTTTTTCTTATGGGAACACCCTTAAATATTCACTTTATTTTAATTTTATTATTAAATAACAAATATAATTGAAAATTTGGGAATATATCATGTAGGTACTCTACTTTTTACGATCTATTACTAATATTATAAAGCTGAAGAGTTTGTTTGTTAGTTTGTTTGAACGCGCTAATCTCAGGAACTACTGATTCCATTTTAAAAATTCTTTCTCTATATTTTATCACGCTAAGACCAATAGGAGCGAAGATTTAGAGGAAAATGTAAAGAAAAACGAGGAAAATTATTTAAAAGGTTTTAATATCTCACGGACTACTGGAGCAGTTTTAATGATATTTGGCACAAATATACATAGTAAACTACGTGAAACTTGGGTTATTAATTTGTGAAAAATGTACGGTTTCCGTGAAATTCCAATTTATGCGAGCGAAGCCACGCGGAACGTCTAGTTATTAATTAAGAGCAAAAAAGGCCAAATAGTCATGTTTATTTTATGGTAGCCCTCCTTAAAATATATAAATAATATTTTGTTTTTATTATTTTTCCTTCTAGCAGCAACAAAAATACAAAATCTATGAACATTTTATAAGTCGAGCTATAGCGGTTCTTGAGATACAGCACCTGAAGACAGGCAGATGGACAGACAGAAGGATAGACAGACATCGAAGTCTTAGTAATTATAGGGTCCCGTTTTTACCTTCATGGCACGGAACCCTAAAATATAGAACTTTCCAATTACTTCAAATCGTTAATTAGTTAAAAATTTTTCGACATCAGAAATTATCACCATATTGGGAATTCGATAAAATGCATGGGTTTCCACTTTGTTACGGTACCCAAAATGGCGGATGATAAAATAAATAAATGGTAAGTTAAGCGACTTATAGTCATGAGACATCATATACAAGTCATCATCATTACCTAAAATCGTGTAATTGTAAAATAACAGGTAATCTTAGATTAAATTAAATTCATGAATATTATTTTGCAATTATTCGAAGGGGGCGTTAAATATTTGTTAAAAAACGTATATACAATCGTCTAGAAATTTAATTTCCCTTAGAAAAGTAGATAAGTACTGTTACCGACTAACACCAAATACATTATAGTCAATAGCATTCATTCAATAATAAATATGGCAGACAAACTTTTACCAACATGATGGCTACTTTTTCTTTTATCTTACTTCAACAGAACTGTAAAATAATTAGTATCCGCAAAAAGGTTATGCTGATGACTACTTCCCAATGTTTATACAACGTCTACTGGATCAGAATACGACGAAACGGTTATAAAATTAATCACTTTACGACTGCTAATATTTAGCCACTAAAACGACCATGACACGATCGCTATGCAAATAAAAGTTATATATTTTGCGCCTATTTCGCATCATATAAAGGTTAATACGAATGCTATATAAACAAAATGGCCTGACCTCAAGTTATAAGCAAAACGTTGTCTCGAAACTTATATAACCAAATTTTGCTAGTTGGGATCCTTTCTCAATAAATGAGCTATCTAACACTGAAAGAATTTTTCAAATCGGACCAGTAGTTCATGAGATTAGCGCCCTTTCAAATAATTTTTCCCGTTTTTTCCACATTTTCCTCTATTTCTTCGCTCCTATTAGTCTCAGCGTGATAAAATATAACCTATAGCCTTCCTCAATAAATGGGCTATCTAACATTGAAAGAATCATCAAAATCCGTTGCGTAGTTTTAAAGATTTAAGGGAACAAAGGGACACGAGGGAAAAAAAGCGACTTTGTTTTATAATATGTATAGATTTCCATTTATATTTAGTAACAGTTTGTGCGTAGTTTTGATCAGATTTTCTTATGACGTTCATTAGAAAAGTTAAGCTTTTTACGTGATTCTAGCGTGAAAACACACAAGATGCGCCGTTTAAATTTAACCTCATTATTATCACACAATTTACTTTTGTACTTAACACTAAATACTAATAATTCACACCGCTATTTAGGGCCATAGAAAAACGCTCATACCAATAATAATAAACACTTTATTTCAAGTAGTCTGTAGTTCTAATCAAGAAATTAGGTCAAAAAACAATAAATCAAAAATGGCGGCCTATCAATATTCTCCAATTAGTGGCAGCGGTGGGATATCAAAAACTGTCACCCCGGGGTCAATGGCACCCGTGACAGCCGTCACGTCACCAGTGTCAATCGTATTAACTGGATTTAAATGTTGTACAGTCGGACAAGTATTATTATTAGATAGTTTTGGGATAAGATTGGATTTTTTAAATTGGGATTTTAATACTTTTGAGCATTTAATGATGGCTTAAATTAGATTATAGTAAGGACAATTAATTGTAATCTTTTTAATAGTTCTGAATACCTACTTTACTTTCTATATACCTACGTAAGCAGTTTTTTTAAATTATTATTGCAATAAATGGTTCAAAATATCATCTACTTCAACGTAACAACTAAAGCCAAAATTGCCCAAAGGGCTTTTTTTAGGCAGTGGCCTAAGCAGGGCCAACAATTTGACCCTGCTTTTTGGCTTTATATACGTCTACGATAATAATTCATGTTAGTTATGTTATCATTTCCATAGCCAGTAGTTCCACTCCATAGCTACTTGTGCGGTAACTTTCATTGTGACCTAGAACCTCAACTACAATCTACATGGGTGGTTTATTAGAATACTAGATGTTGTCCGCATCGTCGTTGGAATTTGTTTATCGCACGATAACTGTATATTTTGGCGCAAAACTAATGTCATTTTTTGGGACTCATTTTCATACAATTTTCTATAGCCAGCAATTACTTCACGTGTTATGTGGGTGTTTAAGGCTTTGTCCACATTTGTATCATTTTCGCGTATCGGATCTCCGTCGCGTAGCACCGAAGCGTATCATGTTCGCTAGTGTGGACGCAAAATGATACACCCAGATCGCTATAAACCGCGTATCTGATAAGTGATACGTATCGTATAGAAATCGATAAGTCAAAATATAAGTCAAAATTATAGGCGTCCAAACTTAAGATACGCATACTCGATATGATACGCCTGATACGAGATACGACTACTTGATACAAATGTGGACAAAGCCTAAGCCGATGTTTTGTAGTGATTTTTAAAGCATACCTACAATAATTGCTGAGGAACGAATTTTATATTAATCTAGTGAGAAGTGACAACAACATTAAGCAATGTCCAGACGACTGTACTAAAAGAAATGAAGATACTGCCTCATACCAATTTATCATAACACTTCCATCTATTTTCAACACCCTTATCACATTGCCATAAAACTCAAAATCACTTGCCACTGATTAGACAAGCAGTAAAATCGGTAGTAAGTGACGAGCAACATGACAACCAATTTGCCCCAATCAAAAGGCGTCACTCGAACTTGACCTGATGGCTTTCGTGGGGAATGCGGTTGTAAACACAGGGAATTGGTTGAGTGGTTTTACTGTCATTACTATCTAAGACTACTCTCTTTTGCTCTCATAAGCTGCTTTCAGATTTCGCTTTAATGTAATAAGAATAATTATTATAGCTTACTAGATAACGCCTGCGACTCCGTTGCGTGGAAATGTCTTTTCCCGGGACTCAAAGTATATCCTAGCAAACACTAAAATATTATATTTTGCGGTTTGGGCGTGAAGAGGTAAACAGACAGACGGACACACTTTTGCAATTAGTATAGATAGCACAACAATATCGCGCTTAAGAGGCCGGGTACACTTGGAATTTCTCATACATACGTAATTCCAAAATCATTTTCTCATACGAAAATATTTAACATGTTGGAGTTGTTTTTCAGATTAAAATTACCTAGGTTCCTGCACAAAAATTTACTTACTTCAAAATATTTAAACACAAAAATTTTTTTTTTGCTTTAAAATTTTTTTTAGTAAATTTACTACTAAATATTTAAACACTAAAAAATAGAGTAAAACACTAAAAAATATATAAATAAATAGTTAATTTACTACAAAATACTAAAATACCTTACCAAATAAACTCTAAAAAATATTTTTTAGTATTTAAATATTTTGTAGTAAATTTACTATTTATTTATATATTTTTTGGTGTTTTACTCTATTTTTTTGTGTTTAAATATTAAGTACTAAATTTACTAAAAAAAAAATTAAAAACAAAAAATATTTTTTTAATGTTTAAATATTTTGAAGTAAATTTTTGTGCAGGACCCTAGATAATTACTATTTTAAACTGAAAAACAACTCAAACATATTAAATATTTTCGTATGAGAAAATGATTTTGGAATTACGTATGTATGAGAATTTCGAGGGTACCCGGCCCCTTAAATGGACACTTCCACACTGTATGTAGGTACAATTCAATTTTATCCATATAGCTACTTGTAAACAAATGTCAAAGTTACTGAATAAAGATTTTTTTATATTTTTATTGGCTTGATGTACACTACTAAACTATTGTACTCGGCTAAACATGGCGGTAGCGGTCATTGACTCTCTGTCAAAAACTTGTCATTTTCTATACAAAGTCGCAAATGACTACATCTGACCCGCTAGTTTGTTTAGATCCATGCATCTGACACTTCATTGTAAATCGCGGTTTATATAGAAAATGACAAGTTTTTGACAGGGAGTCAATGGCCGCTACCGCCATGTTTCGCCGAGTATAGTGTAGTACTAGGTACAAGTATTAATAGTAGTGAGTACTTGGGTACCGTACCTAATCTTTACAGGTTGAGCTCTTCAGTCTTTGATATTAACTGACGACCTCTGTGGCTCAGTGGGTGGGCTGTTGGCAGCTCAAGCCGGGGGTCGCGGGTTCGAATCCCGCCGACGGAACAAAAAGTTTTCAAAGTTCCTGGGTCATGGATGTGTATTAAATATGTGTATCATATAATAAAAATCTTAAATATATGTATAGTATAAAAGTATTAAATATATTTCCGTTGTCTGGTACCCGTATCACAAGTCCTTCAGGTACTTACCACGGGGCCAGACTGACGTGGTGTGAAGCGTCCATAGATATTATTATATTATTATTATTATTAAAATGCACCTCTAAAGCATGCATGAGTGCATTATAAATCTTCGTTTCTGTCTTCATCAGCGCCTGTCATTGGCAATACTTTTTACGACCCGCGACCCGCGGGGCAACACTTGACATCATCATCGGGGCCCCACTAATTAAAATATGGTTAAACTTTTACGAGCACAATTTGCAAATAAATGCCTGTCATTATCAGGAGAGCAGTGACTCCAGCAGATTGCTGAGTAAGCAATTTAATAGGATGAAGATAATTATTATAGACTAGAACAGTGTTTCTCAACCTGTGGTCCCTGGGGGTCCGCGAATATATAATAATATATGGGAGTCCGCGGTGTCATCTCTGGACCATACGTAAATCGGTTTTTTGCTGTTATAATATGTGTACTTAATTGATTGTACTGTCGGTTCTTGGTGGAAATTCATTTTATACACAAATTAAACACAATATTACTTGCACTTTTTCCACTATATTCATAAATTACAATTTAAACACCCACCCCAGGGTGTTTAAATTGTAATTTATGAATATAGTGGAAAAAGTGCAAGTATGTTTAATTTGAGTATTTTTGCTGTTGATCTAGGGGTCCGCGAAAATTGCCGTGGCTGAAAAAATTTAGGAAACACAGGACTAGATGACTGATTGAACTTCGTATCACCTTCCTCCTAATATAAACCTTCCCTAGACTTCCCACGAATTTCAAGATTAAAATTAGGGAAAACGGTTCTGCCGTTCTCGAGTTTTAGCGAGAGTACCAAAATTTAGAATAAATTTTTATTTAAGTTTAAAAAAGATTAATTCATACAAAAAATCGTTTATCAAAAAAACTACAAACAGACTGCTGCATTTACAATATTAAACTTCATGTTTAGAATTTTTAAGTTTAGAGTTTAGAATTCAATTTTTCTTATACGAGTAGCAATGAGGTAGCACACGTCTGCTGCTAGATGTATTCTAGACTTTATCTAGCAGCACAAGTGCTAGCGTACATATTTAGAGCTAGAACCTTATATTTGTAAGCTTGTAGCGATGACCACTTAGCGTACTTAACATCGCCACTAATAAAAGAACAGTTTAAACTTTAAAGTATTGATTTCAGAGAACCCTAATTATCGCTAACGACCTTCTCAGAAAGCGAAGATGGGCAGGTACAATGCGGTTTAATTGTTCCGTTTGCAACCGAAAATCAACAAGTATAAATCATACTTGCAGCCAATGAAACGGGAATAAATCATCAATAAACGAGGCAGAGGCGTGTGAAGCTACTGACAGCTTGAGATTCGGTCCTGGATTGAGCATATTCCTTTTCCATCGGTATATAAATAAATACGAGTATGTACATATAAATAAACTTGTAAAGAAAAGTGTAAAATTATAGATGAACAAACAAATAAGGCGCAATAATAATGGCTCTACACAGGTTTCGGTGACGGTCGCTGATTTCATTGAAACCTACGATTACTACGACAGCTACGCAGGTCGAGTGATTTGTGTCTTCAGACTTCAGTACACAAAGCACACTCTAGTCTTTTACTCTCATAGCCTAGTGGGACTAATTACGGACATAACTGGTCTCAAAAATTATTAGTATAAGGCTGACAGATCCAGGACATCCCTCCGTATACGGCTGAAGGCAAACCGCAGGTGGTTTTAGTGGGTGAGAGTCCCACATACCACCGGGGTGCTTCAGCTTAACTGAGCCACATCCCCAACCCGGGGGACCCATGACGGGTTTCCCCTGCGCATAAAAAAGGGGCTAGGGTGTAAGAACTAACTAAAAAATTCTTAGACCTAGTGGTTAGCTCACAGTGACGAATACAGGTGCAATTCCTGCTGACATCATCGTGGCTGCTAATCAGCGATCTCGTTAAAACATCGTTTGCGGTCGATTACGTATCTCGCAGATAGCGTGCCATTTCATGAAACTGGTTTAAACACACCTTACGCATTTTAGCTACGGTTAATATATCTGAATGGAATTCCGAATTTCCTTAATAATATAATGTCTTAATTTACTTATTATTTATCATCCACAAGATAAAAGAAGTAAGTTTTTGTAAGCGAAAAATCGCGCAAATTTGGGCGAATTAAGTGGGCGACTAACCCAAAATTGTCGATTTTATAATTCATTTTTATACTTGAAAATAAGCCCCGAATTATTTAATTTTTTAAACATTGATACTACATTATATTTCCAAGGATCCGACCTAACGGAAACACGAATATCTGAAAATTGTCTCGATAGAAAATAAATCACAAAGATACATCTAATTTTCACGAATTTTTCATATATTGCCATAGCCGTGCATTACACTAAAATAGAGAAATTGCCCTAGCGGATTTTTAAAATGTTGTATATTATTAAGAAAAAAGTAACTTGGTGATGATTCCGCGTCGTCCTTTTTCACCTGGCATATGAAAGACGGGCGTGAGTGTGAAGAGAGAAGGACGATGTTTGATTTTTTGGGTTAGTCGCCCTCTTAAGATAAAAAAAAGATATTTAGAACCAGCGATATTAACAAAATTCCTAAAAACTTATATCATAATTACTATCAAAATCAAAAAAATCAAAATCAAAATATTTATTTCTAAATAGGTTAACAAAGTTAACACTTTTAGAACGTCGCGTCTACATGAAGCCTACCACCGCGCCGGTTCGGGAACTAATTATAATTAGTGTCCGACCGAAGGTCTATTTTTGGCCGAAGCCGAAGCCGAAGCCGATTAATCGGCAATCGCCACAACCTTCGGCCGAAGCCGAAGCCGAAGCCGAATGTTTATACTCTTAATCGCTCGACTCTCAGTAATTAATTTTAACCGACTTCAAAAAAAGGAGGTTATCAATTCGACGCGTATGTATGTAATATTTCCAGAATTGCCCATTATTCGTTAGTCTGTAATCTGTATCAGCGTCTGAACAAATGTGCCAAATTACAAGTGTATGTATGTATGTATGTATGTATGTATGTATGTATGTATGTATGTATGTATGTATGTATGTATGTATGTATGTATGTATGTATGTATGTATGTATGTATGTATGTATGTATGTATGTATGTATGTATGTATGTATGTATGTATGTATGTATGTATGTATGTTTTTATGTTTGTGTTCGCATATCTCTGGAACTACCATTCCGATTTCAGTAATTCTTTTTTTGTTGTACTAGGTACTGTTCAACTTAGGGAATAGTGCAAATTTCAACAAAATCCGTTCAGTAGTTTTGGAGATACGGAGTTTTAATTCTCAATTACGTATAATTTTAAGTCGGTTTTATCTTTTTTTTAAATACAGTTATGTTCAATATTGTCTACAAGCTACAATTAATATTAAAATTAAGTAGGTATTTCAAAACATCAATATTTAAGGTTAACCTCTATATTGACTGTCTCATAGAGAAGTTGATTTAAAGATGGTAATAAAAGTTTTTGATTTATTTATTACTTAATAATTTGTGGACTACAAATAATTAATTAAGTTTAAGGAATGACTCAAATGTGTAGCTCGAAAACGGATGAGAATTCGGAAAGTGTATAGAATCAAACTTACAGAGAATTTAATATGTAAGTTTTCTTTCATCGTAGGATGTTTTTTGATACAACGCATCGTTTTTTAGTTATTAGCCAAAAAGCAAAAATTGAGACTTTTGGCACTCTCCCTTCACTCCGGCTCACCTCCTAGACTTCAGGACTTTTAGTATGTTTTACTTTTATCCCTAAGTACCCTGAATAAGTTCCAGCAGAAATCTCTTAGGTTCCCGCTCACGCATTCCATAACTACTTTATTGACTGAACTATTGTAAAAAAATAATTTCTTTCTTATTTCACAAATAACAATAATTAGACCAATCAATCAGTCTTTGTTTTACTCGACTAGACCGAAACTAGACTAATAAATAAAATAAACAAACACTAACTTCTTAATAAATAATTAAATGATTTATTAAGAAGTTTGTGTTTGTTTATTGTATTTGACAGTGACTCCCAGCGGCCTCTGCATACACGACCGGTCCGTCGCTCTCTCACGACACACTCAGTCTTTCGTAACAATTTACAGTTCGTTCAATTTCGACGGTTGCTCGGACCTTTTCGGAAGGTTTCGCCGAAGGTGTTTTTTTTTGGCCGAAGGGGGCCGAAGCCGAAGCCGAAGCCGAAGCTTCAGTCGGACACTAATTATAATTTACAAAACATATTATAATATAAATTATGGCCCATGCCCATTTTTAGGGTTACGTACCCAAGGGGTAAAAACGGGACCCTGTTACTGAGACTTCGATGTCTGTCCGTCTGTCTGTCTCCAGGCTGTAACTCAAGAACGGTAATAGCTAGAAAGTTGAAATTTTCACAGATTGTGTATATTTGTTGCCGCTATAACAACAAATACCAAAAATAAAATAAAATAAATATTTAAGGGGGGCTCCCATACAACAAACGTGATTTTCTTGGCCTTTTTGGCTCTATATCAATAATGGTAACAGAAAGGTACTTGAATTTTACTCAAGGTCCTTAGTTTTATGTGCACTTTAATATTTATTAATAATATTAAAATAAAATAAAAAATTAAGGGGGGCTCCCATACAAAAAACACAATTTTTGGGCTAATTTTGCTCTATAATGGCACGGAACCCTTAGTGCGCGAGTCCGACTCGCACTTGGCCGATTATTTCCTATCCTGGCAGTCCAACATTTAAACACCATTTTGACCTAAGATTAACCTTTCAACCATAATTCATATCCTCAAGATAGTTTCGGAAGTGAGCTGTTAAGTGTCAGAAATAAATCATCACAGGCGAAGACACAAATACTTTGGCAGCGATCACCGTAGATTAATGAAGCCATGACACCTGTCACTGTCAAACTCGGAAACAAAAGAGTCTCGGTACCGGCGAACAAAGATGTTGTGACGGCTTTGATCATTTGTCAACATTAACTGGTTAACCGTGACTTAACGACGATTAGCGCTAACTGACAGCTTCCTATGATTTATTGTCGTTTATTAAATTAAGAAATCTCAATAAATTTGTCACTTTACATATAGCGACGCAAATTGTAACATCAAGATTTCACTTCTATATTTTTTATGGACGCTCCACACCACGTCATTCTAGCCCCGTGGTAAGTATAAAGTACCTGAAAGACTTGTATTACGGGTGCCAGACTATACTGATATAATATGTATATTAAACCTTTGTAATATACATTTATATTTATAATTTTAATTATATTGTGACATACACTTATTTAGTACACATCCATTTCCAGGAACACTGAAAACTTTTTGTTCCGTCGGCGGGATTCGACCCCCGACACCGCTCAACCATTGAGCTACAGAGATCGTCTGACAGTTTCCTATGATTAATCGTCGTTTATTAAATTTAGAAATCTTAATAAATTCGTCACTTTATAGCGACGCAAATTGATACATCAATATTTCGCTTCTATATTGGCTGTAGGTATATTTCGATTATTTATGTCTTTTGAATAATTTATATTGCGATATATACAAGCTCAGACCTCCGTGAATTTCTATTTCACATTTGCGATCTGCCCACACGAACATTCATACATCACTCATATCACTTTATTCCTTTTGCAGAGCAATTATTACTGTGGCTATTATGAAATTGTAATGGATTTCTAGTGGAATTGAATATTTTCTATGTTATTTTGTTCATATTATGTACCTTGTTAATTTCGCTCGCCTCGTCAGCTCCAGAAGAGTGTGTGATATATCTGAAACAAAATTTACCTGGTTAAGAATTATAAAATAAATAAAAAATAAAATAAAATAAAAAGCCTTTTATTTCTTGCTATAATACAAATGTGATAGAATAGAGCTAATGTTATAACAAAGTTTACAAACAGTGGTAATAAATAATAATGACTATAAAATATCTAATTGCAACTATTAACTAAAGGTTAAGAATTATAAACGAATATTTTAAAAAGTCGTATCTTTTAAGGCATTAGTCGCTTACAATACTACAGCCAATATACCATATTATCAACATGTCATCCCACTTAAAATATGGCAGTAGACTGATGGATGACTTAGAAAAAGATGTTTTACGCAACAAGCGCTGAATAGAATTTTTAACTCCAGAATGTAGATAAACACCCCAAAGGCTGAAATTATAACACCTTATGTACCAATTTCCTGAAATAAATTACTCTGATTCTGAAACAAAATAATAATATTGTAAATTAGAATGTTACGTCGCATCTCGATAAATACGCAAATCCCACGAAAAATATTTTTTACACCCGGTTAGTATTGTTATTTGTTAGCAGAGTATTGTTACGGATACGGACACGTGGTGCCATCTAGCGTCGGACCAGCGAACTGACCAAGGGAACACAGGCAACATAAATCCCCTACTCGATACTAGATGGCGCTAGGAGTAAGTACCTACGAGTAATTTCTAGAGATATCTCATACTTGTTTACGCATATCGGGTTTACTCTGGGATGTTCCGGAATTTTCTGAGATTCGATCCGGCCCGTATAAATAGTCGCAGACTGCAGCAGGCAATTCAGTTTTATCTGAGCGATCTTCGAGGCGACTTTGAAGTGAAAACAAGTGATCAATAGTGAGTGATTGTGATAGTGAACCTACGACTCGGCTAGGACCTAGGACAGTGATAGTGCTCAGTGATTTGGATCTAGTGCTTAGTGTTTGGACTTAGTGATTTGTGTGAGCTAGTGTCAGTGAATAAAGTCTTCAAGAGAGTCACCAGGTCTTTCTCTCCGAATCCTCGAACCCTAGCACGTAACAGTATGTACTTTGTAAGTGCGACAATATTGTTTCAACAATAAGTCATTCATAATTTTATATGTAGCGGATCAATCCGTCATAGCAGTCGTTAAGTGATAAGAGTGGAAACTGGTAGTGGAACTGGGTTCACTACCTTTGCTACTTAAGAGTCAAGCCACAGAACACTGTTACGGTGCGTTGTATAAGGGTTAGTTAACGTAGTCTGGTATCTTTACTTAAGAGTCAAACCACATTGTTAAGGGTCAGTTAACGTAGTCTGGTCCCTTTATGGTAGATCGGCCGGTCGTGGAGGGAGTCCTATGTTTGACAGATTCAGGGCATCTCTCCATATACGGCTGATACTCCCGGGGTGCTTAAACGTGACAGGGGGATGCGATACACTTTTTGGATTAGGATTTGCCCCATAAGAGCACCGGTGATCGCGACAACAATAGAATAACAATAGATTTCCAAGAATCTGCGATCTTAGGATTAAAGTGAATTTACTAAAACTGAACAATGTTTACTACATAAGAATGTAGTAAACACCCAGTTTTGAGTAGATTATTTAAAATTGCATTGAATCGCATTGCCTCGTCACAATGTGCAATACAATTTGGCCCGATCCTAACGGTGGAGTCACAAACTTTTTAAAGTTTTTACCATAAAATCTTATAAAGTATAGCCAGTAGCCTTGTAGCCTTAAGTGACGTTAAACTTCTTACTTGTTTCTGTTCTTGGTTACAGTTAAAAGTGAATTTGAAGCGTCTTATTAAATTCTAAGGCCCGTATTTTCGGTCACAACTTAAGATGCGACTCGGTCTCAAGACGCGGTTCGGCATGTGATTGGTCCAAATTTTGACAGCCAACCAATCACAGAGCCTGAACCGTGTCTTGAAACCGAGATGCATCTTGAGTACTGACCAAAAATACGGGCCTTAGTAACGCAGTGTCATTGGGACTAGGCTTTTTTTATGAAATAAGGGGGCAAATGAGCAAACGGGTCACCTGATGGAAAGCAACTTCCGTCGCCCATGGACACTCGCAGCATCAGAAGAGCTATAGGTGCGTTGCCGGCCTTTTAAGAGGGAATAGGGTAATAGGGGAGGGTAGGGATGGGAAGGGAAGAGAATAGGGGAGGGTAGGGAAGGGAATAGGGTAGGGGATTCAGGATTGGGCCTCCGGTAAACTCACTCACTCGGCGAAACACAGCGCAAGCGCTGTTTCACGCCGGTTTTCTGTAAGAACGTGGTATTTCTCCGGTCAAGCCGGCCCATTCGTGCCGAAGCATGGCTCTCCCACGTAGGCTCCTGACAATTTGGGACCTCACAGCCGGCTTGAGAGTATATACTGTAATAAATCAGTGCGATAACTCGCAGACATGATTCATATCGTTAATGGAATTGGGGTACCAGTTATTGGGCGCCGGACTGACACTCGCTCGTTTCTGTTTGTCAGTTCTAATTAGCGCCCTGGACAGACATATTTCGGTCTAGAGTCTAGACCGAAATGTGTCTGTCTCTAGACTTTAGAGAACTAGCCATAATAACTATATTTAGTTCACTACATAGTTTTTAGGGTTCCGTACCCAAAGGGTCTGTCCGTCTGTCTGTCTCCAGGCCGTATCTCAAGAACGGTGATAGCTAGAGAGTTCACAGATTATGCATAATTATGAGAGTTCATGGATGTAATGTCAAAAAAATCTTATGTCAAGATGGTTTTAGGTCTAAGCCGTTTCAGAAAATACAAGCTTTTAATGATACCGTGACTTACATTGTTTCAGTGTATGATATTTTTTCTGGTGTACTTAACATAAATATTTTAAGAAGTTTAAAAATTCAGATGGCGCCAAGCAAAGTAATAAATAAGTCACAGCTAAAGCTCATCTCAAATACAAAAAGCTTTCGTAGAGCCTTCGCGTAAAGTGACTGACAGCAGAGTCGTGATAGATTTACAAATTACCTGCAAATAGGTATAAGTATGACCACCTACGTCAAAATAGGCTTTATTACCATTAACATAGAGGTCAGCAAAAATCACAATATGTGCAAATAAATTTAAACTCTAGTCTTCATAGATGTAAGTGCAAAAATCAATTGAAGATGATTTATCTCATGGATATCCATATGGCAATGGCAAACATTATGATTTGTTGTAATTATGTTCAGACATTGAAGTCAGACAGTCTGCTTACGATACTGCACTTTATAAAACTCATATTTATAGCCTATTGAATGTGTTATATAAATAGAGCCTAAGAACCATTGAAGCTTAGAAGGTAGACTGTCGGGTAGATAGAAAATTTGATCGTTTTCTAAGTTGACTTAAAACTAATTAGAATTAATAAATTATGAGATACAACATAACCAGTATTAAAACTAACATTATTGTGATGTTATTCTAGAGACGAGATCTACATTTGTAACTTGATTTTGATACTATTTCAGGATTAAAATTTTTAAGTCCTGCAATAAGTAGAGTACTTAGTAACAAAGTTTTTAGACAATGAAGGCTGTATATTATGAATAAATTAATGTATTACATAATATAATTATTATGATCATCTTAAGTCGTGCAACCAATTTCAACATCTAGACACAAAATTCCAAGCCAAGTTCACTTCACAATATCGTTTAATGTATCATTGAAAAAAAGCTCAGTAATACGGAAGCCATAACATAAGTCAACCTGTCACTGTTCCATCACCATTGATCCTAGTAGACGCGCAATTAAAATGTTAACGCAGCACTCGGAGGTGCACAAAAAACTTGAAAACGTGCACAGGAAACTTAGAATTACTACTTCTTAAGGTCGACTTAAATACAACAGCAAAGCGGTTGCGCGGCGCGCGCCCTTATATCTAATGATTGCCTCGAATTTATGACAAACTAGCTGTCCCGGTGAACTTCGTGTCACAGGTCACTTTAAAACCTTCCCTGGACTTCTACGAATATTTTAAGACTAAAATCAGCCCAATCCGTTCAGCCGTTTTCGAGTTTTAGCGCGACTAACACATTTGAAAATCCATTTTTATATATGTTACGCTCAAAGACCGAAAACGCTCAGTGAGCGAAAAAATGGCTCACAACGCGTTGTGTGGTAATAGTGAAACGGCCACGACGCGAAATTCGCGTCGTGGCCCTAGTGAAAACGGCCACGACGCGTTCTGGTAATCACAGAAATACCACAAAGCGAAATTCGTGTCGTGGCTGACGTGCTATTCGACCACAACGCGTTGTGGTAATCGAGTAAAGCCATGACGTGTTTTGAGCATTTAAAAACAGCCACGACGCGAATTCGTGTTGTGGCCCTAATGAAAACGGCCACGACGCGTTCTGAAACCAGGCCGTGTTACGCAGAAGTAATTTTATAGCGCCCAAGTGTGTGCGCAATACACAAGAGCACTCCGGTTTCAATGAAACCAGGCCAGTTACGCAGGAGTTATTTTATAGTGCCCAAGTGTGTGCAAAATATACAAGAGCACTCTGGTTTCAATGAAACCAGGCCAGTTATGCAGGAGTAATTTTATAGTGCCCAAGTGTGTGCGCAATACACAAGAGCACTCTGGTTTCAACGAAACCAGGCCAGTTTTGCAGGAGTAATTTTATAGTGCCCAAGTGTGTGCGCAATACACAAGAGCACTCTGGTTCCAATGAAACGAGGCTAGTTACGCAGGAGTAAATTTATAGTGCCCAAGTGTGTGCGCAATACACAAGAGCACTCTGGTTTTAATGAAACCAGGCCAGTTAAGCAGGCGTAATTTTATAGTGCCCAAGTGTGAGCGCAATACACAAGAGCACTATTCTTTACTCTCATAACCCAATGGAGCGGAAGACCGACATGACTGGCCGCTGGCGAGAGATCAGGTGCAGGACCGACTTTTACACGCGCACACACGTGGGCACTATAAAATAACTTCTGCGTAACTGGCCTGGTTTCATAGAAACCAGAGTGCTCTTGTGTATTGCGCACACACTTGGGCATTATAAAATTACTCCTGCTTAACTGGTTACTGGCCTGGTTTCATTGAAACCAGAGTGCTCCTGTGTATTGCGCACACACTTGGGCACTATAAAACTACTCCTGCGTAACGTGATCTTGTGTATTGCGCACACACTTGGGCACTATAAAATTACCCCTGCGTAACTGGCCTAGTTTCATTGAAACCAGAGTGCTCTTGTGTATTGCGCACACACTTGGGCGCTATAAAATTACTCCTGCGTAACACGGCCTGGTTTCAGAACGCGTCGTGGCCGTTTTCATTAGGGCCACAACACGAATTCGCGTCATGGCTGTTTTTAAATGCTCAGAACGCGTCATTGCTTTACTCGATTACCACAACGCGTTGTGGTCGAATAGCACGTCAGCCACGACACGAATTTCGCTTTGTGATATTTCTGTGATTACCAGAACGCGTCGTGGCCGTTTCACTATTACCACAACGCGTTGTGAGCCATTTTTTCGCTCACTGAGCGTTTTCGGTCTTTGAGCGTAACATATATATAGACTAGCTGTCCCGGTGAACTTCGTGTCACTTTAAAACCTTCCCTGGACTTCTACGAATATTTTAAGACTAAAATCAGCCCAATCCGTTCAGCCGTTTTCGAGTTTTAGCGCGACTAACACATTTGAAAATCCATTTTTATATATGTTACGCTCAAAGACCGAAAACGCTCAGTGAGCGAAAAAATGGCTCACAACGCGTTGTGTGGTAATAGTGAAACGGCCACGACGCGAAATTCGCGTCGTGGCCCTAGTGAAAACGGCCACGACGCGTTCTGGTAATCACAGAAATACCACAAAGCGAAATTCGTGTCGTGGCTGACGTGCTATTCGACCACAACGCGTTGTGGTAATCGAGTAAAGCCATGACGTGTTTTGAGCATTTAAAAACAGCCACGACGCGAATTCGTGTTGTGGCCCTAATGAAAACGGCCACGACGCGTTCTGAAACCAGGCCGTGTTACGCAGAAGTAATTTTATAGCGCCCAAGTGTGTGCGCAATACACAAGAGCACTCCGGTTTCAATGAAACCAGGCCAGTTACGCAGGAGTTATTTTATAGTGCCCAAGTGTGTGCAAAATATACAAGAGCACTCTGGTTTCAATGAAACCAGGCCAGTTATGCAGGAGTAATTTTATAGTGCCCAAGTGTGTGCGCAATACACAAGAGCACTCTGGTTTCAACGAAACCAGGCCAGTTTTGCAGGAGTAATTTTATAGTGCCCAAGTGTGTGCGCAATACACAAGAGCACTCTGGTTCCAATGAAACGAGGCTAGTTACGCAGGAGTAAATTTATAGTGCCCAAGTGTGTGCGCAATACACAAGAGCACTCTGGTTTTAATGAAACCAGGCCAGTTAAGCAGGCGTAATTTTATAGTGCCCAAGTGTGAGCGCAATACACAAGAGCACTATTCTTTACTCTCATAACCCAATGGAGCGGAAGACCGACATGACTGGCCGCTGGCGAGAGATCAGGTGCAGGACCGACTTTTACACGCGCACACACGTGGGCACTATAAAATAACTTCTGCGTAACTGGCCTGGTTTCATAGAAACCAGAGTGCTCTTGTGTATTGCGCACACACTTGGGCATTATAAAATTACTCCTGCTTAACTGGTTACTGGCCTGGTTTCATTGAAACCAGAGTGCTCCTGTGTATTGCGCACACACTTGGGCACTATAAAACTACTCCTGCGTAACGTGATCTTGTGTATTGCGCACACACTTGGGCACTATAAAATTACCCCTGCGTAACTGGCCTAGTTTCATTGAAACCAGAGTGCTCTTGTGTATTGCGCACACACTTGGGCGCTATAAAATTACTCCTGCGTAACACGGCCTGGTTTCAGAACGCGTCGTGGCCGTTTTCATTAGGGCCACAACACGAATTCGCGTCATGGCTGTTTTTAAATGCTCAGAACGCGTCATTGCTTTACTCGATTACCACAACGCGTTGTGGTCGAATAGCACGTCAGCCACGACACGAATTTCGCTTTGTGATATTTCTGTGATTACCAGAACGCGTCGTGGCCGTTTCACTATTACCACAACGCGTTGTGAGCCATTTTTTCGCTCACTGAGCGTTTTCGGTCTTTGAGCGTAACATATATATAGACTAGCTGTCCCGGTGAACTTCGTGTCACTTTAAAACCTTCCCTGGACTTCTACGAATATTTTAAGACTAAAATCAGCTCAATCCGTTCAGCCGTTTTCGAGTTTTAGCGCGACTAACACATTTGAAAATCCATTTTTATATATAAGAAGACTAGCTGTCCCGGTTAACCTACTGTCACTTTAAAACCTTCCCTGGACTTCTACGAATATTTTAAGACTAAAATCAGCTCAATCCGTTCAGCCGTTTTCGAGTTTTAGCGCGACTAACTAACACATTTGAAAATCCATTTTTATATATAAGAAGACTAGCTGTCCCGGTTAACCTACTGTCACTTTAAAACCTTTCCTGGACTTCTACGAATATTTTAAGACTAAAATCAGCCCAATCCGCTCAGCCGTTTTCGAGTTTTAGCGCGACTAACACATTTGAAAATCCAGTTTTATATATAAGAAGAAGAAGATAGATCGTCCGCAAATCACCAGTGTGATAAGGCTCATAGGCTCAGTTTCCATTCTAAGCAAGACAAGGTGCAACTTGGCTATGCAGAAAAGTAAAAAAAGTGTCATATAATATAGCGGGAACCATGAAACCCACCACAAATTGCAATCCTAATAAATTCTTATAAAGTTGGCATTCTGGCGTCAAAGAATCTCCCACGGTGGGATCATTTGAATAGCCATTTGTCCAACTTGTCCGGGAGGTATACAACATTATGCTACACACAAATTCGCGGTGAAATCGCAGTAAATCGTGACATCTACAGCTGGTTACCATAATTAGTCAAAACGCCCTCAATCGCCGGATTATGCACTGGAGTTACACGTTTATTCAAATATCTGACATTTAGTTGGGGGATTTCATCTTTATTGTATATCTCTAGGGTTGCCACCGAAAAGCCGGACGCTTTAGAGATTTGGCTGTTTGGCTAGAAAGAGTGAAAAGCCAAACAGCCTAAGTTATTAAAAAAAATATTTTTATCAGCTTAAGGTGATGAGATATTAAAGCTCGTGAAAAAGACTAGGTTATTTGATTTTTAAAGAAATTTGAACAAAAACAAAATAGATTTTAAAATCTTGCTAAATAATTATTGTCCTTGTTAAACATAATGAAATATTTAAGCTACCATGTAACCATGCTAACATGTTATAGTTCTTTTCACTATTTCTTACTTTGAAGGAAGAAACGCTCGGTTCTCTGACTACGAAAAGCCGGACAGGCCGGACTCAAATTATTTTTTCCGGACACGCAACCTTAGATCCGGCTTTATCGCTTGGCAACCCTGTTTCTGGTGCTAAATTGAATGGGTAAGGTGAGCATATCTTAACAAATCCGCCCATTAATCATTGTTACCTAAACTGTTCGTGTGTGAATTTTCGTGCGAATCGAGTCATTAGATTATATCTGGCCTATAAGGGCTTTGGTGCTTGAATTGACTGTAAGGTCTCCTATAATTACGGGGCTTATGTTGACAACATTCTGTTTCAATTCTCAAGTCAGTCTCAGGCCGTGTAATGTGTAGTGACTAGTGTAGTAGACCTGCAAGCAAACACGCGGAAGTCTTGCGTGAGTTACTTGCAATACCTATTGTTTACATTTCGTACTAATTTCTGCAATTTATTGCTGCAATAAATGTCTTATGAGAAGCTCGCGGATAATACTATCGCAACTTATCGCGGAGGTATTTACACACGAGAGCTTACGAATGTCGCGATAGGAACTATATCATTATTCTAAACAAAAACACAAGCCGTGCGTGCGATAACTTTCTGCGAGATATAGCAGCGAGATCTGTCGCGAGTCCATGCAGACGTTTTTAGACATGCTTTCGTAACTACTCGCAGGAAGCGATTGACAAATTGTCGCGATAGCACTTGCTACGGGGTTTACACTTGCAAGCTGATGTCAGACACTTCTCGCGAAAGTTGTCTTGCAGGTGGAAACACGGCCTTAAGTCATTCCAATCTTCGTAGCACGCTACCGCGACCGACAAAAATCTCTATTTTATAGGTTTCATATTCTACCGATATTGGTCTAGCGACCGAGACCACTACAGCTGCTTTGTAATGGCGTAGACCAAAATGAAAGCAGCTTAATTCATCAAGTGGAGTCCGCGGGGACCCTAAAGCCACCTTTAACCCATCAGTCGTGGCAAAACGAGACACAATAGCTTTTTCATTGTTATCGCGGCCGGATGTGGCCGCTTGGGGCTTTATGAATTAATTTAAAACGCCGTTTATGTGTAAGAAGAAAATGTTGGCTACAAAATACTGCTTTTTTTCCAAAATGGCCACTTGGGCTATGTGACTGTGATTGAAAATAATGAGAATATGGTTTTTCTGTCCTAAAGGAAATATGCAAGAGACAAGTATTGAAAAGTCATAAAATTAATACTATACATTTTATGAAGTCGATAGTTATTATTCCAATTTCCTTTACCTGCAAACCTTTTAAACTTTAATATTCCATCCGTCTTATATTCAATTCCGTTTTTGTAATAAAATGTTGGTAAAGACGAGGGTGCAATTTATATTTCACATTACCTTTTCACAATATTTATGCTTTGCTACCACATTTTTACGAAATCTGTATACCTAATAATATGTAATGTATAATAGCCAATAGGGTAAATACAACCCGTCTTTATATTATTCGTCTTCAATTTTCATCATTTTCTTTCATTCAACTTGAATGCGTCAACGAACGCAACGCCAACATTGTCATTTTTGAAGTTTTGGATACGGTCAGAGGGCATGCGTCGCGGGCATGCCTCACGTTCGCTGTTGACTGCGCTATAACGCATGCCCTTGATGAACAGAAAAAGGCACAGTCTGGACAAAGCTAATGAGTATGTTGGTGACGGGTCTTCAGTCTTCATGAATGTAGACTATCGCTAGTAGAGTTGCGGTAGGTTCTATCGTGATTCATGCCTTAGGAGCACCATAGAGATTTAGCATTTATGTCTTTATACCTCGGCTGATTGCTCCATTCCGCTGGGGCTACTTTTAAATCATTTTCCCATGTAAGAAAACAAGACAATAAGTATGTGTATTTGTCATTTTTATTTTAGCATAGGTAGCGCTTATACTCTGTTCTGTCCATCCCCAAAATTTAAGGCAGTTGCGCCTGTTCTTTATGAAGTAAAAAACTTAAGGCAGCCACACCATCTCTACCTTAAAATAGAAAGCGTCGCAAGCGCATATCTTTACTTTTATAGCCCACAAATGTATATGCTAAACGAGATCTCACTTACAGAAAGGGCGGGCAATTACCACGTCCTTTATGGCGTAAAAGCCGCCATTGGAGGCCTATAATATTTGGGAGTTTGGACGCGATTTGTGTAACTAATTACTGGAGGGCGCCTGCTCCGCCGCGGGAACGCAGGACACCGTGGGAACCGTACATCGTCAATATTGGTAGAGTCCATTCATCGCCGACGAAATTTAGAAGTTAGTTCTACTGTAACGTAAAGTGAGTACAGGGTGCTTGAAAACTTGGTCACTGTTTTTTAATAATATTGATTTGTGCATTTATACGAAATCTACTGTTTTATTTATCGATTTTTAGGATAAATTCATTGTTGATATAATAATAAAATCCTTGAAAATTTTAATTGACAACAAAATGTAACGCAAATAGTTTTTATTATTCGTAGAACGTAAAGGATGCTTAAAGAATTAAATAAATTATATCAAATGGCAAACCTACAATAATTTTAAGTGCACATCAATAAAACAAAAATAAAATTTAATTTCCTTTTAGGGCCAAAAATTGTCGCTATAAGATGTTGACTTGCTTTATGTCACATTATAAGCTGACCTGACATTCCGGAGCACCCTGTACCCCTCCACCCACGTGGTGTTTAGGTTTGTGATTATGTCGCCGACCGCGCCGTGCCGATGCATTATGGTAAATAATGTGTGTTTGTGGGGCATTTATAGCTAGGTTCGTCCTGGGTGGCAGTCCCGTTTTTATGGCACCTCCGCCCTTTGTTGGGCTAAACTGTTTGAGTTTGGGAGGGACATTCGAACTTGATACATTAGTAATTCAAGACATGAGTTGTTGCAGTGGGTAACTAATATTTTACAACATAGTAGCAATTACTCAATCAAACTCTGTAATTATAACAAACTATTACTTAAGTTATAATCTACTTTATCATCTAGATTCTAGCTACTATTTTACCCACCCACTTTTTTGGTTTTAAATAATTTTCCGGTTCTAAAGTCTCCATTTATGTGAAAAAATTGTCTGTTTTTTAAATTGTTAGTTACCACTTACCCACTTTATCCGTTCATGTCTTCAATTGTGTGGGTACTCGTGACATGGCGGTGGATCTAAAATCTAATTTATCCACTTAAATGTAGATTAAACGGATAAGCTGTATTTTTAACCGACTACGTCAGGAGGGTCAGATTTTCCTATTGCATTAAATGTATATATTATGTTTATATTCATTGAAATAAGAAACATAATATGCATATATCCATTTAACATACTTATTACTTGTCCAAATCCAGTCGTTTATACAAGTATCATTACTTGGGGTCCAAACGACTGGGTTTGGGCTATTATATACTTGGTCGTGAAAGTAACGCCGGGTACATGACGGACGAAAAGTTTCGTATTATTGCCCAGCTTAAATATTGGATATGGGAGTTACAATATTATATTATGTGTTTGCATGTGTATGTAGTTTGGCGGATAGTGGTGAACACGGCACCCAATTAATTAATTACCTAATTGTTAGTCATCAATCCCGTATATCAATCCCGTATCCGTATAAATCCCATATATATTATATTATATATACGAGTATATTATATTATGTATAATAAAACTGTAGAAATGAAAATTCTGTACATTAAAGATATTCAAAAAATAATAAGCGGAGGGTGTCACAATATCGCTATAGAAGCTGAAAAGTTAGTTAGTTTTTTTGTCTGTCTGTCTGTCTGTCTGTATGTTTGTTCCACTATCACACGAAAACTACTGATCCGATTTGAATGCGGTTTACGCAGATATATTTGTCTTCTTCAAACTTAACATCTGGTGTATAAAAATTTTTCCTCCCACCCCTCCAAGGGGACAAAAGAGGGGTCAGATTTTGTATCAAACTTTTTTCTTGAACACGAAAACTACCGATCCGTTTTGCATACGGTTTTCGCAGATATATTAGTCTTCTTCCAACTCAACATCTGGTGTATAAAAATCCCCCCCCCCTCACCCCTCTAAGGGGACCAAGAGGGGGTCAGATTTTGTATCAAACTTTTTCTTTAATGGACTTACCTCATATTATTAACTGTGTTTTTCAACTTAACATCTGGTGTATAAAATTTTCCCCCCACCCCTCTTAGGGGACAAAAGAGGGGGTAAGATTTTGTATCAACTGATGAAGTAGAAATACTTTAAATGGCAAAACAACGTTTGCCGGGACAGCTACTCCGTAATATAACGCCTCCGTGGTCTAGTGGTAGAGAGCGCGGCTCTTGACTCGGAGGTCGTGGGTTCGATTCCTGCGTTGGAAACATGTTATTTCCAAGTTTGGTTAGGACAATGCAGGCTGATCACCTGATTGTCTGACAAGTAAGATGATCCATGCGTCGGATGGGCATGTAAAAAGTCGGTCCTGCGCCTGATCTCTCGCCGGTCGTGTCGGTCTTCCGTCCCACTGGGTTATGAGAGTAAAGGAATAGAGAGTGCTCTTGTGTACTGCGCACACACTTGGGCACTATAAAATTACTCCTGCGTAGCTGGCTTGGTTTCAATGAAACCAGTCACCGTCACCGAAACCGGTGTGGGAGCTAGTATTATATGAATCCCGCAAGCTATTTCGCGTATCGATTAGTGGCCATTAAAATCAGAATATGTTTTGTAATGTTTGTATTTAGTATTTACAGCATATTCACGAGGAGCATTCGTTTGAAATGTAATGTTCCAGAGTCGAGCATTACATCAGTGAGGGAGGAGAACCGAGCATTACAATGCGCACCTTGTAATGATACAATGTGTTATCTTGACACAACTTGTAACATCAATGCTACGTGACAGTGACGTCAAGTTGCTATGTAATGTTAAAAGTCGAATCTATAACGTTACATTACACGCGAATGCTCGTCAGTCAGGGAGGTAATGTTAAGTATTGTAATGTTATGCTCAAATTCGAATCTATAATGTTACATTAAGCTCGAATGCTCGTCAGTCAGGGAGGTATAAGTATTGTAATGTAATGCTCAAAGTCGAATCTATAATGTTACATTACACGCGAATGAAGAATGCTCATCAATCAGGGAGGTATAAGTATTGTAATGTAATGCTCAAAGTCGAATCTATAATGTTACATTACTCTCGAATGCTCGTCATTCAGGGAGTTATAAGTATTTCAATGTTTTGCTTAAAGTCGAATCTTTGATGTTACATTACACTCGAATGCTCGTCAGTCAGGGAGGTATAAGTATTGTAATGTAATGCTCAAAGTCGAATCTATAATGTTACATTACGCAAATGCTCCCAGTGACAGGTGAGGGCACCTTAATATTGAATGTGGCGCCTACAATATTGCACGAATCATTATATCTCGTAATCACATCGATACGGCGATGCGACGATAAAATATAATCACATATAATTGTCGTATAAATTAATATCGGTGGTCGTTATGATTAATAACCATTTAAGGATGTTTGATTATGTTGTTTAGAGGACAGTCATAATTTGATACTTAAATGTAATTATTATTAAACTGAGTTTTGGCGTTTAAAAGACTAAAATGTCCGATGAACTAACTAAGGTGTTTATTCTTACACACTCACCAATTCCCTCTTTGAATGATGAATATTATTATATTAATGAAGACATTATATTAATAAAGACATTATATTAATAAAGACATTCAATTTAATGAAGAGTTTGACAGATAATGTGTTTTAATCTTTCAGGCCCCGCGCGAGCACCGGTGATCGCGAGAACAAAAGAATACAATGGGAATTCCTAGAACCTCCGATCGAAGGATTAATTACAGTTTAGTAATTAATATTATTCTCTAAGAGCGGCAGTAAGAGAGTTAAGTGGCGTAAAGAGTAAACCACAACCCACAGGTAATATGTGGGTATACTCCATACTGTAGTTTATCTGGACCTAATTATTTCTTTAAAATCGTTCGAAAAGCTTAGAAACCTAGTGGTTTAATACAAAATATCCCATAATCTATAACGTGCCAAATTCAGTGCTGGTTTAGGGGAATATGTTATACTTAAATACTAGTAAAAAAGTTAATAAAGCATATTATCCTTCAAAACTAGCAGTGTATTCCCCTTTCCATTGAAGTGGCTAATATTTCCTTATTTTCCTTGTAGTTTGGTTACAGATCCTTTGCACAGCTAAGTGCCTCTTAAGCGACGTTCTTGAGACACCAACACAAATCTGTTTATGGGAATAAGTCACGAAAGGAAAAGTCAATTATATTCAAAAGGCTTTAGCCTTAAAGCATGTGTATTAAGACCAAAGATTTCATAACATAGAATATACTACGTATGTTTGACAGAAACAACTTAAATTCATACAAAAAGCGACTTTATTAGTTATGTAAGTATTATACCCTGAACGTTAAAAAAGCCCAAAAAATTGGGCCATGTCAGGGATCCCCAAGTTCGCACTTTTTGCCCTTACATTAATTTGTCAAAATATGCGTTTTTGATTCCTCCTTGGATAAAATAGCAAGTGAATACTTGCTATTTTAACCGAAGAAGAAACCTTTCCATATAATTTTTTCTCAAGTTGACAACAAAACATAAAAAAAAACTTTATTTCGAATTCATTTTAGCAAACAATAAAATATATCACACATGTCTATTGTATAGTTGGGATGCGCCTGCGCACAAAGAGGTCTCGAGGCGGTCATAATCAAATTAAACCCCTCATATATACAGGGTGTCGTAAAACCTTCACGCCTCATTACAAACGAAATTCTGTAATTACTTGAGTTCTCATAGGAAGGATAATATTTGAGAATGTTGTGATGTCAGCCTCCTGTTTCGAAGTCGGTAAAATTTAGTACATACAAAATGTAGACAAATAAATAGGTAAAAATTATCACTTAGCAAATCATTATTTACTCCTTAATATTTCCTGCTATTTTATTAGTTAAATCATAAATGTTATAGAACGATACATAATATTTTTGCCGCAATAAAGTGTATCTTTCTGAGATTCAATTTTTCACTTACTCAGTTAAGTGGTCAGTACAAGCAGAAAATAAACAATATTATCGTAAAAAAATTTCAACCCCAAAGGGGCGAAACTTTGCGCCTAGTGTAAAAGATTTCAACGCGAGCGAAGCTGTGAGCAAAAACATTAATACTTACATAATAATATTATTATGTATTTGTAAATTTGTATTTTGAATTATGTAATTTAATGGATTTTTCTTTTTAGTTTATATTATAAGAATTTTATTATTGTTTTCTTTGTAACATAATACATTTAAATATTATTTTATTATACAAAATAATAATAATAATAATAATAATTAATATCTATAATAATAATACCTATGGACGTCAGTCTGGCCCCGTGCTAAGTACCTAAAGGACTTGTGTTACAGGTACCAGACAACGGAAATATATTTAATACTTTTATAGTATACATATATTTAAGATTTTTATTATATAATACACATATTTAATACACATCCAGACCCGGGAACATTTAATAAAACTTTTTGTTTCGTCGGCGGGATTCGAACCCGCGACCCCCGGCTTGAGCTACCAACGCGCTCACCACTGAGCCACAGAGGTCGTCAAATTATAAATTATAAATGCGAAAGTGTGTCTGTCTGTCTGTTTCCTCTAAACGCTTAAACCGATTTTGATGAAATTTGGAATGGAGATACTTTAAGTCCCGGGAAGGGACATAGGATATTTTTATTTTATTTGGAAAACGTACAGCATACAAACAATAACATTAATTATTTTAATAAGAATTTTGAATGCCAATTACAATTTTCCACTTATCTTATACCTTTATCCCAGAAAATGTACGGTTCCCGCGCTATATGCGAATTTTGGCACAAACGGAGTTGCAGGCGTCATCTAGTACCTAATACAATAAATTAACGGGTTAAAACTATCGATCAACAGTGTTTAAACCGGTTAATTTAAGTAGTTAAGATAGCTGAGGTGTCAGATATCTATTTCATTCAAGATAGTTGGATAGGAATGAAAAATTACTTTTCATTGTAACTGTAGAGTGTAGATGCCTATTTTACAGGAGAAGGAAAAAATATTACGTAATTTTTTTGGTTTTATTTACAGAATTTTCCTATTACTTATTTCTAATGAAATTTGTACAAAAATACTCATAGCTTTATATATTGCGATTTAAATAATATGATGTATTATTGTGAAACCGTCAATTAGAAGATCGTCGTTTTCTTAAAAAACATTAATGTACCTCCTGTATCGGAAGAAACAACTATCTACTAACCTAGTGATTTTGCGTAACTTTAATGAAGATGTTACTTTAACTGCAACTTTAACCTAACGTTACGTCAAAGTCGTAACTTACATTTCGAATGAAGATACAAATTAAGAAACCAATGACATTCCTAATAACGTCATTACAATAAATATTATTTCAATCAATAAATTTGACGTTCACAGCCACCGATCAAAAATAAACTTTGTAGACTAAAAATTAGAGTATATTTTCGAGTGTACGTCTGTTTTACGATCAGCAATCGTAGGGATGGGTTAAGTTTAATCGGCGATTACGCATCAATTACTCGTTTATGGCGGCGCTCGGGGGTACAGACGGACAAACAAACCGATCCTCATAAAACCACATAATGATCGCTTGTAGTGATCAATAGAGAGCTTGAGGAGTTCCGCTTTTGCTCCTTAAAGAGCTCAGAGGGACGTATAAAGAAAATCGTATCATACTAACCAATATTATAAAGGCGAAAGTTTGAAAGGTTTGTAAGTGTGTATGTTTGATACTCTTCATGCTTAAAACGACTGGAGCGATTTTGATGATGCTAAAAAGTGATTTGCAAATAGTTTTAACTTGCCCTTATTCATATTTGTTTGAGTTGCTTGGCGTTCCTTTGGTACCATGTCCGCTTACCCAACTTCCATGTAATGACCAGTAATTATTATTATTTAATGGATTCCCGAGATATATCGATAATTAATAATTAATAATTAATAATCATAAAGCGCACCTCTGTACATAAATTATTGGTCGTACTCACTAATTACAATCACCTTTGGCATTTATTAGAGTTATGGACCCAAGACTTGGGTTGCAGTGATTCAAAATAAATCAAAGAATATTCTCCGTGAATTTCCAATTCAATTTGAACATGAACGAAGAGATTGTTCACCTAGAGATTTTGTAAGTGTCGAATAGCGAATAAGTGTGTTTTGTTTCTGTCGCAAAGTAGAAAACTTCAATGCATGTTAATAAATATGCGCCTTTGAATTAATTTTTCCGATAAGTATAGTAAGTAAATAATACATAGTAGGTATACTCTATAACTTCTGAATAAACTTTAGTAAAATTTGACATAGAGTCTACACGGAAAGATGACAGGAATTTTATTGGGCGAGGGGCCTGATAACTGTAGATTTCACACCAAAGAGGGCGACTAACCCAAAAAATCAATCATCGTCCTTCTCTCTTCACACTCACGCCCGTCTTTCATATGCCAGGTGAAAAAGGACAACGAAATTAGCTTTTTCTCAATAACTCGATAAATATATAACATTTAAAAAATCCGCTAGGTCGGTTTCTCAATGATAGAATTTTATACAATCGGTTAAAATATTAACTTATTTCGATGCACGGTTATTGCATTAAATGAAAAATTAGATGCATCTTTGTGATTTTTTTCTGTCGAGAAAATTTTAAGATATCGTGTTTTCGCTCAGATCGAATTCTTGGAAATATAATGTAGTATCTAATTTTAGAAAATGAAACAATTCGAAGCTTATTTTCAAGTATAAAAATGAATTATAAAATCGAAAATTTTGGGTTAGTCGCCCCCTTAATTCAATCTGAATCTAGGATTAAAACATCGTTGAAAATCTAAATTTCAATTTAGAATTTAATTTAGGTTTTGATTGGTACCTAAACAGTTATTACGTCTAGGTATTCAGTATTTATCTTGTCCTAGCGCTTGAATGGTTTCTGTCAGAACGATTATTGAGATTATGAAGTTGTAATTAATTTTATTCAACTAATTCGTAAGTTTTAGCATAAAAGCCGCTGGTTCTTACAAGATACCTTTATGAAGGAATTCTTAACGAATTAAAATGTTTTTAAATATAATAACTTCATTTATTTTCTAAAATATCTATGAAAATAAGTTTTTCTCCTGCCTTTTTAAGTATCGCTTGGAAGCTGTATTTTTTGCCGTAATAAAAACTTATAGGTCCCAGACTCTAGTCTAAGACTAAGACTAACATTTTCTGTCTCTTTCATGTTCATAGAAAGTACTAACAAGGGTTGTTACACTAGTCGGACTCGTTCTATACATAATTCATCATTCATGGCGCTTGTGAATGGAGTTTTAATGAATGGAAAGTAAAAAACTGTAGCACGCTTACAGGCTACAGCACGAAGACGGATATAGACTCTCGGAATTTGTATAAAAAGGAGTTTTGCCTTTGCAATTTTAATTTTAGAATTCCTAATACTATATTAATAATATAAATAGTTTCGATTCAGTAACAATAAAATAAAACTTACAAAATGTTTATGATATCAGTAATGGGTGACAAAAGTTAGTAAATACTTGAAATCAAAGCAGCACCTTTCAAGGCGGTTGGTGAAAATATTGGGCATATTATGTTAACAAATAATTTGGTATTATGAAAAGAAGGTATCGTACTAAAATCGTGTTCATATTGAGTTCTGTCTATATTTTGCAAAGATAGGTACATCTCGTAATTGGTGGACGCCCCTAAATTTCAAAAAGCAACAAAAGTTACTAATGCGCGTTCGAAAGACGTCACCATTTAGTGCTTAGCATATGCTTAAAACACTAGTACTTAGAGCTCATGAACCTATCTTCCTAGGTCATTATTGTCGGTCAACGGCCATCTGTTTACGATTATCGCAGATATGACGTCACTCCTCTCGTCAGGCTGTTTAGCCGGCAATGAAAGGTAATTAAATGGCTATAAAGACGAATGGCAAATTTTATGACGAGCGACGCCAACATCAGGAAGCGTCTGAAGAGGAAAAAGAAACAAAAAGCTATCGGGCCCTTTAGCCAAGATGTTCTCTTTTTCGGTTCTTATCGAATTGCCGATCAAAATGCTTGGAATTGACATAATGATTGACAGGATTATTTTAACGAACGCTTATGTCAATTTCGTAGATTTTGATCGGCGATTCTATAAAGAAGCAATAAATAAAACGTCTTGGCTAATGAGCCTGGTCACTAAACAGCTATAATCGCTTTTCGCTAAAATTCATAAATAAATAAAATAGACTGTAGAGTGTAGAGCTAAAAAGAAAAGAATAGAGCTATCTCTACATTTACAGACGTCTGTAAAAACAAATATAAACGGTACCACACACAAATGGTACCATAGCACACATAGGCGGTACCAGCCTGTGTGGTCAATAGCTCGTGCAGCACCGCGGGCAAGACCTAGTATTGATTTACGCCTACTGCCCGCTATAAAGATATCATCTGACTCCGTGAGTAATGTCTAGCTGGACGCTGGAGCTACTGTTCGACAATAAATAAGAATAGGAATACTTTTGTCGTGTTTATTTTTATAATTTATTGGATTTGTGTTGCAATACTATCAGGAGGAGAATTTTGTTTATTGCAGTAATCGTACATTTTTCTAGATTACAAAGTAAGGGAAAACACAGAAGTGATAGAGTTATTTGATGGCAAAACTCTATAATCACTATACAAGAAGTTTTCATTACTTTTAAAATAATAAACTCTCGTATTTAACTGTCCCGGCAAATGTTGTTTTTTCTATTTATGCATGATTAACACCTCTTGAACCACTTTATCAACACAGTATTTAAAACAAAGCATTTAAGGCCGTCCCCCGAGCAAACGACCTTGGCCATACATTTGCCGCGTTGCCGAGATCGCACCAAAACCCTATTTTATTTACTTAACTTAGTTCAAAATTGTCCTACAAAAATTTTAAAACGGGGAATATGTAGTTTGTGACATTGTCCATCTATTGGCGTGTGTTTCAAATAAAAGTAATTTGTAAATCCTAAGGAGATGCTGAATGTATGCTTGAATTTTAATAAATTGGCTTTACTTTGGAAGCTGATATCATGAGTATAATAAACAAAAATAGAAAATTTAAAACGGGGAAAGGAATGTTGATATACTGAAGATTATTGCTGTATTTTTATTATAACTTTGTAGCTTTCAAATTATGAATTTATAAGGCTTGAAATACGGTAAATTGTGGAATCTCCGTAAGGAACGCCCTTAAACTTCTAGTAGTAAGTAAGTGTCTAAAGTCTAAACACACCATGCCAAAGTTCCGCGGCGGAAGTTCGGCATGATTACGTCAGTAATGTCAAACGCATACAATATATTAACGCGACGGAATTCCGGCATGGTGTGTCATCGGTAATTTAAAATATATTGCGGGCGGAATTATGCCGAAATTTCGCCGTGGAACTTCGGCATGGTGTGTTTAGAGGTCGAGGTAGAGAGAGGAGGTTAGCAGAATGTATTATAGGGGAAGATAGCGAGAAGTGACTTCATCTGATTTTAATGTTTTCCTCCTTTTGCAATGAAGAATAGGACCCAAGAACCGCTTCTTCTTTGACGTAGCTAAAACGTTAGCTTACGTTTTGAGCATCCGTATTAAATCCGTATAGTAATTACTAATTAACATGTCTTGTTTGTCTACACACTGAATCATGCTGTTGACGGGCACACTCAATATGTTTTCTTCGTGTTATAAGTTTTTAACGTAGGTATGTTGTGGTTTATATTGTGATTTTTTGCCTGACTGCTATTATTGTAGGATCTAGATAAAATGTTTGGTGACAAATTAATCCTTTACTTTAGTCTTAAGTTTAGCTTTGACAAGATTGCCACGAAGGTAGATTAGAGATAGGTAGGTAGATTAAAGGCACTATCGAATAAATTGTTTCATAGCCAGAAAGTGGACCTACGTAACTTGACCGGGTTATGTCAAGCCAAGACGATAGATCACGAGTAACAGTCACATAGAGAAATAATAATAATTATCTATTATTATTTGTGTAGTAAAGTCGGCGCCTTTCTTTTTAAGAAAAAAATATTTTTGGAAACCCTATAATGGTACCCTAAGAAATCTTTTAGAAAAATATTCCAAAGCACAATATTGAAGACATGTCAGACAATATATCATTGATATGGTAATCGTTAGAACAGTGAACAGGACAGGCCATAAACTGCGACGGACAATTTGCATCGCCACTGTCTACCACTCACGCGTCGACTGTCAGGGCTGCCGCTTACCATTTTTTATATTGTTTTTGTAAATTAACGAAAAACTATGACAGTTACTGAGACGGGCATAATAAGAATGTTCTCAGACCTTAACAATAAAAATCGACCCACGAAATGTGATACAACAACTACTAGTCTACCACTACTTGATATAATATTTTACTCAAATAATTATAACACTTTATTACAAGAACTTCTCAATCAGTAGATTGTGAGTAAAAAATGAATTCGTTCTATTACAATGTATTGTAATGGAATTAATATGCTATAGCATTAAGATTTCAATTATTAGCTCATTACGAGTAACATAATAATTAATAACAATAAAAACAATGCGAGATCGTAAATTATTCTCAAATTAATTGTCACAACTATTAAGGAACGAGTCCTTTTTCAGGTCACGAATACATAAATTCAAGACTATTTACCAATGCATTGCACAATCACAGGCTCAAATATAATTTAAATATTATGTGTAATAAATTAATACGGGCTGAGAATCAATTTTATTCGATTGCCACATTATAATTACCTCTTCCGGCGCTAGACGGCGCCACGGGCTTAACCGACAGCTGTTAGTTATTTTTTATTTATAGAAATAGTTTAAGTTATATTCATTAAGAGGCCGGGTACACTTGGAATTTCTCATACATACGTAATTCCAAAATCATTTTCTCATACGAAAAAAATATTTTTTAGTATTTAAATATTTTGTAGTAAATTTACTATTTATTTATATATTTTACAGTGTTTTACTCTATTTTATTGTGTTTAAATATTAAGTACTAAATTTACTAAATAAAAATTAAAAACAAAAATTTTTTTTTTAATGTTTAAATATTTTGAAGTAAATTTTCGTGCAGGAACCTAGATAATTACTATTTTAAACTGAAAAACAACTCAAACATGTTAAATATTTTCGTATGAGAAAATGATTTTGGAATTACGTATGTATGAGAATTTCGAGGGTACCCGGCCCCTTAAGGTTTCGATATTAATGTTTTATTTAATATAGTGTTGTGAATTGCTTACTATACCAGTAACGAGCCCAACTTATTTTAAGGTTGTAGGGCTGGATTAAATGAACTAGTTATATTTTAGATTAATTAAAATTGAGCTTTATACTTCAGTAATAATGGCGTGAAATTTATGAAAAAATAATAATTAATTAGACAAACGATTTTCTTAAATTGACAACCCTAGCATAACAATATTTTTAACGCATTTACCGGAATTGGGCCCGTAACTTAAGGGCATAGAGTTGACAATTGTGTGACAGAGAGAGGTGTGACAATGTGACACCTCGCGGGTTGTACAAACACCGTTCAGGATATTGTCGTGGGAACAATTAGTATCAATATTAGTTAATACTTCTACGACCTTTCCTATTGGATCTTTAGTTTGCTCCTAAGGAGGCAGTAAATCTAGGAAATCCAAATCTGAAAAAAGTCAAAATATAGTTTTTTTACGGCCACACTCAGAGAAGTACAATTATTATTTAACCTTATTTATATTTTATCTGTAAAGGCTAAAGCTCATTATTAACGTCTCTGTGTGTGGTCGTCACAATATATTTTCAAAGCTTTGCCTATCGAGAATATTGTGGCCGTTTGGTCCAATTTGATTGGATAAAGTTTATAAAGCATCAACGCAAAAGTCAATCTATAAGTCGATATGACTTTCTACCTTCTCAGCGTCAATAAACTATGAGAGGGTAAGTCATCTCTTCTTTATCGTTTCTTTACAGAATCGCTCATCGAAATGTATGGAATTGACATAACGTCGAACGTCAACGTCATATTAACGAACACTAATGTCAATTCCATACATTTTGATCGGTAATTCTATAATGAAACGATAACGGAAAAATCTTGGCTAAATGGCCCGTTATGTGTGAGAAATTCCCAGTTTCAATCACAACTACGAACGCATGAAACGTTTGATCAGCCGGGGTCACAACACAACTCCTCAATTTAATTGCGACCCTAGTACTCGATCGCAATCTCGATCCCATGAACTCCGCCCTCAATATAATTAACCTCCAGCTTCCTGCTCCCTACACATCTAAATTATCGGCTTAGATCGTGGATAAGATTTGAATATGTTATAGGTTATGGGAAAAGAGAAATGACTCAGCCTGGATTTGCTAGTCTTACTTAATACTACACCGTCTAGCAGTCTATGAAACCTCTTGCAAATTATTTTAGTTACTACGTGTGAGTGTTAGAAGCTGAAAAATACAAATTATAAGAGTTAAAAACTAGGCATATGCATTATCATTTTATGTTATGTTTTTTTTAATATTCTAAATCGACTACTGCAGTAAGATCATAATAGGGCGTGATCTAAATCTGAGGATACACCGACGTTCTTGATTCTTTGGTTTTACACTCCTGTGAATCAACCTTGCCAAGCGAGGCTGTGCCTCCTGGCAAGGTTGATTTGATGAACAGTTTCTTAGCACCAAAGCCTCTTTGGCAATGTCAACCAAGTACCACAAGATCCTTGTAGGTACTATCAGAGAAGTCAATTAACGCAAGTAGACGAAGTTTTTCTCCGAAATAGTGTTTCTCTAGCCATTGCGATAAAGTTCCATCAGTTTTAATCCAAATCGTGGTTATCTCTGTTATCAGCGTTATAAAATTTGTCGAAAACTAATGATTGTCAATAAACCCCATAACACGTTAGCTGCGATAACGTTATCACGATTATGCAACATAACATCGAGGCCACATCAATGCGTTGCGTTGCGTCTCCGCAATAACGCCGCGCCGCTCTGACGGTTTACATAAATAATATATTATCCCTACTGCGACATTGTGTTTGTCTGTCTGTTCCTAGTTCTCGCTCAAACTGCTGAACTGACACCGAAATTGGTATGAAGATATCTCGAGTCCCGGGAATGTTTATTTGCCGGAAAAATGTAGTTATAGTATTATAATATTCAATTAAAACGAATTAAAGCGTGACGACATTGTGGGTAAATTCTTGTTTCATTGATATGCCACATTGCATTGCGTCTTCGGAAGTGTGTTTTGATGCTAGGACGGACAGGAGATGTAATTAGTGGAAGTGTAATGTAATGGAAGTGTAAAACGCTACTACCTATGCAGACAGTGCGTTATTCCGTCCCAACGCGACGCACTGCAACGAAGCAGTGTGGCCTCACTCGTAGGCGTACACGTCGTGTTTTCTTTGAGTTTTCGTCTGTCGAGTGTTTGTATACAAGCAATGGACACTTCACGTTGCCCAATGCTTATGGGAAAAATTATCGGAATGTACACACTTTCCATTGCATCGTTTCAGTAGCTCCAATGTAAAATATACTCTGTTCGCTCTATGTAGAGTTTGAAATCGATTAGCAAGTGTTGATACTCGATGACTTCTATAAGATTGTTTTGCTAATCAATTTTATGTTATGACCGGCATAAGAATGGTTCTATAGTCCGGGAATTTGGGATAATAAAATGCTTTCTATGTTTTGGCCTTTTATTAGGTAGCTATAAAGTCAGTTGTTTTAGTTTGTTGAATAAACTATTTTTTTAAGATTTTCGGTTGGTAAATTAATTTTAGTTGTCTTCTGAATTTATGTACTATTTATCTATACATATATAAAATTACATGTCCTGACTGACTGACTGACTCACTGATTCATCATCGCTGAGCAAAAACTGTTAAAGTTACAGCCACGAAATTTGGTGAGTAGGGTTATTTAATTAAGTAGACATCCACTAAGGAAGGAATTCAGAAAATTTTACCCCGAAGGAGGTGAAATAGGGGTTGAAAGTTTGAATGAAAGTTCGTCATTTCTTGAGTTAGAAATATGAAACGTTATTTTTGTGCTACTGATTAAAAATGAATGGATACATATTTAAACGTTTCTGGTAATTCTACCCCCAAGGGGGTGAAATTGGGGTAGAAAGTTTCAATGAAAGTCCGTCATTTCTTGAGTTAGAGACATGAAAGTTTATTGACGTTTGCGTTTGACGTTTGCTTAAATAGGGTCCCGTTTTACCCTTTGTATTAGGAACCACAAAAAGGGGAAAACTATCCATCTTTGTTATTATACTATGTTAACGCGGACGAAGTCGCAGGCAACAGCTAGTAATATTAATAAGTTTATTCTAGTGTTTATTTTTTTAAATATCATCTTACTAAATCCGCACCACCTGGAAACCCGAAAATTAGCACGCCTCTTCTGATAAAAGAAAAGGGGTTGAAAAGGGTTAAATAATCAACGTTTTCTTCCCAAAAATTGTTTTATGCGGATGAAGCCGTAGGGTAAAGCTAGTAAAAACTATTAAAGAGCTCTATCTCAAGAACTGTAGCAAAAATGTATGTCATTTTACAATATTTTCTAACAACTTCACAATTCACACTAATCTAAAGTGGTTTCAAGAGTCACAAGCATCCTTATAGGCGCCAGCTAAGCAACAAAGCTCACCCTAACACACACGATAATACACCTAAACACAACCAAATAGAGTTCAATATACTTTAACATCAAACTTGTAAACTTAAATCAGCAATAAAAAAAGAAAAAATGAAATGTGATATATTAGAAAGCCATACAGTTCATAATGCAACAATGTTTATGGGAATTTAATTCTGCATTGTTGGAGCTATTTTGAATTTCGAATAGTTCGTCGTATTTATAAACATTCGCGCCTTTCTCGTGAGAACTTAGGATTAAAAAAAAAAACTTTGCAAGACTATTATCAAATATTATATTCTATGAAAAATTTTAAAGATGTATGGGGCTTATGGCAAAATCTTCATATTAATAGAGCAAATTTTGGGGGAGGTAGACTTTTTATCGCTTTGAAATAGTTCTTATGACGCGGAATATGTCGCAACTTATAAAAGTATGTCCTGTCTGTCTGTCTGTTATCTCTTAAAGACGCTGAACAATTAATATTGTCATGACAATATTATGATACAATAACAATATATTTTAATTCCCGCTAAAGGACATAATATTAGGATATTTTTCCCTGAAAAAATGTACAGTTACAGCGAGATAAACTAATTTTGACGTGACGAAATTGCGAGCAACCTTAAACAAACCTGTGATTAATACTACAAAATCAATTTTGATGAAATTAAGAATAGACATAGAGTTCTCTAAGGGAAAGAACAGATTTTTTACATACCTATTAATAGTAGGTATACTATAATTAGAAATTTCCTATCATGTGACGATTGACAGATGGGAAACACAAAGACGCGTCCATACATGTTTCAACGAAGGATTCTGTATGTTTCGCATTTACACCGAAATAAACGCGTTTGTCGCCCAAAATAACCGACAGTATGCAAAAGATTTATTCGTGAGAACATGGTCATATGGGAGACATAACACTTGTGGCACTCAATAACAATTAATAGAGATGGGGGACAGATGGGGGCATGGGATTGTGTGGTCTAGGTCACCTAGTTGGAGCCTAAGCTTTTAAGATACTGGAATGGCGTATGGTGGTCCAAACGAAGGCGTTCGGAATGAGAAAGACGGTATGGTGACTTACAATTTGAAAATTAGAAATTGTCGCACCGAATCTTCAATACCGCGATTCAGGATTTTGCGCTGTATAGCTCGCTTATCGCTATCTGATTCTTCCAAAAATATAGCGTACTATATCTATACATATAATAAATCTGTAGAAATGACAATTCTGTACATTAAAGATATTCAAAAAATAGTAATCGAAGGGTGTCACAACATCGCTATAGAAGCCAAAAATGTGATTAGTTTTTTTGTCTGTCTGTCTGTCTGTCTGTCTGTCTGTCTGTCTGTCTGTCTGTCTGTATGTTTGTTCCAGCATCACACGAAAACTACTGATCCGATTTGAATGCGGTTTTCGCAGATATATTTGTCTTCTTCCAACTTAACATCTGGTGTATAAAAATTTTTCCCTCCACCCCTCTAAGGGGACAAAAGAGGGGGTCAGATTTTGTATCAAACTTTTTTCTTTAACACGGAACTACTGATCCGATTTGAATGCGGTTTTCACAGATATATTTGTCTTCTTCTAACTTAACATCTGATGTATAAAAAAATTCCCCCCACCCCTCTATGGGGACAAAAGAGGGGGTCAGATTTTGTGTCAAATTATTTTCTTTGGACTTACTTCATATTATTAACTGTGTTTTCCAACTTAACATCAGCTGTATAAAATTTTTCTCCCCACCCCTTTTAGGGGACAAAAGAGGGGGTAAGATTTTGTATCAACTGATGAAGTAGAAATACTTTAAATGGCAAAACAACGTTTGCCGGGACAGCTAGTGGTATATAAATAAGGGGGTAAGTGAGAAGTGGTAGAGCTTAGCGCTTCAGGGTTTAGATCCCGCGCAATTTTCTTCTCATTTTCATTTTAACATAGTTTATCTTTATAGCAGGCTATAAATTAAATCTGTAACTCAAATATACTTAAATATTTAAATCCACAAAAACACTTGCCTCCATATGGTGATACATTAGTTTGACACTTGATGACAAATTGGGCGGCGTAGTCTTGATACTTCACGTTTGACAAATCGGTCGGCTAGTTTTGATACTTTACAATTGACAAATTAAAGATAACCCTCAAGTCGTTTGTCCACGGGACGTCACCGAAACGTCACCGACAAAAATTAAAATAAAATAAAACTTTATTACCAAGGCTATAGATATCATTTTGCTCTACGCCAGCACAAAGCAGCGGCGGCATGGGTCACTACACTGAAAAAAATATGTTTCTACAATACTACAAGAACGTATAGTAGTGAAAAAAATGTTGTACGAACAAAAATACAGTAAAGATAAATTGAATTATCGTAACCTATACGATGCGATCGTTAAACATTACTATTTGATTCTTGTTAAATTATATTTTGTAATTTTTACTACAGCATTGTATAAAAAACTACGTCATTGTGTCGATTACAATGTGTTAGAAATGATAATGGTTAGGGAGGCGAGGTAGCTAAATGGCGTAATTCAACGGCGCCGTCGAGACCTATCAAAATCGAAAGATAAAATAATTTCGAAAAGAAAAGCTCGTATGGTAAAAACCATTTTAGCGGTGGGTTTGGCGTGTACGGTTTCTCAAAAATGTTAAAAAAACAGTTACTTGGGCATTCTCGAGCGCGTCAGATATTCATACTACGTATGCCCCAAGTGCCTCTGATAACATCGGTATACTAATCTGCCGGTTTGCGTGGTGGGGGTAGGCATATAAAGTAGTCAAAAATGCAAAAAAAAAAAATTACTCGAGTGCGTCAGATTTTCGGAAGGGGTGTTAAGTATGCCCCAAGGAAGCTCCCTTTGAAAAAAATGACGATTTCGGCGTGACGATAAGTTACGATGAATTTTTGAAAATGCAAAAAAAAAAAGTTTTTTTGAAATACTCGAGCGTGTCAGATTTTCATAGGGGAGGTTTATCTCGGTATCCTGAAATCATATTTTCTTAATCTGACAAAAATGTTGGTGGGTTCTCTTAATCTGACCGGATTCCCTTCTACCGCTTCTTTCCCCACCATTAATGTCGCGAAATAAAGAAAAAATACTGGTAGGATAGGCATATTTCCGCGAAGCGCTCAGTCTTTATTACATGTTTATGGCAAATTCCTCTTTTTTGCTTCAATTCTTCACTTCGTTTTGCTTACGGTACGTCCAAAAAACAATTTGAGGATCAACAGGCTATTGAATAATATACATACATGAAACTGTACATGTTAATAATACTTTTGTATACAGATACGCGTAACTTTTTCCGAGTCCACGAAAATTGTCGAGAAGCTTTAGAAAAAAAAATTTGAGATATAACAAAAGTCACATAATTTAATCATCGTTATTTCATATCAATTTTTTTAACACCCTCAGTTTTCAAGATATACTCAAAAAACCGGGAGTTTGAGTTTTTATGATGCTTCAAGTCAAAAAGTTTTACCTTTGGACAAAAATGTAAAGAGACCTTTTTTGTGTAAAATAAAATTACCTTTTTGTTTATATAAACTTTTTTTTGTAAAATGTATCGTTCGCGACTTATATGCCGCAACGCGTTTTTCGGAAGACGAAATGGCTCCTCCACACTTCCGGTCATGAGGAAACCGGCAGATTTTGTATTAAAGTAAGTTTTAGATTATATTCTTCAAAATAAAAAATAAAAAAATCGCGCTCGAGAATGCCGGATTAACGTTTTTTTACAAGTTTGAGACCCTATAACTCGGCGGCGTCAAGGACTTATCGTCAGATTAGTTAAATTTAGTCTTAAAACACTAAAATCAACCCCCAATATCTTAATCTGACGCGCTCGAGTATTTCAGACTATCGTTTTTTTTTTACTAATCTGATCGTCTATCCTAGGCGCGCGTCACTACATATAGAGCTAAATACTTTACAAGGTTGTTCTATTAGGTCCAAGGTATCTCTCATATCTTAAACTGCCACGCTCGAGTGTTACCGAAAATTCCCCTATTCGCCTCCCTAACTATAACAATCTATCTCGGTATATTTACAATATGACTTGTGACGGGAACGCTTCCTTTAGTTGCATCGGGCGTCGGAGGGGGTGCTCTTAAGTGCGGGGGAATAATCGTGCGCGTCGCGTCCATGTTGTTTGTTGCTGTTAATTCATGAAGCCCCAAGCGGCCACATCCGGCCGCGATAACAATGAAAAAGCTATTGTGTCTCGTTTTGCCACGACTGATGGGTCGTGGCAAAACGATTGGTGGGATTGTGGTGGACGCACGTTTTAGCAAAATTAATCAATGCTTACATTTTTTTGTGTGTTGGAACTTTTGGATGCAAATAGAAAATGGACGAGGACATGATTCATGAAGAACATACTGCTCGGATGGAATCTCGGGGTCCGCCGCCCGGGGGGTAAGTAATTACGTTGATATTTTTGCACGTAAGTAATTTAAATAGGTACAGTTTAAAAGATGCAATAAAATAGTTGCGGTCCAATTTACTGGCGCGCGGTTTTGCGTTTCTCTCAATACAAAACCACATTCCTAAATTTTAGTTTGATAACTACTTCTGAGTACCTATATTAATAATAATAATAATAATAATAATAATAATAAACATTTATTCAACACATACACATTACACCACATTATTAATGGTGTAACGCATCTTTTTTTTTTTTAGGAAACAAGATATCTCTTGACTGCCTGGGCCTTCTTGACCGACATCGACAGGCGACATAATATGATTAGAGAATTGTTCGCACCGACTTGGGACATGGCAATTTTTACAAAGAACTTGGAAAACTATAATATTAATTCCATTACACAGGCAGATGAACAGGTGAGAGAACCATAACATCCATATATTTTTATGAAATCGGTTTCCATTTCTTAACATAATATAATAATACTAGCGACCCGCCCCGGCGTTGCACGGGTATAAAATATATAGCCACTGAAAAAAATATTAAAATCGATAGCCTATGATCCTTCACGTGGTCTACTTCTTATCTGTGCCAAATAACATAAAAATTGCTCCAGTAGTTCGCGAGATAAGCCCTTTCAAATAATTTCCCCCGTTTTTTCCACATTCTCCTATTAGTCTTAGCGTGACAAAATATAGCCTATAGCCTTCCTCAATAAATGGGCTATTTAGCACTGAAATAATTTCGAATTGGATCAGTAGTTCCTGAGATTAGCGCGTTCAAGTTAGACCATTCAAATAATTTTCCCCGTTTTTTCCACATTTTCCTCTATTTCTTCGCTCCTATTAGTTTTAGCGTGATAAAATATAGCCTATAGCCTTCCTCGATGAATGGGCTATCTAACACTGAATTAATCATCAAAATCCGTTGCGCAGTTTTAAAGATTAAAGGGAACAAAGGGACATGAGGGAAAAAAAAGCGACTTTGTTTTATAATAAGTATAGATTATCTAATATATTATATTAATATTTTTATTTTGTTAATTATTAAATTCCCGTAGGAATCGCAAAACCCACGCTAATGGTAAACTAATTCGTAATAATATATTATAAATAATACTTATTGGTTTTTCTTTGTCCATTTTTTCAGTTACTGTTTCTGACGAGTGACGACATTACGTGGATAAAAGCTTCTTCTGAACCATGGAAGTTACTAGGAAGAAAAATGGAAAAAAGTATGCATGTGTAAAGTGTTGAATACTTTAATGTCAATAAAAACATTAATTGTTTTTTTGTGTTTCAGTTTTTTGTCGGAACAGACTGTGATTCCTTTGGAGATGAAATTGCAAATTTACAATTGAATATCTGATCTAGTTTCATGCAATAAAATACATAAGACAGGAAGTACGTACAAGTTTTATATATCATATTAACATCTACTAGTGACAAGGAGGTACTACGTAATTATGTGATAATTACTTAGGTCTTATAATGTAGCATGGGCGTGCAGTCTTTATAGGCAAAAAGGCAGTGCTTGCCATTCACAGATAACAGATATTTTAATTTAACTTTCGTACTTTTTAAATGACTCATGACGTTAATTTTTTAATAATAATAGTAAAAAATATAATAAAAAAATAAATAATACATATTTAAAACGCCTCAATTTATAAAATAGCAACATGTAATCAGGTACACGCGCGAACGGGTTCACGAGAGGTCAAGATAGGCTCAGTGTTGAGGTGCCTGCCTTGCGCGTATGTGTGAGTGTGTCCGTGCACAGCCGAAAACGCACATAACCATGAATATCGAATGCGATTATTGTACTGCAAGCTCTGCGGAAGACCCCAGCAGTGTTGCCAACTATGGGGATATCCCACTTTTAGTCGGGAAAAATTAAATATATAGTGCGTATTTTAGGGAGTAAAATTATTATATTATATTCATGGGCGTGAAATTTTTTAAGCAAAAATGTATATTTATTTGGTTTTTACTACTGTTTTTATATAAATATTGACATCATGAGTGACGTTTTTGCCGCAAACAATAATTGCGGTCGGCTGAAGTAGTATTTTCAGCGTTTTGATATCTCAGTGGAAAGTACCCCAAGTAATAAATAATATATTTAAATAATAGTTGGGGAGTTCTGGTTGAAATTCAATGGCATCACTGGCGCCGCGGCCGGCGCGGGCGCCCGCGCCATCCATGCCGACGGCGATCGGAACTACTCGTGAATAGTCGTGAGCAATCGGATATAATCCGAGTAAAATGAATAGACGCAAATCTAACTAATTACGTATAATATGTACTATCAGAGAAGTTGATTCCTATGCAAATCGAGGACCTACGTAGTTTGGTTGCGTTACGTCAAACCCAGCCGAGAGATCACAATTAACATTGAATTGACATATTCGACCAAATAACGATGGTCTGTCAATTGCATAGGAATCAACTTCCTCGATGGTACATTATGCATTTTTGTTTTGTGAGGTTTTTGGGAGGCCATTTGCTTTTTTCATGTGATCGAGCACTGTTAGTACTATATTATATTATTATATTTGGTTTTGTAGTTTTCTAAGAATATTTTAGATTTTAATATTTGAAAGTTTGTATGATATTTAACAGTTTAACATTAATAATTGCGTACATTCATAACTATCACTCACTTGGATAAGATAATTTGTGGTGGCCAAAATTTTGCATTTATTTACATCGGATTATGGATCGGTTCTCAAGTAACCGGAACCTTGATTATGTGAAAAGACAAAAGTTAAGCTGATTAGGTTAACTTTTGTCTTAAAATATACTAGATATAAAAATGAAAAAGTTGTAAAAGAAAAAGTTTTTATTTTGTTTTGTTTCATGCCAAAACTAATGAACCGATTGTAATAAAATTTTGTACACAGTTAGTCTAGAGCCTGAGAGAGCCATAGGCTACATTTTGATGAGGCAAAAATATATTATCTAATTTCCATGGAAATATCGATGAAAATAAATTCACATTGTATATCTAATACGTAACAATAGATAGCGTTTTTATTTATTTTAGCTTAGCGCACAATATTATGTTGTATGGTAATTGGTATATTTTCATGGGTTTCGATGAAATAAACTCTCATTGTAGTTCCAACGCGTGACAACAGATGGCGTTTTTTTTATTTCTTCATAACAGAACGTAATTATACTAATAGTTTAGAAAACATAGTTTTTAATTTATATCCACACTATTATTATAATTTATGCGAAAATATCTCTTTTTGTCCGTTTGTCTGTCTGTTTTGCTTTCACACCAAAACTACTGAACCGATATCGCTGCATTACCAGTGTCAAAATCTTGTGCACGCCGCTGTAATGTAGTTTATTGTTCGAAACTAGATAAAGTAATTCATTAGTAAAAATGGCAATTTAATCTCCAAAGGAACCACAGTCTAGAAAGAATTTAACATACTTAATGTTTTGTATGAGGTACGATATGATTAGTCCCTTTTACAAGAATAAATATTATCATTACAATTCTTTTTTGCTTTGATTACAATATAGTCAATAAAACTAACAGAAAAATTGTTAAGAATAACTAAATACTTTGTTAGGACAAATAAACTATCTGCTAACATAACATTTCTACTTAGTTATTATAAGTTGTCGTTTTGTAAATTTTACAATCCGCATCGTACTAAATTTGACTAGAACGGTCTTGTTATGTTTACAAAGTGTTTTGCCGTCACATATATAGCAAAACAATATAGTTGGTATAACTAAGGTGACCATGCGTCCCGCTTTGGGCGGGACAGTCCCGCTTTCAGGCAGTCTGTCCCGCTGTCCCCCGCGAGGCCGAAATTGTCCCGCTTTTGCAAACAGACCAAACGACAATATTTTAAAAGTATTTTTATGTTTGAAATGCTTGTGCAATGCCTGGAAGTAACGCATACATACAACAAACATAGAAATTACTCCAGTAGTTCGTGAGAAAAGCCCTTTTAAATATTTTTTCCCGTTTTTCCACATTTTCCTCTGTTTATTCGCTCCTATTAGTCTTGGCTTGATTAAATATAAACTAAAGCCTTCCTCGATAAATGAGCTATCTAAAACTGACAGAACTTTTCAAATTAGACCAGTAGTTCCTGAGATTAACGCGTTCATACAAACAAACAAACTCTTCCGCTTTATAATATTATAGTAAAAGTATTAATAAAAATGTAAGATATACACATTAAAATACATAATTATTCATAAACATTGGGGGAGGGGGGGGGGGGGGGGGGGGGGGGGATTCTGTATTTGTCCCGCTCTGACAAAAAAAATAAATGGTCACGTTAGGTATAACCAGAATCTGGTTACCAGTACGAGACCTTTTTATTCAATGTAGACCAATTTCAGTAGAAAATGAACCTACCAGTCTAGGTCATAAAGTAGCATTTTATTTAAATTTTTGACGTCCCGTTGACGGCGGCTGTGGAAAAACGGCATCACAAGTCTGAACTCAATTTAACAGACCATTAATCATTGGGGAGCTGGTTAAATTATATTTTTATACACCAATATAATCTTTATTGGTTAAATGAATATATTTCCATATTCAAATCAGAAAATATTAATCTTTTTAGTGTGAAACGGAAATTTTTAGGAGATAATATAACTGTATCAGAATACTATAGATATACTCATAAGCCATTAATCATTATGTTTTTTTATGTTTGTGTGTAGCACCTTTGCTTCTATTAATTTACTTATTTGATTTGACCGGAGAACTTCGAATCACTTCCCCTCCTGCGATAAACCTTGCCTGGACTTCCCCGAATACTTCAAGTCTAAAGTTAGTCAAATCGGTTAAGCCCTTCTTGAGTTTTAGCGAGACTAATAAAATTGAAATTTTTATTTATATCTAAATATTAAGTAATAACCAATGTTTTAATTCCATCATGCCTAATACTTATTATCTTGATTTGGTATCCACTATCCCTTTACAGTTTACGTGAAGCTTGTAGACAACAATCATCAGTACTTGAATTTGTGATAAATCCCGTAAGATATACATTCCCTACTACGATGTTGTTATTAAAACACAAGCTTTTGAGGTACGGAACTCTCCCCAGTCCAGCCAGCTCGCGCTTGACCGCTTTATGATGTATCGAGGCCGCAAATGGAATGCAAGTGGTAAATACAGTTGAGACACTCGAGTCGCGAGATAAACACAAACAAACACACCAGCCTCGCGTTACTCACTAATTGACAGTGAAAAAAAAAGTGGGTTTGCCTCCCCTTAGTGTTTTCCTTGGATTTGAATTATTCTATTAGGCTTCAGTCTCAAAATTAGCGGGCAGCGGGGCGACTGCTTTCTAGGCCTGTCCTTATAAAACTATATGACTGATTTCGAGAAATTAAAGCCTTATAATGCTAGATGACGGCCGCAACTCCGTTGTGCAAAATTCGTTTCTCGCGCGGGAACCGTACATTTTTCCGGGACAAAAAGTATCCCCATAACAAATTTCAGCAAAATGGTTCAGCGGTTTGGGCGTGAAGAGGTAACCAAAGATCTGTCTCACTCTGTCTGCAAAGAGAGAGACATACTTTTACATATTTAATTAATAATAATGAATGATACAGATCTGTCCCCGACTAATGGTCTACACAGACGGACTGCATTTCAACTGCAATCCAACTGAAAATTGCAGTTCAAGTGCAGTTTGAATGCAGTTGACACGACTGCAATACGACTGCAATAGAACTGCAAACCAAACAGTTCACACGACTGCACGCCGACTGCAACTGAACTGCAATCCGACTGCGCGTTTGGTTTGCAGTTCTATTGCAGTCGCATTGCAGTCGTGTCAACGGCATTCAAACTGCACTTGAACTGCAATTTGCGGTTGGATTGCAGTTGAAATGCGGTCCGTCTGTGTAGACCCTAAGAGTCCTCTTAATTATATCACAAGCGAATTAATAGCTAACCTTTTCGCTACCACACTCCTTATAGCTTAATCGTTGCCATTACTTATCTCATCTGTATTCGATGGTTATACCAAACAAAAAGTAACCGTATCCCAAACATGTAAAGTCCATTATCGTTAACGCCTTTCTAGCCCTGACGAAATACACAGAAGTACTAATAAACTAGACCTAACCTAAAATTGGACGCATTTGCATACGGACAGACAAACACGCTTAGATATGGTAATATGTAGCGTACATACATGATACATTCAGAACTGTGTTAACGCAAGTGCATGATATTATTGATAATTTATTTTATTATTATTTATCTTGCGCATAAAATAAATTTATTTTATTAATTTTATGTAAATACTAGAATATTTTATGTAAATATACGTAGCTTACATAGTTTTGCCTATAGCAGATATACTACTGAAACTATACGAGTAGGTATATTACAAGAACAAGAATGCTTATGTTTAAGACTTGAACCAAATAAAATATTATATTATAGTCTATAGAGTACTACGAACAACAAAATAAGAGCTTTTCCAGTGACAGAACAAGGTTTTCCTGTGTGTGAGCTACTGCTAACTACTACAAGGTTTTCCTGACTACGCTACTGCTCGGTCAGTAGACCATGAATGGAAAGAAGATAACGCAAAGTAGCGTGGTTCAGTATACATGTGTGTGTAAGGGGGCGTCCACAAAAAACACCTCACGTAATTTGTGGACACTCCCTAAATGATTTCCTTCTGGTAATATCTATATAAGTTTCGCATTATAGAACTTGATCGCACTGGAAACATACATATTTCCGGGATAAAAAGTATCCTATGTCCTTTCCCGGGGCTCAAGGTATCTCCATACCAAATTTCAGCAAAATCGGTTCAGCGGTTGGGCGTGAAGAGATAACAGACAGACAGACACACTTTCGCAATTCTAATATCAGTATGGATATATTCAAATCGAAAACAAATTTTTCTTTGTACAAAATTCGCGTCATGCGGCACTTAAACTTTTAATTTATTTTGCGTTTTTTTTTGGGGACACAAAATTTAGTTATTTTGGTAATTTTCCGCATTTTTCGTCACAACACAACAAAGGAAGTGCTGTTTGTTACTCAACGTCAATCATTGAAACACTTTAAAAGTCTTTGCTGCACCAACGTGTACACTATACAGATATAGAAATGAACAGATACGGAGAAAATGAAAGTTTTATTTTTAATTCTTATTGAAACTTTATTCTATTTTTTCCATTTTCAGATTTGTTTACTATTACTGTTCTCCTCTTTCCAGCTCAATAGCATAGCTATATAAGTATTTTTCTCTAATTTGATAAAATATAAGAAAATAGACGAATATAGTCATATCCCAGCCAACGGTCGTCGTTATAATTTAACGACGACCTTTAGCTATATTACGGTTATCTACATCCAGTAGCCACTTGTACAATCCCAACTCTACACACATTGTCTCCGACATAGTCGTTAGCGCTACAAAAAGCGGATCGCACTCGCCTCTCGAGTTTTTTCCACTTTTCCCGTTTACACGGAATCTTATCAAATGTCATGTTACTGTCAACAGACTTCAAACAGACGCAGGGCTGTCACAACACAGAAACTTGACGCTTATTTTAACGCCTTTTTTCACGATGTCGTCGTCGGCGGTAGTTAAAAGAAAAAATTAAGAGTTTACCCCAATTTCGTTAAGTGAAGTGAAATTTGATTACGACTGTAATGCAAAGAAAATGTTTTTAGATTTCTGGATATGCGTAATGAGTTAATGACTAATGCGTTTAAGTGAAAACTGAGAATGAAGCAAGAATGGGAAAATGAAACTAAATAATTATTATCTAAGAATATCTGGATCTTTTATTTTATTAAACTTTATCCCTCGCTTTCACAGCTTCATTCCCAAAACCCTAGTCTTATCATTATTCTAATAACTAAAAATAACGAAGAGGCAACCCTAGATCCAATTAGTTACACTACAAATTACGACAATTAATTTTCAATGCTATGCCCCACATCACAAGTTTCACATTCCTATACACTTTAATGTTTTGTCGTCATAATTTGACCGGCTTTTTTTCACCATTCCGGCTAGGTGCAAAAACCACGTGTTTGCACTCGGCGTTTCTCGGGAACAACCGCTCAATGGAGGCGCCAATGAGTTGGTAAATATCTCGGCTGGGGTCCGACATTTGGGCAACTGTCATTGAATGGTCATTGTCTGGTTGAAGTTGAATAACAGCCAAATGTGTGGCCAAAAGTGCCGTTTTTACTGGTTTTAAATTACCCACAAAAAACAACAAGCGACGATACGCGCGGGCGCCATGAGCCATCCTTGTGTCTAATTTGCATCTAGTTGGCAGTGAGCAATCTGAGCAAATCTCAAAATTGATGTACATGCAAGCCGTAATTAACCAATTAAAGTATGCCATTTTCTAAAGTGCCTGTAAACTTGACGTAAATACACTACAAGCCACGAATAAAAAATGCAAATTTTGCTGCCAGTTTCGTCGAGCCAAGTTTTAGTGGGAATAAAAAAGAACTGAAATTTTTATTACATAAAAAAAAAATAAGTACAATTTATTTATTAGCCAGCTTATTGACCTACCATATATATTCAAGAAATAGCCCCGCGGGAAAAACTGACAAATAATTGGAGGCTTCCAGTCGTAATCTATATTATTCTAAAATTATTTAATGTTGGCACTTGCTACTATTGACTAAAATGACAGAGGTGCCAAGAAGTACATGCGGGTACATTGTGTCGGCATTATACAGTGAGCCCATCAAGACCACACAAGTCGTTACACCATTGGAAATAAGTATCAGTTTTAAAAATACGCTATCAATTCCTTAACGATCACTTAAACCACGGATACTTCTTGTCTAGTAAAAAGCAACCTGCCGTATCCTATCCTACATAATATACTATATTATATCCTACATAATATTATCCTACCGTATCTGTGACAATAGCAAATCGCTTCAGTATTCCTGTAACCTAACCGGACCTTTAAAAACCCGACTACGATGTAGGCACCCAACGTCACCCTTACGAGTCACGACCAAGACGAAAATAATGATCCATGCTAATATTATAAACTAGATGTTCCTCGCGGCTTCGCCCGCGTTATTTTGGAATTTCACGCAACCGTACATTTTTCCGGAAAAAAATAGCCTATGTCCCTTCACATGGTCCGTTCTTCATGTTTGCCAAATAACATAAAATTTGCTCCTGTAGTTCTTAAGATAATAAACAATTTCATACAATTTCCCCCGTTTTTTCCACACTTTCCTCTATTTCTTTGCTCTTATTAGTCTTAGCGTGTTAAAATATAGCCTATAAAGCCTTCCTCGATAAATGGGCTTTCTAAAACTGAAAGAATTTTTCAAATCGGACCTTTAGTTCCTGAGATTAGCGCGTTCAAACTATTAATAATAAGCAATTTCATATAATTTCGCCCGTTTTTTCCACATTTTCCTCTATTTCTTCGCTCCTATTTGTCTTAGCGTGATAAAATATAGCCTATAGCCTTTCTCGATAAATGGGCTATCTAACACTGAAAGAATTTTTCAAATCGGACCAGTAGTTCCTGAGATTAGCGCGTTCAAACAAACAAACTATCAAACTCTTCCGCTTTATAATATTATATAGTATATAGTATAGATGTGGGGTAGGTATGTCTGTCTGTTACCTCTTCACGCTCAAATTATTTTGCTGAAATCTGACATGGGGATTCTTTGAGAGAGTTTTTTGCGCGATAATCGAATTTTTGCGCAAGGTAGTTGCGGGTGTCATCTAGCAACTCATAAATTGTAAAATATAAAACCCTTCTTCTGGCGCTCGGATAAATGTTAACAAATTCGACCCCAAATATTACCAAATAATTTACCCATATTCTTTAACATTATATGTATTTACCATTTAGTAAGTGTAAATAACTCGTATCCATTCGCGTGACCGCGGTTAAAGGTACGGTCTAACTCGACGACAGCCAGTTAAAATATTAGTGACACTGTACATAAAGCTTACATAATTTGCCTTAATTTTCAAATGTGATTCGTTATCAACGTAAAACCCAAAAGGCTGGCAACGCACCTGCAGCTCTTCTATTGTTGCGAGTGTCCATGGGCGACGATAGTTGCTTTCCATTAGGTGACCCGTTTGCTCGTTTTCCTCCTTATTTTATAAAAAAAAAAAACATGGAATTGATACCCATTTTTGGCAGACCAGGTGCCCTCTAGAGGAGGACGGAGGCCTATACTGATTCCTCATCTAGACTTTTGGGCCAGTTTACATTGTCACATGACGCGTCGATGCGATATTTTACATGAGCCATTCAAAATTGTGGTAAAAGGCAGCCTGATAATTCCATACATTTTGATTGTTATGTCAATTCTATAGATTTTGATCGGTGATTCTGTAAAAAATCGGTAAAGAAAACGTCTTGGCTAAGGTCTCTGAACTGAACCTAAGTTCATCGATGACTAGACAAAGCGTAAAATCGCTAGACACGACATGACATATTATTAGGTATCTGCCTACTTATTATTAACTCTAATAATGTTTATTATTACTTCCTTGAACTTCAGAGGTATAGATCTGCTATGATTTACCATGTAGAACAAAGACTACAATAGCGATAGATATGCCATCGATGTAACAAAACTTATAAACAAAAGCAAAAATATAATTATTTAAGATGGATGAAAGTTTGATAGTATAAAACCGTATTTAAAATGTAGCTAAAGCTTGTGCAAATAATTGTGCAATGTTCTTAATTTTTATTACGGCCTTTTTACGGCTTACACATTTACCTAAATGCCAACCAAAACTTTTAAACTTAACTGATGCCATTTTCTATGTAAATACATGAAATATAAATTGACATAATAGTCATCTTTCAGCATTTTAGATGTAATAAATTAACACGGATCGTTAAAGTATTTATTGCCGTACGAATAATAAATACTAGTGCCGTATCTATCACTCACAGATCTTCGCCCACCGTCGACAATGAGTGATCAACTTCACCATTATTTATTCATTTTACACTTCTGAGAACCGAACGTCATGAACAGTGTTGTTTACGGCTCCCATGTCGACTGTCGGACCTCAGGAGTTGTGATAATTAGCCTTAAACACTTCAAAACGGTCAGGAAGACGTAAAAAGCTATTATGGGTCCCGATTCTCGATTCGAATTCGCTGGAATTTCTGTCTGTGTCACTCGAGTGAGAAATCTGATGTGTGAGACAGCCTGTAATACAAGCTATATTAATAGTTATCTGAGAATCGGACTCCGAGTAACGTAATTATTTTTCCTGAAAGTTCCTGTTGAATGAATTGAATGCTTTCGTTAATTTTACTAAGAAGAAACTGTCTCAAAATAGCATTTCATTTGCATCCAAATAAGAGGACCGATTGCGATCTAGTTATATTTTGTTTTAAAGCTAACACGATCGAGATTGTTGTTAACAACAGTTCATCATTTTGAGCTTTTCGTAAAGTTTTAACTTATTGATTATGTTACAATAACTTGTAATAACAGCTAATCAGTAATCGAACCGTACCAAAACTGAACACCTAAAACAACACAAGTTAGTTAATCACGAGCAAATAGTTGTTCATCTTAATTGTCAGTCAACGCCACGATCGGCGGCGTATAACTTAGCTTATCAATTACAGCGCCCCAGGCGATACCTCAGATTTATTACCCAGCTTGATCTAGCTTTCTAGCCTAATGGCGTGACTAGCTCGATATTTCCATATGAACTTTGGATGACAATTGGTGATCTGATTGATTGAAGTGATAGGACTCGCAGTTAGGGAGATCGCAGACGTCACACTTTTTGTGTGATCGAGTCTGTATGGCGCGCGCCATCAGACTGTATGTAAGCCGCAGACTCGATCACACAAAAAGTGTGCCGTCTGCGATCTCCCTTAAGCGCTCAAAGGGCAAAGGATTAATATACTGCTGAAGCAGTCATCTATAGACGTACTTTCTTCAAATTATTTATAATATAAATAATTTGATATATTTGTACGTCTATAGATGATTATATTGAAAAGAGTTAAAAATTAACCCACCAATCCCCAAGCGGCAGCCGGCTGCCGCATAACAATTGAAAATCTATTGTGTCTGCGATACCCACGATGGAGGTGCTAAAATGCAAATAGGTTACAAACTTACACTTTTGGAATTGTCCTACGTTTTGCCTCCTTGTTTGGGAACAAATCCGGCAAGAAGGAACAAACCGGGCGTAAAGTAGCCCGCAAACGATCAAACATCAAACACGTCAAACACGTCAAACACGTAGTTTTTTTGACAAACTACGTGTTTGACGTGTTTGACGTGTTTGAAGAAAATTTGGATTACGTAGCGTTTGACAAACGTGTTTGAATGTGTTCCGCTGTGTTTGTCAAACAAAATCTCATGATCTCAAACCGATTCTAGCTAATTGTTTGACAAACGTGTTTGATGCACGTTTGATCGTCTGCGCTGCTGTTTGTCAAACAAACTACGTGTTTGGCGTGTTTGACGGTTTGATGTTTGATCGTTTGCGGGCTACTTAAGAAATTCGGACGGAGCACATAAAGCCAAAATTTAGTAAAGATAATATTATGTATTTTAAATGCTCCAATAATATTGTATTAAAATAGTGGATTCTAGACACATACTTCAAAAATATTTGCTCCTTCTCTAATCCTCAAATTTTTTCAGACAATCTCGCAACTTCACGTCCTTACGAACATAGAATTATAACCTTGTTGCTTACGAATGAATCAGGGTGATAAAGACCGAGAGAAGGAGTGATTCTAAGTCAGAGAATTGGGCACTATTATTATGATAGTCCTCCACATTTTACATATTGTGTCGCCGTCTCCCGACTAATCGCGTTTGAAGTTTCTTTGTGCTCTACGGGATTTGATTCTGATTGATTTCTTTTCTTATTGACTTATATTTTAACTTTCTCAAGTATTAAGCCTTGGGATGGCGGGCGAGGCACGTTTTATGTTGCGGTCTTTGTACACCACCCCTATCGCTACACTTGCGGTCGACACAACCGTGCCATACCGCGTAACACGCTAAGCGAAGATGTTTTTACATAAACCATCTTCGCTTTGACGACCTCTGTGGCTCAATGGTTAAGAGTGTGTGGCAGCTCAAGCCGGGGGTCGCGGGTTCGAATCCCGCCGACGGAACAAAAAGTTTTTCAATGTTCCTAGGTCATGGATATATATTAAATATGTGTATGATATAATAAAAATCTTAAATATATGTATAGTATAAAAAGTATTAAATATATTTCCGTTGTCTGGTACCTGTAACACAAGTCCTTCAGGTACTTACCACGGGGCCAGACTGACGTGGTGTGAAGCGTCCATAGATATTATAATTATTATTATTATTATTAAACAATAACATATCTTCTCACGTTCGACATTTCCTACTAAATAACGGCCAATCCGTTGCGCCAAAATTCGTTTATCGCGCGGGAACTGTACATTTTTCCGGGATAAAAAGTTTTCTATGTCCTTTCCCGTAACTCAAAGTATCCCCATACCAAATTTTATCAAAATTGGTTCAGCGGCTTAGCCGTTAAGAGGTAACAGACAGATAAACTTTTGCAGCTTACAATACTAGTATTCATAAAATGTATTGTATGAATTTCTGATGATTTTGTAAGGAGTTATCATTACAATCGTCTGAATTGACAACTTCTCTCTCGGTCGGAAGATCTTCCTTTGAGGCACTCAAGCATTTTCCACAACAGACAAAACAACATTTGTGAGGTCTCTGTGGTGGTCCGGGCAATTTCTTTGACACTAAAGTGTTGCAATTAAATCATAATTCATCAATATTTATGTACAGTCGCGTTAATAAGTTAAAATGTACATTTCTTGACCAAAGCAATTATATTTTGAAAAAATTAAAATAAGATATACCTTAATAAATCCAGAAAATGTACTAAGAATATACATCGAAATTGATTGGTGGTAAATCAAAAAACTTTTATATACTTATTCCCTCAAGCCCCGTAACAAAAGATTTCCTGGAATTGGTGATCGAGGGATTAAACAATGTACCTAATAATGAAGCTATATCTAGTTCAAAAGACATAATATCGTACAGTTTTTTCTTGCCTAAAACAATACGAATAGCTTCTTTTTATTTGCTCGCAAGTGTATCTTACCTACTCACATTAATAATCTAAAACGCTAATTTTTAGATGTTCGTGAACATTAACGTGAATATAATCATAATTTGAAATTGGGCTTTTAAGTTTGAAGGCAATTTGAATGGCATATTAATACTTCATTAAAGTCCACTCAAATATGATAATCGGAAGAATACGCCGTCACTAAACTTTCATTGATACACCGCGTACCTTGAATTAAATAAGTTATCGATATTATTATAAAGTAAAAAAGTACGTTTGGCACTCATTGACTGCCGCGGTAAAGCTAATGCACAGCAATTTCTAGTCTACAGTCTGCCAAACTAAAACGACGGTAACGGAATTTCTTGATTCGGTCGTCGCACACAAAGCCCGCGATAAAAGAATATTATAAAGCGGAAGAGTTTGTTTGTTTGAACGCGCTAATCTCAGAAACTACTGATCCGACTTTAAAAATTCTTTCAGTGTTAGATAGCCCATTTATCGAGGAAAGCTATAGGCTATATTTTATCACGCTATGACTAATAGGAGCGAAGAAATAGAGGAAAATGTGGAAAAACAGGAGAAATTATTTGAAAGGGCTAATTTGAACGCGCTAGTCTCAGGAACTACTGGTCCGATTTGAAAAATTATTTCAGTGTTAGATAGCCCGTTTATCGGGAAAGGCTTTATGCTATATTTTATCACGCTAAGACTAATAGGAACGAAGAAATAAAGGAAAATGTGGAAAAAGATGGGGGAAATTGTTTGAAAGGGCTTATTTGAACGCGCTAATCTCAGGAACTACTGGTCCGATTTGAAAAATTATTTCAGTGTTAGATAGCCCGTTTATCGAGAAAGGGAAATTGTTTGAAAGGTCTTACTCGTATCTCACGAACTACTGGAGCAATTTTTCTGTTATTTGGCACACATAAGAAGTCTACTTCTATATGCTATTTTCGTGAACTAATTTATCTTTGAAATATCTAACTTACGCGAGCGAAGCCGCGCGGAACGTCTAGTAGCTTACTAATATTATAAGAACCTATGAAGCCTCCGTTTGTTCACAGTTCAAAGAAATAAAATCCAAAAGTAGCTCAAATTGTGCTGTTTTCCAGGGATAAGAAATGTCCAGATCATTTTTCTTTCCCCGAAAAAATAACGAGAACATGAAAAGTACAATATGCACTACGAAATAAAAATTCTGAACAAAATGTGATGGTATAGTCAAACTCTACGATTTTATTTCATACCTACTTTTTACCTAATAATTGCAAGTTGCATTGCGCTATTGTAATAAAACTTTTAAAATACTTTTGCGTAAAGGTCAATCTGGAATCACTGTGGTCGCTTCATCTCTATGTGATCTGACCACGGGATCTGACCGTATGGCTCGACGATCTTAATCGCCTGTGTGTCAGCAAAGAGCCGCGAACCGCGAGCCGCGAGCCGCGCGCCGCGAGCCGCGAGCCTGGGAGCATGGTAATCCAGTGTCAAGTGTGAGCGATTCTCGTGTGTCACCGACGCGAGCCGAGTAAGTTCGCGAACTTAAAAACCACGTACTTTAAGTTCGTACGTCTGTCACCCCTTTAAAATAAATATTCTAAAAGCCAAAGAATCGTCTCAAACACATAACTGTCATGTAATTTACGAGTATAAAATTCAAATGAGAACTATCGACCTACTGCGGCCCACATCCTAGGACTTAGATGCTCCTGCCATGTCCTATTACCATAATGTCCACCTGATAGATATAGATGTCAAATGTTTTATTGCTAATAACTATGCCCACGCTAATTTGCCGTGCACAGAAAAAAAAACTAATGGACCCTGCACACTGTACAACGAAACAAAAAATATATTTCAATATTTTCTATAGTTTTTATGGTTGTAGAGAGCGTATGTTTTGTTTGCAGCAATAAAATAACCGCGAAAAATTATAGAGCTATAATTAAATTAGTGTACGACAAAGTAGGAGGATAGTTAATGGAATCAGGCATTACTTTGCGGAAATCCATAGCTTAAAATTTAGTTTGTTATTATTTTTAGCAATATTCCGCGAAATAAACTTCCACCTTTAAGTAAATGAGTGAGTGTACGCATAGGCATGCGTACAGCACCTCCCTCCTCCCACACTGCCTATGCGTACACTCGCATGCAAGAACTTGCAAACACAACCACCACACAAGCAATAATGTTGGCAAATCCGTGCAAGCCACCACCATGCCACCCATGGAGGAGGGAGGTGCTGTACGCATGCCTATGCGTACACTCACTCATTTACTTAAAGTGGAAGTTTATTTCGCGGAATATTGCTAAAAATAATAACAAACTAAATTTTAAAGTAGGAGAAGTCATTGTTCTGAACGTAAATTTTTTGACACCATAAAATGCAATAAGGCGAGAATGATCAAACTTCATTCCCAAGTACATAACAAGTTGATTTTATTTACATAGCCTCATTCGCGTCTATTTATCAACTGCGCTTGCGCAATGCAAAATTGTATAGAAATCAAAACGGCGATAATGATCGCAATACTCGCTTCTCCTTACACGTATTCAAATGGGCAATATAAATATTGTCAACATTAATCCCGGTGTAAACAGTGATTGGCAATGCCCTGAGGCTGAATTACGATCATTATGAGCCGCCTGGTAAGTAATGGGCGTATAGTTAGCACCAGCTAACAGCTATTATGTTAAAAGTCTTATTTACATTTTGTCTGTTCGAAATATTTAACTGTTAAATAAATATGTCACTTGTTATCTTTCAATCTGAACTACATCACGATATAGTTCCTGCGTTTGAAGCTTCCTACGCTTATATTCAATCCACAAGGGTCGCTTCGCTGTAATTGAACCACAGTTAAGGATTTTCAGTTTATGCTAAGAAGTGTTGTCATCAATCTTCAATCAAATATGTTCTCCGTCTCTTTCATCATAAAAAAGCGTATTTTGTAAAATAATAGGAGTTAAAGAGTTTTATATTATCAATTTTTTCGGATAAACAAATTTCTGCTCTTTTTTCTGATTGGAATACCCAAGCATAGTCGCATAAAAAGCTTGTATATCTAGTAATCACTCGTTAATGAAATGATATATATTCTAACGCGTTACCGGTAATTATATGTCATTATGTATGTGATATAATAATATTATGTTAGGTGCAGAGGCGATAATCGGTCTGTCATTAACCAGTGTGCATATGCATATTCTGCATGTTATTTATCACCAGTAAGTTATATTAATAAACGTAGTTTAACTAAAGTTAAGTGTTAAAAAATCTAATATGTCATTAAATCACTTTTAATTTACTCTGTAATTTTATTTAGTCTATTAGGTACAGATATTTTGTTTTATTGACAATGAAAACTCAATAATTTTACACCTATTTAGCGGTAAAATGTCGTGACTGCGTGCATTTAATTTACGAACCGAACATGGAAATAAATATTTTATGACGTCATAAAATCAGCTATGCAGTGTAAAGTCCCCCTTATAAAGTAGCACAAGCATTTTGTTTGAGTGGCTATAACCGATCGAATTTATACCGAAGCTATTGCAATAAATTTCCGAATACTGTTTTGATAATGTTTGTGAATAATTGACTGGTCGTAGGTACCAGCCCACCGGGTGTAACCTTAGAGCAGGGGTTCTTAAATTGGGTTCCGTGGAAACTTTTTGGGTTGTATTCACAAGGTCCCAACCAAAGTTCTGATCAGATTTCTTATATTAGTCAGCAAAAATTTTGCCCTGACTTGGGCAGTCAAGTTTTCCCGTACTCCTAAATAAACGAATCAAAATCTACATTACGTTTACCAAAATATGTCAAACTTCTTGATCCCGGATTTGACTTTCAAACAAAACACATTTAGGCTGTTGTTCGACTTCGCTATATTATAAGTACAGCATGCAATCCATACTAATATTATAAATGCGAAAGTGTGTCTGTCTGTGTGTTACCTCTTCACGCCCAAACCACTGAACCGATTTACTGAAATTTGGCATGAAGGTATTTTGAGTCCCGGGAAAGGACATAGGATACTTTTTATCCCGGAAAAATATACGGGTCCCACGCGATAAACGAGTTTTGGCGCAACGGAGTTGCGGACGTCATCTAGTTTTTAAATAAGCGTTGTTGATTCTTTAGACATTATGGCCGGTGATCCAATCAAGCACGGTATTGGATTACTGAATTAGAATAATGTAAACCCGCTATAACATAATCAAAAGCGTTGCGTGCGCGTGAAAAGATTACAATGATAATATATGAAAACCACGAAAACTGGGCATTTAATACCCTGTGCAATGATATTCTATGTTACTAACGTAACTAGATTGGCAGTTTACGGCAGCAACCCGTTGCCACTTCGAAGATGCCTGCAGGCATTACATATCTGACCATAATGACATACAGTAGGGCCTCGTTAATCCGGAGAGGCAAAAACACGACCCTTTTCGAATTATCGAGGCGTCCGGATTATAGTATGCAATATTTTATGTTAATAAAACATACGTTTAACCTTAAGTAGTTTCTTTAATCAATTTTTTAATTTTATATCATACAGGCAAAATGTGCAATGTACAATATGTTTATTATTACAACCATTTTAGAAATCAGTAAGTTAAAATAAAACATTAGTTAATTCCTTTCGAAAATGTCTGTAATACTCTTCTGATTATGATTTTCGCACTTCATTTCGAAAGCTCGGTCTCTAAGTTGACAGAGAAACATAACTTCGTGGCTATCAAATTCGTTATCTTCAGCCCATTTTAAAGCAATGCTTAATCCATCAAGCCCCATAAGAGCACCGGTGATCGCAACAATAATAGAATAACAATAGATTTCCAAGAATCCGCGATCGAAGGATTAAAAGCTCCGGCCGGCCGGATTACAGCGATCACCGAACAAGTGGGAGTCCGGATTACCGAGGCCCTACTGTATTAACATTATGAATATTGACATTGTCTTTTGAACTATCAAGTGGTTACGCATTTCTGAGAATCGTTTGTAAGGCCGGCCTCACACAGCCGGAATTTCATAATCGGAAATTCATATTCTTACAGATCGATCTATGAAATTCATAATCTGAAAAAATCAGAATGGGTGTGGAGCGTACTGTTAATGTATGGTATTCCGGTCTTTCTGAATTAATAATATGAATTTCCGATTATGAAATTCCGGCTGTATGAGGCCGGCCTAAGACATTGCTACTCTAGTATTTTAGAAAAAAATTCATTGCCCTGGGTAGAAATAAGTAGAGCCACCGTACGATAGTGCAAAAGCCTAGATGTTGCAACTTGCGAGTAACTAAAATGAAACCGATTCGCTTGTGTAAGGGAGTTCTAACGCATGAAACCTAATATTTTTAAACACATATTAATATGGAAATTTTTCGAGAGAATATCTAAATCGATTTTCTAGCGGAAATCATAAATAAGGCAACACAACACCGCCAAGTGTTGATAGATCTAATATGAATCGATTAAGCGATTCCGATGCAGAGATTAGCCGAGCCGTTATTATAACCGATGGAGGCTATACCGTGATCGATAATGTTACTTATAAAATAAGTAATTGGGTATTTGATACTCTATTAATCGTATATTTTCCTAAAGCCGACTTTAGCATACTTTCTGGGCATTTTGACGTAGGTTAGTGTGTTTTGATCCAAGAAATACTTCATTAGTAAAGAATTTGCCATGTTACAATCAAAAGTTTTGCTCCACCAAGGAATTACTGAGGATTAAATATTAATACTTGGAATACTTCACGAGTCGATCGTTTTGCTATACCAGAAAAAATCCCCTGTAGAGCATTTTGGTATGGTACAGTAAGATTTTGTTCAAGGAGGGAAATATTCACTAGTGAAGCATTTTGGCGTGTTATCAAAAGTTTGACTTAACCAGGTGAAATTTCACTGATAGATTTAAAAATAACAAGGAGGCATATATACAGGCTGTAACAAAAAATAAACTCTGTACAAGGAACTGTCTAAACTCTAAAGTATTTATCACTTAGTTTTGTTACACCCTGTATAACTTACTTGAGGCATTTAGGATTAAGGATTATTTAGGATCCTGACCTATGGCCTATTTGAGTCTACTTGTGGAAGCACACTTAAAGTTTATAAGCAAGCCTCTTTCTAGCAATTTTCTAGCCACAAATTAAACAATTTACGACAATTTCTTTCTTTCATCAAATTCCCAAACAAACCACCCTGTAATAAATATATTTTTTATCGAGCGAGGGGTCGCCGTATATCATTCGACGTGTACCCTTGCCACTTCACCAGGCGGCACAAATCGTGCGCAGGCGCACCGACGATGAGTTGATGGCCCCACAACGTAACAAACATCCAAACACACGTAAATTGTGTTGTATAAATAATCCTGGCTCATTGTTTACCTTGTGCACTATAATCGTAAAATTTAAAAACTATAAAGTGGATTTATTATGATTATGTTCGGGGTAGTACATTACTGGGTTAATAGTAGTTTTTATTATTCGTAGGTTAATAGCAATAAAATAAAGGAAACTAAGAAAATAGATAAAGAATTTTATAACAATTGATATGAAGATTAATATAACTTTGCACAACTTAAGAATAGATCTGACCCCTCCCTCTGTTTTTAGTTAGAAGTTGCTGATGATGCCGTAAGCTCAAAATTCCTCATCCCTTGAAACTGTATATTTTTCAGCGATATCAAAATATAGTCTAGTATATCTACAGGTTGTCCGTGATTTGTCCAATGTATAAGTACAAGACAAGCAGAATCGCTGCGTCATTCACTGTGTATTTTACTAAAGGGGTAGTTCTGTGACAAACTGCATCAGAATCGATCCAGCAGTTCGAACAATGAAAAACCACTTCTTATAACTTGTAGCAATAATGAGAACAAATCAATCGTGATCGGAGCTCGAACCCGCGCTCAGTCACTAGCCCCATAAAACTGAATTGAGCTATTGTGCTATTGTTGCCCCATACTTTTGCTTTCAGGTAATTAGTAATGCTATGTTTCTTTTCACTTTTATTGTACTACCAAGGCTCCTTGAGCTTAGGTTGTATACCGTCTCTGTGCAGATTCAGAAGTTCAAAAAGGGCTTACACTTTTAAACTTCTGTATCAAGAAAGTTCTAGTGTTGTTATAAAGGTCCTATATGAATAAAATGGAAAAAAAATCTACTTATTTTAAGATGCATGAGATGAAAGAACAAGAATTTAAGAGATGCTTGAGTCTAATAAGAGTCGACGCAACATGCTAATGGGAATTGGATCCTTGTCTAACTTTTAAACTAACTTTTAAAACAACACTTAAATAATGTTATTTAAAATTCCGCGCCAGTCTGAGCTAGTGTATGTACGATTTTGATAATAATATTTTATCAAACAGTCCATTGTTTAAGCGCCATTTAATTTATACTGTAGTCTAAATAGAGTCTCAAGCCATTGTATACTTAAAAATGTGTACATAATCCTCTGAAGGTAGGTACTACTTTCAGCATATTTTTATTATTTCATAATGGACGAAATCCTGCTCTTATTAGAGTGGACATCTCCAGCTAGCTGACATCTTCAGGCTTGACCATACTCCATTTGCACTTTGGCAGTGCCGACGAAAAATAAAACAAAACAGACAGACCTTTAGTGACATTCAAGGTGTAAAGCAACTTATCCTGCACTGTGCCGGCGATCTACTCTATCTGTCTTACAAATATCCGATCGCGAGTAGGTATATTTTTTTACCCATCCCAAAAAAGTGCACATTGCCGTTAGCATCGTAAAAATAGTTAAAAAAAGTCAGCGGTTAAAACTTGCCCCGTTTCGGGGGCAAATATTAACAGTGACGGGGTAAGTATTAACGCTAGCAAAACTTGAACCATATGGAAGTAAAAAACAAAACAATAATAAAATGATTATTTATTTATTTTTTGACATACAAATGTCAAGTAACAATAAAAACATCTCTCAAATAACATAAATTTCATTTTCTGTCATCCACCCTGAGCTGTTTCCAGCCTCTATGGACTCTGGTGGACCGTTTGCAACAAAACTTGAATTTGATCCTCGAAAATATGAACATTGGTTGTATGGTGTTGCCGATAGCGTTTACTGCTGCCGCCAGAGTGATCGACGTACCTCTTTCGGCAGATGTGGCAGCTCCAACTGGCTTGTAATACGGGTTAATACTTACCCCGTTTCTTTTGTTAAGACTAGCCACCGAGGACCTTTTTGGATATGACTAATTATTTGAAAAAAAAAAGTATAGGTATATTTAATAAGATAAAACGGATATTTAATTAACAGCTAAATAACCATTAATTATATAAAAATCTGCAATCGCAAAACCAAATAATTAAAGCATGAATCAAAAAATTCGAGACGTAAAAATGTTCGTTTAGGTGTATTTTTGCACCCGCGACGCGACGTACAATAACTTCATAACGCGGCGGCCGGTGAGCAACTCAACTGTCGCAAATCTTTCGCCGGCGTCGCCCGAACTTATGACATAGAACGTCTTACCGTATCGTCATTTAATTTAGTAGTTATGGGCTTGTTAATACTTATCCCCGTTAAATCTAGCCCCCCTCTCCCCTAAAAACAAAAGAAATTAAATATTTTAGGGGGGCTCTCATACAACAAACTTGATTTTTTTTTGCAATTTTTTGCTCGATATCTATCATGGCCTAAGGTAGGCTGAAATGTTCACAAAATACTTAGTTATATTTATACTTGAATAATTAAAAATAAAATTTAGATAAAATAAATGATTAATAATTAATTTTTAAAGAAGGAGGAAAGGAAGTAAGAAAAAATCACATACTAACACCCTATAATATTGCATCAATTTATAGTGTTGCTGGTAAAGAATGACTTCTGGAAACCCTATACGATCTTTATTGTGCAATATTATAGACCGACCACTTAAAGAAGGTTTCACTTAAAAAAACATATTATTTATGAAAGAAGTCTCATTCACTTAGTATATTATTTCGTTCACAGATAGGGGCTAGGACAACTTTAGAAAGTAACTCTCACCGTGTTGCCAGGATGTATGTTCGATATTTCCCCAAAACGTGGGAATCGTGACGGTATCGGTACCGAACTTGATTACACAAAGGTCGCGGGGACTTTCTCCGTATCTTATCTACGAGGTGGCCAAATAACGGCCATAGACACGGCCAGGAGCGAGTCTGGGCCACGTAATAAACAATACGATCGGGAGTGAGTCTGGGCCACGCCATAGACAGTTGTCTATGGCTTGGCGATCCAACTCCCTCCTGACCGAGTTCGGTCAGGAGGGAGTTGGATGAGATTACGATCGAGACTACATATATGGAGAGAGAGTAGTTTGTAAAATTAGCGCCCGGTCAAACTTTTTATATTATGATTGCGCTATGACCCGTGACGTCGTACATTGTCGTCCTAATATAAACCTTCCTTGGACTTCTACGAATATTTCAAGACTAAAATAAGCCAAATCGGTTCAACCTTTCTCGAGCTTCAGCCAGACTAATAAAATTTTAAATTCATTTTTATCTATAATATAAATAGATAGATTGGTTTAAAAGTGCTGGTCCACTCGTTTGGATGCTGCGATGCCACGGACAGACGTAGAGACAGACAGACACGTCAAACTAACACCCCTCTAGTTTCGTCGAGGGTTAGGAAGTAGGAAAATATCAATTACTTACTTAACTTAAAAAGTTATTATACAAAAGAAACAAAGTAACAAGTATTACGGCGACAATGAACTTTACGAGTCTGAGGCTGTTTCAGTTTATTGCTCCGGTCAGACCAATAACGATTTATAGATATTAGATACTGAATATACAATATACACATAGATGGAAGAACAGACAGGCAGAATTCAAGACATGAGTGAATAAAGTGGGTAAGTTCTGTTAACCTTTTACCACATAAGGGCAATTACTTATTTTTTCCCGTTTAATAATTTGAACAAACCTTGTAAGTCTGTAACTTGTGTATTTTATTATATTCTAACCAATGTATCTATACATAAAATGCACATTTTTTATTTCAAATCATTTTCCCGGTTCTAAAGCCTTCATTATTTATGAAAAAAAAACAACAGTTTTCAAATTGTTAGTTACCCAGTTAGTTAGTAGAGTTAATTAACATATTATCAAATATGAATTCATATTATGCAGTGATAACGACAGCTAGAAAGAAGTCATAATGTCGGGAAATTCAGAAATAAGAAAAGTGCTCCTCCTCAAAATTTCTAAGTGCTAAACTACTGCATTGGCTTCATTCGACAAATACTTTATAATTTTGTTGATATAATTATCTATATCCTATGATTTATTCAGTGCCTGACAATCAGCAGACCTACCTATGAAAATTTAGAATATCGTGAAGTTCGTAAAGAGCTCGAATTAAATTTTGTTAATATACAAACTAGGAATGATACAATGTTCTCAAAAATTAATACATTTAGAATATCCCTTAAAATTAGGGGATGAATGTTTGTAGGTAATGTTAAATACCTACAAACATTAATCCCCTTTTATAGTCGTGGGAGAGCCATGCTTCGGCACGAATGGGCCGGCTCGACCGGAGAAATACCAAGGGCTCACAGAAAACCGGCGTGAAACAGCGCTTGCGCTGTGTTTCGCCGAGTGAGACTAACCTACCCTTTTCCCTTCCCTACCCTCCCTTATTTCCTTCCCTACCCTCCCCTATTCCCTTCCCTACCCTCCCCTACCCTATTACCTTATTCCCTCGTAAAAGGTCAGCAACGAACGCACCTGCAGCTCTTCTGATGCTGCGAGTGTCCATGGGCGACGGAAGTTGCTTTCCATCAGGTGACCCGTTTGCTCGTTTGCCCCCTTTTTTCATTAAAAAAAAATTGGTACAAAGGAGCTGCTGAAAATCGACGAATATTGTTTGCAATTTACCCAAAGTGAAATGCCAAAAAATACATTTCCATGGAAAATAAATCCAAAACAAGGCAAGCACAGTCAAAACGTTATCAAGTTTTCATAAAAGCTAATTCTCAAACTCTACATCTTAGTCTTAAAATGTGGCTTGGATTACCTTTGAACTTTCAAAGAGTGAAAATATTATAATATTATCTCTCATTAATTTAGAGCATATTTCTTATGCTCATGAAATGTAACAAAATGCCTTAGCCCCATAACTACGAATAAATTATTTAAGAGTTTCTGCCTATGTTTTAGGTTTGAGAATAATTCAATTATTTCCTAATCCCCATAAAAACAATAACCGTATACCTACTTAAACACTAGAAAAGTCACACGGCAAAGCTTTAACAGCGTGATCAAAATAGCGTTAATACAACGATAAAGTTTATAGGTCTGTAAATTTTAATTCGATTAAGATTATAGTAGTTTTATTTAATTTCATAGAATTTTACTCACCGCGTAAAGTCAAGTCCATAACGATAAAACACTTTCACTCAAACACAACAATTTTCACACCGAAATTCACTCAATACCACTAACGCCGAAACATTCGAAAGATCAATTTAAATTTTCACTTAATATTAATTTCGACAATCCTTAAAAACCAGCCAGAACTTTAATTGAAACGTTAAATTTTTTAATTACCTACGGAACTGTCTACTTTACATTCGAAAACTGCGTATTTAAATTTTCACTTTTTTAATTTTCGAAAATCCTGAAAAACACCAGCCAACACTTCAAAGTTTTTTTTTAATTCACGGTCCGGCACTGAAATACTTTTAGCAGCCAGTATTTTTTTTAATTGTCGCAGGCCGAATATATTTATGTGTCTTTTTTTAACTTTTTAAAATTGGCATACGCGTTCCATTTCGTGGCGTGCTGACAGGCTGCGCGTGCGCCGGGCACTGCGCCGGTATTGAACTTGCGCGGCTTTCGCAACTGATTGTTTAACGATCCCGATAAAAGTCCACACTAAAAGTACCGCTAACGTTATTGATAATATTTATATCGGGACATTATGCGACGATTTACAGCACACCCACGATCTTGGAAGGAAAGGGAGAAAATGGCGGAAAATTGCAGGAGAATTTTCTTTTATAGTTTAACTAATATAATATTTTATGAAGCGTGATATTTTGGATATTTTTAACATGATGTATTTCTTAACATGTTCTTATACTTGGTATATTTTTAATCTTACATTTTAAATGAGAGAATCTGTATCAGGGAGTTTTGGCGGGCATGTGAAAGAGTGCTGTTGTGTTTTTGTATTATTTTCCTAAAATTGTGTTAGCTGGGTTTTTAATGTGTAATATTGGTAGAATATTAACCATTAGATATTCGTGTTCATGCACAAGTGTGGGAAAGTGATGTAATATCCAGAAACGTGCTATTTTGTGTTCCCTCCAAAACTCCATCGAAAGTTTCAGTAAAGCGTCTACCACTTTACTGAATCGACCGACTTGACTCCTTGACTGTATTGACTTTTACTTAGACTTTGACTAGACTTTAGACCTGACGATACATGAAAACGATGATGAAAATTATAATAGGAGGAATATGGTTTTCCCGCTATATTCCTTACCTTTTTACCTTGTCTGTGGCACAACATACACATCCTTTGTGTCAAGTTGCCAAAAAAGAAGAAAAAAAAAAAAAAAAAAAAAAACTACAACTAGTAAGTATATATTAATTCCATGATCTGTATACATATTAATGATTTTCGGCAACGGCTGCCAATCTCCTAGTTAAAAATTTGTAATAGCGTACGAAATACATTTTAATAAGTTTTATCGCAAAAGCATTTGAAAATCTTAAATCTCTCTTTCATAAACTCTTATAAAAGTTCTAAAAGATTGTAGAGTATTTCAAACAACACGACTTTTAATCTCATTTATTCTTATATTTCTCTAAAATTAAAATCATGGTTTTAGTACATTGAAATATTTAGAAACTACTCTTTGATATTTTAAAGATATTTTCAAATCATCTCAATAATCATATTCATAACGGGTAAACTAAACAAAGTTAACTGTGGTTTAAACAGCACTTATTAGTGGGCTAAGTTAAATAGCTTTAAACTTAGTTCCATGAATTGTCTTATGTTTCCTACCGAACCTGAATACTTAATTTGTAAACCAAAAGGTGTCCTGTTTTTAACATACTGTCTATCCTGTGCGTATTGAAAATTAACCATTGTTTATTTGCTACATGATTTTAAACTCTACCACCGGGATTAAGGGTATGTTTTTGAGTGTATCGACCTACAATAGAGCCATGTTTTCCAATTGTTATAGTCTGTAGTACTGAAGCTATCACTCAAAGCTCCAGGTTACAGTGGTGTAAGTCATTAGCTTTAATGAGCTTAATGAGCTTCGTGTAGTGGTCGTTTGCGAATTGTTATTACGTGTGAGCTTAGTAGGTATGCTTTAAGCTCCGTTTAAATACAGAACACTAATTATACATTTTTTCACTTAAAATCACTTAATGCCATTCGAAAAAATTAAGACCATAGTGCACACTTTTAAAGCTTTCAGTTTTCCTACATTTCTATTTCGCATTTTACTATCATTAGTAGTATAAATGAATACATTTTCTTATTAGCGTACGTTCTATTTTCAGTTTGCACTCTGGGAGTCCTGACAGAAGAAGACTGAAAATGAAACTACTGGAGCAGGTACACATTTTCTCCGCGTGGAAAAAAAGTAACGTTCTCTCCTACACCTCACCGGCAGTCTACAGAGAGAATAGAGTTCGCCTTACGAATTTTGAATTAAGGTACAATTTGGAAGCCGGCTACATGAAGTTTCAGCAGACGACGTATCGTCGCGACACTACTGGTTTGTATGTATTGTGTCGCTACTCGCTAGCTTCGTGTCGCTAGCTGCGGAGAGTATTTCATAGAAATACATACAAACCAGTAGTGACGCTGTGACACGTCGTCTGCGGTTGCTTCATGTCGCCCGCTGCCAACAGGCACCTTTAGTTGTTCTGACGCGAGATTCACATTTTTTACTCATCTCAAAAAAAGTGCATAAAACCGCGTAAGAAGTTTTCATTTAAAAAACTTTTTAAAATGATTTTCAAAGTTCGATTTATAAAATATACGTGTTGTCTTTCATTTTGATCGTGTATCGATCGTATATCTTTAGATCTAACGCACAGATATGAATTATTGATTCCAATTAGCCGAGAGGAAGCTGTCAGTGGGATTTCGTAATCAGCTTGAAAAGGCGGGCCCACGTTCAGGTTAAATTATCGTTAAAGTTCAAAATACAATTTGAGTTGGGTTGGCACACTATACCAATATTATAAAGCTGAAAAGTTAGTTTGTTTGAACGCGCTAACTTCAGGAACTACTGGTTCGAAATGCATAAATATTTTGTGTTGGATAGTCCCTTAAGCCCTCAGGGTCTGTTTCACCACTTACCGATAAGTGGCGGATAGGCTTTTCAGGTAGTAGGGTGGTGAAACAGGCCCTTAGTGTTTCTATTTATTTTCTATTGTAGCCATGCTAAGAGCCATTCATCTTAGACCTTTTAAGAATATACCTAACTTAACTTTTATTTAATGTAGAGTTAAACAAAAAAAAGTATTCAGTTTTTAGTCAAACCCTACATTGAAATAAAGTTAATTTATTGTTAAACGTCTCGTACAGTCATAAGTAGTGCTCTATTTTAGGCATTGTATGCGCCGACCCTAACACTTACTCGTTAGATTTTCACGTACGAATTCCCAGTTCCCAGCGGAACACCGCGATCGGCGATACTGTCGAAAAACCTGCCCATTACAGCTACGTGTCGAAATAACGGTGTAGGTCAGGACTAAGTTACGGGCTGTAGCGTTTAGCAGGGGCCCGATTCTGGTAGCTCGAACTTCGATCGGAGGCTGTCATACTCATAACGCAGCGTTGTTGCAACGAGCGGTGCCGCGGTGTCTCAGGTTCCCCTCCGGCTTCGTCTCAAAAGGTGCTGTCGATTGTCGCATCATTAAACCGTTGCGTCGACTATGTAAAACGATGGAGTGCAAGTCTGACGCAATGCGCTGTGTGGACTCGCATTCGTCAGAGTTTATTCGTGCGGTAAGTCCGAATCTAGTTAAAGTACCTGTTTCACTTCGATTCTGCATACCACTTAATCCACAAAAAGATATTCCGTTTTTTTTAGATTTTAATTTTTACCCCACTGACCAAGTGATCTGTGATCTGAACAGAGATTTTGAGCGTGTGACGTATCATTAGATTACTCTTGATTGATAGAGTAATACTACATCGTAAAAGGTTTTTAATTTTTTTTATGTTAACTTTCAGAAAGCTTACAATGATTTATTACGTAAAGTGTGCCTTTAAGAAATTTTATCACAATTTACAGTTTCCCCAATGTTTATCAACAGAAACGAAACTCCTAACCGCTGCCGCTTATGCCTTGGGCCACAGCACACACCCTGCGCGTAGTTTTGATACTGGCGCGATGAATCTGACAGCCTCTCGTGTTGTCGACGCTCATTGCTATTCATAACACATATTGCCACACGCATTCCCCGGTAATGGGAAATTTTGTTTGAAGCATTGAGCTTCCATTTGGACTGGCTGCACTCCACAAACGAATCAGCTGGTATCAGCATTAAAAGGACGTTTTCACTATTAAAAGATTTTGGACTGCAAAGTGCAAACACGCTACATATTTGGATTGGTCAGCTTTTGTATGAGCTTCATACTGAGCTTCCTCTTCTTATTCAATATTTTCCAATGGAAATATAGAAACAGGTAAAGTGCGAGCTGGTGCATAAATGTTTATATTGAAACGATACGATGCGATGCATTTTTAAATAACCCATTCAAAAGTTAATTTACTACAAAAGAAGATGCACGTTGAATTGACAGATTTGCCTCCTGCGATAGGCGACTTTTTCCAATTTTGAATGCGTCGCCTCGCCTCAGCTGATGTAAACAGACCCTAACTAGTAAATACCATGTTACTAACTTAATAAGCTACTAAACACTTGTTCCGTTTTCGTCTTTCGTACTAATCAGTTACTAACAGATAAGCTATGATAAGTGACAACAATTTGTTATCAGTCACTTATCGGAGAAAGTTTATTTTGATTGCTCGTATACTTTGAATATCAGCTCTATTACAAATCATGCTGCCTTTAAGAGTTCAGTTTGAGGGTTAATTATTAATAAATTATCTAAATTAATTATTAAGTATGTAATAAAGTTTTATCAGATAACATTAACTGTCGCTTTTGAACTAGTACAATCATAATTTCTTGGCGTACAATATGAGTAGATGCTTAACTCGATGTGGCTTTTCATTCGTATGAAACAAATTAGACAAGCAATACGCGCCGAATGGACCAGAAAAGGATAAAAGAAGGAAATATACAAAACCATTTGAATTGTTGCACCTTTTCAAGGATTTTATTTGGAAACGCGATGTCTTTTGTCACTCATGCGTTACGAGAGATTTAAATTCTAAGCCAGCATCCATACTTCTGTCTGTCTGTTACCTCTTCACGCCCAAACCGCTGAACCGATTTTGCTGAATCTTGGTATGGAGATACTTTGAGTCCCGGGAAAATGTTCAATTTATGTGCGATAATGATAATTGGCGCAACGAATCATCTAGTGTATAATTTGCATGATGCATCCATCCATCCATCCAGAGTCCAGACTCCGTAAGCTATAAGCGCGTAAATCGAACTACTCTGCCAGATGCCAGTCATTCAAGTTTTGACATGGTCTAACAGTTACTGTTGTAGAGAGTCGGTCAGTAGCCATGTACACTTTGTACAGTAGCTAATTCACAATACAGCTGTGAAATCTGACTCGGAAACTCTTAGAGGTGTGAAACTGTGAACGCTTTTATCGCATTTCATAACTGACACATTTTAACATCAATCAACGAAAGCTGATTTATCACGGGGTCACGAAGAGCGAAAGAGATACCAGCCAATTTGTCAGATATAAAACAAAGCTTGGACTACGTTCTCAAAAGGCCTCTTTCTTTGTGCGAAGACGTACATACTGTGTCAGTCTTGTAATCAGTGAAGAACACAAATATAAAGAAATTGCGCAAAAAATATGATAAAATAGTTCCAATGCTGCCTGCTATTGTTACGTCCTATATTAAGTACCCGTAGTTCTAATAAACACACAATAATTCTAAATTTAATCTTAAACTCGATTTTACTGAAGTAATTTCAAAAGTCATAATGTAGGTCTACAATTATTAGGACATTAAAGCTATGGCATATATAAAAGATTGGTTGGCCTCGCAAGCTAGATCTCATCCAAAGCCAAAATTCTGCTTGGCCTCAATACCGGCCGAAGTCCTGGCCTCATATCGATCGTCACTTGTCAGTCCCAATTACGTAAGCCCATGTGTGGCCTGGTGCTATCTGTCGGCGCCGGCGCTCTGTCGCAACCGTGATAATGAATGGTGCCAGGTACAACGCATGACCAGCGAACTTGACGGACGAGCGAACAGATCCGATCGGCACGTACACCTTATTGTCAAGGAATAAGGCATCAAAAGTGGTAAACTGGAACTGTTTTTGATGGTACACCGACGACAAAAGGATCGCTCCAGGGTTAGCTCCGACTTAGGGTTGCCAGGTAAACCTATAAGCAGGACCTGCTCTTGTAATGAAAATACCGGGCTTTCGCAAGAAGATTGTATCGTGAGACAGCACAAGCAAGCGTTTGACAGAAAAAAAATGCACAATATATTATGTTGTCTGTCCAAAATTATTATTGACCGGCAGCAGATATTTTTATCAATGAAACAGGCAACGTTTGCCTGTTTCATAGCTGTAGAAAGATTTCATTGCCCGTGATACCTGAACGCCCGACAATCCTAGCTGAAGACATGCGCTTTGATGCATGTCACGACTCACGATTCTATGCAGCATTTTGCACACTTCGCACCCAATTTGTAGTAACGTATAGTATGCCAATGGTTATTCAAACAATGTGTGGAAAATGATCACCTTAGGTTCTTTACTACTCCAAGTATTTTCATGAAATTTTGCATTGCAACCTTTTGTGGTTGCTTGAAACACGGTTTGCTTTGAAACAAGTGGCTAGATTTATCCCTGAAAAACATACATTTTTTAGCAATAATCGCTTTTCCTTGCTTGCACCCGAGCTCGATCTCTCAGATACCCTCTTAACTTTCCGGTACCAATTCGCCCCACTCTGTCGACACGTCAATTATATTCCAATAACTTACACTTTCCGTTAAGCAAACGTTTGCACGACGTTTTTCTGCGCTCCGCCGCCTCGAGAGTACTCGATATAACGTTGACGCAACGTAAACACCGCAACGTTCAATCATAATATTGACGGACCTCCCTGCACGGGACATTTGCGAAGTAATTCCAATCGGCGCGCGCGCAGTTTTAAAAGGGAACTGGTTGTGAGTTATGGCGATAGCAAAGGTAGAGTCAACGGTGGAATTATTTATAGCCTTCTTCGTCGATGCCTGAAGCCAAGAGTTCTTTGTTTGATTCGTAGATCTGAGCGAGAAAGGAATAACTTGAGAGTGCTTGCAGACTCTGAATGGGAGTTTTAAAGGAGGTTCTATAGAAAATTTTATCTGAAACTTGAAAATTCGAAATAGAGTTTTAAGCAATGGTTACAGATAACACAAAAAGAGAGTACATACATGTACATAGGGATAAGGAATTCCTCGTTGGCTATCATCGGAACTCGGAAGATCTTGATAAATATCATTGGGCTGGGGATGGTACATGAAGAACTCACAATAGATCCATTCGGATCGCACGTCGCATTGGCACTCTACAATTTCTCCTTCTTATGATTCTCCGATTGTTTACGGCCTGATGTGATTTTATTTACCATTCTAACGACACTAAAGAAGTTTTCACTTCAAAATATGTGATCGGAAGGTCCTGACTCTTAACGATCGGCGCAGGCGCAGGTTTCGTGCAGTTCATTACTCCAAATACAGCGTGCGCGAATCGCACGCCATGTTTTACTTCTGAAATAACTTTGTTCAAACTACAGATATGTTCAACATTTTATCCTGTGTGTTTCATAAAAGGACTACTTACCTAATTATAAAATAATGTTTTTTTTTTATTACGAATATTTTTTCCTTCATAATGGATAGCGCGGTTTTTACTACTGTATATTAGATTTTATTGCAATGTTCCTTATATTTTGTTAAATTTTTGACGCTTTCTGAAGAGTTTACTTTTAGGTCAATGTAGTTTTGCCCAACGGAATGAAAGAAAATGAATCATCTACTAAGAATCCCTCTAAGCATCTCCAGAGTTAAATTCTCATCCATACTAATATTATAATTGCAAAAGTGTGTTTGTCTGTCTGTTACCTCTTCACGCCCAAACTTCTGAACAGAGTTTGCTGTTTGGTATGGAGCAGCGTTACCAGACGTCCCGATTTTGGCGGGACGTCCCGATTTTTTCATCAAAATTAAATGTCCCGCGCGGGACAGCCTCAGTCCCGCTTTTCGGGCAAAGCCCGAACTTTGTATTATTATCTATTCTTGCCCGAACGTACGTGCAGCGTGCTGAGAAAGAAAGGTGCGTAATGAAGATAAGAGTGTGGAAGGTAGAGGGGTAGATTTTCTTAGGCTACTTTTGCCATCTATTGTCACGTAAACGTTATTTTAACGCAAATAAAAGGATAAAATTTCAAAAAACTTTTGATTTTATAACTTTTTTTACTTTGTCCCGCTTTTGACTGAAGAATCCCGCTTTTTCACTCAAAAAGTTCCAAAGTCCCGACTTGGAACAAAAAAAATCTGGCAACGCTGGTATGGAGATTCTTAGCAAAAGAAAAAGGAAAGGAAAGGACATAGAATACTTTTGATATAGGAAAAGGTACTTACGATTCCCGTGCGATAAACGAACTCTGGCGCAACGGAGTTGCGGGCGATTTCTAGTAGGTACCAAATTAATAAAATTAGCAGAAAAATACATTTAAAATTTAGCAATATGGGATCTTAATAAAAAGGTTGTGGGGCCCTGAACACAATTATAATAAGTAACAAACTACCGGAAGGTTGGTGAACTTTAATTTTCAATGTTATGGCAACAGCTTCAGTTTAACACAAATAGTTAGCAGAACATTCATTTTTAAACATTTTCAATGGGAATTTTTTAATTTGTGAAATATGACAGCTGTTTAAGACCACAATATTACGCAAAGGTCAGAGCAGAGGGCACCACTAGCACTTACAGTAAACAATCCGACTAAAATCCGACATGATGCATACAGCATACGTCATATCAGAATATTGATAGAAACGTAGTTAAACGTCGAACAAAACTTGCTACAAAACAAGTATGCTGGACGCTCGTGCTGCCTCTACATGAAAACACGAAATACCCTTTTGCTACACAGCTTCGCCTGGTGGCAGGTGGCAGGTAATAGTGTCGGAAAATTCTTGTCAACTGCAGTATTTTTAACGAGTCGACCAGACGAGTCTTCTTGTAAGTTGGGTCTGACCCTTGCGGAAAAAGAAATATCGACAACCCTCAAAAACCCCTTGATCTACCCTGAGAGAATAGGTCTACCCTAGCAACTAGGAGTTATCTAGAGTAACTATACCTTTTATAGGTAAGTAACAAAACATACATAATATTTTATTTTATTCTCCATCAATTGATATCTTGAAAAATAGCAGGCATTCAAACTATTCATAAGCTGATCCCTTCCTAGAACAGATCGTAGTGAGTTATGTGTGATCAGAGCTTTACTTTTCAGCTTATTACCCTGACCCTTATGAGATTAGCTTTAAGGTTGGATTAGAGGTAGAATAGGAGTGAATGGAATGTGATGTGTGAGCAGTAGTGGCGATTTGTCGGCCACGGCGGCCAGCGGTGGATCAAAGGCGATTGACTAATGCCGCCCACCGAAAAACCTAAGGGCGAGTGTACGCATGCGACTAGTTTCAATTGGTTTTCGGTGTGGAGAAAAGAGGATGTCCAGAATTGGCTATAAGATAGATCCAATTAATGCACAATAAGATAAATGAAGACGTGAGTGGAAGAACCAAATAACTAATATTTTATAACTTAAGGACAATTACTCATTTTTTTCCCTTACAATTTCAACTTACCTACTTCATCATCTGGCTAATATATCTGGCTACACATAAAATTCACTTTTTTTATTGCAAAATATTATTTTCCTAGCCCTAAAGGCTCCATTAATGCTCCAATACATACATAATACAACTAATAATATCTAATTCATGTCACAAAAAATTTTCCCTTCCTAAAAATATGTCCGATTTAAAATCGCAAGTCTGTGTTGGTCCTTATAGGATTTTGAACGTGTCGTGAGCGTGTGCGGTCAGCTTTTGCTTGTTGTCAGATTAACATTTTTTAATTATTCACTGGAATTGTAATAATAGACTGTTTCTATAAATAAAAGAAGATGGAATTTATTGTTTTGAAATATTTTGCCGCCTTAGTTATTATTGGAATTTTTTATGAAATCCAGTAGCGAGATCTAATTCGTATGATGTTTGCGCCTTTTGATTTTATTTTTAAACATAAATGGCGGACTTGGCTGTTATAAAACGTCATTTTTTTTATTTAAATTTATATAAAAAAATTAAAGTTTTTTAAAAAATTTATTTATGCTATGAGTGCTATGACGATTAGATCAGTTATGGTGACCTCTTCTATATTCCCGAAAAAAAGATTGTCTATTACCCATTAACAAATTAGTTTAACTGCACCGAGTTATTTTTGTCAATAAAGGACCACCCCGTATACTTGCAAAATGTATGGTCAGATAAAAAGTGAAAGCGGCATTGTTGATCTCCATAATTTGCAGCACGCGATCTGCCGACTATAATTACAGACAGACGGACAGGAATTAGGATATAACTTATTAGTTTATCACACCTCGCGTTTTTGCTACATTTGCCGTTTTAAGGCTTCGTCAGATGTTTTCCTGTTTAGGAAAATTAAAAGTTATTTTTTAAAAAAATTGTGACACGAGAATACAAATTATAACAAAACTTTTCTCTATAATAATGCCAACCTCACCGGATCATTGTTCTTGTAAGACAGCCTGTACCTATGACCGAACGTTTTTCCAATGCGTGAATCGAACGAACGTACTTCCAAATCAAGAGCTACACTCTAAGCCACTGCTCCACGGAGGCGTTGTAACTAACATTGGCTTCAACGTCACACATTTAATAGAGCAGAAACGTGCCGATGTGTATGCTCTAACTATCAATACTTTGTAAGCCACTTAGAGCTGGTCTCGCGAGCATAAATCTGCTCTAATAGAGCATAAGTCTGGAGTTATCTGAACATTCTCATCACGGCACCGGGTACGAATGTTGCTAAATTGTTCAAGGACGCTGGCGAAGGTATTTCGGAGTAGGGTTGGCTATAAAAACTGGATCGATTCGGTAATAGCTTCCATAACCCATCAAGCCCCATAAGCTCACCGGTGAGCGAGACACAATAGAATAACAATAGATTTCCAAGAATCCACGGTCGAAGGATTAATCTAACAATTATTTGTTTCCATATTTTGTTCGTTCCAAAGGCGGCACAGGGAACATGACCATTGACCGTTCTTCACCAAAATCCATACTTCCATACTAATATCATAAATTCAAAAGTTAACTCTTTACTCCCAAACCGCTGAATAGATTTTGCTGAAATTCGGTATACTTTGAGTCCCGGGAAAGGACATAGGATACTTAATTTTACCCAGGAAAAATTTACCATCCGTCCATCGCGATGAACGAATTTTGGCGAAACGAATTTGCGGGCATCTAGTAACATATTAATAATAATACTTCCTCTATGAAGCGGCAGCCCTAAAATGACATTCCCGTGATGTTTGATGATTTCACAACAAATTCAGCGGCATGCCATGAAATTCAACAATTACATTAAATACTACCCAGGATCTATTCTAGATCCTGTAGTAACACTCGAAGGCTATCAAGTCAATGTATAGTTGCTGATGGTTGCTAAGTTCTTTTGCTATGTTTGCTTTAGGGTTTTCTGAATTGGAAATTATTATTTTTGGTAAAATTATTCATATAAAGTTACTGCAGTTTTATAATACGTGAAGTGAAGGCTTGTAAGCTTACACCTCTGTTAGTTGCGATTAATCTACTACTTGCATATTTGTCTGATAAGCAGTGATAAATTGATCTGATAAGCAACTAATATATATATATATATATATATATATATATATATATATATATATATATATATATATATATATATAAGCAACTAATATATATATATATATATATATATATATATATATATATATATATATATATATATATATATATGCTTATCAGATCAATTTATCACTGCTTATCAGACAAATATGCAAGTAGTAGATTAATCGCAACTAACAGAGGTGTAAGCTTACAAGCCTTCACTTCACGCATTATAAAACTGCAGTAACTTTATATGAATAATTTTACCAAAAATAATAATTTCCAATTCAGAAATATATATATATATACACAATATAAAGTCTTCTTATATTGTGTACATACTAATACATAAATTCGAAAGTGTGTCTGTTTGTCTGTCTGTTACCTCTTCACGCCCAAACCTTTGAACCGATTTTGCTGAATTTTAGTATGGAGACAGTTGAGTCCCTATAACTTTGAGAGTTGTGGACGTCATCTTGTTCCTTATATCCATCCCTGTACCTTTTTTTTAATCGTTGGGGGAATGCATTTACGCATCACCTGGGCCTGGGGAGGACCACCGAGGTATGTGGGACTCCCCGGGGCGGACGTAATATCCGCACCCGGGACTACCCACTAAAACCCAAACGGTGTTCCTGCTCCTGAAGGTGGGACTACGGGAAACGCGTGATACACGACCGCAGCCCCACCACCTCTGCCTCTTTGGGATCCACTCGTGGAAACACCACATTCCACACCACTCCGCGACGATGCGCTGGAACATCTAGCGCATCGTGGCCTACTCGGATCCATCCCTGTACCTCATAAGATGTTATATTTCACCTTATTTTTGACTACGAACTACGACTACTTTCATCGAAACGAAAATTCTCTTTTCAGACTGCCAATAACATTGACCCAGGCATTAGAATTCCCGCACACTCCTAAATCATATAAAGCTGGTGTCGCGACACTCGTAAAGGGTCCACATAAACCTGGTAAGCTGCTTATACACCGTTATCACAATAGACACACATACAGTAGGTCAACTTCATAATAGACTCTATCGGCGCACGCACACATACCCGATAATAATAATCGGTGACTGATTTCTTATAGGAGAAAAAGTATACGGATAAAAATAAGACCTCCTTTTTCAAAGTCGGTTCAAAATAGAATAACTGATTGAAACGGTACAACGCATTTTGTCATACAAGAAGTCAAACGGAAATAATATGAAATTCATGCATTTATTTATTATCATTTATCGATTCCCTTAACAAAACTTAAGGCAGCAAAACAATTCTACTAAAATTGTGTCTGTATTGAGTGAGTGAGTCCTTTCTTAAGGACACATTTGAGTTGCTCTACTGTATGAACTTATATTATAGTACAACATGTGGGCAGTTAAAGGTTACCCAGTCATCTGCCAAAAGAACGCTGAATTTCACGAAGCAGCATAGACACTTGAGTATAGACATACATTTTCGAAGCTCCGCGCGCCGCGCCGCGCCGTAGAAAAGAGAGGAAGTCGAAGTCTTTAGGGTGAAGCCAAACGAGCGTAATTTGTAAGCTGTGAGTCGCAGAATTTCGGCTGGCAGAAATTCTGCTGCATTCAGTTTCATACAAAAGTCCTGTTTGATTCACACGAGCGTAATTTTGTGAGTCATGATTTGAAAGAAAAGATATTTACGCGACCGAAATTCTGCGACTCACAACTCACAAATTACGCTCGTTTGGCTTCACCCCTATTTTCCTAATGAGTGTGAATAAAGTATTTTTGGTGACGTAGGACGTATTCCTTGATATTTGGACACCTTTTTAGGCCACCGCCGCCTCCGGACCGCCGCGCCGCCGGACCGATAAAATGCCACTTTATGACCTATTAGGCTATAGGTTTCTTGTCTCTCATGCCGCCGCGCCGCTGAGTCGGCGATATACATATTACCTAATATTATATTATAGCCTGTGTTATACAGTGCAAGTTTTTGGGCCCAAAATAATCTCATCCTCGGTGACGGTCCGGAGGTGGACTTTCTAATCAAACAGTCACTGTCAGTAGCAAATTACAATATTTAGTCTAGAATCGATACACTGTATCGATTATTCCATGAACACTTCGAGTGTGATGACGGATGCCCCGAGTACTTCTCGGAATCGATATACCATCGATGTGTTTATATCAGCATAAATATTTACTGCAATATTTCATTGCTGTGACGGATTCGCCACTGGATGTTTAATTTATTTACAAGCAAATCCTTTAATAATCTTAGATTTCCATGTAAAAGGATTAGGTTTTGATTTTAAGACTTTAGCTGGATTAATGTGAAAACAAAAGAAGTATTTTTTTCTAAATTACTAAGCCATAGGCTGTCAGTCTGGCATCAGTTAATTCCATCAGTCTGATCCAGACTGACGGAAGAATAATCGTCTAACCCTCTGATTGACGGACTGATAATTTTTTACTACGTACTTTTGGATCATTTTGGCGTCAGTCTCACGATCAGTCTGGCATCAGTTCAGTCCGTCAGACTGAACTGATGTCAGACTGATACACGTACGCTAAGAAGTCCATTGGAGTGTACGGTTACACGTACTCTAAGAAGTCCATTGGAGCATCAAGGAGATGGGGATGGTATATTTTCCGGGTGGAACAGTGGCGGAAGCAGAAATTTGTTAATCTTGCATTTCCAGGTATAAAAATTCTTTCCTGGAACTCAAATTATCTCCATACTTACCAAATTTCATTAAAATCGCTTCTGTAGTTTAGGTGTAAAGAAGTAACAGACAGACAGACAATTTCGCATTTATAATTAATCTTATATATAAAATTCTCGTGTCACAATGTTAGGCCGCGTACTCCTCCGAAACGGCTTTACTGATTTTAACCAAATTTTATATGCATGTTCAGTGGGTCTGAGAATCGGCTGCTGAGTACTTTTTATATTGATAAGTGCATTTTTTGAATAAATAATAGTAAATTATTACAACTCGAGACTGACGGCGACCATTGTTTGTGCGACGGGACGGGACGGGAGTCGGGACGTTACCATGGTAACATACTTATTTAGTCACTTCAATAAAATAATAATATGCTCGAAATACTTTACATTATTATGGCAAAGCAACGTTTGCCGGGACAGCTAGTATTAGTATAGATGGCAACAATGGCAGCTGATTCACGGTTACATAAGAGAGGACATCCAAGTGCAAGGAGCGGTCTATTTCCGTCGGGGTATTCGCGGTGTCTGCGCCCGCGCACGATTAACGACATTATTGATAGTGCTAAATCAGAGCCCCTAGCCAAGATGTTTTCTTTTTCGCTTCTTTATAGAATCACCGATCAAAATGTATGGAATTTACATAAGCGTTCGATAATGTAAGGCGCTATTTCAGGTAAATTTTTTTAAATCACGAATAAGGCCAGATGTATTTTGAACAAAGAAAGTGCTATCAATAAAAATGTTTTAACAAACATTGGTAGTAAACGAAAAAAATCATCCAAATGCGAGTCGGACTCGCGCACTAAGGGTTCCGTACCATTATAGAGCAACATTAGCCCAAAAATTGTGTTTTTTGTACGGGAGCCCCCCTTAATTTTTTATTTTATTTAAATATTATTATTAAATATTAAAGTGCACATAAAACTAAGGACCTTGAGTAAAATTCAAGTACCTACCTGTTGCCATTATTGATATAGAGCCAAAAAGGCCAAGACGTTTGTTGTATGGGAGCCCCCCTTAAATATTAATTTTATTTTGTTTTTAGTATTTGTTGTTATAGCGGCAACAGACATACATAATCTGTGAAAATTTCAACTTTCTAGCTATTACCGTTCTTGAGTTACAGCCTGGAGACAGACAGACAGACGGACAGACAGACGGACAGACATCGAAGTCTCAGTAATAGGGTCCCGTTTTTACCCTTTGGGTACGGAACCCTAAAAATGACGCTTAAATCTTGATTGAAGACTGCATGCAATAAACGGTTTATGTACATTTTCAGTTTAGATCATTTAATGTGATACAATATAGCAGTCGTGAAAAGACAATGTAATAGAGTATAGACAAAATATCATTCTAATTGGCTTTATTACATTCACTACAATGTTTCAGACTGTAAAATCTAGTCCTAAATTTAATTTCCAGTCATAAAATTTGAATTCATCCTGCTAAATCATAAACACGATCCTAAATTATCTAGATCGCTATAAAAATGATTGAAACCACTTTTGCAGATTTTTACAGCGACCATAAGTGTTTCATAAAATTTTAGTGTAATTTTACGATCTGTTATGCACATTATCATTGACATGATTTTTTGCAGCTACTGTTTGTAAACAGTGCCTTTTGTACGAATTATTTAATCTGCAGATTTAGCATAATGGCCGGTTTCGAGCACTGAATTCGATCACTGGATTAGAATAATGTAAACCCGCTATAAAACGAAACGCTTGCTTAAAGATTGTCCAAGCAAATTTTAAGCCAACCAACGAAACCGAGCAAAGTTACTTAGTGAAAGTTTTAAACATAAAGTCCATACATTATGTGTCAAAGTTTTTATTAAATAACTCCCTACTTAAGTAATCATTAAAGTTTGTAAGTGCGGCTGTAATAGACCCAGACGGTAATAATTAGAAAGCGCAATGTAACAATGACCAGCCTAATGTCCAACGTCTAAATGTCTAACACGAAACTGGCACTCAGACAATGGTGGTCCAAATTTGATATTGACCTTACACATAAATAAGTTATGAATAGTGAACACGCAGAATTTACGTCCCAGCATATAATAGCCAGACTAAAAGCTAGCATAAATCAGTCCAATTTAAAAGCGATTCGAATTTGCTCGTAAAACTGATATCTTATATCGTAGCAGCGAGAGATCATATGGGACAGTAGTTATATTAAATGCCGTTTCGAGATGTTTATCTGTGACTGAAATAGATAACCAAACATGATAATTAACTCGTAACAGAGGAAGCATAAATTAGTTTCTTGGAAGTGGATAAAATTTCATGAACTCTATCATTGTATCCTATAATCCTAGTTAACAAAGTATCTGAATGGACACTACATTGAATATTATAATAAATTAATAAAGAATGAATTTCCTTACTAAGTACCTACCTTGGTTTCAGAATCCCTTTTTAACTCGCGATAAAAATTGTCAGTAAAACGATCTCTGATGTCGTAAAACTCCGTACAACTGTATAATTTAGAATACCTTAATTTTGTATACAGATCAAATCTCATATATTATAAAGTTGCCCAAATGCATTTGCATTGAAACAACGAAACGCTCTAAAAGCACGCTCGGTAAAGTTTGCTCGTCGTAAAACTATACAACTTGGCAAACAGTATGTTTGTTTGTTTAATTAATCTTCTTTATTGTATTCGTCACGGTGGGCGCCTCGTCTCCGCGGTAGTTTCATGACTGTGGAGTGAGTCACAAAGCGGCGGCGCTGCCGTGTGTGCGGCGTGCCGCAAGGCGATACTCTGGGCCCACGCTTATTCCCTGTACACAGAGCGGGCATAGATCACTGCGCGGGAGGACATCTGCGTGTGGTCTAGAACAGTGTTAATTCAATCATTAACTTGTTTATCTGACATAACGTATAATTGAATAACTTTATAAGCAGTATTAGTTTCACGCCTTGTTCTTGGGCGTGAATTATTGGGAGTTCGCAATTAAAATTATTGCTTAGTGCTGCGTCTTGGACGTTCGATTCAAGAGCGCAGGCGTTTAGCATTTAGGCGTTTAATTATGTTTTGAAGTTAAGTACACCGTAGCCTGTATGTAGAAGGTTACGCGTAAATATATTATCAAACTCTGAATTCAACAGCAACTGTGTGATAAGGTACCGCAATTTATTAACATGACTACTTGAATTAAGCCAGCACGTTTGAAATAGTGTTATGGGTGTTATTAATTATAAACACAAATAACTAATATGATATATCGAACCAGGTAAAATTTAATATTCGATTATAACATTAAATATAATGGCTTCAAATTCTATATCTGGGCACACAGCTCAAAACATAGAATTTATAAGGCCATAATGTACTGACTGTCATATAATGCTGTTGAATTATCTTTCTCAGAAATATGTGACAGCCGCGAATGCTCTCGTAAGTTCATGACGCAAGGCTTTTTCGCTATCTATAAGTTTCACTACCCAAGCCTTCGCACATAAATCAGATGCCTTTTTCTCGTCATTCCTCTTATTGAAAGAGATCAGCTGTTGTGCTTAAGCATAAAAAATCAATTGCCGTGATTTGAAAAGCCTTTGCTCATGGTTCCATAAATCTGTGTCACATTTTACATTTTGTCTTTTTTTTTCCACTTTAGCTGCTCCTTAAATATACGTTGAGCATTAATATATACCTACAGTGCGTCTTGTCAGAAAGCTTCAGTACGTTTAAGTTAAAAAAATATAATTTAAATGCTAATATCTTTTCGTGTATCTTTTTTTTTATAAAATCACAAATGAAGTCAACTAAAGCGATCCACCACAAGCTCACAGACAACTCGTGGCTTATCATAAATTGTAATTACAATGTTTGTTCTCTCGGCTATGGCGAATCCTGCGCAGGCGTCCCACCCAGGAACGACTTAATGAACTATAAACGTAACCGGTCGCCTCGAGCTTTGACCTATTGTTTACGATGTAACTACGCCATTAATCACACGTTATATAATATGATTTAAGACATATTAAGTTACCAATGCCATTACCAATATGAACTAGTCATCTAGTAATATTATGAGCTGAAGAATCTAAAAATTTCAACTGCAGGTATCAGGGGTTCGATACTTATATCTTGACGCCTGCAATAGTAGAGGAGGGGAAGAGGGGATTTTGGGAGTAGCTCGAGCGTGTCAGATTAAGCTTGTGTAGGCTTCCGACATATTGTGTCTAGTTATCATGGTATAGAAATCAGATTTCTCACGTGGTGGGTAATTTTTTTTTTTTTTAATATTGAAATGTCATCCGATCTGTCAGATTAAGATAGGCGATGTTTAGTATACCCCAAAGAAGCTTCCATAAAAAGCACTGATGATTCAAAGATAATGTAAGCCTGTAGGAACATTTTAAAATATAAAAAAATAAACCTTCATATTTTCCTAACTAAACTTCGCAGATATTTTATTTTGCACTAAACTAAATGATTTAGTCCTTGTTGTCTAAAATATAATAATAACTGATCGACAAAAGCAATTTTCTGAATATATTTTCTTTTTCAAAACTTTAAAATGGCCGCAGTTTCTGAACCCACCGCTAAAATAAAAAATGCTCTTATTGTTTTTTATTAGTTTTACCTAATGTAAAAAACCTACTAGGTTTCCATCGCGCTCGAGTGACTACAAAATTAGCACCTTCCCCTCCCCTACTACAACTGTTTTACGCCAAAATTCGTTTATCGCGCGGGAATCGCATATTTTGTTCTTTCCCGGGACTCAAAGTATTTCCATGCCCAGCAAAATCGATTCAGCAGTTTGGGCGTGAAGAGCATAGACAGACAACACACTTTCGCATATAATATTAAGTACGGATGTTGCTCTGGTTACACCTTTTACACGTCAGTTAGACTGCCATTCGAGGTATAAAAATCGGGCTATAGTTGTACCCCTGCTCCCCGAAAAATAAAATGTTCGATCGATTGGTAATTCTTGTCACGCTCAAAATACTTAACAAGTTCCCGGCGTCGTATCAATAAAATAAACATTATTGTCTCCAATTACATGTGCTTCAGTAACTTTTAAATTGGTCACTTTGTTAAACGCCATTCAACCATGTTCGGGAGTGGAAGAAAGTATTGATATTGTTGCTGCTATATTGTTATGTGGAATACAGACGTAAATGTAATTTTCGCCCTTGTTCCTTGGAGATAAAGTCTAAATGGTAGTGTCTGTTGGTGATTTTACTTCTGTTATCGCGCCATCTCCTCCCACACTGATTACGGACTTAAATTCGCATACAATCGATCGTTATGCGCTTTTAATTTGGCAATCTGATTGCATTTTTGGCCCACTCCCATGTAAGTATCGTTGTCATACTCGAAATTTGATTGTATCATGCTTGTATGCTTTCTTGCTACACAGTTCTATTAATAATATATTTTTAATCAATATTATGGATATATCTTATCTTATATATAAAATTCTCGTGTCACAATGTTAGTCCACGAACTCCTCCGAAACGGCTTTACTGATTTTTACCAAATTTTATATGCATATATAGTAGGTCTGAGAATCGGCTACTGGGTACTTTATATATTGATAAGTGCATTTGTTGAATAAATAATAGTAAATTATTACAACTCGAGACTGAGGGCGACCATTGTTTGTGCGACGGGATAGCGATAGACGTTGCTATGGTAACATACTTATTTAGTCACTTCAAAAAAATAATATGGGCGAAATAGGTACTTTATATTATGGCAAAGCAACGTTTGCCGGGACAGCTAGTATAGATATTATAAACTCACCGGCACGGAAACTTGGCCAAGTACAAAAGATGTGATAACTGTCTTTTTTTTGCACTTAGCTCTACAAATTTTGATTAATTAAGATCTGAGTCTATCCAGTTAACGTTCCTGATCACTTTTTCTCACAGTTAAAGGTTTTTTAAATTGATAATGAAGTTTATGCAAAAAAACACGTTTACACAAAATTTAACACTTAAGTTTAAAACACTACGAATTTAAAATTGTTCGATTTTTTGTCGCTTTCTGTCCTTTTTAATAGCGCGTGTTACCTCCTCTAGCCCTTATAACCGCCTGCATTCGGTCTGGCATGCTTTGGATGACGTTCTTGATATCGACTTGTGATAAGTCGCGCCACGCTCTCAGTGCAGCATCTCGAAGCTGGTTAATGGTTTGTGGTGGGTTCGATGATGATTTTATTGCTCGTTTCAGCTTATCCCATATGTGTTCTATCGGATTTAAGTCCGGGCTGCGAGCTGGGCACTGCAATTTTTGAATACCAGCCTCTTGAAGGTACTCATTTACTATGCGTGCGACATGTGGACGGGCATTATCATGCATTAAAATGAATTGTTCATAACCAATGAACCCTCCAAAGGGCACAACATGTTCTTCGAGAATTTCCGCGACGTACCGAGTCGCATTTAAGGCGTTATTAACGATGACCAATTCCGTACGAGCATCAGAACTCACGCCACCCCATACCATTATAGAGCCTCCGCCAAAACTGACCGTCGGAGTGGTTGTTATCGCCAAATAACGTTCGCCTTTCCTTCTCCAGACACGTTGTCGACCATCAGGTGCATTTAAAGCGATCCTGCACTCGTCAGTAAACAAAACCTTTGCCCATTGCTCATAAGTCCAGTTAGCGTGTTCGCGGGCAAAGTGAAGTCGAGCTACTCTGTGCTGAGGGTGAAGCTGTGGACCACGGGCTGGTCTTCTTGCCCTCAAATTAACTTCCTCCATACGTCTTCTCACCGTACGCTCGCTAACATTCACACCTCTGGAGATTTGAAGGCGCTGACGGATCTCGACTGCGGTCAGGAAGCGATTTCTTGAAATCTCTAACACAATAAAGCGGTCATCACGAGCTGATGTGCATCGTACACCACCACTACCTGGTCTTCGGGTGTAGCGGCCAGTCTCTTGATATCGTTTTAGTGCATATTGCATCGAGGAACGCGGCACGTTTAGGATAGTAGCCACTTCACGATGAGTCATCCCCTGTTCCACTAAAGCTACTGCCTGCGCTACCTGACTTGGTGATAAAGGCATTTTTATGAATCCTAAGGGGTTCTTAGGTGTTTATTAACCACAATAACAACAAAAATCTTTGTCAAATTAAAATTCAAAATGTTCAGAGCACAATTCAAAACTGCGACTTCGCCGGATAAATGACACGATTTAACTAAACTTTAAAACACAGACCAATATGCACTTCAAATTAGTGAATTACCCTCTTGAGATTAACGTGACCATTTTTTCTACCCACCTACACGATAAGATCCACGTTAGAACCGCTTAAAAAAGTGTTATTGCATATTATGAGTTTGGCCAAGATTCCGTGCCGCTAAGTGTATATTATGCTTATAACAAAATGTAAAAATCAAGTTTTATAATATATTGTTGTTTGTATTTGATTTATTGGAGATATTTTCATTTAGATCAATCACTAACTTGAACTTCATTCTTCGCAGTACTTTGCATCAACTATCAATGATGGTCGAGTCGCACTAGTCAATGTCAATGTCAAGTATCAATGAAATTCACATTGTTCGTCGCAGTTTATGTAGTGTGGTGGCGGGCCACGTTGCATCATAAATTTTAACTTAAACAGTTGTGCCTGCAGTTGATCGCGGTTTGTGATTCATGTAAAGGCTCTTCTGCACGTATGGTCATGGTGAATAGCCATGATTGCGAACTAGCTAGGTATCTGTGGCATGTACAGTTACGTTCAAAAGTCCAGTAGCAATCGTACGCAGCTATAGCGTCAACACTTAACGTTACTTGTGACCTTTTTCTATAAAGACAATTCACACACACACATACACTTTGTTTGGCTGTATATTCATATCGTCAATTTCGTCTCAACATGTGAGCACTGAGTCCATGGCCTAGTGGTTAAGCAAGTGCGTGTGTTTATTCTAAGATCATCTGCATCAGTTAAGTTGCAGGATCGAATCCGACCCGTATTGAGTCTGCGTCGTTTTTACGTAAAACAATTTTTGAGAAAAATTAATTATAAATTATTATGATTATGAATGTTGATACAACTATGTAGAATAAAAAATTACGTTTCTAACTAAACTAAAAAGCACACTTAACGTTTAGTTAGAAACGTAACATTCTAGTCACAGCAAAGAATGTGAGGGTAGATTTAAAATATAATGGAACGATTGCTTGAAGATACGAGTAACAAAATATTAAAATGTTGTTGGTTGGTGAACTCAGCTACGAGTGTTTGTGTTCTTACTGTTGCGATACAATTTATCATGGGCGTGCAGTCTTTGTAGGCAAAAAGGCAGTGCTTGCCATTTACAGATAACAGATATTTTAATTTAACTTTCGTACTTTTTAAATGACTCATGACGTTAATTTTTTAATAATAATAGTAAAAAATATAGTAAAAAAATAAATAATACACATTTAAAACGCCTCAATTTATAAAATAGCAACATGTAATCAGGTACACGCGCGAACGGGTTCACGAGAGGTCAAGATAGGCTCAGTGTTGAGGTGCCTGCCTTGCGCGTATGTGTGAGTGTGTCCGTGCACAGCCGAAAACGCACACAACCATGAATATCGAATGCGATTATTGTACTGCAAGCTCTGCGGCAGACCCCAGCAGTATTGCCAACTATGGTGATATCCCACTTTTAGTAGGGAAAAATTAAATATATAGTGCGTATTTTAGGGACTAAAAATATTATATTATATTCATGGGCGTGAAATTTTTTAAGCAAAAATGTATATTTATTTGGTTTTTATTAAATAATGTTACTAAATTACTGTTTTTATATAAATAATGACATCATGAGTGACGTTTTTGCCGCAAACAATAATTGCGGTCGGCTGAAGTAGTATTTTCAGCGTTTTGATCTCTCAGTGGAAAGTACCCCAAGTAATAAATAATATATTTAAATAATAGTTGGGGAGTTCTGGTTGAAATTCAATGGCATCACTGGCGCCGCGGCCGGCGCGGGGGCCCGCGCCATCCATGCCGACGGCGATCGGAACTACTCGTGAATAGTCGTGAGCAATCGGATATAATCCGAGTAAAAAGAATAGACGCAAATCTAACTAATTACGTATAATATGTACATTATGCATTTTTGTTTTGTGAGGTTTATAATATTTGTTTACATTTTACATAGCTGAAATTTTTTGTGTTTTGGGAGGCCATTTGCTTTTTTCATGTGATCGAGCACTGTTAGTACTATATTATATTATTATTTTTGGTTTTATAATTTTCTAAGAATATTTTAGATTTTAATATTTGAAAGTTTGTATAATATTTAACAGTTTAACATTAATAATTGCGTACATTCATAACTATCACTCACTTGGATAAGACAATTTGTGGTGGCCAAAATTTGGCATTTATTTACATCGGATTATGGATCGGATCTCAAGTAACCGGAACCTTGATTATGTGAAAAGACAAAAGTTAAGCTAATTAGGTGAGTACTTAAAATATACTAGATATAAAAATGAAAAAGTTGTAAAAGAAAAAGTTTTTGTTTTGTTTTGTTTCACGCCAAAACTAATGAACCGATTGTAATAAAATTTTGTACACAGTTAGTCTAGAGCCTGAGAGAGCCATAGGCTACATTTTGATGAGGCAAAAATATGTTATCTAATTTCCATGGAAATATCGATGAAAATAAATTCACATTGAATTTCTAATACGTAACAATAGATGGCGTTTTTATTTATTTTAGCTTAGCGCACAATATTATGTTGTATGGTAATTGGTATATTTCCATGGGTTTCGATGAAATAAACTCTCATTGTAGTTCCAACGCGTGACAACAGATGGCGTTTTTTTTATTTGTTCATAACAGAACGTAATTATACTAATAGTTTAGAAAACATAGTTTTTAATTTATGTCCACACTATTATTATAATTTATGCGAAAATGTCTATTTTTGTCCGTTTGTCTGTCTGTTTTGCTTTCACACCAAAACTACTGAACTGATATTGCTGCATTACCAGTGTCAAAATCTTGTGCGCACCACTGCAATTTATCCAATATGCAAGCAAATATTACTATTGAAGCAAGAGCTAAAATTGTGGCCCTATATTCAAATGGCCTGAATATTTCTCAAATTTCTAACGAAACTGGCTTCTCAGTAAGTAGTAATTAATTATATTATTATATTGTGATGTGTATTTTTTCATTGGGTAAAATCGTCTTTTACAATTTATTCTTTTTTTTTAGAGAAATACTGTAAGTCGATGGGTGAAAAGATTCGAGGAAGAAGGTGGCCTGCAGAGTCGTAAACGAAGTGGAAGGCCACTTCTTATTAACCAGACTCAGCGGCGTCATATGGCAGCGGAGTATGAAACGTGTGGTTTCATACCGACAAGTCGTTTTGCCGATGAATTTAACACGTCACCGTCACCGTTCACCGTTCGTCGTGCACTTCATGACGAGGGATTACACCACCAAAAGCCGGCGAAAAAACCGTTTTTGACTCAAAGGCATAAAGACGAACGGCTGCGCTTTGCACGAGACTATTTAGATTTTGATTAGGAAACAACAATTTTTTCCGATGAAAAGACTTTTAAATCCTCTCAAAAAGGAAGACTACATTTATGGCGTAAAGATAACACCCGTTGGTGTGAAAATAACGTGGTGTCAAACACTGAATCTGGCAGAATAAGTGTGAACATGTGGGGATGGATTAGTGCTCAAGGGCCGGGTGAACTTGAATTTATACCTACGCGAGCCAACATTGCAAATTATGTAGAAGTGTTAGAGGACATTATGTTACCTACTGTGCGAAATGTGTATTTTATTCACCGAGCCTCCATAGTTCGCAATTGGTTCAGTGAACATTCTAATATTAAAGTTATTCCGTGGCCAGCACGATCCCCAGACTTAAGCCCGATTGAAAATATATGGGGTTTAATGGTGCAAAGATGGCGAGCACGCGATGATAGATGTCCGGAGCTGCTCAAATCTCATTGCATGCAGTTGTGGGAGGATTTACGTGGAACAGATATCTGTAAGAATATTGTGGCTTCCATGCGCAGACGTCTTCTTAGTTGTATCGAAAATAATGGAAGTTACACAAAATATTAAGAATCATTATTTATATTATTAAATTAAAAATGTATTTCTATGTCGCAATAATAAATGTAAAATAATTGTTATAATATTTATATTTCGTAAGTTTCAATTGGGCATTCTACAAAGGAACGTGCTGGCCAGTAATTGGTAGGTTTAAGATTTTAAGGTTGAGGTTAAGTTTTAATCCTCTTTTCCTCGGAAAACGAATAATTAAACTATAACCTCAACAATATGAAATATTGATAACACAATAGATATAGGTATTATTATATTGATAGATCTGTGGACTGTGAATCAAAGATTTTACCGTCATCCGTCAATCAATTCAATTTTTCAATAATAATTGTTATGTCATTGAAATAAAAATATATATTTTTTTTAAAGTGTTGTTTTATTATAATATATAATTATCTAACTAAAATACTTTTACATTTATAATATCTTATCACTATGTTATAATTTAATATTATTCTTATTAAATAAAACTTTCAAAATAGTCATTTCATTAAGTTTTCAAAAATGCTGAGATAATAAAAACCACAGTATAGCAATATCCCTACCGTAACGAAACGCCTTTGATGTCGCACGATACCGCCACCGGTGTAGGTACCGAGCAGATATGCCAGGGTTGCCACGAAACGGGAAATAAAATAAAAATTAAATATTGTGCTTGTAATGTTATCATTTAATCTGTTTAATCGATATTTACGTGAAACTTTATTTTTAGATGATTTCAATTCTCTACTAGATGATGCCCGCAACTTCGTTGTGCCAAAACTCGTTTATCGTGCGAGAACCGTACATTTTTGCAGGACAAAAAGTGTCCTATGTCCTTTCCCGAGACTCAAAGTATCTCAATGCCAAATTTCAGCAAAATCGGTCCAGCGGTTTGGGCGTGAAGAGGTAACAGACAAATAGACACACTTTCGCATTTAGTATGGATTTAAAAATTTCACTAACCCATCAAGCCCCATCATAAGCTCACCGGTGAGCAAGACACAATAGAATAACAATAGATTTCCAAGAATCCACGATCGAAGGATTAAAATAATGAAGACGCATTCGAATATATCTACGAATATTATATTATAAAGTATCCAACAATTAATCATATAACAATTGGTAGGTACGGTAGGCCAAACGTCAGGTGTAACAGAAGCACTTCAAAACTCGCTCTTATTACGTGCGCGGTAAGGGCGGTCCAAAGGTCAAAATGTTACACTAAGTGTAACATTTTTTGATGTATGGCCCTGTGCACCTAGCTAGGTAGGTACTAATTAGTATGTAACAGGGTATTTGACAGATTTTTAATTTATTCTATATTGTTTCTCTCCATGTTACACTTCTTACAACGTAAACAATAAAACAGATATGCAAATAAATGCCGCCAAGGCCAACACAATATTAGTGTGAACTGTGAGCCGATATTTATGAAAATTTAAATCCTTTTTGTTTTTTGAATCAGATTTACATCCGGATACTGAACACATATTATATTTATGAGATAAGTTATAAGATAGAGATAAGTTATCGTTTTACAACACAAAACTCGTAGACAACGCGCCAACGTCACCCCTGCGCGGGCAGGTACACAAACTCCGCGAGTTTGTGTACGCAGGTCCGCGCCGCCCGCTTCCCCGCTTGTACCCCTCCGTTGCTCTGTGCAAGTACATTCGTTTCACTACTGTAGGGATATTGCTATACTGTGATAAAAACAATATGAAAACTTTAAAATAATATGATAAAACTGAGTTTTGAACCGTGACCATTTTTCGTCCTAGCTATGATGCGAGGCCAACTATTTACCGATGGAGCTACGAACTATCTTACGTGTCTAGTGAAATTTTTGCATTTATTGACACAGTGCAGTGCAATAAATGAAGAAGAATGAATGAAGAAAACAAACATATATGTTATCTTTGTCTTTCATCCACTACACGCAACTTTCTTGTATTGATACTTTACGACATTTAAGTGTGTACACGGTAACATGGCGCACACATAAATATGCACTGTAGCGGCAAACGAATATGGTCGTTACGATGCTACTGGACTTTTGAACGTTGACTGTACAATCGCCGGTGATGATATAAAATATACAGAAAATATTAACAAAAAAAAACCCTTTTGAGGTCTAATTAGTAAAGTTATAAATTGTCTAAACAAACAGTCAATTTGTCATATTCATATAAGCTAGTTATTGCTTTGGAGTCGGGTTTTATGCGACTTTTACGAGTGCGATAACCACACCACACGCAGTCTCATGTCACAGCGCCAACAAACAGCTGAAACATTATCAAAACTGGTCTAGCCTGGGTGTAAGTTTATGATGAGGCTATCAAATTTCATCTATATAACGGTTTTAACGGCGTTTACTAGGAATCAATAATATTATAATATTATTATTGTTAGCGTCTGCGAATATTATGACCAACTGTTGCCATTTGGCTATACTGACTATAAGTCGTGAATACGCTGCGGCCAGAAGCTATCGGTTCGCTCGGAAAACATGCGACAAAACGTAATTTTAATTATTTAAAAAATAACTAGGAGCATATAAGCAAAATGCTTCTATACGATTTTGAGTTGCAAAGGTGTCTATTAGCTAGACTAATTTTCTACAATACATCTATTTTCGTTTAAAAATAATCTTCAAATTTCGTATTTTTTAGATGTCATTTCGAAAATTAAATGTATCGAGGCAAAATACATTACCTAATCGTGTTTCTAGTTCTGTCTGTCTGTCTGTCTGTCCGTCCGTCCGTCCGTCCGTCCGTCCGTCCGTCCGTCCGTCTGTCTGTCTGTCCGTCTGTCTGTCTGTCTGTCTGTCTGTCTGTCTGTCTGTCTGTCTGTCTGTCTGTCTGTCTGTTACCTCTTCACGCCCAAACCACCGAACCGATTTTGCTGTTTGGCATGGAGATACTTTAAGTCCCGGGAAAGGACGTAGGATACTTTTTATCGCGGAAAAATGTACGGTTCCCGCGCGATAATCGAATTTGGGCGCAACGGAGTTGCAGGCATCATCTACTTCAAAATAAATCGTAAGATAAGGTAATTAGTTCGCGCATATACATTGAGCCATTCCGAGGTAGGTATTTCTACAGAAGTTAATTCTCATCCACTCAAATAAGCTCAACATTCAAAGTCACGTAATGATGCAATGATCCAATCAATCAAACAAAAACTAAGTCATACAATTGATAGGAATTAATAATGGTAATCGATCGTGTTCTTACTCGATTATGACAATTATCATAATAAACTACTAAGCGGCGCCGACCGAGCGGTTACAATCATGCATTATGCATGCATTGTTATGAATATCATGCTAACATGCATGGCAATACAGGATAGAGACTGGAATTGATAGCCAAAATAAATAGCGTAGTAGTATTTATGACGAAGCCAAAAGGAAACATTTTGGCAATCTTTTTATTAAATGCCCTCATAGAGGTATGATAATTAAAATTAAAAAAGCTACTGGTCCGATTTTAAGGCGTCCATTAGACAGTCATGCCCTGGTCAGTCAACTCCATCAATCATGAGTCATGACTTTCGTTTGACTGTTGGTGAGTGATGGAATTAATTTCACATTATACGCAGTCATTCCGACTGATTGTCAGTCATACGCAAAACTTCACGAAGAATACACGTTTTCACGCAAGATAATTATTATGGACGACTGGCTGACTGACGCGTAATTGACGAAATGCTATTAAACGTTTACTCAAAAGTCAAGTCATGATTGATGGTTGCATGACCTAAAACCAAAATATCCAGATAACTGTCAATCAATTTCATGCAACTATCAGTCACTGCAATACACGGCAGATCATTCAACACTCACAGTCATGACTGTGGTAAAACTAACAGCAAAACCTATACCGTGTAATGGATGCCTAACAAATGAGGTGTCCATGAGGTAATACTGATGCTGCCGGGTGACACTATTTTTATTCCAAGCTAGGTGACCAGTGTATCACTTTCCTCCTTACATAAACCTTCCCTGGATTACCACGAATATTTCAACACTAAAATTAGCCAAATCGGTTCAGCCGTTCTCAAATGATAGTGAAACAAACAAAATTTTAAATTCTTTTTTATTGATGTAGATGCTGTTTTTTACGTAGTCGGGTTAAATTTCTACGAGAAATAATTATCAATATTCAATTTAATTTGAATTCAATATTCAAAATATTCAAATTAATTTGAATTTGAATATCGGCCCAGTTATTGTTGACTACCAAGTCCAACTCTACATTTTAAAAATTAAAAACACATTAACACTTAAAATGTTTCTCGTGAAAAATTTGAACGATCTTGGTGATGGTTACCACCCAACCACATTAAAAGGCGCTGTAGTCAATGAGATCTGGGATAATTTAGATCGGGGTTTTATGACATAACAACATAATCGCAGTAACAGTAAATCGATTTGTTTTAACTCGCAAGTACAGTCGGCATTGGATTTTATACTATTATTTTTATTATTTATTCACTAGATAGTACAATATTTAATAATAAACTAGATTATTAATTAATATAATCAGATAACTAAATAATATTTAAAAAAAACTATATAATTTATAGCAGCAATATATAATTTTATTAATCGCCTGAGAACCCTATATTTTCCGAGAATAAATACTATCATATCCCTTGACTGTTAGTAACTCCAAACGTAATTTCTTTAAAATCGGTTCAGCGCTAGTGTGATGAGGCAACGGAGACACAAATCTGTCTCCCTCAGACTCTTCACGTTTAAAAAACTCAAGCGATTGCGATGAAGTAAGGCTGCGTCCCCATCAGACACGGCACGGCGCCGTCACCGTGTTACGGCACGACGCCGCACTATGGAAAATGGTAGAACTAGAGCATATCATAAATGGTTTTTAAAAATATCACAATTTGAATGAAATATTTATTGCATTCGATACTCTAATAACCAAATAATCCTAATCAGACATTTTTTGGTACTAAAACTGCATGAATATTTTTTTTTCATAGGTTGAAGTAAGTTGAAGTAGCGGATGGCTCATTCAAATGTTTGCATACACTTATTTCAAATGAATATTGTGAAAAAAGTATTTAGCACATGCATGCAGTTTTATACATTTTTAAAAAGGATATTTTATGTTCCTAATAATGAGCTATTAACTTTTTTTAATATGCTTTTTATTTTTGAGTAAGTACTTAAAAATTGACATACCCTATTTTTCACTTTTCTTTTTTTTCGTCGAAGGTTTTCACATTTACCGACGTCTCCCGACGCGCAACTTTATGTGTTATTTGATAGCCTAACTATTCATAAATGAAAAATTAAAAAAATCAGCTGCGGAAGTTTGCGACCCTGGAAGTTATAGGAAAAAATGTGATAGAGGTCGGAGTAGATAATTCGGTATCTTTTGCGGTTACTGCTGGATTATCCACATTGCATGCCTGGATTCGCAGCATGGAAATGGTATTACAAATTTGCAACAATCTTGACTTTAAGACTTGGTCTGCTACAACAGAAGAAAAAAGAAATTGAAGAAAGAAAAGAAGGAATTTGTTCAAAAACGTTTCAGGGAAGAGCTAGGATTAATTATCGACAAACCTCGTCAATTAAGTGGAAAGTGATGGAAATACAGCACGAAGGTTCTTTTACAATTACACTTGCTCGGCGAACATAACAAATGTTGATGAAACATTGATTAAACGCTTGTATATTATTTTACAAGCTCTATCTTCTGGATTGATGATCGATCCCAAAAATTTGGAGTTTATGCCTTAGAAACTGCGCGAATTTATGTTAGTAACTATGATTGGCACTACATGCCATCCTCCGTGCACAAATTACTTGTACACGGAGAAAATGTGATCAAACATTTTTCTGTTCTTCCTATTGGGCAACTGTCGGAAGATGCACAAGAGTCGCGCAATAAAGACTAAAATATGCGCCTGCACCATGCCAGAAAATGTTCCCGTATAGCTACAAATGAAGACGTATTTAAAACGCTTCTATATACTTCAGATCCATACATTTCAAGTTTAAGAAAACGTTATGTAAGAAATGTGAAGGATCTTGATGAAGAGGCACTAAGTCTTTTGAAGGTGGTACCTGAAGGTGATCCTACATTTACACCGGAAATAATTTTAGTTAGGAATAGCGAGGATAATAACAATTAGATATAACATTATAAGTAACTAAAACCTAGTTATATAAAACCAATAATATTATAAGGTTTGTCTAATCTGAGATAAATTAGTTTGGTGTGAAGCATAGATAGGTACTATACAAATTTTATGTATTTTATTATGCTGGTGTGATAACTGATAAGTAATAATTGTTTAAGTTTTCTTAATTTTACTCATATTAGTACTTATTTATAAAAAATAAACATATAACTCTACTCGTATTACTTTTTTTTTCTTTTCTTTTTTTTAACCTAAAATAAATATGTATACATTGAAAAAAAAATACAAAAATTGATTATTTTTAAAATCTTTGTATATCACTGTATTCATGTGCCAAATCTCAATACAATACGATGAAAAACCTTGAAGTTACAGATTTTTGATCCGATACGGACCCAAATTTTCCACTGTGCGCCGCCACCGTGACACGGTACGGCGCCGCACCGTAACACGGTGCCGCAAACGGTGCACCGCGCGCCCCTATTCTGGGTAAAACTTCCGAACAAAAATTATGTCCAAACTTAAACAAGGCACTTATTTGGAACATATAAAATCGGCCAAGTGCGAGTTAAGCTCGCGCACGAAGAGTTCCGTACCATTATAGAGAAAAATAACCAAAAAATTATGTTTTTTGTATGGGAGCCCCCTTAATTATTAAGATAATTTTAATTTTACTTTTCAATTTTTAAAGTATAAATACAATTGAGTATTTTGTGAACATTTCAAATGCCTATCTGTTGTAATTATTAGTATAGAGCAAAAAATAGCATCAGCAGCAGCATCAATCAGTTTCTGTTTCTTTTTCAATCTTCGTCTTAGTAACAACAAGAGGATAATCCATCGCGATCCATATCCAGACAAGCACTTTCGTTCGAGCGCAAATATCGACTGAATAGGGACATGGGTCAGCGCACCGTACGCGGCACCGTGACACGGTGCGGCACCGTACCGTATCACGGTGGCGGCGCACAGTGGTCCGAAATCGCTAAATAGTGGACATTCGCAAAAAAGTTCGATTTTGGTATGGAAAAAATACCATCCGATAGATTTTAATAGGAGTAACAATAAATCCCTATTAAGTTTTTTGTAAAAATGTATATTTAAGGTGAAAAAAAATAATTACGAAAATGTTGTATGGGAAAGAATCTATAAATAGATTTTTTGCAAAAACTAATAAGTCATTCTGGTTCATCTTTGAAACAAGTAAAGTTCTAGGGGTATTTAAGGTTTAGAAAAAAAATTACGAAAATTTACGTGCAGCCTTTTGCAGTAGAGGGGTTCAAAATTGTTAAATAATTTTACTAACTTTTTAGGTGTGGAAAAAATACTATTCCAAATATTTCCTAAAGAGTAACAATAAATCCTTACTAAGTTTTTTATAAAAATGTATTTTTTTAGGTGAAAAAAATAAATACTAAAATGTTGTATGGGAAAGAATCTATAAATAGATTTTTTGCAAAAACTACTAAGTCATTCTGGTTCATCTTTGAAACAAGTAAAGTTCTAGGGGTATATAAGGTTTAGAAAAAAAATTACGAAAATATACGTGCAGCCTTTTGCAGTAGAGGGGTTCAAAATTTTTAAATAATTTTACTAACTTTTTAGGTGTGGAAAAAAATACTATTCGAAAGATTTCCTAAAGAGTAACAATAAATCCTTACTAAGTTTTTTATAAAAATTTATTTTTTAGGTGAAAAAAAATAATTACTAAAATGTTGTATGGGAAAGAATCTAAATAAATCGATTTTTTGCAAAACTACTATGTCATTCTGGTTCATTTTTTAAACAAGTAAAGTTCTAGTAGTATATAAGGTTCAGAAGAAAAAATACGAAAATTTACGTGCAGCCTTTTGCAATCGAGGGGTTCAAAATTTTAAAATAATCATACTAACCTTTTAGGTGTGGAAAAAAATACTATTCGATAGATTTCCTAAAGAGTAACAATAAATCCTTGGAAATTTTTTAAGGCGAAAAAAAATAATTACGAAAATTGTATGGGTATAATATATTATATAAAACGAGTCCTTAAAAAGCAACAATATTTATATGTATTTACAAACATGGATAGCAAAAACAAAATTAAACTAAAATTAACTACTTACTAACTATACTACTGTAATTATAATAAAATAAAAATTGTTACACACACTAATAACTCAAACAATTTCAAATGAAACTTATAAATAAACAATAATAAATAATAATCAATTAAACCAACGCGCTTTACAAACATAGTGGATCTCCAATGCTATCACCGCCTTGTAATGACACAACTTCACTTTCTTCGTAATCTTCTGATAAAAGAGATCTTTCAAGCAACAGGTCGACTGTGTCTGGATGAAATTCTTGGTGTTTATTTTTCGACAACTTTGGACGAATGTGAGACACATATGGATCAGAGCTTATTAAGAAGTTGTGCAACAAATCTTCATTAGTTTCTGCTCGACTCGTCTTTTTAATACGCATCTCTCTAGTATTTCTAAATTCTTTATTCCTTGCCTCTGAAGCTTCTTCACTCAAATAGCCAATTGGAATAAAGCCAAAATGCTTACAAATATCAGCACCATGTATAAGGAGTTTGTGAACACTTGCAGGCATTTAGTACCACGGATAAAGCTTTACATACAGCTCTGCTATTTCCCTAGAATAATTTCGAAAGTGATCTATATTGATAAGCTTCCCGAAGAAACTGTCTGCAATACAACGTATAATCCCCTTTATTAATTCTAAATCTATTTTCGTTATTTCAGATGTTGTCCTAAAGTCCTGAAAAGAGAGAGATTTAGAATTAATAAAGAGATTATACGCTGTATTGCAGACAGTTTCTTCTGGGAAGCTTATCAATATAGATCACTTTCGAAATTATTCTAGGGAAATAGCAGAGCTGTATGTAAAGCTTTATCCGTGGTACTACATGCCTGCAAGTGTTCACAAACTCCTTATACATGGTGCTGATATTTGTAAGCATTTTGGCTTGATTCCTTATACATGAAGCTGATATTTGTAAGCATTTTGGCTTTATTCCAATTGGCTATTTGAGTAAAAAAAGCTTCAGAGGCAAGGAACAAAGAATTTAGAAATACTAGAGAGATGCATACTAGAAAGACGAGTCGAGCAGAAACTAATGAAGATTTGTTGCACAACTTCTTAATAACCTCTGATCCATATGTGTCTCACATTCGTCCAAAGTTGTCGAAAAATAAACATCAAGAATTTCATCCAGACACAGTCGACCTGTTGCTTGAAAGACCTCTTTTATCAAAAGATTACGAAGAAAGTGAAGTTGTGTCATCACAAGGCGATGATAGCATTGGAGATCCACTATGTTTGTAAAGCGCGTTGGTTTAATTGATTATTATTTATTATTGTTTATTTATAAGTTTCATTTGAAATTGTTTGAGTTATTAGTGTGTGTAACAATTTTTATTTTATTATAATTACAATAGTTTAGTCAGTACGTTGTTTAATTTAGTTAAATTTCGTTTTTGCTATCCATGTTTGTAAATATAAGGTATTGTTGCTTTTTAAGGACTCGCTTTATATAATATATTATACCCATACAATTTTCATAATTATTTTTTTTTCACCTTAAAAATTAATTTTTGTACAAAACTTATTAAGGATTTATTGTTACTCTTTAGGAAATCTATCGAATAGTATTTTTTTCACACCTAAAAAGTTATTAAAATTATTTAAAAATTTTGAACCCCTCTACTGCAAAAGGCTGCACATAAATTTTCGTATTTTTTCTTCTGAACCTTATATACTACTAGAACTTTACTTGTTTCAAAAATAAACTAGAATGACTTAGTAGTTTTTGCAAAAAATCTTTTTATAGGTTCTTTCCCATACAACATTTTAGTAAATATTTTTTTTTCACCTAAAAAAATACATTTTTATAAAAAACTTAGAAAGGATTTATTGTTACTCTTTAGGAAATCTTTCGAATAATATTTTTTCCACACCTAAAAAGTTAGTAAAATTATTTCAAAATGTTGAACCCCTCTACTGCAAAAGGCTGCACGTAAATTTTCGTAATTTTTTTTCTAAACCTTAAATACCCCTAGAACTTTACTTGTTTCAAAGATAAACCAGAATGACTTATTAGTTTTTGCAAAAAATCTATTTATAGATTCTTTCCCATACAACATTTTCGTAATTATTTTTTTTCACCTTAAATATACATTTTTACAAAAAACTTAATAGGGATTTATTGTTACTTCTATTAAAATCTATCGGATAGTATTTTTTTCCACACCAAAATCGAACTTTTTTGCGAATGTCCACTATTTAGCGATTTCGGACACTGTGCGGCGTCGTGCCGTAACACGGTGGCGGCGCCGCGCCGTGTCTGATGGGGACGCGGTAGACCGCTCCATGCCTTAGAAGGTATGGAGCTACTTTGAGTCCACTGTCCAACCCTAGTCCTGAGAAATGGATTACCCGTATCACGTATCTTGCGAGAGCAATGCGATAGCAATAATTATTGCGCGATAATTGCTCCAAAATCGCAATTTCGTATCATGTGTCAGCCAAAACAATACGATTGCAATCGATCACTATACATGACACCATTGTTTGAGAGTTGAGACATTCGTGACACCCAGCAAGCTTGCGCGATTATTGCTAGTGGATTGTTGATAGCTATTTTTACGTGATAACTGATAACTGATAGGGTAGCGGTTTTCGATAAATTAATTTCGTTGCGAGTTACGGCCAACGTCTAGTTTTAACTTCTTACTTAGAAATAAGAGAAGCAAATGTTTAAAGTTGAATAAGTACCTTTGCTTTTGCTGACCCTACTTATGTTTAGACACAACCGAAGGCGTTGCCGAGCGATTAACAAACATCGATTTCGAACATAAACTCCACTTAATCGATACCAATTGAGATATCAGAATTAAGGGTGGCAATTACGTCCACGCCGAATTCCACCCTATACCCAACGATATAAACGCCATAATCGTATGCTACCACAGTCGTAAATTGGTCGGTTTATCACATACGATTTCAATTTTGGGTACAATTGATTTTAAACTTTAGCACACTATTATAAAGTTCGTATTACGTTGGAGCGCTCCATTCAAATTCGGTCTACTTCGGCGGCGGTCTCACACGTCGTGACCGAAGCTCTGGTCCTCAATTTTAGCCCCAGCGGAGCCCTAAGGCACGGTGAATGAACCTTCAATCATCCTTACATATTCATACATTTGTAACTGAGTGAATGCATTTTGTATCAATGAAAACGTTAATTCTAGCTTAGTCGGATATGAAATTGCATAGATTCAATAAGAGTCCTGCAAATAACAAAGTGAAGAAAGAATAGATGAAAATTTCATACAAATGTCCAACATGGAGAGGGACCTTTAATTATACTAGTACTTAAGTCAACTCAAAAAATATATCCGTCTTTAATTTCACATAATTTGTATGATTTACTGCGGACAACTCCGAGTGTTCCAATTTCAAACGTCCGGATTCGAAATTTAAAACAAGCAAAATGGATTCCAAAGAAGTTGAAATTATTTTTAACTTCGCACATTGTTAACCCTTGCTGTTTAACATAATTAAAAATACAAGTTACAAAGTATAAAAAGAGGATTGGGAGTTTCTTTCAAAGTTACTACGAAGCAAACTGAAAGTTATGTTCAAAGTTATGACTGAAACGGATTTGATAAAGTTTAAAATATTATGATACCTATCCCATCTATTCCCATAACCAAAACTATTATGAACTAGCTGTCCCGGCAAACGTTGTTTTGCCATTTAAAGTATTTCTACTTCATCAGTTGATACAAAATCTTACCCCCTCTTTTGTCCCCTAAGAGGAGTGGGAGGAAAAATTTTATACACCAGATGTTAAGTTGGAAAAAACAGTTAATAATATGAAGTAAGTCCATTAAAGAAAAAAGTTTGATACAAAATCTGACCCCCTCTTTGCTCCCCTTAGAGGGGTGGGGGGGTGATTCTTATACACCAGATTTTGAGTTGGAAGAAGACAAATATATCTGCGAAAACCGTATGCAAATCGGATCAGTAATTTTCGTGTTAAAGCAAAAGTCTTATACAAAATCTGACCCCCTCTTTCGTCCCTTTAGAGGGGTGGGGGGAAAATTTTTTATACACCAGATGTTAAGTTGGAAGAAGACAAATATATCTGCGAAAACCGCATTCAAATCGGATCAGTAGTTTTCGTGTGATAGTGGAACAAACATACAGACAGACAGACAGACAGACAGACAGACAGACAGACAGACAAAAAAACTAACCACATTTTTGGCTTCTATAGCGATGTAGTAACACCCCCCGCTTATTATTTTTTGAATATCTTTAATGTACAGAATTTTCATTTCTACAGTTTTATTATATGTATAGATTAAAATATTATGATACCTTTCCCAGGCAGTAATACAGGTGTGTATCTATTCGCTTTTTAATACCAAAACTATTATGAATAATAATAGATAAACTCCTGGGAAAACCTTAAAAATCGGGCACTCGACACGTAATTCTGAACGAACACAAACAGAACATCTAGCGACCGTATTGAGAAGACATTTTAATGATAACTTAACTTTAATTAAGAGTTTGACATAAAATGTATGAAGCTTATAATATCAAAATCTTCATTAAATTAATCCCCAAGCGGCAGCCGGCTGCCGCATAACAATTGAAAATCTGTTGTGTCTGCGATACCCACGATGGAGGCGTTAAAGTTTAAAGTAATCATCAAAATATCTCTCTCTGAGTGCGGCAGAAAGGCACAAAACGGAGCTTAAACTAGATCAATATTATATTACGTTCAGTAACATTTGTGTCAGAGCATTCATTAGCTTTGTCCACACTGTGCCTTTTTTTGTTCATGAAGGGCATGCGTTATAGCGCAGTCAACAGCGAACGTGAGGCATGCCCGCGACGCATGCCCTCTGATCGTATCCAAAACTTTTTGTTCTTTAATGACAATGTTTGCGTTGCGTTCGTTGACGCATTCAATTATTGAATGCGCCAATACGAATGTTGAATGAAAGAAGATGACGAAAATTGAAGACGAAAGTGCACAGTGTGGACATAGCTATTCGTCCTTACAAGCTTTCAATATGATATACATCTATACTAATATTATTATAAAGTAGAAGAGTTTGAACGCGCCAATCTCAGGAACTACTGGTCCGATTTGAAAAATTATTTCGTTGTTAGATGCTTCATTTATTGAGGAAGGTTATAAACTCTAAATTATCACTCTAAGACGAATAGAAGCGAAGAAACATAGGAAAATGTAGAAAAAACCGGGAAAATTATTTGAGGGCGCTTATCTCGCGAACTACTAGATGAATTTTTAAGTTATTTGGCATAGATGTAGGGTAGACCATGACGTGAAAGAACATAGGCAATTTTTTGCGGAAAAATGTATGGTTTCCGTAAAATTTCTCATTTATGCGGGAGAGGCCGCGTGGAACGTCTAGTAAATTATATTTTCTTGGTCCCGATTCTATAGCCTCGAATATTCCTTCGATCGCTAAAAGCCTTGCTCGCTCGCACTCGCCAACCCGGCATTCGAGGTATGACAATATGGCTGATCGTATCAAAATTAAGCAACGAATAATTAAAATAACCATAAATAACATATCAAAAGGCCGCTATTTTTAAACGGAACGTATAATAGGTTGCCATCATCGTAAATCCCAAGCCCACAAATACCATTAGAACAAAGGGGTAATAATTTACTAGGGAATTTTAACCCGGCGATAACGGTTGACGAAATGTTGGGGAACTCCTACCGTGGACTAAATATAGAAATGTCCATGTCAAAAAATAATATACAGGTGGTTACAAAATAAAGTTTATATAATACATACTTGAAGGTGTGTATGTGTCGCCTACATAATATATTTAGTTCGCTGTGAAAGTATCAGCACTGAAAGAGTAACTTTTTCACTTTTGTATGGGAAAAATCACGACGCTCGAGCGCTTGTCCAAACGAATCACAAAAATACGTTTTTTCAGCGCTGCTACTTTCACAGTCAACTTTATTTAAGGGACACATAAAAACTCTAAAGTATAATCACTTAGTTTTGTTACACCTTGTATAATATAGCCGAAAATTTCTTCTCAAAGAAGTCAATTCATTCGGGTATGGTTAACCATACCACAAATTTCAAACTTTGGAGTTTGTTACCTAAAAGTTGATCCACACCACAATAATTCCAAACTCAAGCCAATAATCATAGATTTCACAGAGAGTATGAAAATATTTCCAAGAGGGTAGGAAGTCTATGGTGTGTGAAAACGCTAAACTAATCTATAATATTCAAACTACAAGTCTGTTTTCTAACTCTATTAAGAGTCTGGATGTCTCAATATTGCACAACCGGAACTAAACTACCTCACAATAGCTAACATTGATCCTTAGATACGATGATAATGACAAAATAAATCAGTATTAATAATGTCTGAGATTTACTGAAAGGAATTCCCGGAGATAACAATAACAACAATAAAATGTTACGGCTCCCAGAAGAATGCTTTCGGGTGTACGGTGACCATGGTATGAGCTGAAACAGGAATTTCAGTAAGGAATAAGTTATGAAAAGAATAAGCAGCCATTTCACGCGTAACGAGACAAAGTGTAATATAACATTGATATACATAAAAACAACCATTAATTGAATTTTTGCAAAATACTTCGAAACGAAAAACCTCTTTACATTTTTAACCTCAATGATTATCATGTATGTACCAATGTCTGAAATGACTCTAGTACTTATATAGCTTGATTTCAATTTTTTATCGCAATAATGAATTCTTAACTTGACATGACTTTCTTTAATACATGAAGCCCCAAGCGGCCACATCCGGCCGCGATAACAATGGAAAAGCTATTGTGTCTCGTTTTGCCACGACTGATGGGTTAATTGTGAATCTTATAACATGATTATGAAACAAGCACTAAGCTTCATGTCTATTTGGAATTCTTACGTGAAAAACGACAATTTATTAACAGTAGAATTAAAAAAAACAACATTCAAAGTGTGCTTTGAATTATTATAATAAAGGACACCTATTGAGAACTGCTGTGACAGTTCTCAATATAGGTGTCCTCTATTATAAAAATTGTACAGGACTATCCCTCATCACGGTCACCGTAGTAACATTGATAATAATTTTATTTATTATCAATGGGCCGCGTCCAATATATCGCGGCTTGCTCTTCGGGCCGGGACACAAAAACACGACACGACGTCGTGTCGTACCACGACGCGACGTCGTTTCACGATGCGACGTCGTGTCGTGGGAATCTACGACGCGCGTCGTAAAAAACTACGACACGACATCGTACGACGTCGTACGACATCTCACGTAGAAATTCAATGACGACGCGCGTCGTAGATTCCCACGACACGACGTCGCATCGTGAAACGACGTCGCATCGTGGTACGACACGACGTCGTGTCGTGTTTTTGTGTCCCGGCCCTTCGCTTGGGTTCCGAGTTCCGACACACCAGTGGCTGATGATGTACTGGTCCCGATTCTCTATCCTCGAATCAGTGTAAGCGAGACAGAAATTGGCTACTAAAAGTGTACTTCATGTGCCCATTCAATCAATATACCTGGTTAATCTCCCAAAAAAACATTCCGTTAATATTAATTATTGGTAGCATTTATGGGAATATTGTATTTAGTAGTCTGTAGAATTCCAAAAGTGTAGTAATCCTAAAGGTAAGTTTGAACGGGAGCAAAGACCTCGAATTAAAATCGAAATCAAGTGTCGTAAATCGAAATTGAATTTTTGGGGAGTGCAGCAGGGACGTTATCTATTTCCTTCATCAAATGATGCCGTCATTGTTACAATTTTCAGCACTGATTGCCCGATTCCATTGCAAACGGTGATGAAACCTGTGTTTGTAATGATGTATGCCTAGTTGCCGAATAGTAGCCTGTGTCATACAAGTCATACAACTGTAGCATGTTTGACAAGCTATCCATCATGTTGTTTAGTCTGCGATTTGTATGTCACGGACAAAATACCGAGTTAGGAATAAATTCAGCGTCGCTTCAGGGTCAGTTTGACTTGATCCTAAGGCATTGAGAGATCATCAGCTATCCCAAATAACAAAAGACAAAGAATATTAAATTAAGGCAAGAAACAATTCCTGATAAAGTTACGGGTACGGAAAAAAATTGTCCAAGCTGAAAGCATACGTACTATTTTAATTCTTGTTTATCCTAATTGTAACCGATTTTTTACAGTTCGTAGCGCCGTCTCGTTTCATTTTTGTACACAATATTAAAAGTAAGCAGTATAAAACTTGATTATAAAGCACTTACATATAACTCCTTCCCTCATATCACCTGCTCATCTGAAACAATAATAAAATAGTTAATTTAAGTAAGTATATAAAGTTAAAGGTAAGCACAGTTTATAGATCATTCGAAAATTTTCACTAGTGTGGCTCATTTGAAATCCCTAAAACTTGCCAATAATAAAATTGAAGGGAAATATCCCACATCGGCTCTAGCCTCTAGGCCTGACTCTATTTCTGAAAAGATCTTTGGGTCGATCCCGAAAAACAAGAGAATGTGTTGTATTGTATTCAAATTAATTTTATTTTAAAGCGCATTTTAGGACTACGAACTAAATTAGGCATGTGCTCATATCGATTATTTGATATCGATATCGATAAAAATAACTGCACGGGCGCATTCCGCGCGCGTTCGCCACTCTCATAAAACGGCGGCGCGAGTCTAGACGGTGACTTGTGTCAAATGGGACCACCATGCTTCTTTTAGGGCTTAGGCTGCGTTTCCACCGGAGCTGAGCTAAGTTGCGAGGAATGTGTTTAACTTTTTTTTTTGATTACGCAGGGCAGGGGAAACGCTTTATGGGTCCCCCGTACGAAGTGTCTCGTACTGAAGGTGTGCATGTGGGACTGACCTACCCACTAAGCCCACCTGCGATTTGCCATCAGCCGTATAACGAAGGGTGTCCTGGATCTGACAAACACAGGATCAAAGAGTGTTTAATTGCCACACTCAGAGACGAATATCAATTACTCAACTGTAATTAAATGAATATTTTGACAGCCTCTTACATTATCTGTCAAACTCTTCGTTAAATTCAAGTTTAATTGTCAATCATCATTAAGTGTCTCTCAGTGCGGCTGTTAGAGGCCTAAAAGATTTATTTTGCCTCGCTCAGCACAGCGATTCTATTGGTTCTAGAAAAACACGTTTGATAATAAAACTTACCAAAAGTTTTCAAAATAATTAGTCTAGTAACATAACGATCACTTTCAGAGATGTCCAATGTGAAGCCTACCTATAGCTACTACTGGTTGTTAAACTAATATGTATTCTGTGCTATTGGTTCGGAAGCTAACCCGAACCGAAACAAAGTTAAGGACCATTTAAAAGAGCTTTCAAAGGGCTTTTTTTCGCGTTTTATTATGGATTTCATACTCTACAAAGATGCTTCAGATTCGTTTACATGTGGGATGTTTTAGCACTCAGATAAGGCATCCCACACCTAGGGCATATGCATAAGAAACTTGTCCTACAGCCAGTACTCATTACAATGTCTATATCCCGATAGAAACCATGTTTTTGATAACCAAGCGTCAAAGCGATGTTGCTGTCACTATTATCTCAAGTAAAGACTTTATATCTCGGAATTCTGAGATCTCATGACAGTGTAGATCTGGTTTAAGTCCAATTAGGTCTGTCCTTGGATCGACTTAAGCGTCGTCTTGTTCCATAGGCGTGGCGTATCGCTTTTAAAATTTAATTATAAAACTAGGACATTAATTTTATGCATATCTGTAAAGGCATCTAGCATTCCGGCGTCTTATGTTGAGGAAATAGAGTTTGAAGTAGCTTGGCAATATTCTGTCATTTTGTGGCGCCATCGCAGTACGCCCAATCTGAGCTAATAATATTGCGCAGGGCTCAGAATTAAGCACTATTAGTATTTGACAGACAAATACTAAATTGGTCGTACGCGCGTGGATTGCGGCTGTCCCATACGTCACTCATACAAATGACAGTTTAAGGATTGATATCGGCGCAAACCGGCTACAGACGACCGAGTGACCGCCCGCGCCATAGAAAGGATTCTTTCTGCAGGAGACATAGTGTCAGATTAACAAAGGAAGAAAGGAAAGGAAGGAATTCCACCAGTTTCTATTTATTTATATTTTAATGTTACTATTCTCAGCCTGCAGAGCTTCGATGCTAAATGTTTCTACTTTCGACCTTCATTTAATTAACCATTAACTCTCATTTTACGTTTGACATGGAATATTGTTCTGTTTGTTACCAGAAGATAAACTTGCTAAGTGCTACACAAACATTTTTGATCATTCAGCGCAGTACCGCGCGGACTAACCAGTAACCATCTCGTGTAGATGCGACTGGTCGATAGCTCGTCTGCGCCAGCCCTAATTCCTTTTTCCATACATCACCCGTGTTAACAACAGGATACATTTTGCAAATTAGGGACGTGCCAGACTATCGATATCGATTATAATATCGATTCTAAATATCGATTCCACGTGCGGAGTCGATTACGCGCGCTGTCAATACAAATTAACTTATCGATATATTATACTTTCCTACCGAGAAAATGTGTCTATTTCCTAGTCTAGATATGCAATAATTTATTCTGGGTCATGAGAAAATCTTATGTTACTCTATCTTGACAAAAAATGTGAGGCATACTGCCGCACTCAGAGTTAAATGATTGCCTAACTTTAATTTTTTTTTCTTCTTTTTTGGCAACTTGACACAAAGGATGTGTATGTTGTGCCACAGACAAGGTAAAAAGGTAAGGAATATGGCGGGAAAACCATATTCCTCCTATTATAATTTTCATCATCATTTTCATGTATCGTCAGGTCTAAAGTCTAGTCAAAGTCTAAGTAAAAGTCAATACAGTCACAGGAGTCAAGTCGGTCGATTCAGTAAAGTGGTAGACGCTTTACTGAAACTTTCGATGGAATTTTTCAGGGAACACAAAATAGCACGTTTCTGGATATTACATCACTTTCCTACACTTGTGAATGAACACGAATATCTAATGGTTAATATTCTACCAATATTACACATTAAAAACGCAGCTAACACAATTTGAGGAAAATAATAGAAAAACACAACAGCTCTCTTTCACATGCCCGCCAAAACTCTCAACTTTAATTTAATTAAGATGACATAAACTTTTTTTAAATTAAAGTTAAGTGGTTGCAAATAATTAAATTATTAAACAAAAATTTTAATCAAGCGATTACGTTTATGCTTAGCAAACTGCAAGCTGGATACTGATCCGGTCAAAATATTATTTTATTACTTTTTTGTATTTTAAAAACGCTTGGTCCCCTACGTACTAAATTATAAAGCAGTTATGACCATGAAATTGATATTCGCTAACCTCTAACACCTGTATAGTACTCTAGTATCGGAGACTAATGAAAAAGCAATAAAATAAGGCAATACACAAGTATATTTAGTTTTAATAATTTGCATTCCACACCAGCTGTAAAACAAAATGTTAGCGGTACATTTACAACGTTTATTTTATACACATTACTAGTTGGTGCCCGCAACTCCGTCGCACCAAAATTCGATTATCACGCGGGAACCGCGCGTTTTTCCGGGAAGAAAAGTTTCCTACGTCCTTTCCCGGGACTCAAAGTATTCCCATACCAAATTTTAACCAAATCGATTTAGCGGTTTGGGCGTGAAGAGATAACAGACAGACAGATAGACAGACATACTAATACTAAATACATAGTATTAGTATGGACAATTACAAGAACAAATTTAGTAATAAAACAAAATACTAGCATGTTTATTGTTCTAATGTCAGTAAATTTTCTACCTGTCAGCGAGTAATCGAATAAAGACTTGACGGAATGCAAATTAAATCGTGATAGATAATAAAACATAATGTTTCGTTGCTGACGTTTAGGTATGGCGCCTATTCGCAAAGTGTTTATTAATCTGTGGTAGTGTTGATCCTAAGCGATGTTTTTCCAATGTTCAATGCATATGACACGTGATGTGATAGCAGACAGAGATAAAGAAAGGGAGATAGTGATTAACACAGGAGATTTAAAGACGAATGATAGGTTATAACTTATAACACAGGAGATTTAAAAACTAAATAAATAAATGATAGACTATAGTAGAGGAGGGGAGGGTGCTATTTTTGTAGTCACTCGAGCGTCATGGAGACCTAGTAGGTTTTGTACATTAGGTAAAGCTGATAAAAAAATAATAAGAACGTTTTTTTATTTTAGCGGGGGGTTCAGAAACTGCAGCCATTTTAAAGTTTTGAAAAAGAAAATATATTCAGAAAATTGCTTATTTAGGTAAATTATAAATATATTTTAGACAACAAGGATTAAATTATTTAGTTTAGAGCAAAATAAAATATCTGCGAAGCTTAGTGAAGAAGATATGAAGCTTTATTTTTTTATATTTTAAAATGTCCTACAGGCTTACCTAACCTTTGAATCGTCAGTGCTTTATATGGAAGCTTCTTTGGGGTATACTAAACATCCCCTATATCTTAATCTGACAGATCCGACGACATTTCGATATTAAAATATATATTTTTTTACCCACCACGTGAGAAATCTGATTTCTATACCATGATAACTAGACACATGTCGGAAGCCTATGCAAGCTTAATCTGACACGCTCGAGCTACTCCCGAAATCCCCTCTTCTCCTCCCCAACTCATTGCGTTGTCTACAATGTAGATTGTAGATAACGCAGAAATAAATCATAATAAGAGACCAGGCTTAGATCCTACAATCTACATAGGTATCAGAGAAGTTGACTCCTAGGCAGATGGGAGACCTGCCGCCTACGTAGTTTGGTCGAGTTACGTCAAACCCGGACGATAGATCCCAATTAATGAATTGACATGATCCGACCAAATGACGTTGGTCAGTCAGCTGCCTAGGAATCAATTTATTCGATGGTACAAGACCGTACGTTCAAGACGACTTATTATTTGGACTTACAATTTGGACTCAGATTGAAGTAAGGCCATAGAAAATTTGAGAGAGCTTTGACATACCTTTTTAACTGTAATAAATCTTATCATTTCAACAGTCTCTATTCCATAGGGTCAGCATAATTTTATGAGTGTCTTTCGCACACATCCGCGGCTGTCTATTTCAGTTATGACGTCATACTGATCTAGTTGGTCCCGTTTTGAACCACTGTCCTACGTCAAAATGTAATATAATTGCTACAAATTTAGTCGCCGACAATAATATTTATTCTAATATCTAAATGAATCATGGACTTCGAGACAATCTAAGTGTCGATGTAAGATCTACGATTACATGAAAATCGGATTAGACACGGCACTCTATACTTCAACGGTGCGACACGACGAATGGCGTAATTACTGCGCAGGATTTTGCTATTAATATCCCGGTAATAGGTGTTATTTTAGCGTGTAGCAATTATGTTGTAAACGGCGGTAATGTCGCCTAGATTGACGATAATTTGGTAAGGAACATTTGGGTAAGCGAAATAGCCAATGGCTAATATCTGAGTCAGCCGTAGATCACGAATCAGCTCATGACGCAGTTATGATCGGTTACAAAGATCCTGAAGATATCTAACTTCGAGCTTACATTCTATAAAACGAAATGAAATCGAACACGAAGTAAGAAATAAGGCGATACAAGTGTTAGAAATTGCTGTCAGCTCCAAAAATAGTTAAAGCATTAAATGAATTAACCCATCAAGCCCCGTAAGGACACCGGTGACCGTGACAACATAATAGAATACAATAGCATTTCCAAGAATCCCCGATCAAAGGATTAACCAACTATTTTTCTTAATAGTCGAATTTTATTAATAACTAGATGACCCGTTGAACTTCGTATCAATTCTGCCCTAATATAAACTTCCCTAGACTACAACGAATATTTCAAGACTAAAATCAGCCAATTTGGTTCAGCCATTCTCAAGTTTTATCAAGACTAAAAATTCTATATTAGATATTTAAGTATTAGGACTAAAATTGCATATAGACTTTTAAATAATATTATGAACTCAAACATCTTAAGTAAGAGTTAATCACATAACTGAATGCAAATATTTCTCAATTCCGTTATTAATTTCGAGATCTCCAAAGGTAATCCCTAGGAAGTTAAACTTCACAGACCCACATACGCTAATCTCACCGCACATAAACTACCAGACAAACAAACACACGAATTATATACTTTGATCTGACGGCTGACAGCCATACGAGTATTTGTTATGAAGTGCGTTTTCGAGTTTTACGCAAGTGAAAGCAAATACTTGGGCCCTGTGTGAGGTACAGTCCACTGCAGATATTCCTATAATATACACGGTGTGACGTAAATCCATACTAAGCGAAAGTGTGTCAGTCTATCTGTCTGTTACCTCTCACACCCAAACCGCTGAACCGATTTTATTGAAAGTTATGGAGATACTTTGAGTCCGGAGAAAGGACATAGGATACTTTTTATCCCCGAAAAATGTGCGGTTCCTGCACGATAAACGAATTTTGGCGCAACGGAGTTGCGGGCACAATCTAGAAATATTGTTTTAGATTGACAATCTAGAACAATAATTCTAGATTGTGCCCAAATACCGAATCGAATACCGAGCTTTGCCCGGTATTCGATAAAACACGAATAAAATGACATTTTCTAAAAATGATTCCTAGCTAGATCGATTTATCGCCCCCGAAACTCCCTATATACTAAATTTCATGAAAATCGTTGGAGCCGATTCCGAGATTCCAATTACCTATATATATACAAGAATTGCTCGTTTAAAGATATAAGATATATGTATATTATATAATTGGAATCTTGGAATCGGCTCCAACAATTTTCATGAAATTTAGTATATAGGGGGTATCGGGGACGATAAATCGATCTAGCTAGAAATCATTTTTAGAAAATGTCATTTTATTCGTGTTTTATCGAATACCGAGCAAAGCTCGGTCAAATAGCTAGTTCGGTTTTATATCCCTTATTTGGAGTTTACTGTAAAAGCAGCACTGCACTTTAGCCTTATTATATCATGGACAAATTCATAATATTGGGGATTTCTCATATGAACATATAAGTCAAAATTAACTCTTTCAGTACTGTTACTTTCACAGTGAACATACACATCCTAACGTATTACTCGTATCGCTCAGTTTTGTTACAACCTATAGTACAGTGTGTTTCTTAATTTCTAGTGAAACAAAGACGGAAGCAACAATGTTTATTATCACACCCCATTATTATACAACATTTGTTGAAGATCAAAGCTCCAGAATTGACGTTACTCTTATGATTCTTTCACACTCAATAACCTACTTTATAAAGTTTATCAAGTATTCGGAATGTATGTGAAAATGAGGGTACTACTTCTACGAAGAGATAATAATTTTTCTCATCTCCGGGCGGAAAACGTCAACTTTCTTCCCGCTGCGCTTACCGATGTTGTCGTTTTCCGCCTCCGTCGATGAGAAAAATAGTATACGCACTATGGGCAGTAAATAAGAAAGCCTCAGATCATAATAATTGTTTGTTGACTTCGGCTTCGCCTCGGCCAACAATTACCTGTGATCTGAGACATTTCTTATTTTCCTGCCCTAGGTGCGTAATGTACTATTTACTATTATTAGTAGTACTAGTACTTACTATTCCAAATCATAATGTTATTATTTCAGAAATGTTTTTTTTTTTTGGAAATATGAAGTCAAAAATGACAAAATAGATATTGAAACAAACCATGACGATAATTGATAATAATTAATAAAATAGGTAGTTATATTATAATTATTAATCCTTCGATCGGGGATTCTTGGAAATGCTATTGTGTTCTATTGTTGTCGCGATCACCGGTGGTCTTATGGGGCTTGAAGGATTAATTAAATTAATTACCTCTCTAAACCTAATAAGCTATGTTAGTATTATTTGCAGTAAATCACATCACACGAGTGAACCGCCTCATACATCATTAAGTAGACCTTTGCAAAACATGTTAGAATACTATCAAATTCTTTAAATAAAAAATCTACCATATACATTGAATCAATAAAATTGACATCAAATCTGGCCATTACTATGTTTACAATCGATGACATGGTTGACTGTAAGCAAATTGTAAACACAAAACCGGACTCGTAGACATACTGTCGAAAATGTTGCGGTTAGAGCTATACCAACAGATTGTTTAAACAATAACTCTTCGGGTCTTAGCACAGATACGAGAAATATTTTAGAGATAATTGTTGCTGTGTAGACAACAAAAAATGATCGAGGCATCAGACGCGAAGGTAAACATACAAGGATAAAAATGTTTTCACTGATACTGTATATAAGAATCATGATCACATACTACTAAGATAGCTTAAACTAATAAATTAAATTAAATTTATTTAATTTAATTTATTAGTTAAATTGAGTAATAGCTATATTGTTGTTTTGACAGAACTCGGACCAAATAATGTGAGTTCGTCATCTGCCTTTGAATCAATCTCATTTAGTTATAACTATAGTGATTAAAATATTTAATAGACCGACTGTACATCAGCAGTAAATAAAAGAAGCATAAAGTAAAAATAATCCTGAATATCCCGAACGGGATTGTCTGGTGGAAACTGACCTCATTGGACCGACGGTATTGCCGTGAGAATTGTGTAATACGGAAATATGTCAATTGACCTCAGCACGATCCCAAGGTATACAGTACTGTAAATCCCCCTTATCGCTGTCCGCAATGCTATAGGAAACAACGTCTCAACTCAAAAAACATTGGCAACAGATAGGAATAACATTTAAGGGATACGCGTATTTCCAGTTATCACGGGTTAGACGATCATAATATATCTGATAAGCCTCAGCGGCGGTACCGAACATTAACCAAGCAACGTAAACACTCCAAATACGGATTTAGTCGATCAGAAATAGACGCGTAAATACTGTCGGCGATCGCTTCTGAGTGATATATGGACGGGTCCGGCGCGTCTGCGGGATTCGGTGAGCGGGCACGTGTAGATGGGATAGACCGTACTAATGCGTAAGATCCCTATAAAGTGCCACGGTCGAAAATACATGATTCGAGCCAAAAATTCAATGCACGTGTTGCGTCAATGTCAGTCGGGTAAATCTCATGTTATGAAACTTTGAAATATAAACGTGGTTGTGCCTATTTGATCCTAGATATCTAACTTCAATAATAAATAATAATAATTAATTAATCCATTCTCAATAATTGACATATTATGTATTTAAAATATTTGTTTAGTTGTAACTTGTAACATGAATTTATGTGTAATTTCATTTTTTCTTTTAACTTAAAAATCAACGATAAGAGAAATTTATTGCGTAGTCAGCAGTTAAATAAGATAAATAAATTAATAAACTCCTGACTACCCAAGTATTTTACAAAATTAAATTTTATTTCTATCTTTCCTCTCTAAGTATCAAATATAATAGGCATTAAATCGAGATAACAGGGACTTCTATAACTCTCTATACTATTTGGAAAAATCAATCGGATACGAAGTTCGAAGAAAGCATGAACAGTATCGTATTTACAGAATTTAGATAATATTGACGTTTCCTACATCATTTCCTTAAATAAATTCCCCAGAGAAAACAACGATCGCCACAACATCATAGGAATGTACACTCTATCAAGATTAGTAGTTAGGTTTAATAAAATGCTTACGTACTTTCTCTATTATTCAATAGCATCTAATGTATTATTCTGTATTGTTTATTCTTATTCAATTATATTGTATTTTTCTTTTACCGGACATCTTTCTGTAAGCGTTTAATTTATGTCAAATAATAGCAAATAACTCATAATTAACAACTTGTATTGTTCGTTTTATATGAAACTTTAAATTATCACCTTTTTTTTTAATTTATAGTTTTTCTTGTCCTCTTTAGATTTTTCTAATCCTAATGATATATCATCATCACACACATCTAAATGATAAACGCCCTGGATTAACCGAGTTTAGATTAATAGCGTTTAAGTCAACAAACCCAACTATTAATTACAAAAAGACCGGGTGGTCCACAATGCTAAAACTTCGTAGACACATAAAAATCTTCAGGTGACAACACTGAAAAATACAACATTAAAAGTGCTATAAATCAGACGCGAGCTGGAACAATTTATATCGCGATGACACCTGATGTGACCAGACGGGGGAAAAACACTGAATCACATGTATTTCGGTCGATAGTGACGCTTCATTTGTGGTTAAAAATGGGCTGATAATTGGTAAAGGAATATTAATAAGCACCGGTTTAGTTTCGGTAAATTAGATCAAATCGACTGTTAAGTAACGATATGTAATAGTTGATCTTGACTGAAAGAATCTTTCAGGTGATTCGTTTTCATTAAATTTCGAATTAATTTATAGTCTCAACTCAAAGTAACCAAAACATATTATTAAAAAAATAAACACTCATCTACTTAACGATATGAGGACAAATCTAAAAGATCTTTAATTTTAGATGTTATAAATCATATTTTAAAAAGAATAATAGAGAAAAATATACAAAAATCAAACAGGTGTGGATTCGCGAAGCTCGTCATCAAATGTACCAACGTGAAACATTTATATACTGCTAATCCTTAACTACAAAGTAATTGGCATCCTCCCAAAATGTTTTATCACATTTTGGGTGAATATTGTGTGATAAATAGCGTTATTGTGCCGTAAAGTTTTCAGTGTGGGGGCAATTTTTCACGCCTCTGCTGTCTGGCGTCTAGACTCTGAACGTCTAGAGGACTCGGTAATAGCCACGCTTCGGGGAATAATGCAATATCACGAGCTGCCGACAGATTTGTACAGATCAAACGATATCAAAGGTCTATGGCACGTATTTTGAGCTAACTAAATACTGCTACTGGTATATAAACTAAAAATACGCGTCAAAGAACTTTGAGATCGCTAGATAGTATAAAGTTAATTAAGTGTGTGAATTTTTGTACTTTGTTGAAAGGTTATAAAAATTTATAGGCATAATTTTGTATAGCGGTAGAGCGGAATTAGCGGAATGAATTAAAACATTTTACCTGATACTTCCGTAAATTTCCAGTATGATTAGCGTTATTAGTTTCTTCATGTAACCACAAGAAGGAACGATGGCTCCCAAACTTAGCCTTGAGGGACACCGGCTATCGTGCTTAGAAACAAAATCGAAATTTTACGTCATCATACATCATATCACACATTAAGCGGAACATTTAGAATATTTATCATGCAATAAATAAGCGACACAAAATAAATAGCTAAAAAATACTACTATAAAGTAGGTATGGTGAGAAATATGAATTCGGGGGTTTTAAAGATCAAAGCAATCCAACAGATCTAAATACTAATCTAATAATCTACTCGAATTCTTATCTAATATTATTATTTAAAAAAAAAAACAAAACCGACTTCCAAGGTAAAAACAATAGTAATATGAACTAAAAAGTACTAAATAACTCTTACTCTTTAATAGTGCCTTTTTCAGAATTCGTCTAAATCTCAACTATTTCTGTGCATACTACAGTCTTCATTATTTTGAAGTCGGTACCAGCTAATTTAATTATTGTGAGTTCAGTCAATGTCAGAATATCTGAAACTTTTGGGACTGGTACCGACTTCAAAGTAATGAAGACTGTAGTATGTACAGAAATAGTTGAGATTTAGACGAATTCTGTAAAAGGCACTATTAAAGAGTAAGAGTTATTTAGTACTTTTTAGTTCATATTACTATTGTTTTTACCTTGGAAGTCGGTTTTAATTTTTTTGTTAAAAATAATAATTTCTTTCTTTTTAGTTATCTACAAAATAAGGCTTTATGCGTAAATAACCACTACGAATGTTAACTATTCACATTATGTTACTGTAAACGAAATTGTGGTAAATGCTTGCAGTTATCTAAGCGATGCTGCAATTTCCAAACTTTTATCTTTAAAGGTTCAGGAGTTCTGTTCACTGCCTTTGGACCAAGAGACACCTTCGTATGAAATTTCTCTTATTCGTAACATATGTTTAACTTACTAGAAACAACATTTTCACCACTATGAGTGTTTTGATAAAGTTCAAGGATTTCCCTCGATTGCTCATAGATGCCATCATCAGCTCACCACTTTCGTAATTGTTATACGAAATTAATATTATAATATTCCATACAACAACATGAGAATTTTGAAAATCGGTCCACAAACAGCGAAATCATCATCAAAAACATCTGCTTCGATGCAAAATATCACGAAAAGTACCAATAATTGGCTCATAATGTGATGACCCATGGTATAATTATGGTTGTGATGATGATGATCAATCAAATTGATGTGTTGGCTTATGCTTTCAGTTGTTTAAACAACGTCGAAATCCCCAAACCTGTATCTATAAGGATTCAAAAGTTCTGTTCGGAACCTTCGGATCCAGGGTGCGAAATCTTACTTTTTGGTAGCATTTATTTCGAATGCTTCAAAAAAAGTCGAAATCACTATATGTTTCCATACAAATTTCAAGGAGTCCCCTCGATTCCTCATGGATCCCATCATCAGATCACCACTTTTGTGAACATGGTACCAACCTCGGATTCAACCCTGTACAACAACAAAAGAATCATGGACGTGGTCTGCTTTCTGCCTATATTTATCAACTTCTCTGATTGTACCAATAGTACATAGAAATGATAATATTATATTTTTTCTAATGAGATTTTAAATCATAAGTAACAACGTGCATTTTTAAATTCAAATTGTATTTTTAATTAAGGTATTATGACTAATAAACTCGATTTACTCGGTCATAAAGTATACAATAAAAATACAACGAGCTTCTTTAATCTGACAACGCAAATAAAAGTATAATTGAAACAATTTGGAATAATTTGGTGTAATAAATTGTCACGTTTTGATCCGGTGGTTGCCAAATAACCGTGCGATTTAAATAAACCGAGACAAACAAACGAACTTATACACATGTATAACGATTCTGAATTTTGATGTGAAAAATTCTTCTTGCGGATTTTGGAATTGCGGATTGCGGAAAGTGCCATTTGGGAAGGGTAAAAAATGTTAAACTCATTTTAGGACTTGTGACTCTATCGAAAATTCATAAAGCAAATAAATCCTAATTCTTAATGAGAAGCTCAGTATCAATACTAATATTATAAATGAGAAAAACTCTATTACCTCCTCACGCCCAAACCGCTAAACCGATTTTACAAGATTTTGGTATGGAGATACTTTGAGACCCGGGAAAGGACATTGGATACTTTTTATCCTGGAAAATTGTAGAGTACCCGCGCGATAAACGAATTTCGCGCAACGGAGTTGCGGGCGTCATCTTTTGGACTATAGTGCTTTCGAGATTCAAAGATAATAATTTATTTAATATAATAAGCTTACACTTCAACTCTGGGGGTGTGTGCATGTGTTTTTTTTTTTTTTAAGTGAAAACTTCTTTAGCGGCGTTGAGCACTTTTGTGGGATGGGTAAAAACTGTGAAACTCGCGTCAGATGCTCGTGCTGATCGAAAAACCGTAAGACGTAGTGTTGTAACATCGAAATCGACTAATCTAACAATCGATTGTTTTTTTTTCGTTTCGATTAATTAAAAAAAATCGATTTTCATAAAAAATAGGTTAAAAATTTAATCGATTGTAAGGGTTTCGATTAATAAAAAAAATCGATTTTTTAAAAATAGATTTCATAAAAAATGGGTAAAAAAAATTGTAAGGGTTTCGATTAATTAAAAAAATATATTTTTTAAAATCGATTCTCATAAAAAATGGGTTAAAAATTTAATCGATTGTAAGGGTTTCGATTAATTGAAAATATCTAATTTTTAAAAATCGATTTTCATAAAAAAGGGGTAAAAAAAATGCACAACGTTAATAATCAAGTTTTCACTTCTGCCGGCACTCCCGGAGTGCAACCCGTCTTTTTTATTACAATAATCGAGTCGTCTATGGGCTTTTCGTCCATATTGTCAGATCTCTCTTTCTGTCGATTTTGTTAGATATCCAAATTTTGTTCGTGCCAAACTTTAAGTCCATCCCGCCTATTTTTTTTTTGTGTACGTGCTTTTCAGAATCCAGTCGAAATCTGCGTTAACCAAGCTTTAGTTACGTTGAATAATCGTTAACTATAATTAATATTTAACAATCTCATGGTATTCAGTTACATGTAACAGGTCGACAGATAGATGTTCAACATGTAACGTAAATAAATGTGCTCATTATAACTAACGCAACCGAAATGCTACGCTTGTTCGGTATTTGTATTATCTAACTTCAGCACTACATTTTGTAAAGGGAACGTGCAGAAAACATGGGTAGCAGCAATATTAGTAAATAAAGTTACGCATTTGTGACGCCAGTTATTAGCACCTCCGTTGAATACGTTCCCTATAAATTATTATTATTATTAAGTAGGTTTATATAAACCAAAAAGAAGGAGTGGTATATCGTACCCACCTCTGTACCACTTTGAAACTGAGCCTGGGTACGGGTACCATACAAAAATGCCCTTTGTCCTTTATGATCAATGGTCATTTTTGTATGGTACATTGAATCGAACATGGCGAAACATTGCCATTTTCCGCGGTTAGTATGTGATCCTTGTGGCGCGACTACAACTTATACTGAGCTTTATTTACATATTTTAAAGATGAAATAAATAGAATATAATACAGTACTCTTCGACTTACTTATTCTTATTATTACTCATTTGGTGGGATTATGACATGCCATTTGTCATTTTCCGTATTCTATTTTCGAATTCGTTGTTCACATTCGGAAATCGGAATTCGGATATCCAAATGCACGTAGAAATAGTACATTACGCACCTAGGGCAGGAAAACTGCCCGTGGTGCGTATACTATTTTTCTCATCGACGGAGGCGGAAAACGGCAACATCGGTAAGCGCAGCGGGAAGAAAGTTGACGTTTTCCGCCCGGACGTGAGAAAAAACATTTACTGACGCACACGTTCACTTTTTTGCGAACGGAATGAATTCAGCACGTACGTTTCGAATGCAAGCCGGCGCATTTGCGCGTGAGGAAATCGAACGTTTGCGCTAGTCTTACGGAATTTCAATTCGAAGTTCCACATAATCAGCCTTAGGCTGCGTTTCCACTGGAGCTGAGCTAAGCTTCGTTGCGAGAAATGTGTTTGAACCAATAGAAACGCTTCATTTGCCTGACCACGTTCAACGCAGCGATTCTATTGGTTCTTGTAAAACACATTCCTCGCAATGCAGCTTAGCTCAGTTCCGGTGGAAACGCAGCCTTAACCGTGTCATCATCTCCGGCCGCATATGTAACAGAACTAAAAGATAAACTTTTTTTCAACTTTTGTACCTATGGGCAAATTCCTGACGCTGGTGCGCTTGCCCATACAAAATACAAAAAAATGTTTGCTCTTTTAGCGCTGCTATTTTCACAGTAAACTCTATATGTATTATAAAAGGGAAACATACACATCCTAAAGTATTCATCACTTAGATTTGTTACACGTTGTATAGTGTTTGCTTCACAAAACCCGACCGTTAAGTTAGCTCTACCTATAAGGGAGGTCGCAGACGACAGACTATCCGTGACGCACTTTTTATTCTGTGGAAATAGAACCTATGCAATTATATGCAGTAACGCACGTGACGCGCAATAAGTCCGACGCACAAAAAATTCGTATAATTCTGGCAGACCGCATCGCGCCGCTTCGCGCCGCGCCGCACAAAAAGTGTGCGAAAAAAATAGAACGTTTGCTTCAACACGCGCTAACGCAGACGGCGCATACTTTTAGTCTACAATCTGCATTTGTAGTGACGTAACGTACGCGATCTATTTAATTAACATGGCGCCAGATATCGATGTAACGATATTAATTCATGAAATACAAAACAGACCAGTAATTTATGATACTTCTAAGGCAGAATATCATAATAGACATTTGAAAAGAAAATTGTGGGAAGAAGTGTGCTGTAATGTATATTCAGCTCCAGTTTGGACATCATTGACGTCTAAAGAAAAAACAAAATACGATAAGTTTAGTTTTTATCAAGTTATTATACCTAGCGGAATAGAGCAACAATCTCGAGCTGTCAAACGAAACCGAAATTGGTTTAAGTACAATTAATTGTGTGTAAAAATATGTGTACAATGTACATACACTTAGGGCCTGTTTCACCGCTTCCTGATAAAGTGTCAAATAGGCTATTAACAACTTATTTGACAGATAGTGCAAAAAATTCTGTTCCACAAGTGTCTGACAAGCCAATCAAGCAGATAAAATCCCCGATATCCTATCAGCCCGATCATGTGGCTGTTATAGGTTTATTTGTCAGATAACGAAACTTTCTTTTTGTTACCGCGCCAAAATTTCCAGCCTGTTATATATTTGCCAGTTTTTCGTAATGATGCAGTTCAGTGTTGTGTGAACTTTCTTCAAGTTAATGATATTTTGAATAAACATGGATCTTTTAGAGATTTTAGAAGGCGAATTTGATGATTTTTAGGGTTCCGTACCCAAAGGCCAAAGGGTAAAAACCGAACCCTATTACTGAGACTTCGTTGTCTGTCTGTCTCAGTCTGCCTGTCTGTCTGTCCGAGTCCGACTTCGCATAAAGGGCTCCGTTCCATTTTAGAGCAAATTAAACCATAAATTGTGTTTTTTGTATAGGAATTTTTTATTTTATTTCAATATTATTATTAAATATGTATTAAAGTACACATATAATTAAATATTTTGTGAAAAATTCAAGTACCTACCTGTTGCCATTATTGATATAGAGCAAAAAAGGCCAAACATATTTGTTGTATGGGAGCCCTCCTTAAACACGGTATTAATTTTATTTGGTTTTTAGTAGGTATTTGTTGTTATAGCGGCAAGAGATATAATCTGTGAAAATATCATATCTCTAGCTTTTACCGTTGTCCGTTCTTGAGTTACAGCCTGGAGATACAGGCAGACAGACAGACAGACAGACAGACAGACAGACAGACAGACAGACAGACGGACAGACAGACAGACGGACGGAATTATTATGCGGCACCCAGGTGCCGCTTGGGAGTTAATGAGTTAAGGGTAAAATTAAGGGTTAATGACATTTAAGTTTAAAATAATGTTTGTGTTTCTTTCTTTGCACGATTTCTTTGCACGATTTCCATAGCGTCTATGTCCCTACAGTTCAGCGGACAGAATGATCGAAGATGTGCGTCGTGTGCGTTGAGTCTGTGAAAAATCCGCGAACGACATTTGTGCGCCTTTTGTGCGCCGCAGACTCGATCACACAAAAAGTGTGACGTGTGCGATCTCCCTAAAGACAACTGTATAAAGATGAAATTTTTGTACGGTACTACTGTGTACTGTGTAGTAACATCGTTGCGTCGCCAATCGCCATAATAAGAACTGGGTCGGTCCCAGGTCTTACTATGTCGTTTGGCGAGGATAGTGTGAGCTTGTTGATCACTCTCATCAACTTTAACGATCCCAACCAAGTGTTAAAGTTATTACAATAATGGCGTCTAGTACATGGTACTAAAAGTTCACTAATCCTACTTTTACTCTCTACAATTTTAATGATTTGCTTTCACGCTATAAAAGCTATAAAATTATCTATTTTTAACTGACTTAAAAAAAAAGAGGTTATCAATTCAACCCGTATGAATGTAATATTTCCAGAACTGTCCAAAACAAAAGTGCCAAATTTTAAAAGTGAATGTATGTATAACTAGATGATGCCCGCAACTCCGTTGCGCCAAAACTCGTTTATCGCGCGGGAACTGTACATTTTTCCGGGACAAAAAGTATCCTATGTCCTTTCCCGGGACTCAAAGTATCTCCAAGCCAAATTTCAGCAAAATCGGTTCAGCGGTTTGGGCGTGAAGAAGTAACAGACAGACAGACAGACAGACAGACAGACAGACACACTTTCGCATTTATAATATTAGTATGGATTTTATGTCTGTGATCACATAATATTATCTCCGAAACTACAAGTCCAATTTAAGTAATATTTTTTTTTGTACTAGGTATTGTTGAACTTATACTGTAAGTATGCTGTAAGTACTGTAAGTACCGATTGACAACATCTGACACTTCACTGTCAATCGTGGTTTATATAGAAAATGACAAGTTTTTGACAGGGAGTCAATGACCACTACCGCCATGTTTCGCCGAGTACAGTATAGAAGGCAATATCCTTTTATAAAGAAATCAAATAGTGTTGTGCAGTTATCGACATTTTTGAAATCCCTTCGATAATTATATTATCAAGGCGAGCAAAACATTTATCATTCTCCAATTGACATTTATTTTACTTAATTACATACTACATAATATGACATAGCTACAACAATTACTTCAAATTACACAAGCGATTATAGCACATTATGCTATCATAATAGAGATTTGAGTTGCTTGCATTATTTTAATCTAACGTGTCATCTGCAGAGTCTACAAGTATCGATGCAAGAGCCAAGACATGCTAATTTTATTATGACAAAGTTGACATTAATTTTATGATTTACTATACACACGTGTCATAGTTATGACGCCTGAGGTGTCAATGTCAAATTTTAACAATCAATCCAAATACAGAGTGTAACAAAACGAGATGAAAATACTTTGGAATGTTTATGTGTTTCTTAAAGGGTTCCTTATAAGAAACTGTAGATGATGCCCGCAACTCCGTTGCGCCAAAATTCGTTTATCGCGCGGGAACCGTACATTAATCCGGGATAAAAAGTATCCTATGTCCATTTCCGGGACTCAAAGTATCTCCATACCAAATTTCAGCAAAATCGGTAAGGCGATTTGAGCAAGAGGCATCAGGCAACAGACAGACAGACACACTATATCGCATTTATATGTATTTTAAATGTTAAGTATGGATATAGTTCACTGTGAAATTAATAGCATTGGAATAGTCACTATGGGGCCGTACATAAAATACGTCACACTAAAATTAACTATTTTTTACTTCCTCCCCTCCGGTTGTCACGCTGTGTCACACTTTCTGTGACACCCCCCTGTTAATATTACGTCACAAAAACTAAGACCCCCTAAACATGATTTTTGATTGATAATACACAAATGATATTAGAAAATATATTTTTTTTAATTTTTATAATAAAATTAAATATACATATCTAAAATAAAGAAATTATTAAAGACATGACATAAAACATAATATCTCAAAACATATCTTTTTTAAAGAACGGCGAACGTCACGCTGCCGTAGACCCCCTGTCCCCCCTTGTCACATCTTGTCACACTCGGCAAAACCCCTCCCCCCCCCCCTCCCCCTTGTATGCGAACGTATTTTTTGAATGACTGCTGTGTTTCTATGAGAAATGCCCCAATATCATTAATTTGCCCATACAACAGTAAAAGAAGTAACTCTTTCAACGCTGCTACTTTTACTGTGAATTATGTATAAGAGACGTCAATAACAACAAAAATAACAATAACAGATGAGATTTTTTGCCCTTTTATACTATTTGTGTGGTAAAGCGAAATTTTCCATGTTTTTGATAAAAGATGGCCCCGTGCGAGTTTCTTACGCCTGTTCTTCTCGCCGGGTTACTTCCCAAACCGGTGGTAGGCACAGCTGCAGTTTCGACGTTCAGAAAATATATTTTGTAAAAAAAATATTCTGAATAAAGAGTTTGAATAAATGTTATTTTTAATTAATTAATGTCAATAGATTCTGCCAGGTCATATGAATAGTCCTCAGTCTTCGATCCCCGCTTTCTGAAGTTGAGAAACGTATCTTCTATTACTGAGAAAGTGTGCCAAAGTGGTCCAAAGGAGATATGAAAGTCAGTCAGGATTTGTAATAATTTATACACACACCTTAAACTTGTATCGCAGGGATCACGATTATAATTCGCCAGGTTCAATATCAAACTACGAAGTAAATCCCGATTTCAATTTACGATTGTCACGTAAAAGTCGCGATAAATTCGAGTTTATCCGAATACGAGAAACTACCGAGTAAACTTAAGCCTAATAGATGTTTTGATACTCGAAAGTCTAGATTATGGTGTATGCATGTGCTCCTGAAGTCTATTTTTTAGTCACCAGCGACCCTAGCATGGCCACAGGAGGAATGCGAAAGTATCTAAGACAAACTGTGGAGATAAACTTAAGGTGCCGTTCCGATCTTTACCGCGGCTAGCCGCGACCGACAAAGATTCAAATATAATGCCACAATGTAGGATATTATTTGAATTTTTAGGACTATAGTCTGTCATAAAGTGGCATTTCAATTGAATTTTTCGAAACGAAAAAAGATCGGAACGGCACCTTAAGAGTATCTTCTCCACAGTTTGTCTATACTTTCGCATTTCTACTGGTGGCCATGCTAGGGCTACTGGTAGTTTGGCCAGTCCTTTAGCCAACATGTTTTCTTTATCACGTATTAGTGTGGATGTTTCAGGCATTTTCACGTCAGAGATTTGATTTTCGATGAGAAACTGTAATACCTACTCGAAGCAAAACCATAAAGTAAATTTGAATTAACCCATCAAGCCCCACACGTACGAGCACCGGTGATCGCGACAACAATAGAATACAATAGCATTTCCAAGAATCCCCGATCGAAAGATTGAAGAAATCGAGTTGTATAACTAAATACTTTATGTTATAATTATTATAATAATAATAATAATATCTATGGACGCTTCACACCACGTCAGTCTGGCCCCGTGCTAAGTACCTGAAGGACTTGTGTTACAGGTACCAGACAACGGAAATATATTTAATACTTTTATACTATACATATATTTAAGATTTTTATTATATAATACACATATATAATACACATCCAGACCCAGGAACTTTGAAAAAACTTTTTGTTCCGTCGGCGGGATTCAAACCCCCGGCTTGAGCTACCAACGCGCTCACCACTGAGCCACAGAGGTCGTCATATATTATCTTGTTAGATAATATAATATCTAGTTTATTGCTTCGCAACTAAAAGGGATCGTGCAATATTGACACAGTATGAAATGTCGTCTGCGTGTACTTTCCCACTTTCGCTAAGCACAATAATTTAATAATCTCTAAATGCAATAAATAATAATTGAACACCGATACACCGGTAACCTCTGGTTGGCGTCAAGACTGTACATTGTGAAACGCCTAACGAATCGCCATTTCTATTCAGGCGTTTCGGATTAAATATGGTAAAGACAATTTGATTGCCCGAGAGCCAGCTGCCTCACCACTGTGTCGCCACTCTACTATATTAGCCACTAGGTAGGCCAGTATCGCTAGCACGCCGACCAGCGGAAATGCGAAAGTATGGACAAACTGTGGAAATAAACCTAAGGTGCCGTTCCGATCTTTACCGCGGCTAATCGCGACCGACAAAAATTTAATTTAAATGCCACTTTATGACAGACTATAGTATATGTCATAATGTAGGATATTATTTCAGTTTTTAGGACTATAGTCTGTCATAAAGTGGCGTTTTAATTGAATTTTTCGGAACTAAAAAAGATCGGAACGGCACCTTAGTTTATCTCCACAGTTTGTAACTATAGTCTGTCATAAAATGGTATTTTAATTAAATTTTTCGGAACGAAAAAAGATCGGAACGGCACCTTAGGTTTATTTCCACAGTTTGTCCATATTTTGCATTTCCGCTGGTCGCCGTGCTAGCGCAGCTGGCCATTTAGCCGAAACTTTTTCGTTTTCGCTTCGTTATAGAATCGCCGATCAAAATGTATGGAATTGACATAAGACGAGTCGAACGTCAACGTCATATTAACGAACGCTTATGTCAATTCCATACATTTTCATCGACGATTCTATAACGAAGCGAAAACGAAAACATTTTGGCACACCCCCCCTGATTACTTAGGCTCAAACTACACTGCAGTCTGCAAGTTGCAACGGAGCAACGCGACACGACACAACCAAACAATATTTCTGTATGACATTTTTCACACAAAAAGACATAATATTATCACTGCAATGTTTTCGCGCTAGAAGCAGTACCCTTTTTTTTTTGATGCGCAGGGGAAACCCTAACTTTATGGGTGCCCCGGGTTGGGGATGTGCCTCAGTTAAGCTGAAGCACCCCGGGGGTATGTGGGACTCCACACAAGCATGATAGATAGTAAACAAAAAGTATTCTGATATGACGCATGCAACATGTCGTATTTTGGTCCAATTATTATTTACTCGTACTGTTTGTGCTAGTACGCCCTCTGCTCCGGCCTTTGGGTTATATTCCCTATTGCGTTTGGCTCATACTCGTACGACATGCCAAACCGCACAACGCGGCATCAACATTCAGCAGCAGAAAACGACACTAGTATTATTCTGCCTTCAGCTTATTTGCCAACCGAAAATATACGATCTCTGTTTCCGTAATTCATGCAAGATATCAAGAGATAGTAAAATATGCTTAAATCATCCATACTAATATTGTAAATTTGCGAAAATGTATCTGTCTGTCTGTCTTTCTGTTGCCTCTTTACGCCCAAACCGCTGAACTGACACTTTGAGTCCCGGGAAAGGACATAGGATACTTTTTATTCGGAAAAAATACGGTTTCTGAACGATAAACGAATTTTGGCGCAACAGAGTTGTGGGCGTAATCTAGTAGTCTCTAGTATTTTTTGATTTTAAAACCATGTCTTAAATATGCATCGCATTTAATGCTTAAATGCATTTACTAAAATCGCTCTGCCTCTCTATGAACACAGTCTAAATCATTATTGAGACATTAAACATCTTACTACCTAAATACCCTGTATTGGCGATAAATATTGTAAATACTAGAAATCTAGGGCTCAAGTTTATCTGTGGATATAATTGGCCAAAATTAGCATAAGGACAGGCCCATCATAAACTGTTAAGTGTGAAATGATAGGCTACTTTACTTTGTAGTTAGATCCGCATTGCCTCCATTGCTTGTGATCTTGCGGTGTAGCGGGCTAGCGGCCGAACGACAGGGTTATCACTTATCACGTAAAAATAGCGATCAACAATCCACTAGCAATAATCGCGCGAGCGATTGCTGGGTATATATAAACAATGGTGTATAGAGATCGATTGCAATCGTATTGTTTTGGCTGATACGTGATACGAAATTGCGATTTTAGAGCAATTATCGCGCAATAATTGCTATTGCATTGCTCTCGCAAGATACGTGATACGGGGGCAGCTTGTTCGCGTCCGTGCAAATAAATCAAGCCTTAGAAATTAGAATAATATGAAAACTTATAATATTATGTCTTACTAATGTTCTACAACTTTTATTGCGTAACAAAAGTACTAAGCCTAAAGTTCGTGTAATAAAGTGCTTGCTATGTCCACATTATGCAATTTCATCTTCAATTTTCGTCATCTTCTTTTTTTTCTTGTTATGGCGCTCGGCTTTTAAAACAATGGCCAGTGTCAAAATAAATGTAAAGTATTGGCGGGAAAAAAAAATTCGTAAAAAATTTATAAAATTTTCAAGTCGTTCTTCCAGATTATCGTCAAGTCGAAAGTCTAGTCAAAGTCTAAAAAGTAGTCGGTAAGGTCAACGAGTCAAGTCAGTTGTTTTAGTAAAGTGGTAGACCCTTTACTAAAACTTTCGATGGAGTTTTGGAGGGAACACAAAATGGCACGTTTCTTGAAGTTGTATCACTTGCCCACACTTGTGCACGACAACGAATATTTAATGGTTAATATTCTACCAACATTACACATTAAAAACCGAAATAACACAATTTTAGGAAAATAATACAAAAACACAACATCACTCTTTCGTATTCTCGGCAAAACTCCGTCATCTTCTTTTTATTCAACTTTCGTTTGGCATATTCAATAATTGAATGCGTCAAAATCCACCCGCGTTGAAAGAAAAGTGTCATAGCCTCAGTCATTGCGAGCGCTACGATTTCAACGCGCGTCACGGGCATGCCTCATGTTCGCTGTTGACTGCGCTATAATATAACGCATGCCCTTGATGAACAAAAAAAGGCCATCCTTGCATGCTGTGATTTTTAAAGTTTTCACAGTGCTAGAATGCTTTTGAAATTACCATTATAATTTTAATAAAAAAAAAAACAAGTGATGAACAAGATTTAAAATCTGAGCCAGACAGGCTTACGGCTGCGTTGGATCGGGTGGAGGGGAAGATTTTGGGAGAGGCCTTTGCCCAGCAGTTTTGAGTGGGCTCTAGAAAAATACTATGCAGCATTCTTTTTTTTCTATAATGAAATGAATAGCAGAGGTAGCAGATATAACCAATAACTAGTACCACGTTACACGTATGACATGTAAGTATATATTGTATTGGCTCAGTAATTGTAATGGGACCAGTCACTACGATCCAGTGACAATCATTGTGGTAAATGCAGGACAAGATTTGTGTTTGAAAAAAATTACATTATTGCCTACTATGTCGATTGCTGATAATTTATCATCTATTTTTAAAAAGAAGGTTGTCTTTCAAATTCTAGTCAAGCCATTCTTAAACTACTTTTTAGAAATATCTAGTTACTAGCTGTTTCCCGCGACTTCGTCCGCGTGGACTTCAGTTTATAGCGCGCGATGTCAACAAAATTGGTGTCAAAAGCTTTATATAAAAAAACCCTTGTACCCCTTAAATCAAAACACCCAAAAACAGCTGTGCAGTGTGCACATAACTTATTTCATTTTTTAAAATTAAACTTTATTTATGCCAAATTTTAAAGTATATTTAGCCTCCCAATTACACAACTTTTGCCATAAACTATTTATCATTGATAGGTTTAAGGTTACGTCACTGCATAGATAAAGTACTGAGTTATTTAATAACGTAAAATAATACATAATAACAATCGAAAAAATCGAAAACGTATTATAAGATGATACCACCTCTTTTATAAAGACGTTTGTGTAAGCAATAGCGCGATGTAGGAGACGCACAGCGCCATCTGTTATGAATTTTTAGAACTAACTTAATTTGAACATATTTACGCATTTTCACCCCCTTACAACCCCTTTGTCCAGTTAAAAAGTAGCCTATGTCCTTTCTCAGACTTTAGACTATCTGTGTACAAAATTTCATTACAATCGGTTCAGTAGTTTTGGCGTGAAAGCGAGACAGACAGACAGACAGACAGACAGAGATACTTTCGCATTTATAATATTAGTATAGATTTTTGTTTTCTCCTTCATTTTTGTTTATAACACGTCTATTTGTCAGATTTGGGAGTAGTTTAAAATTATTTCGCACCTAATATTTATGTACAGTTTACATTAAACAAAACTTTCTACTTATTTTTACAATATTCAGTATTTGTATATTCTAAAAACTTATTTCTGTTAAGTAAGAGTTTGTTTTTCCACCTTTTTCGGGGATTTCTAAAGCTAACATAGCTTTTTCGCGGTCTCTAAGCGCGATCGCGGCCGAATGAAGAAATTCCGTAACGAAAATAAACCTAACACCCCCCACCCCCCATTCCGACTGGCACAGCGGTGTAGCATCGTCTTACGTCGTTTCAGTTCGGCAGACTTCGGCACGGTGTTTGTGTGCGTGCGACTAGACGTATGCGAATTATAATTGTATAAGTTGTATAATTGTATAATTGTAAAAATGCTATGCTTTACCGCGGCATTCCCCGAGTACTACACTTTTTTTTTAAATCAGGTACTGTCCTCCATAACTAAGTTTGATGGTGATCCTACTTGCGGAGTCTAATTGAGCGACACCGATATCTTGTTTATCGGCGGTGTCGTCTGTTCGTCCGTCTGTGTCGTAACTCGTAACAGTGTTCATCATGTGGGTATTCCACTAACAAATGACTAATGATTAGGCATGGCTTAAGGCCATCCCCCGAGCAAACGTCCTTGAACATACATTTGCCGCGTCGCCGAGATCGCACCAAAACCCTATTTTTTTTTACTTATTTTAATTCATAATTGACCTAAAAAAAATTAAAACGTGGAATATGTAGCTTATGATATTGTCGATCTATTGGCGTGTGTTTCAAATAACAGTAATTTGTAAATACTAAGGAGATGCTGAATGTATGCTTGAATTTTAAAAAATCGGTTTTAATTTGGAAGCTGATATCATTAGTATAATAAACAAAAATAGAAACTTTAAAACGTGGAAAGGAATGTTGATATGCTGAAGATTATTGCTGTATTTTTATTATAACTTTGTAGCTTTCAAATTATGAGTTTATAAGCCCCTAAATACGGTAAATTATGGAATCTCCGTAGGGAACGCCCTTAAATGGAAAATCGCTTCGTAGCTACGTAGCGCTATTCAACCACTTTCACGCACGTACGTATTTCTACTAAGCCTCTAATTCAGCCTTTCCCAAAGTGGGCGCTGAAGGTCTAAAGGGGGGCGTTGTGGGACCCAGAAAAAAGGGGCGTTATGTAGAGACTTCAATTTTAAAGTAGGTGAAACAAAGGGGGCGCGAAAATTTTTATTTTGCTCTTATCATATTTTCATGCTTCTTGATGCTTGCAAATGCAATTTTGATGGGGATAGCATGTTATTAAAATTATTATTCAAGTAAAATTTTCAAGCATACAAGAAAAGGATAGATAAAATATATTTTTTATTACGAGAAAATGTGCGGTTCCCGTTGGAAACTGCTAGTACGGACGGAACCGCGGAAGAAAGCTCGTATAGCTAAAGAGAAGGTCCCAAGTCTAAACTGAATCAAGAGGCGCCTATATAAGTATGGCTTATCAGCCAACAAGTATAATTGAGTTACATACATTACGGAGATAGCGAGCGCAGACGAACATACACTCCGCTCAATTGACTTGATTATTATTAATGCAATTATATTAGCGGCGACAGATTTATATTAAAATATTTTCTGGAAACCGGATGAGCCAAACAAAATCCACCCAAGCCAAAATAAATACAAGAAATTTGAAATTAAAAACAGAGTAATCCATACTAATGTTATAAATGCAAAAATGTGTCTGTCTGCCTGACTGTCTGTCTACCTTTTAGCGCCTAAACCACTTAACCGATTTTGTTGAAATTCGGTAAAAGAGATACTTTGAGTATCGGAAAAGGACATAGTATATATATATATAATACTTTTTATTCTGGGAAATTGAACTTTTCGCGCGATAAGCGGAGTTTTAGGCGCCTTCTAGTTGGAAAAAATAGGTATAAATACTTGCTTTTGCCTCCAAGTATTACTAGTAGCCAAAGAAAAGGGAATGATAAGTAGAACAATACAGATATAACTTAAAGTGGCTATAATATACTGAGAGCAATTTTCCAAAATATCTAGTATAGATAATATAAATTAGACAGTTAGACATTTAACAAAATATGTAAACTGGTTTCCCGACTCGGATTTTATTACTTACTTCTCTATCAGTAATGTACCACGTTTCTAAAAAAGGCTCCGAGTGTATTAACACATTTTAAAGTAGGTAAAATCAATTTCGTTTTACTCTATACGCGACAAGGCAATAAATATTACAGCTTTATCTCAATGTAATAACGTCGTTTATTTATCATAATACGTGTACACGACACTTATACTTCGTTTATTCATAGTTTTGTGTAATACCTTGTATCTGTAGCATTTCTATATTTATTTCAAAAGATATTTTAGTCTTTAACGTACACAATAAAAAGTAGTAGGCCAAGGACCGACCCTTGAGGAATGCCGAATGAAATTAATATTAAATAGCTAAATAATTCTAATCAAATAATTAAACTATCATATCCATTCGATATCTAGTAATTTATACTCAGATACAATCTAGACCACAATAAAGTGTTAACTGCTTTACTGAACCAGTTAAACAAATGGTATTTAGAATATTAACGGCCAAATTATGAAAAGCTTGTTAATGTTACTTAAATCATAGGCTATCATAGTCTGTGCTAGGTAACGTAACAAGGACAGCATGTGCCTTACGAAGCTCTTATTTTAATATGTGTTCGAGTAGGTATTCTAAGTAGTGGCTATAGCTAACATAAATAACGCCTTTAACCAGAATTATGATTCTGGTAGCACTTTTAAGTAGAACCCTACAATTGATTTGGAATTAAGTCATTATAATGTAATTTGGTCTACAAATTATGATTTCATAAGCCGATCGTTTACCACATTCTCTTTAGCGCTTAAAATATTGTCTAAAGCTCTACTTTATTAACCGTGTCATTACCCAATAAAATTATGTTCATTTCAAAACTATATTCCAGTATTTATAACCTTTCGTACCGCAGTAGGTTTTTTTAAATATGTAGAACTTAACATCGCTTTACGTACGCACGTTTAAAACTGGGAATTTTATTCACTTGTCGATTCATATTTCAAAAGAATGTATTCTTCTCTTAAGTGTAACAGGAAAATCTTAACCATTATTAACTTTAATGTTAAGTCAATCAGCGACTATTGCTAGGTAATTCCAGATAAGATACCAGCGAGACAAGCAATACGCTTCTCCTGTCGTCAGTGGTCGACAGCAAACGCTTACATCAGACGCATGGCCGCCGGCAGGGGGTGCCAGGTGGTGCACTTACGCCCCTTGGGAATCTCGGGATCAACAGGAAATATTGAAATTCTATTGGAAGCCGTACAATGATAGATCGTAATGTTTCGGCAATAAATGTATTCCTTTGCAAGACGTAAATAGACAGTCACTATTGTTTGTAAAGAAAACTAAAATCTGCACCCCTTGGAAATTATTTCTGCCGGCGCCCATGATTTGCTCGCGTTCTCCTGTTTCTTTCTAATTACATTTGCGGGATCTATTCTACTAGACCAAAATTCGATTTATGCCCAGGTTCTGAAGTTTTCGAGCCATAAAAATCTCTGAAGGATAGATAGACTTCAATAAAAAAATCTGATTGATGATTATTAAATTCGCTCGATCTATAAGGATACCGATATCCATATTAGTCTATCGGCTTAGGGCCATATGGGCTAGATGTCATCGTGATTTAGGGCTGCGGGCCGCGGCTGTTGGACCGGCTTTGTTCCGCATTGCTCCAGCTTAGATTGGTGGGCTATTGACTGGACATGCGACTAAGCGTACTAATATTATAATTTTATCGTTTACGATTTTTTCCCACTCTTTAGAGCAGAGGTTCCCAATTTTTTTTTCTCATAGACCACTTTAAACATTTTGCTGGATCCGGTGAAACCCCACACCTTCAAGTTCAAGGCCAGTCTAAAAAGCGACGTATTCATCCAACAGTTGGACGTTTACTTTTTTAGGGTTCCGTACCCACGTACCCAAAGGGTAAAAACGGGACCCTATTACTAAGACTTCGTTGTCTGTCCGTCTGTCTGTCCGTCTGTCTGTCTCCAGGCTGTAACTCAAGAACGGTAACAGCTAGAGAGTTGAAATTTTTACATATTGTGTATATGTGAAAATGCCGTTGCTGTTGCCGCTATAACAACAAATACTGAAAACAAAATAAAATAAATATTTAAGGGGGGCTCCCATACAACAAACGTGATTTTTTAGGCCTTTTTTGCTCGATATCAATAATCACTACAAGCAGTCAGTTGAAATTTTCACAGAATCCCAAATTATATGTGTACTTTAATAATTAATAATAAAATTAAAATAAAATAAAAATTTAAGGGGGTCTCCCATACAAAAAACACAATTTTTGGCCTATTTTTGCTCTATAATGGTACGGAACCCTTCATGCGCGAGTCCGACTCACACTTGGCTGATTTTATTTTTGTATTGTAAGTTTGACTCACAAGTCACAACTCACAGTACAAGGAATCAATAAGCTTCCACTTCGGAGTGGTAAAAAGTAAACGCAAATATTTTCTTATTTTGTAGCTATTTAACACAAAAATTACCACACTTTTACTTATTTCTAAATCTCCTCGCTCTGTAATATATAATCTGCTAATATCTATATTCGTAGGAGAAGTCAAGTCGGGTCACCTAATTTTTATGGACCCCCGTTACCGACTCGTGGACCCCCATTTTTCTTCCACGCAAGCGTAGACCCCTGTCGGGATCCCGTGGACCCCTGGGGGTCCACCTGGACCACTTTGGGAATCAATGCTTTAGACTTTAGAGCATAACTCGCAAACGATATTTAACTCCATTGGCATAACAAAAAAACATTTTTTAAAACAAAGTGATTATAATAATCCTAGATGACGCCCGCAACTCCGTTGCGCCAAAACCCGTTTATCGCGTGGGAACCGTACATTTTTCCGGCACCAAAAGTATCGTATGCCCTTTCCCGGGACTCAAAGTACCTATCTCTATGCCAAATCTCAGCAAAATCAGTTCAGTGGTTTGACAGACAGACAGACGACGGACAGACACACTTTCGCATTTATATGAAGTATGGGTTATGAGTTATGACCATTAAAATCTCTCAGGATACGAGTACATAGTACCTACACACTTTATGGAGATAAAAAGTATCTAAGTACATATATATATATTTACGACACCGATTGGTGGTTGCGACTTGCGAGCTTAATTTTAAGTAGTAGGTAGGTACCTTTTTTTTAGGTACATAGGTAGTTCAAACATAGTCCTGTAACAAATTAACTAACATACTTTATGAAAGGAAGTTAGGACTTAGGAATCAGGAAGTAGAAATAAAATAGCATGTTTTAAAATATTCAATTATATAAGCGCTTCATATTACCAGTTCGGTTCATTAGCCTAATCACATACCGCATTCGGAGTTAATTACGTTACATTGACACCATGTACAATTTAGTTAGAATCGAGAAGTCATTCATTATTATTGATCTTCACACTTGTTGCGGTAGCGTTTGATTGATTTTATTGCTTAAGTTGTTATAAGCAAAACAATTATTTTAAACGATGATTTTACCCGATTTTTTATGACAGTAATATGTCATGAAATTGTATCAAAGGAATTTGTGGATAACTTTAACTCACTAGACCAAAGTTGTACATCAACAAACGTAAATGAGTGAAAATTATTTGATATTAAACGACAATAATATTGTTGCCAGAGTTTAACCTGAGAATGTATAATTTTTTACTCGAGACTATAATAATTAATAATTGATTAATTATATTACAAGCTGTCTAACAATTATTTACATTCTATGTTTTATCAGTGGCGTTTCCATAATTAAGTTCCAAACTCCCAATACGTCATGCGTCGTCAGCATGACCCGTCCTTAATAAGCAACATCCCAATGGGGGACTTTCACCAAAACCATCACCACTCCCATAAACCCCGTGGTTTATTGGTGCTTTTACCCATTCAACTAAATCAACACATCTTATTATGTTTACCTCTTCTCCCGTTCTCTAATTTCCTTAATTATTACTTGTTCTGTTTAGTTCAGCTAAAATTATTTCACCATTAGCTTTTTATTAATTGCATAATTCTTATATTTTAATCGATGTTTATGAAACGTCAATATCGTCATAATCATTAACATCATCTATAACACACTATATTTTTTAACCCAAGCGTAACAAACTTTTATAGTTCAAGGAATATTTTTCTGATTATATTTGAATAATTTAGTCGTGTTATACGAGCCAGCCGACAGATCATGACTACCATAATTGGATTGCCATAACCCGACCAAAAGTCGTAGGTTCGCCATCAGCCACAGCCCACATGCATCAGCCTATGAAACAATTTCTTCGACGATAATTGCAAGTTGCAGTATAATAAGAAAACTTTGTATATTTTCGTTGCAATTAGAATGGATAAGTAATTACATTGGGTCGATAGCATTACCACGCAAATCCTAATTTATTGCAATTACGCGCACATCGCTTACAAAATAGCAGGATTAGGCCGTATTAGTTCAGTATAAATAACAGGCAGGATACTAAACAACGCTTAGTAGATGTTTATGTACTGTTAATGTTGTCATCATCATCAGGCCATAGGTCACTATAGGCTTGTCTTCCGAGCATATCTAGTTAATTGGTACAGCCGGGATATAAAAGCTTTAGTTACATCTTACTTACTATGTAGTCCTACTTTTGAACAATTACTAGATCAAAGTTTGCTTTTTAACTCGCTCATATTCCTGGGTTATTGTATGGTGTTGTTACTTTTTTTTTAAATCAGACTCATAAAGATATTGTGGCACTTGGCTGGCATGGATACGAAAAAGTAACTTAATATGTTATTTCGTATTTTTCCCATGCTTTGTATGAAATTGCTGATACTTACCAAGTTTGCGGCATTTCTTCTGATCTTGGATGCGCGCCGTCGCATCTTTGTTCCCGTATTTTGATATCAATGAGCAACTTTTAGCATAACGCTACTTTAAGTGATTTATAAACCACTAAAAGAACTTTTCTTTGATGGGTCACATCAATTATGTTAAATAATCCAGAACGTTTCCTGTCAATCGCCTGTACCGAAAGAGGTGAAACTAGAGACATAGATTTCCTCTTTCAGTGACAGGGGGAGATTTACGACGACAGAGAATGCCCCACAATATTAAGACAGGGCTTTATATGGAATTAATAGATTACTTGCGGGACACCTCTGAATGGCTTGGCTACGCTCCAAATCACAAAAACAATCGCGAATATATAAATTACCATGAAATTGATTCTCCTAGTTAAATAAAGTTTTGATATTTAAGCTGATATTATCCAAAGACTCGAAATTTAGGACTGGCTACGACGCGACTTAAGACTGTGACACGCTTTTTACCTCGAATGTTTGTCTTTAATACGTCTATGGATAAAACAGTATGCCCAATGCCCATCCTTATGTCGTTGGTATAAATATAACGAGACTTACAGCGAAGCCACGTTGCTACGTTGCGTTGCGGTACGTTGTGTCATCGGAACGGAAAAACGCAAAGTATGGCATATCTGCTTTGCTATGACGGACGACAAAACAACGTAACGTAACGCGATGGGACAAATATCCTTTCACTTTATCTCCAGTGTCTGCGTCTATATGCCATAATAAAGAAAAAAACCTTGTTCGTTTTCATCGAATATGTACCGAATTAAATTATAGAGTAGAGAAGAATATTTACTATATTTAGTAATATCGAATACTTTTAATTGCAAAAAATAAACGATTACCGCTCTAAAACAGCGTAAGGGACCGTCCCCATCAGACACGGCGCGGCACGGCACGGCACGGCACGGCACGGCACGACGCCGCCACCGTGCACAGTACGGCGCCGCACCGTGTCGCGGTGCCGCGTATGGTGCGTCCCTATTCAGTCGATATTTGAGTGAACGAGAGTGCTTGTCTGGATATGGATCGCGAAAGAATTATTCTCTTGTTGTTATTAAGACGAAGATTGAAAAAGAAACAGAAACAGAGGAAATTTTTGGTAAATCCGTATATTTATACAATTAACTTAGACGGAAGTCATTTCAGAAGGAAATATGCAGCGCTAAAATTAAGTGGGATTGAGAAATTTTTTGAATATTTTAGAATGACCAAATCAACTTTTGAAGAACTACATATCAAGATAGCACCTTTTTATCTATTACTTATTATAGATAAAATTTCCTCGGTATATATGACAATATTAGCATTACGCGACTTTGATATGTATTTTCATATGCCTCGTTTAAGTTTGGACACGATTTTTGTTCGGAAGTTTCACCAGAATAGGGGCGCGCGGTGCATCGTTTACGGCACCGTGTTCACGGTGCGGCGCCGTACCGTGCACGGTGGCGGCGCCGTGCCGTGCCGTGCCGTGCCACGCCGTGTCTGATGGGGACACGGCCTAACGCAGTAGCAACGCGCTGGAACGCAACGAAGCGACGTAGCCTCTATACTAAGTAACGAATGACTAATAGCTCCTGTATTCGTCTTATTACATGACAGACCTGTCAGCCGCCAGTTAACTCCCGAGCCGACAACATACTAACATACTATAACGTCATACTAACAGAGTCTTGTTGGAAATAACATCATCTAAAACATGTTGTATTGCTTACAACAATACTTGGTATCTATTAATATATAAAGTTCTATAAGAGATAGATCAAATTTAATTGATCAAGTCAAAAAAATAATAATAATACAAACTCTACAATAACACTTTTTTCATCGTAGTCGAGTAAAAATTTCATCATAGCTTTCTGCGCCCTATCAACGGGCGACGTCATAATCATGTCCAATAATCACGTAGTACACTTTAAACAAACTGGCGAGCCTCTTTAGTCGGCACAATTAACTACTGGTTATCAACACGTTCATACAACGGCCAGGGTTGATACTTTTATAGAAATATCCTACTGGGAATTAAGATTTCGAGCAGAAAATATGTTGTATTAGGAGATGCTATTCGAGGAAAAATGCTAGGTCAGGGATTTTAGCATAAAATATGTTGGATTACGTCACTATTTTGTACTGTCGGTAAAACTTATTTAAAAAAAAGACGGGTTGCACTCCGGGAGTGCCGGCAGAAGTGAAAACTTGATTATTAACGTTGTGCATTTTTAACCCATTTTTTATGATAATCGATTATTAAAAAATCGATTTTCTTAATTAATCGAAACCCTTACAATCGATTAAATTTTTAACCCATTTTTTATGGAATCGATTTTTAAAAAATCGTTTTTTTTTTTAATTAATCGAAACCCTTACAATTCGAGTTTGAGTTCGAGTTTTCGAGTTTTCGAGTTTTCGAGTTCGAGTTCGAGTTCGACACAAAATACTACTCTCCAACCGTCTTACGGTTTTTCTATGGTTTTTCGATCAACACGAAAATCTGACGCGAGTTTCACAGTTTTTACCCATCCCACAAAAGTGCTCAACGCCGCTAAAGAAGTTTTCACTTCAAAAAATGTTTACTTCGCGTTTACCCTACTATTACGCTACTATTACACTTATTCTACTACCACAGAATACATCTACTACGCTATTGCTGTCTTTATCAATTTTTGGGACGTCGCGTTGGAAAATCTACTTGGTAGACAATGACACATACACGGATAAGCATAAGCCTGAAGTTATAATATATTTCCATTAGTATTGGGCTCTTACAGATTTTGTGCAGTTCTCACTTCTCAAGTTTATTTTCCAGCGGTTGTGGTCACAGAATGAAGAATCATCATTTTAGTGAAAAGCTGGGTTAGTCCAGCTTTTCACCTTGATGATTTTCCTAGTTTCTGGTCTGGTCTTAGTTATGTTTAACAGATTGCATGCACTAACATTCCATATGATGCACCAACGCCCTGAAACGTTTAGCGCATATTTTTCAGCCAGTAGGCAGACGCCTGGTTAACTAATTCTATAATTAACCACCATACATCACCCGCCCATCGCGCGACGGCGATTCAAGTCGCCGCTAACGCGTGTCACATTAATACCAACTAAATAGGCTAAATCTCCTGACGAATCTATTGGAAGTTCCTCGTACATGTTTGCCAAGTGGCTAATCGCTTGGAAATATGAAGGAAGTCTTCAAATGTGATAAACATTTGCTAAAGCTCTGGCTAATTGAAATTACGTTGTTCAAGATGAATATAAGGTTGTCTGGAAGAAGCAGCTATTAGCTGTAAGACAGGCGGTCTTACAGGTAATAGTTGTTTCTTAGTTTGTACAGTTTCTTTCATTGTGTCTCTAATAAGTTATACATAGTTAAGTTTTAAGTTTAAAGTAGAAATAAAGAATTTTCTATCTATGTATCTATAAAGAAGTTCCATGGGTTAGCACGGAATGTGCAGGAGAAAATTTACTGCAGTCATTAGGTAAGTCTAAATGAAGCCCTTTTAAACCTAACAATAAAGCCAGCCAGCATAACCAGCACAAATGTGGCCTTATAACCAGATTTTTAATAAAGAGTTGAAACAAAAGACTTCAAATCAGTTTTGCACCAAAAAAAAATGAAATGAGGCGAGACTAGGCGATGCAAAGCAATAAATCGAAATGCCAAAGAGTATATTGCATAACATTTTGATTTGGTATCACTATCATTTGCGTCTCATCACATTTTAGTGTGACCCGTATTGCAATCAATAAATAGCTGTAAAATCTATTATTCATAGTTTTATTAGGTGCGACATTTCGTACAATTTCGTAACGGTTGCTACTAACGCTTGTAGCGGAAATTAAACCATCTATCCTTCCTAACGTCGTCTTACATATTATTTACGACTTAATAACCTCTAATAGGTTTAACTTATGTTAAATAGACCTATTTAATAAAAAATCCCGTAGTGGTCTCGTTTCGGTAGCAATGTTTGTTAATGTTAATCTTACTAGCGATGTTTGCTGTTCGTTTAAGACTTGATTGTGCTAAATACTTGGATCTGTAATGTTGTACTTAATTCTGTAATGAACTCATTCGGATGTGAAATTATGATTAATTCCCGGAATGTCATAATTTTAAAGGTCACTAACAAAATGGCCTTTTGTCACATCATTTGTTTCTTTAGATTTTCATAACTTTTTATACTACGTTAATAATTAATATTACCTATGTCGCCCCATTTTTTTAAAGTTTGTCCCTTTTAAACTTTAACTGAGCTGATACAACTTTAAGAGTGTTTAAATATTATACTACCAGGGCCCCCGTAAGGGCTACTGGCGCCTGTGTGCAAAAAAAGGATTTTGGCACCCCTGTAGGCAACTTTTTTGGGTCCTTGGTTTTGGCGCCCCTAAAGATGGCGATATGGCGCCCGTAGAGGATGGCGCCCGTGTGCATTGCACACATTGCACATATGGTAGCGGGGGCCCTGTATATTACTTCATTATAAGGTTGTGTATTCGTTTTAATTCAAAAGACTTTGATACTAAGATTATTTTTAGGGTTCCGTACCCAAAGGGTAAAAACGGGACCCTATTACTAAGACTTTGTTGTCTGTCCGTCTGTCTCCAGGCTGTAACTCAAGAACGGTAATAGCTAAAGAGTTGAAATTTTCACAGAATGTGTATATATGTTGCCGCTATAACAACAAATACCAAAAACAAAATAAAATAAATATTTAAGGGGGACTCCCATACAACAAACGTGATTTTTTTGGCCTTTTTTGCTCTATATCAATAATGGCAACAGGTAGGTACTTTATTTTTTCACAAAATCCTTAGCTATATGTGTACTTTAATATTTAATAATAATATTAAAATAAAATAAAAAATTAAGGGGGGCTCCCATACAAAAAACACAATTTTTGTCCTAATTTTGCTCTATAATGGTACGGAGCCCTTCGTGCGCGAGTCCGACTCGCACTTGGCCGATTTTTAAATCTTTATCATATTTGTTAAATCTAATTTAAATAAATTGTTACTATTGGTCTGTTATTCAATTGTGTTTTAGCCAATACTCTTGTCTGAATATACCCCCCCTATGTTTAAAGTATTTCATCATTTATGATTTGAATACCTTCTCCTTGCATCATTTTAACACGCTTTTATTAGTTTGGGCAGACCTATGTATGTAACGGAATCTTTGAGCATCATTTTTACCTATCTCCAGTAGTCCAAACTTTGCATGTAACGTATTAAGAGCCAATGACAATGCAATCATTTGTTAATTAAAAAAAATGAATTCGAATAATTCTTATAAAAGATGAAAATTGAAAATAAATAAAGCGTGTTTTTTTTTGTAACTATTATTATTTTGAGTCGTAATGGACAATGGTAGCCCAGAAGTAGCGAAAGGAACGTTTTTCACTACATCTTTTTGTTTATATCCCTCATCCCTGTTATTTTATATTTATTCAAAGCCTATATCCTGTATATTCAGGGCAAAACTTTTCAATTTCTACCCACGTTTTAATCTAATCGTCTTCACTTCCTACCGCATCTGTATTCAAGTGTGAGCCTATCTTATCATCCCGATAAGTAATTTGTGCTAGGACGTAGATAAAGCCTTAGTCCGTATCAGCAGACCTAAGCCTTCTAGTATCTGCCAGCCCTGTTATAATCAGGTCTCAACACCATAGACTTACTCTTGTAGAGATGTCGTATTTAAAATATTATTAAATTTAAAATTCAACTGTACCTAGTCCATTAACATTAAGTATTTGAAATACTCTTACTACTAAAAATAGGCGGTTTAGCGAATAACTAAATGACTATTGATAGACAGGGACAGATATACTGTAAAATTTAAAATGTAGCTCTACACAGAGCCTACGTCTTGTTGTCTTGTAACGGATACTTAGCAGTGGCGAAGCCTCCATAGAACACGATTCCTACCGGCTTACCTTGGCCAATTTTAATATATACATTTTTTATTATTAATAATTATAGCTTACCCCGCTTCCTACAATTTCATAAAAATAATTCGCCATGTATTTAAAATCACGCAAACGCACACATACCCGTTTTTACGATCGCACTCAAAACGCGTACGTACTGCTCCGGTGGCCGGGGAACTCGCTCAAAACATCGGGAATCCAAACATTTGAAATGTATGAAATTCACGCACACATACACATTACTACTACATGCAAACGACTCGTCGATATTGTCGAACAACAAGCCGATCGATTATATAGTTTAAAAGAATCGAAAGTAGTGAAACTTTACTTGCCAAGTGTTGTGTTGTGTTTTTGTTTGTTACATCGTAAAGGTTGGTTTGTTTTACTTACTTTGAAATTAGTCGTGACACGGTTAGGTGAGAAATGGTAGCATTAGTACAAATTGACTGTTGTCTTACGGATTACCTATTAAATGACTTAAATTCGTTCTATTAAATAACGACGACAGACGACAAATAACAAAATTAAACATTAAGGTACGTATTTCTGTTGATATTTCTTTGCTACTAGCTTTTGCCCGCGATTTCATCTGCGTGGACTTCAGACAGGTAGCCTATGTTCCTTTCCATGTTTGACATGGGATGCATGCAAAATTTCATCTAAATCCAGTTTTTGCATGATTGAGTAACAAACATCTACACTGGCAAGTCAGGATTCACTTATTTTTGGTGTGTGAGTGTGAGTGACGTGTGCTTAAAACGGCTTTTTTTAAAGCCACTTTTATCATACTCGACATGCACTGTTCATATAATACCAGTGATGTCATGTATGGTGAAGGTGGTGAATACTAACAACACTAACACTGCATGCAACGCACACAATGCAAGCAAAGCACCCTAGTAGTTATGGAAAAGGTAAACTAACACACTTAATACAGGTATGTAATTTATTGCACGTTTTTTTTACAAGAATTGAAATTTTGCTTATTCACGAGTTAGCCGTTTTTTGGTCCGGCTTTACCTTTTTTTTTTTCACCCCACGCCACTGATACTTAGACAAACTATTTTAAGCCGTTGTTGAGAACATTGGCGCTTTTAATATTGAATTAATTATTTCGAATAATAATTAAAAATAATTTAAATATAGGTACTTAGTGTTAATTCTATGATAGATGTAGAGAAAGGGGTATGAAGATTTTTATATGAAGCCTGGCCGACCTACTGTCCGCCATTGTGTTTGTCCGCGTTCACGAATATTTTTTTCAAAAATGGACAGCTAACATCAATACAAACAAAAAATAATTTTGGACAAAACCGCGTAAAGTGTCACATTTCGAAGATTTGAGCTGCCAAAGTTGCAATATCTTAAATTGGTAAAACTTTTGCAGCTCATATCTTCGAAATGTGACACTGTACGTGGTTTTGTCTAAGATTATTTTTGATGTGATAACGTCTTATAATTCGATATGGGTTGCGCGCCCGAAAAACATGACAGTTTATGCGGCGTTACCTCGCTGACAGCTCTGAGGCGTTCCATTTACACTCTCAAGTCTCTCAACAACCGTAAGGCCCACCTGGGCCGCGCTCTTTGTTTCGATTATATTACGTATTTCGATGACTTAGAGAATACTTTTGTATGAAGAAGTTTGGTTAGTTATGACCTTTGATACATTGACCACACTCTGAATGAAAAATAAATAAACAATCTGTGAGCTATTAGTATTATTTCGGCTATTCAAAATTGTGCTCTATTTCCTACGTGTCAAGGTATGACTTAATATATGAAGAATAAAGTATTCGTTTATTTCTTCTGAACAAGTCACTAATTATAGTTTCGAAAGTTTATAATTGAGAAACTAATATCACATCGGACTAAATACTATATTATGATGGCTTGATAGATAGAAAATTTAAGATATATTATAATGCAACTGCACTGTTCACACAAACATAAAATATGGATTATATGTAAGGATATTTCATATTACATTAATTTTACAAAGAGGGTAAGCCGGGCGCCATTTTTTTTGGACATTGACCTGCCAACTTTTTTGCATAGATTTTTCCCGGAACTGAGGGGTTAAGGCTATGACGTTGTCACGTTCAACTATCGTCAGTAAACCGACTTTACAGACAACCGATTTTTTTTGTATGTATTGATGTTAGCTATCCATTTTTGAAAAAAATATTCGTGAACGCGGGAAAAAACAATGGCGGACAGTAGGTCGGTCAAAATCTTCGTACCCCGTAGTTTTTTTCGACGAGAAAGGAACATGCGATGTCTTGATCTATGCTATGTCTATGTTAATAAATATTCGATGTCGTTAAAACCGCGTCAATCATCTCGTCCTGTTGGTTTATCACCCGATGATGATACAGCGCGGACCGGTTTTGATGGTAATCTGCTAACCATCTCATTACCTTTACGCCCTAGGCTAACTTACAAAGCAAAAAGTGAAGAATGTCAAGCTTCGATCTTTCCGCAGAGTTACTAAGTGAAGTGAATTGTGATTTTCAAGACTTATTCAGTTGTATCAATTTCTGACTTTTTCAAGTTTGTAGGATGGTCTGGATCGTCTCAAACTGTACTCTGCGGCCCCTAGGGCTTGTAGGGCTCCACGAGCGATAAATGAATTGTTTTTATAAAGGTCATCAGACGCCAATGCATGGAGACAATTCATTCGAAGATAAAACATTTTTAGGGGTCCCTCAAAAATGTCACTTCTTAAAAGGGTTCCGCCAACAGAAAAGTTTGAGATTGCTAGTCTAGATTTAAGATAAAAAAAATATGCCTTTCACACTAGACCAGCTAAGCAGGAGACATTGTATAGTCAATAGTGTCCATATACGTGTGCGCAGTTCATAGGATCACTCTCTCTTCCTTTACTTTTATAACCCATTAGCATAATCTTTCTTGTAAGACAATCAGGTGATCAGCCTGCATTATCCTAACCAAGTTAGGACTTAACTTGTTGACTTAACTTGTTAAAGTTAAGAGCCTTGCTTTTTATATAAAGGGGGCAAACGAGCGTTTTAACGTGACCGTTTGTCACCTGATGGAAAGCATTTATCGTCGCCCATGGACACTCGCAACATCAGAAGAGTTGCAGGTGCATTGCTGGCATTTTAATAGGGACTACGCTCTCTTCTTGAAGGTTTGCAGGTTGTATTGTTCCGGAAATACTGCTAGCAATAGTTCATTCCAGAGTTTTACTTTTTTAACCTTTACCACGGAGGTGCTAAAGATAAAATAAGCCCAGCTATCTTATTCAATGATTTCACCACAGCCCGACTCGAAACTAAAACCTCTTCATTATGTAGGCCAGTAATCGCCGGCTACACGACTTATTAAAATCGCATTAATATCGATAGTTAACACATAAATATCTGCTGTTAAATTAAGCCGAATTAATATGCGGCGTAACTGGTTGTAGAGGATGAAAGTATATTAGTGAATGGGGAGCTGGGCATTCGTATTCTATAGGAGTGTCCTGAGATCTGTATTTACTTAATATTTATGCAATATTAAGGGGCAGTTTATATTGCAACGTAAATATAATATAGTACTATCAGAGAACTTCATTCCTAGACAGTTGGGGGACCTACGTTGTTTGGTCGCGTTATGTGAAACCCAGCCGACACTCGACAGATCACAATTAACATTGAATTGACATGATCCAACCAGATGACGTTGGTCTGTCAACTGCCTAGGAATCAATTTCCTCGATGGTACATGGGAATAGAATGTTCAATAGAATCAATGAATGACGTTCAGAAAAACTGCTCTATATTTCTGTCTACCTTATTTTTTGTGCCTGTTTTCTCACGTACCGTGAGTTATTTACGGGAACCTTAGTTCCAATAGTTATAGTAATTGTCACAATATCTGAATATATTAGTATTTGACTTTTGTACGGTCCCACACATTTGTATACCTACAGGAACTCGACATACTGGCCTCCCAGTAGATATATTGAAACTTGAATAAGCCCTGAACGTGAAGTGTCTCCACTTCTTGATTCAGACAGACATAATATTATCAATTTATATATTTCCTCGGACCTTTTGGTTGCGAATCTGTAAGATTACTATACTACCAGGCTAATACTAAAGTCCGACCGGCGAATCGAGGCACAAGACTTTACATAAAATGTCTATATATAATATAACACTAGCTATTTGATCGAGCTTTGTTCGGTATTCGATAAAACACGAATAAAATGACATTTTCTAAAAATGATTCCTAGCTAGATCGATTTATCGCCCCCGAAACCCCCTATATACTAAATTTCATGAAAATCGTTGGAGCCGATTCCGAGATTCCAATTATATATATACCAGAATTGCTCATTTAAAGATATAAGATTCTAAGCCCATGTCTCGTTATTTTGATTATAAACAGTTTTATTTATAGTAATTGTAAGCGTCGAATATACTGCACTAGGAAATACTTATTACGCAAAGTTCGAAGCAGAGGCAGCTACTGGCACATAGGCACAGTAAATAATCCGACCAAATTCTGATACGATCCACATAGACCAGCACGAGTCGGCGCATGAGTACCGGAAACTATTCCACCTCAATTTTTTTATGCGATCCTCTTCAAATTGCCCTCCTGATGATATAAATGCATGTTGCCATGGTGCAACCCGGTGCCATATTGTTTAAACAAACATTGTTTAAACAATTGCAAGGAATTGTTATTTTTCAACCGGACAATTTTTTTTTAATATTCTTAATTGAAATACCAATAAAAAGATCCTATGACTTTTTACGATAAAACTAATATTTTTAAAGATATGAATTTTTAAAGGTTCGAAAAATCTCTAATTTGGGTACATTCGACCCATGAAAAGTATATTAAAAAAATAGTGATGTCTAAGTAATATATGTATATTTTTTAATTCTCTATACAATAGTTAATAATATCGTTAGTAGAGATTTTAAAAAAAGTCATTGTATATATATTTTTTTTATCTTAGCAAAAGTAGACAAAAAATGTGTTTTTTGTATGGGAGCCCCCCTTAAACATTTACTTTATTTTATTTTTATTATTAATTATTAAAGTACAAATATAATTAAGGAGTTTGTGAAATTTTCAAGTGCCTAGCTGTTACCATTATTGATTACGAGCAAAAAAGGCCAAAAAAATCACGTTTCTTGTATGGGAGCCCCCCTTAAATATTATACTTTATTTTATTTATAGTATTTGTTGTTATAGCGGCAACAGATATACACAATCTGTGAAAATTTCAGAAGTCTAGCTATAGCGGTTTTTGAGATACTGTCTGTCCGTTTGTCTGTATGTCTCCAGGTTGTATTAATTTTCACAGATTGTGTATATCTGTTGCCGCTATAAGAACAAATACTATAAATAAAATAAAGTTAATATTTAAGGGGGGCTCCCATACAAGAAACGTGATTTTTTGGCCTTTTTTGCTCGTAAACAATAATGGTAACAGCTAGGCACTTGAAAATTTCACAAAATCTTTAATTATATTTGTACTTTAGTAATTAAGAATAAAATTAAAATAAAGTAAATGTTTAAGGGGGGCTCCCATACAAAAATCACAATTTTTTGTCTACTTTTGCTAAGATAAAAAAAGATATAAACAATGTTTTTTTTTAAATCTCTATTACCGATATTATTAACTATTGTATAGAGAATTTAAAAAAATATATAACTTGGACATTATTATTTTTTTAAATATATTTTTCATGGGTGAAAAGTACCCAAATTTGAGATTTTTCGAACCTTTAAAAATTTATATCTTTAAAAATACTAACTTTATCGTGAAAAGTCATAGGACCTTTTTTATTGGTATTTCAATAACGAATATAAAAAAAAATCCGGTTAAAAAATAACAATTCCTTGCAATTGTTCAAAAAAACAATGTTTGTTTAAACAATATGGCACCGGGTTGGACCATGGCAACATGCACTTATATCATCAGGAGGGCAATTTGAAGAGGATCGCATAAAAAAATTGAGGTGGAATAGTTTCCGGTAGGTACTCATGCGCCGACTCGTGCTGCACTAACACCACACATCATATTGCAGAATATTGACAGAAACGTTGTCAAACGTCGAACAAAACTTTTTGTCTATGCTGATGCAGCACTCTAGCGACAAAACATTGCATTTTGCAATCCTATTAGACTCCAATTATTATCTTTTGACATTTCTTTTTCGCAAACAAAGCAATATACCTAGACCACATTGTGATTTCTATTCGTAAACTAAAATTCACGTATTTACCACGTGATTCCTGCCCCAGTAAACCCACAACAATATGGAGACAACAAGGTAATAATCATTTATAACCTAGACTTCTGGTGATATTCCAGCAGGTTGGCAGACTTCCACCAAGACTTGATCCCTAATAACGATAACTATTATTGTGTGAAAATAACAATATTTTGTTATTTTCACACAATTATATTGAACAATCAATGTCAAAAACTGTAGAATAGTAGTAAGTAATAGTGACAAACATTTCAAATTTCAATTTATTTGTTAGCACTGTATGTAGTTTAGAAATGCAAAAATATGTCTTTAATATATCTGTATGTTTGTGTTGGAGGTAATTTAAGATACTTTTGGTCCTGGCAAATAAAAACTAATTTCTGCGCAAGCAAAGTTATGACTTAAGGCCCTATAGATCCAATTTTACATGACTTTGAATCAATAATAAACAAACAAATAGTGACTTTTAAAAGCCAAAAAAAATACACATTGTTGTTAACTTAATGTACTTTGACAATTTGTGGTTCGAAACATAATATTGAAAACTTCACTCGATCAAAAATAACTCCGAAGAGGAGGCTAAATTCGAATATTTTGTGATATTTTTCTTATTTTTCATGAAGCTTATGATAGTTTTACTTTCAAAAATCATATCTACGAAAAGCTCATAACTTAAAGAAGAATAATTTGTGGTTACATTTTGCATTTTAGTTTAATTATCAAAGAAAAAATGTTTTTTTCTCCTATTTCGCCCTATCAAGTACGCGGCGAGCGTCGTAACCGCCACTGTACAAGGCGCACTGATATGAATGTTATTTTAATGTCCTTAACGTCGATATTCGTACTGACAGACATCGACCTGCTAATTTTCGGGTCTATAGGGCCTTAATATGAGCAACATCTAGTTACGATTATTTTCATTATCATCCTTCTCCTTCTCATATCATAGAGACTGAAAGAGATATCATAATATTATCACACCATGAATCAATTTAGTCCCGGGGTACTTAGTGAGCGCTAAAAGGCGTAAGTACCTATTTTTTTCTTGAATAAAAAAAAATATTCAAGTTATTTATTTTGCCTCGTGAGTCGTATTAAAAATACGGTCAACATAAAAATATGATGTGCATAACAATTAACGAAATAAAATTTAAAAATTGAATTCGATTAATTTTCAAAATCGTTCCGTCGAGAGAGACTTAAATACTAATGTCACCCATTTACCAGCGAGATTCACCGTCTGGGTGTCAGACGGAATTATTCAAGCTATTTTAAGCCAAATCACTAGGTAATATGTTCCAAAATAGCGTGCTAATATTAGCCGATGTAAAACATTTTCACCGTTGTACGCTACTAGTGTTGTGCGAAAATAAATTAAGTAAGTACACTCTTAATTCTCATAAAAACGCACAATAAACAAAGTAGGATAATTATTATATTTTTTACGATTCAAGATTTTCTTAATGTCACAATGATAATTTAAAATTATGCATCATGTGACAATGATTGTGAATAAAAATTATAATGATTGAAATTTTGATTTGACTCTACAATAATTATTATACTTACTCCATTATTTTTAACAAAAAATTAAAACCGACTTCCAGAGTAAAAACAATAATTATTAAATTATTATTATAATGAACAAAAAAGTATGAAATAATTCTTACTCTTAAAAGTGCCTTATGCAGAATACTCCTAAACCTCTACTATTTCTGTACACAATCTTCATTATTTTGAAGTCGATACCAGCTAAGAATGGTGAGTTCTTAGACAAAATATTTTAAATTTTAAAGACTGGTACCGACTTCAAAATTATGAAGATTGTGTACAGAAATAGTAGAGGTTTAGGAGTATTCTGCATAAGGCACTATTAAGAGTAAGAATTATTTCATACTTTTTTGTTCATTATAATAATAATTAATAATTATTGTTTTTACTCTGGAAGTCGGTTTTAATTTTTTGTTAAAAATAATAATTTCACTCCTTTTAGTAATTTAAGTAATTTATAAGGTTTTCTGTAAATACTAATGTGTTCTACTAAGTAACTTTGGAGCCAGGATACACATTTATGATATGAGAACTATAAAGTTAACATACCTAGCGCCCTCTCGGAATAGAGAACTGCATAAGCAACTCCAAGAATATACTCGTATCACTGTATAAATAATAATATAAGCTTGGCGTTAATCAAGCAATGATAAAATTAATGTTCATGCGCCTATCTCTAAAGGCTCTAAGTTTCTGTTCAGTGACTTTCTTTCTATCACAACACTCCTGGAAAGTCATTAGCTCACTATAATTATTGTTCATATAATATTATGCTTAAACTACTTAGAACTACGTTAATATAACTATTTATTTTGTCCCAATAACAAGGAGTTTCCTACATACGGACATACCTCATAATTCATAGATCGCATAATCAAATTGCTAACTTGGTAACCTGATCACCAAGTTTGAATCATTTTCTTTGATATAACAATATAACACCAATATAATTTTTGAAATAGTTCGACAAATTAAGAGTTATGATTCATGGTGTGGTGACTGGTGGTAGTGGTGATGATGATGATGAATCTAACTTGCATAGTAGCATATGCTTTGAGTTCCTAAACCAAAGCCGAAACCACCAAACTTGTATCTATAAGGAATCCGGAGTTCTCTTAGCACCTTCGGAACCAAGGTATATCCAAGTGCAAAATTTTATAATATTATGCTTAGGATACTTCTCATAAAATCGAAATCACCATATGTTTCCATATAAATTTTGAGGAGTTCCCTCGGTCACGCATGGACCTTATCATCAGGTCGAAATAATAAAATAATTTTCAAAATAGCTTAACTTTCTACAGAACAATGTTTAAAGACATCCGTGATCCGTTTTGATCTAAAAATACTATGAAAAATACCTACCAATTATAATAGGGTCATAATGTAAAGGTGTATGGTGGAATGGTGGTGATGATGATGATGATGATTAATGTAATTAGCTTCGTAGTATATGCTTTCAGTTCTTAAAATAACGCCGAAACCCCCAAACATGTATCTATAAGGAGTAAGGAGTTCTGTTCACCACCTTCGAACCATGGTATATCCTGGTGCAAAATCTTACTTTTTGGTAACATATGCCTGGAATACTTCATATGAAACCAAAAAAAACATATGTTTCTATTTGAATTTTGAGGAGTTCCCTCGATTACTCATGGATCCCATCATCAGGTCACCACTTTTGTGAACATGGTACCAAATTGGAGTGAAACCTAATACAACAAAACAAAAATTTTGGAAATCGGTTCACAAACGGCGGAGTAATCGTTGAACATACATAAAAAAAAATCCACAGCCGGACATATAACCTCCTCGTTTTTTTGGAAGTCGGTTAAAAAATGCATAATACAATTTGTATGCAAAACTTCAAGCATTTTCCTTATCTTTGTGAAAAGTCACGATTTTTTTTCGGAATGAAAGAGCCTATTATTGAGAGAACCTTAACAACTACCTTGCCATAGGATCAAATTCGTGCGTTACTTTTTGCACCGTGAAGACGTCATAAACAATAAACATCTTTCCACAATCTTATACTTATAAGTATAAAATTCTCGTGTCACGATGTTAGTCAGCGAACTCCCCCGAAACGGCTTTACTGATTTTTACCAAATTTTATATGCATATTCAGTAGGTCTGAGAGCATCGGCTACTGGGCACTTTATAATATATTGATAAGTGCATTTGTTGAATAAATAATAGTAAATTATTACAACCTGAGACTGACGGCGACCATTGTTTGTGTGACGGGATAGCGATCGACGTTGCCATGGCGACATAACGTTTGCCGGGACAGCTAGTATTCAATTTTGTTAGTCTCACTAAAGCTCGAGAACGGCTGAACCTATTTAGCTAATTTTAGTCTTGAAATATTCGTAGAAGTCCAGAAAAGACTTGTATTAAGTGTGATGATTTATATGAGGGAAGTGATACGAAGTTTACCGGGTCAACTAGTTAACAATAATAGTGGCCCATAACCAGCGTTGCCAGACGTCCCGATTTTGGCGGGACGTCCCGATTTTTTGATCAAAATTAAATGTCCCGCGCGGGACAGGCTCAGTCCCGCTTTTCGGGGAAAGCCCGAACGTACGTGCAGCGTGCTGAGAAAGAAAGGTGCGTAATGAAGATAAGAGTGTAGGAGGTAGAGTGGTGGATTTTCCTTTGGCTACTTTAGCTATCTATTGTCATGTAAACCTTATTTTAACGCAAATAGAAACACAAACATTTTAAAAACTTCTGTTTTTATACCTTTTTTCACTTTGTCCCGCTTTTGACTCAAGAATCCCGCTTTTTCACTCAAAAAGTTTCAAAGTCCCGACTTGGTACAAAAAAAATCTGGCAACGCTGCCCATAACCTTATAATAAACGCAGTGAGTCTTTCCACAGATAATAAATTTATTTCATAAAAACAGAGACTATAATATTATTATTACCAGAAAATAAAAATCTAACATATGTCTGTTCGGAATCAATCCCAAAGGTCATTGCGTGATATGCCATACAATCGAAGCCCTGGAGAAGATGGCATAACCACGGAAACACTTAAAATCGGTTCACCAGTTTTACTACCATTTATAACAAATTTTTTCAACACGATTCTCAAGTCCGGTAAGGTTCCAAACAAAATATGTCATTCTAATATAGTATTATTACATAAAAAAGGAGACAAAAGTAACATTAGCAACTATGGGCCAGTCAGTCTAATCTCCCATTTATATAAAGTATTCATCAAAACCATATTAAACCGCATCGACCATAAATTCGATAGACATCAGCCAGCAGAGCAAGCCGGATTCCGACATAACTTTTTTACTACTGACCACCTACAGACTCTTAACCAACTGCTAGAAAAATATACAGAATTAATTAAGCCCCTTTATTTAGCCTTCGTAGATTTTACCAAAGCTTTCGATAGTATAAAGCATTCGGCCATATTTAAATCTCTACATAACCATGAAATAGACCCTACATACATTGAACTTCTTCAAATAATTTATAGCAATAGTACGGCTGATATTAAACTCAACACCACCGGCCCTAAGTTCGAAATTTTGAAAGGAGTTAAACAAGGCGACCCAAGTTCCCCAAAATTATTTTGCTGTGTCCTTGAGGAAGTTTTCCGAAAGCTGGACGACCTATGGATAGAGAGGGGCATTGAAGTCAATAACAAAAAGCTAACCAATCTTCGCTTTGCCGACGATATTGTCCTTTTTGCTCCTACAGCCGCAGACCTTCAAACCATGCTACAAGATCTATGCACTGCAAGCCTCGAGGTGGGACTCACAATGAACAGGTCCAAAACTCAAATAATGACCAACAGCACGAGACGTAGGGTCGAGGTAGACGAGCAAGAAATACACTATGTCGACGAGTACATCTACTTGGGCCAGTTAGTTTCTTTTCATAACAGACAAGGGAAGGAAGTCGATCGACGAATCGAAAACGCCTGGAAGAGCTACTGGTCCATGAAGACGCTGATGAAGGGAGATTTACCAATCTCCCTGAAGCGCAGACTCGTCGACATGTGTATTCTGCCCGTCATAACCTACGGTGCGCAAACTTGGTCATTGACCGATTCGCAAAAGTCCCAACTCGGGGTATGCCAAAGAGCGACGGAGCGCAGTATTTTGGGAGTAAAACTTGTCGACAAAATAAGAAACACCGCACTGCGCTCCCAAACAGGTATAAAGGATGTAGGAGCCAAGGCGGCAAAACTAAAATGGGATTGGGTTGGCCACGTTAGCCGCATGCATCCCGACCGCTGGGCAAAGTTAACAACTGAATGGGTACCCGAAGACGGACGACGCAACCGTGGCCGGCCAAGAAAGAGATGGCGCGACGAGCTGGAGGCATACCAGCCGGGCTGGCCCACGGTGGCGCAGGAGCGAGAAAAATGGAAGACCCTGGGGGAGGCCTTTGCCCAGCAGTGGGACAGCATAGGCTAATAAAAAAAAATTAATAATATTATACATACAGACTATAAAGAACAGTAATTTTGTTACCATATTAACACATTTACTTACATGCCAAAATTCCCAACACTAGTAACAATTAATAGCAAACTATTTGTTAACAAACTTGTAACGGTTAAAACTAACTAATACCCATAGAATTAGAACGTTAATACCAGCTAATTGCACTAACTAATTATCTAACACAATGGAGTTAACTGAATCATTTAATTAATATAACTAAATGTCACGACCCTATGTCATTCTTGTTCCTGTCTTGTCCCAAATTAGAGCTTTAATTATGTTAAAGTTATATATTTTGTAAAATAAATTATGAAATCTTTATTTGAGAGCAATAAAGTATTTAGCTAATATAATGAAAAAAAAATGGCGTTACATTAAAAAAAACAATCATTATGAACTTGTAGGCTGTCGCTATTTCTTTCAGTAATTATTTTCTGCTTGTTTAAAAAATGCGATAAAGTTCGTTCTAAATACGTTAGTACCTAATCCGTAGAAGTAGTAGGTTAACCCTTTGTTGTTTTATCAATAAAACCTTATTAATTTCAGCATAGCTTTGTTACTGTTTGTTCTTGCAGTTATTACTTATAGTTAAGGCGGTATCAGTCATTGACCCCGGGCTATCAAAAACTTTAAGTGTAGGTACTAGGTAGGTAGGGTACATAAATCATAATATTAAGTATATTTTCATCGTTTTTAGGGTTCCGTACCCAAAGGGTAAAAACGGGACCCTATTACTGAGACTTCGATGTCTGTCCGTCTGTCCGTCTGTCTGTCTGTCCGTCTGTCTCCAGGCTGTAACTCAAGAACGGTAATAGCTAGAGAGTTGAAATTTTCACAGATTATGTATTTTTGTTGCCGCTATAACAACAAATACTAAAAATAAAATAAATATTTAAGGGGGGCTCCCATACAACAAACGTGATTTTTCGAACATTTTTTGCTCGGTATCAATGATGACAACAATTAGGCACTTGAAATTTTCACAAAAGCCATATAATTAATATGTACTTTAATAATTAATAATAATATTTAAATAAAATAAAAATTTAAGGGGGGCTCCCATACGAAAAACGCAATTTTTGGCCTATTTTTGCTCTATAACGGTACGGAACCCTTCGTGCGCGAGTCCGACTCGCACTTGGCCGATTTTTTATACAAAACCGCGATTGATAACGAAGTGACAGATATGATTCTTATTTAAGTATTATAGTCTACTAGTAATAGAATCCTAACTGTATATTAGTAAAAGAGAAGTACAAAAGTAAAATTTTATTAAATTTGGAAAACTACTTATCTAGAAAGCTAACTTACAACGCCATCTGTGATTGTTTCGCAGTAATTACTCAGTTTCCCTATTGACCTGTCCCAACATTCACAAGTATTTAACCTCAAACTCTATATAAAATTGAACCTTTTGTCAGGGACATAGAGATGATGTAAGAGGTAATTTATCTCTGAATATCTCTGGGCTTAATAACTGTACTCGAGTAGGTAATGCCCGTCAAAATCCACCACTTAATATGCGTAAACAACTACCGTTTATAAAGAGGTTTCTGTTTGTACATACAACTTTCTTCCTCCGAGTACACTCGAACTCGACTAGTGTACACAATTGTTTATACACTGTATACAATTTGTAAATACATTAATTTCATTAATGTCAATATTTAAACTGAGTTTTCAGTTTAACAAAAGCAGTAATATTGCGCAAATAAAAATAAATAAATAAAATCTATACTAATGTTTTGAATGGGAAAGCGACAAGCGTGTCTGTCCGGTACCTCATCCCGCCAAAACCGCTGCACCGATTTTGCTGAAATTCAGTATAGAGATACTCTGTGTCCTGGGAAAGGACCTGATACTTTTTATCCCCGAAAAATGTTTGGTACCTGTACGATAAACAAATTTTGCCGCAATGGAGTTGCGGGTGACATAATTACTAAAATATAAAGCTAAGAAAACAATAATTACCATCAATTAACACTGCTTCTGCATAAAATACCTAAATGATTTTATTCACACCAAAACAGTATGTATATTGTATAAACCTTGTACTATTAAATTATCTATTCTGTGGTATTACTGAAGTCAAAATGAATCAAGGTGGCTCCAGCGCTCATTAACCTTTCTAGTCTAGGAGCTATGTGAAAAATGTTCGGACTGTATTCACAATTTCAACTCTTATATAAAGACAGCGACGATTAAACATTTATCAGGAAACCTCTTAGTAGCTCTTAGAATGATAATCTCCAACTTTTTATAACTACAAAGTGATATAATATTATGTACTTACTTCATATTCAGTTCTCATTGAGTGTGCAAAAAACGATATCACCCTAGACTAGAAACGTCTGTCACTTAATTGTCAATCGTGGTTAGTATAGAAAACGATGAAATATGACAAGTTTTTTGATAATGTCAATGACCGCTACATCCAAGTTACGGCGTCTGATTATAGTTCCTAGCCTGCATGTTACGAAAGCCTAACTTTTATATTCTTAAATTTTCAGCTATGAAAGATTTCTTCACAAGTTTTCTCTGCAAACTGTACCTTGAGTACACATCTCGAAGCAATAACAGGTGATAAGCTTTACGTTAAACAACTATTATATTCTCTCATCTTTCATTAATCATTATAGACTACACTATACAGGGTGTCACAAAACAGTGATAATACTTCAGGGCGTGTATCAGTCCCGTATATGAATTATGAATACAGGGCGTAACAAAACTAAGTGATAATACTTTAGGGTGTGTATGTGTTCCTTGTAGAGAGATCACTGTGAAAGTAGCAGCGCTGAAAGACAAAAAAAACACTTTTGTATGGGGAAACTCGTGACGCTCGGGCCCTTTCCCATACAAAAGTGAAAAAAAAATTGGTCTTTCAGCACTGCAGCTTTCACAGTGAAATCTCTACAAGGAACACATACACACCCTAAAGTATTATAACTTAGTTTTATGACAGCCTGTAGGTATAGACTACACACTATACAGGGTGTCACAAAACTAAGTGATAATACTATAGGGCGTGTATCAGTCCCCTGTATAGAGTTCCCTGTAAAAGTAGCAGCGCTGAAAGATTTTTTTTCACATTTGCATAGGGAAACTCGTGACGCTACTTGCCCATACAAATCACAAAAAAATAGTATTTCGGCGCCGCTACTTTTACATTGAACTCTCTTCAACATCAACAATCCTAATAATTAATATGGAAATAAGAGGAAAGAAAAGGACGTTTAGAATTAGTTTTTCACGGAAAACGTGAGGTGTCCTGATAAGCCGATAGCCGATAAAACTAAAAGTTCAGTTACAATAATGCCTGTTTTAAGTGCTTTGTACTATTCTGAAAGAAAAGCTAGGACATTTTCGCACCAGTAGACAATTAGCAGCCGGCAGCCGCGTGGGAGCTGTCAACACTCCCGCCGCGCCGCACTGACAAAACGTGTCAACAGTTATATTCGCTAATGTCAAGCGCAAGTCAGGCGTTACGAATGATAAATACCACAGTATAGCAATATTGTGTAAATACTATGGCCTGTACTATGTCACCGGCTACACGATCAATTTTTCATCAATCTGATCCATCAATCTGGTACGGATTGACGAAAATTTGATCGTGTACGCCACGGATTGATGGATTGATCGTATTTTTAATATGAACTTTTTAAACCCATCAATATTTCGTCAATCAGATTGATGGATCAGATTGATGAAAATTTGACCGTGTAGCCTGTGACTATGGAATATAGAATTTGCCAGGATCTTTTGCCTCTGGCCAAGTCGCATTTGACTTTGGAGTGGAATACTATATTTGGACTGAGTCGAGTAGAAATAAAGGACGTTTTTACGCTGAAATTCAAGATTCAGTACCTAGTCGACCGTGGTTTTATAAATATTTGAAAGCTAATAAGCCTGTTTGCTCTACTATCTGTCGGCTACGTCTGGGTCACTCATGTAATCCGGTATTTCTAGCTAAAATAAGGGTGAGGGATAGCTCATTGTGTGAATGTAGCTTGGATGAAAGCTCTCCAGACCATATATTTTTTGCTTGCGAAAACAACCTTTCATTGTACGCTTACCTTCCTCCTAATATTCCTCGTTAGTCCCACTAATCTTAAATCTATTTTATCGTTAGTATATTCTCCATTTATTATTATTTAACCTTATGCTCATTGCTCGTTCATTGCTCATAATCACATTAGGCTCTAGTTGTAATAAGAATGCTCTTCCTTTTATTTAATATATTATTTATTGTAATTATGTTTATGTATTCCGTGTATATTTAAAGGCTAAGAAACAATATTTTGCTTTATATTTGCTTGTCCTGGTTTTTACTGTTTTATTATTATATCTTGTATTTGCATGGTCGCATGAAGTCATCACTCATCCGTGCCCAGTAGACCTGCGGAACTAGCTTGCTTTGAGGTGTTAAGTTTCAAAAATTCTAAAGTTTCTGAATTTTTGCACATGGATGGAGTGATGTCTTATTAGGTTATTTTTAAATTTTGTGTCATTTCTGATAATAGGTTTTTGAGAAAATCAAAATTTAGTAGTCGATTTTTTTAAAATTTGTATAAAACTAGCCAGCAAAAACTTAACTTAAAAATAACAATAGCATCATATCAAGATTAGGCTTCGGATTGTAGGTACCTAATTTGAACCATTTTAGCCCATTGGAACCCGAAATATTGCCAGTTATTTAAAACACTATCTAAAAAAATTAGAGTGTCTGAAATCGCAATAAATGGGCTCAGGTCTATTAAATAAAGCCATAGAATAAATTTGTGTCAGATTCATCCATGATATTTCGAGATTTTAATAATTTTTATTTTTGCAAGCTCCAAACACTACGAAAAATATATTTTTAATTAAAATCAACATCCTAAAGAAGTAAGAAATATATATTTTCATTTTGAGTCCTTTTCACCAATTGCTTTAAAAATTAGATACAAAAATATGAACAGTATGAAAGAACCGGACGAGTGCGAGTGTGAGACAGAACTCTGCGTAGTTCTGTCCTATCGTTTTTAGGGTTCCGTACCCAGAGGGTAAAACGGGACTCTATTACTGGGACTTCGATGTCTGTCTGTCTGTATGTCTGTCTTCAGGCTGTCTGAGATACAGCCTTTAGATAGACATACAGACCCGCTATGGATAAACTTCTGATTTTTTTAAATTGTGTATTATCTATTTCGGAAAAGCAAAATAATAATGTTTTATCCGCGCGCTACGCTGATAGTGATACTGATAGTTTTCACCCGCGCACTTCACACCCCGACCCCCGCACTCGCCCAACGCATTCAAAAATGTCAAAATTTTTCAATTTTGTAATAATTCGTAATCCCCGTCTCGCCCGAACATAGTAAACCGCAAAATAATAGATAAAATTAGGCGCAGTTAGAGTCAAATTGTAGGTAAATCTGTACCTGTCTGCTGATATTAATTTTTGCTTGCGTATGCGTATATATGTAAAAATTTTGATTGTGGCAAACGAATGCGCTTTGAAACAATCAGAATTGGATTGAAACAAATCTCGGAGTTTAGGTGGCTGAACTATGTGCTATTGAAATAAGCTACTCTTGCTACTTTCTAGCAGCTTTCCTCACGTAAATTTCGTTGAATACCATAGACCGCCTCACATTTTGTAATAAAGATAGCCTATGTGTTAATGGAATACTTTAATTAGATGTACTGTAGAAATCAAATTATCTCAATCTAATCGGCAGTTTTTGTGTACAAAAGCAATATGAATTTTGAATATAATACTATCTTGAAAAAATTATACGTGGTCGGTGGTAAGTTCGTCCCTAGGGTTGTTACCTACAAATTAAATAATATTATTACAAATATTATTAAGTATAAGACCTATGTTTTTTCACGATTGCATTATTTTACCATTTAGAATAAAACATGTTAATTTGATATTTATTACACACCCTAACAGCTAGAAAACGCAAAAATTTCATTAACAATACTCATGTGCCCCTAGCGGCGAATTTAAGATATTTGGTCTAAAGGCTTCTACAGATTGCGCAAACCCGGTCCATCAAGTGAAGTTGGTTTTCGCAAGTTTGACATGTGCCTCGTGCTCAGGTTGTACAAATTTGTCTGTTCAAACGCCTGATGGCAACCCTACTTGCAAAGGTACTCCAACCAATTTGTCAGTTTCATTTTACAAATAGAATAAAATTCAAATCATTGAACAGTGAACACTAAAGAGAATTTTATGCGGATTACGTAGTAAGTAATTTTTCTTCAACAACTTAAAATAATACATAAACTTTTAAAAATTTGCTGTACTTAATTAAAATCATAATGGTAGAAATTTTAGTAAGTTTTAAAATATTGACTAAGCTTTAAGTTTCGAAATTTAGTTGAATATTTGTGAAAATAAGATGCAATTTTTTTTTATTTCTTTTCCATCGAAAAAATTATAAAATATCGTATTTTCTCTTACACAGGCCCTTCAAGATATGATGTTGTATCTATGTTTAAAAATAAAATAATTTGTGGCCTATTAACAAGTATAAAAATCAATTTCGCTTTACTTGATCCGTCAATTTCTCTTAAAATCGGGGCTGAAATGGAACTAAATTTTGAAATGTGGTTTGCATAGACCTTTTAATCGTAAATATGTAAACTCTAAAAACTTAAAAAACTTAAAAGTACTTTTTGTAGCTTTTACGGGATGTTGAAAGCAAAAATATAAATTTCTTCAAAACCCGTGGATGAAAATGACACAAAACTTTAACAGTATCAGACATCAACAAACTAAACCATATTATACCGTTTTTACAAACTCTAATATTTTTTCGACGCAATTAGGCGACGTTTCTAATATTTGCTAATTACTGGGAAACCCGTGGATGAATCTGACACAAAACGTGCCTGCACATCAGTTACTGCCTTAGCAATATCCCAAAACCTAAATTTTAAACTTAAATATTTTTTTCACCCTATAGCGACCAAAAATCAAAATCCCTAAATATCTCTGGAAGCTGTCGACCAAAATGACACAAAATCATTTTTTAGGTTTACCTAGTGGTCCCAAAACTATACGCAAAAAATTAGAAACTTTAGAATTTTTTAAACCAAAAAACCTAGTCCTATCGGTCTACAGTGCATGGCAATCAGTTGGCGTTATAACTGTACATATTTTTCGCCTCAACTCTGACGCTGGCAACTCCTAAATGGGCTTACGCCAAAAGAAGAAGAAGAAGAAGAGTATAGAAGAGTAACTGATCAAAGAATGTATCCACGAAATCTTGCTGATGCACCTAGGCGTACAAAATAATAATAATATGATCTTAGGGGGCCGGGTGCCTGTGTTAAAGCTGTATTGAAAACCACAAAGAAATTACGACGTACTTAGATGACGGCCGGTACTCCCTTGCGCCAAAATTCGTTTATCGCGCGGGAACCGTACATTTTTCCTTTCACGGTACTCAAAGTAGTTATCTCTACACAAAATTTTGCCAAACCCGGTTCAGAGGCTTAGGTTAGGCAGAAAAGGTAACAGACTGATAGACAAACAGACAGACAGATCGATAGACAGTTAGATACACAGACAGATACACGAGTTTTGGCGGGCATGTGAAAGAGTGCTGTTGTGTTTTTGTATTATTTTCCTAAAATTGTGTTAGCTGGGTTTTTAATGTGTAATATTGGTAGAATATTAACCATTAGATATTCGTGTTCATTCACAAGTGTAGGAAAGTGATGTAATATCCAGAAACGTGCTATTTTGTGTTCCCTCCAAAACTCCATCGAAAGTTTCAGTAAAGCGTCTACCACTTTACTGAATCGACCGACTTGACTCCTGTGACTGTATTGACTTTTACTTAGACTTTGACTAGACTTTAGACCTGACGATACATGAAAACGATGATGAAAATTATAATAAGAGGAATATGGTTTTCCCGCCATATTCCTTACCTTTTTACCTTGTCTGTGGCACAACATACACATCCTTTGTGTCAAGTTGCCAAAAAAGAAGAAAAAGAAAGAAAGACAGATACACTTTTGCATTTATAATAATTATTGGTAGGATTAATAATAATATGTTCTCTTACTACACAAAATCCGGCGTAGGTAGTACGGTATCCGTTATGTTTGTACACGACAAACATCAGCTGTTAGCTGATTTGTAAACGAAATGGATGTTTGTTACCTAATCACTAATCACTAATCAGTAAACGCTTAGACATCACTTTACCATGCTTTAGCATAAAGTAACATCTAAACTGTAACTGTTTAAAAAAAAGTTTAAAAAAATCATTTTTTTGTTAATTTTAGCGGTAAGTGAGGTGATGATTAATCCTTCAAGCCCCATAAGAGAACCGGGGATCGCGACAACAGAATACAGTAGCATTTCCAAGAATCCGCGATAGAAGGATTAAATTATTATTTAATAACGCGAGTGATAATATTATGCAGAAAAGTTAGGCTATCCTAAAGGCCTTATTACACCCAGTGTGGCATGGCGAGATATCGAGTGTTTGGCCAGGAGCACTGTCCCACCACTTCCACCACTCTACTCGGTAGGTGTTATTACTAGGCCCGTAAAATCCTGGCAGCTGGCAGATCTAAATATCTGCCTATCAAGATCCAGTTCAGAACTTCAGCAGGCGCAGGCAGGCGTAGCATGGTCACCATAGAAACGGTTACTTTCTACGGAAGAATAGACAAAGTGACAGTTAGACAAGACAAAGTGACAGTTCGACAATGGAGATCTGCCATTTTGTCGATAAGATCTGTCAGTATGTCGATTCTTTCCCATGTCTACTGTTGTTATGCTAGCGCTGCAGCTGATAGTTCATACTATGTTGCGTCCTCAACATAGTATGAACTATCATCAAACTCCATGCCTTCATCCAAATAGATTCAGCAGTTTAAACAAACAGACAGACTTTTCGCATGTCCATACTAATATTATAAATGCCAAACCGCTGGACCGATTTTGCTGTTTGGCATGGAGAATGGAGATACTTTGAGTCCCGGGAAAGCTGGAAAAATTTACGGTTCCCGCGCGATAAACGAGTTTTCATCTAGCTTTATAATATTGGTATGGAGTATGGACTATGGACGTCACTTTATTGGTATGAATCTATATTCATCTATCACCATTCACCTCTATAGGTAATAGATGTAAAGCAACATAAAGTGAAAATTATTACAATGTAGAATTTTCACAATTACTTTTACAATGTAGTAATTCCTATCACGACATTTACGACGTCTTAGTAGGCGACCACCAAGAGTTTCCACTACACTGGTAAATTAATAGTAATGTATTTTCGTACTTATTTTTAATGACACATTCGGATTATGATGTTAACAAGCTTGACGGTTCGCCACACACAAATATTGCTTTTATTGTGTACACGAGGTTTTCTTTACTAACAAATTAGTTAATATCACTACATAGTATAAAAAATCGCTTTCAGCAGTCATTATTATCCTTAAGCAACGTATCTTGATTCTTGCGTGAGTACTGAGTGTCCATTGCACGATAGTCGCTTACTATATGCTCGTTATACTCCTGTTTTAAAAGATACCGGCTCAATGACGTTGATGATGATGTCTACGATGGCACCATAATATCACCCCTGTTCAATATTCACAATCTATACATATAATAAATCTGTAGAAATGTCAATTCTGTACATAAAAGATATTCAAAAAATAATAAGCGGAGGGTGTCACAATATCGCTATAGAATCCGAAAAAATAGTTAGTTTTTTTGTCTGTCTGTCTGTCTGTCTGTCTGTCTGTCTGTCTGTCTGTCTGTCTGTCTGTCTGTCTGTATGTTTGTTCCGGCATCACACGGAAACTACTGATCCGATTTGAATGCGGTTTTCGCAGATATATTTGTCTTCTTCCAACTTAACATCTGGTGTATAAAAAAATTTCTCCCCACCCCTCTAAAGGGACGAAAGAGGGGGTCAGATTTTGTGTAAGACTTTTGCTTTAACACGAAAACTACTGATCCGATTTGGATGCGGTTTTCACAGATATATTTGTCTTCTTTCAAATTAATATCTGGTGTATAAAATTTTTCCCCCCACCCCTCTAAAGGGACGAAAGAGGGGGTCAGGTTTTGTATAAAACTTTTGCTTTAACACGAAAACTACTGATCCGATTTGCATACGGTTTTCGCAGATATATTTGCCTCCTTCCAACTCAACATCTGGTGTATAAAAATTACCCCCCCCCCCCCCCCCCACCCCACTAAGGGGACCAAAGAGGGGTTTTGTATCAAACTTTTTTCTTTAATGGACTTACTTCATATTATTAACTGTTTTTCCAACTTAACATCTGGTGTATAAAATTTTTCCCCCCACCCCTCTTAGGGGACAAAAGAGGGGGTAAGATTTTGTGTCAACTGATGAAGTAGAAATACTTTTAATGGCAAAACAATGTTTGCCGGGACAGCTAGTTCACTCTAAGAAGGTTTGTCACCTTCTCGACTTTCGCCAACATCAATCGAGTCGATGCCCTAAGGGCTAAGGGAAGTCGCAGGTTTTATAGTTATGCAGTAAAACCAACAGTTGTTTACGCAGATACAGTATCAGTCTAATCATGTCATTACTCCACCTGCTGGAGCGAGTTCTATTTGAGGCGAAGAACGAGTTTGCGAGGAAAATTTCTGACACTTCATTAGGACTTAAAGGCTTAATTTCGTTGCGTAAGTCACGTTATTGAAAAAAAAAGTAAACGTCAAAATGACGGGACCTATTTGGCGAATTTTCGTAAATTGAAATGTTAATAAAACCCATAAAATTTAAACTCGTCTACGAATATTGAGCGAATAAAAGTGAAAATTCGTTTTCCTCTACCTGAAAATTCGTGTAGTCCACTTTATTTTTATTGCTCTTCTATTTCAGATGACGACATTTACATCAAACGTTACTCACGTGGGGACGACGCGGCCGCATTATACCACAAATATCACAGCACAGCACAACACAGCACAGCACGGGGTTCTACTAGTTCTACTAACTTCTAGAAAGACGTGCGTACGCGCAGCGGCGGTGTCCGGACTGAACACGCGCACCGAGTCTACTCGCTCCTTTTTATTTATTTTCAAACTAAACTAAAAACGAAGTAGAGACAACTGCATTAATTCGCGTTTACCGATAGCACGTCGTTATGGAATTAGCGGTGTTTTGATATATTTTTTTTAAATTCCAGATCCAGTTTCGCATACAGATACGGTCGGCAAACGTAAGGGAAAGGTCAAACAATTAAAAACCTATAAAAATTACTAGCAATTAAAAACGCAATGTTTATGTTAGTATTGTAAGTATAAAATTAAATTTTACCCTCCTGTTCATTTATTACCAAAATAATTTTTACTTATTTTTTCATGGATGTTTTCTGATTAAAAGTGTGTTAATACACTTAATCAGAAAACATCCGTCAGTCTTGCGAGAAAAATTCCAAGAACAACAAAATCAATTATAATAATCTTACTTTCAGGCTTTATCATGTAGGTGTGCTTAAGTAACAATTTGTTAGTAAAAAAAGCTCGAGTTACATAACTTTTTGAGAACTAATTTCCTGGAAACTAGTAAGTAAGTATATGGATTAATCTAGAGATTCTTCCGGAGATCTTCACAGTTGATAATTGAAGCTGGAGAAAATGATGTGAGATGCCTGCCTTTGCCTGAAATGTTCTCCGTTCGCAATTTTTGCCTGCACATAGCAAAAATAATCTCTTTTATTTTTTTGACGTGATAACGTCTTATAATTCGATATGGGCTGCGCGCCCGAAAAACATGACAGTTCATGCGGCGTTACCTCGCTGACAGCTCTGAGGCGTTCCATTTACACTCTCAAGTCTCTCAACAACCGTAAGGCCCACCTGGGCCGCGCTCTTTGTTTCGATTATATTACGTATTTCGATGACATAGAGAATACTTTTGTATGAAGAAGTTTGGTTAGTTATGACCTTTGATACATTGACCACACTCTGAATGAAAAATAAATAAACAATCTGTGAGCTATTAGTATTATTTCGGCTATTCAAAATTGTGCTCTATTTCCTACGTGTCAAGGTATGACTTAATATATGAAGAATAAAGTATTCGTTTATTTCTTCTAATCACTAGTCACTAATTATAGTTTCGAAAGTTTATAATTGAGAAACTAATATCACATCGGACTAAATACTATATTATGATGGCTTGATAGATAGAAAATTTTACATATAATATAATGTAGTTCACACAAACATAAAATATGGATTATATGTAAGGATATTTCATATTACATTAATTTTACAAAGAGGGTAGACCGGGCGCCATTTTTTTTTTTGCACATTGACCTGCCAACTTTTTTGCATAGATTTTTCCCGGAACTGAGGGGTTAAGGCTATGACGTTGTCACGTTCAACTATCGTCAGTAAACCGACTTTACAGACAACCGATTTTTTTTTTCTTATTTTTCATTCCTTTTGTTGCAGACCGTATTTGGTGCGGACGATGGACGCGCGAGGACCACCCTGCTGTTAATTTTCGCGCGTCAGAACTGACAACTTAATCCCCGCCCGCAAATTCGGCCGCTCCTTCTCATCCGCTTATAATTGGAGGTTTTTTTTAAATTACGCAACAGCCAAGAACATTGCCATGTTAGGTATGTGTCAAAAGTTTTTAGACAGAAGTCACAGAAGAGCAGAAGATGACCATGAGAGTAAGTCGTAAGTAGATAGTTCAAACTGTTCTTTTAAAATAATATGGAAATTATTAATCCTGAGCTATTTTAGGTAAGAAACAGTGTAGGGCTGGATATTTTGTTGTCAATAAAACTGAGTTTTCAAATTGTGTTCAGCTATTTTCCTAGTCACTCATAGTTACTCTTTTATGGCAAACCAACGCACGGACACTGCTGCTAACCTAGAATGTCGTTAGGTGTAGTAACTACTCTTCTAGTCAAAACTTAGAACTATGAAGTAAGTAATAAGTTTTTTTTTTTTTAATTTATTTCTAACATAGCCTTCGATTTGTAACTTACTCTTGAAACCAATATTTAAAAAATGGTGCCATGCGGCAGTCGTCATCTTATTTTTCTAGTGGCTTTTCCCATTGTGTGACTGAACTGACGCGCTCTGCACAATGCATGCGGTTGACCACAGTCTACACGTCGTCATATTATCGCTAATTTCATTAATGTAATTCGACAGACCTTTTCTTGGTCGCATTTAACAAAAATGCATTCTAGTGACCGGGCTATTCCCAAAAATTGATATCGCGTTTAAGCTATTTTGTTACAAGAAATTGTCCTTTCTTGGGAAAATGTGCAACTCAATAACAAATTTCATCAAAAATGGTTCAGCTTAAGCCTGAAAAGGTAAAAGACAGACATGCTTTTGAATTTATGCTGAATATAGTAGTATTTCACATCACATTTCATAAGAAATATAAAAGTTTGATTCGTTTAAGGCTAAGTAATAATAAATATAATCCCCTAAGGCTTCGGATGTGTTACTTTCCGTAACCAAAAGGAAAATATTTCTCAATTTTCGCATTATATGCAACATAAATCACCTATTTTCCAAGTTCGGTGCAATCTATTTCCTGTCAAACAGCAATAGACTGTTCTTAAATAGGTACTTGAATCAAAGTATAAAACTTTGATTCACGTACCTAAATGAGTTTGAAAACACTGGAACAAAAAAAAAAGAAATGAAGTTGTATTGAAACGAGTACGTGGACATAACTCTACACAACAAAATAAGTACATACAACCATAAAACGTACTCGCTTATAACATAGAGTTTAGAGTTTAGACTGAGGCCAAATCTTCAAATTAACATAACTCATTATCAATCACGTATAATTGACTACATTGGACTCCAGCCAGGCGATAAATCGCAAGTTTAAACACCAGATATATTGCTACATAATTGGACGTCAATATTTTGTACATTATTTACGAGGGAGATTTACAATTGATGTGTTTATTAGATGGCTGCTCAATGATTCGCACAGCGCTAATAGAATCGATTAAGAATAATTTAAGACCGTTAAAAATATTGCCAACCATTCAATGGTTAATAAAACTTTATTATAATTAGGTCTATCGCTAGGGAGTATTTTTAACCGACTTCTTTAAAGCTTATTTAGCTTACGACCGCCCGCGTTGTATCCTATGGAAACCGTACATTTTCCCCCGAATTAAATTGATAATGCATTTTTCTGGGCTGTGCAAAATTGTAGCACAATCGCCCTCAGAGATGGCCCTTGTTAGCTGTTAGGGAATACTTAAGATTAGGAAGTGGCTGTTGAAAACGGGCATTAGATTTGCAACTATATTTTAACAGCATACGTCAATTATTACCGGGAAACTAGAAAGCATAACGGATCAATAGTGGCCAACTAGCTATAACAAAGCGTGATAAATTACAAATTATGCCCCTGTGTGCGCTGCTTTATCAGTTTAGCTGTATGTTAGCATTATTTAGAGATTAAGTGTGACGTTCGGCTCTTTGATTGGAGTCCGAAGGGTTTTATACAACCAGGGGTTTGTCATGGAATCTAATAACTGATTTGTGTTAGGAGTGATAGGAAACTAAATAAATATTATGTTTCTTAGCGAATTTTCTATTGGAAATAATTTTATTCATATTACTTTGATACCGACATCCTGTTTTTAAACGACTTCCAAAAAGGAGGAGGTTTCTCAATTCGACCGTATTTAATATTATGTTCTTTTTTATTATTTTTTATGTTCGTTCGCGGATAACTCCGTCGTTTGTGGACCGATTTCCAAAATTCTTTTGCTGTTGTAAAGGATATAGTTGGAATTTGGTACCACGTTCACAAAAGTGGTGATCTGATGATGAAATCCATGAGGAATCGAGGGAACCCCTTAAAATTTATGTGGAAACATATAGTGATTTTAATTTTTTCTGAAGGATTTCAAGTATATGCTACCAAAAAGTAAGATTTTGCACCAATGTATACCCTGGTTCCGAAGGTGCTGTACAGAACTCTTGACTCCTTATAGATAGATGTTCGGGGATTTCGGAGTTATTTAAACAACTAAAAGCAAATGCCAATACATCAATTTCATCAATCATCATCATCATCACCATAATTATTATGCCACGCACCATCATATTATGAGCCTATTATTGGTACTTCCCATGGTATTTTCCCGCCGTTTCTTGTTTGATTTTGAAAATTTTATTGTTGTTGTTCAAGATTTAATCTTAATTTGGTACCATGTTTCCGAAGGTCATAAATCATAATAATACATTTCATATCAATACAGCAATTATCGATATCAATCGATAGAGGGATAATATGTAATTTAATAGAATATAGTAATTGTGACATTATTTCAAATAACTCAAGCATAATAATATTTTGCCACTATGTAGAATCCCACGAAGGTGTACCTCCCTTAATCCATTGGAACAGCACAGACTTCCGGAGCCTAAGATATTATAAGTTTAGAAATTCGATGATTACTGCAAGTTATCATTACAATAATATAACCGTAAAATATATGGAAAACCGTAGTCTCTCTTTTTAAAAGATCTAGATTTGTATTTTTTTGAAATCCACTTAGGTGCCTATAGTTAACTTTTGTAGTAGTTATACACAAATTAGATAAAATTATGATTTATGATATACAACTGACTGCGTATGATATGCATAATGGTCATATTATACATAACTAAAAAGAGAAAAATAATTATTTTTAAACAAAAAATTGAAACCGACTTCCACACTAAAAACAGAGGCGGCGCAAGGCGTGGGCGGTGTGGGCGACCGCCTACGGCCTCGCGGTCTAAGGGGCCTCGCGCCCCTTGGACCACGATGTTTTTTTTAAAGGATTTACAAGTTTTGATACTCAAATATTCATAAAAAAAGTTTTATAAATAAAAGTTTGAGTATCGAAAAATTATTTCCTGGGTATATAACATTATTTCCTTCCTTAAAATTTTTGAGGGGGCTTCGCAAAATATATTTCAGGGGGCCTCGCAAGATATATCTTGCCCTCATCAAATTTAGGTCTTCCTACGGTAAACCACGGCGAATAAACTAAAAAGTGTTAAATAATTTAGACGACCTCTGTGGCTCAGTGGTGAGCGCGTTGGTAGCTCAAGCCGGGGGTCGCGGGTTCGAATCCCGCCGACGGAACAAAAAGTTTTTCAATGTTCCCGGGTCTGGATGTGTATTAAATATGTGTATTATATAATAAAAATCTTAAATATATGTATAGTATAAAAGTATTAAATATATTTTCGTTGTCTGGTACCTGTAACACAAGTCCTTTAGGTACTTAGCACGGGACCAGACTGACGAAGTGTGAAGCGTCCATAGATATATTCTGATTCTATATTAGTGGCTTTTTTAGGATTGGCCTAAGCCTCAACTATGTCTGTACTCAATCTTCATACTTTTGAAGTCGGTACCAGCTCCTAAAATTTCTGAGATTTTTGACATAGAAGTTAGTCTGTACGAGCCGTACCGACTTCAAAAGTATGAAGATTGAGTACAGACCTAGTTGAGGCTTAGGCCAATCCTAAAAAAACCACTAATATAGAATTAGAATTATTTAACACATTTTAGTTCATTCACCGTGGTTTTTAGTGTGGAAGTCGGTTTCAATTTTTTGTTTCAAAATAATTATTACCTTTTTCAAACGAAAACAGCCGACTTTTGGGGACTCTGGGACTGGGTGGACTATAATCGAGAATAAAACTATTGTTGTTAGCTTTTAAAAAGTAAAACGAGTAGATAATACTTCTTCAAAAAGTCTTTAAGTAACTACTTGAAGATTAGTCTTCCTATTATTTTCATGATTCATGCTAGATTCTTCAGAACAAGAAAGTGCATTTGTAATGTTCAAGCTAGAAATAAAATCAGGATTTTTATACGTCGTCCAGTCACATAAATCGGCTGCCCCAATAAACCAGCGTGATGGAGAGTCTCCGGGGTATGATGGTCACGTTTGGTCTAGAGTCTAGACGTTCTCATACAGAGATATTTTACCCCTGACAGGATCTCTGTGTCATTGACATAAGAATCGTTTTGGGAATATTATAGGTAAATTAACCATGAACGGGCTGTCTGCTCTTAAACCTGTCGGTGACCAAACTCGAGCGATTTACTGCCGGTGGCCATGGGCGTGCATACCATGAAGGCAAATATGCAGTGCCTACCTAATGCATGACTTGCCATACACATATATTTTAATTTAACTTTCGTACGTTTTAGATGACTTATGACGTTAATTATTAAATATTAATAGTAAAAAATATAATAGAAAAAATGAACGCATTTAAAAGGCCTACATTTATAAAATAGCAACAATCAATTTGCGAGAAATTAAACATTAAGTTAGGTACACGCGCGAACCACATGACTCAAGGTTAAGGCAAGCAGATCTCGTGCGGCAGGCTCTGGGGTCATGTGTGCGTAAAGATTTTTGTGTCCGTGAACAGTTCCCACACGCACACAGACATGCTATATTATAGGCGAACTCCTGCCGCAGTAGCTGAGGCGAGCACCGGCGCGTATATAATACGTAACAATAGATGGCGTTTTTATTTATTTTAGTTTAGTGCAAAATATTATGTTGTATGGTAAATTTTGGTATATTTCCATGGAAACATCGATGAAATAAACTTTCATTGTAGTTCCAACGCGTGACAACAGATGGCGTTTTTTATTTCTTCATAACAACGTAATTATACTAATAGTTTAGAAATTATATCCACACTATTATTATAATTTATGCGAAAATATCTATTTTTGTCCGTTTGTCTGTCTGTTTTGCTTTCACACCAAAACTACTGAACCGATATCGCTGCATTACCAGTGTCAAAACCTTATGCACGCCGATGCCGGTGGCTGCGCACGCGCATATTGATAGTGCTGATGAACTCATTTCAAATTCGTGTACCTAAGTTAAGTCATTAAATCTTAGTGGTAGTCACAACAGTTCTCTGGCCTCATCTTCGTGGAAATGGACGTCGCTCGGCAGTATGTTTAGCTTCTCTCATGCTCACCGCACAATACTTGCTGTCTGTCAGAAATTTCCTATGTAACATATATTATTTTCTGGCAAACTTTTCATTATATTCATCATCATTAGATGTCTCTGGACTCTGAGTAGTGAGTGTAGCAGTTAGGTCTTAGAAATGAACCTCATTTGCATACTGCATAATACTGTACCTACACTGTACAGTATTATGCAGAGGCCAGAGACTCGGTAGATACTGTACAGTGCACAGTATCTACCGGGTCTCTGTGTTACTACCGGGTCTCGTGAGCTTTTTATAAATGGCTGACACTGGAACCCTAAAATCAATAGGTATCTTTACATGATTTACAAGATGCAATCGCTTCCCTGTAATAAGCTTTCTGTCGCCACCCCAATTGCATAAAAAACGTACCCCAAGCTACATTGTCTGCCATGAACAAAAATGCATGCAACAAACTTTCATAATGCGTTGTAATAGTGCCTAATATTGTGTGAAGATGTTTTGTTCTGTAAGTGCAAGAGGATGACAATGGATGATTTTTTAAATTAAAATGCAAAAGCCATCTCCTGCGCATGTCACCTCGTATGTCACTAGTGACAGGTAGACGTGCAATTTTTACTTAACCTTTAGGGTTGGTACTTGTGAGAAAAGGTAGAAGTTATAAGTTTTGCATTAAAAGTTGTGCCTGGTATCTGGAATCCGGGTATCTGGAATCTGGTAAGGGCCTCCGCGCATTAGGCGGCCAGGTCGTGCGGCCAGGTCGCTGCGACCACCCCGCGCACTTTGCGGCCACGTTTGCGACCACACTCGTATGAGTAGTGATATTTTGATGAGTAAACTTTGAATATTATGTATTTTGTTTTCTTACATGTAATGCTCGTAGTGCCGTCCACACGTAGAATTCGTGTTACATTACACGGTGAATTACATTACACGTTACTCTCGTCTGGACCCGGCTCAAGTAGCCGCGTGTGTGTCGCGATGTTTTTCGTTGGCCGCGCGCTGCCCTGTTACGACAAAACGATGCAACCCGGGTTACAGCGTTTTGTAATAATAGAGTCTAAATTTATCTACTCGATGTAAGCTTTCTATTGATATAACCCACAAAATTGAGGAGAAGTTTTTAACTGAGATATTCTATATTAAATCATGCTGTAACCCGAAATGTGGATGAAGTATTTCTGCAAAACGCTGTAAGCCACCCGGCTGACAGTGTTTTGTAAAAATAATTAAATATTGCAGCGTTTTGTACCCGTAGTAGGATAACAATCGCCCAAGTTTGAGCTTATTTGTATTTTTGCAAAACGCTGCAAGCTGAGTTTGCCCCTTAATATTTTATACTGGTACATGTTTTTATAGTATTTTAAGATAATAAAAAAAAAAATGCGATAAAATAATGCTCTAATGAAATTTTGGAGATATTGTAAGTAATAAAAACATTTAAAAACCATGTACCTATCTACACTGGATAAAATTTGGTAACGAGCTTAAGTTAAAAAAAAATAAACTCATTTTTTTAAAGTTGGCGTGTTGCAGGATACAGCGTTTTGTCGTAACAGGGTCGCGCGACCAGAGCGTGGCCGCTGGCCACTGCCCACTGTCGCGTAATGCGCGCACCTACATAATATTATATCATAGAAGAATTAGTTGGCCAATGGCCGCAGCGACCTGGCCACGCGACCTTGCCGCCTAATGCGCGGGGGGGGGGGGGGGGGGGGGTTCTAACTGGTATTTATTTATTTAAATAGGACACCAAACAGTACGTTACATTAAAACCAGCACTGTATATTTTTTCTGATGCATGTACCTTTAGCAGGTGACACGGCATTTGAACGGCGACCGAATCAAGAAATTGCTTTACGAATATAAACCTAACACCCGCCACTCCGATCAGCACAGCGTTGTCATGCATCATCTAACGTTTCAGTTCAGCAGACTTCGGCACGGTATTTGTGTGCGTGCGACTAGACGTATCAGTTATCACGTAGGTATGCGAATTAAAATTAAGTAGGTACATAAGTTGATAAAAAAATGCTATGCAATAGCTTTACCGCGCCAGTCCCCGAGTGCCACACGTTATTATTACAAATAATCAAACACTTGACACAGACTACGGAAAATAAGAAGCAGACGTTAAGAAAGCTGTAAATATAATCCCACCAAAACATGAACTGTAAAAGGAGCCAAGCAAAATATTGCATAGCTATTCAATACTTCTGTAGCAGTACTTGTAGGTACTGCTACACTTCTGTCGTAAAAAGTTTTCAGATCACATTCAAGCCAAGCCTTCAACTTATTTTGTAATTTAAATCAACATTCAGCAAATGTATCAACAGATTTCTTTATTTTATGATTATTATAGTGGCATTGGCAATGAGCACTAGAGAAACAAATATAAAACCGCATACACAAATGAAACACAATATTACTTGCACTTTTTCCACTATATTCATAAATTACAACCAAGAACCGACAGTACAATCAATTATATATATAAAACCGCATATTTGGAGGAGTTAATACTTACACAGACGGCAAGACTAAAGTGTTTTAGTATGTAACGATGCATGTGGCCGATGGTACCCAATAAATCCAATTAGTAGCTGATTATTATTTCTCTAGTGTCCATTGCCAAGCCACTATAATAATCATAAAATAAAGAAATCTGTTGATACATTTACTGAATGTTGATTTAAATAACAAAATAAGTTGAAGGCTTGGCTTGAATGTGATCTGAAAACTTTTTACGACAGAAGTATTGAATAGCTATGCAATATTTTGCTTGGCTCCTTTTACAGTTCATGTTTTGGTGGGATTTCATTTTTTTTGAAGGTTTTTTTTCTTTTCTTTTCAGGTCACGTTGTAACTTTTCTGCTCTTAGCTTAGCACACTTTCTCTATCTCCTTTATATTTTTTCTTTGAGGCTTCGTTAGTTCTATAGGTGGACAACGTAACGTAAATTTTATGCTTCTGAGTTCTGAGTCGACTGTAATATTCATATATAATTGACTCTTAAGCTTTAATACTTGAAGGTGGCGAAGGTGGAATTTTAGCATTATCGTTGAATACATAGCAGCACTGATGTAAGCGTCTCGACGTTCCTCGCAGGAAAGGAGCACACCTTATTTCATGCGATAACTTAAAACTCCCATATATCGAGCGAGTAAGGGAGTGTATATCGCAGTAATGTAATCAACATTTGTATTTAAATCAAATTTAATTATTGTTTCATTGTTAACGTTGTTAGTACTATTTTTACAAAACTAACTTAAAGCCTTTTGTACGTAAAACAAATATGCAGTCGAAACTCATACTGTTCTTGCAAAGTTACAAACATAAAAATCTTTTCTTTTATTAAATTAAGTATTATATTATTTTTAGTTTTTAGGTTTGCCCAAAGGATGAAAACGGGACCCTATTATTAATAGTCTTCACTGTCTGTTTGTCGTCCATCCGTCTATGTCACCAGGCTGGATCTCGAGAACCGCAATAGCTAGATAGTTTCAATTTTCACAAATTTTGTATTTCTGTTTCTTTCGTTATAACTGCTAATAGTCCAATTAAAATAAAATAAATTATTAATGGGGGGCCTCATACAACAAACACGATTTTTTTCCCTTTCTTGCTCTATATCCATAATGGTAACAGTAAGGTTTTTGAAAATTTCTGAAAATACTCAATTGCATTTCAACTTTAATAATTATTAATAAAAATTAAATAAACTTATTATTTAAGGGGGGCCCCCATACAAATTTACGGTACGGAACCCTATGTACGCCAGTCCGACTCGCACTTGGCCGGTTTCATAATTTTTCCTTTCATTGTGAATAAAGACCTATCCGGGTACCAAATTTCAAGTTTCTGAGTCTGCTAGAAGTACCTTAAAATTTTGATGATCTGTCAGTCAGTGAGTGACAAAATGTAGTAACTTTGACCATCCGTAACTATTAAACTGTCTATCGAAATTTCATGTAATTTGGAGGTTAAGCTAGTTTTAATACTTGCTCATAGTGACCGAAACTATAAATCCCTAGCTTTGTTAACGTCGAAGATAAAGGGGGTGTGAAATAGCCGCGAACCGCTTCGAGAAAAGTATGGTACGGCCGTGCCTTTGCTAAAAAGCTTGGCTGGGGCACAGCCGTGCCCCCAGATGAGTATTCACTACATATTATTTATTTTACCTACGAATGTATTAAAACCTCAGCCAAATTCAGAATTACCATTGTACCGACGAGCTTCGGTGGCGCTTTGGAACAAACATAATAATTAATAAGTAATATTATTTTAATAATATTAGAATATACATTTAATTACGTCTAATAAACAGTCTGGTAGGAGAAAGTGCAAGCAAAGGACAACCCTAACAAAAATCAGATTTAAAAAGAAAAAATGCAACGCAGTCAATTTGCATGAGCCGCCGATGGAATCCCAACTACCCGCGGTTAGGTGGAAACATTCCGACAGAAACAATACTGGGCCATTGAAAAGAGCCGCCATTCAACGATGAAGCTGATAAGCTGTGTCCACATTATGCGCTTTCGTCTTCAATTTTCGTCATTTTCTTTCATTCAACTTGAATGCGTCAACGAACGCAACGCCAACATTGTCATTTTTGAAGTTTTGGATACGTCAGAGGGCATGCGTCGCGGGCATGCGTCGCGGGCATGCCTCACGCTCGCTGTTGACTGCGCTATAACGCATGCCTTTGATGAACAAAAAAGGCACAGTGTGGACAAAGCTATGCCCTCTGACCGTATCCAAAACTTCAATAAAATAAATTAATTAAAAGTAAAAAAACCCGACTGCAAAAAATGATAACTGAAAAGAACGAAACAAGACCTAATTCTGCCGGAGGCATCGAATCCATGTTTTAATTGATACGACTCTTCCTTACGAGTTTCATGCCAGGATAAATAGAAGGTTACATAGAAAAATGTAGAAGAAGAAAGTGGATAATAAAATGCAGTCGGAGGCATGTCGCACAAAGTTTAATATTAATTCAATTCATAAATCATAAAATATTATGCCTCCGACTGCATTTTATTATCCACTTTCTTCTACATTTTTCTATGTAACCTTCTATTTATCCTGGCATGAAACTCGTAAGCAAGAGTCGTATCAATTTAAACATGGATTCGATGCCTCCGGCAGAATTAGGTCTTGTTTCGTTCTTTTCAGTTATCATTTTTTGCAGTCGGGTTTTTTGATTTTTAATTAATTTATTTTATTTGCGACTTTTTAGTTGTAGATTTCGACAATCAATCTAATAAAAAATTGAAAAACTACCGTGCTGATTTAACCATATATCGTAGGTACACTTAGAAAAGTGTACCTACAATACGTTATAATAGGTATGTACATAGGTTTGGTACTGTTTCAATGTATGTTTCTAGTTTTAAGTACCAAATCATTGTTTTTTTTAATACTTTGTCATTGAATTTTCATCTTGTTTCAGTAATGTCAGTTAATTTTTAATTAATATTGGATTTATCCATGCAGGCGGATTTTGGTTTTTTCTTATTTTATTACTAGCGGTCGGCCGCGGCTCCGCCCGCGTGGATGTCGGTGAGCACTGCAAAAAGCATACCCAGGAAAGACTCGGTCAGCAAAATGATTCCGAGGTCAATTCATAGACTCCGACACTAACATCGACGACGCAGTCATTATACGCAGGCTGCACCCTGCACAGCTGCTGCTGATTGTCTTCCTCCGGGCACACACATCCGCCTTGGTGACGCCAACTATCGTAATATTATTTTAATTTCGCCATAATTTCAAAACCAAATGCCCAATTTTATTCATTCACAGACCAAATATTATCTACATAAACTGTACTTAGTAAGTAATGGAATAATTTATTTTGATAAGGATTAAAAGAATGAGTAAAATAAACGTTTAAATGTAGTCCAAAAAAATTTCAAGATTTTTAAATAAAAAAGGTTATTGTGCCTCACTCGACATAGATAGGTATAGTGTGTCGCGGACTTTTTTGTAGATATTTGTAAGTTCTACAATTACTTAGAATTTTATGGTTCTATCTTTTATGGTTTAGGCAGCGTACGTAAAATAAGTAACTTTTCTGGTTGATTTTTTACACCTTGCGTCCGAAGAAATATCTTACGGTACCCTATTTCTTTCCAAAATAAAATTCAGCCTGTGTGCAGCAAAAATAATGTAGAATTCCAATGGTAAAAGAATTTTTCAAATCGGTCCAGCAGTTTCGGAGCCAAACAAACAAAAAATCAAATCTTTCCTCTTTATAATATTAGTGTAGATTTATTGTTCTATTTAATATTAAAACTGCAATTATATACATATTTAGAATCAGTGTTTAAAATCCTTTGATTTGATACCCCACTCGATATGCTTGGTAGAATTTTTATTTTTTTTACCTCACAATATGGCGTCAAACATCTGCCATTTTGGTTTTTTTAATGTCACCTATCTAAGAACACTTGGGTCATTAAGACAAATCTAACGATACCTCAAATGTGAAAATCCGTTCAGCGGTTCTGAAGATACAAGGTAAGGAAGAATATTACAAACATACAAGATACGCGCTAAACACATAACCCTCCCGGCAGTCGGGTAAAAATGACAATGTTGGGGTTGCGTTCGTTAACGCATTCAAATGAATGAAAAGATGACGAAAATTGAAGACGAAAGTGCCTAATGTGGACATAGCTGAGGAGCAACGTTACATACGCTTGGGTTGATCATTGATGTGCAAAAATGTTTGGGTTGGCCTCAGAAGCAAAAATAATTTAATAATATTCATTAGTATCAAATAATTTTTCTTTATTTTACGTGACATTTCGTTAATAATTATTGTAATAAATCTTGATTCATCTAAGTAAGTATTATAATAATAAAAGAAACCACAATTTACTTATTAATTTGTTTAATTAATGTTTAGATAAGTAAATGTGAACAATGGTGTATAGGGTAAGGTCGCCAGTAGTCAGCCCCACACCAGTAGTCAGCCTTTTCCAGCTAAAAACCTATAGAAATAGCGTTCTATTGCAAATTAACCAATCAAGTTACTTTTAAAAAAAGCTTGGCCTTCTTATTGGTCAGTTCAGAACGTCACAATGACGCTAAGTGGCTGCAAGAAATGGTAATCTGATTCCAATTCGACGTTGTCACTAGTCAAGCCAAGATGCGGCGTGCGCGCCAAAATTTTCTTAGTGGGAAGTGCCCGACAAAAAGGTGAGTTATTGTGATTTCTTTTTAACTTTTGTGTCATGTTTTATTAAAATACATTGTTATTACATTTTTTACGTCTAAATCAAATGAGTTATAGAACAGTTTCTTTATAGTTATTTAAATAATGAGGTGGCTGACTACTGGGTATGCGTTTCTTGTACATTATCTAGTGTTCGGCCACCCCCGGCTGAGTACTGGTCATACATAATTCCATATAAAAACCAGTAGTCGGCCGCCTAACTAGATACGGTCGAACCACGGCTGAATACTGGTGAGGTATACCTAGTGTTCAGCCATCAGTAACTTACGCTGCTTAATTTATTCATTTATTTATGAAGCACCTTGGTACCTACCAAGTTATTTCTTAGTTTTTTGGCATTGTCAGAGACCAGACATGCATTGTTTATTTATTTCAGTTCCATAGGTCTCTTTCGAGGCCCATCTAAGGAGAGGCTGACTACTGGTAGCTATTTGGCCGAGAACTGGGTTGTGACGGCTGAGTACTGGGGAAATGTGCCTTATTTTGAAAAATACTTTATTTTCAATACTTATTAAGAAAAATTATCTTATATGTTAATTTCATAACAATGTTTAATAAATGATTAAGTGAATGAGTACAAAAGGTTTTTGATTACTATTTTAAATAATTTTCTATCCACATTTAAACTTGCGCTTTCCACTAAAAGGCTGACTACTGGTGCCCGTACCCTAATAATAATAATAATATTAACCCATCAAGCCCCGTATGAGCACCGCTGATCGCGACAACTACATTCAACAATAGAATACAATAGCATTTCCGAGAGTCCCCGATCGAAGGATTAATGCTAAAAATATGTTCATTACTTTTCAAAGTGTAATAAAAATAAATTGACGTGTAAAGAAGTGTTTTAAGTTTTATGTTGTTGCATTATACATTTTAGGTAAAGACGTCAACATTCAATGTGTCAAACTCAAACGTCAAATGTCAATGTCATTCACATGAAAACATTATTTTGTGTGCTGTCAAACAAATACAGCACGTGTAAAAATGCGTATAGAAACTTGTTATTTCTGTTCCTCCAGGATTTATCCTGGCCACGGCATACAATTTGTGAGAAACGACTGCAAAGTAAGTATAAAAATCCTTTAAAGTGCAAAATTTCCACGTCGGTTCCATCTCGGTTACCACCTAACCAATGTTATCAGATTTTTAGGTTTTGCCGATCAAAATGCCATGCAGCGTTCAAAAAGAAGAAGAACCCGCGTAAGACCAAATGGACGAAAACATACAGGAAGACGGCGGGCAAAGATCTGGCGATCGACCCGTCGTTTGAGTTCGAGAAACGTCGTAACATCCCGGTGAAATACAATAGAGAGTTGTGGACGAAGACCATTGAGGCCATGAAGAAGGTGGAGGAGATCCGCCAGAGGAGGGCCAACAACCACATCATGCAGAGACTGAGGAAGGGACGAGAGATTGAGTGGCAGAGAGATGTCAGAGAAGTCCAGAGAGATATTTCACTTATAAGGTACGAATTTCATTACAAATATTAACGTTATTGCATATTCAAACTAAGCATCACACATTTGTTGTAATAAATTAGTTCGGATCTAGCAAAAGCTGTTAATAAGCAAGTTCTAGCAAAAAAGCTTAATGTTTTGATTTGGATGATTATTTAAATATTGCACCATGTTATTGTAATCAGTAAGCGACTTTTAAAACAATCTCATGGTCTCTACATTGAAGATTTAATACCACTTTTGACTTATTAAAACTGGTGAAGGTTCTTCTAGTATTGTTTCACTTATTTATCTACATAAACTTATTTATCAAATTAGTATTTTTTTATCAAATTAGGAATGAATGTTTGTTATGACATTGGAACAATAATTTATGGTAACTTAAAACTTTAATAAAATGAGTTGCTTACATTCTGAAAGTTAAACCAAATTATTCTTATTAACCTATCAACCCCCATAAGGACACGGGTGACAACAATAGAATAACAGTAGATTTCCAAGAATCCACGATTGAAGGACTAAAATGACATTTTCCATTTTAGATCACCAGCAGCAGGCCTAAAACAGAGACAGGCTGAAGAGGAGATGGACGTAGAACCTGAGACTATTGAGGTTGTTGATGCTAAGGGTCGGAAACAAGTCATCGAAGCACCTGTCATGGTGCCCGCAACTGGAGACATGGTCGAAGACGTCGAGCTATAGGCACTTGGATATTTCAGATTAAACTGTTAACGCAAGCTTCAAATTTTACAAGAGTATTTTCTTGAAGTGAACATCTGTAAGTTAAGCTATAATTTAAACATTACATTTACAAATACTGTTTCTGTCTCAGTTTTGAACACAATATTTAAATTCCTTCAATAAAGCTACAAAGACAGAAAGTAGTGTTTTATTTTGAAAGTTAATTAGTTTATCAAGTAAATCATCACTGTTTAATCACTGCTTAATTAGTAAAGTATTTTAAATGACTATGGTGATGCCAAAAGGACTGCTAAATTCTTTACCCTTCAGTAAAGGTTTTGACAGTCCATGTATGTAGATTGTAGGTGCCATCATAATGGCTAAACCAGGGATGGGGAAACTACGACCCGCGGGCCTCTCCGGCCCGCAAAGGCTTAAAATCCAGCCTGCGACTATCAAGAGAATATTTCGTATTGTTAGATTTGTTAGTTGGTAGTAAATAAAAGTATAATTTAATTACAATTTCTAATTTCTTTTTTATTCCAACACTTATTTTGTAATATTTGAACAATAAATTAGTGTTTTAGAAAATACATATTAAATATTTTTGACTAACTTCCAAAAAGGAGGAGGTAATATGTTTGGCTGTATGTATTTATTTCAGTAATTAACGTAGTCAAAAATGCAATAACTTGGCCCGCCATATATTTTGTTAAGATTATATTGGCACATGAAGGAAAAAGTTTCCCCATCCCTGGGCTAAACTACTGTTCTAATTTTAACAAATGGAGTGTCAATAGATTAGTTATGACTTTAAATGATGCTGTTGGTGATGGAGTAAAGTGTCCATGTAAAAAACAATTACCAAACACTAGTATTTTGATTAATGGTGACCATTCTATCAATTTCTCTAACAAAATAACAATAAATTATGCCCATCGTTTTCAAATTAATTACAAAATAAAATGTAAGTATAGTCTGTCAAAAAAGTGAAGAAATTAAAAAGTGGCAGCATTGTAGTGTCATCCCATTTTTCTTAGATTTTTTGAAAGGGATGACACTACGATGTTGCCACTTTTTAATTTCTTCACTTTTGACAGACTATAAGTATGCATACTTTTTTAACATTTCGTTAATCCCTCATGGCTTACACTAGCAAATTGCCTCAACAATAAATCCAATACACCCAAGACATGAAGCCTTAATAAATTCAATAATCAGCATTCAAGTAACGTCAATAAGTAAGTACCTGATTCAAAGGTTCTTTGATTTTCTTCCTTCCCAGTATTACGAAATATAAATAAAATATTGCATGTTATAGTATAAATAAATTATTGATTACCATCAACGTTTCTAGACTAATCCTCTTAGGCTTTGGCCAGGTGTTGCAAACATTTTCTCTATTTACTATTCATTTTAGACGGTAATAAACTAAATGTTAGTTGAATCATATACTATGGTAATTACTTACCGACTCATTTAGGGAGCGGAAACTTTAGTATTTAATTTTTGTTGCCGTATTAAATTAATAAAGTTAAATTCCTGTGAAAAGGTTTGTCCACAGACATTTATCAAGTTTGTCATTGAGAAGCGAATATGTACGTTTTTATTAATTTTTGATCTAATCATTGTCTTGTATCTGTTTAAGTTTGTCAAAATAGAAAAAGACATCAATTAATAATTATATTTATTTTTTGCAAGTGGAATAATATAACTTCATTGTCTAAGCCGGCCCCTAGACGATCATCGACATCGACAATAGTCTCAGGTTTTGTGCAATATCACGATTCAATTGTTTATTTGACAATTAAGATTGAAGGCGCGCGATGTTCAATATCAACCCTAGACCGTCAATAATATTACGCAATACGTGATATTGCGCCATAAAATTTCTCGTCTAGGGGCTCGCTAAGAAACAAAAGTGCTAGTAAGTGACTTAATTTATTTGTGCCAAAGGTCGGCGAGCTCTGGCTAATTCGATTAGTGAAGGTATTGTCTAGATTACGTGTAAGTTCCAGTCGGTCTGTACGAAGAAAACAGCAAAACATGGCCGTCTTCTCTTACGTGTTCGGTGTGGTTTTTGCCATCATATCCTACATCGTCTACCAGAAATACTACAATGGATACACAAGTATAATCATCAAGCCTGAAAAACGATACGACTATATTATCGGTAAGAGTAATTAAGGTGATTAAGTAACAGTGCGCCTGGGTAAAATAGCAAAGTAGATGACTGATATTAGCTATAATATGAGCAGCTTGTAAAGTTGTTAACTCGTAAGTTTTCCTGTATTTACTATTTATTGTTTCGTAGCAACGTACTAACTACTAAGTGATCACTTTAAAATATAATTCATAAACCACACTAATTTAATAGTAAGTACTTACATATTATATATGTTTATTATGTACTTGGTTACAAATAAAGTTTTTGAAGTTTGGATTTTTTCAAAGGCGTTATCCAAAGCTTACAGTTAAAATTGCTGGCATTGCGCCTAAGCTTTTTACGGGCCATTCGCGCTAATCTAATATTGCTAATGGAATATAATTTATCAAAACAATAAATTGTCGTTGGAACCGTACAATACCTTTATAACGTTGCCTTTGAAGAGGATGCTACTAGTGGCGCATCCACACATGCCGCCGGCTTATACCGCCGGGTTTGCCGCCGGCTTTCAGCCTGCCTTGCCACCGAAGCCTGCGGCATGTGTTGTTAGCCGGCGGCCGGGCCGCCGACCGTGCCGCCGGTATAAGTCGGTGGCATGTGTGGATATGTTACGCTCAAAGACCGAAAACGCTCAGTGAGCGAAAAAATGGCTCACAACGCGTTGTGGTCATAGTGAAACGGCCACGACGCGAAATTCGCGTTGTGGCCCTAGTGAAAACGGCCACGACGCGTTCTGGTAATCACAGAAATACCAGATAGCGAAATTCGTGTCGTGGCTGACGTGCTATTCGACCACAACGCGTTGTGGTAATCGAGAAAAGCCATGACGCGTTCTGAGCATTTAAAAACGGCCACGACGCGAATTCGTGTTGTGGCCCTAATGAAAACGACCACGACGCGTTCTGAAACCGGGCCGTGTTACGAAGGAGTAATTTTATAGTGCCCAAGTGTGTGCGCAATACACAAGAGCACTGAAACCAGGCCAGTTACGCAGGAGTAATTTTATAGTGCCCAAGTGTGTGCGCAATACACAAAAGCACTCTGGTTTCGATGAAACCAGACACTTGGACACTATACAATAACTCCTGCGTAACTGGCCTGGTTTCATTGAAACCACAGTGCTCTTGTGTATTGCGCACACACTTGGGCACTATAAAATAACTCCTGCGTAACTAGCCTGGTTTCATTGAAACCAGAGTGCTCTTGTGTATTGCGCACACACTTGGGCGCTATAAAATTACTAGTGCAAAACTGGCCTGGCTTCAGAACGCGTCGTGGCCGTTTTCATTAGGGCCACAACACGAATTCGCGTCGTGGCTGTTTTGAAATGCTCAGAACGCGTCATGGCTTTTATCGATTACCACAACGCGTTGTGGTCAAATAGCACGTCAGCCACGACACGAATTTCGCTATGTGGTATTTCTGTGATTACCAGAACGCGTCGTGGCCGTTTCACTATGACCACAACGCGTTGTGAGCCAATTTTTCGCTCACTGAGCGTTTTCGGTCTTTGAGCGTAACAGATACAGCAAATACCTAAGTATTTACGGCCGTTAAAATCGTGGCAGTCTATTTGATGCGAACAAACCACAGAACAAACACTACTTCCCCTTTGATAATTATTTTTCGCCTGGTTAATTCCGAACCGGTGATTAAGGCCGTCCCCTGAGCAAACGACCTTTACCATACTTACATTTGCCGCGTTGCCGAGATCACACCAAAACCCTATTTTTTTACTTATCTTAGTTCAAAATTGACCTAAAAAAATTAAAATGGGAAAGACCTAATATGTAGTTTATGATATTGTCGATCTATTGGCGTGTGTTTCAAATAAAAGTAATTTGTAAATACAGGAGATGCTGAATGTATGCTTGAATTTTAATAAATTGGTTTTACTTTGGAAGCTGATATCATGAGTGTAATAAATAAAAATAGAAAAAAAACGGGGAAAGGAATGATGATATACTGAAGATTATTGCTGTATTTTTATTATAACTTTGTAGCTTTCAAATTATGAATTTATAAGGCTCTAAATACGGTAAATTACGGAATCTCCGTAGGGAAGGCCCTTAATGTATCTTGTCACAAAAATCTAAATTTAATTAACCTCCGACAAAAAGAGGGGTGTTTTAACTTTGACCGTCCGTGGCTGTTGTTGATCTATTTTCTCCAATTCCAGTGGGCGCGGGCACAGCGGGCTGCGTGCTCGCCGCGCGCCTGTCGGAGGACCCTGACGTGAGGGTCCTGCTGATCGAGGCCGGGGACCACATGGGCTACTTCACGCGGATCCCGCTGACCGCCACCGCCGCGCAGCAGGGACCCAACGACTGGTCGGTGCGGACTACCCCGCAGAAGTACTCGTCGTTTGGGTTGTGGGATCAGGTTAAAATGAGTTTAGCTTTTATCTATCTTTGATTTAAGGTGTGGGTGAAATTTGACTTAGGCTTACTCTAAGTCAAATTTCGCCATCGTCGGAGAAATTGGTTCATACTTCATAGGCCAGTAAAGCAGATGTATGTAATTTAGTCGAGTTATGTCGTTTATTGATTTGTCTATTTTTTTTTACCTCTACGCCTAGGAATTGATCTCTAACTATTAGATCAAAGAAAATTGTACCACAAGTAGCGCTAGCACGCCGACCAGCGGAAATTCGAAAGTATGGACAAACTGTGGAAATAAACCTAAGGTGCCGTTCCGATATTTTTTCGTTCCGAAAAATTCAATTAAAATGCCATTTTATGGCAGACTATAGTTACAAACTGTGGAGATAAACTTAAGGTGCCGTTCCGATCTTTTTTAGTTCCGAAAAATTCAATTAAAATGCCACTTTATGACAGACTATAGTCCTAAAAATTGAAATAATATCCTACATTATGACATATACTATAGTCTGTCATTTCCGCTGGTCGGCGTGCTAGCGCTACAGTAGCCCTAGCACGGCGACCAGTAGAAATGCGAAAGTATAGACAAATTGTGGACATAAACTTAAGGTGCCGTTCCGATCTTTACCGCGGCTAATCGCGACCGACAAAAATTCAATTAAAATGTTCATTCAAATTCAAACAAAATTCAATTAAACTTTATGACCTATACAGTCATAAAGAAGGATATTATTTGAATTTTTAGGACTATAGTCTGCCATAAAGTGGCATTTTAATTGAATTTTTCGGAACGAAAAAAGATCGGAACGACACCTTAAGTTTATCGCCACAGTTTGTGACTATAGTCTGTCATAAAGTGACATTTTACTTGAATTTTTCGGAACGAAAAAAGATCGGAACGGCACCTTAAGGCTGCCTTCACATTACGTCGTGCGGCAGTACAGTGGTGCGGCAGCCGCGCGGCAGTCGCGCGACTTCTATACTAAAACGAGCCGCGCCGCGCGCGGCAGCCGCGCAACTCTCTTTTGTATTAAGTCGCGCGGCTGCAGCGCTGCTGCCGCACTGCTTGCGACGTAATGTGAAGGCGCTCTAAGTTTATCTCCACAGTTTGTACAGTTTGTGTATACTTTCGCATTTCCACTGGTCGCCCTGCTAGGGCTACAGTACAATTTTCTTTACTAATAGGAGGTTAGAGTCAAGTTAATATCTCGTCTATAATAATTAATAACTGAATACAGCCCCAGTAAATCGATTTTGCTCGGTATGGAGATACTTTGAGCCTCGGGAAAGGACTGATAGGATACTTTTTATCCCGGAAAATAATCGAATTTTGCAACAGAGTTGCGACTTGCCATCTAATATTAACTAAATATTACCTTATCCCCACAGACAGCAATAATCCCCCGCGGCAAGGGTCTCGGAGGTTCAGGTCAGATCAACTTCCTGCTGCACGGGTTCGGCATACCCGAGGACTACGACAGGTGGAAGACCCTGGGCTTCCGGGGATGGACCTTCGAGGATCTGAAGCCGTACTTCAAAAAGGCCTTTGGGACCGTCAGGAGCGAGTTCGACTCGAGCTACTGTGGGAGCGACGAGGAATGTTTGAAGGTATAATTACTTGAAAGCCCTTTTTTAGTGGTCCTCAACCTTTTTTTTACGCGGGCTACAAGCACGTTTTGGTCTTGACGTCGTGGGCCGCAACCAAAAAAATTTAGGGTTCAAATAAGATCGTTATTTAAAACTAGCGATTCAAAAGTGGCAAAATTTTCACGACTTTCACAACCACTTTGCACTATTTTGCCAGTATGGGTGAAATTCAAAATGGTTTAGGCTATTTCTCCAAACCGTAAAATTTAGTTGTCCGGACGTATAAACTACCCGCAGAGTTACATAATATGTAGACCTTTGTATTTTTTTTTTATAGTAGTATAAGGTGTGATCTAACTGGTCCACTTTGGTTGTTTAGAAAAACTTAATTGTAAATTTAATTAAAATTAATTTAAAGGTGGAAAAATTGATTCCCTGGACGTGTCCTGTCCCCAGAATTCACTATAAATTCCCAAAAAAATCCCACAAATACGATGAAATTCTAATTTCAAAGTAAATAAATCGTAAGAGTATAAACAAAATATTTATAAAACAATTGTAAATAAACGTATATATCGTTTTATAAATAGAAAAAACGAATCAAAGTTATGTCCTGGCTCACATAGTGATTCCCTATACGCTTCACTTGGAGGCTCGTACCTCCCTAGTTGTAGGTAGCACGTGGTTGCGGGTGCGCAGGGCGGGAGGTTCGGTAGCCCTCTAAACATCATGGAAGGAGGTCACACAATTCGTTGCTCCGTTTCCGAGTTACAAAGGAAAATATCTGATTCCCTCACCCTTGGTTCCTTACACAATTGATTCCCTATTCGCTAATTACAATGTCATTTCCAAAGTTAAGTTTGCTTAGACACGATGTAAACGACGATAATGAGTATGGTTTTTAGTTAGCCTATTTATAATTTAATATATATGTACAGTTTTTGTATAGCTCAGGAAAAACTATCTTTTTATTGATTCCCTATACATACATTTTGATGATTCCCTGGATATTTTAAGTAGGGAATCAAAATATTTTACATTTATTTATCTAATTGGTACATATCTGTTGATTTTTATTAAAATAAATTACATTCTCTTCATATACTGATACAAATAAATGACAACAAAAGGTAAAATATATAAAAAAAAAAACTTAAAGTCAAAATATTTCAAATAAATTCATTTTCCATTCATTGTATTTGGTTTTAACGAACAAGTTTAGTTTGTAGTCAATTTTATACATGTTTCTATTTGAATTGAACATGTTTTTTTAGCTGAAAAACCTTTTTTCTATTAGCTTTGTTGATTCCCTAGGTTGGAAAAATTTAAATCAAAATATCTTCTAAAATTGTGAAGTGAAAAAGGGCCCAAATAGATAATTATTTTTATAATTCACTGAAGAATAATATGCGATTATTGATTTTAAAAAATATGCAGAAATAAAAATGTACCAGGGAATCGACTAAATAATCCAAATCTGGAGAAATGCCCTTTAACTACATGCGGGCCACTGAAAAAGTCTCGGCGGCCGCGGGTTGAGGATAGCTGCTGCTTTAAAGGCTTGCGATTCCGAAAAAGGAAATTCTGAAAAATTTTCAAGCCTATATTATTATAAAAACAAAACTAAGTACTTTATTATTTTCATTAACTCTTCCTATACTCGTACAGTTATGAGTCACAGCGAAGCACAAGCAATAGCAACGTAAGCAATCCATAATAATATTATTAAAACTGAAAGTGTACCTACTATCTGTCTTCATTTGTATGTAACCTCATAACACTCGAATCGCTGAACTGATTCGAATGAAATGTGTTGAATACTTTGAGAGATGGGAAAGGACTGATAGTTTTTATTACAGCAAATGTACGGTTTCTGTGAGAAATAGTTGCGGCGCAAAGTTGCGGCGACATCGAGAGTGTACTAGATGTCGCCGCAACTTATTATGTAGAATAAAAAAAAACGCTGAATATCTTCTACTAAGTAGAATTAAGTATTCATTAGATGTCCATAATCCACTTCAGAAACGCCTCCGTGGTCCAGTGGTTAAGAGCGTGGCTCTTGACTCGAGGGTCGTGGGTTCGATTCCCACGTTGGAAACTTAGTTATTTCCAAGTTTGGTTAGGACAATGCAGGCTGGTTGTTTTACAAGTAAGATGATCCATGCGTCGAATGGGCATGTAAAAAGTCGGTCCTGCGCCTGATCTCTCGCCAGTCGTGTTGGTCTTCCGTCCCACTGGGTTACGAGAGTAAAAGGAATAGAGAATGCTCTTGTGTACTGCGCACACGCTTGGGCACTATAAAATTACTCCTGCGTAACTGGTCTGGTTTCAATGAAACCGGTCACCATCACCGAAACCTGTGCTTGAGTTATTATAATCTACTTTAACCTTACTCCCACCAGGCTCCCATGAAACTACAAGTGGTGGACGAATCCAACGAGCTCATGCGAGTATTCCGCCAAGCGTCAGCAAGCCTGGCCGACCGGTACACGCTTTTCCGGAAGGCCACAGCCACCGTCGGAGATGGAGCCAGACACCAGATACTAGACGCGTACCTCCGACCGGCGCTGAGGAGGAAGAACCTGCATGTGATGCTGAGGACTCAGGGTGTAACTGTGAGTTTAGTATACCCCCTTACCTCACTAATAAAAATTGAACACAGCTAATATTATACAAAGTATGTTTGTCTTTTTCTAGTATATTGGAAATGCCACATGATGGTGGACCTTGAATAGGACGCTGCGTAAATTTATTTTTTATCAGTGAGGAGGTTAATGTTCGTTTTTTCCAACCGCACCCTTATCCTAACTGCCGCATTGAGTGAGATTTAATAGTTACATCTTTAACTTAAAAGATTTTTACATAAACTCCAAAGTTTATGTGTCAAATCCATTAAATCTTTCAAGTTTTAGGAAGGCTTTATAAGGACTTGAAGCTTAAAGATGCCTTGTTTTGATCTCGAAAAGTGCCCGTCTAGTTTTTTCAAATCTTATTTTACTTGTTATTAACACCTATTGTCAGGCTCACAAACTGTCGATTGTCATAAACAAAATTCCACATTATTTTTAGATACGCTTCGAGAACCGTCGGGCATCGTCAATCTACATTCTACAGGAACACCGCCTCCTCAACAACATATTCGCCAACAACGAGATCATACTGTGTGCTGGTACCATGAAGACGCCGCAGATACTGATATCCTCGGGCATCGGACCAAGGAGGCTTTTGGAGAAGTATGTTGATAAAAGTTATCTACGAATATAATTTATTTTTTACATTTTTTACTAGCGACCCGCCCCGGCGTCGCACGGGTATAAAATATAAAGCCACTGAAAAAATGATTAAAATCTATAGCCTATGATCCTTCACGTGGTCAACTTCTTATCTGTGCCAAATAACAAAAATTGCTCTAGTAGTTCACATTCTCCTATTAGTCTTAGCGTGATAAAATGTACCTATCCTATAGCCTTCCTCAATAAATGGGCTATCTAACACTGAAATATTTTTTCAAATCGGACCAGTAGTTCCTGAGATTAGCGCGTTCAAGTTAGCCCTACCAAATATTTTTCCCCGTTTTTCCACATTTTCCTCTATTTCTTCGCTCCTATTAGTCTTAGAGTGATAAAATATAGCCTATATCTAGCCGTCATCGATAAATGGGCTATCTAACACTGAAAGAATCATCAAAATCCGTTGCGTAGTTTTAAAGATTAAAGGGAACAAAGGGACATGGGGGAAAAAAGCGACTTTGTTTTATAATAAGTATAGATTTCATAATTTATTGTACACAAGAAACATAGTTACAAGAACTATACAGTATACGGTATACACATTACACATTAAGACGACACAAAGAATCTGCCTATTTCTAATAAGAAATCTCTTCCAGCAGCCCTACGGAGAGAGATAGAGAGGTCCTGATGACCGCGGATAGGACATTACTAGTTAAAGTAACTGTCACACATACGTAATCAGTCAATAGAAATCACCCTACGGAAGTACCTACATGGGCTTCTTTTTCTGACGCCAAAATATTCGGCTCTCGGGCTACAAACATTTCTTGAACGAAAGCCAACCAAGCTGATTTTGATAACTTCCAGGCTCAAAGTAGACATAGTAGCGGAGAACGCCCACGTGGGCGCCAACCTGCACGACCACATGAACGTGCCGGTGTTCGTGAGTGTGCGCCGGCCGGTCAGCACCACGCTCGCCAAGGTCTTCAGCGCCAGTACTCTGTGGGACTACTACTGGAACAAAAAGGGTGAATATGCCATTGATTTTGACTGTGGTGAAGCCAATAGGGAAGTTTTCTAAGAGCAATATTTTAATATAATTAGCTAGACTCCTCTTAGAATAACAGCCGAGGTTTTGAGGTTATGTGGAGAATAAAACCCAATAAAGAGTCAGCAACATATTTTTTGTACTTACATACATATGTTGCGTACCTACTTGCGTACGTACGTACGATCATGTGTGTGAACGTTCGTGCGCAATCCCCTTACGAACACGTTTAAACCGTGTTGGATATGTTTTAGATTGCTTGTTTTCTAAGAGAGGCCGGCCCGGCCTCTCTTAGAAAACAAGCAATGGAACAGCAAAAATGGAAAGGGCGTAGCGACAAAATGGTTTTTGTCGCGTAATTTAAAAGCCATAAATACATTTCATTTAAATTTTAAGCTATGGGCAAATTAAAGTGTATGCTTGATATGAACCAATCTTTGTACAAATTTTGGAAGCTTAAATCACTCTCCTCTGTTGGCAAAATAGGAATCCCTTTTTTTACAGAGGTCTTTTTGATTGATTATTCTGTGTTATAAAAGTTGACCAATCGTGTTATGCTATGGGCAATTCAAAGACAAAGACATGATGAATACTGACAATGAACTTTAATTTCTTAGCTTCAGTCATTGCTGAGAAAAATCGATATCGCTACAGCCAAATTATCAAGGCGTCGGTCGCCTTAATACACTCGCTAGTGCATGTGTTCGCACATTAATTATTAATCCAACCAATACCCAGGCTACCTGTCGTTCCCGCCGGTGGCTGGCGTGGAGTACCGCAACACGTCCGCGCTCATGCTGTTTACCATGGGCTCCGCCAGCGAGCGTCTACTGCGGGATCTGTCCAACTATAAGTCACAGGTATTACACTATTACCTTCACTTTAAACTTATGTGAGTGTTAGGTTACTCACGATATGGGCAGTAATAATAATCAGCGCTCCAGTCGTTGTATAGTGTATACCGTTGTATTAAATAACATGCCTGCAGATATAAAATAGTCAAGTCGTTCGTGTCAGTCATTCATTTGATTTAAGGCTCCAACAACTGTCTACTTAGCCTAAAATGATTCATTTTCATTCAATTTAAGGCCAAATTTCACCAATGTCTGCTAGTGTTAACAGATTGTTAAAATGTCATGTCTTCTCTTTCATTAATATTATGTAAAACGAAAGAGGTAACGTGACACTAAAATGGTGAATTTGGGTCTAAAGCTTACTTTTTTCCAGGTATTCCGCGACACATTCCCGTTCTACAACGACACGGGCAAGGAGGGGTTTATATTCCTGGGCACGTGCGTGCAGCCGCGCTCGCGGGGCCGCGTCACGCTGCGGGACACCAGCACGAACGTGCCGGCCCACGTCGACCCCAACTACCTGCATCATGAGTACGACGTGAAGTGTATGATCAAAGGTAGAAATGGCAGAACTTTAAAAGTTTGGTACCCCTAAAATTCTGCCCAGTTTTAAGGAGTCTTTGGTAACGGCATCACGCCGTTAACAGCTGCTGGAGATAAGTTCATGGGCACAGATAATATATTATGCTAAGCCTAAATACAAAATATGTACCACTTTATCACGGTAAAATTTAGGGTTCACGCGAAATTTGACGACCTCCGTGGCTTAATGGTTAGAGTGTGTGGCAACTCAAGCCGGGGGTCGCGGGTTCGAATCCCGCCGACGGAACAAAAAGTTTTTCAGTGTTCCTGGGTCATGGATGTGTATTAAATATGTGTATGATATAATAGAAATCTTAAATATATGTATAGTATAAAAGTATTAAATATATTTCCGTTGTCTGGTACCTGTAACACAAGTCCTTCAGGTACTTAGCACGGGGCCAGACTGACGTGGTGTGAAGCGTATGGACGTTTTATCTATGGAGATAAAAAAAAATCATGCAAGAATTAGTGTCTAAACACACTAGGCCAAAAATACGCGCGGCCGAAGTTCGGCATGATTACGCCTGCCAATTACAATGCGCTACGCATACAATAATATAACGGGACGTAATTTCGGCATGGTGTGTCATCGGTAATTTAAAATACATTGCAGGCGTAATCATGCCGAACTTCGGCCGCGTTTTTTGGGTCTAGTGTGTGGACCCTTAGTTAAAAGTTTTTGAAAAAAAGCGTGTTTCTTTAGTTTTTTTTAACTAAATATTATTATTTTCTATCACTTACAGCGTTGCGTCGCGCCGAGCGTCTGATCTCGACACGTCCGTTCGCGGAGATCGGCGCGCGCATCCACTGGCCGCGGCCGGAGCGCTGCCGGACATTCTGGAACTACTCCAAGATGGACCAGCTCGGACTGCGGAGGAAGAGGAAGTGAGTATCTTCTATCCTCTTGCTAATCTTTGTGATACTTGTACCGATTTAGTGAAAGCCAAAATCATGCAACTGACCAAGGTCAGGGCAAAGCCTACTAAAGGATATTATACAATATACTATACTGAGGGCCTGTTTCACCACTTCTCGATAAGTGCCGAATAGGCTATCCTGTATCTACCAATTAACTTGACAGTTCAAATATGGAGAATTTGACAAAAAAGTTGCGAATAGCCTATTCGGTACTTTATCAGAAAGTGGTGAAACAGGCCCTAAATATCTTCAATGAGATATAGTAGGTAAGTATATTATGTCGAACTCAGAAACTACGATAACGTGATTCAGGATTGTGCGCTATTTGTCCTGCTACAGGATATTAATTTACTACGGATTTGTCATAATCAAGGGCGTCGCCAAGATAGTGCGAGCAATTGACGTCCTTCTTTATAATATTGGCCCCTACTCATTAGCTAGCGACGACCTTCGACAAAAACCAACTGATTTTAAAGTGTATGTTAGTCTATCTGTAATCTGTTTGTATATTACCTATGTTTGTCTGTTACCTATTCATGATAAAACCACTGAATCAATTTTTGATAAAATTTGATGAGTACTTTGAGTTTGTTGCGAAAAGACAAATAATACAACTCGCTACACATGTGCGAGCAACATCTAATGTAAAATTGCCTGTCTATATATTATCCGTACTACTTTTATATTTCAGAACAAAACCCCCATCAGACCAGTGTCCCATCAAATCATCTAAGCGGAAGTCCTCCAGTCCGCCGGACGAGTACCTCGCGTGTATCATCCGGGAAGTGGCGGTGACCGGACACCACGCCGCGGGCACCGCTGCTGGGGGCACTGTGGTGGATGATCAGCTGAGGTAATAATAATAAACTCTTTATTTGCACACATAAAAGATACAAAGTAAGAAAAAAAAAACAAATTATTGGAAGAGCGCAAATAGGCGGTCTTACAGCTTTGAGCGGTTTCTTCCAGACATCCATAAGGTATAGGTACGGTTAGGATGCTCAATTTCACTGGGGAATTTCGAAATAAACGTTAACTTCACTGATCGATTTCGAAGGCTCATTAGAGAATCCATATTAAAAATACGAAAGCGTGACTGTCTACCTCTTCACGCCCTAACCGCTGAACTGATTTTGCTGATATTTGGTATGAAGATAATTTGCGTCCCGGGAAAGGACATAGGATACTTTTTATCCCGGAAAAATGTACGGTTCCCGCACGATAATCGAATTTGGGGCAGCGGAGTTGCGGGCGTCATCTATAAGGATGTAGTGTGTATAGTATATTATACTTACAGGGTGTAACAAAACTAAGTGATAATATTATTATATTCCTTATATTATAGAGTTGACTGTAAAAGTAGCAGCGTTAGAACAGCAATTTTTTTGGATGGCCAATTTTCATGACGCTGGGGCGCTTGCCTCTAAAAAAATTTGCTCTTTCAGCGCTGCTACTTTCGAACTCTATATAGGAAACACATACACATCTTAAAGTATTAACACTAGTGATAATACTTGTGTAACAAAACTTAGTTAAGTTTTGTTACATCCTCTATAATATTATAACATTAATATAATATTTCAGGGTGAAGCACGTCCGTGGTCTCCGTGTGATGGACGCGAGCGTCCTCCCTTCCCCCATCTCGCTGTACCCCAACTCGGTGCTGGTCGGCATGGCGGAGAAGGCCGCTGACATCATCAAACTGACGCAGAGACGGATAGAGAGTAAATACTCTTAGATAGTATAATACCTAATTATATTAGCACTTAAGGAGTGCTACAATAAAACCTATTTTCCCACAAGCATTTGTATGTGATGTACCTAATGTTACTATCAGAGAAGTTGGTTCATAGATGGCTGACCTATGTAATTTGGCCGCATTATGTCAAACCCAGCCGTGTCACGATTAAAATTGAATTGACATAACCGGACTAAATGACTTAGGGCCAGGCCACAACGCTGCGTTGCGGCGTCGCATCGCAAAAAACTACATTGCTTTTCAAAGGTTGTTTTTGCGATACGACGCCGCAACGCAGTGTTCTGTCCTGCTAGTTTGGTCTGCCAACTGCCTAGGAATCAATTTCCTCGGTGGTACTACATGAAAATTGATACACAGACAGAAGGCGGTCAAGCCGGGTTTTGTCAAGCCAAAACAAAGTAGATCCGCATCTGCCTTATGAATCAATGAGGGTTTTCTATATTTTATTTGCCGCTAGGTGGCCGCCTGGGTTTGTGTTTTCAGCAACTGTCAACGACAAAGTTTCCAGCCACCAGCCATGTTTGTATCGGGTCTTCCGTGTCAATTCATGTCTAAGAGGTCTCTTTCTGTTAATAAAGTTTGAATAATTATTAATTATCCTGAGAATAGATCATTAGTGTAAGTAAAATAATATGAGCAAAAAACGTTTGAGGTAAAATCTAGAAGTTAGGTAAGTACCTATTTTACAGGAGTTAAGTGAATAAGAATTTTATACTTTTTGTGTTATGTGTGTGTAATCTTTAAGCTTCTACTATTTAATAAATTGTTTGTTAAGTTTGTTGTTGAGTAAACAATTGTTTGTTAAAAAATATGTAGAATTATTATTTTACTCGCCGCCCCGCGCAGGAATTTTGAGGTATTAATAACGTTTTTGTTGTTGCTAATAAAAAACCTACGGCATATAGAATTTTACTAATTTTGTAGAGCTTGTCTAATTTGAAATGACGCGCCCCACCACTTCAAAGTTGATATAAATGAAACATTTTTGTATTATTATATATTAAGTGATAAACAGTAAAATTAATAAAATTAAATTAAGAAATTAAAAAAAACCCGCCAAACAACTTTAAAAAGTAATGAAATAATATTTACTGACTTTAAGTTTAAATAATTCCTAAGTGTAAAGTGATATTTTAATCCATAATTATTGTTGTCACGGTGTGTCGGGGGACCGCCAACAGCGTCTTTTGAACTTTGTATCGCCAAGTGACTGATTAAGTCTTTTAAACTTGTTTTGGTTATAATAGTACAGAATAATTCCTATCAATAGGATCTTATCCCAATGAATACCATCTATGAATGTCTTCTTGGATGAGGCCGTCAACATGTGTACAAACATGAAACCTCCACTTTGGGTTCATATGGAGCTCGGCTCCAATAGAATCCAGGTGATGCTGCAGGAGCAGCATGCAAAAATTTACTGTTTATCTACGTCTTACTAGGTGTCGCAATTAAAATGAGCCCAAACACGAAACCATTGCTCTAAGTTGGCGAGGAGTTGGATATCCTATTGATTACCAGGTGATGCTGCAACACCAGGTCAACTTTCCATTAATGTGTATTCACAAGTGTCACGAACTAGAATGCAAAATATAAAGCCTACCAAACGACTGCAAGTTGCTAATCGGCCCTTCACGGACCAGATGAACCGTGATATTCCAGCACTGAGCAGGCTGATGATGATGAACTATAGCTAAGAACACTCACGATCATGTCAGCTTTCAAACAAAAAAAAACTAGATCAAAATCGGTTCACCCGTTTGGACGCTACGATGCCACAGACAGACACACAGACAGACAGACACGTCAAACTTATAACACCTCTCTTTTTTGTCGAAAATAAACCTATGTGCGACAGTTTGTTTTATATAGAATGCATTTATTTGTACCGCTTACCATCAAGTGAGTCGTCTGCTCGTTTCCCATTTAAAATTAAAATAAGGGAAAAGCACTAATGGCAGACACTTTAAGGAAACATGAAACATTGTCCATTTTTAGGTACAGTAGTTCTAAGTTGTTAGTTTGATAATAGAATTACCTATATTTTCAGAGAATAGTGATGATATTTGCAGTAGAATAAACTACAAAATAACTTTAGTATGTATTGCAAAACTAAAAGATGAGATCCATGTCATCTATTAGGTTTTTTACATTTTCAAGAACTAATAGTAGACACCCTTTTTATTGTTAGGGAAAATTGATACAAAATCATAAATAAATGCTCATTAGTGTACTTATACAAAATGACTATTAATCCAATGAAATCAATAGAAATTACACAAAATCAAATAAATGTATTCAAAACTTACGTGCAAAATTTCGCCTTCCTTAACCTATTTGCTAAGAAAGTGCCGAGCGCGTGTCGACGCGGTCACATTATTTACGAAAACTGATCCCATTTTAAAATATTGTTCCCGAAGGTGTCCCTAATATATTTTTTCACATCAACAGATAGCTTGAGAAGCTTATAAATTTTACAGTGTTGAGAAATAATGAGAGTAATTCTTATTTTTATGGTATTCTTGTCGTAAGTGTCATCTATTAGTTCCGTGTCGAGCATTAGTGCCTTTCCCTTAAATCATATTCACTGTGTAATATGTAACGGTTGTTAAAGTATGAGTTATTATGACTGACAAGGTAAAGTATGATTAAATTATAATATAAAAGCGACTTTAGCCCGGAAATTAAAAATTCTTCAACACATAAATAATAATAATATAATAATATACTTTATTGCATTCCACAAAGTTATACAAGAAAAAAAAGTAAAAGCTGAAAAAGACAACACAATTCTGGCGGCCTTATCGCTAAATAGCGATATCTTCCAGGCAACCATCTTACGACTAGTACATTGATATTATGATAACTTAAAAACGAGTGGATGCATAATGTGCATAACAAACTAAAACTAATAAGCACACACACAAAACAATGAAAGCGAAAGTACACGATGAAAAACTATTAAGTTAAAGTTCATATATAAAGTTCCATCCGTGTCATTAATGCTCAATGATTTAGTCAGATAATAATTTTTAAGTTGTCTTTTAAATAAATTTAGATTTTCTGACTGTCTTACATGGTTAGGTAAAGAGTTCCATAAACGCACTGCTTGGGCCGAAAAGGAGTTACCAAAAAATTTTGTCTTTTGAAAGGGAACATTTAATTTGAAAGCAAAACGCGCGCTGTTACTGTCAGAAAAAGTAAACATTTGCTTTAGATAAGAGGGAGCCATGGGGTCAAAAAGTATATTATATAGTACTAGGTGTAGCACATGAGCATTCCTGCGTAGACGAATAGGTAGCCACTTCAAAATCGATCTGTTCCGAGACATGGTCGAACTTACGCAGCCCAAAAATAAATCGAATGCATAGGTTTTGCATGCGTTCGAGTTTATTTAATTGTTCTTCTGTCAAATTGATATAACTGACGTCAGCATAGTCAACAATGGAAAGGAGTAAAGTCTGTGCAAGCATTACTTTAGTCGGAATGGGCAAAAAGTTTTTAAGGCGTTTTAATGAAGCGGATGCTGCAAAAACTCTTTTGCAGACATAATTTATCTGGCTCGACCAAGACAATGTTGTGTCAAAGATAACCCCTAAATTTTTAACTGTCTCAGAGTACTTTATTATGACATTGTTCAACATAATAGGAGGCAGATCCGAAAAACTTATTCTTTTTAAAATGCCTTGGCTGCCAATAACAATAGCTTGTGTTTTTGCAGGATTGAGTTGCAAACGTTGTTTGGTTTGTTGACCAGTCAAATATATTCGATAGGTCTTGATTTGACTTAGAAATAGCTGAAATTAGATTATCTAAAGTAGCATGCGAATATATTTGAAGGTCATCGGCATACATGTGGTAAAGTTATTACGACGACCATATAGATAGCTCTGAAACCAGTTTATAGCATCTTTTGAAATATTTAGTGACTGCAGGATACTTAGCATGATGTCGAAATCCACAGAATTAAATGCATTAGTGAAATCCAAGAGAATCAAAAATGTAACTTTTTTGTTGTCCATCGCTAATCGAACGTCGTCGGTAATTCTAGTAAGAGCCGTAACAGTACTATGGCTTCTCCGAAATCCGGATTGCAGAGGAACAAGAAGGTTGTTTTTAATTAGGTAGTTATTGAGCTGTCGATGTACTAACTTTTCAAGAGCTTTGGACAAAAACGGTAAAATTGATATGGGACGATAATCTGAAAAATTTATAGGCTTGCTTTTTTTGGGAATGGGAATAATTAGCGCATCCTTCCATTTTTCGGGAAATATACCAGAAGAAATGGAAGTATTGAATATGTGTGAGATAGCAGGTAAAATATCATCTAAGATAGGGAGAATCATATTACGACTGATCAAATCATCACCAACGGCATTCGAAGCTATGGACAAAATTACATTTTTAACCTCCAGGTCTGCAAATTTCTTAATTGAGAACGGCTCGACATTAAGAGTTGGTACCGATCTGAGAGCAGATAGTATCTTAGCCTTAATATTTTTATCAAAATTAAAAGAATTAGAGCTAAAATGCTGGTTCAGGCCATCAATATCGTCGGTCTTGACAGTTGCCTGTTGGTGAGGTCTAAATGTTTTGATAATACCAAGTTGGCATTAAGACCGGGCTGCCAAAAATATCAAAACACGCTAGCTCCGCCTACATACCCCGCTATCCTCCAATCGTGATATAATGATTCCATGAATCGTGCCCGCATGAATTGTACTTTGAGCCGCAGCTAGTAGTGAACCATATCGCGTAACAAGGGTTCCCGCATTATAGCACGAAAGTAAAGGTCGTAAGTCACAAAACAGTTTTTTGATGATTACTTAAAAACTAAATACAATACTAATATTTCCTTTAGCTATGATTTTACAAAGTGTATGATTGTAGTAGTGCAAGTTATTTAATGATAGTAATTGAATAAGTGTAACAGATATTTGTTGAAAAGCCCAGAAATATTCATAATTTCGAAAAATAAAACTATCGAGTCAAAATAAGTGAATCGTGTTTTCCGTTAGGCTAGTATCAGATAAATATACAATGATTAAGTAAATAAATCTCAATTTCATTTAAGTCAATCGTCTTCCGGGATCGTAATACATAAATATAATAGAAAACACAGCAAAATTTGACAGCTCGCTCTTAAGTTTAAAGCTGTTAACTGGTTAAAAACTACATTTTACATAGGCTTTTTATTATTTAGCTATAAAGTTATACGTAAGTATAGTTCCTACGGGAGATCGCACACGTCACACTTTTTGTGTGATCGAGTCTGCGGCTTGCATACAATCTGATGGCGCGCGCCATGCAGATTGTATGTAAGCCGCAGACTCGATCATACAAAAAGTGTGACGTATGCGATCTCCCTACTCGTTATTGTGACGTACTTACGCCATTTTTTACGCAAAAACATAAGACACATTCATAACAATGTATTTTTCATTCTTATAGCAGTCAGATTAAAAATAATTGAATGCTTTATTAATTTATTTTTAAAAAATTATGCGCATAAAGGTACAAAGGTGGACTTAATGCCTTAAGTTATGAGTTATGACTAATGACTTATGGCATTGTCTACCAGTCAACCTTTGGGCGATACGAGATAAAAGAGGAAAAGTAACTTGCTTTACTTCTGAGTTTTATAAGCATCTTCATACTTAAACGTCGGATCAAATTAAATTAAGAGTCCGTATACGAAATTTTGCCGATGAATATGAAATTGCGAAGGTTCGCTACAGAAATATTATTAGTTTTTTTCCCCTTATTAGACTTAAAAAATATTTAAGCGCGGAAAGCCGACTCGAACTTGCGGCGAGTAATATAATGTGAGATTTAGGTTGTTTTGAATCGTGTTTTTGGCACAATTTGTTTTCTTTTTTTTTTCTTTTTTCTCGAATTGGATAGAATTTTATCTATAAATTATTTCTGTCGTTTTCTTTTTATGAATTACAGCTCCAAGTTGCCGAAATTAACAGCAATTCTTTGCCCATTTTCTCTAAAATTTTGCCGAGTTACATATTTTTTTACTCAACTATTTCATATTAAAGTGGTAAAAAGTAATTCCAACATTATATAGACGACTTTCTCAACAGTACATTGTATTTTTTTCATACCGTTAAGACGTCAATACAATCCATAAACAGGTGATATTCTAAACCTTTTACAGCAAAAATCACAAAACTGTCGCGGGTTTGAGTTGGATTATTTAAAAATACTTAAAAAAATAGAAAATCTATCTCCAACATTAGATTATAATTGAAATGATCTTACATGTTGTGCATTAAAACTTATAGAAATACTGTATTTTAACTGTTAAATCACGTCTGTAAAATCAGCGAAATCGGCAAATTTCGTACACGGACTCTTAACGCTCATATTATTATTATTAAGTGGTATAAAAAGTAAGAAACTATACCTAATCCGAGTACCTACATAAGACCTACAAGTCCTAAAACATTACTATCATCATTTCATAGAGTGCTTGAAAAAACGTACCAACTTATTGATGTAATTAATAATTTGGGTACTTTTTTTTGGCTTAGCCTCAGTTGCGTAACAATTTTCATTCGTTAATTTATTCAAGGTTTTTCGGGTCGTCATTAATTATGGTTTTACCTGAATTTTATCCAAATTACGGTCATAATAATATCATAGTCCAGGGCTTCCCAAACTGTGCGTCGCGACGCCCCGGGGCGTCGCAACATTGTCCCAGGAGCGTCGCATGTCAACACAACCAAATCGAGTAAACGCCCCGCCCATTAATGTCTTTCAATTCATACATTCCAGGCAGTCTAAATCCCCGGTTTCAGAAGCTATGCTCAGAAAAACAAGCGCATCCTTCACTGATGTAAAGGATGCGCTTGCTTTTCTGAGCAGCCAGCCAGCCTTGCTGGCTTAAATATCTTTCATAAATATATATTTTTTTAATTTTTATGCTTGTGTTTTGATTTGGTCATTATTTCCTAATAACAATATTATAAATGTCCAAATAGTGTTTTATGATAACCTATGTTGGGTAGGCTTAGGCTAGTTCTAAAATTAGAAATTATTTTTGGGGGCTGGGTTGAGTTGAGGGGCGTCGTAAAGAAATGGCAAAGTTTCAAGAGCGTCACAGTACAAATAAGTTTGGGAAGCCCTGTCACAGTCATTAAAATAATAAAGGATTTATTTAAGGTTTTGTTTTGTGCAGCGATAAAAAACATTGTGATTCAAGGTGGGTAACTGTTCACAATGGACGTTGAATTCCTGTTTAACTCGTGTCCTGAACTCGAACACATGTCGATCTCACTGCCATCTCGATATCACCGACCACTCGAACTTTTGGAAATCATATTTTATCATTTTAAATTTTAATCCTATCCAAAAGAGGGGTGTCTGTGTCTATTTGGCATCTTTGCATCAAAACGGGTAGGCTGATTTTGATCTTATTTTTTGTGGTTGAAAGCGGACATTATCGAGAGTGTTCTCAGCCATAAGTTCAACATTATCAGCTTGCTTACTGCTGCAAAACTTCGGGGTATTTTAATTACTTAATGTAATATTATTGTGTAATGTGTATTTTCCAAGTGTACTCGCAAGTCGTAAGTCGTAACCCTCAAGGTAAATGATAATGATTTAAAATTAGTTGGATAAAATTTTCTTTAATTCAAAACTTAAATAAACAGTTGCCTCGCTTATACGCGTAAATCGAGCATTGTCGACTGTAGAGCAACAGAGCAACTCCGAAGACAAGGAAGCGATTTCGAGATGAAACTCGTAGTAGTATCTCTGACTCATATTATCCTTAAACGTAAACAGATCAAAACAAATGCCGCCTACTAAAGGTACGGTTAAACCTAATGGTACCACCAGTCTGCCAACATGTGCCAGACCTCTGCGCGACTCGATGGCAAGTTTGCCATCGTGACCGGGGGAAGCTCAGGAATTGGGTACGAAGCAGCCAAGAATCTAGTGAAAAGAGGCGCCAGGGTAGTCATAGCCAGCCGCAACGAAACCAAACTCATCCGAGCGAGAAATCTCATCAGAAAGAGTACAGGAAGCGATAGAATATCCTACGACGTCATTGATCTGGCATCCCTAAAATCGGTGAGAAATTTCGCCTCAAATGTTCTACAAAATGTGGATAAATTGGACGTGCTAGTCAACAATGCAGGCGCCGTGCTCCTCCCAGACAGGCTGACAGAGGACAGCCTAAACCTGACCATGCAAGTGAACTTCTTCGGCACATTCCTACTGACCTATCTACTGCTGCCTTTGCTCAAGAAATCTGCGCAGAGTCGGATCATAAACGGACTAGCGGCAGCGATGTATATCGGACGTATTGAATTTGACCACTGGAACGACATCGGGAGGTATACCTCAGTGGAATCCTTAGCCAATTCCAAGCTAGCGATTGCACTCTTCAGTGCGGAGTTGAATAGAAAGTTCGAAGGTTCGGGAGTGAGTGTGAATACTTTTGACCCGTTCGTAGCTCGGGATACGGATATCCTGAATAACGTGTCGGGTAACGTTAGGAATGTGTCTAAATTGTTCGTGGATCTGATTGGTCAGCCGAAGGAGGATATTGGCCAGCAGATAGCGTATCTAGCAGCTGATCCCAAGTTCGATGATACAAGTGGGAAGCATTACAAGTTCTGCACGGAGTGGATTAACCATTGGCTCGTGAGTGATGAAGTGCTGACGAGCAGACTGTGGGAGGAGAGTAAGAAGGTGGTTCAGGTCACCGATGAGGAGAGTTGGAATTGATATTAAAGGAGATAATCGTGGTTTGTTTGTTCTTTTAATAGTTTTGTTATTCGTAGTTTTAATTACATATTGTTTTCAATATGACAGCTTCAATTGAGTTTGTCTTTAAATTTCAATACGGTGTCGATGCTATTCTCATAAAATATCAAACCGATGTGAAGCGCACTGGGCCAAAAGTCAAAACTCTAAAAATCGTTTTAATTAAGTATACTTAATATAAAAGTAATATATTAAAAAAAAACTACTACGGAACCCTTAAAACTAGAACTTGGGTTTAGGATTGTGCCTCTTGACATCATCAAAGAATAATAATGTTAATTAAAAACTCTACTAATGGGGGATTCTATGAGAAAGCAAACCTTGAAGTTTTGGACCGAATTTTTCTAAGTTGTTTTTATGCTATAAATTATTATATTTCGATACAAAATACTTCGAATATCACGGTAACATAACAATTATTAGCATATTTTGATTTTTTAAATTTTTTATATACTCGCTAATAGTTTTGTTATTCGTAGTCGCTAACATAGACTTAGATCGAACTTTATGTAAATATGCGAAAAATTGTTTCAATTGTATTATTAATTATCAGAGTATAAATAAGACTAAGTACTTTGTCAACATTTCAAGTGCCTACCTATTGCCATTATTGATATCGAGCAAAAACAAGCAAAAAAAATGTTTGTTGTATGGGAGCCCCCCTTAAATATTTAATTTATTTTGTTTTTAGTATTTGTTGTTATAGCGGCAACAGATATACACAATCTGTGAAAATTTCAGTAATCTAGCTATAGCGGTTCTTGAGATACAGCCTGGAAACAGACAGACAAACGGACAGACAGACATGGAAGTCTTAGTAATAGGGTCTCGTTTTTACCTTTTGGGCACGGAACCCTAAAAAAGCTTATAAGGCGCATATTTTGCCTAATAAGTCGTACGTGTCCCTCCCGTGACATTGTTAGTCCCACCCGTGACACCCTTTATTTAATTTTTGTAAAATATGTTTTAATAATAGGGCATTGTTTTTTTATTTAAATGTTACGTTCAGTTTATTGTTTCAAACAAATATTGTAATTTGCATTAAAAAGTTTAATAAGAAAGCAGAGTTTTGTTGAATATGATTCATGTGTAACAAGTATGTCCATTTTTTGTCCCACCCGTGGCAAATATTTACTGTCATTTTGATTTCATTTTACACGGTGTTATCTCCAATATAATTATGAAAGTATATAAAATATTCGGTTATTCTTTATATAAACCAATTTGATATTATTAATACAATTCGCATAAATTAGTCACACAAACTGAAATTAAGGTACAAGTGTCCCACCCGTGGCGGTAGAATCCCCCTAATGTAACTTAAAAAATATTTTACATAAATAAAAGAAAGCTATAAATATTAACATAAGTACTTCCTTATTTTGGCAAGGTAATTAATTTTCAAAGTAATCAGCCTCCAAGTTGACCTTATAAAATTAACTCAAGAACACTCACTTCTCAAACATTCGTCGTTAAAACAAAATACTGCATTATATGCAGCTTTAACCAATAACTAAAGTGAAAGAAATTATGAATCGTGAGGAGTATGTGTTATAGTAAAAAGACGAATATTGCTATCGCAGTTATATCGAGTGCTTATGGTAGACGAAATTAATGAACGAATCCCTACTTTATTAGGTATACGCCCTGCGCCCGGACTCTACATTTACCTCATTCTGAAATACACAGAACTTCTTGGCGAACCCCGACCGAGTTTATTTCGTCGTAGTTCAAGAAGCAGTTGACAGCATTTTATTTCAATCAGCATTCATATTAATAATAATTCTGACGTTAAAAAAGAATATATACACTATTTTGAATTCTATCTGGGCCTCTATTCAGTCAACAAGCGAAAAGGGTACTTACTCGTACTCCAAATTCCAATTGCATTTAATAATTTCTAAGGAAATTTTCCTAAACAAAGATTTGACATAAGGCATCGCAGGCGATTCGTCTGTTAACTGGTAGGTTAACTGCCTATTGGCAACGCATTGTATCGAATGCACTTTGTCTAAGTACCCGGGCTCGTTAAGGTCGTCGTTGCAGATGATCGGTGATTGAGAGTTGAGACATCGCGACGGTCGGCGCACGCTAATCGCTGTAATAGCTTCCTTGTATGTTGTGTAAACATGTTGTGTTATACTTTGTGCATTGTTGACTACTGAATTGTCGATTCATCGTGGCCAGCCGGCCTAAGATGCGCACAACGAGAAAAATTTGTCTACATGTTTTCTCGATGTTTGATGGTTTGTCTATCTTCATCTCTATTGACCCACATGACATACATTTTACAGATGAAGAAACAAACCATCAAACATCGAGAAAACATGTAGACAACATTTTCTCGTTGCGCATCTTTGGCCGCCTGATTATATAAAGCTTCATAAAATGCCCGAGTAGTTCATGAAATGAATTCATGAAAAGAAAGTCATCGCAGTCAAACATTTCATGAAATGCGATCATTTTATGAAATGTTTGACTGTGACTGGGGTACATCAGAGGCAGATTGATGATAAAATCGCTTCTTGATGTGGGCTTAGAACTAAACACAGCTACTTTATGAAGTAATTACTTACTTACTATATAATAGTTTTTCGTCATGGAGACTAAGAAAATGATGCACAGTAGGCAACAGTAAAAGAAGCTCTTGTAGTGGGAAATTGATTCTTAGTTAGATCTCAGCTCTACATCATGTGGTCGAATTATATTTTGTCGGCTGGGCTTGACCAAATAACGCAGATCCATCTGCCTATGAAAGACCAATCATTCTGCCAATAAATTGAAATATGAATTAAGAAATGCCAATTTTGTCTGATGATGGCATCTATTTGCCTTTTGTCTCGCAGCAGACGAATTCCCTGTCAAATAGCAATGTGGCATAAAACATAGAGAAGAATTACATGCGTTGAAGATGTCACCAACTTAGATTATTAAGTTATATAAGTCAAACAAATTATTCAGAGCTTCACATGAATAGTGAACCTTATGTGTTTATCATAAAGGTTCTATCAGAGGTAGTATCAGAGGTAAAATACTTGTGAACAGTATGTTGTGTTTGCTAAAAGTGTATTAGCGAATGCATAATGCATACAAGAAAGTTGGTTTGCAGTCTCCCCGCAGAATCCTTTTGCTCTTCGCCGAAGCCCTACGAAGTGGTCTAATTTATAAGCGGGTAGCGATTTGCAAAGTATCGTTTTGCATCCTAATGCTGTCAGCTGTACCTAAGTAACACAAACGCTATGTAAGATTTTACTTACATCGCTTTTGGTCATATTATTAGGGTGGAGCCCAACGAGCGTAATTTGTGAGTTGTGAGTCGCAAAATTTCTGCCGCATAAATATCTTTTCATTCAAAACATGACTCACAAAATTACGCTCATGTGAATCAAACAGGAGTCAGGACTTTTGTATGAAACTGAATGCGGCAGAATTCTGCCGAACCGAAATTCTGCGACTCACAACTCACAAATTACGCTCGTTTGGCTTCGCCCTTAAAGTTAAGTAGCCGCGATTTATAAAGCTTTTGTGTTGTTTTATATATAACTACATAATATAGTTATATAGAAAAGAACACAATCATAAGATAAGATGGTAATTAATATTACAAACATTAATGCAATATTGTAATCAATTTGTTAAAACATTTAAAGCTTTGTTAGTAATTTCAATTTATTTCATACTAATGAAAACAATACGCTCGTCAAAACTACAGCTGCTTGTATCTTTCGTGAATAATATCGCTATCGCATACTTTATAACGAAAAAGTCGATATATAAATTGTAATTATCCTTATATTAGCTACGCCCAGAATAAAGTAGAGTTGCCTCTACATCCCGAGACTTGGACCAACAACAACATTTGCGTAAGTAACGCGGAAGCGAGATGAGGTGACCGCGGATACGTGACACAGACACGCAAACAGACAGACAAACATACCTACTATGACATTTTCAGTAAGTATTAAGAAAATTGTACACTTGCTATTTCGCATTAGACATTGGCGAATTAAACGGCTCAGGATGAACAAGATTTTGTGTTTAAATCTTTTATTAGTTATTAGAAACGGAATTACGTTCTACCATAAGGGAATGTACCACAAGTACGCATTCAAATTACAAAGTACGACATAATTTTATTTAAGAGCTCGTTCCAGACTCTACGGTAGAGAATAGGTAGAGACTCTGTCTGGAATAGGTAGTGGATTATAATTAATATGATATTATATTGCATAAGTACTAGTAATTACTCGCAAAGTGCACGGGACTCACGGAAAACCATAAACCAATTTTCCGCAAACAAGCCGTGCTCTCTGTATACGAGTAATTGCCAAGAATCGTAACGTCATAACTTTAAAAACGAAAACATCCTCCTCTATATAATTTTTAAGATCAGATTGACTTCTCATTTCCTGAAACTCAAATGACTATACAGTTTTTAAAATTATAGACCAAACAAAGTTCTTGCTACATGTTTTTGTTTACTTCTGTTCAGTTATATATCCTATAGTCTATACCTACTGTTAAAACCCGTTTTTTTCTAATCGCAGTAATAATTGATTTAACAACAGGTTTCTCCGCTGATTGTACGTTTTATCGGAAGATGATATAATAATCATAATTTAATCACGTAGAGATGTGCCGCTAGTGTTCTATTGTTTGTCGATATCGAGATTTTTTTAAACAAAAAAAGTTATTGTAAAATACAATCTAACTCGATTGGTAGAGAAAGGACCTAAGTTCCACTATACTTATCATGTTTTTCTTTTAGTACTTATTGTAACTTACTAGTCAACGTTTTCAAATACGTTTTCTTATGTTATTTTCATAATCGTATTATATTAAAATCTTAATAGTATTAAATACTTATGAGTAATGTATATAACATTAAAGTTCAGCTAACCCATCAATCCTCAAGCGACAGCCGGCTGCCGCATAACACTTGAAAATCTATTGTGTCTGCGATACCCACGATGGAGGTGTTAATACATATGTCTGTCTATCTGTCTACCTAAAAAAGGACAGGATATTTTCATCCTGGAAAAATGAACGATTCCCGCGCGATAAACGAAATTTGGCGCAAGGGAGGAGCGTCACTACAAGATACGATTTAAACTTCCAGTAACGGGAGTTCTAAAAACGGTAGCTTTTCGGCAATTCACATTATAATTTGAAATAGGAGGGCGACTCTTCTTATAACCTAAAAAAGGACTGCGATAATCGCCGTTACACCTGCAGATTCTAAAGGTAAGATGTGATATCGATACCGGAGGCTGGCGTCCCATCTCTCGAGTTCGGAGTGCTTCGGGTCATTGGAAAGTGAGCACAAAGGTCGCAGATGCCATTATAACACTAACGTAATCACTCACAGGTATACTTGGGATATGGCGCCTACTAAGCTTATAGGTCTTGGCAGGTCTTCTGGCAGGGTCGCGGTTGTGTATCCAGCGTATCCCGTGGCTCTGCCTAAGGCTGCGTTTCCACCAGAGATGTGTTGCGAGGAATGTGTTTTGAGGACCAATAGAATCGCTTCATTGACGTGAGCTTGCCGTGACATCGCTCAGTGCGGCGATGCTATTAGATCTTAAAGACACAATATTCCTCGCAACATAATATCTCTGGTGGAAACACAGCCTAAAGCAGAAAGCAGGAACACTCGTAGGGGTTTTAGTTTGTATGCCCGGGCGCGGCCTTCACCGCCCTGGGGAGTCCCACATACCCCGGTGGCCATCCCCAGACCTCCGGGGATGCATAATTTCATTTCCCCAACAAAAAAAGGTTTCGGCAGGTCTTGGCTCTAACCTAGAAGCTATCCATAAATAACGCAAGATGTTTTCAGGATTGTCCGCTAATCACTTAGAGGCTGGAAAGGGGGGAGGGGTTTGACAGGAATCGTGTAGTCATGTAAGTCATACATGCTACGGTCTACCGGAGAGGTCCACCTGTCGGTATGCCTGCGCAGGTAGACCGGAATATGTGTGAGAATAGACCTGTGCAGTTTTTTAGACCTGCGTAGGCGACCGGCGCAAAATCGAAAATCAATTCTGTCGACTGACACCTGCGTAGGTATACCTGCACACGTGACCTCTCCGGTAGACCGTAGCGTATCATATGGCATGTACGTATCACCAAGGGGTGGTTGAAGTTCAAATGCTAAAAAAGGGATTAATTTACGGCTTCTTATGAGGATTGACTCTCCCCCTTGGATGTTTTAAGTATTTGCCTGGATCCCTTCCCTGTATGCCTTCTTAATGTAATTTATTGAGAGTTAAAAGTAGTAATAGCACTTTGTGACATATTATATCTCGTCATGTACGCCTGCAAAACTCTTAGATCTTCTGGTAAAACACAAACAATTTTATAAGGCAGAAATAGAAATTACTTTGCTTACTAAATACTTATCTTAAATCTCACAAATTCTCATACTTTCCAACAGTTTAGGTACAAATTACAAGATTACCTAAGTTCGGGAGATATTCACACAGCCATACATACGTCAGCGTGACGCCGTGCCCGGATCTCGCAAGAGCGGCCCGAAACTAGTTAAAAACAATGAAAACTATGTTTAATTTATTGTTGCTTTGATGTTAATGTTATAGACACAGCATGATATATTTTACAGTTATTAATTTTCATGGTAATCTTATGAATGCGGCAGTCTGTCTGTCTGTCGTTAGCTCTTTATGTAAGTAATAACCTCTGAACCGAGATGCCTCTTCATGTAATAACCACTGAACCGACTTAGATTAATTATAAAGTAAGCACACAAACAAAACTTTTTCAAAAACTATCGTCGTTATCAAACAGGCTCTACATTTTATTTTGCTACATTTATTGTTGTCTACATAAATAAATGCACTATTTGATAATTTTCTATGCATCAGACCCATTGCGGATCAAAAATGATACACAAGATCTTTCCATATTTACCGAATTAGTAATTACGGAAAGATGTCTTCTGTCTCAATTTTGGCGCTGGTTTCCAAATCCCAATTCTTCTCTACCCCATGATGTATCATATTTCATAATACTAGGTGACTCCCGCAACTCTGTTGCGCCAAAACTCGTTTATCACGCACGGGAATCATACATTTTTCCGAGATAAAAATATCCAATTTCAGCAAAATCGGTTCAGCGGTTTGAGCGTGAAGAGGTAACAGACAGACACACTTTCGTATTGATAATATTAGTATGGATTTGCCATTCTGAAAAGCATTAAATAATAATGTTTAATCTAGCTGTTAAACATCGTGCCAGTAATTATCAGTACGATTACGCGTTGGGAATGTTGTGTAAGCCGCCACCACCAGTCGCTATCTTCATCTCCATTGTGAACAACAGTATGTGCTCAGGAAGTGGGTTTATGGGTTTACTACCATAGCACAGATTAATTATTACTTCTATCGTAAAGTCTAAATGGCAAATCGGCCCACTAGTCGTGTGCGTACAAGACAAAAAAACGAGGAATACGGCTTTGGATGAACCAAAGATTTCCTTTGGTAGGATTGATCTTTATATCCCTAAGATGGGTTTACGATGTGGAGCCACCTGAATATTTCATGCACGTGGGGGAGGGGGGGGTTTAGCTTTAACAAGTTATGAGGTCAATAACTGCGTGGGATTTAGGTATATAGGCGAGTTTGGTATCATTTTCGATTGAATCGAATGTTTAAATGCCAGTTTTTGAATAATATTTAGATAAAATATAGTAAAAATAAAATAAAAAATTTAGAATATATGATTTTCAACCAACGAAAACGCTGTTGACAAGGCTTAATTAATATAAGGAGGCTGATAGCCGCATTATTCTGCATGCCAAAGACATGGTGATGAATGGAGCAATAAACATATTAATATTACTAGACGCACCGCGCGGCTTCGTCCGCGTAAATCTGAAATTTTACGGAAACCGTATATTTTTCACAAATAATTAATAACCCATATCTCACGTAGTCTACTAGATATTCTTGTCAAATAACATAAAAATTGCTCCAGTACTCTGTGAGATGTTAGCCCTTTCAAATAATTTTCCCCGTTTTTTTTACATTTTCCTCTGTATCTTTGCTCTTATTGGTCTTAGCGTGATAAAATATAGCTTATAGCCTTCCTCGATAAATAGGCTATCAAACACTGAAAGATTTTTTCAAATCGGACCAGTAGTTCTTGAGATTAGCGCGTTCAAACAAACAAACTCTTCAGCTTTATAATATTACTAGACGTTCCGTGCTGCTTCGCCCGCGTAAATTAGATATTTCGCAGAAAAATTAGTCCACAATAAATAACTTATAATTCTTCACGTTCCTACTTTTTATCTGTGCCAAATAACAGAAAAATTGGTGAAAAAATCGTGAAATAAGCCCTTTCAAATAATTTCCTCCGTTTTTTTCACATTTTCCTCTATTTCTTCGCTTATATTAGTCTTAGCGTAATAAAATTTAGCCTATAGCCTTCCTCAATAAATGGGCTATCTAACACTGAAAGAATTTTTCAAATCAGACCAGTAATTACTGACTCATACTAAGATTAGCGCGTTTAAATAATGCTTCTTCTTCTTCTTCTTTTTACGTTGTTAACATCTTTATCGGGCAAATATGAGTCCTAAAATGAATTTAGCATTCTTAAGTCATCCGAATATGGTACCGAACTTGGAATAGTACCATAATTAATGCCTCTGTACAGATTGAGTCTCTATTTTCCTCCAGAGCAGAAGCTGCTAAAATAAAAAAAAACTAACATCAAAAATCGCGGTGGCTCCACATCTTAAATCCATCCTTGGACCATAAGGACCAATCCTACCAAAGGAAATCTTTGGTTCATTAATAGCCGTATAATTTACCGTACACACGCAACTACACGAATTTTTGAAAAATTATATTATGATACCCGCAATTGTGCGAAAATGTACGGTTTCCACGCGATAATCAGTACATTTTCCCGGGATAAAAAGTATTACATATATTATGTATGTCCTCTTATTTAGCAAAATCGATTCAGCGGTTTTGGCGTGAAGAGGTAACAGACAACGACGCAAAATTGACTGACCCTAACTCGTCGTATGTGTCGGTACAGAAAGGAGAGAAGAACTGAGGCACAATTAGAAAGAGATTAAATAATTTGTATAGAGTATCAAGAAGTATGCACCTGAAGGGGAGGACTCAGTTGACAATAGAGTTCAAATTCCCTTGACTAGCCATGAACGGATGATAGGGCCATGTGTTGGTTACAACTAGAGATGTGCCGACGAGACGGTAAAGCCGACTGTCCGGCCACTTTCATAGTCGGCGAATAGACGGCAAAAAGCGCCGACTATCCGGCTTTTTATTATTATACTATTATTGATCTTACATTTAGTTTAGGTAGGTAGGTAGTTTTTTTTTTTGTCTCTTATTTTTTGTTTTCGCTGTTAACTGATGTAATGTGGTGTAATGTGTATGTGCTTATTGAATAAATGTCTATTATTATTATTATTTAAGAAAAACCTTGATTATTTTGAAATTAACTAGATTCGGTCGCCGCGCTCAAAGCTCGCGATAAAAGCTATGCTATAGCTTAAAATGTATGCTTATTTAAATAAAATACTCGGATTTATTTATATAATATAATTAAAAATATATATTTGATACTCGTAATTAAGTTACACTTGATGTACAGTAAAACATATATCCTGAAAACCATCAACTCTATAACCAAAACATGATAACACGTTCGCAGGCGGCGTATGCGACTTCAGCAGCAGTTACGGAAACATCCGAAACCATGATCGACTTGGCCGACTAGTCGGCTGATTAGCATATTGCAACCGACCAATCGGCTAGTCGGCCAAAGTCATGATCGGAACATCTCTAGTTACAACATCAAAGTAGGGCAATTCAGGCTTTATCAAATCAAATCATTTATTTCGGGCATCAGAGGCCCATATAACAAATACCTTAAAATCTAACGTATTTTTGTCTCTACACTCTACAGTCTAATAAACTATGTCAATATGTCATATATAATGTTTGCGATTAAAAAAACTTACAGACTTATTTTTATAACTTTTATATGTTGTAAAATAGTATGATTAGACTGAGCCTTGACATTTTTGCAGATCATCACCATTTACCATTCAGACACAAGTGATTGAGGAAAAACTGAATGAATATTTTGTAGACGTGAGAAGAGAACATGTGCGGTGAGTGGTGACACATCATTTTAGCAAAGCGGAAGAAATTGCAGTCACAAATCATAAATAATGGGAGTAAAACATTTACGTTGACCAAAATTTTGTTTTCATAATTTAAACTGCGCACTTGGAAACCGTAAAATTTCCCACAAATTAACTTCCTTAGGAAAACAATATTTTCTTTTACTGAAACTTATTATTCGGGACTTAACGCGACTTATTCTAGTAGTAATGCTACTACATACATACTTTTTTCTCGACGTTTTGGCCGTGTCGTGAGGGCGGATTTAAATTATCTCCAACCTGGAATCCAGTGATTAACAATTAGTGCAATCCGCGTGTGTCACCTTTGTCAATAATTAGTGTAAACCCCACTGACCTCCAATAATAGAGATCAGTGGTAAACCCGGATACAGTTAGTGTGTCGCACTGAGCCTATTGACTCTAAATATATTGGAACACAAATGTTGGACAATTCGAGGGTAGTCGTAAGTCGTAACTCGTAGATCAGACCGCCCAGTGCAAACGAAGACGTCGCGCTCCTGCAATCCCCTCGTGACCAAGGCCGTTGCAACACGGCCGAAACGTCGAGAAAAAAGTATGTAGTAGCGTGGTTTAATATCTCTATGATAGTAGCATTACTACTAGAATAAGTCGCGTTAAGTCCCGAATAATACGACGGTCCCTGCGTATAAAGCGACATGTCAAAAGTAGTGGTTTTCAGGAGAGCGTTTATAAGATTCAAACTGTTGCTGTAGATTATCATAAAACATCAACACAATGTTTTTGGTTGATTTGTAAAGCTTAATGTAGGCCGTTTGTAATGATATAACACAATTTTTAATATTTTCAATAGTTTCGCCAAAATTACAAGAAGACCGTTTTTACGGTTTTCAAGACTGGGCAGTCTTGAATTGTCAGCGTAAAAACGGGTAAGTCGTACATGTCGTTTTTACGTTGAAAGAATAAAAATATTATATTAGGTCCTAAATTTATTCAGCACTTTATAAAATGATTCTTATTGTCATAATTTATAAGTTTATAATGTATGAGTAATAGAAATTCTGGCTCTTCAGTAAGAAAAACTAAAAACACAGACATATCTTTTTATACGCTGCTAATGTAAGAAGTTTTTTCTGTTATAATAAACGAATAAAAGGACATGTCATCAATAACTATAGGTCCATAATGAAAAATTCTAATAAAATGTGATTATTTGATAAGTTAAACTGTATAGTTTTCAAAAGTCTACAAATTTTAGTATCAATGTATTAACTAATTCTGTTTTCACTAAAGGGTAAAACAAAAACATGATGTTGAAGGTGCCTTTTTCTTCTTCTTGGTCTTTTCGGATACGTCTTGAGCAAGGTCAATTTCTTTTTCAATTGCCCTTCCCTAGGTGACCATTGACGACCTTAGACTTTTATTGCATCTTACATGAATAAATTCTTTGAGGCTTCGTTATAACTTCTACAGTGGACAAGTCTGGACGGTAAAATATAATTATGAGTCGATTATTATATTCAGCTTTTACTGACTCTTGAGAATTTATAAAGGTCGTAATTTTGAGCATTACCGTTGAATACAGAGCTGCATCGATATAATCATCTTACACGTTCCTCACAGGAACAAAATAGTGTTTCATTCCAATTTGCGACTACCAAATTGACTATAGAATACTTTATCTATTCAAATTTTATCGAGCTGAAGAGTTAGTTTGTTTGAACGCCCTAATCGCAGGAACTACTGGTCCGATTTAGAAAATTATTTCAGCGTTAGATAGCTCATTTATCAAGGAAGGTTATTATAGGCTATAAATTATCGCTTAGATAAATACGAGCAAGGAAACAGATGAAAATGGAAAAAACGGAAAGATTATTTGAAAGGGCTTTTTTTTACCGTCGTTAGACCGTCTATCGAGCGAACAACGGGTGTTCTTTATAGTTTTTAATTAATGTTACATTATTTATTAACTGTTTTATATAAAACTAGCAGTCCCGGCAAACGTTTCTTTGCCATATTATTATATAAAGTATATCGCCCGTATTATTTTATTGAATTAGTGACTAAATAAGTATGCAAAATATTCTTGCAAAGCCGCAAACATAAAAATATTTTATTTCATTTTTTTAAATAAAGTAAAATAATATTATATTTTTAAGCTTTTAGGTTTCCGTGCTTAATAATTAAAAACGGGAACCTATCAGACTTCGCTTTCTATATATGGTCCGTCCGTCTATCACCGAGGTTATCTCAAGAACCGCAATAGTAGAAATTTTCACAAATTAACGTTTTTTGGTGGCGCTTTAAGAAATATATTAAAATCAAAAAAAAAATTATGATTATTGTGGGGCCTCGAACAACAAACGCGATTTTTTGCTCTATATCCATACAGGTAAGGCCCTGATGGTTGTTCATCATGAAAAAAAGCCTCAGCCTCCGTTGCAGCTATTATTTCACGTCGCTGATTATTTATAACACTTAAATATTCATATTGGTTTCAATTTGATTGAATGTGTGGCACTAGTCCCACTAAAAACGAACAAAAATCTCATAATAACTGAACGTAAATAAGTCTATAAATAATTCGCTACCTTAGAGGTAGAAACGGACATGTACGACATGACGCGGAACGGCACGTAATTTCCAACGCGGTACAAGACGGTAAGTATAGATGTCCGCATCTACCACAGTAAAATATAATAAAATACCCAACTTGTCGTCATTTACGTCTTTTTATCTTTGGAATTACTTGTGACAGAAAAAAAAATTAGGAATATGCGTCTCATTATATGGAATAATAAAAGAAATTGCTGTTTTGGACATGACCTTTTATACGTAGGGACCGTCGTCGATTATAAGTTTCAATTATAATGCAACGCAAAAGTTTAAAAGTTGAATATTTTTATTAGTAAAAGCAACTCTGCTCAAGCAACAATGCAAGAAAATTCACGCAACTTAAAGACGCGAAAAGTTAAACAATTTATAAAGCGTATCTTTTACTGTGTAACCGTTAACAGTCGAGTAAAAGGTTCAGCCTTCGGGTCTAAACAAATATTTGTCATAAATCACATCTTCTCAATAGCATTTGAGACGCCTTTAACTATAACTTACGACCGTTAAACGACTTTGCACTTTAATGTAACATTGTAACGTTTAAATTGCTTTGTAGAGTGCTCGAAGAGTGTTTATCTATTACAGTAGATTGAAGCGACTTTACCCTAGACGTAATTAATTTCGAAATAAAACGCATTTAATGTCAACGCAATGACACAATATAATATCTAACAGTAGAGTAACTCAGCATGTTTATTTTACCGAGAAAATACTTTTCCGTGCTCACGAAATCAAACTTGCTAAAGACAAAGACCAGTTTTAAACACATGCGATGTTATACTGCACTATTTTGCAAGTATTTCAAGTTATCTGGAATCACGTTGATGTGTGTGCGTATGTCTGATTCCAGATGATTTTATGAGTCTATATTGTTCCACTGTTAAAAGACGGATACGAGGGCTGCTATTTATGTATCCGGAACTGGCCACTTACAAGAACAATATTTAAAAAGTAATTACAACATTTGAAAATAGAACTCTTTGGTTAAAGAATACATTTTGTTTGATGTGACTGTCAATTATTTTTCCATTGTGGCGTCATTTTGAAAATTGCGTGTCTTCATTTGCCATGGATTTAACGCGTGAACATTTTCGTGCAATGATTTACTACGATTTTCGGCGTGGGCTAAATCAACAACAGTGCTTTATTCAACTCACCGCAACTTTTGGAGATGAAGCACCATCAAAAACCACTGTTTATCACTGGTACAGTGAGTTTAATCGTGGGCGGTCTATGCTCACGGATGAAAATAAAGAAGGTCGCCCAAAAACAGCTGTTGTCCCACAAAATATAGATGCTGTGCGGGAACTAATAATGCGTGATCGTCATGTTACATATCGCGAGATAGAGGCGTCCTTAGGCATAAGTATGACGAGCATACATAAGATATTACACGAACATTTGGCTGTAAAAAAAATATGTTCGCGTTGGATTCCGCACAACTTGACAATCGATCAAAAACGGGCTCGTGTCGATTGGTGCAAAAAAATGATAAAAAAATACAACCGTGGTACGTCAAAACCCGTTTATAATATCTACACAGGTGATGAATCTTGGATCTATGCATATGACCCCGAAACTAAACAACAGTCAACGGTGTGGGTGTTCCAAGATGAGCCGAAACCAACAAAAGTTACTCGTGCAAAAAGTACTTTGAAGCAAATGGTCGCCTGTTTTTTTGGAATTAATGGACATGTGGCTACAGTGCCATTAGAGAATCGTAAAACGGTTAATTCTGAATGGTATACGACCATTTGTTTACCAGAAGTCTTTGAAGAAATAAGAAAGGACAACCGACAACGCAGAATCATATTACATCACGACAATGCTAGCTGTCACACCTCAGCTGAAACAACTCAGTTTTTGGAGGGTCAAAAGATCGAATTGACTGGTCATCCGCCGTACAGCCCTGATTTGGCACCTAACGATTTCTTTTTATTTCCATACGCGAAGAACAAATTAATTGGTCAACGTTTTTCGAGCCGCAAAGAGGCTGTTGATGCGTTCAAAATGCACGTTTTGGAGATACCTCAATCAGAATGGAAAAAGTGCTATGAAAATTGGTTCCAGCGTATGCAAAAGTGTGTCGATCATCGCGGCGAATATTTTGAAAAGCAATAAAACCATATTAAATGATATATGTTTGTTTCTTTTTTTAATTCCGGATACATAAATAGCAGCCCTCGTAGACCTTTGCCTAACAGTAGTCAGTATAGGTCTCCCATTCCTCTTATTTCACAGCTACAGCCGATTTTGTAGTTTTGCGGTATTAGTTAGTTTTTTTTTTGTATTAGTTAGTTTGGCGGTATTATCCGTCTTCTGACTCCACCACTCTGTGGTGTTCTTTGCCCAGTGATGGTATGTGGCAGGTCCTTAGTAGCATTTACTTTTTTATTATATATTTTTAACCGCGACTGGTTAGCCTCATGTAGACGTTCTAAAAGTGTTAAAATTCAATGTCGTTCAAAATAAATATTTTGATTTTTTATTTATGCCGATGTCCATGTAAGAACAACACCAGCTGTTCTGCAGTAGCGCTTGATAGTTTACCGTATGTCATTTATACTATGGTAATGTGGTTCGAGACCTCTTCCACTTCACTTCTTCAATAACGTTGCATAAAAGTAGCTTTCAAATTCACAAATGAGTATTAGGTCACATCACCACATGGCTCAGACGAACTCTGATCTTATGATGTCGCATTAATGATATTATGTTATCTACTATCTTATATATAAAAATGGATTTTCAAATGTCATCATAAAAATGGAGTTTCAAAAGTCGCGCCCAAATTCGAGAACGTCTGAACGGATTGGGCTGATTTTAGTCTTAAAATATTCGTAGAAGTCCAGGGAAGGTTTTAAAGGACACGAAGTTCACCGGGACAGCTAGTCTTATATAAAAAAAATGGATTTTCAAATGTGTTAGTCGCGCTAAAACTCGAAAACGGCCGAACGGATTGGGGTGATTTTAGTCTTAAAATATTTGTAGAAGTCCAGGGAAGGTTTTAAAGTGACCTGTGACACGAAGTTCACCGGGACAGCTAGTCTTATATATAAAAATTGATTTTCAAATGTGTTAGTCGCGCTAAAACTCGAAAACGGCTGAACGGATTGAGCTGATTTTAGTCTTAAAATATTCGTAGAAGTCCAGGGAAGGTTTTAAAGTGACACAAAGTTAACCGGGACAGCTAGTCTTATATATAAAAATGGATTTTCAAATGTGTTAGTCGCGCTAAAACTCGAAAACGCCTGAACGGATTGGGCTGATTTTAGTCTTAAAATATTCGTAGAAGTCCAGGGAAGGTTTTAAAGTGACACGAAGTTCACTGGGACAGCTAGTGAGTAATAAAATATAAATAAGTACTGAAATACAGTCAAAACCGTTTATAGCGACATCGTTTAGAACAACATACCGGTTAAATTAACAAAAATCAAAGGTCCCGGCTGAATGCTATATAACCGCCTTATCAAAAACATTGGTTTTTACGACATTGTTTACTACGACATACCGCATTAAGCGACCACATTTGGTTAATTTTTCGGAGAATTATATCTGTAGAACGACCGGCTCAGCTGTATTGTAAACAATTAATATAAAAGAATAGATAAGAGTATCCACATCTGGCACAGTATAATGGTCAATGGCTATTATCGTAAAAGTAAACAAAGTTCAGGGTCTTTTGTAATTCTTAGAAACAAAGCACATGCATGCTAAACAGGAAGACTCCGAATTACAATTGGCAGTGCCAACTTTGATTGACGGTCTCAATGCTGTTAGTGTATTAACTATTACGAAAGATTGTTCTTTTTAATGGACAATTCCACATGCAAGGGAATTGTGACGATACGCTGATGAAAATTTAACGTGATTTACAAAATGTGTATGCGCGACAGAAGTGTTCCTAACAACTCACTCAAATTACACATTTTATGCATACAAAAATGATGTAAAAATGATATTGTTCTTTTATATTATACGTTTGTATTGAAGTAAACAAAATGTGGTTTAATTTCCTACATGAATATACATAGTATACACGGGGCCAGACTGACGTGGTGTGAAGCGTCCATAAAAAAATATTATTTTTCCTATCAATTATACCTGTCACTGGTTAATACAACTATCGGTTTTTACGACTAAATATGAGTAGTCCCTTTGATGTAGTTATAACAGATTTTGACTGTATTATAATTTTGATATATTACTTAAGTACCTGCTGAACTAAAAGGTACATAATAAATAATAATATATAAATTGCTTTGCTATTAGATATTTCAAATTTGACATTAACAAATAATAGATATTATAAGTAATTGAATAGAATCCTAGAAGGTTCTTAGTGCATTCTGAAAAAGCCAATATCCACTCCCTCCTGCCAATTTTATTTAAGTGATTTCGTTTTAGTCATCTATCAGAGAGGTAGAGTCATCTAGTATATGCAATAGATTCTATCTCACTAGTTTATGAGTGTACTGATGACGCCCACAACTCCGTTGCGCCAAAACTCGTTTATCGCGGCGGAACCGTACATTTTTCCGGAATAAAAAGTATCCTATGTCCTTTCCCGGGACTCAAAGTATCTCCATGCCATATTTCAGCAAAATCGGTTCAGCGGTTTGGGCGTGAAGAGGTAACAGACAGACAGACAGACACACTTTCACATTTATAATATTAGTATGGAGGATATAATATTATTTCGCCATCAGCAATTATAATTGCCGCTACCAACAAAATGTCTACATCTCTATAGAGAGTCACCCGTTGTCCGTTTAGTTGTACTCTATGTACCATGCCAAACGATGCGGTGCGGCGGCGGTGCGGCGCCTGACCGGTACCGCTCCGGTTTCCTATAAAATGGATGGTATGCCGTATGGCACACGGCGCCGTCCGGTGCACTCCGGCGCTGCACCGCACGCCCACCGGAATCGAGACGAGGTGGGGGGGGCGGGGAGCTCGAGTCGTTGCGGTGCCGCACTCACCCTGTGACCGGTAGTCCGGCGAGATGGCCTCCGGTGCGGCACCGCACCGCGCCGAGTGGCATGGCTGTATCACTTTACATTTCGTTATCCTGGAGAAACATCGCACAAGAAAGGAGAAACAACAAGCTCGCTTTAAAGCTTCGTACACATAGAGACCGCAGCGTGACGGGCCGCATTTTTCATACAAGTTTCATGACCGAGTGCGAGATGGGTCAAAAAACTCGTATGAAAACCCCGTTACATGCACGCATGCTTTAAAGGACTCCTCAGTGACTTGGTTTCAACGAAATCGTTCAACGATTATATTATTTCTTGTAGAGATATATTTTTGTGATTCTGTCGTCACAGTCGGATGATACGGGCCGCGGGGTCAACTATAAGTTATGTACTTTCGCCGGACGTTCCGCACAAAAGTAAAAGTGTAATAGCTGTTGGCGGTTGTCTGTCTATCTGTTACGGCTTTATTAAGCTTAATACGAGGCTTAATCAAGCTTAGAATCATTACGCCATAAGCAACATGATATGTTGTTGTCACCTCGATGTTATTCTAGTTAAGTCGGTGTTGTGACTTGTGAGTAATATTACATTACGCACCTAGGACAGGAAAATAAAAAATGTCTCAGATCACAATATGTAATTCGTACAAAACAACATGTAATTCACACCTCGGCTTCGCCTCGGCCAACAAACATGTGATCTGAGGCTTTCTTATTTACTGCCCGTGGTGCGTATACTATTTTTCTCATCGACGGAGGCGGAAAACGGCAACATCGGTAAGCGCAGCGGGAAGAAAGTTGACGTTTTCCGCCGGAGGTGAGAAAAATACATTTCGGTGGCAGTCGTACATATCGATATTATATTAATCCAATATTATTATGACGGATGAAAAAACTGCTTTTAAACGCTTTCACCTATCACGATCCTAATCCGAGATTCACGGATGAGAGAGATTAAGGGCCCGTTTCACCACTTTCTGATAAAATGGCGAATAGGCTATTCACAACTATTTTGACAGATTCTCCATACTTTATCTGTCAAGTTTAGTGGTGGATAACCTATTCGGCACTTATCAGGAAGTGGTGAAACAGGCTCTTAGTGAAGTATCTGAAGCCGGATTTATATTCGTAGCAGCAGCTTCAACCCATTTGCTGCGTTATCGTAACGTATCAACGAAATGCAAAGAGCAGTGTTACGATGCTCTACGATGCTACAAGTTTTAGAATGCAAATGTCCTATCGTAGATCAACTAAAGACATTTTAGGCATTGAAAAGATAATATCACACAAAGACAATATTCAAATGTTCTATCAATTCATTAGTTTCACTATCTGCGATCTTTATGAGCGGTGGGAAAGCGACAATTCTTGTCTGTTGTCTGGTTTCGATCGGCTGAGAACCAACTGAGAACATTTTAATTGAGTTTTTACAAGTCATTTGTTGTCTGTTTGTCGATTTATCTTTGTTTTCCGTGTCAAATATTAATAGCTATTGCATGTTGAATGCAGAGCTTGGTGGAGATGAACATTTGGAGTAAATACATGCTGATAGTGGGTGCCTACTATATTGAAACATAATAATAATTACTATATTTTAGACACGTAGCATAGTTCTGGTACTTGAGTCTTTAGTCAAAATGCGTTCGCGTGTTTTGGTAGTGAAATTAGAACTTGTCAAAATGTGTGGGATTTGTCATTTGACTAAACACATTGCAGGCGCCATGATATGAGTCCATGACACGTCTTAGCGAACTGGTGAATGCATTTTGCCTAGCTTGACTTGAACTCAAGGTGTCCATTCCAATTTTCGTTATATCCGTTCAGCGGCTTAAGCGCATTAAATATTATTAGTACATGCATGTTACTCAAAGATAGACAACTAACCTATACTTTTAAAACACTTCATGCAAATATTTACAAATGCATTGTGGCATTATAGCTTTTTATATATTTTTTTCTTTCATTTTTCACAAATTAGCACCCAGACGAAATAAATCGTTAGAAACGTGACAGACAATTATCGTAATATCTCATTAGACACACATAATTAAGTCAAATAGCACCATAAAATTAACATAAAACATTAACACGGCTATCCGTCATAGCTCTACTAATGTGTTTCAAATAGATTTTATGTGGCTTTGTTTTGGAAGATTTTCTGTAATAATGTTCTTAGATAATAACAATAATAAAATCAAATGTAGTGTTAATGGACCATTATAGTTTTTAGCGTTCTTTTTAACAACCGCACTAATAGACGAATATTAATTACTTTACTGTAATTAAATGAAGATTTAGACATAAGCAATATACATTATCTGTAAGAACTCTTCATTAAATATTGAAGATGCGACCGTAGGTAGGACTGATCAACCGAAATAGCGATAACCGTTAATTTTAACAAAATAGTCACAGTTAGAAATTGCTTCCCATAAATTACTGTTTGTACAACATTATTTCTGGGCCTTTAAGGTGACGCCGCGTTAAAGTAAAAAACCGTGTTGGATACGTTTTAGATTGCTTGTTTTTTATTAGAGGCCGGCCCGGCCTCTCATAGAAAACAAGCAATGGAACAGCAAAAATGGAAAGGGCATAAGCGACAAAATGGTTTTTGTCGCGTAACTTAAAAACCATAAATACATTTCATATAAGGGGGCGTCCACAAATTACGTGAGGTGTTTAGGGGGGGGAGGGGGTCGAGTCAAATCTCATCTAATCTGACGTTGGGAAAGGGGTGGTCTCGGCAAATCTTACGTAATTTTTTTCTCAACCAAATAAAACTATTTTGGTCCATTTCATCCAGATAGTACGTATGCTTAAGATTTAATCGTAAGCGTAATCGTTATATGATTAAGATTATTCACAAATTCGTTCAAAAGAAAATCTATCTGACTGTCAAACCAAACGTTTACGTAAGAAACCCACATTTTGAAAAATCTCACGTAAGATCTATGAGGGGGAGGGGGGGTTGAATAAAATCTCACGAAATCTCACCAGGGGGGGAGGGGGGGGGGGTCAAAAAATTCAAGAAAACACCTAACGTAATTTGTGGACGCCCCCTAAGCTATGGGCAAATTAAAGTGTATGCTTGAACCAATCTATGTACAAATTTTGGAAGCTTAAATCACTCTCCTCTGTTGGCAAAATAGGAATCCCTTTTTTTACAAAGGTAGGTATATTTGATTGATTATTCTGTATTATAAAAGTTGACCAATCGTGTTATGCTATGGGTAATTCAAAGACAAACACATGATGAATACTGACAATGAACTTTAATTTCTTAGCTTTAGTCATTGCTGAGAAAAATCGATATCGCTGCAGCCAAATTATCAAGGCGTCGCCTTAACCGGTATCCATAAAGGGCGGAGGTTCTATGTTACTATCCTAACTTATACCCCAGCCTGTATTTCAAGATGATATTATTAACTAGTAAGCAGCCCCGGATTTATAAATAGGCCGTTTGAAGCTGCGGCCTAGGAGCGGCAGCGTCCATAGACTATGTACATGGGGTGGCGGAAATATAGATATAATATTATAGTATAACCTACTCTCATAAAAATATAAATTCAGCACTGTTGGCGAGACTACTCGTGCCGAAGCATCGTGTTGGATGGGTTAATAGAATATTATATGAGCATTTAAAAACTCTATTCGAAGAATGCATTTCCTTTGCTACTTTAACTGACCTTTAAAAAAAACGGATGTCAAGATGAACTATGCCCATGTACGGTACACCGTCAATTAAAAATGATTTAATCAGTATTTATGTGGATCAGGGCTCGTCCATATTGATCAAATGGTCGAGGTCTAAGATCATCACGATTTGTGAATTGTGAGCTACTTTATATGGTACGATAAGTCGTTAGGTTTCGTAATTTAAATAGAGCTTATGGTCAGCCCTAAATTTATAAATAGGCAATATCGGCCGCAGCCTAAAAGTGGCAGCGTCCTAGGGGAACGGCAGATTTTGTAGATCGGCGTCGGAAATAAAGTGGCCTACCACTGATAAAAAATATAAATCCGGCTCTGCTTATGGTGATAGCTAGATCATAATCTATCCGAAAAAAAATTGGAAACCGATTTTCGATAATAATTTGTACATGAAATTCAGTACAAATCAAGATTATGAATAAATTCAAAATTAACAAAAATAATAAATATCCACATCAGACGCTAGTTTCAAAAATGATTTTGGCACGTATAAAATTTTATCAACGAAGGACTGGCCTGGCGGATTTTTAAAATGTTGTATATTTATCCATTATTAACAAAAAACTAACTTAGCGATGATTCCGCGTCGTCCTTTTACACCTGGCATAATATGAAAGACTGAAGATGAAATCGTGAGTGTGAAGAGAGAAGGACGATCGATACTATGATTTTTTGCTGTAGTCGCCCTCTTAAGATAATAATAAAATACAATGATTATAAGAATTAAAATAAAGTCGAAGATCGTGTCGCAGCATCTAAATGTCGTACCCATAGAATTATAACCGTATTGACATCGTTGGTCGTACCGATCTCTCAATATGTTGTAACAAACTTACAACTGCAAAGTAATTAAATTCGGTTCTAATCAATCAGTGTCTGCAGTTAATTAATGTTTTTTTAAGTTAAATTTAAAAATATAGTTATCATCTTCATTATCAGCCATTATTTTTACCAAAGTAAATAAAAAATACTTGTATTTTTGAAGATCTCGAAAGAAGTTTTTGAAACTTTACACCAAATTATATAATTGATTGTAAAAAGCAGTGATTTACTTACTTAATTTGATTATAGTGGCTAAAAACAAAAGCCTTATTATGTTTCTTATAATCTACCGCTTGCTGTGAGACACAGAAAAATTAAATTACAAAATATTTTATTGCAATCATAATCATACATTAGAACTCTGCAACAAGATGCAGTCAATACAAATTTATTACTTTATGTAAAATATATTGTGATATCGTAAACGATTTTAAGAATTGCGTTATGCTATAAAACTAGATGACACCCACAACTCCTCTCCACGCGGGATGAAGACTATCCTATGTCCTTTGTATGTGCGAGTTTCTTACGCCGGTTCTTCTCGCCGGGTTAGTTCCCGAACCGGTGGTAAGGCACCAGTAGTATCAACATTCTGAAAGTATTTTTTTTAAATCTATTCAGAAATAAAACAAATTTTTTTATTTTTTTTATTTTCCGGTACTCAACCTATCTCCATAATATCTCAGTACGCCTCCGTGGTATAGTGGTTAAGAGCGTGGCTCTCGACTCGGAGGTCGTGGGTTCGATTCCCGCGTTGGAAACATGTTATTTCCAAGTTTGGTTAGGACAATATAGGCTGTTCACCTGATTGTCTGACAAGTAAGATGATCCATGCGTCGGATGGGCATGTAAAAAAAATCGGTCCTGCGCCTGATCTCTTGCCAGTCGTGTCGGTCTTCCGTCCCACTGGGTTATAAGAGTGAAGGAATAGAGAGTGCTCTTGTGTACTGCGCACACACTTGAGCACTATAAAATTACTCCTGCGTACCTGGCCTGGTTTCAATGAAACTGGCCACCGTCGCCGAAATCGGTGTGGGGAGTATAATTATTATTATATCTCAGCAAAATCAGCGGTTTGGGCGTGAAGAGGTAACAAACAGACAGACACACTATTGTTTTTATACTATTACTAGACTTCGCCTGCAACTCCGTTGCGCCAAAAAATCACGCGGAAATTTTTCCGGGATAAAAATATCCTATGTCCAGGTAAGGATTTAAGTATACCAAATTTCAGCAAAATCGGTTCAGCGGTTTGGGCGTGAAGAGGTAACAGACTTACAGATAGACACACTTTTGCTTCTATAATATTAGTATGGATGCAAGTATTGTAATATCGTTAACGATTTTAAGAATTACGTTATATTATATTATAAAACGTTAGAAGTGAATGTAGCCTTGTGTGTAATGTAAGACCGATTATAGGAATATATAGAAATGACCGGTGAATGGTGATGCCATACATAATTTCTGACACACAAACATGGGTTTGTGTGTCAGAAATTATGTGTATGGACACATATTATGTACATCAAACGTTACGGAAAACACCGTGAGAAAAGCCTGTCGAGATTGTTGTTGTCGTCAAAACTCGAACAACACTACTAGATTTTAAAACAAAAATCGATTATTGTCGTTTTACTACTAATACAAGATAGCTACTACTAATAGAAAATAAAAGATAAATAGTGAAAATTAATTTAAATTATTCGTGTATCTTTAAAGCATTTAATAATTATGTTAAATTAGGTATTTTAGTAAAATTTTTGTAGTAAGTATTTATGTCCAAAAAAAGCTACTTGTTTAATCTAAGTCAAAAGTGATTGTTTTATCTAGGGCATAAAACGAGACATAGAAAAAACCATTCTGCCACACTGAGAGACTAATACTAATTACTTTAAAATAAATGACGATCTTGACATAAGCCCTTGTCAAACTCTTCATTAAATTGAAGTTTAATCATCATTAAATGTCGAGCTATGTGCGACTGTTAAACTAACTGTGCAACTTGTGACCTCCAAGATCCAAACGGCGTTTTAACCACTAAACTACAGGGGTCATAGCTGATGGTGATCATTGTCCATTAATTTAATCACGAAAGCGGATTTGATAGCTAAATCAATATTGGCTTACTTAACTCAGCGTGAAATTTTTACAAAAAGCAATTGAATGTGCAAATAAAAATGAATAATAAATTTACACCTACATACGTACATTATATACTTTAGTGTATTCACTATTCAGTATTAGATGTTATTTGTGACTTTGAGCAGATATAAGTTTTGTCAGTAAAAATATCCTTTGTCATCCATACTTCCATACTAATATTATAAATGCGAAAGTGTGTCTGTCTGTCTGTCTGTCTGTTACCTCTTCACGCCCAAACCGCTGAACCGATTTTGCTGAAATTTGGCATGGAGATACTTCGAGTCCCGGGAAAGGACATAGGATAGTTTTTAACCCGAAAAAATCTACGGTTCCCGCGCGATAAACTAATTTTGGCGCAACGGAGTTGCGGGCGTCATCTAGTATCCTATATCGCCGAGACAAGCCAAGCGAAGCGCAATCACTATCTTTTTTATCTGTCAAAAAAGCGCAGAGCCAAGCAATATATTCGGTTCAATGACTTATGCGTGAAGAGGTAACAGACGGAAAGACACTGCCTCCCATCCAGTGCCGTAAATAGGGCGGTGCCACCGGCGCCCTGGAGGCACAGGGCGTAGACTCTGGGGGGCGCAAGAATGACCAAACCAGGCAGAACTAGATAATATTTTTTTTTAGTTTGCGGCCGATAAGTTCCCGCTGCGCCTCTTATAGTGCTCTATTCCAACTATAAAATAGGCCTGTACATTATATAGCATTGCTCTCGGTGCCTATAATATCTAAAAAAAACAAGGGCGCGCACAGGGCGCAAAAAAGGCTATTTACGGCACTGCTCTCATCTACATTATTAGTTTAGCATGGTTTAACCTGTCAAAAGCAACAGCGAAACTGGAGCTCTTCTTCAGCTCTCTCGCAAAATGTGAAATTTATCGCCGCTTTTTCGTGAAGCCTTGGGATTTCGTAAAGCCTTGGGCATTCCTATGAAAATCTCCCACGACAATCGCCAAAACGTAGTGCCAAAAGCCCATAAAGTAGTAAAAATAGAGTGCTAAATGTAAAATCAAGTTCAGATCTTATCCACCGCTTCTCAAAGTATTCAATTGTGGCAGTGTTTCCCAACGTTCACATCTGGGGAGCCACAATGCCTTTTTTGAAAGACTTCGCAATGTTCGCATATAAAATGTAAGATTTCGTAAATATAATTACTCGTTACATAACATACGTTGATATGCACTTTGTACGGCAATTATGTTCAACCTAACACTAATAATAGAGATCAGTACCTTTTCTGCATCTGCAAAACATCAATACTTCCATACTAATATTATAAATGCGAAAGTGTGTCTGTCTGTCTGTCCGTCTATCTGTCTGTCTGTATGTCTGTCTGTTATCTCTTCACGCTCAAAGCGCTGAACCGATTTTGCTGTTTGGCATGGAGATATTTTTGTGTCCCGAAAAAGGACATAGGATACTTTTTACTCCGAAAAAATGTACGGTTCTCGCGCGATTATTAATTTTGGCGCAACGGACTTGCGGCCTTCATCTAGTTATAGTCATAAACTTTTGAGCTAAATTATGCCAATGTCTGAAAATTAAACGATATTTAAATAATATAATATATTTCATGAATACGAAAACACTATTATAATTAAATCCTCATTGAATTACTACAAAAGATTAACTAGAACAGAAAATGTAATTTGCAAGAATTTTCGTATTTCAGTAATTTTTTTTTTTTTTTTTTACATTTAAATTAATTTAATAGTACTAGTGTGTGATATTAAGGTAGAGCCATCAATTAGAGATGTTGAGATAATATAATATCACACGTGCAGTACCTATAGCTTCAAGTATAATTAGAGATATATTATAATATCGCGCAGTGTCTAGCTTTAAGTCTCCTTCAAGTATTTCATTCAAGAAGGTGTGGAGTTTGGAGGTTCCACAAAAGAAGATCTTCCGACAGAGTGGAGTGGTAATATACTTCTTTAGGCCTAAGCCCAATATTATGTTGATTTCTTTCATATTATGTATGCCAATAACTTACATAACTTCGATAGCACGATGCAGGATTGTGGCACTAGTTGTACCGCCACAAAGATATCGAAAAAAAACTTGCTTATCTGAAGACTAATTTGCATTCGACCCCTTCTCATCACTTTCACGCTTATCATGATTCTTCGTGACTTATGCAGGCGATAATTTATCTATTAGCTATATTTTTTATCTGTCAATCATTCTAAATTCCAAATTAGAAGTTCGCGACATAGATAAATGATTTTTCAGACGATAATTAGATACATTTCATCAGAGTCGTGGTGTGCATCAGAATCGCGACCCTGCACCAAGGCCGCCTAAACCGACTTAACTAAGGTTAAAAAAATAACACGTGAGCTTCATCGCAAGTGGATAGCGGGTTCCGCAGTGAATATCAATAAATATTACAATATTATCGATTTGAATATTAAGGACCTATATTGAATACTAAGTGTGAACTGAGCCTGCAGCCGAGACGTTTTCTTTATAGAATCGCCGATCGAAAGGTATGGAGTTGACATTAAACGAGGCGAACGTCAACTTTATAAATACTAACGAACGCTTATGTCAATTCCATACATATTGAGCGACGATTTTATAGAGTAGCGACAAAAAAAAGTCTTGGCAAAAGGGCCAGGTTACAACGAATGCGACGAACGAAAGAAAAATACAATAATTGTATTGAATTGAATTTGTTTGGCGACAGCAGTTAGAAATAAACAATGTACTGGATTTAAAATAACACATCTTTGTGACATAACGATACCACGACACACTCACACACACAAATTGACAAACTCGTCAAACTTATAACACACCTCTGTTTTCGTCGGGGTGTACGCGATTCCGCGATTTAGAATAACCATACACGGTTATTACTTTTTTAATGGGCAAAACGCAAATATCAAGACGTCTTCCGGTCATCTGGCAACACAGGAACGCTAACAACACCGGAACTTCCTTCACTTCTGTTCACTGAACCCATCCCTGCAGGGATGCAACAATTCTTCTAAAAATGTAATAATTTTATTTATCTTATATTTTACATCTAACTTCTAAGTTCTAACAGTCCACAAGTTTTAAGTGATTAACACAAACACGGGGGTAAAAGCATATAGGACTAGATGTCTCCCGCAACTCCGTTGTGCAAACATTCGACTATCGCACGGGAACCGTACATTTTCTAGGATGAAAAATATCTTATGTCCTTTCACGGAACTCAAAGTACCTCCATACTCAATTTCAACAAAATCGGTTGAGCGGTTTGAGTTTCAAGAGGTAACAGAGAGATGGACACTTTCGCGTTTATAATATTAAATATTATGGATATGCATTCTTATGTCAAATCGATACTAATATTATAAATGTGAAAGTGTGTCTGTCTGTCTATCTGTCTGTTACTTCTTTGCGCCCAAACCGCTGAACCGATTTTACTGAAATTTGGTATGGAGATACTTTGAGTCCCGGGAAAGGACATAGAATACTTTGTATCCCGGAAAAATGTACGGCACCCGCGCGATAAACGAATTTTGGCGCGACGGAGGCTTCATCTATTTACGTATATTATTCTAAGACGGATCTCTTTGATGTAGAAGGCTTTTATTTATTTTAATAGGTATAATACGTGCTAGAATTTATCTACGAAACTCTAAACGCTAGTTAAGATTCTCAGTACGTAAACCGCAATTCTAAACTATCGAACTGTAAGGTCAGCGGTGAACGGCACTTTTCGACACCACTCTTCCCGCATACAGATGGACACGAGCGAAGATGCGTCTATGAGATGTTTTTTTTTTTTATTAAATAAGGGGGGCAAACGAGCAAACGGGTCACCCGATGGAAAGCAACTTCCGTCGCCCATGGACACTCGCAGCATCAGAAGAGCTGCAGGTGCGTTGCCGGCCTTTTAAGAGGTAATAGGGGAGGGGAGGGTAGGGATGGGAAAAGGGTTGAATTGGGCCTCCGGTAAACTCACTCACTCGGCGAAACACAGCGCAAGCGCTGTTTCACACCGGTTTTCTTTGAGCCCGTGGTATTTCTCCGGTCGAGCCGGCCCATTCGTGTCGAAGCATGGCTCTCCCACGTCAGAGAAGTTGATTCATAGGCAGATGGCGGACCTACGTAATTTGGTCACGTTATTACTAAGCCGATAGAACATCACAACTAACATTGAATAGACACAATTCGACCAAATGCTGTAGGCCCGTCAACTGCCTATGGATCAATTTCTTCAATGGTATACTTAAATACAACTATAATTATTAGTTAATAAAACTTAATTAAGAATTTAGATTTTAATTGCGCGTGGCTCTGTTATATTAAACTTAATAAAAGCAACTAGATTTGTATAGTCTGTCGACGCTCTATTAGTAGGTATAAATGCGGTATCGCAAAGAATGCTGTACTATTTTGAGCATAAAAATTTAGCTTGATAATCCCAAACATAAACTACTAGAATGTTAAATTTTATCAAAATCCGTTCAATAGTTTTTACGTGAAAGAGTAACAACATATTAAATCGATCCATAAAATAATTCAATGTTAGGAAGAAAAGACTTCAACGCACGACGCGGCTCTTATCTAAGGGAACATACCCATACTACGTGACCCATTTAGGGGGGGAGGGGGGTCTTCAAAATACTACGCTCGGTCACAAGAGGGGGGGAGGGGGTCTAGAGTTTTGTCACGTAGTCAATTTCACTGAGAGAAACGTCATGTACGAATTTTTTTTCTCGCCATTTAATACTTGACACTGGCATTTATTATGGTTATCTATAGTCAACAGCCATTTAAAAAAACAGGCACTGTTGTCACTTGTCAGGCATTTTGAAGTTTGGTGAAGCTGTCAAGCTTGGTGATCATTTACTATATTTAATTTTGGTGTTCGATTACAATTTCAACTACAGTCGTGACTAACATAGCTAGTATGCTGTATGTACCATCGAAGAAATTGATTCCTAGGTAGTTGACAGACCAACGTCATGTAGTCGGATCATGTCAATTCAATGTTGATTGTGATCTGTCGGTTGCGTTTAACTTTAAACGCGACCAAATTACTTAGGTCCGCCATCTGCCTAGAAATTAATTTCTCTGATTGTTCTATTGTAATTTTATTTTTAGACTATTATTAATTATTATTATATTATACATAAATCTAAGTGATAATGCTTTAGGGTGTGTATGTGTTCCTTACATAGAGTTCACTATGTAAGCAAGTAGCAGCGCTGAAAAACCAATTTTTTTTTTAACTTTTGTATGGAGAAACTCGTTACACTGGGGCGCTTGCTCATACAATAGTGAAAAAAATGTTGCTCATTCAGCGCTGCTACTTTCACAGTAAATTCACTATAAGGAACACATACATATCCTAAAGTATTATCACTTAGTTTTGCTACACCGTGTATAGTATATATCTTAAATATTGGTGTCAAGTATTTCTTTTTGGCAAACTATTGGGTATCAAAGTATTTTTTTGAGGTCGTTATTTTTATTCCCATATTTAATTTAGTAGTAACATGCAGAGTCTTTTGTAATAAATAACTTAATAAACACAAATATGAGTCAAATTATATTTTCATTTGCTATCTACTCTTTCTACTTACAAAATGATTAAAAAATATTCTTGTCAATACCACGTGAACAATTGAAGGGGGGGGGGTCTTGGCATATACTACGCGTGGTCACCAGGGGGAGGGAGGGGGTCAAAAAATCTTAAAAAGTAGGTCACGTAGTATGGGTATGCTCCCTAACGACGACATCTGTGGCTCAGTTTGTGGGCTGTTGGTAGCTCAAGCCGGGGGTCGCGGGTTCGAATCCCGCCGACGGAACAAAAATTTTCAAAGTTCCTGGGTCATGGATGTGTATTAACTACTATTAAATATGTGTATCATATAGTAAAAATCTTAAATATAATATATGTATAGTATAAAAGTAATATAATATTTCCGTTGTCTGGTACCTATAATAACACAAGTCCTTCAGGTACTTAGCACGGGGCCAGACTGATGTGGTGTGAAGCGTCCATAGATGTTATTATTTTTATCTAAACAATCTATAGACTCATAATAGAAATGGCTTAAGGCAAAATTGTGGTTAAATAATTAACTCCACATTATTATTTGGAGCCAGTTTGACTTTTGACGTATGATATTGAGGTATATGACAAACATTTTTCAAGCTTTTTTGATTGTCCATATATTATAACTAAACTTTGTGCCATAATATCCTGAATCCTGTAATCTAACTCAGACCCATGTATACTTATTACTTTATCCTTACTACCGCAAGTCTATAGCTACAGGTCTTTGGTCTATGTCCACAGCTGCTCTACAACATTGTCTACAGTATTATCTCCAGCAGGTCTACAGCATTATATCCAGCAATGTCTACAGCAATATCCACAGTATTGTCTACAGCAAGTCTACAGCGGTGTCTACAGTAGGTCGACAGCATTACCTCCAGCAAGTCTACATCAGTGTCCACAGCAGGTCTACAGCATTATCTCCAGCATGTCTACAGCAATATCCACAGTATTGTCTACAGCAAGTCTACAGCGGTGTCTACAGTAGGTCGACAGCATTACCTCCAGCAAGTCTACATCAGTGTCCACAGCAGGTCTACAGCATTATCTCCAGCATGTCTACAGCAATATCCACAGTATTGTCTACAGCAAGTCTACAGCGGTGTCTACAGTAGGTCGACAGCATTACCTCCAGCAAGTCTACATCAGTGTCCACAGCAGGTCTACAGCATTATCTCCAGCATGTCTACAGCAATATCCACAGTATTGTCTACAGCAAGTCTACAGCGGTGTCTACAGTAGGTCGACAGCATTACCTCCAGCAAGTCTACATCAGTGTCCACAGCAGGTCTACAGCATTATCTCCAGCATGTCTACAGCAATATCCACAGTATTGTCTACAGCAAGTCTACAGCGGTGTCTACAGTAGGTCGACAGCATTACCTCCAGCAAGTCTACATCAGTGTCCACAGCAGGTCTACAGCATTATCTCCAGCATGTCTACAGCAATATCCACAGTATTGTCTACAGCAAGTCTACAGCGGTGTCTACAGTAGGTCGACAGCATTACCTCCAGCAAGTCTACATCAGTGTCCACAGCAGGTCTACAGCATTATCTCCAGCATGTCTACAGCAATATCCACAGTATTGTCTACAGCAAGTCTACAGCGGTGTCTACAGTAGGTCGACAGCATTACCTCCAGCAAGTCTACATCAGTGTCCACAGCAGGTCTACAGCATTATCTCCAGCATGTCTACAGCAATATCCACAGTATTGTCTACAGCAAGTCTACAGCGGTGTCTACAGTAGGTCGACAGCATTACCTCCAGCAAGTCTACATCAGTGTCCACAGCAGGTCTACAGCATTGTCTCCAGCATGTCTACAGCAATATCTACAGTATTGTCTACAGCAAGTCTACAGCGGTGTCTACAGTAGGTCGACAGCATTACCTCCAGCAAGTCTACATCAGTGTCCACAGCAGGTCTACAGCATTATCTCCAGCATGTCTACAGCAATATCCACAGTATTGTCTACAGCAAGTCTACAGCGGTGTCTACAGTAGGTCGACAGCATTACCTCCAGCAAGTCTACATCAGTGTCCACAGCAGGTCTACAGCATTATCTCCAGCATGTCTACAGCAATATCCACAGTATTGTCTACAGCAAGTCTACAGCGGTGTCTACAGTAGGTCGACAGCATTACCTCCAGCAAGTCTACATCAGTGTCCACAGCAGGTCTACAGCATTATCTCCAGCATGTCTACAGCAATATCCACAGTATTGTCTACAGCAAGTCTACAGCGGTGTCTACAGTAGGTCGACAGCATTACCTCCAGCAAGTCTACATCAGTGTCCACAGCAGGTCTACAGCATTATCTCCAGCATGTCTACAGCAATATCCACAGTATTGTCTACAGCAAGTCTACAGCGGTGTCTACAGTAGGTCGACAGCATTACCTCCAGCAAGTCTACATCAGTGTCCACAGCAGGTCTACAGCATTATCTCCAGCATGTCTACAGCAATATCCACAGTATTGTCTACAGCAAGTCTACAGCGGTGTCTACAGTAGGTCGACAGCATTACCTCCAGCAAGTCTACATCAGTGTCCACAGCAGGTCTACAGCATTATCTCCAGCATGTCTACAGCAATATCCACAGTATTGTCTACAGCAAGTCTACAGCGGTGTCTACAGTAGGTCGACAGCATTACCTCCAGCAAGTCTACATCAATATCCACAGTAGGTCTACATCATTGTCTACAGAAATGTCTATCAAGATTAAATCTGTGTAATGTACGGGTCAGTTAAGCGAGCGTTTCGAAAAACTCCACGCGATCTCCGCACTTGATGCAACCGCAAATTATTTCCCATAGAGATGGTGTGTGGTACAAAAGACAGGAAAAAGCTAAACTGGTTTATTTTTGCAGTTTTTTGGAAATTGGTCATAAGTATAACGGTCCTACACAAGTTTTTTTTTTGGCGCACCTACGAGTTATACCAACCCTCGTCTATAATCTATACTTATAAAATTACATGTCCTGACTGACTGACTGACTGACTGACTGACTGATTCATCATCGCTGAGCAAAAAATGTTAAAGTTACAGCAACAAAATTTGGTGAGTAGGGTTGTTTTATTAAGTAGACTCTCACTAAGGAAGGAATTTTAAAAAAATTACCCCGAAGGGGGTGAAATAGGGGTTGAAAGTATGAACGAAAGTCCGTCATTTCTTGAGTAAGAAACATGAAACTTTATTTTTGGGTTACTGATTAAAAATGAATGGATACGTACTTAAGCGTTTGTAGAAATTCTACCCCCAAGGGGGTGAAATTGGGGTTGAAAGTTTGAATGAAAGTCCGTTATTTCTTGAGTTAGAAACATGGAATTTAATGTTTGGGTTACTGATCAAAATGATTGGATACGTGTTTAAGCGTTTTTGGAAATTCTACCCCCAAGGGGGTGAAATAGGGGTTGAAAGTTTAAACGAAAGTCCGTCATTTCTTAAGTTAGAAACATGAAAGTTTATTTTTGGGACTGCTGATTAAAAATGAATGGATAGATATTAAAGCGTTTTTGGAAATTCTACCCCCAAGGGGGTGAAATTGGGGTTAAAAGTTTGAATGAAAGTCCGTCATTTCTTGAGTTAGAAACATGAAACTTTATTTTTGTGCTACTGATTAAAAATTAATGGATACGTATTTAAGCGTTTCTGGTAATTCTACCCCCAAGGGGGTGAAATTGGGGTAGAAAGTTTCAATGAAAGTCCGTCATTTCTTGAGTTAAAAACATGAAAGTTTATCGACGTTTGCGTTTGACGTTTGCTTAAATAGGGTTTTTACCCTTTGTATAAGGAACCACAAAAAGGGGAAAACTATCCATCTTTGTTATTATACTATGTTAACGCGGATGAAGTCGCGGGCAACAGCTAGTATAATATAAAGTATAAACAATACGAGGGTTGGTATAGCAAAAGATTTATGCAGCGTATTCCTATTCAAGTCCCGCTGCTTTATTTGTCACGTGACGTTCCCAATATGCCAGATAAAGACAAACACTCCTTCGTGAAGGCTAGATAACCACCGTAACAATAAATACTAATTCTATTAGTAAGAGAGATACGTACTACTCGTAATTAATATTTCTATGTATAGTATAACAAAATTACAAGAATGGTTATTGTAAAGAATATTTTTTTGTTTTATTAAATAATCGTATCAGATTGGTTTAAGCGGCAAGAAACTTGAGATTCAAATTAGTAATACATAGTAGAAATTAGTACTTAATAGATAATTATATTATTAAATATTATATAACCTTGTCAAGATGTCACATATTTTTTTATCCGCTTCAGCTTATCACTCGCGTCTGATATTTCTAAGCCATTAAAATCGTTAGTAACCTCGTAAGCTCTCTATTTTTGATCTCTATTTTTGTCTTCATACAACAGTTTTACTATTAATTCACTGTGTTTTTTGCACAAATGTCGGCCAAGTCCAAATGTGTTTTACGGTCAGTCGTACGAACAGATGTTTCATGCATCATCATCATCTTTCTTATGATCACCGACATCAACTCTTTATTCTACTCAGTGCCGTAAATAGCCTTTTTTGCGCCCTGTGCGAGCTTCTATAACTGCGCCCTTGTTTTTTTAGGGTTCCGTAGTCAACAAGGAACCCTTATAGTTTCGGTCTGTCCCTCCGTCTGTCCGTCTGTCTGTCTGTCTGTCCGCGGTTTTGCTCAGAGACTATAGGACCTGCAAAGCTGTAATTTGGCATGAATGTACATATTAGTGGTGCCGACAAAATGGCGTACATGAAATCTTAAAAAAATATTTTTTATGGTACCTTCCCTGCACATCAAGCGGGGATGAACTTTTTTTTGTGTCCACCCAATCGTGTGGGAAGTCGTTGGATAGGTTTTTTAAAAATATTACGAGTATTCATAGATCATTTTCCGATTTAGGGATCCGTTTGTGAAATATTAAGTTTTAAAGTGAAAATAATCGTTAGAGTCTTGTGTCTCCCCCTTCTACCGGCTAAACGGTTGCTTCTGGAAATGTGAAAAAAATCACGGGAGTAGGAAATCTGCTGAATTTAAAAGGAAAACTATCACGGCTAAGACGACTTCATAAGTTATCTATCGATACTTTAATATTATAATTGGGAAGAGTTTGTTTCTTTGTTTGTTTGAATGCGCTAATCTCAGGAACAACTGATCCGATTTGAAAAATTATTTCAGTGTTAGATAGTCCAGTTATCTAGGAAGGCTGTAGGCTATATTTTATTTCGCTAAGACTAATAGGAACGAAGAAATAGAGGAAAATGTGAAAAAAACGGGGAAATTATTTGAAAGGGCTTATCTCACGAACTACTAGAGCATTTTTTCTGTTATGTATTTGGATCAGATAAGAAGTAGACCACGTGAAGGATCATAGGCTTTTTTTGTGGACTGATTTTTCTGTGAAATATCTAATTTACGCGGGCGAAGCCGCGCGGAACGTCTAGTTGAGTAATATTCGATCAACCAAAAAAAAAATATTCGGCGTATAGTAGTATGAAAGGAACTTTTCGTTCAAATTCCTTTGAAAGTAACTGAGATGATGTTGTTAGTAGTGTACGTAAGTAAAACACAACACGTTATAAATGTATATTCATTGACCATTCACAATTTAAAAAAAACTAGCGGTACTACGGAACCCTATATTGGGCGTGGCCCGACACGCACTTGGCCGGTTTTTTTTAGATATTATAGGTACCCAGAGCAATGCCACAGACCTCCCGCCTCCCTGGTTTGGCCATTCTTGAGCCCCCCCGGAGTCTGCGCCCTGTGCCTGGGCACCGGTGGCACCGCCCTATTTACGGCACTGATTCTACTATTCATTTTGAAAAAAGATCTTTAAATATAATAGGCTATGGCGAAAGTTATGTTAATAGGCACCCCAATGCAAAAAAAAATACTCTCAAAACAGTCGTTTAATGCTTTTAGGGTTGTCTGTCTGTTTGTCACCATGTTGTATGTCAGAAACCTGTGCCTGATAACGATACAGTTTTGATTCTCAGAAATTATGTATCACGGTTGCCGCTATACGGGTAACAAAAAATATTAAAAATAAAATAAAAAATATAATTTTGTAAGAAAGGAATGACAAACGAGATTATTTTGTCCTTTTTTGATTGATAAAAATATTCACAAAGTTAAAGGTACGGAATCCATCGTGCACGAGTCCGACTCGTACGAGTAAATACTTATCCGGTTGACGCAAATGAGAATAATATTTAACCCCTAAAGGGATCGGGAATTGACCGAAGCTCCGAGTTTCTTACGTTCTTGTCGCCAGGCTAGTTCCTAAACCGGTGGTAGGTCAAAACGTAGACATCCATACTAATATTATAAATGCGAAAGTGTGTGTGTCTGTCTGTCTGTCACTTCTTCACGCCTAACCCGCTGAACCAATTTTGCCGGGTATGGAGATACTTTGAGTCCCGGGAAAGCACATAGGATACTTTTTATCGCGGAAATTTTGGCGGGCGTCATGTAGTTCTGAATATGTTAAATAACTTTGTTTCTAATTTACTCAGAAATAAAACAATTTAATATTTTATATCTAGGTACATATTTTTAAATACTAGAATAGAAATACTGTTTAAGCAATTATATGACATTGACATTTGAACATTATGAACAAATAGATCATTATAATATCATTTAATTTGCGGCTTTGTCAATACCCCTGAAACAGGAAAAAAAGTCTAGAATTCTAGATAATATGTGAGCGAGACTAGACGCTTACTGACTTTAAGACGTTGATCTACTGATTGTTATCTAAATAAGTTTTATCATCATGTTCAATCTAGGATCTACAATTTAATCGGTTAAATTATAGAATGTATGTCGTTCTTTACTAATATTATAGTCTACCTGTCTTTCGGTTACCGCTGCACGTTTATGACGTTGTACTATAATTTTGATAAAATTTTGGTTTTTGTTGCGGAAAAAAGAATATCTGCGGAAATGCAGTTGCAGGCAATGTTTGATATATTATATTATGAAATATTTTTTTCTGTTCTGAACTAATTTGGTACATTTATTATCTACAGAGGTGGGCATTGGTTTAACTTTCAGTAGGCAGCTACGTAATCTTAATGTAACCGAACATCGAAAGTCAAATGTATGGGAGCTGCTGAAAGTTTCATACAAATCCCAAGCTCAACTGATCGAGCTCGTAGTTGTCTAGGCAACTAACTAAAACAGGGAGCAGACGTCATCAATTATAATACAACACACAAATACAATAAAATATATAATATATATTTGCGTAAGAATTTTGAAGCTTTTAAAGTTTTTTTCACACAAAAGTCGATAATTGCTATCTCTTTAAATCAATAATTTTTATGATTTCACAATGATGAATATTTTGGTGTACGCTTTCAGTTGTAACTCAACATATCCCATCGATCAGCGTCGTAATGTCAAATTGAATTAAATTGAACGTGTACTTGCTCTGTACAACCTCTGACTTTTTTGACGGCCGAAAACCGAAAAAACTGACGTCCCATTACAGTTTTCTATGGAAGCATCTCCCTTACACAACGCATCTATCCTTTCTCCGCCCCACCGCAGGTCGCGGTATATAGCTATGCGGTGGCCCCAGATAGACACACTAGTTACCACGGTGACCCAACACTAAGCATCATGAAAGCCTTCGTAGCGGTAAGTCCAGTGCCCAGTGACAGTGAAAAAAAAGTGCAGTGACGTTCGAAAATCAAAAAGTGCGCGCTCGTGTTTGGAAATTCGAATTTTGAATGGATTTTTGATTTCCGAGCGTCTACTGAAGGACGTTGTGTTTGAATTCATAGTCGGGGTGTTGATAGTGATAAAATATAGGTTATCACTTACATCAGTGTACATAATATTTAGTGGTGTTAAAACTTGATAATATGAGGGGTTGTCTTACTAGCCGCCAAACAATTAGTTCTCGCCGTCCGCATCATACAATTATTCGTTTGGCGAGATTTAAAATGTAACAATATTATGGATATATTATAAAAACATATATATATATTTAATATGAAATTCACATAAAAAACAAAACAGTATTGCACACTGTAAAGAAATGGCAGAGAGTAGAGGCATGTTAAATTTTTCAAAAGTTTAAGTTTTTCAGATAAAAAAAATAGATCAGATTCAAACCCAAATAATAATGATGTACAGATCTAAATGTAACGTAATTATTATATTATAGATATATTTAAATGATTAATAAAATATAACATAATGTAACATAATGAAACATACCTTAATTAATGACATCACATCATTATTCATAGCAACGTACATTACGTTAATATTGTAATTGTTAACATTAATAATAATTGTCTTTAGTACCTGTTAAATAACGAAGTTAAATAATTTAATTTGTTGAAAAATACTTAATTACATTAACAATTTTTTTCTTGTATAAACCTCTACACACTTACGTTTTAATTAGGACAAAAAATAACTAAATTATTAGTCGAATTTGATAAATAAAGAATTACAAAGACATTATAAAATTTATCAGAAACATTTATATATTATGGTAAAAGTCTATTATTTTATCATGTCACGTGATATTTGGATTGTCTGAATAATTTCTGTAACATCTCATTGTTATAACAATGTGCAGCTTTCGTATTCGAGATTTCCCATATCGATTTGCGTGCGGCTTTCTAACTATACAATAGTTTTTGGTAACACGATCAAGTTAACTAGGCACTTCCTTCTGAGAAAACTCTATGGAAACAATTGACATGTTTAATTATGTTAGGCCATATCGTTTGTCTACCAGGATCTGATGGCTTTGGACGACAGGTTTTCAAAAAATATCCTTGATCGTTAGATACATTTTTATATTTGCATGTTTCACACACAGAATCAGCCGCTATAAGAACAAAAAAGGATCAAAATGTTTTATTCCAATTACCCCGGTATTGCTTGAGTCAATTTACTTTCTCACTTTTTGCCATCAGAGTCTGGTAGATCTATAATAATTTTGTTATTTGTCGCCAAAATTATAATTTTTTTTAAAGCTGCGTGCTAATAGCACCTGCAACTCTTCTGATGTTGCGATCGTGTTAATGGGCGATGGTAGTTTTTTTCCATCATGTGACCCGCTTGCTCGTTTGCCCGCTAAGTTTATACTAATTGTATTAAAAATCTGTTGGCAATCCTTAAAAATTTAATTACCAAGGTACAAAATATATTACCTGAAAATCGAATAAACTAAATTAACGAATGAATGCAAAAATGCATCTATAACATTTATTTTATCATCCAAAACCTTCAATTCAAAGTCTCATCGTAAAAGCACAGTTTATGGGCGCAAAACATAGTTTGTGTTAGAGAAGTAAGCCGTTAGAGCATTTGAAAAGCTCTTGTGGTCTGACGAACTAAGATTTTACTGTGAGGACCATAATAGTTATCGTAAAACGTCTTTGCAAATTTTACTACACTAAAAGCGAGCAGCATTAACGGAAATACCATTTTCAAATGCATAGTATAGTGGAATGGAAAAAGATGCATCTACACATCAGAGTGAATAGACAACTTGCACTCGATAATTCGACAGCAAAATTACTTATTAAGGAAACAAAAATGTATAAAAGATATAATGCTAAATGACATCGAGCTTACGATGCATTTAATCCCATTTTTTTTTTCTAACATCGATGTCAAAATTGACGAACAACTAAGCACCTACATCAGAAATTGAATACATTTAGCATAGATACTATTATTACACTAACGCCTCCGTGGTCCAGTGGTTTAGAGGGAGTACTGCGCACACACTTGGGCACTATAAAATTACTCCTGCGTAAATAGTCTGGTTCCAATGAAACCGGCCACCGTCGCCGAAACCGGTGTGAGGGTGTTATTGTTATTCCAATTTTCCAATTAGTAAGTACTGTGACTCTTGGTCGCCATTTTATCTGGGTAATGACCAGTGGACCTTATGACCCTAGATTCCCTTTACATTGCATGGCCCCATCCATTCCCTCTTGCACAACGGTCATAGGTCACTGCTTCTGTTACGCTTACTACCATTCTCTTATTACATAAACAACCTCATCCTTATTTGAAAGTCGGTTAAAACAATAGAATTTTCACTAAAAGTTTGTTTAATAGTGAAATGTGTGGAGGATATAACTAAGGCGCAAGCGAAAATTTAAATTTGATAAAATTATATTTATTTGAGATCAAACAATCACATTCCAGGTTCCTTAGCCAAGATTCTTTGATGCTACTATCGAAGTTTAAAATAAAGGATTTGACATACAGTAAACACGTCAAAACTATCCCTTGCGACGTTTTCGACATATTTTAGATTTCGAATTTCGACTGCAAAATTAACGAAGACATCTTGTGTCTTGTCTCTAATGGTCCAGCTTTTCATAGTGTTCCTAAACTATAAAGAACACGGAAAGAAAAAAATCAAAAACAGTTTCACAAACATCATTAAATAGCTTTGTCCACACTGTGCCTTTTTCTGTTCGTCAAGGGCATGCGTTATAGCGCAGTCAACAGCGAACGTGAGGCATGCCCGCGTCGCATGCCCTCTGACCGTATCCAAAACTTCAAAAAGTTGAATGAAAGAAGATGACGAAAATTGAAGACGAAAGCGCCGAGTGTGGACATAGCTATTAGATTTTTAAACGTCGAACTTTGTAAAACAATTCCTTTGCACGAAGTCGTTAGAATTCGAAGCACTTTTAGGACATTTTTGCTCATAGGCCACATGTAAATTTAAATTTAGAATTCTATCTGTTCTTTGCTTTCTACATTACGTGTGTTATTTGCCGTTAGAGATAATTGACGTGAATAGGTTTTAAATAGCCTTATCGATCTTCATTTGTAAACATTTTACTTAACTCGTCATAGGCTTGTGCTATTAAATTTGTATATATACGAGTATTCAACAATTACGATTACAAAAAAACAATAAAAAACAAACAAAAATAAGTAGCTTTGGTGGCCAGGTATCGTTCAGAATAAGCGAGTTACGTAGGAGAGTTTTTGTACTGACTTATGTATGTGTGCAATACACAAGGACTCTGTATTTATCATAACTCTGTGAAAGGAATGAACCAACTGGCACCTGGTGATTGATCAAGCGCAGGAAATAATTTTTCATCTATCATCTTTCTTGTCAAGACAATTGGGTAATCAGTCTGCATTGTCTTAATCAATATAGAAGTTTTATTGTTTTATTTATTTGCTTCAATATAATATAAATCGAACTGACGATCTTGGTGGTTCTTAACTACGAGACCACGTAGACATTAGATGGTGATCAAATTGAGTAGCAGTTATTTTCTTAGTATATTTATGAGCAATTTGAAATCAATTGCAGATACGGTCATATAACCATCACCTACATACTGCGACCATCAAACGCTCGATATTCCCGCTCGATACAATGTCGTCATCAGAGTTTTATAGCTTCATCAAACCATGCCTTGAATACTTTGCTCCTTTACTAGTATGTGCTTTCTGTTTGATTTCGCACGTAAGAAATCCATACTAATATTATAAATGCGAAAGTGTCTATGTCTATCTGTCTGACCGTCCGTCTGCCTGTTACTTCTTCACGTCCAAAACGCTGAACGGATTTTCCTGAAATTTGCTATGGACACATATTTGAGTCCTGGGAAAGGACAAAGGATTTTTAGTCCCGGAAAAAAGTACGGTTCCCACGCGATAAACAAATTTTGGCGCAACGGAGTTGCGGGCATCATCTAGTATGTTTATACTTTTAACGACTTCCAAAAAGGAGGTACGCAATTTGTTGAGTTCTGGTATTTAACTTTCTGTCTAATATAATATTTAAACTATTTTCCTACTTTATCTTTTTGCAATTAAAATTGTGTACTTAAGTAAAATTTATAACGTCCAAGTGTGTGCTCAGTTAAATACGTAAGAGCATTCTCTCTTCCTTTACCCTCGTAACCTACAGGGACACATGACTGACTAGCGAGAGATCAGGCGCAGCACTTTTGACCTCCGACACAAAGGTCATTTATCTAATCAAACCATTGCATCGGATGATCCTAATGATTATCCTAACCAGATTTAGAAACAACACAGTGACGATAATACAATGATACGGTCGTAAATCGTGTACAATAATGATGCAGCTACATTACATCACAGTAGCTATCACCCTCTCGCTAATGACAACTGCACATGCCCTGTGACAACACAAATTGTGTTGTGTTGAATTTAAGTTTAAACTGACTCATGACTGCAAAATAACACATAACAATCCTGTTCATTACTGCAAAATAACACATAAACATACTGTTTCGTACAATAATAAATATTATTGTAACGAAACAGGATGTTTATGAGTTTTTTGCAGTCATGAGTCAGTTCAAATTTAAATTCAGAATATGACGCTTTTAAATAGGTCTATTCTACAGAGAAATTCAACAGCATTTAGGTAACATAACGGTAACATGCACATCACACCTAATCGCAACGCCTCGCGACGTTACAATGTGAACTAACCCTAAAATGTAGAGATGCAGCAAAGCTTACCAAAAAATCAAAACCTTTTATCAAGCTAAGTAGATTATATATCATTGTTATTTATTTCCCTCTTCATCTTTAAACAATGCCTCATTTATTAATGTAAAACAATAATTTATTCATGTTTCTTTATCTTTCGCGTCTTTTTCCTGGTATTATTTTAGGCTGTTTTCTCTAAAAAATTCCACGGATCTTTAATCGAAGTCATATTTCTATTATATTATGTTCGTTAGCGCGTATGTGCTAAGTGTTGTCGAGTGTGACTTTCGTTTTTTCAACAACACAGTTAACAGTCGTGGGTGGTTCTTAAAATCATCTATAATAAGTATTCGGTATTTTCATCATCATCATAATCATTATCATGATTTTCAGCACATTACGAGTTGCGATGCACAGTAATTCCTAGAGAAGATAAAATGTAACATTATCTCTAACGAAATTTTGCCTGCAATTTTGTTCGCGTTAAAGTTTGTTACATAATATTATTTCTACGTGATAATAATTTATTTCGAGGACGAAGACAAATCGGTTCAGCAGTTTGAGCGTAAACAGGACAAGCAAACTTTCGCATATCTATACATATTATTACATTTTATAAAACAAAGTCGCTTTTTTTTCCCTCATGTCCCTTTGTTCCCTTTAATCTTTAAAACTACGCAACGGATTTTAATGATTCTTTCAGTGTTAGATAGCCAATTTACCGAGGAAGGCTATAGGCTATATTTTATTACGCTAAGACTAATAGGAGCGAAGAAATAGAGGAAAATGTGGAAAAAACACGTGGGGGAAAATTATTTGAAAGGGCTAACTTGAACGCGCTAATCTCAGGAACTACTGGCCCGATTTGAAAAATTCTTTCAGTGTTAGATAGCCCATTTATTGCGGAAGGCTATAAGCTATATTTTATCACGCTAAGACTAATAGAAACGAAGAAATAGACGAAAGTGTGGAAAAAACGGGGGAAATTATTTGAAATGGCTTATTTGAACGCGCTAATCTCAAGAACTACTGGTCCGATTTGAAAAATTATTTTAGTGTTAGATAGCCCATTTATTGAAGAAGGCTATAGGCTATATTTTATCACGCTAAGACTTATAGGAGAATGTGGAAAAAACGGGCGAAACTATTTGAAAGGGCTTATCTCGCGAACTACTGGAGCAATTTTTATGTTATTTGGCACAGATAAGAAGTAGACCACGTGAAGGATCATAGGCTATCGATTTTAATCATTTTTTCAGTGGCTATATATTTTATACCCGTGCGACGCCGGGGCGGGTCGCTAGTTTAATATAAGATTGAAAGACTCCAGTAGCTGTCTACACAAGTCATAAGTCATAAGTCATAACATAAGGAAAAGATTTAAAAATAACGAACATTATTAATGGCTTTACATATTTTAACAACTATCTAATTTAGACATTCGCCAAAATTAATTGATAGAGAAATTCTTTGTCTCGTACGACCCCGTGTTAGGTAATGTTTTCGTCAGTTTTTAGAAACTAGCCATATTTCATCTCAATAGCCGCACTGAATGGATATGTATAGTCATTGGCCATGTATGGAAAACAATTTGACGTTGTTTCCACTAAAGCTTGGAATTTACAAGATAATGAGACAAAGAACAGAGTTATATATTATGAGGGTTTCTGTAAAATGATTCTTATCTCCTCGGCTTAAAGATCTTATCAGAGAAAATTCTGGTCAGGCTTTGCATACCTCTTGCAATTGTTTCTTACTTTGTTACTTTTACAGTCTTTGCGCATTTATCTGTGATTTTACGCTTCTTAGCCTTCTGCGCAATAAACAGTAATATTACTTTGTATTGAATAAATAGGAAGAAAGATAGGAGAAAAGGTGTCCTACAGGGTAACTAGCTAATCCCGTACCTATTTATAAATTTTATTTTCATTTGATATAATGCAGTCTGATCACCTGATTTCATGATTTGAAAGATCAATAAAAAATCCCAAATAGAGATCAAAGATATAATCAACACACATTGTTGCATCGGAAAAATATAAATAAGATATTATCGTCATAGATTAAAACATAGAGGTGGCATGAAATAAAATCTCTGTCGGGGGGAGAAAGTGCAGTGTCATAGGTCAAGAGAATTGCGTCATGACACTTCATGTTATGTCATCTTCAGCGTAGTTTCATTTGGATTAATATATTGAAGTAAAATTATATAATGTAATCGTCATTTTGACTAATGGCGCTATCAAAAATATGTGTTGACCGTTTGTGTTAAATAACATGAAAATGAAAATAATATTGCTCCACTGTTAAGTGTTAACGTTATATTGGCGACACACAAGCAGTTTGATAATTATTATTGTAATTTATACAGAAAAAAACATATTATTCTTTTATTATTTAAAGCTAAATATTCCTCGACTGTAATGTTATTCATTTAGTATTTGCACAATATATTCTCCTCAAATTATTCCAATTCCCACGACCTTTTCGATACAAACGAAAGCTACATAGAGACGATTAACGATTATGTCAAACCGTCTTCCGTGGAGGAAGTCGCGATGCCTCGGACACGAGTGCCATTGTGATATAATACAGATTCCCCTCGGCTCAGTTGAGTGAAATTCAGTTGCAATGTCCATTGTCCGTGTAGGTATATTAGCTTTATATGTTTGACGCCTTTACTCTCTACCATCATCGCTATTCTCTACGCTATACCTAATTATGTTGATTAGGGCCAAAGGAACATCTTATAAGAATATAACTTTAAATTGATAGTTAGTTAATTTCCTAATGGAAAGGAAAGCAAAAGGGTCGACAACTTAGGCAGTCCTCTTTATTAGCATGATACATGTATTTTCAAAGTATATGCCTAACTAATAAAGCTGTTTTCTTTGGTCAACAGTGCATAGCCCTGGCGCTGGTCGCGTCATCCTACGCCGAGGCCCCGTCCGGCTATAACTACAACCGGCCGTCCGGCGGCTTCGGCGGCATCAGCGGCGGCGGCGGCGGCTACCGCGCCGTCTCCTCCGGCTACCAGACCTCCGAGGGCCAGAACGTCGACCCGCAGCTGCTCGAGCAGATCCGCCAAATCCTCCTCAAAGAGGAGGCGTCCGGATCCGGCGGCCACGGCAGCCACGGAGGCGGCGCCCCGTCCTCGTCCTACGGAGTCCCCTCCTCGTCCTACGGCGTTCCCTCCTCGTCCTACGGTGTGCCCAACGCACGCGTTGTAGGCATCAACTTGGAAGCAGTCCGTCAGGCCATCCAGGTCGCTGAGTACGAGCAGGCGGGCGGCAGCGCTGGCGGCTACCCCTCCGGTCCCTCGTCGTCCTACGGCGCCCCCTCCTCGTCCTACGGCGCCCCCTACTAAACCCCAATCCAAATAGAACGCCCCGCGCGTTCGTTGTTATTCGGGCTCGCGCTCCCATCTCCCCGACCCCCGAACGTTACTGGCCGGCGCACACGTACAATGTAGGTGGCGCCGGCCGCCGCGACCACCGGGCCAACGCTGCGACTGTGCACGCTCTCGGGTTTCCCGCCGGCCGCCAGTCGTCTATTTGACAGCTGTCAGGCGTCGCGTTGACGTTGACGTTGACAGCTGTCAAACGCGAAGTGGCTCGCCGCCGGGAACGAACCAATTGTTTTGTATAAAGTTTATCGTTAAGTGTAGCTTAATTTATATAATAAAGTAAGTTTATGTTTTTTTTACAAAAAAATAAATACATTTCGACACCGTTCTCCTTTGTTTTCTTCGCACATAAGACTCATAAGTGTAGGTAGAGCTAAACGAAACTGTACTGTAATTACCGTTTCCACTACCTACCACATAATATGATGTACGTCCTACAGAACTACGATAATTATGGAAATTCGACCTCGTCATTTAATTGTAGTGTAGCCTCTATATTCCATAATCTAGATCCTATAGTCCAAGAGAAGCTTCTGAGCGCAAAAATTGATCGTGTACCTAACAAAATAGAGCTGAAAATTGAACACACAACAACATTTCAGTCATTTAAAAATTTTAATACTCTCGAAGGACCATGATACTATTGATAGTCAACTTTCACCTGCATGTTTTTTTTTAATCAACTCTTCGACTTGTTAATACACCCGCTGTTATACCCTTTGAATAGGTACGGAACACAAAAACAATTGCTAACAGTGAATAATATTTTTCCCTTTGGGTACAAAACCCGGCAAACTAATATAGCACATAAATGAATAGTTTTTTGTTTCCATTACCTTATAAGATTACCTCACAACATTTGAGTATTAGCGGATAACCTCAGGGGGTGATGAACATGGTGATGAAATGATCATAGGTCACGCGGTGATTAACTTTCACTTCCTACACATTAATATTGTTATGATGATTAAAAAATAGTAAGATGTTGGTGATTGGAGAAGTTTCCGTATTTGCATTTTGCAATAATAGATGATTCCATATTTCTGTAAATAATTACGCGTACACACGGGAAAAGGTATAAAGGTAGACAGAAAAGAGGTGGGCTGACGATTTTAAATCAATTACTAGCGTAGCCTGGAGTAGAGTGGTTAGAGACAGACATTAAGGCCATAGTAAAAGGAGGGGAAGTAGGGTAACTCCGGCCCAATCCGCGATTTAATTACCTACTGTCTTAGGGTTGTCAATTTTAGGCGGCGGCGGCGCGGCGGCGTTGTGATGTGGGAGCGGCAAGCGGCTGTCCGTGCTTCGTTCGCAACCGCATGAACAGCGGCAACGTCGCGGCCTTCCGACTTTTAATTATAATAAGTGACCCTTGATTGTACATAATATGTCGGTCAATTTTCGTGCATATAATCCGATGTCTAAATAAAATTATAAAATATATACCCTTTAAAACAACAACTAACGCCTGTCTCTTATAGGTACCTACTATAAACAAATCTGTTGTTATGATTCGAACTTTGCTTTATGTGTATAATTAATATCTGATTTACAATTAGTCAATTACTTATTTTTAATTACGATTTAAAATAAGTTATTGACTGTAAGTAGTTAGTTAATATAATATACCTACACTACAGAGAAATCGGCATTACTAAACGTAAACAAAGCAATAGCGGCAAATTAGTTGACTGATCAAAAGTACTTACCTAAAACATTATCTTATATTTTATACTATGTTCTAGTGGGAAAGTTTGTGTGATAGAAAACTAATACAATAAAAAAAGAAGTAAGTAGGTATCTGATCATCAAGTAAAAATTATATTATGCTAGATCAGCTAGAATAAGTGAGTACTTAGTACTTACCTTTCCTGTTCAACTGGTAATTTAAACAAAGACAATTCTGGAATTGTTGCATTACTATTAAAATACCCAAACACACAGCAATATTTATTACTCCTGCGATTATGATCGGACATTTTTGATTCGTTTGGCGCGGCGTGGCGCGACGCGGGCGTGCAGCGAAAGTGTTAGCCCCGACTGGTATGGTCCGAAAACGGTCCAAGATTTTAATAAGTGTGCGTGCGGCGACGCTTTGATACTATGGCGCACACATACAAGCCGCGCGCGGTGCCTTTGTATGAAGATAACTTACTTCCCCTCCTTATACTATGTTAAGGCCATCCCCCGAGCAAACGACCTTGACCATACATTTGCCGCGTCGCCGAGATCGCACCAAAACCCTATTTTTTTTTACTTATCTTAGTTCAAAATTGACCTAAAAAAATTTAAAACGTGGAATATGTAGTTTATGATATTGTCGATCTATTGGCGTGTGTTTCAAATAACAGTAATTTGTAAATACTAAGGAGATGCTGAATGTATGCTTGAATTTTAATAAATCGGTTTTACTTTGGAAGCTGATATCATTAGTATAATAAACAAAAATAGGAAATTTAAAACGGAGAAAGGAATACTGAAGATTATTAGATATTGCTGTATTTTTATTATAACTTTGTAGCTTTCAAATTATGAGTTTAAAAGCCCCTAAATACGGTAAATTACTGAATCTCCGTAGGGAACGCCCTTAATGGAAGAGGCTAGAAGAGGCCTTTGCCAAATAGACTATGTCACTAGATAAACTAACATAAGTAAGTAACTATTAAAAAAAAAATGTTTTAGTTTTAATATATTTCCGTAAAATAAAAATACTTAACAAAGAGTTAAGAACGGAAACGGAAAAAACTTTATATTTTCCCAAATGGGTAAAGATTTTGGGCCACGATCAAGATTGCCAACATGATGCTATACCATCGACGACTTGTATGTGTCTATCACGATTTATGAGCAACTAATATATTGGCGGAATAGGGTAACCGGTAAAGCAAGGAAGGGTAATGATTTTGCCAGTCTATGTAGGTATCGCGTCGTCACACCTTGACTGACTGATGATAACACATATAAATAAAAATTACTATGTTAAAGTACAAATCAATAGGCGCGTAGTTTTTCCGTAAAGTGTACCACAAAATGTAAAGGTTGTGGGATATACTAGGGCTCGCTTCGCTCGTCCTGATTATTATTTGAAAAAGGTTTGTGTTTTTATGCAGTCGGGTTACAATTTAAAAAAAACTTTTTAAAATTAGATTAATATAATGAGACTTTTTAAATTAGTTATTGCTTGCTCGTTGCTTCCTTTTTGAGAATGCAACATCATAATGATTAACGACGAATCATGAGTTCAAAACCCTCACGGGTCTTTGGCCCGAAGCGAAAATACTGTTCATTTGTTTCTTTTGCTCGATATCGAGTCTCAAATCGCACAGGAAAAATATTATGCGATGGTATCATGTGATCAAAATTGATGTGGCTATCATGTAACATATTTTGCAACTTATACTTAGGGTCAGAGCATAAGAAAACGAGACGTGACGAAGCGTTTTTTTTAGGGAGCAAACGAGTCACCTGATGGGAAGCAATTACTACCGTCGCCTGTGGACACTCGCAACATCAGAAGTGTCGCAACTTGCAGAGGGCATTGGCGCTCTTTTAGAGGAAATAGCTCTCTTCTTAAAGGTTTGCAGGTCGTATTGGCCGTGAAATACTGCTGGCGACAGTGCGTTCCACAGTTTGAGTTAGAGCCTAGAGGCACCGCATGACGCAGCGACTGTGCATCGCCATACAAAATTGAATTGTGCATTGTGCAGTAAACAAGTTGTTACTTGTTACTCTTCATTTGCCTACTTATTGATGCCCACGATGTATGAAGAACATTCTAGCCCACATAATCCGATATTCCTACAGCCTCCTACAGTCTCACCAAGTTACGTCTAGTTTCGTTTACAATTCGGTATGAACAGACCCTAAGTCCATTTTACTGTGAAGGCCTTAATACAGTCACCTGTCAGTCAAAATATTGACTACTGCGATTATATTACTAATATGGTCTTATATGATTGATTTCAAATCCAAGGCTACCCTATTTTATATAGAGCACTAATAATTATAATTATTATTTTTGCCAAATTAATAAAACATGCCTTTTTAAATTTTATTCATAAATAGGAATAATTAGGAAGATAGCTATTGAATCCACGATACACAACGAGGATTAGTGCATATTTCGGAGCCTAGCCAACATTTGTGGTTAACAATTTATATTACAATATTGTTTTGTAACCTAATTATTTGGTGAGAGACTAAGTGATAAGATGTTTTTTGATATTTTACATTCGCCAATTAGTAATATTTAACACTTACTTCTTATGTGTGTTATCTTATATCTTTAAACGAGCAATTCTTGTATATATATTTATATGTATAATTGGAATCTCGGAATCGGCTCCAACGATTTTCATGAAATTTAGTATATAGGGGGTTTCGGGGGCGATAAATCGATCTAGCTAGGAACCATTTTCATAAAATGTCATTTTATGTGTGTTGTTTGAATTTTTTGAATACCGAACGAAGCTCGGTCATATAGTTAGTAGTAATATTTACCTGCGTATGTTTAGTACGTTTTGTACTCAGTGTTCATACAAGCTCTATATTAAGTGTAAAACTTGATAAAAACGCGGCTTAGTATACGTAGAAGAAAGTTAGAGACTAAAACGATATATACCAAACGTGAATTTAAAGCCTTATAATTTGTGGGTGGAGTTACAATTTTGTCATGTATCATACTCCGGACTCTAGTGGTTTTTGAGGTAAGAGTTTATTTTTAGGCTACGTTCAGACGTGCGCGTGTTCTGCGCGTGTTCTACTATTAGCGTATGGGAAAACACGCGCGCAGCATGCGCTGAATCCGCGCCGACCCCGCGCGCAAGCCGCGCGCGTTTTTTCCCATACGCTAATATTAGCCGCGTACTGACCAAGTGAGCCGTCTCGCGCGGCAGTCGTGCGCGGCAGTTGCTCGGTCGGTCAGGACGTGTTAGTGCGCGGCAAACGTACCGAGGCGCCTTTGAGCATCGACTTAGCCGCGTACTGACCAAGCGAGCCGTCTCGCGCGGCAGTCGTGCGCGGCAGTTGCTCGGTCGGTCAGGACGTGGCTCGCCCGAAGCAAACGCATGCGTTGCCTCGCCCGAGCGTGCCGCGGCCCGAGCCGAGCGTTGTCGGTTTTTGTCGATGCTCATAGGCGCCTCAGTACGTTTGCCGCGCTCACTCAAGACGGGAGTGTTTTGCCTCGCTTATTCGTTGCGTGTTAGGACTTTGCGTCATGGATAAAGAACAATGTTTTAAACTAATACAACTATATGGTGATTATAGACGATTTTGGGATGCGCAATGTCCTGATTACACAAATAGGGGACTAAGGGAAGATGCATGGAGAAATAAGCCAGGAAATAAACCTTCCAATAGCTGAATTAAAGAAAAAAATTGAGTCTTTACTAGGGTCTTATAGGAGGGAAAAGTCGAGAGAAAAAAAAAGATGGGTTGCACTCCGGGAGTGCTGGCAGAAGTGAAAACTTGATTATTAACGTTGTGCATTATTTTTTTAACACATTTTTTATGAAAATCGATTTAAAAAAATAATAATAATAAAAAAACGATCGTTTTAATAATTAATTGAAACCCTTACAATCGATTAAAAAATATCGACAATCGAAAAAAAAAGCTGCTGTCAGACAGACTGTCAGACACTTCTCGCGACAGTTGTCTTGCAGGTGGAAACGCGGCCTTAATCAGCGCGTCTGCTAAAGAACTCATTTCCCCGACTGTACATTTCTGCTAAACAACTCATTTCCCCGACTGTACATTTCTGCTAAGCACAATTTTCCCCGACTGTACATTTCTGCTAAACAACTCATTTCCCCAACTGTACATTTCTGCTTAGCACAATTTCCCCCGACTGTACATTTCTGCTAAACAACTCATTTCCCCGACTGTACATTTCTGCTTAGCACAATTTTCCTCGACTATACATTTCTGCTAAACAACTTGACATATACTTTATCTATGCTACCTTGGGTCGTTGCCATAGCACCGAACTTATTTACTTCAGACTTCAATAAAATATTCTTACAATAAAAGTACTACGTTACAAAATGCATTTCAATTACACAACATAGTTGGCGACGAGGATGACTGCGAACTTAAAGAATTGGAAGAAGATCCGCGCCTCTATACGCGCACAATTTTCGAGGTGGGTATCATACATAAATACACTACATGAGGATCTTGATTACGCAGAGACTCATGTTAGACTACAACGCCTACACGAAGACTTCCAATTACTTCGAGAAGTACAACAGAACATAATATGTGAAATACCTGATGAAGAATTAGATGATGAAATTGAAACAACACACGACATTGAGGAGGAATTCATATCTATCAAACTAAAACTCCTTGATATGCAACGACGAGCTGAAAATAATTCTCAAACTACACGAAGATTTCAATTACATACTGAGAATAAACCTACACGCTGCAATACATCAGAAGAATATTCAACCAAAGAAAAAGTACAGTCCACTAAATATTTTGAGGATCCAGCTACAGTTTACCCCGAGAATAACGCTGATGTCATCATACATGAGCCATTAACAGTTACACTTACGGAGCCGAACACACAGAGCGAAATCTTACTAGAAGAAAATGATATGAATACACGATGCGAATACGATTCCTCTGATAGACTACAACATACTACATTGAAGCAAGAAAAAGATTCAAACGACACTCGGAAAAGAAAATATATAGAACGGAACTACAACAAAATACTACCTATTATGCAACGAGGATCGAAAAATACTATCTCCTATACTATGATTAGATTCAAATACGATACAAATCTGATATATTCCAAAGAAATAGAAAACAAGTTCAAGATACGTAAGCATAAATGGAAAGAAAATGATACTAACCTAACTAGTTTACGTCGCCTGGGCCTACAATACTACCTGGTCCTTACTGATGCTGTAGATACCAACCTATTTTACGTCGCCTGAGCCTACAACACTACCAGGTCCATTACTGATGCTGTAGCAGTTTGCTGTATGAAGTAACCTACAGCAGCTCTTGCCTACGCAAGGCATTCTGGAATAGCGGGGGAGAGCTGACATATACTTTATCTATGCTACCTTGGGTCGTTGCCATAGCACCGAACTTATTTACTTCAGACTTCAATAAAATATTCTTACAATAAAAGTACTACGTTACAAAATGCATTTCAATTACACAACACAACTCATTTCCCCAACTGTACATTTCTGCTTAGCACAATTTTCCCGATATTTTGCCTCTATTTTGCCCCTATCTTGGTCGAAAACCCCCTAATTCTAGGGGGAAATCCCCTGATCTGGCAACACTGTCAGCTGGCTCGGCCGTACGCCGGCCGCCTCGCGCGGCATGCGCCGCGGCAAATGTCCGAGGCATCCGCGCGAGGCGGCTCACTTGGTCAGTACGCGGCTAATAGTAGAACACGCGCAGAGCACGCGCACGTCTGAACGTAGCCTTATAGTGTTTTAGCATTTTACTTTCGGTTTATACGTAACAAAAATTAAAACAGTACATTAATTATTAGGGCATATATTTCAGTAAATAAGTACAAAATCATACAAAATCTTTGGCGACAGCCACAAAATAGTGGGTTTTCGTTTTACATTAAAAGTTGTAGGTGGAACCTATCACATCTCAGAGACGTGAGGTCTACAGTCTACTGATTCCAATGTGGACCCCAGCGACCTCTACCACCTCTTGATACTCTGTACATTTAGCCAAGGTTTCGAATCTAACGTGGTGGGTAGTGAATTAACGTCTTTGCAATTGATTTCAGCTCGCAGATCGTCAACTGCTCGATTGGTTGTCCGGATCAATTACCGTATTTGAACCTGAAACTGTGCTGGAACTCGAGTGCTGGGTGCATTCATTTAATGCAGTGCACAATCTAACGCTCGAATAAAATGAGTAAAATTTAATCAGTTTCATTCGACACATTTCTGCGTGGTGGGGTCTGCCAAATTTAATCAGTTTCATTCGACACATTTCTGCGTGGTGGGGTCTGCCAAATTTAATCAGTTTCATTCGACACATTTCTGCGTGGTGGGGTCTGCCAAATTTAATCAGTTTCATTCGACACATTTCTGCGTGGTGGGGTCTGCCAAATTTAATCAGTTTCATTCGACACATTTCTGCGTGGTGGGGTCTGCCAAATTTAATCAGTTTCATTCGACACATTTCTGCGTGGTGGGGTCTGCCAAATTTAATCAGTTTCATTCGACACATTTCTGCGTGGTGGGGTCTGCCAAATTTAATCAGTTTCATTCGACACATTTCTGCGTGGTGGGGTCTGCCAAATTTAATCAGTTTCATTCGACACATTTCTGCGTGGTGGGGTCTGCCAAATTTACTCAGTTTCATTCGACACATTTCTGCGTGGTGGGGTCTGCCAAATTTAATCAGTTTCATTCGACACATTTCTGCGTGGTGGGGTCTGCCAAATTTAATCAGTTTCATTCGACACATTTCTGCGTGGTGGGGTCTGCCAAATTTAATCAGTTTCATTCGACACATTTCTGCGTGGTGGGGTCTGCCAAATTTAATCAGTTTCATTCGACACATTTCTGCGTGGTGGGGTCTGCCAAATTTACTCAGTTTCATTCGACACATTTCTGCGTGGTGGGGTCTGCCAAATTTAATCAGTTTCATTCGACACATTTCTGCGTGGTGGGGTCTGCCAAATTTAATCAGTTTCATTCGACACATTTCTGCGTGGTGGGGTCTGCCAAATTTACTCAGTTTCATTCGACACATTTCTGCGTGGTGGGGTCTGCCAAATTTAATCAGTTTCATTCGACACATTTCTGCGTGGTGGGGTCTGCCAAATTTAATCAGTTTCATTCGACACATTTCTGCGTGGTGGGGTCTGCCAAATTTAATCAGTTTCATTCGACACATTTCTGCGTGGTGGGGTCTGCCAAATTTAATCAGTTTCATTCGACACATTTCTGCGTGGTGGGGTCTGCCAAATTTAATCAGTTTCATTCGACACATTTCTGCGTGGTGGGGTCTGCCAAATTTAATCAGTTTCATTCGACACATTTCTGCGTGGTGGGGTCTGCCAAATTTAATCAGTTTCATTCGACACATTTCTGCGTGGTGGGGTCTGCCAAATTTAATCAGTTTCATTCGACACATTTCTGCGTGGTGGGGTCTGCCAAATTTAATCAGTTTCATTCGACACATTTCTGCGTGGTGGGGTCTGCCAAATTTAATCAGTTTCATTCGACACATTTCTGCGTGGTGGGGTCTGCCAAATTTAATCAGTTTCATTCGACACATTTCTGCGTGGTGGGGTCTGCCAAATTTAATCAGTTTCATTCGACACATTTCTGCGTGGTGGGGTCTGCCAAATTTAATCAGTTTCATTCGACACATTTCTGCGTGGTGGGGTCTGCCAAATTTAATCAGTTTCATTCGACACATTTCTGCGTGGTGGGGTCTGCCAAATTTAATCAGTTTCATTCGACACATTTCTGCGTGGTGGGGTCTGCCAAATTTAATCAGTTTCATTCGACACATTTCTGCGTGGTGGGGTCTGCTTCCAGCGCGCTGGAGGCAGACCCCACCACGCAGAAATGTGTCGAATGAAACTGATTAAATTTGGCAGACCCCACCACGCAGAAATGTGTCGAATGAAACTGATTAAATTTTACTCATTTTATTCGAGCGTTAGATTGTGCACTGCATTAAATGAATGCACCCAGCACATGAGTTCCAGCACAGCTCAGGTTTACCGGAGGCCCAATCCCCTACCCTATTCCCTTCCCTACCCTCCCCTGTTCCCTTCCCTTCCCTTCCCTCCCCTATTACCTTATTCCCTCTTAAAAGGCCGGCAACGCACTTGCAGCTCTTTTGATGCTGCGAGTGTCCATGGGCGACGGAAGTTGCTTTCCATCAGGTACCCGTTTGCTCGTTTGCCCTTTTTCATTAAAAAAATATATACAGTAATTGGTCCGGACAGCCAATATTTGCTTGCCTTATTCATTCTAATTCGATTTGAATCAACGGAGAACTTAATATTGACGGGGTCTGCCTCTAGCGTTAGATTGTGCACTGCATTGAATGTACGAAGTATGAACCCCGCACATATTGTGTGTCGGCACAGGATCAGGTTCAAATAAGTACTGTTTTTTTTTTAATCATAATTTCCTGCGGCTATTTAATTACAGCAACATTGCAATTTCTTTCATTTTTTGTTACTTTTAATTCCAAAGGACAAGGTCCAAATTGGGCTATTTTTAAAAGTGCCGGCCAACGCAAATAAACCCATTATTTAAATAGAACATAATCTAAGGAATAATTTTTATTATTATACCAAAGTTCCTACTCAAGTGTCCGAGTTGGTATTCAAGGTCAAACTTTTTTTATAACATGTAATAAAACTTATTTTATTAATTAAAAGTAATCGATCCCAACGTCCCTATCCGAGTCATAGAATAGATTAGAGGCCAAATACCTACAAATGATTTGGAAATATTGACGGACGGAAGGTAAATAAACCTTCCCCCAAGACGAGCCTGCTATACCCCAAACAGCAGGCGAACGCCGATGGAGTCGCGGATGTAATGTTGTGGCTCCTGTGGCTCCGTCCGTCAATATTTCCAAATCATTTGTAGGTATTTGGCCTCTAATCTATTCTATGACTCGGATAGGGACGTTGGGATCGATTACTTATTACTTTTAATTAATAAAATAAGTTTTATTACATGGTATAAAAAAAAGTTTGACCTTGAATAACAACTCGGAGACTTGACTTAGAACTTTGGTGTAATAATAAAAATTATTCCTTAGATTATGTTCTATTTAAATAATGGGTTTATTTGCGTTGGCCGGCACTTTTAAAATTAGCCCGAAATTGTATGGACGTTGGATCTTGTCCTTTCTCTCCGTGTTTTTTCCCGTTTTTCTTTTTTCTTCCTTCTTTACATCCTCGACCCATTCTCTTTAGCTATAACTCTATATACTTCTTCAGCGTATTTAATGAATCGTCTTCTCTTTTTATCGTTGTTTAGGATCGTTCTAATAGTTTCTTCTCTTGTTTCCATTCCAGAGCTCACGTCTCCGAGATGTGATAGGTTCCACCTGTTCACCGACAAGCCTTGCTTTATTACAGTTGAAATCTCCGCATCGGCTGAAACGCACTTTGCTGAGGTGTTCCATCAGTCAATTAAACGGTTTGTTGTCATAAGTTGTAGGATTATTAAACTCACATAATGTCTATCGGGAAATTGGGTGTCACTGCATTTCAGCTCTGGTGCACTACCGCGTTATCCCCTCGCCTGCACTAGCACTATTGCAAGCACCAAGATCAACAGAACCTTCTTTGTGCACGGTATTGTCTGATAGAGTATCTGTAAAAGAAAAAAAAACAAATACAATATACATTTTAGTAAAATAAAGGAAGAAGGTGTTCTGTTGGTGCGTATTCTTACAGGGGCGTAGCTACCGCCGTATATGCCGTATCAATTATACAGGGCCCCCGGGCCACAGGGTGTGGCCCCCAATGTGCGCAAGAAAAAATGTATGAATTCTTTTCAATTTTTTAATTTACAAAAGTCAAGAAGCCTTACTACGGGCACAAAATATCTACGGGCCCCCAAACAAATTTTTATATGGGGCCCCGACAAGGCTACTAAGCTACGCTTCTGAACATAGGAGACTGGTGAAGTCAGAATCTACAGAGAAGTTAGAGAATCGTGATATGGACTACTTACATTGAAAGAATACAACAGCTAGTTTCCGAGGAGTTACGTGTTGACACTGTCGTTCCTGCGGGGCTTGTGAGTTGTGACATACACAGCGGGACATCGGGGGTTTTATATACACACTAGTAGCTGATAAGAGTGCTTGCGTGAACGATACCCTAACGCCCCCGTATCGCGTATCTTGCGAGAGCAATGCGATAGCAATTATTGCGGCTCCAAAATCGCAATTTCGTATCACGTATCAGCCAAAACAATACGATTGCAATCGATCACTATTATACATGACACCATTGTAACATTCATGTCACCCAGCAATCGCTCGCCGCTCGCGCGATTATTGCTAGTGGATTGTTGATCGCTATTTTTACGTGATACCCCGGCGGTTCAATAGGTTACGAAAACAATGAAATCCAGAATTATAATGAACTAGCGACCCGCCCCGGCGTCGCACGGGTATAAAACATGTGTATATCCACTGAAAAGATTATTAAAATCGATAGCCTATAGCTTTCCTCAATAAATGGGCTATCTAACACTGAAAGAATTTTTAAATTGGACCAGTAGTTCCTGAGATTAGCGCGTTCAAGTTAGCCCTATCAAATAATTTTCCCCGTTTTTCCACATTTTCCTCTATTTCTTCGCTTCTATTAATCTTAGCGTTATAAAATATAGCCTATAACCTTCCTCGATAAATGGGCTACCTAACACTGAAAGAATCATCAGAATCCGTTGCGCAGTTTTAAAGATTAAAGGGAACAAAGGGACATGAGGGAAAAAAAGCGACTTTGTTTTATAATATGTATAGATATAGATTACAATTTTTGTTATCGCTCGGTTATTTGGTAGGTAGGTAGGTAGGTTTGGTAGGAGGCGCACTCTATCGCAGAAGGAAGAGAGGCCATTCTAGGCGGCGTAGTTGTGTCCCGCACCGTCATGTGATTCTCACTGAAATAATGAAATTATAGGACACTTTTATAATGGCACCTCGTGTTTGGCCTGCCTGAGAGGAGACAGGCGAACTATTTCTCATGTAGCATACTATTTTATAAGACAAGGGACTGAGCCAGCAAACGGTGTACTCTGGATGCGATAGAAACATTGATTATTTGTGTACGAAAGGTAAAGCCATGCTCAACGGTAACGAGTGCACAACTTCTTATCTCCATACAGCAAGATTCCTGTGACCGCCACATACGTGACAGACGGTCAGTAAGGGCCGATTTATACGGAGTAAGTAACTGACGTCAGTGCACAGGCAAGATGGCGCTGACCGCACACTGCCATCGTGCAAACGATTTTCGAGACAGTTCAGTACTGTCGGACAGCGCATATTTTTCATATTCTCGACTACTGACCTCGTGTAAACGGTAGGCGACAGTTTTTGGCGTCAGCACTGTCTCGGCACTGACGTCAGTTACTTACTCCGTATAAATCGGCCATAAGGTTAGCGCTGCATGGAACTGCAGGCATGGCGCCATCATAGCACATTGGCGACAAGTTTTCTGGTGTTCCACGAATGCAACGAAAGATCTGATGCAAACTTTTGCATGTGTACCCGCTACAGCCTACAGTAAATTTCCCGCTACAGTTTTTCACAATCCCGCAAATGTCGAATTTCCAACATGCATATATGGACGGAGCATGTGGTGTAACCGTGAATTGTGACCTCGTGATAACAGCTAATCACGAACACGACAAATAAAACAACGCAAATAACAACGTAATATCAGTTTCTCTAACAGGCCATAGGGGTAACAACTAACAGCTCTGAAAAGGTTAGGAACCACTGGTCTAACTGGACTCCCAGATATTTGATGTATAATATTGGATGGAGTCGGTGACATTGGTGTTTTTTTGTTCCAGATTCAGCATTTCATTGTGCTTCTACCCAAGTCTCTCCCATAAAAACTAGATCAGTGTCATCTGTATATGAATAAACTTTACCGCAAAAGGGTCTGTAGTTGCAAAGATTATTCAAATAGAGTGGAAAAAGTTGAGTAATTAAGCCTAAGTGCGGCAGTCAGCCTTCGAGCTTCGAGCCTAGTTTAGAGCATTATAATAATATGTACTGAAGACGTAAAATCCATCATCCTTTGCACGGACTATGCCGCTAATGTAAGTTTTTGTTGCGATGTGAAAGATCGCAAGCTCCCGTAATTGTTGTGGGCCCCTAAACCACCGGGTATGATGGACACTAGACAGCAATAGCCGCGTACTGACCAAGCGCGCCGCCTCGCTGCCTCGCCCGAGCGTGCCGCGGCCGAGCCAAAAGTTGTCGGTTTTTGGTCGATGCTCAAAGGCGCCTCGGACGTTTGCCGCGCACTAACACGTACTGACCGACCGAGCAAATGCGCGCGAGGCTGCCGCGGCGAGGCGGCTCGCTTGGTCAGTACGCGGCTAATAACATACACAATCATAAACGTTCGCCGTTGTATCATGATTCATGAATCATGACGTAGTAAATCTTAGGTGTACTAAACAAAACTAAGTCAAAATACTTTAGGGTGTGTACTGTGTATGTGACTGTGTCCCTTAAATACAGGCTGTAACAAAACTAAGTGATAATACTTTAGGCTGTGTAGTATGTACATACGTGTTCCTTGTAGAGAGTTCACTGTGAAAGTAGCAGCGCTGAAAGACCATTTTTTTTCACTTTTGTATGGGGAAACTCGTTACGCTGGGGCGCTTGTCCATACAAAAGTAAAAAAAAAGGTATTTCAACGCTGCTACTTTCACAGTGAACTCCCTACAAGGAACACGTACACAACCCAAAGTATTATCATTTGTCACTTAGTTTTGTTACACCTTGTACATGTATGGAGTTTACTGTGAAAGTGCAGCGCTAAAAGAGATTTTTGTGATTTGTAACAATTGAAATAACTAATAAGTAATTGTGGCAAACGCCCCAGCGTCACGAATTTTCCATACAAAAAAGTGAAAAAGTTGCTCTTTCAGCGTTGCTACTTTCACAGCAAATAAACTTAAAAAACTTAACTCTACATAGAGTATAATATTATATACTATACAGCGACGGGACAGTGCAGTTGCCAGAGTTCTAGGTTAATCCTAACGTTATTTAAGATCATCTGTATAAAAGCAGTCTCGCTTCTTTACGTTATCACTTATCTCTTCCCGCTATATAGGCTTTACCCGCTCGTCTCGTGGCCCCACGCGACGGACAGTCGGCCGGATCATAATGATATACAATCACACGAATAATCGTTTACATCTAACACAATACGGTTACATAAACTTGCGTCACACTAATGCCCGACTTCTGACATTTGCTGTGAACCAGTAACTATAGTAAGAGATGCACACAACTTAAAGACGATAATGCCATTGATTTCAGTAACGGTGGCTGTTTTCTTGTAACCGCTAGCTGCACAGAGGTAATTTTACAGTGCTAATATTGTGTTTGCAATGTGCATTGCACAAAGTTCCATACGCTCTTCGTTTTCTCTTGTAGCCCGGTGTTACGCATAACCAACACGATCGATCACACACACGTCATCCTTAATGATTAATCAATATTTCGTATAGAAACAACATTGTTTAAACATAGGAATTGAATACAAGACCTCCTCTCTCTAAGCCTCTCCAAGCACAGAGGCCTTAAAAAGTGGTGTGTTTCACGTAACGCCCAAAGACATCTTGAAAGGAGTCAGTCCTTTTAAGATGTCTTTAGGCGTTTTTAGCTATTTAAAATATGGTTTCATCTACTCTCTTCTAAACACAGTCCTCTCTTTCTTAACACATTCCATTTTTATGATAAACGATTTACACATGACTTGTGTGTTTGTATGTGAGTTGCCGATGGCGAAATGGCCGTAATTGCTGCGCCAGAACAGAGGTGATTTAATTGCATTATGACATCTAACCTCAGGCCATCAGTGCTAGTTGGCAATTGCTAATCTTTCCTCAAAATATCGTGCCTTCTCTTTCATAAATTCGAAGAAGTCGAGAGATAGCTTCAAGCTAAGTAAACTTTGACCAGTTTGGCGCAACTCGCAAGCGGACCAAGAATCAAAATACTTTGTTTCTCTTAAATATAAGGTTAGACTTTGGGATAAAGGGTTTATTGCGTTATAAAAAAGTTGACATAATCATATAATAATATGTGTATACTTTCACTTATAATACCACAAGAGCTTCAAAATTATCGGGTATTTCCCGATAGGTTTGTTGCAAACAAATGAAGGATTTCAAGTTTTTCAGGAAAAATCACTCGCGCTTCGCGCTCGTGATTTTTTAACCTGAAAAACTTGACGACTTTATTTGTTTGCAGGGAACCTTGAGGGAAATGCCAGATAATTTTGAAGCTCGTGTGGTATTCGGGGGATTATTTTTCCGTCCCAAATGTCGGCCAATAGAATTGCACCATGAGACGAAATGTACAGTTAACAAATAAGAATTTGTACCTTCCTTATAGTCTTCTCCATCCATTTTCTTCATATTGTAAGCGTAATCTTTCATAATGTTTGCCAATTGCGCTTCACTCGTTTCAGCACTCAATGTGTATACCCTCTCAGTACAAAAAGTAGTAAATTGGTTCCAAACTGTTTTTTTTTGCCTTCTCCGTATTAATGGGAACATTTCCTTTGACTTTTTTATCGATAGTGGACAGAGAACAAACTCCAAATCGACTCATTTTCATGCAAAATCTCCAATTTTCACAATTGAATTCAACCTGTCAGTTTGACGTGTGGTTAATTTGACTGGATCATGTTTTGTTTTTTATATATAGCAACGACCAGAGAAAATTTTCAAAAAATTATCAGTATAATACCATGTAGGTTGTACCACGTGACATCGAATGGTGCAATTCTATTGGTCGATATTTGGGTCGGAAAAATAATCACTGTAAAATTGAAAAGAAAATATTATGAAACTGGTTATGCGCCTTTGGAATAAAAGTAGCAACATTGTGCAATCCCTGCTATCCGTTGCTTTTAAATTTTGCAATCACATTTTAATACACTAGTCGCTGTAATTAGGTAAGTTGATGAAATCATCTTAAGAATGTTTAAATGGATAAAATTAAACCAAAGACATAACACAAATTATTTTATTCATTTACCTAACTTATTGGCACTTAGTGAGCGATTCATTATTTACAGCATCTAAAATTATTAAACTTCACCTTAAAAACATTTAAAAAGCTTCGTCATAAAATACAGCCATTCACGATTGTTCATTTTAAAATAAATTTACACTTAATATCTACTGGAATACAACATCTTTAAACGGGTAACACATTTTGTACTCCCATAATTGAAGAAACAGGAATTTAGAATAAATTGTCATATTAGGATGTACCACCATAGAAATTGATTCACAGACAGATGGCAAAACAAACTACCTAAAATCTTGTCGGACTATGTACCATCGAGGGAATTGATTCCGAGGCAGTTGACGGACCTACGTCATTTGGTTGTTGGATTATTGTTAACTTTAATGTAAGTCATAAACTGTAGGCTGGGTTTGACTTAACGCGACCAAAATAAGTAGGTCCGCCATCTGCCTATGAACCAACTTCTCTGATAGTACCTAACTATGTTAATCGTGATCAGTTTCCTAGATTTAATATAATCTGACCAAATCACGTAGGTCGCCCATCTAACTGTGAACAATTTCATCGATAGTACAATTTTTACAACATTATAATACTGCTTTCGTAGTGTAGTGCAGCATACCACTAGGACGGAAGACCGAAAATTATGTATATTAGCTGACGAGAAAAAACCCAAAAAATGTCCCTTGATAACAGCTATAATTTCAATTTGTCTAGACTTAAAAAAATATTTTAGAATTTTAACTAACTATAGTAATTGACTAACTCGAAAACACGAAAGGGAAAATAGACTAGAGTTTAAACTCTTACTCCCCCTTACATAAAATCTACAGGAAATTTGAACTCCTAAATTTTTATTGTAGGTACAACTTTATGTATCAATCAAATAATTTTGTTTACAATATTATTTAAATGATATTAGATTCGACTATTTTTTTTTTGCTATAAAATAAAGCTAAGTTTTCTGTAAAATTTCGTACTTTACTAGTGTTGTCAAGGTCTATCGACATTAATTCGATTAGAGTTTAAGACCGACGTTATAACTACAATAATTGTTCTATCTAACTTTTTAGGCACAATCATTTGTTCAAAATGTTCATTTACATTTTTGTCTATAAAACTAAGACTGCAAAATTAGATAGGTACAGTAATTATAATTTACAAAAATTCTTACCAAGAACATTAACTTTGTCACAAAAATGATAAAAAATGACGCGACAGTATCAACACGACAGAATTATATAAATAAATACATTTTGGCACCCATGAAAATCCTATGAAACATAAAACAAGTAAGCAAACACATTTCATAAGCAATATTTAAAGAAAATATATGTATAATATCACCTATCTTATAATTAGCCACAGTCCATTTCTTAGGAACAATTATTGAAATATTTATAAATGCTTCCAAAAATATAATATTTACATTAAAATAGTACTTATAGATACTGGTAAATTGCATAAATAATATAGTATTCTGTAGATTAGTAAGTCTTACAAAATTTTATTGTTCTTTGTAAGTAAATAGAAACTTTTTAAAATAATATTATGAAAAGTTGGCACCAATTAAGTATAAAAATGTCATGTAATGCAATCTACATTATTAATATCATTTAATTTGTTACAAACTATGTACAGTACTGGTTTGACAGTGCTATAAAACAATGCAATATCCTTCAATTTGAATCGATACATGAAAAGCCCATCACTATTATTTTATAACAATACTATTGCTAGTGTACTTTTCGAACCAATGGAAATAATTTTTACGTGGCTACGCGGCTATTTAATCATGAGCCAATACTGCCAATAGTATTGGCTCATGATTAAATAGCCGCGTAGATAGTTTATACAAGATAGCTACAAAATATTCAGAAAGAAGGAATGAAGGAAGGAACTTCTATCACATCTTATTAACTTACGAAATTGCATCGTTTCCGCACAATACAAAATTATATAACAACCCTAATCCAAACCCTGTACTAGCTAGCACCCTTCTCGGGCCACAAAACATCTGGATGGTTCAGCATATAGTAGTTCATGTGCCTCTGGCTGCCGTACGTCGAGGCCTTAGTGCCCAAACACATCTGGAACTGACTCTTCTCCAAGTTCTTATCACAGTCCACCGAATGGAAAATATGCACTAGAGTCTCGTCCGCTATTCTATACACCGTTAAGTTCGATTTGATGAGCGTCTCGAACATTTGCACGTCCTCGTAACCCCACCCCTTGATGCTCAAATCGAAGCCGCCCACCCTCAAAAAGTCACACTTAAATATACCCATGATACCGAAACCGTACACTCGGAAGTAACCGTAATCGTCCTTTATTTCTTTACTGTATTTCAGATTAACTAGCTCCCTGTCCGTTTTCGCGATATCACTGTCCACATATTTGCCTAGATTACTATCCGTCACTAGGGGTTCGAACTTGAATTTGTTGAAGTCATCACCGAAGACTACTTCGGGGTTGTACTCACTGAACACTATGGGGAAGTAAACCTGGTTGTATTTCACTGTATTGACCCTTATTCTTCTCAGCGTATTGTGGTTGAACATTATGTCGACGTCGATGAAGAAGACTAGGTCGTCGTCTGCGCACAGTTTAAGCCCCTCTGTCAGCGCAGCACCTCGGGAAAACACCGTCGACCCCTTCTCAATAACGATGATTCCTTTCCCGTAAATTCCTTTGTAGTGCTCAATAAGAGCTTCAGTGTTCTTATAGTCTAGTGGATTCTTGCTATCTATGTATAGTACGACTATCAGAGTGACCGCTTCGTCGCTCTTCAGGACTATATCCTCGTAATTCTTCATGAAGCGGGTGAATATCTGATGTCGTCCCATCAGCGGCAGGATGAAGTGTATCCGCCTATCGTATATGGGGTACTCGTAGTCGTTGTCGCTCCATTTCAGCACGTTTGGCAGGTTCTCATGTATTTTCATTAGGCTATTCTCCAGCGCCTCCTTCATGTTCAGTCGCCCGAAGTCCAGGAAAGTGTTCTGTTGCTGGTTGGACTCGTCGAAGTCTTCGAAGTCGTTGGGATAGTTGAGCCCTTTGGCGTTGAGCTGCTCGGTGATATCTGGATCCTCCGTCGGTGGCGGCTCCCCCATTGGGATCTCACGAATCTCGGTGGCTGAAAAATTTAGGTCATTATAACAACTAAGCTCGTTTACAATATTATCTACAATGCAATAAGTACAAATTGTACTTTGAAACCTACACAGTATTCATATTGTTTTGATATGACGACTATAAAGTAATAACTTTATAGTCGTCATTTCTAAATGGTTTTGCCTTGTCCACTTAATATATCTAGTTCTTATCTTTACGTAGTATATAGGCATGTAGGAAATCTTTCGAAACGTCCGTTTGGGTCCGTCACTGAGTTTCGAAAGGAGTAATAGCAAGAAGAAAAGTGTGGTGCATACACACTAGTATGTTTTCAATAATACCTCTAGCGTGTGGCTTGGCTCATAGCTCCTAATAAAACCACCATCACCGATCTCTCACCAGTAAGACTCTGCTGCAGGTACGCATGCCAGCTCAAAAGGAATGCAATGATGATGTGTGGTGATTTGTGAACTTTTAGAATATCTCATGCCTATCTGGAAAGTTTATTAATAGCTTTCAAAGGAACCATCCATCTCCAAACAAGGCAACATCTCTCACCAGTAAAACTCTGCTGCAGGTACGCGTGCCGCCTCACCGCGGCGGTCATCTTGCGTCCTCTGTACCGGCGGTACTTGAGCAGCAGGTCGAGCACGTGGTCGGCGCCGTGCAGCGGCTGCAGCCGCGTGTACCCATACAGCAGCTCGTTGAAGTCGATCACCCGCCCGCGCTGACGGGACGGCGCGTTTATTATCTCCATCACCTGAAAATTTTGAAGGCAAAGTTGTATGGAATTAATGTTTTCAAAATTGGGTCACTGGTAGACCTAGCACCGGTTCGGGATTAAACCCGGCGAGAACAGGTGTAAGAACCCATCAAAAAAGAGCCGGAAACTTCTGGAGAGATGTTATTCTCAAATATGGTTTCTAGTCCCAAGACAATAAGGCGTTGTGAGTTGTAAATATCGCAGCAGCAAGCCGTGAAGTTTTAAAAGCATTTCATACACATTCCACAGGCATTTGAGATGTAAGTTGCCATGAGCTAATGGTTAAGTATTCAAGGTGGTGATACAAGATAGGCTTAGAATTGTTTTACAAGTTGTTCGCATATGTCTTTTACCTCTCTAATCACATCATCAAGAGCTTCCTTCAGTGGAGTCTCGATTCTTCTCTTGGGGTTGGAGTGTGTGACGGAGTAGATGGATTTGCTGATGAAGTCGAAGGGAATGATGTCCTCGATGGTGTCCGCTTTGTAACGGTTGAAGTCTATTGGAGCTCCTGAAATTGGAAAACGGAAGAGTTGATTGATGGTGCTATTTTCTTAGTTATAAATTAGTTTCAGTTACGTATCAATCCATACTAATATTATAAAATATGCGAATGTGTTTGTCCATCAGTTCTTCTGTCTGTTAGAGGTAATAACGTCTTCAGGCTTAAGCCGCTGATGATTTTGATGGAATATTTTGTGTGCAGATACTTTGAGTCCTCGGAAGTACTCGGAAGAGCGTACGGTAGTTTTTATCACAGACAATTAATGTATAGTTTCGAAACGATAAACTAGTTTCAATTTTGCGGACAACATCTAGTTTATAATCTTAACCAGTCTTATCATTCTTTGCTTTTGACCACTTTCTGAAGACTGCGGGAAGCATAGAAGTTGCCCAACTAGCAAAATATTGTTTTATAGATATCTCAAGACTAAATTTTTAACACTTACAGATTTCTGTAAGTATCGATTTGGGCGCACTTTATAAGGGAATTTCCTCTAATTAATGTTTTACAGTGGTCTTCGTTAAGATTATTCCAGGTTACAACTGGTTTGCTAATACCACTGTAAGACAATATATACTTAAAAGAACCTAACAGTATCATGGGTTGAGAGCGATCAGCCTTTGAAGACTCTCACTAAAGCCATTATAAGTGTGATTTTACTTATTATACTCTCCAAAACTCTCGATATGTTCATTGAAAGTGTATTATTTTCTCAAGAGTCAACCAAGTGTTCTGCGTGCTGGTGCCATAGTTTTATTGAAAAGTCTTTTAAAAATGTAAGTACCTATATTCTATTTTTACTAAACTTTAAGCTCATTATTAAAATGACCTATGTTGTGCATGCTTTATTATCTTTGTTAATGAGCTTGCGGAGTCTATTTTGTCGAGTAGTTTTCGATATAAATGTTCAATTGTTCATGGGCTCTTCGAATTATATGAAGATAATTAATTATTTATGAAATATTAATTGTAATGAAAAGCGAAATAAAGCCGAACATAATATGTGAGACATATTGTTCTTCTCTAAGATAAGCATAAGGTTAATAGATCTTTTGTAATACTTATTAAGTCGCCTATAAGAATGTTGCTTTTGTACAACACTTAGATGAGAGAAATTCTTGTAGCCATTTTAATAATTTTAGGGTTCCGCTTTTAATATCTTTTTTTTATTAATTATTTTTTTCAATATTGAATAATCAGCGCGTAGAAACTTCACAATTTTTCTGTGTTTCAGAAGTCAAAGAAAACTTAAATCTTAATAAAAATTATGATAATATCAGCAAGTAGAAACTTAACAATTTTACTGTTTCAGAAGTCAAAGAAAACTTAAATCCTAATAATTTGTTTGAACAATACGGTCAAACTTGGGATGACACGATGAACAAAGTATTGAAGATGTTGGATGCTACCACCCAAACGGCAAAAGATGTTGAAGAAATAAAAAAAAACCAAGCGTCTAATGATGATTTCGGAGTATTTGTCGGTAAGGAACTATCCACTGTTCCACCAATAAAGAGGCGCTTCGTGATGTATGAAATGAAATAATATTATTATTTTTAACAAAAAATTAAAACCGACTTCCAAGGTAAAAACAATAGTAATATGAACTCAAAAGTATTAAATAACTCTTACCCTTTAATAGTGCCTTTTTCAGAATTCGTCTAAATCTCAACTATTTCTGTACATACTACAGTCTTCATTATTTTGAAGTCGGTACCAGCTAATTTAATCGTGAGTTCACTAAAGTCTAAATATCTGAAACTTTTGGGACTGGTACCGACTTCAAAGTAATGAAGACTGTAGTATACAGTACAGAAATAGTTGAGATTTAGACGAATTCTGAAAAAGGCACTATTAAAGGGTAAGAGAGTTATTTAATACTTTTGAGTTCATATTACTATTGTTTTTACCTTGGAAGTCGGTTTTAATTTTTTGTTAAAAATAATAATTTTACTCTTTTTAGTTAAGTATCTACAAAATTAGGCTTTATGCGTAAATAACCAATACGAATGTTAACTATTCACATTATGTCACTATAAGCGAAATTGTGGTAAATGCTTGCAGTTATCTAAGCGATGCTGCAATTTCCATACTTTTATCTTTAAAGATTCAGGAGTTCTGTTCAGTGCCTTTGGACCAAGAGACACCTTCGTATAAAATTTCTCTTATTCGTAACATATGTTTAACTTACTAGGAACAACATTTTAACCACTATGAGTGTTTTGATAAAATTCAAGGATTTTCCTCGATTTCTCATAGATCCCATCATCAGCTCACCACTTTCGTAATTGTTATACAAAATTAAGATTATATCCTATACAACAACACGAGAATTTTGGAAATCGGTCCACAAACAGCGAAATCATTATCAAAAACGTCTGCTTCGATGCAAAATATCACGAAAAGTACCAATAATTGGGTCATAGTGTGATGACCCATGGTATAATGATGGTTGTGATGATGATGATTAATCAAATTGATGTATTAGCTTATGCTTTCAGTTGTTTAAACAACGCCGAAATCCCCGAGCCTGTACCTATAAGCATTCAAAAGTTCTGTTCGGTACCTTCGGATCCAGGGAATAACCTGGTGCGAAGTCTTACTTTTTGGTAGCATTTACCTCGAATGCTTCAGAAAAAATCGAAATCACTATATGTATGTTTCCATACAAATTTCAAGAAGTCCCCTCGATTCCTCAAGGATCCCATCATCAGATCACCACTTTTGTGAACATGGTACCAAATTCGAGTTAAACACAAAAAGAATTTTGAAAATCGGACCACAAACGGCTGAGTAATCGTGGAACATACAAAAAAAAAGATACATACAGCCGAACATATTACCTCCTCCTTTTTGGAAGTCGGTCAAAAAATAATCGAGCACAGTAGTAAATAATTGACAATAGTAATAATTTTGAAGTCTCATCTCATCAAAAATGATAATAATGAATAGTCTTTACTTTTTGTTTTGTTTGCATGAACATATTATGCCCAATAATCTGATAACCTGAGTCTATGTTTTGACTTATAACTTAAAACATGGACTCAGGTTATTGGGTAGAGTAACATGTTCGTTTTCAAGAAATTTTCTCAGTAGTTTTCTCAAACCATTGTGCCAATAATATCCAGTGCCTATGGCAGAAATTCGGATTTCTTGTTTATTTGTCTTTAAATGCGAACGGGCATCTTTAGGTAAAACATTCTCGTATCTCTATTCTCTTGTTTATAACGTCAAAAAGCTCATTGCATGCCAAATGTGGTATATTTTTTCTAATGGCCCACATTTTAATGTTTTCCTGAAACATTAAATCTTTGTCCAAATCTGTTTCGTTCGAATCATCTTCACTATTTTTTTCTTCCATATTATGATTTGAACAATCGAACTCTCTCTCTCTCTCTTGGCTTATATATTGTACGGAACCATAATTTAAATTAATAAATAACGATATCGCACATGCAATAATGGCAGGAAGTCACTTATGAAAGAATTAGCAAGACTATTGCAAGTGAGGATATTCTCATACTATAATAATTAAGCACTTTACAAGAGACTTATTAAACAAAATGCTCTCAAGGAACGAACTATAAAGAATACATAAAACTCTTCCAAGACGAAATGAACTTAAACCATACTATTTTATACTTCAGCTCCTAAATACTACTTCGCTAAGACAAATTGAACTTAATTTTTGATGCGTTTATAGCAGCATGTAGTGCAGACTTTACTAAGATAAAATATTATCTTCTCAATGCTTATTTAAGTGTATATTAATTCAGAATGAGTCTTACATAATACACTTGTGAAACCTCTATTCTGATGAATATATTATAATGACTTCTTATCTCTTTAAACGTTGGTATAAAGATCGAATGTTCTTTGAGTGCAAAAGGTTATAATTAATACATTTATAAGAATTTATCTCATAGTCAAGTTACGCATAAGCTTTTCATAATACTGTAGCACTTAAAAGGACTCGGTATCAAGACAAATTTGCTAGTTGGGTGTAATATCCACATAATTGCCTTAAAACTTACAAGCAAAATACCACTGTGTGATAAGGCTCTAAATTCTGTTCAAATCAACAACAATAGAACTCATTTCGTATGCACCTCGCCAGTAATCAGGGAACGCGCATCCTGTCACTTCCTGATCCTATGTTTGTTTAAGTGTCTCCTTGAACAATATGTTAAATGAAATATAATAATTTCATTATTTTAACCAGAATTTCTTGTAGCAACAACAACAGCAAATCCAATAATCAGACCTAGGTACTTATAGCTTAAAAATTGAAAGTTTTAAACTGTAACTCAAGTACGAAAATCATCTCGCTTATGTTCAACTTCATCAACAATACACGCACATACATGATACATAACGTGACCATTTATTTTTTTATCAGAGCGGGACATCGACGGATTTAACCCCCCCCCCCCTCCCCCCCCCCCCCCCCCAAGTAAATTTTATTTTCATTTTATTATTAATTTTGAAAGTATCTAGTTTAATACAATTGAGTATTTTGTGAATGTCTAGTGCGTATCTGTATAAGCATGGCAGAATAACCACATTTGTTGAATAGGAGTGCGTTACTTCCAGGCATTACAAACATAAAAATACTTTTAAATTGTCGTTCGGTCTGTTTGCAAAAGCGGGACAATATCGGCCTCGCGGGGGACAGCGGGACAGACTGCCTGAAAGCGGGACTGTCCCGCCCAAAGCGGGACGTATGGTCACGTTAATGATACATCACACACTGCCAACAGCATTAATTCATTAGTCATTACGAGTAGTCATTACCATTCCTGACCCTTTAGCCGAGATATTCTATTCTTTATGAATCGCCGATCAAAATGTAGGTATGGAATTGACATCTGCGTTCGTTAAGGCCGTCCCCCGAGCAAACGACCTTGGCCATACATTTGCCGCGTTGCCGAGATCGCGCCAAAACCCTATTTTTTTTTACTTATCTTAGTTCAAAATTGTCCTAAAAAAATTTAAAACGGGGAATATGTAGTTTATGATAATGTCGATCTATTGGCGTGAGTTTCAAATAAAAGTAATTTGTAAATCCTAAGGAGATGCTGAATGTATGCTTGAATTTTAATAAATTGGTATTACTTTGGAAGCTGATATCATGAGTATAATAAACAAAAATAGAAAATTTAAAACGGGGAAAGGAATGTTTATATACTGAAGATTATTGCTGTATTTTTATTATAGCTTTGTAACTTTCAGATTATGAGTTTATAAGGTTTTAAATACGGTCAATTACGGAATCTCCGGAGGGAATGCCCTTAATATATAAAGTTGATATTCGACTCGTCTAAAATGTACGGAACATTTTGATCAAAGAAGCGATACAGAAAGTATCTTGGCTACAGGCTCTGTAGGCCTCACTGTGGCCAGTTAGCTATCATCACCATAATATCAAGTCCTCTCACCTAAAATCCGATTGTTCCCCAGGTACCCTGGCTGGCCCATCTTGACGGGGAACAGGGAGACGTTGCCGGGCAGCACGTAGCCGGTGACGTCATCACCCTGGACGCCCAGCTCGTGGAGCGAGGAGGCGATGTCGCGGTGCAGGTCTAGAGACTTCTCGCGGATGTCCAGGATCCGAAGGTTCTGGAATGGTAACATGGTGGACATTAGATCGGCTGTACTGTAAAGATGGCTTGCGTTTTAATAGTTTAAACTGTGAAGAACGCACACTGCAGATTACTGAATAGTTACTACGTAGCTCCGTGCCGGTCGCAACATTTTTTGTTTGCAAATCTGATTAGAACAATGCAGGTTGATCACCTGATTACCTTAAAAGATGGATCCAGAGTGCAGACCATGGGTCGAATAGGCGAGTCGTATCGGCCCTCATTTTCGTGGTATTCTTCTTACTAGTTCATAATGCCCAAGTTTTTGTACCATGCCAACATAAAAATTACTACGTCGGGTAGCTTCAGAGTTCAGACTACTATTTAGAATTAAGTATTATTGTTTATGTTGTCAACCATCAAGATGCTTCTAAAGAACATTAACCGGGTGCTAGTTCAGAGTTTTGGCAAGATTAAGTACTAGATATAGCAAGTACTTGACCGATAACGCTGTAGAGTGTAGTGGGTCGTTCAGTTCGACTTGTTGGTTCTAGCTGCACTATCTATGTTTGCTTTGCAGATTATATCGGTGTTCCTAATAGCTACTACTGCCTTGAAGATAAACTATGATTTACTATAACAATTCATCCTAATTTTATAACAAACGTGAGGAAGTATATTATAACATTTTACGAGCATATAAAAATTGTAAAATGACGATGGGTGGACTAATTTTGCATAAATAGACTACGTTTTTGCTATAAAAAGTACAGTGTTTTCTCTGGATACTGTATTTATTATTAATCAAAATCTGCAGATGTATCATCATTTAATGATGATACATCTGCAGAAAAAGGGCTCAACAGTAACAACAGCTATTAGAAATAGATGATTTATTAAGATAAGGAGTTTATTTAATTAACTATCATGATGGGTGGTAGGTTTGTACAAGTAGGACTAATAAACATTTTGAAGTATTTTTATTAGTTCGGCTTAGGTAGTATTTGCCTTATATCCTTTATACTTGCCTTATTAAATACATTTTAGTCGTTTTATTTCCTTAGGGTTTTTTTATTATTATTAAATAAGGGGACAAACGAGCAAACGGGTCACCTGATGGTTAGCAACTACCGTCGCCCATGGACACTCGCAACATCAGAAGAGCTGCAGGTGCGTTGCTGGCCTTTTAAGAGGGAATACGCTCTTTTCTTGAAGGTTTGCAGGTCGTATAGGTCCGGAAAAACTGCTGGTGACAGTTCGTTCCAGAGTTTTACAGTGCGCGGCAGAAAGTTACGCGAAAAACGCACTGTGGAAGACTGCCACTCATCAAGGTGATGAGGATGGTATATTTTTCGCGTGGGACGATGGCGAAAAGTTGCAGGTGGTATGATTCCGAATAATTCCTCAGAGCACTCCCCGTGATACAACCGATAGAGGATGCAGAGTGAAGCTACATCTCTACGTAATTCCAAGGGGTCCAAGCTGTTTGAAACACTATGGCAGTCAACAATTCGAGCGGCCCTTCGTTGGATACGATCCAGAGGGAGCAGTTGGTATTTTGGCGCCCCTGCCCAGAGATGAGAACAATATTCCATATGAGGCCGAACCTGCGCCTTGTAGAGTTGTAGGCGTTGGTCCGGGCTGAAGTACTGTCTCGCTCTGTTAAGAACACCAAGCTTCTTCGAGGCTAATTTGGCCTTACCCTCTAGATGATATCGGAACTGGACTTCGCTCGATATGTTGACGCCAAGTATCTCAATGCTAGAGAAACGAGGATACACGACCATTGGCGACTTTTTAGTGGTGAACGCTCAGACTTGTATCTTGGCGGGGTTGAATTGGACCAAATTACGTCTACCCCATTCAGAGACCTTCTCCAATGAATTCTCCACCTTAGACACAAGTTCGTTTCGACTCTCAGTGACATTTTGTCGAGAAATATTGGGGGAGCCGGTATATACAGCATCACCTGTAGGGCGTAGGAGGCAACAGTGACTCAGTCGACAACAGTGACTCATATAAGTTTCCACGTTAAGAGAAATCATGATTAGGTTTGTCTCTTTCACACATTGTAACACGTGACCCTCAAGCACATTTGAACTAGTCGGCCGGCAGGTGGAGTGCCGTTAGGTTGTGTTATAGACAGAAAACAAATTCCGCGTTGATAAATTTTAATTTTAAGGTAAGTTTCTTTGGATTTTTTTGCGTAAAACAATAGCAATTAGTTATAACTATTATATTTGCTGGTTGATAGATATAGTATAATCTTCATTTATACAGTTTTTTTACGAGATTGGATTTTGGTTTTGTTATTACAAATCGAAATTTTCAAAATGGCGTAGGCGTGCACAGTGGCTCAATTTTGAAAAGTACACAGTGGCTCGTGAGTCACTGTGTACCTATGTACTAATACTTCTAATTTAAATACTTATATTTTCTATATTTATTTATTTTAATTGCTATAGTTAAAGGCAAAATTGTTTGTTCTTTAGAATGCCACGACCTCAAAAAGAAAGAAAAATTGGTAATGTCCCTGCCGAGAGGATAAGAAAAGGATTGATATTAATTCGAAACGGAGAGTCTATACGTAAGGCTTCGGACAATGTTGGAGTCTCTTTTGCCACTTTAAAACGATACCATCATAAATTTAAAGATGCTCCTTCGCTGGAAGATTTGACAACATACCAACTGGAGCCTAACTATTCAGTCAATATGATTTTCACAACTGAACAAGAGATTATACTAAAAAACTATATAACGCATTGTGCTCTTCTGTTTTATGGATTAAGTGCAAAAGAAAGCCGGAGACTGGCATATCAGTGTGGAAAAATCAATAACTTGAAAATGCCTTTATCTTGGGAGGCGAAACAAATGGCCGGCAAAGATTGGTTAATTGGTTTCAGACGCAGACATAATATAGCGCTGAAAAAACCCGAAGCCTGCAGTCTTGCCAGAGCTACGGCTTTTAACAGAATCAATGTAGAAAAGTATTTTGACAACCTTGAAAATATAATGGCTCGAAGTCCCCATTTTTCCGACGGCACCAGGATTTTCAATTTGGACGAAACGTCCACAACTACCGTTCAAAAACCACAAAAAGTTCTTGCGCCAACGGGACGAAAGACTATAGGAAAAGTTACTAGTGGAGAGAGGGGCACATTGATAACAACGTGTTGTATTATAAGCGCAAGTGGAAATTTCTTACCTCCTGTTATGGTCTTTCCGAGGAAAAACTTTAAAGATCATATGATCAAAAATACACCACCTGGGACGCTTGGTTTGGCAACACCGACTGGGTGGATGAATTCAACAATTTTTCCAGAGGTAATGAAACATTTTGTGAAACACACCAATTCCTCAAAAGAAAATCCATCTATTTTAATTATGGACAATCACGAATCCCACCTCAGTATTGCAGCCCTAGATTTAGCAAAAAATGCAGGGGTTCACATTCTAACTCTTCATCCTCACACATCGGCTAAGTTGCAGCCCCTTGATGTGGGAATCTACGGTCCATTTAAAACTTTTTACAATGCTGCAATTGACTCCTGGCTTTTGAGGAATCCGGGAAAACCAGTAACTATTTACGACTTGGGTGAGATAATTGGATCTGCCTTTCAAAAAGCCATGACTCCAAAAAATATTACGAGCTCTTTTGCAAAATGTGGAATTTTTCCGTTTGATCGTCATATATTTACAGACGAAGATTTTCTGCCAAGCTCTGTGACTGATCGCCCTTACCCAGAAGATAATCGAGATGATGGAGCTTCAACACCTGATTCTATTAGCTTACTCGATGAAAACACGCCTATCATTCCAATAACAGAACCAGAAGTAGTCCTCACAAGCACACCATTTACGTCTACAAGTACAGACATCCAAGCTGTTCCACACTTCGGAAGCATGCCTACCACGTCTACCATTACAAGTGCGCAAGCAGCTACAGCCTTGTCCACGTCTCCCGTTACAGTCACACAAACAGCCTTTGTATACATGTCTATGACTACAAGTGCCCAAGCAGCTTCAGCCTTCGTAAGTACGCCATCCACCTCTGCTATTACAAACACCAAAGAAATTCCAGATTTAACAAACAGCACGCCATTAATTTCTGCACCCACCCAAGAAGCACCAGATTTTGCGAGCACGCCACCGACGTCTACATTCACAAATACGGCGCGAGCCATATCCCCCCAGCCATCTTCTATTATAAATACCCCCTCTAAGATTACAAATAAAACAAGTTTTACATCGCCGTTTGAATTTAGAGATCCCATAAAAGCTGGTCCTAGAAAATCTAACAGAAAGCGTAGACCTGGACGTAGCATAATAGCTACCGATACTCCAGAAAAGACCATGATTGAACAAGAAAAAAGTGCTACTAAACGAAAAAATGAAGCTAAAAGAAAGAAAACTTGCCGAACGGTACTAGATAGCGACGAAGAAGAAGTAAATCACAATGAAGAAATCCAATTCGCTGACTCTGAAGATGATATTGACTGGGCAGAACAGCAAGAAGATGACTCTGAAGATGCTAAAGAAGTTTTAACAGAGATAGACTTAGAGAACCCTTTACCTCATTTACCTAAAGAAGGAGAATTTGTCATAGTACAATTAACATCAAAAAGGCAAAGATTGTTGTTTATTGGAAAGATATTAGAGGAAAGAAATCGTAACCTTGATTACTACATATCATTCTTAAAACGTAAGCCCGGCACTGAAAGATTTGTAATGCCAGATAATCCTGACCTGTCGCTTGTAAACGAGTCTGATTTAAAATATATATTGCCAGTGCCATCTTGGGTTGGGACCTCTTCTAGGCCATTCTATAGTTTCCCTATTGATTTTTCTTGTCTACCCATTGGTTAAATTCTTCGAAAATATCATGATGTTTTTAACTCAAACGTTTTTCTCTTGATTTTGATTTGATAATAATTATTATAAGACTTTTTGTAACATTCTGTGATTTAAATAATTGATTAATAAAGTAAAGACTGCTAGTAAATAAAAATATTTAGTTTAAGACTGAGTAAAGCTTACTTAGAACTTAATGGTTCCTTAACAATATAAATAAGGCTGTTTATTGCAAGACTGTTGTTAATGTTTATATATTTTTTTAAGTTTGTGATAATAATAAGAGTAGACATATTATTATTTACTTTATTTTATAAGAAAACTCATTGTTAACATAGTTTGTAGAATGTTGGTAAAATTGTTAATTCGACTGGATACTAAGTCAATAAAATTGATCTTTAAGTTTGTTTTAGTGTAAGAGAAATAAAAACTTATTTGTTTTTTCTTTAATTAATTAAAAAAACCTGGATTAACTCTCGATTTTTTTATTACTCCTTTTGATGAGTCACTGTGTACCTTTAGAGCCACTGTGGACCACAGGGTTGGGTCACTGTGTACACATGGGTGTGCACAGTGGCTCAAAAGTTTTATTTTTATTTTCTATTATTTATTTTATCTTTTACTTATTTTATGGAATTGTGTTGATTCAAAATTAAACTATAATAGTTAATTAACAATATGCAAAAGTTTCACATTAATCCCGTCATAATTTATATTTAATTTACCTTTTTGAAAAACATATGAGTCACTGTTGCCTCCTTCCCCCTACTGTCATCCGCATAGCAATGAATGCCGCTGGTCTGCAACATGTCATTGATATGCAGTAAGAATAGAGCGAAGGGGGAAGAGGGTGAAGCCAAACGAGCGTAAATGGTTCAATCATTAGACTCAACATCATGATTTTAAACACCAGTCCATTAGGTACTAGGCACTAGCTACTAGGTCGTGTAAAGGCTAAAGGTATTTTAAAAAATCCGGTATATTAATTTGAACATTTTTATCATCATCAATATCATCACCATTATTTCCGGCAGTATTTCCGGACCAATACGACCTCCAAACCTTCAAAAAGAGAGCGTATTCCCTATTAAAAGGCCGGCAATGCACCTGCAACTCTTCTAATGTTGCAACTTACGAGAGTCCATGGTCGACGATAGTTGCTTACCATCAGCAGGCTCAGCATAACAACATTAGAAACGGGAAAGCATGGACATACTGACAGATTTTATTGATAAATTGGCGGATTTCTTTTGTCTGTCACTTTGTCTATTCTTATTCTTCCGTAGAAAGAAACCGCTTATATGGTGATCATGCAAAAGGTGAACGCAGATTTGGCCGCACCGCACGCACCGCAGTCGCCGCATTCGGAATTCTTTATATAAAGTTATAGGCAAGCTCGCATACCTACCTACCCGCGCCGCAGTCTTCGCAACTTCATAATAATATGAAGAATTGCGAATGCGGCGACTGCGGTGCGTGCGGTGCGGCCAAATCTGCGTTCACCTTAAGCCTACAGGTGACCCGTTTGCTAGTTCGCCTCCTTATTTTATTAAAAAAAACATCATCCTCACCTTGAAATACGTATGCAGGCGGTACATCTGTCGGTGGTCCTTCACGGGATGCAGGGTGATGGCTCGGTGCACCTCGCGCCTCTTCAGCCGCCCCGTGTACGCCGCGGCACCGCTGCTGTTGTGGTGGAGGATTGTCTGCATCTGGAAACGATATTATGAGGGTTAGAAGTTGTCAAATGGTTCCTGTAATATCTCGTGTGGGGTATCGATATGACAGTTCTATAACGAACTTGACTGGCTAGGACTGTGGAGTAGCGAGTGCTGCAGTCTTAGCATGGTCACCATAGAAACGGTTTCTTTCTACGGAAGAATAGACAAAGTGACAGATTAACAAAGGAAATCCGCCATTCTGCCAATAAAATCTGTCAGTATGTCCATTCTTTGCCGTTTCTATTGTTGTTAATGCTGCTAATGCCTGCTGGCATGTAATATGGCGAAGCGATTGACGCGTCTAACAGGTGGAAACTGCAAAATCTGTAGGAACGAGACACAATCAATAAGATTACGCAGATTGAGAGCTACTGTCATAACTCATAAGTAGGGACCGGATTATATGCATTTGCATATTTGCATATGCATTTGCATATTTTAGCCATTCTCAGCACTACTAGCATATTTTACCTAAGATCTAGTTATGATGATTATTATCGGTACATTTACAAGTTTTTTCAGTAACCCAGCGTTACGAAATGCGACCAAATTTAATAACACTAACAGTTACAAAACATAAGGGCTATTGAGTAATAGTTGTGACTTTTTACTGCATTTCGAATGCAGTCAGTAGTTTTGACATGAAATGAAAGAGAAAGAACGTCGCGCTTGCCAACTACAAATTAAGGCCGTCCCCCGAGCAAACGACCTTGGCCATACATTTGCCGCGTTGCTGAGATCGCGCCAAAACCCTATTATTTTTACTTATCTTAGTTCAAAATTGTCCTAAAAAAAATTAAAACGGGGAATATGTAGTTTATGATATTGTCGATCTATTGGCGTGAGTTTCAAATAAAAGTAATTTGTAAATCCTAAGGAGATGCTGAATGTATGCTTGAATTTTAACAAATTGGTATTAATTTGGAAGCTGTTATCATGAGTATAATTAACAAAAATAGAAAATTTAAAACGGGGAAAGGAATGTTGATATACTGAAGATTATTGCTGCATTTTTATTATAACTCTGTAGCTTTCAGATTATGAGTTTATAAGGCTTTAAATACGGTAAATTACGGAATCTCCGTAGGGAATGCCCTTAATGGGACGGCAGAACTTTTGCCAGAAACTGTAAGTGTTAACATAGCACCCAAGTTCAAATTCTACACAATTTCCTCAGAGAATGTGGAGCGAACCTTCTACCTATTTACAAAAATATTCTAAATGATCCCAGACACAATCTTACAACTGAAAATTTAGAAAAATATTTGATTGCTAATATGTTTGAATACGTTTACAAAATTTTTAAATAATTTCAATGTCATATTATAATGTTACTGTACCTATTATCGCCTATCAAAAAATAATTTACTAATTGTATGCAGATTTTGAATTTGCATATTGTCATTTAATTTTGCATATTCTGCCAATTTTCATGCATATTTCAAGCATTTTTCATGCATGTTTGCATGCATATAACAAGCTTTTTATATTGCATATAATCCGGTCTCTACTCATAAGTAACAACTATAATATTAACGCAGCGAGCATGTAAAGTAATAATTTTTCTAATATAGAAAATTAAGTTATCAAAGTTAAAAAAAATGTATGACAAAAGGACAAAAGTGTAGGTAAGTTACTGATGAGTGATGAGGGTATATTCACTCAGACAATGGCTGTCATCGCCGTTCAAAACACCTGCAGGAGACAGCAGATATAAGACAGTGATTTCTGTACTTATAAGTTATTTTATTGATAGATTATGATCGTTGGCAATCAATAGCTTTTCAAAGGTTTCAAGTGATCCTTCAATATTCGATAAAACAGGCAATAATAGTAGTCAAAGCCGCCTATTTTAAGCCCGCAGTCATTGACATATTTTAATGATAAGTTAACTATGTCTAATTTAACAAAAACTTTAAAAGATAATTGTTTGATATTTATGCTTAAATCTAAATTAAATTAAAGTTAAATAATCATTAAATCTTTCTCGGTTGTTACTCGTTAGAAAGCTAACTAGACGTTGTTTTCTGCTGCATTGTGTGCAAATCTCAACCTGTTCTAATTTGGGGTTGACATTGGCCCTTCGAATACCAATAGCCTGCGTCCACATCGAACTGTTTATCTGCAGAACGTAGGTACTGGCCACATGTTCAAGCAGTTTTCTATATTTCCATACATAATATTATTAGGTTTTTCGTTTATACCTAACCGAACTGCAGTTATCTAATACTTAATATATTATTATCACCGGCTTAGATTTAGTGTAAACACATCCTAACTGCCACACTCACAGCGATATATAGATATAGATATAGATATAGATATAGATATAGATATAGATATGGATATGGATATGGATATGGATATGGATATGGATATGGATATGGATATGGATATGGATATGGATATGGATATGGATATGGATATGGATATGGATATGGATATGGATATGGATATGGATATGGATATGGATATGGATATGGATATGGATATGGATATGGATATGGATATGGATATGGATATGGATATGGATATGGATATGGATATGGATATGGATATGGATATGGATATGGATATGGATATGGATATGGATATGGATATGGATATGGATATGGATATGGATATGGATATGGATATGGATATGGATATGGATATGGATATGGATATGGATATGGATATGGATATGGATATAGATATAGATATAGATATAGATATAGATATAGATATAGATATAGATATAGATATAGATATAGATATAGATATAGATATAGATATAGATATAGATATAGATATAGATATAGATATAGATATAGATATAGATATAGATATAGATATAGATATAGATATAGATATAAGCCCCATACATTATCCGTCAAACTCTTCATTCAATTAAAGTTTAAGTAATCGCTATCGGGAATAGGCCTTCAATCGACAGTATAATTTCACTTTCTTCAGTAAGCAAACAGCTATCTTCATCAAGTAGACTTTTTACAGGTTTAATATTTAACAACTTTACCGTATCAGTTCTAAGTTTAACTGAAAATATTGACATTGACATATTTCTAAAGCCACCCTTGGGCCTTGACCCTCACTAACTACTAACAAAAGCTCTGTCTTGAGATGTTTGAGGGGTCTAGTTCACTACTGCGACAGCTTAGATTTTAGAACTTCGACACGTTTAATTGTAGAAGTTATAAGTATACGATTTATTTATATTATGATCGAATTGTAATGAATTTTGTAACTTAAACTAGGCTAATAACAATGCTAACTGTTATACAGCGAAAAGCCTAATATAGTGCAAAGTGCGAACTACCCTAATGAGTAATGGTAGTCTGCATGGCCTATTATAGGCAGAACTCAGAAGGCACCTTACATTTTTGTTCAAAATTTAGGGATGTCCATAATAGCAATTTCTGCGCAACTTTCTAAGCTCTACGTAAATACCTAGTAGAAGAGCCTATAACGCTGTGGTCACAAATTCATTCAATCGTCGGGTAACGGAACTAACTTTCCAGACCGGATTTCACTGCATAGGTCATCTAACCGGTCTGCGTCCTAGACTTCCAGCTACCTATCGGCTTGTTCGTCACCCCGCTACCTGAATACTATCATAGGAACTGAATAATATCATAGAATTTGAACGCCTCCGTAGTCTAGTGGTATAGAGCGCGGCTCTTGACTCGGAGCCCGGAGGTCGTGGGTTCGATTCCCGCGTTGGAAACATGCTATTTCCAAGTTTGGTTAGGACAATGCAGGCTGATCACCTGATTGTCTGACAAGTAAGATGATCCATGCGTCGGATGGGCATGTAAAAAGTCGGTCCTGCGCCTGATCTCTCGCCAGTCGTGTCGGTCGTCCGTCCCACTGGGTTATGAGAGTAGAGGAATAGAGAGTGCTCTTGTGTACTGCGCACACACTTGGGAACTATAAAATTACTCCTGCTTAACTGGCCTGGTTTCAATGAAACCTGCCACCGTCACCGAAACCGATGTGTGAGCTATTATTATTATTATTATCATAGAAATGCTGTGTCTACCTAAAACTTGAAAACACAGGAGATATAATACGTATCTTTAAAGTTTTCGAAAAATGTTGCCTTATATTTTTTCTCTAGGTAAATTGTTTTTGATTTATCGTTGTTGCTGTCTAGACAGGCGTATTAATCTTATTATTGTTTTTGCGATACCTCGAGTCTACTAAGCTGTCTAGAACTCTAGACTCTAGGCTCTTGAGATTATAATTAAGGAAAAAAGTTTTGACGGTGAAATACACAAGAGTCCTTAAATAAATAAAATTTTGATTTGGAGACCGCTGAAACTTAAAAATAACTTTCCTGATGAGTGATGTGTTAGCAAGGTACATCTTAAAAACCGTTTTCGAAAATAACAGCTATGTTAGTAAATATCTAAGTGGTAACAAGTAACAATTAGCATTTAGCAGTGACGTGTGTACGAAGACAATTCACATGTGCATTTACGGAGAAATTCACTAAACCATTAGCTGAGGCAGTAAGGAGTGTTGGACACATGCCTTTAAAGTTTTAGGGCGCTTTTCCTGTCATGCGTGTCATCGCCCGCGCGCGGATGAAATCCGCATGAAAATTTTCCGCATCCTATAATTTGATAGACGTTTCTTTCTGTCATGCGGGTGAAGAGACGACTTCTGTCAGTACACTGCAACTGTCTTCTAAATAGATTCGCTGACTTTACATCCAGTCCTGATCACTATATTGATTTATTTAGTAAACAAAGTTAAGAAAATAACTCATAATACGGTCTATTTAAACATTAGCAAGAGTTGCTTATGGACTAATAGTGTACTAAATACTAATACATAATATATTGTATTCTGTGCAAATAGAGATTAGAGAATAGAGAAACATTCCAAACGTTTATTTATTTAATACTTAAGTCCTTTAATATGTACTAAGGATGGATTACCCTTGCAGCCTGTCAATATAATCGGGTAGTGTGTGCCTGCCTTATATTCCTGCCGCGAAAGGCGTTAAGATAAAGTGCGAGTTTTGCACAGATTACACCGTTCAACGCTAATTTACCACCACACGAACCTTGTGTCGTTGACATAAAGGCTCTATTAACGGCAAAATATCTCTGAATGTACTAAAGTCTCAATTTAAAGGCAGATATTTACGGCTTTTAGCAAAAACACTAGACTTGAACAAGCTTGTAAGTATGATAAATATGTATGCCCAAAACTGGCACTGTGGTATTTCCTGCATATACTAGACTCCTAGAGAATGCCACGGATAAATACAGTTACCTACTAGGTAACCTATACCGTGAGCTGGCTAACACTGCATCTATATTCTATACTTTCTATAGTATATTCCAAATGGCGTCATAGCACGCTAAAACCGTGATAATAGACGGGATTTTCGGATTTATAAATATAGGCCGTATAGGCCGCGGCCTAGGGGCGGCAGCGTCCCAGGGGGCGCGCAGATTTCGTACAGGGGGCGGCAGAAATAAAGTGGGCTGGCTGCACCCATAAAAAACATAAATCCGGCACTGGGGCTTTCATAGAAAAACGTTTTTTTACGTCGTCTAGTAGTTCCGGAGACTATACTATGCAAATGACATTTTTCAATGTTTTTCTTCTTTAAATCGATGTAAATGCCACAATACAAGAATAATAATGTTTTTGAAAGTAACCATGAGGCTAGTTACAAAAGCTGTACGAAATTGTATGACTAGCCTCGTAGTTTAGAGTCTAGACCATAGTAAGTACTCAAAAATAATACTCGTCTTCAACTACCAACGACTGTTTCCGTAAAATCATATTATCCAATATCCAACCAGTATATCAAGAGCGTCAATTACATACAATATCTTCAGTGGGGGGGTGCCGTGTAAATTGGTGGCTATATGAAGGAAGCACCCACTTGCCCCCCGTCCAGCAACACGTGAGGAAACGTCAATCTGGACCTCCTTCCTACAGACCTTGTCTTAGCCTAGGGGTGCCAAAAACGATTTGTGGCACCGGAGATTGAAAACGCTGTACGGGACTAAGCGCGGCCATTTTGGTTTAAATAGGGCTGGCAGTTGAAAGTTTTTGGATAAAAACAAAAACGACAAATAAATAAAATATAATATACAAATAAACAAAAATCCGGTTACTGAAATGGTAATACATAAATAAAATAGTTTTAGTCCTTTAAGGCGAAGACAGCTGCCAATTCGACATCTTTGTGCAGTTTTCTAGACGTATATATTTCATTTATTGGCACAAAAAATATATATGTGATTTTTGATTATATTTGAAAAAGCTTCTTTATTTTAAATAATAAAATAATGTATTCCTACTGGATGAAAAAAATACCAAAGTCACATCTTCCAGGAACTTTAAACAGTTCTAACTAAAATATTAAACAAGCTATGCTTTTAAAAATTTGTTTATTTTATGCCTTTTACAAAAGTCCAAAGCTTGTAAGATTTAATTTTCGGTTCTGACATCTAGATTTCCCATAATATTTTTTTTCCTCTAACAAAAGAAAAATGTATCCACGCTACCGAGTGAACATTTCACATCTCGTCTCTCTGGCATGAAAATCGACAGTGGTGCGAGAGTGATGCGAGATCAAGGTCATTGGCAGTTATCAGTCTCTTAATAAGGAAAACCGAAAATGAGCTTATTAAATAATGTGGTCCGTAAAATTTAAATTTTAAATAGAGAAAACAAAATTATTTAACTGTAAAACGAATAAATATCAAAAACATAACTAAACCACGCGGAAACAAACTTCTATATTTTATCCTGGAAAAATTAAATGCTCACATTAAATACATTAAATAATACAATACATAATACATAAATTAATACTTTTTTTTCTGTGTGAACGAGTCGTGAATTACGTTTTTAACTTTGAAATTATGACTGATAAAAATATATAGCCAGTAGAATATTTTCAAACATTGCAAACTTTTTTTATCGCATCGGGAAGTCAAGTCGTAATGGTCATGGAAACTTACAATCAATTCATAGAAACATTATCGAATAAAGGATTAATAGATATGAACATTTTTATCTTAATTGTATCAATTTATATACATTGCGATAAGACTAAAATACAACATTCTTTGTTTTTTATCGAATTTCTTAATTGTATCCGGTGTTATCAGGATCATAGAAAATGCCGCAATTTCAAAGAACTATTCGTAAGGTTATTAACCAACACTTTGTTGTTTCTTGATAATTCATTACGAAGCCATTTTTTTCAAAATGAGAACAGGACAACACATATTAAGGTGACGCCCGTGACGCCGGGTTAAAGTAAAAAACCGTGTTGGATATGTTTTAGATTGCTTGTTTTCTATGAGAAAACAGGCAATGGAACAGCAAGAAATGGAAAGGGCGTAAGCGACAAAATGGTTTTTGTCGCGTAATTTAAAAACCTTAAATATATTTCATATAAGCTATGGGCAAATTAAAGTGTATGCTTGAACCAATCTATGTACAAATTTTGGAAGCTTAAATCACTCTCCTCTGTTGGCAAAATTAGAATCCCTTTTTTTACAGAGGTCTTTTTGATTGATTATTCTATGTTATAAAAGTTGACCAATCGTGTTATGCTATGGGTAATTCAAAGACAAAGATATGATGAATACTGACAATGAACTTTAATTTCTTAGCTTTAGTCATTGCTGAGAAAAATCGATATCGCTACAGCTAAATTATCAAGGCGTCGCGCTGCTTCAATTCCCAAGCGGCCACATGCGGTCGCGATAACAATAGATAAATTGTGTCTGGTTTTTCAACGATCGAGGTATTAACAAATACGAATATAATATAAGGTAAACCATAAATTAATATTATAATATACATATATTTAGTATTTACAGTTTACCGCTTTTTCCACATTTTACACTGTTTCTTCCCTCCCTTTGGTAGCAGCTTTAGGTATTTGCCTTCCTCGAAAACAGGAAGACCTCACACAAAATAATGTTTCAATTCGAACCCGTAGTCTCTGAGATTAGTTTTAAATAATCTGTGGCAGCCTACGAACAATAAAATTTATTTTTATGTGTGTAATTATTATTCGTAGGTGACAGCCCTGAACGAAACAGATTGAGATTAATATTAGTATCTCCGAAGAAATTACTAGCTGTACTAAATCGGTCTATTTCCTGGCAAGTGCACGAGCCTATTGAATTTATATTATACGTACAAGTTACTATAGGTCTACCAGAATCTGATGGCAAAAAGTGAGAAAATAAATTGACTCTGGCAATAGCGGGTTAATAGGAATAAAACATTTTCATCCTTTTTTATTCCTTTAGCGGCTTATTTTGTGTGTGAAACATGCAAATATAAAAATTTATCCAATGATCGAGGATATTTTTTGAAAATCTGCTGTCAAAAATTACCATCAGATTCTGGTACACCTATAATATCACAGCGTAATAAAGTTCCATACTAGACTGTGTTACTATTGAGGTATTTATGCTAACTTTATGTCACACAGATATTGTTCGGCTTCGGAGTTATTCTGCCTCCGAGTTCCGACAGAGCCTTAATGCCAGTGATTTTTAGGGTTCCGTACCCAAAGGGTAAAAACGGGACCCTATTACTAAGACTTCGATGTCTGTCCGTCCGTCCGTCCGTCTGTCTGTCTCCAGGCTGTAACTCAAGAACCGCTATAGCTAGACTTCTGAAATTTTCACAGATTGTGTAATTTGGTTGCCGCTATAACAACAAATACTAAAAACAAAATAAAATTAATATTTAAGGGTGGCTCCCATACAACAAACGTGATTTTTTCGGCCTTTTTTGCTCTATATCAGTAATGGCAACAGTTAGGCACATGATATTTTCACGAAGGCCCTTATTGTATGTCTACGTCAATAATTAATAATAATATTAAAGTAAAATAAAAATGTAAGGGGGGCTCCCATACAAAAAACACTATTTTGGCCTATTTTTGACCGACTTCCAAAAAGGAGGAGGTAATATGTTCGGCTGTATGTATCTTTTTTTTTTTTGTATGTTCCTCGATTACTCAGCCGCTTGTGGTCCGGTTTTCAAAATTCTTTTTGTATTGTATAGGGTTTAACTCGAATTTGGTACCATGTTCACAAAAGTGGTGATCTGATGATGGGATCCTTGAGGAATCGAGGGGACTCCTTGAAATTTGTATGGAAATATATAGTGATTTCGATTTTTTCTGAAGCATTCGAGGTAAATGCTACCAAAAAGTAAGACTTCGCACCAGGTTATACCCTGTATCCGAAGGTACCGAACAGAACTTTTGAATGCTTATAGGTACAGGTTCGGGGATTTCGGCGTTGTTTAAACAACTGAAAGCATAAGCCAACACATCAATTTGATTAATCATCATCATCACAACTATATTATACCATGGTCATCACACTATGACCCAATTATTGGTACTTTTCGTGATATTTTGCATCGAAGCAGATGTTTTTGACGATGATTTCACTGTTTGTGGACCGATTTTCGAAATTTTCGTGTTGTTGTATAGGATATAATCTTAATTTTGTATAACAATTACGAAAGTGGTGAGCTGATGATGGGATCTATGAGCGATCAAGGGAAATCCTTGAAATTTATCAAAACGCTCATAGTGGTTAAAATGTTGTTTCTAGTAAGTTAAACATATATTACGAATAAGAGAAATTTCATACAAAGGTGTCTCTTGGTCCAAAGGCACTGAACAGAACTTCTGAACCTTTAAAGATAAAAGTTTGGAAATTGCAGCATCGCTTAGATAACTGCAAGCATCTGCCACAATTTTGCTTACAGTAACATAATGTACTGAATAGTTAAGATTCGTATTGGTTATTTACGCATAAAACCTTATTTTGTAGACAACACTAAAAAGAGTGAAATTATTATTTTTAACAAAAAATTAAAACCGACTTCCAAGGTAAAAACAATAGTAATATGAACTAAAAAGTATTAAATAACTCTTACTATTTAATAGTGCCTTTTTCAGAATTCGTCTAAATCTCAACTATTACTGTACATTACTACAGTCTTCATTACTTTGAAGTCGGTACCAGTCCGAAAAGTTTCATATATTCTAAGTTCTGACATTACTGAACTCACGATTAAATTAGCTGGTACTGACTTCAAAATAATGAAGACTGTAGTATGTACAGAAATAGTTGAGATTTAGACGAATTCTGAAAAAGGCACTATTAAATAGTAAGCGTTATTTAATACTTTTTAGTTCATATTACTATTGTTTTTACCTTGGAAGTCGGTTTTAATTTTTTGTTAAAAATAATTGCTCTCTAACGGTACGGAACCCTTCGTGCGCGAGTCCAACTCGCACTTGGCTGATTTTATTCTTTTCTTCTCGAAGGCAGGTCTTTGTGGCCCTGACGTCACTGCAACGGGCAACCCTTGAGGCTTGAGGATCTATTGTGACTCCTTCGCATTAGACTACCGTCCTTAACCAATGCTGCTCATAAATTGAACGGTGTGGTTCGGGTTGGTGCCAATATAACATAAGATAAATAAAAAGTATCCTATTTACTTATAAGTAGGACTTGGGTAAAATAATATGACGAATTACTCTACCTAAACGATTATCTACTTTAGGGCCCGTATTTTTGGTCAGTACTCAAGATGCATCTCGGTCTCAAGAGTCTCAAGACACGGTTCAGGCTCTGTGATTGGTTGGCTGTCGAAATTTGGACCAATCACAGAGCCGAACCACGTCTTGAGACCGGGTCGCATCTTAAATACTGACCAAAAATACGGGCCTAGATTTTACACCGACCGCGACGTACCACGCGACGCGAGTCGTTTAGTTTTCTAGAAAATAATAACGATATCATGATAGATAGCAAATGACTTTTAAATACAATTAACAAAGACTTTTAAAAATAGATAAGTTACGTTTTAAATGTCTCACGACCCAAATAACGATATCGAAACGTTATCGCACGATAGTGTAATCGAAAACGAAGATTTTCGATAAAAAATACGTTATACGCGTCCAATAGTTGTAAGACAAAGAATTGCTGTAATGTAGTCGATTCAACCTTCAAGATAACCATTGTTTATTTAAAATATAAATGTTTAACTGTTTCATATTATTAAAATAAGTAGGTTAGTTACGTAGTTAAATCATAAAATATTATTATGCTGCAGTGATGAAGGAAATCTATATAATATCATACAGAAAAAAACAAGTAAAGGCTCGTCCACATTTGTATCATTTGCGCGATCAGATCTCCGATCAGATCTCCGTCGCGATCATCGCGCCGTATCATGATCGCTAGTGTGGACGCAAAATGATACGCGTATCATGATACAAAGTACGCGTATCATGATACAAAGTATCATGATACAAAGTATCATGATACGCGTATCATTTTGATACGGCGCGATGATCGCGACGGAGATCTGATCGGAGATCTGATCGCACAAATGATACAAATGTGGACGCACCGTTATAAGTTATAACTTCGATTCATATTTTCATCACTGCAGTAGTATATAAATTGGCATTTCATATTGGCATGAAAGCACAGGTTCAACATGAAAACGACCTTTCCGAGGAGATCCATGTAACTAGTGGGGTTAAATAGGGATGTGTCATGGCTCCTACACTGTTTGCTATTTACTTTGCCGCTGTATTGAGAGACGCATTAAAACACTGCAAGTACCAAATCCAACTGAATGTTCGGAGTGATAGAGGTGTATTTGATATCACAAGATTTAGGGCAAAATCCAAAACTCGGAGAATCTCTGTATTGGAAATACTTTATGCTGATGACATATGTCTCATGTCCGATAGCATAGAGCAACTCCAGAGCTACGTTGACGCATTACAAGAGGCTTGTCAGTGGTTCGGACTGGTTATAAGCGCCTCTAAGACACAAATTCTTAAACAAATGCCTAGAGGTGAAACCGCTGCTGACCCTTCTGCGTTTGTATCTGAATGGACAAATACTAGAAGAGGTTTCACACTTTAAGTATCTTGGAAGTCTCATTCGCAAGGACAACACCCTAGCCTCGGAGATACCATCACGTATTGCTAGTGCTGCAGGCTGCTGCTAATTTTGGGCGACTGAGTAACCGTGTGTGGAAGTCCCATGATCTCAAGCTAGAGACTAAGATTAAGGTTTATAAAGCACTTATAATACCTGTTCTTTTATATGGAGCTGAGACATGGTGCCTCTATAAGCCAGAGTCAGACAATAGACATAAAGAAACTAGACACCTTTCACCTACGATGTCTAAGATCAATTCTTAAAACATGGCAGGACCATGGTCCTGCGCCGTGCCGAGACGTATGCCATGGAAACTCTACTGATGCAGCGACAACTTAGATGGTGCGGGCACGTCCTTCGCATGAATGATCGCCGCCTGCCTAAAGCCGTCTTCTTTACGGAGTTGGCAGAGGGCTAACGTAAGCTAGGTCGACAACATCTGCGATATAAGGATGTTCTCAAAAGACACTTGAATGCCTGTGCTATTGACCCTGCATGTTGAGAAAAGCTTGCTACTGAGAGGATATCTTGGCGCTCTACGAACAATACCAAAATCAAATATTTTGAGAAAGACCGTCTACAGACGCTTGAAGCAAAGCGCCAATTGCGTAAAGAGAGACATATTTTTATAGCTTCCGAAAGTTATCCTAAAAATACTACAATTAATGGACACGATGCGTCGGCCGCGCGTGACGTGCCCCCTCACCCCGCGTCACCCCCTCTCATTCCCCCGCAACTGCAACAATTTTAAATGGGATAAAATATGTCATTGAAAAAAAATAACACCCCTTATATATATATATATATATATATATATATATATATATATATATATAATATTCTTTATTGTGCACACAAAGAAGAAAAAAAAAACAAATATAACAATTATAAACTTATAGTGTACCACAATGGCGGCCTTATTACTAATAAGTAATTTCTTCCAGGCAACCACAGGCAAAGGACAGTATGTTATTGATATTTTGATGAATGTGCAATATTACTTAGATAAGGATTTAATATTTATTATAATACATACACAAATACATACATACATTATAATATTAAATTAAAAGGTGATTAAAATAAATAAATAAATAAATATGTAAATAAATAAATGAAAAAAAAAATAAAGACATAATTCAGAAGTTGGAACTTGAAACTACAATTTTATCATCATTTTCGAATTTTAACTATTACATGATAGTCAATTTTTGGAATGAGTATTACCACTAATATATAGGAAATGTTCTTTTACCAGCATTTTGAACCGATACAGTGTAGTTGCCATTCTTATATGGGTAGGTAATAAATTCCACAGCCTTATTCCCGTAGCAGCAAAAGAAGAGTTATAGTACTTTGTATGTTGTAAAGGCACGTCTAAAAGGTGATTTGAGGCAGAACGTAACCCTTTGTCTGCTTGCCGAAACGAAAAGTTATCTTTCAAGTAAGATGGCAGATACGGATCATGTATGATGGAGAATACAAGTGACAAAATGCGAGCATCGCGACGACGACGAATCGGTAGCCACTTGAGTTTCCTTCGGTATTCGGATACATGATCGAACTTTCTAATTCACAATCCTTAATTTCTGGGGTCGCCGTTATCGAAATCGATAAGGAGGACTATATAATATATAAAGTATATAAAAAGAAGCTTGCAAGTCACAGCTTTTGTTCTAAAAAACCTCATTCCCTGCCCACGGACGTCCTATTTGAATAAATATTTGTAATATCCTTAGCCAAATACATAAACCTCCTCTTTTCGGAAGTCAGTCTGCGGCAGCCAACATGATCTCAATATATTATATTTTTTTAAGTTTCCGGGATGAAAAGTATCCTATGTGATATAATATGTCCTTTCTCGGGAGTCGGGACTCAAAGTATCTCCATCGATTTAGCGTTTTAGGCATGAAGAGGGTTACCTCTTCATGCCTAAAGCGCTAAATCGACAGATAGAGACAGACATACTTTCGAATTAATAAATATTAGTACCGATTTAATCTACAAAAACTTATGTCAGGGAATTACCAGAACTAGATACACTATTAATTGATTTTCTATTTACATGTTATTTCAATTAGAGTCAATTATCGATATCTAGAGGTTATCAACATGTAGTTGCCGACTTTTGATCTTTATTACAAAGTACTAAGAGCGAAAAGTGTACTGGATCTGTTTTTTGCATGTATGTACTTTAATTACATGCGCCAAGGTGACTCTTAGGTCAATGCCCTAAGGCCTAATAGCTGTCAATTTAGGCTTGAAAGTGATCACACTGATCAGCTTAGTTCAATAAACCTTGATGCTTAGCTTATTTCAATACGCATTTCTTCCTCGCTTGTCTTGATGTGTTTTTTTTACCCGACTGCCGGGAGGGTTATGTGTTTAGCGCGTATCTTGTATGTTTGTAATATTCTTCCTTAACTTGTATCTTCAGAACCGCTGCACGGATTTTCACATTTGAGGTATCGTTAGATTTGTCTTAATGACCCAAGTGTTCTTAGATAGGTGACATTAAAAAAAACCAAAATGGCAGATGTTTGACGCCATATTGTGAGGTAAAAAAAATAAAAATTCTACCAAGCATATCGAGTGGGGCATGGACGTATAAAAAAAGGCGGACGGAGTCCCACCATACACAAAACTGTGTCGTTCAGAGTCGGCCAGCTGGCTGTATGTACACGGTCCGCACGCACACATTCTTGCGCTAGTCCATACCATTTGACAGGCGTCAGAATGTGTGCATGGCCGACTCTGAAGAAAAGTGAAGACACAGTTTTGTATATGATAAGACTCCGTCCGCCTTTTTTTCTACGTTCATGGAGTGGGGTATCAAAATAAAGGATTTTAAACATTGATTCTAAATATGTATAAAACTTGCAGTTTTAATATTATATAGAACAATAAATCTACGCTAATATTATAAAGAGGAAATTTTGATTTTTTGTTTGTTCGGCTCCGAAACTACTGGACCGATTTGAAAAATTCTTTTACCATTGGAATTCTACATTATTTTTGCTGAACATAGGCTGAATTTTATTTTGAAAAAAAATAGGGTACCGTAAGATATTTGGGTTCTTCTGACGCAAGGTGTAAAAAATCAACCATAAAAGTAACTTATTTTACGTACGCTGCCTAAACTATAAAAGATAGAACCATAAAATTCTAAGTAATTGTAGAACTTACAAATAACTCCAGAAAAGTCCGCGACACACTATACGCGTCGAGTGAGGCACAGTAACCATTTTTTTATTTAAAAATCTTGAAATTTTTTTGGACTACATTTAAACGCGTTTATTTTACTCATTCTTTTAATCCTTATCAAAATAAATTATTCCATTACTAAGTACAGTTTATGTAGATAATATTTGGTCTGTGAATGAATAAAATTGGACATTTTGTTTTGAAATTATGGCGAAATTAAAATATTACAATAGTTGGCGTCACCAAGGCGGGTGCGCTTGCGGGAGGAAGACAATCTGTGCAGGGTGCAGCCTGCGTATAATGACTGCGTCGCGTCGATGTTAGTGTCGGAGTCTGTGAATTGACCTAGGAATCATTTTGCTGACCGAGTCTTTCCTGGGTATGCTTTTTGCAGAGCTCACCGACATCCATGCGGGCGGAGCCGCGGCCGACCGCTAGTAATAAAGTAAGAAAAAACCAAATTCCGCCTGCATGGATAAATCCAATATTAATAAAAAATTAACTGACATTACTGAAACAAGGTGAAAATTCAATGACAAAGTATTTAAAAAAATATTTAAAAAAAATTTAATTAATCGAAACCCTTACAATCGATTAAATTTTTAACCCATTTTTTATGAAAATCGATTTTTAAGAAATCGATTTTTTTAATTAATCGAAACCCTTACAATCAATTCGAGTTCGAGTTCGAGTTCGACACAAAACACTACTCTCCAACCGTCTTACGGTTTTTCCAAGGTTTTTCGATCAGCACGAGAATCTGACGCGAGTTTCACAGTTTTTACCCATCCCACAAAAGTGCTCAACGCCGCTAAAGAAGTTTTCACTTCAAAAAAACAATGATTTGGTATTTAAAACTAGAAACATACATTGAAACAGTACCAAACCTACCAAAGTCGGAGGCATAATATTTTATGATTTATGAATTAATGTTTTAAACTTGGTGCGACATGCCTCCGACTGCATTTTATTATCCACTTTCTTCTTCTACATTTTTCTATGTAACCTTCTATATTTTATCCTGGCATGAAACTCGTAAGCAAGAGTCGCATCAATTATAACATGGATTCGATGCCTCCGGCAGAATTAGGACTTTTTTCGTTCTTTTTAGTTAACATTTTTTGCAGTCGGGTTTTTTACCCGACTGCCAGGAGGGTTATGTGTTTAGCGCGTATCTTCTATGTAAGTATGTTCTTTATTACCTCGTATCTTCAGAACGGCTAAACGGACTTTCACATTTGAGGTATCGTTAGATTTGTCTTAATAGTCCGAGTGTTTTTAGATAGGTGACATTAAGAAAAACCAAATTGGCGGATGTTTGACGCCATATCGTGAGGTAAACAAAAATAAAAATTTACCAAGCATATCGAGTGGGGTATCAAAATAAAGAATTTTAAACACTGATTCTAAATATGTATATAACTTGCAGTTTTAATATTAAATCGAACGATAAATCTACACTAATAGTACAAAGAGGAAAGATTTGATTTTTTGTTTGTTGGGCTCGGAAACTACTGGACCGATTTGAAAAATTCTTTTACCATTGGAATTCTACATTATTTTTGCTGAACATAGGCTTAATTTTATGTTGGAAAAAATAATGTTCCGTAAGATATTTGGGTTCTTCGGACGCAAGGTGTAAAAAATCAACCAGAAAAGTTACTTATTTTACGTACGCTGCCTAAACTATAAAAGATAGAACCATAAAATTCTAAGTGGTTGTAAAACTTACAAACATCTACAAAAAAGTCCGCTACACACTAATACCTATCTATGTCGAGTGAGGCACAATAACAATTTTTTTATTTAAAAATCTTGAAATTTTTTTGGACTACACTTAAACGCGTTTATTTTATTCATTCTTTTAATCCTTATCAAAATAAATTATTCCATTACTAAGTACAGTTTATGTAGATAATATTTGGTCTGTGAATGAATAAAATTGGACATTTGGTTTTTAAATTATGGCGAAATTAAAATATTATGATAGTTAAACCCGCACCAAGGCGGGTGCGCGTGCGGGAGGAAGACAATCTGTGCAGGGTGCAGCCTGCGTATAATGACTGCGTCGTCGTCGATATTAGTGTCGGAGTCTGTGAATTGACCTGGAAATCATTTTGCTGACCTAGTCTTTCCTGGGTGTGCTTTTTGCAGAGCTCACCGACATCCACGCGGGCGGAGCCGCGGCCGACCGCTAGTAATAAAATAAGAAAAAACCAAAATCCGCCTGCATGGATAAATCGAATATTAATTAAAAATTAACTGACATTACTGAAACAAGATGAAAATTCAATGACAAAGTATTAAAAAAAACAATGATTTGGTACTTAAAACTAGAAACATACATTGAGACAGTACCAAACCTATGTACCTATTATAACGTATTGTAGGTACACTTTTCTAAGTGTACCTACGATATAATATGGTTATATCAGCACGGTAGTTTTTCAATGTCTTATTAGATTGATTGTCGAAATGGTTAGATGACTACAACAAAAAAGTCGCAAATTAAATAAATTAATTAAAAATCAAAAAACCCATCTGCAAAAAATGTTAACTAAAAAGAACAAAACAAGACCTAATTCTGCCGGAGGCATCGAATCCATGTTTTAATTGATACGACTCTTGCTTACGAGTTTCATGCCAGGATAAATAGAAGGTTACATAGCAAAATGTAGAAGAAGAAAGTGGATAATAAAATGCAGTCGGAGGCATAATATTTTATGATTTATGAATTAATGTTATACTTGGTGCGACACGCCTCCGACTGCATTTTATTATCCACTTTCTTCTTCTACATTTTGCTATGTAACCTTCTATTTATCCTGGCATGAAACTCGTAAGCAAGAGTCGTATCAATTAAAACATGGATTCGATGCCTCCGGCAGAATAAGGTCTTGTTTCGTTCTTTTTAATTAACATTTTTTGCAGTCGGGTTTTTTGATTTTTAATTATTTTTTTTTATTCTTTAACTATCAACTGCCAATTAAAAGCCATGAGTTTTCCTCAAAGGACAGGCCTCGTGGTACCGGTGATCGCGACAACAATAGAATACAATAGTATTTCCAAGAATCCACGATCGAAGGATTAGAGTAAGATTTTGTAATTATACAGAGATTTTTCATTTTGTTTTTTTTAGACCATTCTTTAGTTCTGTAGATTCTTCGATCAAATATTTATGTATAGATTAGATATAATTTAGTTCTGTAGATAGGTAGAAAGACTGGAACCCTGTATAATTATTGTACTTAACATCTTATTGTAACAGTACTTTCTGCAAATAAATGATTCCTATTCTAAACACAACAATCTAGTAGGTACCTATTAGTTTGGTTTGACCGTTCTACAACTTTCTTATGTCTCCAACATGCACAGCATTCAATCAATTTTGGCGAACACATCTTGGGGATCGGGGCAATGAACTCTACTGCGAATTTGACCTACAATGTCAAATAAAAGAAATTGAGAGCTATAGAGCTAAGAATGTATGTAACCTCTTCATTACTTAATTATTTAGGAGTGGTTACTGAAACCTTTGATCGTCTATTTTGTATTAAAGATCTTAAGACTTAAACCCTTGACTATATTATAAAGCAGCTGATGGAAGTTTGTCATCTCTATCATGACAAAGTAAATATTATAGCTGTATCTCTGAAATTTATGTGTTCGGTCATCGGTGGCATTTATTATTTAAATGATAACAGCTGTAGTCTGTACCATTATTTTCATTAGTTTCTGGAAAAAATAACTGAGTACTGGCCGAGTTAAAAAACATCACAATTCAATTTACATTAGTCACTAGCACAGATTACTAAATAATGGCATTAGTAAGCTAAGAGCTGATACCACTAACCACAAATTTTAACGTTATAAGGACAAGTTTTGGTATCTATTTCAAAGGTCCATTTGGAAAATCAAAGCTGTTTTTTTGTTCTTTAATTCTAAGAATTTAATTTGACCCAGCGTCCAAACTAAGGGTTTTACCTAAACATTTTCTTTGAATTTATCTCATTATTATAAATCATGGCCGTCGGAACAGTAATGACTGGTTTCTGAGCTCTTTTGACTAGAGTTTATTAACTAGCGTTTTGTTATCGTTGATTGGCTATTAAGCAATTCACAATGCTATTAAAAACTGCTGTTGAAAACCTCAATATCTGGACAATGGACATTACATACGGGAATAAAAATATCCCAGGATTAGCAATTTAGGTAAAGTCCCCAGTTGCCTCTATGAAACTCATGCTTCATGCCCCATCTGAAAATCTAGTTTCTTTCTTCTGAGCTATAATTCATCATTATCAGCTCAGAAAGACGTGACGGCAAGTGTTTATAGTTTGGTGTCATTGCAGTGTACATTACAATTTACAACATATTTAACGTCTAACATACACAACTCCGGCCTTCCGCGCAATATAAACACAAGCTGGTTTTTACATTTCAAGGAAATTCGCTAATACAAGCTATACGGAAATTGCTTGACCTCGCTAATTGTATCCTCGACTTTACTCGGTATAAATAGTCATAAATAATAATCCATAGTTGAACCTTCGATACGTGTGACATCGTTACATACAAAGATTTAAACTCAGGCTCTGGCACTGTTATCCTTATCACTTATCATGAATCATCTATATTAATTTATTAGGTACTAGCGACCCGCCCCGGCGTCGCACGTGTATAAAATATATAGCCACTGAAAAAATGATTTTAAAATCGATAGCCTATGACCCTTCACGTGGTCTACTTCTTATCTGTGCCAAATAACATAAAAATTGCTCCAGTAGTTCGCGAGATAAGCCCTTTCAAATAATTTCCCCCGTTTTTTCCACATTCTCCTATTAGTCTTAGCGTAGTAAAATATAGCCTATAGCCTTCCTCAATAAATGGGCTATCTAACACTGAAAGAATTTTTCAAATCGGACCAGTAGTTCCTGAGATTAGCGCGTTCAAGTTAGCCCTTTCAAATAATTTTCCCCGTTTTTTCCACATTTTCCTCTATTTCTTTGCTCCTATTAGTCTTAGCGTGATAAAATATAGCCTATAGCCTTCCTCGATAAAAGGGCTATCTAACACTGAAAGAATCATTAAAATCCGTTGCGTAGTTTTAAAGATTAAAGGGAACAAAGGGACATGAGGGAAAAAAAAGCGACTTTGTTTTATAATATGTATAGATTATTAAAAACTAGATGACGCCCGCAAATCCGTTGCGCTAAAATTAGTTTATCGGGCTGGAATCGTACATTTTGCCGGGATAAAAAGGATCCTTTCCTGGGACTCAAAGTATCTTCTATCTCTATATCAAATTTCACAAAAATCGGTTCAGCGGTTTGGGCGTGAAGAGGTTACAGACAGACACACTTTCGCATTTATAATATTATTAGGTAGGACAATATGGACTAGCATGGATCAAAGCGCACGGAGTGCGCGGCCAAGTTCCAGCAGGCCGCGCGCATGCCGTGCATTATTTACACGAACCGTTTCGGCGCACTTTTGACCCCCCTGTAGCTCAGTGTCTACTGCGAGTGCAAACATAATATTAAACCTACGTAGTAGTAGTACTTAAGCCGTATACCCAATTTCATAGATATAGGTTCGGTAGATCCTGAAATATATCCCTGTAAAAATAGCTAATTTTGGCACTGACTCACTCACTCACTCACTCACTGATCGGTAATCAAAACCTCTAGGCCACTTCCAATTGTCCTAGCGTTATGAAATTTGGCACACAGGTCGTGTGTTATACGTAGATTACCAAAAAATTCAGAAATTTAAGAAATTCAAGAAATCGGTCAAGCGTGAATCGGTACATCTACGAAATTAAGAGGCCACTTCCAATTATTATTGTCCTAGCGTTATGAAATTTGGCACACAGGCCGTGTGTTATAATATGTATATTAACAAAAAATTGAGAAATTTAAGAAATCAGTCAAGCGTGAGTCGGTTCATCTACGAACTTCAGAGGCCAATTGTCCTAGCGTTATGAAATTTGGCACACAGGTCGTGTATTATATGTAGATTAACAAAAAATTAAGAAATTTAAGAAATCAGTCAAGCGTGAGTCGGCTCATCTACGAACTTTAGGTAAAAATTCTTATGTACCAGTGATACAACGAGAATACGCTGAAGAGGGTGGGAGGAGGATGTATAAAATATTGTCATGTATAATGCACACTGTAATATAGCTTATTACATAAATACTGTTTACTTAAAAATTCGGCTTCTATTGATAGTTTAACAAATACCACTACCGCCATCGAAAATATTGTTTATATCGGTCGTGGCATAAAAAGAAAAAAAAAGCATGATTTCCTGAAAAAAAATATTGAAATCCCACCAAAAACATACCTGTTAAAATGTGGCCAAGTTCCTATCGGCTAATTTTTGGCCTAAAAAAAGAGTTGAAATCCAATCCAATGCCAAGTTTAGATGCACTTCATCAATCGTAATCATCTTCATCAACAGCCTGATCCTTAATACTTCTAAATTTGAACTTGGCAGGTTTTCGTGCTATAACACTTGATTAAAATTAGCATAATTAGATAAGATTTATCTAAACAATTAAATTAACCTGCCAAGATCAAATTAGAAGTATTATGGATCAGGCTGTTGATGAAGATGATTACGATCGATGAAGTGCATCTAAACTTAGCATTGGATTGGATTTCAACTCTTTTTTTAGGCCAAAAATTAGCCGATAGGAACTTGGCCCCATTTTAACAGGTATGTTTTTGGTGGGATAAGACTTACTTGAACGGTAAACTCGCGTCTCGCGATCAAGTTTCTCTAAATTTAATTACAGTATTGTGCCAGTTACTATGTTACATAACATAGCGCTGTGCGGTTATTTTGTAACTATGCAAATTTTAATATACCTACGCTGCGTTGTCTTTGTATGTAAAATATGAATGCAATGCAATTTGAATTGTAAGTGAGAATGAATAGTTAAAAATGTAAGAGGTTGCATGATACCTAGAGAAATTTTTAACAATGTTCTCTAGAATCTAGATGTTGAAAAAAAAAACACGTTCTGAGCCCAGTCTCGTAATTTTTTGATATTATAAAAATACACACTTAAATTAAATACATAATGGTGTGTAACACATTAAAGAGATGTGTAAGATAAAATGAAGTCCGCTAAACAGAGGGCAGCGTTTAGAATATTAGCACTAATTAAAAACATCTGGCTCTAAACTCTAAAGCGTCCGGTTCGCATTTCGCAAACGTTTTTTTGCCCAAAAATAGAGAAAAAACTTGTTCCTGTTGCTGGCCTTTTTGCTTTGCAGTTGGGAATTTTTATTTGACATGCCGCCGGAATGGGGGAACAATTACTTTGCTCTTAACAAGAAATTCTTCTGAGCTATAATTGCTAAAGTTTCTTGCTTTAAGCGGATGGATCCCTAATGGGAGATCTCTGAAAAAGGAGATACTATTAGGAGGTACTCATTCCCATATTTAAGAACGAGTGAATATTCGTTATATAGTATTTAGTTCCAGGGAAGGTTTCTATTAGGAGGGAAGTGATGCCAAACTCACCGGGACATCTAGTAAAATATATTTAGTTTCATTTTCTAACACGTTTAAATTTAAGTATGTTATTTTGTCGGTGTTTTATAACGTGGCTACACGGAAGATACTAGTCTTGAAGTCTTGAAGAGATCTCGAATAGGTCACTATTGTCTCCAACGGCAAGAGTGACCTATCTGAGATCTCTTACTGATGAGAACTACAATATTGAGGTTCTGATAAAGAGACCCACAGTCCTTGTCCCAAAAAAGTAACCTAATTTCGATGTGCCATCTTCACAAGCAATAACTGATTTGAGAGCAACAGTCATTGTTGACACACAAGCCTTATTGGCTGGCTACAGACCTAAGAAACTGTAGATCTGGTACTTATACTTGGTAGCCAAATCCTGGGACATGGACTGCAATCTATATAGTCTTTTTACGGTATAGTATATACAGGATGTTAAAGTTGTAACAAAACAAATGATATTTTAGGGTGTGTACGTGTTCCTTGTACAGAGTTTAGTGTGCAAGTAGCAGCGCTGAAAGAGCTTTTTATGTTATTTGTATGTCCTACTCTGCCTAACATAAAAATAGCGGAGGGGTGACATAAATTTTCCCATACAAAAGTTAAAAAGGCATATCTTTAAGTACTGCTACCTTACTAGTATATTATAACTTATAAGATAAAACTTTGTTATACTTACACCCTTTGAAGGGTAAGGGTAAGTATTGCATAAGCCATAACGTTAAAAGTTAATATAGCATTGATGTCGGTTTTACCAACCGCCCCCTAGGCCCTTACAAAATGTCCCCTAACTAAACGGTCTTTTACATCTTTTATAATTCACCAAATTAAGTCCGTAGACCCTAAGGACGTACTGTAATAAACTTTGGTGAAATCAAAGACCCTTGATGGCCACTTATCGTTAGGGGGCGGTTATTTAAAACAACTGTGACTACTGAAAACCAGGGGCGAGAACTGTTAAGTCAAGGTAAAACTTGATATTGAAAATATGTTTTTGATTTTTTTTTCGTTCAGCTATTGTTTTACCTGAGGTTTTACCAAATAAAGTTTCTTTCTTTCTTTCTATGAGTCAACTCTCAACTTGGATTTTCCCGCCCTAATAAAAAAATAAAAAAAATGTGTCTGTTACGTCGGTCTGTTGCAACTCTGCTATTGACTTACAATTACCCGCCGGTCAGCCACATTGGCCTCAATAGCACCTAGCAATTGCTGCACTCTAACTGATTGAACTTCAACTCGTAAGTTATTGCTAAGGCTGATAACACACTGACGTTTTACGCGGCCCAAAAAGCTGGACACGTCACACAATTTTCAAAAATCATTAGAGGTCCAGAAATGGATCAGGAAAGGAGTAGATGGAATAACTAATAGTAAGCACTTTTGCTATCTATAAGGTACAGTCTCCAACTACTCGCAGACTATGACCATACGTAAAAATCAGAAGTATGAGTAGGTATTACGCACTGTTGCATTCCTGGTTCATAAAATCTCCGGCGAATTTTTTGTGCCGGCAGATTCGTGCATGACTCTCAGACTTTTTGCTGAAAACTGTTGCTATGCACAACTTATTTTTTGGCCAAGAAACACGCACATTAATGAATGGAAATGTGCAATTTTCATCCACACCTAGTCACATTACATAACAGCTCTACAAAAGCAACAGCGTGCAGAATTTGCATAAGTGAAGTAATGCACTTGTAATCGGCGTGCATATCGTGATAATGTTACCAGAGTAGACAGAATTATGTTACTCTACTTTAATGCAGGCTCTACACTCGCGGCGCGAATAGGCTTGATGACTAAATTTTTTTCTTATTGGTAATTGAAAGACCCTTAAAAAATAGAAACATCGCTGAAAGAATGACTCTGATAGCTTTATAATTCACCAAGATATGACAATTCAAACATCTCATAAAATAAGACCCGCCCGAAACGCTCCATACAAAGTGCTACGAAAGACTGACGTCACTCTTTCGTAGTTTGTACGGATCGGGAGAGAACTTTGTTCGATAGGTATATTAAATATTGTGTTTATGAAAGTGGTTTCATAACAAAAGTTGCTTTTAATTGCATAAGTTATCGAATGGTATACAAATATTAAGAAATTTAATTGAAAAAAAAATCGACTTGATTATCCAACTTTGAAGGCGCATAACAAAAAAAATACAAATGCTATCGAGCTGAATTTTTTTTACCGTGATTTCTTTATTTTATTAACAAAATTTGCTAATCTTTGACCTTGTCATCATCCCTCGCGATTCACGGATGCTACGCGCCGTGAACACGATGCGCACAAATACGAAACCGCGAAGCGCAAACACGAAGCTGCGAAACCCTCCAAACTCGCGGTTCGCGGCCTTCGCGGGCTTTCACGCCGCGAGTGTAGAGCCCGCATAATAGGTAGTTCTCTTATGAGAGCAAGCAATCTGACAAGCACTACACTGATCTCGTGGACAGCGCTAGAAACTTCCGTGCCTTCAAGCGTTTTTGTCACAATTATTACTGGCGACAGTCAAACACAATAAACTCCAATATTAACTTAGCTTCAGCTTAGGAGTCACAATAAAAATTTAAAACGTCGGAAATAAGGTTAATAATAATTTATTATTATTAGCCTTATTTCCGTGGTGCTTAAGTTCTCTAACTTTCGGTTTGTATGGGGATTGGGGAGGGAAATTGGAATTCTTCCTACTCCTCCTATTTTCTTCTGATTAATTTCGTTGCGGGTCCCAAGACAGCTTTAGCATATCCCTCGGGCTCCCTGAGATCATATTGTTACGGATACGGACACACAGAGCCATCTAGCGTCGAACCGGCAAAACTAGGGGACACACTACACATAAATCCCCTACTCGAAACTAGATGGCGCTAGGTGGTACATGCTCGAATCTCCTAGAAAGTTCCGACCCTTGTTTACTTGTTTACGTGTTTACTTGTTTACGTGAATCGAGTAAGGAACTTTCTAGAATTCGAGTCGCCCATACAAATAGGTGCAGGTGGACGGCCCGGAGTTCAGTTTTATCTGAGCGATCTTCAAGGCGACTTCGAAGTGAAAACAAGTGATCAATAGTGAGTGACAGTGATAGTGCTCAGTGATTTGGATCTAGTGCTTAGTGTTTGGACTTAGTGATTTGTGTGAGCTAGTGTTTGTGAATAAAGTCTTCAAGAGAGTCACCAGGTTTTTCTCTCCGAATCCTACGAACCCTAGCACGTAACAACTGGTGTCAGAAGTGGGATTTGGAGATGCCATTGACTCCGAGAGACGACTTCAAGGGGAGTGTCAGGACAAGGGCGCAGCGAGCTACTGCCATTGACTTTAAGATTGAGAAGAGTTGGAGGTGGGGCTGCGGAGGCCACACCCACTGGGGACCAAGCTCCGCCCACTGCGGGGCAGGTCCCACCCGCTGGCCCCACCCACCAGGCTCCGCCCACTGACCACGCCCCCCAGGCTCCACCCACTTCGGGTGAAGCCACGCCCACTAGCTCCGCCCACCGGAACCCGCCCACTGACCACGCCCCCAGCCCCCGCCCACTCTGGACATGGCCACGCCCACTGGCTCCGCCCACCAGGCCACGCCCACTCAGGCCACGTCCACTGGCCCCGCCCACTGGGCCCCGCCCGCTCAGGCCCCGTCGACTAGCTCCAGCCACCATGCATCGCCCGTAGCTTCTGCAGCCCCTCAAGTGGCTCTTCAGTTAGAAAGCCTAATTGAATTAATTCAGGCTCTGCAAGAGTCACAAGACCGCAAGCTCGGCGCTCTGCAAGAGTCACAGGACCGCAAGCTCGGCGCTTTACAAGAGTCACAAGAACGCAAGCTCGGCGCTTTGCAAGATTCACAAGACCGCAAGCTCGGCGCTTTACAAGAGTCACAAGAGCAACAAAAGGACCTCCAAGAGAAAGCGCTTCTGGCTATAAAGGATGTCAGTGACACGGTGACCAAGCTTCGTAAAGATGTCGACGTAATGGATGAACGAGTTACCGGGTTAGGATTGGATATGGAAAATGTGAAAACCAACATCACCGAACTACAAAAGAAAGTAGTGCGCCTTGAAACTACGGGAGCTTCGGTGTCTAGTGGAAACACTATAGTGGTGCAGGGACCAAGAGTAAAAGTACCGCCATACGACGGCACTACTTCTTGGAACGCATATCGCCAGCAGTTTCAGACTGTTGCTTCTGCCAACGGATGGACTGACGAACAATGCCTGACCGCTCTCACCGTAGCGCTCAGAGGGCAAGCTTTGTCGGTCCTGGAAGCACATACAGGAAATGGGTTCCTAGACCTGATGGAGGCACTTGAATCCAGATACGGGGAGCGACATCTGGAGCACGTGTTCCGTGCTCAACTACGTGACAGAATCCAACGCTCAGGAGAAGGACTACAACAATGGGCGTTGGAAATTGAAAAACTAGTCAAGAAGGCACACCCAGGAGCCGACACCAAGATGGTTGACACGAACATTGTTCAAGCATTTGTCGACGGAATCAGGGACCTAGAAGTCAGAGCTGCAGTGAGGCTACGTCACCACGTGCGAGGAAGTTGTCTGGATGAGAAAGTGTAGTTCGATCACAGGCTCAGACTCACCAAACAGCAGCAACTATGGAATAGTGACTGAGCTACTCGATGACTGCAAGAGTAATCTGACTTATTCGCAGAGCATGAAAGCTAAGAAGTTTTTACAACGCCACGCGAATATCTTCTCCAGTCAGGAAGGTGACCTTGGAAGAACGTCGATGGTTCAGCACAGGATAGATACCGGAAGCGAGAACCCAATTCGTCAACGAGCAAGACGGATACCCATTGCGAAGGAAAAAGAAGTTGAAGGCCTTTTGGAGGACATGAGAAGGCATAAGATTATTGAACCGTCTGCAAGTCCGTGGTGCTCACCTGTTGTGTTAGTGAAGAAGAAAGATGGCAGCACAAGATTTTGTGTGGACTACAGGCGTCTCAATGATGTCACTAAGAAGGACAGCTATCCATTACCTCGAATCGACGACACTCTGGATACCTTGAGTGGCATGAAATGGTTCTCGACCCTGGACCTGAAATCTGGATACTGGCAGGTGGAAATTCATCCAAAAGACAAGGAGAAGACAGCTTTCTCCACCGGTAAAGGTTTATGGCAGTTTAACGTCATGCCCTTTGGATTGTGCAACGCACCTGCCACATTTGAGCGACTCATGGAGTGTGTACTGGCAGGCTTAGTTGGAGAGGCTTGCTTAGTCTACTTGGACGACGTCATAATTGTTGGCCGCGACTTCGAGGACCATTTACGAAACTTAGAACGAGTTTTCGCCAAAATAGAGGGGGCCAAGTTAAAGTTGAATCCGAAAAAGTGTCGTTTATTCAGGAGTAAGGTCAATTATCTCGGCCATGTTATCTCCAGTGATGGAATCCAGACGGACCCGGAGAAACTGGAAGCAGTTCAAAATTGGCCAACCCCTAAGAACAAAACCGAAGTGAGGGCATTTCTCGGCCTATGCTCCTACTACAGGCGTTTTGTTAGGGGATTCTCGGAGATAGCCAAGCCATTACATCGGCTGACAGAAGATAAACGACAGTTTATTTGGGACGAGACTTCTGAAGATTCTTTTCAGAAACTGAAGAAACATCTGTGTGAAACACCAATCCTGGGGTATCCACAACCTGAAGGCCAGTTTATAGTCGACACGGACACAAGCAACACGGCCATTGGAGAGGTGTTATCTCAAAAACAGGGTGAAAGAGAAGTTATAATTGCATACTTCAGCAAATCTTTATCTAAGCCCGAGAGAAACTACTGTGTGACAAGAAGAGAACTCTTGGCTGTTGTAAAGACGCTACAACATTTCAGCAAATATCTCATCGGCAGACAGTTTTTACTGCGAACTAATCACGCAGCCTTGAAGTGGCTACTGCAATTCAAGAACCCAGAAGGCCAAGTAGCTCGATGGATTGAACAACTTCAGGAGTATGACTTCAAGACGGAACACCGCAGTGGAAAGGCGCATGGGAATGCCGACGCACTTTCACGAAGGCCGTGTTCAGAGGACTGCAAACATTGTGTTAAGCAGGAATCTAATGAAATAACCTTAAAGTTAACAAGAACAAGTCCCTTGGGTCCATGGGAGAATGATGCTATGAGGGAGGCTCAAGAAACAGATGACGACCTTCGGCACATCATCACATGGAAGAAACGCGGTGACGTAAAACCAATCTGGAGTGAGGTTGCACCCACTGGCGCTGTCACTAAGGCGTACTGGGCGCAATGGGACAGTCTGATACTTCAAAATGGAATACTTTACCGGAAATGGGAGAAGACTAACGGCAGAGAGTTCCATCTTCAGATAGTTGTCCCAAAGACGAGAGTACCAGATGTTCTCCGTGAAATACACGATGGCGTATCAGGAGGTCATCTAGGTGTCAAGAGGACGTTAACAAAAGTTCGAGAACGATTCTACTGGCTGCATTATCGAGATGATGTACAAGATTGGTGCCGCAAATGTACTACTTGCGCTGCAGTGAAGGGACCACAGACAAGGAGCCGTGGGAACCTGCGTTTGTATAACGTTGGCGCACCGTGGGAACGAATTGCAGTTGACGTAGCTGGGCCATTTCCTGTAACGGAATCGGGAAACAAGTATTTTATGGTTGTCATGGGCGTGCATACTATAAAGGCATAAAAGCAGTGCTTACCTAATGATAAATACTTGCTATACACGTATTTTAATTTAACTTTCGTACGTTTTAGAAGACTTTAATTATTATTAATAGTAAAAATATGAATACACATTAACGCCTACATTTATAAAATAGCACCAATTGATTTGCAAAACTACATAAACATAAGTCGGTAAGTGGTAACTAGGCGCGCCGCGCGAAGGTACGCACCAATATTATACTACATATCTGTGGTTACAGGCACTCGATGTCTCGCAGACCCCGCCTATATGTGTGAGTTAAGATTTTCGTATTCGCACACTGTTCGCAAACGTGTGTGCGTGTGCGATTTACTTGGCCAGGTCCTGCGGCATGGTTTCCGAGCTTAGCCGAGCGCCGGCGTAATGGCGCGTTCGGAAGTAATCGGATATGTTCGTTGCCTATAATCCGAGTAAAAATAATAGACGGAAATCTAATTAATCACATATGCACATAATGCATTTTTGTTTAGTACGGTTTATATTTGTTTACATTACAGAAGTGTTTTGTATTTTGGGAGGCCATTTTTTCATGTGATGAGCACTGTAACATATTATTTTTGTTTGCGCCAGTATATTTATAGTTTTCTTAGAAGATTTTTATTATTTTAACATTTAAAAGTTTGTACATTTAACAGTTTATTAGATATTAGTTATTACTGAGTTTCTAATTTCTATATTGAGTGCGTTTTTTGATTTCTTAAAAATGTTATTTGACTGTGAGGTTTGTGTTGAAAATGTGTTTATTAAAAATTAAAAAAAAACAAGTTTTCACAATTGTCATTCAGTGAAAAGATTCTAATTGTGATTTGTGTCGAAAGGTAGGTACGTGTACCTGAGTTACAACAATTAAACCAGCAACAAAAATGAAATGTAAGTAACTCGAAAGTTTCATGTTATTCATATTCATGTACTTATTTATTTTATCATTTTATAATATTATATACTTTATATTAAATGCGAAATTATCTCTGTCTGTCTGTCTCGCTTTCACGCCAAAACTAATGAACCGATTGTAATAAAATTTTGTACACAGTTAGTCTAGAGCCTGAGAAAGGACATAGGCTACATTTTTATAAGACAAAAATATACTATGTATCTAATTTCCATGGAAATATCGATGAAAATGAATTCACATTGCATTTCTAATATATAACAATCTATATTACGCCATACGCCATCTATGGCGTTTTTATTTATTTTAGCTTAGCGCACATGTGAACGCAAATGAACTTTCATTGTAGTTCCAACACGTGACAACAGATGGCGTTTTTTTGTTTCTTCATAACAGAACGTACTCATATATTATAATAGTTTAGAAAACATAGTTTTTAATTTATATCCACACTAATATTACAATTTATGCGAAAATATCTCTTTTTGTCCGTTTGTCTGTCTGTTTTGCTTTCACGCCAAAACTAATAAACCGATACCGCTGCTTACCCCATGTCAAAAACCTCTGCACGCCTCTGATGGTTGTCATGGATTACTTCACCAAATGGCCCGAAGTGTTCGCCATACCAAACCAGGAAGCTACAACAGTTGCTTCTAAGCTAGTAGAAGAAGTGATATCTCGCTTTGGTGTGCCTCTAGAAATCCATTCCGATCAGGGCAGGAATTTCGAATCGCAGGTCTTCCAGGAAGTGTGCAGAATTTTGGGAATGCATAAAACGAGGACCACCGCGTACCATCCACAGTCTGATGGAATGGTTGAGAGATTTAACCAGACCCTTGAGAGGCAATTGGCGAAACTGGTAGATGACAAACAAAAGGATTGGGACAAGTATATACCGCTCTTCCTTCTGTCGTACCGTACCGCCGAGCATGAGAGCATAAAAGCTACCCCGGCGTATGTCAATTACGGTAGAGAACTGCGAGTACCAGTAGACCTCTTGACAGGAGGGTCACCGGAGGAACCGAAGACCGTACAAAACTATGTCTGCGATTTAAGGGAAAAGATGCGCTATATACACGCCATGGTTCGGGAAAATGGGTTACAGTCAAGTGAGAACATGAAGACCAGATACGACCGGAAATCGAACAAGAGCGGCTTCGAAGAAGGGTCACTGGTGTGGCTGCATAACCCAACTCGCCGAAAAGGGAAATCTCCAAAGTTGCAGACCAAGTGGGACGGCCCATACAAAGTGGTTACCCGATTGAATGATGTGACTTACAGGATTCAAAAGCAACCAATAGGGACATTCAAAGTGGTACACATAGACCGTCTGGCGCATTACCATGGCAGTAATAATGATGCTCGGGACGAGCATCTCTAAGAGGGGAGTAGTGTTACGGATACGGACACACAGAGCCATCTAGCGTCGAACCGGCAAAGCTAGGGGACACACTACACATAAATCCCCTACTCAAAACTAGATGGCGCTAGGTGGTACATGCTCGAATCTCCTAGAAAGTTCCGACCCTTGTTCACTTGTTTACGTGTATACTTGTTTACGTGAATCGAGTAAGGAACTTTCTAGAATTCGAGTCGCCCATACAAATAGGTGCAGGTGGACGGCCCGGAGTTCAGTTTTATCTGAGCGATCTTCGAGGCGACTTCGAAGTGAAAACAAGTGATCAATAGTGAGTGACAGTGATAGCGCTCAGTGATTTGGATCTAGTGCTTAGTGTTTGGACTTAGTGATTTGTGTGAGCTAGTGTTTGTGAATAAAGTCTTCAAGAGAGTCACCAGGTCTTTCTCTCCGAATCCTACGAACCCTAGCACGTAACAATATCAAAGGGTTTTCGTGGTTGGATACCGCTGTCGATCCTGGTGACACAGGAGATACAGTAGTGGGAATGTGTGGTGGGCCAATAGCCCGTTAAAAAACAAGCCGTAGAGCAAACTTACTCATTCAATGTAAACTTTAAAGAAATTCGCAAGAAGTACATAGCAAAATCCATTTTGGCTATGCAATTTTGCCAAAATAGCTACGTTTTCGTTGCTTAGGTAATGAAAACAAGTATCTTGGTTGGCTTTTCGTGAAACAATTACATAGTTAATTTGTGTGATCAGCAATATGCAACAAAAAGAAAATATTTTTAGTAAGTATGTGCAGTGCACTACGGTTGCTAAATCTAGTTCGTGGATTGGAAAAATCTGCAATCACAACAATATTGTGGGCGCCAATTATCTGGGGGCACGGCAGTGCCCCAGCCAAGCTTTTTAGCAAAGGCACGGCCGTACCATGCTTTTCTCGAAGCGGTTCGCGGCTATTTTACACCCTCCTTATCTTCGATGTTAACAAAGCTAGGGATTTAGAATTTCGGTGACTAGGAGCAAGTATTGAAACTATCTAAACTTCCAAATCACATTATATTCTGATTAATAGTTTACTAGTTACGGATGGTCAAAGTTACTACGTTTTGTCACTGACTGACAGATCATCAAAATTCTAAGGTACTTCTAGCAGACTTAGAACCTTGAAATTTGGTAACAAGGTAGATCCACAATGAAAGGAAAAATTATGAAACCGGTCAAGTGCGAGCCGGACTTGTGTACATAGGGTCCCGTACGGCAAATTTGTATGGGAGGCCCTCTTAAGTAAAAAGTTTATTTACTTTTTATTATTTAGTATTAAAGTTGAAATAAAATTGAGTATTTTCTGAAATTTTCAAAAACCTTACTGTTACCATTATAAAGATAGGGCAAAAAAGGGCAAAAATATCCTGTTTGTTGTATGAGACCCCCCATTCCTAAATTATTTTATTTTAATAGGACTACTATATTTTATAGTGACTACAAAAATACATAATTTGTGAAAAATTCAACTATCTAGCTATTGCGGTTCTCGAGATCCAGCCTGGTGACAGACAGACGACAGACAGACAGCGAAATCTTAAAATTTAATTAATATGTTAGAATAGTTTTAAGTTTTAACGTGACCTGAAAAGAAAAGAAACCTTAAAAAAAGAAACGAAATCCCACCAAAACATAAAATGTAAAAGGAGCCAAGCAAAATAATGCATAGCTATGCAATACTTACTTCTGTCGTAAAAAGTTTTCAGATCACATTCAAGCCAAGCCTTCAACTTATTTTGTAATTGAAATCAACATTCAGTGAATGTATCAATAGTTTTATTTATTTTAAAATTATTATTGTGGCTTGGCAATGAGCACTAGAGAAATAATCAGCGACTAATTGGATTTATATGGGTACCATCGACCAGATGCGTCGTTACAAAAAACTAAAAAACACTTTACGCTTGCCGTCTGTGTAAGTATGAACTCCTCCAAATATGCTGTTTTATATTTGTTTCTCTTATGCTCATTGCCGAGTCACTATAATAATAATAAAATAAAGAAAACTATTGATACATTCACTGAATTTTGATTTCAATTACAAAATAAGTTGAAGGCTTGGCTTGAATGTTATCTGAAAACTTTTTACGACAGAAGTATTAAGTATTGCATAGCTATGCATTATTTTGCTTGGCTCCTTTTACATTTTATGTTTTGGTGGGATTGTTTTGACTGAACTCATCAATAATAATACAAGTAATTAATGATGAATAATTTAAGACATATTTTACTATCTAGAAATGAGTGATGCCTAATCGGAAGTCACGTCTTTGCTTACTCTATAAACTTATAACTCTATAAACTCTATAAACAGATACAGAACTTATGAATAAGTTATCCACAAGTTATCCATTACCTAAAGACTAAAGAGTCTCTAGGTGCTCTAGCCTCTAGGTCAGTCATGTACTCAAAGTGTGCTTCGAAGGGCTCCGAGAGTGATACTTATATTTATATGAATCTTCTGTGGAAATGGCATCAGACTCCTGCATGGACTCAAAATCCGTGATGAATTTCCACTTCTTGCCACAGTAGCTCAAATTTTTTCTTTTATGTTGGGGTTCCGTCAAAAATTTTGCTTTTTGTAAGGGTTCTGCCACCAAAAAAGTTCGAGAGCCGCTGCTTTAGGTAGACTGATATTTATAGATAGAGAATAGAACAGTCAATGAGGATGGAGGATAGCTCTAATGAGACTGTTCCGATTGCGAGGTTTATATTTTTCATCTTCATTACCGCTCTAACAATGAAAAAATAAGCTCCTGACAAAAAAAACTCAAAAACTGGACATAATTAATAATACTTTAAACAACATTATGTTTAAACACGATAGTAGTATAGTTTAACTGTTAAACATTATTACGTCAGAGTTCCTTAAGATTTATTAATAAACATAAATAATAATGTTCGCTGTGCCGTGCGAGAATTTAAATGAAGTTATGTTTATGTGTACACGAGTAATAATTGAATGAACCTCACACGTTTACACAATATGACGTGTCAACTATTGTGTCAGCTGTCAATAAATATACGATAAGGCCGTGAACACACATTGAGATTGGCGTTATTGAAGGCTTAATTCCGATTTTCACCAACTGTTAGTTGTAGCTTTTGTAAAGTTTTCACCAATGTTTATTGTTGTTTAAATCTCGGGTTTAGTGAAATTTCTGGCTCTTAAAGACTGTTAGAGGAGCTATAATAGGGGACACTTTGTATTTGGATGAATAGGATCTGCCGCAAGTGGACCTAACATGCGCCAGTTAAGTGGTTGAAAAAAAGTTTATTAAGTACATAATAATATATTGTTATACTTAAATATGTCGGTAAAGTGTAAACATTTTTTTCGTCAGACACAGACCACAGTAGGTATACGTTACATAGTTACCTACTTCTCATATTTTCTTAAGTTTTATATTTTATTTTACTGCGCGGTTGATATTTTAATTTATTTTTTAACATTATAATAGTAAACTTAGTACTTATAGGTAGATATGTTTTCATTCTGTACAAAATGACTTGCAAAGTGAACTATTTCAGTTAACCGATTACTATGTATTAATCCAAAGTGTTACACGACCGAAACCACAAGGTGTCTAGCGGATGTCAGATTTGAAGATCTATCCGACGGCTCAAGGTGAAGATAACATACTAGGACAACTTGTATTCTTTAAATTATACACCTTATACTCAATAAGATAAGAGCCACTTCGCAACGCGCGGAAGATTATGTATTTTTTGGAAATTAACATGACTTATAAATAAGTTATACCTACATAATACTTTGTATCAGTTTGACGAGCAATATTTTATACATACGTACATAATTTTTAATAACACAACAATTTTTTGTAGGTTTGCTTGTTTCTTCAACACCTGATAATATGTATAGTGATAGTAGTAAGTTAGTAACTATAGTAGTTATTAGTTAAGGCGACGCCTTGATAATTTGGCTGTAGCGATGCCGATTTTTCTCAGCAATGACTAAAGCTAAGAAATTGAAGTTCATTGTCAGTATTCATCATGTCTTTGTCTTTGAATTGCCCATAGCATAACACGATTGGACAACTTTTATAGCACAGAATAATCAATCGAAAAGACCTCTGTAAAAAAAGGGATTCCTATTTTTCCAACAGAGGAGAGTGATTTAAGGTTCCAAAATTTGTACATAAATTGGTTCAAGCATGCACTTTAATTTGTGCATAGCTTATATGAAATGCATTTATGGTTTTTAAATTATGCGACAAAAACCATTTTGTCGCTTACGCCCTTTCCATTTTTTGCTGTTCCATTGCTTGTTTTCTATGAGAGGCCGGGCCGGCCTCTCATAGAAAACAAGCAATCTAAAACATATCTAACACGGTTTCTTACTTTAACGCTGCGTCACCTTAAGTAGGTAGATACTCCGTACTGCCACTGTACTAAACAGTTACTCCGTAACTATAATTGCTACAACACCTTCTATTCAAAACAAAGCAAAAGGGAAAAAAACTTACGATGGCTACCTGCCAAATCACAAGGAGCCTTGGTAGGCTCCTTAACAATAGGTGGTCCTATTGTTATCGAAAGAAACCATTTTAAAGACCACCTATAATAGGAAATAACTTTTGCTTTTGCCAGCAGCTACTGGCGAGCGAAAAAAACTTAGATTAAAATAAATTCTAAAGCAGCTTTTTATCTAGTGGTGGATTTATTCGATTCCATATAAATTATAGTTAACTTAAACAAGGAGTGATTAATTACCACGTAAACCTTAGTTTACCCAATTTCACCAACGTCTGTATAAAATGTCATGTCTTCACTTTCAATCATATGAAAAACGAAAGAGCTAACGTGATACTAATTTGAGCATTTACTTTAACAGTCATTGGTGAAATTGGGCCTAAGGGTGATAATAGAGAAGTGACCATGCCGGTCTCTGATCTGAAGGTCTTGACGACTGTTTTAACTGCAAAAACAGTAGTTAAATGCTAAGTAATTAAAATTTCTAGTAAATACTAGAGATTTTAATTGGTCAACGTAAAAATATTAACTAATCAATAACTTGTTCTTGAAAAGATTAACTTCTGTCAGTAGACCTCAGTAACTGGCCATAAAACTCACGTACGCAGAACAAAATCTAACTTTTCTTTTCCACAATTACTAAGTTAAGTCCATTGACTATAAAGATATATGCCGTAGAACCGTAGATAATAACAAGTTAAACTTGATATGATAATCACAATTGCTTAACTACACGTGGTATATTTTTTTATGCCACTTTTGCGCACTACTTTGTTGTTAATTTTATCTAGAACGGTATAGTTCAAACCAGATGACGAGTCACAGAAAATCCATAACTCTACAGAGTGTTGAATGAAAATGAATGGTTAGGATGTGTGTGGGTCCAGAGTTTGCTGCGAAAGTAGAAGCAGAAGAAAAAAGAAATAGTATTTTTTTTACTTTAGTAGGTACTTATAAAAAAATACATGACACTGGGGTGCTTGTCCAATGTCCATACAAATACATAAAAAAATCTCTTTCAGCGCCGCACATACGGTGTTCTCTATTATATCTATAAACTAATACATATTATAATCGGGAAGAGTTTGTTTATTTGTTTGTTTGTTTGAACGCGCTAATCTCAGGAACTACTGGTCCGATTTGAAAAATTCTTTCAGTGTTAGAGACCCCATTTATCGAGGAAGGTTAAATGCTATATTTTATCACGCTAAAACTGAAATCTGTGCTAAAACTAATAGGAGCGAAGAAATAGAGGAAAGTGTGGAAAAAACGGGAGAAATTATTTGAAATGGCTTATTTGAACGCGCTAATCTCAGGAACTACTGGTCCGATTTGAAAAATTCTTTCAGTGTTAGATAGCCTATTTATCGAGGAAGGCTATGCATGTACATAGGTTTCTTTTTTTGCGGTGAAAAATGTCCGGTTTCCGTGACATTCCTAAATTACGCGGGCGAAGCCGCGCGGAACATCTAGTTATGTATAAAGGGACACATACACACCCTGAAGTAGTATCACTTTGCTTTGTAACACCTTGTATGCATACCTAAATGCGAAAGTGTGTCTGTCTGTCTGTTACCTCTTCACGCTCAAACCGCTGAACCGATTTTGATGAAAGTTTGTCATACTTATTCAGTATTCATTGTTACTTGTGAATCATCAAATAATGTGTTAAAAATATTTTGTTCTCATTGATTACATATCAGTTATCTAAATTAACAATTTACATTGCAGCTGTACCGTACCTAAAAAATATTTTATCATTCTCAGGCTAATTATAATAATTATAACGTACTGTGAGATTATTTAATTATGAATCATTATTCATAATTATTAATTTGCATTTAAGAATAATAACTAAATATAATATAATTTAATAAAACTATTCTCACGATAGAGAATCAATTAGTTCTCTATTTTCATAGAGAATTTTTCCTGCTACTTAATTGTGCATTTTATCAAAATCGGTTCAGCTTTTTAAGCTTAAAGAGGGATTACAGACAGCCACACTTTCGCATTTATAATCTATACTAATATGTAGGTACTAACTACTAATATTATACATGTCTGTTTGTTACCTCTTCACGCTTTAACCGCTAAACCGATTTTGTTGAAATTTGGAATACAGATATTTGGTGTCCCGAGAAGGGACATAGAATAGTTTTTGTTGCGGAAAATTTTACGATTCCCGCGCGATAAACGAAGTTTGACGCAACGGAGTTGCAGGCGCCATGTAGTATCTAGTATCTACCTATTACCTACTGTTTAAGCATAAATTCAATAAATTATAATAATAATAACTCCCACACCGGTTTCGGTGACCGTGGCCGGTTTCATTGAATCCAGGTCAGTTACGCAGGAGTAATTTTATAGTGCCCAAGTGTGTGCGCAGTACACAAGAGCACTCTCTATTCCTTTACTTTCATAACCCAGTGGGTGGACGACCGACACGACTGGCGAGAGATCAGACGTAGGACCGCCTTTTTACATGCCCATCCGACGCATGGATCATCTTACTTGTCAGACAATCAGGTGATCTGCCTGCATTGTCCTAACCAAACTTGGAAATAACATGTTTCCAACGCGGGAATCGAACCCACGACCTCCGAGTCAAGAGCCGCGCTCTATATACCACTGGACCACGGACGCAAATTATAGCGAGTACGTTAGATCTAGGGAATGTTATTATTCGACAAATTTACTATTCGAATAATTCGAATATTTTACAAAAGTTTTCGAATACTTAATTCGAATATGATTCGAATAATTCAAAAATTTTGAAGAATGCTGAAAACTCTGAATAAAAGAAATAAAAAGCTTCGTACAACCATGTACAACCTATTTTGTTAATACTATGAAGTAAGCAATTCTTATTTTTACTTTTATCAACATAAATCTTTGTAAATGACATAGGAAATTTTTATTGTTAAACAATTTAAAAATGTATATTTTTAAGCTACAGCTGGGCAATAAAAGAAAGGCTGTAAAGTGTAAACCGTTTTCGATCGTAGCACCTTTTACTTTTCTCATGTGATTATGCTTAGTCTTGCTAGGCAGCAGTTGAGATTAAATAATAATATGATATTCGACGTTATCTCTTAATCTATCTGTTTATTAACCTATCAAGCCCCATAAGAGCGCCGGTGATCGCGACAACAATAGAATAACAATAGATTTCCAAGAATCCGCGATCGAAGGAAACAAGTTCACCTAGGTCACCTAGTCGGCTTCATCTGTGTCAACGTGGCTCGAAATTATAAAAAAGGGTCACTAGAAAACAAACACCACAACAAAGAAAAAAAATTGCAACGAAGACCTGGGGGAGGGTGAAACAATGCTAGAGCTGGTGACTTTAGTAACTTGAAGTTTGATAACGCCAAAAACATGATATTAAGGAGCCATCGACATTTTTTGATACTGTATTAACTGTTTCAATTATCAGTCGAGGACTGCCGCGGTAAAGCTATTGAATATCAAATTTTTATCAACTTGTCGAATCTAGTTATGTATAAAGGGACACATACACACCCTGAAGTAGTATCACTTTGCTTTGTAACACCTTGTATGCATACCTAAATGCGAAAGTGTGTCTGTCTGTCTGTTACCTCTTCACGCTCAAACCGCTGAACCGATTTTGATGAAAGTTTGTCATACTTATTCAGTATTCATTGTTACTTGTGAATCATCAAATAATGTGTTAAAAATATTTTGTTCTCATTGATTACATATCAGTTATCTAAATTAACAATTTACATTGCAGCTGTACCGTACCTAAAAAATATTTTATCATTCTCAGGCTAATTATAATAATAATAACGTACTGTGAGATTATTTAATTATGAATCATTATTCATAATTAGTAATTTGCATTTAAGAATAATAACTAAATATAATATAATTTAATAAAACTATTCTCACGATAGAGAATCAATTAGTTCTCTATTTTCAGAGAGAATTTTTCCTGCTACTTAATTGTGCATTTTATCAAAATCGGTTCAGCTTTTTAAGCTTAAAGAGGGATTACAGACAGCCACACTTTCGCATTTATAATCTATACTAATATGTAGGTACTAACTACTAATATTATACATGTCTGTTTGTTACCTCTTCACGCTTTAACCGCTAAACCGATTTTGTTGAAATTTGGAATACAGATATTTGGTGTCCCGAGAAGGGACATAGAATAGTTTTTGTTGCGGAAAATTTTACGATTCCCGCGCGATAAACGAAGTTTGACGCAACGGAGTTGCAGGCGCCATGTAGTATCTAGTATCTACCTATTACCTACTGTTTAAGCATAAATTCAATAAATTATAATAATAATAACTCCCACACCGGTTTCGGTGACCGTGGCCGGTTTCATTGAATCCAGGTCAGTTACGCAGGAGTAATTTTATAGTGCCCAAGTGTGTGCGCAGTACACAAGAGCACTCTCTATTCCTTTACTTTCATAACCCAGTGGGTGGACGACCGACACGACTGGCGAGAGATCAGGCGTAGGACCGCCTTTTTACATGCCCATCCGACGCATGGATCATCTTACTTGTCAGACAATCAGGTGATCTGCCTGCATTGTCATAACCAAACTTGGAAATAACATGTTTCCAACGCGGGAATCGAACCCACGACCTCCGAGTCAAGAGCCGCGCTCTATATACCACTGGACCACGGACGCAAATTATAGCGAGTACGTTAGATCTAGGGAATGTTATTATTCGACAAATTTACTATTCGAATAATTCGAATATTTTACAAAAGTTTTCGAATACTTAATTCGAATATGATTCGAATAATTCAAAAATTTTGAAAAATGCTGAAAACTCTGAATAAAAGAAATAAAAAGCTTCGTACAACCATGTACAACCTATTTTGTTAATACTATGAAGTAAGCAATTCTTATTTTTACTTTTATCAACATAAATCTTTGTAAATGACATAGAAAATTTTTATTGTTAAACAATTTAAAAATGTATATTTTTAAGCTACAGCTGGGCAATAAAAGAAAGGCTGTAAAGTGTAAACCGTTTTCGATCGTAGCACCTTTTACTTTTCTCATGTGATTATGCTTAGTCTTGCTAGGCAGCAGTTGAGATTAAATAATAATATGATATTCGACGTTATCTCTTAATCTATCTGTTTATTAACCTATCAAGCCCCATAAGAGCGCCGGTGATCGCGACAACAATAGAATAACAATAGATTTCCAAGAATCCGCGATCGAAGGAAACAAGTTCACCTAGGTCACCTAGTCGGCTTCATCTGTGTCAACGTGGCTCGAAATTATAAAAAAGGGTCACTAGAAAACAAACACCACAACAAAGAAAAAAAATTGCAACGAAGACCTGGGGGAGGGTGAAACAATGCTAGAGCTGGTGACTTTAGTAACTTGAAGTTTGATAACGCCAATAACATGATATTAAGGAGCCATCGACATTTTTTGATACTGTATTAACTGTTTCAATTATCAGTCGAGGACTGCCGCGGTAAAGCTATTGAATATCAAATTTTTATCAACTTGTCGAATCGATGTCAAATTGAGCGATCACATATCGCGAGCTTCAAGCCAGAAGGGCGTATAAAAAAATGATCTTTTGTATTTTAACTACATATTTTAAAACTCTCAATATTGCACTTTCATCTATTACCTTCTTAAAAAACGAGTTTGTTTTATATACACCCTTCTGTAGTAATACCTCGATCGCGGTAATCGCAGACACAATAGATTTTCAATTGTTATGCGACAGCCGGGTGCCGCTTGGGGATTGATGGGTTAAAGCCCGCGATATATTATAGTTATCACGGTAGACAAAAATTTGAGAAAGCTTGAAAGAAGTCAATGGATACAGATTAGTCCGGTCAAATAAGACCAAAAAATAGGGGTGAGGTTACATTAATTCCGACAAGGCTGAATATTGGTAGGATTGTTCAATACACTATAATAAAGGAAATGTGAAAAGTCCTCATCGATCCGGCACGTGCAAAAAAATTTACTCGGGGTCAAAGGTTACAAAAACGGTTTTTTCGCGATTTTCAGCAAAACGTTAAGTTTTATTATAAAATCAGCTCAGACAAAATTTGTAGATAAGTTAATTATCTATAAAAATGTCCTATTTTTTTTTTCTAAGAGCCACCATTTTTTAGATATAGCGATTCAAAAAGTTGAAAGAGTTTGAGGTATAAGTGTACTTAGCGTGTTTTTTTTTTCAAGTTACACCTTTTAAGTGTACACCAACGACAAAACTGACTAGCGGCAAACTAGCGGTATACCTAGTCTGATGAATGCGTTGCGTCGTCGTAGACAAAAGTACACTTATACCTCAAACTCTTTCAGATTTTTGAATCGTTATATCTCAAAAATGGTGGCTCTTAGGAAAAAAAAAGTATTAAGACATTCTCATAGATAATTATCTGATCTACAACTTTTGTCTGAACTGATTTTATGATAAAACTTACCGTTTTGCTAAAAATCGCATAAAACCCGTTTTTGTGAGCTTTGACCCCGAGTAAATTTTTTTGGACGTGCCGGATCGATGAGGACTTTTCACATTTCCTTTATTATAGTGTATTGAACAATCCTACCAATATTCAGCCCTGTCGGAATTAATGTAACCTTGGATGTCTAAATTGATCGGAGTAGATCGTGAGCGACCATTACTGACGATACTGAAATCCATGACTGAAAGGAGTTTATATCTTCATTTGCGTGTCTTTAGGCAAAATAACGTCTAAACTCTAAAACATGGTCAACGGCGACGATGAATGGTCGTATACTCATTAGTTAGACTAAAAACAGATAATATATACATATATCAATTATCAGTAAAGATGTAGAATATTCGTAAATAATATTATTTTTCTGAAATAAACTTAATTATGTTCTTATTCCATGTTAATTTTATGTTTGATAGCATTTTAAACAAAAATAAAAAATATTTTTACTATTCGAATTATTCGAAAAATAATTTGGCGAATATTCGAATAATAAAATCGTCGAATATTCGAATAAAACGAGTATTCGAATATTCGAATAACATACCCTAGTTGGATCACATAATATTATAAAATAATTTATAGACTGATTAAAATGCCAACTATAAATGCTACGCTAGCCTGTTGTTTTGTAGGGCATTGCACTAGAAAATATACTACGTCATCAACACGAGGTGTTTTCTGAGTTTAAATACAAGACATCGTATGACTAACTCACAACCAATCACTATAAAGATATCACGTGACAAATTATGCATAGGTATAAATTATTGTCACTGATGTGATTTTGAGTGAAAGCTGGTTATTGGTCATTTATAGTCAAAATGTAATAAGGTGTCCCTAGCGGTCATTGACCTTTTAGTCTAGGAGCTATATGAAAAATGTTAGCACAGTATTCAGTAAAATTAAGAAAAAAATAACTCTTATAAAGACAGACTGTTGTAATTTAATCTAATTTAGCCGTTCTCAAAGTGTTCTTCCTGGAATTCCATAAAGGCCTTCCAGGAGCTTCGCAAGCGATAAATTAAAACTGTTTTAAGGGCCTTCCCTACGGAGATTCCGTAATTTACCGTATTTAGAGCCTTATAAACTCATAATTTGAAAACTACAAAGTTATAATAAAAATACAGCAATAATCTTCAGTACACTCCTTTCCACGTTTTAAATTTTCTATTTTTGTTTATTAGGTATATTCATGATGTTAATATTTATTTACACTGTGATATTATCAGCTTCCAAAGTAAAACCAATTTATGAAAATTTAAGCATAGGTACACACAGCATCTCCTTAGCATTTACAAATTACTTTTATTTGAAACACACGCCAATAGATCGACAATATCATAAACTACATATTCCACGTTTAAATTTTTTTTAGGTCAATTTTGAACTAAGATAAGTAAAAAATAAGGTTTTGGTGCGATCTCGGCAACGCGGCAAATGTCAAGGTCATTTGCTCGGAGGACGGCCTTAAGAAATGCCATTACCGGCATGCATTATGGATACAATTAATTCAAAGACAAAACATTATTTTATTTGGGGGTCTGTAAAAAAATTCACTTTTTTAACAGGGTTCCGTCAACAAAAAAGCTTGAGAGCCGGTGGTCTAATTAAATTTTCACTGTCACTGACCGATCTAGCTTTTTCTAGAGCATGCGCTAAGTAGCGAGTCGCGTCGGTATTATAATAATAATAATAATAATAGTTTATTCATGCTTTAAGACAATACACAATATTAAAAACTAACAATAATTTCACAAAATTTTTGACACCACTACATAATATAGAAAAAAATTATCATAAATAGGTATATATAAAGATTAAAGATAAAGACTATGTAATAAACTGTAATAACTAACACAATTTTAACATTTACATTTTTACAATAACTAAACAATTATAAAATAAAACGACGAATACAAAAACTAAAAATAAAAAACAAGAACGGCATCAGTAGGCAGTGTACTGTGTATTGCTTAACACAGAAATGGAATACCACTCAGGTGTATCCCCGCAGCGCAGAAACACCACGGTACCTGGTCTTCCGTGGTTCCGTAAACGTATGACGTGCAACAAACTCAACAGACAACTCATTAACTAATGATAACAATACAATAATAATATATAATATTATAATAAAATGTACTATGTAATAGTGTATACAAAACATGTAACAATAGCTGCTGCTGTACAAGGGAGTCGAACAGGCGCACACAACCCATGCGCGCCCGTGACATAACCAGATAGTGATTAGTGAGGCATGTACCTATTTCATGGACTTCAGTCATCAGTGCCTGAATCGATATAGTGCGGGGAGCTCGCGCAGGTGCGCGCCCGCGCCGGCTATCTCTGACCTACTTAATTACAATGCAACGTCCATAGCAACTAATTACCGCATACTAAATACTTCTGGTGTGAATAATATCCTACATAAATATTATCATGGTTAGTGTGCTTACATAAAATACATACTAATAGTTATACCTAGTATTACTATAAAATATAATATCGATACCGGTAAGCCCAACGACCGCGATGGACATCCAAAACCCACAGCAACTGAACTTTCCGGCATCGATATAATGCATATATAAAGTATTAATACAAGTTTATGTCAAAAATTTTATTATAATAAAAAAAAATTGGCACGAGCAGCGTTTCCAATTACCATAAACCAAATCTGCAACTTCGCAAACTGAAAAAGTATGAGGAAAATAACAATGCTAATCGAATATGCACTATGCCTTCCCTGTGGTCTACACTATTTGGTGCAATATAGTATGTAATATTAATTTATTATCTTTTTTAATACAAATTTTGATAGATACACTCAAGGTATTGTCTTTCCAGGTTCTTATTAATGTGCTTTCAATTTGATATTTCAAGAGTAAAAGAATATTAATTTCTTAATAATTATTACTTACAAAATTTCGACATAAGAGCTCCCACACAAAAATGCGAATTTCGGAATTCGTATCGCATCGCATCGTAATGTCATTTTTATTATGAATTTTGTCGCAGTACATACATTTATATTCTATATTCTGTATTTCTAACAAACTCGTCATGAAATAAAAGTTTGTAAAGGTCTACCAGAATCTCGTAGCAAATTTGGATGGGAATTTTCAAAAAATATCCCTAATCATTGAATATTTTTTTACATTTGCATGTAATATTATGTATCACACTCAGAATCAGCCGTTATAAGGAAAATAAAGTATCAAACGTTTAGCTCCAATTTCCCCAGTATACCTACTTAATTGGTACCAATCTATTTTCAATTTTCAAGTCAATTTCTTTTTTCCATTTTTTGCCATCAGATTCTGGTAGACCTATAATAACAATTTCAATTTTCCCCTCCACAGATGTGCATCAACTATCTAAACACATGATTCATTGTATCTGCGAATTGAATTTTATCCGAATTTTTGTAACAAAATATTTCCTGAGAATTGTTATCAATTGATTCTCTGTATTTGTGTATCATCTGCCGCAGTTTGTTCCATAATGTCTAGTTTTAGAGATTTTTTGAGAGGAGTATTATTAATTCACCAGTTTAATTTTAGTGGCTAACCTGACTATTGGGAATAATAATTATTGTGACGCGAATTTCTTGGCTCTTTTGGCTTCTTAACGGCACGGCACTTTTTTCATCACGTCTATCAAACAAAGTCCTCGAGGGTAAGAGCCTACACCTACCGAGTAGAGTGCCGAGACAGTACCCTCGGCGAGAACTCGGTATGTATGAGCCACACCTCCGTGGTCCAGTGGTTTAGACTTTAGAGCGTGGCTCTTGACTCGGAGGTCATGGGTTCGATTCCCGCGTTGGAAACATGTTATTTCCAAGTTTGGTTAGGACAATGCAGGCTGATCACCTGATTGTCTGACAAGTAAGATGATCCATGCGTCGGATGGGCATGTAAAAAGTCGGTCCTGCGCCTGATCTCTCGCCAGTCGTGTCGGTCTTTCGTCCCACTGGGTTATGAGAGTAAAAGGAATAGAGAGTGCTCTTATGTGCGCACACACTTGGGCACTATAAAGATGGTTTCAAAGAAACCGGCCACCGTCACCAAAACCGATGTGGGAGTTATTATGTGTGAACACATTGCCGATTGATAGGCCAACATAATATGCAATATGCATATTACATACCGAGTGCTCGACCGAGGACACTGTCTCGCCACTTTACTCGGTAGGTCAGGCCCTAAATCCGCAGCCGTATCACGTATCTTGTGAGAGCAATGCGATAGCAATTATTATGCGATAATTGCTCCAAAATCGCAAATTTGTATCACGTAGCAGCCAAAGCAATATGATTGCAATCGATCGCTATACATGACACCATTGTTTTTATAAGGTGAACGCAGATTTGGGCCGCACCGCACGCACCGCAGTCGCCGCATTCGAATTCTTTATATGAAATTATAGGCAGGCTCGCATACCTACCTACCCGCGCCGCAGTCTTCGCAACTTCATAATAATATGAAGAATTGCGAATGCGGCGACTGCGGTGCGTGCGGTGCGGCCAAATCTGCGTTCACCTATATCCAGCAATCGCTCGCGCGATTATTGCTAGTGGACTGTCGATCGCTATTTTTACGTGATAGCCCTGCTGGTTAAGACTTAATAAGATTATTATCATAACACAATTCACCAAAACAGCTAGAGCTTAGCTTATTGACAAACAATATTGGCCATAAACCACACTATTATAGGATTTATAGGCTGCATTATTATCAACTAGGTACCTAGTTAGGTCCTAGTATAACTACCTCAGTACCTACTTAACCTATAAACTTTGTTAGTGCCTTTTATTGGCGTGACTGCCTTGTTTACATTTCTTGCTGACGAAATAGTAGCGATATCGTGCTATTTACTTAGTGGGTGGTTCTATTTTTTCGGTCCCATTTGGGCATTTTTGTAGAATCAATTTTTTTTTTAAGATAATTACGACAAAATTTTGTATTTAGGCTTGTATACGTATACTTACTCTGCTCCCTGAATTGCCTTAGTCTGCTATTTATATTTACGATATAAATAGATGGATGGTAATGATTCAACAGACGGAAATGAAAATCGATAAGATGGAAATTTAAAGGATTGGATTGAAATGAAAAATAGTTACAAGGAAGCAAAAAAAAGGAATTTCATGTTAGATAAACAGAATACTTATTATTGTTTTATTTTTATGAGTAATAAGACCAGTGTCGGTTATTTAAATCTCCTCTACTAAAAAAATTAACAAAAGTATAAGACTTTTGTTAAAAAGTAGGAAAAAAAGAGAGACATTATTATTTTATTTAATAAAATGCAACCAATCCTTAGTTCTACTATATGATCGTATACAATCAACATTCCATGTACTTTACCTAACTATTAACTTACTAGAGTTTTTAAGGAAAACACTATTTTAAGAAATAGTTTTACAAATCGCAGTTCTATGTAATTTAGCGCCGACTAGTTTAGTAAACTTTAGTAAACTCTTGAAAATAATATCCCAATTTGTTACACACCACTTTATACATTAACAGGCATTAGGTATAGTGATGTTTAGCAACAAAAATATGTATCATGTTCCTGTAACTAATAAAATCTTAAATTCTTAAAAAACAGCTTTAAATCTTAAATATTATGTTTAATCACTTAATTATGAAGTACTAGCTAGATTAGTACTACATGGATGGTTATCCGTGTGTTACTAAAAATACTAGTTATTTGAAAATAATCACATATTTAGTTTCTTTATGAGATTAACATTAATAATACTATTCGAAGATATATTTTCCATATTTATTTGCCAGAAATGTGTGCTCGTCGGTTCATTGAAGGCTCCAGAAGCATATCTTTGACAGGGCGCAAATCTACAATATCTATATAGAGTTCCACAATCCACAAGCAAGGTAAAAATCTTTGTTTTGAACGTCAGTGACTTCTCCTAAATAAATATTGTCTCAGACGTAATTAAGCCCCCCTTTTCTATCTAACGGCAGATAACAGTGATGAGACAGACAACGAACCCCCAAAATAGAACCGTTCAAGTGAACCAACTGATGATGAAGCAATCCATTCTCTGTTTTTGAGATTAGCGGTAATTTGGTAAAAAATGATTCGCAGCAAGAAATATTAAAAATGGAATGTAATATATAGATAGGATTTGGACAAAATCTGTAAAATACTGAATAATACCAAAAAAATAGGAAAATTGGTTTGAAAATCGGGAGGAATGGATGGGAATGAAGTGGATGGAAATGAAGTTTTGGCATTTAATTTAAATTTTTGTTGCATTCTTATATATTTCAAAAGCCCTGCAACATATCTTTAGAAGGTATTCAATTCAATAGCCTTTATCATAATGTAGGCTTACCCGTGACAAAACGAGAATTTGCAACTAAAAATTAAATTTTCTCCGAGAAACAATGCGCACATCTTATCTCGCCGATAATGTATGGCAGACATGGGCCCGGGGGTTCCGAAACATGTTTGCACGTAGATCTACAGATGCAGATTTGGTCAAAAACATAAAAACCATTTATTTGCTCGGAACGAAATGAAAAATTTCGCGTGACAAAATTAAAACTCTCAATGTTGCACATGCACGAGTTCATTCTTATGTTTAAAATGGTTAGTATGAGTATTTAAGCTAATGTTCCAGTACAAAACATGATAAGATTAATTACGAAAACTCTAAGAAAATTGTGTCTAAGCTAAGCAATCTGGGTACGCACGAGCGTGGAAAATGAAATTTTGGCTATTTGATGTTTAATATCTTTTTGATTAATTTTCTTACGGTAATACACAATACGTGGCAAAGTAGAACACTATAGACTTAACATTTTAAAAGTATGTGATCGAAAAAAATTATTTCGAAATTTTGACCCCGAAAGCAAATGGGACCGAAAAAATAGAATCACTCTAGTACGAGTACATACTTTATATTCTACTGCAATTTAGTCAAAAGGTTGTATTGAGTTTTGGGAGGTTTAGTAAACAGGACTCTAGTCCTGCTTACTACCTAAACCTCCTTACTTCATTGCTCTAGCAATGAAGTTGTTTTTACAGGCAAAGGGTAAAAACAGGCTTCCTTTATAAGTAATTTAGGATGATAATAAAGTAGTAATTACATTTTGAAAATTGTATAAGTGAAAATCGTCATCCAAACTCTACCTATTTTACAGGCATTATAGAGCTGCCCTTGAACGAGAGCTATGTCCTGCTCCTGGATGATCGATGTTTCAACTTTCAAGCAAGTTCCACCGATTTTGTAATATTACAAACTTTCAAAATGGGGTATTTATTCAAAATAAACTCATACCAATGATTTTTCTTTTTTTTCTGCGCATTGACGTCAAAGTTACGCGGTTTAAATTATTGCATAAACAATAATATGCCGCCGTTGTACAATGTATCTTAACACCTTTGGGGCAGAATTTTAAATCGATTATCTTACGAGTAAGTTTGAAAGTGTTACATACTTCGTAGTTGGGGAGTTTAGAAAAAATAATACAACAGCTATTTCGGCATGTCCTTCATTTTAATATTTATTTTATTAAAAACTTTGGCCATATTTATTGGTATTTACTATTTACTTTTACATATTTATAAAGTAACTGAAAGAGTGTCCATTTGTACTTTATTTTGGTTAATATAAAAACTTAATTTAAATTGAAAGAAAAAATAAATTATTGTGATATATCTAACGCATCAACCCCCTCATTTTCCAGTGTCCCCACTCCCAGTAACAATTCGAAACTTCCAACTGAATTAAATTTAATTAAAATTTTCTGGAACTAATTAATGGACATAATAATATATTGTGTTTTTGTTACTTATATGATCAATGTTCTTTACTTTTGGCTCAGTTTTAAGCGAACTCTACGAATAATGAAAACTAAGGAAACGAAACTCCCATAGGTACTTCAACCGTTTCGAATTTGGTTTCTTTTTGATGCCTTTTCGCACACTGAAATATGACAATAGCTACGGCCTACGAAACACTCAACTTTACGAAATAAATCCGAACTGACAATAATACGAGTAATTGCCACTTCTATAAATACACAAAATTGTGTACTGAATACATGCATAAAGTATGCAAATATTCGGGTCTCATTTTGTAGACTCAAGGAACAAATTTTTTGACACTGTTACTCTTCCTTAGTTTTTAGGGTTCCGTACCCAAAGGGTAAAAACGGGACCCTATTCATGAGACTTCGATGTCTGTCTGTCCGTCTGTCTGTCTCCAGGCTGTAACTCAAGAACCGCTATAGCTAGACTTCTGAATTTTTCACAGATTGTATATTTCGGTTGCCGCTATAACAACAAATACTAAAAATAAATTAATTAAAAATCAAAAAACCCGACTGCAAAAAATGAACTAAAAAGAACGAAACAAGACCTAATGCTGCCGGAGGCATCGAATCCATGTTTTAATTGATACGACTCTTGCTTACGAGTTTCCAGATTTTCGATAAATAGAAGGTTACAATGAAAAATGTATAAGAAGAAAGTGGATAATAAAATGCAGTCGGAGGCATGTCGCACCAAGTTTAACATTAATTCATAAATCATAAAATATTATGCCTCCGACTGCATTTTATTATCCACTTTCTTCTTATACATTTTTCTATGTAACCTTCTATTTATCCTGGCATGAAACTCGTAAGCAAGAGTCGTATCAATTAAAACATGGATTCGATGCCTCCGGCAGAATTAGGTCTTGTTTCGTTCTTTTTAGTTAACATTTTTTGCAGTCGGGTTTTTTGATTTTTAATTAATTTATTTTATTTGCCACTTTTTAGTTCTAGTCATCTAACCATTTCGACAATCAATCTAATAAAAAATTGAAAAACTACCGTGCTGATATAACCATATTATATCGTAGGTACACTTAGAAAAGTGTACCTAGAATACGTTATAATAGGTCTGTACATAGGTTTGGTACTGTATTAATGTATGTTTCTAGTTTAAAGTAACAAATAATTGTTTTTTTTTTTAATACTTTGTCATTGAATTTTCATCTTGTTTCAGTAATGTCAGTTAATTTTTAATTAATATTGGATTTATCCATGCAGGCGGATTTTGGTTTTTTCTTATTTTATTACTAGCGGTCGGCCGCGGCCGCGTGGATGTCGGTGAGCTCTGCAAAAAGCATACCCAGGAAAGACTCGGTCAGCACAATGATTCCCAGGTCAATTCACAGACTCCGACACTAACATCGACGACGCAGTCATTATACGCAGGTTGCACCCTGCACAGATTGTCTTCCTCCCGCACGCGCACCCGCCTTGTGACGCCAACTATCGTAATATTTTAATTTCGCCATAATTTCAAAACCAAATGTCCAATTTTATTCATTCAAAGACCAAATATTATCTACATAAACTGTACTTAGTAATGGAATAATTTATTTTGATAAGAATTAAAAGAAATAGTAAAATAAACGCGTTTAAATGTAGTCTAAAAAATTCAAGATTTTTTAATAAGAAAATGGTTATTGTGCCTCACTCGACATAGATAAGTATAGTGTGTCGCGCACTTTTTTGTAGATATTTGTAAGTTCTACAATTACTTAGAATTTTATGGTTCTATCTTTTATAGTTTAGGCAGCGTACGTAAAATAAGTAACTTTTCTGGTTGATTTTTTACACCTTGCGATCGAAGAACCCAAATATCTTACGGAACCTTATTTTTTCCAAAATAAAATTCAGCCGATGTTCAGCAAAAATAATGTGGAATTCCAATGGTAAAAGAATTTTTCAAATCGGTCCAGTAGTTTCCGAGCCCAACAAACAAAAAATCAAATCTTTCCTCTTTGTACTATTAGTGTAGATTTATCGTTCGATTTAATATTAAAACTGCAAGTTTATACATATTTAGAATCAGTGTTTAAAATTCTTTATTTTGATACCCCACTCGATATGCTTGGTAAATTTTTATTTTTGTTTACCTCACGTTAAGGCGTCAAACATCCGCTATTTTGGTTTTTTCTTAATGTCACCTATCTAAGAACACTCGGGCTATTAAGACAAATCTAACGATACCTCAAATGTGAAAATCCGTTTAGCCGTTCTGAAGATGCGAGGTAATAAAGAATATTACATACATAGAAGATACGAGTACGCGCTAAACACATAACCCTCCTGGCAGTCGGGTAAAAACAAAATAAAATTAATATTTAAGGGTGGCTCCCATACAACAAACGTGATTTTTTCGGCCTTTTTTGCTCTATATATTCAGTAATGGCAACTGGTAGGCACATGATATTTTCACGAAGGCCTTTATTGTATGTCAACGTCAATAATTATTAATTAATATTAATATTAAAATAAAATAAAATTTTAAGGGGGGCTCCCGTAAAAAAAACACATTTTTTTTCTCTACTTTCACTCTATACCGGTACGGAACCCTTCGTGCGCGAGTCCGACTCGCACTTGGCCGGTTTTTATTGTTCGTAGGTAAAACTACTTTAATCCACTTTTTGCAGATAACTGATTGTCCCCGAAATATGCTAGTTCCGGCCATTTCTGTTTTATTATCACATTTTTTTTATGATAGCATTCTACCAAAATATATTATTCTTTGTGTTCTGAATATGGCGAATATTCAGTAGGATAGGCCATTTTAATACGGCTTGGCTGAGTAATTTTTTCGGTGGTGCCACAGACGTGGCCCGTGGGCGGTGCAAAGAAACCACTTTATTGGACTGGACCAAAATTGATTGGTCAGGGCAGAGACCAGACTTACTTGTGTCTTTACTCCGGGGTCAGGGTTTGTTACGATTGTTTGATACTTTTTACTATCTTTATTTGCAACATAATAGTTTGTAAAGATATACTGATTTTTAAACTAAAAGTAAGTGTACAGCTATGTAGGTACCTCATAATTTTTTGAAACTCCCCAGACTTTAGTAGATTGCGATCTAATTTTGGCTACGTTCGTCTACTGACTAGTACTATGCCCACTGTGTCAAGGTTCCCTAGATTCGCTATTTCCCGTTTTGTTCTTAGATCCGCTTTTAGTTTTGCGTCTGGAATGAACTTTATGCCTAGGACATAAGGATGACTAAGACTCTAATGCAGAGTCTTGACTCTAGAGTCTAGATACTCTAGAATCTCGATGATATATTATTATTTATTATATTATCATAATTTATCACCATGATATCACAATATTTTTTTTTTCATCTTTTATTTTTAATTTTTATTCATCTTAAGTATAAAACTTATACTATTAAAAGGGGAACAAAAACTGAAATATCTATAATTATTATGTTATTTCATTTATATTATTTCAACGAACATTATAAGTACTTATAAACTTACAAAAATATTTCACCCATATTAAGCAGTATAACAATTTACGAAATGTGTAAGGATACTCAAAATAATATTACCTACCTATAATTATTGATTGTACAATAATTCTCCTGGTTATTGCATTCACATTGTTAAGAGGAAACGCGGGTACAGGAGAATTTCAAAAATAGGTATTTGAAGAAACTATTTCCATCGCGCTTCGCCCTACGCCGCGCGCCGGCCTGTGTGTGTGAGTATTCTATGTGTGCGTGCGCCGCTACCGCCCGGCCCGCGCCCTCACCCCGTTGGGCCCCTCGTTCCCGCGCAGAGCCTCGACGCAGTCTGCTTGGAAGTTGGAGCTATAATAATATTATTATTATTATTAGGTAGATATTAGGTAAGATAGATAGAGTTGACAGCTGTCACTTGAACTATAAACACTGCTCCGTATAAAAAATTCTTTAAAATTTAATTTTTAATGATATTCAAATGAAAACAAGTGAAATCTATTGATACCATACCAATTGATGTCAACTAATGTTTACTGCAAATACGAACACACAGAAGACTCAACAAGTGACTGTGAGTAAAACAGGCTATTTGCATCGATAACACTCATTAAATGAAGGCTTAAATAATTCAAGATTACATAAATCAAGATTTGAAATCCTATGACATACTGCACTTTTCTACGTTCATGGTGCACACCATAAGAAGATCAACTAATAAGTGTTTTTGAGACATCCATAGAAAATCCGATCTCACTTTTACCGTCATAGCATCAAGCATTCCAAATTCCTTTGTTCACTGTGTCACTTAGTACGTTGAAGTTATTTAAACATTTTCAAATTTTTTTCAAAATACATGCAAAAATTTGCAAAATCACAACAAACACAATTGACTTGACAGTTGACACTCAATTGACAGCTCTTTACTGACGTGACCTGTCAAAATAAAAGGAAGACCATAGACTCATCGATTGTTGTTTTAATATTCCTGGAATAGAAGCACAAGATTATGGACATGGATTCGGAAAATATTACATTTCGAAAAAAGAATACTCAATCGAAATCACTCGAAAACATGTCTATCATACAAAGCATAATTGATGACTCTATCCATAAATCTTTCATCGACGACTGTAGCATGACATCCCTACCTAATGTTAGCATTAATGAAGAAATTGACGAATTAAAGGAAGAAATCAAAGATTTTAAGGTTCAACTACTGTCTGCTCATTCCGAAATTGATTTGCTTTCAACTGAAAACTCTAGCTTACGTAAAGAATTGGACAAATATAAAAAAAAATACAGAAATATTAAAAGCCATCACCACCCCCCCAAAAGAATACACCGAAGAAAAGGCATCTCAATATTACAAAACCAAAAACTACTCAAATATTACACTACCAAAATATGAGCCCCACGAGTTCAAAATACTCACAGAGCGACAACTTAAAAACTGTAACCACGATTCAACAAAATGGACCCAAGAACAAAACTCAAGAAAAAATTCATCAAAATTACAGTTCAGTAGACGAAACAATGTATCCAGACGGTAGTATAAACAACAAGACCATACCTACTAGCAAGCAACAAAAAAACCAACGCCATATATACATTTTAGGAGATGACCAAATCAAAGGATTATCAATAAGCTTAGAAAGGAAACGACGCAATCTTCAATACGACCCATATAAGATCTCGGCAATGGTGAAAAATGGAGCTAACTGCTCTCAAGTTCTTAGCTCATGTAACGACATTTGTAGCGAATTAAATAATGATGACATTGTTATAATAGCATTAGGAGCTAATGACAAAGATCCTTACTTATTGTTTTCCGAGTTAATAACATCACTACATAAATTAAAAAAATGTAGTCTTTATTCTTAACATTGCATACAATTTGTACCTAAATGTTGATTTGTTAAACTACAATTTGAACCAGCTAATAGAGAATTCTAAAAACACCAAACTAATCAAATATCATAAAACTAAACACTACTTAAGTTACCTAAGCGACATAATAAACAATGAAATAAATAAAATACTATATTTTAATAATTATTTAGATAAAAAAAATACCACACTAAAACAAAAGACAATTTATAATTATTTTCCTAGACTAAACAACAACTCGAGTACCATAAACATACCAAAACAATTAGAATCAAAAACAAAGGGTAAAACATTTTTTCGAAAACAATCTTTACAAATTAACAGACACTTCTCGTGAAAACTCTTCCTACCTATATATCCTACATCAAAATATAGCTGGACTAATAAATAAATCCGATCATTTAACTGTCCACATACAAGAATTACTACTTGATAGGCAAATCGAATTAAATGTTATTTGCATCACAGAACATTTTATAGCTTCAAGTCAGGAAAACTTACTGCAATTACCTAACTACACTCTTGCCGCTTGGTACTCAAGAAAAGGTGCAAAACGGGGCGGCGCCTGCATCCTAGTAAGAAATGAACTTGATTTCAAAGAATTAAGCAATATCAAAAAGCATTCTGTAGAAGGTATAATTGAGTGTTGCGCAATAGAAACAAGCAGGCTTAAAACAATAATTCTATGTCTTTACCGTCCACCTAAACTGTGTAACTTGAATTCATTCTATGAAAAATTAGATGTTATTCTCAAAAAAGTATGCTCTTCAACTGACGCAAAAATTATTCTGTGCGGAGATTTCAATATAGACACCTTGAAGGAAAATAGAATATCATCAGAATTTAAATGTCTACTTGTGAGATATAATCTCTCTCTGTCCATTAATAAGGCTACGAGACTAATCAGTAACACCTGTTTAGATAACTTTGCTCACAATCTTAAACAAAACCATTATAGTGAAGTTATCGATTTCGGATTATCTGACCACACAGCACAATTATTAAAAGTAAAGACATCCAATTATTCACAAATAAAATCTTGGAGGACGAACGGAAGGGATATATCATTAGAAAACTTAAACAAATTTAAAAAATATCTCGACAGCTTGACCTTTTTCGATATCTATAATACTACTGACCCTAATGACGCATACGATAAATTTTTTGACATTTTCAAACTTCTGTATGACCTGTGTTTCCCTTACAAATACGTGACCATTAAATCTGAAACAAAAATCAAATGGGTAACTCGAGGTATACGAGCATGTAGTAGGAAAAAACGACAACTATTATAGAATAAAAGGCGAAACCCAACAAACAGTAATAAAGAAATGTTTAAAAATTACTCTAAAAGACTAAGAAAGATTATAGGACTAACCCAAAAAGCACTAAACAATCACTTATTGCAAATTCCTCTAACAAATCTAAAACTACATGGCAAATAATTAACAATAAAAAAACTACAAATACTCCTATTACACAAATAATTTTTAACAATACTATTATAACTGATCCAACACAAATAGCGGAGGCCTTTAACAATTTTTTTATTGACCAGATTTCGGACATATCTAATCGCAAGTCTAGTGATGTAAACAAAATTCCCTTCAATCAAAACACAATGTTCATGCCACCAGTTCTACCTCATGACGTCATGCACGCTATTAAAAACCTAAAAAACAAAAAAAGCTGTGGCTACGATGAAATTAGTACGAAAGTAGTTAAATTTGTCTCACAAAGCATTTCTAAGCCAATTGCTCACATAATTAACCCATGCACTACCTCAGGTATCTTCCCTCAAAAACTTAAAACCTCTTTTTAAAAAACAAGATCGTACTGACATGGCCAATTATAGACCTATTGCTTTGATACCTGTCTTCTCAAAAGTAATAGAAAAAGTTTTATATGAAGCCATCTATATATTTTTAAATAAATTTAATATACTCTGCAAAGAACAAAAAGGGTTCAGGAGGAACAAAAACATTAATATGGCAATATTTGATTTTTTGTTGCAAGTGATGCCAAGTATAGATAATAAAAAGCCTATATGTGCAATTTATACCGACATGTCCAAAGCATTTGACTGCGTTAATTTTAAAACTTTGTTGGATAAACTAAATGCATATGGCATCAGAGGGAATATCCTTGACTTAATAAAATCTTATCTGCACGACCGTACTCAATACACCGTAATTACTAGAACGTGCCCAAAAACTAAAAAAGAATTTGTATACGTTTCTTCAATGAGAAAAATTATGTTCGGTGTTCCGCAAGGTAGTGTTCTCGGCCCGCTACTCTTTTTGCTCTACATAAATGACCTACCTATCCAAATTCCATTCCCATCCATATTATTTGCAGATGATAGCACACTAATTATAGAATGTTTAAAAAAAGCAACCTATGCAAAAGACATTAATGACACACTACAAAAAATTATAAATTGGCTGTTTTCTAACAACTTAAAAATTAACATTAAGAAAATTAAAATAATGCATTTTTATCAAAGAATTATACCTAATGACATTCAAATAACCTATGACGATGAATCCATTGACAAAACTAATGTTGCTAAATTTTTGGGTATAATAATAGATAGCCAGTTAACATGGAAAGCACAAGCCGAAGCCATATGTCAAAGAATTAGCTCATCTGCCTATGCCCTATTTATATTATCAAAGAAGGTGAACATCGAAACGGTGATAGTAGCTTATCACAGCATGGTTGTGTCCATTTTAAGATTTGGCATAATTTTCTGGGGCAATTGTAGTGATAAAGACATTATTTTCAAGTCCCAAAAACGCTGTCTCAGAGCCATGTTCGGTTTAAAAGTAACTGATAGCTGTGTCCCCTACTTTAAAACTTATAAACTGTTAACATTTCCCTGCTTATACATATTGGAAGTTGCAATATTTGTAAAAACTAATAAACATCTATTTACCACTCTAACTGAAACTAGAACTCGCACAAATTGTTTAAGATCCAAATATAAACAGCTGTTGTGTACTGGGGGATACAAAACCTCTCTGCTAAAAAAGAGCATTCTTTGCATGGCACCAACTGTGTATAATAAAATCCTCAGCAGCATAAAAGATAAACCACTTCAAACATTTTAAAAAAATCTAGTAAAACTGTTGACATAAAAGTGTTATTACTCCATTCAAGAATTCCTAAACGATTCTTTTTGACTGTATGGACATTATTATGAATATTGAATACTATTTGTCTCTTTAATTACTCATGTGTGACTGTATATTGTTATAATAATTATATAAAACTAGAACTATATAAATTACATTTTTGCATATATATTTTTATTATTATTATTTTGACAATGATAAATAAAATTATTTTATTGTGACATTAGACCCGGATTAAATTGTATGATTAGGTACTTATCTTTAAACTTACTGACGCATTGATTTTATCAAATAGGTTTATTATTAATTACTATTATTAACATTGATTAGCTGCAGCAAAATATGAACTCTTAATTTAAATAATGTTGTGACTTAATAATACCTAAGTTTATGAGGATAATAGTAATTGTGTAAAATTGGCTTCTTTAAATATAATGTATTAAATATTAATATTATAACTACCTACTTATAGAACTTCACACACCATGCAAAATCATGGTAGAATGTAAGAACTAAATATACTACCTTACCACCTACATGTACATTGTAATACTACATTCTGTGAATAAAGAATTTGAATTTGAATTTGAATAGGTATTGTGAATATAATTTACGTTAGCGTTGTGCTGTGCGGGGCCTCAGTATAGATATTGCTATACTGTGGCGGGGCTAAAGTGGTCGCTTAGTAGAATCATAATATTATTATGAATCATAATTATTATTAAAATCGCAAAATGCAATTCTGCTTGCAATTCACAATTCATGTCTAGTAATTTAACTTACTAAATTGACATTTAAAATTGTCAGTTTGACAGTTTCGACAATTCATTTGCTGAATTGATTGAGAGGAATTGCTAAATGTTTCCGATCTTCGTAGACAAAATAATGTTATAATTTATAACCATGTAGATTTTTTGATAAAAGATCCTACGGCTAAGTAAATAAGGTCGTAGATTCATTGTCAATGCTATGTTACTTTTATGTGCATTTTTTGAACTGTTTTTATTACCCATTGTTTAGCGTGGGAAAATTGATAATTCCACCCTCAAAAATGAATCGAAATCGCCAAGTGCTAGACAAATTGTGTAACATTTTATAAAATGTTTATAAATCCGAGCTCGCATAACAACTTATAGGTCGTAAAAGTTGCTCGAAAAAAACCTACATAAAAACGATTTCTGTTGTCGATGAATCTACGACCTTATTTACTTTGAAACAGGAGCTATTATCCAAGAAACTATGGAACTTCTTGTCTTTATCTATTTCTTCTATATCGACAAACCCGTGCTAGGGCAGCTGATGGAAAGCAACTACCGTCGCCCATGGACATTCGCAACAACGGAAGAGCTGAAGGTGGGTTACCGGCCTTTAAAAGAGGGTAGGGGAGGGTAGGGAAGGGAATAAGGTATGGGATTGGACTTCCAGTAAACTCACTCACTCGGCGAAACTGTTGTTGGTTGTTTCACGCCGGTTTTCTGTGAGCGCGTGGTATTTCTCCGGTTGAGCAGGCCCATTACTATGACAGTTTTTAGGGAAAAATAATATTATTGTTTTTGAGTGATTATAACTGTATTTTAAAAAAGATAAAACCGACTTCAAAATTGTACCTAATTGAGAATTAAAACTCCCTATTTCCATAACTAGTAGGTAACTACTGAACCGATTTTGATGAAACTTGCACTATTCCCTAAGTTGAACAATACCTAGTACAACAAAAAAAGAATTACTGAAATCGGAATAGTACTTTCAGAGATATGCGAACACTAACATAAAAACATAGTACATATTATACTACAGTATGTATGTATGACACTTACATGTCATACATACATACATACATATTACATACTCTTTTGAAAGGCACATTTGTTCAGACGCTGATATACAGGGTGTAACAAAAGATGTATGGAAGATGTACAGATAAGATGTACAGTGCAGGGTGTAAAGAGTTCACTGTGAACGTACCAGTGCTGAAAGACCAAAATTTTTTCACTTTTGTATGGGGAAACCCGTGACGCTGGGGCGCTTGCCCATACAAAAGTGAAAAAAAAAATTTGGCCGCAGATAAAAGTTAGTTTTATACGTAAAATCTATACATCTATACTTAATATATGTAAATAAAATTGGAGTGTCTGTTTGTAATTATTGAAAGAACCGTTTGTTACTACATGCATAATTATGAATATACCTATTATGTCCATACCTACGCTACATACACCAAAACAACATTTTTTTACAATTTTGTCTGTATGTCTGTCTGTCTGTTTGTTCCGGCTAATCTCTGAAACGGCTGGAGCTATTTTGACGATACTTTTTTTTGGTAGATAGCTGATGTAGTAAGGAGTAACTTAAAGGCTACTTTTAACCGACTTCTAAAAAGAAGGACATAATATTATTATACTTTGACGCGGGCGAAGTCGCGGGCAACAGCTAGTTCATAATATAATAGGTACTGTTATATTATACTGCATAGTCCGATTACTTATATAAAATGTACATTCTCTTACCAGATTCATACAGTACTTTACGCTATAATATCATAAATCGACAGGCAAACCCGCGTCATATCGTAGTATGCAGCGATGTATATGTATGTGTACAAAACACTGTAACGACTGACAATACCCCCCTCACCTTCCTTCCCCCGCAGATTGTGATAGAGACAGATGCAGCTCAGGCCCATTTTTCGACAAAATTTTAGCGTAAATCGAGGTCCCGTATTCCTCAGTTTCCTCCTTCAAAATTGAGCCTATCTAATATTTTTTTCATGAAATATCTGCAGGAAGAGTGCCTCTATGCCTGTACGTTTTCATTTTTTTTTAAAGATCTTTCAAATTTGTTTTATGATCGGTCGATTGGCGGGGTACGCGGCATTCGTTTTTGGTGATTTTCGAATGCTCATATTTTTTATTTATAAGTAAATTTAGAAAAAATCGAACGTACAGGCATAGCTTTCACAGATCCCAATATTGTATAAAAAAATCATTTGTCTAGACGCATTGTCCAGGGAGTAAATTGGGGAATACGTTTGTATGGAAAAATTGTCTTAGCGTATGCTCTTAATAAAGAATTATTGTTAACATAGGTATTCATATTATACAATCCCATTTTATGTGTGAATATTATTATAATGTTGATATTAATAATTATCTACTCTTCTTACGATGTTTTGTGAATTTATAGATCCCAAGCTCAAGCAAGGCAAATTATTTATTTCTTTCTTCTATTGTTTTCTGGAAAGTGTGTAATTATTTTATATTAAAAAATACCTGGTTATTTATAGTAAGTAGTACTTCTTGAACCTACCATATAGTACATAATATCAAAATCTGTCCAGCAGTTCGGGGGACTACGGCAACAAACTCCACGAGCGGTTTTTAAACTTTGGTTTGTTTTATACTAGAGATGTGCCGACTAGTCGGTAAGGGTCTACACAGACGGACTGCATTTCAACTGCAATCCAACTGCAAATTGCAGTTCAAGTGCAGTTTGAATGCAGTTGACACGACTGCAATGCGACTGCAATAGAACTGCAAACCAAACGCGCAGTCGGATTGCAGTTCAGTTGCAGTCAGCGTGCAGTCGTGTGAACTGTTTGGTTTGCAGTTCTATTGCAGTCGTATTGCAGTCGTGTCAACTGCATTCAAACTGCACTTCAACTGCAATTTGCAGTTGGATTGCAGTTGAAATGCGGTCCGTCTGTGTAGACCCTAAGGCCGACTATCCGGCCACTTTTGTAGTCGGCGACTAGTCGGGGAATAGTCGGCAAAAAGCGCCGACTAATCGGCTTTTTACTTTTTTGCTATCATGAACGTAGAAAAAAAGACGGACGGAGTCTTGTCATATACAAAACTGTGTCTTCACTTTTCTTCAGAGTCGGCCACGCACACATTCTGACGCCTGTCAAATGGTATGGACTAGCGCAAGAATGTGTGCGTGCGGACCGTGTACATACAGCCAGCTGGCCGATTTTGAACGACACCGTTTTGTGTATGGTGGGACTCCGTCCGCCTTTTTTTATACGTCCATGTTTGCTATATATTGAAATTTGAAATTACAAATAAAGAAAACCCTTGATTATTATAATTAATTATAATGTGTTCATATCACACTCAATCAGTGTTACACAATTTAAAATTAAATTAAAATTCTGAAATTACTTGCTAGTAAAGAAATCAATAAAAATGTGACTTCTGTGTGAAATAAAGTATTTTAAATATATTTCGTTGGAATGGTATTGCAAAATAAATAGATGTGCATATAAATTTATGTAGTAATAGTATGAAATTAGCTAATCAATGTCGATTGTTTTTTTGTATGGGAAACGAACCACCTTTAAATCATATAAGTAATTTGTATAATATTATTCTTAAGTCGTTATATTATTATTACATATAAAGAATCTATATAATATAAAAAACTCAACATGGTGATCTATCAACGCACAGCCCAAACCACTGGACGGATGGGGCTGAAATTTTGCATGTAGGCAGATGTTATGACGTAGGCATCCGCTAAGAAAGGATTTTGAATTTTGATAAATTCCAACCCCAAGGGGTAAAAATAGGGGATGAAAGTTTGTATATAATAATACTTTTTAACGCGAGCGAAGCCGCGGGCAAAAGCTCGTAAAGAATAAGAATAAGATAAGAATAATATATAGAATAATAATTATTGTTAGTAGTTCTTAACAATAATTTTCTAGGCGTTTAAATAAAAGTCCCAGTACTCATTATCATTACTGTGTCATGACGTGTGGGCTTCAGTGACAGCTGACGTCACGATCGGTGACGCGTGACACGGTGTGATCCAATTCCGGCGGGTCAGTGACCCCGCGACCGCGCTGACCGTGAAACTACTGCCCACTGTATTCACAAACTAACAGATGGCGCTTACTGTTGACCTTCGAAAATAACAGGTGGCTCTGTATTGTGTGTAAACCAAGTGTAAACTGTAAATCGTGCTGTGTTTTAGTTGTCTAGATTTATTCTAGATCCATAGGCCAAGAATCTTGTTTTGAATTTTGATGTTTGCTTTAAAGTTTAATAGTATGGGAGCCCTAGAAGTTAGAACAAATTTTTTTGTGATTACTAACAAGCTAATTTTAGTGAGTAGATTCATTTTGATAAGACAAACAACTTTTTTATCTGTGAAAAATCTTGAAAGTGGTAGCTAACAGAGATAGAAAGGATTTCATACTTTGATTTGATGGTCCTAAAATAAGGATTGTTTTATTTGTAGGACAATGATACTCATAAATTATATATATAATATAACAATTAACCTACAAATATACAAAAAAAATCAGCTGGTTAGGGTTCCGTTTTAGGGTTCTGTAATCAACAAAACTTGGTTGACTACGGCATAGAATTAGAACGTATTAATATTAGTATTTTGATATCGTTTACCACTAAGATGAAGGATCAATGGATTGGTCAAGCAAATAATAATACCGAGATTGACAAAGACGCAGCTATACATAAACTCATAAGAGTAATAGAGTCAGTAACATTTTTTTTGTCCTTGTCAGAGTTTCACTTTTTGTTGTTGGTCAAGAATCGTACTTTTGACCAACAAAAGATTTGCTCTTATTGTACTTTGCGATATTCGTTGATTCTGTGTTTTTTTAGCGAAAAACAATATTGACGGTGTTAAAGTGTGTGTTAAATTTATTGCAAAACATGGTGATTTGTTACATTTTAGGCTGTAAAAGCCGTAGTGAGCGGAAATATGAAAACATAACATTTCATTCGTAAGTACGATATTTTGCATTTAACATCTCTCAGTTTGCAGTAATATTGACTGTATGATTATCTAAGAATATTATTACACGAGGAATGATTTGTTAATTACATTATTACAGCGTAAAATAGTATTTAAAAAACATTGTTATTGTAGTAATACACAACCAAATTCTATAGGTCGTTATTTCAACAGCAAACCAAAGCTTATTATTACTCTTTGATTTTGTCGCGTTAAACGATTGCAAGGGTTGCCAGCGCTAGTGTTGGAGAATTGCCTAGAATTGTTATTTGTTACATGTTTAATAATTATTATTTTTACAAAAAATATTATAAGTTTTAATACTTAAAAAATCATTCAAGAATAATATATTGAATTGTCAATTGTCATCCAACATGAACTTAAACATATTTCTTCAGATAACATAATATTATTATCTTTCTATTGTAAGATCAAAACATACTTTTAACTTACATTGTATGTTTTACATTCTATGATTTATAAAAAAGATAATAAAATAAATAACTATTTATTTTAGATTTCCAAAGGACAACTAGAAATTTATGGATTCAGTCAACAGGACGAGGCAACAGCTGGATTCCATCCAAATATGCAAAAATATGCTCTATACACTTTGAAAAAAAAGTGTTTTAAAAAGAGAACTCAAAATAATATCTTGAAAAAATTCTCAGTGCCAACACTACACATTTGTACTGATCAGGTAAATTCTTTCATTCGAGTCATATTCGAGTATTATTATCCACCTCTGGCGAAAACTATGTCCAGCTGTAGACTTCCAACATCAAAGTATCACAACTATAATATTATGTGATTTAACTTAGACATAAAATATGGTCATGTGTCATGACATAAAAAATACTACACATAGATTTTATAAAACAAAGTGATAAAAAATAGGAGATAATTTATCGATCATTCTTTTCAGAGCCTACAGAGATGTGATGACAGTCTTAAATGCTCTGAATCTGAAAATCAAAGAACGTTTGTGTGCCAAAGTCTATTATAAGGTCAATGATTTCATAAGCGATGGCACATCTTGGGAGTAGGATGGCTGCTTGCAAGGCTACTTGTACGTTATTATATGACTTACAATTTATGTATGGATGTTGACATTGTATAATTTTAAGTTACAATTATTGTAAAGAATGATGCGTCAAGTTGGCCGGTATATCCAATAAAAACCACTTGCCTAGGAAATGAAACCTTATATCATAAGCTTCAATTTTTATTATGGACAGAACACGGTAAACTACCGGAGAAAAAGTTATCACACCTGACATCATAGGACTGCCTATGGACTTAAACCACTTCAGTACGAACGCTATTCTCAAAAAATGTCTTCGCTGACGTCATAGACCGTACTCATAGACCCGTAGACCGTCAACAACAAGGGAGGGATGCTTTAGTTCATCATTATTGTACGTGTTTGACAGGGCGGCGCACAATCGGTGCGTCTGCCCATATTATTTCAATAATAATATTATGGTGTTTAGACGTTGGTCGTCACGATATATATATATATATATATATATATATATATATATATATATATATATATATATATATATATATATATATATATTATGAAATAAGGGGCAAACGAGCAAACGGGTCACCTTATGGAAAGCAACTTCCGTCGCCCATGGACACTCGCATTTGTTCCAAATCTATTCGGAAATAAAACATTTTTTTTTATTTATCTATAATCTGTATATATATATATATATATATATATATATATATATATATATATATATATATATATATATATATATATATATATATATATATATATATATATATATATATTATGAAATAAGGGGCAAACGAGCAAACGGGTCACCTTATGGAAAGCAACTTCCGTCGCCCATGGACACTCGCATTTGTTCCAAATCTATTCGGAAATAAAACATTTTTTTTTATTTATCTATAATCTGTATATATATATATATATATATATATATATATATATATACCTTAAACTACCGGAGAAAAAGTTATCACACCTGACATCATAGGACTGCCTATGGACTTAAACCACTTCAGTACGAACGCTATTCTCAAAAAATGTCTTCGCTGACGTCATAGACCGTACTCATAGACCCGTAGACCGTCAACAACAAGGGAGGGATGCTTTAGTTCATCATTATTGTACGTGTTTGACAGGGCGGCGCACAATCGGTGCGTCTGCCCATATTATTTCAATAATAATATTATGGTGTTTAGACGTTGGTCGTCACGATATATATATATATATATATATATATATATATATATATATATATATATATATATATATATATATATATATATATATATATATATATATATATATATATATATATATATATATATATATATATATATATATATATATATATATATATATATATATATATATATATATATATATATATATATATATATATATATATATATATATATATATATATATATTATGAAATAAGGGGCAAACGAGCAAACGGGTCACCTTATGGAAAGCAACTTCCGTCGCCCATGGACACTCGCATTTGTTCCAAATCTATTCGGAAATAAAACATTTTTTTTTATTTATCTATAATCTGTATATATATATATATATATATATATATATATATATATATATATATATACAGATTATAGATAAATAAAAAAAATGTTTTATTTCCGAACATTATATATATATATATATATATATACCTTAAATTGATTCTTGTAAATACCCCACGCCCACAGATTAAGAATTAGTTACTATGGTCTCGCCAGACGTAGGTCTATCAACTGTCTAGGATCGGTATACATTAATTTGTGTGTTTTATTCTCAAATCGCGGAATTCTGTCTGCAGCGGTCATGTTGTCATTTTCTACAGAGTGCTCCAAGGTTTCAATTGAATGTGTCACGACTCACGGGGCGCTGCTGGTAAAGGAGAACTGTCAAACACACGTCAAAAACGACGTTTTTGTATGATAGAGGCGTTAGTTCCTTTTCTCGCCACATTCATTTAAAGCCTTGTCGAACTGTACAAATTGTGGTTCACAATGAAGTGACAGATGTTTCTAGGTGATATCGTATTTCCCATACACGATGTAAACACAGTATGAATTATATCACTTCAAACTCATAAATAGTTGGAGATTATCATACGAAAATATAACCAAGACGTTTTATTATGATACAAGAATTGAATTTTATTCTTAAGTTAACAGAAGTCAGTGCGAGTATTTTTCACTTAGCTCCTAGACTAGTACTAGAAAGGTCAATGACCGCAAGTGCCACCTTAAATTATTCTGACTATAGTAAATAAATAATACGGTACTGATTAAATTCATATTATGTGTTTTTCTTAGTTCTTTTGTCTATTATTTATGTTTATGTGCCACCTTCAATTATCCTCCTGACTCCAAACATTTTACATCCTGACAAACTTTACCGTTTTTTTTTTTTTTTTTTTATTATTACACTTTTTGCACACATAAAGGTACAGAGGCGGGCTTAATGCCTTTAGGCATTTTCTTCCAGCCAACCTTTGGGTGATGTTGAGACAAGATGAGGTAGATGTAAAGAACAATTTTATCATCAACAGTACTAAATAGTAAATACCTACATACTATAATAATTACTATTATATACTATACGGATACTATATTTTAAATGAACTATTAAATAACTAATATATATTTGTATAAATTATAATAAATATATAATTTATATACTTACTAATAATAATTAAAAGCAACACTATTTAGGTATTCTGTTCTAATCTGCCTGAGACTTAAACAGTAATATTTCATGAACTCTGCGCTTGAAAACTTTTTTTGATTTAGCCAATCTCACTTCCACTGGCAGTGCATTCCAGAGGCGGATAGCTTGGATATGAAAGGAGGAATGGACGAGTGATGTTTTATGGGGTGGACAAAGGAGCATGTTATTTGTGGACCGGAGATTTTTATCGTGATTACTACAACTCAATTTAAAATGGGCAGCCAGATAGTCAGGTTCAGAGGGAGAGTGGAGCGGGAAAAGATTTTAATATTATTAGTAAGATAGTTTAGCAAGTAGGTACAGTAGTAATTAGCAAACAGCAAGTATAGTAAGTAAAATTATAATTTAAGTACAAAGATTAAAATCCATAACAATTACCTACCCCTAACATGGAGAGAACATTCAAAGTTTAAACATTTTGAATTTTCTCTGAAGCTCAATAAATATACATACGGTATTTATATTAAAGGCTCCATTCCACCGCGGCGCACGCTGTGCACGGCCACGCGCACGCGTGGACGTGCACGGATTTATTTCTTTGACTTGAGTCAATTCGTGCGTAGCGTGTCCGTGGGTTGCAGTGGACACAGTCACATATATTTTCTTACAAAGCGAAGCTTGACGCACGTGCGTAGTCTCTCCGTGCGCCGCGGTGGAATGGAGCCCTCACGCGGATGAACTCACGGGAAGATTGCTAATAATAAAAATACAAAAGTAATGGTAATATGTAATAGCATTTTTGCCATCTGAAAAGATGATAAAAAAATGATTTGGTGTGGGGAAAATAAATAAGATTTGTATAGTCTGGTAACACCAGATAAAGTTGGCACTTTATATCCATCCCTTACGGGTGTACGCCGATGTCAAGTCTATTGATGCTTGGTCTTAGGTTTACCACTTTCAAGATTTTGCGCAGATAAAAAAGTTGTTTGTCTTATCAAAATGAAGCTACACACAAAAAAATAGCTTGTTAGTAATCACAAAAAAATGTTCTAGGGCTCCCTCACTATAATACATATTACACTAGCTGTTGCCCGCGACTTCGTCCGCGTTAACATAGTATAATAACAAAGATGGATAGTTTTCCTCTTTTTGTGGTTCCTTATACAAAGGGTAAAAACGGGACCCTATTTAAGCAAACGTCAAACGCAAACGTCAATAAACTTTTATGTTTCTAACTCAAGAAATGACGGACTTTCATTGAAACTTTCTACCCCAATTTCAACCCCTTGGGGGTAGAATTACCAGAGACGCTTAAATACGTGTCCATTCATTTTTAATCAGTAGCACAAAAATAAAGTTTCATGTTTCTAACTTAAGAAATGACGGACTTTCATTTCAACTTTCAACCCCTTTTTCACCCCCTTGGGGGTAGAATTTTCAAAAACGCTTAAACACGTATCCAATCATTTTTAATCAGTAGCCCAAACATAAAATTTCATGTTTCTAACTCAAGAAATAACGGACTTTCATTCAAACTTTCAACCCCAATTTCATCCCTTTAGGGGTAGAATTTCCAAAAACACTTAAATACGTATCCATTCATTTTTAATCAGTAACCCAAAAATAAAGTTTCATATTTCTAACTCAAGAAATGACGGACTTTCATTCAAACTTTCAATCCCTATTTCACCCCCTTCGGGGTAAAATTTTCAAAATGCCTTCCTTAGTGGGTGTCTACTTAATAAAATAAACCTACTCACCAAATTTCGTGGCTGTAACTTTAACAGTTTTTGCTCAGTGATGATGAATCAGTCAGTCAGTCAGTCAGTCAGGACATGTAATTTTATAAGTATAGATAATATGTCTAATATGTAAAATTCTCGCGTCACAGTGTTTGTGCGCGAACTCCTCCAAAACGGCTCAACCGATTTTAATTAAATTTTATATTATGTACATTCTTTAGGCCTGAGAATTATAGGTTAGGTTAGGTTAGGAATAGGTTTTATCTAAGTACTTTTTATATTGATACTAGAAATAATTGATATGAAAAAACAACATTTGCCGGGTCAGGTAGTAGGTAGTATTATTATATAGGTTTTAATTATTATCAGTTCGGGTTTCGAGTCGGTCGGTCGACCGTCGACGGGAGGTGGTGGTGGCGGTGTCGTTTGACATCGCCAACGCCTTCAACAGCCTCCCTCACAGCGTAATACGGAAGGCACTGGAATATTTCGAGGTGCCCCCGTATCTCGGGAGGCTGTTGAATGAGTATCTTTCTGATAGGGAGGTCGAGTACGAGGACTGGTCGGGGTCCCTAAAGAGGCGGAGCGTCGAGTGCGGCGTCCCTCAGGGCTCAAATGTGGGCCCAAGTTTATGGGACGTCGGCTACGACTGGGTCCTGCGGAGCGGTCTCCTCCCCGGAATGGTGCTAACGTCTGCTACTGCGACGACACTTATGCACTATTTCGGGGACGGAACTTTCAGGAGGCTGCGCGGCTGGCGGAGGTGGGAGCATCACTCGTTGTCAGTCGCATATTAGAGCGGTTGGGCCGCAGGTGGTTTTAGTGGGTAAGCCCGGCGCTTCTCGTCGGGAGTCCCACATACCCCCGGGGTGCTTCAGCTTAACTGAGGCACATCCCCAACCCGGGGCACCCATAAAGGGTTTCCCCTGCGCATAAAAAAAAAGGTTTTAATTATTATAACAGTCTGTCTGTCTGTTACCTTTTTACGCTAACACCGCTGTACCGATTTTTTTTTAATTGGCATGATGATACTTTGAGTCTCGGAAAAGGACAGAGAGTTTTTATAGCGCGGCGGCAAAATGTAAGATTCTCCGCGATAAACAAAATTCAAACAAAATAAAGCACAACGAAGTTACGGATGTAATATTTAATAAATAAAAATTAGACAAGGTCAGCTATATATTTTAATGTATGAATAATGATCAATAGTAATTTTAAAGTTCTCCATGTTTTCTTCGTAAACAAATTAAGCACCAATGTTTTTGGAATGCCACAATATTAATTATAGCAAACAGGTATTGGGTCCGTCGACCGGCAGCGGTGTAATTATGATGAAATTCAGCTGCACATTCGGAACCGGTCGGTCGGGTACGTGAACGAATTACACCCAAAAGACGTTGACCCTCGAGCCTCGCGAATTAGCTTCAGGTGGATGCCAAAAATCGTCTGCGATTTTACATTCATTAACTTTTAAAAGTCAATTAATTTATCATCATCAGTAAATATAAATCCAGAAAAGTAAGCAATAAGCATAAAAATAAAGCCATTGACATAAGAAATATAAAGCCAAGAAATTAGTCTGTGCCGCGCGCCAGAACCGCGCTCTATAGTTTAACTTTATGCATAGATAGAGTCTAGGTAGAGTCAGCAAAAAAACAAGTTTTTACGTAATGACATTTATTAAGCTTGACATTTATATTTTTTTTGGCGGGCAATTTGCGCTATTCAGAATGACTTCATGTTTTTGTTTTTATGAATTTTAATTATTAAGATTTTAAGGAAATAATCAATCAACGACTTACATAACATTAATAATATTAGAGATTAGGATTTTTAGGAATTTGTACATTTAATAGCTCTAATTACTAATATAGCTAATTTATTTGGAACTTGGAAGTCTTGGAACCGATTAAAAGTAATCCTGGTAATTTTCTTTTAGCGTTTATTATATATTTTATAGAAAAAAAAATGTTTTCTAAGAAATTCTAGTCTAGACCAATAATATAATTGGTTCAGAAACTGGTAAAAGCAGCTGGTAGATCACCCACCGCATAATTCGGAGAATCACTTTAGGAACAACAGATGAAGACAATGCGCGTGCGCAATTATAAATTGATTCATTATGTCTACTGACTAAATTAGTAGTCCAATAAAAAGTCTTGTTAAATAGAATCAACGCTGGAATAACCAGAGAGCGAATTTCAAAATTGCATTTAAGTAAATAGTTTAGACTGGAGGAGGAGGAGCGTAAAAATACATAGATCTGCCAAGATTCAGAAAAATGTTGTCGCAAAGTATGTGCGAAATTTCCCGGTGACGGATAATCGCAGTTTGCGCGGTGCAAACAGATTTGCATGCCAAGACCGACTGCCACGTCCCAGGGCGATAAGATAGCGGTCAAATCTCAAGTCTCGAGTCTCGAACTCTCGACTCTCGACTGACGACCGCAACAGCTGCCGTTCTTGAATATTGTTACAAAGATTTCAGCACTTAAAACATATTGTTCTAGTATATTAGCTCTTACCGACAAGAAACAAGAATTTGTTAATTCTTGTTTCTTCTATTTGTGTGCTCAGAAATTAGAGATGTATTTTCCTAACCGTCTCATTAAAGCAAATTCAAGACAAAAGTTGTAAACAACTCAGGGCAGACTACGAATCTAACAAAATTCTAGATCGAGCAGAACGAAAGGCTAAATAGAAATTCCATTGACAGCAACGAAAGTTCTCAAGCGATTATACGCCGCTAATGTATTATACGCCGCTTACGGAAGCTATCAGCATCTTACTGGCCCAGTGACCCTCTAAAAATAGTTTCAATATCTACAATTGGATAAACGTGCGACAGACTGAACTCCGTTAAACATACCGCTTAGACTAGTTAAAGAATAAAACTAGTTTAGTAGTTTATATCTTAAACTAGTATAACTCGTTATAATGACATAGGTTTAGACCCACTTGCGCCGGTCCGCATTGTTGGTAAACGTTTGACAAAATATCATGCTTCTCTCTCTTCGCTGCAAAAAGAGAGAATCGACGATTGCCTTTAACTCAGGCTGGTTACTGGTATTACCAAAGGAAAAAACTTCATTATCTATACTTATAAAATTACATGTCCTGACTGACTGACTGACTGACTGACTGACTGACTGATTCATCATCGCTGAGCAAAAACTGTTAAAGTTACAGCCACGAAATTTGGTGAGTAGGGTTGTTTTATTAAGTAGACACCCACTAAGGAAGGAATTTTGAAAATTTTACCCCGAAGGGGGTGAAATAGGGGTTGAAAGTTTGAATGAAAGTCCGTCATTTCTTGAGTTAGAAACATGAAACTTTATTTTTGAGTTACTGATTAAAAATGAATGGATACGTATTTAAGCGTTTTTGGAAATTCCACCCCCAAAGGGGTGAAATTGGGGTTGAAAGTTTGAATGATAGTCCGTTATTTTTTAAGTTAGAAACTTGAAATTTTATGTTTGGGCTACTGATTAAAAATGATTGGATACGTATTTAAGCGTTTTTGGAAATTCTACCCCCAAGGGGGTGAAATAGGGGTTGAAAGTTTAAATGAAAGTTCTTCATTTCTTAAGTTAGAAACATGCAAGTTTATTTTTGGACTGCTGATTAAAAATGAATGGACAGGTATTTAAGCGTTTTTGGAAATTCTACCCCGAAGGGGGTGAAATTGGGGTTGAAAGTTTGAATGAAAGTCCATCATTTCTTGAGTTAGAAACATGAAAGTTTATTGACATTTGCGTTTGACGTTTGCTTACATAGGGTCCCGTTTTTACCCTTTGTATAAGGAACCACAAAAAGGGGTAAACTATCCATCTTTGTTATTATACTATATTATCGCGGACGAAGTCGCGGGCCACAGCTAGTAATCTATACTTATAGAATTACATGTCCTGACTGACTGACTGACTGACTGACTGATTCATCATCGCTGAGCAAAAACTGTTAAAGTTACAACCACGAAATTTGGTGAGTAGGGTTGTTTTATTAAGTAGACACCCGCTAAGGAAGGAATTTTGAAAATTTTAGCCCGAAGGGGGTGAAATAGGGGTTGAAAGTTTGAATGAAAGTCCGTCATTTCTTGAGTTAGAAACATGAAACTTTATTTTTGGGTTACTGATGCAAAATGAATGGATAGGTATTTAAGCGTTTTTGGAAATTCTACCCCCAGGGGAGTGAAATTGGGGTTGAAAGTTTGAATGAAAGTCCGTCATTTCTTGAGTTAGAAACATGGAATATTATGTTTGGGCTACTGATTAAAAATGATTGGATATGTGTTTAAGCGTTTTTGGAAATTCTACCCCCAAGGGGGTGAAATAGGGTTGAAAGTTTAAATAAAAGTCCGTCAATTCTTAAGTTAAAAACATGAAAGTTTATTTTTGGACTGCTGATTAAAAATGAATGGATATTTATTTAAGCATTTTTGGAAATTCTACCCCCAAGGGGGTGAAGTTGGGGTTGAAAGTTTGAATGAAAGTCCGTCATTTTAAGGGGAAACTAACCATCTTTGTTAATAAACTATGTTAACGCGGACGAAGTCGCGGGCAACAGCTAGTATTATATATTTTGTAACTGCGTCTCGTTATTTTGATTATACACTATTGACTATACTATAACTATACTATAGTATACCTGTACTTACTACTTACAATTCGTATTCTGAGTTGTCATAAATTTTGTCATTTTTAAACGGGTTACACTCGAGTAATTTAGCTAGCGCTAGTGTAGTACAAGTCACAAAAAAACATTTTTTGTGACTTGTACTACACTAGCTCTGCAAAAAGTGATTGATTAAAAAATAAAACAGCGAAATTATATCGTTCTCCAATACGATCCTGACTCAGCGTTTACAGTTAATTATGTAACGGGATATTGAAAAGGAACTAGATTAGATTCAGTTAGAAATGAATGAGTTTTTGCAGGACAAAACTGAAAATTATGCCCAATCAACGTGGTTTTATACTTTCAAATTATGAGTACAATAATATTTAATGGAAAACCATAAGGCTAGAAGCGTACGTAAATTTTTTACCTCCCGCGAGTTCCTATACATATAATATGCGTCCTTCAGTCTTTTACATAAAAGTCTCCTTAGAGTTTAGACTTTAGTGGCTTAGTTAAATACTGGTAACAGTATTGTAATATGAGCAGATATACTACAATCTACAGCACACAGTCTACGAATACCATACCTCCCCGGAAATTGATGTAATATTACGAATTTAAAGGTTCTCTTTCATGAACCTTTGAATTCACTTACCTAAACGTTATTTCAATGACTAGGTACTAATTACATAACTTTACACAGATGACAGAAAGGACGTTATGACTTAGGGCCTTATCACACTGGCGATTAGCGAGCGATTTGAAAGCGACGCGACTGCGCAGCGCACACGTCGCGATGCCATTTTGTACAATCATCTAGGGATGTGACGTCAGAATCCACGCCGCGATGACGCTGCGCTGTCTGCGCTGAGTAGTCGCGTCGCTTTCAAATCACTCGCTAATCGCCAGTGTGATAAGGCCTTTATGACCAAGAGAAATTAACTTTTATTATACTTAAACTGTACATAAGGGTGGGTTGCACCAGAGGCGAGGTTGTAGTTACAGCTGTTATGGTCAAAGTTATGGTTATAGTTAAGGCTAACTTAACTTTAACCTTGACTTTGTCCACAAATTTTGACAGATGTCTGTTGCGCTTATTTTTATATTAAAGCTACCGTTAATAGGATTGAGAGTATAAAAAATTGAATTGTCCGTAAAAATCGCCAGAAAAAATATTTGTTATAACAACACGTTGAGCCATGTAGTAAATTTTCACGAAAAAAATGAGTATGAGCGGTTACGGTTATCGTTAAATATCGCGTCCTTAACCAAAGATTTGACATTTTGCGCTGTAGTTAAAGTAAGTTGGTGCAGTGCACTGTGAAACCCACCCTAAATGTTTTATTTATAATTATTATTATTATTCGCGCAAAGGGGTGTTGCAAGTTCGCAACAGGTTCTATAATAAGACAAGTGACCTAGCTGTAATATGGCTTCAAGAGTTAAAATTACATTTACTAGTTAGTCGCGAGTCGCGACATTTTCAATTTCTGAAAAATATGCGATAGCCGATACTCAATAGGTACAAAATATCTGAAATTAGCATGATCTATTATAATAAAGTTTTACCAATAGCTTACATTTTAAATTTCTATTTTTGCACTGACTGTACTCTAAAAAATTTCAAATTAATTGAAGTAAAAATAATCCACACGCCAAAGTGGAGTAACCGAGTAACTCATAAATTCGTAACTTATTTTGTCCATGACATCAGACATTTCATAAATCATAATCAAGTATCAAGATATTTTTTTTGGGACTCTTCCTTTTTTGAATGTCGATGGAGGTTATTTTCTTTTTTCAAAAACGTACCGTTATCAAAATGTAATACATAATCAAGTAATAATGTTAATGGCCGACAGGGATAATACACGTCACACGTGCAGGTTTATTACACTCGTGGTAAATTCCTGAGCACAATATTTCTTGTTTCCCAGAATGACTGCAACTCACATTACGAAATTGAACATAACTAATAATTATTGTAATTTTTACTGGACTGCTGAATGCTGCCGTGAGAATTTAAAGGATGTGAAATAAAAAATTAACTAGAAAAAATCATAGAATACTGGTAAAGTAACAGTGCTTAAATTGCTTTATTAACAAATTATTTACTTATATGAATTACAACATTTTAATAATAATTAATAATTATAATTTATAACTCGTCTTAACTATCGTCTATCGACAAATCTAGCTTCAAATCAAGTTTTAAATTTATTTTACTAAAATAGGTACGAGCTACAAATATAGCTTTAGTTAAGCTAGTTCTTACCTTCCAGAACTAGTTTTTTTGGGTATGTAAATCCATGATATAAAACCGTTATTCTACTTATAAGGCTTTCGACCCCGGAGGCCGGAGCTAAAATAAATATTTAATTACCCAAAGGTTCGTGCGAATATTTTCCGTGTGAATATGAATCTTGAATTAAATGCAAATACTTTTCGATGTTTTTTATGAGAAAGACACCAAATTAAAGTTATATGTTTGGTGTCCTGTTTATAATAATAGAGTATTTTAAGTAGCATCGTATATTGTATTGTACGGTAGCGATTTAAAAAATGCCAGGAAATAGATTGATAGATGGAAGACGATGAAAAGTTTGCCTGAGGATTAAAATTTAAAACTGAAGGTAATAAAAACTTTATTACAAAAAGCCAGGTCAGAAGCATCCCAAAACCAGAAAATAAGAACTTGTTGACGTGATAACGTCTTATAATTCGATATGGGGTGCGCGCCCGAAAAACATGGCAGTTCATGCGGCGTTGCCTCGCTGACAGCTGCTCTGAGGCGTTCCATTTATCCTCTCAGCAACCGTACTCAACCCACCTGGGCCGCGCTCTTTGTTTCGATTATATTACGTATTTCGATGACATAGAGAATACTTTTGTATGAAGAAGTTTGGTTAGTTATGACCTTTGATACATTGACCACACTCTGAATGAAAAATAAATAAACAATCTGTGAGCTTTTAGTATTATTTCGGCTATTTAAAATTGTGCTCTATTTCCTACGTGTCAAGGTATGACTTGTGTTTTGTTCGAAGATTTTACTGGATTTCGTCTTTGTTCGAATGTATGTAGCATTTTGTATTGCGAATAGTTTATTTTACTCATTATAAATATTTTTAGACAATCATTTGAAAGAAATACATCGAAATAACTTTAGGTTACAGTCGAAAAAGTTTGTTTCTATTTATAGAGATTCGGAAGCGAGGGGTAGTCGCGGGCAACAGCTAGTAAGTCATGAGTTCATAACACTGACCTCTATAATGCACTGGACAGGCGATCGCTATCAATAAAATGTTCCTATTTGAAAATCGCCATATTGGCGCTGATTGCTATGTGAAAGCAACGGTGAGTGTACTTGGAACTAATATTTTGCAAATGGAACGTGACAACGTATGACAACGTCATACGTTGTCACGTTCAGCTATCGTCAGTAAACCGACTTTACAGACAACCGTTTTTTTTTTCTTATCGAGAAAGTCGTAATTATAGACATTGGATTTTATTTGCATTTGTAAATGAAATAATTATTAATTAAGCAAAATATGACAATAATAATTTCTTAATATGTTTATCAATCAAAGTTGTAACTCAAAATATTAGTTATGAACCACTGACCTCTATAATACACTGGACTGGCTATGCCGTACAAAATGACAGCTATTTCTTGTGCCGATTTGAAGCGCCGCGGTGAGCGTACTGTGAACTAATTACATAGAAAATTGCAACCGCCATTTGCAAAATATTAGTTCCAAGTACACTCACCACTGCTTTCACATAGCAATCAGCGCCAATATGGCGATTTTCAAATAGGAACATTTTATTGATAGCGATCGCCTGTCCAGTGCATTATAGAGGTCAGTGTTATGAACTCATGACTTACTAGCTGTTGCCCGCGACTCCGTCCGCGTGGACTTCAGCTTATAACGCGCGATAGTTCCCGTTTCCATGTAGGCTACAAAGTTGCTTCCGCGGTACGTGTACGATTACTTCAAACTTCAATAATCTTCTTAAAACTTCAAATAAAACGCGAAAAAATTTATCATCCTTACCACCTCTTATAGAAACACGTATGAGTAAGCGCTTGTGCGATGTAGACGACGCACAGCGCCATCCATTATGAATTTTTGGAACTAACTTAATTTGAACAATTAAAATTTACGTATAAACACCCCCTTACAACCCCTTTTTCCAGTTAAAAAGTAGCCTATGTCCTTTCTCAGGCTTTAGACTATCTGTGTAAAAAATTTCATTACAATCGGTTCAGTAGTTTTGGCGTGAAAGCGAGACAGACAGAGATACTTTCGCATTTAGAATAAATATTTATAATTTATGTACCTACTTTAAACATTAAAAAATATTCAATTAATAAAAAAATAACGTTCAATTAAGTTAAACTTTTCAGTGTGTTCTATAAATGTTAAGTATTTTGTATATTTATTTTATCAAAAAAAATGTTTTATCATTCTATATTTTTACATTGTTAATAAAGCATAATTAAATACATAATAATACATAATATTATGTATGTACCTACCTACTTGAATAATTATTATTCAAAACGACCTTGCTAGTTACTGTCTGCCAAAATTTAAATCATAAATTTATATTTCTCAACTAAATGAATTTGCTAAGGACAAAGACAGGATAAAATAACTAATTACGAAGTAAAGGTCAAGTTTTGTTGTGAATTTCTATTCTTTACAAAATTACGAGCTCATAAGATCAACCGTTACTTGTCAAAAGTATGCAAGTCACAAAAAGTAGAAAAATAATATCTTATCTAGAAATTCGAGCAAATGCCGATTGTTACATACACCTACACGATAATTTAATTATTATTAAACTTTTACGGCCCTGATATAGTTATAATTTTATAGATTAAAATTAATTAAGTAAATTAATCCAATCACTTACGTCATAGCTCCAAGTGCAGGAAACGCCGGCGAATTTGGCCACACAGCGGCCGAGTTCCACGTCTTCATGAGTGGTGTACAGGTGCTTCAGACAGTACTTCACGTGGGGGGCCACCCTCCTCAAGGTCTCTCGAGATATGAGCACCCCCGGCCCGCCCATACAAAAGTTCTCGTTGTAGTCCAAGGCCAGCGCGTCCCTCTCGGCGCTCGTGCCGCGACCCGCCTGCCCTATAAACTGAGGCTTCGTGCTGTCCACCGACCGAAGGAACTCCCCCAGCTTGTCACCCCTAACGTAAACATCGTCGTCGGCACGCATGAACCACTCGAACCTCTCGCCATACTTTTCGTACATGTACAGTAGCATAAGAAACGATTTCTTCTGAGGAGGGTAGCTGTCGTCCACGTTCTTGAGAGGGATGAGAGGCAGCCCGGGAGCTCGAGAAACTTCGGAACTAAAAAATGCAATCCGCCCCGGCAAATCTTTCGCCCACGTTTCAAACACTGCTTTAGCTCTAGTCTTTAAATATTGTTCCGCTGTCATAACACCTACAAATACTAGCGTACTGTTGGAATTTTCTACGGTTTCGTTTGACCTCAACCCTATCACCGTGAGGGGGTCCGGAGCCACATACAGTTTTGCGGCATCGGGACACGCTTCTATGGAAGTCCTGGACGAGGGTCTTAAACACAATTTGAGGAAAACACCGAGGGTCACTCCGGCCACGATTCCCGCCGCGAGATGCATCCATTTACCCCTTCGCGGCATCTTGAGAGAACTGCCTCAATAAACTCTCCCAGTGCTACGCGAACACATGTGTGCATTCCAAGAATAGTCTTTTTATCCCTTTTTTGTCGGGGTGAGGCTTAGCGACCCGCTTTTATATTCGACGGATCACATGGCCGGCGTAATGTCACGTCACACGAAATCGAATATCACTATCGCGATGTCACGACTCACGAGCTAACTATCGAATTTGCAGATGTTATCGAGGGAGCGAGTGCGGCGAGGTGCGACGTGTGTCGAAATGCGAGTCGTACATTTTACGACGGGGCGGTACGTCAAACCCGTTCGACTCGTGCGCCGCTCGCGGCTAAACTGGACCGTCTCAAAACAAAACTCATTCGGACTGTCCGCGCAATATCGCGTCTCGTTCCCTCGCGCGATAACGGCGATTCCGTCCTTATCGCCGCTAATAATACGAGCTGGATTGAAATGAGCTCGGCCCATTCATCGGGCCGCGCCGCGCCGGCCGGCGAGACACAATGAGCAGTTCTCGCGAGCGGGCATTGTCTGAAGTAGCGGAAGCATTTCACTACAATATTTGAGGAACTAGTCGGCGTCGTCAAAGCCAAAGATCTCATAAACGCTTTTAATGTTCTAGGATGAACGTTCTCGGCTCGCATCTGCAACAAATTAAGATGGTGTCTGCGATAATTATTGTTGCAATTGTTCCAAGTTCCAGCAGTTTTAACGAACAGTGGGAATGTTTTCATTACAGTTTCAATACATTAGTTTTTATAACATTACTGTATAAATATTTATTAATTACGAGGGCTGCTATTTATGTATCCGGAACTGGCCACTTACAAGAACAATATTTAAAAAGTAATTACAACATTTGAAAATAGAACTCTTTGGTTGAAGAATACATTTTGTTTCATGTGACTGTCAATTATTTTTCCATTGTGGCGTCATTTTGAAAATTGCGTGTCTTCATTTGCCATGGATTTAACGCGTGAACATTTTCGTGCAACGATTTACTACGATTTTCGGCGTGGGCTAAATCAACAACAGTGCTTTATTCAACTCACCGCAACTTTTGGAGATGAAGCACCATCAAAAACCACTGTTTATCACTGATACAGTGAGTTTAATCGTGGGCGGTCTATGCTCACGGATGAAAATAAAGAAGGTCGCCCAAAAACAGCTGTTGTCCCACAAAATATAGATGCTGTGCGGGAACTAATAATGCGTGATCGTCATGTTACATATCGCGAGATAGAGGCGTCCTTAGGCATAAGTATGACGAGCATACATAAGATATTACACGAACATTTGGCTGTAAAAAAAATATGTTCGCGTTGGATTCCGCACAACTTGACAATCGATCAAAAACGGGCTCGTGTCGATTGGTGCAAAAAAATGATAAAAAAATACAACCGTGGTACGTCAAAAGCCGTTTATAATATCTACACAGGTGATGAATCTTGGATCTATGCATATGACCCCGAAACTAAATAACAGTCAACGGTGTGGGTGTTCCAAGATGAGTCGAAACCAACAAAAGTTACTCGTGCAAAAAGTACTTTGAAGCAAATGGTCGCCTGTTTTTTTGGAATTAATGGACATGTGGCTACAGTGCCATTAGAGGATCGTAAAACGGTTAATTCTGAATGGTATACGACCATTTGTTTACCAGAAGTCTTTGAAGAAATAAGAAAGGACAACCGACAACGCAGAATCATATTACATCACGACAATGCTAGCTGTCACACCTCAGCTGAAACAACTCAGTTTTTGGAGGGTCAAAAGATCGAATTGACTGGTCATCCGCCGTACAGCCCTGATTTGGCACCTAACGATTTCTTTTTATTTCCATACGCGAAGAACAAATTACGTGGTCAACGTTTTTCGAGCCGCGAAGAGGCTGTTGATGCGTTCAAAATGCACGTTTTGGAGATACCTCAATCAGAATCGAAAAAGTGCTATGAAAATTGGTTCCAGCGTATGCAAAAGTGTGTCGATCATCGCGGCGAATATTTTGAAAAGCATTAAAACCATATTAAATGATATATGTTTGTTTCTTTTTTTAATTCCGGATACATAAATAGCAGCCCTCGTACTATCAATTAGGTATTTATATGAACTGAAAAATATTTGAAAACTTATTAGTCTATATTACTATATTATACTTAGTCTATTATACTTATTATTACATAGGTATATACATATTTAGATTTTGAAAAATGAGTTTGTTTAATTATTTTAAATACAATTAAAAATTAAAAAAATGTGAAACTATTTACTTAAAATAGAACAGTTTTGAACGATATCTTATTAAATAATTTTATACCCAATTTGTGGGTTACGTAACTTCTTCCTTATACAGGTATAGGATTTTCATCGATCACGATTCGCGCCATTCTAAAACAAAATATTATTTAAATAGTTTTTTTATTACTTAACTACTTATTTAAATGTTCTTTTAGGAGTTTTTCCTTTGCTCCAAAATTTGTTAATTAGTTGATTTTAACAAAAATAAATTGTTACAATAGAACACAGTTTACTTTTTTACTTATTTTGTTAAAATTATTTTCTATAGTCCGCGCGGAACTAGTTGGCCGCGCCTGAGGTATGTGAGCGGTGGGACGGAGAGGCAGGGGCGCTTCGCACAAGAGATTGCAATAGCAAGATGAGTCCGCCGATAAAAAGACAATCTAAGAAAATAATATTTAAAGTGCATACGTTTTTTAAAAAACGGAAAGCCGATGTCAATAGTTTAGAACAGTAGTCCCCAACCTTTTTTTCATGCGGGCCACAAACATGTTTTGGTCTTGGTGTCGCGACTCGCGGGCCGAAACAAAACATTTTTAGGGTTAAAAAATAACTTTCTTCAAAATTAAAGATTTAATATTATATTTAATAATATTATTAATGATATTTAGACTTTACTTTATTTTGCCGGTGGGCGTGAATTTCAAAATTGTTTAACATCATGCGGGTCACAAATAAAGTCCCGGCGGGCCGCATGCGGCCCGCGGGCCGCGGGTTGGGGAAAGCGGGTTTAGAATATAAAACTGATCAATTTTCTATTTCTTCAATTTATTCTTTCTTTTTCATTTTTTTATTTCTTTAATTTATTCTTTCCAATAATTAAATAATATTATTGTTCACGATATCGCGAGATTGGTCGTCACTGTCTAATCTCTGTGCATTGCGAGCAGCAAGCAACCCCCTCACCCCCGTCCCTACCTAAGGCGCGGCCAACTAGTTCCGCGCGGACTATAAGTACTTATTTGATTTTCCACGCGAAATATAAATTATTGATAATAATATTTTAATCTATTGTTAAGGCGACGCGTTGATAATAATTTGGCTGTAGCGATATCGATTTTTCTCAGCAATGACTAAAACTACGAAATTAAAGTTCATTGTCAGTATTCATCATGTCTTTGTCTTTGAATTACCCATAGCATAACACGATTGGTCAACTTTTATAACACAGAATAATCAATCAAAAAGACCTCTGTAAAAAAAGGGATTCCTATTTTGCCAACAGAGGAGAGTGATTTATGCTTCCAACGTGCATAGATTAGTTCAAGCATACACTTTAATTTGCCCAATAAGCTTATATGAAATGTACCTATTTTAAATGGTTTTTAAATTACGCGACAAAACTTTCCACTTTTTGACGTGACAACGTCTTATAAATTATAATTCGATGCAGCCGGCTGCACGCACGAAAAAACATGACTCATGCGGCGTTACCTCGCTGTGAGGCGTTCCATTTAGGGCTTGAAGTGCAAGCGAGAGTGCGAGAGCGACAAAGAGGCACGTTGTCACGTTCAACTATCGTCAGTAAACCGACTTTACAGACAACAGTTTTTTTTTTGTTTTTTGTTTTCTGTGAGAGGCCGGGGCGGCCTCTCATAGAAAACAAGCAATCTAAAACATATCCAACACGGTTTTTTTACTTTAACGCGGCGTCACCTTAAGAAAAACTAGTGTGACCATCAGAACAAAAAGTCAGGACAAAAAGGGATCGTTAATAATAATTAATATTAGCTAATAAAAGCTTTCAAATGAAGCGTTTTCACTAGTGAGTAATATTATTATTATTATCATTAGCACTCACAGCAGCTGCTTAGCAAAATGAGTTTTGTTTTGTGATCCCACGGCATATGCGGATACGACTTTTTTATTTGGGCACCAACTTTTTTACTTTACTTATTTTAGGGTTCGTTCACACCGAAACGAGGCACGATTTCATAATATTGTTGTCCTTTTAGTTTTGTAATTCTAATTATTCTATCGTATTGTAGAAATAGCTGTCTTCTTATAAAATACTAGCTGTCCCGGTGAACTTCGTGTCACTTTAAAACCTTCCCTGGACTTCTACGAATATTTTAAGACTAACATCAGCCCAATCCGTTCAGACGTTTTCGAGTTTCAGCGCGACTAACACATTTGAAAATCCATTTTTATATATAAGATAGAACACGTACTTGTGAGGCCGAAAGAGATTCCTAAACACCCTTTACGGAAAAACGGATAATAGAACTTCCATTCCACCGGCTACCGACACGGTTTCTTGGAAGTTCTGTTATCGGTTTTCGAAAATTATAGGTACAGGTACTCATTATTTCATTTGTAAGAGTGACTCGTTTCAACTATAAGAAAATGTTATATAGACGGAAATTACAAACAATAAGTAAAAATAACATTTTATTTATAATATTTTAAAGTGTGAAGCCACAGTATAAAATCACGCTCTACGTTCAAGCATCTTATCACAAAACTTCAAATAAATAAAAAAAACAGATTTGAAAAGTAACCGATACTCCACTCTAATAAAATTATTATTTGTGTAGAAAAATAATATTCTATTAATAATTGCTTTAAAATTTATATATAATATATACAAGCATATTCTATTTGTGCTTTTCATAAAAGAAGTTATTAAATTTTTTAAATCAACTTACTTAATCAATAAAAAAGTCGCTTTACACTTTGCCCATTAGAAATTGTCAACTTTATGTATGAAAAGCACCATTTAAAAAAATATGCAACTTTGTACTGATCCAAGGTAGAGCATAAGGAACGCATAATATGAACTAAAACGGCTATTTTTATGTTAAGTGATGATATAAATTATTATTAACAATCTATTATACTTCATACATAATATTACACAATATTTTAACTGTTTCAATATCTAAATGCATTTTTGCTCAACATTGCAAAATAACATGAATTTAAGCATCTAAACAAAAATATTACATCAATACTCTTTATATTCGATACCCTTTTACAGAATCGTAATTTATAGACTTATAAAATTCTAAGTACAGTCAAAGAAAACAAAATATTAACTGTAGTAACTTCTTAAAAAATTGCATTTAAAAGACAAAAATGTGGCATTTAAACAGACAAACTAGTGCATCAAAAATTCCAAAAAAGGAATTTAAATATTAAAAAATATTATTTAATTTTAAAGACAATTAAAATTTTAATCCATTACAAGCAGATGAAATAATAAACGGTGCGATATTTGACTAAAAACTTTGCAATAAAATGTTACATGACACTAGTGATATAATTTAAATGTAAAAATATACATCACTAGTGTCATAATATGTAAAGCTATAAAGGAGCTAAAAACAATGTAAGAACTCAATGTGTAAGATTTTCTTTAAATTCAGTAAGTAGTACCAAAAAATTTTCAATGACCAAGTATTGAAACATTTGGGCTATTTATCTGTTTTAATGAAATTTCTCGCTTGCCACTTGGCAGTGCGTTCTTAATTTTTACTATGATTATTTATTTTTTACATTTTATTTGTAATAAACTTCATAACTTGTATCTGTAATTACGAATTACAATTCGATATTATTCAGTTCAGTTTAAGACTGCTGCCACGTGAAAGTGCTGAAGCTTTGTAGATTAAATATTTGTGTTTTTATATTTTGAAAGAAATAAGTTTCAATAGAAAAATTATTACTCCTTCTCACAGCCTTAACGCGTGGACGTACAATAAAATATTATTTTTTAAATTCATTAAAAAGTCTTCCCCCACATTCGTTTTTTTATTTTTTATAAAGAGACATCCGACGATTCTAAGCCGGCCTCTAGACCGATGAATTATTGTATCTTTTGTGCAAAATCACTCTTCAATTTTATTGAATTCTTTATTTGACAATTAGATTGAAGGCGCGCGATGTTCAATATCAACCCTAGACGGTCAATAAAATTACGTAATACGTGAAATTGCGCAGTAAAATTGCTCGTCTAGGGGCCCGCTAAGGGGCTGTTTCACCACTTCCTGATAAGTGCCAGAATATAGGCTATCCAAAACTTATTAATATGTAATATTACAGAGTATGGAGTATCTGTCAGAGTAAGTTGTGGATAGCCTTTCTGGCACTATCAGGAAGTGGTGGAACAGGCCCTAAGACAGCCTTAATTTAAACGGAGGCTTTCTGATACGTTGTCAACGTATCAGAAAGCTACGTATTACATGGTATTACGTAATATCATTGACCGTCTAGAGTCTAGACTCTAGGGACTAGGGTTGATATTGAACATCGCGCGTTTATCATTTAAAAAAGTTGGTACTTTAATTTACTTTTCACAAAGATAATAGAAGTACATATTACACGTTTAAATTAATAATTATTGTTATAATTCCATATTTCTTTGAGAAAAATTATACGAAGCAACTACTAGTAAGCTTCTACATATCTATTTTAGTTTATAAAATATGTATTTAAATTAAATAGTGAAAAAAATAACATAATCTTGCCCCTAACAGAAGAAAAAACTACGCTTTATAGGAACCAGATCTCAATGGATACAAGGTTGTCGATAACTCAAAACATATCAAGGCAAGTTGAAAAATTGGAAGAAAAAAAATATAACAAAATAAATATTAAAAGAATATGACAAAATCGAGTAAATTCTGTAGGGTGACCATATTTAAAACAGCTATGGACAGTCCTGACACCTGTCACACTTTTTACAGACAATAGATTTACATTTTTTTACAAATTATACTTTAACAACCACACTCTTCAAACAGCAAACACAAGTTGTAGTCTAACCCCCTTAGTAATATAAATAAACTAGGTGCCCCGGCAAACGTTGTTTTGCCATTTAAAGTATTTCTACTTCATTAGTTGATACAAAATCTTACCCCCTCTTTTGTCCCCTGAAGAGGGGTGGGGAGAAAAATTTTATACACCAGATGTTATGTTGAAAAATACAGTTAATAATATGAAGTATGTCCATTAATTCATGAAGCCCCAAGCGGCCACATCCGGCCGCGATAACAATGAAAAAGCTATTGTGTCTCGTTTTGCCACGACTGATGGGTTAAAGAAAAAGTTTGATACAAAATCTGATCCCCTCTTTGGTCCCCTTAGAGGGGTGGGAGGGGGGGGGGGGGAGGTTTATACACCAGATGTTGAGTTGGAAGAAGACAAATATATCTGCGAAAACCGTATGCAAAACGGATCGGTAGTTTTCGTGTTAAAGAAAAAAGTTTGATACAAAATCTGACCCCCTCTTTTGTCCCCTTAGAGGGGTGGGGGGATATTTTTTATACACCAGATGTTAAGTTGGAAGAAGACAAATATATCTCCGAAAACCGCATTCAAATCGGATCAGTAGTTTTCGTGTGATAGTGGAACAAACATACAGACAGACAGACAGACGGACAGACAGACAGACAGACAGATAGACAGACAAAAAACTAACCACATTTTGGCTTCTATAGCGATGTAGTGAAACCCCCCGCTTATTATTTTTTGAATATCTTTAATGTACAGAATTCTCATTTCTACAGTTTTATTATATGTATAGATATTCAAGGTTAACTGTCTATGTCTGTCATGTGTAGTTTCCAAAATGCTAGACAAGGACAAGCAAACCTTGTTTAGTTCAAATTAAAATTCTTTATTAAGGCCGTCCCCCGAGCAAACGACCTTGGCCATACATTTGCCGCGTTGCCGAGATCGCACCAATACCCTATTTTTTTTACTTATCTTAGTTCAAAATTGACCTAAAAAAATTTAAAACGGGGAATATGTAGTTTATGATACTGTCGATCTATTGGCGTGTGTTTCAAATAAAAGCAATTTGTAAATATACTAAGGAGATGCTGAATGTATGCTTGAATTTTAATAAATTGGGTTTACTTTGGAAGCTGATATCATGAGTAGGTACCTATAATAAACGAAAATAGAAAATTTAAAACGTGGAAAGGATTGTTGAGATACTGAAGATTATTGCTGTATTTTTATTATAACTCTGTATCTTTCAAATTATGAGTTTATAAGGCTCTAAATACGGCAAATTACGGATTCTCCGTAGGGAAGGCCCTTAAGTATACTCATACAAATTACAATAACACATAATAGCACAAAGTAGACAGTGTACATCACGTCGTCTAATCCCATGCTAATTTGAACCTGTTATGGACTTATGGTAAACCAGTGTGTTAATATTTTTTTAATTAAGGGAGATACTAAAGTTATTAAAATACTAAATATTGAATTATTCTCAGTTATTTTATCATGTAGATTGTAGGAGTTAGGAGCAATTATAGCCTAAACCCTAAAGCATTCACTACATTATAATTATTTACAAGAACCAGTTACTAATCTGGGACAAATCCTAGATTTTGTATTTTCAAAGTTTCTATGAACACGAAGACAATAATTAGTATTACACTTTTCATATAAACATAGACCAAGAATTTAAATAGTTTTTATTAATTATTTATGTTTTCATACACATTTTTCAGTTTTTCAATACTATTTTTAACAAAGTCTTGAACAGCACACTTCGGCAAAAGTTATATAATTTATACAGCTGTATTGCTAAAAAATGTGTATTTAAAAACTAAGCTGCGACTGCAGCAGCTGCACTTTTATGGAGATCGCAGACGGCACACTTTTTGTGTGATCGAGTCTGCGGCGCACATACATTCTGCATTGCCGCGCCATGCAGAATGTATGTGCGCCGCAGACTCGATCACATAAAAAGTGTGCTGTCTGCGATCTCCCTTAAGAAGATTTTAAAGAAAGTGTGTTTTTAATACAAAATGTATTGTCAGTCACATTTATAACAATAGTACACACTAAGGCCGCGTTTCCACTGAAGCGGAGCGGTGCGGAGCGGGGCTTAGCGGTGCCCGAATTGACCAATCGTGCTATTCCAGCGGAATGACAGCGAAGCGGATCGAAGATTTCGAGCATGGTGATTGATCAATTCGGCACCGCTAAGCTCCGCTCCGCTTCAGTGGAAATGCACCCTAAGGCTGCGTTTCCACTGAAGCGGAGCGGAGCTTAGCGGTGCCCGAATTGACCAATCGTGCTATTCCAGCGGAATGACAGCGAAGCGGAGCGAAGATTTCGAGCATGGTGATTGGTCAATCCGGGCACCGCTAAGCTCCGCTCCGCTTCAGTGGAAACGCAGCCTTAAATTGCTTGTTTAAAGCTTAAAAATTATGTACCAAGAGACTGGACAAGATTTTTTTAGACAATTTAACACCTCATAATAATTGCTTGAATTTTGAAAGCAGTTTTTATAATTTTAAAATTTCATTATTTCCGTATAATACAAAGAAGTTTTGGGGCGTGGCTGAAATAACTACTTAATTCCACCATCTTGTAAAAGAGTTCGAACCTTTTTGAAGAGGCTTACCTAGTTAGTTTCAAATATTTAAAATGGTATACTTATTTTCGTATACACCTATGAAACGTACGTCAATCGACAGAGAAAATAATTATTACAAACAACAAATACTATTTGATAAAATGTCGTAAATGTTATACTATTTTAAATATTTCAGGTTCTTTATCTAAAATGTTATTTGTTTTACATTTTCAAACTGAAATAACTCAGAAAGTATATTATTCACGAAATTTTGTCAAATAATATTTAATGTTTGTAAACATCTTCTCTTTCGATTGGCGTATGTTTCATAGGTGTACACCAAAATACGACAGGTATGCCAATAAGGTTCGCTGTTCTTTCACTTGAGAGACATCTTCAGTTCTGAATCATTTGACAAATATGTATCCAAAATATGAATCTTGCTTTATAATATTGTCATAATATTATGAATTGCATTACAACCAGAGAAGCTAAAACACAGAAATATAATATATTATCTGTGGGCTAAAATGTTTAGGTACTTTGGAGAATCATATTATGAATCATGATTCATATTTTTTAAATCGCAAAATGGTCACTCTGCTTGCAATTCATGTCTAGCACTGACCTCCATTATACCCAGCTGTTTTTTGTGCCTATTTGAAGCGGAATCAGCGCCCCCAATGCGGGGGAAGGGAACTAAATCTGACGTAACTTGCAAATGGCCGCTCAATCGCTATTGGTTGTAGAAACCAAAGAGAATAATAATAATTCACTACGGTGGTAGAAACTAGTATTCGTTCCAAGTACTCCCACTACTGCTATCAGCGCCAATACGGCATCTTTTAAACGTCATGTTTACGTCAGATTTAGTTCTCTTCCCCCGCATTGGGGCGCTGATTCCGCTTCAAATATGCACAAAAAACAGCTGTCATTTCAAAAGGTAAATGGGAGGTCAGTGATGTCTAGTAATTCGTACTATGTAATTTGACATTCGTCAGTTTGACAGTTTTGACTATTCACTGAATTAATTTGAGAGGAATTGCAAAATGTGACCATTTTAGGTCCGCAGTACGCTGAACTATTTGTTTACATTTACCTTAAGATGAATTCATTTTATCAATTGGAATTTGAACAGATTATAATACTTTCTCATCCTAGACTGGTTTTATCAATTACAACCATTTTATATTAGGTAACAAGTTCATCCAAAGCTTTGTCTTTGTTAAATTCGTGTTTAGCCAGCGCTGTAGACACTCTTCCTTCCGAAAACCCTAAGTCCATCAGCTCACCCAAAATCAGCAGGCACTCAATTATCTGAAACACCAAAGTAATCACATAATGATTTGTATTTTTTTAAGGATAAAAAGTATCTTATGTCCTTTCCAGGGACTCTAAGTATCTCCATGTCAAATGGCAAATTTCTTGCAATCAAGCAGTTTAGGCGTGAGGTAACAAACAGACAGACAAACACTTTCGCATTTATAATTTTAGTATGGATGTGGAATACAAGATAAAAGACACAAATTTTTTCATGTTGATATTAACGGGCATTTTCAAAAAAATGTGTACCCCTGGTTTTTACCTTGTCCCTTGACTTCGCTACAGATTATTTGTAAAAAATGACATACTAACATTATGTAATTTTAATGTAGGAGCAAAAACAAGTTTTCTTTTATTAAAATAAATTCACGCTTGTATAAAATTTTATTTAGTATGAGATTTATAAGGGTTTTTATGTACCGAAAACTATTAAATTTACCTGTCCCCTTCCCAGTAGTTGTAAAAAAATCTTTAATGACTAATTTTTTTCTTAAAGTAAGTTGCTTAAAAACATATTTTAGATTCCTAAATAGTTAATGTATCAATTGAATGTGTTGTTATTGAAAAATCTAGCATAATTTAACTAAAAATTAATTAAAATTACAATCATGAAAAAACGACCCGACCGGAATGTTCAGTTTAGTGACCGTTTTTTTTTAGTTTTATAAACATACTACAAAAATATTTCGGCGCTAAATGATAGCACTATATTTCATTGTACATCGAGCAACTCCAATTTGAATTTAGTAGTTAAAAATCTGCTACAAGACGCGGACGCAGGTTGGACGGTTCTTCAGGAACGGTTTCTTTGTTCAGATAAGAGACCAAATTTTGTAAGCATTAATATACTTTCTCCAACTGTTATTACTGTTGACACATTGCAAAATTCGTTTAGTATTTAGTATAAAAAATGAAATTGTGATAACTATTATCGGTTATTTACAAACACTTTAAAAGTAAAAGAAAGTAGCATTAAGCTCCGTTTAGACCAAACGAGCGAATGCTCATTCTAGTAAAGCTCTTTTGATGTAAGCTAACAACGAGCATTCTTTTGTTGTTCTAGTGTGTTCGCCACGTGTTCGGCGGTAAATAGGTAGAATGCTCTAAGAATCTCGCTCGTTTGGTGTAAACGACGCAAGAGCGCTCGAGCAATTGCCTAGAGCGTTCTTTCGTGTTCGGACGTGCTCGCTCTTCGAGGCGGTCTCTACAAAGGGATTCTAGTGTTCTTGAAATATTTTACTTTTTGGCGGGTTTTTTAAATTATCTAGTATACTTCTTTTATTAAATTCGTCACCCACTAACGTCTTTTCCTTCTTTTCTTTTTCATTAATTGCGTTATAACAAGAAATACAGCACTTGAAATCACAATATCGCTATTACAGTCAGACATAGTGTAGTTGTTACGTAGTTTATATACTCTTTGAGTGTAGTGTGAACCCTACTACTTATCGTTGACGAATGAGTAATGAGCATTCGCTCGTTTGGTCTAAACGGAGCTATATGATTCTCATCTGTAGAGCAAAAATTCTTATTCTTGATGTTCTTGTTGATTCGATTGGTGTAAACGATCTAAAGTATGTTGTAACGAATTATAGTTTACACTAAACGAATACGAAAGAATGTTCTTGTGCTGTTCTTGCTCTATGTTCTTTTGGTGTAAACCCACCTTTATGTGACTTCCGATTTGTGACTTTTCGTATGGTCACCTATACCTAATGGAACAGACAAGTCACAACAGGCGGAAAGCATAAGGCTTAGTTCACATTTTAAATAAATTATTTTTTTATTCACTGATTTTATTAAGAAAATTGGAGATTTTTAAACTGGTACGATTGACGTACAAATATTTTTTTTATTACTTATGTGTTAAGGTGACGCCGCGTTAAAGTAAAAAACCGTGTAGGATATGTTTTAGATTGCTAATTTTCCTGTTTTTTAGTTTTGTTGATCGCTAGTTTTACTTTAGGCCGGGCCGGCTTCTCATAGAAAACAAGCAATGGAACAGCAAAAAATGGAAAGGGCGTAAGCGACAAAATGGTTTTTGTCGCGTAATTTAAAAACCATAAATACATTTCATATAAGCTATGGGCAAATTAAAGTGTATACTTGAACCAATCTATGTACAAATTTTGGAAGCTTAAATCACTCTCCTCTGTTGGAAAAATAGGAATCCCTTTTTTTACAGAGGTCTTTTTGATTGATTATTCTGTGTTATAAAAGTTGACCAATCGTGTTATGTTATGGGTAATTCAAAGACAAAGACATGATGAATACTGACAGTGAACTTTAATTTCTTAGCTTTAGCACAGAATATATTATATTAGTAGTACCAACAGAATTCCCACTGGCTAAACCCGTTTAAAGAAACAACGACTCATGCTACGATACTATAAAGTTCAAATTCCGACCGCGCAGTGCTAGGTGCCTACAATTATATTCACCTACTCATTCGATCTCTTTCTATCGCATAAATCGTACCTTTTCTGAAGAAATCAAGGTTTTCGCCTTTTAGAAAACAAAATAATCTTTTTAATTTCTATTGGTACGAATAGCAAACCTTTTTATAGTAATATAAAATTTTAGTAACCCAACCTTCCATACTAATATTATAAATTCGAAAGTGTGTCTGTCTATCTGTCTGTCTGTTTGTCTGTTACCTCTTCACGCCCCAACCGCTGAACCGATTTTGCTGAAATTTGGCATGGAGATACTTTGAGTCCCGGGAAAGGACATAGGATACTTTTTATCCCGGAAAAATGTACGGTTCCCGCGCGATAAACGAATTTTGGCGCAACGAAGTTGCGGGCGTCAACTAGTATTTTATATAGGTCTACCAGAATCTGGTGGCAAAAAGTGCGAAAGTAAATTGATTCTAGCAATACCGGGAACAATTGGAATAAAATATTTTGATCCTTTTTTATCCTTTAGCGGCTGACTCTGTGTGTGAAACATGCAATTATATAAATTTATCCAATGATCAAGGATATTTTTAGAAAATCTGCTGTCAAAATTTGCCATCAGATTCTGGTAGACTTATAGTAGTTATATCTTATTCGATTATACTGAGGAAACTTTTACAATTTAAACATAGTAACTTGTGTTTATTTCTGTGTAGTTTGTGTGTTTCTTTGTATGAAATTGGTTTATTTGCTATGTTTGTATAGTTTTTATCTACTTTTTGTATTTTAATACCTTATTCAAATGCATATTTCTTTGGCCTTTTTTAATTTTTAATTTTATAAGATTTATAACGATTTTGTCACAGCGGTTAAATCCGTATCATGAATTGAATTCCTCTACGATTAGTAGGTAAACAGTAGATATACGCGACGAAAAATCTTGCGCGTGCGTCACCGCTCGCTTGTGAGTCCCTTATGATTTGTCACCCGCGGGTGGTACTAACAGTTCGATACCTACACGCGCGAGTGGGACAGGCCTGGCTTTAGTCATTGCTAAGAAAAATCGATATCGCTACAGCCAAATTATCAAGGCGTCGCCTTAACTTAACAATAACGAATATAGTATTTAAAATGTACCTAATTTTTTTATTTTTTCCATCAGTAAAGTTGAAAATCATTTTGTGTCATTGATATTTGCAGATTTATAATAACTTAGGAATTCGTAATTCTTAGACATGTGAATACATCTTTATGATTATGAGATGTTCGTCCCTCTAATTAATGAAGTTAAATGTGTGAAATCAAAAAAAAAATCTACTTTTATAAGTAGTGCAACAATAAAAATGTTTAAATAAAAGGTTTTTGTATTATAAAAACTTCTTTAAATAATATGTTAAATATTACTACTCGTGTAAAAAAATGAAAAATAACCTAGTGGGTAAGTCACAAAGTCACACTACGGATAAAAAATAAATGCTACTCTTGTTGATCCTTGAAATTATCTATATTTTCTTTAAATAAACAATTAAATATGCATTTCACTAGATTAAATGAATGAAGAAATCCATTTATTGCTTATTTTGTGTATTTAATTATATTTTACATTTAGTCACACAACGGAATCTGTTTCGGCGAAAATTCGATTTTGTTTCAATAATATCACAATAATAGGGTGCGTCCACATCCCCGATCCCCGGAGATCTGATCCCCGATCAGATCTCCGTCGCGTATCATCGAAGCGTGTCAAAATGATACGCGTATCATGATACGCCCCGATCGCTATTAACCGCGTATCTGACACGTGTCGAATCAAATACGCGCATGATCGGCAGAATGATTTAATAGGCGTCCACACTATGATACGCATACTTGATACGGCGCGATGATCGCGACGGAGATCTGCGGGCCGATTCTGTATCGTACATTTGTGAGTTAATCACTGAGTTAGTAACGAAACGGAGGAGTGAGCAACCGAAAGTCTCACTTTTGTATGCAAGTGAATACGAAAAGTGGCACTTTCCGTTACTCACTCCTCGGTTTCGTTACTAACTCAGTTATTAACTCACAAATGTACGGTACAGAATCGGTCCGCTGATCGGTGATCTGATCGCGCAAATGATACAAATGTGGATGCACCGTAACGTTTTCGGCGTTCTTTTTAACTTATTCCATTAGTTCAATATTTTTCCTTGTATATGACATTCAAATATAGGTAAATAAATGACCTTAAAAAATGAAGACATATTTTTGCAAGGGTACATGTTTTTTTTCCCTAACAATAAAAAGAGGTCAGTTAGGTATAAAATTATTATCACCACAAATCGCAATCTATATGAAGCTAAGGTCAAATATTTTGTATTGCAATGCTTTTTATTTTTACGGCAACAATGTTACAAATAGATCAACAAAGACAAACATTAAACTTTGTTATCTTATCTAGAATAAAGTAAACAATGGATCTGAGACCGAATCCTTGGTTTGGCAAAGATTCCATTTTCAAACACAGTCCTTTAACGATTTAGAACTTCCATTATTTTAACCCTCCGTGTACGAGGTGGGGTATGACATACCCCAGCGCTACAAAAATTTATAGCATTTTTAAACGAAAAAAGTATGCGAGTTCGTTTCCTCAATAGCTGCAAATAAGACGTTGCTGCTTTAATTCCTACCAAATATTCAGTCCTATGTCTATTACCAATTCTGTTATATGTGCTTAAAGTGCGTCTGGGTATCACATACCCCACCTAGTACAGTACGTAGCTAAAAAGGAAAGTGTAACTTCTTTTGTTTTTATTTATTTGTATGTTTCATTTTATGATTAACTTGATGAAATATTATTTTCTGGTATAAGTTTTGCTAAAAATGTCTCGGTTATCGAAAAAAATATATTTTACGAGCACTGACTAAAGAAGATGATGATTGTGACACTGAGCTAATGAATTATTCCGAACAAGAATGTAAAGTAATGAAGATCAAATCAGTGATATCGGATATGGCCTATACTAATATATAGGAATACTGGGCACATTTGCAAAAAATATATTATGTCCATATTATGTATTTTACATACAAATTTTTGTGTCTAAATAACTGTCAATATTACGGAAACTTATGTGCCCAAGATCTATTTCATAGTGTTTATTTTAAATTGATATTATAAATAGATTAAAAGTAGATAAATTATAGTCTTAGAAATTGAGAAGAATTTGATTGATATAATTGCCATTTGATTTTTGTACTGAAGAAAAGATTTCATAGTTTATAGTTTGCAGAAAAAGTCAAGTTTTTGGACTTTTGCTTATAAAATGTATTTTATTGTTTAAAATTGAATTTATTTTACCTAAATCAATTCATTATTAGATATTTATATATATTACTTATTAATTTACAAACACTAGGAACAATTTTTTGGATTTAACTGCCTTTTATTGTTGGGGTATGTCACACCCCACCTAGTACAGCATGGTGAGATTAGTCACCTAGTACATGGAGGGTTAAAATATAAACCCTAACAATTTAGTTTATATTTTATGACAAACAATCCTCAGAAAAAGCAGTCATGGCTAAAAAATGGGAACATCAATAAAAGCAATACTTACTCTTTTATCATTATCTCCAACTAAACTACAGACTCTTGCCACTCGATCAAGAGGAAAGCCCATGCCATGTATCTTCTGGCAAACCCTCTGTAGGTCTGCCGGAAACTTGTCATATGGATTTGGTAATGTTTCACTCTTCTTTTTCCTTCGCTCCTTTTTGTCACTACTTGAATAAGATCTAGGAACATTATTCTGTTTGACCAAGCCGGGACTTGTGTTACATGATGCTCGTTCACTTGCTCGCTGTCTCGCCGACATAAGCTCATCATTCAACTCTTTAACAATATCTGGAACACTTCGAGACCTCGATTTGACTGTATTCTGAGAGCTGACCAAAGGTGTACTCTCTATTTGTTCTGTGTTGTGAGTGGGATATGTGCTCTGTACATAGGGAACGGCTGGTGGATATTGATAATAAAATGGTTGTGGAATGTATGATCCATTTGGAATATCAGCAGAAGTTGAGGGTACTTGATTTGTATAATATGGAGTTGGAACTGTGTACGGTTGGGGCACAAAATACTGGTAATTTGGTACATAAACATTTTCAATTGGTAACGTGTTATCACAGATATTCTCTGGAACGTAATACCCATTAGTCATGGGGTAATGCTGGGGAGATGTGTACATGGTATTTGGCCCCTGCGAGTTAGGATCGGCATACACATTTGGGACGTATGTAACACCCATCTGAGCTTGAGAACTGCAGCTGGGGTACTGCTCGGGAATATAAGTCTGTTGTACATTACCAGAGTCTCTCTGACTCTGTAGCACTTGTGCCAACAGCTCCATATCGTTAATAGTTTTCAATTCTACATTGTCAAAGGGACTAGATGTATCATGTTCAAAATCTTTATAGGTTAACATATCAACATTCCTAGCTTGAGGCATTTTAGTCATATTGACATTCATCTTGTATTCCTGCAATGGGTCCGGGTCATCGAGCAGGTTATTCAACTGGTAGTTTGATCGAATTTGAATAGGTTGGAGTATATTCAACTGTGGTTCGTGACTTGTACATAAATATTCTTTTTCTGTGTTGCCAACATTTTCTGTGTCCGGGCTATTCTTCTCAGTAGGACATGCTGTCTCATCAGTTTTTTCTACTTTCTCATCGGGTGACAGTGCACTTATCTCGTCGGTGCTGGGGTACGATACCTCGGACACGCTCAACTGTTTCAACCTCTCCTCGGCCTCAGCAGCAGCTATGGCATCCAGTTTCTTTTGTTTGGCCTCCTCGAGGAGTTGTAAACGATGTCGCCTCTCATTTTTTCTCGTCTCCTTCGCACTCTTGAGCTCTTTGAGTTTAGAAAGTACGTTTTTCTCGAATATTGTGCAATACTGGACCCCGTCGACAACATTTTGGGCTCTGATCGAGCACTCGGCAACAGAATATGGCAGGTCTATTCTTGGAGGTCTTTTATACTTTTCGGATATTTTAACAGGGACACCGTCCACGTAGTCTCCAAAATGTGACATATCAAAAGGCCTAAGTCGATGACCACAATAAAATAAGACGACTTATCTTGATTCTATAGATTTTTTGCACTTTTAAGGTTACATTATCTTCTTTCGACGTCATCACTCGTTGTCTAAGTTACACTAATGAAACTTGCAATTTGCGGACATTCTGATAATCTCCATAATAACAAAATAAATTTATTTGAACTAAATTCTGCTCTAATTTCTGTGTATATTATTTTTTGATCAATTTGACAAACGCAAGCAGAGTTGGTGATTGTCAAAACTGATTCTATGTCATTTTTATGTCAACACTCAACAGTCAATGTCAATTTGACAATAAAATGCAGTGTTACTGCTCATCAAAATGTTGTTAAAATTGGATGAAAGAAAGGGAGTGCCTCCACTGCCGGCGCCGGCTCCCAAAAATATCAGCAATGGGAACCGGCGGTATGTATACTGCCGGCAGCCGAGATATAAAACAACGGCTGCCGGTGCTGGCACTCAAAATGGGAGCCGGTGATAATGCGTAAAGCGCTAGGTTCCAGTGCCAATTTTAAAAAGAAATAGTTATAATCTCAAATATTTTATTCGACTTTACCGACTTCAAAAGGTGAAGGTTAAGTACCTATTTGTTCGGCTGTGGATATTTTAGTTTTTTGTGATGCATTTTCTTAGCTTAGCTTTACTTTAGCTACCTTTTTTCAGCTACCAAAAAGTAAGATTTTGCACCACAGCTACAGTTATAAACCCCGTGGTATACTTCCAAAGGTACTGAACAGAACTTCAGATTCCTTACACATGTCAGAGAGTTTCAGCGTTGTTTAAAGAAGCAAAGATATTGTATTATGCTACTATGCAGATCACATTTAGCAGCATCATCATCACCACCATTGACCCATCAAGATTCAAGCCCCATACGAGCACCGGTGATCGCGACAACAATAGAATAGCATTTCCAAGAATCCCCGATCGAAGGATTCAAATATGCATCCTTACAATATGACTATTTATGACCTTATTATTTGTACTTTTCATAGTCCTTTAGCCCAAAACTGATGTTTTTGATCATTATTCTGTCATTTGACAAGCGATGACATCGATGACATCGCGTGACTTCGGCAAACTTCGGAGTTCGGAAAGCGGCGCCGGCAGCCATTTCAACAACCGGCGCCGGCAGCCATTTCGGCAACCGGCACCAGGTGGACGAAATTTCCGAACAAAAAAAAATTGGGTTCCAAATTTAAACGTAGCAACCATTGTGATAATATACACTAGGAGAGAGCCTTATATCGGTGTATAAGCGTCAAAAGCGTGTAATGTTATGTCCTACTTACTCGGACATAACAAAGGAGTCGGTCTGCATATTTCATGTAATAAAAGTGTTAATAAAGATTTTTAGTGAACATTTTATGTTAGATATTGTTGAGTTTTGTGGTTCCGCTAAATAATAAACCATAAGAATGGCCAAAGAATGCCTCAAACACGTGGATTTAACATTAAATACGTAAGTTTTGAACAACGTATTTTGGGCTTTTCAATCGGTATTTTTGTAAGCTAAAAAGATAATTTATAAGTTTAATAATCCCTTATTCGTGCTATATAAGGCATTAGTGCTAAAAATGTCACATCAATTAATAATTTGTCTGCAAAAATTGCATAGCTTTTTACGTGTGTTTATGGATTCTCATTACTTGAACTATAGTTTATCGATATCATGAACTAAATGACTTTCTTTTCTGTATAATAATGTGCTTCGAAATGATCGACAAATAGAAATATTCAAGAAAATAAACGCACACTACTTGTATGAAAATAAGCACAAAATGGCCACGCGATGACGGGCTAAGGTTACATGTATATATATATATCCTTAATCTGTGGTAGCAACTAAATGAAATCACATAATCTGTGCAAGGTCGACTGTGATTGGCTGATAAAAAAGACCATAGAGGATATAAACTACATGAGAAAAAAGACGAAGAAGAAGTTTAAAACTTAAAGTTCGATTTTCATTTTGTGAAAATTATTTTGTAGCAATTCATACAAAAATTGTAAATTAAGTGGATTAATTATTGAAAAACGAAAGGTAAGCCATTGTAATATGGAAATATAACCGTAAATTGATAAATCGAAGCAAAACATAACTATGTCATACCATGTTCTAATACAAAGTATGTCGTAGTATTATTTGCATATTTGTACAATAATTTACAACTTATACTATTTTAATATTATGAAAAAGACAGATTATTATTTCATAGAAAATATTATAATGTATATCAGTATACAGTTAATTTGGAAAATGTTGAAATGTGTATATTGTTTTATTGTAATAATACTGGTTGTTAACTTTACTTAATAATTTATGTAAACTGTATGGAAATGTAGTAAATGAAAAATTATTCATTAATTTCAGATTTTTAGGTCCCTATACTAGTTTGCAACATTTTAGTCTGCAAGCAATAGCTCTTAAGGAGATTTTAGGAGGAGAAGGAAGGTATGAGATTATGAGTGGTACGGCCACCAAGGAAACATCCTCTGATCAAAACGTGAGGTGGTATGCAGCTGGCCTGAGCCCACGCGATAGATTTCAGCTGTCGTATACAGGGCGTAACAAACATGATACCTACTTAAGTGTGTATGTATAAAGGTGTGCGTCCACTGGATCGGAATCGGAGCGTAGGTATGCAGCGGACGGATTTGTTGCTTTGTATGTATAGTATTGACTACTGTGAACTGCACTAGAAGTACTGGAACGTCATTCTGCGCCTGACAAATACCGATTCCGACCTGGTGGACGTGCAGCTTTAATCCCCTTCCCTATGTAGAGTTTACTGTATAAGCCAATCAAGTAGAGTAGCATAGACAGCTATTCTATTATAATATTTAAAAATAAAATACATAAAACTGTACTGTAATATTATAATATTGAATAATAGAAATCAACAAAAGCTTGTGGATTAAATCTGTTTTATTGTTTAATTTACCTTATTAGCCTATTTATTTAGCTATGTACAATATTTTTTATTGAAATAAAACATTTATTTGAGCTCATTTCTTTTTTATTTTATTTTTTTAAATTTTTGGTATGTTTAGAGTGAAAGGTTCAAACACTTAAAATTTTTAAGTTCAGTTTCAAATTAAAAAAATAACGGATGTTTATTTTTTTTCTTTTAAGTCCGACCTCTTGTTACGTAGTATACAGTTTACATCCTCTTTGACCGGCGCCGGCAGCGGAGGCACTCCCTGAAAGAAAACATAAAATTAATTTAATTATTGAATTGACAAGGATAGCTTAATTAAATAGTCTTAAAATTAGCTCTTATTTAAAGATTGGTAATTGCTTTTATACCTAGAATTATTTTGATAAAGGGTAAATGACTAGTAGATCGGACAGTACTAGTCATTAGAAAAAGCACAAAAACACCATATTTATTAATGTTGCTTTAAAAACTTACTGTTTTTCTTTAAAAACAGGCGTTCTTTTACTTTAAAAACAGGAAATTTTTAAAGCAACATTGATAAATATGGTGTTTTTGTGCTTTTTCCAATGAATGGTACTGTCCAATCTACTAGTCATTTACCTTACTCATACTGTTATTATTCTTATACCGCATTTATACATTCGCACGAATAGCGAGGCGAATCACGAGGCGAATACGAATGTGTAAACAGGCGCTCGCTATTCGCCTCGCACTTCGCTTCGCGATTCGTGGCATTCGCGTTGGGAGCGGTTTTTCGGACGCGAATCAAAGGGCACGAATAGCGAATACGAACTTACTGTTTACACATTCGCCTGCATTCAGTTGACAGCTAGCGTCCGACCTTACAGGACGTGTACAAAGCTGAAAATACATATATAACTGTATAATATTATAATGTTATCATGTTATTATTATAATTATGTTAGTACAATGTTATTAGTTATTACAGTCGTTTCTTTTCTTACTATAAATGCCACATATACGTGTACCATTGTGAAAACTTAAGTCATAATTTAAGATTTAACATATACATACTTATACAAAAAGATTATAATATTTTGTTGTTAAAGTATAATATTATATTTATTAGTTTCTTAGTATTTATGAGCGCGCAGCCCGCCGACAAATTACTATGCAGTTTGGCGGGCTAATATTATAATAAGGAAATATATTTTGGTTTTCAATACAGATTAATTATTGTAGTATATTTAGTATAATTATTATTTTAATGTAATAAAAATGGAGTGGAGTGTAGGGCGAATTTTAGAATTCCTAGAATTTTACAAAAAGGAAGAGCTCATATTTTGGAACCCAAAATATCGCTATCATAAATTTCATAATATTTATTATTCAATATCATATTATGAACACGTCCTCCATGTTCGTACGAGGGCTGCTATTTATGTATTCGGAACTGGCCACTTACAAGAACAATATTTAAAAAGTAATTACAACATTTGAAAATAGAACTCTTTGGTTGAAGAATACATTTTGTTTCATGTGACTGTCAATTATTTTTCCATTGTGGCGTCATTTTGAAAATTGCGTGTCTTCATTTGCCATGGATTTAACGCGTGAACATTTTCGTGCAATGATTTACTACGATTTTCGGCGTGGGCTAAATCAACAACAGTGCTTTATTCAACTCACCGCAACTTTTGGAGATGAAGCACCATCAAAAACCACTGTTTATCACTGGTACAGTGAGCTTAATCGTGGGCGGTCTATGCTCACGGATGAAAATAAAGAAGGTCGCCCAAAAACAGCTGTTGTCCCATAAAATATAGATGCTGTGCGGGAACTAATAATGCGTGATCGTCATGTTACATATCGCGAGATAGAGGCGTCCTTAGGCATAAGTATGACGAGCATACATAAGATATTACACGAACATTTGGCTGTAAAAAAAATATGTTCGCGTTGGATTCCGCACAACTTGACAATCGATCAAAAACGGGCTCATGTCGATTGGTGCAAAAAAATGATAAAAAATACAACCGTGGCACGTCAAAAGCCGTTTATAATATCTACACAGGTGATGAATCTTGGATCTATGCATATGACCCCGAAACTAAACAACAGTCAACGGTGTGGGTGTTCCAAGATGAGCCGAAACCAACAAAAGTTACTCGTGCAAAAAGTACTTTGAAGCAAATGGTCGCCTGTTTTTTTGGAATTAATGGACATGTGGCTACAGTGCCATTAGAGAATCGTAAAACGGTTAATTCTGAATGGTATACGACCATTTGTTTACCAGAAGTCTTTGAAGAAATAAGAAAGGACAACCGACAACGCAGAATCATATTACATCACGACAATGCTAGCTGTCACACCTCAGCTGAAACAACTCAGTTTTTGGAGGGTCAAAAGATCGAATTGACTGGTCATCCGCCGTACAGCCCTGATTTGGCACCTAACGATTTCTTTTTATTTCCATACGCGAAGAACAAATTACGTGGTCAACGTTTTTCGAGCCGCGAAGAGGCTGTTGATGCGTTCAAAATGCACGTTTTGGAGATACCTCAATCAGAATGGAAAAAGTGCTATGAAAATTGGTTCCAGCGTATGCAAAAGTGTGTCGATCATCGCGGCGAATATTTTGAAAAGCAATAAAACCATATTAAATGATATATGTTTGTTTCTTTTTTTAATTCTGGATACATAAATAGCAGCCCTCGTATGCGAATGCTTCGTCGAATGCTTCGTCGATGACGAGGCGAATGGCGAACGCGAATGTGTAAGTGCAGTATTACAATAATCCTTTTAACTTTTTAAGTATATTTTTGTGCACTGGCTATATGGATTTCTTTTGTCAAATTCAAAATAAGAAACTTCAAAATATGTCACGTGTAGTTTTCATTCATTTCTATCAGATGTCGCCAGTGATACTTTTTAAGTCATGGCAGATTTTTTCACTAATTTTTAGATTTACTACCGTATTATAATTTGTGGGTAGATAATAGATAATTGCAACGTTCTCGAAAAATATCGTATCGGCCTGTTTTAAAAAGGAACGGTAAGATACAGAGCGTTAAAAGTTACCTTCAGAGTTGTAAAGAAATTCGCCATCGGCCTGGGACATTTTGCGGATAATATTCTCCGTAGAACGGTAAAAATAGAAGAAATTAGTGAATAAATCGTTTGTCGCAGTCAGAAAATGCTCGGCACACAAGATTAGGTGCCTCTATTGAGTCTAACTCGCTATTCGAGTACGAGGTTAGTTTCCATTCTGGACTTTTTGACATCTATTTTCGCTTTATTGCGCTGTAACTTTTTAAATTTTCAACAGGCACCAAAGGAAATATGAACGAGGGCGCTCCGCTTATGTACGGGAACGCCTCTTTCAGCGGGCCGAGCACGATGTACATGGTGCAGGGTCACGGAGACCGGCAGCCGCGGCAGTACCCCGTGGAGATGCTGCAGGTTATAGGGGGAGTGCACGGTTCCCCCGGCCAGGGCACACCCAGGAGGTGTCACAAGAACCGCCAGACTGACAAGGACAATGCCTTCGGCTATGAGTCTGATGACTCCAGCCTGTCCAGCAGCGCATCTGGCTCAAATAAATCTAGTGAGAAAGGTAATAACAGTTTCTATATAATTTAAAATTCTAATTTTAAATAATTTAGCTTGTATATAACTACCCTCATTAATCATTATAGATAATAACAATTTTATAGTCTGCAGCTTGTTAAATTGTAATTTGTAACTGTTTCAGCTTGTCATTTCCTAATGTGCAATCTTGATAGGTACATTGATTATTGTTATTGTTTTTAAATCTAGAATATTTTGCATATTTTATAAAAATAAATTACTTATTTATTAATCCAGTCCATCAAAATAGCTCAATAGAAATAATTTTACATTCCTAAAATGTAAATTATTATAATAATATGTAAATTCATTATGTCCTATTATAATAAAAAATGTGTATCTTAATGATTGGATTTTTTTTTCTAAATTTAAATTTTATGCCTTGAATTTGAAAAATAAAATAAATATTTTACTTTATACATTTTAAATTCAATATTTTGTCATTGGTAATCTGAATATTTGTTTTAGATGTAAACCGTTCCGATGCATCATTACTGTCACCGTCAGTACATCCGCAGCTGTTTGGAGATAGAGAGCAAGGTATTTCAGACTGTTTTTATGAAGTCATTGTGTTACTTTGATTATTAATTTCAGCATAATATCTCCAAGTTGTAGGATTTTGATGGCTTTACATCATTATTTATTGTTCTTTGATAACTTGCTATTCAATCTACACTACTATTATTTAAAAGGGGAAAGATTTGTATTTTGTGTGTATATTTAAATCTACTGTGCTGATTTAAAAAATTCTTTCACCATTGGAAAGCTGAGTAACAGGCTATATTAATTTTCCGTGAATTCATAATTTACGCAGCGGAGCCGCGCGGGACGTCTAGTATTATGATAAAAATAAGGCATGTATTTAACGCGGCGACAAATTGATACCATTCTGGGTCTTAAAAAAACTGAAAATGGATAGTAAATAAACTACTTTGGCGACTAATTTGAGGTAGCATTTTAACTAGAAAGCGGCGGCTTTTTAATGAGTTTTGAGGTTTTATTTTAATTTTATCTGGCAGTGATTTCATTTTGTGGCAGTTGAATTTCTTCTAAGGCGACAAATTGTTGGCGGATAAAAAAGTTAAAATAGGCTTTTATAAATTCTAAAATGGGTTTGTCTATAAACTTGACCAAGGTCTGAAATAAATACAAACAAGATCTCATAAAAAATTCTTTTGGCTACATTTTGAGGGATACTTATAAATAAACCAAATTGTGCCATGCAAAAAAACTATTCTTGGTCTATTTAATTTTTTCTTGACTATCTTAAGTGTAACAAAAGGGAGTGAAAAAATTATGTATCGAACGGTAAACTAATCTAAGTCAATCAAAATCGATTAATTTATTAGTTTTGATTTAATCATGGGCGCCGGCAGGGGGGTGCCAGGTGCTGCACTTGCACCCCTTGGGAATCTCAGGAATAAAATATGAACCTACTTACTTTGAGTAACTTACTTTTTAACGCCTTTAACCCAACCTACAACGTGTTTTGTGACGGTCGCCGGCTGCTGCCGCAGCACAGTCACAGTTCTAACCTAACCAACTTTTGGACTTTCTGTTTTGTTTTGGTTTTGGCCCCCTTTTTACTTTGTAACGGTCGCCGGCTGCTGCCGCAGCACGCTCGCTGCGCTCGCTCGGCTCCCTCTGTGTTGTGGTCTAAGTTCTAACCTAACCTAACCTACTTTTGGACTTTCTGGATTGTTTTTTTTTTTGTTTTGGCGGGCCGCGCCCCCCCGTCCCCCCACTTCCGTATCCGTGGATAAGTAGGCCTTCTGTTAAGTCTTTTCATTAATAATGAATGCTCCGCAGCCCTCGCACTGCTCAGACACACGAGCGCATTTGCCGCCTTTTTCAAGAATTTACGAATCTGCAAACAATATTCTAATATCCAAATACATTTTTATAATACCCATTTTCAGTTTTAAAGCTACCTAATAATCGCTGCCAAATGTGTATTTTTATAATGAAAGCCATTAGTTGCCAGTGAAGAATGTTTGATATCCCCTCGGAAAAATCAGTCGCCACATTAGGTTTTATAATACCTTAACCAGTTTTACACTGATCCCGCTTGATATATTTGATACCTTACAGTAGCAGCCGCTTTTTAGTTTTTTTGATCCTAGCCTTTTGTTGCTTGTATAGTTTAATAGTTTCTAAGATATTTAATCACTGCAAAGTTAGTTTTTTTGTGACTTAATAGAAAGTCGCCTAAAAAAGATATCAGTTGCCGTGTTATTTATTTGCCTAAAAATAATAATAATAATATCTATGGACGCTTCACACCACGTCAGTCTGGCCCCGTGATAAGTACCTGAAAAATATTCTCTGTGTCCCTTTTGCTTCACCTATTTTGCCAATTTGACCCTATGCTATGTACTCAAAGAATCTATACTAATATTATAATTCTGCAGAGTTTGTTTGTTTGAACGCGCTAATCTCAGGAACTACTGGTCCGATTTGAAAAATTATTTTACTGTTGGATAGCCCATTTATCGAGGAAGGCTATAGGCTATATTTTATCACGCTAAGATAAATAGGAGCGAAGAAATAGAGGAAAATGTGGAAAAAACGGGGGGAAATTATTTGAAAGGGCTTATTTGAACGCGCTAATCTCAGGAACTACTGGTCCGATTAGAAAAATTCTTTTAGTGTTAGATAGCCTATTTATCGAGGAAGGTAGGCTATATTTTATCACGCTAAGACTAATAGGAGCGAAGAAATAGAGGAAAATGTTGAAAAAACGGGGGGAATTATATGAAATTGCTTATTATCTTAAGAACTACTGGAGCAATTTTTATGTTATTTGGCAAACATGAAGAATAGACCACGTGAAGGCTATTTTTTGCGGAAAAGTGTACGAAATTCCTAAATTACGCAAGCGAAGCCGCGCGGAACATCTGTATATAATAAAATCGTAGGAAAGTCAATTCTGTACATTGAATATTTTTGTACAATACTTAAATAATACTTGGGATGTGATCTACTATGCTAACGCGGACGAAGTCGCGGGCAACAGCTAGTTTGTTATAAAAGCTAATACATAACAATTTATTGCAACACAAAGTACTATCGAAAAAAAATCATGGGCAGATGACGAACGTCTACGACTATGGCCGGGTTATGTCAACTCAATGTTAGGCGTGATTTGTCGGCTGGGTTTGACAAACAAACCAAATTACGTTGGCCCGCCATCTCCTATGAACCAACTTCTCTGATAGTACATTTGAGATTCATAACTAAATTTAAGTGCGCGTACCTTATGACGAGGCGCAGCGGGGCGGGCCGCATCTTCCTCATACTGGTCCGATTTGAAAAATTCTTTTAGTGTTAGATAGTCCATTTATCGAGAAAGGCTATAGGCTATATTTTATCACGCTAAGATTAATAGGAGCGAAGAAATAGAGAAAAAGGTGGAAAAAACGGGGGAAATTATTTGAAAGGGCTTATCTCACGAACTACTAGAGCAATTTTTCTGTTATTTAGGTCAGATAAGAAGTAGACCACGTGAAGGATCATAGGCTATTTTTTGTGGACTAATTTGTCTGTGAAATATCTAATTTACGCGGGCGAAGCCGCGCGGAACGTCTAGTTTCGTAATAATGTGCGTATATTCATATTGTCCAGGTGAGAACTGGCGTCAGGAGCGCGGCGGTGTGGCCCGCGAGTGGCGCGCACGTCGTCGCGAGCCGCGCCCGCGCCGCGCTGCACCCGACCGCTACCTCGCAGCGCACTACCCCGCCCAAGTCAAGTTCGCGCCTGACGACTTGCTCAATGGTAAGTTTGGCTTGTGGTGAATGGGCCGTATATTACTTCAAAATGTTGTCTCCTCTCTCCCATATCAAGCTAAATTGATATTTAGCTTGATATGGGAAAGAGGAGATGAATAATATGTATAGATGATACAGCTGATGCTGTATCATATACATATTATAAAACAAAGTAGCTTTTTTTTCCCTCATGTCCCTTTGTTCCCTTTAATCTTTAAAACTACGCAACGGATTTTGATGCGGTTTAATAGATAGAGTGATTCAAGAGGAAGGTTTTTAAGTATAATAACATTCATTAAATAGTGGAGAAATACAGTTACTGTTGGGATTTCTAATGTGATGTCGTAAATAATTAAAAAAAATTCTGTTTACATTGCAAACGCAGGGTGAACCCTACGAGATTTATCAAAATAATGTACCAAGTATTGTAACACAATGAAAAGGTCTACAGAAAACTCCGTGATGGTATAATTATTTCTATCTCTTATGGATATCCATCCCATCCACCATCCCACAATAAAAAATTTTTGTCATTTACTTTTTACGACAAATATTTATCGAAAATTTTTATGGCAAATTTTCGAAGCAATTTTAATAAATACAGCATTAATCCTTATCCAATTAAATACCTTAAATACATTGTTGATTTAATGTAGATCTATAATTATAGCCCTTCACATTATAATATGATTTAAATGAGTATTTTCGAAGATATTACAGATTTAAAAATTGCGAGACGTAGCTTATGCGGCGGTACCGACCAATGCGGGCCACGGGTACTAATGAATATAAATCAAAACTACTGAATCGATTTTAATCATTTTTTCAGTGAGTGACATAGGGCATGGGCTAGGCTATTATGTTTTATACCCGTGCGAAGCCGGGGTGGGCGGGTGGATGAATGTTTTGTTTGTTACTACAGGCGAATTTCCGTCTCCCCCTCACTCATTTTTTTTTCTAATAATATGTGTTGATTTGATTCCCATTAATATTGACATAAGTACTAATTACTAAGACCGCTGCTTTAACATATTATTCTATTACTAATTATAGAATAATATGTTAAAGCAGCGGTCGGCAACACGCGGCCCGCGGGCCGCTTGCGGCCCACGAACGTCTTACTTGCCCGTGAATGTTTTGTGAATAAGTTATGTGTATCAAAAACAATGCTTTCTAATACTATGCCAATAGTTATCGCCACTTAAGTACGTAGCTGTTTGTGCCATTTTAATAAAACTTATTTCCTTTTAATATGTGTAGGTACATAATATACTATATTGAGCTTCTAGGGTAAATACGAGTATGAGGTCTGCGGCCCGCCTTTAGTTTGTTTTGCCACCTTGTGGCCCTTGCCTGCCAAAAGGTTGCCGACCGCTGTGTTAAAGCATAACATAATATTTTATTTATTGTATTGACACATTTGATATGAAGTAATAAAGCTAAATGAATCTTATGTATAAAACATTTATTTGTTTACAAGTTGACATATTATTGTATGAACACAAAATGCGACCCACTCCGATGCGGCCCGACACAATGCTGGATTTATTTTTAAATTCTCCCATTTCTTGCAGGCTCACAGTGGGACATGTTATCACAAGAGATTTGGGACAAGTTTGTGAAATCGCAACAGACCGAGGAGACCTTCCGTAAGAAGATGAACCTGTGGAGATATCTGCACATCACAATCAAGGTTTTTTTTATTTTACTTTTTATATAAAATAAGGGGGCTAGCGAGCAAACGGTTCACCTAATGGAAAGCAACTACCGTCGCCCATGGACACTCGCAATATCAGAAGAGCTGCAGCCTGCAGGTGCGTTGCCGGCCTTTTAGGAGGGAATACGCCCTCTTTTTGAAGGTTTGCAGGTCGTATTGGTCCGGAAATACTGCTGGCGACAGTTACAGTTAGGTATGTATAGGGTTGCCATCACCTAAATTGCCATCGCCGGTAAGGCACGACAAAATTCCCGGACATTTGGCCGAAATGTGGTTATATGCCCGGACACGTCCTCTTAAACTGTTAATATTACGATTTAGGTCTCGCCAATTTTTGCTTTTCCAACAATAATTTGTAAAAATTTGATTAAGTCCGTGCAAGAAACCGTGTGTATGCTAACGTGTTTTTATTTTTCATTTATTGCTGCATGAGTCATGAGTCATGACTAAAAAGTTAATATCTCTCAACAAAAGTGTCCGGATTTTACCCGGACACTTTTCAAAAACCCTACCGGACGCTCCCCGGACGCCCTTTAAACTAGGACAAATCCGGGGAAATCCAGACGGATGGCAACCCTAGGTATGTACAACTAAAAGTAAAAACAGTAACCCGCGGTAATCGTAAATTTTTCCGCTATTAAAGTATCCTATGTCCTTTCCTGTGGTCTAAAATAAACTTTTTTCTGACCAGTTGCAATACTTGCACTAGGACTTGGACTCAAATTTCTAAACGAGGAGGTGACAGCACCGGCGTTTTTGCGCCTACGTGTATTTTTTTTTTCCAGAACACTCACTTCATACAGGGTGTCAAAAGACCGCTTCCGATAACTTCGTGGGGTTATTATAGGGCATGAGATATATCCATTGGTGCAAGTAATTTTCTTTAAATCGCCAGTTTTTAAAATAGTCAAAATTTTCAACACGCAATGTATAATGCTGATGTAAATGCGCGATAATATCGCGCGCCAGTGGAGCCCCGCCGGCCCCGGACTGCGCCAGCCCCCCCCCCGCGCCGCCCGCGCCAAGTCCCGCGCGCGCGGCCCTGCGCTAGACAAAACAGCTGATCGTGGTGTGCCCTAGGCCCTAGCCCGTAGGTAGTGAATAAACCACCAATATTGTAATGATTATTAAATTACAATTGTTTTCACGATTTAATAAAATGTTAGAATTTATTAATTACCGTTTCTTAGGTTTATTACTCAAAAATACTCAGTTTTTACTTCCGGCCAAAAAGGAAAAGTAATCATAATTCACATCCGAATCAAGTTGTAAAAATACAATACACAGTTACTATGGAAAAAAATACTTGATAACATGTTCACTGACCTGTGATCAGCTGTCTGCTTTTATGAAATGCAGTTCGAGCTGTGCTCCATCTAACTCAATGTAGATTGCAGAGTTTTTCAACACGAAACAAAAGTAAACAGGAGACATTCCAATTCTTATAAAAACACTTTTTACTGCACTGTTTAAACCGCACTATCGTCTATCGACGACGATGTTCACCCTCGTTCCATAAAGGTTTACGAGTATTAAAAGTTCATTCACATTTCATCGCACATTCTTCGGACGTATCACGTGAAAAAATAGTTAAGAATGTCACAAAACAAGCAATAAGACCAGAACATCCGTAAAATTACAAAACTTAAACAAAAACTTCACAGTACACCAGCGCGGCGCGTGTTTACAGCAGACTAAATAAAATTAAAGAAAAAACTTTGTTAAATAATAGGGATGTATCCCTCTGCATATTTTGAGTTATCGATAATTTTTTATCGATAAATCGTTATTAATTGTTTTACATACGAGTAAGTATTGATTACAGTCAAACTAAAAAAAACAAATACCTACTCAATGTTAAGAATAGCGACAATAATAATTAAAAGTTATTTAAAATTAAATAGGTATTATTAAAGTATTTTCATTGCATGCGTAAACGCGTATACGCGCATACGTATAACGCATAACGCGTACCATAGTATAACAATCACTTTATCACGGTAATGTAGGTATCGAAATTATCGAATGCAACTTGACTATGTATCCCGATAAAATTTTCTGAATTTATAACCTCTTAATAGAGTTCATTTTAAAAATGAGATTACATCTACTAAATAATAGTTACAATTTTTATTATTTAATGGTAATTTAAATATCGACTGAAATAAATAGTTTTGAATTTTAAATAGGGTACAACACTTAGATTGTCCTTGAAATGGATTAGCGACACGTGCGTTGTGCTAGGCAGAGCGGCGGCGCTTTGTCGGGTCCGCATACCGAAAGTCGATACATGTTTTTAAAGACGATTTTCGCATAATTAGACTTTAGTTCCAATTTGCATCTTGAGGTTGCAGGTTGTCCGTTGAGTTATGTTTAATTAATAAGCGTATAACGATCTTTTTAAAACGTATTATTGTGATAACTAAATGTGTAAAATGTAAATTAATTAACTATTATTTCTTATTTGTTTGCGTTAAAAAAATAAGACGTGTCGTGTAAGATATCGTGTAAAAAGAGATGTGTTGTTATTGGTGGTGTTATTGATTGGTGATATGGACTATTTTCAAAATGCATAGAGAGCACATTCAAAAATCAGAATTCAACATTTTTCACGTAAGTAATTAATTGCTAGTTTTTTCATACTGTATCGTCTGTAGTAGATAAAAAGCGATAATTGCAGATCTAGGTACTGTCCATCCACAATCATCGTTCTGCATAACACGGAAAATGTGTTATTATTTTTTTGTTTAAACTTTGTGTTGTGTTAGATTTCGTGTAAGAAACGTGTTGTTGTTGGTGGTATTATTGCTTAGTGCTAAAGAATACTTACAAAATGCATAGAGTCTAGAGAAATAAGAACACTTTAAGAACTTAACATTTTACACGTAAGTTTATTACCATAGTTTTACGTACGGAAGTTTTCATCCATCGTCTGTAATTTCGATAGAAAGCCTGACTCCTGAGATCCGCATTCGCATATCACACAAAATCGGTTTTGTTCCTTACGAATAACTTTTTAACTAATCGATAAATAAGTTGTTACTCATGCTCAGAAAGTTACTTACAGTTTTGTACACGAGTTAGAATTAAAGTTTTAACCCATTAAGGCCCATACAAGTACCGGTGATCGAGACAACTCTAGAATACAATAGCATTTCCAAGAATCCGCGATCGAAGGATTAAATTAGCCTAGGTAAGAGATCATAGGTCAAAGTTCTGAGTTACTTGAGAGAGTTGAATGTCATGGTTCTTGATAGGTTGGAAAGAGCATAAGGTTAAAAACTGCCGCGACCGTACAGTATGGTCGTTTACGACCTTATGTTATTAAGCGCGCTACATTTGATATCAATGACTCGCGTCTTTTAGATTACGTATCGGGATAAAAAAAGTAAAAGTAAAAAAAATATTTTAAATATTTTTTGTAAATGGTTTATGGTTTTGCCTGAAGGTTATTTATTATAAAAAATATATTAAAAAAAAATTTTTTTAGAAAAAAAAAAAAATTAAAAAAAAAACATTTTTGTAATCAGAAAATGTAGTATAATAATACCCCAAAGTTATCGGAAGTGGTCTTTTTACACCCTGTATATTTACTTATAAGTTTGAATTTCCAAATACATTATTATTAGATACATATTGGCACATAAATCTTGGTATATCTATTTATGTACAAATAAAAAATAAATGCTAAATGTTCGCAAAGAAAAAGTTGGTTATTACTAGGGTTGCTGAGGATTCCTCTTCCGCTTCCTCATAATGAGGAAGTTCCGCAATATTTTGGGTTCCTCAACCGTTACCGCATCCTCATAAATAAAAATAAAAAAATCGTCGTCCGCTATCGCTTCCTCAAAATTTAAGAGGAATTGATGAGGAATTTCACTGCGCCTGCGCGTCGCGTATTCCAATCATGGCAACGCACAATGTCATGCCAGAGCGCGAGAATTGTATCATCCACTCATCTTTTTTTTGTGTGCGTGTGTTTTGTATGTTGTCTACTGTGTGCCGACTTATTACCTGCGAATAATAAAAACTTAGGAAGAGTTACTCCGTCAAAAAAAGTGCACCAAAGGCTACAAAATGTGACCCGAATACATGCATACTTTATGCATGTATTCGGGTCACATTTTGTAGCCTTTGGTGCACACAGCAAAACTAACAAAAAAAGTGCACCAAAGGCTACAAAATGTGACCCGAATACATGCATAAAGTATGCATGTATTCGGGTCACATTTTGTAGCCTTTGGTGCACTTTTTTTGATGCAGTACCTCTTCCTAAGTTTTTATTATTCGGCATTTTTTGCTCTATATCAATAATGGTAACAGGTAATAAACTACCTTGTGAAAAATTCAGGCTTGAATTTTTCACAAGGTAGTTTATTATATGTGTACTTTAATATTTAATAATAATAAAATAAAAAATTAAGGGCGGCTCCCATACAAAAACACAAATTTTGGCCTAATCCTATTTTTGCTCTATAACGGTACGGAACCCTTCGTGCGCGAGTCCGACTCACGCTTGGCCGATTATTTATTCATAGGTAATTACTTGTTACGTATAATTTTTTGACGCAAATTAATAATTGGGATTTTTATGAAGCTTAGAATACTTGTTGTTTAGGCTCTGTGTAAAGTGTAAACAGGTTTCTGTTTATCTCAATAGACAGTAGGTGAGCTACGGTGAGATAACGTACCATCCAACAATTTGATTCATAGTCTGCCATTTGCCTATGTATCAACTTCTCTGATAGTACCTATTTATACGAGCAAAACTTGTATTTTTTTTTATTAACCCATCAGTCGTGGCAAAACGAGACACAATAGCTTTTTCATTGTTATCGCGGCCGGATGTGGCCGCTTGGGGCTTCATGAATTAAATAAGGGGGCAAACGAGCAAACGGGTCACCTGATGGTAAGCAACCACCGTCGCCCATTGACACTCGCAACATCAGAAGAGCTGCAGGTGCGTTGCCGGCCTTTTAAGAGGGAATACGCTCTTTTCTTGAAGGTTTGCTGGTCGTATAGGTCCGGAAATACTGCTGGTGACAGTTCGTTCCAGAGTTTTAAAGTGCGCGGCAGAAAGTTACGCGAAAAACGCACTGTGGAAGACTGCCACTCATCAAGGTGATGAGGATGGTATGTTTTTTGCGTGGAACGATGGCGAAAAGTTGCAGGTGGTATGATTCCGAACAATCATAATATTATATGTATCAGAAACATGTGTTGTATCATAATATTATATGTATCAGAAACAAAAACGCCTCTGAATTGATGGTCATAGTCAAATCAATTTTAATCTCACGAGATTTCAAACGTCGCAGCCAATATAGGAAACCAGAGTGTTTATCTTGCTTGAGAGATACGTAGTTGTAGGTTTGTCGCTTATCTGACAACAGATAATGCTGTGATGCTGTAACATATACACATTGTGTTCCCAAATGCTGATAACAAAACAAATTATATTGTAGTAGATATAAATTTTTAATTTTTCATTGTAGGTATAATTTAGGCCCGTATACATAGTGAGTACTTAAGATGCGACCCGGTCTCAAGACGCGGTTCGGCTCTGTGATTGGTCCAAATTTTGACAGCCAACCAATCACAGAGCCTGAACCGTGTCTTTAGACCGAGATGCATCTGAGTATTGACTATTTATACGGGCCTTAGAGACACATATTATTTTAAAATCTTTAAATGTTATCCATACTTATAAATGCGAAAGTGTGTCTGTCTGTCTGTTACCTCTTCACGCCCAAACCGCTGAACTGATATTGCTTAAATTTGACATGAAGATACGTTGAGTCCCGGGAAAAGACATAGGATACTTTTTATCCCAGAAAAATGTACGGTTCCCGCGCGATAAACGACTTTTGGCGCAACGGAGTTGCGGGCAATATCTACATAGTAATATTATAAAGTTAAGTAAATACTAAATATGAAGAAATGAAAAAACCGTCAAAATAAGTAAATGATGTAATTTACTTATTTTGACGTAATCTCGAGTCGTGACGTACATGCTAAGTGCTAAAGTGCGCAGGCGCCGCTAAACGATACAAGGTCAGGAATAATACTGTGTCACCCAATTTTTACCTTAGTAAAAGGTAGATTTCTTCCATAAAATAGTTTCCATCTAAGAAAATCTTAATGGGAACATAAGATTAATTAAATAAAGACTTAATTATAACATCACAAGTATAAATATTAAAGTCAAGTATGTCTGGTATTTTACTTATATTATTTTTTATGTATATTATGGTGGTCCAATATAAACAGTAAAACAAAACAGAGTGCCATAATAAAATCCACTCTGCTCGGTTCAGCCTGCCTACACTGTTCCTTAGTGGCGATAAGTCACAAAAATTTCATTTTTCTTCCTCTTGCATGCTTAGCATGGCCACAATAGAAATTCGAAAGAATAGAAACACTGACAGATAACAGACGAAATCTGGCAGTTTCTCTTGAAGCTCCAAAATATTATAATATCATCCTCAACGACAAACTAACAGATATTATATCTTTTGATATTCTGTGACTGTGTCTATTCTACCGCTTTCCTTGATGGCCATTATAAGGGTGTGTTTCCACTAGACATGTGTTTTTGAACCAATAGATTCGCTACATTGACATGACCTTTGCGTGGCATCGCTCAGCGCAACGATTCTTTTGGATTTTAAAAACATCCCTCTCAACACATCTAATCAGGCTTAACATAACATTACAAACGGGATAGAATGGACATACTAACGGATTTTAGTGGTAAAATGGCGGATTTCCTTTGTCTATCTGTCACTTGTCTCTTCTTCTGAAAGAAACCGTTGACTATGCTAAGCCTAATTGTTACCCCGCAGAGCATATTCCCCCGCTACGGCCTGTACGTGGTCGGCTCCACGATGTCGGGCTTCGGTCTGGAGTCGTCGGACATGGACCTGTGCCTCCACGTGCGGCCACCCGCCGGGACGCCGCCCGCCCTGCCGCCCAGACACCACGCCCTGCTCCACCTGCACCACGTGCTGCAACACATACGCGGACTGGACCCTGGTAAGTTGACAGGGACCTTGACGGATTTGACTTGGTTGTGTAAGGCCGGCCATAGACGGAACCGCATCTTACAGTTGAAACCGACTGCAAAAAGGAGTAGCTGCACATCAATCTGCAGTTTTCATACTAAATTCATATCCCCATTGAGGATATGAATTTACTATGAATCTCGTCGAGCGGTTCTTGAGCAGTCGGTATTTTCAACGCGGGCGCTCTACTCTAGAGCAGTCGGTCCCGACTGCAACGTGCGGTCTGTCTATGGCCAAACTAAGCGTGGTTACACACGGCGCCGCAGTGGCAGCGTTTTTCGCCTAGTAGTCTCGTATGTTTGTTGAAAACTGCGGCACCGCTCGCCGCCGCCGCGGCAAAGATTCGCAGCCGCCGCGTCGGCGCCGTGTGAAAGGGGCCCATAGAAATACAAGGATGAGTATGCAGCGGCGCCGCCGCGGTGGCGGTGCCGCTGCGGCGCGTGTGTAAACACGCTAAGTGTAAACTTGAGGCTAATGCTAAGGGCCTTATTACACTGGCGATTTGTGGGCTGGAGCGGTTGCGCAGCGGTCACTGGATCATAGGCGGTTCGTTTGGCTACTTGGATTCGCGACGCTTACTATATTATGTATAGTATAGGCGACGCTCTACCGCTCCGCCCGTGCGGTGAGAAAGGGACAGATAAGTTGTTCACACGTTCACTATCATTACGGCAACTCACAAGACTAGACAGCGCGAGCGTGCAGCGGTCACTTGGTACCGTGTAGACAGCAAAGATGTCAGAAGCAGAGTCTAGTGTCTTTGCAGCCACTGTGTAAATTAGCTTGAAGTTGTGTGTACGTTAAAATGGCATTCTAGTCATTTATTTCATTGTGCCTGTAGATGCTGAGCTGATCCAAGCGAAGGTGCCGATCCTGAAGTTCCGCGACGTGCGCAACGGGCTGCAGGTGGACCTGAACTGCGACAACGTGGTGGGCGTGCGCAACACGGGCCTGCTGTACGGGTACGCGCGCGCGGACTGGCGCGTGCGGCCGCTCGTCGCGGTCGCCAAGCTGTGGGCGCGCGCGCACCACATCAACGACGCGCGCAACCGCACGCTGTCCTCGTACGCGCTCACCCTGATGGTGCTGCACTACCTGCAGTGTGAGTATACCTGTCTCTGTCTACACACTCGACAGCTAGTAGCGACGACGCGGTGGCGGGCGCGACACGGCCCTGCTGTACGGGTACGCGCTGACCCTGATGGTGGTGCATTAGGGTGTGTTTCCACTGAAGCGGAGCGGAGCGGAGCTTAGCGGTGCCCGAATTGACCAATCGTGCTATTCCAGCGGAATGACAGCGAAGCGGAGCGAAGATTTCGAGCATGGTGATTGGTCAATTCGGCACCGCTAAGCTCCGCTCCGCTTCAGTGGAAACGCAGTCTTACCATAAAGTTAATATACCTAGCGGAATAGAGAAACAATCCCGAGCTGTCAAACGAAACCAAAATTAAATTACACTTACTTTCCAAGTTTCCCAAGCGATATCATATGACACTAGAAAATGCTCGCCGTGCCGCTGCCATTCCGGTGTGATTCGGCCCTTAGTGTCTAAACACACCATGCCGAAGTTCCGCGGCGGAAGTTCGGCATGATTCCGCCTGCAATGTATTTAAAATTACCGATGACACACAATGTTGAAATTACGTCGCGTTATATTGTATGTATTTCATGCCGAATGTAATAGGCTTGATGACTAATTTTTTTTCTTATTGGTAATTAAAAGACCCTTAAAAAATAGAAACATCGCTGAAAGAATGACTCTGATAGCTTAAAAATTCACCAAGATATGACAATTCAAACATCTCATAAAATAGACCTGCCCGAAACGCTCCATACAAAGTGCTACGAAAGATTGACGTCACTCTTTCGTAGTTTGTACGGATCGGGAGAGAACTTTGTTCGATAGGTATATTAAATATCGAAAAGCATTCTGCCATGCCTTTCGAAAATCCTAGAGAGAGTCGTATATGAGCAGGTTACTGGCTACCTGGAAAAAATAACATGTTACCAGAGATGCAGTCAGGTTTTAGAAGGGGTCGCAGTACAGTAACAGCATTGCTTGATGTCACTGATAATATCCTTAGTGCGCAAGATAATGGTTACTGCACCCTGCTTGTCTTACTAGATTTCTCCCGGGCTTTCGAGACATTAAATATAAATATTTTGCTTGCTAAACTAAGCTATTATGGGTTTGATATCGCTACCATAAAATGGTTTAATAGTTACCTTTCTGGTCGTCGTCAATGTGTTAAACTCTCTGATAGCAGTGGCACCTCTGCATTTTCGGACTTTAGGTTTGTTACAGATGGTGTGCCCCAAGGTTCTATATTAGGCCCCATACTGTTCATTCTATATACAGCTGATGTTGGTAGGTATATTAGGTATTGCAAATTCCATTTTTATGCAGACGACACCCAAATTTATTTGTTCTGCAAGCCAAATGAAGTAGACATTGCAATTTAGCAGCTAAATGAAGACCTGAATAGTATAGCCACATGGGCCCAGAAAAATAGTTTGTGTCTCAATCCAGCAAAATCTTAATACATAATCTGTGGCACTAACAGACAACTCAGTCTTATAAATCCTTCAACTGATGTTATGCTGATGGGTGAGCCTATTGAGCGTACATATGTGGCACGTAACCTTGGTCTGCTTCTTGATTGTAACTTGCGTTTTCATGAGCATGTTACTAACCTAGTCAGTAGTTCATTCTATAAACTAAAAATACTATACAGAATAAGACCATATCTGTCAGAAGAGATGCGTATCAGTCTGGTTGAGTCTCTAGTCATCTCAAAGTTGAACTACACCGATATAGTTTATGGCCCCCGTCTAGTTTCGGGTACCAAAAGACTTATTCAAAGAGTCCAAAATGCTTGTGCTCGATTCTGCTTCAGTATTCCCTCCAGAAGTCATGTAACCCCTTATCTTAATAAGCACTCAATATTAAAAATGAAACACCGACGCAGACTTCATCTTGCATGTTTACTTTTCGGGGTGCTGAAGTATGAAGAACCCAAGTATCTTTTTAATAAATTATCAAGAACAGCTAGTCTTAGGTCTTGTGGGTCACGGATGTGTTCAGCACAGTTGGCAATTGAAAAACACCGAACAACCTCTTTTAGAGGCAGTTTTCGGTATTCAGCGTCTAAATGCTGGAATAACATCCCGCCTCCCATTAGAAATGCCAAAAGTCTTAAATCATTTAAGAACAAACTGTGGCAGTTTCTTTTGGATCAACAGTTGTCTCATGAAAACCTCGCTCAGGATATATCTGTGATCTAGTCATTGTATTGTTTAAGTTAATTGTATTCATAATTATAATACCTAAAATCCGATAAAATATTAGTTTTAAGAATTAAAAACCGGCTGGCATCCTTATTAATTAAAGTATACTTACGTTTTACGTTTTAAAGTTTTTTCTACGTTCATGTTTTGAAAGAACTTTTGTTTTGTTTTGTTTTTGGTTATTAGTTAATGTTAATGGTGTTGGGTACTTTTTTATTCTCTAGTATATATCTTGATTTATCAGTATGTACAACAAAAACATTATTTACTGTATATTTTATTATGTTTTTTTTTGTTTTGACTTTTGGCTTGGTTTTGACAAGTGACAAATGAAAATCATAGACAATTTGTCTTATTGTGTGTTGCCAATATCATACTTGTGGCGGCGGCGGCGGCGTGCGACAGATGCTTGTCGCGTGTGCAATAGTATCAGCGTGGGCTGTCGCGCTAAATCTTATTTGTCTAGGTCATGTCTAGGTATATTAGTTAATTATTTTTATTGTTATTTAAGTTGTTCCTGTTTGTGATTAGTTTATAATGATTTTTGTTATCCATGTCGTCACTTCTGGCTCTCGCGGAAGACCGGCGCTGAATATGCCTTCGGGTGTACCAGCATATGCCGAGCGTGGGCCAATTTGCAACTGCTATCTAGAATTGCTATATATTATAACATTATGTATATATGTACCGTGTTTGTAGTGGCAAATAAAGCTTATTATTATTATTATTAAATATTGCGTTTATGAAAGTGGTTTCATAACAAAAGTTGCTTTTAATTGCATAAGTTATCGAATGGTATACAAATATTAAGAAATTTAGTTGAAAAAAAATTTGACTTGATTATCCAACTTTGAAGGCGCATAACAAAAAAAAATACAAATGCTATCGAGCTGCAATTTTGGGCACACTTATTTTTTACCGTGATTTATTTTATTAACAAAATTCGCTAATCTTTAACCTTGTCATCATCCCTATTCCGCCGCGGATTTTCGGCACGGTGCAAAATAAAAATAAAAAATAAAATTGTTTTATTTCTGAATAGATTTTTAAAAAATGCTTTCAGAATGTTGATACTACGGTGCCTACCACCGGTTCGGGAACTAACCTAGCGAGAAGAACCTTTGTGTTTAGATACTTCGGTCCGTATTTTTGGTCAGTACTTAAGATGCGACCCGGTTTCAAGACGCGGTTCGGCTCTGTGATTGGTCCAAATTTTGACAGCCAACCAATCACAGAGCCTGAACCGTGTCTTGAGACCGAGATGCATCTTGAGTACTGACCAAAAATACGGGCCAAAAAGTCTGCTTTTCTTGTTAGTTTAAGATTATTTAATCTGAACTTCATAATTATGTCGACGCCAATAGGAATCGTATTATGTGACTCTTGCATCATTATACAGGTGGCACATCGCCCGCGGTGTTGCCGCGCGCCGGCGAGGCGGCCACGGGACGTCAGAACCGCGCCACTCTGGCCGAACTGTTCCTGGGACTGCTCAAGTACTACGCCGAGTTTCCGTGAGTCCATAGTGATCTTAACACCCCCATCGTGGGTATTGCAGACACAATAGATTTTCAATAGCCGCGTACTGACCAAGCGAGCAGCCTCGCTGCCTCGCCCGAGCGTGCCGCGGCCCGAGCCGAGAGTTGTCGGTTTTTGTCGATGCTCAAAGGCGCCTCGGACGTTTGCCGCGCACTAGCCACGTTCTGACCGACCGAGCAACTGCTGCGCGAGGCTGCCTCGCGAGGCGGCTCGCTTGGTCAGTACGCGGCTAATTGCTATGCGGCAGGCGGCTGCCGCTTGGGGATTGATGAGTTAATAAGACAGAAGCATTTAAGGGTTTCGGTTAACACATCTCTGTTTGTGAATAAGTAATTGTTTATGAGTTGTGTATGAAAATCTATGTTATAGTTGGGGAGGGGAAGAGGGGATTTCGGGAGTAACTCGAGCGTGTCAGATTAAGCTTGTATAGGCTTCCGACATGTGTCTAGTTATCATGGTATAGAAATGAGATTTCTCACGTGGTGGGTTAATTTTTTTTTAATGTTGAAATGTCATCGAATCTGTCAAATTAAGATAGGGATGTTTAGTATACCCCAAAGAAGCTTCCATATAAAGCACTGACGATTCAAAGGTTAAGTAAGCCTGTAAGGACATTTTGAAATATAAAAAAATAAAGCTTCATATTTTCCTAACTAAGCTTCGCAGATATTTTATTTTGCACTAAACTAAATGATTTAGTCCTTGTTGTCTAAAATATATTTATAATTTACCTAAATAAGCAATTTTCTGAATATTATATTTTCTTTTTCAAAACTTTAAAATGGCTGCAGTTTCTGAACCCACCGTTAAAATAAAAAACGCTCTTATTATTTTTTTATCAGTTTGACCTGAAGTTATTTTAAATGAAAAACAGCACTTAGAAAACTCACTGGGCTTTTATTGTATATTACAAGTTATCAACACGTTTTTAGCGCACACCACCATTATTGTGAACTGACCGGAAGTGTGAAAAATAAAAACTAATCGGAAACACAACTTTGACATTTACAAGTGACACTTTCTTTTTTTTTAACTTTGCAGCAATCTCTATTAATATTATGTATAAACATTGCCAACAACACCCCTTCTCAATGTTTATGCATAATAAACAAACTAATCTAAATTATATCTAATAACTAACAACCTTTTTAAACATATTTATCTCTTATCTTACAACTTAACATTGCACTGTACTAGGAACTTATTTAATAAATCCTTACTTAATGGTTTTGTAAGCATATCTGCCGGTTGCTCACTGGTACATATGTACTGAATATCAATTTTATTATTCTTAATTAAATCTCTAACATAGTGATATCTAATATTTACATGTTTAAGACGTTTAACTGAGTCTGTACTTGCACTTAAAATAGCTGCCTGATTGTCACAGTACAATTTAACTGGGCTAATCTTTTGAATGTCCAGATCATGTAACAAATTTGTAAGCCAACATGCTTCACTTGCGGCCATACTAATAGAAACGTATTCTGCTTCAGTAGATGACAAGCTTACAGAAGACTGTTTCTTTGAACACCACATAATCAAACAATTTGCCTAAGTAAACAAATAGCCAGATGTGGACTTCCTATCGCTAGAATTACCTCCCCAGTCTGCATCACAATAACCTTGCAATGCACTATCATTACACATATAAACTATTTTATAGTCTAAAGTATATTTTACATAGCGGAGTACTCTCTTAAGAGCACTTATTAATGCACTATTAGCACATTGCTGATATCTGCTTAGTAAAGAGACTGCAAAACACAGGTCAGGCCTAGTGCCTGAGACGGCATACATAAGGCAGCCAATAATTTGCCTACAAATTTCTTCAATGTCTTTATCACACTTAGCATTTACATCAAATATCTTAGTGTTAAAGTTAATATCCAAAGGTGTCAACATAGGCTTACAATTATCCATATTAAAACGTTTTAGTACATTTTCTAAGTAATTTCTTTGTGATAATGTTGTTATACCCTTTTCTAAATTTTGTTTCACATTTATTCCTAAAAAGCCCGAAATTAACCGTAAATCTTTAATTTGAAATTCTTTCTTTAATACTGCTTTTATGTTAATTACCTCATTTTCATCATTGCCAAAAAACAACAAATCGTCTACATATATCAACACAAATATTTTATTAATACCACTATACTTTGTATACAAGCATGGATCATATTTAGACCTTATAAAATATCCTTCTCGGGTTATAACATTATTAAATTTAATATTCCAGGACTTAGGTGAACATTTTATACCATACAGAGATTTATTTAATTTTACAATATTATTTTCTCCTGATTAAGCCCCTTCTGGCAAATTTACATACACATTTTCTTTTATATCACCATAAAGAAAAGCCCCTGTGACATCCATTTGATAAAAGGGTAAGTTATATTTAGTTGCAATTATTACAAATAACCTAAATGTTGCTAACTTAGCAACTGGAGCATAAATATCCCTTAAATTAATTATATCTTGTTGCTCAAACCCCCTAGCAACAAGCCGAGCTTTATATTGTTTAACATTATTTTCAATTTTTATCTTGAAAACCCATTTGCTACTTATAGGTTTTGCGTTTACAGGCAATTCACAAAATTCCCATGTGTTATTATCATTTAGAGTCTTAAGTTCCCTGGCAATAGCTGCACTCCACTTACCGGCATCACTTTGGCTCATCGCATCACTATATGTAATAGGGTCACACTCACTTTGGTCCAGCTGAGCATTATTACACTTGTAGAAATGTATTTGTTTGCGTTCACGTTTACTCCTCTCTGCTGTAGGTGGAGTAATATCTTTCAATAGGCATTCTTTATCACTGCAAGGCAAATAATCACTGTCACTGTCTGAGTTATCTTCCACAGTACTACTTGTGTGGGTTGTTTCTATTTCGTTAAGGTCAATGGTTTCGTTACCTGGGTTAATGGTTTCGTTAGGGTGAATGGTTACTATCTCGCCAATATTTGTCTCAGGACTATTCTCTTGCACGGTCTCATCTCCAAGCTCTAATGAGACCACAGCTTGACTTTCACTCGTCTTCGCTTGAGGTTTTAACTCGTCTTCCTGCTGTAAGAATACAATGTCCCGTTTATTTTCTACCACATTATTTTCAGGATAATAAACACGGTATCCTTTCACGTCCTCATCATACCCCACCATTAATCCCTTCTCTCCTTTAGGATCCCATTTTCTCCTCTTTTCCTTCGGAATGTGTACATATACTTCTGTACCAAAGGCTCTTAATCTATTAATGTTATATGTTTTTCCAGTCCATACCTCAAATGGAGATCGCCCATCCCCATGGCTCTTTCCAGTCCTGTTCAACACGAAGACCGCTGTATTTATTGCTTCGGCCCATAGCTTCTTCGGCAATTTTTTATCATGTATCATTGTTCTAGCTGCTTCCACTAATGTTCTATTTTCTCTTTCTGCCTTTCCATTTTGTTCTGGAGTATATGCTACCGTAGTCTGATGTGTAATTCCACGTCTTTTCAATGTTTCCTTTACATGATTGTTTACAAATTCTAGGCCATTATCACTTCTAAGGACTTTTACCTTGTTTCCAGTACAAACTTCGGCCTTCTTTATAAAATCTTCAATTACATATTTGATTTTATCTTTTGATTGTACAAAATGCACAGTCCTGAAGTTTGAATAATCATCCTTTAGTAATACAAAATACCTCGATCCACCAACCGACGGTTCTTCCATTGGACCGCAGGTATCCACATGAATTAATTCACATGTCCTGGTACTCTTGTAGTTTGTACTCACTTCTAGTAAATGGCAATCTATGAATTTTTCCAACCAGACAACTTTCACAAACTGGGTTAGTTGTTTGTCTAACCTCAATGTCGTTTTTTCGCAAAATATCTTTCACGTAAGATAAATTTTGATGTGCCAACCTCTTGTGCCATTCATTTAAGTCGTTCTCCACTACTTTGGCTACGTTCACATGCTTACTTTTGAAACGAAACTCCATGTAATAAGAGTTACCGAGTCTATTTGCAGTAGCACATACAATTTTATTCTTGTAAAAGCGGCAAATATTGTTATCTGTCATCATGACATATCCGCGGTCAGCAGCGCGGTTGACAGAAAATAAATTTGTCTTTAGCTCGGGAACCAATAATACGTTGTCTATGGTCGTGTCAACCCATTGCGTTCCGTTCTTGACCTGCACCGCCACCTGTCCAGATCCTAGGACACTAATAACTGCGCCATTTCCCACAATTACGGATTTTTGCGTAACACTCGAAAATGTTGTAAACAACTAACGATCACGGCACATGTGCTCGCTAGCCCCAGAATCAACTAGCCACTTTGATTTTTCATATTTCTGGTCCACTGAGTTAGATACCACAAAAGCATTACTCATTTTCTTACTGTCCTTTGACCTTTTAAAACGACACTGAGATTTGAAGTGTCCAAATTTTCCACAATAAAAACAGCTGTTGTTATTACTTGCACTTCCTTCATGGTTACTTTTATTTACAGCTTTACACTCTTTCTGAAAATGTCCACTTTTCCCACACTTAAAACATTTTATCGTTTTCTTACTTTTCACAAAGAATGCAGAAGACGATGCTTGTTGAGCTTCTTCGTTTTTTTCTCTTACTCTCTCTTCTTCAACTAGAAGTCTGGTCACCAGATTGTCGAAAGTTTGTTTGTCGTCAGGTGTAGACTCCCAAGCCGAAACGAAATGCTTATATTCATCGGGCAGAGACATTAGAACTTTTGTGATAACAAATCTATCCGGAATTTCTTCTCCCATCTGTTTCAACTGGTTTTGTAATTCTTGAATCTTAGACAAGAAAACAGACATATCTATGCCCTTTTCAAACTTGTATTGGAAAAATTTTTGCTGTATGATGTGCACACTAGTCTCAGTTTTCTGTTCGTACACGCTGTAAAGTTTTCTCCACATCTCGGCAGAACTTGTACATGTGATAATATGTAGCATTGCCTCTTCCGACATCCGTGTAACCAGCAACGTTTGCGCCTTGGCATCTTTGGTTTCCCATGCGGGAATCTCACTTGCTACTTCGGGCTTCACTTGTTTTCCTTCCACAATGTTTAACCATCCATGGCCCCTCAACTGAACAGTTGTTTGGAATTTCCATATATTTCAATTTTTGGCTCCTTTCAACTTGATCACGTTGACGCTGTTGTTATTTCCTTCTATTGTGGTTTTGCCCTTTCCAATCAGTCAATCCTTACATCAAGCAATAATGCGTGTCTGGGCCGATAACCTGAAGTTATTTTAAATGAAAAACAGCACTTAGAAAACTCACTGGGCTTTTATTGTATATTACAAGTTACAAACACGTTTTTAGCGCACACCACCATTATTGTGAACAGACCGGAAGTGTGAAAAATAAAAACTAATCGGAAACACAACTTTGACATTTACAAGTGACCCTTTCTTTTTTTTAACTTTGCAGCAATCTCTATTAATATTATGTATAAACATTGCCAACAACATAAATAAAATAATGTAAAAAAACTTACTAGGTCTCCATGACGCTCGAGTGACTACAAAAATAGCACCCTCCCCTCCCCTACTATTATGTCTTTGTTAAAACTTAAATACTCTGCAATAATATCGTTTTATTTGACTAGATGTCGTCTGCAACTTATCGCACCTAAACCCGCGTAAATATAAATTTTTGGCAATAAAAAATATTCATTATCTTTTCCAGGCACAAATAAGCGTGAAGTCTGTCAGTCTGTACAGATAGTAACCTGTAGACAGACAACAAACTTTGAAATTAATTATTAATAATAATAATGAATTGTTATTGTAACCATGAGTGGCATTTCAGATGGCGGCAGTACGCGGTGTCAGTGCGTGCGCGTCGCGTGCCGCTGTGGGAGGCGCGCATGCGTGCACCCGATCCCACACGGTGGAAGCTCATATGTGTTGAAGGTATGTATGTATGCATAGTCAGGCAGGCCCCTAGACGATCAATTTTATTGTGAAATATCACGTATTGTGCAATATTATTGACCGTCTAGCGTTGATAATGAACGCGCCCGCCTTTCGGTGGGCTCCTAGACCAGGGGTTCCCAAACTTATTTTGTCAACTGCCCACTTTGAGAACAAATTATGTCTTAGCGCCCCCTTTGTTTCTTTAGCCCCCTAATGGGCACAAGGGGGCGTTATCGCCCACTTTGAGAAAGACTGCCCTAGACGATCAATAATTTTATTGCGTTATACTTTTGTTGCGGCCCGCGACACCAAGACCAAAACATGTTTGTGGCCCGCATGAAAAAAAGGTTGGGGACCATTGGCTTAGTTCATTATATTTAAATATGTATACATATCTAATAAATAAAACTGAAATCTAATAAAAAAATCGAAAGGATCGAAAAGCCTAATTCAACATGGTACCACCTCTTATAGAAATACGTATGAGCAAGCGATAGCGCGATCTAGGCGACTCTTGGCGCCATCTGTTATGAGTTTTTGGAACTAACTTGATTTGAACTAATTTACGCATTTTCACCCCCTTACAACCCTTTTTTCCAGTTAAAAGGTAGCCTAGATGTCCTTTCTCAGGCTTTAGACTATCTGTGTACAAAATTTCATTACAATCGGTTCGGTAGTTTTGGCGTGAAAGCGAGACAGACAGACAGACAGCCAGAGATACTTTCGCATTTATAATATTAGTATAGATATTATAATATTATGTTGCCACTCTCATATTGATATCCCCACTCTCCACCCCAGGTTATTACTAGAGTTGACAACCCCAAAAGGTGTTTGACAGAAGATATTGCATAATATCAAGTAACACTTTGTTAGTAGCTATTGTAAATTTTTTTTTTCTTTATTAAGAAATGAAGAAATGAGAAAATTGAGCTTAGTCAACATTGACTATGTCGCTCCATTAGAACAACAATTAAATTTAATCTTAAATCAATATTAATCTATTGCACATCTATTAAGTGCTATCTTAACCATCTTATAAATTTCTTTAGCTTTATCTGACAGGGGATAAGCCAGAATGCAGTTGCAAGTTCCAGTATACATAAAATTCTCAATTTTTCTTACAATCTCATATCTAATGTCTTCATTCCGGACACATTCCAATAATAAATGATAAATGTCTTCCACGATTCCACATTCTGAGCAAAGTGGGGATGATACTTTTTTCATCAAATGTCCAAATTTATTCAAAGGAATATGTCCGGAGCGAATTCTAAACGCTATAATTAACAAATTTCTATTTACAGATTCAAACCACGGTGATTTCCAAGGCTCATTTTGTAGTGTTCGGTACCATATGCCCTTCTCCACTGATCTCTCATCAAAATAAACCTTCCACATCTGGTAACAATGCTGTTTAACTTGTTTAATGTAGTCAGTGAAGAAAGGCATGATGTCCCTACCTACTCCATCATCGCAAGCTTCCTTAGCGAGACCATCCACCCGCTCGTTCCCTCCCTCCTCCAATCCAATATGAGACGGGATCCACTGAAGGATAACTTCTTTTGATTGGGTCTTTATTTCAAATATTAACCTTATAATTTCATAGGCAATCGGTGTGCCTCTTAAACAAGAGGTGCACCGAGCCACGTGTTGAAGGGAACTCCTGGAGTCAGATAAAATTACAAATTTACTGTACTGTACAGATTTTATATATTTGAGCGCCTCTAAAATAGCTACTAATTCTAGATACATAATAGACATATTATCACAGATTTTAAATTTCATGTTAATACCAGATTGGGCGTCAAAAACAGCTAAACCCATGGAACCTTGCGATGATGTAGTATCCTTAGAACCGTCCGTAAAAATTTTATAATATGAGGAATAATATTGTTCTAAGTATTCAATACATGTTCGTCGAAGACTAATCGCGTCGTATTCCTTTTTAGACCTATCTACACCGTCAATATGGATTTTAATTACATCACTTAATTTATACCAACTCATCCAATAATCTAGAGTGTACATATCTAAGCGAATTGCCTTATGGAGTTTTATATTTTGAAATCTTACGTACATATCCACTAAAACAGGAATTTGTTTGCGTCTCCAGTATTTGCGTGTCATAAGTGTGCTTAATTCGTTTACGACCTTACTTGTTTCGTTATCCGCTGTCGACATAGATCTCAAAATAAATTTACCAGCCAGAAAGACCCGACGAATATGTAAAGGTTGTACACACAGCTCGCATTCCATTACGTGAATAGGGGTAGATCTAACAAAACCACCTATAACACGCAAAGCCTGGTTCTGCAACTTATCCAATTTAACTAAATTCGATTTACTCGCATTACTGTATAAAAAACAACCAAAATGAAATCGGCTCCGAATCAAAGTTACGTAAATTTTTCTTAAATATTTTGGGTGGACACCCCAGCCCGACCCAGCTAAAACTTTTAAAATATTTAACATTTTATGTGCCTTTTCGTAAACTGTATTTATGTGCTTCGTCCATCTCAAGGATCTATCGAGTTCCAAACCTAAATATCTTATAGTAGATACCTCCTGTAAAGGCATATCTCGGATAAAAATGGTAGCACTATTATTTATTTGGCCTTTTTTAAAAACGCACAACTTGCTTTTGGTAGAAGATACAGTAAAACCTAAATTTTCTAATAATTTAACCAATACATCTAAGTCCCCTTGTAACAAACGACGAGCGGTTTCCATATTTCTGTTAACTACATAAAGCTAAAGCGTTATATCATCAGCAAATTGTGACATAAATATGTTTCTAACGGCCTTAAAAATAGGTAAAAGTGTTATATTAAACAGTAAAGGAGATAAGGGGTCACCTTGAGCGAGACCTTGAGCTGTACATAGCCAAATAAAAACATCCCCATGTCTTATTTTTAAGTTCCTAGAGCTTAAAAAATTCCACAAATAATTACAAATTTTAAAGCCAACGCCAGATTCATCTAAGATTTCGATAAGTGAAGTTATATTTAAATTATTGTAAGCGTTATCTATATCTAGGAAGCACGCTAAAGTCGTTAAATTCTTAGAGAAACCTGATTGTATCCGTGAAACCAATCTGACCAAACTGTCGAGACACGATTTTGATTTTCTAAAACCTACAGTCTCAGCTGAAAACATACCCTGGCTCTCAAAGTACCACTCCAATCTTTTATTAATAATAGAATGAAAGATTTTACACACACAGGACATTAAACTTATCGGGCGCAACGATGTCACTAGCGATGGGTCTCGACCGGGTTTGGGAATCGGAAAAACACAAATGTCTCGCCATTGACTAGGAAAGAAGCTCGTAAAAAGAAAAATGTTAAACAAATGAAGTAAAATGTTTTTACCACTCATGGGTAATTTCTTTATCATCGAAAAGGAAATGTTATCGCAGCCCGGGGCGGTATCTTTAGATTTAATACATGATTCTAATTCGTGTAAAGTTATGTCACATTCTAATTTTAAATTGACCGAATTAATTAACGGCTTGGGAGGTAAAACGTACGCTGGACGTAGATTATTTAACAATTCCTTGCACTTGTATTCGTCGACAAAAAAATTCTGAACCTTATTGCCCTTAAGCCATTTCATTCTCCTCCACATTTCAGAAGCCGATGTAGATTCATCCACAGAATTACAAAATTGTTTCCAAGAATCGAATGACGCTTTTCTTATTAATTTTTGTGATTCCCTAATGCAATTTTTAAGATTTAATAAATTGGAGGGGCAGGGATTTTTCCTAAATTTTGAAAGGGCCAATCTCCTTTTAGCTACCGAATGCGACATGCGGTCCAATACGGTTTAGGCGAAAACTTGTTAGATGGATTTAAATTTATTTTGATTTTTGGAATAAATATGTCAGCAGCTGTATAAATATGACTTAAAAAATTGTTATATAAAAATTGCGGGTCTCCGGATAAATCAAATCGTGAAAAACATTCCTCGAGGTATAATTTATATCCCTCCCAGTCGGCACACTTAAAGTTGCGTTTAAATAACGAGTTAGGGCTAAAAACATCACTAGAAGATACGTTGATAACGAGATGATCACTTCCGAGAGTTTCGTTTGTAACTTGCCAATTAAAGTAACACGATATATCGGAAGTACATAGGGTTATATCCGAGGAACTTTGCTGCAAAATTCCTGAAACTAATTTTAAACGTGTAGAACTACCGTCGTTTAATGATAAAAAGTTGCTATCGACCGTAGAATCATAAATTTGGGACCCTCTGGTGTCTGTTTTATGAGACCACGTGAAATGGTGCGCGTTGAAGTCTCCCAAAATTACAGTTTTACTGTTGAATTTAGAAAAAATAGTGTCCCAATCTGTCCGTTGAGTTCGTACCCACTGAGGACAGTAAATACCTAGAATGTTTTCAATATGTTTACAATTAAAGACCTTGACGTGTAATACCTGTATATCCTCATTGTGATGAACTAAATTGTAAGCCTGTGCTCTCACCGACCTATGCGCAAGGATACAAACACCCCCATATGCATCCTGGCGATCTTGTCGAAATACATTATAATTACTAATTTTAAATTGACTATTTGGATCCAACCAGGTTTCGCTAATTACGGTGATAAGAATTTTGTTTTTAATTAATAAATTTTCTAACTCTAACCGTTTTGGTCGCAAACTTTGGGCGTTCCACTGCAGTATATTTATTTTAGTAGCATTAACCTTATTGTGATTATTAGCCATTAGAAGAATTATTAGAATTAATTCATGAAGCCCCAAGCGGCCACATCCGGCCGCGATAACAATGAAAAAGCTATTGTGTCTCGTTTTGCCACGACTGATGGGTTAAAATTCAGTAACTTACTCATTATTTCCATCTCAGCAAAAGTATCGATAAATGCAGATACACACCATTCCAAAAAAAAAAAACTTATAACACTTTTAATCTTTTCCGAACACTTCAATCTCTTACAAAATAATATATCCTTAATTTTGTCCAGTAAATAACTTAACGACTTATTGTCTTTCCTAGCGTCCGATGATTCACCTCGATTATTATCACACCTCTCCGTTCCCGTGTTATCAGCAATTGTGGAGTTATCGCGGTGTCGCGATCGGTTGTTGTCGATGTTATTGTCTGTCTCCGTGATGTCCTCAGTTATAGTGATACACGGCTCGAGATGCGCGGGACGACCGTTGTCAGCTGCACTGCGTGATCTCGGTAGCGATGACTCTTCGTCTTCGTATGATGTAATATCAGGTGAAAAGCGCTGCTTCCTCTTTGTAGGTACGTCCTGTACTACGCGCTGAAAGCTCTGTGCTACTTCCGGTGGCCGCTGTGGCTTTTTAACAGCTGATGCATATGAGATTTGCAAAATTGGTGAATCTTGTTGTAGGCTTATATTACTAAATGCAGACTTATTCACATTCCCACTCTCAGCTGACGGTTCCACGGTTGGTCGCGGTGAAAAAGGTGGCACATTCATAGGTAAGGCGCGTTTATATGTGCAATTAAATTCTGCCATCAGCTCCCGAATCTTCTTTTCCTTTAAGTAAGCCGGGCACGATCTAATTAGGGACATATGGTTGCCCTTACAATTTATACACTTAAAAGTAGTGGTCTCGCAGTTGGTGTGATTTTGACCACATTTGGGACAAAATATTTTAAGTGAGGGGCAAAGTTTTATCGAGTGTCCAAAACGCCAACACCGTGAGCATTGCGTTACGGGAAAAACATAAGGTTCCACTGCTACTCTCAAATTAAAAATCTTAATAACCGGTGGTAGGGAGTTACCCTTAAAACATATACGAACAGATTCACACTGTTGCCACCCCGACTCTGGAATTCTGCGCTTTAATCTTTTGACAGATAAAACTTGGCACTCCGTATTACAACTTTTAATGCATTCCAATAATTCTGAATCAGGTAAATCTATGTCAATATCTCTTATTAAGCCGTAGGACATATTAACTTCATAGGTATTTTGAATTCTCCAGCCCTTTTCCTGGAAACTTTGGCATGAAATCATTTTTTCTGCATCATATTCGTCATCGAAGCTGGCAATAACTTTGAAAGCATTAACATATTTAACTCGATGTATACCTACCTACTATATTTTCCGCAAGAAATAATCGAGCCAGTGCAAACTGTTTAGGCAATATATTTTCTTTACTCGAAATACTAATGTTTATCTTCTCAGTTTTCCTCTTTTTCCCTCTTCTAACTTCTGTCCAATCTTCCTCTTGAATCGACCTGTTCTCTTCCAAATTCTGTATATTTTCCTCATTATTGAATTGGTGCAAATCGCCATCTATCATATCTTCTATATTCATACTGTCGCCTCCCATACTAATATTATCCGCTATCTCCTCATCCTCTTGAACTACGTTCTCACTCATTTTGCATATGGGCGACAATAACCGGTACGCGAATCGTAAACAACGTGCAATGCAATTGCGACACGTCCTAGTCACTCAATGAGGGAATAGACGTTATTTTGAACGCAACTTCCTTTGTCCACTCCAGTTTCGCCGAGCAATCTTAAAGTTGTGCTTGGCTTATAGCAGGAATTATTTTAGTATTTGGGCTATACTTAATAATTAATATTCTTTTTTACAGAGCCGTTCGATCTGTCCAACACCGCGCACTCCGTGTACGATCCGGACACGTTCGAAGTGATCGTGAACACGTTCAGAGAGAGCCACGCGCGGCTCGCCGCCAGCCTGCAGCTACGCGACGCCTGGCCGCAGCGATGATCGGGGGGCACTGGGGCCCCGGCCGCGAGCAGAGGGCCTCTGGCACGGGGCCATACGATGGTAGCTTCACTAATTGGCACAGAGCCTAACTAGAAACTGTGCCTAGGCAGCCGAGGCCCCAAAAATGAGGCCCCCAGCTTCTATTGTGTGCACCTGTCGTTGACACGCTTGGTCAGTTGTGGCTAGGACATTCTAAGCTCACAGCTAGACCTCACTTGCGTCCCAGTGCCGCGGCTATAAGTCGCTTTACAAGTGATGCTTCGGCTACTAGTGCCTCGTGACCAGTGTTCAAAAACAATGTGGACATACCAAATTGTGTTCCGAGTGATGTTAATGTTAGTCTCGTCCCGCCACTCTGTGAGTGTGTAAATTGTTCAGTGACTAGGGGTTGTCAGTGACTGGATCGTGCAAAATTACTGTGGAACGTGAACTGATCTGAGGATTATGACTTGCATTGTCCGGCAATGTTAGTGTTAAATTGTAAAGTGCGTGAAGATATATTTTTGTCTGTTAGCTATTGAAGGTAGGACAGTCCTAAGTGCCGTAGATTAATACACAAGAAAGGTAGCCTACCCATCTATGCAACGAAGCGTACCCACTGCTCATTACTGAAGCATCTCTACGTTAATTGGTCATCAAAAGACGACCCCGATTGGCTGCCTCGTTAGCAAAGATCAGCAGGCTACCCTTACACCAATACGGGCTGTGATATGCGACTGATTCCACTGTACATATATCTTAGACGTAGGGAACTGTCCAAAGATTAAAGTGACCTAAGAAATATTTTCTCTAAGTATTTGTATAGCTTAAATATATCTACATGAAAAGCTTTAGACGAGTGAAGGCTTTGAATGCTTTAGCACACATTTAACAATTTGTTTTTTTAGATGTGTGTAGCGGCAGTCACTGAAGTATATTATGCCTTACTATTGTAGATCTACTTAACTTGTTAACTCCACTATATTGCGGTCTGTTGTTGTGTTTTTGCTGTTTATATTTTATATGTTTATTGGCAATGCATCTGATACTATGTGAATAATATGTTTGAAAGTCATAGTATCTCGATGTTATTATATTAATAGAGGTATATTTGTCGGAGACTTGGCGGTTTTTTGACTTGAGTCTATTGAACAAGGCATCATAGGAAACCCTTGAAACTTTCATTGATATGTGGCTTCGTGTAAATATTTAAAAAAAATGTTTTTTTATTATACTCGGAACTTGTACGAAACAAAGTCACAAAACCAATAGTGTACTCCTATAAATCACATCCTGCTAGTTTTAAAATGTATTTATTTTTTATTTATAAGTTATTTAATTATCGGTGTAAATAGTGAGGATGATGCGATATTGAGACGTCGAGGGTTGTATGTGTGTAAATAATGTTTTTTTTTGTAGACAAACGAGAACATGTTGTGTTACTTATGCAGGCTCGGCCGTGCATTGGTTAGGAATTTATTGGGCTGTTCCTACAGAAAAATATGGGAGGGTTTGTCAAATAAAAGTATTATTATGTGATAACATAATTGTTGATATTTATCAGGAGTATGTCATAACTATAAAACTAAAAAGGCTAATTACAAACTTCAAAAAATATTGGTGCTAATATTGTTATGTTGCCTTTAGCTTAATTCTTATTGAGTTTTATATTAACATAAAGTAATTTTAAACTGAGCATATCCTATTCATAATGTAATCGGTAGAAAATGCATTAAAATATATTATGCAGTACATGTGTAACTAAATATGAAGTACTAATGCAATAGAAAAATTACGTAAAGTTTTTATTTTTTCCATATTTACCATATATTATGAAATATTGAACAGAGGACAAATAATTTTAATCTTTTTAAATATTTCTTTTTTAACAAAATAAAACCAAAGAAATTTTTGTCAGCCCACAATAGATAATTTCCCCACTGCATGAGACGAACGAGTCCCAGCAATAAATATTGTTAGTGAGGGTTTTATAATGATTTTTGTCGAGCATAACACCGCTCAATGCGAAAGTACAATTAATATTATAAATAAATAACTTGTAAGAAAATAAGAAAACTGTTAAAAAGTCTCCAGAAATGTTTAAATAAAAATTATATTAAAAAAAAAACTTAAAAACAAAAATCCAAAAAAAAATTAAATAAAAAAAAAATACAAAAAAATATATATTTACAAAAAAAAGCTAAAAAAAAAACTGACGTGCACGAGATATTTTTGCATGTATTTCTAAACACTTGGGCATACCAACTGCCAAAGATCTTGTGTGGAATTAAACCACATACAAAATGCACACCCACAGGAGACAATAAAATCTTTGTAATTTTGTCTTGCAACTTCATAAATGCGAGATAATGACGCATCAGAGTCTCCGTGAGTAATTTGTATTCTGTGATCAGAGTTTTGTCTCCAGGGAGAGCAAATTACAAAGCCTAATTTTTTTTTCTACATCTATGCAAGAGACACACCTGAAACAGTTTTTGGCAAGGCTCCTTTTAGAAGTTGTGTCAGAAAAAACATTTTACCGTCACAGGTTTAAAAATAAAGAATGTTCCTTTAAGGCGTAACTAACTCTCTTAAAACCAATTTACAAAATTTCTAGAGTCAGTGGTATCTAAAAACCAAAGTAACTCAAAATTAAAAACAGTTGCACCAAAAAAAACTAAAAAAAGACTTTGCTAAACAAAAAGTGAGGCCGGTTTATAAAAACCCGTGTATGTGGTCACATTTGTAGTACACACTACTTATAACTTAACTGCACACCGCGACAGCTTGCCTTCTAAACTCTAAAGTAAGGTCTTGTTTCGTTACATCTGTGAGCGTGACACACAGCGAGGCGTAGTTTGACTGGCCTCAGTATGGCCTGATTTTTCGGGTGACAGAACTTTATTTTTTAGTTGGTCTGAGTTGAAGGCCAAATTGAAAGCTATTTTTTCAGTAAACATACATTTTAAAGCTTCACCACTGCCAGGTTTATATATATTTCAGGAAAAGGCAGTTTAAGTTTAAAAATAAACAAAGTCTTAACTGTAAAATATATCTGACTGACCAATTTGTTAAAAAAATTTAATCATTTTATGTAACTGAGTTGCTTTTTATTATTTTTTTCCGGATATATTTTAAGTAAACCTTATATTATATCAAAATTATATTGTAATCTTAATCTGTATTATTAAAAATAAAATACAAACTGCCAAATTGATTGTTTTATTTCTCAATGTATAAATAACTAGATGACGCCCGCAACTCCATTCCGCCGAAATCCATTTATCGCACTGGAACCTTTCCTTTTTCCGCAACAAAAACTATCCTTATCCTACCATCTTTCTCTGTCTTCACACTCAAACGGTTAGTTGATGATTTGATTGATAGATGGCGTTACTTAAGCAGTTGCCCCACCGGCAACGAGTAACGAGTAGAGCTAGAACTAGAAACGAGTTAGCGAGACGCGGGGAGCGAGTGCGTAGTTTGTGTATCTCGGCTATAAGCGAGTGTTCGAGGGCGAGCGATTACTCGCAATTCGCATTAAGGTGGGTTTACACCAAAAGAACATAGAGCAAGAACAGCACAAGAACATTCTTTCGCATTCGTTTAGTGTAAAGTGTTAACTATAATTCGTTACAACATACTTTAGATCGTTTACACCAGTGGTCCCCAACCTTTTTTTCATGCGGGCCACAAACATGTTTTGGTCTTGGTGTCGCGACTTGCGGCCCGCAAGTCGCAACAAAATTTTTTTTGGGTTAAAAAATAACTTTCTTCAAAATTAAAGATTTAAAATTGAAAAAATTTAACGACTATCACGTAGACTTTACGTTATTTTGCCGGTGGGCGTGAATTTCACAATTGTTTAACATCACGCGGGCCACAAATAAAGTCCAGGCGGGCCGCGGGTTGGGGATAGCGGGTTTACACCAATCGAATCAACAAGAACATCAAGAATAAGAATTTTTGCTCTATAGATGAGAATCATATAGCTCCGTCCAAACGAGCGAATGCTCATTGCTCATTCGTCAACGATAAGTAGTTAATTTATTTTTATAGTCATCAAAGGTTGGATCCCATAGACATCTTTTGTTATGGTATAATTCTATCATTTGTAAACATTTTTCATTACTCCAATCCATATCTGGGTGAATTTCCCAACCGCTTTTTTTTCGCGGCTACTGTGAAATTGGGGGTGTGAAATGGCTTTTTAGGGTTAAATAAAATTTCATCGTATAGTTTGTGTGATTATCCATATGAGGCAACAGACACGTTTTTAATTCGATAACTAGAACATAAAAATAAAAAATTCTAAAGGTGGAAATTAGGCCCCTCGGTGACTGTCCCAACGACCTTTTTAGTCCTAATTTCGTCAGCCGAGGAAAAAGTATTAGTGGTACAAACAAACGGATTCTTTTATTGAATTCTTAAAGAATAGAGGTATAATCAATACAAACATAATCTCAATCGTTATACTTTCAAAATAGCGGGAAAAATAAAACTGTCCCAACATTTTGTCTTGATTCGGTGAATAAAAAAGAAACATGAATTGTCGAGACCAGAAGTACTTTTGAACGCTATGCCGCTTCTCGAACTCAAGCGCCAGTCATGCTTGTGCCTTCGGAGCTAGAGGTGGTTTGCTGCGTCGCTGCGTGTTCCCGCTAAAAACGTAAGTATATCTTCTCGGTGACACCCGACACTTTTCTCTACATTTCCGTGATTCAATTTATCATGTTAATTGAACCAGCTAGAAGTATTAATTTATTTTATTACAAACACTTTTAATAATATGTATCAGTATGTAGTATAGATATCGGTCAAAATATTCAACGATTTGTCGCAAATTTTCATATCGGTGATTCCGTTTCGGTGAATTCGGTGACCTATTTGGTCACCGAAATGAAAAAATATCACCGATATGAAAAAAAATCACGGAAATGGTGACTCGGTGACTTTCGGTGACCTTCGGTGACAATAGTTTTCATATCGGTGAATGCATTTTCATCTCGGTGATTTTTAAAGTTGTTTTATACAGGTGAATAATAATCTGCGAAATAGTAAAAAAAAATGTTAATAAATAAAAAATAAATTTGGTGCTTCTTAATGTTTCATTTTTTTGAGCTATTGTATAGCTATGATCGCGTTTATCAAGAAATTCCGTAACGAAAAACACCTAACATTCGTCTAACGTCGTTTCAGTCAATATTTGTATTTTTTTTAACTTTAAATATTTATAAGGACACAATATTTACCTTTCAATTTATGAATAAGAAACTCAGATACTGATATTTTCACCTCATGTAGTTTATTAGGATTACCTAAAATACTAACTTTTGTTGATTAGTGAATTAGCAAAAACAGTACGAGATAATATAATATGATTATTTAATATTAGAATTTAATGAATCCTATCAAAAAGTAGTTTTGGTTACAATAATGTTAGAATAATAGTTACTCAATTTTTACTTTAACTGTTTAACTTAAGTATATTTTTATAACGAAAAATTTTAACTAAGCACTAGAAGATACCTTTTCAAAATAGTAACAGCATTTATTCTTTGCCGAGTGAAGTTGGCGCGTGGTAATTTTTATTCAAAGCAAATGTGTCAATTATTTCCCAGTATTAGCCCGGCCGCACATTGTCCGAAATTTCTGATACGAAACATTTGAACGTCGGCCGGACCGCCACACCGCACCTTCCTTCCTTCCGGCGAGTTCGAGCTCACTCGGCTCAGTACAAAATGTAAGAGAGAGCGCGATCCGGTTTTCTGATCAGAAACATTTGAACTGCTACCAATCGACGTCATCTGACGTAAAATTTCGGACGCCCGCCGGAAAGCAATTAAAAATTTCTGCCATCCGATAGACGGCATCTGACAACTCATCCAGGCTGGACGTCAGATACAAAATATATGAGCAGAGTGCGGAACGGCGGGCGTCTGACATTATTTGTCAGATGACGTCGATCGGATGAGTACTCTGTTGTTTTGTCCCAAGGTTTTTAGGCCCAGTGGGCCAGATATGATTTTTAACATTTTTTCATCTGGCGATTGGTCCCACTTTTGTGATCCATTGTTTTCTGGCAAGAATTTTTGAAGTAGGGTTGGCACAAAAATAATCAGTTATAACCATAATATTGTTTTGTACATTTAATCCTTCGATCGCGGATTCTTGGAAATCTATTGTTATCCTATTGTTGTCGCGGTCGCCGGTGTCCTTATGGGGGTTGATAGGTTAAAACATATCTAACACTATCACCTTAAAACTTATATTATTATTATTATTAATACCTAAACATACTGCGTCAAATCAAGTTTAACAAAAATACCTGCTATATAGGTACTACGTGAAACTTTGATTCCCACAGTAAAATGATTCTATCTTAGTAGTACGATAGACTTGGGAAGTTTTTCTTTTATTCAAATCGTAAATAAAATTCGGCCGGGTTATAGCTGCTCGCGCCTATCGGCATAAAGTTGCCATAGTACGTCATACAAAATATTTTTCATTTTCAAATTCAAATGTCTTTATTGCCAGAATGTTGTTGATATAAAGGTCTTATTAACTACTTAAGCTCCGTTTAGACCAAACGAGTGAATGCTCATTCTAGTAAGACTCTTTTGATGTAAACAAACAACGAGCATTCTTTCGTTGTTCTAGTGTGTTCGCCATGTCGTGTTCGGCGGTAAATAGGTAGAATGCTCCAAGAATGCTCGCTCGTTTGGTGTGACCGACGCAAGAGCGCTCGAGCAGTTGCCTAGAGCGTTCTTTCGTGTTCGGACGTGCTCGCTCTTCGAGGCGGTCACTTCAAAGGGATTCTAGTGTTCTTGAAAATATTGACTTTTTGGCGGGTTACTTAAATTATCGAGTCTTCTTCTTTGTATTAAATTTGTTCCCCACCAACCACTCTTTCTTTATTTTTTAATTCTCATTAATTGCGTTATAATTATAACAATAAATGCAGCACTTGAAATCACAATATCGCTATCACAGTCAGACATAGTGTAGTGTGAACCCTACTACTTATCGTTGACGAATGAGCAACGAGCATTCGCTCGTTTGACCTAAATGATTCTCATCTATAGAGCAAAAAATCTTATTCTTGATGTTCTTGTTGATTCGATTGGTGTAAACGATCTAAAGTATGTTGTAAGGAATTATAGTTTACACTAAACGAATACGAAATAATGTTCTTGTGCAGTTCTTGCTCTATGTTCTTTTGGTTTAAACCCACCTTTATAGTTCTAACATTCTGCCATAACAATGGCGCGCAATTGAATGAAACTTACTTATATAAAATTAATTAATTAATTAGTCGTTATCTTATAAAGAATTTTATATATAATGTGCCAATTAAAGAAATATATTATAAGCTTTAAATAAAAATAATAATTATAAATAAAGGTGAATGCCCAAAAAAAACCCATAGTCGATTAAAATAATTTATATACAGCAAAGTATTAAAGTAAGTAAGTAGTAAATAGTAGGTTGTAAATATGTAACTCATTTTATTCAAAACCATAACCGAAACGGATAATTTGAAAAAATAAATCTGAGATTTTGAGACAGCGCTTGTAATCAACTATGAAGTTTCTTCCTTTGTTTTTGTGTTTTCTTCGTAAAAACAATGGTGACACGTATAAGAATATACAATTTAGAGAAAATAAAGTCAAAACCGGCCAAGTGCGAGTCGGGCCACGCGCAATATAAGGTTCTGTAGTACCGCTAGTTTTTGATATTTTTTAAATGGTTAATGAATGTACATATTTTTTACGTGTTATACATTACTTAACAACATCATCTCAGTTACGTTTTTAAAGGAATTTAAATTATAAGTTCCTTTAATACTTCTCCGAATAGTTACATTTTTTTAGTTGATCGACTATAATTACTCTATAACTTATGAAGTCTTCTTAGCCGTGATAGTTTTTCTTTTAATTTCAGCATATTTCCTACTCCCGTGAATATTTTTCCAGAAGCAACCGTTTAGTTGGACACTGCAGGACTCTAAAGATTTTTTTTCCATTTTAAAACTTCATATTTCACATCTCTAAATCGGAAAATGATATATTCTACTCATAATATTTTTAAAAAACCTATCTAACGACACCTCACACGGTAGGGTGGACGCGAAAAAAAAAAACATCCCCGCTAAAATATGTTATGTGTAGGGGGTATTTTTTTAAAGATCTTATATATACCATTTTGTCGGCATCATTAATATGTGCATCCAAATTGCAGCTTTGTAGGTCCTATAGTCTCTGAGCAAAACCGCGGACAGATAGACGGACAGACAGACAGGCGAACGGACAGACCGAAACTATAAGAGTTCCTTGTTGACTACGGAACCCTAAATAAATAAAGCTTTATTTCAGACTGATTTTGTCCATAGATTTGTTAGTGACAGTTAGTAACAATTAGCTTATATAAGTAAACTAAAAAGAGATGTCTCATATTAAATATTTTATGAGTAAACTAAATCACACGTGGCTTTTCTGTATTCTGTACCGGTAGCACGGGGAGTGCTCTGAGGAATTGTTCGGAATCATACCACCTGCAACTTTTCGCACTCGTTCCACGCAAAAAATATACCATCCTCATCAGTCATCACTTTGATGAGTGGCAGTCTTCCACCGTACGTTTTTCGGAAGAAAGCGTATTCCCTCTTAAACGCACCTGTAGCTCCACTAATGTTGCGAGTGTCCATGAGTGACGGTAATTGCTTTCTATCAGGTGACTCGTTTGCTCGTTTGCCCTTTTATTTTCGAAAAGACGTAGCTAGTTAACTAATATCATGTAATAATAGTTAAAAATACATTCAAGTACAGATTATACCATTTCTATACCAAACTGACATTCTATACTTTCAGATATAAAAGTGACAAATATTTTAATATTAAATACATGAATATAAGAATCAGTAGACAAATATAAATGTGTTTTACTACGTACTAATCGTCACAATATCGTTTGTAGCATCATGTCGTCCTAAATATCATAGATTCCTATAAGAAAAGTCAATTGGTTACGATCGTTTTTAAGGTACTTTGTGATTGTTTAATCCAAAAAGGACATTGTATTTGGGATACCGTAGATGTAGTCTACTATGCCCCATATAAATGGTTTGAATCGATTACGGCTTTTTGGTCCATACATTTTTGGGCATTCACCTTTTAAACTGAAACAACTATACAATAATAATATAATTAGATCATTTAGAAAATAAATACTTTTGTTATTATTCATATCATAAGAGATTTTAATTTATTATACACGAGCTTTTGCCCACCTTTCATCCCCTATTTTAACCCCTTGGAGGTAGAATTGATCAAAATCCTTTCTTAGTGGATGCCACATCATAACATCTACCTGCATGCCAAATTTCAGCCCGATCGGTCCAGTGGTTTGGGCTGTGCGTTGATAGATCACCATGTCAGTCAGACACCTTTGAGTTTTATATAATATATATAGATATAGATGTCCATTGAATTATTTTTCTTTAAATATCATTTATTCATTCAGTGTGTAATAAATGTTTTCATACAAAATAATTATTTTGTTTTTTATTCAAATCTACAACTTTTTTGCTAGCCCTACAGACATAAGCCCAAAAGTCATAAAAAATAATTACATGGGAGCAATCGCCAGATGAAAAAATGTTAAAAATTCATAATATCTGGTCATTAGGCCCACTGGGCTCAAAAACCTTGGGACGAAACACCAGAGTACTCTGGCAGTTCAAATGTTTCGTATCAGAAATTTCGGACAATGTGCGGCCGGGCTTAATATATTTTGTTATTTATAATTAAAATAGTTTGTAACATGAATTTTTTTTAAATAAAAATACACTGTTCTATCCACAGACATAGATCATGATCGCGTTCCCAAACGACGAGCAATGCTCATCTTTCGAAAGTCTGTTCTTTAGTCTGCTATCGGAATCGGACGTAAATCGGAATTTTAAAAATGCCTCAATGCCTAAAATGGCCGTATTGAGCTGAAGAAATTCAAATAGAAACATTGGCCTTGATAATGGACACGTTTCTTATCGTCGGTACGTCACGGAGGCAAAAGAGTTGTGCAATTATTTCGTGATGGATTTTTTGTGATGGATATAGGCTATGTTTTATTCTGAAAAATATTAGAGATAATTTCGAAAATTGCAAAAGTGTAACCCAAAGTGTCAAAATTTTTCCATAAAAATACACTATTTCGCTTGTTTTACAATCACGCTGTATACTATTTCGGTGAATTTACATTTCGGTGAATTTTGTTTTCATCTCGGTGACTGACTTTTTCATCTCGGTGACAGCTAAAATATAAACGTGTGTGCTACGTTTGTTTATTATTTAATTTTTATGTCATTAGTTTCGTAGTCATAAAACAATAAAATTGAGAGGAAACTTCGGTAAAAACTCAAAAAAACATAGAAACAAAAAAGTTCAGTTTTATATACGAAAACGAAAATATATATATATATATATATATATATATATTTTCGTTTTCGTTCGTTCGTTCGTTTTCGTATATAAAATAACTTCAATTGCCTGAATATTTGATGTATAACATTGAATAAAATTTAGATATATTTAAAGTGCAGTTGAATTATAAATTAGGTTAATTTTAATAACCGAACATTCAAACAGCACTTTAAATATATCTAAATTTTATTTTATGTTTTACATCTCATACCATTGGGCATTGAAGTTATTTTAAATACGAAATAATTAATTTAAAATCACCGGAAAACTGTTTGTTTACAATCCATCACTTCGTCATATTACAATCTCGCGGTGTTTACAATCTTACGGTGACATATATAAATCTCCTGTCACGATGTTTGTCCGCGATGGATTCCTAAACTACTTAACCGATTTTAATGTTTTTTTGAAGTGAAAACTTCTTTAGCGGCGTTGAGCACTTGTGGGATGGGTAAAAACTATGAAACTCGCGATAGATTTTGTTTTGTTTTGTGTCGAACTCGAACTCGAACTCGAACTCAATTTGAAACTTGATCGAAACTTGATCGAAACTTTATCGTAACTTGATCGAAACTTGATCGAAACTTGATCGAAACTTGATCGAAACCTTGATCGAAACTTGATCGAAACTTGATCGAAACTTGATCGAAACTTGATCGAAACTTGATCGAAACTTGATCGATTATTGATCGAAACTTGATCGAAACTTGATCGAAACTTGATCGAAACTTGATCGAAACTTGATCGAAACCTTGATCGAAAACTTTATCGAAACTTGATCGAAACTTAATCGAAATTTGATCGAAACTTGATCGAAACTTGATCGAAACTTGATCGAAACCTTGATCGAAACTTGATCGAAACTTGATCGAAACTTGATCGAAACTTGATCGAAACTTGATCGAAACTTGATCGAAATTTGATCGAAACCTTGATCGAAACTTGATCGAAACTTGATCGAAACTTGATCGAAACTTGATCGAAACTTGATCGAAACTTGGTCGAAACTTGATCGAAACTTGATCGAAACTTGATTGAAACTTGATCGAAACTTGATCGAAACTTGATCGAAACTTGATCGAAACTTGATCGAAACTTGATCGAAACCTTGATCGAAACCTTGATCGAAACCTGATCGAAACTTGATCGAAACCTTGATCGAAACCTTGATCGAAACTTGATCGAAACTTGATCGAAACTTGATCGAAACTTGATCAAAATTTGATCAAAACCTTGATCGAAACTTGATCGAAACTTGATCGAAATTTGATCGAAACTTGATCGAAACCTTGATCGAAACCTTGATCGAAACTTGATCGAAACTTGATCGAAACTTGATCGAAACTTGATCGAAACTTGATCGAAACAACTTGATTGACGATTTTTTAAAAATCGATTTTCATAAAAAATGGTTTAAAAAAATGCACAACGTTAATTATCAAGTTTTCACTTCTGCCGGTACTCCCGGAGTGCAACCAGTTTTTTTTTATGAGTGCTTTTTTCCAACTTGAGAGATAGGATAGCTTAGATCTTTAATTATAGTCGCAATTTTATTTTATTGCAAATTATTTGTCTATAAAGAGCGACCCATGGACGTATAAAAAAAGGCGGACGGAGTCCCATCATACACAAAACTGTGTCTTTCAGACTACGAATAATAAAACCTAAGGAAACGTAACTCCCATACTAATACCGTTTTAAATTTGGTTCCATTCGAACTGTATGTAACGTCAGCCTTTATACCGCTCAAGGTCACCTAATGTATGAAAAGTGAACCTAAGGTACACTTTTTTGACAAGTATTTTGGAGCATGTTTTTTGACGGAGTTACTCTTCCTTAGTTTTTATTATTCGTAGCGTTCAGAGTCGGCCAGCTGGCTGTATGTACACGGTCCGCACGCACACATTCTTGCGCTAGTATACAACTGTCTACATTCTACGGTGTACATACAGCATAGAGGAAAATAATACACGGGGCATAGAGAGCCCGCTCGCAGAATTTTGTCAAAACTCAAATGTAAATTGATGGCTACATTGCGCCATCTGATATTAACTTCCGCAAACTTTTGGATATATATATATCCAAAAGCTGAAACTGCATATTATATATATATATATATATATATATATATATATATATATATATATATATATATATATATATATATATATATATATATATATATATATATATATATATATATATATATATATATATATATATATATATATGTAAAATAGTAAGTAGCTGAAATTTAATAAGTAACTCTATTAATAACTTTATCAACTTGAACAGAATTGTAAATTAATAGTAAGGAAGCATGAAGTCAGAAAGTTTTATAATGAAACATACATAAATTAAAACAAATTTCAGTTTACAGTTTATTTATTATTAAGTAATTAGACGGTACATAATATGATGCTTACTTACTTATTACATGAACACAGAATGTTGACAATTATTATTGTATGGAATTAAAGAAAACGCCGAAATCCTAATGATAATTGATATATTAGAATATATTATCTTCAAAAAATTCGTACACTGCACTCAACTCAGCGTGAATCAGCGTGACAGAACATTAATTTAAATATTCATAATAATTACCAAAGAGGATGTATTATACAAACCCTTTAATACCGCAATAAGACCCATAGTACACGGCGTATTTTAAACGCGCAGAAGACGCGCAGATTACAAGCATATACGCAATTCAAACGAGATTCAATCGCAACTTTGTAACTTAAGGCGACGCCTTGATAATTTGGCTGTAGCATGCCGATTTTTCTCCGCAATGACTAAAGCTAAGAAATTAAAGTTCATTGTCAATATTCATCATGTCTTTGTCTTTGAATTGCCCATAGCATAACACGATTGGACAACTTTTATAGCACAGAATAATCAATCGAAAAGACCTCTGTAAAAAAAGGGATTCCTATTTTTCCAACAGAGGAGAGTGATTTAAGGTTCCAAAATTTGTAAATAAATTGGTTCAAGCATGCACTTTAATTTGTGCATAGCTTATATGAAATGTATTTATGGTTTTTAAATTATGCGACAAAAACTATTTTGTCGCTTACGCCCTTTCCATTTTTTGCTGTTCCATTGCTTGTTTTCTATGAGAGGCCGTCCCAAGCAATCTAAAACATATCCAACACGGTTTCTTACTTTAACGCTCCGTCACCTTAAGCACACGGGGCGATCGTGAAACGCGCGATACAGATGCGTAATAGTCGCTCGTCTCTTTCAGTTTGATCAGACTTCTCTTGTTCAGTTGTACAATGGTTGGGTTTGTGGTTGGGTTTAGACAACATTGCGGCATGCGGTTTAAAAAAGAAATGGCTTAAAGGTTTTGTTACTAGGCCATAAAATCTTATTTAAAAAAAAGAGGATGTATAGTCTACGACCGGTAGCATAGTGCCACCAACTTATCTGTTCAGTAGACAAAATTGGAACTACAACTGCCATTTTGTAAAATGTCATTCGCTGTCTGTTTTTGAAGTGCGAGTGCTCCGTGTGTTTTAAGTCTTGTTTTATTGTTAAAAGTATCATTATCATGCCGAAACCACTAAAAAGTGATGCGCGACAAATTATTTTAAAAGTGTTAGCTTTTATGAAAGAAGAGAAACGCCTTCAGTCTCCGAAAATACCATTTAAAAACGTGACCGAGCGCGTTGCAGCAGCTACAGGTTCGTGTTGCTAGTTAATGAAAAAAAGTCCCACAGGTTCTTTAAAAAATGTGCCTTGTTCTCAGTATGTTCCAAAAATATTTTGGTTCATAGTTTACTTATTTTTTCATAGTTTTAATAGAACTCCTTTTTGTTATAGGTGTTAGTGATTCATGCTGTTCTTCGATTTCCGCCGTACCATTGCGACCTAAACCCTATTGAAATGGTATGGAGCTCAATGAAATGAAATGTTGCGGAGCATAATATTAAGAAGTCCAATGCCGAAATGCCACAGTAAATTGAAAATGCATTTAATAAAATTACACCAGCAGAATGGAAAAACCATTGTAACCATGTTAAAAAAATTGAATGCGAGTATAGAAAGAAGGATGTCTATTTAGATGAACCGTTTATTATCCAATTACAAAGCGATAGCGAAAGCGACTCGAGTGATGATGATTATGATGACGGAGAGTTGTGGGAATCGTCAGGCCCGACTACTTCTGGAATTTCTGGAGTACACCTGTTTGAAGATAGACATCATGACCATAATTATTGTTATAAAATATAATAAAATATTATTACAAAACACTTAGTACAAACTTTACATACGAACAAGCCAAGTCAAATAAAAGCTTGTAAAAAGATATAAATCAGTGTTGTTATTTTTATTTTGTTATAAGTACTTATCATGGGCGTATATAAGGGGGGTGTCCTGGGGGTCCGGACCCCCCCCCCATTGCTATCCATCTTACTTGTCCAATCGACAATAATATATGTACCTCGCCGATTAAAATCGGTGCGGTACATGTATATTGAAAATGTTTGATTTCCTTAACACGTTGCCTTAACACATTGCAACTCACACTTGGCCGCTTTTTTACTTCAGGGACCCCCCCTTAACAAAGCTATATAAACGCTCGAGGTATATTTATTATACTGTTACGTACGTGTTTAAATAATGCTTTTAATAAATTATTACTATTTTATTTAAAAACAGCTCTATATGGGCCAGTTTTTAAGTAAGACGAGCAACACAACTATGAAAACCGCATTTTACATTGACTAGATTTCCTGATGCACGACGCGCGTACAAATACACAGACAGATATTAAAAAGAAAAACATTTTGGCTGCTAACGGCCGTGAAAGGACATCTCATGTGTACAGAATACAGATACAGCCCAGTTACAGTGGATTCCCTACAGTTTTGGTAAACATTCTTAAATAGCAACACTAAACGCGACACTACTGACCCCGGCTACTGAACAGATAAGTTGGTGGCACTATACAGATAGGATACGTCTACGACCTATCTACGACAATACTTAATCTGTGGTCTACGATGTTACGATGCCATCTGTGATACCACAAAGCAACTAACTGGTTGGCAACTAATTTCGGCATAAGATCACAGATGTCGATTAAAAACTACAGATTAAAACCTAAATTCACAGATCGGATAAAAATCTAAGCACTAAAACTACAATCAAAGGGAGATCGCAGACGACAGACTTTGTGCAATCAAAGTCTGCGGCTTACATATTACATTCCGCATGGCGCGCGCCATCAGTTTGTATGGAAGCCGCAGACTTTGATCGCACAAAGTCTGTCGCCTGCGATCTCCCTAAAATATACAGATATATACAAATTTTAAATATAAAACTATAAAAAGAAAAACTTGCCCAAGTCGTCCCCATCTGGCAGAGTGCCCAGCAAGCTGACAGCATTGCCACGTTGGATGGCAATTGCTATCCGCTGTGCCAGGTAGCTCTCAGCTCTGGGGTCTCGGGTGGCTTCAACAAGCTTCTAGATATTCCTCTAAAAAGCTTATGTAATTCACAGATTATGCTACCTAAATTTGCCATTGTATGGAAATGTCCTACCCCTGACATACAGTCAGCTGGCCCACTCTGAAGGACACAGTTTGTGTATGGTGGGACTCCGTCCGCCTTTTTTTATAGGTCCATGTTTTGTAGTATCATATTTTAGATTAAAAGAGCAGAATAATATTTTTTTTCTTAAGTATAAGTAGCTAAAAAGGCTGAATGCAAAACGATTCTTTGTTTCTTCAATTTTTTAAATTGTCTATGACGTTATACGTCATTCGTCAGCCGCCATATTTTTTTCAGTCAAAGACAAAACGCCGGTCTTTTATTTCCCGTTTTTCGCAAAGAAGTGAGTGAATTGTTAAAAAGTGGAAAATATAAGTAAATGATGGCAGCAAATAACTATTTTGGGTTTACCCACGGTGGGACCCAATACGGGTGAGTAATTTTCGTATCTATAACTGGTAGAATCGATGAAATGAGTGCGTAAGGAAGTCGATCTGATACGCAGCCTTGTGCTAGCATTTCTATGTAATCAAAATGGCGTCTGATATATATTGATCGAGGAATTTTACATGGTAGAGCTTCGTTGAGATGTCGAATGTGTGTTTTCAGGGCGGCAACAGCTAGTGCCGCTTACGGCGGTCAAACGGGGTACGCCGTGGCGCCGGCCGCGACCGCTGCGACGTACGGGACCCAGCGTGCCGCGGCTACGGGATACGACACCGCCTACCAGGCGGCAGCCGCCACTCAAGGTAAAATTGCCAAAATGGACAAATCCTGACCATAGAAAACTTCTGAAAACAGTAGTGACACCAGTTCAATGTAAATTATCCTATATCTGTGACTCCTACATGCATTTATGGGTTGCTCAATTTTTTACAGTTTCTACTGTAATAATATATTATACCTAATTAAATTCATTATATACTATGAAAATGAGTGTTGTTTATGTACCTAATTAGTAATTACAGATAACATCACTATAAGAATCACAAGTATAGGGATTCAACTCTAAAGATTTATAACCTAAATAATATGTACTTACCTATAACAAAATATGTCACCATATCACCATTGCATCATTTTGTACAAAATTGAGATAATTTTTTGGACTCATGACTGTCATTGTTCAAGACAAATGTAATTTGGGGTCATCGACCTGTAGTCAATGAGATGGTTGATTTTTTATCATAACAGCATTCTGATATCGCACTTCAACATTGTTGGAATAAATCTACGCTGTTTTACTGTTAAAGTTGCTTATCTATGAAATGGACTTGTAAATGAGGAGATAGATTGCTTGATAGCAAGCAATTAACCGAACATGGACAATAAAAACCCTTGAGAATTATTTGGATGTGTAGTTCTATTTTGTTAAATAAAATACCGTCTATAAATATTAAGTAAATACCCTGTTACTGATAAAAGTCAACACTGTATATTAAATTTTTCATAATATATTGACTGCTTATTTGGAAACACAGCTCTAGTTTATGACAAATACATGGTTAGGACAAAAGACAAAATAATGACGGACCAATGCAAGAAACAAATATTTATCGAGTCAGAGCCAGTAGAGTATGTAGAAGACTATGTATATCTGGGCCATATTATTTCTTTCAATTCCTGTTCTGATAAAGAAATTGAATGGAGAATAAAGATTACGTGGAACAAATACTGGTCAATGAAGGAATTGTTCAAAGGAAAAGTACCAATAAAACTAAAAGCCAAAGCCATGAACATCTGCCTAATAGACATCAAGATAGATACCGCATGTGTAAAGTACCAATAAAACTAAAAGCCAAAGCCATGAACATCTGCCTAATAGACATCAAGATAGATACCGCATGTGTAAAGTACCAATAAAACTAAAAGCCAAAGCCATGAACATCTGCCTAATAGACATAGATCAAGATAGATACCGCATGTGTAAAGTACCAATAAAACTAAAAGCCAAAGCCATGAACATCTGCCTAATAGACATAGATCAAGATAGATACCGCATGTGTAAAGTACCAATAAAACTAAAAGCCAAAGCCATGAACATCTGCCTAATAGACATAGATCAAGATAGATACCGCATGTGTAAAGTACCAATAAAACTAAAAGCCAAAGCCATGAACATCTGCCTAATAGACATCAAGATAGATACCGCATGTGTAAAGTACCAATAAAACTAAAAGCCAAAGCCATGAACATCTGCCTAATAGACATCAAGATAGATACCGCATGTGTAAAGTACCAATAAAACTAAAAGCCAAAGCCATGAACATCTGCCTAATAGACATAGATCAAGATAGATACCGCATGTGTAAAGTACCAATAAAACTAAAAGCCAAAGCCATGAACATCTGCCTAATAGACATCAAGATAGATACCGCATGTGTAAAGTACCAATAAAACTAAAAGCCAAAGCCATGAACATCTGCCTAATAGACATAGATCAAGATAGATACCGCATGTGTAAAGTACCAATAAAACTAAAAGCCAAAGCCATGAACATCTGCCTAATAGACATCAAGATAGATACCGCATGTGTAAAGTACCAATAAAACTAAAAGCCAAAGCCATGAACATCTGCCTAATAGACATAGATCAAGATAGATACCGCATGTGTAAAGTACCAATAAAACTAAAAGCCAAAGCCATGAACATCTGCCTAATAGACATCAAGATAGATACCGCATGTGTAAAGTACCAATAAAACTAAAAGCCAAAGCCATGAACATCTGCCTAATAGACATAGATCAAGATAGATACCGCATGTGTAAAGTACCAATAAAACTAAAAGCCAAAGCCATGAACATCTGCCTAATAGACATCAAGATAGATACCGCATGTGTAAAATACCAATAAAACTAAAAGCCAAAGCCATGAACATCTGCCTAATAGACATAGATCAAGATAGATACCGCATGTGTAAAGTACCAATAAAACTAAAAGCCAAAGCCATGAACATCTGCCTAATAGACATAGATCAAGATAGATACCGCATGTGTAAAGTACCAATAAAACTAAAAGCCAAAGCCATGAACATCTGCCTAATAGACATCAAGATAGATACCCCATGTGTAAAGTACCAATAAAACTAAAAGCCAAAGCCATGAACATCTGCCTAATAGACATAGATCAAGATAGATACCGCATGTGTAAAGTACCAATAAAACTAAAAGCCAAAGCCATGAACATCTGCCTAATAGACATCAAGATAGATACCCCATGTGTAAAGTACCAATAAAACTAAAAGCCAAAGCCATGAACATCTGCCTAATAGACATAGATCAAGATAGATACCGCATGTGTAAAGTACCAATAAAACTAAAAGCCAAAGCCATGAACATCTGCCTAATAGACATCAAGATAGATACCCCATGTGTAAAGTACCAATAAAACTAAAAGCCAAAGCCATGAACATCTGCCTAATAGACATCAAGATAGATACCGCATGTGTAAAGTACCAATAAAACTAAAAGCCAAAGCCATGAACATCTGCCTAATAGACATCAAGATAGATACCGCATGTGTAAAGTACCAATAAAACTAAAAGCCAAAGCCATGAACATCTGCCTAATAGACATCAAGATAGATACCGCATGTGTAAAGTACCAATAAAACTAAAAGCCAAAGCCATGAACATCTGCCTAATAGACATCAAGATAGATACCCCATGTGTAAAGTACCAATAAAACTAAAAGCCAAAGCCATGAACATCTGCCTAATAGACATCAAGATAGATACCGCATGTGTAAAGTACCAATAAAACTAAAAGCCAAAGCCATGAACATCTGCCTAATAGACATCAAGATAGATACCGCATGTGTAAAGTACCAATAAAACTAAAAGCCAAAGCCATGAACATCTGCCTAATAGACATCAAGATAGATACCGCATGTGTAAAGTACCAATAAAACTAAAAGCCAAAGCCATGAACATCTGCCTAATAGACATAGATCAAGATAGATACCGCATGTGTAAAGTACCAATAAAACTAAAAGCCAAAGCCATGAACATCTGCCTAATAGACATAGATCAAGATAGATACCGCATGTGTAAAGTACCAATAAAACTAAAAGCCAAAGCCATGAACATCTGCCTAATAGACATCAAGATAGATACCCCATGTGTAAAGTACCAATAAAACTAAAAGCCAAAGCCATGAACATCTGCCTAATAGACATAGATCAAGATAGATACCGCATGTGTAAAGTACCAATAAAACTAAAAGCCAAAGCCATGAACATCTGCCTAAAAGACATCAAGATAGATACCCCATGTGTAAAGTACCAATAAAACTAAAAGCCAAAGCCATGAACATCTGCCTAATAGACATAGATCAAGATAGATACCGCATGTGTAAAGTACCAATAAAACTAAAAGCCAAAGCCATGAACATCTGCCTAATAGACATCAAGATAGATACCCCATGTGTAAAGTACCAATAAAACTAAAAGCCAAAGCCATGAACATCTGCCTAATAGACATCAAGATAGATACCCCATGTGTAAAGTACCAATAAAACTAAAAGCCAAAGCCATGAACATCTGCCTAATAGACATAGATCAAGATAGATACCGCATGTGTAAAGTACCAATAAAACTAAAAGCCAAAGCCATGAACATCTGCCTAATAGACATAGATCAAGATAGATACCGCATGTGTAAAGTACCAATAAAACTAAAAGCCAAAGCCATGAACATCTGCCTAATAGACATCAAGATAGATACCCCATGTGTAAAGTACCAATAAAACTAAAAGCCAAAGCCATGAACATCTGCCTAATAGACATAGATCAAGATAGATACCGCATGTGTAAAGTACCAATAAAACTAAAAGCCAAAGCCATGAACATCTGCCTAATAGACATAGATCAAGATAGATACCGCATGTGTAAAGTACCAATAAAACTAAAAGCCAAAGCCATGAACATCTGCCTAATAGACATCAAGATAGATACCCCATGTGTAAAGTACCAATAAAACTAAAAGCCAAAGCCATGAACATCTGCCTAATAGACATAGATCAAGATAGATACCCCATGTGTAAAGTACCAATAAAACTAAAAGCCAAAGCCATGAACATCTGCCTAATAGACATAGATCAAGATAGATACCGCATGTGTAAAGTACCAATAAAACTAAAAGCCAAAGCCATGAACATCTGCCTAATAGACATAGATCAAGATAGATACCGCATGTGTAAAGTACCAATAAAACTAAAAGCCAAAGCCATGAACATCTGCCTAATAGACATAGATCAAGATAGATACCGCATGTGTAAAGTACCAATAAAACTAAAAGCCAAAGCCATGAACATCTGCCTAATAGACATAGATCAAGATAGATACCGCATGTGTAAAGTACCAATAAAACTAAAAGCCAAAGCCATGAACATCTGCCTAATAGACATAGATCAAGATAGATACCGCATGTGTAAAGTACCAATAAAACTAAAAGCCAAAGCCATGAACATCTGCCTAATAGACATCAAGATAGATACCCCATGTGTAAAGTACCAATAAAACTAAAAGCCAAAGCCATGAACATCTGCCTAATAGACATAGATCAAGATAGATACCGCATGTGTAAAGTACCAATAAAACTAAAAGCCAAAGCCATGAACATCTGCCTAATAGACATAGATCAAGATAGATACCGCATGTGTAAAGTACCAATAAAACTAAAAGCCAAAGCCATGAACATCTGCCTAATAGACATAGATCAAGATAGATACCGCATGTGTAAAGTACCAATAAAACTAAAAGCCAAAGCCATGAACATCTGCCTAATAGACATAGATCAAGATAGATACCGCATGTGTAAAGTACCAATAAAACTAAAAGCCAAAGCCATGAACATCTGCCTAATAGACATAGATCAAGATAGATACCGCATGTGTAAAGTACCAATAAAACTAAAAGCCAAAGCCATGAACATCTGCCTAATAGACATAGATCAAGATAGATACCGCATGTGTAAAGTACCAATAAAACTAAAAGCCAAAGCCATGAACATCTGCCTAATAGACATAGATCAAGATAGATACCCCATGTGTATGTTTTTCGTGTGCCATATCAAGTTCCCAAACGACGAGCAATGCTCTTCGAAAGTATATTCTTTAGTCTGCTATCGGAACAACCGGACATCAACCGGAACTTTGAAACTGCCTAAATGCCTAAAAGTGCCGTATTGACCTGTAGAAATTCAAATAGAAACATTGGCCTAGATCATGTACACGTTTCCTATCATCAGTATGTCACAGTAGGTAAAAAAAAAGTGGCACGCTCGTTTTCATACAAATGGAGCGACCGCGACGTGCGGTATCTATCTTGATGTATGTCTGTGCTTATAATTAGGGAGCTGGCGAGCAAAATGTCTATATGATCAGCACACATGGCAGGCGTTATTAATAGTGATAATTATACCCTAAGAAACATCAAGAACCTCGTCTGCCACCATGGTGGCGCTGCGTTGTCAATTTACAGCGTTTCAAAAATGTTTAAAAAAATAGGTGGGTGATATTATATGCACATGTCTGCCTCTGGGGCTGATGATCATAGTCATCCTGTAAACACAAAAATTCGTAGAGGCAGACATCCAGGGCTCTGCGTTTTGTAGTTTTCAATTTTTTAAGTTTTTTTTATGATTTAAAAAACTCTATACATATGAAGTGCACACTTGGCAGATTGAAATTGTTCAATTAATAACAATGAGAAGGACCACGGAAAAATAGTCTGCCAGCATGTTGCCTCTGCGTTCGCTATTGACAGCGTTTCAAAAATGTTAAAAATAAAAAAGTGCTATATTATGCGCACATGTCTGCCTCTTGGATTGATGTTTGAATTTATCATGAAAACCAAGAAACTCGATGAGGCAGACGTTCAGGCCTCTGATATTTCAAAGGCAGACCATTTGAATTGTGATTGACCAAAAATGTGATTCCATAGATTTCAGCTTCAGAAGAAGTTGAATCGTTACCGCGACTTCAGCGAATAATATTAAACTAAATAATAACAATAGACTATAAAGAATGACAATAATCCCATGCAATACCCGCTTCCCCTTGATTCCGTGAATTTCAAACAGTTATACACCTAAAAATCAGTAAGCAAAATGTCTGCCAAATGTTTTTTCATATCCACGGAGTCATAATGAATCGAATGGGCGCAATGAGAATCGTGTGCAAATTACTTAGTAGAGCTTTTTTTTTTAAACATTTTTACAACTCCGCCCCATAATAATGCAGAGCCCTGAATGTCTGCCTCTTCGATTTTCTTCGTTTCCAAGCTGTTTGTTACCATGAACCCCAGAGGCATACATGTGCAAATGATTTAATATCCCTTTTTGTAAGCAACTTCAATCGGCTGTAACGCGAAAACGCAGCGACGTAGGACCTTAATTGACTGGACCAAATCAATTCGTAATGACGTAAACTGCAATCTACCTCGATGTGAAACTTGTGCAAATCATATACCTAAATGCCCACCAGCTCCCTAATTATTAGGACTTAGGTATGTGTGAGTAATATATTGTGGTGTTTCCAGCGGCGCACGCTCACGCACACGCCGCCGCGGCCGCCGCGTCAGCGTACGACGCTAGCAAGTCGGCGTACTACCAGCAGGCGGCCGCCGCGTACCCCGCCGCGCCGCCGCAGCAGCCAACGTACGATACTGCGCCGAAAGCGCCGTACACCGCTCCGGCTACTTATGCTCAGGTGAGGCATCCATGTCACTATTGGAGTCTAAGCCTGCGTTTCCACTGAAGCGGAGCTTAGCGGTGCCCGAATTGACCAATTGTGCTATTCCAGCGGAATGACAGCGAAGCGGAGCGAAGATTTCGAGCATGGTGATTGGTCAATTCGGCACCTCTAAGCTCCTCTCCGCTCCGCTCCGCGTCAGTGAAAACGCGGCCTAAGGACCTGTTTCACCACTTCCTGATAAAGTGTCGAATAGGCTATCCAGTATCCACAACTTTTTTGACAGATTCTCCATACTCTTCTCTGTGAAGTGGATAGCCTATCCGGCACTTATCAGGAAGTGGTGAAACAGGCCCTAAGAGTAGCAACAGGATGTGTTTTGATACAGTATTAGATAACGCCCGCAACTATGTTGCGCAAAAATTTGTTTGTCGCTCAGGAACCGTACATTTTTCCGGGATAAAAAGTACTCTATGTCCTTTCTTGGGACTGGGTATCTACATTCTACATCAATCATTTCAGCAAAATTGATTCAGTGGTTTGGGTGTGAAGAGGTAATAGACAGATAGACACACATACTTCCTCATTTAAAATACATATTAGTATGGATTAGTAACAATGTATTTGTTACTTCTTACCGGATAGTCTTACCTAAAAGGTTCATCCATTCGTCAATTTCGACATTTCGATTTGCAGCAGTATTTGTAATAAAGTTGCCTATTCAAATTTGAAAATAATGGTGATTGTCATCTGTATGCAGGCTAGGGCATCATATTCTAAAATCAACCTTGTATCACTGCACTAATTTATGTCGGTGAAATTTGGTCGTACCATATCCAGCATAACAACTTAGTTAATTGTTTTGTGTTTTGTGTCATGCAGCAGGGCGGCGCGCGCGGCGGTGGCAAGACGTACGGTGGCGTGTACACGGCGACCACGGCGGCCGCCTCCTACCCCACGCAGGCCTACAGCGCCCCGGCCGCGCAGCCCGCGAAGCGTGAGTGTCTCACATTTTAGACAACACATATCTGTTTAAATAGTACTAGATGATGCCCGCAACTCTGTTGCGCCAAAGCTCGTTTATCGCGCGGCAACCGTATATTTTTCCGGGATAAAAGTATCCTATGTCCTTTAACGGGACTCAAAGCATCTCCATGTCAAATTTCAGCAGTCGGTTCAGCGGTTTGGGCGTGAAGAGGTAACAGACAGGCACACTTGCATTTATAATATTCTATCATCACTGATGTCTTTACAAAATGTCATCTAAACAAAAAGAGGAAATATACAAACACACTTTTTACAGATTTGTATTTTTCATCATCGTTATTGTGTCTAGCACAGTTACCTAGAAATATGACTTTAAGATTCATTGATTTCAAGTCAATGAACTTTGATATTTTTATGTATGACTATTATTGTGTATTTTGTTATTATATTTGTAAATAACATAATGATAATGAATAATAAGTCAACTTTGGTACCAATCTACGCGACTTCGCCATTGTTACCCAACATGAGTGTTGGGCACAATATTTAAAATCTGTTCGCCGACAGTTCATTAGTATTGTAATGTTCAGTATTTCCATTAGAACATCTAAGAAAATACAGCCAATATTCTGACAGCACTTTGCTACTAAAAATATCTACATAACAATCTATCCAATGTTGCTCGTCTTTAAAATACAACAAGAAGAATCTTTAATTAAATTAACTTTTTCAACATAATATGACAAATATAACATCCTTAGAAAAATTTAAATGTTTTGTATTTTTAATTATTTATTTATATTACTTACAATTGCGCATCTTCATTTTATTGAAGGATGACAGTTATTATCACAAAAATATGAATCACTTAATACAATTATCAAAATAGTTTTACTGTAATTATCTTTAGTATCCTTAATCTGTGTACCACACATTGTCGTTTTTGTGCTAAGAGCCTATTTTAGAGCAAATAAATATAACCTTGACGACAACAAAAAGCGACTTACAAAGGATATGGTCGAAAAACCCATAGACGACTCATATTACTTAAAAAAAACTTGGCAACTCTTGAACTCGGCTAGTCCTCCCGAAGTGACCTGTCGGCGAACAGACTTTAGAGGCGGGCGCGTTTTGTTGTAGAGACGGCTAACAGGGGGAACTCTGCTTATGATACAGCTCTCTACAACGCGGCTACCATGTATGTGGCGCAGCAGAGCAAAACCGGAGGCGGCGGGTGAGTATTTGTTTCAATTATTACGGATAATTACAGATTATGATGAACAAAATAAGTTACAGAAATGCTGTATAAGATACAGGTAATCTTTTAAAGTAATTTCATAAGTAAAACTATTTCTGAAGTAAAGTTGAATAAAATTGCACACACACAAAATTGTGAGAGCCCAAGTAAAAATGCTTTCGAGATGTAAAGTGGTATATTTGAGCGGTACTTACTAATTATCAAAAATGATCTACTTACTTTAAATACAGGGTGCGATTAAACCTTCCTGCCAAATTTTTTCCAGGGCTGAGGTATCAATTGAGTCCATTCAACAAAAAAAAAAATGGTTTTATTGTTTTTAATGACATAATTTTAATGCAACTGCAACGATTTTAAATGGGATAAAATATTATTTTATGCCATTTAAAATCGTAGAACGGTCAATCACGGCGGTGGGTATGAGCGGGGGTGACGCGGAGGGAGGCGCGCGCGGGGGCACGTCACGCGCGGACGACTTATAGTGTCCATTAATTATTGTAGTGTTTTTTAGGATAACTTTCGGAAGCTATTTCTCAACATTATAGTACTGAGTGATCATAAAAGAAAAAAAATGTGTATTTTTATTAATTTTAACAAGGACCAATATGTATATCAAAATTTGACAGGAAGGTTTAAATGCACACTTTATACCTACTTTCAAATTGTAATATGGACAAACTGCACTGTGATTTTATAATTTGTACTTAAGCTTTTGAGTCACTTACTAGATTCTAGAATTTGTACTAAATTTTATTAATAAATACATAATACACCAGCGGCTGGAAGAACTACAACAAGAGTGGTGTGGGCGCGGGCGCGGCGCGCAGACCGAAGCCCCCGCCGAAGGCTCAGCAGCTCCACTACTGTGATGTGTGCCGCATCTCGTGCGCTGGTCCTCAGGTAATTATTATACATATATCAGTATGTAGGAGTCCCTTTAGTCCCTCACTAATAAGGGGTTGCACTAGTAAAACCAATAGGTGATATTAACTTGGCCTTTATTATCCCAAAACTAAAACCCGTACATTCATTCAGACAAGGCCTCACGCAGTGACTGCCCGTCGTCTCTGGCATACATCGCCTCCCAGACACAAAACTGCTGACACTCGCCATTCACACATACATGGTCCCTACTAGTACAGGGTGTAATAAAAATAAGTGATAATACTATAAGGTGTGTATAGACCACAGACATAGATCAAGATAGATACCGCATGTCGCTCCATTTGTATGAAAACGAGCGTGTCACTTTTTTTCCTACCACTGTGACGTACCGATGATAAGAAACGTGTCCATTATCAAGGCCAACATTTCTATTTGAATTTCTACAGTTCTTCTCAATACGGCCCTTTTAGGCATTTAAGCATTTTTAAAATTCCGATTTACGTCCGATCTGTGGTATAGACTATAGAGTACACTGTGAAAGGAAAAAGGCGCAGCGCTCCAAGAGCATTTTTTTACATTTGTATTGGCAAGTGCCCCAGCGTCGTGAATTTTCTCATACAAAAGTTTTAAAAAAGTTACACTTTCAGCGCTGCTACTTTCACAAAGAACTCTAGGGGACCCATACATCCTAAAGTATTATCACTTAATATAGTTTTGTTACACCAATACATATGTCATCAATTTGACCAATTGTATTGTATGATGCAGTAAAACAGTGTAAATGAATTGTAAAGTTATAATATTAATGTTTTAATTCTCATAGCATTTCGCAACAGACGAAATGAGATAATAAAAAAGAAAGACGAAAAATATGGTTCACTCGAATTCTGCTGCATTTATCTTTTGATAGATACAACACTAATGTTTTATTTTGAGTTTAAACACTTGAGATGATAATGGTCACGAATTTACTATCTCTAGATCCGCTATCCCCAACCCGCGGCCGCGGGCCGCATGCGGCCCGCCGGGGCTTTATTTGTGGCCCGCGTGATGTTAACCCATTTTGAAATTCACGCCCACCGACAAAATAATGTTAGGTGGTCGTGACAGTCGTGAAATTTTTTCCACTTTTAAATCGTTAATTTTGAGAAATGTTATTTTTTAACCGCAAAAAAAAATTGTTGCGGCCCGCGACACCAAGACCAAAACATGTTTGTGGCCCGCATGAAAAAAAGGTTGGGGATGGATGGATAAACTGCCCAAGTATTTTTCGTATTTCACATACGGATTACTGGGCGTTTTGAACATTTGTGGGCAATGGGCATATCTTAACCCATCAATCCCCAAGCGGCACCCGGTTGTCGCATAACAATTGAAAATCTATTGTGTCTGCGATTCTCATGATCGAGGTATTAACAAGCCACGTATCTCACAGACTTACAAGGAGCACCTCGAAGGGCAGAAGCACAAGAAGAAGGAGGCGGGCGTGAAGCTGGCGGCCGCAGGGGGCGGGGCGCGCGCGGCGGGCGCGTCCGCACTGCGCTGCGAGCTGTGCGACGTGACGTGCACCGGCGCGGACGCGTACGCTGCGCACGTGCGCGGCATCAAGCATCAGAAGGTCGTCAAGCTGCATACCATGCTGGGCAAGCCGATACCCTCAGCTGAGCCGACTAAGCTGCAGACAGGTGAGAAATTTCTTAATGTACAGTTTCAAATACATAAACCCCGCGTTCCACTTAGCGTTTTAGGTTAAGTGCCCCCTATTTTGATCGTCAAGGGACACCCGGATGGAACGAAGTTGCTTTCTATAAGAGAGAGAGAGACAGAGAAAACAACTATAGCAAAAAGTTTCGTTTCAACTTTTGATCTTAATTTTTCCGTCTAGCCCCCTTTCGCAATGCGCGATAAAGAACTTCGTTCCAATTAGTTGGCGCGTGACAGTGTGTCGCTAATAGTGCTTGGCTATCGCCTTGTGTGATACAGATGTGTCTTTTAGGAAAACAAAGATTGTCGAGCATTATTGGCAGCTGTTAATTGATTTCAGTTATAACTTTACCTTGTGTGCTGTCCTTAAACGACGTGCCATGACGGTTTGCATGACGTGACATATAAATGCTCATTTGTAGACACCACACAATTGACACAAACAACTATAAATGTATAGAACTTATATTTACCTACAATTTCTAACCTAAAGATTTTTATCCTCAGTTAGGCAAGTATAAAAGGGTTTGAAGTTTAGACCCCCAATTAAATTGCAATAGTTTTATTGGCTTGTATATGCTAGCGAGTAAGAGCTTACTAACCACAATAAAGTTTAGCTTACTAATAAATGCCTCAATGTGTCTATAGAATTTAGGATTTGCTATCTGTTATTTCTGTTTTGTTTTGGCATACCCTTTTATCCTTTCCCACTTTAAATTTAGGAGTACCTTCACAACACAAAAAGTATATTATATTTTTCGTGTACGTTCAAATATGCTCTACAAGATTTGACATCTTGAAGGACATATCCGATTCCATCGTACGCCACAGCATCATATCTGTATTGGGGCGCCTAGTGGCAGTTTGAGTACCGAGTCAAATTCTCTCGTATTGCACAAAAACACTCGATACAGATATGGAGTTAGTAGTCAATACGCACCCTTAACGTTGCGGGCGCGACCGCGATGACCATTTCTGTTGACGAGTCGAGATTTGACGACGTTTCGTTCTGCCAGCCAAAAAGACGGTGGCGGGCGCACCCAAGATCAATTTCGTGGCGTCCGGTGGACTCAGCACGGTGGGGTCTACAGGAGACAAGAAGGAGGAGGAAGACAAGGAGGAAGACACGGAAACGGAGGCGGAAGTCCAGCCCGTCGGCCAGGACTACATCGAGGAGATCCGCGCCGATGACGGCAAGGCGGTCAGCTTCAACTGTAAGCTGTGCGACTGCAAGTTCAACGACCCCAACGCCAAGGAGATGCACATGAAGGGACGTAGACACAGACTGCAGTATAAGAAGAAGGTGAGTTTGTGTAAAGACTAAAATAACATAGGCACTTTGCTGCTTACGTATAGAACTTTGGGTGAAATGTTACCTTTCATATTTGTGTATGGCCGAATTTCCGTCGAATGCAGACACACAAAGATTTTTTTTAACAAGCTTCTATAAGCTTGGGCTCTATGTATGTAACGGAATATTTGAGCACGATTTTAACCTATCTCCAGTAGTCAAATTCATTCGAAACTTTGCATATGTATTATGAGCCAATGACAATACAATAATTTGTTAAAATTTTCAATAAAAAAAGCGTGTTTAATATTAATATTTAATTTATAAAAAAGTTTCGTTTCAACTTTTGATCTTAATTTTTCCGTCTAGCCCCCTTTCGCAATGCGCGATAAAGAACTTCGTTCCAATTAGTTGGTGCGTGACAGTGTGTCGCTAATAGTGCTTGGCTATCGCCTTGTGTGATACAGATGTGTCCTTTAGGAAAACAAAGATTGTCGAGCATTATTGGCAGCTGTTGTTAATTGATTTCAGTTATAACTTTACCTTGTGTGCTGTCCTTAAACGACGTGCCATGACGGTTTGCATGACGTGACATATAAATGCTCATTTGTAGACACCACACAATTGACACAAATAACTATAAATGTATAGAACTTATATTTACCTACATATACCCACAATTTCCAACCTAAAGATTTTTATCCTCAGTTAGGCAAGTATAAAAGGGTTTGAAATAAAAAATAGTTGTGAAACATGTAAAACAATTTTTGGTTAATAATTAATTATTAACCAAAAATTGTTTTACATGTTTCACAACTATTTTTTGTCCAAATTTATACATTAATATTAATGTCGTTAGTTGATTTTACCTTCACATCTTATAACATTCTGCTTCACCTGCATACTATAAAAACAAGTCCAGTGATTACTTAGTAAAAGGTTTGAGGCAATCGTCGAGCCTGGTGGCTTCGGCCGCCAAGAGATCCGAGGGCTAAATGATTACAACTCTCAATGAGGACAACACACGCCAATACACACCATTAACTGTAATATGTGGATATTATAGAGCAATATGTTGTCAGGTCCAACCGGACTTGGAGGTCAAGGTGAAGCCATCGATGCACCAGCGCAAGTTGGCCGAAGCGAAGGCCCAACGCATGCTCGTACGCGACGAACTGTGGGCCCGCCGCCGTATGCATGAGGTAACTACTAATTAATATTAAAAATGTAAAAAGCTTGCTTCACAAATCACAAACTTCTGACTACTGTAAGATATATATCATTAGCTTGTTTTTATGTTTTGCGTCTGTCACTAAGTATTATGTAAGCGACTTCCAGTAATGGAGTTATTGGTATATTATTCTTTATAAGGCTGCCTTCACATTAAGTCGCGAAAAGTAGTGCGGCAGCCGCGCGGCAGCAGCGTGACTTCTATACTAAAACGAGCCGCGCGACAGCCGCGCGACTCTCTTTTGTATAGAAGTCGCGCGGCTGCAGCGCTGCTGCCGCACTGCTTGCGACGTAATGTGAAGGCGCTCTATAAGCGGCCGGCAAACGCCGGATCGCGAATGTCTTGCAAAGTTATCAATATTAATAATAAATTTGAGTTTTCAGTTGAGGTGACCATGCCTCATGTAGACGTTTTAAATGTTTCAATTTTTAACCAATTTAGAAATAAAATATTATATTCATTTCATTTTCATCTCAACGCAGTTTACCTTACCTTTAGTTTATGAAGCCACCAAAGGAAGTGTTTAAGTCGTGTTTAATGGTTCAGGGTCTGGAGGAGGAGGAGCGCATGTGGTGGGAGGGGGCGGAGTGGTGGCGCCACCACGCGCCGCTGTACGCGCGCCGCCCCGAGACCGCCGACGACCGCCACGTGCTCGCCAAGCACGCTGCCATCTACCCGCCCGAGACGCAGCTGCAGGACATACAGCGAGCCGTCAGCGCTGTCGAGCGCGCTCTCAAGTCGCTCTCCGACGCGCTCGCCGATCGCGCCAGGGTATGTCACTAGCCGCGTACTGATTGAGCGAGCAGCCTCGTGAGGCTGCCTCGTTAGGCAAATCTTCGGTCGGTCAAGACGTGCCTCGCCCGAGGCCAACGTACGCGCTGCCTTGCCCGAGCGTGCCGCGGCCCGAGCCGAGCGAGGCTGCTCGCTTGGTCAATACGCGGCTATGATATTATAGACGAAACCTTTTTTTTACATGGGGAAATGCTTTGCGTTTGTGGAACTCCCTGTAGGATCGACCCACTAAAACCATGGTGCTCTACTCCCCGCTTAGGCATAGTAAAAGATATAAACAAAGTATATGTCAGATGTCAGTGCTTATTTACATATTATACAGTAATTGAGACTTGGGAGTTGCTGGACATACTTCCATTGATATACATAGTTATGATAATGGCTCCCGTTATGAAAGTCACAGGTGTGGAGAACTTTTATCAAAGAACTGGACTTCAATAAAATTACAACATGTCTGAAACTGTGTAATAGTATTTTATTGGATAGTGTACAGACAGAATGATCATATTTGCTCGTTGTTACAGACTAATGTCGCCAAAACGCCACAGAAAACTGAAGATAAGAAAGATGAAAAGGCCGAGGGTAAAGAAGATGGCCGTGACAACCAACTGTGAGTTCAATCATTCAAAATATTAAAAATCTGATATAATTAATTTATAAATTATAATATTATTATTATGTGTATTATTAAAAAATGGTAGTGTTTAGGTCCCAAAGTTTCTGCGAATAATAATCCAATGGACCACTTGATATACAGTTGCTATTTATTTACCTGACAGCCTTCTGAGGAGGATTATGGTTTTTTTGATGTTTGTAACTTTGTAGGTGTGTTTTGGTACACACCAAAACACACCTACAAACACCTCCTAAGCACAAATCCCAAAGTCTTGTGGGATTTGTGCTTAGGAGGTGCCATCTTCTTATTCGTGAGAATCACACTGGGTACATAAAAGCAAGCAAGTGGTAACAAACGATCACATGATTGCATGCACTGCAGCTATGCAACGCCTCCGTGGTCTAGTGGTATAGAGCGCGGCTCTTGACTCGGAGGTCGTGGGTTCGATTCCCGCGTTGGAAACATGATATTTTCAAGTTTGGTTAGGACAATGCAGGCTGATCACCTGATTATCTGACAAGTAAGATGATCCATGCGTCGGATGCGCATGTAAAAAGTCGGTCCTGCGCCTGTTCTCTCGCCGGTCGTGTAGGTCTGCCGTCCCACTGGGTTATGAGAGTAAAGGAATAGAGAGTGCTCTTGTGTACTGCGCACACACTTGGGCACTATAAAATTACTCCTGCGTAGCTGGCCTGGTTTCAATGAAACCGGCCACCGTCACCGAAACCGGTGTGGGAGCTATTATTATTATTATGCAACACTCGCAGGTTCTCATTCGGCGGCGAAGGTGAGGGAGGCGAGAACGCGCGCGCTCTCAAGGGCGTGATGCGCGTCGGCCTGCTCGCCAAGGGTCTGCTGCTGAAGGGAGACCGTGACGTGCGTCTAGTGGTCCTCTGCCACGACAGGCCGACCGTCACGCTGCTAAAGCGTGTCGCTGCCGATCTGCCCGCACACCTCGCTAAGATCAAGGTGAGATAGTAGATAGGCGGTGGAGGTATATAATATATAGTTAAAAAGAGACTGAGCGACGACTTGAGTTTCGTTTCTATAGAAATTCGCTGGTGTATACGGTCTACAGAAAACCTTGAAGTTTAATGTATTAACTAACTTATACAACGCATTTTGGTAATACAGTTTCGCATATTTCGATAGGAATTCATAGTTTCACGTATAGCACAGTATTTATTTAGTCTAGAGACTACAGTGTAGTGATTTTTATTGTTTAGAACCCTCCGGGGTCCGGCGAGGAGCCCAAGTACAAGGTGGAGCTGCAGCCCGCCGAGGGCGCCGTCCAGGTGTCGGACGGCACCGTCAACGTGACCGTCAGCCTGACGTCCGCCGTCATGCGCGAGCCCGCAGGTAAGCCGCCCCCAGCCCCCATGACGAGTCCACAGAACAAACTATCTATTACGAAGAATATTACAATTGCCCGATTGATCACTCAGACTATTGTGTATCTCTACTAAAGATAATTTGTTCATCCCGGCCCCGCCGGTCAATGTGTTGAATGCTTATTTTTAGGTGTTAGTAGGGCAGGCGAGGAGAAAAGGATTTTTGATCATCCGTTCGTATATATCACGTGCGTTGGACTCCGCAGTGGTATATTTATCTACTGAAACGGAGCAAACATCCCATTAGTAGTTCTATCTCCTAGTTTCCCGAATGTTCTATTTCTCCCGATACCGTCGATGGACGCGCGTCGAGTCGCGCAAGAGTCACACGCACGCGTGCACGCACCACGCGTGCGTGTGGCGTGCGCACGCGCGTCCATCCGAGCGCCCGCTATCGGCGTCGGGGGGGCATTGCCGCCGGCGTAAAATGCCCCCCCGACGTGCGCGGCGCCCGCCCGCCATGTTTGCCCCGTTTTCGTCGATCCGTCGATGGTCAAACACCCTTTGTATTGTCGCTAGAGGGTGGCGACATAAAGCGAGACGACAAGGATGTGCTACCCCGGCAGAAGTGTTTGGACGCGTTGGCCGCCCTTCGGCACGCCAAGTGGTTCCAGGTACATCGCCTATATTAATTGTAAACTCGTGCGCACTCTATCTGACCATCTTCTCTACTTTGAATGTACTTCTGTTTATTTTAAAATGACAAAAGAGAACCGTTTGAAAATTTTTGTTCATTCTTAAAAAATATGAGAATCAACACTTGCGCCCTATCGAAAGTCCGTTTTTTAGCTAGAAAGGTTTACGCATAATGTTTTAAATTCTTTTTATCGCCTAAAGCAAGTGTTGGTGATTGTGAGAGGCCCGAAAGCCGAAATCTCTATGATGATATCGAGTTCTTAAAAAAAGAATAAACAAAATTTTAGTTTGGAAAGTTTTTATCATCATAGCTCTCTCGAATTTACTAACCTCGTAGTGTAGAGTGAGTGCGCACTTATATTATTAGTCACATGTTTAATTTTTTACTTTTTTTTATTTATTTTATTCCACCGTGCAGTAAGTATTTTTGCTTTTGTATTAAACAAATGAGAGAATACGATGAACATGTGGCTACGGGCGCTACCGAGCGGTAGTGGTGTGTGGCATGCGCGGGGGGCGTGGTCTGACCGTGTGCGTGTGCGCAGGCTAGGGCGGCGAGCCTGCAGTCGTGCGTGATCATCATCCGCATCATGCGGGACCTCTGCCGCCGCATTCCCAACTGGACGCCGCTCAACCCATACGTGAGTATTATTGATTTATTGTTTCAAATAACTAACAGCGTTATCGCCATCCAAAACTGTCCCGACATGGCAGTTAAATGGTAGTTGGTACTAATTCAATTTTCATTTGATAAGATTTTTACGAAAAAAAAGTTGTAATTTGGCTGCATTGACCTTGCAAAGTGTAGTTTATAATATTTTTCAACCACAGAATATTACGATACAAATAATACAATGCAATGACGGTAACTCCGTTCATTTATTAGTTTATGTTTTGACGCTAGGCAATCAAAACCGGCAGAAACGGCACAAACGGCGGCAAAAAAAACCTCAGAAATTCTTAGTGATTTGTGAAATGTATAATTTATTTTATATTCAGAAGGCTTACAGACTAATAACTTAAATAACTAATATAATAATTTAGATAAACAAATAGCTAATTACAAGCCTCCACATGTATGTAAAAAGATAATACAAGTCAGCAAAAATGTGTCGAACTATATTAATCTACTTATCGTTAAATAAGCAAGTGACCATGAGGAATTCGCAGTTTTTTTGAATAATCTACTTATCGTTAAATAAGCAAGTGACCATGAGGAATTCGCAGTTTTTTTGAATAATCTACTTATCGTTAAATAAGCAAGTGACCATGAGGAATTCGCAGTTTTTTTTAATAATCTACTTATCGTTAAATAAGCATGTGACCATGAGGAATTCGCAGTTTTTTTGAATAATCTACTTATCGTTAAATAAGCAAGTGACTATGAGGAATTCGCAGTTTTTTTGAATAATCTACTTATCGTTAAATAAGCAAGTGACTATGAGGAATTCGCAGTTTTTTTGAATAATCTACTTATCGTTATATAAGCAAGTGACCATGAGGAATTCGCAGTTTTTTTGAATAATCTACTTATCGTTAACCCGCCATCACTCGTGCAGGGCGCTGTCAGCACCCCACGCGTTTTTGAACGTAAAAATGAATAATAATTTCTCTGGTTATGAATTCGCGCTTCCCGGTACCTTCAAGTGCCCTTCAAACGCGTCGACACAAGGTGGAAGGGGCAGTGTAGCGCAAGTGCTTGCAGATTGACAAGGAGTTGAAAGTTGCGTGGGGTGGTCACGACACCCCGCGAGTGCTCGTGATATACTTTTTCAGAAGTTACTTTACCAGTAAAGTATGTGTTTTTAATTGTTTAATCTAAGTAAATTACCTTATTGTGCCGTTATTTACTATAAATAATAAATAATGGTTTATTTCTTAGAATATACTCAATGATTTATGTAGCACAAACTTTTTATTTACATATTTTCTTTGTTCGTATATAACATTTTTTTTCAAATATTTTTGTGTTTAGATGAGTTGGGAACAAGAGAAAGAGAAATAATTGATACCATTATTAGAAGAAATAATCCTGTAGTGGAAAGCAATGCCAGCATGGATGAAGATTTTATTCAAGAATCTGATCATGATTCTTTGTCAGCACAGGATGCTTCAGCAGTTGAAGATTCTAAAGTAGAAGAGGCTGGATTTGGGGGTCCTGTCCTGGATACGTCTGGCATCAATTAAAATGTTATCTACAATTGAAATATGGCGCAGTCGCAAGCTAGCATGAAAAGGTCTGAGTTTGTCGAATCATTGGGTTTGAGCATGTTTCAAGGCCACCTTGAAAAAGGATATGTACCAGGGTTGCCCAAAGCACTCAAGATGATGTTGAATGCTCCTGAACCAAGCATCGAACGAATGTCACAATAAAAAAGCAGTGCTGTATAAGTAAAGACACCATAACCTTGAGTCACTGTAATTTTCGCAAAAAATGTATGTGCCAAAAACATATGAAATTAATTTTCAGTTCCTGTTCGTAAAAATAAGAAAATTTTGATTTTATTTAGTCAATTAGACCTTATATTTACAATTTTTAATGAGAAAGTTTATGTGAAAAAATTTGAAGTATTTGTTTTTTGTCTTTTTTCTGAAAAGATTCCAATATTACGACTAAAAAAGGCTGATTACTTCAATTTTTTATAGAACAGCAATAAAGTTGATTATACAATTTAAATTTTCTTATTTACGTACATCAAACTACACAAAATTATAATATACTGGTTTAATCTCGTTAACTGATATTATATTGTATAAAAAATCACTTAGAATATGTGGGGTGGCCACAACACCCCGCGAGCGCTCGCGGGGCTAAAAACCGCGCCAGTGATCGAGGGTTAAATAAGCAAGTGACCATGAGGAATTCGCAGTTTTTTTGAACAATCTACTTATCGTTAAATAAGCAAGTGACCATGAGGAATTCGCAGTTTTTTTGAATAATCTACTTATCGTTAAATAAGCAAGTGACCATGAGGAATTCGCAGTTTTTTTGAATAATCTACTTATCGTTAAATAAGCAAGTGACCATGAGGAATTCGCAGTTTTTTTAATAATCTACTTATCGTTAAATAAGCAAGTGACCATGAGGAATTCGCAGTTTTTTTTAATAATCTACTTATCGTTAAATAAGCAAGTGGCCATGAGGAATTCGCAGTTTTTTTTAATAATCTACTTATCGTTAAATAAGGAAGTGACCATGAGGAAATGGCAGTTTTTTTAATTGATATGCTTATCAGGCGATGGAGCTGTTGGTGTCGGGCGTGATGCAGTCGGCGGGCGGCGCGCTGTCGCCGGGTGAGGCGCTGCGCCGCGTCATGGAGGCGGTCGCCGGCGGCCTGCTGCTGGACCACGGCCCCGGCCTGCGAGACCCCTGCGAGAAGGACCTGGTGGTATGTGTAACGTGACCATACGTCCCGCTTTTAGGCAGTCTGTCCCGCTGTCCCCCGCGAGGCCGAAATTGTCCCGCTTTTGCAAACAGACCAAACGACAATTTAAAAGTATTTTTATGTTGGAAATGCCTTTGTAATGCCTGGAAGTAACACACTCCCATTCAACAAATGTGGTTATTCTGCCATGCTTATACAGATAGACACTAGACATTCACTAAATACTCAATCAATTGTTATTACCTCTATACTTTCATAATTATTAATTAAATGAAAATAAAATTTATTTGGGGGGGGGGGGGGGGGGGGGATCCGTAGATGTCCCGCTCTGACAAAAAATGGTCACGTTAGGTATGTGGCATTGTTGTACCTCGACTGGCAACATCAGCAGGCGGTGGAGCTGCTAGTGTTTTACTGCCTGCAAGTTGGATTTTATAGCCTATGGACACTTACAAATATTATGCTGCTTTCAAATCATTTTAAATTCAATTATATTGTTACGTGCTAGGGTTCGAGGATTCGGAGAGAAAGACCTGGTGACTCTCTTGAAGACTTTATTCACAAACACTAGGTCACACTAATCACTAAGTCCAAACACTAAGCACTAAGTCCAAACACTAAGCACTATCACTGTCACTCACTATTGATCACTTGTTCTCACTTCGAAGTCGCCTCGAAGATCGCTCAGATAAAACTGAATCCCGGGCCGTCCACCTGCGCCTATTTATATGGGCGACTCGAATTCTAGAAAGTTCCTTACTCGATTCACGTAAACCAGTAAACACGTAAACAAGTAAACAACGGTCGGAACTTTCAAGGAGATTCGAGCATGTACCAACTAGCGCCATCTAGTTTCGATTAGAGGATTTATGTGTAGTGTGTCCCCTAGTTTTGCCGGTTCGACGCTAGATGGCTCTGTGTGTCCGTATCCGTAACACTACTCCCCTCTTAGAGATGCTCGTCCCGAGCATCATTATTACTGCCATGGTAATGCGCCAGACGGTCTATGTGTACCACTTTGAATGTCCCTCTTGGTTGCTTTTGAATCCTGTAGGTCACATCATTCAATCGGGTAACCACTTTGTATGGGCCGTCCCACTTGGTCTGCAACTTTGGAGATTTCCCTTTTCGCCGAGTTGGGTTATGCAACCACACCAGTGACCCTTCTTCAAAGCCGCTCGTGTTCGATTTCCGGTCGTATCTGGTCTTCATGTTCTCACTTGACTGCAACCCATTTTCCCGAACCATGGCGTGTATATAGCGCATCTTTTCCCTTAAATCGCAGACATAGTCTTGTACGGTCTTCGGTTCCTCCGGTGACCCTCCTGTCAAGAGGTCTACTGGTACTCGCAGTTCTCTACCGTAATTGACATACGCCGGGGTAGCTTTTATGCTCTCATGCTCGGCGGTACGGTACGACAGAAGGAAGAGCGGTATATACTTGTCCCAATCCTTTTGTTTGTCATCTACCAGTTTCGCCAAATGCCTCTCAAGGGTCTGGTTAAATCTCTCAACCATTCCATCAGACTGTGGATGGTACGCGGTGGTCCTCGTTTTATGCATTCCCAAAATTCTGCACACTTCCTGGAAGACCTGCGATTCGAAATTCCTGCCCTGATCGGAATGGATTTCTAGAGGCACACCAAAGCGTGATATCACTTCTTCGACTAGCTTAGAAGCAACTGTTGTAGCTTCCTGGTTTGGTATGGCGAACACTTCGGGCCATTTGGTGAAGTAATCCATGACCACCATAAAATACTTGTTTCCCGATTCCGTTACAGGAAATGGTCCAGCTACGTCAACTGCAATTCGTTCCCACGGTGCGCCAACGTTATACAAGCGCAGGTTCCCACGGCTCCTTGTTTGTGGTCCCTTCACTGCAGCGCAAGTAGTACATTTGCGGCACCAATCCTGCACATCATCTCGACAATGCAACCAGTAGAATCGTTCTCGCACTTTTGTTAACGTCCTCTTGACACCTAGATGACCTCCTGATACGCCATCGTGTATTTCACGGAGAACATCTGGTACTCTCGTCCTTGGGACAACTATCTGAAGATGGAACTCTCTGCCGTTAGTCTTCTCCCATTTCCGGTAAAGTATTCCATTTTGAAGTATCAGACTGTCCCATTGCGCCCAGTACGCCTTAGTGACAGCGCCAGTGGGTGCAACTTCACTCCAGATTGGTTTTACGTCACCGCGTTTCTTCCATGTGATGATATGCCGAAGGTCGTCATCTTTTTCTTGAGCCTCTCTCATAGCATCATTCTCCCAGAGACCCAAGGGACTTGTTCTGGTTAACTTTAATGTTATTTCATTAGATTCCTGCTTAACACAGTGTTTGCAGTCCTCTGAACACGGCCTTCGTGAAAGTGCGTCGGCATTCCCATGCGCCTTTCCGCTGCGGTGTTCCGTCTTGAAGTCATACTCCTGTAGTTGTTCAATCCATCGAGCTACTTGGCCTTCTGGGTTCTTGAATTGCTGTAGCCACTTCAAGGCTGCGTGATCAGTTCGCAGTAAAAACTGTCTGCCGATGAGATATTTGCTGAAATGTTGTAGCGTCTTTACAACAGCCAAGAGTTCTCTTCTTGTCACACAGTAGTTTCTCTCTGGCTTAGATAAAGATTTGCTGAAATATGCAATTACAACTTCTCTTTCACCCTGTTTTTGAGATAACACCCCTCCAATGGCCGTGTTGCTTGCGTCCGTGTCGACTATAAACTGACCTGCAGGTTGTGGATACCCCAGGATTGGTGTTTCACACAGATGTTTCTTCAGTTTCTGAAAAGAATCTTCAGAAGTCTCGTCCCAAATAAACTGTCGTTTATCCTCTGTCAGCCGATGTAATGGCTTGGCTATCTCCGAGAATCCCTTAACAAAACGCCTGTAGTAGGAGCATAGGCCGAGAAATGCCCGCACTTCGGTTTTGTTCTTAGGGGTTGGCCAATTTTGAACTGCTTCCAGTTTCTCCGGGTCCGTCTGGATTCCATCACTGGAGATGACATGGCCGAGATAATTGACCTTACTCCTGAATAAACGACATTTTTTCGGATTCAACTTTAACTTGGCCCCCTCTATTTTGGCGAAAACACGTTCTAAGTTTCGCAAATGGTCCTCGAAGTCGCGGCCAACAATGATGACGTCGTCCAAGTAGACTAAGCAAGCCTCTCCAACTAAGCCTGCCAGTACACACTCCATGAATCGCTCAAATGTGGCAGGTGCGTTGCACAATCCAAAGGGCATGACGTTAAACTGCCATAAACCTTTACCGGTGGAGAAAGCTGTCTTCTCCTTGTCTTTTGGGTGAATTTCCACCTGCCAGTATCCAGATTTCAGGTCCAGGGTCGAGAACCATTTCATGCCACTCAAGGTATCCAGAGTGTCGTCAATTCGAGGTAATGGATAGCTGTCCTTCTTAAGCTCCGTTTACACCAAACGAGCGAATGCTCATTCTAGTAAAGCTCTTTTGATGTAAACTAACAACGAGCATTCTTTCGTTGTTCTAGTGTGTTCGCCACGTGTTCGGCGGTAAATAGGTAGAATGCTCTAAGAATCGCGCTCGTTTGGTGTAAACGACGCAAGAGCGCTCGAGCAATTGCTTAGAGCGTTCTTTCGTGTTCGGACGTGCTCGCTCTTCGAGGCGGTCTCTTCAAAGGGATTCTAGTGTTCTTGATATTTTTACTTTTTGGCGGCTGGTTTTAGGTAGTTTATCAAAGGTTATTTCGTAAATATGGATTGGAGTAATGAAAAATGTTTACAAATGATAGAATTATACCATAACAAAAGATATTTATGGGATCCAACCTTTGATGACTATAAAAATAAATTAACTACTTATCGTTGACGAATGAGCAATGAGCATTCGCTCGTTTGGTCTAAACGGAGCTATATGATTCTCATCTAAAGAGCAAAAATTCTTATTCTTGATGTTCTTGTTGATTCGATTGGTGTAAACGATCTAAAGTATGTTGTAACGAATTATAGTTTACACTAAACGAATACGAAAGAATGTTCTTGTGCTGTTCTTGCTCTATGTTCTTTTGGTGTAAACCCACCTTTAGTGACATCATTGAGACGCCTGTAGTCCACACAAAATCTTGTGCTGCCATCTTTCTTCTTCACTAACACAACAGGTGAGCACCACGGACTTGCAGACGGTTCAATAATCTTATGCCTTCTCATGTCCTCCAAAAGGCTTTCAACTTCTTTTTCCTTTGCAATGGGTATCCGTCTTGCTCGTTGACGAATTGGGTTCTCGCTTCCGGTATCTATCCTGTGCTGAACCATCGACGTTCTTCCAAGGTCGCCTTCCTGACTGGAGAAGATATTCGCGTGGCGTTGTAAAAACTTCTTAGCTTTCATGCTCTGCGAATAAGTCAGATTACGCTTGCAGTCATCGAGTAGCTCAGTCACTATTCCATAGTTGCTGCTGTTGGCTGAGTCTGAGCCTGTGATCGAACTACACTTTCTCATCCAGACAACTTCCTCGCACTTTCCAATGACGTCACCTTTGTTCAAGCAGATCTCGCGATCACCAAGATTCAAAACCTTGACCACAGCGTTACTGCTTCCACTAACAAGGGTTCTCGCCGTCATCAGTTTTTGCGCTGATGTCTTGGTAGGTGTGTCTTCGATCAACACACATCTGTTTGACTTCTTCTTTCCAGCTGGCGGTAGTTTCACCAGCACTCTAGCTTCCGCTCGTCCAGGTATAATGACTTCCTTTACACATGCGACTTTCCCGCAGGCGCCTCCAAGGATGAAAATTTCTTCTTCGCCACACTTGAAAACTCCGTCAGCGACATTAATTCCGCAGTTATGCTTCTTCATGAAATCCAAACCCAAGATGCAATCATCCACAATCTCAGCCACGATAACGTCATGAGGGTAAGAGGACCCCCCTACATTCATCATAACTGACATTTCTCCCAGGACGGGTATTGGCTGACCGGAGGCAGTAAGAAGCCGACAGTTAATTCTCCTCCTGTGCCTCCTTGCGGCTTTTACCAAATTTGGGTTCACTATTGTTCTAGAGGCTCCTGTGTCTAGAGTCATTTTGCAATCCGTCCCGTTAATAGTCCCCTGGATCACAAGACTATTCCCGCTGCTTGCTTGGGAAACAACAGTTATTGGGGCTTCCTCCGCGTCAGCCAGCACTCGCCCCTTAGTCCTGGCTTTTATTCGTTTCCCTGCTCCCGGGCGGGGGGACGAAGCCCCTTGCTTCATCAGCTCCTCCATTTGTTCCTCGAGCCTTTTCATCCTTGCCATCTGGGTCTCCTTCTGCGGGCAGTTGAGCTGAAGATGGCCCCTCTCACCGCACTTGTAGCACATGGCTCCAAAACTTCTCTTCGTGGGAGCCTTGACCTCTTTAACTTCCTCAGAGACCTCATGGATCTTATGGGTCTGTCGTATGTCACGGCGAACAGCCTCGACCTCCAAAGCATGCGCCAATGCTTCCTTTAGCGAGGTGTGGTGACGTAGCCTCACTGCAGCTCTGACCTCGAGGTCCCTGATTCCGTCGACAAATGCTTGCACAATATTCGTGTCAATCATCTTGGAATCGGCTCCTGGGTGTGCCTTCTTGACCAGTTTTTCAATTTCCAACGCCCATTGTTGTAGTCCCTCTCCTGAGCGTTGGACTCTGTCACGAAGTTGAGCACGGAACACGTGCTCCAGGTGTCGCTCCCCGTATCTGGATTCAAGGGCCTCCATCAGGTCTTGGAACCCATTTCCTGTATGTGCTTCCAGGACCGACAAAGCTTGCCCTCTGAGCGCAACAGTAAGAGCGGTCAGGCATTGTTCGTCAGTCCGTCCGTTGGCAGAAGCAACCGTCTGGAATTGCTGACGGTAAGCGTTCCAAGAAGTAGTGCCGTCGTATGGCGGTACTTTTACTCTTGGCCCGTGTGCCACTCCGGAAGTTCCACTACACGTCGCGACTCCTGTGGTTTCCAGGCGCACTACTTTCTTTTGTAGTTCTGTGAGGCCGGTTTTCACATTTTCCACATCAACCCCTAACCCGGTAACTCGTTCGTCCATTACGTCGACATCTTTACGAAGCTTTGTCACCGTGTCACTGACATCCTTTATAGCCAAAAGCGCTTGTTCTTGCAGGCCCTTTTGCTGCTCTTGTGACTCCTGCAAGGTGCAGAGCTTGCGTTCTTGCAGCTCTTGCAAAGCGCCAAGCTTGCGATCATGTGACTCTTGTGACTCTTGCAACGCGCTGAGTTTGCGGTCTTGTGACTCCCTCATTGACTGAATTTCAGCCCTTTGAGAAACTTGCAAAGCCTGAATTAACTCAATTATGCTTTCCAATTGAGGAGCCATTTGAGGGGCCGTAGAAACTACGGGCGTGGCAGGATGGATGTAGCTAGTCGACGGGGCCTGAGCAGGCGGGGGCCAGTGGGCGTGGCCTGGTGGGCGGAGCCAGTGGGCGTGGCCATGTCCAGAGTGGGTGGGGCCTGAGGGGCGTGGTCAGTGGGCGGGTCCCGGTGGGCGGAGCTAGTGGGCGTGGCTTCACCCGAAGTGGGTGGAGCCTGGGGGGCGTGGTCAGTGGGCGGAGCCTGGTGGGCGGGGCCAGCGGGTGGGGCCTGCCCCGCAGAGGGCGGAGCTTGGTCCCCAGTGGGTGTGGCCTCCGCAGCTCCACCTCCAACTCCTCTCTCGGAGTCAATGGCAGCAGCTCGCTGCGCCCTTGTCCTGACACTCCCCTTGAAGTCCTCTCTCGGAGTAGTCAATGGCATCTCCAAATCCCACTTCTGACACCAGTTGTTACGTGCTAGGGTTCGAGGATTCGGAGAGAAAGACCTGGTGACTCTCTTGAAGACTTTATTCACAAACACTAGGTCACACTAATCACTAAGTCCAAACACTAAGCACTAAGTTCAAACACTAAGCACTATCACTGTCACTCACTATTGATCACTTGTTCTCACTTCGAAGTCGCCTCGAAGATCGCTCAGATAAAACTGAATCCCGGGCCGTCCACCTGCGCCTATTTATATGGGCGACTCGAATTCTAGAAAGTTCCTTACTCGATTCACGTAAACCAGTAAACACGTAAACAAGTAAACAACAGTCGGAAATTTCAAGGAGATTCGAGCATGTACCAACTAGCGCCATCTAGTTTCGATTAGAGGATTTATGTGTAGTGTGTCCCCTAGTTTTGCCGGTTCGACGCTAGATGGCTCTGTGTGTCCGTATCCGTAACAATATCCATCCAAAGAATACCCCCTGCAACTTTCTGTTCTCTGCGGCTGATAAATTTGAATTTATAACTAATGTTGTAATAAAAAAAAGCTTACTAAGCTATTATGTATAAGCAACATCCCAAAAACTCTAATAAGTATAGCACAATTAACATTAAATAGTTTATCACTTATTAGAAAATATTTAAAGTTTATTTATGGAATGTTTTACAGGACGCCCTCGGAAACCTGCCACCGCAGAAACGTGAGGACCTCACCGCGTCCGCACAACAGTTCCTAAGACAGATTGCGTTCAGGCAGATATACAAGGTAAATTAAAATTATTATTCTTGAAATAGAACAGGGCAGTTTTAAAACGCAGCTGTTTAACGACAACACGTCGTAGTGTGATGAAATTATCTTGAACTAGATAGATGATGCCCGCAACTTCGGTGCGCCAAAACTCGTTTATCGCACAGGGACCGTACATTTTCCCGGGATAAAAAGTATGCTATGCGCAGTTGCTTTCGATACGTCGCTGAGACTACACGTGCGCTTATTGTTAGCAATTACATTTACACGTGTTACCTACGAGCGCGCCGCACCGCGCCCGGCGCCCGCGCTTATCGGTCCGAGTGTTTACTCGCTAGTCGCGCATCATTTCTGACTACGGGAACGATGGAACCCAAAAGTTATTCGTCCGTTACCCAATCATTCGTTTTCCCGACAAAAGAACAAGCAGTCATCGTAGATGCGATAGACGACATGCAAATCAAAGACTATGCCTACGCCTTCGGTAAAATTATCGATCCCGCAAAAATTAGATTCCTCAGTAGGATGTCTAATAACCGTGTATGCCTATTCGTTTCAACTAAGGAAGTCGCCGAAGAGTTAACAGACGTCCATCAGTGTATCGTACTAAACAATATGAAAGTACCCATTCGTCCTCTGATAACGAGAAATAAACGCATCATACTGTCCAACGTATGCCCTATAATACCGCACAATGTAATCGAAGCAAAATTAACCGAGATGAAGATAGAATTGGCCTCACCGGTATCTTTTATCCGGGCCGGTATCACCGAGCCCGGATTTAATCATATACTCAGTTTTCGTCGGCAGGCTTACGTTCCACCGGAAGTCATTAATACTTTGCCTGAACGTATTCAGGTGGACTTTGACGGTACATCCTACTGGATTTACGTGTCCTCAGACTCGATGACGTGCTTTTTATGCAAAAAAGAAGGCCACGTCGCTAATAAGTGTCCAGGCAATACACAGTCGAATGAGAATTCGAATCCCGCTAACAACGCTAGTGATATTTTGAACGTCCCTAATTTCCGTCCGCCCGTAACTTTCAAAAGACCGCACCCGCCTACTACGACCGAATCGTCGCCAAGCGCGCCCGCTCCTACAGAAATATTATTGTCAGCGAGCGAGCGCCATAGCGAGGCCATGAGTGAGTCCGATTCGAGCGAAGTTTCCATCGATGACAATGACCCGGCTAAGAAAGTTGTTAAAAAACAAAAAAGGACGATCGACATACAACCCTCGGAGATTACAGAAATTGAAAAGATTTTGGAAAGCGGCGATTACCCCATGTCGATTAAAGAATTTATGAGTTTCTTAGATGAATCGTACGGTAAAGACAATATTCTACAAATAAGCTTAACATACACGGATGATATTGGACAGTTAGTTAAAATTTTAAAAGTTATAAAAGAAATTTCGGCAAGAAAAGTTAAAAATCGGATTACTCGTATGATTAAAAAACTTAGCACATATTAACATCATGAATCTTAAAATTGTACAATGGAACAGCTGTAGTATTTTACCGAAGAAAGCTGAATTGGAGACGTTTCTGAGCAGGGAAAGTGTTCATATATGTATTTGTTCCGAAACGTGGCTTTCTGGCGATAGAAATTTCAATGTATCGGGCTACTGCTGTTTCAGACAGGATCGACATGACGGGTTCGGTGGTTTGATTATTTTAGTGCATGTCTCGCTTCCAGCAAGAGTAAAAGAATTAAATTTAACATCGAATAAACTCGATGTGTTGTGTGTAGAATTGATTAATCAAAGTTCAATTCAATACGTATTAGGTGTGTATTCACCGAGTAATGTTAGGATAAGGAAGAGAGATTTTGACGAATTGTTCTCTCTCTTTAGCCGTAAGACCCTAATAGCAGGTGACTTCAATGCTCACCATGCTTCCTGGTCCTACACTACTGACGACAGAGGTCGTATGATTGCAGAATCTTGCTCGGACCATAACTTTTCCTTCCTAAATGATGGGAGTCCAACCCGTATTTCAAAAGTACACGACAGAATAGTTTGTTCTTCTCCGGACATTTCCTTCGCCAGCTCCGATTTGGTGCTAGCGTGTTCTTGGGCCGTCACTAACGAAAATTTTGGTAGCGACCATCTACTTATTATGATCAAAATTAAAAACCATTCGCTATGTGAACATTTTTCAAAACGAAACGTTAAACGAGCAGATTGGGAAGGATACGAATCGGACATTGAATCGAAATGTAGCACGTTTATTTTTAGTGATAGTGTTCAGGAAAATTACGATAACCTTTTCGGTATCATTAGTAGCGCAGCAGATGCTTAGCAGACACGAATTAGCGCAAGTCCTCTTTCTAAATTCAAACCGAAGCCGTGGTGGAATCAAAATCTGTCGAGAGCGATAGCGGAAAGGAGGCTCTCTCTTAAAACACTACGCAAAAACCGTACGACAGAAAATTATTTAGCTTTCAAAGAGAAGGTGGTCGTAGCCCGCAAACTAATACGGCAGGCCAAACTAGATTCGTGGCAGAAATTCTGTGAAAGTATCGATTATAAAACGAATTGCACCAATATGTGGCGTAAACTTCGATGGATCAAGGGATATCCGAGTAGAACGAACACGTTAACGGAGGAGGAGGCGCAACAGTTCGTGAGGAATCTAACTCCCGACGGCGCGGCTCCCCCGCCGCGTAATCAGTTTTTTAATAATTCCCGGGATCAAACGTGTTATCTTATCACAATGGCCGAGCTGGTTTCTGTAATCAAACGAAAAGATACTTCAGCCGGTTTAGACGGTGTGTTGTATTCTATGACATATCACCTCCCAGGTAACGCAAAACATATTCTGTTAAAAATTTATAATTCGATCTACACCTCCTCGACGATACCTCATCAATGGCGAAACATTAAAGTCATCGCTATACCTAAACGCACCGGTGCTGATTTAAAATATCGTCCGATATCGCTGATTAATTGTCTTTGCAAAATCTTTAATAAAATTGTTACCAAAAGACTGGAACAGTTTTTCGAAGGAAATAATTTTTTTCCCGATTATATGATAGGCTTTCGTCGAGGACGATCCTGTTCGGTCGGCGCGGCCTCGCGCGGTTCGCCATGGATGTGGAACTCAGCTTTAATAAAAAAGAATTCCTTTTGTGTGCATTTACGGACATCGCGGATGCCTACAACTGTGTATCGGCCGAGGTGCTCATCGAGCGTCTCGTCGAATTCGGCGTCGATGTGCATATTTGCAATTATGTACGAGAATTTCTCAGTTGTAGGTTTATTGTCTATAAATTGACAAACGGTGAGGTGATCGTGAGAATTTGTCGCGACGGTTTGGCACAGGGGGACCCCATGTCCCCGATTTTATTTAATATTGGATCACTTAAAATTAAAGTTTTGGCTTCCCCAAAATTAGGAATTGGGCAGTATGCAGACGATTTTGTTTTATATTGCAGCAGTAAAGAAATCACCGAATGTGCTTCACTAATGCAGGAGACTCTAAATAGTTTTGAAAAACTCTTAAACGAAATCGGTTTACAGTTGTCACTCAGTAAAACTAAAATATGCATCTTCACCCGAAAATATCGCGTTCCCTCTGTCGAAATTAAATTGTACAATGTTACCTTAGAGATTGTTAAGTTTGTAAAATTTTTAGGTATTTGGTTCGACCATAGATTGAATTGGAAAAAACACATTAACGAGACGCACCAAAAATGTCTAAAATACAATAATATTTTAAGTTGTGTCAGTGGCTTCAAATGGGGAGTTCATCCCATTCACCTAAGAAAATTGTATATAAGTCTTATCAGGAGTCGACTAGAATATGGAAGTGTCGTATTCGCCAACGCCAATCAGAACGTTCTTAGCAAACTGGATCTTATTCAGAACCAGTCTCTGAGGCAATGCGGTGGTTTGATCAAGACTACGCCTGTTCACGTATTAGAAAACGAACTTTGCATACCTCCTTTAAAAATTCGAAGACAATTTTTATCTGACAAATTTTTTATTAAAACTTTTTCGCGCCGCGACGATTATTTGATAAAACTTGTGGTCGATTTTATAAGTGAGATTGATTCCGGAACTCACTATTGGAATAGGAACGGTCTTCCTGTGATCGTCGAAAGTTACAAGAATCTTAATCACTTATCAATCTCGAGATACGACATTTGGCCTCCGTACGAACTCGATATACATAGTTACGATATTCCATTTCAGGACGTATGTTTTACCGAAGTTCCGCTCGTACATAGGGCTAAAAAGTTAATGTCCCCGATAGAACTTAAAGCGGCTAGTGTTGAACTACTGTCCACTAAATACTGTAACTACGTACATATTTACACGGACGGTTCGAAATCTTCTGACTTCGCAGGTTGTGCATTTTACGACTCTAAATCTAAGACCAAAGGTCAATTTTTAATTGACAATAATATTATTCCAATCATGAGTGTAGAAATAATAGGCATACTTAAAGCATTGCAATACATAGAAACTACTACCTATCGACGTGTCGTCATCGTTACTGATTCTAAGAGTGGACTTTTGCATTTGATGTCTTGTAGTAAAGGTAGCACGGGTAGGCCCGAAGCTTTCCTCGTTATTAAATGTATTTACAATCTAACACGTAATGGGGTTAATGTTCGCCTGCAGTGGGTGCCCTCTCATGTAGGTATTTCCGGAAACGAGATTGTCGACGCTTTGGCGAGTGCGGCACGATCCGTCGGTTCGTCTACTGTTGTGACAGCTTATTGCTATGATTATTTAGGAACTATTAAGAAGAAATGTTTTGATATGTGGAACCAATATTTCCAACAAAAATCTGTAAATTCGGGTATTTGGTATAGGACCTTAGTAGACAAACCACCGAAACGTCCTTGGTTCGCAGACGCCAATCTCAATAAAAGAGATTTAACTATCTCCTTCCGCCTCCGTTCAAACCACATTCCATTGAATAATTTTATTTGCCTTATGGGGAAAACGGACAATCCCAACTGTACCGCTTGTGACCGATACGAGGACCTCTATCACATGCTCATGGAATGTAGGAGGAACGAAGATATCAGGCTTGAACTTATACAACATGCTAAATGTAACAATTTGTTATTTTTTGTTCATAACATTATGTCATCTAATTTTAAGGCTGAATACAGTGATTTATTTTTAAGTTATGTAATCCACTCATATTTATTCATCATATTTAAGGGATTTAGATCTAAGTTTTCTGTAATTAATAATGTTTTAAGGCCGACTTTAAATAAAGAAAAAAAAAGTATGCTATGTCCTTTCTCGTGACCCAAAGTTTCTTCATACCAAATTAAAGCCAAATCGGTTCAGCGGTTTCGGTGTGAAGAGGTAATAGGCAGACAGACAAATAGCGAACAGACACACTTTCGTATTTATAATATTAAGTATGGATGTGGTACATGTGTTACTTTACGATATATCGTCAAACAGGTGCTGGACATGGAGCCCCTGCCGAAGGTGAAGCACCCGGCCGGCGGCAGCGGCGCGTGGAAGTTCCCGCGCAAGCGTAGGCGCTCCACCGCCGACCCCGAGGGCGACGCGCCCAACGGTACGTTACACGCACTCGATAAATGTAGCGTATTATGTGTACGTCATTTTCGTGCAAGTTTACGCCATTTGCGTGCAAGTATACGCCATTTGCGTGCTAGTATACGCCATTTGCGTGAACGTATACGTCATTTGCGTGCACGTATACGTATTAGTTACGCCGCAACCTGGGCAGTTCGCAGTAAAATGTTTATATACACGTAGATAAATATTGCCATGATTTGAATTTTAAATGGATTGTATGCTATGGCCTATGAGCAATCAAGTTATACAAAATATAATCTCTGAATTATACATAAGCTTATGTTGTATGTTTTGTTTCAGGTGAAGGTAAGATGGTGAAGACGGAGGAGAAAGCCGACGCGACCGAGGCGAGCACTCCCGCCAAGAAGTAGAGGCGCCGGCGAGCGTGTTAAGGACGTTTACATTCACTCACCACATCTCACACACGGTGTTAACACCTTTCAAGGCTCGGGTACACCCCGGATGAAGCACTTTATACGGAACAATTTTCTCTCGTTCTAGACCTAGGTAACTCTGTATAAAATGCTTCATACCCAGATTTACCGAGTCGGTACTTGGGAGTACATAGTCTTAAATTTTACTTGCGTAAACATATTTTTTAATATCGCCACATCCGAATTGACGGTCTCGCATGAGACTAACACCCGTGTATTATTTTGTGGTGTCTACCGATCTGTCCAGAACGTTATAATTATATAGTCCAGATGTAGTGTAGCGTGTACTGTAACTGTAAGTAGCTTAGACCTCGTACATTAGGGCTCTATTCCACCGCGGCGCACGGAGAGGCTACGCACGTGCGTGTCAAGCTTCGCTTTGTAAGAAAATATATGTGACTGTGTCCACTGCAACCCAAGGACACGCTACTGTGTCCACTGCAACCCACGGACACGCTACGCACGAATTGACTCAAGTCAAAGAAATAAATCCGTGCACGTCCACGCGTGCGCGTGGCCGTGCACAGCGTGCGCCGCGGTGGAATGGAGCCTTTAGTCTAATATATTATTGAATGTTGAGAAGCGAGAGGGAGGCGTAGTGGAGGGTCTAAAGTCGGATTTGACGTAAGATTTTTTTAATAAATCGTAGGATTTACAGTATTTTGACTTAGAGAGGTTCCTCTTTCAGAATATTGTTTGAAGTAGCGTTTTTTATTATTTAGGTGTACTATACGAATTGAATACACTTTCACGGAAGTTTAATATTCTGACACGTTAATTCTAAATTAACTATTCGTGTGATGTAACATTATTTATTAGGTTTAAGTTCTTTGAATACACGGCGTAGATAGTTTATACAAAGATAACCCAAAAGGAAAATCATCTGTAATTTTGTCTGCGTTTTTTCAAATAAGAGAAGAATATTGTTTTGTATCGTCATATGAAACTACTTTAAATATAAAATATGTCAATAAAATATATAAGTAAATGTTTTGGACTTTTATTTACTTTTTGGTAGTCACCTTATCCCTTTTCACATAATATGTATCATTATAAATAATATTAGCTATAAATAGTAAATTTGACTTCTATAAATAGTGGCCAAGAAGGAATCGACGTATTTTAGACAGATCACCGTGCCGGCACAACGCAACTTACCGCCTGGTCACGGGACATTCGCCGATGCGAATATTCGCGCGGTGCGACCGACGAAGCGTCTTGCGACTAAAACAAACGTATAGCAATGTACTTATCAAGAGGCTATGTGGTCGCTGTTATCAAGCCACGCGCAACAAAACAAAAGTATCAGTAGAACCGCTACTGCAGAAGGTTGCACGTAAATTTGCGCACTTTTTTTTCTAAACCTTAAATAGCACTAGAACTTTACTCGTTTCAAAAATGATCCAGTATGGTTCAGTAGTTTTTATAAAAATCTATTTATATATTCTTTCCCACGCAAAATTTTTGTAATTATTATTTTTTTTCGCCTAAAAATACATTTTTGGAAAAAACTTATTGTGGATTTATTGTTACTTTTTTATAAATCTATCGAATGATATTTTTTTTCCACACTTAAAAAGTAAGTACCTACCATTATTTCAAATTTTTAAACCCTGCTACTGCAAAAGGCTGCACGTAAATTTTGCGTTTTTTTACCTTATATACTACTAGAACTTCACCTGTTTCAAAAATGATCCAGTATGGCTTAGTAGTTTTTGCAAAAAATCGATTTGTAGATTCTTTCCCATACAGAATTTTTAGTAATAATTTTTTTTTCACCTTAAATATATATTTTTGTAAAAAATGTATTAAGGATTTATTGTTACTATTTAAGAAATCTATCGAATGGTATTTTTTCCACACCTAAAAAGTTATTAAAATTATTTATAAATTTTGAACCCCTCTACTGCAAAAGGCTGCACGTAAATTTGCGTAATTTTTTTTTCTAAACCTTAAATACCACTAGAACTTTACTTGTTTCAAAAATTAACCAGAATGCCCTAGTAGTTTTTGCAAAAAATCTATTTATAGATTCTTTCCCATACAACATTTTTGTAATTATTTTTTTTCACCTTAAAAAACACATTTTTGTAAAAAACTTATCAAGGATTTATTGTTACTCTTCTTAAACTCTATCGAATGGTATTTTTTTCCACACCAAAATCCAACTTTTTTGCGAAAGTCCACTATTGTGGTCAAAGCTATGGTTAAAGTATGGAGTGTAGATGAAGGTTAAAGCTAAGTTAGCCTTAACTATAACCATAACTTTAACCACGCCTCTGGTGCAACCCACCCTTAATAGCTATGTCCACACTGTGCTTTTTTTTGTTCATTAAGGGCATGCATCATAGCGCAGTCAACAGCGCACGTGAGGTATGCCCGCGACGCATGCCCTCTGACCGTATCCAAAACTCGCTTTGTTCTTTATTGACAATGTTGGCGTTGCGTTCGTTGACGCATTCAATTATTGAATGCGCCAATACGAAAGTTGCATGAAAAAAGATGACAAAAATAATTGAAGATGAAAGTGCACAGTGTGGACATAGCTTATGGCCAATGCTTTGTTCCGTTACGAAGCGGACGGCGCTATGCACCGAAACTATGTCGTCTCGCTGTAAAAGTAAAGCGCGCAGTCTATATATCTATCCATACTTACTGATACATAATATTATAAATGCGAAAGTCTGTTACCTTTTCACGCACAAACCGCAGAACCGATTTTGCTGAAGTTTGGCATGGAGATATTTTGTTTTGAGTCCCGGGAATGGACATAGGATACTTTTTGTCCCGGTAAAATATACAGTTCCCGCGCGGTTAACGAGTTTTGGCGCACCGAAGTTGCGGGCGCCGGGCGTCATCTAGTTCAAGATGATTTCATAACACAACGACGTGTTGTTAAACAGCCGCATTTTAAAACTGCCCTGTTTTTTAAGGAGAGCTAGCCGTAATGTAATACGGCGGATTATACAATCCGACTGAGGCATTAAATAATGACGCATTAATTGTGCTAGTTAATGTAGTCACACAATATTAATTTTTAGTTTTTAAGAAGTTTTGAACTTTACATACTACAAAGCAATAGCTCTGTATTTATCCAATATTTATTTTGGAAATCAAACATTGTATAGTTAAAAAATATATATATATATATATATATTTCTTATTGATAATATTTGTATAATTAACTCATGTTCTTATGAGAAAGTTCTTTTCAAACCAATACAGCTTCATTCTTCTATTTCATCCTAATATTAATTTAAATATTATTGTAAGTATGTTTAGGAATATCAATGGAACTGAAACAAAAAAAAAACAATAAAACAGTTAGCAGTAACAACCATACTTAGAGACTCTACATAGTAAAAATCTACCTATAGTTCAATCAATCAATCATTAAAATATTAAGTCTCTGAGTGTGGCCCTAAGGCCCCTTACACTGTACCTACACACTGCAACTTTTAACAGCGATGCTGTCGCGATGTAGAAGCTGGCCATTGATCATCATTGCTGGTGTCGCGCGTGTGTATCGATGCTAACGCGCAACTGTATCGATACTAACGTGCGAAGGCATCGATGCAAAAACTGCTAGAGTCGCGATGCTGTCGCGCGTTTCAAAAACACGCTAACTACTGAATCGCTGTTAAAAGTCGCAGTGTGTAAGGGGGCCTAACATCATATTTTTAGATCTTTTGTAGACGACGTTCATCCATATTGCAAATTAAAGCCCTTAACCCCTATTGTGTCGACCAGCAGAACATGGTTACTATGCTTGAAAGATATTCACAATATGAGGGCTGTCAGAAAAGTTCCCGGCCTAACATACTTCTGCGTTATTTACAAGTTAAGGAAGGTCCTATACATGGTATAAGACATAAGTTATACGCCTGTAAGCCACAAAGAAGTATGTTAGGCTGAGTACTTTTTTAACAGCCTCGTAATCAACAATGACAAATTAATTTTAATCTTTGATCGCGGATTCTTGGATTGTTTACGCGGTCGCATTCGACCGCTTGGGTTGGTTCACAAGCAGTATTGTCGAGTTGTAACAACTTGGGTTTAGGTTTTTTGAAAATATTATGTTTGACTCAAGAGTCAAACCTATTTTTTTTTTAAAAAGTAACCAAAATATATTTGTAACATGAGAAAGTTCGTAATTTTTATACTTGCTAATGAAATTAATAAAATAAAAATGTAACCAACTTACTTCTTGTTACTGTTCTAATTGATCTTACTAAATTTAGGATTTGAAACTTTATTGAAGATTGGTCCTCGTAGCCTTGATTTGTACTGTGTGCACCCCAGCCCACTGAAAAATAATAAATACAGTTAATATATAATAGTCGTGTGCGTACAAGACAAAAAAACGAGGAATACGGCTTTTGCTGAACCAAAGATTTCCTTTGGTAGGATTGATCTTTATATCCCTAAGATGGGTTTACGATGTGGAGCCACCTGAATATTTCATGCAGGTGGGGGAGGGGGGGGGTTTTTAGCTTTAACAAGATATGAGGTCAATAACTGCGTGCGATTTAGGTATATAGTCGAGTTTGGTATCATTTTCGATTGAATCGAATGTTTAAATGCCAATTTTGGAATAATATTTAGATAAAAGATAGTAAAAATAAAATAAAAAATTTAGAATATATGATTTTTAACCAACGAAAACGCTGTTGACAGGGCTTAATTAATATAAGGAGGCTGATAGCCGCATTATTCTGCATGCCAAAGACATGGTGATGAATGGAGCAATAAACATATTAATAATACTCAAATAATACTAGACGTTCCGCGCGGCTTCGTCCGCGTAAATCTGAAATTTCACGGAAACCGTATATTAAATATTGTTTACAAATTAATAGCCCATGTCACACGTACTCTACTATAATATATTCGTGTCAAATAACATAAAAATTGCTCCAGTAGTCTGTGAGATATTAGCCCTTTCAAATAATTTTCCCCGTTTTTTAACATTTTCCTCTGTATCTTTGTTCTTATTGGTCTTAGCGTGATAAAATATAGCTTATAGCCTTTCTCGATAAATAGGCTATCAAACACTGAAAGATTTTTTCAAATCGGGCCAGTAGTTCTTGAGATTAGCGCGTTCTAACAAACAAGCTAACCAACAAACTCTTCAGCTTTATTTTCACATTTATCTCTGTATCTTTGCTTTTGTTGGTCTTAGCGTGATAAAATATAGGCTATAGCCTTCCTCGATAAATAGGCTATCAAATACTGAAAGATTCTTTCAAATCGGATCAGTAGCTCCTGAGATTAGCGCGTTCAAACAAACAAACTCTTCAGCTTTATAATATTACTAGACGTTCCGCGCTGCTTCGCCCGCGTAAATTAGATATTTTACACACCAAATTAGTCCACAATAAATAGCCTATGATCCTTCACGTTCCTACTTTTTATCTGTGCCAAATAACAGAAAAATTACTCCAGTAGTTCGTGAAATAAGCCCTTTCAAATAATTTCCCCCGTTTTTTCCACATTTACCTCTATTTCTTCACTTATATTAGTCTTAGCGTAATAAAATATAGCCTATAGCCTTCCTTGATAAATGGGCTATCTTACGCTGAAAGAATTTTTCAAATCGGACCAGTAATTACTGACTCATACTAAGATTAGCGCGTTTAAATAATGATTCTTCTTCTTCTTCTTTTTACTTTGTTTAACATCTTTATCGTGCAAATATGAGTCCTAAAATGAATTAAGCATTCTTAAGTCATCCGAATATGGTACCGAACTTAGAATAGTACCATAATTAATGCCTCTATACAGATTGAGACTCTATTTTCCTCCTGAGCAGAAGCTGCTAAAATTTAAAAAAATTAACATCAAAAATCGCGGTGGCTCCACATCTTAAATCCATCCTTGGGTCATAAGGACCAATCCTACCAAAGGAAATCTTTGGTTCAGCAATAGCCGTATAATTTACCGTACACACGCAACTATAACCTTTGATAGTAATAATTAGTTTTCATAACCTACATAGTTACTAGTAAGTGATTTGACTAATTTCTGATAGGAGTCAGGGGAAAAGCTAATGTTTTATTATTTAATCTCGGCGAATATTTCTATATCTCCTTGTTGAAATATAATTTAAATAGAGATACGAGGTAAAAAAAGGTTGACTGTGGCTACTTACTTTTTTGCATAAACCTTTCTTCATGTAAAACACATACCGCATTCAAGCATAATAATGTTGCCTCGAATAAATTCCAAAGCGTGAGCATTTTGATTCTTTAATTATCATCCAAATAAATTTAATACACCGACGAATTTGATATTATTTTTATTGTTTTTATTTTTGACTCAGCAGTATCTCAGCAGTCAGCTGTCAATTGACATCAAAGTTTAATGTCATTGTCAATGTCATTTGACACTGACATATTGTTGTCTTAAACTTTTGGCTTATGAAAGCAAAGTTTTAACGGGATAAAGAATCCGGTAAACGAGTGAAACGACGATCGTTGCCTAATGATTCTAATGAGTAATGGCGTGTAGAATATCAATTAATATGAATAATATTATGATTATCGTGTCAAATGTAGCAACAGATGGACTGAAGTATACAATGTTGTGTGCAGTACAGCAGAGCAGCTGTGTAGTGTGTAGTACCTATATAACTATTCTGAAACTGCGTTGATTTCAGACTCGAAAGTAATTAATACTGTTACGGACACACAGAGCCATCTAGCGCCGAACCAGCAAAACTTATCTAGGGGACACAGAGCACACTACACATAAATCCCCTACTCGAAACTAGATGACGCTAGGTGCCTCCTAGGAAGTTCCCACACTTGTTTACTTGTTTACGTGAATCGTGCAAGGAACTTTCTGGAATTCGTCTCGCTATATCTTCAAAGCAACTTCGAAGTGAAAACAAGTGATCAATAGTGAGTGAACCAGTGAACCTACAACTCGGCTACGAGTTACTACTTAGGACAGTGATAGTGCTCAGTGATTTGGATCTAGTGCTTAGTGTTTGGTCTTAGTGCTTTGTGTGAGCTAGTGTTAGTGAATAAAGTCTTCAAGAGAGTCACCAGGTCTTTCTCTCCAAATCCTCGAACCCTAGCATGTAACAATACCTATCGCCTATTATAGTATCTTTCTTAACGCGAACGTAAGTCGTAACGGCCTGTCCACATCTCCACGCGTCGTCAACGTGGAACGGTGCGGTAACGTGGCACGTTACGTTACATCGTGACGTGTAATTTTACGTCAACGTAACGTGAAAATGCACGTCACGACGACGCCGTGTTGCACGTCGCCGTACCTTGAAAGTTCTACCTATTGTGCATTAAGAATTTACTATTTATCCTATCAATTCCGTAAAAATCCACAACGTAACGTGCCACATTACCGCACCGTTCCACGCCCAGCAAGCACACAACACCATTATAACAAACTTATTATAGCACGAGTTAATGTACAAAGCATTATAGCCAAATCGTATATCGGCTGTATATCTTTTATACGACTCTTTTAAGTAAAATTTGGGCCCCTCCTTTAGACAGCGTTGAGTAGTATAAAGGTTATTTAATAGCATTATAATTATCATATTACTTCATTAATAAAGTCAGTTATGAGCATAGGAATAAACAAATGGCATTTTTTGCGACTTTAATACAGTTAATATATAGATTTTAAAATTACAATCTGTTATTAAAATTTCATAACAATGCTTGCTGTTTTACTTCCTCTGTAAAAAAGAAAATCATAATGATTTATATATATTTATTCTGCTGACTCCTGTTGTTCGTGCAAAGTATTGTGTTGACCTGAATTAATTAAATGCAGTGTTATATTAGGTGACAGCTAATATTGAATGGGTAAGTAATGCCTTTAGTTCTGATTGTTTTGAGTGAAATTAGCTGCGCACATCATTTTGTCGGGTGAAATATACATGTTATTAGTAAAGAATACACGCGCCCTCGCTAAAATACTTTATTATAGTATAAAATTTTTAGAAAACATAACCTATAGTATTAACAAATAATATAAAAACTAGCCTTTTTTTATTAAATAAGGGGGCAAACGAGCAAACGGGTCACCTGATGGTAAGCAACTACCGTCGCCCATGGACACTCACAACATCAGAAGAGCTGCAGGTGCGTTGCCGGCCTTTTAAGAGGGAATACGCTCTTTTCTTGAAGGTTTGCAGGTCGTATAGGTCCGGAAATACTGCTGGTGACAGTTCGTTCCAGAGTTTAACAGTGCGCGGCAGAAAGTTACGCGAAAAACGCACTGTGGAAGACTGCCACTCATCAAGGTGATGAGGATGGTATGTTTTTCGCGTGGGACGATGGCGAAAAGTTGCCGGTGGTATGATTCCGAACAATTCCTCAGAGCACTCCCCGTGATACAACCTATAGAGGATGCAGAGTGAAGCAACATTTCGGCGTAATTCCAAGGGGTCCAAGCTGTTTGAAACACTATGGCAGTCAACAATTCGAGCGGCCCTTAGCAATAGGTTTAACAAATAAAGTAGCTTATAAAGGTATCCGTACAAAATACAAATAATTTCATTCCCTTTTTAGTCGATCTTATAGTGACTTGTATTCTTTTTGTAAGATAGGAAAAGGAAAGCTAATGGTGACAAATAAAATTAAAGCTTTAGGCATTTGACGATAGCATAATAGTGCTGTTAATTTTAATATGGCCCGTTACAAAAATTAGAGCTCGTATCGCACTATACAAGACACTTACTTATTATGTTCAGCCATTTATCAGCACTTCAGAAGTACGTTATAATGTTTAAACTCATTATATGTAATAGTGACTGATCGTTATCGAGTTTAGCAGGGTACCGTAATCATTTGGTAAAGCCTATACGAGTATATAATTTATGTTTTTTTGGTATACAGTACAATTTATAAGAGGGTTAGTACTAACTAGAGTGATGATTTTTTCCATAATAATGGCTTCAAGGAGTGCAAAGAGAGAATTTTAAGATGGCTCGAAGAAGAAGACACTGATGATGGAGATATTTTTTTGTTTACTCCAATTATTAATAAAATCAGTATTTAAATCCTTTTTAAGCTTTCTTTTGAATCCGCCTGTTTTTTTTGTTTTTTCCAAGCCTTTTTAATTTTTATCCTTTCTTATATATTAAATTAGCCAGTGTAATATATTCGCTATTATAAATAACCATTTTGAAAATTCAAATTACGATGTTATTATTGCTCATAGTTCTAACAATACTTTTATTTCGATCAAAATATAGCTATATGTATACTGTAGAGATGAATAGATCAGAAAGAAAACGGAGCAAATGCATTATTTGTTTGTAAGGCATATAGGACTAGCATTAAATTAGCACAACCATGGACTATTAGAAAGCTTTTATTCCTACAAAAAATCAATATACGTTCAAAAGCAATATAAATTAGTTTTTTAATGCTTGCTTGTTTAAAGCGTAAAGTTTTTCTTATTACCAATGTAAGATCTTAGTATAAGTTTGAAAGCTGTTTTAGAAGCTGTAATTTAGAATTATCCTACGTTGATTTAAGATTGTTGACATTGTAACAATTTTTTTCTTACTATATTATAGCAGTAAGCATAATTTGATGCAATAAATTATAAATGCCTTTATAGAGTATTCATATTTGGATAGTGACGATTAAAAGAATTAATATGACTTCAAGGCATAATTCTGTATCTGTTTTGGTTAATACGAGTATACAAGTTGTGTGCTTGCTGGGCATTGACGACGTCGTGAGTCGTGACGTGGAGATGTGGACAGGCCGTAAGGCTGTGTTTTCACTGAAGCGGAGCGGAGCGGAGCGGAGCGGAGCGGAGCTTAGCGGTGCTGAATTGACCAATCACCATGCACTTAATCTTCGCTGTAATTCCGCTGGAATAGCACGATAAACGATTGGTCAATTCGGGCACCGCTAAGCTCCGCTCCGCTCCGCTTCAGTGGAAACACAGCCTAACTCGTATTACTAAAAACAGTTTAATAAGTCGGTATTCTACATGTTTAACAGTATCATAAAATGATATGAGTTATGACAAATGATAAAATTATTATTTCGTTATCAATACCGGGCGCATTTGATACAAATACGGAAACAACGGAAACAACACTCGAACTTAGTAAAATTTATAAGAATGTTAATCAATTTCAAGTGCAGTACTTGAGAAAGATACCTGGCCATTTAAAAGGGGTCTGAAAGGAGAGGTTTTTGTAGTTGCAACTTGTATTCAACATCAAAAGACTATCGTGTTCGTAAGTCGTTACTAGTGACGACGAAGCGATGGCTCGCTTGATCTTTCTTAGCGCTCTACTGCCAGCCGTGTTGCTGGTAGCGGTCAAATACTCACTTGCTGTCAATTATGCTGGTTTACCGTATTACACGTAAGTGATTTCATTATTTTTTTCACCTGCTCGGGCATTTTTAACCGACTTTCAAAAAGGAGGAGGTTATAATAATATGTTTGCCTGTGGAGATTTTTTTTTTATTTTTTTTTGTATGTTCAACGATTACTCCGCCGTTTGTGAACCGATTTTCGAAATTTTTGTTTTTTAACCCATTGCATTCTCGAGAGAATCGATCTCGATTATGAGCTAGATCCGATGTCGATTTTGAGTTTGCTAGGATCGTCAATCAAGCTATATACGTGGTAACTGTGGTAAGTGCTTCCAAGAAAACTCGGTTCTGAATAATTTGGTAGACTATAATATCTATCATAATCTAAGTATGTACTAACCTATAAAACATCTCAAGATTTTCAAGTTTCAAGTCCGTGTTTGAAATGTAACATGACGTCGACTATCAGAAACATGGAAAAATGACGTCCACATTCCTCTACTGTATTTTTAAAGAATACTATAACGGTTAACCCTTTTATATAACTACAGTAGCTGGGCCGAAGCTGTTCAGAACAAAAGCGAGCGGTGCATCGCCAACACGGTGACTCGGGCATCTTGTGCCAACATGAAGGGCCCACGTGACATGCTGATGGCGCACCCTGACGACTGCCGCCTCTTCTACTACTGCATGAGTCCGATCCTGCCGCCCGCGTGCAGGGACTGCCCATTTAACCTGCACTTCAATCCGACCCTGCGCGTCTGCGACTGGCCTTACAAAGCGGGATGCAAAGTGAACAGGGCCTAAAGCTTTCCGTCAGGTGATTCGCTTTCTCGTTTGCCCAAGTCTCATAAAATATGTTGTTGTCGGCGCCATCTATGTGGGCGACCAGTCGTTTTATTTCCTCTCCAAAATAGTCAAATTTTGCAAGTCATCACCAGTTGTTGAATTGAATTATTGCATAATACATCATGATTTCACTTTTTAGGTACCGTATTAGTTTCAATCTACGTTTCAATAAACTTTATTGAAACGTAGATTGAAACTTTTTAAGTTTTAGTATTTTATTAGGAACATACATAAACTGAGTAGTAAAAATAGAATTTATGTTACTTAAATTTGTCAAATTAAGACAATATTTTTAAAAAGATATTAATGTACTTTCTTAAATACTATTGTTTGTTAAAACTAATATGTATTCTGTGCTATTGTAGTTATTTGTAAACGCTAGTGAGTAAATTACCAATTACGTCACATACATATCCGTACTCATATTATAAATTATTATTACATTGAGAATTTAATTGAGTTGATATAATTAAATACATGATAATTTAATATTCATATAATATTTTTAATTGTTTATAAGTACTGAATTTGAATGTACTGCTGATTTGTATTTGTTTGTAATTCCAGATGTTATTGTAATATTTGAAAGTGACGATTGGTTATTGTTTTCAGTGATATAAAAAAATGACGGTACTTTGGAAAACCGACACGTTGGTGACTGAACGATTTTGTAAGGCAGAAGCTTTGCCAAGTCTGAATAAAGTTATTGTGCTGCTAGGTGAATTTTATTATATTCTTCACATGGAGCTAATACAGAGATTCTTCATAATTTAGTAGCGCCTGCTAAAAATAAATAGCAATGTTCCTTTTTTAACAATAAACTTGCTATCATTATGACTAAGGAGTTTTAGTTGTTTGGTTTTAAAATTGTATATCCGAGGGACCGAGGAAATTGATTCCTAGGCAGTTGACAGACCTATGTCGTTTGGTCGGCTTATGCCAATTCAATGTTAGCTGTGATCGGTCGAATTAACTTCTCTGATAGTACTATCAGAGATTAAGTTGATTCCTAGGCAGATGGCGAACCTAAGTAATTTAGGGCCCCCGCGCATTAGGCGGCCAGGTCGTGCGGCCAGGTCGCTGCGACCACCCCGCGCACTTTGCGGCCACGTCTGCGACCACACTCGTATGAGTAGTGATTTGATGAGTAAACTTTGACAATTATTTTGTTTTCTGTATACAAAAAACGTGTGGCCGCGGCGACCAGTGCGCGCACACTGAGTAATTTTTTAGAGATCCGGTTGGTCTCTCTAAGAGTTCACTAGAGTTCGGAGGAGTAAAGAGTAAAACTCGATTTACTGTGGTGAACTGGAGTGGTTTATTGAGAGATTTGTGCTGCTTATATACAAAAAAATATCATAATTATTATTACTAGAAACTACAGAAAGTTAAAAGATTAATTTTGATTGGTTAACAACATTAGAAAGAGAAATCTAGAAAGGGATAAAAATATTTACAAAACAAGAAAGAGAAAAAAATCGAATAGGAAATATTTACAAGATTGGAAAATTATCCGTGCGGAAGATTCGGCTGTACCGCGGTTCGTGGCGCTGGTATCGCGCGAGTATAAATATAGGCTCGCATGCCGCGGCCCATTCAGTCCGCGCGCGAATTTCATACCGACGTCGTCTCTCTGCCGCTCGACGCCGCGCCACCGCGAGTACTTGTGCCGCCATTTTGTGAAGATGTTATGCAGCTCTGCAAACGCCATGAAGACTGTAGCTATGCTGCGAATATCCCTCGCTCGACGTAGCCTCGATGCGTAGTGTTGTGTTGTGAAGAACTCTTATTAGAAAAAGTGCTTTTCAGGGCTACTTCATGTCCGGTGCAAATGCACTTAATATACACGGACGGTTTCTCTCGTCATTTCGAACGTACGTTCTTTGCAGAACGATTTTCTTCTGTGTTTCAATCTTCCATGACGAACGTATACAAAGACGGCGGGCGCTCCTTTCGGCGCGTGTTTTCTTTGTTTCAATCGACGAACGAACGTGTAGGTACTTTGTAGGTACTGCTACAGTGCTCCCCCTCAAGCGAAGCGCACCGGCAGTCTGACGGCACTGCCCGTTCTTGTTGTCTTCTGTGCTGGACTTGCTGGTGTCTTCTGCTTGATCAGTGTTGCACTTGGTAATGTTTGTGAGGTAATAGGTAAAGATAATGAGGTAACGGGTAAAGGTAATGAGGTATTTTGAGGTAAATTATTGGTATGTGAAGGTAAGGTAACAGGTACATTGGTATTAGGTAAGTTGGTAATTACCGGTGACTGTTGTACATTGCTCGTTGACTCGCCGAGGTAATCTTCACTTAGTATGTAGGCGGGTTTTAAACGATCGGTGGATACTGTTGCTGTGCGATCGGGTAGTTGTATGACGTAGTATTTTTCTTCTCGTCGAAGAACTTTGTACGGCCCATCATACGGACTTTGAAGTGGTTTTCGAACGGCGTCTATTCGTAGAAATACGTATTTGCACGTAAGTAGATCACGATGTATGAAGATGTTGCGTTGATTACCGTGGCGATGTACATTGTTTTTCGGCTTGAGAGAATCGATGTTTTTTCTGAGTTGCTCGATGTAGGTATGATCTAGGCTCGATGATGATGTTGTTTCGAAGAAGTCGGTCGGTAAACGTAGGTTACGGCCGTAGGTTAATTCGGCGGCGCTGACTCCGGTGTCCTCTCGTATTGCGGCGCGTAGTCCGAGTAACACTGTAGGTAGCTCGTCGATCCACGATGTATTACTATTGATGAGTCTTGTTTTTAGTGAATTCTTGAGACTTCGATGCCAGCGTTCAATCATGCCGTTAGATTGCGGGTGATACGGCGTTGGTGGTTTCTCTCGTCATTTCGAACGTACGTTCTTTGCAGAACGATTTTCTTCTGTGTTTCAATCTTCCATGACGAACGTATACAAAGACGGCGGGCGCTCCTTTCGGAGCGTGTTTTCTTTGTTTCAATCGACGAACGAACGTGTAGGTACTTTGTAGGTACTGCTACAATTTCATACAAATTCCCGTATCTCGTTGGCCGCGGCGGCCAAGTGGCCGCGTGTGTGTCGCGATGTTTTTCGTTGGCCGCGCGACCAGAGCGTGGCAGCTGGCCGCTGGTCGCGTAATGCGCGCACCTACATATTATAATATCGTAGAAGAAATTAGTTGGCCGCAGCGACCTGGCCGCGCGAACTGGCCGCCTAATGCGAGGGGTTTAGCTAACATTGAATTGACAAGCCGACAAAATGACCTGGGTCTGTCAACTGCCGAGGAATGAATTACCTCGATGGTACCTAAAATATGGTAATCAGATAGGTACTACTTGCAAGCTGCAAGATTTCAAGTGCCTTTACAAGACGTATTGTATAGTACATAAATAATTATAGACAAGTGCTTCTCAGGTCGTTATCGCACTTTGAGCACCTACTTGAAGTAGTTACTTGACTCTTGAGTCCTGAAACTGTTTAATCTATACCTACAAGGAACACGTACACACCCTAAAGTATTATCACTTATTTTTGTTACACACTGTATATTTTATAGCAATTATAATAATAATATATTATTATACCTTTTTCATGACTATGATAATAATTATTATTATAGGTACCTTACTAAAAAAAATGATTTTAATTTTAAATACCGTTTATCTATCAATAATAATAATCGGCGCAACGCTGAAGCAACGCGCCGCCTTGTGGACTGGCTCAGGAAGATAATCTTTGAGAAAAGCCGAGAAGTAAGTAATTTATTCGAACCCTGTACCGCTTTGGCTGTTTCAGCGCTCGCAAATACAAGACTTAAAATTTTTTCTAAAACTTTTATTATTATAAGCTCATCTTGAAATCGCACCATAAAATTGAAGCAACCACGCTCGCCTCAAGCAGTTAACGACAATCTACTAAATAGCTTGTAGCGTCGCTGATTGTGGTAAAAATAGCTGATCCATTAGGATCTAGGAGTTCATTAGGAGTGCACAGTGGCGGCCTTAGGGGCGGCGAACAGGGCAATCGTCCAGGGCCTCGCTCTAGCAGGGACCTTTCGTCAAGCAAAAGGTCATAAGTGGCATTTTATTTGAATTTTTGGTGGTGACGTCCCGGTGTTGTAGGCGGTGGATAGACGACCAAAGGGCCTCGCAAAGACCTGCTGCCCGGGGCCTCTCAATGGGTAAGGCCGCCCAGGGTTCCCATAAGGGCTACTGGCGCCTGTGTGCAAAAAAAGGATTTTGACACCCCTTTAGGCAAATTTTTTGGTTCCTTGGTTTTGGCGCCCCTAAAGATGGTGATTTGGCGCCCCTGGAGGATGGCGCCCGTGTGCATTGCACACATTGCACATATGGTAGCGGGGGCCCTGAGGCCGCCTATGGAAGTGCATGTGGTCTGCATGACACGTGATATGAATGGTACGTCGACTGATGAAGATGGAGCGGTATGCTATTATATCATTATCCGACCTACATGCTCGCACCTTAGATAACTATTTGCTATGCTGATCCGACGCGCTATTTTAATTTATACCTTCTATTTAGCAATTTGTGTTCACGTAGAGTGTGTCAAGCAAGGGAAGGAGTCAAGCTACGAGTCAAGCATAAAGTATATTTATTATTTTATTAAAAACGACGCTCTTTTCTACGAGGGTTGTCTTTTGACAAATAATAATGTATTTGGAACAAGAGATACTATACTGATCAGTTATAGATATAAAAACAATTTTACGCCCAAAAAGACAGGTATTTTTTGTCTCAGGCAGACCTACTGACTACTTTCCCACCCAATTCAATGCTAGCAGCTGTGATCTGTCGGATTCGGAGCGTGCGAAGTGGGTGGAGGTGATACAGAAAGCGATTGCCGCGCTTGCCGCGGCAAAAATATGCAACCACAAGGGCACAGCTAATAGTCAAACAAACTTGTCAATCTTGTTATGAAATTTTTAGAAATTGGTCTTAATTGTTTTTGTATCGTAGACTGCAAAAATAACAGCAGAAATAGGTAGTCAGTATACAAATTTAATGTTTTTCCTAAATCCACTAGGAAATTAGACCAGATATAAAAGGATAGCTGCTGTAAAAATTAAAAAGTATGTGATTCGATATAACCTAAAATTGCATTATCAGTCAAATAAATTTTATTTGAGTTGCATTTTATACAGATATTAATTGAGTACCTAACTATTGTTTTAGTGTTGATGGATCACCATGGTCTCCAAAACCCGACGACAAAACTTGCAGTGATAGTTTCATAGAATACTTACAAGTAGTTTTTAACTAAATATAACCGAAAATTGTTCTACATCTATTTTATTTGCTATAATATTTACAAAATAAACAAACTCTTGTTGTTTATTTTTTGACACAAGCCCCTGAAACTTTGTTTGAAATAGGTCACTACTGACGTGCACGTTCCGATATATTTTAACGCGACCAAATTACTTATGGCCGATTTACATGGGTGACTAAAGCCGCACGATTTTAGTCACCCGTTCGAAAATCGACCGTGTAAATGGCAAGTCGACTACGCCGCATGCGGCTAAAGTCGCAAGTCGCATGCGGCTGGTGACTAAAATCGACCGTGTAAACGCTCAGTCGCAAGCGATCGCTTGCTGCGAATACTACTGTGGCGAGCGCAGACGCGACATTTTCACGCAGAATTTGTCGCACGAGTGCTTGGCCGAGTGTACTGTCTCGCTATTCTACTCGGTAGGTTTCGATAATAAACATACCGAGTGCTTGGCCGAGTGTACTGTCTCGCCACTCTACTCGGTAGGTGTCCATGATAAACATACCGAGTGCTTGACCGAGTGTACTGTTACGCTATTTTACTCGGTAGGTGTCTATAATAAACATATCGAGTGCTTGGCCGAGTGTACTGTCTCGCTATTCTACTCGGTAGGTGTCGATGATAAGCGAGTGCTTGGCCGAGTGTACTGTCTCGCCACTCTACTCGGTAGGTGTCGATGATAAACATACCGAGTGCTTGGCCGAGTGTACTGTCTCGCCACTCTACTCGATAGGTGTCGATAATAAACATACCGAGTGCTTGGCCGAGTGTACTGTCTCGCTATTCTACTCGGTAGGTGTCGATGATAAACATACCGAGTGCTTGGCTGAGTGTACTGTCTCGCCACTCTACTCGGTAGGTGTCGATGATAAACATACCGAGTGCTTGGCCGAGTGTACTGTCTCGCCACTCTACTCAGTAGGTGTCGATAATAAACATACCGAGTTCTTGGCCGAGTGTACTGTCTCGCTATTCTACTCGGTAGGTGTCGATAATAAACATACCGAGTGCTTGGCCGAGTGTACTGTCTCGCCACTCTACTCGGTAGGTATCGATGATAAACATACCGAGTGCTTGGCCGAGTGTACTGTCTCGCCACTCTACTCGGTAGGTGTCGATAATAAACATACCGAGTGCTTGGCCGAGTGTACTGTCACGCCACTCTACGCGGTAGGTGTCGATAATAAACATACCGAGTGCTTGGCCGAGTGTACTGTCTCGCTATTCTACTCGGTAGGTGTCGATAATAAACATACCGAGTGCTTGGCCGAGTGTACTGTCTCGCTATTCTACTCGGTTGGTGTCGATAATAAACATACCGAGTGCTTGGCCGAGTGTACTGTCTCGCCACTCTACTCGGTAGGTGTCGATAATAAACATACCGAGTGCTTGACCGAGTTTACTGTCTCGCTATTCTACTCGGTGGGTGTCGATGATAAACATATCGAGTGCTTGACCGAGTGCACTGACTCGCCAATATACTAGACATATTGTGTCGATAATAAACATACCGAGTACTTGGCCGAGTGCACTGACTCGCCAATATATTAGACATATTTTGTCGATGATAAACATACCGAGTGCTTGGCCGAGTGTACTGTCTCGCTATTCTACTCGGTAGGTGTCGATGATAAACATACCGAGTGCTTGGCCGAGTGTACTGTCTCGCCACTCTACTCGGTAGGTGTCGATGATAAACATACCGAGTGCTTGGCCGAGTGTACGGTCTCGCCACTCTACTCGGTAGGTGTCGATGATTAACATACCGAGTGCTTGGCCGAGTATACTGTCTCGCCACTCTACTCGGTAGGTGTCGATGATAAACATACCGAGTGCTTGGCCGAGTGCACTGTCTCGCTATTCTACTCGGTAGGTGTCGATGATAAACATACCGAGTGCTTGGCCGAGTGTACTGTCTCGCCACTCTACTCGGTAGGTGTCGATAATAAACATACCGAGTGCTTGACCGAGTGTACTGTCTCGCTATTCTACTCGGTGGGTGTCGATGATAAACATATAGAGTGCTTGACCGAGTGCACTGACTCGCCAATATACTAGACATATTGTGTCGATAATAAACATACCGAGTACTTAGCCGAGTGCACTGACTCGCCAATATACTAGACATATTGTGTCGATGATAAACATACCGAGTGCTAGGCCGAGTGTACTGTCTCGCTATTCTACCCGGTAGGTGTCGATAATAAACATACCGAGTGCTTGGCCGAGTGTACTGTCTCGCCACTCTACTCAGTAGGTGTCGATGATAAACATACCGTGTGCTTGGCCGAGTGTACTGTCTCGCCACTCTACTCGGTAGGTGTCGATAATAAACATACCGAGTGCTTGGCCGAGTGTACTGTCTCGCCACTCTACTCGGTAGGTGTCGATGATAAACATACCGAGTGCTTGGCCGAGTGAACTGTCTCGCTATTCTACTCGGTAGGTGTCGATGCTAAACATACCGAGTGCTTGGCCAAGTGCACTGACTCGCCAATATACTAGACATATTGTGTCGATAATTATAAACTAGTCACAGGCGATTTCGACTTGGACAGGCGATTCGACTGGTGACTTGCCGGGTGACTAAAATCGATCCGTTAGTCACCCGTGTAAATGGGGTGGCGATTCGACTTGGACAGGCGACTCGACTGGTGACTTGCCGGGTGACTAAAATCGCCCCGTTAGTCACCCGTGTAAATCGAGCTTTAGGTATGTCATTTACCTAAGAATCAACTTCTGTGATACTATCACAGAAGTTGATTCTTATTTCTTAGGCAGATTCCTGAGCGTGAAAAATTAATGTGAAGAATACAGTATTGTTTAGTAATATTATTAAGAATCATCACAACAGGCATTGCATTATTTAATATACTTAATGTAAATATCATCACCTCCTCTTTTAGCCGATGATGCGATGCGATGATTGTCATGACAATTGCAGCAGCCAGGTGTTCCGCGGGGGAGTATCCTCCGGCGCTATTTGTGGTGTAAGTGGAGGTAATGAGGGTATGGATTAGATCTCCTAGATGATGCTGTGGGCGGAGAGTTGCTTAGATAGCGCTTGTTGCCGTCACCCACATGGATCAAGGATGCCATGGCGGCGTCACTGGAAGTATGCCACAGACTACTTAGGGATACTACGTATAAGTATGCAGTTAGTATGATATAATGTTATAATACGTCTGGCAAGTTTGGCAATGTCCGGCAAGTTTGGCTATGTCGCCCATGGACATTCGTTGCCGGCCTTTAAGAGGGGATACGCTCTCTTCTTGCAGGTTTGCAGGTCGTATTGGTCCGGAAATAATAATAATATTAAGTAATATCCTTTCACCATAGAAATCACTATAAAAACTCCTAAGTAAAAAACTTAAGTGTGAATATGAGCTAGGTATAAAATCACTTGAACAAACACAACACGGTGAAGTAATATTTGCGCTGAACGGATAGGGAATATTACGTCAAAGCTCGGAGCAGAGGGCACTACTAGCACATACAGTAAACAACCCGACCAAAATCCGACATGTTGCACACGTCATATCAGATTAATTATAATTATTGACAGAAACGTTGTCAAACGCCGATCAAAACTTTTTGTTTACTGTCTGTGCTGGTGCTGCCCCTAGCGTGAGACGTTGCAGTAATGTTAATATGTTCTAGACGCCTCCCAAGCAGCATCACAAGTTGTATAACAGCTTTATTAATGTTCGTTTATACTCTTAATGCTGTATTTCCAGGCTGCATAAAGGCTGTATAAGCGCTTATACAGCCCTTATACCCCTGAAATGGGCACAAATTATACAGCGTTTTGAGTTATAATGGCTGTACAGTAGCTGTACAAGCATAAAATAGACTGCATAATAGCTGTTTTGCGGCTGTACTATCAACGGGCGTATATATACCTTGATAAGGGGGGGGGGGGGGGGTCCTTAACGTAAAAAATGGCCAAGTGCGAGTTGGACTCGCACTAGGCCATTTTTGAATGAAGGGTTCCGCAGCAGCAAATAGGTAGCGTGTTTAGGAAATCAAAACTATTTTTAGGGTTCCGTACCCAAAGGATAAAAACAGAATCCTATTAACTACTAAGGCTGCGTCCCCATCAGACACGACGCGGCGCCGGCTCTCATACATAAAACATAATTTTTTGGTTATTTTTCTCTATAATAATGGTACGGAACCCTTCGTGCGCGAGCCTAACTCGCACTTAGCCGATTTTTATCTGTTCCAAATAAGCGCCTCGTTTTAGTTTGGACACAATTTTTGTTCGGAAGTTTCACCCAGAATAGGGACGCGCGGTGCACCGTACGCGGCACTCTACAATATATAATAGTAATCTGTGCGCGGCACCGTGTCACGGTGCGGCGCCGTACCGTGTCACGGTGGCGGCGTCGTGCCGTAACACGGTGACCGCGCCGCGTCGTGTCTGATGGGGACGCAGCCTAAGACTTAGATGTCTGTCCGTCTGTCTGTCTCCAGGCTGTATCTCAAAAACCGCTATGGGATATAGCTAGCTACATCTAAAATTTTCACAGATTGTGTATTTCTGTTGCCGCTATAACAAGTTTAACAACAAATAAGTACTAAAAACATAATAAAATTAATATTTAAGGGAGGAGAGGCTTCAATAATGGCAACAGGTAGGCACTTGAAATTTTCAGAAAATCTTCAATTTTATATGTAGGTACTTTAATAATAAGTACATAATAAAATTAAAATAAAATATGTAAATACAATATATTTAAGGGCATACAGAATAAGAAACAATTTTTGGCCTATTTTGCTCTATAACGATACGGAACCCTTCTTGCGCGATTCCAACTCGCACTTGTCCGAATAGATTATCGGAATATTGAATATATTTATTAAAAAAAGTAAGAAAGGTTAAAATCTAAAGTAATAAATTTACTCTTTACGTTTTATTGCTAATTGATTACGGTGCATCTAAACTTGCATACCTACATTTCCTCGCGCCCCTGCGACGACTCTGCCTATGGACACGCTCCACAGTATATTAATAAATTATTATACTGTGAATTAAAAAACACATGTACGTCACCGATTAAAATCGGTGCGGTAGGTACTATGAGAGAAGTTGATTCCTATGCAGATCGGGGACCTAAGTAGTTTGGTTGCGTTACGTCAAACCCAGCCGACAGATCACAATTAACACTGAATTGACATATTCGACCAAATAACGTTGGTCTATCAATTGCATAGGAATCAATTTCCTCGATGGTACATAATATATTATCGATTTGACAAGTAAGATGGATAGTAATGGGGGGGGGGGGGGGCGTCCGGACCCCCAGGACCCCCCCTTATATACGCCCATGGTACTATGGTTGGTACAACTAATATATATTCTGTGCTATGGTGTACGAAGAAACTTGTACACTCCAATGACTACATTGTAACTCACTTGTTAAGCTTTACGCTGTAAAAATGCTGTTGAACAGAGTAACAAAAGAATTAAAACTAAACAGAAGATATATTTTAATAATGGCGTTTATAATAACTGTTGATCAAAGTGAAATATATTAAATAAACGCCGTGTTTAAAATATAAGATTTGGTCTTTGGAGATTAGATAGGCGCAGGAGTGCATTATCGTGCAAAAATAAATTTATTGTGGTTATATACTTATATGTTTTGTGATAAAAACGGTTGTCTGTAAAGTCGGTTTACTGACGATAGTTGAACGTGACAACGTGCCTCTTTGTCGCTCGTTCCGCGCTCTCGCTTGCACTTCAAGCCTTAAATGGAACGCCTCAGAGCGAGGTAACGCCGCATGAGTCATGTTTTTTCGTGCGTGCAGCCGGCTCCATCGAATTATAAGACGTTGTCACGTCAAAACTCATTTCCCCGACTGTACATTTCTGCTTAGCACAATTTCCCCGACTGTACAGTTCTGCTAAACAACTCATTTCCCCGACTGTACATTTTTGCTAAACAACTCATTACCCGACAGTACATTTCTGCTTAGCACCATTTTCCCCGACTGTACATTTCTGCTAAACAACTCATTTCCCCGACTGTACATTTCTGCTTAGCACAATTTTCCCCGACTGTACATTTCTGCTTAGCACAATTTTCTCCGACTGTACATTTCTGCTAAACAACTCATTTCCCCGACTGTACATTTCTGCTTAGCACGATTTTCCCCGACTGTACATTTCTGCTAAACAACTCAAATGGAACGCCGCAGAGCGAGGTAACGCCGCATATTGCGTCATGTGTTTTCGTGCGCGCAGCCCATATCGAATTATAAGACGTTGTCACGTCAAAAATAAACGCGCCAGCAAAATAATCAAGGAAGAGATATTAAATAAGGTTACCAAATATGGTTTTTATAGGTTAGAAATTAAAAAGTTTGAATTAATGGACGTAGAGCCTCGTTGGTGCATAGAAGGTTGTTGGACAAACTAAAAATATTGATAAATATAATAACATTAGTCTAATTTTTATGTACTCATGTTCGTAATCTTCGATTTGTAATTGATAAATTGGCGACAATTTGCTAAGCAGCCTAAATTCTATTTTGATAGTCTTATAGCATTAATAGCTGTACTATGTTGGTAATGGATATAGTATTATATTCAGCTTTTATCAGTTGATGGGCTGTATAAACGAATAAATTTACTATTAATGCTGCATAGCAGTGTTGCGAACATAACCTGTAACTCTTTTTAGGGATACGTCATTAAGGCTGTAATATAGGCGTCATTTATTTTATTGCTGTTTATTATTACTCTCAAAGAGAGAAATTATACAGCTTTAGTCTGTAAAAGGGTGTACAATTACACCACAAAAAGAAGCTGTAGAAGAGAGTTTGCCTACTTCATAATACAGAAATAAGATTTGAGGACCACCATAATACAGCTCTAAGCTGTATTAAGTAAGTGACGGTATGCAGAATACAGCTATTGTACAGCTTTAATACTAAATTTCGGATCAAAGCGTTACAGGAAACTTAAAGCTGTACATGACAGTTTCGATACACTGATTTAGAACTTTAAGCGTACTTTGACTTCTTAATACAGACTTAATACAGCTAGAGCTGAATAATTACTCCTAAACCGACATTATTTAAACACTACAATATCTCTTCAACGTTCTTATACAGCTTAAAAAAAGCGTTAAGTGCTATATTGGCTGCTTTTAAGGTCGCACGGAGCCCAAGCAGCAACCAAGCGTAATGAACATTACGCTTGGTTGCTGCTTGGGCTCCGTGGTCCAGTGGTCTATAGAGCAGGGGTCACCAATTAGTTTCGCTCTGGGTCCGTTTTAGGAAATAAAATGACCTTCGCGGTCCGCACATTAAAAAAAAAAATTAAAAATGTAATTAAGGAAATTACAATTTTATTTGTATCAATAAGAAAAGTGTCAATTTTTGTTGGTACTTGGTACTCGTAATGTTAATCAGTATGTCGAGACCGAAATAATTTTTTAACGAAGTTCATCTTCGAACATGCTTGGTCCGCATACAATGGGTCGGCGGTCCGGGTGCGGACCGCGGTCCGCCATTTGGTGACCCCTGGTCTAGAGCGTCGCTTTTGACTCGGAGGTCGTGGGTTCGGTTCCCGCGTTGGAAACATGTTATTTCCAAGTTTGGTTAGGACAATGCAGGCTGATCACCTGATTGTCTGACAAGTAAGATGATCCATGCGTCGGATGGGCATGTAAAAAGTCGGTCCTGCGCCTGATCTCTCGCCAGTCGTGTCGGTCTTTCGCCCCACTGGGTTATGAGAGTAAAGGAATAGAGAGTGCTCTTGTGTACTGCGCACACACCTGGGCACTATAAAATTACTCCTGCGTACCTGGCCTGGTTTCAATGAAACCGGTCACCGTCACCGAAACCGGTGTGGGGAGTGTTTGTTATTGTTATTAATATGTTCTATTACTTACATATTTTGTCTGTCTCTGCATTATTACAATTTTGGTTCTCTTATATTTATTTGTATAATATCTGTCATCTGTGTGCGTAATTCAAACTTTTAATGTTATTAGGCATGTTTCTTATCTAAAATCACAATTAACAGCAGCAGCTACTGGTGACTAACCAGAAGTCATCTAATACAGATGATGTAGACTTGTAGAGCAAAAACTCTACATACTTCAGAAAAGCTTTACAGGGACGGGAAAATTGTTTTCTGCAGTAAAGAATCTTCTTTAGTGATTAAACTTGATATGGTATAAGTTATAACGCGCTATTTAAGGTTTGTGTGATGAACAAACAAACAACTGGGTTATAATATAGAGGCTACGTGCCAACGTACGTGAAAAACTATAAGCTATGTCCACATTATGCAATTTCATCTTCAATTTTCGTCATCTTCTTTTTATTCAACTTTCGTTTGGCATATTCAATAATTGAATGCGTCAAAATCCACCCGCGTTGAAAGAAAAGTGTCATAGCGAGCGCTACGATTTCAACGCGCGTCACGGGCATGCCTCACGTTCGCTGTTGGCTGCGCTATAACGCATGCCCTTGATGAACAAAAAAAGGCCCAGTGTGGACAAAGCTATACTCAAACTCAACTTCTATTTTATGTACGTAAATAATATTTAATTAGGCAAAAAATCTATGGTTATAGCAAGTTTAATTATGGCGTTAGCAAGTTGAGTTTTTATTTTCAAAATCTACTAGGAAACGAGCATCCTGACCACTGCCCATAAACACTCGCAACACTATGTGTAGTGACTGAGTTAGGTACATGAATTATTGTAAGATGTTGATGTACCTACTGCAAGTAGGATATTAAATTAACTCATCAAGCCCCGCACGAGCACCGGTGATCGCGACAACAATAGAATACAATAGCATTTCCGAGAATCCCTGATCGAAGGATTAATAAGGACAAGAGTCGACCTCCAGGCTCCATGGCCGCAGTTACTATAGTAGGCCGCATCTAAGCTCATAGTGTGCTGTGTGTCTGTCTGTCAGTTACCTCTTCACGCCCAAAGCAATGAACCGATTTTGCTGAAATGAACATGAAAAAAAAATTATTTGGTATGAGTCATACCAAATTTCAGCTAAATCGTATGTCGCGCACAATACTTTGAGTCCCGGGAAAGGACATAAGTTACTTTTTATTCCGAAAAAAATTTACCGAGCGATAAACAAAATATTTTGGCGCAACGGAGTTGCGGGCGTCATCTACTAGTAGCTTATCGCCCGAATAAACCTATCACGAATAAATTAAGATATGGTTCATCTCGATAACCGTAATCTGTCAGAGGTTGCGAATTAGTTATCAGAGACAATTAATTAGCGTGATAGCGGCAACCGGGTCACAGGCAAACACAGATTAGATATGCGCCCGCGCACCATTAGACATCTCAGAGTATTTCGACACTACAGTAGGAAATTTACTGTTCCCTTTATCTCTTTTAGGTGTTTTGATACTTAAATACTTTTACAGCTTGGCCGAATTGAGAGATGATGATTGAACTCTAATTTAGAAGAGTTTGACAGACAATTACGGGGCTTATGTCGAAATCTGGCAAGTATGAAGTAGTGAACTAAACCAAACTTTCATAAATATGACGGCAGTATTTTGAAATAATATTATTTATTGACATAAAAGAAAATATCTAGAAAACTTAATAAATATCTTTTCGCTCTTAAGGCGGGATTATAGGCAACTGACATTTTAGAATTTGCGAAAAACAAGCTCAATAGATGGCGCTCGATAGGTACATATTTAGTTTTCAAGCCGTCGTTGATTTCAATAATTTTCAGAAATAATGTGATCACGTGGTAAACTCGACATACAGACTAATGATTAACAGAGAGGCCATGTTCACAACTTAATAAACGAAATCTTTAATGAATTTTGTATTATAATAAAATTATGTATTATTTTAATATGTTTGTTCTGTACTCACGAACATGAAAAAAAAATTATTTCCTAAATAATACATGATATAATGTATTAATGGATTATACAATGTATAACAAAATAAAGTATTACTCATATGCATTGCTTAAACTTATGTATGGAAAAATATAGCTATCTTAGGTACAATAATTCATCATCGTCAGCTCGCTCACTGCTGAGGTTATTTTATGACTTTATAATATGGTTCAAATATTTTTTGTGCTTGGGTTTATTGCAATACATTTAATAAATAGGATGTAGACCCATGACGATTACTTGTACCTGATGCTGCAGCATCCTCTGGAATCTAGGTATATAACACCCTCCACAAGTTCAAAAACGATATCTCTTGCAATACAGGTAACGTTTTTGACTCACTTGACAAGTTTTTAATGAATGTTAGATTATATTCATTATTGTTATGCAGATCATATTCATAATTTCTTAGTCGTTTTTAAGGAATCTGTTCCCAAAAGAGACCCTTGGCCCAGTAAGTCTTAGCTTCGCTGTCTATCCGTCTGTCTGTCTCCAGGCTGTATATCAAGTAACGCGCTAGCTAGAGAGCTCAAATTTTCAATTATGTATTTATGTTGTCACCATAACAACAAATAGAAACAAAATAAAATAAAAAATGTTAAGAGGTTTGAAATATTCAAAACAAAAACGCGGTTTTTAGGCCTTTTCTGCTCGACAATAATAATGGCAACCGGTAAGTGTTTGAAATATTTACGAAATACCTCATTATAATATTTAAACTTTAACAATACTAATACTTATTAAAATAGTCTGTCTGTCATTTCATGCTTAAGCTTCTGAACCATTTTTTATAAAATTTGGTGAAGAAAGGACAAAGAATACTTTTTACCGTGAAAAAATTAACGGTTCCCACGCCATGAACGATTTTTTGAAGAATTTGCATCGAGATAGTGGCTATCAATTTGTTCTAGTAGCTGTTTGACACGACATTTGACACGAAAGACCCTGCGGCTACATAGCGTCAACATTTAATAAAGAATTTTAAAGATAAAATATATGGGGTTTATGTCAAAATCTTCATTTATGATACATTGAAGTTATAAGTATTCATCTCTGTGTACGGCAGTTACAATATTATTTTTCTCCTGTTTATTTTTGCTATGGGTCCCAACAAAATTAGAATGAAAAATGGTAGTGAACAAGACTTATATTATGATAACTTTCCAATAAACCAGTACATTACACCAGATTCTCGTGAGTAAAAAATTGATAATTGCATAAAATGTAATTTCTTTGCTCTCTACTTTTAAGTGTCGTCGTGATTTTTATTCACAAAATATTATGTTTTTGATAAAATCAAATAAGGTTTAAAGGTTTTTCATTTCGATCAATATTATTTTTTGTGTAAAGAATGGAATTCACATGTTCGATAAAATTGTAGTTTAACATAATATCGTATCAAGATCATGCTGTATCTATGAATTTGGATCTATCCGCTTGATAATATTATTTTTACGATTTTACTCCAGTGCTAATAGTCAGGGAAAAATCTTCCGTTTTAGGGTACCGTAGTCAACCAAGTTTTGTTGATTACAGAAACCTAAAACGGAACCCTAACCAGCTGATTTTTTGTATATTGGTAGGTTAATAGTTATATAATTTAAGAGTAACATTGTTCTACAAATTGAACAATCCATATTTTAGGACCATCAAATCAAATTATGAAATCCTTTCTATCTCTGTTAGCTACCACTTTCAAGATTTTTTCGCAGATAAAAAAGTTGTTTGTCTTATCAAAATAAAGCTACTCACAAAAAATTAGCTTGTTAGTAATAAAAAAAATGTTCTAGGGCTCCCTGACTATAAGATGTTATATCTTTCCATTGCTATGGATTGGACATGTTCGATAAAATTGTTGTTTAACATAATAATATCATTATCATTTTACAATATTTTTACACATCCCTCAAAATGTGTCTCTGTGTTGAGGCACTCTGTTCATGCTCTGTTCATTACTATCCAACTTAGCCGTGATATTTGCATTTATGACTTTCAAACCTACCAAAAACGAATAAATGATCGTTTGGCGAATGTAAATTATCAAATATATATCAAAAAGATACCTAATAAGGTAGTCTCTCACCAAATATTAGGTTACAAAACAATATTGTAATATTTGTAAACCAAACATATTGCCTATGTTCTGAAATAAAACCCAGTTTACTTACCAGTGATCAAGACGTCATCTTACGACGCCGCACTGTATTGTACTGGTATTCCACTAGTAAGACAAGTGTAACGTATTATAATCACATCACAATAAACACACTTAAGTATACGACAATGCACTGGCAAATATTTCAAAACGAATCAACAGTATGGGACCACGGCGATTCTAGGCCTAAGGAGCTCTGGCCAGTATACTGGTATATATTTGTGAACATACTCTAGTTTTTCTGTAATAGACAATCAGTCACTGAAAGACAGATTTCATTGATGTCATTCAATTATTATCCATCAAAACGCCTGTGGAATTGTTATAGCAAATATTGAAAGCAGGCGTTGCATTCGAAAATCAATAAATCGTTCGAATTTGTGATCTAAACGACTTATCTTTATTATTGTTATTATATATCAAAAACGAAGCTGACCCTAACCTTCGAAATCATAATTTAAACATTTTTATATAAAAATATTTTTTCCTGCGTTTATTTTCGCTGAATTCTAGTCGAAATAAAATTTTGAAAGTAGCATTCTTTATTACTCTTTTTTTAGTGGTAAATGGATTTAAATCAAAATTCTAAGCTGACTGGGACCTTGGTAAGGAACGTAACAAACCTACAAAAAATGTTTAAATGCTTATAATTACTTCTGGTCAAAGTTCTAGTGAAAATAAAAACATGAAATTTCACTAGTCATCGTTGTATAAGGCCTTAAATTAATTTTCACATCAGTACCATTATTAATTAATAATTACTAATATTTTATAATATGAACGAAATAATGTCCTTAGTAGGATGGGCACGATTTGATAGAGGCAAAAAAAACTAACCGCCACTTAGCAGCTTTTACCAGTCCAGATAATAAAAAAAATTTTTAAATTCACATTTTACAATTAATGTTTTCATAACATTTTTTTTAGAATACTCCAGAAAACACTATAAACAATAGTGTAAATTGCTAATTTTAACATTAATTTAACAAAGTTTATGTCTCTCTAGTCTAGTAGTGCCTGTAGTGAAAAACAAAACGGGTGACACATCCGATATGAACAACTACCGGCCCATCTCTCTCGCTACTACCGCGGCGAAGGTGCTGGACAGTGTGTTGAATGGTTTTCTTGCCGAGTACATAGAAGTGAGCGATGCTCGGTTCGGCTTTAGGGCAGGAGATTTTTTGCCTTAAACACACTGTCAAGTATTACACTGCGAGGAGGACGCCGGTATACGCGTGCTTCCTTGACTTGTCGAGGGCTTTTGACTTGGTTGCCTACGATATCCTGTGGAACAAGTTGGGGGGCTCGGGTGTGCCGGGCCAGTACACCGCCCTCTTCAAATACTGGCATGCTCACCAGACAAACCGAGTGAGATGGGTCAGCACACTGTCGGAGGGGTACATAATGGACTGTGGCTTGAGGCAGGGGGGGGGGGTTGAGCTCCCCATCAGTGTTCAACCTTTATGTAAATCAACTTATCGAGGAACTGAGCAGCACTCATGTCGGCTGCCACAAAGACGGAGTGTGTGTCAACAACATAAGCTACGCGGACGACATGGTTCTGCTCAGTCCCTCGAAAAATGGACTTAGAGAGCTCCTGTCGATTTGTGAGAGATACGCGGAGGCGCACGGCCTCAAAAAAGAGTAAAATACTCATATTTAAGGCACCGGCGTGTGCCTCCAGTGTATCTTAATGGAGTGGCTCTCAAGGTCGTCGATAGTTTTAAGTATCTCGGTCATATTGTGACCAGTGACCTGCGAGATGACAACGACATAGAGAGGGAGCGCAGAGCGTTGGCGGTGAGAAGTAACATGCTCGCCCGCAGGTTTGCTCGATCCACTGCGGACGTTAAAATAACTCTTTTTAAGGCGTTCTGTCAGTCTTTTACAAGCGGTCTGTGGGTGTCCTACACGAGTAGAGCCTACAACGTTCTGCGCGTGCAGTATAATAATGCTTTTAGGATGCTGTTGCAGCTGCCTTGGCGCTGTAGCGCATCAGGGATGTTTGCCGAAGCCCGTACTGATTGATGGCTTTCACGCTATCATGCGCAAAAAAGCCGTCTCTCTGCTGTAACGTGTTCGCAAATCTCGGAACAGCATCCTAAAAATGATTGCTTGTAAACCAGATTGCCCTAATCAAAGGCACTGGGTGGAGGTAGCACTGGGCCTAAAGTAAACATTATATCCTACTATAATAAATACTAATAACACTAACATAGGTTAAGTCATGGATTATTACTAACAAAATTACTAATATTTTTCATGGATTGAAGCCTGAAATAAACATATTTTATTTTATTTTTATTTATTTATCGAACCATTTTCAGAACCATTACAAGCTGTACGCATAGTAACTATATTCGCAATCTTATCGCATTCCATAATAATCTCAGCAATAAACGATGCTGGAATGTCTACATTACCATCAACAGAATTGTAGCAATTGTAATTGTCGTCATTGTAGGGTTTAAACGAGATTTAACAATGTAAGTAAGCTTTTCCTCTTTTACTTAGTAATACAAAATTACAATACTTACTTAAAATTGAAGAGATAACTTTTTTTAGGTGCTCCAAAACTCCAGAAAAAAAGGTTTTACAGAAACAATGCTTTTCAATCATTTTACTTTAATTTTTTCTTCTCCTAAGCTTCTAGATAAACCAAGCTTAAAGTTCTTGGATATTGTGTTACCTATCTAAAAGAACTTAAAACTTTTTGACCTTCTAAAGCTGAAAGCTGAAAGCCTTACCTTATAAAATATAAAGGTCAAAAAGTTTTAAGTACTTATTTAGAAGAGTTTTTAAGTTTTAAGAAAACTTCTTCAAATATGACGTGTTTTTACTTTTTAGTAGTTAGGTATATGTGGCTTTTTATGTAGATTTATACTAAACCAAGCAAGTTATATTCTATCTTTGTACGATGCCCAATTTCGTGTTCATGTGAAAAACGAAGGTGCTAAAATTGTTTCGCAAAATATTTCAGTTTGTTGACATGACGAATACTTTCATAACGCGGTAATTGTTTGCTGAGGCCCCGTATCGTTCGGTGACATTGTTATGCTGTATTTTATGGTCCATGTCATGTCAATTTGTACTTTGCAGTGTTATTATTATACCTTTGTAACAGGTACTTGTATTTTCTATGTATACCTCGCAGCATTACAGACCACTGCACAGTAGAGTCGATTACAATAATTATTATTGCACTCTTACCGCCGTACTCAGAGACATACACAGACAATTATGATTAACGTAGTGATTAACCTTCAATTCAATGAAGAGTTTGACAGATTAGTTTTTAAAGTGAGAATAATTTTTAAAGTAAATATTAGCTATCATTATGAATAACTAGCTGAAGCCCGCTACTCCGTTGCGCCAAAAATTCGTTAATCGCGCGGGAACCGTACATTTTTTCGGGATAAAACTATCCTATAGTACCTATACCCTTTCTCGGGAGTCAAATTGTCTTCATACGAAAATTTCAGCAAAATCAGTTCTCTTTATTCTTACGTTATTAGTTTCACCGGACGAGTCAATTTTTAGGGTTCCGTACCCAAAGGGTAAAAACGGGACGCTATTACTGAGACTTCAATGTCTGTCCGTCTGTCTCCAGGCTGTAACTCAAGAACGGTAATAGGTAGAGAGTTGAAATTTTCACAGATTATGTATTTCTGTTGCCGCTATAACAACAAATACTAAAAACAAAACAAATTAAATATTTAAGGGGGCCTCTCATACAACAAACGTGATTTTTCAAACATTTTTTGCTCGGTATCAATGATGACAACAGGTAGGTTTGACTTGAAATTTTCACAAAGGCCTTAATTATATGTGTACTTTAATAATTAGTAACAATATTTTAAAAAAATAAAAATTTAAGAGGGGCTCCCATACAAAAAACACAATTTTTGGCCTATTTTTGCTCTATAACGGTACGGAACCCTTCGTGCGCAAGTCCGACTCGCACTTGGACAATTTTATTTATTTGTCTTGTCTCTACATTCTAGTATTTTTGCTGAAAAGACGATGATATAATATTATTGCAAATTAACCGCATTGGTTAATTTGCATTGCATTTGTATTATAATATATACCTGTCGTCCGTGAGATAGAGTCAACAGCGATATAGGTCACAGAACATACAATTTACAATCATGGATAGAGTAAACACGAGACAGACGAACACGATTATGGCATAATTTATTTGCAAAAATATTGTACAGTACTTGCATAAGTTTTTTTGGTACTTATCTAAATAAACCCCTCTATTAATTTATGAATGTTTAAATATTTAATCAGGGCGAGCGAAGCGAGCCCAAGTATATTCCATAAACAGCACTTTTGTGGTACACTTTACGGAAAAACTATCACGCCCATTGATTTGTACTTTAACCACAGAATACATATTAGTACAACTTTAACATAGTATTTTTTATTTATATTTATTCAACAAATTAATCTGCTCTACGTCATACAATATTATGTAGAGGCATCCGATTTTAGGTAACACTTCTAGATGAAGAGACAGATAGAATTGAGGCTTATGTCAAAATCTTCATTTAATTACAGTTAAGTAAGTTATTAATATGCATCTCTGAGTGCGGCACTTATACATTCTGTTACATTAATCTTTGTAAAATTTTAAATTTGCCAAAAAAAGAATGCAAAATTCAGTAGCGTGACGCAGTTGTTACACATTGGCCAGGAATCCACAGCTGATGAAGGCTGTTTCAGGGTCGTTTTTATGTGTACAAGTGAACATTTTTTTGAAAAATCATTGAATATTTTGTGGATTGATATTGTCTATATGTCCCAGTCGGTTGAAAATGCAGTATATGTAACATATAAATGTCTTATTTCTTATTTCTCTTGAATTATCTCGAATGGTATAAACCATTCGAAATAATTCAAGAGACAAGAGTACGGAGTGCCCGATGCAAAACTGTACTGTTTTATGATTGTTAAACTCATATTTTATTAATCATGATATTAGTATATTTTAATTGCTGTGGTAAATAAACCATAGTCCCTACATAATTATGTAGTTGATGTAAAATGTGCAGAAAATTGTGAATGCAAACCAATGTACCATCGAGGAAATTGATTCCTAGGCAGTTCACAGACCATCGTCATTTGGTCGGATCGTGTCAATTCAATGTTAAATTTAATTGTGAATTTGTGATCTGTCGGCTGTGTTTGACGTAACGCGACCAAACTACGTAGGTTCCCCATCTGCCTATAGGAATCAACTTCTCTGATAGTACTTACCTACCGTGTTTTAAATTTTAATAAAATAATTCTAGGAAAAAAGACGGATAACTTAAGAATAAAAAGTAACAATTAATGTTCACTCGTCCTATTCTATGTTTTCAACTTGCAAAATCAACTCTACATTTTCCTCTAAAGCTTCAAGGATTTTGAAAGTTAAAAAAAGATACATAACAATGGCTAATTCATAATTGGTCAATAAACAAAGTTGTGTGCGCGTGCGCCGCTTCATGCGCGTTTTCAGCCAGTTGAGTGCGCGCCGCCGAGCTGAGCGCTCGTGCCGTGTGTTGTGATCTCTACGTAGAGCGCCCCTTCCAATGGTAATTGTGATCTATTGTTTCAGCTTCAGAACTCAACTTTTAGGTGATAAAGTTTCTTTAATAGCCCCACGTCAATTTATAACCCTAAGGAAGATCTGGTTTGTCTCTTGTTTTATGGGATATTGAAGCTTATTTCGATCGAATAAACTGCTTTATTAGAATTATTTACAGATTTAAGGTCCCACGTTTTTTAAATTATAGTCTATTTTTTATATTAAACTTTGAAAAATTGTGAGATAGAGTTGTAAATTGCATAATTATTATTGAAAGCTCTAGCGCTAAAAGTGTGATAAGTGTACTGACAAGATATTGTGTGCTCTACATTGTCTGTAACAGTTGTTAAACAAACAATGGAATTAATTTTCTTATAAGGAGCTCTACATACAATTTACACTTGTGACATAAAATAATAGTATACTTAATATTAATTTGAATAAATTAATTCACGTTTAGCTATATTTCAGAGTTTTTGGCTTTTTATTTTTTAACTTAACTATATTAAAATTTTAATTTTTGTAGTGTAAAAATGTTGTCATTCTACTAACTTCTTTAATCTTTTCTATTCATAGAAAAAAGAGTTAAGTATTAAATATATTTCTGTATTTCATGCTCTACCTTTAGAAATTACAAAAATATATTTACTATTATTTTATACAAACTACAGTATAAAATCTTACGTGACACATTGTTATAGTTCAAACGTTACACAAATGAAATGAGTACGAACTCAAATGAAGTCATAAGCGCTCCCGATGTTGTTCGTAACTTTATCTCTACAATATTTCATTCCGCGGTAGCGCTATCGCGTTGGACGCTTTTAACTTTGATTGACATCATTTTAAATCAACATCATCATTATTCTTGACCATCTAATCTGATTAATGCTAGCAAAACTAATTTATTGTATGTGTCGAATGTCGATTGATTGAATTGTAGAGTCTAGGAAATGTGGCAGTTTTTATGCAGCTTTTTTCAGTTTTAATGTCTACGTAGCATGATAGAGTTGTGACAATTTTTACTTAATTTTCACAACATAAAAGTTTACTTTTTTAGCTCCCCAACGATGATAGGGGTGGTCCAAGTTTGATGTTTCTTTTTGTGCCTGTCCGTGGCACCGTAGTTCACAGATTAAGTTTCTCTGGTTTGGACACATATTTTATCAGGAGTGTTCTTAGCTAATCATCATACATTTTCTTAATACTTTAAAAATATCGGGGATATTAAGATTTATGTGTTATTTAAAACTACGCTCCGCCATATCAGAAACAATATGACCCAAATCATACAGTGGAACATAACATCTACTTGGTAAAGAGAGAACCAGTAAGTAAATAAATGTAAGAGAATGTTTTATCAAAACTTATCTCTCATCTCGACGTATTTTATGTAATGAAATATTTGCTTTATGTTTAACGTGCTCCATATTTCGTGTTTGTATTTAGTTAATTGTTACGTATATTATATGTAGAGTCCATACATAACTTGAGTGTATCTTAGTAAGAAATGAAAATCCACAAGATATCACAAAAATATGCTAAAGTAAAATGTACTTAGTTTGAGAGCAAGATTCTCAGCATTCAACAATAGCAAAAGTTCTTGCGTTTATTTTTTGAGAATTTTTGGGGTATTTAAATATGTATGTTTATATTACTATGTAATATCTATCATGGACGCTTCACACCACGTCAGTCTGGCCCCGTGCTAAGTACCTAAAGGACTTGTGTTACAGGTACCAGACAACGGAAATATATTTAACTAGACCTTGCGCACGGCTTCGCCCGCGTAAATTAGGTATTTCACAGACAAATTACTCCACAAAAAATAGCCTATGATCCTTTACGTGGTCTACTTCTTATCTGTGCCAAATAACAGAAAAAATGCTCCAGTAGTTCTTGAGATAAGCCCTTTCAAATAATTTCCCCCGTTTTTTCCACATTTTCCTCTATTTCTTCGCTCCTATTAGTTGTAGCGTGATAAAATATAGCCTATAGCCTTCCTCGATAAATGGGTTATCTAACACTGAAAGATGTTTTCAAATCGGACCAGTAGTTCCTGAGATTAGCGCGTTCAAACAAACAAACAAACTAACTAACAAAGTCTTCCGCTTTATAATATTATAAGTATAGATACTTTTATACTATACATATATTTAAGATTTTTATTATATCATACATACTTATTTAAAACACATCCAGACCCGGGAACATTGAAAACTTTTTGTTCCATCGCCTCGGCGGGATTCGAACCCGCGACCCCCGGCTTGAGCTACCAACGCGCTCACCACTGAGCCACAGAGGTCGTCATATGTATATATCGTCGTATAGGCACAGAATATATATTAGTAGTTTAAGTACCAAGTATAGGCGGCATTTTAATTGGTTATGGTATTGTTACTATGACACTAACGGTCCGTGGTGTAGAGGCCACCACATGTGGTTCAAACTTTGGTTCGATTGGGTTTCATGAGCAAGTATGTTACCAGGTGGTGTGTAAACAGTAAACACACATAATATGTACAGCTAAACGACTAATACAAAATAGGGCCTATTTTTCTTGATTATTAAGAAAATATTTTGTTGCAAGAAGAAAAGAAAAGTATTTGACTTGAAAATTTTTTGTACTAAAATATTTTTAAAAGGCCTTGAAAATTGTTTAAAGGGCCATTTTTCTATTGAGTTATTAAATTATTTGCAATTTATAATCTCAATGAATTAAACCAATGTAAATTCAAAATTGCCTTTGTGGCGCTTACGTAATTTTGCCGTTAATGATTGACAACACGATCTTTTCTTAAAATATATAGAGTTAAATTAAACAAGATAGCAGTTATTGGCAATTGTATTAAAAAGTTATAGCAACGAAGTTAGAAAATATAAAAGTATTTACATAAACGCCATAATATAATTATGTCGCTTGGAGTTATTTCAACTCTCTTTTCATTTATCATATAACTAGCTGACCCGACAGACGCTGTCCTGTCTTAACGATGATTATTTAATTCAGATTGGTATATTTAAGAAAACAATAGATTAAAATTAGTATCTCCATGCCAAATTTTATCAAAATAGATTAAATAGTTTAAGCGAAAATCATAAAAGTTTATTGTGCAGGAACCGTACATTTTCCGGGACAAAAAGTATCCCTAAATTCCTTTCCCGAGACTCAAAGTATCTCCATGCCAAATTTCATCAAAATAGACTGAATAGTTTACGCGAAAATCATAAAAGTTTATTGTGCGGGAACCGTACATTTCCCGAGACTCAAAGTATCTCCATACCAAATTTCATCAAAATAGATTGAATAGTTTAGACGAAAATCATAAAAGTTTATTGTGCGGGAACCGTACATTTTCCAGGATAAAAAGTTTTCCTTGTCCTTTCCCGAGACTCAAAGTATCTCCATACCAAAATTCACCAAAATCGATTGAGTAGTTTACGCGCAAATCATAAAAGTATATAGTGCAGTAACCGTACATTTTCCAGGACAAAATGTATCCTATGTCCTTTTCCGGGACTCTTTATATATATATATATATATATATATATATATATATATATATATATATATATATATATATATATATATATATATATATATATATATATATATATATATATAGATTTAGGCGAAAATCATAAAAGTTTATTATGCGGGAACCGTACATTTTCCGGGACAAAAAGTATCCCTTGTCCTTTCCCGAGACTCAAAGTATCTCCATACCAAATTTCATCAAAATAAATTGAATAGCTTAGGCAAAAATCATAAAAGTTTGTTGTGCGGGAACCGTATATTTTCCGGGATGAAAAGTATCCCTTGTCCTTTCCCGAGACTCAAAGTATCTCCATACCAAAATTCATCAAAATCGATTGAGTAATTTACGCGCAAATCATAAAAGTATATAGTGCAGTAACCGTACATTTTCCGGGACAAAATGTATCCTATGTCCTTTTCCGGGACTCAAAGTATCTCTCCACCAATTTTCAGCCGAATCGGTTCATCCGTTCTTGAGTTATAAGTAGTGTAACTAACACCACTTTCTTTTATATAATAAACTAGCTGACCCGACAGACGTTGTCCTGTCTTAACGATGATTATTTAATTCGAATTGGTATAATTTATAAAAAAAGTGAGTTTATTTTTGAGTGCACTCATCCCAAACTATTAGTTTGCTCTACTGCAACACTTTGGCCATCGCACAATTTCTGGAAAGGTTGCAAGTTGGTGTTTCATTTATAATTGTGGTATAATTTTTATATTTATATTGATATATAGATAGATTAAAATTAGTATCTCCATACCAAATTTCATCAAAATAGATTGAATAGTTTAGGCGAAAATCATAAAAGTTTGTTGTACGGGAACCGTACATTTTCCAGGATAAAAAGTATCCCTTGCCCTTTCCCGAGACTCAAAGTATCTCCATACCAAATTTCATCAAAATAGATTGAATAGTTTAGGCGAAAATCATAAAAGTTTATTGTGCGGGAATCGTACATTTTCCGGGACAAAAATTATCCCTTGTCTTTTCCCGAGACTCAAAGTATCTCCATGCCAAAATTAATCAAAATCGATTGAGTAGTTTACGCGCAAATATAAAAGTATATTGTGCGGTAACCGTACATTTTCCTGGACAAAAAGTATCCCTTGTCCTTTCCCGAGACTCAAAATATCTCCATACCGAAATTCATCAAAATCGATTGAGTAGTTTACGCGCAAAACATAAAAGTATATTGTGCGGTAACCGTACATTTTTCCGGGACAAAATCCTATGTCCTTTTCTGGGACTCAAAGTATCTCTCCACCAATTTTCAGCCGAATCGGTTCATCCGTTCTTGAGTTATAAGTAGTGTAACTAACACAACTTTCTTTTATATATATAGATAGATGCAGTTTGATGTTTAAGTATCCTGATGATAATTCGCAAGTATTGTGTCAGAATATGTAGTAGTTATTTTTGTGAATGAAAAACTATCGATGTGAACTCTTATCACAGCGAGTCACACGGATGATAACGCGATGCCAATTACAATAATATAATTATTATATTCTAATAATTAATTAAATTATTATTATAAATCATTTGCTGTACTTTAAGCTTTGGCCCACCTCACATTTCCACCACTATTACGAGTATGTCTCCTGTGTCGCCTACCAGCAGTATGTCTGGTGACTGGTGTGAACCACAAATACCCTTTGATATGATCTCAATCATCTCAAAGAGTCCGAGGGACATGCTAAAGTTGTCTTGAGACCCGGAAAGACATTAAAATCAGAGGAAAATAGAAGGGGTAGAAAATATTCTAATTTTATTTTTATAAAACTATCCATCTGTTGCCATAATAATAATCGATATAAAAGTCAAACATCTGAGTATCTACATAGGGTAGCCGGTAGAGTAAGCCGAAAGTGTTGTGATTAAAAAATATTAATTAATTTACTAAAAATACATTACCAGAAAGAAAATTTTACACATTAAAGCGGGAGTAGTAATTAAATTGTTGTAAACTATATAGTCTGCATAATCAAAAAATATTTATAAAAGAAAAATAATTAATTCCAGCAGCAAAGGAGGGTATTAAATAACTGAAATATTATTCGTGACGTCTTTTCAATAATAAGCATTTTTTGTGCTGTGCTTTTGACCTTTTTAGCTGATTATTGATAGGCGGCAGCAGACAGAAGAAAGGTCAGATTTCTGTTAGCTACAATAATTAAACGAACATCGTTGAAAGCTAGGTGAACCTATTTGTTACGAAAGATATGAGTATTTCTAACTTTATTCTTTGACTTTATTATTATTTTATGTTACCTCTAACTTCATTACCATAGAATTAATCGGGTCGTTCGGTATATTTTTTCGGAAATAAAATTAATCCCATGTTTTGTCCAGGGATGCAAAATAAATATATCTCAAATTACAGTGTCTACACAGGGCGTAGAGAAGAAAAAATAAAACTGTCTGTAAAAGAGAAATACGCAGAGAAAATTAAAGAAAACTGTTTCTATCACAAACATCATGTTACTGACGTCCATAATTGACACATTACAAGCAAAACAATCTGTCCGCCAAATTAGACCACAGCACATAAAGTCCCTCTGAAAAGTCGGTTAGCGTATTTTTTCGCCTACATGTAATAGTGCCAGGGTTACCTTATCGCTAGGACGAAGGCTGACTTGCGCAATCGCGTATCGCGTCCTGTATCCTATGTATCATCCTATATACTATCCATGTTCATAATATAAAACATATAAAACGTTATAATATGTATTTTCCGCGCGTGAGTTCCGAGAAATGAGGGGTGTATAGGTGAAAATATCATGATTTTCTTTTGACTTGTCATTAATATGCAATCCTGAAACTCGCTTTCGAAGTTTTTGTAACTTCAAAAACTTCGAAAGCGCGTTTCAGGATTGCACAAGTTAGTGTGAAATTTGACACCATATATTTTGATTCAACTTACAAGTAATGGGCGACGGTTTTACCAAGCACTGACCCCGTACGGCGGATCTGGAGGCACGGTAGTGCCCCCGCCGAGACGAGCCAAGCGAAACGCAACCGCACTACCTACCCTTTCTCGAAGTGTTTCGTCGTTTTTTTGAACCCTCATAGAGTTGGTTTTTATTTTCCTAAAAGTGCCAACAGATATTCTCTTTTTCCTGTATATTTTACGATAACTTCTAGATGAAAAATAAACATGCCAGAGTGAACTTGATTAATTTAGACATTTGCTCAGATGACTAACGATAAACTTAACGCGAGTTGAGCGACGACAGGCATTAGTTACATGCTAGTTGCTACCGATGTGGCTCATTAAGCCACTGGACAGGAATGACCACGAGGTATGTGCTATACTCACTATAGTGTACACTCGAACACGTAAATATCCCCTTATGCTAAGTACTGACATACGGTTTTGCTCGATAGCTGTTTTACTCCAAATCGAGCAATAACCACCGTGTGGACCGCAAAACTGACAGCTCGAAGGCTCGCTTCGAGCCGGCACGATGGAATTAAATAAGTATATCAAATATGTCATTTCCTTCGATTCGGAGTAAAACCACAGAATGTAAAACTATCGAGCAAAACCGTATGTGAGTACCTACTTAGCATTAGTGATAAAAAGATTCATAATAATAATATATAAAACAGATTTTAGATTTATACAATGTTTTGCCTTTATCTGATACGTTAGAGAATCTTCTATCACTTCTAATTAAAATCGTTTTACAGCCTAATTTAAATCGTTGTTTTTTCATGTTAGTGTTTATGTACAATTTTATTTCTGACAGAACTTTATGCAATTATGCCGTAAAGAACACGCAATAGGCGTATCAACCGGGGGGTCGTATAGGCACGCTGAAAGACCCACCCTAGAACATGAACGTAGAAAAAAAGGCGGACGGAGTCTTGTTATATACAAAACTGTGTCTTCACTTTTCTTCAGAGTCGGCCTTTCAAATTCTGACGCCTGTCAAATGGTATAGACTAGCGTAATACTGTGTGCGTGCGGACCGTGTACACACAGCCCGCTGGCCGACTCTGAACGACACAGTTTTATGTATGGTGGGACTCCGTCCGCCTTTTTTTATACGTCCATGCCCTAGAATTACCTGACGATAATATTTTTGCTGCAAAAACTCAGCTTCCCTGGCCATCTTTATCATGTAACAACCTTCTTAGAAAACGGATCACTCTCATAGACACTTTTACCTACAATTCTAAATATTATGTAGAGATTCAATGGGTCTTTTTCACAAATTCCATCAAAATTCATTGCCCTTTGGCTAATTTACACTTACAGTTATAACGAGCGTTACTTAGCACAGTTAGCGGGTTCGTTACTGACATGACTCATCAAATGCATTCACAGGATTATAATGCTGATTGGGAAGTGCAGTTCCATCAGATATAAAACTTCTCAAAGCCACTAAATGACGCAATTAAAAACGAATATTAATTTCTTAATTGGGAAAGTCGAGGTACTGTAGCGCATCCATGATGTTTGCACTGGCAGGAGTTGATGATTTCTTTGCCATAATTCGCAAGAGAACTGCATCTACAATGGAAAGACTTCGAAATACTCGTAGTACCAACAGTATCCTCAGAACGTTAGCTGGAAAAATTGACAGCCCGTTTCAGAAATACTGGACAGGTGTGCACCTTAATAGTAATAAGAAGTAGGTTAATTAAAATTGTTTTTACTAACAAATACTAACTCTTTATCATTACTTAAACTTTATTATTGTGTACTAAACTACTAACCAAGCTACTAACACATTTGTTTTGTTTTGTTTGTTATTTTTTGTTTTTGTAAGTAGTATATATTATTTTCTTGTTTTTTTTATTGTCAATAGTATTATGTAATATAACCTGTAACTGTTAGGCTACAATATGGGCTATTTGGCCTGAAATAAAGATATTATTATTATTATTAATTGTAATAAAATGAAGATTTTTACAGATCGGTAAAGTAGATTTTGGAATCTATTTTTACCTATTTTGACACAATTTTGCACAGATGTTCTATCTATAGTATCCATTATTAATTATTATGAGACATGGGAAAGGATATAGCCGTTACAAAATGTACTGTTTCCGTAGAGCTTGTTTACCCAACAAATTAAATATTTTCTTTACCCAAGTAGTTAAAGTTACAAAAAAATAAAAATGTTTACATAAATGTGAGTACTTGAAAGTTTACCTCTAAAATAAAGAATACCGTTATTTATTGCCTAGGTCCTAAGCATACTCATTCGAAACCTTGACTTTTGACCTAGAATATTATTTTCAAATTGACTTAGCGAAACAACGTAAGCTTTCAGGTAACTTAGGTTGCTCATAACTTAAACAGCAAAAAGCTCTTACGTCGTGTCAGAAAGCTTCGAACATACAATATAGAGGAAAGCAGAAATTGAAAAATAAACATTCTATTGTTCTATCCTTGTTCAATAAGTATAAACCCTAATACCGGCTAATAAAATACAGTATACAAGCAAATGTTGAAGAATCTATTTTTATATACCTACATAATAAATTGTGATTGGTTGTCAATATGTCATTTGTTTATTGTCAGCGCCAATTGCCGGCAGGTTATAGGTTAGTTAGGTGCCTTTAATACTGTTATGTTGTAACATACTTTATACTGTTCAAATTGGTTAAAATTATAGGTTGAATTTAAATAACAATGGCATAAATCATAATGATCATTTAGCAAGTAACGGAGTATGGAGCATCTGTCAAATAATTTGTGGATATCCTATCCGGCACCTTATCAGGAGGTGGAGAAACAGGCCCTAAATTATTTATGGAGAAGAACTAGGCACAAGAAAGTTCCTATTCTACCTACCTAATTATAGCAATGAAAGATGCCTAATATAGTGTTATTAGTAGTTAGTCATAGCGAAAGTAACAGTGAAGCGTCAGTGGGGCATATCAGCCGGCATTAATTCGCAATGGCGGCGCTTTGATGGCTGAAAGCTTCCTCATCAGGCGAACAGAAGGCCTGTTGACTAGACGTATCTGGAGCATTCCGATCTATGTGTAGTCATATTAGCAGTACATGGCCAGTACATGAAGACGTGTAGGAAATCAATCGGTCTGTCTGTATGTTGGCTCTTCATGCTTTATAATATTGCCGTGCAAAAAAATAATATTATAATTGTAAAATAATAAAGATTTTTCCATTTCTTGATGTTGCGCTTATGAGTTATGATTAAAAAGCTGAAGTGATATTGTAGAATGTAGAGACTTTGTATGATAATGTTGTTGTAATGTAAAGATATATGTAGTATGATACATTTTGCATGATACTATTTGTATTATGAACTTTGAGTTCATGGAAATTGTAAGGTTTTCTTAGGATAAACTAATTTCTGCGACGAACGGGCAGCATCTAGTTAGTAAGATTGTATCAATGAATTCATCTTTGAGTGCGGCAGACGGCAGTAAAGTATAAATAAAAATCGGCCAAGTGCGAGTCGGACTCGCGCACGAAGGGTTCCGTACCGTAATAGATCAAAAATAGCCCAAAAAATGTGATTTTCGTATGTTAGCCCCCCTTAAGTATTTATTTTATTTTAATTTTATTATCAACTAGCGACCCGCCCCGGCGTCGTACGGGTATAAAATATATAGCCACTGAAAAAATGACTAAAATCGATAGCCTATGATCCTTCACGTCGTCTACTTCTTATCTGTGCCAAATTACATAAAAATTGCTCCAGTAGTTCGCGAGATAAGCCCTTTAAAATAATTTCCCCCGTTTTTTCCACATTCTCCTATTAGTCTTAGCGTGATAAAATATAGCCTATAGCCTTCCTCAATAAATGGGCTATCTAATACTGAAAGAATTTTTCAAATCGGACCAGTAGTTCCTGAGATTAGCGCGTTCAAGTTAGCCCTTTCAAATAATTTTTCCCGTTTTTTTCCACATTTTCCTCTATTTCTTCGCTCCTATTAGTTTTAGCGTGATAAAATATAGCCTATAGCCATTCTCGATAAATGGGCTATCTAACACTGAAAGAATCATCAAAATCCGTTGCGTAGTTTTAAAGATTAAAGGGAACAAAGGGACATGGGGGAAAAAAAACGACTTTGTTTTATAATATGTATAGATTTATTAATCCCTCGATCGTGGCATAAACGAGACACAATAGATTTGTATTTTTATCACGGTCGCATACGACCGCTTGGGGCTTGAAGCATTAAAGTACAAATATAAATAAAGATTTTGTAAAAATTTCAAGTGCAAAAAATAGCAAAAAATCACGTTTGTTGTATGGTATAATTTTATTTTGTTGTTATAGCGGCAACAGAATATACATATTCTGTGAAAATTTCAGAAGTCTAGAAGCCGTTCTTGAGATACAGCCTCGTGACAGACAGACACACAGACGGACGTCTGTCCGTCTGTCTTAGTAATAGGGTCCCGTTTTTACCCTTTGGGTGCGGAACCCTAAAAAACATAAAATATTTTTCGCGAACTATACTTTGCCAGTTCGGTACTCTTGTCACAAAAAGTGTTTGATACTAATTAGCATTAATTTACACTGACAATGTGAATATGATACATTTAGGTGTAATATTTACTCGCGTCTAGTTTTAATAGCATGTCACTTTTTACACGCTTTTTAAATATTAGGATTAGTTTATTACCAAGGTTACATAGAATTCGCCTGATGATGTCAGCTACTTGTATCACCTTTTCAATACGAATAAATTATATATTTTGTCAATTTAAGTTATTTGTCAATTAAGCTAAACTTTACCTACTAACTTTCAGGCTCATCTCCGCTAGGCTGTGTTTAAGTTGATAATTGATAAAAAAATGGATTTTCAAATTGTGTTAGTAATGCAAAAAATAACTCGATAACGGCTGGACCGATTCTGCTACGAGTAATTTTAGTATTAAAATAATCCTTGAAGTCCAGGCAAGGTTTTAAAGTGACACGAACTTCACCAATCACCGGGCTAGTTTGGCTTAGTTTTTTGGCTAGTTTGGTATAGTTTCAGCTAGTTTGGTTTTTTTTTCATGCATTTTACCTTCTCTTTCATAAGAACACTAATATGCTATATCTTATGAAAGTCTTCAGCAGGTCGGTGTGCTATAATTATTGTACTTATTCCGTGTCATGTGATTCGTATGGAAATTAGTAGTTTTCATGACAATTGACATACAAAAGTAAATCTAAGTTGAACGTCCGAGCAAAAGTGTGTCAGCACGACTGCCGAATCCTTACAACACCGAAAATCGGTAATTAGTCCAGTTGTGACCGTCAGCCGCGCGTCTCGGGACCGTCATTTACATACACACTTGTGTTCGCGATGTTACACGGACCACTGTGAAAATTGAGGTATGTTGGATATTCTGTTAAGTAAATAAGCTTTTGAGTAGGATATTGTAATATAAGAAAAGTGTTGAAGTTGCATTATGCTATAAATTTTTTACAATTTTATATAGCTACTTATTTAAAATGAAAAGGTTTTGATTTAAAAAACGTTTTTTCTAATTCAAATATTTTTGATGTCGTGTTGGCTAAAAGTTATGAGGTAAATTTTATTGTTATAAATCCAAAATAATTTATTAATACAAGCTTAATATATTTTTGTCTGTCAAAAGTTTTTAATGTCCAATTAATTGACTAGAGTCTAGACCCATAAACCGCACAAATGTTATTGTTTACTAAGGGCCTGTTTCACCACTTTCTGATAAAGTATCGAATAGGATATTCACTGATATTCACAACTTTTTTGACAGATTCTCCATACTTGATCTGTCAAGTTAATTGGTGGATAGCCTATTCGTCACTTATCAGTTATCAGGAAGTGGTGAAACAGGCCCTAAGTATCTATATCTATATCTATACTTATTATAAAACAAAGTCGCTTTTTTTCCCTCATGTCCCTTTGTTCCCTTTAATCTTTAAAACTACGCAACGGATTTTGATGATTCTTTCAGTGTTAGATAGCCCATTTATCGAGGAAGGCTATAGGCTATATTTTATCACGTTTTAACTAATAGGAGCGAAGAAATAGGGGAAAATGTGGAAAAAACGGGGAAAATTATTTGAAAGGGCTAACTTGAACGCGCTAATCTCTGAACTACTGGTCCGATTTGAAAATTTCTTTCAGTGTTAGATAGCCCATTTATTGAGGAAGGCTATAAGCTATATTTTATCACGCTAAGACTAATAGGAGAATGTGGAAAAAACGGGGGAAATTATTTGAAAGGGCTATCTCGCGAACTACAGGTGCAATTTTTATGTTATTTGGCACAGATAAGAAGTAGACCACGTGAAGGATCATCATAGGCTATCGATTTTAATCATTTTTTCAGTGGCTATATATTTTATACCCGTGCGACGCCGGGGCGGGTCGCTAGCTTATAATAATCAGAAAGTTTCATATCTCTATCTAACTTCCAACAATGTTACAGGGTCACTATTTCATAATCTCAGTCGCAACATTATATTATTGTTTTTCGCAAATTGGTTTATATTGATAAGTGATTATGTCACGGTTAGTCGGTTACATACAAACATACATTTAGTGCACAATATATTAACCAAAAGCGCATCTCCTATCAGTTAAAATTAGACCACTAAGGTTATCACTGTTCAAGGATAGGTACAATAAGATTATGAGATTTATGACAAATTGACAAATCTATCGTTCCGTTGCGTGCACAGATTTTCTTATTTTCCTGTTCTGAGGTTGCGTGCTTGTAATATAATAAAGGTTTTACTAATTCTGCCACACTCAGAGACGAATAGATTACAGTTAAGTAGCTCATTTAAGGCGCTATATTGAAAAAACTGTCCTTTTTGACGTAATACTATAGGACCCTCAGAAATGTTACAAATCTGGTAATGAGATATACATATCTTCATAGCCTTATCTAGGTTTGAGAAGAACTAGAAACACGATTCATTTAATTTTCGAAATGACCTCTTAAAAATACGAAATTTGAAGATTATTTTTAAACGAAAATAGATGTATTGTAGGAAATTAGTCTAATTGATAGACACCTTTGCAACTCAAAATCGTATAGAAGCATTTTGCTTAAATGCTCCTAGTTATTTTTTAAATGATTAAATTACGTTTTTTCGCATGTTTTCCGAGCGAGCCGATAGCTTCTAGCCGCAGCGTATTCACGACTTTATAGTCATATAAATTAAGTATAAAATTGCCCTTGCGGTAAAATTACTTTCGATATAGCGCCTTAACCCATCAAGCCCCGTACGAGCACCGGTGATCGCACAACAATAGAATACAATGGCAATCCGATCGAAGGATTAATTAAGTAGGTACTTAATTACTGTTATTAAATGTAGATTTTGACATAAGCGACGTTTGACATAATTGACGTACATTATCTGTCAAACTCTTCATTAAATTGACGTTTAATTATCATTAATTAATATCCCTGAGTGCGGCAGTTAGAGAGACCAATTGCAGTCTGCAATACTTATGTTGGTTTTGGACTGTGGACTGTGGAACTTGAAGGACATTGTCAATTGTCATGGTGGAGTGGCCAGGCCAATAATATCAGTGGAATCTGAAAATGGAATTTAATTTCTACCACGTTTTTTTCCAACAAGCTTGCCTTCCACAGCGCCTTTGTAAAAAAGAAATGCCATAAAAAATAATTTGTTTTGCTTACACTTTGTTCGGGGTGGTACTAGATCTGATTTTCGTACTATTCGAGTCACGAGAATCAGTCCCTGATCTTTTGAAACCATTTCTTTTTGTTTGAAAACGAGTTAACGTTTCAGGGGTCGGTCACAATGAACAAAAAGTTACAATTACTTACTACGATGCCTCAGGCCTCAGCGACCCAGTGGATAAAAAGTTACTTTTTGGAATAATTTAGGAAACTTCTAGCGAATATGGCATCTTATCTATAGTGCTCCAGTTTCCTAACCCAATATAATTAGAATCGAGGTCGGTGCTCCTGCGCCTGCGCTTATTTGTTTACCTGCAGCAGATGTGATCCATCACGCAGGCTGTAATGAGGTTGAGCTTGTCATTTCATTGATTAATTACGGAAAAAAGCATAGCAATAGCATTTTTATCAACTTATGCAATTATAATTCGCACACGTCTAGTTGCACGCGTTGCGAACCTCAGCTCTCCGATAAGCAATTGTACTTTTTGGGTTAAAACTAGCCTTCATTCATTCAAGAATTGTAATTATATACTTTCATAGTACGAGTACATACGTATCAAAGGCAGTTTCTTTGCTTTGCAAGAGTAACAAACATTTTACGTAAAATTCCTTAGTGATGTTGAACAATTTGTGGCGATTGTGATATAATTAAAAAATTCTTAAAGCAGTTGGAGTCTAGGCCGCCGGCGCGGGCGCGGCGTAGAAGAGAATGTAACATCCACCTCATATTCGATAGTGGCGATAGTGGCGAAAATTTATGTTGTTACGTTGCTTCTGCTGTTACGTTGTCAGTCGGCAGTCGGCACTGCTGAAGCTCAACCCGTTATTTAGTTAAGATGTAGTACCGAATTAATTAAAATTGAAAAACGTAGCATAATCTGCATAATACAATGCTTCTCCAAAACTACAACAATACGACAGCTAATAAAGCGCAGCTTCACGCGTGTCGGGTACAGTTATAAGGTGATGCGCGTGACGGATTATTACCAATCTTTCGGCGCCTGCCTGTCTGACGATGTCGGTTTAAATTCTTAATCTTTAGTTTCTTTGTTTGTGGCCACACAAACCTAGAGTCCATTTGTCAAGTAATTCTAGGGAACGTGTCAGTATGTATCAGGAAAACCGAGTTTTTAAAGATGGGTGTGAATGTGGTCCGGTCTCCAGATCACTCTAAATTCTAAACTGCGCTCTTACCCGTAGCCCTCAGGTAAATACGCCTTAGATACTGGAGAGTGGAGACCCATCCCTCTCTTTTGTGGATTATGGATTTATATATACTCTATTATTATGGCCAAATTATGAGATTCTTTGTAATAATAAAATTAAATAATTTTAAATAATCGTTGATTTCAGTACCCATTCTTAAATAGTGTTTATATTTTAATGGCCGTACTTTACCATAACATTGTTACTTCCTAAGGAGTTGTTTTGATCTCTACAACAGATTGTAGAGCGGCATAAAAAGCTTTGATGGGCGCAACAGTCATGAGCACAGAACAAGTGACACGAGTCACGACTTAAATATACATCGTTCAGGGTAAGATTAAGCCACATTGCTATTTGCTCCGTAGCGTCGCGTCGAAACGCATTCTAATTTGTATGCAATGTTTGAGTTGCAACTTACACCAGGGTCACCAGGCCCAGATTTATAAATAGGCCGTACAGGCCACGGCCTAGGGGCGGCAGATTTCCTACATGAGATGGCGGAAATGAAGTGGCCTACGTTTGTAAAACGTTGGAGCGTTGCGATAACGTAACGCAACCCAAGAGAACAATTATTGTGGCTTGGATGTATATTCTGAATCTTACTCTGACAGAAGTCAGACATTATGCCGACAACATAACATGGGCGTAGCCAGGATTCGATATAGGGAGGGGCCATTGGTCTTGGGGGGGGGGGGGGGGGGGGATAGATTGAGAAAATCCTATCCGTATAATCCGGAACTAGTTGGCCGCGCCTTAGGTAACGTATGTGAGCGGTGGGACGGAGAGGCGGGGGCGCTTGATTTTGACAGTTCTGGCTGGCTAGCTTAGACAAAACGCACAAGAGATTGCAATAGCAAGATAAGTCCGCCGATAAAAAAGGCAATCCAAGGAAATAATATTTAAAGTGCATAGGTTTTTAAAAAACGGAAAGCCGATGTCAATAATTTAGTATATAAAGCTGATCAATTGTCTTTAATTTATTCTTTTCAATAATTAAATTATATTATTGTTCATGATATCGCGAGATTGGTGGTCACTGTCTAATCTCATGTGCGTTGCGAGCAGCAAGCAACCCGCCCCCTCACCCCTGTCCCTACCTAAGGCGCGGCCAAATAGTTCCGCGCGGACTATAAACTTCGAATTCGTAATTTTTAACATTATGAGAATCTCACAATAGAACCACAAATAGAACAAAATATGAGTGAGCGAACTGGAAAACTGGAATTGAATGCCTCCCCTCTCACCACTTAACTCTTAAGCTTTTTAGCGACCGATCGCTCTTCTAGGGGGGGGGGGGGGGGGGGGGGCAGCTGCCCCCCCTGCCCGTACCTCGCTACGCCCATGCAACATAAGGATAACTCTCTCGAAACTCCGAGCAAAATAACTCTGAATAAAGTCTAATTGATCCGGGAGCAGTGTCAGTGTTGTGTCAGCTGTCAGCTCGCGTCAACTCACGTGTCAGAGCTGTCAATGCGCGGCCGCAGGGTCGATATCAAAGCTCAAAGAATGTTGAGATTTGTTATAATTGCCATTAGTTTTTTGCTGGAATACCGACTGATTACTCAGATTAGATTACCTACCTACCTATTTAAAATATTGCCGACGTAAGATCGGGCACTATAATGCTTAGTCAAATTGCATTAATTATGACTACGCAATCAAATAATATAATATATCTATGTATGGATTTTCACAAAACTCACCTCTGACGGTAGGTTGAGGAGTGAGGACACATAGCGCTTGCAATGCAAAAAAACAACGTCCTCAAAGAACATTGAAATAATTCACAAATAAATAATTATTCGTGTATAATTTCAATATCTCAACAATTACAGTCCAAGATGTCGCATGTACATTGTACAAAGAGCCCATCGCTAAGGTGTAATTATAACTCTTCCCGCTCCGCCCACTAATCAGTGGCGTATTCAGCCGGTTACTACTTATTAACGTGCCTCTCCCGCCCCTGTATCAGTGCTGCAGTGTTGCCAAGTCAGAGGTTTCCCCTAAAATTAATAGATCTCACTCTCAGCTACGAGTATCTATCTCTTTTCTAGTCTCTAGTCTCTACTCAAATGTCTATGATAGAACAATAACATATATTTTTTAAATATAGATATACATACAGACAACATATTTTTATATGTATCTAACAGTTATTACCCAATTAATATAAACTTAACTAAATAATATATATGGAAGAATATAATATTATAACCGTCTCCTTTTAGGAAGCTGGTCATAAAAATCGTAATAATATAAACCTACCTAATACAATTCTGTTTAATCTAGCAACATTAAAAAACCAATATATTTCAATAAATTAATATCGGTACCTACTCTATATTACAGAGTATACGCCTCCGTGGTCCAGTGGTTAAGAGCGTGGCTCTTGACTCGGAGGTCTTGGGTTCGATTCGCGGTTGGAAACATGTTATGTTTTTCCAAGTTTGGTTAGGACAATGCAGACTGATCACCTTATTGTCTGACTATGTAGTATGTAGATGATCCATGCGTCGGATGGGCATGTAAAAAGTCGGTCCTGCGCCTGATCTCTCGCCAGTCGGTCGTCCGTTCCACTGGGTTATGAGAGTAAAAGTGCTCTTGTATCCTGCGCACATACTTGGACACTATAAAATCACTCCTGCATAACTGGCCTCGTTTCAATGAAACCGGCCACCGTCAACGAAATCGGTGTGGGAGTTATATTATTATATTATATAGTTATGACTTATGAGTAATTGGTAATTATAGAGTCTATAACTTATGATAGAGACTGCAGTAAGCTTTACTTAATGCGGGAGTCGGCACGAGCGGAGAAAACATAAATTAAAATTCATAAACTTTACAATACAATTAATTTTGTTGAAACGATGCGAGACTACACAGTAAAATATAAAATACCCACGATTTATTTGGTATAAAAGTATATTACTTGACATAATATATTTTACATCTTTTACCTCTTGGTAGAGTCTTGGTAATCAACTTATCAAAAAGCAGTTAAATCAGGCATACAAAAGTTAAATAGCACGCCTAGGCAAGAAATGTTACGAGTCCTTTTTTGGGCTGCCTTTTTGACTGAATTTGGGCCATTTTGACATTTAAAGTGTGACATTGACACAAACATGGCTTATTTTTGCACGGAGATTTTTATGCCTTTTGTCATGGCATATCTTCTATTTTGTAATCTTTAGGGCCTGTTTCACCACTTCCTAATAGGTGCCAGATAGACTATCCACAACTTATTTGACAGATGCTCCATACTCCATCTGTCAAGTTAAGTTGTTGTCTTGTTGATACCTACAGGCCCTTTATGTTTCAAAATAATCAAAAAAATTGTTTCATTTTAATCCTTCGATAGCGGATTCTTGGAAATTCTATTGTATTCTATTGATGTCGCGATCACCGGTGCTCTTATGGGCACGGAGCCACTTTATATTAGCTCCGTGCTTATGGAGCTTGAAGGATTAATGGTGCTCTAATGTCTCAAAAAACAATAAAACAAAACACAAAAATGATGAAACGTTTAAAAACAGTAATAAAACGATTGCGATAAATCTCAATAATTTAAATGGTCTAAACTATTCAGATGAGTCTAATTTAGGCAATCATAAACTAGACAATCAATAAATATTATATGATCCAAAAGTCTTTAGTGTTTGAAAGCTGCGTGGGCTTCAACTGTTACAATGCGGTCATCAGTTGTCCAAATAAATATCAATAGGATATCAAATCATTCATACACCTAACACTGATGTAGAACCTAAAATAAAGGATACATTTTGATACATAATAATATTGTTTGATAGCGACTATCGGATTGTATATCTACCAACTATAATTATAGATGTTTTAGGTATGGCGAATCGAGGCAAAAAGCGTGATCACTTGAAAAGCCTCACTATAGGGTTGTTTAGGGCCATTTTTACATTTAAATTATTTATATAATAATAATATCTAATAATATCTGTGGACACTTCACACCACGTCAGTCTGGCCCCGTGGCTCCCCCGTGGTAAGTACCTGAAGGACTTGTGTTACGGGTACCAGACAACGGAAATATATTTAATACTTTTTTATTATACATATATTTAAGATTTTTATTATATGATACACATAATATTTAATACACATCCATGACCCAGAAACTTTAAAAAATGTTTGTTCCGTCGGCGGGATTCGAACCCGCGATCCCCGGCTTGAGCTACCAACAGCCCACCAACTGAGCCACAGTAATCTATAATTCAATGAGAAATATCAATAATTCAATGAGTTATTGTTTACTAGCTGTCCCGATGAACTTCGTGTCACTTAAAACCTTCCCTGGACTTCTACGAATATTTTAAGACTAAAATCAGCCCAATCCGTTCAGCCGTTTTCGAGTTTTAGCGCGACTAACACATTTGAAAATCCATTTTTATATATATACTCGTAGATTAAGTATATTATTACTATGCTTAATAAACAATAACTCATGAATTTTGAAGCGAAGAACTTCCTATGCTTATCTTTTTTAAGATTTTGTTAAAACACCGGATTTCAACCTCTTCGTTTCTTATCTGGTGTTGATTAATCTAGTAGTTATTGTTTTTTTAAGAAATAGCGCGTCAATGATGTATGTGAACTAGATACGCCCCGAGGATAATACCTCAATGGGGCATTAGCATAATAAAGGGACTAGCGAATGCGCCTTAATTGTTATCCTTTATAGCTGGTATATCACCGCCAGGTATTGGGTTCGATGTTGATTTATTGTTTTGATCGTAAACTACGTATAAAGTTTAATTTCAAATTTTTTATCGTATAGAATATAGTAGATAGTTTTATTAGAAGGCCAATTAATGATTTCGATGTAAGTACACAAAATATATCCGTGTGTTATTTTGTGAAGAACTTCATCCTTGACTTGTTCAAATTATGAAGTGTCGTTTAAGAGATTTTCCAATGCAATGAAAGTTGAAACATAAAAATTGCCGTACGTACGAACGTATAAGACGTATTATAATAAGTTTATGGAATTTTTACCGGATATTTAGTTAAATGGATTATGGACGTACTGTCCGTGTCCTGACCCTCCCTTGCTTTAGAGTTTAGAGTTTTGACACCTGCAGGTCTAAAAACAGTCGCTGTGAGTATAGTCCACACAGTCAAAAAGCCCTTGGACCACAACAGTTTATCTATGAATAACAATTGTTTTCTCCAAATCTGTCCAGTCATAAGATTGTTGTTGGTGATATAAGCGAGTGTAACAGTGACCCGCGATAATATTCGCGTACTAGATGACCCTGTATGTGGGCCACGCGGCCCACGCAACGCTCGAAGCATATGACAGGATTTATGGAAGTTTTAGGGTTTTTTACAATAAATAACCTACAAGTTTGTACTGTGTGTGTCTCATCTCCCTCCTATACAGTGTGTAACAAAAATAAGTGTCAATAATACTTTAGGGTGTGTACGTGTTCATTGTAGAGATTTCACTGTGAAAGTAGCAGCTCTGAAAGACGATTTTTTTTTCACTTTTGTATGGGCAAGGGCCCGACGTCACGACTCACGAGTTTCCCCATACAAAAGTGAAAAAAAAATCGGTCTTTCAGCGCTGCTACTTTCACAGTGAACTCTCTACAAGGAACACGTACACACCCTAAAGTATTATCACTTATTTTAGTTACACCCTGTATAAGTTAGGCTAAGTAGTTAGTAAGTTCATTCAATAAAGGTCAACCGCGAACAACATATCTTTTAATTGAACTCCCGAAACCTGCACATTGCAGTTTTGGGATTACTGAAATTTTAAGTGCGCTCTATTTTAATCTCAAATTAATTTTAATTATTTTTACTTTACTTTACTTTGTGGCAGTAGAATTTAGCACAGCCGTTTTATGACCTATCTGTGGCCAGTGGCAGTCATTTACCGTGCGTCTTACCCGAAGTTTTCTGTTACTTTAAAACCTGGGATTGAGTTGTTACAGCCTGCAGGATTTCCGGACTTTCACGATTTATGATTAACAAAGAATAAACTTTTAAGAAAAGAGCGAAGTTTCTTTTAAAAGACGACATCTCACTTGCGTTCCTTTTCCTCTGTTTCCTTGGCCTCTGTTTCTTTTTTGCCTCCGTGTCTTTTTTGGAGAAAACAACAAAAACCGTAATATTTGATAACAAAAACAAACATGTGGATACAATTTAATCGTCAAAAGCGATATTCATCATTTAATAACCTCTAGTTCAGTATTTCCCAAAGTGTGGGTCGCGACCCACTGGTAGGTCGCGGGTAGATTTTTGGTGGGCCCTGAAACTATAGGACGATTGTCGTACTTAGGTACGTTTCTTAATTGAAATGGGTGTGGTGACAAGCTTTGGAAAAGGCCCAAGTCCAGCAGCTGACGATGATGATATGGTGGTGAACTACGATAAGAATCAACGGGTACCTAAATGCTGCGGCAGCAACATACCGCTGCTTTTTTGTCTTCATGACACAAGGTGGGCCGCGAACTTTAAACTTTCTTGTAGATGGATCGCGGTCCCGACAAGTTTGGGAAACACTGCTCTAGTTCATGAATCAAAACTTCGATTTCACGCCTAATCAAAGCCCATACTCAAGTTATTGATAAGTCTGGATCTGCAACTTCTATTTTAAGTTCTATCTCGTGGTGTTAGGATTCAAATTGAGTAAACCCGTTGATCCTGTGACGTATGTTTATTTTACCCGACTGATGTGGAGAAAGTTCGTTTGGTGCTATTCAGGTGTGTTTAGTCAGGAATCTCTTTTATGTGGTGATAAGCCTTTGAGTTAGAAAAATATACTGCAGGGCCCGGATGGTTGCGGTTTTTGAAGTAGTTATTGTAAGTCTTTAAGAAGTCAAGACTCGAGAATAGAATTGTATTCTAGTGACTACGTTGGTTGCAACTTACTTTGTGCAATAATCCTTATAAACCCCATCTTTTTGAACTCCTACTTCTAGTCAGCGTCCTTTCCTAGATGTTTTATCTGTATGTCTGTGCCATCATAATATGTACCTCTTAATGGGTATTGGGTATAGCGCTAAACTATAAAAGCTGGTGGGATCGACATAAAGTTAAATAGTAGCTAATAGCTATCGTTTTTTTTAACCTATTTACAAGATTTTTTATTTGCTCTACATTGTACACTTTTGTAGCTACTGCGCTGAGCTAGATTTTATTATGATCAATCGTACTGGAATGTGGAAGTACATAATATTATGTACAATAGCTGCGGAGTCCACAAATTATTTATTAATAAGTACATAGCAGTAAGGAAGAGCGGTGGGCGGCGGTCGTCGTGACTCACGACATACAGATTTCATAATCAATTGTTTAATATACAACATACATATACTGGGATTACTAGGAGATTCTAGGTTTACTGTATAATAGAAGTTAGGTAGCTAGCTGCTAGGTGTGGGCTACCTATGGCCTGGGCTAGGGAGTTAGGCTACCTTACATCCCGCAACGCTCCCTACATTGTAGTTTTTTAATTAACGAATAACGACACTACATAGGACATAGGTTAATAAAATTTCTGAACATTTGTTTCGACTACCGGCAACATTACTATGTAGATACGGTAAAATAAAAAAAAAAGTTGAAAGTAATAGTTTATCCTTACTAGTTTTTTTTCAACACGGCAGATGCATCAAGTGCAATAGTGTAGGGTCGTCGTCCCTGTTATCATTTCGGCACGGATTCCCTGACCGCGTCATAACTCATATCATGCTCCCAAGTCCCAGTGTCTGGGAGTGTTCTGTGTTAGTGTCCAAAAGATGATGTCTGGGACATTATTTTTTTATAGATAGTAAAACTAACGACACAAGAGAGCATACACAGTAACTTTTGTGTCCGTACTCCGTTCCAGATCCTTGGTGTAATGCCTCTTCTACACGTAGCCCGTAGGGCAGTGACGGATAATCGTGATTGAACAGCAGTTAAAGACAGTAATTTTCTAAACGTTGGAGGCCACATCAAACTAAACAATAATCAAAACATGATCATTAGCTATGTCCACATTATGCAATTTCATCTTCAATTTTCGTCATCTTCTTTTTATTCAACTTTCGTTTGGCATATTCAATATAATTGAATGCGTCAAAATCCACCCGCGTTGAAAGAAAAGTGTCATAGCGAGCGCTACGATTTCAACGCGCGTCACGGGCATGCCTCACGTTCGCTGTTGACAGCGCTATAATATAACGCATGCCCAAAAAAGGCCCAGTGTGGACAAAGCTATTATGAGCAATCAAATCCATTTGAACCTCAACAAATATCAATTTGTGTTGCTACGCTAATTGATCAATGTTTGTAAATCGTAATAAATGTCCAGGCGAGAAAAAATGTGTTCAAATTAGACTAAGTGTCTCAAGAGTACTGAAGTCGATTGATATTTGATAGGCGATAGATATATGTTGCAAAAAAACTAACAAACAAATTGATTTACTATAGTTTATTAGCCTACCCATTGCTTTGCTTAGGAAGTTGTTAGTAGCCAATACTCAATACGAGTAGCCGATCCCGACAGGCGACAACACACGTTTCCGATCGCAATAATTATTGTCAGTTCCTTCTAAGTTTGTCTAAGTTCCAATCTACTTTACATGGTGTTCAATAATCCATATTGCAAAATATTATAAATGCGAAAGTATGATATTATAAGGTTGAAACACTTACGGATTTTTGTCGCGGAGCACTTTTGATAATCCCGACGTTTCGGCTGCTTTACATAGGCTGCTATTTATGTATCCGGAACTGGCCACTTACAAGAACAATATTTAAAAAGTAATTACAACATTTGAAAATAGAACTCTTTGGTTGAAGAATACATTTTGTTTCATGTGACTGTCAATTATTTTTCCATTGTGGCGTCATTTTGAAAATTGCGTGTCTTCATTTGCCATGGATTTAACGCGTGAACATTTTCGTGCAATGATTTACTACGATTTTCGGCGTGGGCTAAATCAACAACAGTGCTTTATTCAACTCACCGCAACTTTTGGAGATGAAGCACCATCAAAAACCACTGTTTATCACTGGTACAGTGAGTTTAATCGTGGGCGGTCTATGCTCACGGATGAAAATAAAGAAGGTCGCCCAAAAACAGCTGTTGTCCCAAAAAATATAGATGCTGTGCGGGAACTAATAATGCGTGATCGTCATGTTACATATCGCGAGATAGAGGCGTCCTTAGGCATAAGTATGACGAGCATACATAAGATATTACACGAACATTTGGCTGTAAAAAAAATATGTTCGCGTTGGATTCCGCACAACTTGACAATCGATCAAAAACGGGCTCGTGTCGATTAGTGCAAAAAAATGATAAAAAAATACAACCGTGGTACGTCAAAAGCCGTTTATAATATCTACACAGGTGATGAATCTTGGATCTATGCATATGACCCCGAAACTAAACAACAGTCAACGGTGTGGGTGTTCCAAGATGAGCCGAAACCAACAAAAGTTACTCGTGCAAAAAGTACTTTGAAGCAAATGGTCGCCTGTTTTTTTGGAATTAATGGACATGTGGCTACAGTGCCATTAGAGAATCGTAAAACGGTTAATTCTGAATGGTATACGACCATTTGTTTACCAGAAGTCTTTGAAGAAATAAGAAAGGACAACCGACAACGCAGAATCATATTACATCACGACAATGCTAGCTGTCACACCTCAGATGAAACAACTCAGTTTTTGGAGGGTCAAAAGATCGAATTGACTGGTCATCCGCCGTACAGCCCTGATTTGGCACCTAACGATTTAACGATTTTATTTCTATACGCGAAGAACAAATTACATGGTCAACGTTTTTCGAGCCGCGAAGAGGCTGTTGATGCGTTCAAAATGCACGTTTTGGAGATACCTCAATCAGAATGGAAAAAGTGCTATGAAAATTGGTTCCAGCGTATGCAAAAGTGTGTCGATCATCGCGGCGAATATTTTGAAAAGCAATAAAACCATATTAAATGATATATGTTTGTTTCTTTTTTTAATTCCGGATACATAAATAGCAGCCCTCGTACAGCGGCCGTGGTCACGGGTGGACTGAGGTGACAGGCGTCCAATTCATTGAAGTTCTTCAACTACCCGAATATTCATCAATTTTTGTTTGCGTTCCGATCTACCCAGAACGAACTCACTATACGATACTCACGTAAACTTAAGAAATCATAATGCAAAAGTATTTATGTCTGTCTGTCTCGCTTTCCCCCAAACGATTGAACCGATCCAAACCGGTCAAAGGTTTTACGAAGCTTTGGACACGAATTTTGTTTATTAGATAGATTTAAAAACTTTGAAGTAACGTAGGCTGCATTTTATCCCGGCATTCCCACGGAAACGGGAACCACGGAGTCCACGCGGACGGAGTCGCGGGCAACAGCTAGTAGCTAATAGGAATCATGTTTCAGGGTGATGGTGGCGCGATGAGGCTGCTGGTCGCGCTCGCGCTGGTGGCGGCGCTGCTGACGGCGGTGGTGGGTGAGCCGCGCCAGCCGACCCAGCGGCCCAGACCCTGGCGAGGAGCCAGGACACTCGCCGACCGCCAGCAGACGCAGTTTGTGGGGTAAGTAGAGTTACGTGATGAGGCTGCTGGTCGCACTCGCGCTGGTGGCGGCGCTGCTGACGGCGGTGGTGGGTGAGCCGCGCCAGCCGACCCAGCGGCCCAGACCCTGGCGAGGAGCCAGGACACTCGCCGACCGCCAGCAGACGCAGTTTGTGGGGTAAGTAGAGTTACGTGATGAGGCTGCTGGTCGCGCTCGCGCTGGTGGCGGCGCTGCTGACGGCGGTGGTGGGTGAGCCGCGCCAGCCGACCCAGCGGCCCAGACCCTGGCGAGGAGCCAGGACACTCGCCGACCGCCAGCAGACGCAGTTTGTGGGGTAAGTAGAGCTACGCGATGAGGCTGCTGGTCGCGCTCGCGCTGGTGGCGGCGCTGCTGACGGCGGTGGTGGGTGAGCCGCGCCAGCCGACCCAGCGGCCCAGACCCTGGCGAGGAGCCAGGACACTCGCCGACCGCCAGCAGACGCAGTTTGTGGGGTAAGTAGAGTTACGTGATGAGGCTGCTGGTCGCGCTCGCGCTGGTGGCGGCGCTGCTGACGGCGGTGGTGGGTGAGCCGCGCCAGCCGACCCAGCGGCCCAGACCCTGGCGAGGAGCCAGGACACTCGCCGACCGCCAGCAGACGCAGTTTGTGGGGTAAGTAGAGCTACGCGATGAGGCTGCTGGTCGCGCTCGCGCTGGTGATCCTTCGAAAAAAAAAATACCAAGATGAAAGACACGTCTTAATAAATTAAAACACTGTTATTGACACTTTAACAGTTCATACTACGGAAAATCCTATGTTAAGGAAAAAGATGCCAATAGTAGGATGACTACCTACCAATTAGGATGTAGAGGTAGTTTCGTTTCGTTTTCTAGGTAGTTTCTCCATTTTTAACAAGCAATTTAACTAAAACATAGCTTTCTGTATACCTACTTCTTAATTCAAAAAAATATTTCTTAAAATCCGTTCAAGCCTTATTTTTATCGGAGTTTCTACAAGACTGTTATGTCACCGGCGGCGTAAAGGCCCTGTCAGTCAGAGGTAGTATAACTCTGAACTTTATAGAAATTAGAATAAGCCATAAGGAAAACGACCTATCATTACATACACCATCGTCAACGTGAGAGAATCCGAAGTCATATCTCGCCGCCATCGCGCTGTGGGATGAATACTGAAGAGAACTCCATTCTGAATCGTATTCCCAGAATAGCACCTTTATTCCAAAGACTTATGGGCTATTAGGAGATACTCCGAGGCATAATAACTTTGAACGACATACGCATAGTTTCTGTTGTATTGTCTATTGGAGTTCGGTCATCAACGGATCCTGTGGCATTCTTGGATCTAAAATTTATCTTGAATCTTTTTTGCCAAGTTGCTTTTATTCAGTATCTGCATTAGTAATATGTAATAATAAATAATAATCTAATATATATAAATCTCCTGTCACGATGTTTGTCCGCGATGGATTCCTAAACTACTTAACCGATTTTAATGTTTTTTTTAATGTGTGCTTTTTTCCAACTTGAGAGATAGGATAGCTTAGATCTTTAATTATAGTCGCAATTTTATTTTATTGCAAATTATTTGTCTATAAAGAGCGACCATTGTTTAAGCGACGCGGGTCACGGGATAGCGATGGACGTTGCCATGGTGACATACTTATTTAGTCACTAATTCAATAAAATAATACGGGTGATATACTTTATATAATAATATTATGGCAAAGAAACGTTTGCCGGGACAGCTAGTATTATATAGATTACTATAGAGTATAGACTATAGAGAGACCAATACGACAAAAGAGTCCTTTTTAACCGACTTCCAAAAAGGAGGAGGTTATATTATGTTCGGCTGTGGATATTTTATATTTTTTGTTGCTGTATGTTATTAAACACGTCGATTCTCTATAAGTCTATAAGTACTCTAGAGTTAATATAAAAAAAATAAAAAATATCTAGTCTAGTCTTTAAGCTCTAAAGGAGTTGAGTTTCGGGAAAGAACAAAAATTTAGGGATATAAAGATAGGTAAGTAATTATTATCCCGAAAATTCACGATTCAAGCGCAAGTTGCTTTCAATATCTTGTTTGAAAGTAACGAAAGCCATTTCGACTCTTTCACGTATTTTTTTCAGTCTTCCATAAAGTAGGTAATCAAATAAAAAATGTCGGTATGGTTAAAGCCTTGAAATAGCCAGTGGCTTTGACCTGTGGCTATTGTTCTGGGAGTATCTCCCAAAATACTCGGCCCGTGAAAACAAAGCTCTTGTATCACCTTACAGTGTCATTCGAGATCACAGGGAACTGAGAAGCCCGCTGTTTTAGAGTCTGGCTTTGTCAAAAAGTCGAAAATATAACTCGATTACATTATATGAGCTTACTAGCTGTTGCCCGTGTTTTGTTAATTGTTGCGCAGCCGTTAGTGTGTAAGTAAATACGCTGACATCGCTCATTTCATCGCTTACAGGATTCAGGTTCTAGTTTGATGTTACCATCTTACCATACACTCGTTAATCTCACGGAAGAACTGAAAAGCTAACTATATCTATTATTTTTCATACATTTGTTAATTTGTTATTTATACCTACTAACGCCAAAACTCATCCTAGTTCCCCAAATGATCCGATTTTATGATAATATCACGCTTCTTAATATAACCAGGGTAACTCTACATTTTGCGTGACAGAGCTCAGAGGTGTTAACTTCTGATTTTTAAGTATTGGTGTATGTAAGTAATCCTGCTAATGAATGAATTAAGGTTTACGTAACACAAACTGAAACGCCAATAATTGTCACAGTTGCCCAAAATTAGAGTAAGGTCGTTGTTAGTGGGGCACGTTAAATAGCATAGCTAACGGTTTTACATGCTCCTATCATTACATTATGGAATTACACGCTACTTACCCTGGGATCTTAATGTTAGTCTTCATTAATTCATAACTTTATAAATCACTAGCTGTCCCGGTGAACTTCGTGTCACCTTAAAACCTTCCCTGGACTTCTACGAATATTTTAAGACTAAAATCAGCCCAATCCATTCAGCCGTTTTCGAGTTTTAGCGCGACTAACACATTTGAAAATCTATTTTTATATAATACCAGCTGTCCCGGTGAACTTCGTGTCACTTTAAAACCTTGTCTGGACTTCTACGAATATTTTAAGGCTAAAATCAGCCCAATCCGTTCAGCCGTTTTCGAGTTTTAGCGCGACTAACACATTTGAAAATCCATTTTTATATATAAGAAGACTAGCTGTCCCGGTGAACTTCGTGTCACTTTAAAACCTTCCCTGGACTTCTAAGAATATTTTAAGACTAAAATCAGCCCAATCCGTTCAGCCGTCTTCGAGTTTTAGCGCGACTAACACATTTGAAAATCCATTTTTATATAAATAGATAAATATAATTATTAATTATTGTACTTAAGGCAACGTTAGTTAATAAAAGACGTAGTTAGAGTTACGTTGCCATTACGTATTATAATAATTATAATACTACCTTTCACAAATTATTTAAATACTAATATAATAATAATTAATAATATTTTTTTATAATTTAACAATAAACTACTATAATACTCACAAAAATTGGAAAATTGGTGCAAAATTGGGGCAGCATTTCTATTTTCCCCAATGGTTTTTCCGCCTTGTTCCCGCGTTTTTACTTTTTTTTTAGGTTTTTATAAGAAAAATACAAAGGTAGAGAAAAGTCTGAATAAATGTTTTCAGAATATCGTTTTTCAAAATCATCCAATCCTATGTACAAAATCTAAGAAAGGAGTACTTAAAGGAGTACGTAAAGTACGTAAAGGAGGAGCCTTGACTTACTAGAGTTACTAGTCAAGTCAGTTGATTCAGCAAAGTACAAAAACACAAAACCAATCTTTCATATTCCCGCCAAAACTCCGCCTTTTTATTTGAGACTAGCATTGACTTTTATTTCGCCTTAAAAAACAATTTAAAAAGTTGTCATGTCATGAAACTTATTCGTGATTGGTCAAAAATTTACATTGACATTAAATCGAAGAAGAAAAAGAAGCTCTTTTTAATTTCTTTCTTTCTTTTTCTTCTTTTTTGGCAACTTGACACAAAGGATGTGTATGTTGTGCCACAGACAAGGTAAAGAGGTAAGGAATATGGCGGGAAAACCATATTCCTCCTATTATAATTTTCATCATCGTTTTCATGTATCGTCAGGTCTAAAGTCTAGTCAAAGTCTAAGTAAAAGTCAATACAGTCAAGGAGTCAAGTCGGTCGATTCAGTAAAGTGGTAGACGCTTTACTGAAACTTTCGATGGAGTTTTGGAGGGAACACAAAATAGCACGTTTCTGGATATTACATCACTTTCCTACACTTGTGCATGAACACGAGTATCTAATGGTTAATATTCTACCAATATTACACACTAAAAACCCAGTTAACACAATTTTAGGAAAATAATACAAAAACACAACAGCACTCTTTCACATGCCCGCCAAAACTGCTCTTTTTAATTTAAGTAATATTTAAAATTTTTGGAGTTTTGGCGGGCATGTGAAAGAGTGCTGTTGTGTTTTTGTATTATTTTCCTAAAATTGTGTTAGCTGGGTTTTTAATGTGTAATATTGGTAGAATATTAACCATTAGATATTCGTGTTCATTCACAAGTGTAGGAAAGTGATGTAATATCCAGAAACGTGCTATTTTGTGTTCCCTCCAAAACTCCATCAAAAGTTTCAGTAAAGCATCTACCACTTTACTGAATCGACCGACTTGACTCCTGTGACTGTATTGACTTTTACTTAGACTTTGACTAGACTTTAGACCTGACGATACATGAAAACGATGATGAAAATTATAATAGGAGAATATGGTTTTCCAGCCATATTCCTTACCTTTCTACCTTGTCTGTGGCACAACATACACATCCTTTGTGTCAAGTTGCCAAAAAAGAAGAAAAAGAAGAAGAAAATTTTTGGGGGAGTTTTGTCGGGAATGTAAAAGGGTGCTGTTGTGTTTTTATATTATTTTCCTAAAATTCCCACCATATTCCTTACCTCTTTACCTTGTCTGTGGCACAACATACACATCCTTTGTGTCAAGTTGCCAAAAAAGAAGAAAAAAAAATTTGGGCAGTTTTGGCGGGCATATGAAAGAGTGCTGTTGTGTTTTTGTATTATTTTCCTAAAATTGTGTTAGCTGGGTTTTTAATGTGTAATATTGGTAGAATATTAACCATTAGATATTCGTGTTCATGCACAAGTGTAGGAAAGTGATGTAATATCCAGAAACGTGCTATTTTGTGTTCCCTCCAAAACTCCATCAAAAGTTTCAGTAAAGCGTCTACCACTGTACTGAATCGACCGACTTGACTCCTTGACTGTATTGACTTTTACTTAGACTTTGACTAGACTTTATAAAAAAATATAGGGTTTATTATAGCACAAAAAAAACGAAAATTTTTCTAAGTCTTTTTTTCCATAGCGCCCCTAAGGCTACACCTCGACCGACTTTAGACCTGACGATACATGAAAACGATGATGAAAATTATAATAGGAGGAATATGGTTTTCCCGCCATATTCCTTACCTTTTTACCTTGTCTGTGGCACAACATACACATCCTTTATGTCAAGTTGCCAAAAAAGAAGAAAAAGAAAAGAAAGAAAAATGTTTGCTAGTTCGAACTAGAATACAAAGTTTTAAGTCTAAATTTATTTATGAATAAAATATTACAAAAGCATACGAATATGAAACAAAGTTTAAATTGCGGCTTACGTATAAATTCCGTGAGGCGATACTTTTTATCAGAGGCAAGGGAACAAGTTTTTGGAGAGAGTAAAGAAATGGATGTGTCCGCGCCATGTAAGTAGCCCCAAACTTGAATAATAATCGAAAATTCGACCGAAAAGGCCCAAAAAAAAAAAGACTTCCACAATGCCTTGTGTACAGGACCTTCTTTGACCTGGTATGAGGGTAACAGGTTGTCTAAGAACATAAGAATATTAGTGGTTTTTGCATGGCTTATTTATAAGGTAGTTTGTAGTTCGAATATATAAAACAATTTATTCAAGGACTCATATTATGTTGCAGATAGGGTTGCCATTACCTAAATTGCCATCGCCGGTTAGGCACGACAAAATTCCCGGACATTTGGCCGAAATGTGGTTATTTCCCCGGACACGTTTTCTTAAACTGTTAATATTACGATTTATGTCTCGCCAATTTTTGTTTTTCTAACAAGAATTTGTAAAAATCTGATTAACTCAAAGTCCGTGCAAGAAACCGTGTGTATGCTTATCATGTTTTTATCTTTTGTTTATTGCTGCATGAGTCATGACTAAAAAGTTAATTTTTCTCAACAGAAGTGTCCGGATTTTACCCGGACCCCTTTTAAAAACCCTGCTGGACGCTCCCCGGATGCCCTTTAAACTAGGACAAATTCCGGAATTTGTCCTCACAAAAACCCTAGTTGCAAATAATGACCACTGTCTCAAATATTACACTGTCAGACAAAATTATTTATGTATGACGAAAACAATCTATGGCCTCCTGTTTACACTGGTTCAGTTTTACCAGTAGAAAAATTCATTCAAGACTTTGTACATTACTGTTCAAAATGCGACTAAGGGATAGCAATAAAATAAAAATTTAACAAGAATACCTTCCAAGATGGCTTGTATACGGGAACAAAATGTTTCTTAACATTTGAAAAAAACTCAATAGAAAAGGCTGTTAATAAGAGTTAAGTACTTTTAATCTAAAAGTTTATTTTGTACTTTGTAATACAAAATGTAGCTCAATTTATAAAGTTGAAATTTGTAATTCTAGACTGAAAGAAATTTTTAAATGGCCAATCTTTGATATAAAGAACATTTAGCAATATTTTATTAAATGTTTTAAATAAATGTCCCATATGCCTATTGCTTTGCGTGACCATACTTCCCATTTTGAATAGGACTGCCCCTTTATTCTGTACACCGTTTTCTTAATAGTTGCCCTACTCACTTAACTCAATCCAAAAAAGCATATTGTGATTAATTTTTTTGCTGTTGAATCCTTTTTGCAGTTTTGTAGTAACTATGTGTACAAGGAACTGTTATAATTTTACTTTGTCTTCCTGTCCGTTTATAATATTATTGTATTATAAAATAACTAGAAACCCTCCCATAAGGCGTTAGCCTTATCTTGACACTCTCTTGGTTATTTTGCAAATACTGTTTCTAAAGTTAACATCTGACCTAAATTAAACTTTCTTTTTACAGACCACACGTCTGCCGAAGTCGCAACAGCACGCATTGCTGTCCAGGATGGACTTCTAGACCTAATTCTATGCTATGTGTAGTCCGTAAGTACTCTACTTTGATTTCTTAGCTATAAATAAAGCTAACTATCATAATGTTATGAAGCAAATTCAATGAATCGAGTCAGGTAGGTATAAGGTAAGTAAGTTCACAAGTTTAAGGTTGCTTCTCCAAAATGTAAGGGAGGCTCAGTTTTAGATATAATATTTTTCTTCTATAATTGGGAGAGGAGTGAGCGGGCCTATTCTTTGGCCTATTATTATTGTTTTTAATTTCTTAATGTGAAAAGTGATAAAGCTTTTGCATTATTCATCTAAACATTAGGAATCACCAGTAGCCCTAGCACGGCGACCAGTAGAAATGCGAAAGTATAGACAAACTGCGGAGATAAACTTAATGTGCCGTTCCGATCTTTTTTCGTTCCGAAAAATTCAATTAAAATGCCACTTTGTGACAGACTATAATCCTAAAAATTCAAATAATATCCTACTTTATGACATATACTATAGTCTGTCATAAAGTGGCATTTTAATTGAATTTTTGTCGGTCGCGATTAGCCGCGGTAAAGATCGGAACGGCACCTTAAGTTTATGTCCACAGTTTGTCTATACTTTCGCATTTCTTCTGGTCGCCGTGCTAGGGCTACTGTAGGTGTACATATAAAATAGTGTACCCAGTACCTAATACAATTATTAATTGTATTAGGTACTGGGTACACTATTTTAAACTTTTTGTCACAGTGACACGCCATAATCGTAGATCCGCCTAAGATCCCTCATTAGTGAATAGTGGTGTAATAAGGCTGGAATTGCTTGCATCCGCATTGCATCTGTATTCTGTACTTAGTGACCCAAGGTCTCAGACCTGACAAGGTATTCTTGGTAGTGGGACAGGTCAGCATAATATAATGCTTTGGCTACACCTTTACATGTTGTACTATTTTGGTGAGTTGATGTAGAATACAATGGCAACTAAACGACTTGAAAAAAATAGTTTGTTTTGATAGTTTTTTACTTTAATTCATGAAGCCCCAAGCGGCCACATCCGGCCGCGATAACAATGAAAAAGCTATTGTGTCTCGTTTTGCCACGACTGATGGGTTAAAATTAACCTGTATTACAGACATCACAGGGCCATTTAAATAAATACTTTTAGTGTAATTTAAACACTTAAAGCATAGTGAAGCAAGCCACAGGACTGAAATGAGTAATTTAAGGATTACTTAACTTTAATATAAAGTGACAGAAAATGTATGGATCTCAGAATTTTCATTAAATTAATAAATCAGTGTGTTTGTTATGATGTAAATGTACAGAAAATGCGGGTTGCATACACTTCTCTTGCTTGCTCTTCTTTCTTATTATGCATGTCTTGTATATGGGGCTCGACTACTCAGTCCATTACGGCTTAACATAACATGCACATGCTCAATATAAATCATCATATTTCAGCAATATGTCGTCCGGACTGCGGGTCTCCGGGCTCATGTGTGGCGCCCAACATTTGTCGGTGCGCGAGCGGCGTCGAAGCGCCATCTTGCGGCGGTGGCGGACTGTATCCTTACCCAGGTAAGCTTTATCTTCGGAAGGTCTTTGCGAGGCCCTTTGCCTTCCAAAAAAAAACACCTTGCGAGGCCCCTGCAAGAGCGAGGCCCCGGGCGATTGCCCCGTTTGCCACCCTCTAAGGGCCAACCCACACGTACCACAACCACACGACAACCACAACCACAACACGTGGTCGGGCGTACCTATATTTCGTATTGTAAATGATCTGGACCATTCACTCTTTTGCAGTTGTTGTCGAATGTCGATCACTTGTCAGATAACTTGTCAGACGCAACCACGGCCAATCACATCGCAACCACAACGCTGCGTCGATGCAACGACAGTGCGCGCACACCGCCCGCGCTCTTCCCCCCCTCCGTTTCATTGACTTTCGTACGTAACCACATCGCAACCACTGGCGACAACGCAACCACGTCGACATTTTGTCGGTACCACAACGCAACCACAAAATGCTGCAGCGACACCATTCACACGTAACCACTGCTCGACGACATTTTGTCGTTGCGATGTCGTGTGGTTGTGGTACGTGTGGGTTGGCACTAAGGCCGCCACTGATATTAGGGATTCTCATATCGATTTGTAGGGAAGTTGTAGCAGACCTTGTACAGTTATTTGCTGTTAATAATTTTAGATATATTGTACCACATGGCATCATACAGTGGATTTTAATTGAGTAGATACACAGTAGATATTATGTTGGCTAACTTAATTTCAAGTTGTAAAGGCTATAAAATAGAGATTAAAAACATGTTTGTATTGCAGGTCGTCCGCGCGGCGGGTGCCGGCGCATCTGTATGAACGGCGGCACGTGCACCAACGGCACCTGCGCCTGCGCACCCGGCTGGAGCGGCGAGTTCTGTACAGAACGTGTGTATACTGGCTACTGATTACAATGTCTACTGTCTTCTATTTTCTGTCTTAAGTCTATCAAGTACATAGTAGTCTTTTACGCCTCCGTGGTCTAATGGTATAGAGCGCGGCTCTTGACTCGGAGGTCGTGGGTTCGATTCCCGCGTTGGAAACATGATATTTCCAAGTTTGGTTAGGACAATGCAGGCTGATCACCTGATTGTCTGACAAGTAAGATGATCCATGCGTCGGATGGGCATGTAAAAAGTCGGTCCTGCGCCTGATCTCTCGCCGGTCGTGTCGATCTGCCGTTCCACTGGGTTATGAGAGTAAAGGAACAGAGAGTGCTCTTGTGTACTGCGCACACACTTGGGCACTATAAAATTACTCGCGTAGTATGCGTAGCTTAGCTTAGTAGCTTCAATGAAACCGGCCACCGTCACCGAAACCGGTGTGGGAGCTATTATTAGTCTTTTACTGACGACATAGCTGGCTTTTGAAGAATGTATAAAAATATTTAAGTAATCAGTAAGCTTATCATGACCAGAGTCGAAATGCGAAAAATAGAAACACTGACAGATTTGAATAACGTGACAGATGTTCTTTGTCAATTTGTCAGATTGTCATCATCCATAGGAACATCTTTCTTTGTTGGCGTTACTTATACGTGCTGAGTGGTGACCTAATGGTATAATTGTTACCTTCACGCTACTTGTAAAGTGTTACTTGAGAGCCAGTTGTTACACACCCACTGTTAATGTCATCCAAGTATCATATTGCGTGTATCCAAAAGAATTACCGCTGGTGTCATTTTATTTGTTTTTATAATAATACTGGCGACCCGCCCCGGCGTCGCACGGGTATAAAATATATAGCCACTGAAAAAATGATTAAAATCGATAGCCTATGATCCTTCACGTGGTCTACTTCTTATCTGTGCCAAATAACATAAAAATTGCTCCAGTAGTTCGCGAGATAAGCCCTTTCAAATAATTTCCCCCGTTTTTCCACATTCTCCTATTAGTCTTAGCGTGATAAAATATAGCCTATAGCCTTCCTCAGTAAATGGGCTATCTAACACTGAAATAATTTTTCAAATCGGACCAGTAGTTCCTGAGATTAGCGCCTTCAAGTTAGCCCTTTCAAATAATTTTTCCCCTTTTTTCCCCATTTTCCTCTATTTCTTCGCTCCTATTAGTCTTAGCGTGATAAAATATAGCCTATAGCCTTCCTCAATAAAATATGGGCTATCTAACACTGAAATAATTTTTCAAATCGGACCAGTAGTTCCTGAGATTAGCGCGTTCAAGTTAGCCCTTACAAATAATTTTCCCCGTTTTTTCCACATTTTCCTCTATTTCTTCGCTCCTATTAGTCTTAGCGTGATAAAATATAGCATATAGCCTTCCTCGATAAATGGGCTATCTAACACTGAAATAATCATCAAAATCCGTTGCATAGTTTTAAAGATTAAAGTGACATGAGGGAAAAAAAGCGACTTTGTTTTATAATATTATGTATAGATGGAAAACTTGCCGTTGAGTAATGTCAGTGGCAGTTTTAAATCTAGTTTTTTGCATCCACACTCCTCTGTAATCGAACTCAACATCCTTGTATTTATGACAGCTATCTGTCGCGAGCCATGTCTGCACGGCGGGCGGTGCATCGCGCCGGACCGCTGCGTCTGCTTCCACGGCCTCTCCGGTACAAGATGCGAGATCGATCGACGAACAGGTAACTAGTCAATGAGAACAACATTTCCCGTATTGATACCGCTCTCACCGCTATGATTAAGCCGTGTTTTCACTAGGGGACATGTCGCGGAGACAAGTCGTCCGACATTTACGTATTTTGTCCCTGCAACACGTAGTTTGTCCCCTGCAACTTTGCCCCTCGACATATGACTTGTTCACACTAGTCAGTCGTGAACGGTATGTCGCCATCGACAAGTCCCGCAACCCGTAAATGTCGCTGCGACGTCGGGCGACATGTCGCGGGACACGTACATTTCGTGTCGCGCGACTAGGTCGCGAGACAAATGTACCCTAGTGAAAATGCGGCTTTAAGCTCAAGATCATTCTTGAGACGCTGTTTCAATGAATGTATTACTTGACAGGCTGCTTCTTAAGTGCGTGTGTGTGTTTCTTTTGCAAATAAATGTTCTTATTCTTATCACACCTTAATTGAAATGCTACACTTTAAGATGGGTATTAAATGGAATATGAGAGCGTATTACTACTTCATCATTACTTAATTAAGTAACTCTCGAAAATGAGGTCAAATTTTTAGGGCACTGATTCAACCCTAGGTTGAAGTTAAAATGTGGCTACAATTTCATAATTTCATTAGAGATGTCTTAGCATTCAATAATATGAAAACAATGTAACATTTTTAAATCGTTTCCCAGGCCCGTGCTACACGGACACGCGCGGCGCGCTATGCACGGGCGCGTTAGAGGGCGTGGTCTGTACGAAGCAGCTGTGCTGCGCCACGGTGGGCGTGGCCTGGGGACACCCGTGCGAGCGCTGCGGGGACCTCGACTGCCCGCCCGGACATTTGCGGAACTTGGCCACTAAGGAGTGCCAGGTAGTGTAGAGTGGTCCAGTGGTTAAGAGTTCTCGAAATCGCGGGTTACTAAAAAAAGTTTAACACGCACTTAACATCAAAAATTACGCACCTGTATGCGTGCGCACAGTTCAAGGGTATGTTATTAATATTCCCTTACTTATATTTTACGAACGTGTAACCTTTCAAGGTTAGGCGTCTTTGTATGGCTTGTGACTTTAATGTGTCAGATAAAGACAGGCATACTTTGTTTACTGTGTAAATATTTAACTTTAACTTGGCTTGACACGCTACCGCGTGTCTAGATTTCTTTGGCGCCCTGGGTGATGGTAGATCGGGGAATCGGTGAACGGGCGAACCGGTGGTAGGCCTCATGTGGAAGATGAAATGATGGTGATATTATAAAAGTGTTAGGTTCTAACCTATTTAAAAAAATCATATAATTTGCTTCTAGGACATAGACGAATGCCTAGCTGTCCCCGGTCTCTGCGAGGGTGGGCGCTGCGTCAACTCCATAGGGTCGTTCTCGTGCGAGTGCCCGCCCGGCCAGCGACGACATCGCCTCACCAATAACTGTGAGGATATCGACGAGTGTGAAGACCCTGATATATGCCCGGTATGTATAATATCTTACTAGATGCAGCCCGCAACTCCGTTGCGCCAAAATTCGTTTATCGCAAGGGAACCGTCCATTTTTCGGGGATGAAAAGTATCCTATGTCCTTTCCTGGGACTCAACGTATCTCTATGCCAAATTTCAGCAAAATCGGTTCAGCTGTTTGAGCGTGAAGAGGTTACAGGCAGACAGACACACTTTCGCATTTATAATAGTAGTAATAGTATGGATTTGTATAATATTGTGTAAATACGTGTGACCCGAAATCTGTCAAAATTAGTTTCTTTTACGGCATGTAAATATGCGTTTGCTCTATGACCTGTGTGTGAGTGTGTCATTGTATTATGAAGACTATGTGTCGAAACACACTAGGCTAATTTACGCCGGCGTAAATTCCGCCGCGTTTACGCCGCGTTTCAAACTCATACAAAATACGGACGGAACGCGAGAGACGACACACTATTCCGTCGCGTCCGTATTTTGTATGCGTTTGACATTTGCGGCGGAATTTACGCCAGCGTAATTCAGCCTAGTGTGTTTAGACACTAAGTGTAAGTTGTTTGGAATCACTACCATTATTTGCGCTGTTTGGATGCACAAAATTTAAAGTTCATATATTTTTGGATAACCAAAGACAAAGAATCGAATTTCGCACTTTTGACTGCTAAAAAAGGGGGGAATATGTTTAAAAAAAGGGTGCAGAATGGTTACATGTTTATTACTTAAAATAGTATGTTTATTGTTTTTATTGAATATGTTGCATCAACTTTCCAATTAGTCAATTAGATAACACAAACAATGAAATCACCAATTTTTATTTTACAATATTTTACCAATATCGTCATTATTCATACATAGATGCTAACTTTTTTTTTAACTTAATATTTATTTTCTGGAAAAGTCTGCTAAAGGGTTGATAGGCATTCTATCGGTGAGTTCTCCCTGGGTTTGTTCTTTCGCTAGAATATTTTTGAAATTTAAAAAGTGGAACATTTCCGTGTCCGTAATACAAATACTATATTATTTTTTATTGTTTTCAGAATGGAAAATGCGTGAACACAGAAGGCGATTACTACTGCTTGTGCAACCCACACTTCATCCCGAGCCCTGACAAGAAGTTTTGTATTGGTAAATACTATGATTATTTATTGATAATATTGAGATTGTAGCTTAAATATTCTAATTAGTTTTATAGAACTGACGTTTTGTTTCACTTAGCGTCGCTGCTTTAGTGCGGCTTACCTCATACGATTACATACATTGAATATTTAGCCGTGACTTGACGCGTTGCTCCGCTGCAGTGTAGTTACCCTTAGTGCGTTCCTACCTTAAACCTCTTTAATATAGTCCGCGCGGAACTAGTTGGCCGCGCCTTAGGTAGGGACAGGGGTGAGGGGGCGGGTTGCTTGCTGCTCGCAACGCACATGAGATTAGACAGTGACGACCAATCTCGCGATATCGTGAACAATAATATTATTTAATTATTGAAAAGAATAAGTTAAAGACGTTTTATATTCTAAATTATTGACATCGGCTTTCCGTTTTTTAAAAACCTATGCACTTTAAATATTATTTCCTTAGATTGTCTTTTTATCGGCGGACTTATCTTGCTATTGCAATCTCTTGTGTGTTTTGTCTAAACTACCCAGAACTGTCAAAATCAAGCGCCCCCGCCTCTCCGTCCCACCGCTCACATACCTAAGGCGCGGCCAACTAGTTCCGCGCGGACTATAATTTATTTATTTTACGGTCAATTCAGACCGCACCGCGACGCGTAGATGCATTTCTAAATTTGTATGGATTTGACAGATTTCAATTGTGTGAGACGTCATGCAAGTCAATTCAATACAAAATATTTAGAAATGCATTTACGCGTCGCGTTGCGGTCTGAATTGACCCTTGAAAGGACACCAGCAGTACCAGACCTTACCTTAGGGCTTCGGCCAAACCTACGCGTCAGTAACGCGGGATGCGAGCGGGACGCGGGACGGGAGCGTTTGCAACGCGAAACTGGTGTGCACACCTGCGCGACTACGGTGCGAAACCATAGATTATTCGCACTCTGCCGACGCGAACGTCCCGCGTTGCAGACGCTCCCGCTTCGCAGTCGCTTTAGTTTGTCCAAAGCTTAAAACTGTAATTATACTCCAAATGAAACCGGAATACTTATCTAACATCACATTTAATTTGTTTACAGACGGGCGCGTGAGCAGCTGCTACACGTACGTGGGGGAGAGCGGCGAGTGCGGCGACCGGCTGCCGATGCCGCTGTCCAACCGCGACTGCTGCTGCGGGTACAACATGGGCCGCGCCTGGGGCGCCGACTGCGCGCCCTGCCCGCCGCGCGGCGCAGGTGTGTTACTGACCTTAGTACCGGCAGAGCGGCGAGTGCGGCGACCGGCTGCCGATGCCGCTGTCCAAACGCGACTGCTTCTGCGGGTATAACGTGGGCCGCGCCTGGGGCGCCGACTGCGCGCCCTGCCCGCCGCGCGGCGCAGGTGTGTTACTGACCTTAGTACCGGCAGAGCGGCGAGTGCGGCGACCGGCTGCCGATGCCGCTGTCCAACCGCGACTGCTGCTGCGGGTACAACATGGGCCGCGCCTGGGGCGCCGACTGCGCGCCCTGCCCGCCGCGCGGCGCAGGTGTGTTACTGACCTTAGTACCGGCAGAGCGGCGAGTGCGGCGACCGGCTGCCGATGCCGCTGTCCAACCGCGACTGCTGCTGCGGGTACAACATGGGCCGCGCCTGGGGCGCCGACTGCGCGCCCTGCCCGCCGCGCGGCGCAGGTGTGTTACTGACCTTAGTACCGGCAGAGCGGCGAGTGCGGCGACCGGCTGCCGATGCCGCTGTCCAACCGCGACTGCTGCTGCGGGTACAACATGGGCCGCGCCTGGGGCGCCGACTGCGCGCCCTGCCCGCCGCGCGGCGCAGGTGTGTTACTGACCTTAGTACCGGCAGAGCGGCGAGTGCGGCGACCGGCTGCCGATGCCGCTGTCCAACCGCGACTGCTGCTGCGGGTACAACATGGGCCGCGCCTGGGGCGCCGACTGCGCGCCCTGCCCGCCGCGTGGCGCAGGTGTGTTACTGACCTTAGTATCGGCAGAGCGGCGAGTGCGGCGACCGGCTGCCGATGCCGCTGTCCAACCGCGACTGCTGCTGCGGGTACAACATGGGCCGCGCCTGGGGCGCCGACTGCGCGCCCTGCCCGCCGCGCGGCGCAGGTGTGTTACTGACCTTAGTACCGGCAGAGCGGCGAGTGCGGCGACCGGCTGCCGATGCCGCTGTCCAACCGCGACTGCTGCTGCGGGTACAACATGGGCCGCGCCTGGGGCGCCGACTGCGCGCCCTGCCCGCCGCGCGGCGCAGGTGTGTTACTGACCTTAGTACCGGCAGAGCGGCGAGTGCGGCGACCGGCTGCCGATGCCGCTGTCCAACCGCGACTGCTGCTGCGGGTACAACATGGGCCGCGCCTGGGGCGCCGACTGCGCGCCCTGCCCGCCGCGTGGCGCAGGTGTGTTACTGATCTTAGTAGTGGAGGCATTGAAGGTTTTCACCTCCGATTTCGTTGAACCTCCATCGATTTTCATGAAAATTGGTAAGCAGGTGGGGGATACCCTAAGAAACAAAAGTGACATAGTGTCAACTTGCGCTTTTGCCCTGGGGGTGGATGCCAACCCTTCTCGGGGGGGTGATTTTTTGAAAATAAAAACAACACCAGGAATCAATAGACACGAATTTCAAGCTAAATTTGTTATATAAAGTTTTTTGATTAAATCAATACTTTCGGAGTTATTAAAGATCAAAGATCATGTTTTTGCGTGAGAAAAATACATGTCTACAGCGGTTTTTCATAATTAAATAAGAAACTGTAGGTTTTTACGCAAAATGTCTAATCACCAAAATTAAAGCCAATAAAAAGACAAACTAATTTCTACTCTGGAATACCTTCCTTTGTTAATTCAAAGTGAGCTATAGGTGATTGTATATAAATTTTCTTTCGGCGAGTACCTAAGTCTAAGCACTCAAACTTAAATAACGGTAAACCGATGCATTTTATGACATGTGCTTCTTTTAGACCTTTTAAAGAACTTAAAAGTACCTTTTTAATGAGAATTTTAAAAAGTTAATAGCTTCAAAATTGATCAAGTTATGATAAAAATAAGATGACCCTTTCAAATTTTTTTGCAAAAATCGAAAAATAAAACATTGACCATTTCTACAATTATTCAAATTTATGGTTATCCCCAAAGACGTTTCTTTATTTTAGCATAAGTAGTGACCTCAAAATTTTTTTTTTGGTTTAGAATGCTTAGTTTTGAAAAAAATAATGATTTAGTAAAATCAAAATTATTCAAATTTTCGTAAATATCATGTTGTTTTGAACATAACTTCAAAAATATTGAACTTTCGTAAAAATTATAAAGAACGAAATTTGAGTCCGTTTTTTAAGAAATCTTTTGATTTTCTTTTGATTTTTATAGGATGAAAAATAACGAAGATAGAGACGTTTAAAGCCTAACTTTTACTGCGAGAAGCATGAAACCGGGACCTTTTAACCCTATTTTTTTTAAACCAAGGGTTTTAAAACGTATTTGTCAAGTCGATCTTAAAGCTCTTTAAATTACCTTTAAAATGGTCCATAAATGAACCCGATAACTTAAAAATTAACAGAGCTATTGTGATATTAACGAACATATTTTTTTGAAAACAATTTTGAAGCAGAGATTTGGGATGCTAATATTGTAGGAAACCCTGTCAATAGGTACATCTATACTAATATTATAAATGTTAAAGTGTTTTTGTCTACCTGTTACCTCTTAACACCCAAACGGTTCAACAGATTTTGCTGAAATTTAGTATGAAAATACTTTGAATCTCGGGAATGGATATGGACATAGGATACTTTTTATCCTGAAAAAATGTACGGTTCCAGCACGATTGCAGGCGTCGTATAATCCATACTAAATATACATTAATCTTTTCAAGTCTTTCAATATTCAGAAAGGAAACGAAACGGTAAATGTCTATGATAAGAGAGGGGCTTTTTATAATCTATAAAATATTTCAGTCCAGCAGATTCAGCCTTTGCGTAAATTTTTTGCACAGAGGGTAGTTTGAAATCGTTGTTTGAATATTTTGGACTAAATAATATCAATGTTTGAAATATATTAATATATAAAATTTATCTTAACTATGAAAAAACATTCGAACTAATTAAAGCTGATAAAAAACTTACAATAAAAACTTAAAGCAATTATTATTCAGACATTGGGTAGTTTACAGTAAGGGGTGAAAAATTTTCGCAAAAAAACTTTAAAATAAGAAATTAATACTAAGTAAATTAACTGAAAAAATTGGGTTTAAAAACTGAAACCTATTAAGTTTTTGAACACAATTTTGACCGTTATTTCGCAATAAAGGTGTACTTTTAGGAGTTTTTATTTCAGTTTTATCCAAAAATTATATCATAGATACTAAATAAACTCTTTATATAATGTAAATATACGATTTTAAAGCAAAGATATACAAAAAATGTTTTTTTCACGATTAAAGGGATGGTTGCTAAAAGGAATGAAAAATTAATTATAATATAATCATAAATCATTAATAAAACATTAAAAACATTTATTTTATCAAATGAAACACAATTAGTTAAGCCAGAATGGTTAAATCTGCATTTTTTCTATTTTCAACAAAAGGGGTGGATTTCACCCCTAAAATAAAAAAAGCGCGATACGAGCGTATGTCACTTTTAAAGTAGAGGGCTTAACGTACTTAATCCCAAATTTTCATCCAAATCAATGGAGGTTCAACGAAATCGGAGGTTGCACCTGATTTTTGCTTTCATTAACTGTACTATAGTACCGGCAGAGCGGCGAGTGCAGCGACCGGCTGCCGATGCCGCTGTCCAACCGCGACTGCTACTGCGGGTACAACATGGGCCGCGCCTGGGGCGCCGACTGCGCGCCCTGCCCGCCGCGCGGCGCAGGTGTGTTACTGACCTTAGTACCGGCAGAGCGGCGAGTGCGGCGACCGGCTGCCGATGCCGCTGTCCAACCGCGACTGCTACTGCGGGTACAACATGGGCCGCGCCTGGGGCGCCGACTGCGCGCCCTGCCCGCCGCGCGGCGCAGGTGTGATACTTACCTTAGTACCGGGAGACAGGAGAAAAAAAACTTGAGAGGTGTCAAGGGACACCCGGATGGAACGAAGTTATATAAAAAAACAACATCTAGTTGACGCGTAGGAATACCAACAACGACACTTTTGTGGAATTTTAATAATGTGAATTTTATTTAAACGTCCGGTAGATGTCGCTGTTTATTCTCAAAAACGCCATGTAGTTGACGCCAAGGAATACTAAGCGGAGGAACTAATAAAAATGTGTCGTTACAACTTTTTTCGTCTAGCCTCCTTTCATAAGGAACATCGTTCCAAAAACAGATTGCCCTATACACACAACTCGGTTACGGGTCAGAATTGTAAACTTAAATAAAAGAAATAATTACAACTAGGTAAGTAACATAATATCACGTCCCAATTGCGCACGGTGTCGGTACGTATCGACCTTGATAACAAGAGACAGAGTAGTAAAATAGTTACTGTTATTGGAAGGCCGGCAGTGACACCATCTTTATAACACACAACGTTTCTTTTGCTTCTTATTTCCGATTTGTGCTTTATTATGGAACTATTTTATTTGCTACGAACTATTTTGGATACAATCAGATTTCTAAAGTTCGCCATGCTAAGCTGTCACAAAAGTTAAAGCTTTATTAAGCTGATGAGCAGTCACCTCTATATGGCTTTAACTTTCCCACTTCAAAAGCTTAATATTGTAAAAAAACTCTCCAGCGGAGTGGACGCACCTCTGCGGCGGCGGCAGTATCCCGCCGAACTGGCGCCGCAACGACTCGAGCGGCCACGACTACGGCGGCGGCCTCGAGCCCGCGCAGCCGATAGCCAAGATCAACGAGTGTATGTTGAGGAACGGCATCTGTGGCCTGGGGAACTGCATTGATAAGGATATTGGGTATGTTATATCAGTATATAAGACAAATTTTCAAAATGCCTGGACGTCTAGTTGTCTAGCCAATTCAACTATGGCTGCGATATAATTGAATTGGTTAGACAATTAGAAAAAATATTGATAAGCAGATGGCAGACCTACATAGTTTAGTCAGTTTGTATCAAGGCAATATTGGTCGTTATGTTAGATTGACCCGACTAAATTACGTAAGTCTGCCATCTGCCTTTAAATAAATTTTTCTGATGACATATTTCCCGCGTTCCACTTAGCGTTAAAAACGATCAAAACTCTCATAAAAGGAGGCATTTTGAGCATTTTGATCGTTTTTGGCGGATCGGGAATTATAATATAGTCTTGTCGCAAACGTGCAGTTAAATTAGCCAAACAACTGGAAGTTTAAGCTTTTTAAGTTTTGTCATATAAATAAATAAATAAAATATATTTTTATTCAAAATGGGTATCATGATACACTTTTTGAAAGTCGAACGAAGAAACTACGTTGCCTACCACCGGTTCGGAAACTACCCCGCCGAGAAGAACCGGCGTAAGAAACTCGCACAAAATACATAAACAAGTCTTTCTTAAATCCATCTTATTACAATCTGCGGTTTCAAGACACCTGTACCGCCCCTACAAAAATTTGTTTTCTATGAGACAATATGTTTCAAAATACGCATTTATGTAATTCTACTATACGTATTTTGCATTGTAATTGTCTTAAAACTGTCGTTTTTCGCTTTTATAGTGTACTTTCAAGTTCCATACTTTAATGCTAGTTGATTTCTTCTCAGCTACCAATGTCAATGCTGGGACGGCGCGGAGGCGGCGGAACAGGACGGCAACCCCACCTGTATCGACATCGACGAGTGCGCGCTGCAGTACTGCCGCGGCGGCGAGTGTGTGAATAAACCTGGGGGATTTGAGTGCAGGTTGGTTTCTTTATCAACGTCTATAACGTCATCCTCAAGCATCCAAATATTATTAGCATCTGAGACCAGATTTTTAAGCCTTGAATATCGCTTCGATTGTAGACTACTTGAGAGAGCTTGTGTGCGAGTGTGTCAACCCGCGATTGAATCGATATTTGAAGTATCAAAACCGGACCACGTATAAGTTCATGATAGTTACGAGGTTCTTTAGATCTTGATATGTCATTTTTATGCGTCTTGTTTTATAATGTGTTACTTCCATCCTTTCTTCCTCGGCTGCCCTATATTTAAGACTTTTGATATTTCCCAAATGATCTCTTTTTCGTCTCATTCGTGTTTCATAAATTTCAGACTGTTGTTCTTAATGCTTGTAACTATTGTTATTATTTCAGATGTCCCCCCGGCTTCGATCCTGTTGAAAACGGACTGCGATGCAGCGATAAAAACGAGTGCGAGATGACAAACGGCGGCATGTGTACCAACGGTGTCTGTACTTACACCGATGGAGGGTAAGTTTAAGGCTTTCTATTTGTTAACGCATTTGTATGATGTAACGGTACCCACAATTCGCCTAACAATTCTGCATCGCGCTATCGAAGTTTCGGAGAACGGCAAGATATATGCAACGTCTGAAATGACGTCAGTGGGCTTCGGCCTGACCGAGCATGCTATCTCTCTCGGTCGGAAGATCTTCCGTTTTGGCCGCCACTAACATCGTTAAAGTGATAATCCGGCAGACCTTCGTAAGATATCTTATCTATAGCTAAGGCCGGCCACATATACTCGGAATTCCGTTTTGAAATTCCGAAACGGAATATCGATTCGGAAATTCCGAACGCAGCAAATCCATACAAATCAAGGAATTTGTCACACACATACATTTTCCGTACGTTTTTTGTTCCGTATGTGTGTGACAAATTTCATTGATTTGTGTGGATTTGCTGCGTTCGGAATTCGGAATCGATATTCCGTTTCGGAATTTTGAAACGGAATTCCGACCGGCCGGCCTTACTCTGTAACCTTAGGGGTTAGTGCGAGTTTTATTCGATCATACGCATCGAGCGAGTAAACGCGAATTTATATGGGATCAAAGCAGTATCCACGTTAGCCAGTAGATGGCGCTGCTTTGATCGCATATAAATTCGCGTTTACGCGCTCGATGCGTATGATCGAATAAAACTCGCACCAACCCCCGTTACCTCGATTTCCCCAGCTACGTGTGCACGTGCAACCCCGGCTACGAGTCCACGGCGACCGGTCACGCGTGCCGCGACGTGGACGAGTGTGCGGACAACCCGCGCGTGTGTCGGCGCGGGCGCTGCCGCAACACGCCCGGCGGCTACGAGTGCGCCTGCGAGCCCGGCTTCGCGCGCACCGCCGCCGGCTACTGCGCCGATATAGACGAGTGTGCCGACAAGTCGCTCTGCCAGGTAAGTGTGCAACCTTCGCTGCGAGTCAACTTTGCCTGCCACGCAATCGCACGACAACTCCCGTAAGCTAGAGTTGATACCGGAAATCCTGTGCGCAGATTTTCTCTGTCACCCTATATGGTCATTTGCCTAAAACATATCGTTATCATTTTGAATGCTGTTCGAGATAGGATTTACACCGGAAATTATGGACATTGTATCATAGATGCTTGAGAGACAACCTAAGGTCTTGGGAAAAATTAATCAAAGAAAAGTTGAAGATGTCCTTCCAATACTATATCCATCCATCTGCCCTGCAGTCTTACATTTTTGTAGCTACTGGCAGGCCTGTCCCACTCGCGCGTATAGGCATCGAACTGTAAGTACCAACCGCGGGTGGCAAATCATAAGGGACTCACATTTCATCTGACGCGAGTTTCACAGTTTTTACCCATCCCACAAAAGTGCTCAACGCCGCTAAAGAAGTTTTCACTTCAAAAATATATTTTTTTCTAAAAGGCGAAAACCTTTATTTCGTAAGAAAAGGTACGCGTTATGCGATAGAAAGAGAGCGCACTTGTAGGTAAATTTATCCGTAGGCAATTTAGCATTGCGCGTCGGAATTTCAACTTTATAGTATCGTAGCGTGCGTCGTTATTTCTTAAAACGGGTTGCGGGAGTGAGATTTCTGTTGTTAAACTAATACGTATTCTGTGCTACTGGTGACTTATTGAAATTATTGTAGTTAAGTAATAAGTCATATTTGTAGTCCATGTAATTATGCAATGTAACTTTGTTTTGTTATAGTAAACTAGCTGTTGCCCGCGACTTCGTCCGCGTGGACTTCAGTTTATAGCACGCGATGTCAACAAAATTGTTGTCAAAAGCTTTTTAAAATCAAAATACCCAAAAACAGCTGTGCAGTGTGCACATAATATTTCATTATTTTAAATTAAACTATTTATAAGTTATAACAAATGTGAAAGCTTATTATATTTTAGCCCCCCATTACACAACTTTATCCATAAATAAATCTACTATGTTAAAGTTACGTCACTGCATAGATGACGTACTGACTACTGAGTAGTTAGTTATATGGAAGCGTGTTTATCCATCGAAAGAATTAAGATGGTACCACCTCTTATAGAAACACTTATGAGCAAGCGATAGCGCGATGTAGACGCGATGCTTGCGACATCTGTTATGAATTTTTGGAACTAACTTAATTTGACAGTAGATTCAAGACTGATAAGTTTTCTATACAATTTTATAGTCAATATATGTAACTTTTTAGTCATTTATGAGCTATCGGTCAGATTCTTTTTTGGCTCATTTATTTAAGTACTAATTTACTTTAATTTTTAGACTTTTTAAACTTTATATAGCTGTTGCCCGCGACTACGTCCGCGTGGACTTTAGTTTATAGCGTACGGTGGTTCCCGTTTCCGTGGGAATGCCGTGATAAAAATATGTCCAAAATAAAATATTCTAATTTTAAAATTAACTTAATAAATGTCCAAATAGCGCCATATGTTGTCATATAGTAAAACTAAAATAATACAGAGCCTACAGGACAGTTTAAATTTTAAAAACAGCTTACACCTGTGCCAGACAACGGAAATAATATTGGTACATTTTAATACTTTCATAAGATTTAAGATTTTATTTAAGATTTTTGAAATATTATTATGATACATATTATATAATATTTAATACACATCCAAGACCCAGGAAAATTGAAAACTTTTTGTTCCGTCGGCGGGACTCGAACCCAGGACCCCCGGGGATGAGCGCTGACCACGCGCTTAACTAACTGAGCTACGGAGCCATCGGCAATAAAAACGACATCTGCTGTCACGTATAAGAACTACAATGCGAATTAATTTTCATCGATATTTTCATGGAAATAAGATATTTTCCCTCATCAAAATGTAGCCTATGTCATTTCTCAGGCTCTAGAATATCTGTGTACAAAATTGCATTGCAATCGGTTCAGTAGTTTTGGCGTGAAAGGGAGACAGACAGACAGAGATACTTTCGCATTTATAATATTAGTATAGATAAACCATTAAACCATCTATTAACATCTCCATCAATACCTCAAATTTTATCCTCAGGGTGGTCGGTGCGTGAACAGCGAGGGGTCGTTCGTGTGCGTGTGCGAGGCGGGGTACCGCGCGGCGTCGCGGTCCGCGTGCGTCGACGTGGACGAGTGCGCCGAGCTGCGCGTCTGCCGCAACGGCCGCTGCCGCAACTCGCCCGGCTCGTTCCGCTGCGACTGCCTGCCGGGGTTCACGCTGAGCGCTGATGGACGGACGTGTCTAGGTATATCACCTTATATGTTAGCAGTGTTTTTATCATATAAAACTAGATTTGGACTTCAAGGTGGAAACGCAACAAGCTTAAGTACGCTGTAACGGAGCGACAATAGTACTGAAGTACCGTGTTTCCCTTCGCTGTTGCTCGATACGGTCGCGCGTTTGCGCGTGTAGCGATCTACAAACGTAGCCGTGTGCTAGGGATCTTGGACGTTGCCGACCATAGACAAAGATAACGGAAGACTGATATTATGTTACTGAGACTAAAGTTAATTAAATTTCTACATGTCTGCGTCGCTATTTTAATTATTTTTGTCAAACAACTTGCCTTAAGCTGATTAATTGTTATGTATTCCGCTTTATAATATTATATTAGTATAGATTTCAGTCACTATCAACATTGTTATACTCAACTTTGATCTTGTATTTCAGACGAAGTTCAAGATTTGTGTTACGAGAAATTCGAGGAGGGCCACTGCTCTGGGCCCGGTACTACACCAGTCACCAGGTCCCAGTGCTGCTGCAGCTCTAGTAAAGGTAACAGTTGTTTAGTACTTCAATTCGCTATATTAAGTGTCTTTCTTATATTTTCAATAAGAAACAAGCAAGAGCTTGTTTCTTATTGAAAATATTGACGCCTCTCTTACATTGAAAATCGATACAACATTATAGAACGTTAAGAAAATTCCATTAAAAATTATGTCATTTGAATTCTAAGAAAATATACAAAATATTAAGTCTAGTACTAAAAACTTCTGTGGACTTACCTACTCGTATAGTGAGGCCAACTTATTTCTAACTTAAGCACATACATTTTCCAGGTTTACACCTCGGTTGGGGGGTCTCCTGCAAGGCTTGTCCGGCTCAAGGGACGAAAGAATACGACATCCTTTGCCCTGAAGGTCAGAGCAAGGACAACGGCGGGGCTGACATAAATGAGTGCAACATGATCCCCGGGATATGTCCCCACGGTACCTGCGAGAACCTTGAGCCCGGGTACAAGTGTATATGCGACCCCGGATACCATCCTGATGCTGATGGCATATGCAAGGACATCGATGAGTGTGATATGCATCAGTCGGTAAGTTTTACTTTATTAACTTCATAATATTCACATATTATGAAGTTCCGTGTCATGACATAAGATTTTAAATATAATATTGTGCACATTCGCTACAGCTAAGTTACCGTAACGTATTATAAACACCAATAACGCCAGATTTTGTTTCAAAACGTCGTGTAAGTAGAAACTTATACGACTGGACTAGAAAGTCCAGTCGTTTTTCGCTATATACGAGCAAAATATGGCGAAAAAAGGCAGTTATCTTTAGTAATTATTCGTAATTTTTAGGTAGCGCTACCTAAAAATTACGAATAATTACTAATACAAAAGTGTAACTGATTCAAATAAATCCACTAAATGTCATCTAAGCACATCCAGCCTTATATACTTCTATTTACACTAGCTACGTTTCGGAACGAAGTTCCTTATCGCGCGTTAAGAAAGGGGGCTAGACGGAAAAAGCTGTGACGACATGACACAAAAGTGTCGGTATATTACAACTAGAGCAAAAATGCTATAGTTGTAAGCCGTGCGGTAGCGCGTGTTTATCTCTCTGTCTCTTTTTTGTTTTTATTTGTTGTGGTTTTTTTATGACTGTAGAGCCATATTTAAGCAGTCCAATGTATAGTATTTGTTAAACATATTCTACTACTCCTGTTCCAGTACTGCACAGGCGGTCAGTGCCGCAACACGGCGGGCAGCTTCACGTGCGTGTGCCCGCCCGGAACGCGGCACGAGCCCGACGAACAGCTGTGTCGCGACATCGATGAGTGCGACGGTGAGATATACGTCGACTATGACCGCGGGGACATACCCCCCCTCCTCCCGGCAGGTTATTCACTTTGTATAATGCCTGCTATCAACGCCGCCCATTAACATTATTACATAATATATTAGGCGAATATCCCCCCTTGACTCTAGCATTATTACATTTCAAGCGACTTGGGGGTATCTCCTCTGGATAGGAATTGTTCGCCTCCCATTGACATAAAACATTTTCTTTACTTTGTAAACCCTTGCGGAAAAACGACAAAAATAACATAATATTAAAAAAATGCTATTGACATTAATTCCATTGTCATTAAGAGTGGGTTGCACCACAGGCGTGGTTAAAGTTAAAGTTAAATATGGCGTCCAAACACCCCATATGCTCATACGACATCTGTCAATTTTTCCGGTTAAAGTTAAAGTTAAAGTCAAAGTTAGTTCGTGCAACCCACTCTAAATGTTACAATAAAAATACGCCGTAATTCTGAACCTTAAGGTACTAAGGTAAAATAATCCCATTTGCTAAAAACCTAAATATAATACAATCATTATACAATATACATGTATAACAAAAGTTACTAAATGCATACTGGAAGAAATATAGAACTAGACCAAACATAGGATCATAATATCATGCAGATCGTTAACAAATAATAACACACAGCTTTGTAAAACAACAGATTTAATCAATAAAATAAAATATATAATTAAAAAAAGTAACTATGAATTCAAAAAAGTCTTGCATGAATTGGATTATTAAATTTTAACTGTAAAGTTGTCGTTGTATGAATTATTTAATGACGAAAACAAAATATGACAGTACTTTTATAGGATAAAATTTTTATGACCATTGCTAACCAGTACAATATTTCAGAAAACTCGAATCCATGTGACAACGGGCGCTGCATCAACACTCACGGCAGCTACGAATGCGAGTGTGAACACGGCTTTGTGCTGGACCCGACTGCACAGCACTGCGTTGGTAAGATATTTTCTTTTTTTTTATGTTTCTAAAGTTTTTGTAATGCATACTTACTACAGTTAAGAGTGGGGAAATATAATGTAATATATAATATAATGTTTGGTTGTTACCACTATACGCCTAAATCGCTGTACCGACATAGATAAAAGGTATAATACTTTGAGTACCGAGAAACATAGGATAGGTTAACATTCAGAAAAATGTACGATTCTTGTGCCAAATATTGTGTATGCGTATTATATTATGTGTGTCTCGGGACGCACGATAAAAATGATAAATTAAAGTGAAAGCGGTTTACCTAGTCATAAATAAAAATAATATTTATCATTCAATAACTTTTCTTCTTTCTGTTTAATATATTATGTGAAAACTTTTCATTGGCTTTAATGTGTGTGTCCTTCTTCTCATCTCTGTATGTAGCCCTTATGGCTAAGATGAGAAGCTCTTCCGAATGTAATAAAATCTTATATATAAAATTATCGTGTCACAATGTTAGTCCACGAACTCCTCCGAAACGGCTTTACTGATTTTTACCAAATTTTATATGCATATTCAGTAGGTCTGAGAATCGGCCACTGGGTACTTTATATATTGATAAGTGCATTTGTTGAATAAATAATAGTAAATTATTACAACCTGAGACTGACGGCGACCATTGTTTGTGCGACGGGATAGCGATCGACGTTGCCATGGCGACATACTTATTTAATCACTTCAATAAAATAGTATGGGCGAGATACTTTATATTATGGCAAAGCAACGTTTGCAAAGCTAGTATGTATATAAAAATAAAATACCTTCTCGTCAACAGACAACCGTCGTGGCTCGTGCTGGCGGCGCGTCGTCGACGGTCAATGCGAGGCGGCGGCGGCGCGCCCGCTGCTGCGTGCAGAGTGCTGCTGCGCGCTCGGCCTGGCCTGGGGCTCACCCTGCGAGCCCTGCGAACCCGAACACTGCCCGTGCCCTAAGGGATTCGCTAAGGTAACTGTTGTATTGGTATATTCGTTTATGTCGAAATTAGTAAAAGTACACTAAACAATATTATCTTATATATAAAATTCTCGTGTCACAATGTTCGTTCCCGTACTCCTCCGAAACGGCTTGACCGATTCTCATGAAATTTTGTGAGCATATTGAGTAGGTCTGAGAATCGGCCAACATCTATTTTTCATACCAAAAATTATTTATATGGCAAAACAGCGTTTGCCGGGTCAGCTAGTATTTAATCTAAAAAAGTTATTGTAGACTAAAATATATCTCGCTATTTCGGTTGTTATTTGTATTTATTAACCCTAGAGTACTAACACAGAGTACTATAATACTAATATAAAATTTCCACCGCTTGATACTAATGATCGCCTGGGAGGCTACTTTTGTAATAAAACTTGTTTATTGTATTATTTATTTACTACATTTTAAGAAATACAGCATAAATTATTAGGCCAAGCCCTAACCTTTAAAAACTTAAACCCAAATTATTCCTAATAAATAGCATTAGTCATAGAATTAGACTTAAAACTTAAACTTACCATTAATTTTTCTTGTAACAGTAGGTCTTTTGCAAGTCTTGTAGAATTAAAAAATACTCTTAAATTTTTGCTTTTTTGGTATCAACATTACTATTCAATATTCATACTTTATAAAACACATTATTTAACTTTTGGTAACATGATATTTTTATCTACACACAAAGAAGTTAGCCTTAAAATTCTTACTATTTGGAGATCAACAGATCGATCTAAACTGGTGAACTTGACGAATTACTTGTGGTTTGATATGGCACTGGAATATTCGAGAGTTCAAAGACATTTACTATTTAATTTGGTAGGTCTGCTTTCAACCATAATGGAACAGAAGAAGGATCTGCCGCGCCATCGTCATAGTCATACAGATTGACACCAGTTGGTCCATAGTTTTCCTATTGAGAAAAAATATTTACGATTTGGTGTTCATTAAGAATTATATAAAAAAAGCTGTAAAAAATCCCAAAACAAAACATGTTACGAGCGAAAAAAATTAACGCTTAATACTAATGATCGCCTCCCAGGCGATCGAGTAGGTTATATTTTGAAAACAGGGAGTCTGGACCGGATCCTCGTTGGTCTCAGGTCTGCAGCAAAGTGTATGCGGAGTTGACGCGAAAGCACAGTTTGACTTATGAACGTGTTTTTGAAATAATCCAAAAAAACTGTCCGCACGCGGCCTGTCAGGCGATGATTAGTACTCTAGGGTTAATGACAAGGGAGTAAGAGGGATGTTAATAAAATTAAACCCAAGAGATAGGTCGGCACATCACTTTTGTAAAACAAGTTTTAGTTCTTCGTAGGATGCCTTGGAGAATATTTGAGATTCAAAATTTAGTCATCTTTAAACAGACCCTGTATTAATAGAGGTTCACAGGTCAACACATCATATCACGTTATAAGATTCCTTATCGCCTATAACAATTTGTTGTTTTAGAGTGGGAACTTAATATATTTGAGGTTATAAAATCGATCTGTGACAGTTGGACGGCGCGATGTTTTTGTTTTTTTTTTTAAGTAAGTGAGTAATATAATAATTGGAGATGTGCCGATCATGACTTTGGCCGACTAGTCGGCATGCCGATCATGGTCTCAGAAGTTTCCGTAACGCTTTTTTACTGCTGTTTCGCGGGTAAGTCGCACACGCCGTCTGCAAACGTGTTTAATTCGAGAACTTTACTTTATTTTCTTTCTATGATACAGTTAATGGTTTTCATTAAATATTTCATGTATGTACCATGAAATCTCGATTTAATAATACATGTAACAAAAGTAAGTGATAATACTTTAGAGTGTGTACGTGTCCCTTATAAAGAGTTCACTGTGAAAGTAGCAGCGCTGAAAGGCCAATATTTTTTTTCACTTTTGTATGGGCAAGCGCCCCAGCATCACGAGTTTCCCCATACAAAAGTGAAAACATTTTTGGTCTTTTAGCGCTGCTACTTTCACAGTGAACTCTATACAAGGAACACATACACACCATAAATTATTATTATCACTTAGTTTTGTTACACCTTGTATGTAGTTACATACTTACTTAATTTGTTGTTAAAATTATATTTAAGTACAAAAATAATTTCTCTACTAGCAAGTAATTTCACAAACACTTCATTTAACTACGAATAATAAAAAATATTTATTATTCGTAGTCATTTAATTTTAAAATGTGTTATACTGATTGAGTCTACTAATATAATATACTAGTCTGTGTCTGTATAGTAATCTGTGTGATTGAGTGTGATATGAACACTTTATAAAATATAATGATCAAGGTTTTTCTTTAATGTAATTTCAATAATAGCAAAAAAATTAAAGCGCTTTTTGCCGATTATTCGCCGACTAGTCGCCGACTACAAAAGTGGCCGGATAGTCGGCTTTACTGACTAGTCCGCTACTAGTCGGCACATCTCTAAATCTATACATATTATAAAATAAAGTCGCTTTTTTTCCCTCATGTCCCTTTGTTCCCTTTAATCTTTAAAACTACGCAATGGATTTTGATGATTCTTTCAGTGTTAGATAGCCCATTTATCGAGGAAGGCTATAGGCTATATTTTATCACGCTAAGACTAATAGGAGCGAAGAAATAGAGGAAAATTTGAAAAAAACGGGGAAAATTATTTGAAAGGGCTAACTTGAACGCGCTAATCTCAGGAACTACTGGTTCGATTTGAAAAATTATTTCAGTGTTAGATAGCCCATTTATTTAGGAAGGCTATATTTTATCACGCTACGACTAATAGGAGAATGTGGAAAAAACGGGGGAAATTATTTGAAAGGGCTTATCTCGCGAACTACTGGAGCAATTTTTATGTTGTTTGGCACAGATAAGAAGTAGACCACGTGAAGGATCATTTTAATAATTTTTTCAGTGGCTATATATTTTATACACGTGCGACGCCGGGGCGGGTCGCTAGTATAATATATTTTCAGGTTAAAATAATCGTATTTTTCAGTTGGACGGCGCGACGTGTCGTGACGTGGACGAGTGCGCGCTGGCGCCGGAGTTGTGCGCCGGGGGCACGTGCGTCAACACCGACGGCTCCTACCGCTGCGAGTGCCCGCCCGGACTCACTCTGGACTCCACAGGTGTGATATATCCCAACAGTGTACTACTTGTTACTACTTCTCACCGGGTTTGTTCCCGAACCGGTGGTAGGCTTCATGTAGACGTTAAGGTGCCAGTTGGCAGCGGGCGACATGAAGCAACCGCAGAACGTGTCGCAGCGTCACTACTGGTTTGTATGTATTTCTATGAAATACCCTCCGCAGCTAGCGACACGAAGCTAGCGACACTTATTCATAGAAATACATAAAAACCAGTAATGTCGCGACGACACGTGCAGCCGGCTTCCAACTTGTACCTTTAATTTTAAACCCATATTTTGTCGTAGCGCAGCACTTCGCGTATTCGAGGCGGTGCGTAAATGTGTGGCGCGTTACGACACTTTCTCACTTGAGACACGACAGTCGAAAAACAGCCGCATCATGCTTTACAAAACACATGAAGATGCACACACAAAAAGCAAATATTTTTTAATGCAATTGTCTGTCTAAAAGAGAGAAAGATTGTTGTTATTCGCGTCTTAAGTTAGCGAGAGTCCTCGCGGTACACCGCGTAAATGTACGCATGGCGTCGCAAATATAAATAAAAATTGTTATAGACTACCTGCTTTGTAATCTTACAGCTACTATCAACATGTTCCAAGATAACCAACGTCATAATAACAACGTATCTGTATTTTTAACAATCCAATTTTACAGGCAACCGTTGCGTGGACACTCGTCGCGAGTACTGCTACACGGACTACGTGGGAGGCCGGTGTCAGAACCCTCTGCAAGTCGAAGTGTACAAGGCGGTGTGCTGCTGCTCAAGTCTCGGCAAGGCCTGGGGTGACAGTCGATGCGAAGCGTGTCCTAAGAAAGGTAAAAATCTAGTAATTCCATAAGTTTTTTGAGTTGAATGTATGTATGTTTGTAATCTTCGTTTCGATTCTTTTGATCTGAATGTAACAAAATCAGCTAGAATTACAGTCAGGTACTTTTTTAATGTGGCAACATATTAGTTGCATAATAAATTAAAACTATATCACATTGATTTGGTAAAGGTTTAACTTTTTACCTGACTGCCAGGAAGGGTTATTTATGTTTATATAGTAAAAAAGTGCTTTTCTTGTGAAGGTTTGATAAACTTGAATGGAGGTTCTCACATGGCTATTTGTATTTGCTATTGGCTATTTGTTGTATTTGACAACATTATTGACGAATACGCAAACAAGCAAATAAAGGCAAATACGACCGTCCACACATGGACGTCAAATACCAAACTTTTACTTGATTTTCTTTACTTGCCTATTTGACTCCTTTGATGTGCGTCAAATAGGCAAATAAGGCCAACATTTGTCAAACATACCGTCTACACATGGCGATTGTTTGGCGAATACATCAAATACGCAAATACAAATAGCCAAGTGAAGTGCCTCCATAAAATAAATATTAAAATACCTACATATTAAAAAATAAACACAATATTTAACTTTTCGTAGAAATAAAAATAAAGAAACAAACATAACTTACGTAAGTCTTTTTTTCCCTCAGGTACCGATGCCTACCGCAACCTATGCTTGTCCGATTTCACCGGGCCAGGCGGCTCCTGGGACCAAATGGGGCCAGGCGGACCAAACGGCACTTCCATATGGGGCCAGCCCCCGGACGGTGGCTTCGGTCATAACGGGGAATGGGGCAGCAACGACACGTGGGGCCACGGGTCAGGTCAGGGTCATCACCCCGGGATGATACCAGGGGTGATCCCGGGACAAATGGACGTCAACGAGTGCTCAGCCTTCCCGGGATTGTGCGGACACGGCAGATGCAGGAACATGCCTGGTACTTTCACGTGTGACTGCTATCCGGGATACGAAAAGGTAAAAGGGAAAACTCCTGAAATTAAAAAAATAGATCAAGTAAGAACTATGATAGTGTAAGAAGTATGCACATCTGTGATACAGTCAGAAGATTAAATTCAATCGTTCATATTTATTGAATACTGTTAAAACGCATGCGCATAATTACTCGAGTTTCTTAAGTTTTGTTCGCTTTTGGGTTTACTCTTGTGTTCGTCTAGATTTTTTATTATAATTTGTGTTTAGAAAATCACATTGATATTGATTTATGTAAATACGGCTTATGCGTCGTTGATCAACATAGATTTAAGGCGACGCCTTGATAATTTGGCTGTAGCGATATCGATTTTTCTCAGCAATGACTAAAGCTAAGAAATTAAAGTTCATTGTCAGTATTCATCATGTCTTTGTCTTTGAATTACCCATAGCATAACATGATTGGTCAACTTTTATAACACAGAATAATCAATCAAAAAGACCTCTGTAATCACATACAGAGATTGGTTCAAGCATACACTTTAATTTGTCCATAGCTTATATGAAATGTGTTTATGGTTTTTAAATTACGCGACAAAAACCAATTTTGTCGCTTACGCCCTTTCCATTTTTTGCTGTTCGGCCCGGCCTCTCATAGAAAACAAGCAATCTAAAACATATCCAACACGGTTTTTAACGCGGCGTCACCTTAATTGACAATTTATTACCTTCCTAACGCGAACAAACTAACAGGTACTGTATACTTAGGACTCCAGCAATCACACGTGCGTGGATGTGGACGAGTGCGCGATCGTGGCGGGCGTGTGCGGCGCGGGCGAGTGCCGCAACAGCCCCGGCTCCTTCTCCTGCCACTGCCGCCCCGGGTACACCACCGACGACGTCAGCAGAGTGTGCGTGGGTGAGTGCGCCAGCAATGCGACAACAATACTAGCAATTGCAACCGGCAGCAGGACTCGAGCAAGATGCCACAGCAGCTGCCGCCCCACTGGAATGTTTTGTGCCTTGCGATAGCAATGCAATAGTTGACAGCAGTTACAATTTTTGATGTTGCATTGCTGTCGCAAGATATTATAGAAATACCCTACTTTAGCAAACTTTAGCAAAGCGTGTATCAGCATCGGCGAGAGCGGCAGCAGCGTTATCACCTGAATTGAAATTGACAGGCGATGTTGAAACTTTGTTTTAACCATCATAGGCCGGTATAAATAGTCAGTACTCAAGATGCATCTCGGTCTCAAGACACGGTTCAGGCTCTGTGATTGGTTGGCTGTCAAAATTTGGACCAATCATAGAGCCGAACCGCGTCTTGAGACCGAGATGCATCTTGAGTACTGACTATTTATACCGGCCATAAACATAGTTACACTATAATCACCACATAACATTGTTAATTAAGATGTCGACGAATGCGCGGAAAATAGTCTCCTGTGCCGCGGTGGGCGGTGTGTGAACACGCCCGGCTCGTTCCGCTGCGAGTGCGCGCCCGGCATGGAGCTAGCGCCTGACAGGCTGTCGTGTAAGGACGTGGACGAGTGTTCTATTACTTCAGGTGAGATTCTTGATATTAAGAAAGTCATTGTTGAAATATTTGGTGTTAACTATTCTAGTCTGGATTAAGATACTAGATTAATTATTATTACACTGTATATATTTTGTTTGTTCGTATTGATAGAACGACATACTACATTATATTTGGATGAACGCTACATCGACTAATACAGTGGTTCCCAACCTGGGGGTAATAACCCCTGCGGGGGTAAAATAGCTATTCTAAAGGGGTAACAGAGGTGGTACCTAAAATAGATGAATTGGCAGAGAAAAATTATAAACTCTGTACATTTTGGAGAAACACAGCTACAGAATACCCTATCACTGCAGACAGAGATCTGAAAATGTTGGTACCGTTAGCTACCACTTGTAAATGCGAGAGCGGCCTCTCAACTCTGGTAACATTAAAAAAAAGGCAAGAAACCGTCTGAACGTGGAGCATGATATGAGATGCGCGTTAAGTGTAACTGAAGTCTGGACCTAATTATATTAAAAAACTTGCGAATTTACCAATACAAATTTATAAAGTTGTTTTTAATGGGGGGAGGTAAAATCAGTTTCTCTAACAAGCCATAGGGGTAACAGCTCTAAAAATGTTGGGAACCACTGGACTAATAGCTATGTTAATTTACACTGGCTAAGTAAGAATTCCATCGAATTATTCCATTAAAGTTACAACACTAACCCTATTCTTATCCTTGACATCCCTTATACTTTTTTAATAATGTTAGAACGTTTTATCTGAGATATTTTAATTTGTTTTGTTATGATCTCCTAAAATATCAAGTACTTATATAATTTGATAATGTAATATAAGGAACGGTAAAAACTATAATCCTCATTGATTTAATTTCAATGTAAAATTAAATCCATACTTCCCAGGCATCTGCAGCAACGGCGCGTGCGAGAATCTAATGGGCACGTACCAGTGCGTGTGCGACGAGGGGTACGCGCAGACGTCGGTCAAGTCACACTGTGACGACATCGACGAGTGTACCGAGGACCCCACACGATGCCAACACGACTGCGTCAACACGCCCGGCTCGTACCACTGTACGTGCAGGTACGTTATAGCTACACTTCTCTATGTTTTAAAAGCATTAATTTTGAGTAATTGAGTAATTGTTTTGTATATCAAAAATGCTATTCTACGTTATTCTCAGTAATACTCAATTATTTACATAGCGTGGATCATACTTACGAAAAGGATGGGATTAATCTATACATTCATGGCAGATAAATGATTATGAATATTATGATATTTTGACAATAAGCTTTAAATTCAGATTGGCCTTGAAGTTGTAATTTTTTGGACAACCCTGACACGCACGTCACTATGCAAAGTGACACAACCATTTCAATTCCTCAGGGAGGGTTGGCACTTACGCGCGGACGGACGCACCTGCCGCGACGTAGACGAGTGCGCGAGCGGCGCGCGCGTGTGCGGCGGCGGGGAGTGCCGCAACACGCCCGGCTCGTACCGCTGCACGTGCGGCGAGGGCCTGCTGCCAGCGCCGCCAGACGCCAAGCCCACGTGCCTCGATATTGACGAGTGCGCCGACGTAAGTGTAGTTCTGTCTCGCTCGCACGCATAAGTGCACCGACGTAAGTGCATTACTGTCTCGTTCGCACACGACGCGACTTGAGAAATTGCACCCATGTGAGTTTAAATTGCTAGATAGGGTGCTTCTGTTCTACAATTCTGACCAGTTCAAAATATTTTTCTAGTTGAGAAGAGTGCTTGTGGTACGTCAAGCATCAACATTCAATTCTATTTAGTTCTCAACTTTGTCGTCGTGTTTAGCGATGACATATTGGCGGAGAAGAATTTCTTATCCTTTGCCGTTTATGTGTTACAAAATATATCGTCAAATAATTTCTACATACTCTAAATCTTTACAGATCCCCGACCTATGCGGTGCGGGCGAATGCCGCAACACGATAGGCAGTTTCGTGTGTCGCTGTCCGGACGGGTACAGTGTCAAGCCCGAGCTGGGCCCGGCGTGCTCGGACGACGACGAGTGCGAGCTCGGCACGTGCGACTGCCATCCCGCCGCTGACTGTATTAACTTGCCGGTAAGTATGTGGGGAAAAACGAGACTTGTTGTCTTGATAGATAGAGGGGTATCTCGAAAATAGTTATATTTAATACTATAGTCGGAAAAAAGAATAGAACAGGACATACTAATCTATGTAGCTGTTTTTGTCTTATTATATTGGAAAAGCTATTTGACAGAATATGACAGTCACGTCGATTAGTTAGTCCTTTAAATCTTCAATCGGTCGCAACTCGCAATGCATTTTACGATACCTTTTTATTTCGTCCATGTGATTAATAAGAATAACACAATCTCGTACTTAGGCTGGTATAAATAGTTAGTACTTAAGATGCATCTCGGTCTCAAGAGTCAAGACACGGTTCAGGCTCTGTGATTGGTTAGCTGTCAAAATTTGGACCAATCACAGAGCCGAACCGCATCTTGAGACCGAGTCGCATCTTAAGTACTGACTAATTATACCATTATTACCAGCCTTATTTCGCATTATTATATTATTATATTGCCGCATCAATACGGCATAGACTAAAAATTATGTAGAACGACACGGCGTTGTTGCGTCGCAGCATAAACGCTGCGTCGCACGCAACTCAACTTTTGGATGTAACATTGCACTAAGTCTTTCTATGTGGTGTTCCTACAGGGCTCGTTCCAATGCCGCTGCCGCGACGGCTGGCGCGGCGACGGCGCGGAGTGCGAGGACGTGGACGAGTGCGTCACCAACAACGGCGGCTGCCACCCGCGCGCCGTCTGCCGCAACACGGACGGCTCCTTCTCCTGCCTCTGCGAGACCGGATACAAGGGAGATGGGTGAGGCGAGCGACATATCTCTGTCTCTTTCTTGTCACTGGACTTACTCTAGGAATTTTAAAGAGAGCTACCATGCTACCCACTAAAACCCACTGTGATTTGCCATCAGCCGTATAAAGAGGGATGTCCTGGATTTGTCTAACACAGGACCCCCCCCCACGACAGGCCGGTCTACTTCTAAGGGATCAAACGTACACCAAAATAAAGGAACGCTTCGTCAAATTCAAGCGATCCCCTCGGCGCCGGGACTAGCCTATACTAAAAAAAGTCTAAATACCTGGTAAATCAGGGCCCAAGTCCTTTATAATATACATTGGAATACAATTTTTCTCGTTTATCCAGGTACTCATGCGTGGACATAGACGAGTGCGCGAACGATCCGACGTTGTGCGAGAACGGCCACTGCACCAACACGCCCGGCGGATACGAGTGCGACTGCGACGTTGGTTTCACGAGATCACCTGATGGGAAGTCGTGTCTAGGTGAGTAGAGCTAAGTTTATTAGCTAGCTAGTAAGATGCTATTTTATGTTTGAAACGGCATCTTACTAGCTAACATATGAAAGTTTATTAAACGTTGAAAGTCACAAATTAGTTATAATCAGCAGTATAAATAATTCTAATTTGTGTAAATTCTATAAATTTGCAAAATGTCATGAATAATCACCGTATCAATAGGGCGATTATTCATGAGTTCATAAGTCATTATTATACACTACATACTAATAATACATATTAATAATGAGTTATGAACTTTTTTTAAAATCTTTATTTAAATATAGAGCTTTTGCCATACATGGCATGCCAGCCTCAACACTAATTATAAACTTACAGTAACAAATACTACTTTAATTTGCTATGTCTCACATAAACCATCCATTTCAGACATGGACGAGTGCGCGACGTTCGACAACGTGTGCGTGTTCGGTCGCTGCGTCAACACATACGGCATGTTCAAGTGTATCTGCGACAAGGGTTACCAGTCTGATAGCATCGATGATTGTAAGTTGAATAAGTTGCTAGTATTTTGATAACCCTGGAAACAATGGTTGAAGAAATGTCAACATTTGAGTAACTGTGGACAAAAAATTATGTGTCTTTTGTTCTCGTCGCAACTCGCATCACATACATTACTCCCAAATTAAAAATGCGCATGCTATTCTTCGCAAATTGTCGTAATCACGGAAACACCCGAATCTATGAAACATAGGAGCCCCAAATAATGCTTTTGCATTTTGCACCTTGTGGTTTATTTAAAGGTTTTCTTCCGACGCTCGGGAAAAACGATCGTTGCCGAACAATGACGAAAATTTCTATGCGCATTATCACTTCGGGAGCACTGTACAAATATTTAACAAGGCTGTAAATATTTATATTGTTTTTAGCAGAAAAATTATCGCATTTTTAAACAACGTTCCTTGTAAGTTTTGTCAGACACTCTGTTCTTTAACATGTGTTTTAAAATAAAAACTGCTTGTGTCGTCACACAACATATCGGTACGATATCGCATCGTAGTCACATGCTATGAATAACTTCTTAATCTTACCGTCTCCCCAGTGATGCCTGGCTTCAACTGCACTGACGTGGACGAGTGCAAGTCGCCGCAGTCGTGTCAGTACGGCGAGTGTATCAACACACAGGGCTCCTACAAGTGCATATGCCCGCCAAACTACGAACTGGTGTCGGACGGTACTGCGTGCTTCGGTGAGTTAAATATACATACGTTTTGCTATAAAATGACTGTTAAATAAATTAAGACTTCGTTAAGGCGTCAAGACCGTTCACCGGATAGAGTTGACTTTGAGAGCAGACTTAATGCTAGTTGTCTCTTTTACTCGCGCAAAAATATTATCCCAATATTTTTTGCGGATTGATGAATACAACGTAGCGTTTTTTTGTACGCAAGTACAGGTCAGGTTTTTTTTTAACCTTTTTACAATTTCTCCTTGTTCGGTTACCGGACTTTTAGTCTAATATATAACATACTTTCTGCTTCAGTATTCAGAGAGTTTAAACAATGCGTGTAAGTCTTCATCGAAAATATGGTTCCATAGACATTTATAAAGGCACGATGGTTTGATTCTTAAATCTCTATTTCAGACTCTAGAAAGGCGCGTTGCTACGGCAAAGTAGATCTACGCTCCGGCACCGAGCACTGTCAGGACAGCGACGAGTTGTCCGAAGATGGAACGATGGCGGCTTGCTGTTGCTCTGTCGGTTAGTTTTGTTTTATTTACATTGCTTATAATTGAATACATTCAGTTCCCATAATATGATATAATTCTATATACGCAACTATGACTGATTTATAGGTCCTTTTATAATCTTATAATGGCATTTTGACCAGCAAACTTAAAAGGAAAGCCATATTGTTCCGTGCTAACGCTTTGCCGCTTGCCGCTTTGCAGTCAGTCAATGCTGCGTCATATTAATTACTACGGACCCGCCCCGGCGTCGCACGGGTATAAAATATATAGTCACTGAAAAAATGATAAAAATCGATAGCCTATCACGATCCTTCATGTGGTCTACTTCTTATCTGTGCCAAATAACATAAAAATTGCTCCAGTAGTTCCCTTTCAAATAATTTCCCCCGTTTTTTCCACATTCTCCTATTAGTCTTAGCGTGATAAAATATAGCATATAGCCTTCCTCAATAAATGGGCTATCTAACACTGAAAGAATTTTTCAAATCGGACCAGTAGTTCCTGAGATTAGCGCGTTCAAGTAAGCCCTTTCAAATAATTTTCCCCGTTTTTTCCACATTTTCCTCTATTTCTTCGCTTCTATTAATCTAAGCGTGATAAAATATAGCCTATAACCTTCCTCGATAAATGGGCTATCTAACACTGAAAGAATCATCAAAATCCGTTGCGTAGTTTTAAAGATTAAAGGGAACAAAGGGACATGAGGGGAAAAAAGTGACTTTGTTTTATAACAAGTATAGATATTTTAAGAATGCCACATTTTCGCATGTTGGAGTTGGAGGGCTCTGAAGGGCTGATGTTGTTACGGTATAAATTATAATATATAGTAACAAAACTGGTTAAAAAACTTTTAAGTTCGTATATCATTTCAGGTGCCGCTTGGGGCAACTACTGCGACATGTGTCCTGAGCCGGGCTCGGAGGCTTACAGACAGTTGTGTCCCGGAGGACCCGGCTATCAACCAATATTGGAACCTGTGAGTACTGTCAATACCTTATATCTTGTGTTTTATCTCTTGTCTAAATTAACGAATTAGACTAAAGAGTTAGACAAGGTGCAAATATCTGGCATATGTTTCTAGCTTTCATAAAATGTGTGCCAACATTTGAATTTAAAAGAAATTTAAAAGAAAGGCAATATTAGGTTAAAGTACAAATTTATTTCTATCCGGCGTCTAGAAAAAGCGATACGTAGTTTTGCGTTTGCGAAAAAGATAAGCAGCAAGTCTATGAATTTCTACGATTTTAACGGCCAAACTACAGTTTTACAATTAAATATCATTCAGTATTGTGTTTGGTTACAAATATGCATCCAATTTTTCTACAGCCATCTTACGTGGTGACATTAGCCGACATCGACGAGTGCACCGCCCACCCGGGGTTGTGTGCGCACGGCACGTGCACGAACACGTTCGGCTCGTACGTGTGCGCGTGCGGGGACGGGTGGACGCTCGTGGACGACCGCTGCGAGGACATCGACGAGTGCGCGACGGACGTGTGCGGACCCGGCGTGTGCCGCAACCTGCCTGGGTCTTATGTCTGTCTCTGCCCTGAAGGATACGTCGCCATGCCCAATGGCAGTGAGTATACAGTATTCTTTAGTGATAAGTTATTCATATTGTAGGCGTTTTTATTGATAAGAATGTATTGATGTGTAATACAGTACAATGGCAGTGATATTGTTTTTTTAAGAAACTTTTTATTCTGCAATAACACAGACAATACCTCAGAAATGAGTAAGCTTTCCAATATTTTGTACTTGTCTGCCAATGTATAAAACATTTGGAGCGCATCTAATGTGTAAACATTCTTATAAGCAAGTGGGATTGCAAGTAAGGGAGTCACAAAATCTTAAATAACTGCAAATTTTCACATGTTTATAGTTCATTCAATAACCGCATTATGTAACCACTGATTGCTATACTAAAATAAATCTGTTTGACCCAGAGGAGTGCGTGGACGTCCGTCAGCGGCAGTGCTACATGGAGTGGGAGGAGGAGACTGGGCGGTGCTCGGGCGCAGTGGGCGTGCCCCAGACCAAGTATTTATGCTGTTGCTCCGTGGGTCACGCCTGGGGCGCCCCCTGCGAGGCCTGCCCGGACAAGGGCTCCGCTGAACACGTGGCCCTCTGCGGGGAAAAACCCGGCGAATACATCAACCCGATGACAAAAGGGCCGCAGAGTATAAACGAGTGTGACATCATGCCGCAGCTTTGTAAACCCGGATCATGCCATGATACACCGTCGGGATTCCAGTGCGGATGCGATCACGGGTAGGTGTTTCTATATTTGTATCGTTGTATCTAAAAACTATTATTCTACACCGAAAGGTTATCCAAAGATACGATTAAGACCTTCTCATGTTTTATCCTTATCTTGTCGACTTCTTTAGATTTGTTTCATTGCCTCCACAAACTATTATTTAACTCCGAAAGATCGGTACCAACGACCTAATGCTAGGCAAAGGCTTTAGAGTAGGCCTTTATAGTTTATAGTCCGCCAAGAAAGTGAAGAAATTAAAAAGTGGCAACATCGCAGTGTCTTCCCTTTTTTCTTAGATTGATTTGAAAGGGATGACACTACGATGTTGCCACTTTTTAATTTCTTCACTTTCTTGACAGACTATACCTAGCAGTGGATTGGCATAGCCTAACAAACTAACTAAATGAAGTAATAAACCATTGCCTATATGCGATTAGAAGGCACTGAATAAAAAATATACTTTATAAAAAAAAAAACTTTTCAGTTACGAGCACGACAACACGTCTCACATCTGTCGCGACGTGGACGAGTGCGCATTACAGCGGCCGTGCCACGGGCTCGCGCAGTGCGTGAATCTGCCCGGTGGGTACGAGTGTCGCTGTCCTCCCGGCTACCGGCTCTCCGCCTCGCTCGACGAGTGCGACGACGTCGACGAGTGCGCTGACGAGCGGTTATGTGATCATGGCGAGTGCCGCAACACTATTGGGTCTTACCGGTTAGTATTGTTGGCAATGTTAGACGAGTGCGACGACAGCAACATTATCGAAACCTACCATTTATAACTATTGATAAATTGAAGAATCCTGTATAATATAAGATAGAGTATAAAGTGTATTGACAACAGAAATATCGACAGATTTGCTAAATCGTGAACACGAACACAATATTTAGTATATTGTGTTCGGGTATCTGCTGTCTGGGAGCAACGTAATAATGAAAAGTTGTCGTTGCGGTCTATTTGTCAAATGTATTTAGAGACATTTGGACAGCTATTACCTCAACATGTATATTTCTTTTCAGTTGCGAGTGCGCGCCCGGCTACACGCTGCGCGACAACGTGTGCCGCGACGTGGACGAGTGCTCGCGCCCGCGGCCGATGTGCCGCAACGGTACTTGTGAGAACCTGCCCGGCACGTACGCCTGTCGCTGCGATCCCGGCTTCCGATCTGGACCTAATAACGATTGTATAGGTTAGTATAACTGCCTCTATTATTGTATACAAGATGTAACAAAACTAAGTGATAATACGTAAGGGTGTGTACGTGTTCCTTGTAAAGAGTGCACTGTGAAAGTAGCAGCGCTGAGACATTTTTTTTTCACATTTGGGGCAACCACGTCACGAGTTTCCCCATACAAAAGGGAAATTTTTTTTGGTCTTTCATCGCTGCTACTTTCATAGTGCACTCTTTACAAGGAACACGTACACACCCTAAAGTATTATCACTTAGTTTTGTTACACACTGTATAGTTGGACTACTATAATATCTATAGCCTACGACACCAGGGTTATTTTACACGTGTATTGATACACATATGCATACGAACACTATAAGGCGCAGCGCAGACGACAGACTATCCGTGACGCACTTTTTAGTCTGTAGGAAATAGAACCTATGAAATTATATGCAGTAACGCACACGACGCGCAAAAAGTCTGCCGCGTTACTGCATATTATAATTGCATAGGTTCTATTTCCCACCGACTAAAAAGTGCGTCACGGATAGTCTGTCGTCTGCGCTGCGCCTTAGGGAGATCGCAGACGACAGACTTTTGTGCGATCTCCCTTAATAGATTATCAAAAGAAAACACTACGCTACAGCGGAGCAACACGACATTTCACATTTCATAGAACTCACGTTTTGTGTCGCTGCCGTGTAGTGCGGTTTAGTTCACCCGATTTCATACAAATAATATATAGCCGTGTCGTGTCGCTCCGCTGCAGCGTAGTGTCGCCTAATGTAGTCTCACCTTAATGATTTACAGACATAAACGAGTGTCGCGAGGGCGGTATGGTGTGTCGCAACGGTCGGTGTCGCAACACCGTCGGCTCGTTCCGGTGCGAGTGTGCGCCGGGGTACGCGCTCACCGCCGACGGCCGCAACTGCCGAGACGTCGACGAGTGCGACGAGCTGCCCTCCCCCTGCGGCCGCGACGGCTCGCCCTCCTGCACTAACACCAACGGCGGGTGAGTCACCAAAAGAATTGTAACAAGCCTTGACCATGTTAGGGGGATAAGAAAAAAAAGGTGAACCGAGAAGTAATTACTTAGGCTGGGACTGTTAGATTAGGAATTCAGAAGGAGAACGTTCGATGCGACGTCGACGAGTGCGACGAAGTGCGTTCGTAAATTTTGAAAATGTTGTTTACCAACTTAATGCTGGTGGCAGGTGGATACTAGTAGATATCTTAAAAAAATGAAAGCCACGAGCAAGTATTATCTTCGTTTAGAACAACTTACTAAATATTATCACATAAACATAATATTTTGAACATCTTTAACAAGGTTGCTCTGTCTGGCACGTTGGAAAAGTAATTAATAGCAACAGCAATCCGTTGCGCAAATTTTTAATTACTAAAAACCTTGTATAAATTTTTTCCTAATTAATCATATTCTATCAGGTACGAGTGTTCCTGCGGTGTGGGTTGGAAGCTTGTCGGGCGGCGCTGCGTCGACCGCGACGAGTGTAAGGACACCCCCTACGTGTGCGCTGGCGGAGAGTGTCACAACTTCAACGGCGGGTGAGTTGTATTTACAATCACCTATCATTTTGTGTAACAAGACGTCCGCAACTCCGCGGCGCCAAATTTCTTCCTATGCCAGCCTATTTGCTGCCAAATGATTGTTATATCAATTGGGAAGTCCTGTGCAGATCAATTACTATATTCAATACTCAATATAACAAACTATTGTAACAGCTACCGGTGCGACTGTCCGGCGGGATGGCGGTTCGACGCGGAGGCGGCGCTGTGTGTGGACGAGCGCCGCGAGCTGTGCTACGACGAGTGGGACGCCGGCCGCTGCCACCGCGCGCGGCCGCTGCAGCTCGCACGCCCCGAGTGCTGCTGTTCCGAGGGTAAACTACTGTTGTAACAGCTACCGGTGCGACTGTCCGGCGGGCTGGCGGTTCGACGCGGAGGCGGCGCTGTGTGTGGACGAGCGCCGCGAGCTGTGCTACGACGAGTGGGACGCCGGCCGCTGCCACCGCGCGCGGCCGCTACAGCTCGCACGCCCCGAGTGCTGCTGTTCCGAGGGTAAACTACTGTTGTAACAGCTACCGGTGCTACTGTCCGGCGGGCTGGCGGTTCGACGCGGAGGCGGCGCTGTGTGTGGACGAGCGCCGCGAGCTGTGCTACGACGAGTGGGACGCCGGCCGCTGCCACCGCGCGCGGCCGCTGCAGCTCGCACGCCCCGAGTGCTGCTGTTCCGAGGGTAAACTACTGTTGTAACAGCTACCGGTGCGACTGTCCGGCGGGCTGGCGGTTCGACGCGGAGGCGGCGCTGTGTGTGGACGAGCGCCGCGAGCTGTGCTACGACGAGTGGGACGCCGGCCGCTGCCACCGCGCGCGGCCGCTGCAGCTCGCACGCCCCGAGTGCTGCTGTTCCGAGGGTAAACTACTGTTGTAACAGCTACCGGTGCGACTGTCCGGCGGGCTGGCGGTTCGACGCGGAGGCGGCGCTGTGTGTGGACGAGCGCCGCGAGCTGTGCTACGACGAGTGGGACGCCGGTCGCTGCCACCGCGCGCGGCCGCTGCAGCTCGCACGCCCCGAGTGCTGCTGTTCCGAGGGTAAACTACTGTTGTAACAGCTACCGGTGCGACTGTCCGGCGGGCTGGCGGTTCGACGCGGAGGCGGCGCTGTGTGTGGACGAGCGCCGCGAGCTGTGCTACGACGAGTGGGACGCCGGCCGCTGCCACCGCGCGCGGCCGCTGCCACCGCGCGCGGCCGCTGCAGCTCACACGCCCCGAATGCTGCTGTTCCGAGGGTAAACTAAGCCCGTATTATTAGTCGTTTCCTCGAGATTTCCTCCACTCGACTCAACAAAACATTTGTTCAACAAAACATCCATTTTTTCTTGACCCTTGTAAGGGCCTACTGTCAAAACGCTAGCCCCGCCTACACACAACGCTGTCCTACAATCGTGATACAATAATTCCATGAATTGTGCTCCCGGGCTTATATGCTTTAGCTGATAGTGAAGAATATCGCGTAACAGCGGTTCCCGCATTATAGCACGAATTTATAATTTAATGATAGTAGTTACTATACAATAAGTGTAACAGATATTTGTTGAAATGCCCAAAAAGATTCATAATTTCAAAAAATAAAACTATCGAGTCAAAATAGTGAATCGTGTTTTCCGTTAGCTAAATATCAGATAAATAAACAATGATTAAATAAATCTCAATTTCATTTGAGTCAATCGTCTCCCGGGATCGTAATACTTATTAGAAAACACAGCAAAATTGCACAGCCCGCTCTTAAGCAGCACGTCCACCGCTTCGAAATGTGTCGGAACGACAGCATTAATTGTTGCGTTGATAACAACACACGACGGTATATCGCGCTATTGAAGTATCTGAAATCGACGCGACATGTGTCTAAAATTATAGTGGTCATTCAGTTGGTTTTGGCCTGACCGAACCTATAAATGTTCCATTATGGAACCCATCAAATGTATAATAAAAGATTATAAATGTATATCTTTATTAATAGGTGCTGCCTGGGGCAGATACTGTGAAAAGTGTCCGACACCGAACTCTCCGGAGTTCCTCAGGATATGCGTCGGTGGAATGGGTCGACCTAATTTGACACAGGTATCATCATGTTGATTATTTCTCTTTGAAAGTATTATCTTCAAGATCAAAATAAAGTTTGTTATACTACAGGATATGAAAACATATTATAACTGCAAGTTAACTGCATGATTAATACCTATTTCAGACAAACTCCATTGTAAATACATGCAGTCAGTTTTTTTTGCTATAAATTAAATTAACAGAGCAATAGCAGACACCAATAACGTTTAGTTTTAAATAAAAAATCCTTCACAGTACTTAGGCGAGTGTAAAATCCTTTCTTATGCTTAAACACCTTTTCAGGACCTAGACGAATGCAAAGTCCGTCCCGACGTGTGCAAAGGCGGTCACTGCATCAACACGGACGGGTCGTTCCGGTGTTCGTGCCCGGCGGGCTACACGCTCGACGCCAGCGGGCTCGAGTGCGTTGACGCGGACGAGTGCGCCGCCGACCCGCGGATATGCGGCAACGGCACGTGCACGAATACGCCAGGAGGTTACGAGTGTAGGTGCAACTACGGCTTCACACAGGGACCTGATCAGGTAGTAGTCCAAACTTTGTCTAAATTATTACTTCTTTAATACTAGTGGTATTGGTGTGAATTAATGGCTCCAAAATAAAAAATAGTTGGATTTTACATATTGATATTCCTTAAGTATTCATAGGACTCTTTTATTGGGTAATATTTGAAAAAAAAAATCCCTATTTCCATATTATATAAAGAAGCTTTTGGATTGTAATTACTTTTGTAAGTTATGCATCTCGTCTACATACACATTTTTTATTAACATTATCAACCATTTCCCAGACGTGTATCGACGTGGACGAGTGCGCGGAGGGCGCACGGTGTTCGTTCCGGTGTCACAACACTGCCGGGTCTTACCGGTGCACGTGCCCGTTCGGGTACGCGCTCGCGGCGGACGGCGAACACTGCCGGGACGTCGACGAGTGCGCCGACTCCTCCCCCTGCCCGCACGCCTGCGAGAACGTTGTTGGATCCTTCGTCTGCAAGTGTCCTGAAGGTATTGGCTTTGGAAATTGTTCGTATTTGTATAAAATTGATGGATATGGATGATGGTACACTGTACTCATAATACTAAGGTGTCCCTTAATTCCTTATATACAATAATAATTAAATGTAGAGTAGCAGCGCTGAAAGCTTAGAGGCCCACACCACACTTATAAGAGAACATGTTAATTTCTGTGATAATTTGACGTTTTTAGCTCTAAAGATTTAGCCGTTCATCTATCCGCCAGGCTACCGTCGCACATCCGCGGCGCACGACGCAGAGGACGCGTGCGAGGACATCGACGAGTGCGCGACGTCTGAGCGGGGGGAGCGGTGCACGCCCGGCGTGTGCATCAACACGGACGGCGGGTACACCTGCGACTGCGACCCCGGCTGGGAGCTCAGCGACGACGGACACAAGTGTATCGGTGAGTTGTGTCGCTGGTGATGTCACTATCACGACGCCGAGCGGGGCGAGCGGTGCACGCCCGGCGTGTGCATCAACACGGACGGCGGGTACACCTGCGACTGCGACCCCGGCTGGGAGCTCAGCGACGACGGACACAAGTGTATCGGTGAGTTGTGTCGCTGGTGACGTCACTATCACGACGCCGAGCGGGGCGAGCGGTGCACGCCCGGCGTGTGCATCAACACGGACGGCGGGTACACCTGCGACTGCGACCCCGGCTGGGAGCTCAGCGACGACGGACATAAGTGTATCGGTGAGTTGTGTCGCTGGTGACGTCACTATCACGACGCCGAGCGCGTGCGAGGACATCGACGAGTGCGCGACGTCGGAGCGGGGCGAGCGGTGCACGGCCGGCGTGTGCATCAACACGGACGGCGGGTACACCTGCGACTGCGACCCCGGCTGGGAGCTCAGCGACGACGGACACAAGTGTATCGGTGAGTTGTGTCGCTGGTGACGTCACTATCACGACGCCGAGCGGGGCGAGCGGTGCACGCCCGGCGTGTGCATCAACACGGACGGCGGGTACACCTGCGACTGCGACCCCGGCTGGGAGCTCAGCGACGACGGACATAAGTGTATCGGTGAGTTGTGTCGCTGGTGACGTCACTATCACGACGCCGAGCGGGGCGAGCGGTGCACGCCCGGCGTGTGCATCAACACGGACGGCGGGTACACCTGCGACTGCGACCCCGGCTGGGAGCTCAGCGACGACGGACACAAGTGTATCGGTGAGTTGTGTCGCTGGTGACGTCACTATCACGACGCCGAGCGCGTGCGAAGACGTCGACGTGGGTGATTTGTCTAATAAGGAGCATATTACGAGTATCATGATGTAATCAACGTGCTTAAAGTAAGGAAAACCATAAAGCGGGGTTTTCACTAGGGGACATGTCGCGGAGACAAGTCGTCCGACATTAATGCCGTGTTTTCACTAGGAGACATGTCGCGGAGACAAGTCGTCCGACATTTACGTAGTTTGTCCCTCGACATATGACTTATTCACACTAGTCAGTGGTGAATAGTATGTCGCCAGCGACAAGTCCAGCAACCCGTAAATGTTGCTGCGACGTCGGCGACATGTCGCGGGACACGTACATTTCGTGACGCGCGACTAGGTCGCGAGACAAATGTCCCCTAGTGAAAACACGGCTTTACGTAGTTTGTCCCTGCAACACGTAGTTTGTCTCTTGCAACTTTGACCCTCGACATATGACTTGTTCACACTAGTCTGTGGTGAACAGTATGTCTTAAAGCGTCAAGTCCCGCAACTCGTAAATTTCGCTGCGACGTCGAACGTGTGCGACGAGAGAAGTTGATTCCTATGCAGATCGGGGACCTACGTAGTTTGGTTGCGTTACGTCAAACCCAGCCGACAGATCACAACTAACATTGAATTGACATATTCGACCAAATAACGTTGGTCTGTCAACTGCATAGGAATCAATTTCCTCGATGGTACATTTCGTGTCGCGTGACTAGGTCGCGAGACAAATGTCCCCTATTGAAAGCACGGCTTTAGGTGTTAAGGATATTTTGGCACTTGGATGACATTGGTAAAAGATCCTGGAAATCCTATAGACGTCCTGAAGAATTACCTTCGCAATTTATATCACGACGTGAATGCAAAAGCAAAGTATTAAATATATAAATATTTCGGCCACAAATATCATTCAGCTGGCCTAAGATGCGCAAACGAGAAAATCTCGAGATATCTCACTCTCGTGTGTGGTTATATTGTCGATAACGACATAATGTCAAAATCATTTTTTGACATTATGTCGATAGATTTTGACGACAGATCTACACGAGAAAAAAATTATGTCATGGTCAATAGAGATGAAGAGAAACGCCATCAAACATCGAGAAAACGTGTAGACAAAATTTTCTCGTTGGCGTATGCTAGAGGGGCTGATGACTGTTTATTAGAAAATAGATAAATATGGTTAAAAAAAAAAAACATATGAGTGAATAAATGAATTACTAACCAAATCGTTTTATAGATCGTCGTACGGGTACATGTCATCGGTCGCTGGTGGGCGGCAAGTGCGTGCCGGAGCCGTGGTCGCGTGCGTCCACGCCCACATCCTCCACGCAGGTTACTAAGTAAGTTCGATGTTGTTATATACAAGGGAGCGTTTTTAAGTTCGCGGAATGGGGGATATAGAGTGAAAATAAAAAACCCAATTTATTTTTCCTTTTCAATATAGTTCTCTGCAAGACGGACACATTACTCAGATCTTTCAATCAAATTATTTATACCTTCATAAAAAAATGTTTTGTCCAAATCCTGAAAATACGCCGAAACTGCCTCCTTAACTTCATGATCGGTGGATTTTTTTCGACCCCACAGCAATTTTCATTTTTGGGAACAAATAATAATCACTGGGGGCCAGGTCTGGACTGTAGGGGTGGTGATTTAAAATTGTAGGGGTGGTGATTTAAAATATCGAAGCCCACCTTATGCAGGGCAGCCAACGCAACGCGGCTCTTGTGGACGGGCGCGTTGTCATGCAAAAGCAGCACACCTTTTGTCAATTTTCCCCGTCTTTTTCTTTAACGGCTTCTTTTATGCCCGTTTTCACCAACTACACCTAAAATTTAGGTCTCCCTTAAGCCAATATTCCAAGTTTTGTTCTTGATGAATTGACAACCCCGTAACTCTTAGGTGACGTTTATCTATACTTATTATAAAACAAAGTCGCTTTTTTTCCCTCATGTCCCTTTGTTCCCTTTAATCTTTAAAACTACGCAACGGATTTTGATGATTCTTTCAGTGTTAGATAGCCCATTTATCGAGGAAGGCTATAAGCTATATTTTATCACGCTAAGACTAATAGGAGCAAAGAAATACAGGAAAATGTGGAAAAAACGGGGAAAATTATTTGAAAGGGCTAACTTGAGCGCGCTAATCTCAGGAACTACTGGTCCGATTTAAAAAATTCTTTCAGTGTTAGATAGCCCATTTATTGAGGAAGGCTTATAGACATATTTTATCACGCTAAGACTAATAGGAGAATGTGGAAAAAACGGGTGAAATTATTTGAAAGGGCTTAACTCGCGAACTACTGGAGCAATTTTTATGTTATTTGGCAAAGATAAGAAGTAGACCACGTGAAGGATCATTTTAATCATTTTTTCAGTGGCTATATATTTTATACCCGTGCGACGCCGGGCGGGTCGCTAGTTTGAAATAAAACAACCTAATATGCGATTCATCCGTCAAATCATTAGGTGACGTTTATAATTTACGGGATGGATTGACGACCCCGTACACTTAGGTGACGTATGTGGCGACGACGACGGTTGCCTTGACAATGAATCAGTTATAGAATGGCCGTCTGATATTTTACTTGTAAAATAGCGAACTCCCATAATTAATATACATATTTATCACAAACCTTCCTCTAATCACTCTATATATTAAAGAAAACCGCAATCAAAGGGAACAAAGGGACATGAGCACAGAAAAAGCGACTTTGTTTTATACTATATAGAGATATACGTCACCTAAGGGTTGGACCTCATCTGGCAGCACGGAATCGCCTTTTTCCGTCGCCCTTTCTCTTTTTGTCGCTTAGAACTGCCATTTGCTAGACCGAGACAGAAAGTATAATGCGATAGCACGCGGCGGAATCCTCAAGGTTATCGCATTATGCTTTCTGTCTCGGTCTAGCAAATGGCAGTTCTAATTGACAGAAAGAGAAAGGCCGACGGAAAAAGGCGATTCCGTGCTGCCAGATGAGGTCCAACCCTAAGAGTTACGGGGTTGTCAATTCATCAAGAACAAAACTTGGAATATTGGTTTAGGGGACACCTAAATTTTAGGTGTAGTTGGTGAAAACGGGCATTAGTCGCGCTAATATTGATGCGTAGTATTCTCCGGTTATAGAAACACCTTTACCTTTATAATCAATTAATAATATTTCTTCTGAGTCCCAAAAGACCGTTTGCCATGAGTTTCCCAGCTTCCCAGCGTCTTCAAGGGACTCCCTTCCTTGTTTAAATAAACTATGCCACTTGTAAACCATGGTTTTTCCTAGCCAAGAGTCGCCGTAAACCGATGACATCTCATTCATTATGGTCGCAACTGATTTTCCTTGCTTGGAAAGGAACTTTCTAACGGCACGAAATTCGTTTTTTTTCCATATTTCACTTTTATCTCCCGATTATGTTGCTTGATTGACGATAACTCATCGACTAATTGCCGAATGATAATGAAACCTCGTATTAATACTAATAATGAGTCCCTTAACCCTTACGGGTCTAATGAGCCTTATCACCCCCCTCCAGCGGCATGCACAAGATTTTGACACTGGTATTGCAGCGACAAACGGACAAAAAGATATATTTTCGCATAAATTATAATAATAGTGTGGATATAAATTAAAAACTGTTTTCTAAACTATTAGTATAATTACGTTCTGTTATGAAGAAATAAAAAAAAAACGCCATCTGTTGTCACGCGTTGGAACTACAATCTGAGTTTATTTCATCGAAACCCATGGAAATATACCAATTACCATACAACATAATATTGTACGCTAAGCTAAAATAAATAAAAACGCCATCTATTGTTACGTATTAGAAATACAATGTGAATTTATTTTCATCGATATTTCCATGGAAATTAGATTGATTTGCCTCATCAAAATGTAGCCTATGACTCTCTCAGGCTCTAGACTAACTGTGTACAAAATTTTATTACAATCGGTTCATTAGTTTTGGCGTGAAACAAAACAAAACAAAAACTTTTTCTTTTACAACTTTTTCATTTTATATCTAGTATATTTTAAGTACTCACCTAATCAGCTTAACTTTTGTCTTTTCACATAATCAAGGTTCCGGTTACTTGAGATCCGATCCATAATCCGATGTAAATATATGCAAAATTTTGGCCACCACAAATTATCTTATTCAAGTAAGTGATAGTTATGAATGTACGCAATTATTAATGTTAAACTGTTAAATATTATACAAACTTTCAAATATTAAAATCTAAAATATTCTTAGAAAACTATAAAACCAAAAATAATATTATAATATAGTACTAACAGTGCTCGATCACATGAAAAAAGCAAATGGCCTCCCAAAACACAAAAAAATTCAGCTATGTAAAATGTAAACAAATATTATAAACCTCACAAAACAAAAATGCATAATGTACATATTATACGTAATTAGTTAGATTTGCGTCTATTCATTTTACTCGGATTATATCCGATTGCTCACGATTATTCACGAGTAGTTCCGATCGCCGTCGGCATGGATGGCGCGGGCGCCCGCGCCGGCCGCGGCGCCAGTGATGCCATTGAATTTCAACCAGAACTCCCCAACTATTATTTAAATATATTATTTATTACTGTGGGTACTTTCCACTGAGAGATCAAAACGCTGAAAATACTACTTCAGCCGACCGCAATTATTGTTTGCGGCAAAAACGTCACTCATGATGTCATTATTTATATAAAAACAGTAATAAAAACCAAATAAATATACATTTTTGCTTAAAAAATTTCACGCCCATGAATATAATATAATATTTTTACTCCCTAAAATACGCACTATATATTTAATTTTTCCCTACTAAAAGTGGGATATCCCCATAGTTGGCAACACCGCTGGGGTCTACCGCAGAGCTTGCAGTACTAATCGCATTCGATATTCATGGTTGTGTGCGTTTTCGGCTGTGCACGGACACACTCACACATACGCGCAAGGCAGGCACCTCAACACTGAGCCTATCTTGACCTCTCGTGAACCCGTTCGCGCGTGTACCTGATTACATGTTGCTATTTTATAAATTGAGGCGTTTTAAATGTGTATTATTTATTTTTTTACTATATTATTTACTATTATTATTAAAAAATTTACGTCATGAGTCATTTAAAAAGTACGAAAGTTAAATTAAAATATCTGTTATCTGTGAATGGCAAGCACTGCCTTTTGAGAAATAATAAATACGACCGCAGAATTATTTTTTGGCCACTTGGTCAAACTTCTCATTAAATAACTAAGCATCGGGAAAATGAGATAGCCTCTAATGAAGTAATTCATCTTCTTTACAACGCCAACTAAAAATCTTAAAGAAAGCGTCAAGGCAAAATCAACAATTATTTTTACTTGTCCTACTGATTTATACATTACCAACTAATTTACTAACTCGGCCACGAAATTTCTGACTCGTCACCAATTTACGTTTTACAGCTTCAATACAAACTCCTCAAAAAAATTATATTCGAGCTTCAATAGATAACAACATATAATATAACTTAACATGTAAAATAATACTTCATATTCTTTTATCGTGAAAATAGCCACCGGCGCGAATGCGCGACATGACAGCAACCGGCCGATTGCACCAATCAGAGAGCGCCATTCGTTTCTTGTTCATTCATTCACCATGTTTGTTTATTGTCGTTCGTGCGTTCGTATTGCAATTGTTTCATCTGTCATTAATTAATTAAAGTTTTCGAAAAGTTTTAAATAGTTATGACATCTAATAGTGAAAACGAAGTACCTCTGTACTGTTCTGATGAGGAATCGGAAGGAGAAGGTCAACCGTCGAAAAAAAAGCGAGGTGAATCTAGGAATTGGATATTTAAAAGTAAATTTTCGAGTGTGAGTACCGCCAATGAAGCCGTGAGTGCAGAGAATACGTGGGCAGTACGCACTACACACGACTCCATGGACGGGAAAAAACGATTTTATAGATGCAACAAAGTACCACGTAAAGGAGTACAGTGTGCCGCAGAAATATATTTGCTATTTGAGGCGGATACAGAAGCAGTGTTACTTTATCGCACAGATTGCGCACATGATCACGATTCTATTAAGAGTAACTACAGTTATGGTATTTGTGACGAAACGAAATCTGAAATCAACAAACTGTATGACCTACACCTAAAGCCGAAATCAATCTTAGAGTGTTTGAAAAAAAACTCTAAACTTAAAATACCTACAAAAAGGCAGCTTTATAACTATTTAGCAGATCGCCGGCGTATCAAATATGGACCCTCCACTATTTCTTTAGGAGAATTGGAAAAATGGATAATTAAACACACTGATGTGCCAGATAACGTGGACGAAGTTTTTGTAATAGCCTATTATATTTTCGATAGTGATCCGCCTAGTTTTCGCATCGTATTATCTACAAAGAACTTGTTGAAACAATGTATTGTCGCTGATATTTTGCATGCAGATGCAACATATAAGTTGATTTGGCAGGGGTTCCCGGTATTGATAGTGGGAACTACTGATAAAAACAGAAAATTTCACCCGATTTGCCTGACAATATCTACAAATGAACGTAAGGCTGATTTTAAAACGATGTTTCAAGGATTAAAGAGCAATCTTTTGTCCATTTTTTCTTATACTTTTGAACCGAAAATCCTAATTTGCGACGCTGCGAAAAGTATACAAAACGCATTTCGTGAAGTGTTTGGAGAAGAAACGATTGTGAAAATGTGCTGGGCTCACGCTAAGAAGAAAATGGTCACTAAATTGGACCAAACGACAAAAAAGAATATTCGAAAACATATATTGGAAGATATTGATGCACTTCAATCAGCTACATCTCTTGAAGTGTTTTCTGCTGCTTCGGAGTTATTTTTGGAGAAATGGAAAGATCAAAAAACATTTGTCACTTATTTTAAAAAAGAATGGCTGTTAAAAAATCCAAACTGGTATCTGGGTGCAGCACCAGTATCACCAGCGACCAACAACGCACTCGAGTCCTTTAACAGAGTTATAAAAGACCACAACACCCTCCGCGAGCGTATACCGTTGGCCCGTTTCTTAATGGTGGCAGAGGAAATGATTACTAGCTGGTCACAACAAGCGACAGAAGACACCTTTGCGACACAACCTGAATTGCAGTTATGTGATTGGACAACCGGATATCAATGGGCTAAAACTGATACCAAAATTAGAGTTGTACAATCAACGCCAGACAGCAACACATATTTCATTCCTGGCAAAGACTCGCCCAAAAATAATCAAACTGAGAAAAAATTCAGGCATTTTGATGAATATAAAAAATCGTTTTTTTCATTTTGGAAAGTAACGCTACCAAACAATCAGACTGACTGGATTACTGGTTGCTGTGATTGTCCTGATTTTTATCGCAAATACCTCTGCAAGCATCTGATAGGCCTAGCAATCAGACTGAAATTCATAATGCCACCATTAGAGGCAAAAGCACAGCCGATTGGACTAAAAAGAAAGCGTGGAAGGCCAACTAAAGCGCGAGCGGCATTAATAATCCAGTAATGTTTCTTTTTCTTTTAATTTCGAAATTATGCGCGCTAAGTTTAACTTTTTTTAATTAATACTATAAATGTTTGTATTTCAATACACAAATTGATTATTATAAATAAAGTGTTTTATTTGTCTGTCCTCAATAGTTCATAATGTAATAATAGTGGCTTTAGTATACTATTTGATGATAATTTTAGGTAAATTTAACAATCGATTAATGTAGGTTAACTTATATTTTAAACATACTAAATTATACTATTAGAAGCTAATAGTATTACTATTTTGGTGCCATATATTAATATTTTAGATGTTAACTATTTGAATGCATCCCATAAATTTAGATGCTAAAAAATAATCACCATGCTAAGTTATATTTACTGTGGCCTACATAGAAGGTAACTAGTGGCTGAGATACAATTATTCAGACGCGCGTTGGTTGTGGGCCACTTAGTAATTTAGAAGGTAACTTATATTTTCTGAAGCGAATAATGCTATTAAAAAGAAGCTTGTTTAATTAGTATCCCTGCCTTTTTGCCTACAAAGACTGCACGCCCATGCCCCCCTCCAACCCTCTCATTCCGCGAACTTAAAAACGCGCCCTCGTATATAATGTGTGGTTATATTGTCTGTGTTATGTTTTAATGATAGCTTCTATTTTTACCTATTTACAAGTTACAACTACGTCAATTTAGATAAGTTTTACTTGTTCAACGGTTGTATTTCGGAAAGAAGAGCGTGATGCTATTTTCGCTACTAATAAACTTCCGAAACTGAGCTTTAAAAATGTTAATATCATTGCTCCCAGGGCCGCCTGTTGCTGCACACTAGGCGCGGCCTGGGGTACAGAGTGCGAGATATGTCCCGCGCCGGGCTCGCCCGAGCGCGCTGAACTCTGCTCAACACTGCCCACCAGCGGACTCATCCCAGGGCTGCCCGGCGGTGTTATACCCGGCGGGGCCCTCACTCCGGACGTGTTTGGGGATGTGGACGAGTGTGCGGCCATGCCGGGATTGTGCGCGCCGGGAAGATGCGTTAATACTATTGGCAGGTGTGTTTATTGTATGACAATGGAATATGGTTAAAAGTCTACGGAGGACTGTTTTTAAGCCGCGGGATTATGGAGTCCAGTGGCTTAAAGTCTAAAGTTCGAATCCTGCGTTGGAACTACAAAAATGCAGTTTCTTAGTTTGGTTAGGTCGATACAAACTTATCGCCTGAGTCCCTTTCTGAAGTACAGTTACACATTGGTAATGCTACACAAGTTTTTGTCAATGTCCAGAAATATATAATATAGCTTGACAAATAACGTCCAAAAATGCGTGTCCACTGAATAACTATTAATTTTTAAACTATTAATTTTTATTATCTAGATTCTAGAATCTAGTCTCGTCTAGACGATTCATGCATCAAATGGGCCTTAAATTTCCCGTATATAAACGCGAACTGTTAACATTTCAGTTTCAGGTTTGTTACTAGTATTAATAATCCTTCGACCGCGGATTCTTAGAAATCTATTGTTATTCTATTGTTGTCGCGATCACCGGGGCTCTTATGGGGCTTGATAGGTTAAAATAACCTGATCGTTTTTTCAGTTTCCGTTGCGTGTGCGGTCGCGGCTACAAGCCGGCGGGCGACACGTGCGTCGACATCGACGAGTGTGCCGCGCGCGGCGTGTGCGAGCAGCTCTGCCGGAATACGGAGGGGTCGTACGAGTGTCTGTGCCGCTCGGGATATGAGTTGGACGAGGTATTTAAAGCTATTTATTCTGAAATTAAAGGTATGCATTACACCGACTCAACCAACCCAACTCACAACCAACCAACCCAACTCGGCACCAACCCAACTCACAGCTTGGCATTAATTCGTAAGCTATTTTAGGACATAACACACCGCGTGGACACTGGACAGCTAGTTGGCGACTAGTCGTCAACTAATTGTTTGCAAGTTAGGAAAATTAACTCCTAAGTCACACTACATAAATTTAAGAAAATAAAGCTGAGAATTCAATGCCATACTGTGAGTTGCGTTGACGGCAAGTCGGTGTAATGTGCGATGACCTTTATTGTGTTTATTTTAATAAGACTTTAATATACTGTTCGATGTCCTTAATTTGAAATTTAAATAAATAAATAGGACGGCGCCGACTGCCGTGACGTAGACGAGTGCGAGCGCGGCACGCACACGTGTCAACAAACGTGCACAAACACCGAGGGATCGTTTGAGTGCGGTTGTGAGGAGGGATACGAGAAGCGGGGAGACGCTTGTGTCGGTAAGCTATAATTATTTTAAAATATTATTTTGTGTTATAGTGCGTTTCTTCGAATAGTTCCTTTGCCGTCATGTTGGCATTCCTGTCTGTCAATAATGTAAACAAGGTAGACATGATCTGCAAGTTTTCATAAGTTTTACTGTGATTTCGTGAGAAAATCATGCCGAAAACATTAAAGAGTGGTGAAACAATAATGGTGCTAAGAGTGAAAGAGTTTTGTGAACGTGAAAAGCGTAACTAGGCCCCAATAATTCCGTTAAACTCGGGTTGCCGCCATTACGGCTTAGTGAAATAGGGTTACCAGCGTCAGTTTAATCACCCTTAAACACGGTAAAACTTATGAATACATGTAGAGCGTGTCCACCGTGTTTACGTTATCAACAGAGAATGCCCACATGATGACAAAGGAACTATTTGATGAAACGCACTTCTAGTAACGAAAACTACATACACGCGAACGAAGGCGCGGGTAAAAGCTAGTACAATAATATTATCAAGGCGAGCGAAGCGAGCCCTAGTACATCTCACAACCTGTACATTTTGTGGTACACTTTACGGACAAACTATGACGCCTATTGATTTGTGCTTTTGTTAAAGCACAAATCAATAGTATTTACATGTTAATGTGTTATCATCAGTCAGTGAAGGTGTGATGACGCGAGCCCTCACAAAGCTCGGCTTTTAGCTAGTAAATGCGAAAGTGAATTTGGTTGTTACGCCTTCACACATAAAGTACTAAGCGGATCATAAGGAAACTTTCATAGGTACACGTTGTCCGGGGTATGGAGAAGGACATAGGGTACCTTTTATCCCGGGAAAAAGAACGGTCCCCGAGGGATAGAGTATAGACGTTAACGCAGGCAGAGCCGCGGGCGAAAGCTGTTAGAATTATGTACAATTTTCTTTAAGTGCATTTTGTGATCACATATTATCTCCCCTAATTTAAGGTAGCACAGTAAGGGTAATGTGGCAACATTAATTTGCATTAGTGCCAACATGACGGCAAAGGAACTATTTGATGAAATGCACTCTACATGTAAACACTATGAAATGTTTTGCTTGTCTATCATGCTCCTTTGCTAATGACAGGGACAAAACATTAAAACATTATGTACAATACTAGAACAATAACCAAAATAGTCGTATAATAATGGAATTTAATAAAATAATTTACTTATATATATATATAATTTTTCAGATATCAACGAGTGCTCCGACCCAGAGATCTGTCCGTCGCCCGGCAAGTGCGTGAACCTGCTCGGGTCGTACCGCTGCGTGTGCCCGCGCGGCTTCCGCCTCGACCTGGACGGCGCGCGCTGCCGCGACCGCGACGAGTGCGACGACGGCCGCTGCCAGTCCCCGTGCCGCAACTACGCCGGCGGCTACCGCTGCGACTGCCCGCCCGGTAACGTAGACTATCAGAGAAGTAGATTCATAGGCAGATGGGCATGGGAGACATACGTAATTTTGTCGCGTTATGTCAAACCCAGTCGACAGGTCGCGACTAATATAATTTAATTGATGTAATGCGACCTAATGACGTAGGCCCATAGGTAGTCAACTACCTATGAATCAATTTCTTCGATGGTATTAAGTCACGTCAGTAGCATAGATTATTTTAGTTTGGTCGCAAATTCGTCTTATGTGATAAAGCGGTAGCCATGTCAATGAGCTGTTATCATAAATTCCAGTCTTGTGGTAGGTTCTCGAAATCAACTAAGGCGCGCTGACGTCGTGACATCGTCTATAGATATTATTTATTTCACTATACATTTGTAGAATACACTACACATAATACATTTGTAGTTAAAAACGGTTGCTTAATCGTAAATACAGTCCACTGTATTTATGATTAAGCAACCTTTTTTAACTCAAACTTAAATTGATAGTTTACATGTCATCTATACATTTCTAAACAATTATTGATTCCACTTACATCAAAGTTTTATTAACATTACCCTCTAACTCTCTTCCAGGCACAGTCCGCGCGGGCGGCACCACAGGCGGTTGCGTGCCCGCGGACGCGTGTGCGAGCGCACCGTGCGGCGCGAGTGCGTGCTTCCCGCTAGCGGGCACGTACCGCTGCGGCTGCCCGCCCGGATACGGGTGGGACGCCGGGCACGCTGTGTGTCTGCAACTCGGTAATTATAATTAACACTACTTTTTAAGGTTAAATAACTATGTAGTTTGAATAAAAACCGCACTAGACGACACTACGCTGCAAAGGGGTGACGCGACACTTCGTATTTCATAGAATTAACGGTTTTGTGGCGAGTAGCTTCACAGCTGCGTGGTGCGCGGTTTTCGCCTTTAGGGAGATCGCAGACTCGATCACACAAAAAGTGTGCCGTCTGCGATCTCCCTTAGAGTTCATACTACAGACAATTCAGAAAATGCAAAAAATAGTATCTAAAAATTCTGACAATAGTTATTTAAAAATCCAAGTTACGAGTACTGAAAACGATGGCGTAGTTTATTTAGATTGTTTCCCGCAGGAGTGAATCTTGCGAACCCTACAAAGTTGTATAACGTTTCGACTACTACGAAATATAGTATGATCATAATATTGTCATGTTCTTCGCTTTATAATGACATCGCAACCACATGATGTGTAAGTTTTTTAACACCGCTCTATTTTAATAAAAAAACTTAATATTCTCACTTCCTCGTATTTATATTGTAAATACATATCATAATTTCAGAAAAACAATATATAATGTAATCTGAAACATATTCTGTTTTTTAAAATGTCACCTTATTATTAAAAATCTATTTTATTTTCTACCAGGTGGTGGCTGCGCAACCGCAAGCTGTCTATTTGGTTGCCGCGCGCTCGGCGACTCGGTGGAATGCGGTTGTCCGACCGGCTACCAGTTAGTCGGCGCCGGCCACTGTCTGTCCGCGTTGGACGGCGCGTTACCGCCGGGCGATATCGGCGACGCGCCCGTCTTCCCGCTCCGTGACCAGTATAAAGTCGGCGATGACCTCATATCTACTGAGGGCTGCTTCAGTTGCAAGGTGAGATACTATATACTATACTATTTCGCCGTCTGTCTGGTTGTCCAACCGGCTACTAGCTAGTCGGCGATGACCTCATATCTACGGAGGGATGTTTTAGTTGCAAAGTGAGTAGAAACTATGTAACTGCCTGATGTGGGAACATAAAGCATAAGTACTAAAGCGCTGTCATGTTCTCAAGTGTGTACGTGGAATCCAATTTTACGACGTCGAAGTTACGTTACGTTTATTACTGCATTACGATATCTTTTAAACTATTGTTTTAAGCCCTTTTTTCACTAGGGGACATGTCACTGAGACAAGTCGTCCGACATTTACGTAGTTTGTCCCTGCAACACGTAGTTTGTCCCCTGCAACTTTGTCCCTCGACATATGACGTCATGTTCACACTACTCAGTGATGAACAGTATGTCGCCAACGACGAGTCCCGCAACCCGTAAATGTCGCTGCGACGTCGAGCGACATGTCGCGGGAGTCGGGACACGTACATTTCGTCATTGACAAATGTCCCGTAGTGAAAATGCGGCTTTAGTAATTCTGGACTCCAAAAATGGGACAACTTTAAAATAGCAAAGAGGAAATATGATATTTTGTAAAAGAAGTCTCACGGTAGTTACTCTTTTGTATTACCTCATTCCATATTTTTTTATTCTTCGTCCATACCTTATACAAATATGAAAGATTGTCTCGTTAAATAATTATGGGCGTCGTGTAAATGTCGACTTCTAGTATACTGTGTAACTAACTATATAATACTGTGCTTTTTACAGGTGAACGGACGCAGACGACGGGCGCCTGAAGAGGGCATCGTGTACGCCAACGGTACTACGGTCGTGAGAAGAAGCAGGCGGCGTAGCAGACGTAAGTCATTTGTTATAATAAATCATACTATTCTGTATTCAAATTCAATTAGCAGTTTAAGCGTGAAAAAGGGCAGACTACACAATTTTACTATATTTAAAAACAAGAGTTCCATCCGGGTGTCAAGGGACACCCGGATGGAACGAAGTTATTTCTGAAGTATAAAAAACCTGTATACACTCAACAATAAGAAAATCGTTGCTACACCACACTGTTCAATGCGAGAGAGAGAGAGAGAGAGAGAAACACGCAACACACACTTTCGTGTGTGACGCGACACACGACACTTTTGTGTCGTTACAACTTTTCGTCTAGCCCCCTTTCGCAACGCGCGATAAGGAACTTCGTTCCAATAATATTTAATCAAATCCAATGTAATTTCAGGACGTCGTTCACTCCTGGAACCGGAAGCAGAGCTGATAGTGATCTCCGCGACGCCGAAACAGACCTGGGGCCGCGTGCCGCTGCTGCGACTTATCCCGGCCGAGGGCGACGGGAAACCACACTACAGAATCGCCTACGGGGACCCTGATAGAAACTTCGTACTCAACAAACGAGACGGCACATGGGCACTCCGGCTTAGAAAGCATTTAAAACAAAAGGAAGTCTTAGAACGACAGCTCGAGTTGGAAGCACGGTTCGTCACTCCTGCGAATAGGAGAAGGCGAGCCATACCCGCTAATATCCCTGCGCCACTAAGGCTCTACGTGTCCGTAAGGATCGGACCGAATGCGGGCTGATTTGGATAAAAACCGGACCGGAATTGTATAGTTTAATCGCGTTGGCGTGCGTTTGATAACGTTCATTGAACTCGGGATATTTTATAATGGGGTGAGCATGTGTTTCTTCAGTTAGCAATGAAATTGGTTGTAGTACATACTTTAAAGTTTATCGAATATCCGATGCTTGGAGAAATTTTTATACCAATCATTTTACGACATGATACGACACACTAGGCGTTAGTATACTGCAGCGTAGCGACGCGACGCGACACTTCACGTCCCATAATACTAGAGTGCCTTTCGCGCAGCTCCGCTGACGCGTAGTGCGATGTGCCTTATACAAATTCATACAAAATTTGTGCCTCATCTCGTCGTCTCGTCTCATCGATGCAACGTTGTAACGCCTAGTGCAGTCTTACCTGAACTTTAGATGGCTGCAGAAATTCATGTTTCAATGACCTTTATCGCCTGATCACGCACGCCAAGCGATCACTTTAGGTTGAATTTGTCTCCGTACTGACGGTAGCTAGAATACAATTGGTCTTAGACACTGCCATAATTTGCTAACTGCCATATTTTTTATTTCACTGCCAAGTTAAGTTCATTCCATTCTATAGTTCAAACAGTGAATCCAGGCACGAAACTTCATATTATAAAATTTTATAATCTAGACACGCGGCAGCGTGGCAAGCCAAGTTCAATATGAAGTTTTATAAAATACTTATTAGTTACAGATAAGTAATAAGTCCGCCATATTATACTAACAATGTTACTTAGCTTTTATACCATGAACGCCAATATAAAATTATTAGATATTTCTACTGCATATTTTAATGAATTTGGGACGTTACAGATTAGATCGTTTGTGACGATCTTTCCGGCAGTATTAAGTAATCGAGTACGTAGAACCAGCTAATAAAAAATCGATATTGCAACTCGCTTCACTTTGAACCGTTACTTGAATATAATTTGAGAATGCTGTTTGTCTCTTTCTGCCATAATTTACAGCAATAATGTCGAAAGAAAGTTGTTTTTGATATTTTGTCGCGGCTACATTAATTGATAGGACAGCACTTATATTTTTAAGTGTCACTCAAAGTTGGTCGTATAAAACATAATATTTTGTAGTCCCATATCTTAAGTGCCAGTATATAGTTGTAAGTAGATAATTAAGTGAATTATTTATTTTTTACCGTCAACATAACGTGCAATGTGACCATCTTAATCTGTAGAACTAATGCTTAAAGTTAGACAATTGTAAATATGTGCATAATATTTGTAGAAGTTTTTACATTAATATATTTAACATTAGATTATTTGGCTATTGAATTTAAAATATAAATACATTTTTAACTACTCATTGGCATGTCATTTTAACTTTGGCCCTCTTTAATAACAACAATATAGATTTAGGCAGCAACTATTCGGCAGGCTTCTTTAGGAATTAAAAACAAAAATACCACATATAATATTTATTATCTTAATATTTTATATTTAAGTCATCAGTCCCCCTCTCACATAAAATTGTGTATATATTTTAACACTTACATGATCCAAAGTTTATAAACAATAATATATTTCACAATGTTAAATTCCCTATAAGAACATCATCTGGCGCTTGACTCTTTTCTTTCGAAAATACATTTAGAATTACAGTAGGTACACTTTAATCTTGGTCATTAAACCTTTTTTACTGTTTTCTATTAAAGAAATATTAACAAATAAAATTATATTTTTTTCTCTACCTTATTATTGAAGACATTCAGTTGAAGCTCATGAAGTTTAAATCCACAGAAACTACACATAAATTTTCAACAGTAAAATGTTTCTAGAACATTTGGAAGTAAAAGAAAATTTCTCCAACATGCGGGTAGTCTTGAAACGTGGTTCTCTATTCGTCAGTCTGCACCATTTTGTTTTTCTTCAGCTCTCTCTCGACCACTCCCTTGTACATTTCCAAGCAATCACCTACACCATCAGTGTGTCGACTCAAGCGATGCGTCTTCAGATACTGGTAGCATGAAAACTTGCACAAGCATACCGAGCATTTGAACGGTTTGTCGCCTGTGTGTGTTCGCATGTGCACTCGCACGCTGAATCTCCGTGAAAACTGTTTGCCGCATATGGGACAAGGGAAAGGTTTGTAGCCATCGTGTGCTCGCTTGTGAACTTTCAGGTTGCTCTTGTATTTGAATTTCCGCTCGCAGAGGTCGCAAGTGAAGGGTTTGTCGTCTGTGTGTGTTTTGCTGTGTAGCACCAAGGCGCTGAGGTTTAGGAAGTTGCGCTTGCAAACGTCGCAGCGGTGCTGCGTGGAATGGGCGTCCATTTGTCGCGTCAGGAAACCTTTTAACGTGTAGGTAGGATTGCTCAGTTTAGCGTCTGCTGTCATGGCATCTACCTGCTGGCTTGAAGACCATGTTTCAGATTCTCCACGTTCTGACTTAAAGTTATACATATTTTGACAGGAAGTTTCCGATGCGTTCACTTGAAACTCTCCATGGTCTGATTTGAAATTCCCCACGTTCTCCACCTTCTGACTTGAAGTTTTCCATATTGTTACAGAATCCCCAAGTTCTGACTTAAAGTTGTGCATATTTTGGTAAGAAGATTTTGATGCATTCATTTGAAATCCTTCATGCTCTGACTTAGAATTCTCCACCTTCTGACTTGAAGTTTTCCATATTGTTACAGATTCCCCAAGTTTTGACTTAAAGTTGTGCATATTTTGGTAGGGACTATTAGATGCGTTCACTTGAAATTCTCCAATATTTTGGTAAGTTTTTGATGCATTCATTTCAAATCCTTCATGTTCTGACTTAGAATTCTCCACCTTCTGACTTGAAGTTTTCCATATTGTAACAGATTCCCCAAGTTCTGACTTAAAGTTGTGCATATTTTGGTAAGAAGATTTTGATGCATTCATTTGAAATCCTTCATGCTCTGACTTAGAATTCTCCACCTTCTGACTTGAAGTTTTCCATATTGTTACAGATTCCCCAAGTTTTGACTTAAAGTTGTGCATATTTTGGTAGGGACTATTAGATGCGTTCACTTGAAATTCTCCATTCTCTGACTTAAAATTTTCTACCCTCTGACTTGAAGTTTTCCACGTTTTAAAATTTCCACGCTCTGCCTTGGAATTCTCCACTTTCTGACTTGGAGTTTTCTGCATGTTGACTTGAAATGCTCCAAACTCTGACTTGAAATTCTCCAACTTCTGAATTGAAGTTTTTCGTTTTTTCATTTGAAGTTCTCCACGCTCTGACTTCTTTTCCACATTCTGACTTGAAGTTTTTTGTTTTTTTACCTGAAATTCTCCTTTTGACTTGGAGTTAACCGCATTCCCCGCTCGGTACTGCATAAAGTTATTTCTCATGTACTCGTCTGCTCGCAAGTCCAACGATCTATGTATTTCCTCGGCTGACAATGTTACAGGTCCCTTCTTAACATTTTTTGATTTCTCTGAAGTCCCTAGAAATGAGTTAGAAAATAGTTTGTTAACTTTTTCTAGACATCAAAATTTTAAACACATTGTAAACAAAATTTCGTACACAAATTCTTTAATTATACGAATTTTAAACTACACTTTAATACAAACAAAAGAAAATGTAGAAAAAGGCGATCTTACTGCTGGCTGAGGACGACGCGTATTATTAAGCAAAAGAGTCGCAATGATAAATCTTTACAGGGGTAAAGTCTTTGAATTAAAAAAAATATGTCTTCGTACCTGTATAGACTCCAGTCTGCAATATCTCCTGGAGATGCGAGGGTCTGTCACGCTGCGGCTCATACACGGTCGCGTCCACGTCTATCACGAGACGTTCCACATCTGAAATTATTAAAATTACTAAAACGAGAAATTCAGAAATTACAAGTTCAACGATTATTTTTATATTATAAAGCGTCTAGCTCATGGGCGTAGCCACACTGGGCGCTTGCCCCACCCTGGCTCTGACCTATTTTTTTTATTTTTTTTTAATTACATGAGGGGGTAAACGAGCAAACGGGCCACCTGATGGTAAGCAACTACCGTCGCCCATGGACACTCGCAACATCAGAAGAGCTGCAGGTGCGTTGCCGGCCTTGTAAGGTGCCAAACTAAATAAAAACTGTTGTTTAGTTTAGACATATAGGTTACTTATAGGTCAGAGCCAGGGTGTTTCCAATTTTTTTTTTCTAATAATAACAACATCAACAATCATAATAATAAATGTAATATCCGTTGCCCCACCCTGAGCGCAAGGCTGGCTACGCCCATGGTCTAGCTTATGAATTCGTATCCATTCGCTATTTGGTCCCGTACAATAATATTTATCTATCTATTCTTATATGTAAAAACTAGCTGTTGCCCGCGACTTCGTCCGCGTTAACATAGTATACCTAAATAGACTTTCATTTAAACTTTCAACCCCTATTTCACCCCCTTGGGGGTAGAATTTTCAAAAACGCTTAAACACGTATCCAATCATTTTTAATCAGTAGCCCAAACATAAAATTTCATGTTTCTAACTCAAGAAATAACGGACTTCCATTGAAACTTTCAACCCCAATTTCACCCCCTTGGGGGTAGAATTTCCAAAAACGCTTAAATACGTATCCATTCATTTTTAATCAGTAACCCAAAAATAAAATTTCATGTTCCTAACTTAAGAAATGACGGACTTTCATTCAGACTTTCAACCCCTATTTCACCCCCTTCGGAGCAGAATTTTCAAAATTCCTTCCTTAGTGGGTGTCTACTTAATAAAACAACCCTACTCACCAAATTTCGTGGCTGTAACTTTAACAGTTTTTGCTCAGCGATGATGAATCAGTGAGTCAGTCAGTCAATCAGTCAGGACATGTAATTTTATAAGTATAGATGGATTTTCAAATGTGTTAGTCGCGCCAAAACTCGAAAACGGCTGAAGGGATTGGGCTGATATTAGTCTTAAAATATTCGTAGAAGTCCAGGGAAGGTTTTAAAGTGACACGAAGTTCACCGGGACAGCTAGTAACAATAATAAAATTCGTGAACTAGTAAGGCCGGCCACGGACCGTATTTTGCAGTCGGTCCCGAGTCCCGACTGCAACTTGCGGTCCGTCTATTAGTGTAGGAAATGAACCGATTCTTTGTATGGGGACCCATGCATTAATTCCTCAGTCGATGAAACTTTGCTGGGTTATAGAATAGTATGAGCCAATACTTACATATTAAAATCCAAAAGAAAAAACACTAGAAAGTCAGTTATTTATACCTAAAAGTACAAATCTGTTTATATATTGAACAGAATAATTTCTCAGTCTAAATTTATTTTATTTATACAAGTATGTTATACTTTATAAAAATCCAAAACTTTTTTCAAACATAAGTATTGCTTTTTTATAATTTTTCTTTTTTCTGACCTCATTTTCAAGGGAAAATTGCTCAGTATTATTTTTTTTCTCATATGACTTAAGAATGTAATTTGGCGTTACGAGAAAGAAAATCCAAAAAAAAATCATACCAATAAAAAACTATTTAAATCTGTAAAAAACTTAGTGTGGAAAATTTCTCAGCGTTATTTCTTTTCTTAACTATGTTATGTAGTCAAATATACACATAAATCCAAAATATCCAAAAGAAATACCATCCAGAACACCGAAATTTTAGAAGCGAAGCTAAATCTATCTCGCGTTTACGCAATAATGTACCGTCTTGCTTTACTAGTTAGGTGCAGATTAGCGTCATCGTGCATATAGTACGACCTTGATCGCATGACCCGCACCGCACCTAGGTCGCGGTCGGTGTGTGATTCTTTACATTTTACATTTATTGCATTTTTAGGGTTCCGCACCCAAAGGGTAAAAACGGGACCCTATTACTGAGACTTCGATATCTGTCTGTCCGTCTGTCTGTGTGTCTCCAGGCTGTATCTCAAGAACCGTTATAGCTAGACTTCTGAAATTTTCACAGATTATGTATTTCTGGTGCTGCTATGACAACAAATACTAAAAACAAAATAAAGTGAATATTTAATCCCATACAACAAACGTGATTTTTTTGGCCTTTTTGGCTCATGAATATGATCCATAATAGCTACATGTAGACAGTAGATACTTGAAATTTCCACAAAATCCTTAATTATATTATGTGTACTTTATTATTAATAATAAAAATAAAATAAATAATTAAGGGGGGCTTCCATACAAAAAACACTATTTTTCCCTACTTTCGCTCTATAACGGTCTGACTCGCACCAGCTGGCCAATTATTATTTTCTTTGTAGGCACGTAGACAACACAAAAGTAATCGAGATAGATTTATGTTCGCTTAAAATTAAAAGTTATAGGTACACGTAAGTACCTACCTACATAACATAATGTAGAATTATAAATAATTAATAATAATCAATTAAGTATTATTAATTATTACGAATTTTGCAGTTGCTTGAAATACATACACCATAAATAAACTATCGGCTAAGTCAAGGTCGGATTAAGTCTGAGCTCCTCGAAAAATAGCAACAGGTATAATTATAATTAGATAAAATACATTGCAGATTGAAATCAAATTCTAAAGATTCTTCCCGGGAATCTGGGGGCACGGTAGTGCCCCCGCCAAGGCGGGCCAAGCGAAGAAGGGCATTGCCTTACCTACCTGGCAACGTTTCGTCGTATTTTTGAACCCTCGTAACTTTGGTTTGGATAATGCCAGAAAGTTAAAAATTATAAGATATAATGTCATATTGAGTATAATAATTAATATGCGCGAATAAAAAAATAAGAAATTCTTAAATCTTTAAATTTAATTTGTGTCTCTTAATGATTAATTCAATCAGCTAGATAGCAAGTTTACAAACCCTCGCAATTTATTTAAATAAAATAAATTCGTTTTTAGGGAGTTAAAAAATTGAGCAATTTAAAAGTAATTTTCTCAAAAACGAAGTAAAATGCTCACACGGGAGTTCTACTCTTGCATCTATACTAATCTATACTAATATTATAAAGCGGAAGAGTTTGTAAGTTTGTTTGTTTGTTTGAGCGCGCTAATCTCTGGAACTACTGGTTCGATTTGAAAAAAATCTTTCGGTGTTAGATAGCCCATTTATTGAGGAAGGCTATAGGCTATATTTTATCACGCTAGTACTAATAAGAGCGAAGAATTAGAGGAAAGTGTGGAAAAAACGGGGGGAAATTATTTGAAAGGGCTTATTTGAACGCGTTCATCTCAGGAACTACTGGTCCGATTTGAAAAATTCTTTCAGTGTTAGATAGCCCATTTATTGCGGAAGGCTATAAGCTATATTTTATCACGCTAAGACTAATAGAAACGAAGAAATATGATATTATAAGTTTATATATTATAATAGATATTATAAGTATTAGAGTGATACTCGCGAAAACTTAAGAAATCATTAAACGAAGAAATAGACGAAAGTGTGGAAAAAACGGGAGAAATTATTTGAAATGGCTTATTTGAACGCGCTAATCTCAAGAACTACTGGTCCGATTTGAAAAATTATTTTAGTGTTAGATAGCCTATTTATTGAGGAAGGCTATAGGCCATATTTTATTACGCTAAGACTAATAGGAGCGAAGAAATAGAGAAACATGTGAAAAAAACGGAGGAAATCATTTAAAATTGCTTATCTATACTTAATATTATAAAGCGAAAGAGTTTGTTAGTTTGTTTGTTTGTTTGAACGCGCTGATCTCAGGAACTACTGGTCTGATTGACAAAATTCTTTCAGTGTTAGATAGCCCATTTATCGAGGAAGGCTATAGGCTATATTTTATCGCGCTACGACTACTAGGAGCGAAGAAATAGAGGAAAATGTGGAAAAAACGGGAGGAAATTATTTGAAAGGGATTATTTGAACGCGCTAATCTCAGGAACTACTGGTCCGATTTGAAAAATTCTTTCAGTGTTAGATAGCCCATTTATCAGGAAAGGCTATAAGCTATATTTTATCACGCTAAGACTAATAGAAACGAAGAAATAGACGAAAGTGTGGAAAAAACGGGGGAAATTATTTGAAATGGCTTATTTGAACGCGCTAATCTCAAGAATATAGCTTATAAGCTATATTATATCATGCTAAAACTAATAGGAGCGAAGAAATAGAGGAAAATGTGGAAAAAAGGGAGGAAATTATTTGAAATTGCTTATTATCTTAAAAACTACTGGACCAATTTTTATGTGATTTGGAACATATGAAGAATAGACCATGTGAATGGACATAGGCTGTTTTTTTGCGGAAAAATGTACGGTTTCCGTGAAATTCCTAAATTACGCGGGCGAAGCCGCGCGGAACATCTAGTTTCTTAATAAACTACTGGAGCAATTTTTATGTTATTTGGCACACGTCATGAAGACTAGACCAAGTGAAACATAGGTTTCTTTTTTTTGCGGAAAATGTTGCTAAATTCCTAAATTACGCGGGCGGAGATTCTATAGTTATTAAAATATGGATATATTAGTCCCAAAATTATTAAAAATATATATTGAAAAATAAAAACAAGAAAGAACTGGATAAGTTTCTCTATATGTATGTCTGCACCAGTGCCGTAAATAGGGCGGTGCCACCGGTGCCCAGGCAAAGGGCGCAGACTCTGGGGGGCGCAAGAATGGCCAGACCAGGCAGGACTATTTTTTTCGGTTTGCTCCCGATAAGTTCCCGCTGCGCCCCTAGTGCTCGATTCCAACAATACGTTATACCTACGTGCCAGTAACATCTAAAATGTCTATTAAATTAGACAAAACAATAAAAAAATATATTTATTTCCAAAATATTAGTATAATATCATAAAATGATTATTGTAATGGTCTACTAACACCAACTTTTACTTTATCACACTGAATGAAATAAAATAGGCCTAGGTATACATAGCATTGCTCTGGGTACCTATAATAACTAAAAAAAAGCAAGGGCGCAGTTATGAAGCTCGCACAGGGCGCAAAAAAGGCTATTTACGGTACTGGTCTGCACCCATGCATGTCGTACAGGACAAATAATACTTTGAAACATCGTTTGTATCATAATAAAGACTGGATTGATAAAAATATCAGTCCGGTGTCTATAAGATCGATTGTCCTAAATGCGATAGTGTATAATTACGTGGGTCAAACAGAGTGAAACTGGACGCAGCTTTGAGACTCAGTATAAAGAACATAATACTATCGCGGCTTATAGGAATGGTCATCCTGATCCATACAGTGCCTGATGGCCATTCCTGTAAAGTTTTACATAAATGCGATGAAGGCTTTCGGCTGAGCATATTGGAACAATTATAGATCATAAAAGAAAAGAAAAATAACATACTTGCATTGTTGAATGACCAAACTTGCTTGACTACATCACCGCTTATTAATATTATGTTCGGGGGTACTGGTGAGGGTATTGGGGGTAGTGGGGATAGTAGTAGTAACGGGGCTCGATAGGGTATAAAAGGCAGTGATTTGGGCGGTGGTGGCATCCTGAGGATGCTCCGGTGTTGGGGCGGAAAGCGTGTCGAATCGGTGAAATCTAAAAACCTTAATTTTGCACTTAATTTGTGGCAAAATACTTGATATAATGTGTCAGCCACACGAGAAGAATCTAAAAACTCTACACATTAGTTAAATTGTGTGGCTTGGCCATTTCGTAATTCGTCATGCTATGTATGGGCTCTGAACTTAATACATATATTATTATTTTCTATTGTACTTAATAACTTTTATATTAACTGTACTCGTAATAAAAAATCGGCCAAGTGCGAGCAATAAGGTTTATTTTTATGAAATTAAAAAGTTTTTTGATTTATTTTTATGTTTCAGTTGATTTAATGAAAGTTAAACTAAGGTTTACTATTTATGACGCATAAAAAAACTACTTGCTAGATCTCGCTCAAACCAATTTTCGTTAGTAATTTTTATAGTAATGTACATCATATACTTTTTTTAGACTTATCATGTTTACTTTAGAAGTTAGGGGGGGGCACACACATTTTACCACTTTGGAAGACTCTCTCCATCAAACTATTCGGGTTAGAAAAAAATGATATAAGAAATATCAATATGATTTTTACCCCACACGCATAGGTTAGATGAAAAAAAAAATTTTCAGTTGTACTTATACAACACACCTAAAATTTTTAATAATTTTTCCATTTCTGTATCAAAATCTTAAGAGGCCGGGTACCCTTGGAATTTCTCATACATACGTAATACCAAAATCATTTTCTCATACGAAAATATTTAACATGTTTGAGTTGTTTTTCAGTTTAAAATAGTAATTACCTAGGTTCCTGTACAAAAATTTACTTCAAAATATTTAAACACTAAAAAAAATTTTTTTGTTTTTAATTTTTTTTTAGTAAATTTACTACTAAATATTTAAACACTAAAAAATAGAGTAAAACACTAAAAAATATATAAATAAATAGTAAATTTACTACAAAATATTTAAATACAAAAAATATTTTTTAGAGTTTAAATATTTTGTAGAAAATTTACTATTTATTTATATATTTTTTAGTGTTTTACTCTATTTTTTAGTGTTTAAATATTTAGTAGTAAATTTACTAAAAAAAAATTAAAAACAAAAAAAATTTTTTTAGTGTTTAAATATTTTGAAGTAAATTTTTGTGCAGGAACCTAGATAATTACTATTTTAATCTGAAAAATAACTCAAACATGTTAAATATTTTCGTATGAGAAAATGATTTTGGTATTACGTATGTATGAGAATTTCGAGGGTACCCGGCCCCTTAATGCGGTTCACAGACTACCTACATCTACCTACTTAACAAGTTTCAATAGTATAGCTCTTATAGTTTCGGAGCAAAGTGGCTGTGACATACGGACGGACAGACAGACAGACAGACAAACATGACGAATCTATAAGGGTTCCGTTTTTTGCTATTTGGCTACGGAACCCTAAAAATGGCCAGGTCACTGATTTTGATTAATGTGTACCTACAGTTTTAGGGTGTGTTTCCACTGAAGCGGAGCGGAGCTTAGCGGTGCCCGAATCGACCAATCGTGCTATTCCAGCGGAATGACAGCGAAGATTTCGAGCATGGTGATTGGTCAATTCGGCACCGCTTAGCTCCGCTTCGCGTCAGTGGAAACACGGCCTTAGATTCTTCTCGTGCGGCTGACACAATATTATATCAAGTATTTTGCCGCGACTTAGGTGTTAAAGGTAAAGGTTTTTAAACTTAGGGATGTAAAGTTAGAAACTTAGCTCCACATGAAATCACTACTTTTTGACACCACGAACTATATTATGTTCTCGTCTTGGCAACATTTTTACATGAAAATGTTTTTGGTGGGATCGAGTTTTTTCTTTTTCAAATATGATTTGATAATAATTTTTCATTTATGTATGCTTTTCTGCAAGAGACGTGTGTTGAGTAACTCTTCTTTTTCGAGCATATTATTATGCTCTATTAATGCGTCGTTTTTTTTTGTGCTGCACTTTTAAAGGTTCCGTAGTCAACAAGGAACCCTTATAGTTTCGGTCTGTCCGTCCGTCGCGTCCGTCTGTCTGTCCGCGGTATTTCTCAGAGACTATTGGACCAGCTTTGTAAGCTCTAATTCGGCAAGCAAACAAATGGCAAACAACAACAACAACTAGCATTTATTAACCCATCAAGCCCCATAAGGACACCGATGACCGCGATAACAATAAAATAACAATAGATTTCCAAGAATCCGCGATCGAACACACGAATGAATAGCGCGCGGGCTTTGGCGCGGGGTGGCGGGCGACGCGTCGGGCGGCCTGTACCTCCCGTCCGCGCCCCGCGCATACACCCCGCTCGCTGCCGATTGCAATATTCAAATCTGTCTATTGTAAAATGTTTTTAGTTTTTAATACGCTTGATGATTTTTTTGGATATTTTTGTAGTTGAAAAGATAGTTAACAGTGTACTTAAATCAATAAATAAAACAGATAGAGAAATTTTCCAGTGCTAGTAAAAGGGCAATTTTTAAAAATAGTATAGTTACAAGGTTTATGTTTTGGATTTTCATATTGTGGCTATAAAACTTCAATAAAATGTCATTCCCGTAAAAAAATTCGACAGAGCAATTTTCCGGTCCCAGTCAAGCCAAAAAAACATATTTTATTAAAATTTGGTGTTTCTGCTGGGATATTTTTTTGGATATTTCATACATTGTTTCTATACGTTCCATGAATATGTCCAGTGAAAAAAGATTAAACGGAGGATTTTTCCTAAAAAAGATATTAATTAATTACGAATTTAGGTAAAAATACCTAACTTCTATTCTTTGGATTTTAATACAAAACTTTTAATTCATTGATACTTTACCATGCTATAAAGTTTTTTCTGACTGAGGAATTACTGTGGGGGTCCACATGGTTCCTTTCCTACACTGTATAGCCCGTCCAAAAGAAGTAAGATCATGATCCTAACGCGAAAATACTTCACCTAAAGTTAATGTGATTTTTATAAAATCCATCGCCAGATAGAGAGAGAACGATTCCCGACTATCATAAAAATATTGCTATCTCTGTCTTTGCGCCAAACATCGTGTAATTTATTTTTAAGTTCTGTCTATCCGGCGACCGGACTTTATTTAGTTACCATCATCATCATCATCGGAGCTATCCCAGCTGTCCTCCAGCTTGACTTCCTCAGTGGTAGCTGTGGCCGTGACGTCGGATCTGCACATCGTCAGCAAAGACGCGTGAGGATCCGGAATGCTGCCCATCTGGATAAGTAACAGAACATTATAAGGCTGCGTTTCCACTGAAGCGGAGCGGAGCTTAGCGGTGCCCGAATTGACCAATCGTGCTATTCCAGCGGAATGACAGCGAAGCGGAGCGAAGATTTCGAGCATGGTGATTGGTCAATTCGGCACCGCTAAGCTCCGCTCCGCTTCAGTGGAAACACAGCCTTATACATAGTAGTGATTAAAAAACGTATGGCACTCGGAGACTGCCGACTGCTATAATTGCATAGCATGTTTTATCAAATTATGCAATTATAATTTGCATATGTCTAGTCGCACGTACACAAACACCGTGCCGAAGTCTGGCAACACCGCACCGCGGAGTGGAGGGTGTTAGGTTTATATTCGTTACGGAATTTCTTGAATAACTTGATTCGGTCGCCGCATTCAAAGCTATGTAATAGCTTAAAAAAACGAGTAGAGTCATACGGGTCAAGTGTGCGCATTTAAACTTTGATGCTTTAAAAAACTCAATTATTATTAGTACAATGAAACAAAACTGTGTTCATTTGTAAGAGTGTTTATTTGTCACCAACTTAAACACAACAATAGTATTTTTCAATAGCTCATATTTTAAGAAACTTTAGAAAACAATAACCCTTCCATTTGCGCACTTTTACCCCAGTATCGGGGTATGTGTACGCAGCACTTTGGGTAAGTGTACGCAACAATAAAATATATATTTTATAATTTAGAACATAAAGAATATTATTTTATAATTTTAATTTGTAACTACTTATAATTACTTAAAGTAATCAACAAAATCGTCTTAAAATCAAAATATGAGAACAATAATTTTCACTTAGAAATATTTAGTTACTTCGTCATACATGTAAATTGTAATACAAAAAAAAGTGCTGGTGCACTGTTTTTGCCACCAGACTCCACAAAGGCTTCATTCAATCCAATCTTCAGTCGGTGGTTCAGAATACTGTTCGCCACATAAGGAAAAAGGCTTCTGCGTACACTTAACCCAAAGCATAGGAACAGGGTTATACGAATATCATTAATTCCTGCATCATCAGAATATCCTAAACACTGGCAAATAACAAACTTGATATTATGTTGCACTCGATAGCAAAAAGCTTATTTAGAAAAAAAAAAAATACATGACTTCAAAAGATTACGCATCAAAATTTGCAAAATATCATAAATATTTGAGCAAAAATCTTCATTTATCGGTCATTCCAAAATGGCGCGCGCGCAGCCGCTGGTACACGAGCGCTTCACAGGGCGTCCTGTGGGTTATTGAAGAGGGGGGTCGCCGTTCCTTAGCGTCATATATTTTTCGAGATATTTACAATGCGCACACTTAGACGCTGCGCACACTTGACCCACATGACCATATACATATTCTAGTAAAATTGTAAGACGAGTTACAGTACAGCACTTCGATTCTAGCGATATGAGCATACACACAGATAGACACACTTTCACATTTAAATGCACTATCAGAGAAGTTGATTTCTAGGCAGATAGGGGACCTACGTAGTTTGGTCGCGTTATGTCAAACCCAGCCGACAGATCACAAATGAACCGACCAGATGACGTTGGTCATTCAGCTGCACAAACTATATAGAATGCTAGCGCTGGCTATGAACCAATTTCCTCGATGGTACCTTATAAGGTACGCGCACATTGTTACGGGCAGCAGGGCGGGCCGCATTTTCTATACAAGTTATAAGACCCACCGCGCACTCAGATAATATTAAAACTTGTATGAAAAATCTGTATAGTTGTAACTACATACCTCAAGCTAATAAAAGCGCGTTAAAAATCAGATCTTGTATGGAAAATGGCCTACCCCGCTGCCCATCACAATGTGCGCGTCTTAAATTGTGTAATGCAATGATTTACTTACATTTTGGAACATCTTGCTAACTACGAAGTTCTGTCTAACAAAACCGTCGACGCTTGTGCTAAACTCTTCGCCCAGCGATGAAAACTGTATCAATTTAGATCTGTTAAAATGTAACTGATTGATTTGATCTGGGTTTAAGTTAAGTCTGGGTTAAAAGTACGTTGTCTCTTTCGTACATGCGAAGAACGAGAGAAATAATATTTAAACCAGGATTAACTTAAACCGAGTTTTGCGTAAGTGGGCAATGGACATGGTAATGATAAATGATAATAATATTCTTATATTAGAAAGCGATAAAATAATATGAAGTGTTTGTCTTTGTCTCAATCCCACTCTTTTCCCACTAGTGGGCAACAGTAAACAAATCTATATTAACATTCGCATTGCAAAAATACATTTGAAACAACATTTTTAATCGCTACTAATAAATGTAACGCAAACTAACGCATTGATTTTGATAAAAAAAAAACAAAGAGAAACAAAAACATAAACTTAAAATAAACAAACAAAAACTTCTTACCTCCCAAAATACTGGGTTTAGCTTAACCTTCTTTCCACCAACGCGAAGACAACCGTAGGTTATGGTTGTGGACTGTGGTACGGTTGCGGTCACCGTTTCAGTTGCGGTTGCGAGCACCACGGCAGCCGGCCGGGTGCATTCTGCACTCGCCTGTTGCTCACCTGTCACTGTCAAACACGATCAATAATACGGCACCGGCGCACCCGGGAACTGTCAAAAATAGATGCAAGCCGTGACGCATGTAAGAGCAACAGGAGAACAGAACCTCCCAGCTATAACAGTAACAGAAGGTCCATCTGTCACTGTTGATCCATGTCGATTTCAATGTTGGTAGCCGATTGAAAACTAGCCAACCAAGCAGGAGTCATTCTTAGGCCCGTATTTTTGGTCAAACTCAAACTCAAACTCAAAATTTTTTATTCAGAATATTTTTTTTCAAATATTCTCTGAACGTCGGGTCTACACTGGTGCCTACCACCGGTTCGGGAACTACCCCGTCGAGAAGAACCGGCGTAAGAAACTCGCACGGAGCCATCTTTTAATTAAAAAGATGGAAAATTACAAAAAGTATATAAAACTACAGTGTCATTATGACTAAATAAAATACGAGTGTACCATACTGTATATTATACAGAAACAGCTCTGCAGGGGGCGACCTTATTCCCATGGTGTACTATCATTCAGGAAATCAGTAACTTTATAGTACGCTTTTGTACACAAACGTTCTTTAACAACTTTTTTGAATTTATTAATTGAGAGATTTTGAACGTTTTCTGGGATCTTATTATAAAGGCGTATACATTGACCTTTAAAAGAGTTTTTGACTTTAGTAAGTCTAGTCACCGGAATGTCAAGCTTATGTTGATTACGAGTATTTCTCCCATGGGTATTACATTTTTTCTTGAATTCATATATATTCTTTTTAACATATAATACATTTGATAGGACATATTGAGAAGCAACAGTTAGGATTCCAGTTTCCTTAAATTTTTCTCTAAGTGAAGTATTACGGGCCAGCTTGTAGATTGCCCGAACAGCTCGCTTCTGCAGCACAAAAATTGTATTTATATCTGCAGCATTGCCCCACAGCAAAATGCCGTAGGACATAATACTATGAAAGTAACTAAAATACACTAGGCGTGCTGTTGTTTCATCTGAAAATTGTCTAATCTTACTTACTGCATATGCTGCTGAACTGAGTCTGTCGGCCAACCCAGCAATGTGAGGGCCCCACTGAAGCTTGGAGTCTAGTGTAATACCTAAAAATACAGCTGTATCCACTAGCTCCATACATATAACATCACCATTTAAAAGCACATTGGTTTCCGTTTGCCTTACATTGGGCAATTTGAATTTAATACATTTTGTTTTTTTACTATTAAGTAAAAGATTATTAACGCTACTACGGTCAGTACTCAAGATGCATCTCGATCTCAAGACACGGTTCAGGCTCTGTGATTGGTTGGCTGTCAAAATTTGGACCAATCACAGAGCCGAACCGCGTCTTGAGACCGAGATGCATCTTGAGTACTGACCAAAAATACGGGCCTTATAGTGCCCGAGTGTGTGCGCAATACAGAAAGACACTATTTCTTTGCTAGTTACCATAAATCATTACCCAAAGAGGATATTCCGACACAATTGAGATATTAGGTGTAAGACTAAGGGCCCGTATATATACAATACTTATTATACAGGCTGCAATTAAACCTTCCTGCCAAATTTTTTCCAGGGCTTAGGTATCATTAGGAGAGACCATTTAACCAAAAAAAATTGGGTGTTAATTTTTTTATTGACATTTTATCCCATTTAAAATCGTTGCAGAAGGGCCACTCACAGCGCGGGGGAAAGATCGGGGGTAACGCGGGGGGAGGCGCGCGCGCGGGGTCACATCACGCGCGGGCAGGCCTGTCCCACTCGCGCGAATAGGCATCGAACTGTAAGTACCACCCGCGGGTGGCAAATTAGTAGGGACTCACAAGCGAGCGGTGACGCACGCGCACGAGTTGTTCGTTGCATACCTGCGTATTGCGTAACTTATTCGATCGCTATTACAGAATTGATATTAATCTCACAATGGACAATAAAAAGAAAAGGGCAAAGAAATATTGCGCGATGCGTACTATTCGAAATCTCATTTGTTTACAAAAATAACTAAGTTATACAAACACTTTAAGTAGGTAATATAAGACCGGTTTCAATTATTAAGGGGCCGGGTACCCTCGAAATTCTCATACATACGTAATTCCAAAATCATTTTCTCATACGAAAATATTTAACATGTTTGAGTTGTTTTTCAGTTTAAAATAGTAATTATCTAGGTTCCTGCACAAAAATTTACTTCAAAATATTTAAACATAAAAAAAAAATTTTTGTTTTTAATTTTTTTTTAGTAAATTTAGTACTTAATATATAAACACTAAAAAATAGAGTAAAACATTAAAAAATATATAAATAAATAGTAAATTTACTACAAAATATTGAAATACTAAAAATATTTTTTAGAGTTTAAATATTTCCAAGTGGCAGCGAACCCCTTCACCCCCCAAGAAAATAATAAAATTTACTGTTGAGAAAATAAGGTTTTTATTTGCATAAAAGGTAACACGTAAAGTGCCAAAAGAGTGCCGCGCGTGCCTGCAAGTTATCAAGCCACCATTACGTAAATCTTGTCGCGAACCCCTTGCCGTCGAATGCCGTCGAAACCCCTAGGGATTCGCGTACCCCACTTTGAGAAACCCTGTCTTAGATTATTTCGAGTTAAATAAAATATCGTTAATTAAATATAAAGATTATAATATTATTTTTAAAAAGAGACAACCCTGATTTCTCCATAAAAGGTACGAGTTATGCGATAGAAAGAGAGTGGAGATGTAGGCAAATATAATTGTAGGCACCTAGCACTGCGCGGTTGGAATTTGAACTTTATAGTATCGTAGCATGAGTCGTTAATTCTTTAAACGGGTTTCGTTAGTGGGAATTCTGTTGGTACAACTAATATATATTCTGTGGCGCGGGCGACGCGTCGTGTCCATTGATTGTAGTGTTTTTAAGGATAACTTTCGGAAGCTATTTCTCAACATTTTAGTACTGAGTGACTATAAAATAAAAAATACGTGTATTTTTATTTTTAACAAGGATCAATATATCAAAATTTGGCAGGAAGGTTTAATTGCACCTTGTATTTGTGTAGACAAGATCCCAAGACCCTATCTTTATTCTCCCTAACCTTCCACAGTCGATTAAAAAAAAAGTATATATGGGCGAAAAGCTCTTAGCCGATTCAAACAATTGAAAAAAAAAAAGAATTTTCCATATTATTCAAATCGCCATCGCGTCGTGTGCGTCCGCCCGCTACGCGCTAACCAATCATTTGCGCGACGCGCGTACGCAATACGCATAGAAAAAAATGGCCACCCGCGCCTAGCGCCTCGCGTGTGTAAAGTGTACCTAAGTCTCTGAAAAAAATAATAAAACTGTACGGTTTCCACGAGATAAACGAATTTTGGCGCAACAGAGCTGTTGCGGGCGACATTTATTTACCTCGAAAAAAGTTGAGTGAATTGTGCTTTGTGAAAGTTTTTAACTCTTGTGTTATCGAGGACCGAGGTCTTCAAAGAGGTTTGCCACGATGAAGCCCCGACGTTGGTGACATTCCTTCAGTTCGCAGCTGTCCAGCGGGCCGATTCTGTATCGTGCATTTGTGAGTTAATAACTGAGTTAGTAACGAAACCGAGGAGTGAGTAACGGAAAGTGCCACTTTTTGTATTCACTTGCATACAAAAGTGAGACTTTCGGTTGCTCACTCCTCCGTTTCGTTACTAACTCAGTGATTAACTCACAAATGTACGATACAGAATCGGCCCGCAGGTGAGTGTATTTACTTTTCTACTACTACGGAGTTACAGGGTATTGAAGTACAATCTTCAGGCCCGCCTGCATTATAAAAAATTCAATAATTAAAACCCAATTTTAAAACTTCTACCTTCCAACAATAATTATTGTTAGTTGATCGTCAGTTTTGCGTAAAATTTTCAAATTGGGACCGCTCCTGCAACAAATCCACCCATATTTTGTTGGTGTTTTCATAAGAAAAATAAAATTCAATTTATCAATTTATCATTCACGCTATCCGGATATTTCGCGCGAACGACCTAACAACTAATAAATTATAAACACAAAGAAAACTTGGCCTTACGACCGGGAAGTTCATACATCATACATTTTTTACGTAACAACAAATTCGGAACTGGCAGAGCAATAACAATAATATCCGGGTTTACGCGGTACCGTTTGTTTTTGATCCGGGCCTTTCAGGCTAAGACCCGGTTATCCGGGTGTTCATAACCGGGCCCTAAACCCGGCTATTATACATAATCTTAGGGGCCATTTCAACTGGCGGGCTCAAATAAACTATTTTAAGTTTAAAGTACCTAAAATGTACTAAAATATTAATTGTGAATTACGTAATAATTATCTATAGGTACTTAGGTAGGTAAGTACTAATCTAAAAATTATCCTTAGATACTCATCAACTCTTATTCCTTCCATTAACCATATTCAGTTTGCTGTTTGTGTGCTGTACATACATTACGACTAGGTATTTATAAGACGCAATTTTAAAATAATTCAGATTTCAGGTTACAAAATTTAAATTATAGAACTTTAGAGGACCGGTTGGTCTCTCTAAGAGTTCACTAGAGGTCGGAGGAGTAAAGAGTAAAACTCGATTTACTGTGGTGAACTGAAGTGTTTTATTTACAAAAATGCGCTGCTTATATACAAAAAAATTAGTTAATTATTATTATTACAAACTGTACAGAAACTGAAAAGATTAATTTAGATTGGCTATTGCAAAACAGAAAGAGACATAATGAGTGAGATAAAAATATTTACAAACAAGAAAGAGAAAAAAATCGAATAGGAAATATTTACAAGATTGAGAAATTATCCGCGCGGGAGATTCGGCCGTACCGCGGTTCGTGGCGCTGCTATCGCCCGAGTATAAATATGGGCTCCCGCGGTCCGCGAGTTCAGTGAGCTCGAGCTCGGCATACCGACATCGTCTCCCGGTCGCTCGCTGCCGCGCCGTCGCGAGTAGCTGTGCCGCCATTTTGTGAAGCTCTGCAAACGCCATGAAGATCGTAGCTATGCTGCGAATATCCCTCGCTCGACGTAGCCTCGATGCGTAGTGTTGTGTTGTGAAGAACTCTTATTAGAAAAAGTCCTTTTCAGGGCTACTTCATGTCCGGTGCAAATGCACTTAATATGCACGGACGGTTTCTCTCGTCATTTCGAACGTACGTTATTGGCAGAACGATTTTCTTCTATGTTTCAATCTTCCACGACGACGTGTAGGTACTTTGTAGGTACTGCTACAGTGCTCCCCCTCAAGCGAAGCGCACCGGCAGTCTGACGGCACGGCCCGTTCTTGTTGTCTTCTGTGCTGGACTTGCTGGTGTCTTCTGCTTGATCGGTGATGCTCTTGGTGATGGTTGTGAGGTAATAGGTAAAGGTAATGAGGTAACGGGTAAAGGTAATGGAGGTATTTTGAGGTAAATTATTGGTATGTGAAGGTAAGGTAACAGGTACATTGGTATTAGGTAAGTTGGTAATTACCGGTGACTGTTGTACATTGCTCGTTGACTCGCCGAGGTAATCTTCACTTAGTATGTAGGCGGGTTTTAAACGATCGATGGATACTGTTGCTGTGCGATCGGGTAGTTGTATCACGTAGTATTTTTCTTCTCGTCGAAGAACTTTGTACGGCCCATCATACGGACTTTGAAGTGGTTTTCGAACGGCGTCTATTCGTAGAAATACGTATTTGCACGTAAGTAGATCACGATGTATGAAGATGTTGCGTTGATTACCGTGGCGATGTACATTGTTTTTCGGCTTGAGAGAATCGATGTTTTTTCTGAGTTGCTCGATGTAGGTATGATCTAGGCTCGATGATGATGTTGTTTCGAAGAAGTCGGCCGGTAAGCGTAGGTTACGGCCGTAGGTTAATTCGGCGGCGCTGATTCCGGTGTCCTCTCGTATTGCGGCGCGTAGTCCGAGTAAAACTGTAGGTAGCTCGTCGATCCACGATGTATTACTATTGATGAGTCTTGTTTTCAGTGAATTCTTGAGACTTTGATGCCAGCGTTCAATCATCCCGTTTGATTGCGGGTGATACGGCGTTGTACGGGTTTTATCGATTCCCATACAACGTGTTAAGTTGACGAACAGCTGATTCTCGAACTGGCGTCCTTGATCGGTTGTTATTGTAGTAGGACACCCGAATCTTGCTATCCATTGTTCGTAGAATACTCTTGCGACGGTTTCGGCGGTGATCTCGGTGAGCGGTACAGCTTCAGGCCATTTTGTCGAGCGATCGATCATAGTAAGTAGGTATCTATGACCACTCGCTGTTGTACTTAGCAGTCCGATTATGTCGATGTGCGTATGTTGAAATCTATCGACTTGTGGAAATGTCGACACGGCGCTCGATGTATGTCGTTGTATTTTGCTTCGCTGACATTGTATGCAGGTTTTCGTCCATTCACTAATGTCGGAGTTCATTGACGGCCAGAAGAATTTTTGCGCGATGAGTTTTCTTGATGTTTTTGTTCCAGGATGACTTATGTTGTGAATAGAGTCGAAAATGGCGCGTCGAAAGTCTTGCGGAATGTACGGGCGAACGTATTTTGTTGATGTTTCGCATACGATCTTGATATCGGAGTTAGGTAGCGTCGTTGTTTTAAAACTTAAGTTTTCTTGACCGTACAGTGTAGGTAGCGTGCTATCTCGCTCTTGTGCGCGAGCTAACTCTTCGTAGTTTACAGCTGACGGCGTGTTGATTGTTTCTATGCGGCTGAATGTGTCTGCGACGATATTATCTTTTCAGCTGATATGACGAATGTCGTGCGTGAACTCGGAGATGAAAAGTAGTTGGCGAGTTCTTCTTGGAGTTTCCGATGTCGATGTTTTCTTCTGTAGGGCGAATGTCAATGGCTTGTGGTCGGTGAATATAATGAGTTCTCGGCCTTCGAATATTTTTCTGAAGTATTTTACTGACATGTAGATAGCTTGAAGTTCGCGATCGTAGGTGCTGTACTTCGTTTGCGCTGTAGTAAATTTCTTCGAGAAGTAGCCGAGTGGTTGCCATTTGTTATTGTAATATTGTTGTATTACGGCTCCCGCTGCGGTGTCTGAGGCGTCGGAGAAAATAGCGATCGGTGCTTTGTGATTCGGGTGGGCGAGCAAAACAGCGCTTTTAATGCTATTTTTGCAAGCCGTGAATGCTTCTTTTGATGTCTCGTTCCACTCGATCGGTGTCTTGTCTCGCTTTTTCGCATTATGTAGGTATGCGTGTAGCGGGGCTTGAATTGTAGCGGCGTTCGGAATGCTGTCTCGGTAGAAGTTTAGCATGCCGAGGAAACGACGTAGTTCTTCTATGTTCTTCGGTAATGGGAATTCTTCTATGGCTTGTAATTTATCTTGTGGCGGCTTGATTCCGTTGCTGTTTACGCTGAAGCTGAGGAATTTGACTTCTTGCTTGCCGAGTACACATTTAGCTGGGTTGATTGTGATTCCGTTTTCTTCTAGGCGTTGAAGAACACACCGTAGATGTTGGCGATGTTCTTTTTCGCTGCTGGACGCGATTAACAAGTCGTCGATGAAGGAAAACACGAAATCGTATCCTTGCAGTATTTCGTGTATAAAACGTTGAAATGTCTGACCTGCGTTTCTAAGGCCGGGACACATTCTCGGGAACTCGAATAATCCGAATGGTGTGATGATTGCTGTCTTCTCTATATCTTCTTTATGGACTGGTAATTTTTGGTAGGCTCGGTTTAAGTCGATCGTCGAGAAGATAGTTTTTCCGGCGAGTTGAAAAGTGAAATCACGAAGTCGTGGTATAGGGTAGCGGTCGGGCTTCGTTACTGCGTTGAGTCGTCGGTAGTCGCCGCACACCCTTATGTCGCCGTTCTTCTTTGGTACGACGTGAAGTGGAGATGACCAGGCGCTCTTGCTGGGACGACAGAGACCTTGTTGCATCATATTCTCGAATTCTTTTTTGACTTGATTGTAGCGATGCGGTTGTAGTGGTCGGGCGCGACAATGTAGTGGCGGCCCAGACGTCTCGATGAAATGTTCGACACTGTGTTTCGGCGTGATGTTCATCGCTGTCAATCTCGTGATGCCGGGGAAGTCAGCCAGGATGTCGTGATATGACTGCGTGCTGTCGACACTACGGACTGTAGGTACGTCCGTGTAGCGTCCAGGTGCGTTGATGTGCAGACTTGTTCTCCCGTCGATGAGTCTTCTGTTCTTCAAGTCGACTATGAGTTCATGATGTTGTAGGAAGTCGGCACCGAGGATTGGTTTTGATACTGCTGCGACGATAAATTTCCATTTGTACGGTCGGCGAAGTCCAAGGTTAAGTTCTAGTGTTTTCTCGCCGTATGTAGGTATTACGGTGTTGTTGGCGGCGTACAGTTGAAAAGGTAGTGGCTGGAGATGGATGCCTTTCTTTTTTGGTATGACGGATATATTGGCACCCGTGTCTACCAAAAAAGTGAGATTCGTAGTCTTGTCCGTGACGAATAGGCGGTATTGTTTGTTGTGAACGCCGGATTCCGCCGCTGCCAACGTTCTGTCTAGTTTTCCGGGTTGTTGAATGTACACGGTTGCGTACATTTTCGCGCTTCTTTGCCGAATCTGTTGTGGTAGTAACAGAATGGCGATGGTGATGAAGATCGTGGCCGTGATGTTGAACGTTGCCGGAATCTTGACGATGATCTGTGTCTTGACCTTGACCGTTGATAGTAATTTTCTCTTCTATAATTATTGTTGTTGTATTGTTGTTTTTTCAACTCGGCGACCTCTAGGGATAGCTTGCGGATTTCTTCGATGAGAAGGCACTCGACGTTCGATGATGGTGATGCGGAGCTATTTACACGATGACTGGATGCGATGCTATGTACATTATTTACAGTTGACTGCTCGATGATCTTGTCGGCTAGCGCTGCTTGTTCATCGAGTGTGGTCTTTGACTGGAATGTTTCGCTGACGGCCAGGACGGAGCGAATGTTTACCGAGAGGAGATTGGCCCACATGAGCTGTAGGGTGGAATCGGGGACCTTGTTGCGAGCCAGGTTTCGCATACGTCGGAGTAGTTGCGACGGTTTTTGGTCTCCCAATTCCATGTCCGACAGCAGCTGTTGAAACTGCCGGCTGTCAGACTCTTCGTATGCGGAGATGAGCCGGTCCTTCAGGGCTTGATATTCATTCGTCTCTGGTGGGTTGTACAGCAGGTCGGCGATTTGCTCGATGTCCTCCTTTTCTAGGCGAGCGATGACCATTTGGGACAGCTGGCTTTGGTTTTTCTGCAGACTGCTGGTGGCTGCCTCGAACGTGACAAACCAGAGCCTGGGTTTGTCCCTCCAGAAAGGCGGAATTCGCATTGACAGGGCAATGCCGGCGATTTCTTGTGATGACGGTGACGTAGCCGGGTTGCTGGTGACTGCCGAGGTTTCGGGCAGGGATTCGCCTCTGGATTCCATTGTGTGGAGAGATTTGCAGCAGAATTTCGTCGAGCAGCGTTTCGTGGTGCAGCGTTTCTTCCAAGCAGCGTTTCGTCGGGCAGCGTTTCGTGTCGAGCAGAATTTCCTCGGGCAGAGTTTCCTCTTGGCAGAGTTTCTTCCAGCAGAGTTTCTTCTTGCAGAGGTTGCTTGTTGTTTACGGGGTCACCAGTTTAGAGGACCGGTTGGTCTCTCTAAGAGTTCACTAGAGGTCGGAGGAGTAAAGAGTAAAACTCGATTTACTGTGGTGAACTGAAGTGTTTTATTTACAAAAATGCGCTGCTTATATACAAAAAAATTAGTTAATTATTATTATTACAAACTGTACAGAAACTGAAAAGATTAATTTAGATTGGCTATTGCAAAACAGAAAGAGACATAATGAGTGAGATAAAAATATTTACAAACAAGAAAGAGAAAAAAATCGAATAGGAAATATTTACAAGATTGAGAAATTATCCGCGCGGGAGATTCGGCCGTACCGCGGTTCGTGGCGCTGCTATCGCCCGAGTATAAATATGGGCTCCCGCGGTCCGCGAGTTCAGTGAGCTCGAGCTCGGCATACCGACATCGTCTCCCGGTCGCTCGCTGCCGCGCCGTCGCGAGTAGCTGTGCCGCCATTTTGTGAAGCTCTGCAAACGCCATGAAGATCGTAGCTATGCTGCGAATATCCCTCGCTCGACGTAGCCTCGATGCGTAGTGTTGTGTTGTGAAGAACTCTTATTAGAAAAAGTCCTTTTCAGGGCTACTTCATGTCCGGTGCAAATGCACTTAATATGCACGGACGGTTTCTCTCGTCATTTCGAACGTACGTTCTTGGCAGAACGATTTTCTTCTATGTTTCAATCTTCCACGACGACATGTAGGTACTTTGTAGGTACTGCTACAGAACCATACCTACATACTTAATATTATAAATTATAAAAGTTTATTACATGCACTTAAATTATAATATTTTACTGAGTTGTCTTAAACCTTATTTTGCCTAACTTTGCCAGCATTATAAAAAGCCTTTCATCTAGCTCGTTTTCAGAGCGAAGACCAACATGAATACGACACCTACAACTGGGTACTTTAGGAGTTGGAGCTACCACTAGCTAACTTTTTCAGATAAGACGTGAAACCCTGTAAAACAATGTTTCCCAGACTACAGGAGAGACAACGTGTACAAAGTTACAAACATCTAAAACAATTTTCACGCCTGTGAACTTTACAAACTACTGAAACGTGACGCGAATTCAAATCAACCGCTGTTTTAGTTCAGACGGCGCGACATAGATGGCGCTTTTTAACATGAAACATACTACGAAATTTTTAAAATGAATTTAATCCTTCGATCGCGGATTTTTGAAAATGTATTGTTATTCTATTGTTGTCGCGATCACCGGTGCTCTTATGGGGCTTAATAGGTTAATTATTTAAATTATTATTGAACCAATTTAAGTACCTATGAAATGACACAGTCCTAAAATTGTTAATATTATAATATTTTGTTTTATTAATTGAGAATGTCACAGAAGTCGTGAGTCACAACTCACGCTCACGGCTCCTTCAAGAGTATTCAAGAGTCAAGACAGCATAGCAAAATTGATAGGAGCTAAGAGGTGCTATGAAAAATTTTAAACAGTTTGTGTAGTGTTTTTTATCTTTTTATTGAAAAGATTAGGAAACAAAACACTGAACTAAACTTGCACGTTTGTTTTGAACTTGCACCAGCTGTCAACTGACCTGAGAAAACTTTTTAACACCGAGCTAATGTTTTTAATTTCAAAGGTTTACTTTCCAAATTTTAACTCAGAGACTAATTTCTATTAACGCTTTTGTGTACCTAAAGTCTGTAAACCAGTGGCGGGGCAAGACCTAAATTTTATGTGGGCAAGATATATCTAGCAAGGCCCAATAAAATATATTATGTGAGGCCCCCCTGATGGATGATGCTATAGAACGGATTTATTGAGAGAAATAATTTTTTGATAAGTACTTAAAGTTTTATTTATAAAACTTTTTATTTATGAATATTTGAGTATCACGTACAACTCGTAAAACCTTTAAAAAAACCTAGTGGTCCAAGGGGCGCGAGGCCCCTAGGACCGCGAGGCCGTGGGCGGTCGCCCACACCGCCCACGCCTTGCACCGCCTCTGCTGTAAACCTATATAAAAGTATAGCTACTCTATAACTACCTTGCACATTTTTCTGAAGTCAGTTAACATTTATTTCTGTAATTTTCTAGCAGTAAGTCCTACTAACATTATTTACACGAATTTCTACAATCGCCACTGTTTCAAACTTTCGTACCTAGTCCACAAGCTAGATTTCACCAAGTTACCTGACTAACTTTACAATGTAATATCGTCCTTATCTCAACAGGTTAAGGTTCAAAAGGGTTCCAAGCTAAGTTGGTAAGAACTGAGCACTAACAGTTTACCTCAAACTGTTAAAACTTCTCGGCAGAAGTTTTTAATTCCCTCGCCGTAAATCACACATTATTTTAAACTATTTCCACTGTTTACATGGCTTAATTTAGCTGGAAGCCAGATTTTAAATAAACAGGGTTGTCGAAGTAAGACTTACCATCAGAGAAGTTGATTCATGGGCAGATGGTGGACCTTCGTCATTTGGTAGGATTATGTCAATTCAATGTAAGTCGTGATTTGTCGATTGAGTATGACACAACACAACTAAATTACGTAGGTCCGCCATCTGCCTACGAATCCACTTATCTGATAATGCATTCGGTAGTCTAGACTCTAGAAAATAGGAAAGGAATCAATATTATGTTTAGTCTATGGAATTTGACAGGGCCCCCGTAAGGGCTTCAGGCGCCTGTGTGCAAAAAAAGGATTTTGGCGCCCCTTTAGGCAAATTTTTTCGGTCCTAGGTTTTGGCGCCCCTAAAGATGGCGATTTGGCGCCCCTAGAGGATGGCGCCCCGTGTGCATTGCACACATTATAGGTACATATGGTAGCGGGGGCCCTGGAATTTGAGAGGAAAAACAAGGGCTTTGCATCAGTTGTGAATGATTTATGCACAGTACTAGATGACACCCGACACAACATTGCGCCAAAATCCGTTTATCGCACGGGAACCGTACGTTTTCCAGGTCAAAAAGTATCCTTTATCTTTTCCCGAGATTCAAAGTGTCTTCATTCCAAACACTGAAATGGTGTAGACTGTAGAGATTTAGGGGTTAAGAGGCAGACAAACACACAGACCTTCGCGTCTATAATGTTATAGCACAGTGTAATATAATATGTACATATAGTTATAGGTAGTATGCAAGTATCCAGGATATAAATAAAAATTAATTTTGAAAGTCAGTTTGGCTAATTCTTCTTGTAAATGTCTAAACACCCTAGGCTGAATTTCGCCGGCGTAAATTCCGCCGCAAATGTCAAAAGCATACAAAATACGGATGGAACACCTTACACCCCTCGCGTTCCGCCCGTATTTTGTATGAGTTTGAAACGCGACGTAAACGCGGCGGAATTTACGCCGGCGTAATTCAGCCTAGTGTGTTTCGTCACTAAGTCTCGACTTGAGAGTCTTAGAAAATTCGTGGAAATTCAGGGAAGTTTTGTATTAGAAGGGCAGTGATACGAAGTTCACCAAGTCATATATATACTGTACTCGGCGAAACATGGTGGTAGCGGTCATTGACTCCCTGTCAAAAACTTGTCATTTTCTATACAAAGCCGCCATTGACAATATCTGACACTTCATTGTCAATCGCGATTTATATAGAAAATGACAAGTTTTCGACAGGGAGCTAATGACCGCTACCGCCATGTTTCGCCGAGTACAGTATAGTTATGTATAAATGACACAGAACCTGCAGCATAGTCCGTCAAACAGATTTTGCAGTTTAAAGTAAGTATTGTCCCGAAACAAAGGCGCGTCCCGCGAGAGCGTCGGTCCCTTAGCTCATTTGCTAAAGTCTGTACCTACGCTAATGTTGCCGTTAATATTAAAAGTAATTTCCTCAGTACGTACGTTTGAGTGTTGTATTGAAAATGCTAGCCCTTGTTTTTTTACGTCCGTACTCGCTGCTTTATACATAATATTACGTTGTTGCGCTTGCCAAATTCTCCATGTGTATTTAGTCAAGTTTTCAGGGGTAACCAAACTATTTTATTCAATGTTCGGTGGACTTATCAATAAATTAAAAATGCAGTATGGTGGCAAATCTTATTATTATATATCTATGAACTGAGACTTTTTAATTTATAGAGGTTTTGGCAAGTGCATCGACGATTTCGCCTTTGACTCTCTTCGTATGAAATATTATTTTCTCACCTCCAGGCGGAAAGCGTCAACTTTTTTCCCGCTGCGCTTACCGATGTTGCCGTTTTCCGCCTCCGTCGATGAGAAAAATAGTATACGCACCACGGGCAGTATATAAGAAAGCCTCAGATCACAATTTTTGTTATCTCGGCTACGCCTCGGCCAACAATTACATGTGATCTGAGACATTTCTTATTTTCCTGCCCTAGGTGCGTAATGTACTATTCTCAATTATGTCCTACTTGACTCTGTAACATTCATATATTTAAATATATCTATTCGATATTTTTTGTTATGTTTCACATGTGCCTTGTAGATTTGAGAATTGGCGAACGCATCAAATAGCGCACAATAATTCTGGATCGCGCTATCGTAGTCTACTCGTAATGCTGGAGGGTCTGAAACTTGAAAGCAGTTGTCAACTTATCAACTCGCTCGGTCAGAAAATGCTTTCAAGCCCCAAAATGGTCAGAACCACGCCAAAACAATATTTGCTGGGTCAAGTAATATTATATTATTATCTACTAGCATTATGTGATTTGTAGTATGCAGGGCCCCCGTAAAGGCTACTGGTGCCTGTGTGCAAAAAAAGGATTTTGGTGCCCCTTTAGGCGAATTTTTTGGGTCCTTGGTTTTGGCGCCCCTAAAGATGGCGATTTGGCGCCCCTAGAGGATGGCGCCCGTGTGCATTGCACACATTGCACATATAGTACCGGGGGCCCTGAGTACGATGGCTGCTATTTATGTATCCGGAACTGGCCACTTACAAGAACAATATTTAAAAAGTAATTACAACATTTGAAAATAGAACTCTTTGGTTGAAGAATACATTTTGTTTCATGTGACTGTCAATTATTTTTCCATTGTGGCGTCATTTTGAAAATTGCGTGTCTTCATTTGCCATGGATTTAACGCGTGAACATTTTCGTGCAATGATTTACTACGATTTTCGGCGTAGGCTAAATCAACAACAGTGCTTTATTCAACTCACCGCAACTTTTGGAGATGAAGCACCATCAAAAACCACTGTTTATCACTGGTACAGTGAGTTTAATCGTGGGCGGTCTATGCTCACGGATGAAAATAAAGAAGGTCGCCCAAAAACAGCTGTTGTCCCACAAAATATAGATGCTGTGCGGGAACTAATAATGCGTGATCGTCATGTTACATATCGCGAGATAGAGGCGTCCTTAGGCATAAGTATGACGAGCATACATAAGATATTACACGAACATTTGGCTGTAAAAAAAATATGTTCGCGTTGGATTCCGCACAACTTGACAATCGATCAAAAACGGGCTCGTGTCGATTGGTGCAAAAAAATGATAAAAAAATACAACCGTGGTACGTCAAAAGCCGTTTATAATATCTACACAGGTGATGAATCTTGGATCTATGCATATGACCCCGAAACTAAACAACAGTCAACGGTGTGGGTGTTCCAAGATGAGCCGAAACCAACAAAAGTTACTCGTGCAAAAAGTACTTTGAAGCAAATGGTCGCCTGTTTTTTTGGAATTAATGGACATGTGGCTACAGTGCCATTAGAGAATCGTAAAACGGTTAATTCTGAATGGTATACGACCATTTGTTTACCAGAAGTCTTTGAAGAATAAGAAAGGACAACCGACAACGCAGAATCATATTACATCACGACAATGCTAGCTGTCACACCTCAGCTGAAACAACTCAGTTTTTGGAGGGTCAAAAGATCGAATTGACTGGTCATCCGCCGTACAGCCCTGATTTGGCACCTAACGATTTCTTTTTATTTTCATACGCGAAGAACAAATTACGTGGTCAACGTTTTTCGAGCCGCGAAGAGGCTGTTGATGCGTTCAAAATGCACGTTTTAGAGATACCTCAATCAGAATGGAAAAAGTGCTATGAAAATTGGTTCCAGCGTATGCAAAAGTGTGTCGATCATCGCGGCGAATATTTTGAAAAGCAATAAAACCATATTAAATGATATATGTTTGTTTCTTTTTTTAATTCCGGATACATAAATAGCAGCCCTCGTATGTATCCATACTATTATGCGAAAGTGTGTCCGTTTGTCTGCCTGTCTGTTACCTTTTCACGACCAAGCCGCTGAACCGATTTTGCTGCGTATGGTATCTCCATTTGAGTCCCAGGGAAGAACGTAAGATACTTTTCATCTTGGAAAACTTTCCGCGTGATAAACGAATTTTGACGCAACTGAGTTGCGGGCGTCATATACTACTGCTTTTCTGCAAATAAGCTAAACTGAGCAATATTATAATTTAATAGGAAGACGCTACATCGTAACCAATACATTACACGATATTACCAGCAAATAGGTTTACTAACGTTGTTAATTCGTTACTGGCTTCAATTTAATTTCAATCTACAATCTAATTATTGTTAGTTTGTGTAATCTAAATTCGTATTTACCTGATTGTTATCAGTTTCGTATAGACGAAGAGAATTTACAAAACCCTATTCTGATCATTTTTTGGGTAAACATAACCAAATATTGATACTTAATTTAGATTTTAGACCATAAAAAGTAAAAACAGTAAAAGATTCGATTCTTCGGTTTTAATATTATTTTTTGCGAGTAAGCCAGGAAGTATAAAAATAGTTTCTGATGGAGTGATAACGGTCTTATTTCATGCCAAATTGATAAAATTCAAGTAATCCTGCCGTTATATCCATATAGGTGATTTATTTTTTTGCATTACAGTAAAATACTTAATTTTCATGTCGTAATAATGTACACTGGTCTCTTTCAATCAATTGCATACATGGATCGTATCAGTTCCCTGGTATACTTAAATTTTGCTTTTAGTATAACAAGAGCTTAAGTAGTTCAAACGAGTAGTATCCTGCAAGTTCTTAATATTATGATGATTAATAATATTAAAGTAAGGCCGACTTAATCTTACGATGTAAGGCCTTTAAATAAAGAAAAAAAAAAAAAAAAAAAAAAATATTAAAGTAGTAGATCTAGATTCTAGCATAACATTACAAAACTAAGTACGTAGTTCTTAGCTGGCTTTACTAAGGAACTTGAACTGTATTATAGATAATATAGTACTTGGTACGTTTTTAAAGAGATATAAAAAATTTTTGCGGCAAATTGCAATTCGTCCGATCTCCAACGATGCATCACACCGTCCACATATTAGATTTCCCCATTATCATGGTAAATGGCACGGATACGGCAACACTTCGGTGGGAAACTGGGCAATTTATAAAAAGGGCGCGAATGGCCGCCCGAAATAATCGAATGTACTCCGATCAATAGATCATAGGGCCCTATCGGACCCTTGTCAAACCCTACACCTTACATTTATGATTTGACTTTACTTTACACTCAAATTTAGTCTCTACCACCCAAGGTTAAAGTCGTTTTTGATGTAAGTTTCGAAGCCACAACACGCACATTATTGTTAACATGTCCTCGGCTCCTTTATGAACTGTTTGAGTTACTTAACACCGAAAATGGAGGAAATTTTAATAGCATTCAATTATATGTTCGAATTTTCACTAATAATGATCGTATAGAGTATAGACCTAATAATACGCAGCAAAGAAAGTATTAATAAAAGATTTCAATTTAATATTACTTACAAGAAAATATGTGCTATCTAGTACTCTTATTAGGTCCTTGTTACACCTACCGAGTGGCGAGACAGTGGTCTCGGCCAAACAAATTGTCTGTTTGCACTGTCTGGCCACTCTACTCGGTAGGTATAAGGCTATAATAAGGTCACAGCTCGCAGCACAACATCATATCTACTCGGAAAATAGTTGCAGTAGAAAGTTTCATAAAAATATTACGATACGAATGATATGACATGATTACTGACCCAAGAGCCAGCGATAGACTTTCGCCATTTTATAAGAGCTATGACGTCTACAAAGGCAAGAACAACCAGCAACTATAGAGTTTCGGTCGCGGTTACTTTACGAGGTATCCGGTTCTGAAGGTCTACTTGATCTTCGTTAAAATACAAAGCTCAGTTTTTTATCTTATTTTTTTCGGGATAAAATATGACGTTTAACTGTCGATGGCTCTTACTCTATAGTAGAGGTTCCCAAACTTATTTTGTGCACCGCCCATTTCAAGAAAAAAATATAATTTAGCGCTCCCATTGTTTCAATTTAAAATGCATCCTGATGAAATAAATCACAACGCTCCCTTTTATTTTCTGGGTCCCACACCGCCCCTCCCCTTCAGACCTTCAGCTCCCACAAGGGGCGTTATCGCCCACTTTGGGAAAGGCTGCTCTATAGTCTATACGCATTACGCATCCACGTCCTTAATGCATAAATTCGGAAGTTGATGCATTGTGTGCTGTGGCCTTATGTGGCAATATAGGGGATGACCATCGTCTTGTTACATCTGTAGCTCCTCTAGTGTAATCCATACTTCCATACTAATATTACAAATGCGAAAGTGTGTCTGTCTGTCTATCTGTCTGTATGTCCGTCTGTCTGTCTGTCTGTCTGTCTGTCTGTCTGTCTGTCTGTTACCTCTTCACGCCCAAATCGCTCAACTTATTTGGCTGAAAGGAGAATGATCATAACTCTATGGTACGCTGTACCATTTTGCGTCATTACGAAACTTGGTTTTTTAAAGTCTATGAATATCATTTTAGCTCCTATAAAAATTTCTTTGTAAACAAAACCGGGGTTTTAGAGTAATTTGATAAAATCGAAAATAACCTCAAAATCTTCCAAGCACCTATTTTATTGACAAGTCATACACGAGCGAACGAGTAAGGCGCTTATATTAGTAATAAATCATCACCGAAATCATTCGCATACTGTGTTGTGACTAAAAACCGCCGCTATAATATCTACTATCTAGATTTTATGGGTAGGTATTTATTATTATTGAATACATTCTCATAAGCAATTTAAGCAAAAATGTAAGTAACATTTTGCCATGCAGAATGTATGTGCACCGCAGACTCGATCACACAAAAAGTGTGCCGTCTGCGATCTCTACTTTTCACAATGGACACATTAGCCCAATAGGTTGGCGCACTAGCGGCCATCGGCATGGCCGCCTAGCCGGCGGCCGCTTGGTTGCCAAGTGCGCGCGTGGTTTATGGCTTTTTCATACTATCTATCTCGATGGCCGCCGCGACCTGGCCGCTATTGCGCTATTGGGCTATGCTCATGCTGTTGACTGGAGTGAAAGATAAAACAATGTATTTTTATTTTATCCAAACAGTGTCACAACAATAAAAAATATATACATCAAACTTCCAGCGGCTCGGTTTCATTTATAACATGAACATTAACTTGATTCAATAAACTATTTCATTTCATTTCATTAACAAAGAAAAGAGTTGTATTATAAACTAAAGAAAAAAAGGGCAAACACAAAGGGCTTAATTCTACTCTTACTTACTCTCATATTACATGTAAATTAAGCCGCATAATATGGTGTATGAATTAATACACATAATTCAGTAAGTAATTCACATATTGCAGTACATATTATGGAACATGTTATGTACTGCAAAATGTGAACATGATCACACAAACATTTAAATAAGATTCATTTTTATTTACATAAAAGAAAAAAACCTATTTAAATCATTCATCATACTCATGCAAAACTCATCTAAATCATACAACATGGTGGGACATAGAACTTATAATTAAGTACATAATATTTGACGACCTCCGTGGCTCAAGAGTTAGAGTGTGTGGCAACTCAAGCCGGGGGTCGCGGGTTCGAATCCCGCCGACGGAACAAAAAGTTTTTCAATGTTCCTGGGTCATGGATGTGTGTGTATTATATGTGTATTAACCCATCGATCGTGGCAAAACGAGACACAATAGCTTTTTCATTGTTATCGCGGCCGGATGTGGCCGCTTGGGGCTTCATGAATTAAATATGTGTATGATATAATAAAAATCTTAAATATATGTAAAGTATATAAGAATTAAATATATTTCCGTTGTCTGGTACCCGTATCAATTAACCCGTAACAATTAAGCGACAAAAAAACGTACACAGCTGCGTAGTTTTATAAAGTTTAAAATCATATGACACTGAAACTGCTCGCCTCGCCTCCGCCATTCCGGTGTGAATCGGTCCTACACCTGTATATTATTCTACGTATCTTATTACAATTTGTTAACAGTCACACTTACAAAATATAATATCAGCTGCAGATAATTTTAAACAATACATTTAAAAAAAATCGAAGTGGACACGTGCTAGGGCCGCGTCAAACCGGAATTTTAGCAGCGGCGAGGCTTTCAGTGTCATATGATTTTAAACTTTATCTTTATTATTGTAATACATAGTATCGCTTGAGAAGTCTACGGCCGCCCGTGGCCGCGATTGGTAAGTGTGACAGTGCACTAGCATGTTACTTGTATTATCGAAGCAACTTACTTCTCAGAAGTAATGTCAAATGTGTGCCTTACGCTCTGGAGACAAGGTTGAATATTTTATTATGTTCAATTTTGGTGACATTGGTGACCCTGACGTGGTAATGATGATGATGATGATGAATGTAATTTGTATAGTAGCATATGCTTTCAGTTCTTAAAACAGCGCCTAAACCCCCAAACTTGTATCTATAAGGAATCCGGAGTTCTCTTAGTATCTTCGGAACCATAGTATACCTTGGTGCAAAACGTTGCGTTTTGGTAGCATATACTTAGGATCCTTCCCATAAAACCAAAATCACCATATGTTTCCATATAAATTTCGAGGAGTTCCCTCGATTACTCATGGATCCCATCATCAAGTCACCACTTTTGTGAACATGGTACCAAATTGGAGTGAAACCTAATACAACAAAACAAAAATTTCGAAAATCGGTTCACAAACGGCGGAGTAATCGTTGAACATACAAAAAAAAAAAAAAAAAAAATATCCACAGCCGAACATATTATAACCTTCTTGTTTTTTGGAAGTCAGTTAAAAAAGTACCAGTAAACATCCGTTTTAAAACAATTAACAAATATACAGTGATTAGATGTACTTGCAGCTCGTTTGTACACAGAAGAAATCATTTTTTGGTTTTTATAGTTTGGAGGTACATATATCACTTGATGCTGGCATCTGTCAGAATACCTCTTAACAAAACAGGGCGATTGGAGTCTTGCTCATCATAACGTCGCACTTCTCTTTCAGCTGTCCTCCAGCAAGCAGCACAAACTCTTTTCAATCTTGAGATCTAAAAAGTGATATGTAATATAGTAATATATTCATTGTATTGTTAAATCTTACAAACAATAGTGACAAGAAATAAAAATGTTTCATGAAATTATTTGTGAAAACATGTTTATTAGGACACAACAAACAAAATATTAATAGGATATAACTTAACTACGTAATAAAACAATGAATTAAATAGTGTTTGTAATATGTATATTCATAGAAATATCTATACTCTAAACTCTGAATGGTAATTGTGAAATCAAAAACTAAATAATTTGTCAGGAAATAGGTACATAGAAGGTGCCTTTTTACATAGAATTTAATATACTTACTTTACATATTCAGAATATAAATTAAGGTGTGCTTACCGGACTGGGAGTTATCCAAGATTGTAATTAATTAAACATTGAAGTAGACGCTCTTGTTCTAAAGTATTTATTAATATTATTTTGTGAAATTCATCTGAAAAATAAAAGATATTTTTTTTTATTATTCGTCCCGGTCGGAACAGGCAAAGGGAGCGTTGCCCATACAGCCATTTCTATGTTTTCTCTATTTAAGGGGCCGGGTACCCATGGAATTTCTCATACAAACGTAATTCCAAAATCATTTTCTCATACGAAAATATTTAACATGTTTGAGTTATTTTTCAGTTTAAGATAGTAATTACTACTCCTACACAAAAATTTACTTCAGTCGTTTAACTTGAAAATAGAGTTACAATTATTTATTTATTTGCTTTTACTAAAACGACATTATAATTTCTTTCAATTAAGCAACACATTAAATGCTCAATATATTTAAATATCATCTAAAAAAACTATAACGAACATTGCTTGAACATCATCTTATAACTATCAATATATTAATGGAAATTCTTTAAAAATAGTAGCAATGAGTATGACATTGACACCTTATAACTAATTGCCAATGCGTTTTATAATACAATCAAAATTTTTTTTATCTAAAATTACCTTCTTATGGGCCCGTTCTTTATAAGACCAAAATATTCAATATGCGTGTATAAGTTTAATAATCCTAATAAGTAAAGATGTTATAAAAAACAACATTATTTTAATTGTTACGGTACGCATTTATAACTAAAAATAACTGTTTATATGTTAATGATGTTTAGATGTTCCTTGTAAAGTTTATGTTCCCTGGCAAGGCCAACTATCAAATCTTTGGTTGGGCCTTATAAGGAACCACCGGCCTTCCTAGGAACATTACCAATATTTTAACGTAAATCGAGGCAAAAGTAGATTTTCTTTTATTAGTACCATACAAATATCCCTATACGATAATGCCCTGTAATAAAATTTGAGATAGATATAGGTTATGTAACTAAAAACTAAAGTTTTTCAGGGTGCGGATATTACAATTGTAGCCTCGACAACCAAAGTCTACAAACAGTGAGATCTCACTGCCACAATAGCGGCGCGATCGACTCGCTGCCGCGTTTGTGGCCATAAGTTTGATGGATCTAAGTGTGTAGTAGAAGGAAAATGTTTTTACATGACGATAACTGCGACTTTTTGATAGTTGGCCTTCAAAGGAACATGGCCTTACATGGCTCAGGGTCCTAACATAATATGGAAAAGCTAATGCATGATATCAATACGAGTAAATAATATTATCATTCGGAAATTGTTATTAAAGCAAGTAACATTTATAAAAATTGGAATAAAGATTGCAATTACTTCTTTAGTCGAATGAATCGATATTGTTACAATATATTGTTTGATGTATTTCGAATAATGCACTACATCACTAACCGAATGTGGAGGGAGTTTTTTAGTAACTTATATTCTTTAATTTAAATTCCGGGTTTGAAAATTGGATTCCGGGCGTGTAATTACGTAAAAAATTCTAAAAATAATTACTGTATTATTTTCATTAAAGCGCATGAGAATTAATGGTACCGACCTTGAGCATTCTCCTTTGGTATGAAGATACTATGAGTCCCGGGAAAGGACATAGGATACTTTTTATCCCGGAAAAATTTACGGTTTCCGTGCGATAAACGAATTTTGGCGCAACGGAGTAGCGGGCGTCATCTAGTATACCATAAACATTGCTCAGGTTCGCACTTCACACGCGTAGTTCTCACTATAAAATATGACGTGTCGCGCTAAAAGTTTTAATAGGCGCTCCAGGCTTCTGAAAAGGCGTTAATATTTTTTTGCGTAAAAAAAACTTTTTATCGAGCATTCATAACGAGTGTCCATTTTATTATTTCCATAAAAGCCGGTTGTTCATAAAAACTAAAATAATAAATATCATCGTAAATTCGCTTCCAAGTTTTATTGCTGTATTTTTGAATTATCAAAAAAGGAGATTATTTTGATGTATTGTAGCTGTTGTTAATAATTAATGATAGTTAATAGTACACAGTTAATCAAATCATAATTGCCTTATATTTTTGTTAAGCTCACAATAATATAAATTATAATAATTAATATGAAAAAATCATTATCATTATTTTCGCAATTTTACAATCAATTAATTTTATTTCATAGAATACTTAATATCATCTCATACACCTTTTTTCGCTTCACCCTCCTTATCAAAAGTTTAATCTTCCCAAATGAAAGCCGAAAGTTAATTTTTGTAGCGCATACATAATCCATGCCATTTAAAATTTTAATTTACATTAAGTTAAAAAGTTTCCGATTTGTTAACGCGACGTCAAAGTTTCCGATTCAAAATGGCGGATTTGAATACTTAACACCGTCGTTAGGTCCCGACTTGATGACGCTTTAATTAATTTCACTTGTTATTGAATCATTTGTTTGTATAATTTATTTATTTGTATCACACCATGTACCAAGGAATAAGTAGTTAAAATCCATACTATACGTAATAACTCTGTGACTATACGTATGTCTTTTAGTGTCAGTCTGTCTGTGATCTCTTGAGCCTTGACACTTAAACTGCAGAACCGATATAAATTAACATTTTGTTATGGAGATATTTTAGTCCTGGGAAAGGACGGTTCTTTCTGTGATATTGTTAATTGTACTAATCAATAAAATAATTAAAACTTAAATTTTATACAATAATTAATTATTATGTTCTCAAAAAATGATTACCTTTTAATATAATTGATTTCCAAAGTGAAAACCAGCTAAAAATATCAGAAGCGGAAAATATTCTTTGATCAAAAATGTAAACGCAGTTAGACAGTTAAGTGATCAATCAAAAGCGTCTTAATTTGTAGCATTTTGTTGTGATTATATTGTTATAAGTTTTTGATCGATGCCCAAAATTGTGTGTAAACAGCTCCGTTGTCAGTAAATATTTACCTTTCCCTGAGCATTTGAAGTGTAAGGAAGTAAACTTGACTATTGTAACAATGAAATATTTGGCCAGTGAGACGAATAAAAAAATAACGCTGTTTTTCTATAAAGACATGGGACCTTTCGTTCTAATATAAATTGTCACATTTATACCAAAGCATAATATTATAGCGTACTTCTCTTGATCACAGAAGAGACATGATTTTATTTTGGTTTAGGATGAGTTTAGAGGAACTAAGTAAATTCAAGAACCACTAATCGTTAATTCTTTACCTCTATCAAAATACTAATATAACTTTTACAACTTGTATTAGAATGAAGATAACGCAAACAAAAACCTCAAGATAGTCAGTTTATATTCTCGCAAATAAATGTGAGGTAAATGAGAATTTGTTGCGGATTAATTGTTGAATTAAGCCATTATTCCATTGTGTTAGATTTACGACTCGCCGGCACTCGCACCGCGCCCGCCCGCCGCGCCCGCCGCGCCCGCCGCGCCGGAACAGCGACAAAGACGAAGTAAATTAATTTATACGATGAGGTGTGGTCCAAGTGAGAGCGATAAGTGTATCACGTTAACTAAAATAGTTCCATAAACTAAGATTGTTTCCTTTGTCAATTTCTAGATTCTATCTTATATAATACAGGTTTACGTTTACCTACTTCAAGTATTATTTTCTATGAAATTGATGTTGCTAAATTTCATGTTATTCCTTTCAATTGTTAGATTGTTACGATGAGGGCTATTACAAGGTACAAGAAATTGTAAATATTTGTCTTGTGGCATTGTTTATTCAACGATAACGACTTCCTATTAATCCTTCGATCGCGGATTCTTGGAAATCTATTGTTATTCTATTGTTGCCGCGATCACTGGTGCTCTTATGGGGCTTGATAGGTTAAGCACTTGTTGACATTATGATAATACACTTTCTATAGACTGACCAGTTTAAGCGCGACCATCGTAGCATACTAAAAGTATGCTACGAGGGGTCGCGCTTAAGCTGGTCAGACTTTACCCATGCACCAGCGTTCGCTTAGCGTATTCCCCGCTATAACTCGCACCACACCACTGGTCCCGGGGTAACCGTATTATATACCAGGCGGTTAATTGGCACCGTGGGCACAGCGATACCCGGCGATAAAACGTCGATTATTAATTCCGTCGCTAATTGCCGACTTACATGCTCTCACGTGAGAGTAACACTTGAGATGCCTCTTGGGATCTTAAGTATTCAGTGTCTAGGTGATCATAGTAATTTTTGGTAATTTTGTTATATTACTTTGGTTTGGAGCCATGTAAGATCTGTATAGTCCAGAGAAATGATGCAAATTCTGTTAAAACTTTACGATAAAACCGTTGAAACGATTTCCCGGAACTCAATCTCTCCTCTATCTCCAATACTTGAATGCCGCCAATGGTTGTAGGAGTATTTTTAAAGCGGCAAAATCTGTGTAATCAAATTATATAAGCAAATTTCTGTGCAAACGAGAAGCAACATATAGTAACATATAGTATAATAAAGCTCAATTCTGTACTCTTTTATCAGCTCTCCAGCGCTCCCACTTAGGAGCGGGTGTAGGGGTTGTATTACAAGTCCCGGGGCGTGCGAGCCCTAAGTCTCGACTATCGGCCCCCATAAATCCCCATCGGCGTTTACCCATACCCCGATAAGGCGCAAAACAGAGATAACACCCGATTGATCCGGAACGAGGCGAAATTCATTTATCTGTTGAGACCCTAATTGAATTAACAATTGCGACCGTATTCCCGGGCAGGAGAGTCCGTTTTGCAATAGCCGGCGACCGTTAGCTTAAGGCTCCGCTCGCTTATTGGATTTGTTTAGCGAATTCGCCAATTTAGTGCGCGATGTCTCAATGTTGGGCGTCTAATCAAACTTTACAAGTCAGGTATTTGATTTATGAACATTTAAGTGGATTTTCTTTTCGCTTTGTCTCGAATTAATGTCTCATTCGATTAATTTACATTTATATTAGTTTTTCGAATTTCTATTTTATGTTATAATTTTGTTAAATTGATAGGATTATTATAAAATATGTATCTATGCTTTGAGTGGCTTTATAATTGAAATATTTTTGCTTAATGTTGCCAGCAACTTTGTTGAGTTGAAATTCAGGAACCGTAAATTTTTTCAGCGTTATAACTAGCCTATGTCTTATCCTGCGCTTGAAATAATTATCTTCTTAAGCATGAAGAGGTAACAAACAGACTTGTATGGACTACGGTGGAAGTATTTTTTAGTATTGTAAGTACATTTAGCATTATAGCCACTAATACAAAATAAACATACTACATTTTTGTGTAGTAGAATATTGGTGTTGATAATGATGACCACCAAAGTAAGCTGCACCTTGAGGTTGCGACTATAAATTGTCGATTTTTTAAATCATTTTTATACTTGAAAATAATCCCCGAATTGTTTCATTTTCTAAACATTTCGAGGATCCGACCTAGCGAAAACAGGATATCACAAAAATGCATCTAATTTTCACAAAATTTTCACATATTGCCATATTATTTTAACACATTGTATAAAATTCTATCATTAAGAAACTGACTTAGCGGATGATATTATAAGTTTAAACACTTACGGATTTTGTCGCGGAGCACTTTTATTAATCCCGACGTTTCGGCTACTTTACAGCGGCCGTGGTCACGGGCGGACTGAGGTGACAGGTGTCCAATTTCTTGAAGTTATCCAACTACCCGACGACTCATCAATATTTGTTTGCGTTCCGATCTACGCAGAACGAACTCACAGTGTCTTGAAGCCGAGGTATCATAGATTTGTGCTTTAGTTTGTTTATCACTGGATCCCAACTAGATGGCAGCACCCAACCATCTTCGCGGTTGAAATTAGGGTGTTTTTTAATTTCTATGGCCTCGCGTATCATTCGTGGGCGGTATCGTGCTTCTTTTGCCAGTACTTGTGGCTTATCAAATCTTATGTAATGGCGAGGTTGATCCAGTGTGTGTTCACAAATTGCGGACTTGTTGTTCCTACGGTGTTTGACATCTGCAATGTGTTCCTTGATACGGGTTTTGATGGCCCTTTTGGTTTGCCCTATATAAGAGAGGCCACAATCACAGTCGAGTTTGTAGATTCCTGCATCTTGAAGGGGTAAGTTGCATTTCACTGATGGTAAACATTGGCTGATCTTTTTGGGCGGCTTAAAGTATGTTTTTATTGAAGCTTTCCTTAGAATGTAGCTCACTTTATCAGTGACTCCCTTTATAAATGGTAACACTGCAGGTAATCTTTCCACTGTTGCCGGCTTCACTCGGTTGCTGCTCTGTTTGCGTGGTACCCGAAGCTTATTGTCGCGTAAAATTTGTGCAACATGATGAAGTTCGGTGTCCACATGCTGTTCATCGCAGATTCCTCGTGCTCTTTGAAATAACGATTTTCCAACAGTACTTAACTGTGCTGGGTGATGATGGGAATCACCATTTAAATATCTGTTTGTGTGTGTAGGTTTGCGATACACCGTATGACCTAATGTGCCATCAGGACTCCTTATTACTAATACGTCCAAGAAAGCTAAGGAATTATCTCTCTCCAACTCCATTGTGAACTGTATTTTGGAGTTGAGGCTGTTCAGGTGCTCAAGGAATATGGATGCTTTGTCTGATGGTAATATTGTGAAAGTATCATCTACATACCGCTTGTAGAAGGTGGGTTGTACAGGTGAGGACTCAAGGGCTAACTTCTCGAAGTCTTCCATAAAAATATCAGCCACAACAGGTGAAACAGGTGAGCCCATCGCAACACCATCTACTTGCCTGTAAAAGTCATAATTCCACAACATATAGCCAGATGTAAGGCAGTGTTCTAACAAGTCCGCATATTCAACCGGTAAGTCATTCTCTCTCAGCCTTCTTGCAACAATTTCGATACACTGTTGTATTGGTAGGCACGTGAACAGGGACTGTATATCGAAACTGACCAGTTGTTCATTGTCTCTGAGGCGTAGATGTTTAATCTCATCGACAAAGTGGTAAGAATCCTTTACATGGGCCTTGGTCTGTCCGCGTAGAGGCGAGAGTACATTAGCCACCAGCTGAGCCAATTTGTAGGTTGGTGAGTCAATTTGGCTTACAATTGGTCGAAGAGGAGCATTGGCTTTGTGTATCTTTGGCAAACCATACAACTTTGGAGGTTTAGGGCATGAAGGCAACAAGAATTTGGGATCCAGATTCAGTGAGTCGGAGTACTTCTTTATTAGGTTTTGAGTTGTATTAAAAACTTTGTTGGTGGGGTCTGTTTTTGACAGAACAGACCCCACCAACAAAGTTTTTAATACAACTCAAAACCTAATAAAGAAGTACTCCGACTCACTGAATCTGGATCCCAAATTCTTGTTGCCTTCATGCCCTAAACCTCCAAAGTTGTATGGTTTGCCAAAGATACACAAAGCCAATGCTCCTCTTCGACCAATTGTAAGCCAAATTGACTCACCAACCTACAAATTGGCTCAGCTGGTGGCTAATGTACTCTCGCCTCTACGCGGACAGACCAAGGCCCATGTAAAGGATTCTTACCACTTTGTCGATGAGATTAAACATCTACGCCTCAGAGACAATGAACAACTGGTCAGTTTCGATATACAGTCCCTGTTCACGTGCCTACCAATACAACAGTGTATCGAAATTGTTGCAAGAAGGCTGAGAGAGAATGACTTACCGGTTGAATATGCGGACTTGTTAGAACACTGCCTTACATCTGGCTATATGTTGTGGAATTATGACTTTTACAGGCAAGTAGATGGTGTTGCGATGGGCTCACCTGTTTCACCTGTTGTGGCTGATATTTTTATGGAAGACTTCGAGAAGTTAGCCCTTGAGTCCTCACCTGTACAACCCACCTTCTACAAGCGGTATGTAGATGATACTTTCACAATATTACCATCAGACAAAGCATCCATATTCCTTGAGCACCTGAACAGCCTCAACTCCAAAATACAGTTCACAATGGAGTTGGAGAGAGATAATTCCTTAGCTTTCTTGGACGTATTAGTAATAAGGAGTCCTGATGGCACATTAGGTCATACGGTGTATCGCAAACCTACACACACAAACAGATATTTAAATGGTGATTCCCATCATCACCCAGCACAGTTAAGTACTGTTGGAAAATCGTTATTTCAAAGAGCACGAGGAATCTGCGATGAACAGCATGTGGACACCGAACTTCATCATGTTGCACAAATTTTACGCGACAATAAGCTTCGGGTACCACGCAAACAGAGCAGCAACCGAGTGAAGCCGGCAACAGTGGAAAGATTACCTGCAGTGTTACCATTTATAAAGGGAGTCACTGATAAAGTGAGCTACATTCTAAGGAAAGCTTCAATAAAAACATACTTTAAGCCGCCCAAAAAGATCAGCCAATGTTTACCATCAGTGAAATGCAACTTACCCCTTCAAGATGCAGGAATCTACAAACTCGACTGTGATTGTGGCCTCTCTTATATAGGGCAAACCAAAAGGGCCATCAAAACCCGTATCAAGGAACACATTGCAGATGTCAAACACCGTAGGAACAACAAGTCCGCAATTTGTGAACACACACTGGATCAACCTCGCCATTACATAAGATTTGATAAGCCACAAGTACTGGCAAAAGAAGCACGATACCGCCCACGAATGATACGCGAGGCCATAGAAATTAAAAAACACCCTAATTTCAACCGCGAAGATGGTTGGGTGCTGCCATCTAGTTGGGATCCAGTGATAAACAAACTAAAGCACAAATCTATGATACCTCGGCTTCAAGACACTGTGAGTTCGTTCTGCGTAGATCGGAACGCAAACAAATATTGATGAGTCGTCGGGTAGTTGGATAACTTCAAGAAATTGGACACCTGTCACCTCAGTCCGCCCGTGACCACGGCCGCTGTAAAGTAGCCGAAACGTCGGGATTAATAAAAGTGCTCCGCGACAAAATCCGTAAGTGTTTAAACTTATAATATCATGAGTGATACTCGCGAAAACTTAAGAAATCATTATGACTTAGCGGATTTTTAAAATGTTGTATTTTTATCGAGTTATTGAGAAAAAACTAATTTGACGATGAATCCGCGTCGTCCTTTTTCACCTGGCTTATGAAAGACGGGCGTGAGTGTGAAGAGAGAAGGACGATGTTTGATTTTTTGCGTTAGTCGCCCTCTTAACGCGTCACATAATTTGTGTCCGCTATCGGCAGATAAAGCGATTTAGCGCTGCTTTAATTTCTTTCGATTGCCTCCTCCTCTAATGTACCACATTAGATAAGGACAGAAGGACTGAAGTGTTTCGATAATTGCATCCCCCTCTACTGTACGGACATAAATAGGGACAAGAGAAGTGTTGAAAGTAAATAGAACAGCAATAACTTGTTTTCAGGTCAATAGTCAATTGTCTTTTTAGAAGGTTGTTAAAGGAAAGTGTTTCAAAAGGATAGTACCGAAGTACTTAATAATACACCCTTTCACGTTGACTTGAAACATGTAAATTGCTATTAAAGTCTTTGAATGACAGTGTAATGAAATGGGGCACGTAGAGGGATTAAAATCTGGATGAAATACTAAAAGCTAAGTCGTAAGCAGCAATTTGTTTGCAATTTGCTTAAAACTCGTAAGTGGTCATTTCGGCCACTTTAAACGTAACTTTCTGCCATGCACGGTAAAACCCTGGAATGAACTGTCGCCATCAGTATTTCCGGACCACTTTGACCTGCTATCCCTCTTAAAAGGCCCAGTGTCCGTGGACGACGGCCGACGCCAGTTGTTTTTTGTCATGTGACTCGTTTGCCCACTAATATAGAAAAAATAAGTGCATTTTTACATGTAGGTATATTTTGTCCTTTTCTAAGTGCATTTATAATAAATAATCCAACGTCTAATAATTATTTAACGAATATTTTGACTCCATACATTTTCTGTCAAATCCTACATTAAATTAACTTAATACTGGTATACTGTACTCGGCGAAACATGGCGGTAGTTCAGGTCATTGACTCCCTGTCAAAAATTTATCATTTTCTATACAAAGCCACGATTGACAACATCTGACACTTCATTGTCAATCGCGGTTTATGTAGAAAATTGTAAGTTTTTGTCAGGGAGTCAATGACCGCTACCGCCATGTTTCGCCGAGTACAGTATAGTAATAGTTATCTTATGTCTCTTAGTGTGGCTGTAAGAATGATAAGCGCAATACATTGATTCTGCAAACTTAGCCCGAATAGAGTATTGTTTATTTTATACTATTAGTTAATTATCTCCACTGTGAATAGTGTTAAATGCGAGATTGTTTTCAAGTGAGCGCCGGAACGCCGGAGCGCCAACAAAGCCCTAACAGGGCCATTCGGATCGGTCTGATTAAATTTCAAGTGACGAAGAGGAATGACCCGCCTGCGCCGAGCAGTTGAGATTTGTGCGGGCGCCTGTTACACCGTGCTGTAACGTTAGCGTGTTACTGTTTCTTTCATGTTTATAATTTATATTGCCCCCTAAATATACGTTTTGTAAAAAAATTCTGCAATAGAAAGCTGCTTAGCCTTTTGCTCTTATTGATAGTTAAATGTTAATAGGCCTGCTTTTTTTGATTTTATACTAATCATTTTAGTACCGTGCACAGTTCATGGTAGAGAACATCTGTATTTATTTCTAAATATTTTAAAACCTACTATCATTTATTTAATTTTAAATGAAACTGAAACGGAAATAGAAAGTACTAATAATGTAAAGAAATCCATAATACTTAGTGTATTTATATTATACTAGAATCTAGATGATCCGGCAAAGTTTGTATCACTTTCCTACTAATATAAATCTTTCTTGGACTTTCACTAATATTTGAAGACTAAAATTGGCCTGATTTTTTCAGCCGTTTTAATCAACGAATTAATCCTTATTAATATCTATAAATGCGACTGTTAGCTTTTACGTGCAACTAAATTACACATCGGTGTAACACACATTCCCGTTCAATGTTTAATCTAGCCGGCCTCTACCTGGCGGTAGGATTTAATATAGAATACCTGCGGTGGGGAGATACGGCCGACAGATGTTCACCGGTATTCCTACTTCATTCTCAGGCATTTTACCTTCAAGAGTGACCCTTATCCCGTCCATAGAGGCCAGTAGACAGGTACAATAAGAATGAACAGTCTGCCTACCGGGTCCATAGTTAATGTGGCCACTTAGGGCGCAAGCCACTATGTTCATCATCATCACCTCCAGATATATTATGGAAGTATCCTACTTGATGGTAGTATGGGATAGTAAGCAAAGGAGCCCAGAGGGATCTTCCGACCGAGCGAGGTAATATTATGCTGTTCAATATATTTCAGCCTCAGTATATTACCTTTGGCTCCAGATAGTAGGTAGTTAGGTACGGCTAGACTGCTTTTGATAAAATTTGACACAGATAAAGAGAAGGTTACGGGAAAGGGCATATTATGCTTCTTTTCGTACGACAAAAGTGCACCGTTCCTGTGAGATTTAATTTAGCGCTTATGGACTCGCGGGTAACAGATAGTCCATATTATAAATGCAAAAATGTGTCTGTATATCTGTTACCTTTTCACGACTAAACCGCTGAACTTATTTAGCTGAAATTTGGTATGCAGATACCTTGAGTCTCGGAAAATAACATAGAATTCATTTTATCCCGAGAAAATGTACGGTTCCTGCGTGATAAACGAATTATAGCGCAACGGAGTTGGGGGCGTCATCTAGGTCTATATCAAAATACGGTCTACAATACAACAAAAACGTACTTTAAAAACAAACGCTCGAATAAAGTTTATCTCAGAATGTAGCTGCGATTGCAATCTAGAGGATATATGACTGCCCACGATTTATAACTAACAGTTAGGCATTACAACTGACACTAAATCTAAACCTAGTCTAGGCATTACTTCAAATTGTCTTGTTCGCGACGATATGAACTATGGAGTATGTAGCGTGGATGGAATATAATGTTTTGATTGTAGCTAAAGTTTTTCCAAATTAATGAAACTATGTTGTCCAAGAAACTAGACTCTAGAGTATGCGATTGATGCTGAGTAAATCATTTCTTGGGACATAATATTTTGTTGTATGTGTGTGTATTTTACACAGTAGAGGCTGCACATAACCGATTAAGCCTATCGTGATGTAGCGGACCAGACAACGCACAATACTAAATCGCGCTATCTAAGTTTCTGAGACTAAAATGACGTTAGTGACGGCCCGATATTCCCAAAGAGTAATTACCAATTAGTATAATATCGTTAAGGCAGAGTTCTTGTAAAAACAATCGCGTACATTTTAGGCAGCAGCATGCTACGCGCTGTCTACCGCGTAGCTACTGCTACGAAATATTATTTTTTAATAACCACTGACCGATAGCAATAAAGTTTTACTTTTATTTCCAAGTTTTACTTCACAATTATTATTTCCTAGTATTATTTCTAGTTTCGAATTTTTTAGAATTGTTTCAAAAGTTTGTATAGGACATTGCCGGCTGCTAAGAATTAATAATAATAATCCATGCTTTGGATAAGCGTGTAATTAGTCGTTCCTGCGCCTGATCTCTCGCCAGCCATGTCGGTCCTACTAGAATCTAGATTATGGGGCAGAAAAGTAGAGCGATGTAAGGGCCGGGACATAAAAACACGGCACGACGTCGTACGACGTCGCGTCGTAGAAACTCATCTTGAATTTCTACATGAGTTTCTACGGCACGACGTCGTACGACGCCGTACCACGTCGTGCCGTGTTTTTGTGTCCCGGCCCTAGGGCAGATAGGACGCATTTTAATAATTATAATGCCTCATAACTAATTATTATTAATATAATAATAATTAATATTATATTGTGCTACTAGCATGACCGTAGTTTAAAATGATTACTACTACGTAGTGTCCGTTCTGTTGCGTTATCTACTCATTTTACGTCTCAACTTCCTGCTTAATTTATTTTCAGTCGTATCCTCCGGGAAAAAAGTTCAAATTGAGTTGCAATCCAATGCAATTCTGCGAGCGGCCAGTAAATAAATAACGGCGCAGGTTCGGGATGGAAAATAATGAAATCAATAGAATTAAATAACTATCTTCGGACGAACAGCTGATAAAATTTTCATAGATCACTAAGCTGCAGTTTGTATTGATAAAGGATAAGCAATCTTATTGTATTTGTTATACAGATTATATTTGAATAAACATTGTATTTGTTATTAATCTTAAATGTATCCGTATAATATTATATTTAAATAAACATTGCTTTTTTATACGGGTTTTAATCCTTCGATCGTGGAAAAACGAGACACAATAGCCTTTCTATTGTTATCGCGGTCGCCGGTGAGCGCTTGGGGCTTGAAACATAAAAAAGTGGTAATAATATATTTTTAGCGTACACAGTGCACACCTTAAAGTATTATCACTACTTTATACGCCCTGTATAAAAACGCTACTACATAAGGGTCTTATATATACATTAGTCCCGTATTTAGAATTTCCTGTGAAAAAAAGACTTATATTGACTAATATGTTACTCTTAAAAATGTAATAAATAATTAAAAAAGTATTAAAAGTATTAGCTATAAGGCCTTGGCAATTTCTTGACATTGTACACCATAAAATCAATATTTTTATTAGTAATTACTAAGGTTTATTATTGATATCAATTACTATCCAAGTAAAATGAAAATACTCATCTAGGGCGCATAATTTACTCGTATAATAACGCTTGTAGTTGCGGGTTCAAAGTTATATTTTATTAAAATGTTGCTTCATAAACAAAGCCGTAACGAGTTGAAAGTTTCTAAAAACTCCCCGACCGCGACACTTAATAATTAATGGCCGATAAATTTAACTGTCTCGTTAAATTTAAGTCAACATAAATAACTTTGCAAATGTTAACACTTTAACTACGGTTATGGGCAATAAAGTCGTATGAAATCTTTGATTGCGGTCTTAGGTAAAAGGGAGCGTTGACCTAGGGTTAAGATCTAGACAGATCGAGGCAGATAAGATGATATAGTACTTAATTAAAGTAATAAAAGGCACATTGTATGAATATAACTAATAAGCTATATTCATACAATTACCTTATCTAAAACAAGCAACATGCTTAAAACACAAGTAAGCCGACTACAGAAAAATACGAATTGTTAAAAATGGCCGATGTAGATACCACGTTTGCTAAAATCGGATCCGTAGTTAAGCTGCTACAATGGCACAAACATACATAAATTATATAAGGGAAAAGACCTAATGCTAGACACTGAACTAATAGATGACACTTATGACAAAAATACCATAAAAATAAGAATTACTCTAATTATTTCTCACCACTGTAAATTTTATAAGCTTCTCAAGCTATCTGTTGAATTGAAAAATATATTAGAGACGCCTTCGGGAACAAAATTTCAAAATGGGATTAGTTTTCGTAAATAATATGACCGCGTCAACACGCGCTCGGCAATTTCTTAGCAAATAGGTTAAGGAAGGTGAAATTTTGCACGTAAGTTTTGAATACATTTATTTGATTTCTTGTAATTTCTATTGATTTCATTGGATTAATGGTCATATTGTTTACACTAATTAATGTTTATTTAAGATTTTTTATCCATTTTCCCTAACAATATAAAGGGTGTCTACTATTAGTTCTTGAAAATGTAAAAAACCTAATAGGTGACATGGATCTCATCTTTGAGTTTTGCAATACATACTAAAGTTATTTTGTACTTTATTCTACTGCAAAAATCATCACTATTCTCTGAAAATATAATTCTATTAACAATCTAAGAACTTAGATCTACTGCACCTAAAAATGGACATGGTGTCTAATATTAGACCTTGTACTGATCTAAATATTGATTGCTTTAGTTTTTTAGCAGTAAAAAGAAGAAAAAGGAGAGCTGAGAAAAGAAAGAAGAAAAAAGAAGAGGCAAAAGAAGCATGGAGACTAAATACTGAAAATAAATTTGCTAGGAAAAAAATATGAAAAATAAAAATAAAAGGAAAGATAGTTTCAGCATGGAAGAAGAATGAATAGAATCTGGAAACAACGTGGATAATATTTCTGATTCATGTAGTTACTATGATGAAGTAAATGAAATCTTTTGAAAAATGGCAAATAAAGACCTAATAATAGGAAAAATGTAAAATGTAATGTAATATTGTTCTATGTCAACTATTAGTTCATATTGGTGTCTACTATTAGTGATGTTCGTTTTTTGTGATGTCATCTATTAGTACTTATGACTAAGTTTACAAAAAGACCAATAATATATTTTTTAATTGATTTGTCAGAGAATAATTATAATAGTTTTATTTTGTAAGAGTTACTGAAGACATGGAAGAAGTTATCAATCCTTTATTTTCATAAATATATATTTTATAACATTCAAATGTTTAATGTTTCCTTAAAGTGTCTACCATTAGGTCTTTTCCCTTACTTGGCTTGGCCGTAAACTTTTGAACTCCAGTCCATACTTACTAATATTATAAATTCAAAAGTGTGTCTCTTCACGTCCAAGAAATTGAACCGATTTTGCTGAAAGGTATGGAGAACCTTTGAGTCCCGGAAAAGGGCATAGGAAATTTTTATTGCTTACTGAAAAAAATACGGTTTCCAAGCGATAAACGAATTTTGGCGCAACGCTGTTGCGGGCGTCATCTAGTCTTTAAAATGAAACATACGAATTGCTCGCCTATTTTAAGCTACAAACGGACGGACATATTTTGCACTTTGTGTTAAAAACTATTGACAAAGTGCACTTGGAGTGTCGCAGGCTCAGATGTGAGTCAAATGTTACAACGACTCGAAGATGCTTCGTGGAATTTATCTAGGGCTGTCACACCCTCTGGTAGAGTTGTAGTTCTATTGTAACATCAACTCTGCCTTACGCGGGGCGTGGAGCACCATGAGGTTTTAGGGCCGAATCATACCGGAATAGCAGCGCAGTGGCAAGCATTTTCAGTGTCATATGATTTTAAACTTTATATTCATTATTGCAATACATAGTATCACGTGAGAAATCACGACCGCCGTTTAAAATCATATGACACTGAAAATGCTCGCCGCTGCGCTGCCATTCCGGCGTGAATCGACCCTTAGTGGGTAGACTCCACGCCAGGGGAGCTCCATTTATCCCGGCGGTGGCCCTTGCATAAAATGCTTGCACCGTCTTTTTAACCGACCTGAATAAAGAATAAGAATAAGAAACGTTTATTTTGCACATCACACAACACAATATTTACAAACGGACAATGTGCAGTAAAGGAGGAGGTTTCACAGTTAGACCGTAGATATCCAGGCCATTATTTTCAGTAATCTTTTATGTGTGCCTGTATGATAATCAGGGCGAGCGAAGCGAGCCCTAGTATATCCCACAGCCTGAGCACTTTTGTGGTACACTTTACGGAAAAACTATCACGTCTATTGATGTGTGCTTTAAAATAGTAATTTTTATTTGTATGTAGATAATATATGTGTTATCATCGGTCAGTCAAGGTTTGGTTACTATTATTAAAATATAAAAAAAACTGCCTTAAAGATTATTACCACGCAGAAAATCAATGCGAGCCCCACAGACATCAAGATCTGTGTCTGTGGCGAGCCCTCACAAAGCTCGGCTTTCAGCTATTCTATCTATTTAGGTACGCTTATATCGCTAAACTGAGTTTGATGAACAATATGGAGCTACTTTAAGTCCCGGGAGAAAAAGTAAGACATATAATTTATTTTGTCATGGAACAATGTGCAGTTCTTGCGCAAATCAAATGCCCATACAAACCAAGTTGCAGCAGGCAGTACCTAATATAAAATTAAACTTTGAATAGACAGCCCTATATCATATAGAGCAGCTTTTAAGAGTCCACCATGTTTTGAATTCACATTATGCAGAATTTTATGTATGTCCACATACGACAAAGCGAGTTTTTATTCAGAGTATCAGTATTACTCGTATATTACATTTGTTTTACAATGACACATATTTTTAAGGTCGTAACCACAATCTTTTCTATCTTTAATAATGCAAAATTCTTAGTGTTAATTGCTAAACTCCTGCTAAATGGCTGGACTGACTGTGTTGAAATGTTGTCTTATTAAAGATTTGAAATGAGTGTAAGCGTTATCTCAAAATATAATAATTCCTCAAAGTTATAAGCTGCGGACAAAAGCTAGTTTTGTGATAATTGCAAAAACAAGAGAAAATAAACCTATTTATTCGTGCTTCGTCATAAGAAAGATTAAATACAAGTTAATATCCCTACAATATTACTTTTGGCAAATAAATTACGTGTTTCCCATGAAGGCAAATAATAATATTATCATAATAGTTTTATTATTATGATTGTGACCTATGTTTAACCAGAAAGGCTTCTAGGTGCAGAAAACAACTTTTAAAAGAACACACATTGATTGTGTCACAGTTAATATAATGTAATAATTAAAACTGTAATATTTTAATCTCTGTTGGGACCTGCAAAGAAAGTTTAAACTATTCAAGCAGTAATTTCTTTAAGGTGACGCCGCGTTAAAGTAAAAAACCGTGTTGGATATGTTTTAGATTTTGTTGTTGTTGTTGTTGATGTTTTTGATTCTATGAGAGGCCGGCCTCTCATAGAAAACAAGCAATGGAACAGAAAAAGTGGAAAGGGCGTAAGCGAGAAACTTGTTTTTGTCGCGTAATTTAAAAACCATAAATACATTTCATATAAGCTATACCCTAGCTGGTTTCGCTAAAAAAGGCAACGTATCTGGTATCGGGGGTAAAAAGTGACCCCACTCCAATGAAACATAAAAAATATATCAAAACAGGTTTTTTCAAATGAATTAGTTTTGTATACTGATAAATATATATCTTAACCTTAATAAAACGTGTTATGCTATGGGTAATTCAAAGACAAAGACATCATGATGAATACTGACAATGAACTTTAATTTCTTAGCTTTAGTCATTGCTGAAAAAAATCGATATCGCTACAGCCAAATTATCAAGGCGTCGTCTTAGAGCGCTTTAACTGTAAATTTTTCCGGGATAAAGTGTTTTCTCGTGGTCAAACTATTTCGTCGCGGCTATTCTAGTATGCTTTTTTCCGGAATTCATAGTGTTGACTATACCTATTACATTAAAATCTCTTCATTCCATTCCATTTAAAAATCTGTAGCTTTAATTTTTAATTCGATTTTATCTGTTTTTAAGCTCTTTATCTTTTAATTGATTTGGCTTTAACCTTGTGGAAGGGGCCTTATACAGGGTGACCGGTAATAGGTCTGTTTCCTTTTAACATGTAAAAATACATCACTTTTGCAGCCTAAAAAGCTATATCATACCCTGTCCAAAAGCTAACGGTTACCGAGATATTCAAGATTTTGTATTTTTTTCAAAAACACCCGATTTCAAAGGAAAACTTTAAATAAAAAAAAATCTACCTATTAATTTCTTAATCTTTAACATAATTTTAGTTCTTAGATAGATAAACTACAAATACAAAAGTTATTTATCCATCTAAACAGGAAACAAAAATTAGCAGAGTGTTTCAAAAGTCTTAACAAAAAAAAATGAAAATGATTTTCCCTCATTTCACCCCTTATTGTTTAAAAAATCAATAAGACATTAGTCGTACAAATTACTTAATTAAATTCCTTATTTATTAAGCTATCCAAAAAGGTATAATTTGTAATGCAAAAATCTAAATAACATCTTACTTAGGGAATATTAAGGACCCTACGCCGATTTGTCCAAATGAAGAACCTGCTAACTACCTGAACTAGCAGGTAGTAAAATTCTAATTAGCAAATTGGAAAAGTCTAAATAAACATTTGCTACGTCAGGTTAAGTTAAATAAAAGTCTTTGAATAAAAATTAATATTTTATTTACATAATAAGTTGATAATTATTACGGTAAATCCTGTTCGAATTGTCGTCCTCGATTTCTGATGCACTTGCGTAATCTTAAGCGAAAATTAGATCGCGTTACTCTACTTGTTAAAGTTTCTCGGATTTCGTTTGCTGCATAAATTATTCTTCTCCTCAGTTCATGTACATCGCTAATAGGTGTTGCGTATACTAAAGACTTCATGTGGCCCCATAAATAATAATCGCAAGGAGTCAAATCTGGAGACCTTGCGGGCCAAGGTATTGGACCGCCGCGGCCAATCCAACGCTGCGGGAAATTTTGATCCAGCCATTGCCTAACTGTCACTCTGTAGTGTGCCGGGCATCCATCATGTTGGTATATCATACCTCTTCGGGTTTCAACTGGTATATCTTGCATGAGCTCGTGAAGATTATTTCTCAGGAAATTTTCATACGACTCCCCGTTTAAATTGTCCGGTAGAAAAAACGGCCCAATGCAATGATTATGCAAAATTCCCATCCAAACATTCAGGGAAAACCTCCTTTGATGAGCACCTTCTTTTGCCAAGTGGGGGTTTCCACCCTGGGGAGCCCAAAAGTGCATGTTGTGGTAGTTTGTTATGCCGTCACGCTCAAACTTCGACTCGTCGGTCCATAAAATCTTTCTTAAGAAGTTATAATCGTTTTCATCGGAGTGCAGCATAAAGCGGCAGAAATCGAGCCTCCTTGCAGGGTCTCCTTCTTCTAATGCTTGTACTGGTGTGTAGTGAAAAGGGTATAACCGAGCGCTATGTACGGTGAACCATACTTTCCACTGCGTTAAACCCAGTTGCTTCGCTACAATTCTTGTGGAGGTGGTCGGATCTCTTGCAAAACGTTCCAATATTCTCTCTTCGTCTTCTGCAACATAACGAGGAGGTCTTCCTGCATCACGTCGCCTTTGATGAACAGAGCCACTTTCCCGCACGCGTTGGTACGCCGCGGAAAAAACTCCAGCACTTGGTACATTAATTCGACGGGGAAAACGACGCCGGTACTCTTCCCGTGCAGCGGCTGCGTTGCCATCACAAAAACCGTAGCAGTACAGTATGTCAGCGTACTCTTCATTGCTAAAAGATGCCATTTTTGATAAACAAACTTGATCAAAAGGAATCGCAAATAAAACGTCAGCGCGCTCAGGACGAGAAGCGTTAACTAAACAAAAACTCTACATATTGCTCTTTAGACAGACCCGAACTGTTACGAACCGACGCGAACAGTTACGAAGAAACCGGATTTTTTTAAACCTACCAATAATAGATCGCTTCTTCCTCCGATAACAAAAGAATTTGACTACCTGGCAACCTAACCCTGAACAAATTGTAAGCCAAAAAAATTGTGCTGAGAGTTATTATCTTACCTTACCAGATGTTTGTGAATTTTTTGCACACAAATTATACCTTTTTGGATAGCTTAATAAATAAGGAATTTAATTAAGTAATTTGTACGACTAATGTCTTATTGATTTTTTAAACAATAAGGGGTGAAATGAGGGAAAATCATTTTCATTTTTTTTTGTTAAGACTTTTGAAACACTCTGCTAATTTTTGTTTCCTGTTTAGATGGATAAATAACTTTTGTATTTGTAGTTTATCTACCTAAGAACTAAAATTATGTTAAAGATTAAGAAATTAATAGGTAGATTTTTTTTTATTTAAAGTTTTCCTTTGAAATCGGGTGTTTTTGAAAAAAATACAAAATCTTGAATATCTCGGTAACCGTTAGCTTTTGGACAGGGTATGATATAGCTTTTTAGGCTGCAAAAGTGATGTATTTTTACATGTTAAAAGGAAACAGACCTATTACCGGTCACCCTGTATATTACCTACGTCTTATTCACCGATACTTAAACGCATTTTATCTTCCATTACTAGCTGTTGTTGAGGGAAGAATGAATATTATATACCTTCATATTACACGGATCTTGATTCCTGGATCCCCTGGGAACATAAGCCCCGCTTTTACGCCGTAAATACATAATGGACCTTATATAAGCGGAATAGATCTCAATCTCGAGTGTCGCGTTAGAAAAAACCACGAACTTATCGGTTCTCTGAAAGATTTTATGAAAAATAAACTTGTTCATAACCTAGCTCGTAGCTTTTCCTAGATTCAGACTTAAGAGTAAATCTAGTAAATATAAATCTAAAATTCTAGACTTTATACAGCCACCGAAAAATTAAATGTATGTTTTCAAAAAAAAAAAAAAACACTGTATGTTTTCCAAATAAATAAAAATAAATAAATAAATCTTCTTTAGAAGAAGAAATATAGTATTTTTAATTTCGATTACAAAGGGAAGCAAAGTTTTGTTACAATTATATTATTTTTGATACAGTAGTGTTGCTGTTTAACCCTTAGCTGGTTTCGCTAAAAAAGGCAACGTATGTGGTATCGGGGGTAAAAAGTGACCCCACTCCAATGAAACATAAAAAATTTATCAAAACAGCTTTTTTCAAATTAATTAGTATACTGATAAATATATATCTTAACCTTAATAAAACTCAGCTTTTAAGGCCAATAACATTAGTGAATAATATTTTTTTCCTTATATAAAAAAAGATGTAAGTTTTCGATCATACTTAGACGACTGTTACTTTAACAGCCCCTTACTATATTAAAGCATAAACATATCTTTTATTTCTTTTTATATATTTTTCTTATGTAATCTCAATAATAAAACACATGAATTTATTTTGATATCGGCTAAAAATAAAAAAATGACAGAGCAAACCCAGAAACCAAAAACTACTCATGAAATTTTGCTATTTTGTATGTGATTTTGGAAAAAAATTCTTTACATTACAACAATGAATTGCAAGAATCCGAAACTGTTCCTATGATGATTTCGCTGGAACAGCTGATTTCCTTCCTCTCCTTACGATCGTAGGCTGTTTCACGTTGCAGACTGTTATAATAGCTTTCTGGGTGGTTTCTGAATTAGATTTTGAGTACTTATTACATAAAAGCTGATTTTGGTTTAAAATTCCCGAAATATCTAAAAAAATATTGAAAACCATTACAAGGTACCGTTGAATACAAACATACACTTCTGGTATCGGGGGTAATTTTTGACCCCACTACTGTATGTAACTCCTCTTTCAGCAACGGTAGAGCCACGTACATTCGTTTTCCGCCGCACTACCCGACGTAACGAGATTACACAAAATCAGAAGAGTGTACATGTTTAAATAGTAAAGATATCATAGAAAATTCAAACGCCTGGGGTAACTTTTGACCCCCGATACCAGTTAAGGGTTAACTATAATATATTCTCTAGTCTAGTAACTAACACGCGCCTCCGCTTGCGTTAGTAAGGAATTAACGGTTTTTCGCGAAAACAGTAGCCTACGTGTCGTTAAATACTCACTATACAGTATTAATACAGTTTCTTAAAAGTCCTTATTATATGGCTATTAAAATCTTTAATAACTTGCCAAAAGATTTAGAAAAACTGAGCCTAATTCCTTTTAAAAGAAAACTAAATGAATGGCTTATATATAATTGTTTCTATGAAGTAAAGGATTTTTTCGTTGGTACTTATTTCTGACAGTTCTCATAACTCTTTATTTAGTGACATATTGTGACATTTAGTAATGGTAATACTTCTACTTCTTTTCTCGACCTTTTAAATTAACTATATGACATTTGCATACTATTAATTTAGTTGAGTGATATGATCCTATAATATTTTATTAAGAAGACCATATTGTACATCTCACTCTGGCAAATAAATCATTATTATTATTATTATTATTATATGTTACTGTAAAAGCTCGAGCTCCGGTAATTCTTAAGATTTAAGTGTCAATCTTAGGATTTACCGACACGAGTTGGTAAATGTAAGTATTTCTAATAATAGGACGATTTTTTCGAACATTTACCATTAATATTCGGTATATGCTAGGTTTTACTACTGTCAACTGGTAAATGTTGGTTTTAGGAATAAAACAATGAGTAATTCCAAATATTTACCTTAATAAACTATAAGACAAAACAGGTAGGTACATATAGTTAACATAATGCTTACCTAAGCTACTATGATTCAATCAGTATTCTTATATTTGGTTTAAAAAAAGTAAAAAGGCAATCAAAATATGTGATTAATTAATAGGTTAGGTATGTACCTAAAACAAAATATTTCACTGGATGGAAAGCAACTTCCGGTGCCCATGGACACTCGCAACTTCAGAAGAGCTACAGGTCTGTTGGCCTTTAAGAGGAAATAGGGTAATAGGGGTAGGGGAGGGTAGGGAAGGGAATAGGGTAGGGGGATTGGGCCTCCGGTAAACTCACTCACTCGGCAAAACACAGCACAACTGTTTCACGCCGGTTTTCTGTGAGTCCGTGGTATTTCTCTGGTCGAGCCGGCCCATTCGTGCCGAAGCATGGCTCTCCCACGGTTAATACCACTTTAATAATTTATAATAATATTAAAATAAAATAAAGATTTAATGTCTTTGCTCTATAACAGTACGGAACCCTTCGTGCGCGAGTCCGACTCTCACTTGGCCGTTTTTTTTCAACATATACTATGCCATTACTGTAAATCCTAAGATTTACCAACTATATGGTGGTAAAAGTTCGTATCGCAAACCTTTTCGGACATTTACCATAAGGGATTGGTAGATCTTAGGTTTTACTAGAAAATCTTAGGATTTACTGCAGTTCGAGCTTTTACAGTAACATATACACTCAACGCGAATATTCTAATAACATTTTTTCTGTGTCAGATACAATTAACGTGCTTGAAATTAAATTTTATTGTAGATTCGAAGATTGATGTTTGGTATACCTGAGGTGACATCAAAGGGTTTTGTAGCTGGTTACAACGCAGATTTAGGCTATTTAGATTTTTGAAATTCCAATGATAGGAATGTGCGGATAAATATTCATTTGTTATACGATATTTTATTTTCTTTACATTGTGAAATGCATACAACATTTTTCTAGTAAACCACACGTTGCTAGCAAGGCAGATAGCGCTTTCCATTTTTATAAATGGAAAATGACTTATCTGATCTAGCGATCTATAGCTACTGGCGTCCGCAGCTGTATCATGTAAATCACCATAACGTTTTGGAGTCTGGGACAATTCCCTGATCGCTCGTATTTAGTGAGTAGTTTAAATTCTTAAAGCTTTTTACTCCGTCCCGCCGAGCCACTTAACAAATTAAATGACAGACACTGGGATTAGTGGATTTATTTGTTTATTGTTTTGGGGTTCCGCGGAGAAATGCCACTTACTTTTCCGTTTAGTCCATAATACTAAAATAGACATAGGATATGGCAAAAAGCGCCGTAAGTTTAAGCAGTGTTTTGCGGTTTTTCGAAGCCATTTTGATGTTTGGTATAGATGACATTTGCTTTGGATGAAGGCCCATGTTGGGGCAATACAAGATTACGAATGTGTGTATGGACAAGTTCGTCTTTGGTTGTCCATGTTCGATGACGATTCATCATGCCATTGCTATGATTATTCATCATGCCCCAACGTATAAAGGAGCGACTAAGCCAAATCATATTTTCGCAAGTTTTGTTTCTGCGCTGCTTTCAGGAGTTCAGAAAAGTTGATTTGCAATCATGATTTTTATTCATCTGCAACGTTCAATGTAATTCACTGTATTACAGAACCAGCGATATATCAGTATAATCTACGTTTGAAAAGTGATATAACTCGTTAACATGCACAAGAACGTATCGGAGTTTTTTAATTAAAGCCGGCTCGACCCTTTTATCCTGTAATGAAATTCCGATGGACTTGAAAATATTGCCCCGTTTCGGCCAACAAGGGCGCTGTTTGCTCGTGCTGGAGGTTTATGGACGAGGATATTTCTAATAATATGGCAAGCTTTTTACAGAGACTTTAAAAGAAGACAAAAGGTGAAGCAGAACTAGGCATCACGCTACAGTGGAGCGACGTGAGTATTTCATACTACTGACGTTTCATGTGGTGTGGTGTAGTCAGCGTGGTTTCGCTACCTTGTAAATAAAGACTAAGTAGGTTGTGCTAGGACGTATTTCTTTTAACAAAAAATAAGAGTGACTTGTTTTCTAAAAGGCCGTCAAATATAGCATGTTTTCAAACGATAGTAGTCGTTTTCTATCAGTTAAAAGGTTGACGTATGTTTGCTTAGACCAAAAAAAACTAATTCCACACTCACCACAGGGCTTCAAGAGTTTGAATTTTGGTGCAATCTTTCCTAGATGCGCACGACTTAAGATCGCTGATTGTCACACCTACAGGATAACCACACAAAAGTCTGGTAACCAACACCGAGACAATTTTATGTGCCATCAAAGAAATTCATGGACAGGTGGTGGACCTACGTCAATAGGTCGGGTTACGTCAATGTTAGTCATGACCTGTTGGCTGGGTTTGACATAACGCGACCAAATTACTGGGGTCCGCCATCTGCCTATGAATCTACTTCTCTGATAGAAGATGACCGCTATTTTATATCGGGGTGAAGCGCTGCCGCCCAGGGCCGTCATCTCCAATGCAAATAAAAAAGGAATTCGCCCGCAAAGTTCCGCGTGAAGTAACAGGAGGGGAATGGAAAAACTTGTCTCATTATAACAGAATTAGACCCCGAGTGTCGGGCGACACGTAATCGCGACTTTTTGGGAATCCAGATAAAAAACTTCAACGAAATCTCGACATTGTGATGAAATATTGTTGATCACCTTAGTTAATTCCTTAAGTAACATGTGACTATATAAACTTTTTATTTTCACAATCAAGATTAGAGAAATGTTCGATTTACAAAAATAGCGCAAAATTACCCAATAGCCAAAATGACCTGTTAATGCAAAAACAATAGAACGAGTTATGCAATTTGGCGTAGTAATATACCTAGTTGGATTTAAATTAACACATAATAGGCTACTTTTGATGAGACAAACAACTTTTTTATCTGCGAAAAATCTTGAAAGTGGTAGCTAACAGAGATAGAAAGGATTTCATACTGTCGTAAAAGGAGTTATTATGTTTTAAAAAGAATATTTTATTTAAATCAGTTTTCAACGAGCCGGCGTTTGATTACACAACACATACTTACTTTGATTTGATGGTTCTAAAATATAGTTAATTATGAAATAAAAGTTCTTAGGTATGAAATCCTTTCTATCTCTATTAGCTACCACTTTCAAGATTTTTTGCAGATAACAAAGTTGTTTGTCATCTGCAAAAAATCTTGAAAGTGTCAAAATGAAGCTACTCACAAAAAATTAGCTTGATAGTAATAAAAAAAATGTTCTAGGGCTCCCTGACTATTAATATCATTTTCCAGATCTCAGTGTTTCCATCAAATTGCGTACTTAAGGTGACGCAGCGTTAAAGTAAGAAACCGTGTTGGATATGTTTTAGATTGCTTGTTTTCTATGAGAGGCCGGCCCGGCCTCTCATAGAAAACAAGCAATGGAACAGCAAAAAATGGAAAGGGCGTAAGCGACAAAATGGTTTTTGTCGCATAATTTAAAAACCATAAATACATTTCATATAAGCTATGCACAAATTAAAGTGCATGCTTGAACCAATTTATGTACAAATTTTGGAACCTTAAATCACTCTCCTCTGTTGGAAAAATAGGAATCCCTTTTTTTACAGAGGTCTTTTCGATTAATTATTCTGTGCTATAAAAGTTGTCCAATCGTTATGCTATGGGCAATTCAAAGACAAAGACATGATGAATACTGACAATGAACTTCAATTTCTTAGCTTTAGTCATTGCTGAGAAAAATCGGCATCGCTACAGCCAAATTATCAAGGCGTCGCCTTAAACGCGAAAAAGTTACATACAAATACTGCCACAATTATATTAGCATAGAATGGCATAGATACATGCTACGAATGCTCTTATTATGCAGTAGTATACTACTGCATAATAAGGTATACCCAGCTATGAATGAAGTATACACTTTACAGTATACTCACTCAACTGTTGAGTGAAATAGTGTAATTACGCGAGCATAATGCACTACACTCGATATAATGATGCGTGCTTGGAGTGGGCAAATAGTTGTAATGCCAGCTAACTATGCTGTCGAGTACTTGCACAGTGTAGTGTAGTGTGTAGTAGATCATCTTCATTAAAAAAAAAAAAGACACGTAATTGTACCGCTAATAATTATGTCAAATCAATGGAACAAATTTTGTGACTGCTTTTACACAATTATTTGGACATTAGTCTAGTATTTTGGTGTCATATTAATTTCATTATTGTGTCATTATTAAATAATATAAACGTGTAATATTGTTAATTCTGTTTTAAGCGAGTACGGTTTCAAAGACATTTTGAGTTACTCTACTATTATTATACTATGCTTGTTGTGTATAAGCATAGAATATTAGTTAAGTTTATCTTAATAGTATTAAAAAATTGAAAAAAAAACCCACCAAACAACTTTAAAAAGTAATGAAAAAATATTTGCTGACTTTAAGTTTAAATAATTATTCCTAGTCTAAAGTGATATTTTAGTCCATAATTGTTGTCACGGTGTGTCGGGGGACCGCCAACAGGGACTTTTGCATTTTGTATCGCTAAGTCACTGATTGCCTCGATTCGGTTCACACTTTGCTGTGAACTGACCCTTAAAATATAATGTTATAATCAAACATCTACTTTAGCGGTCCCCCGACACACCTTGACAACAATTGAGGAGTGTCATTTCAATAGGACTTATTTCCACTTTTGGAAAAAAATTGAATTAATGATGGGAATCCATTCTCTGCATACGTTTGCACCTCTATACTAATTTGTTTATTACAAAAATACCTTATTTCCTTTGTAAATTTGACTTTCAATTTACGTATTCAAAACAAATGCGCCTATTTCCACTACACCTATGTATTTTGTATTGGAAATAATTCGGTTTGTAAAGAACAAAGAGATTTATTTCTATTTCATACGTTTTTATAGTATAGTCTACTAAAGAGATTTATTTCTATTTCATACATTTTTATAGTAGAAAAATACCATTATTTTGAATTCTATAGAAAGATTGGAAAATTTTCAATGTTAAAGAGCTGGATAGGTAGGCTGGTAATGCAAGTGATATTTTAGTCCATAATTATTATGGACTAAAATATCACTTTAGACTAGGAATAATTATTTAAACTTAAAGTCAGTATCCCAACTAGCAAAATTTGGTCATATAGTTTTCGAGACAACGTTTTGGTTATAACTTGAAGTCAGGCCTTTTTGGTTATATAGCATTCGTATTAACCTTTATACATAGGCTGCTATTTATGTATCCGGAACTGGCCACTTACAAGAACAATATTTAAAAAGTAATTACAACATTTGAAAATAGAACTCTTTGGTTGAAGAATACATTTTGTTTCATGTGACTGTCAATTATTTTTCCATTGTGGCGTCATTTTGAAAATTGCGTGTCTTCATTTGCCATGGATTTAACGCGTGAACATTTTCGTGCAATGATTTACTACGATTTTCGGCGTGGGCTAAATCAACAACAGTGCTTTATTCAACTCACTGCAACTTTTGGAGATGAAGCACCATCAAAAACCACTGCTTATCACTGGTACAGTGAGTTTAATCGTGGGCGGTCTATGCTCACGGATGAAAATAAAGAAGGTCGCCCAAAAACAGCTGTTGTCCCACAAAATATAGATGCTGTGCGGGAACTAATAATGAGTGATCGTCATGTTACATATCGCGAGATAGAGGCGTCCTTAGGCATAAGTATGACGAGCATACATAAGATATTACACGAACATTTGGCTGTAAAAAAAATATGTTCGCGTTGGATTCCGCACAACTTGACAATCGATCAAAAACGGGCTCGTGTCGATTGGTGCAAAAAAATGATAAAAAAATACAACCGTGGTACGTCAAAAGCCGTTTATATTATCTACACAGGTGATGAATCTTGGATCTATGCATATGACCCCGAAACTAAACAACAGTCAACGGTGTGGGTGTTCCAAGATGAGCCAAAACCAACAAAAGTTACTCGTGCAAAAAGTACTTTGAAGCAAATGGTCGCCTGTTTTTTTGGAATTAATGGACATGTGGCTACAGTGCCATTAGAGAATCGTAAAACGGTTAATTCTGAATGGTATACGACCATTTGCTTACCAGAAGTCTTTGAAGAAATAAGAAAGGACAACCGACAACGCAGAATCATATTACATCACGACAATGCTAGCTGTCACACCTCAGCTGAAACAACTCAGTTTTTGGAGGGTCAAAAGATCGAATTGACTGATCATCCGCCGTACAGCCCTGATTTGGCACCTAACGATTTCTTTTTATTTCCATACGCGAAGAACAAATTACGTGGTCAACGTTTTTCGAGCCGCGAAGAGGCTGTTGATGCGTTCAAAATGCACGTTTTGGAGATACCTCGATCAGAATGGAAAAAGTGCTATGAAAATTGGTTCCAGCGTATGCAAAAGTGTGTCGATCATCGCGGCGAATATTTTGAAAAGCAATAAAACCATATTAAATGATATATGTTTGTTTCTTTTTTTAATTCCGGATACATAAATAGCAGCCCTCGTATGACGCGAAATAGGCGCAAAATATATAACTTTTATTTGTATAGCGATCGTGTCATGGTCGTTTTAGTGGCTAAATATTCGTATAGCAGTCGTAAAGTGATTAATTTTTTAACCGTTTCGTCGTATTGTGATCCAGTAGACGTTGTATAAACATTGGGAAGTAGTCATCAGCATTACCTTAATGCAGATACTAATTATTTTACAGTTCTGTTGATGTAAGATAAAAGAAAAAGTAGACATCATGTTGTTTAAAGTTTGTCTGCCATATTTATTATTGACAATAATGTATTTGGTGTTAGTCGGTAACAATATTATCTACTTTTCTAAGGGAAATTAAATTTCTCGACGATTGTATATACGTTTTTTAACAAATATTTAACGCCCCCTTCGAATAATTGCAAAATAATATTTATGAATTTAATTTAATTTAAGATTGCCTGTACTTTTACAATTACACGATTTTAGGTAATGATGATGACTTTTATATGATGTCTCATGACTATAAGTCGCATATCTTACCACCATCATCCGCCATTTTTAGGGTACCGTAACAAAGTGGAAACCCATGCATTTAATTGAATTCTCAATATGGTGATAATTTCTGATGTCGAAAATTTTTAACTTGTTAACGATTTGAAGTTCCTAAGATTAGCGCGTTCAAACAAACTCTTCAGCTTTATAATATTAGTAGGCATAGATTGTAAAAAGTAGGTGGGTACATGAAATATTCACAAAATCTTCAATTATATTTGTTCTATAATAATAAAATTAAAATAAAATAAATATTTAAGGGTGCTCCCGTAAGAAAAACAATTTTTGGCCTACTTTTGCTCTATAGCGGTATAGAACCATTCGTGCGCGAGTCCGAATCGCACTTGGCCGATTATTTTGTATAAATAACAATGCATTTTGCTCTGGTCGAAAAGAAGTTGTAAAAGAGAAACATGAAATCATTAAACAACTAAAATGTTTTATAACAGTAACTTTTAAAAGCATTTCAAACTCATAACTTTAGTCAGTTATTTAAGGCATAAAATTATGAATATTAGGCTTATAAACATTTTATAAGAGTCGTGTAAAGATAGTCAAAAATCATAAAAGAAACGTGTAGACACATGTAAGTGTTAGAACAGTTAAATATATGGATTTTTCATGATTGTCATGTAGAAATCTTATTACCGATAAAAAGTAGTGTAATGGTCGGCATTATAATCAGATTATGATTGTTATATAAATTAATTTTATACAACATCAATGTGTAATTTAAAGGTCACATCTGCGATATTTATAGGACGGTCATATAATTTGGTCGTGTTAACGAATACAGGACTAAATTAAATGACTAAAAGCTTATACGACTTATTGTTCGTTAAATATATTGTTACACCATTATTGGAAATTTGGGTTACTAGTATATGAGTTATATATATTATAATAATTATATATGTATATAATATTATATAATACATAATTATATATGTCCGCAGTCGGCAACGGCCCTGACAAGACGTAAAACCTGCTGTGACTTTAAAAGTCAGAGGTCCTCAACATTTTAGTCGAGATTGTAAATTATTATTTTCTATTAATTTACAATGAAGTGTGACGCATGCAGTTCTTCCTTCACTGATGGTGTGTTCTGTAACGGCTGTTTGCGTAACTTGGATTTCTCCTGTGCATCGATCTCTGAGACTGGATATCGCAAGCTGGGAGCGGACAGACGGGCTGTGTGGAGATGCAATGCAAAATCGCTACAGGCTCGCGATCACCGACAGTATCCGAATCTGGTTCAGTCACCCTCGAGATGATCATGACGGAGCTGCGGGAGATGAAGTCTCAGGTAAGGAAACTTCCTGAACTCTTTGAAGACGTTAAGACCATTAAAAAGGAAATCTCGGAGCTGAAGGTATCGTGCGAATTTAATAGTTCTAGAGTGGAGGACTTAGAAAATAAAGTACTGAATATCGAAAAACAGATTTCTGAGTCGCAAAAAATTGAGTCTTCTTATACCAAAGACATTGCACTGCTCAAGAGAGACAGTATCATCCGTGAGCAGTGGTCTCGCATGAATAATGTTGAGATTAAGGGAATACCGGTCAAACCCAATGAAAACTTATTCACTTACATCGATTCGATTGCAAAAGTTGTTAACTATCCCCTACCCAAGACCCAAGTAAACTACAGAGCTCGTGTTCCATCGCACGGCACAAAAGACAAGTCCATCATTGTAAGCTTCATCAACCGGTACATCAAGGAGGAGTTCATCGCCGCTACATGAGCCCGTAAGAGAATAAGCCTAAATGACATAGGGATAGGAGAAAATGATCGACTTATATATGTCAATGACCACCTCGTTTCTGATATGAAGAAACTACTAACACGGGTCAAAGAGATTTCTAAGCTCAAAGGATTTCAGTATGTATGGGTTAAATTCTGTAAAATACATGTTCGTAAAAATGACAGATCACCCGTCTTTATCATCTCAAATGAAGCTGATTTAAACAAGTTAGCATAGTATGCCACTTGCTTTGTTTATATTACTATGTAGCTATTGTAGTTAGTTTAAATATTGCTTTTATTGCTCTTTTTCATCTCATTTTACCGCAGTCAAATATTGCATTGCCATTTTATATAAGTTTTGTACTTTACATTTGGGTACTGTCACATTCATAATATTTTTATATGCTTCACGCTTGCATGTTATATCGAATCATAAGAAATGGTTGAGCACACCTGGATTTACATTCGGCGTCTCCCTTCGTAATCGATCGTACGTCGTCGAATTGTCAGAACCGGTCATGATCTATAGATCGCTAACATATCTGTCTCGCTTGCACTCGTTGACGCTTATGGACGACTTAATTTGTAAGAATTTTTACGTCCACCCGCATTACTCTTTGTCGAATTCACTTGTAAACAATAATTATATTAAATTTGCTACTAGTGATGTATTAATTGTACTGCTTATTGTTTTTGCTATGTATCTTATATGCTTAGATATTTTGTTCAATTTTACACTCAGCAAATGGTACAAGTATTTGTATTTGTCCGATTATTTTATCATTATAAATATTATTTACGTTGCGGGTATATCAGTCATAATATTTAAATTATTTTATAATGAATTCTACTTTTTTGAACACATAAAAGTAATTATATTTTATAATGATGTAACAGGAAATCAAAAGTTGCAACGCCATAACTGGTATAATTTATCAGTATACCCTGATGTCACCAACGTATACTTTGCTTTTATTAAACCAGGAGTTAAATATTTATTATACTTCTTTCACACTCATGCAGAAGCTTCGATAACTAATATAGCTTTATTTTCACTTTTTAATTCCTTTTTTTGTATGTTGCATGAAGTATCAAAGCACAGGTTTTTGATTTGCAAGATTATTATTTATACTATTACGCCTGTCTATTTCAGAATAGCAACTTATTATTACGCGTTTGTCCTATGGTACGTTAAAAGTTTGCAAGAAGATCTTAATTATATAATTACGCCTGTCTTTTTTTAGAATAGCAATTTATTATTACGCGTTTGTCCTATGGTATATTCAAAGTTTAAGTGGTTGTAATTATTATTGTAACACTATCGATAAGATGTTGAGTTTCCTGCCTCTAATTAATGTATCTTGTTTTATATATTTAATTAATATCCCAACTTTTTACTTTTTAATATTTATAATAATAAATTATGATATTCCTGGTTTTGAACTAAACATAATACTTTTTACAAGGGTACACAATATATTAAGTTTTATAATAATTGATTCTCCTTCTTTATTTTGTTATATTTTATTACTAATTTATTTTTGTTATTTACATCATGACCTCTAAACTAAGCATTTTTTACCAGAATGCTAGTTATATGGCTTACGTTCTAAAACAGATTTATTTAAAAGAAATGTATGCCTCAACTCGTACGATATTATTTCTATTACGGAGACCTGGCTGTTAGAGGGTATAATGGACGAGGAATTATTTGATAATAGGTATGTTGTTTGGCGACGGGATAGAGATTACTCTCTAAACAAACAATCATTGGGGGGTGGTGTCCTATTAGCGGTACGCCGGGAGATTGAAACTACTGGCCGTCCTGAATGGCATACCACTGCTGAAGACCTTTGGGTGTCCATAACCATTCGAGATAGATCTTTTAATACAATTCACTTGGGCGTTCTCTATCTATGCAAGCAAAATGAAGGAAATAGCTCGAATGTCCAGCTTGAAACTTTTTCTAATAACCTCTTCAATATAATTAATACTATTCCAAATTATACCTTTATAATTTCAGGAGATTTTAACCTCCCGTTTATTGACTGGGACGATCAGGGGGGGCACCATATTATACCAGGTAGGTCACTTAATACGAGCCACATTAACTTCCTTGATACCCTGGCCCAGTGTGATCTCATACAACGCAGCCAAATTCGTAATAACAACAACCGACTCTTGGATTTAGTTTTCTCTAATTGCGAATTGACTGTTACTGCTTGTGAGGACCCATTGGTCCCGGATGACTTACCGCACCACCGGTCTTTATGTATTGAGCTTACACAGGGTGTGGAAAATAATCTGGAATCAAAAACCCGTGTAAAATATTTTTATAATCGTGGTAACTTTGACCTAATTCGCTCTTCTCTAAATAAAGTGGATTGGCATGAATGCCTCAGTGGCAATAGTTTGGATGATGCTGTAAAACTTTTTTATGATATTATTTATGACCTTCGGAACACCCATATACCACATAAAATTATCTCTCCGAACAGTTATCCACCGTGGTATGATTCGGCACTTAAGAAAGTCTTAAGAGAGAAACACAAATACCACCGTAAATTTAAACTGTATGGGAATCACGGTGACTACATTGCATTCTCTCTACTTAGAAGCAGAGCTAAATCGCTGGAACGCGCGTGCTACGATTCTTATATACGTAACATGGAGAACTCGTTAGTTAAAAACCCTAAACTCTTCTGGAATTTCATAAAAGGTAACCGCAAAACTCCATCCATGTTTCCTTCTACGATGCGCTATGAAGGACAGGTAGCAAATGATGGCGAGAAAATCTGCAATTTGTTTGCAACTTACTTTCAAGCAAACTTTCTGGATTCCCATGCCACGCCTAGTGGCTCACATACTGAAGAGCACATTTTGCATCATAACTCTATAGGGGACATAAGGATAGATCATGACGATTTATTTAAGCTTCTAAAGTCGGTTAACTTACATAAGGGTGCTGGGCCAGATGATATTCCACCTCTACTAATTGTTGAGTGCGCCTCTAGTTTGGTTATTCCCCTTGCCATACTCTTTTCGAGATCATTAAAGGAAGGATATGTGCCAGGTATTTGGAAGACAGCGTTTATAAACATGTTCATAAAGGAGGAGACAAGGGAAATATCCAAAACTATAGGCCCATATCAAAACTATGTATTTTCGCTAAACTTTTTGAAGGTATTGTACATAGACAAGTTTTTTCCGCTCTTAAGGGCTGGTTTATACAAGAACAGCCTGCATGGGTTTTTAAAGGGGCGCTCAACAACCTCTAATCTTCTTCTGACTTACGACTACGTCAGTTCGGGCATGGACTCAGGTGTACAGGTGGATTTGATATTCACCGACTTCAGCAAAGCCTTTGATCGTATTGATCACTGCATTCTGCTCAAAAAGTTAGCTCATGCGGGTATACATGGAAACCTTCTTCGATGGTTCTCATCGTATATTTGTAATAGGTCCCAAGCTATTAATGGATTCACTTCTAGGTGGATATTCGTACCATCTGGTGTTCCTCAGGGCTCCTTGTTGGGACCTTTACTTTTTGCCATATTCGTCAATGACATTTCCTCATGTTTTCGTCACTCTCATTTCTTTTTGTACGCCGATGACACAAAAATATTGAAAAATATAGCTTCGCTTAATGACTGTCGTCTTTTACAAGAATACTTAAATAGATTTAGTGACTACTGTGTACTTAATAAGTTGGATCTTAATGTATCGAAATGTTTAGTCGTCAACTTTAGTCGTAAATTAAATTTAATTAAAAATGATTATGAACTTCAGAATAAGGTCCTTGTTATCAAGAAATCTATAAGAGATCTTGGAGTAATTGTAGACTCAAAATTGATCTTTGATGAGCACATTGACTACATTATTAATAAAGCCTCAAAAGCCCTTGGATTTGTTACTAGGTCGTGTAAAAATTTCCAATCTGTCAAAGTAGTTAAAATCCTTTATTGTGCGTATGTTCGAAGTATCTTAGAGTATTGTTCTGAGTTGTGGAATCCTGCTTATAACGTATATATTGATAGAATTGAATCCATACAAAAACGGTTTCTCCGATTTATTCAATTTAAATGCAACCATTTTCTAAGTGATTATGATGCCAGGTGCAAAAAGTTCCACTTTCTTCCTTTGTACCACCGGAGACATATAGCTGACCTAACTTATACATGTAAAGTCCTAAGTAATAAAATAGATTCACCTGAATTACTTAACAGATTTAATATTAATATTCCACGTAGAAATGCTCGTTATTTTATGCCCCTTTATGTTCCACCTTGCAATACGTACTACCGTAGAAATTCTTTTATACTTAGGTCTAGTTCATATTTTAACAGATTTTTAATTGCCCATCCACTCGAAGACATGTTCTCCCTAAAACCAAACAAAATTAGAAAAACTATGACTGATACGTTTTTTAATTAAAATAAACATAATTTCTGTATTGCATTACTTCTAAGGATTTTCTATTGTATTAATGAAATTTAAATGATTGTGCCATCTGCTGTGTGTAAATTTATTTATTTAAGTACTGTTAGCTTCATTATCTCACAATTTCAAATCCCTCACCCATTTCTTGTGATATAATAAATTAATATAAATTGTAGTTTGCCTAAAATAATTTATACTTTAAATATTTTTTAGATTTCCATTTAAAGTTGTGTCAGGTATGTGTCTTGTCAGGACTTTGTTAATTTGTTTATTTTAGCTCAAATTTATTATTATTTACTAGTGAAAACTTGTTATTGGCATGTCGTTACTCAGTATGTATTATCACTGTTATAGTTAAATGCTGTTAGTTTTCCTAATAAAATAAAATAAAATAAATAAAAATATACGAGCAAATGTTATTTAGGCTCCAAATTATAGGACTAATTTGCTAGTTGGGATAAATATTATTTCATTATTTTTAAAGTTGTTTTCCGGGGTTTTTTTTTAATTTCTTAATTTAATTTTATTTCATGCTTTTTAAACTTGTATTGGTTGTAGTGCAGAATAATTCCTATCAACAGGATCATAATATCCCAATGAATACCATCTATGAATGTCCTCTTGGACGAGGCCGTCGATATGAGTCCAAACATGACACCTTCGCTTTGGGTTCACATGGAGCTCGGCTCCTATAGAATCCAGGTGATTCTGCAGCAGCAGCATGCAAATATTTACAGTTTATCTACGTCTTACTAGTTGTTGCAATTAAAATGAGCCCAAACACGAAGCCATTGCTCTAAGTGGGTGAGGAGTTGGGTATCCTAATTCCTATTGATTACCAGGCGATGTTGCAGCACCAGGTCAACTTTCCATTCATGTGTATATATTCATAAATGTCACGAACTAGAATGCAAAATATAAAGCCCACCAAACAACTGCAAGTTGCTCATCAGCCCTTCACGAACCAGATGAACCGCGATTTTCCAGCACTGAGCAGGCTGATGATGATGAACTATAGCTAAGAACAATCTCAATCATGTCAGCCTTCAAACAAAAAAAAATAGACCAAAATCGGTCCACCCGTTTGGATGCTACGATGCCACAGACAGACACACAGACAGACAGACAGACAGACACGTCAAACTTATAACACCACTCTTTTTTGTCGGGGGTTAAAAATAAGATGTTTCCTCCGACTACGTGCGTGTAAAATCAAACCTGCTCACTCTCATAAAAATGGCACACAAATAATGATACTTAGATAGAATGAAGCTCTCATTATTAATCTAAGTTGCTAAAGCACATGCTAAACAACTTTTGAAAATCAATCCGAGTAAACTAGAAACTAAAGTTTTATTATCAGGTAATTCACGAGCTATACGCAGTTGAATCGTCTGATAGACGCAATTTGGACTAGACAATTTGGCTAGCGTTTAAATCACACCTAAGCGCCCGTTAGCGATAACGACACGCCACTACATCGCGATTTGTCCCCCCCGCCCCCCTGTGCTCCTCCCCCGCCCCCCCCCTCTCGCCCCGAGCGATTATTGTAACTACCCACATTAGCGATAATTACGCCGGTAACGATCATTGTTTTAGCGTTTGAGTGACATCATGCGTTGCGTGTCATCGTCGACTCGTTACGTCGCGTCGCCACGCTTCGTGAATACCCCCTTTTGGTTTTGAGGATATTATATTTTATTGATGCGGTCCTGAGGAGTTTTGTGATGATGGCTCCGAAGCTCCTGAGTTTTGTGCAATATCTTTGTTGCAACCCAAAGATAATATCCTAAGACCCGACCGTAAAATCCTGCATGAATCGTTTTTTTCGATCAAATATATTTTAAAATAATCTTTAGAATGGATTAATGTTGGGTTGCCTTGTTAAAAGTAGCCGCAAGTACCTCTAATTGAGTAAAATGAAAGCCCGTAATACAAACTTGCGTGTATTCAATAGAAAAGTAAGAACTAAGAAGGAATGACATTGAGGAATGACAGGACACTGCGCATAAAAATAAAAACGCCTGTTAAATAAAAATAGCAATCTTGCGGGTTCTCGACGTCCTCAAATCCTGCCAGGCATAATAATTGTAGGCTTGAACATATGTCATAATATACAAAAGTGATGGCAATCCCAGTTTGCGGCTATCGTGCAACTGGCAACCATGGACATTCATGCACAAAATGCATAAAACTTTAATTTTGTATCAAAATTATTTAACCCTAGATAGCTAACCACCGTCGAATCGACGGGCGGCGCAAACTAATATCGCCATATTTTTTTAATGTCGCGTCCGAATATTGTGTTTCGTCTATTTAACTCATTTGCCGGCGAGGTCGTTACAGTGGCACACTTGTCGTACAGGTAAGTGCCATAGTTTTCGGTATATACAGACTTTGCCCGTTGTTTCGACGGGTGGTTAGCTTTACTGTTAGTTTTTCTACTGAAATGCGTGTGTTTATTTTTGACGTAAACTGTGTTTTTTTTTAGATTTTTACCATGTTTTCGTTAATTTAAGATGCTATAAATAATTTATTAAACCAAGAGCTTAGTAAAATAAACATTTAGAAGCGTTCTTTCTAAACAGCCATCGACTATAGTGCGCAGAGCAGTTGTCGTCGGGCCAAGCTTCTTTGGAGGGAATAGAGAACGAAGAAGAGTATTTTCAAAATTCTTCAAGATAAAAACGGAAAAGTAAAACACGTGGGAAATGCTACTACAAGAAAAGCGCATTTTACTATAATTGTATGGTAGCAATATGAGGTAAACAAAAAATAAATTTTTGTATCACATGTGCTAAAGAAAAGTAGTTTATTTTATTTTTATTACGTTTTATATTTCTATGTGCCATATAATGACAAAAAAACTGATTGTTTTGTTTTGAGTACTATTTTATTTTGTTTAAGAAAAGTTTGATTGAAAATGTTCCGAATTTTTTAGAGGTCTAAGAAAAATTTTTAATTTTAAAAGTAAATAAAAAATGTAAATATGCAAAGTGTTGTTTTATTGCTAAGCTCATCATATATCTGTAAAAAAATCCAGGTCCAGAAAGTGGTAACATCTCAATAAAAATACTATTTTTTTAATACCCGTCGTTTCGACGGATGGTTAGCTTAAACAGGGTCTCCCAGAAGGTTAGCTATCTAGGGTTAAAGAATCGATGCTTCAATTTTGATGAAGAACTATGTCTGTTTACGGGCTGGCAACCCTAGGTTGCGGCCGACTGAGAGCTGGCAACCATTTATACCTTATTTTGTCTCGTCATTTTCTTTCAAATAGTGTAAAATTTGTTGAAAAAAATAAACATGCAAATTTATGCATTTATCTCATGAACATTAAACTAAATTAGAGGTACTTGCGGCTACTTTTGACAAGGCAACCCAATATTAATCCATTCTATACGCTCTAAAGATTATTTCAAAATATATTTGATCGAAAAAAACGATTCATGCAGGATTTTACGGTCGGATCCAATAGTATAATATTATTGTGATTATTAATTTCATCTTCTTCAACTTTTTCAGCAATTACGGACGCCGCGCTGCCCTTGCAACAAAAATGTTTCACAATACGAGTTCATGACTTGAAATTCTTAAAACGTTTATTTTCGGAATAAATAAAACTGTTTTCATTTAACAATACTTTAAGAAGGTGAAGAAAAGAGAGCACAATTATCACATGTGTTCGCACACACTTGAACGCTGTAAAATCCGCTGGCCTGAGTTCATAAAACCGGCAACAGTCGCGGAAATCAGATGAATGAAAATATCACGTGAACCTAACAAACTTGCAGTGACTACTTATCTCAGGTTCATTAGTAACGGTTGCGTTGGACGCAAAAACCGGAACGCCCAGCAAGGTGAGGAGTTCTGTTCATTAACGGGGGAGTTCCAACCCCTAAACCCCTAACCACTAAACCCCTTTAGGGGTGCGAGTATTCGTGTCGCCCACCATTTGTAACCGTTTTTGTGGGTCTAGAAGTCTAGATAGCGGTGCTTCTTACGTGCCTGGGTGGTCTAGAACTCGATTTATAGGTCTCAAGTAAGCGGTTTTAGACTTCCGCAGATAACTGTTATTGCTGACAGTCTGTCTGTCTAACGCTGGCTAACTTATTTATAGCTAAAGAGTTGCTAAATTTTTATATAATATAAGAAACTAGATGGTGACCGCAACTTCCTTCCCATAGTTGTCACGCGATTTGTTTTTCCGGGATTCAAAGTATATTCAAGTCAGTTTAGCGGCTTAAACGCTGAGGTAACACGTTACAAATCAGGTAACCAACAATCAGAAGTCGACACACTTTTGTCCTATTATAAGTGAAGCATTAATAGTGTGGACGTTTTATAATAAGGCTAAAAATGCACCTGCACTACAACAACAATAACAAAAAATACAACTTTTAACTAAAGTGACGTGATCTGTTTGGGAAGTGACAGGTTCCGACTAATTTACGTACGTTAATAGATATCTGCGTACAAATCAAAATACCAAAAAGTCGTTCAATGGTATAAAGACGAAAATATTCTTTCTCGAAGTTAAATTGACTGCTAAATTCAGTTAGTAACTTCCAAATTAAGGAGCCATACAAAAACCAACAAACATAGCTCGGTTGAGTTATAATTAACAAAGTTGCCCTCGGTACAACAGTATGTCATCTTAACTTGATTTTATCATAGTTATATTATAATTTCATTGATAAATATTGCCTTGTTGACATATATTAGACAAAATTCGTATATCGCGAAGGATTATATTATTATATTATAGGCAATAGGCCACAGCCAAAACTGTGCCTACTAAAACTATGATGACTAAGAAATGTCTACAAGAAAACTGTACAGTTGTCTACGAAAACTGTAGAGATACGGGATACCAATGAAAACTTTAGAGTAGTCTACGAAAACGGTATAGCTATGTCTACAAAAACCGTACAGATGTCTACGGAAAATGTACAGGTGTTTACAATAACTGGTGTCTACGAAAACCTACCTACGAAAACTGCACGGGTGTATACAAAAACTTTACAGGTGCCTACGAAAACTGCACGGTTGTATACGAAAACTGTACAGGTGTCTACGAAAACTGTGTAGATGTCTAAGAAAACTTGACAGGTGCCTACAAAATCTGTGTCGGTGGCTACAAAAAGTTTCTATGAAAACGGTTTAGTGTGGATTTACCTTTACATCGTCCTTTACAGGCAATTTATTTACCTCCTTCTAATCACTTGACCAAACATGACCTTAGGCTTAAGTAAAAAGTTTATTACCAATAAGGACGGGGTTTGGATTCCCACGGTGACTATCAAGAAGTTAGTCGGGGCGATTAAACGACAGGTTTCCGTTCCACCTCTCCTAGGAGAGTTGCTGAGAGAGTGGACCATAAAGTGAAGGTTATAGGTAGAGCGGTTTTACGGTGAGAGAGAATTGATTACTGTATAAATATGACACGGTATAGATATCTTTCTTTTTATTAATTAATAAAATGGGGTTTCAATTTTTCAAGGAGAAACGTGTATTTTATTCAAACAATGCAAGCATACTAGTACGATTTGTATAGTTCAAGACAAGAGAGAAATTTTCGTTGTAAAATAACCGTGTCCAACCCTCACCACAATAGTAACTTATTGCTATTTTAATATATTTTGATGTTTTTTGGCCAACAATAGCAGTTCTCCCTCCTGGTCATTTGGCACAGGTGTACCGAATACACTTTCTATGCTTTCAAGATGCAGATATTAAATTTCCCCGTAAATGTCTTACGATCGACGTTAAAAGTAAAACTTATTTAAAATTTCCGTTAGTAAATAAATGAAATAGATAAAAATATGAATAATTATATATATTTAAATAATACGCATAAAAACCTGCGACTGAAGCCACAAAAATTTAGATAAGGCTTCTTACAGATGAACGGCACTTGTCGACGGCACTTGACGGCTGCCGTCGTCTGCCGTGGACACGTGGCGTCGACTGCCGTCGACAAGTGCCGTTCATCTGTAAGAAGCCTTATTGATCAACTACTAGTATTTATATACGTGTGTGTTTGTGTGAAATAAATAGCTTTGTCCACACTGGGCCTTTTTTTGTTCATCAAGGGCATGCGTTATAGCGCAGTCAACAGCGAAGGTATGGCATGCCCGTGACGCGCGTCAAAATCCACCCGCGTTGAAAGATAGCGCGCGTTACGATTTCAACGCGCGTTATGGGCATGCCTCACGTTCGCTGTTGACAGCGCTATAAGGCATGCCCTTGATGAACAGAAAAAGGCACAATGTGGACAAAGCTAATGGGAGTGAAAGCTCAGCAAAGATGTGTATTTTCAGTAATAATGTCACATAATTATGCATAACCGACCCTTCCCCTCCCCTTTGCTGTTGCGTAATATGTGGATGCGCCTCTACAGCGTTTTTAACTTCCACTTAGGTAGGATATTATGAAAAAAAAGCATCTTTTACCACATATGACAAACTGTTTTACTGTAACTTATGTGCACCGCTCGCCAGCGCGTCTCGCCAAGTGCGTTAGAACAAAGTGTCGCGCGACCGCCGCCGATAGCTAAACGACACAGTTTGGCTACGTGCCCAATGGCGGTATTATATAAAATTCATATCACTAGCGATAATTAGCTGGCGATCAGCATCAGCTTGGCTCAGCAACGATAGAAAGAGTTTTTATTCGGAGCGTGCGAAGTGGGTGGAGGGGACAAAGAAAGCGATTGCCGCGCTTGCCGCGGCAAAAATATGCAACCAATAGACCTCAGATAGTAGTCAAACTTGTCAATCTTGTTTTGAAATTCTTAGAAATTGGTCTTAATAATTGTTTGTGTATCGTAGACTGCAAAAATAACAGCAAAATATAGGTAGTCAGTACAAATTTTATGTTTTTCCTAAATCCACTAGGAAATTAAATCAGATAATATCTGCTCTAAAAATTAAAAAGTATGTGATTCGATATAACCTAAAATTGCATTATCAGTCAAGTCAATTTTATTTGAGTTGCATTTTATAAAGAGTTTTTGAGTACCTAACTATTGTTTTAGTGTTGATGGATCACCATGATGGTCTCCAAAACCCGACGACAAAACTTGCAGTGATAGTTTCATAGAATATTTCATTTAAATCCAAAGTATCAGGTGGAAGAAATAGTGACACAAATGACGATAAACCAGATACCACATCTGGTTTGACTGATCTTTTAGAAGCTGGAGATAGAGTTTTGAATGAAAAAGGTTTTTCAAGTAAGCAAGTTTTAGATGAAAGGAGTAAAAAAGTTAAAATTATTATGCCCCTATTTTGAGCAAAACAAAACGAGTACCTACTCTCAAGAGGAAACCGAAAGGACTTATGATATTGCTCGAGTAAGAATCCATATTGAAAGCAATGATATTCTATGTCACTATTTTAGAAACTCATTGATTGAAAGTGTATTAATGCAAGGACTCAGAAACGTGAAAAATGTTTGCAGTGTTTTAGTAAATTTTTGGACTCCGATTTTCTTCAAGAGTATAATTAATGTTGAAAAAAATAAATAAAAACAAGATTTTTAAAAACATAACATTTATTTTTTTCAAGTACCTATTGCTCGTATTTTTGTTACTGATTAAAGCAGCAATATGTTTGCACTTGCCGCTCTGGTTAAAACGCAGCTGCATTTTACTCCAGCAACAATCATTATTATCTATCTGTAAGAATGAATAATAATGTTTAGACTTGCTTCATCCAAATGTTTAGTTACGTTTTTTGGTCGGTTGAGTACTTACGTTTGAACTTGTTTATAGGGTGCTAAAGGTGAACGCAGATTTGGCCGCACCGCACGCACCGCAGTCGCCGCATTCGCAATTCTTTATATGAAGTTATAGGCAAGCTCGCATACCTGCCTACCCGCGCCGCAGTCTTCGCAACTTCATAATAATATGAAGAATTGTGAATGCGGCGACTGCGGTGCGTGCGGTGCGGCCAAATCTGCGTTCACCTTAAAGTCACCGATGTTCGGCGAATTATCTTGGCTCGTATTAAATAACATTGCCATTAGTTCTTAGCTCTTCTACATTCCTTACGTGTCCTGCTAACACCAATTTATTTCCTTTTAGCATAGATTGGGCCTTGAAAGTTATTGAGTGTTTTACACTCTAAAAACCAGTTTTTTATGATTATATTCATTTTCCACAAGTAGTTTTTAACTAAATATGACTCAAATACCATTAATTATTATTCTAAATATATTTTATTTACTATAATATTTACAAAATAAACAAAATCTTGTTGTTTATTTTTTGACACGCCCCTGAAACTTCGTTTGAAATAAGTCACTACTGACGTGCACGTTCCGAATAGAAGAATAGCTAAAAGTGACAGATAAACAAAGTAAATCTGTCATTTCGTCCCTGTTCTTTTTTATTCACGTTTATCACTGACTTACCTAATTCTTACTATTATTATAATCTGGTCTGTCTACGTAAAATTAAGTAGGAATATACATATAGGGCCCGGAAAAGGACGTAGTAAGTTTTTTAGTAGTTCCCGTGTGATAAACAAATTTATTTAATAAAAATCGAAATGGACTATTAGTAGTTTTCTTCTTTGTGACCTCCTTTGTACTATAAACTGTTTTTATCCTCAAAACCTTCTAAAAAACTATATTATCAAGGTAAAATGAAACTAGGTTTATGGCTAACAAGTAATTAGATTGTTCGTTCACAGTTGTTTTGCCCATTATGACGACTCTTAAGTCGTCGGCATAAAGGCTCTGTCGGGGCTTAAACAAAACGGAACTGTAAACATATAAACACAGCAATCGCTTCACCACTAAAAGAAACTATGTCTTAAATCATGAGACGAGGTACAAAGTGTCTGACTGACATTCATATTTCTAAAAGTTTGTGTCTTTGCCTTTTCGTCCGTTTGTTACGTCTTTCTATATTTCGGTCTGTTTGTTACATTACGCTTAAATTAATTGATTGGATTAAATTTGGCATGTGTGCATGATATCTTAAGCCCCAAGAAAAGACACACCAGGATAGTCCTGGAAAATAGTACGGTTCCCGCTTGGTGAAAAAAATCCTTGCTTTACTTAATTTCCTTTTAATTAAATCCACATGATAGTGGTCCGCTATTTTTGTCACAATATGACAGATATTATATACTTTATCAATATGCCAGACAAAGATTAAAGCAAGCCTTGTAAGTTTATTAAATCTCTATAAAATGTGACTCGTCTCGTAGCTCGCACCCTAAACGTATCACATCAAAACCATCTAAGCGTAATGCAAAATCAGTTTCAATAAAAAACAGTATTAATCCCGGCGATCCCAGTCCCGGCCAATCCCAGTCCCGGCAATCCCGTAGTTGTAGTTGGAGACGTCGATGTGTCGCTTTACGACACCGTAAACCCTCGCCTAGTCAGCTACTATTTCATATTTAAGGGTGGGATACATTCGAGGAAAGATATATTGCGTTTGCTGAAAGAAGAGACACTGATTCGTAAAAAAAAAACGCCGCATAAAACACTTTGAGCTACTAGTCAGCTTTTATATCATATTAAAGGATGGGAATCATGAGTAGAATTTAATGCGTAAGCTAAAAGAAAAAATACTGATTCGTTACAAAAATAACTGTCGCGCTCTGAGAGGCAGAAGTGCAAAAAAAGGAGGCTCACTTTTTGGCGCGCGGTTAAACGAAATTATTACTTCCAATACTTCCCCTCCTACACTGCGCTGGGAATCTTCTCTCTCTCTGTCTCAATCTTACGAATTTTCAATCAGATCACCTGACGCGAGCTTGCGGGATGATTAAAAATGGCATTCTAAAAAAACACTGCACAGCTAAGAAGTTTTTACTTCATAAAAGCTCAAACTCTCGTGTTTAATAAATTGACTCCAAGTCATTTTTGTAGTTTTAAAGTTAATTAGGACTGGATTAAAACAGTACTACTGTTTAATTAGAATCCATCTCTAGATTCGTAACGAGTAAAAGGTCTTACTACAGTAAGTCAGCGTCCGTTGGAAAGCGAAGAAGCACAGTTTAAACTTTTCAAATTAAATAAAAGTATAAGCTTTGACTTGTCAGATTAAATGATTTAATTTTATTATTAATATTATGTAGATCATATTTTTATGTTATCCAACACCTAAAAAACCACAAACCTTAGTAAAAATCTTTAGAAATCATCGAGTTATTGGAACATAAATTCAGGAGCAAATAAGTGTGTAGGAGCCTTAATACGAGCCGAAAGTGTTCCATGTAGATATTTTATTACTGTTCAATTTGGATGCGATCAATTTTAATAGCTCATACTATGTGTAGGGATTTAGGATCCTGAATTGTACTGGTTTGAGTCGCTCATTAAATTAAAGTAGTAGAAACTAAAATACTTTGCTCTCTGCGTCTATTGTGGATGATTTGTATAGTGCTAGATTTTACCCTCAATTTCGTTCTGCGGCTTACCGTACATTTTATAGTCCGTGCAATCCACGAAAACGCACCCTACTATTCCTCCTAATCGTTTATAGTATACATAAAGGGGGCAAACGAGCAAACGGGTCACGTGATGGAAAGCAACTTCCGTCGCCCATGGACAATCGCAGCATCAGTTTTTTTAGAGCTGCAGACTGCGTTGCCGACCTTTTAAGAGGGAATAGGGGAGGGTAGGGAAGGGAATAGGGTAGGGGATTGGGCCTCCGGTAAACTCACTCACTCAGCGAAACACGCCGGTTTTCTGTGAGAACGTGGTATTTCTCCGGTCGAGCCGGCCCATTCGTGCCAAAGCATGGCTCTCCCATGCTGTGCTTCCATATGTGTGCAAGCTTTCGCCAATGTTTGAGTGTTATTGATACGTCTTAATTACCTATGAGTGCACGCGCACACTACAATAAATAGACCAATTAAGAAAAAGCGTCATGGTCAAAGGGAAAGATGCTCACCCAAAAATTGGTGGGGCGCGTCTTCGTGGATTGCACGAACTATACAGCAATAGCTCCAATTCTAGTATCTTCTTTCACGATGCTCCAGGAATTTAGTATTGACATACTGAAATCGCCTAAATCAGATCAGCAACTTAAGCGTAGCGAGGTATTTATATAGTTCACTGTTGTTTCAGTGCATCTATAACAAAACAGTTAAGCTGACGATGGCACAAGTACACTCAGAATATCAAGCATACAACATACACGAGGTTTGCTAGTTTGTAAGCCGCAACTTATTATCCCGGTGTATTATAGTTCATACCAGACCATTTCGGCCATTATATAGGAACTTATATCCAAGCTTTTAGATTGCTAAACTTCAGTTTACTAAAATGACCGAATCAAGAAAACACTTTCTAAGTTAATCCTTCAAGCCCCATAAGAGTCGCGATCACCGGTGGTGATCGCGACAACAATAGAATACAACAGCATTTCCAAGAATCCCCGATCGAAGGATTAATTGACCAAAATCAAAGAAATGTTCACTTGATCATTCGGGTATTTTTTAAGTTGTTTTGCTCGAATGGCTAAATAATAGTAATCGTAATTCAAATGGTCGAATAACTTAGCATTTTCAACTCAAAAGCCAATTTTGATTCGAATAGGTAGGCCTCATATAGACGTTCTAAAAGTGTTAACTTTGTTAACCTACTTAGAAATAAATATTTTGAATATTTATTTCTAAATAGGTTTGAAATTGAATAATTTTTTGCTTTCAAAACAACACTATTGACGGAATAAATTGCCGAATGAAAGTTGGGTAGAAATCTCGTTACGAAGACGCGGCGCTACTGACAGTAGCCATTTTATTACGGTCCTAAGGGCAGGCCAGCCCTTTCCGCACTGGAGATAAGATGTAAGGGTCTCGCGAGCCCTACACTGTGCAGTTTAATCCTTCCGGGACATTTGGGCGTTAGCCCTTGGGTAGTACCGTAAGATAATATTATTGTGAATCGACTTGAGTGGAATATTATCTAGGAAGTATACTTATTATTATAGCTATAGAGTAGTCAAATCAAATCATTTATTATTCGTAGCGTTACTGCTTGTTTGTGGTTTTGTTTTACATAGTTGTATTTTTAAGGAGTTAAAAGTAGATATCGTTATTATCGTAAAATTTATTTAAAGCTTCAACTCCCAAGCGGCCTCATGTGGCCGCGAGAACAATAGATTACCAAGAATCCGCTATCGAAGGATTAATATCTAAGATAATATCATAACATCAGCACACCTTTATTTCTAAACAAAATGACGCCCGCAACTCCGTTACGCCAAAATTAGTTGAATGAAGCGTGAAGAGCTAACAGACAGACAGACAGACAAACTTTCCCATTTATAATATTAGTATGGATACTCATGACGATATTACGAGTATACCAAACACACGCACCGCGCGGTACACGACGTAGCGAGGCGGTGCGAGGACACGAATAATTGCAGAACCGACTTTTAATATTTTCCCCGCCGATTACAAAACGTCTCGCAGCTGCAGGCCGAAGATTACTTTGCAATTGAAAACAAATAATAATAAATACGGAGCACGTCCCGGGAAATTGGAAAAGAAAGGAAAAAGAAGCGGAGACGATATCGAGAAGTTATACTTGTATTGTGTAACTGTTACGTAATTGGACTGTATTAAAACAATGGTAAAGGCCGAACAATAAATATAAGATAAAAAAAAAAAACTAATCCACACTTATATAATAAATGTGAAAGTGTGTCTGTCTGTCCATCTTTTACCTCTTCACGCCCAAACCGCTGAACCGATTTTGCTGAAATTTAATATGGAGATACTTTGAGTCCCGTGAAAGGACATAGGATACTTATTCTGGAAAAATGTACTGTTTCCGCGCGATAAACGAATTTTTTCGCAACGGAGTTGCGGGCGTCATCTAGTAGACTATGATTTTTTAATCTATCGTTTGTCAACTTACAAATAGTATGTGACCGAGTAGACCACCTCGCTTGGTCGAAATCTTCCTTTGCCCTCAGCATACATGGCAAAATAACATTTGCCGGATCAGCTAGTCTAATTAGTAAAATTCTCGTGTCGTGGTGTTTCTAGGCAAAGTCCTCCGAAATGGCAGGATTGATTTTGATTTAATTTTGTTAGCTTATCAGGAATGAGATTTGGCCATCATCTATTTCTCAGCCAAATAACGTATTTATAGTAAAACATCGTTTGCCAGGTCAACTAGTAAATCTAGAAGATATAACGATATTTTCAAATTCTAATCATAACATTAATATAATGTTATGTGTCATAATTTAGAAGCCTATGAATAATTTAAAATATATTTTTCACGAAAAATTTGAAGAACATTGGTATGCGCGAGTGAGCCTTCAATATAGTTCGATAAAGTAATAAAAACTGACTGAACGCGAGTTGGATTTGCGGAGGGTTCTGTATAAAACGCCTCTTAAAATTTACTGAACCACTTAAATATTATTTTATAGTTTTTTAGTATTGCTATTATTGGCTTAAATAGCTAGCTGTCATGATTGTCTCATGACTTATTTAAACGCTAAAATTGACCATCACTTCAGGGCAAAATGGATAACTGCATTTAACACAATATCTAGTGATCGCACATTCCCACCACCGTATCTCCTGTGGCCAGGATCGACAGCGATATCCAACCACGAAAATCCTTTGATATGATCTCAGGGAGCCCGAGGGCCATGCTAAAGCTCTCTTGGGACCCGCAACGAAATTAATCACAAGAAAATAGGAGGAGTAGGAAGAATTCCATATTCCCTCCCCATATAAAGCGGGAGGGAGACAGCACAAAGTTGCAGTGACCGAAAGTCAAAGAACTGAAGGGGGAGCACCACGGGGATCAACGTTAATAATAGTGACTAATACGCTACAGCTAAATTAGATCAGGCCAGGATTATAATGTTTGCGTAGCTATTTACAGTATACACAATCTACGTTGAATGTGGTAATCTAAAACGGCTCTTTTAGGTTGTACTCGTAACCCATGCTAAAGCGTGTCTGTCTGTTACCTCCTCTCGCCCAAACAGCTTAACTGATTTTGCTGAAATTTGGTATGGGGATACTTTGAGTCCCGGGAAAGTACATAAGATAATTTTTATCCCAAAAATGTTTTATTTCCACGCGATAAAAGAATTTTGTGCGCAACGGACTTGAGGGCGTTATCTAGTCACCTATATACCTCGGTCGTGAGAATTTCAGACACAATAGATATTTAATTGTTATGCTGCCGCCGGGGGCCGCTTGGGGCTCGATGGGTTAATTATTGACCAGCCGCCAGAGACGCCATAATACAGAACAGATACATCGTGTATGTTTGTTGGTAATATGGTTTGATTATCGCTCTTTTTCTCGAAGAGTTTTCGAGTACGGAACCCTAAAAAAGTAATTATAATTTATGAGATATTCGATAACACCGATATAAATATTAATTAATGTCAGAGGTCGCTGAGTTTTTCTTATAGCTCGGGACCTTTTGACCTGAACCTTTCAACTTGACAATATTATAACTAAATCATAGTTTTAAATAAAGATTGCATAATATAATATTTACTTACTTTAATATGTCTGCACAAAAATTTTCAGAGTACATTCAACCAATAAGTGATAACGAGTCTAAAATGAGTTTTGACATAAACTCCATACTTTTTCTATCAAACTTTTTCAAAAATAAAGTTATAGTAGATTAAGCTATGGGAGATCATGTCTTTGAGTGCGTTGTAACTTGTAATTCATCAGTCATCAACTCATCACACAAAATATGTATACTTAAAAACCTTAAAAATTAAGTTGCGATAGTTGTCAAGGTTTCGACATCAGCGTAGAACGTACGTCGTACAAGTGGTCTACGCTGGCGTAGACGCTCTACGACGGCGTAGAGGGTCTACAAAAGTATAGTTCATAGTTAAGGCCGTCCCCCGAGCAAACGACCTTGGCCATACATTTGCCGCGTTGCCAAGATCGCACCAAAACCCTATTTTTTTTTTTAACTTAGTTCAAAATTGTCCAGATTGACATGTTGTTAAGCGTCTATAGATATTATTATTATATTGCCCAGGCATTATTAAGGCGTTCCCTTCCCCGCTCCTGTGACGTCACGGCGGCCACGTCGATTGCCCACGTAACGGCCATATCGCATTTCATAACTCGTGAACACGAATATACGAGCACTAGATGTGATAACATAATTATTATGTACTAGATGACGCCCGCAACTCCGTGGCGCCAAAATTCGTTTTATTCCGCCTTTATATTATTAGAAAGTCGCAGTCATCTGGTTGAATTTGCTACTTAATTGAATGACTAGCAGATTCATAGAATCCATTTAATTTAATGACTAAAGTTCAACTCGTCAAGACGTTGACCATAGTGTGTAACGTTTAACATCTAAACTTAAGGCCAACTCGCCAAGTCTTTAACAATAAATTAAATTACTTCATTCAATGAATTCGCTAGTCATTCAATCAAATGGCAGATTTAATCAAATGATTGCAACTGCATATGCATCATAACCTGTCGTCTTGTCCTTACTCTAATTGATTATTGTGAGCATAAGAAGCGGTCTCATCAATGTATACTTACTGTATTGTCTTACTTACTTCAAGTCACATCTAGTAGACTCTGCCGTTCTCGTCACGTCCGCCGACCGCTGACGGATTGTTCCCCGCCTCCCCACCTCCTCACCACGCTCTATACAAACAGGACTGAGGGCTATCACACTGAACTGCGGTGTCGCATGTGATAATTGTTATTATTGTGACGCGGCAACAAGCACTTGCAAAAAGCTTGTATTTAGGTTAAATTTAGCTTACCAATATTTTTTTATTTGAGAATAATATCGGTGTGTATATTTTATGATTAGATCAATCACGAAATTGAGTATAATATACGCAACTGGTTATGGTATAGCATCTTTAAATAAAATTAAACAAAAATTCGCGTTCATAGTACATACACATTATAAATGCGCAGACAACATACAACGCAATTGATACTTCATTATAATATTATGTCATGTTTATAGTTCTGGTAATGTTATAATGTTATGTAGATGCGTCGACACTCGACGCATATAATATTTTGTTGCACAAAGTCAGAGTAGACAGAATTATAAAGTTGTGTATTGTTCGGGATTTATGCACATAATAATATTATGTTGTTGAGTATCTTAAAACGCGTGCGATCCAGTATTCACCCTTTGAATAAAAAACCTTTCACTTTTTGCGTTGCGTATGAAAACAGCGTTAACGCACCGCAGCTCCCTGCGTTTCCGCACTTCCGTGTACAAGCCGTGTACAAGTACTTATGAGTAATGCGTGATACACACCGGATATACCCGAAATATATTGTTACGGACAATACCTTTCCGATCTGAGTCGAAAGGTTTCGCCAATAATATGGAGTGCTACAAAAATACGATATTATATAGGTGAGACGAGGTACATTCCAAATCCGTGGTGTATTAGTTTTACTATAGAAATATAAAGTTGTATAACTCGTTCATTGCAACAATATAATATGGTAAAATAGTAATAGCTAAAATTATACAGTAGCAGTCTAAAAAGGAAATTAAATTGTTTATTTTAAGCAAGTAGACTCCGAAACTGTCAGACTTATTTTGATCAACTTTAGAAGACATAAAGGAGGCTGCGAGAAAGAACATAGGCTATTTTTATCCGAGAAAAAAGTACGGTTTCCACATGATAAGCGTAGCGTACAAAGTTATCGGGCAACTACATAATTATAGCAATTTAATGTTACAGAGAAAGTTAAGTTTTACATGATATTAAAAGTTCTGATTATAATATAGCAATCTCGTGTTAACCCATCAAGCCCCATAAGAGCACCGGTGATCGCGACAACAATAGAATAACAAAAGATTTCCAAGAATCTCCAATCGAAGCATTAAAATAATAAATTATGGGCTGAATATATGTTTAAAAAATAAACTTCACATCTTTGAGTTTCCTTCAAGTATTTAAAGAAATGAAAATAAAAAATTACTTGAAGCGGTTGCAACTTCCGAAATATGTTATACAGTGTAATGCACGATTATGATAATTCCCTGCACAGAGCACCGCCGCGCAGAGACAACTTCGGTGTTGCCAACTCGCGGTGCCCAACTTTATTCAAATTGTTGCAATTTTTCCCCACTCGCCCGCAACCTGACGGAGCTGCGTTTAGAAACAGATTCAACTTATTATAATTTGAAATCTTGCGAACACACGCTGTAGAAATGTTTAATAAAACTTGAATCTTCGTGGAGCGAGGAATATTTTTAAACCTTTCTAATTTACCTCAACCATGAGGACGGAAAATTTCGTATAAGATTCTTTCATCTTTGGAAATTATGAAAGACACCTCGCTGGTAATCGAATTGCGATCTTACGTCTACATGTTATAGTCCAAATTTCTTTGTGTATTTTTGGGGGCCTAATGACGGATCTCATACGGGGGCACACACAGGCCCCCGCGGTAATTCTGTTTGTCATAGTTAGCGGAGTCCTTGCCTCGGGCGCGGGCGATCGACCAGCATCGACTTGGGAGAAACAAGTTATAAGCGGTAGCGGGTAAAATACAACAAAGTCGAAATCGATTTACCTGTGTACGATATACCTAGTACCTATGATACCACATACACATTAACCTATCAACTCCCAAGCGGTCGAATTCGACTGCGTAAACAATAGACTCTTTTCCGTTGTAAAAAATCTGAAAATATATAACTATGGTTACAATACGGGATTGTCAGGCCATTTGACTCCATACACACAGCGATAAGAATGTCCAGTTGCGCCTACGGGACTGCGTCTTTTAATTGACGTACGAAATGTCCAGCAGCTAGTTATATCTAGTTGCAGCGGAAGTTATCTCACACACCAGAAAGCCAAAACTGCACGGAGAAAATATTGTTTCAAGAGATAAACTTTTTTGAACCTACGCTTCGCAGACGAAGGGGCGGGGCGGGCCGGACAGCCGCGGACATGCCGCGCCACCAGTGCCAGCCGGGCACCTGCAGCGCGGTCTTTTTGACCATCGTGTGCGTTGGTAATATACTAGGATTCCCTAAGTTTGTGCTATCGTTCGCGGCGCGGCTGTCCGGCCCGGCCCGCCCCGTCGTCTGCAAAGCGCCTAACACACTAGGCCGAAGTTACGCGGCGTAAATTCCGCATGATTACGTCCGCAATGTCAAACGCATACAAAATACGGACTGAACGCGACGGAATAATGTGTCATCGGTAATTTAAAATACATTGCGGGCGTAATCACGCGGAATGTACGCCGCGTATCTTCGGCCTATTTTGACACTTACGCTACAGCCTATGACGTAGCTCCCACTCAAATACTTAAGCCTTATTGGCTTTATTTAAGGGAATCATGCTTGTTCCCGCGAGTCAATAGTGAAATATATATGAGGCCGGCGCGGGTTTGCTCGGGCTGCTGGGTAAGCTCACAGTAATGGAAAATGGAAATTAGACATTTTTTATGAACTTTTCGATATACTAAACATAGTAAAGAATGGATAGCAAAAGGTGTAGAGTCTACGATGGAAGAACACAGTAGACCTAGAACTTGTAGAGGTGTTGTACAATTCCATGATTGGCCCATATCAAATGCGAAAATATTCGTCTGTTTATGTGTCGGCCAGCTATCTCGTTACGCCTTAACTGCTAAACGGATTGTAAAAATATGGAATTAAAATAATATATATTTTTAAGTCCCGTTGTAGGTAGAAATATTAAGAGATGAGGGAAAGGAGAGAGAAGATAGTTTTTACAACTTCGAAATGTAAAGTGTGTTTGTCATGTCTCAAATGTAAATGTTAAATGTAAGGTGTTTCTCATTAATATACATATTTTGTATACTTACTACTTAGTGTATTATAATGTGTATAGTGAAGTGTTTAAGTATATTGTGAATACTGATAGTGTATAATGTAAAAATGTAGGTTCTAGATGCACTTTATTCCACATTTGTCGGGAATAAATCACAATTTGAGCGGCGCGTCGAGGCCGCGCGCCAACACACCCCGAGATGACTGTTTCCTTGCAGCTATTACTCACGGGAGAGAAATTTCTTATGAACACAAGACACTATTTTTCTTTAAAGTATTACTGCCGCACCCAGTGTGGAACATTAATTACTTAAATGTAACTAATTCAAAATTTTGACATAAGCCCCATATACATTATCTGTCAAACTCTTCATTAAATTGAAGGTTAATCATAATTAAATATCTCTGCGTACGGTGGTTGGATTTTGAGGTGGTCTGACAGTGGGACGCAACTGTCAAAAATGTCCGGTAGTGGAAGACGAGGTTCCTACGTTTCCAAAATAAGATAAAAATTGAGCTTCACTCTTTATGGATTGTAACGTACTTCAGAAGTAGGTACTCCTAAAGTAATTGCGATCGAAACTGCATAGTTGCTGGTCATTTCTGTCATATACAGGTAAACTTTTAGCTTTTATATTTTTTAGCGAAAGTCTTGCTGTCACTGGCTCTTGGATTATAAGTTTGATTATAAACTGTTATGAATTATGATCGTACTGAGAGACATTTAATTTAACTTAACTTTAATGAACAGTAAAATTAACACAGTACGGTTTCACAATTTAGCCCGTTATATTTCTTGTTCGTATCGGCGCTGTTTTATATCAACTTTATTTTGTTCAAATTTACATAACACATTTTGTAGCGACGTCTTGTTGGACGATCGCCGGAGTTCGCGGGACATAGGACAATGGACATTGGACATATGACACTGAACACGGGACACAGGACACGGGTCACTGGACACGGGGCACTGGACACGGGTCACTGGACTCGGGACTCTGGACACGGGACACTGGACACGGGACACTGGACACGAGATACGGGAAACGGGGGTCGGGACATGGGACACGAACATAAGACTTTGACAGAGCAAAACTGGTGACATTAGCAAAAGGCAGTGTTGTGCCTTTCGAAAAAAATAATTACAATATAATTACTAATTACCTAGAACCGAAAACCGAATAACATATTATATTATAGGTATAAAAACATCTTTAAATATTAGGTTTGCAATAAACGTAAAGGTCTCTATAAAGGGTTTACAAGACGCTAAATTTTAAAGTTTTCATAAAAGAATCTAGAAAAGTTATTGCTGCGATCCATCTTGTGAGCCGACTCGTGTAATATGGCTGACGAATATTCTGACCTGACCACGCGATAATATAAAGTGTGCTTCAAAGTGAAATGCTGAGAAACTGTACATTTTGTGACTATTTAAAGTAGTTTTATCTTTGTTCTAATAGTGTGTAAGTCATAGTATGAAGTTATTGTTTTTGTTTAAATACAAAAAATGGTTGTCCGGTTTATGAGGGTTTCTAACAGGATTTATTAATTTACTAGATGACCCGGTGAACTTCGTGTCACTAATAAACCTTTCCTGGACTTCCACGATCATTTTAAGACTAAAATTAGCCAAATCGGTCCAGCCGTTATCGAGTTATAGCGTTACTAACACAATTGATAATCCATTTTTATATATACTTCCATCGTTGCTTTCCATCAGGTGACCTGTTTGCTCGTTTGCCTCCTTATTTTATAAAAAAATCAATAAGTAGTGCGTTTGACTTAATAATTAATGGTAAGATTGACGTTAGTCAATCTTACCATTAATTATTAATTATTATTGTTGTGGGATTTAAAAAAAATAATTAGCTATTAAAACATGATTATAGTCCATTGAAATGTTACATTTGCTTTGCATTTATTAGAGGACGCAATTTTATTTTCGGAATATGTTGGGGGCTCAATAGAAGCTTAACCTCAAGTTTGTGGGGTCGCCACTCTTGTCCCCCGGCCGCCACCTTGAAAAAAGGGGTGACAACAGTATTTTCGTGATATCTCGGAAACTATACGTCTTACAAAAAATTTGTAGGAACATAATTTGTTGCAAATTATTTTTCCTACAAATATGCTAATATAAATTTTTACCCTAAATTAAAAATTTAAAAAGTTATGAGCAAAAAAGTGAGAAAATTTTTGAAAAGGGTTATTATCACTTTTTAACTTTATTTAACACATTTTACAAAAAAAAAACTGTAGACCAACCTTGTAGATGATCTTTTGAGAAAAATGTCCCCCGATCCCATGAAATTAATTTTCTGCAGATACAAAGGAAACTGTGGAACCATGTGTGGCTGCAGAAAAGAAGGGCTAAAATGCTTTATAGTATAGTAAGCATGGGCAGACTAGTATAGTAGGCATACTATAATATAGTTTGCATATATTTATGTATTGCAGTAGGCATACTGCAGACTGTGGCTGCCGAAAAGCAGGCCTGAAAAGATTTACAGAATAGTAGGCATACTGTAGAGCATTTTAGGTCTGCTTTTCTGCAGCTACAGCTTTTACAGTTTCCTTTGCATCTGCAGAAAAATAGTTTCATGAGATCGGGGGGAACTGGGGGATCTTTTTCTCAAAAGATCATTAACAAGGTTGTTCTAAGGTATTTTTTTTGTAAAATGTATTAAACAAAGTTAAAGAGCGATAATAAACCTTTAAAAAAATATATCACTTTTTTGCTTATAACTTTTTAAATTTTTAATTTAGGGTAAAAAGTTATTTAAACATATTTGTAGGCAAAATAATTTGCAACATATTATGTTCTTAAAATTTTTCTGTAAGACTTATAGTTTCCAAGATATCACGAAAATAGTGTTGTCACCCCTTTTTTCAAGATGGCGGCCGGGGGACAAGAGTGGCGACCCCACAAACTTGAGGTTAAGCTTCTATTGATCCCCCCAATATATTCCAAAAATAAAATTGCGTCCTCTAATAAATGCAATATTCGGTCCTAAAACTGTAACATTTCAATGGACTACTCGTATTAGTGTTAATTTAAAAAGATTTGACACTTCATAAAAAGTGTAGGATTCACACCGAAAAAAAACAAGATAACCATAAACCCAAGTTTCTTTATTTATAGTTAATTATAACTTAAGTTTAAGTTATTTGAACGTGAAAAGCAGAAACAAATCCACGGTAATTCCGCTCCGACGTACAAAAAGTGAGTTAAAAGCAATATTAACAGCTCCGGAGGAACGCTAAAAAACTTTTTCCATTTTACATTAGCGAAATCTTAAGCTCAATTCTGTTTAGCGAAAAACTTAAAAATAAACTCCCACGTAATTGATGAATACAAGAAAGTGGAAACTCCTGGGTCCTTAGACAACTTGCACTCGATAATTCGACATAATATAATGAAAATTGTAGAGAATACGTAACGCGTCTTTTTTTTTGGCATGGCGCTCGTCAAATCCTATACATTTTTGATTTCCAAATGAGCTGTTATAATAATCGAATACAAGTTGTCTTAGTACCCATAACTGCTGGACATAGCCAACTGAGTACTGATGGATCTTCGCTTACATTAATGAGCGTTTACTTGAAGAGAGCTTTTATAATACTAATATTATTACGTTTTTATAATAACACCAGCAATTGTCTGTTTATTATATTTATACATACCTCTAAATTATTCTTATTTGTTTGGATAATTACAGCTTTTGTTACGTTAAGAGGATACGCTGGCACTGTTTTTCCATACAAACGTATTCCCCAATTCACTCCCTGGACAATGCGTCAAATTATTTTTTATACAATATTGGAAGCTGAAGCCTCTACGTTCAATTTTTTGTTAATTTACTAATAAAAAAAAATATGACCCTTCAAAAATTGCAAAAAATGAATTCCCCGTACCCCGCTTATCCACCGACCATAAAACAAAATTGAAAGATCTTTAAGATAAAATAAAAACGTAGAGGCATAGACTCACTTTTCCTGAAGATATTTAAAGAAAAAAATATAAGATAGGGTCTATTTTGAAGGAGGAATCAGAGGACTACGTTACTTCGATTTACTGCATCTGTCTCTATCACAATACACGTGCCGGCGCAGGGTGAAGCGCGATGGCAATAGTTTCTTCAAATACTTATTTTTTAAATTCTACTGCACCCGCGTTACCTCTTAGGTACTAAGGCTATATATAAATTTTAAAATAATATAACACAGTTTCTATAAATTCGAAAGTACGTCCACGATCAAACTGCATCGATGCAACTGAATCGATAAGCACGCAATTTGGTATGAACATTTAAGTAGTTTCAAACGTTTAATCATCGTATGATATGTTAAAATTCGTACTGAATTCTGTACTCAGTCCCCGTAATTAACCCTTAATTCACTTCCTGAGTCCCAGGGACTCACATCAAAATTTGAAACGGCCATAATTCAAAAGTCTTAGCAGCTAGTTTCCTCCACGTCTCAGTACCTTCATGTAGTGACGCGGTCGACATGGTGACGAGAGGATGAGTGCGTACATTCCATATTTGGTGAGTTATTACGCCGAGTGAGTCCCAGGGACTCATACTAGTGAACTACGTTATGATTATTGAAGTGAAAACTTCTTTAGCGGCGTTGAGCACTTTTGTGGGATGGGTAAAAACTGTGAAACTCGCGTCAGATGCTCGTGCTGATCGAAAAATCGTAAGACGGTTAGAGAGTAGTGTTGTAACATCGAAATCGATTGCTTTTTTTCGATTGTCGATATTTTTTAATCGGTTTCGATTACTTAATTAAAAAAATCGATTTTGTAAAAATCGATTTTCATAAAAAATGGGTTAAAAATTTAATCTATTGTAGGGATTTCGATTAATTAAAAAAATCGATTTCGAATTTGATTCGATTTCGATTAATTAAAAAAATTGATTTTTTAAGGGTTTCGATTAATTAAAAAAATCGATTTTATAAAAATCGATTTTCATAAAAAATGGGTAAAAAAAATGCACAACGTTAATAATCAAGTTTTCACTTCTATACTCCGGGAAAATTAAACATTCGACCTCGGTATAATTCGCATAGAGCTGAAAATTGGTAGAGACGTTAAATACACCATTACAAATAAAACCTCAAAAGTCCCCGGCGATTCTCCTTGTGCAAAAAATTTTATTCAAGGTCAAAGGTATGAAAATGAGGTTGTTCCTGTTTTTTTCCAAATGTAAATTTTATCACAAAAATAGGTAGGGTAAGAGTGGATAGGATTATATAGATAAAAAATAGGATTCTCTACAAAAAATATTCAGACACTTTTTTCATACGACTTAACATTCCTTATACGAGTACATGGTGGGCTTAAAGTTTGGGAAAATCATATATATGCTTATATTATAAAGCTAAAGAATTTGTGGAACTACTGCTTTGAATTGAAGAATTCGTTTTTTGTTGGATAGTCTTATTTATCGAGGAAGACTTGAGCTATATAACATCACGTTGCCACCAATAGGAGCAAAGAAACAGAGGAAAATGGGGAAGAACGAGGAAAATTATTTGAAGGAGCTCATCTCACAAACGGCTGAAGCAATTTTTATGTTATTTGGCACAGATATAGAATAGTCCACGTGGAGAGATATAGGCTATTTTGTTTTTCAGGAAAATTTACGGCTTGCGTGAAATTTATAATTAACGCGGCCGGGCGGAGCCACGCTTAACATCTAGTACTACATACTAGGGTTGTTTGAAAAAATTGAAATGTTCTCGGCCTGACATACTTCTGAGTGACTTGCAAGCGTACTGTTGCTCTTCGCGATTCGAAAAGTTTAGATTTGGTAACGGTAATAAGTCATACAGAAGTATGTTTGGCTGTGAACAGCCCTCGTTTGCTGTAGTACAAGAAGTTCCACTCCGCCCTGTTAATTATGTATTTTACGGAAACCGTACATTTTCCCGAGAAACAAAATAGCCTATGTCCTTCCTCGTGGTCTACTTTATATCTGTGCCAAATAACATAAAAAATGCTTCAGCCGTTTGTGAGTTAAGCTCTTTAAAATAATTTTCCCCGTTTTCCCTCATTTTCCTCTGTTTCTTTGCTCTTATTGGTGCCAACGTGATGTTCAAGTCTTCCTCGATAAATAAGACTATCCAACAAAAAACGAATTTTTCAATTCAAAGCAGTAGCTCCACAAATTCTTTAGCTTTATAATATAAGTATTAGATACGATTTTCCCAAACTTTAAGCCCACTTTATATAAGGAATGTTAAGTCGTATGAAAAAAGTGTCTGAATATTTTTTGTAGAGAATTCTATGATCTACACTCTTGCCCTACCTATTTTTGTGATAAAATGTTCAGTTTGGAAAAAAACAGGAAAATCTCATTTTCATACCTTTAAGCTTGAATAAAAATTTTTGCACAAGGAGGATCGCCGGGGACTTTTGAGGTTTTATTTGTAATGGTGTATTTAACGTCTCTACCAATTTTCAGCTCTATGCGAATTATTCCGAGGTTACGATTTTTTTGCGTCTAATTAGACCGGGCTATTCTGCCGGCACTCCCGGAGTGCAACCCGTCTTTTTTTTATATATTAAAGTTTTGAAATGTTGATTTTTCACCGTTATTTTAATTAAAATTATGTATGCTTTATTTTTATGTTGTACAATTGTAGAATAGCTCTAAAAAACATGACTTTATCAGTCTAAGAGAACTCGGAGCAGATTCCATTCTGGAAGCCTGGCTTCAAGAAGATTTGGACGAAAAAATGACATTCCTGAAGATGTGACGCACCCTGAAACAAGTTAGCTAGGACGGAAAGTATTACTATTTATGCCACTACAAAAACATCTGTGCACAAAATGTCTAAAGCCGATATGTTTTACTTGCTCAAAAAAGATATGCCGAAGTAGCTTTTAGACAGTGGTAGAAACCCACTGCACGTTTTTTTTCTTTGTATAAATATTAATGTATGCTTCATACATTAATGTTTATTTTATTTTATTTTGTGTACCTTTATTGATTTAAAAACGATAAGTTCATTTTAATTTATAGAATATTTGTTAGTTTAGAGAAATCTTAAAAATACAATTGTTTTAAAAGACTGATAAGTGCATTTTCTTTAATTTTCAAGAGGATCTCAGAAGTTTCGTTGGTTTTGTTATTTATTCTTATAATTTACTAAGTACTTAAAAATATTGTTAAACAAAATGTTGATGAAATTTGTTTCAGTTTATAAAAAAACATACATTTAAAATATGTGAGTCCCCACTGGGACTAACCTATTTATATATATTATAACACGTAAATACCTTCTATGAGTCACTACTCATAGAAGGTATTTACGTTAGTCACCTAGTGAATTGAGGGTTAAGATTATAAAACTTATACAAGGTGTAACAAAACTAAGTGATAATACTTTAGGCAGTGTATGTGTCCCTTATGTAGAGTTCATTGTGAAAGTAGCAGCGCTGAACAAGCAAATTTTTTTTGTGATTTGTTATGGGCAAGCGTCATGAATTTTCCAATACAAAGGTGAAAAACAGTTACTCTTTCAGTTTTGCTACTTTTAGAGCGAACTCTATATAGGGGACCCATACACGCCCTAAAGTATTATCACTTAGTCTTGTTACACCCTGTATATGAGTAAATACAAGTTGAATCACTAATATCCTTTTACTAACATTAAACATTAGATTTTATTAGTGACCATGCACTGCTCAGTGCCCCAACTCACGGCAGTGTGCCCCACCTGTTACTGGCCCATTAATCACGCCACTGCGTTTATCTTTATTAGCTCCGCTTCGTAAACAATAACCGAAATACAATTTAAAAATTTATCGCCCGCAGAAAAAAAGTTGCAATTTCATAAATGGGTTATATTAACCGCGCGATGGTCCACGAAAGTTAATTATTCTTCAGCGCTTGTATTTTCTGATGTGTTAGCAAAACTGGTGATTAACTAGAGTTTCATTATAATTCTTCGCCGTTGGGCCACGGAATTACCATCGACAAAAATTAATCCTTCGATCGCAGATTCTTGGAAATCTATTGTTATTCTATTGTTGTCGCGATCACCGGTGCTCTTATGAGGGTTGATAGGTTAATACGAAGATGGCGAAGTCATACAATTTGGTTGAGCTAAGTCAAGGCTCAAGATTAGCCGATAGATGACGAGTAACATTGAATTGACATAACCCGTAACGAAATAACTTGTAACACTCTACATGTAGAGCTGTATGGGCACAGATTACTTAATAGTATGGGTACATTTTGTTGGTAGCGGGAACCCGGTTGCGCCGTCTTACGATGTTACTCTCACAATACATATAATTGTTATAACAACGTCGGCATGCCTAACAAAGTGGTAGTCCCATATTATTGCCACAGCTGTTCAAATTGTTTGTACAAAATAATAATATCTATTTCACAACAGAGCATCCCACAGTTTATTTAAGCTATTGTTGATAGACCGTAATCCCCAATAATGATATCAGTAAACTAAACCCGTCAATTTTGATCACAATAATGCGCTAATCTTGCCCAAATTATGCTGATATCCATTTAAAAAGGATTGATTGTGGATAATCTGCGTCATCGAAACCGCTAAAGCATTACCTGTCGCGCCGACACAGCATAAAACTGAATGGTCCGGTAATTTCAACCGGGTCGGAATGACCCCCGGTAAAACGGTGGGATTGTTCTGACCGGGGGAAAAAGGTGGGGTCATTCTGACCAGGGGGAAAACGGTGGGACCATTCTGACCACACAATGCCACTGATGGATTGGCAATTCGCGAAATTTGCATCAAATCCTGATTTATATTTACCTTCGCACAATTAAATCGCGTTTAACGTTAATCGAAGATCAATATTAATAGTACGTTTTATGTTCGTTATCTCTAATTTTATTCTCTAATGAATGTGTTATCGTAATTGATATCTGATATTACCCGCGCCATATTTAATATCTGGTTTATTTTATAATGCCGATAATTAATCATGTTTAGTGAAGAATATATTATGTGCTCGCTACATGCAGAAATTTTAGACACGTAGCTAAAGCAAGTATGAACTGACCCTAAAGTCACCACTCCATGGGCTCTATGGGATGAGAAAATACGCGGTTACGAACATGTAGAGAGAGGGCCCGTTTTCTTATTCGATTGCTCATAATCGAAGTCGATTGCGCATGCTATAGATAGCTTCGAAGTCGTGGTTGCATGACCCATTGAGGTTTTAAGGGAAAATATATATACTAATATTATAAAGCGGAAGAGTTTGTTTGTTTGAACGCGCTAATCTCAGGAACTACTGGTCCGATTTGAAAAATTCTTTCAGTGTTAGATAGCCCATATTTTATCACGCTAAGACTCATAGGAGCGAAGAAATAGAGGAAAATGTGGAAAAAACGGAGGGAATCTATACTAATACTAGCTGTTGCCCGCGACTTCGTACGCGTTAACATAGTATAATAACAAAGATGGATAGCTTTCCCCTTTTTGTGGTTCCTTATACAAAGGGTAAAAACGGGACCCTATTTAAGCAAACGTCAAACGCAAACGTCAAAAAGCTTTCATGTTTCTAACTCAAGAAATGATGGACTTTCATTGAATCTTTCTACCCCAATGTCACCCCCTTGGGGGTAGAATTACCAGAAACGCTTAAATACGTATCCATTCATTTTTAATCAGTAGCACAAAAATAAAGTTTCATGTTTTTAACTCAAGAAATGACGGACTTTCATTCAAATTTCAACCCCAATTTCACCCCCTTGGGGGTAGAATTTCCAAAAACGCTTAAATACCTATCCATTCATTTTTAATCAGCAGTCCAAAAATAAACTTTTATGTTCCTAACTTAAGAAATGACGGACTTTCATTTAAACTTTCAACCCCTATTTCACCCCCTTGGGGGTAGAATTTCCAAAAACGCTTTAAGCACGTATCCAATCATTTTTAATCAGTAGCCCAAACATAAAATTTCAAGTTTCTAACTTAAGAAATAACGGAATTTCATTCAAACTTTCAACCCCAATTTCACCCCCTTGGTGGTAGAATTTCCAAAAACGCTTAAAAACGTATCCATTCATTTTTAATCAGTAACCCAAAAATAAAGTTTCTTGTTTCTATCTCAAGAAATGACGGACTTTCATTCAAACTTTCAACCCCGATTTCACCCCCTTGGGGGTAGAATTTCCAAAAACGCTTGAATACGTATCCATTCATTTTTAATCAGTAACCCAAAAATAAAGTTTCATGTTTCTAACTCAAGAAATGACGGACTTTCATTCAAACTTTCAACCTCTATTTCACCCCCTTCGGGGTAAAATTTTCGAAATTCCTTCCTTAGTGGGTGTCTACTTAATAAAGCAACCCTACTCACAAAATGTCGTGGCTGTAACTTTAACAGTTTTTGCTCAGCGATGATGAATCAGTCAGTCAGTCAGTCAGTCAGGACATGTAATTTTATAAGTATAGATTATAAAGCGGAAGAGATTGATTGTTTGAACGCGCTAATCTCAGGAATTACTGGTCCGATTTGAAAAATTCTTTCAGTGTTTTTTGTTTCACAATAATTTTTCTGTAAAATATCTAATTTATGCAGGCGAAGCCGCGCGGGACGGCTAGTATTTTATAAATTGCGTGAAAGGTTTTTGAGATAGTAACATCGTGGGACTCGCCTTGACTCTGTCTCATCTCAAGTAAGATTAAAGGAATAAAATATAATATATAAAAAAAATATCCTGTTATAAATAATAATAAATAAACCTAACTACACGTTTCACGTAACACAAATACGTGACGTTTTCTAAGACTGTCTCCCCATGAGATTTGATGGGATTTTCCCTGACAATCTATTGTAGTTTCTGGACGCTCCCTTCTATGTAGTTATTGCCATTCAGTGCATCAAAAAGAGTATTTAAAATTACCTATATTCAATATTTTTTGAATTAAATTGCCATATCTCGTTTCAGTGTGACCTTCTAGGGTAGTAACATGGCTGCTATTGTAATATCTCGCGGGTCGCGGGTCGCAGGTCGGACACAAACGGCTGGACATATTTATCCTCGCCAGTAATTGACTCTGCGACCCTCAGCCCTCGGTACAAACATAGTTCTTCGGATTCGATTATAAAAGGGTTTTTCAATAGGGCTCGTACCTTGACTCCGATATAATATAGCCATAGTTATTTACCTATGTTAACTATTTGCTATTCTTATTCCCACTAAAGATTTTTTTAATTTAATCTGCAAAAATAATATTTTCTACAGATTATAACATAAGAATTAGTTTTAATAAGTTATAGCTCCAAGTTACTTGATGGGTCATGTATGTCTTTTACTTACCATCAAGCAATTAAGCAACATATTATAATATCGTCAAGAAGAAGAAACGCGGTGTTGAGACAAAAACAAGACATTGAACATAAAAAAGTCCGTAGGAAATTATGAAATTGTTAATCTATCTATGTATACATATTATAATATTTTACGACACATTACTAAGTTATTGTCGTATATGTATAATGCGTCGAAAAAGTGATGATTATGCAAACTGCTTTTATTTTCTTTTTCAATTCCAGCACAAAATCTAAAAAGCATCTTCTTTTCTATTCTACAATGGCACGTACACAATAGCGCGATACCAAAACTAATTACAGCGAGGCCATGCTGCTCCGTTGCGGCGCGGTGCGTTACCGCAGCGGCCTCATTTCGATAGTTTACATGAATAGTAATTATTTATTTGTTGGCTCCTACTACTCCAGCAACAATTAAATAGTTTAATATTTATTTGTTGATAGAGAGAACAATCTGCTAATCTATACAATATCTCCTAATACAAGTTCTACTTAAAATGAGAACCCCACTACCTTGCAAATGTGTAAATTTAACTAAAATAAAGATTTTTGATTTGATTTTTTGATTTGCCAATAGCGCACAATATCAATAACTACTAAAACTCACTGTTTAATTACTGACCTACCAATGGCGCCCAACGTGCATGCAACCCGCCTTGCCTTACCACTTCGTATTAGCTGACATAAGTTTCCCAGCCTCTCTTCGTTAAATAAGTTCTCCTTGTTTTGTTCAACCCTTGTATTACCTAAGCACAATGCGTTTTTCCGTTCAGAGGGCCTAGACAAGCGGCAAGCGATTATCGTAAACGCTAACGCTACAAAATGTATGGGATTTGACATTAATATTCGCTAGCGAAGCGATGACTTCGATTCGAAATGTATACGATCAAATCGTATACATTTTGTGGCGTTAGCGTTAGCGTTTACAATAATCGCTTGCTACTTGTCTACTAGGGCTGAAGTCACAACGACAACGCACTAACGTGCCTTCGCTGTTATGGCGCGTCGTCACAGCTATGTGGCCAATAATACGTTTATTCGTTTGGGTGATGCAACAACAATGCGCCGTTGCAGTGCAGACCTCTTTTGGCGCGTCACCGCAACCCAAGTATGTGACATACAATGCGTTACGTCGACGACAACGCAGCGGCAACGTACCAGTGGCCTCTGTATTCAGCGCCATGTTGCGGTCGGGTTTTTCATTATTCCTCGTATTGCGGATTAGAGAGGCGCGTGTTTGCGCCGCCCAATATCGACGACTCGATATTCGCGACCATACATCCGTATGGTGGATTTAAATACACATGCCGCCTAAAGAATTGTCCGCCTATTCAATGTGCGAACGTGAAAAATAAAAGCAGGGCAACATTTTTGCCGTGATAGAAAGAGAGAGGAATATTACTCAAACTGATTTTTTTTTATTCAGAATAAATTTTTCAAACATTCTCTGAACGTCGAACGAAGATAACTACACTGGTGCCTACTACCGGTTCGGGAACTACCCCGGAGAGAAGAACCGGCGTAAGAAACTCGCACGGGGCCATCTTTTACTAAAAAGATGGAAAATTACAAAAAATATATAAAATTACAGTGTCACTTTGACTAAATAAAATACAAAGAGTGTACAATTATACATAATATGTATAATTGTACACTCGTATCTGTTTCTGTATAATATTATTATACAGAAACAGAAACTTACTTTCGTTCCTATGCCGCTCGGGCGTTTAATTTTGATCAGGTCACGTGTCCTGACACGCGTTTAACATTTTTTGCCTAAACGTGCACAACGCCGCTCTGTCAAAAAAGTTTTCAATAAAAAAAACTACAGGAAAGCTAAAGTCAAGAAGAATGTACACCTTGGTTACCTTTTTGACTTACTTCACTTACTTTTCCAACAACACAAACTATTACAAAACTTTATGTTTCACTTGTGTTTAGTTGTTGTTATAATATGTCAACTTGCGAACAACTAGGCGACTAGTCACCAAGTAGGCCACTAAGGTGTTGGCACAATCTACTCTTGAGTGACATACATAAAATTTCAATGCCACGCTGTAACTTATAGAGAGGCGTGGTGCAGTGGACGCATACCTTTATTAAAGAGAGTTAACCTATCAAGCCCCATAAGAGCACCGGTGATCGCGACAACAATAGAATACAATGGCATTTCCAAAAATCCGCGATCGAAGGATTAAAGCGAATTAAACAAGAAGTTCAGAAATTCTAATCCCGTAAATTATATCTCGAATTCATTTATTATTCGTAGTTTACGGGTGCAAAATAAGAAACTATCGACTGGTTGCGGCGAGGGCGGGTAAGGCGGGTAGGGCGGGCGGCTAGGGCGGCAACAAAATATGAAATCGTTTCAGCCGGGCTCGCAGTTAGCGCAATTTCAAACTTTACAAATCGGAAATCAGTTGAGCAACTTGTAGGCAAGGAGCCCGTGGGCGCAAAAAAAATAGAAAAATACGAAACAATGTGACATAAAAAATAAAGATTTATGAATGATGATGTCTCTAAGGATATGTATTATTCCTGCTTATTGCGTTATTATTTATTAAAAATATAACAAATACTAGATGACACCCGCAACTCCGTTGCGCCAAAATTCGTTTATTGCGCGGGAAACGTACATTTTTTCGGGATAAAAACTATCCTTTGTCCTTTCCCGAGACTTAAAGTATCTCCATGTCCAATTTCAGCAAAATCGGTTCAGCGGTTTGAGCATGAAGGGGTAACAGACAGATAGATAGACAGACAGACAGACGGACAGACAGATAGACAGACAAGCACACTTTCGCATTATTATAATACTATTAAGTTACTTAAGTTATTAATTATTATTAAGTAATTAAGTATATTAAGTATGTAACAAGTATTCAATGAATAACAATAGTAATAATTATAATGCTGATATTAGTTTTGATTTATTCGTAAATTGAAATAACATTAATATTATTCTTTTTAAGGCTAAGATTAAATGAAATGTAATAGAATTTTATAATAGTTCAGAATGCATTTTTGTTTCACTGGTAGCCAGGTTAATAAATCAAGTATTATTCGCATATACTCTGCAGTAACTTAGGCTAGTCTTTTATAGGTTGTGTAAAAGAGTAGCGAGCATATACGAATAAAATTTGATTTATTTTAAACCTCGCTACGGGTGAAACAAAAATGCATTTGAATGTAACACGAGCAGCCCGCGGCTCCCGGGCTACGTGGGTTACGTACTTGGGCGAAGTTTCGACTTCCGAGGTAGCCGCTAGTTTATTATTTTATTTCATCCGCCCGCTATTTACCGGCCGTTTTATATAAATTTATTCCGATTGCATCGTTGAGTTGAAAATTTGCGAAAATCAACTTTCCCGATATTCCCCGTTTCAATTTTCACATACAGTTGTTTTCTGTAATGGCGGACGCTGCAGTTTTCCACAATAAGATTTTTAAGAATGAGTTCTAATATATTATAATAATAATAACTCCCACACCGGTTTTGGTGACGGTGGCCGATTCCATTGAAACCAGGCCAGTTACGCAGGAGTGATTTTATAGTGCCCAAGTGTGTGCGCAGTACACAAGAGCACTCTCTATTCCTTTACTCTCATAACCCAGTGGGACGGCAGACCGACACGACTGGTGAGAGATCAGGCGCAGGACCGACTTTTTACATGCCCATCCGACGCATGGATCATCTTACTTGTCAGACAATCAGGTGATCATTGGATTGTCCTAACCAAACTTGGAAATAACATGTTTCCAACGCGGGAATCGAACCCACGACCTCCGAGTCAAGAGCCACGCTCTTAACCACTGGACCACGGAGGTGTCAAATATGTAGGGTTCGAATATGTAGGGGTTAGGAACCTTTTAGAAAAAGCCCAAGACAAAATTTTTCTTGATCTCGACATCACGTATAAGCCTGAGCCGATTTTGATGAAACTAAAAATTTTGATTTTGAATTTGACAATACTGTATATATGTGCCAAGCAGATAGTCTTAAATCCTGGGGAGGAAGTCTAGGAAATCTAGTCTAGTACGAAAAATAGTCTAGTTTTGTACTCAAGTAGTTGTAGTACAGGTTCCTTAGAACAATATCCCTCAAATATGAATTGTTCTATTTGCAGGACAATGCTACCTGCCGGTAAATTATATAACTATAAACCTTTTCCTACAAATACAACAATCCATATTTATTTAACAGTAACATTGTCTATTGTAACATTGTTGTACAAAATATAGAACAATCCCTATTTGAGAACCATCAAATCGAAATATTCAATCCTTTCTATCACTGTTAGCTACCACTTTCGACAATTTTCGCAAAGAAAAATTTTGTTCGTGTTATCAAAGTGAAGCTACAACAGAAAAATTAGCTTGATAGTAATCAAGTCAAAAAATCTAGGGAACCTGTACTAAGGAACAGATAGTATGTAAAAAATGCAATAAAATTCTAGTTCCACACGATAGTCGCAACCGAGTGCATATTATGCAGAATGAATGTTTCGTATTAGCAATGCTAATCGTCGCAACTTGATAATCGCGGGATCATGTAAATTGCTGACTGCTACACCGCGCTCTATAAATATTTGACATTTGTTCTATAACTAGAAAGTAGAGATGAGTCTTTAAAAACTATACACTATGACTACGTAATTTCATGCGTGACGAGATTGGAGGTCCTATAGTTTATTAGATGATTCAAGGCGACAGCGGTCATGGACCTCCTCCCACAGAAATTTCATCTTTTTCTTATATCTATACAGGGTGCAATTAAAACTCCCTGCCAATTTTTTTCCAGGACTTAGGTATCATTAGGAGAGTCCATTTAACAAAAAAACTTGGGTGTTATTTTTTTTTTGTAATGACATATTTTATCCCATTTAAAGTCGTTGCATAACATTTTCGATATGACGTTTACTGATGCAGTCTCAGAGACTTTGATTGATGATTAAACTTCAATTGAATATTTCAAGCCCCATAAGAGCACCGGTGATCGCGACAACAATAGAATAGCAATAGATTTCCAAGAATCCGCGATCGAAGAATTAATGAAGAGTTTGACAGATAATGTATAGGGGTTATGTCAAAATCTTCATTTAATTACAAGTAAGTAATTAATACTCGTCTCTGAATGCAGTTACAGAGTAGATTGCAGAGTAGAAGGTTGATGACTGTTGGACACTGATGACTCGTCTCCCCGTTTTGACTATAATGCTTCGGATTTCGCTTCGATCGGCATTCAAGTCATCAGAATAGAGCCCCAAATGTGATTAGATACCTATCACGGGTTTCATATCAATACGGAGCTATCCCAGCTATTTACCGGGGTAGCTTTGTGCCAGGCCATACCTGGCCAGTGTTACCGACTCTCAAAAATAATTACCCCTTAAATTAAATTAAACCCTTAAAATCACTATTCCATTTTTTAAACTTTAGTGTTAACAAACAAACAACTAACAAGAAAGTCGAGAAACATTGTACATTTTTTACACGTCTTGGCAAAAATTATTAGATGCCTTACGATTTCTGTCAAGAGATGTAAAATATGAACAACATTATTTTTAACATTATTATGTCGCTTGATTAAAATTTGACGTATATAATACTTTACTAGTAATAATAGTTTCGAGAAAAATAAATAAATCAGATACCAAAAACGGCCCACATAAATTATTATGAATCTCAACCCACTTAATTTTTCCTCAATTTAGGTAATATCCTTGAGCTGGTAACACTGTACCTGTCCAGTGTGTGTAATAGACAATATCGCAATCGGTCAGACAAAACAGACACTGTGTACTTTGATCCTAATTCCTAGTCTACATTCGAGCACTAATTTCTAATGTACTATCAGAGAATTTGATTCCTAGGCAGATAGCGGACCTAAGTAATTTGGTCGAGTTATGTCAAACACAGCCGACAGATCACAATAATTAACATTGAATTTGCATGATCCGACCAAATGACGTTGGACTGTCAACTGCCTAGGAATCAATTTCCTCGATGGTACTAAATCAAGTTAAGGTAGGATTCAGTTTCTAATACTAGTTATAACTTATAAGAGTATTTGTTTGTTACCTATTCACGCTTAAACCGTTAAACTGATTTTAATAGTTAATACTTTCCTCCCAGGGAAGAACACATTACAGTTTTTAAGCTTTTGCATAACTTTTATGGCAGGCCTTGAGCGCGGCGACAGAATCAAGAAATTCCGTAACGAAAAAAACCTAACCACCCCACTCCAACCGGTACAGCGGTGCGGCGTTGCTAGACTTCTGCACGGTGTTTGTGTGCGTGCGACTAGACGTATGCGAATTATAATTGCATAAGTTGATAAAAAATGCTATGCAATAGTTTTACCGCGGCAGTCCCCAAGTGCCACGCGTTTTTTTAAGCAATTTCTGCTCAAAGTTGCAAGCAGCATCTGAAACGTTTTAGTAAAACATACTAGGTATGTATTTTTCTCACCTCCGGGCGGAAAACGTCAACTTTCTTCCCGCTGCGCTTACCGATGTTGCCGTTTTCCGCCTCCGTCGATGAGAAAAATAGTATACGCACCACGGGCAGTAAATAAGAAAGCCTCAGATCACATGTTCACTCATAAGAAATGTCTCAGATTACATGTGATCTGAGACATTTCTTATGTTCCTGCCCTAGGTGGGCAATGTACTATTCTAAGGCCCAATTGAGCTAATCTAAGTTGAAGATGGGTCATAAATACGAGGAACGCGAAAGACATAATACTCAAGGTTAAATTTAACCCAGACTGGTGCAAGTGGGTGTCTAAAGTAAACAATTATTATATGCAAGTACATAATTTATAAAATATAATAATATGCAAAATAACACTTTAAATGGCATTCCCTTTATTGCCTGTCTATTATATAAAACCAGACTGTTTAAATACAATTAGAGATTTAAATGTAAATACCGAAATAAGAACCAGTGTTGCCAGTACTTTAATAGCCCGTAATCCGGGATAATCCGGAATTCCGGGACAATATCCTAATAGTTTTAAATGTGCGGATTACATGTTTATTACATTTCACTCGCCTCATTTCAATTTGTTTCGAAGTGGGCCGACGGAATCAATTTTACGTACGTACAGAAAACATAATTATTGTATATTAATATGACTTCTCTTAATTAAATGTCGGTCGTTTGAACGTTATTTTTCATGGAAGCCGATAGCTTGAACGATTTAATTTTACCGCTGTGGCGCTAGGGAGAGGAATCGTAGGCTATCGATTAAATCCATACCTCCATACTAATATTAAATAAAAGCGTAATGTGTCTGCTGCAGATTGACAAGTCTATTTGCCTGTTACCTTGGAGTTCAAGCAGGACTTAAAATTAAAATTATTCATAGCAATACAAATTTGCGGCGAAAGGACAATAGACAGTTTTTGTTATAAAAAAGTACTGTTCCCACAACAAGTATTTTTAACAATGTTAATTAACATATAAATTAAAGATATTATTAGAAGAATATACAAAAATATGTAAGGTTCTAGTCAAAGGCAAAAGTCTGTGAAGTCTTAAATCATGAATTTGCCTATATTTTATGTCTATTTATTTCACTTGTTGTATATTGTTAAATATGACACAATATCCAATACAACGTCCCATCACTAGCGAATCGCATTTACGGCGTCGTTAATCAGAGTTTCCTCTGCGTCACAATATTCTGGAATATCGCGATCACCTCTCCCACCTGCATCTATTTCTGCCCTTGGAGGTTAATAGGTTTTTTGAGGCTTCAGAATGTCTTCTTTGATATTAAGTATTCTTAGAGTTATGTTTAGAATACGACGACGACCTCTGTGGCTCAGTGGTGAGCACGTTGGTGCTCAAGCCGGGGGTCGCGGGTTCGAATCCCGCCGACGGAACAAAAAGTTTTCAAAGTTCCTGGGTCTGGATGTGTTGTATTAAATATATGTATGATATAATAAAAATCTTAAATATATGTATAGTATAAAAGTATTAAATATATATCCGTTGTCTGGTACCCGTAACACAAGTCCTTCAGGTACTTAGCACGGGGCCAGACTGACGTGGTGAGAAGCGTCCATAGATATTATTATTATTATATTATATTAATACGAATATGTTTAGAAAGAAAGAAGTATAAATCATTACATTCATTCATAATATTATTATGCTCGGAGCGAAAATATATGCCTACTCCTGTTTAATTTTCATTCCTGCTAGCACGTCCGGAGAGCACTCCGTTGTTTTTTTTTTTACCTTGTCTACGCCACCTATCTACCTATGAGTCGATTAATTGGTATATTATATCTTCTTCGAACATAATTGTAGCAAATTATATTTTGACTCTTGGCAAAAACATCTAAGGGTTGTTACTTGTTAGTACTTTGACGTGTCTGTCTATTTGTGTGTTGTGCTTTGTTTAGGTATGTGTGTTCGTGGCATGGTAGGACCTAAGCAGGTGCTAGATTTGGTCAAGTATTTTTGTTCAGACAACCTGACAAGATCGAGAGTATTCCAGAGTGTCCTTCTTTCAGTATCATCAGATCGCTTACTTTTGGACAATGTCGGGAGGTTTTTTAATTTCCTTAATTTATGATTATTTCCACAGTAATCGTACTGCTGCAGCCAATGTATGTGTCAACAGAAAATGAACATTAAATCTGTTATCAGTGTCGAACAGGTAATAAATGCTAATAATTCATTACGAGCGATGCGATCTCGGAGCCGCTTTATAAGTCGCATTAATGAGCGTTTTTATTATGAATTTCATCTTCCTAATTAAAAAGCTTTTCCTCAATTACTCAGGTGTAGCAGCCATCGTTATATGTTTATATTATGTTTTTCTATAAAAAATATTCAAATTGTGTAGCATTTTCTATATTAATCAAGGCACTTGATACGGCACATCATATTGTGTTATACAATTTGCAGGCATGATTTATGATTATGCTGTTATTCTAAGACGTTTAGGCCACTTTATACTATACGAGCTTTTGCCCGCGGCTTCGCTCGCATTAAGAAGTATATACAAACTTTCATACCCTATTTGAACCCCTTGGGGTGGGAATTTATCAAAATCCTTTCATAGCGGATGCCTACGTCATAACATCTACCTGCGTGCCAAATTTCAGCCCGATCCGTCCAGTGGTTTGGGCTGTGCGTTGATAGATCAACATGTCAGTCAGTCACCTTTGAGTTTTATATATATAGATTTGAAGCTCACAGGTGATTTAGATTTACAATAATATTTTCTTCAAGCAAGAATGATGAATAAATAATTATTTCTTAACAAAAAATTAAAACCGACTTCCAAGGTAAAAACAAAAGTAATACTTATTCTTAATCTAAAAAGAATGAAATAATTCTTATTCCTTATTATAGTGGCGTCTTCAGACTTCTCCTAAGCCTCAACTATTTCTGTACTCAATCTTCGTACTTTTGAAGTCGGTACCAGCCCGGAAAAGTTCTGAGATCCTTGACATAGCAATTACGCTAAGGTAAACTGGTACCGACTTCAAAAGCATGAAGATTGAGTACAGAAATAGTTGAGGTTTAGGAGAAGTCTGAAGACGCCACTATAATAAGGAATAAGTATTATTTAATTCTTTTTAGATTAAGAATAAGTATTACTTTTGTTTTTACCTTGGAAGTCGGTTTTAATTTTTTGTTAAAAAATAATAATTTTACCCTTTTTAGTTACATAGTATGAGACGACAAGGCTATAATATTATAGCTTGTTGTCTTAGAGTTGTACATAATATTACTAGCGGTCGCCTGCGGCTCTGCCCGCGTGGATGTCGGTTACGGCTGCAAAAAGCCTACCCAGGAAAGACTTGGTCAGCAAAATGATTCCCAGGTCAATTCACAGACTCCGACACTGACATCGACGACGCGGACGCAGTCATTATCCGAAGGGTGTACACTGTACAGTGCACACTGCACAGATTGTCTTCCTCCCTTCGCTTGGTGACGCCCAATATCGTAATATTTTAATTTCGCCATAATTTCAAAACCAAACGTCCAATTTTAATCATTTAAAGACCAAATGTTATCTCCAAAAACTGTACTTAGTGATGAAATAATTTATTTTGATAAGGATTAATGGCATGAGTAAAATAAATGCGTTTAAATGTTGTCCAAAAAATTCAAGATTTTTAAATAAAAAAATGGTTATTGTGCCTCACTCGACATAGATAAGTATAGTGTGTCGCGGACATTTTTGTAGATATTTATAAGATCTACAATACTTAGAACATTTTATGGTTCTATCTTTCATAGTTTCGGCAGCGTACGCAAGATTTTTTCACCTGGCGTCCGAAAAACCCAAATATCTTACGAAACCCTACTTTTTCAAAAATAAAATTTAGCCTATGTTCAGCACAAATAATGTAGGATTTGCTTGGAGTAGTTTGAATAAGCCAAAATCCTCGAACTTGTATCTATAAGGATTCAAAAGTTCTGTTGGGTACCTTCAGAACCAGGGTATATCCTGGTGCAAAATCTTACTTTTTGGTAGTATATGCCTGAAATTCTTCAGAAAAAATCGAAATTACCATATGTTCCCATATAAATTTCAAGGAGTCCCCTCGATTCCTCATGGATCCTATCATCAGATCACCATTTTTGTGAACATGGTACCAACCTCGAATTCAACCCTGTACAACAACAAAAGAATCATGAAAATCGGTCCATAAACGGCGAAGTTATGGTTGAACATACAAAAAAAAAATAAACAGACGAACGTATAACCTCCTCCTTTTTGGAAGTCGGTTAAAAATAGAAATCAGATACGGGAAATGAATGAAAAATGAGCAAAGACGAAAAAAAATATACTGGCAATTTGAGTGTGTTTACACAAGCCGGCACGATCTCTCGACGATTTTTATCATCACGTCCGACAAATAATCATTTTGGAAAGTATCGATAAGTGTAAAGCTGTTTGTTTGTTATAACTCAGAGGTGTAGATGGGCGTCGGAAATATAATCATTTTCAATAGCTGAAAATTATTAAAAAAAAAAACAAAATAATGGATGATTCTTATTGTATGTGCATTGATGTCAATTGCCGTTATTGTAATACTTACTATAATTAATCATCCATTGTAAAATTAGTACTATATCACCATTACAACGACGATGGTAGTTTATATGGCAAAAATGGGTGGGTGACTTATCAAGGCGCATGCTTACCGCACTAAAGGTATCCTTTCGAAGCGAGCGTCTATGCTCAGCGTCAGGGACGCCACGACAGAGCGACAGATACATAGACACAACAGAAACAACATCATCATACAAATAGAACATCTATCTGTCGCTCTGCCGCGGCAGCACAGAAATTGCCTGTGCCGCTGCTATGGCAGCTACGCGACACGACATTTCGGTTCCATAGAACTGACGTTTTGTGTCTAGAAGTATAGTGCGGTCTGGCTCATACGATTACATACAAAGAATATAATTATTATGGGAACTAATTTTTTGAGCAGTTATTTAAATATTCGAGATGTTATTATGATCAGTTGAAAAAAAATATTGAGCAGTTATTTAATTTTTATGGCGGTTGGTTATAATTATTGCGACAGTAAAACATGGATAGTAATAAAAAAATAATTGAGCAGTCCGATAACTGAATGAGCGGTAACAATGGTGGAAAGAGCGGTTCGATAGATAGTTCGGCAGATCTTAGCGAGCGGTGACACCCGAACGGAACTCAAGTTCATTGAAAAGTATTTAAATGTTTGTTAGTTGGGCGGAACTTATTTTTTTTAACAAAAAAAAAATAATAATTTAGGGGGGCTCTTATACTATAAACGTGTTTTTTTTAGCCTTTTTTGCTTTTAATTAAAAATGACAGAAGCTAGGCACTTGAAACTTTCACAAAATCCTAAATTATATTTGTACTTAAATGATAAATAATAACATTATGATAAAATAAATATTTAAGGGGGGCTCCGATACAAAAAAAACACATTTTTTTCTTACTTTCGCTTTATAACGGTACGGAACCCTTCATGGGCGAGTTCGACTCGCACTTGGCCGATTTGATTTAATTTACCACCTCATTGTTTTAAAGAACTGCTCAGAATGAGATTTCTTATTGACAAATTCCGATTTATTACTGCCCACACGTGACCGCTCATTCATTAATTTTTACCGCTCATTTATTTATTTTACAGTTCAATAATATTCTCAATGACCCATGTCATTATTTTTACTGCTCATTTTTGTTTACTTTACTGCTTAGTTTTAACTGCTAAACTAGTTATTGAACATGCCATTTATAATTTTTAACTTACCAAAACTGCTATTTACAACTGCCCCTTTAAATCAGTGCTACATATTATGGCCGCGCCGTGTTGTATCGCGCCGCTGCAGCATAGTGTCGCGGAATGCAGTCTCACCTTTATGCTTTGAAATTTGAAAAAATTGGCATTAAAAAAATCCTCAGGTAAATTAATAAAAGCGGCAAATCAAACACAGCCGCGGTGTACAGCTAGTAACGTCAAACGTGACCGCAGGCCTAACTTAAAATATCCGTTTTTCTCAAATCACGATTATATTTCGTGAGTCCATTACGCCTGTATTGACTTATATCATTAGGACAGGCTCTGATCACGTAATATAATATCTCCGACATTCGGGCCGACACGACTGAGCGCGATATTGGATAATGTTAAATCTTATAACACTGTTGTTGCTTAAACATTGTTATTAAAGCGCACGGAGTGCGCAGCCAAGTTCCAGCAGGCCGCGCGCATGCCGTGCACTATTTACACGAACCGTTTCGACGCACTTTTGACCCCCCGTAGCTCAGTCCCTATTGCGAGTGCAAAGATAAAATTATACCTACGTAATTATGTACTAGTACTTACACAGTATACCAAATTTCATAGATATAGCTTGAACGGTAGATCCTGAAATATCTCCCTGTGAAAATAGCTAATTTTGGCACTCACTCACTCACTGACCGGTAATCAAAACCTCTAGGCCACTTCCAATTGTCCTGGCGTTATGAAATTTGGCACACAGATCGTGTGTTATAAGTAGATTAACAAAAAATTGAGAAATTTAAGAAATCGGTAAAGCGTGAGTCGTTTCACCTAAAACACTTTTTTTTCTTACTTTCGCTTTATAACGGTACGGAACCCTTCATGGGCGAGTTCGACTCGCACTTGGCCGATTTGATTTTATTTTACCACCTCATTGTTTTAAAGAACTGCTCAGAATGAGCAATTTCTTACTGACAAATTCCGATTTATTACTGCCCACACGTGACCGCTCATTCATTAATTTTTGCCGCTCATTTATTTATTTTACAGTTCAATAATATTCTCAATGACCCATGTCATTATTTTTTACTGCTCATTTTTGTTTACTTTACTGCTCAGTTTTAACTGCTAAACTAGTTATTGAACATGCCATTTATAACCGACCTTTGAGGGCACTTCCGATTGTCGTAGCCTTATGAAATTTGGCACGCAGGTCGTGTGTTATAATAATTATGTAGATTAATAAAAAAAATTAAGAAGAAATCAGTCAAGCGTGAGTCGGCTCCTCTACGAACTATAGGTAAAAATTCTTATACGCCAGTGATACAATGAGAATACGATAAGGAGGGTGGGAGGATGGGGGGGGGGGTCGGTTTAAAATATTTTCATCATGTATGCATACTGTATAGCTTATTAATCCTTCGATCGCGGATTCTTCTTGAAAATCTATTGCTTACGCGGTCGAATTCGACCGCTTGGCAGTTGATATAGGTTTTAATAAATACTTACTGTTTACTTGAAAACTTCGCTTCAATTGATAGTTTAACAAATACAACTAGCGCCATTTATCGAAGGTATTGTTTAAGTCGGGTGTGACACAAAAAGAAAAAAAAAGGTAAGTATTTAAATTTCTTGAAAAAAGTATTGAAATCCCACCAAAAACATACCTGTTAAAATGGAGCCAAGTTCCTATCGGCAAATTTTTGGTCTAAAAAAAGAGTTGAAATTCAATCCAATGCCAAGTTTAGATGCACTTCATCGATCGTTATCATTTTCATCAACAGCCTGATCCATCCTGAACTTGGCTCCATTTTAACAGGTATGTTTTTGGTGGGATAAGGTTTTCATTATCCGATTTCGCGCTCAGTGCGTCCGATACCGCCATAAAGATAGGAAAAATACATAAGATTAAGACAAAGTAAGTGTTGATTTTATTTACTTAAACCTTCAGTATTTTTCAACATAAAACAAAGTAATAGTTAACTTCACTTTTGTATTTTTAACTCCAACTCTTTTATTTGTTAGCTTTTTAGAAACAAATACATTTAAAACAAAAGTTTAATAATGCTTCAAAACATAATGTTTCTGCAGACTTATCCTTACTGTGAAATCATTACTCGTTCGCTATTCTAAACGTGTAGGAGCGATGGCAAATAAAAATTTATTCCCCCTCCCATCAATCGTCTAGAGCTTGTTCTTGGGAATTGTTTGATTTTATATTTTATATCGGTTTTTAAGTATCACGACCATCTGACTTCGGATTATATTATACTAGACGTTCCGCGCGGCTTCGCCCGCGTAAATTTGATAATTCACAGACAAATTAGTCCACAAAAAATAATCTATGATCCTTCAAGTGGTCTACTTCTTATAATATGTGCCAAATTACAGAAAAATTGCTCCAGTAGTTCGTGAGATAAGTCCTTTCAAATAATATCCCCCGTTTTTACCTCATTTTCCGCTATTTCTTCGCTCATATTAGTATAAGCGTGATAAAATATAGCCTATAGCCTTCCTCGATAAATGGATTATCTAATACTGAAATATTTTTTTAAATCGGACCAGTAGTTCCTGCGATTAGCGCGTTCAAATAAGCCCTTTCGAATAATTTCCCCCGTTTTTTCCACATTTTCCTCTATTTCTCCGCTCCTATTAGTCTTAGCGTGATAAAATATAGCCTTCCTCGATAAATGGGCTATCTAAAACTGAAAGAATTTTTCAAATAGGACTAGTAGTTCTTGAGATTAGCGCGTTCAAACAAACAAACAAACTCTTCCGCTTTATAATATTAGTATAGATACATTCTAGTTTCAAAGACATAATATTAGTTATCATAAAAATTGATATAACGTTAATGTTTCGACTTAAATTTTAATTTATTTTATTACATAATAATATTAGTTTCATTTGCGCGTCACCGTAACCGGTACATACGGGACAAAAACTATCCGTCCATCTTTCCCATGATCAAAGTATCTTCAAAAAACACACATTTACGCATTTACAATATTATCATGGATTAAGCTGGTGCTAACCAGCTAAGGCTTTTACAATCATTTAATTAGTCAAGCAGTTTCTTAGTTACAGTACGGTAGTTGGCAACATAAAAGTTATCCAAGTTTCAGGTGCGGTAATTAGGAGGAGTTGGACAGTCTGCTTAGGAGGCCGTTCCGTTGAGTTACTCGGCCAAAAGTCGTAAGGCTTAAAGTTCTTTGGGTGTCGCAAGGCACGAGTTATAGCGGGCTCGATAGACTAATAGCGGGTTTACATTATTCCAATCCAGTCATCCAATCCAGCCGTGGATTAATATTTGAATATTGTAAACAGACACTGAACTCAGTGCAGCAAGTGCGAGTCGGACTTACTCATGAAGGGTTCCGTACCGTTTTAGAGCAAATATAGACCAAAAATTGTGTTTTTTGTACGGGAGCCCCCCTTAAATATTAATCATATTTTTATTTTTAGCATTTGTTGTTATAGCGGCAACAGAAATACACAATCTGTGAAAATTTAATAATTCTAGCTATAGCGGATCTTGAGATACAGCCTGGAGACAGACAGACAAACGGACGGACATCGAAGTCTTAGTAATAGGGTCCCGTTTTTACCCTTTGGGTACGGAACCCCAAAACGGTCCTTACTACACCGTTACTACACCGATGTTGCGAACTATGAAAAAGCAGCTGACAAGTTTTCTGTATCGGCTATCGGCAATGTGGCATGTTCCATCTCGCTCGATCACAGCCATTTCGCAGTTCGCATCGGTGTAGCTATAGAAATCTACATCGTTATGTTATAAAATAATATTGTAATGTTTTTATTTCTATTTCCACTGTTATATATTATAATAAGTTTGTCATTTTAATTTAAAGATTAAGTCAAATTGAAAGAGAGAGCAGAAAATCTTTTCTAAAGAGATTTTCCATAAGTCAGTAACATTTTACACTTTTTACTTGTACCACACGTTGGCTTGGTCCCTACGAATCCCTAAATCGCGCTAGTGTCGACGGAGGTTTATGCGGAGGGTCTATTGCTGACGTCATTGACGCCCAAAACCGGACCGAAACGGTTTGAAGCAGCTACAACTGGATTTAACCAGTTAAACTGGAGCAATCTAGTTAAAACTAGATATCCACACAAATAAATATAATAATAGTATGGAAATCTAGTTTTATTAATATTATATTATTATAATAATATGAATATCTTAACTAGATATTCCCGGAGTGATCCAAAGCGAATGTTTGTCTGTCTATCTGTCACGTTCACGCTTAAAACGCCGAACTGAATTTGATGCAGTTTGGTATCGAGATACTTTGAGTCCCGGAAAAGGATAAAGGATACTTTTTATACCGGAAAAATATTTGGTTCCAGCGCGATAAATGAATTTTGGCGCAACGAAGTTACGGGGGCGTCTATACTGTATTCGGCGAAACATGGCGGTAGCGGTCATTGATTCACTGTCAAAAACTTGTCATTTTCTATACAAAGCCACGACTGCCAACATCTGACACTTCATTGACACAAATAAAACACACTTTTCTTGCACTTTTTCCACTATATTAAGGTATTATTATAACTTTTAACAAATTACACAACCAGTTTCGAAATTATTCATCACCAGGTGTCTATGTCATAATTTCGAAACCGGTCGTGTAATTAGTTAAAAGTTATGATAATATCTTAATATAGTGGAAAAAGTGCAAGAAAAGTGTGTTTTATTAGTGTTCAACATGAATTTCCACCAAGGACCGACAGTACATAGTCATTGCCAATCGTGATTTATATAGAAAATGACAAGTTTTTGAGTCAATCACCGCTACCGCCATGATTTGCCGAGTACAGTATAGTAAGTAAATAAATATAAGATGCTTAGCTAAAAACAGTTTATTACATAGTTTATCTATATTATACTAAAATATCTGTTTTTTGTCTATAAACTACTAGACCGATTTTGATGCACAACTTAGACAGTTTTTCAATAAGTTTGATTTTGTGTGATGTTCGTGTATAAAAGTAATAAAAACAACATTACATACATGAATAAATAAAAGTCCTACCTAATTGGCGATTATTTCAGTCAAATAAATAGCAAAATGATTTATTTCTGTGAGTAATACACATAAAATGAGCGATACAAAAAGTTTATTAGCGAATAAATGCCCAGTGATCACATTTATTTGAAGCCGTAATACCTCTAGTGATGGGCTGTGTGCAGGTCTCGATGTACTAGTGTTGTATAAACACATCGATAAATTAATTGATATTATATTTTATCTTTATTCTTTATTAAATTCTATATCTTTATTAAATTCATATATCCTTACAATAACTTTATTTCAAAGTGTTATTTTAGTTGAAATATTTTAAATTGCTTGTAATTTTGTAATAGATGACCTGTTGCCCCTTTTAGTCATGACATAAAAATGAATTAATCATTGTTTAAAGACACATTAAAGACAAATCAAATGGATCACGATCCTGAATCGCGATAGAAATATAAAAAAATAAATAAAAACACGACTATATTAACTTGAAAGCTCGTGCATATTATGTCGAAGAATACGTGACATATAAATCGGTACCGAGTTTTGTTGATAGTCAAAATGAATTGAAACGAAGTGTACAATGTCTGAAATGAGTACGGTAGGCTTCGATCTGGCCTACCTCTCCGTTCGGTTGGAAGATTTCCCTTTGTGGCTTGCCGCCATATTCTCTTAGTATTTACGTAAATAAATAGAATTTCAGTGGTCCCTTTGAAACGTTCAATAATAATCATCACTTAAAAACTGTAAAATGGCGCATCAATGCTATGCACTCTTAAAATTTAATTTAAAAAAAAATGGTACAGGCAGCCTGACACCGTGAGCGGTTTAACTGTCAATTATATAATTATGTATTTTATTGTGCAGTAAATTAAGTTTAATTTTTAACAACTTTTTAATTGCGAATGTACAGTATCGCCTCGTCAGTCGTCACGTTACAATTTGAACTTACCCTTACCGTCAGACGACGCGTCGACTCGTCCCAAAATCAATTCATATTTTCAAATATCCCCGAAAATATCAAATGTTGTTGATATTATGTATCGCCCCATCCCTATGATCCACGTTCCCCAAAGCGGGTATCGGTTACCCCATAAACGGTATTTGGTGCCCCTGTCACGCGCCCATGTTTTTTCTATGGCCCGTAAAAGGACCTAACCGAGGCTAACTGAATTTATTAAATGCCGGTTTAAATAAATTATGGAGTATGTGGCCTCATGTTTGTAAACAAATTGCAATATCGAACCTTTACGTAATATTTTCGCAGACTTTTAAGTTGTAAATAATATGCGCAGGAATCGTATTAATCGTCATTTTTTACATTCGATCTTCGTACCCTTGTGATCGCTTCAACTGCTGGGACAAGAAATGAGAAGACAGACACACAAAACAATTCAAAACATAATATACTTCACTGGTGGAAAGGAAAATTCCACGTGCACTTGTCTTAAATAAAATTTTAAGTAAAATAAATTATAAGTCGAAGGAGTCTCCCAATGTACCTACATTGTAGTTTTGTTTTTTTATACGATGATCATGTATTACGATAAAAATAGTTTAAGCGACGAGTCTTTTAAAAATTTATTTAATACAATAGAAGCAATAACTTTTATATAATATAAGGGTAGTTTTTAGAAGACAATGGATATCTGCTTCTGAAGACGAGGATGTATTTCAGTTTTCCGGAGTGAAACTGTTTCAAAAACCTAACACGTTCGCCGCTAACTAAACTGCAAACAAAAGTTACAAAGCTCAACAATTTTAAACAAAACAAAATGTAGATAGGAGGAACAAACACACAAACATCTATATTTTAATGTCAACATCTCGGTACACTGTTTACTGGAGAATTCGACTGCAAAGGAATACTAAACCTTTGAGATTTTATTCAACGTCTACGTAGCTTCATATTCCTGCTCCTGCCTGTCTCCGGTTGTGCGGAGTTTTGTTTGAACTCACTTCCTTGAATTCCCTTTATGATATAAATTGGGTTGAATGGTTCATAATATTATACATAGTGATATTTTAGTTCGCAAAGGAATTCTATCCTATGTCCTATTCTGGCGTTTAGGGTCTATGTAAAATTTCATCAAAATCGGTTCGGTGGTTAAAGCTTGAAGAAGTTAGAGACTCTTAGGCATATCACCTCGCTCGATCGGAAGATCTTCCTTAGGGGACTCTTTCGGCGCTACTGCTTTTACAGTAGCGCCAGCGACATAAACATTCCCGAAAGTATTATCACCGTCTTGTTATACAGGGTATAAACAAGACGGTGATGATATATTATTACATTAAAATTGCCCACTACACTACAATGTTTGTATTGAATAAAGTTTTATAATTATGTATTTTCTCTCGATTTCTATAAATTATAATATTTTCTTTCGCTTCTCGTTGTATGGAATAAAATAATAAAACCTCATAATGAAATGGAATGTTCTGTCTACGAGTTAGGCTGCGTCCCCATCAGACACGGCACGGCGCCGTCACCGTGTTACGGCACGACGCCGCCACCGTGACACGGTACGGTGCCGTACCGTAACACGGTGCCGCGTACGGTGCACCGCGCGCCCCTATTCTGGGTGAAACTTCCGAACAAAAATTTTGTCCAAACTTAAACGAGGCACTTATTTGGAACACATAAAAATCGGCCAAGTGCGACTTAGATTCGCGCACGAAGGATTCCGTACCATTATTATAGAGAAAAATAACCAAAAAATTATGTTTTTTGTCTGGGAGCCCCCTTAATTATTAAGTTTGTAAATAATTTGTAATACGAATTTACCAAAAATTTCCTCTGTTTCTGTTTCTTTTTCAATCTTCGTTTTAGTAACAACAAGAGAATAATTATTTCGCGATCCATATGCAGACAAGCAATCTCGTTCAAACGCAAATATCGACTGAATAGGGACGCACCGTACGCGGCACCGTGTTACGGTACGGCGCCGTACCGTGTCACGGTGGCGGCGTCGTGCCGTAACACGGTGACGGCACCGTGCCGTGTCTGATGGGGACGCAGCCTAAGATGCAATAAAATCGAAAATTCGTTGATTCGTAGTAGTTTTTTGTATGAAAATATTATGAATGTTGTTCAAAAATATAATTATTAATTTGAGCCAGTTTTGTTGAAATTTGGAATGGAGATACTTTGATTCTCGGAAAAGGACATAAGATACCTTTCATCCCGAAAAAATAACTATTTTCGCGCCATAAATGAATTCTGCTGCACCGGAGTTGCATGCGTCATCTAGTATTTCATATTCCTGCCAGATACGACCTAGCTTACAATCAAATTTGAAAGCAATAAAAGTGTTTCGTTCACGTCACACTTTTTGCATATCCGGCTGATGCATCGATAACGTAAACTGGGTCCCGTCATGCAATCACTGGAGCAGCGTCACAAAGTGGAGCACTCGGTTCTGTCACTCGGGTGACCATTCTCACACTCTCCAGCTGTCAACAGTGTCAATTTCGTTAACGAGTTCTAGAAGCGTCGATCACTCGATGCTGTCAGCTGTCATCTCAATTACTTGTGAACGATCACGCTTTCTATCCCACTAGGATAGAAAGCGTGATCGTAAATGTAATCCTAGTATTTTTAGAGCAACTATAGCACAATATTGTGAATTAATGTCTTTCCCGGTATTGATTGGCCGCTGTTAAACATTCGTGTACTAACCCGCAAAATATGTATTGAGTTATGAATGCAGTTATGTTCTTTATATTAGGTGATTTAGATCAAGACTGCGTTCTAGCGAATGCTTAACAGCGACCAATTATGACACAAAGTTGTTTCCATTTTTGTATCTAGATGGAAATAATTTTTCTGTTTGCTATTATTTATATAAATATGAACCCTCTTACTGTAAAAAGTTCTATACTATAATATATTATTACTAGCTATTTGACCGAGCTTTGCTCGGTATTCGATAAAACACGAATAAAATGACATTTTCTAAAAATGATTCCTAGCTAGATCGATTTATCGCCCCCGAAACCCCATATATATACTAAATTTCTTGAATGTCGTTGGAGCCGATGACGAGATTCCAATTATATATATACATATACACAAGAAATACTCGTTTAAAGATAACTAGCTATTTGACCGAGCTTTGCTCGGTATTCGATAAAACACGAATAAAATGACATTTTCTAAAAATGATTCCTAGCTAGATCGATTTATCGCCCTCGAAACCCCCTATATACTAAATTTCATGAAAATCGTTGGAGCCGATTCCGAGATTCCAATTATATATATATACAAGAATTGCTCGTTTAATTCATGAAGCCCCAAGCGGCCACATCCGGCCGCGATAACAATGAAAAAGCTATTGTGTCTCGTTTTGCCACGACTGATGGGTTAAAGATATAAGATATTTACCCTCTTACTATAAAAAGTTCTACACAACAATATAATATTATAAAAAAAGACGGGTTGCACTCCGGGAGTGCCGGCAGAAGTGAAAACTTGATTATTAACGTTGTGCATTTTTTTAACCCATTTTTTATGAAAATCGATTATTAAAAATCGATTTTTTTTAATTAATCAAAACCCTTACAATCGATTACATTTTTAACGCATTTTTTATGGAAATCGATTTTTAAAAAATCGTTTTTTTTTAATCGAAACCCTTACAATTCGAGTTCGAGTTCAAGTTTTCGAGTTCGAGTTTTCGAGTTTTCGAGTTTTCGAGTTTTCGAGTTTTCGAGTTTTCGAGTTTTCGAGTTTTCGAGTTTTCGAGTTTTCGAGTTTTCGAGTTTTCGAGTTTTCGAGTTCGAGTTCGAGTTCGACACAAAACACTACTCTCCAACCGTCTTACGGTTTTTCTATGGTTTTTCGATCAACACGATAATCTGACGCGAGTTTCACAGTTTTTACCCATCCCACAAAAGTGCTCAACGCCGCTAAAGAAGTTTTCACTTCAATAATTTATATACATCAAGACAATGTTTTGTCCTTGTCTGATACTTTACGTCGGTAACTTTCGATAAGTAGTTTCATCAATGTAGTGATAGTTCATGGAACTAATTGAAATAAATTTTCTAAAATGTAAAATGGTGGTCACCCTACAGCCGACAAAGCATTCCGCCCGATGGATTTAAACAACGAAATGAAAGCCAACGACTTTCATACCACATTCTATGATACGATATGTCGGACAAAGTGTAAGGTTCCACAAAAGCAAGCCTTATTAAAGTCCTTCGTTTGTAGCATGGGAAGTGACCAACATACATACATAAAGTGAGCACTGTTTAGTACATTGGCTATTATAATGACACAATATTATTGTTGTGGAGTTTTGATTTTTAATTTTTATTTAAATGAATGCCAGCTGAGCAATATATAATAAGGTAAATATAATATGTAATTCGAAATCTTTACGTTGGCCTATGACGGAAAAATATAGCGATTTATAGGAACGGTGATTATATTATATTAGTCTATGATGCGTGTTCGACAGTCGACCCTCGACATTGATTGCACGCTGCGATCGTTGTAACAATCATGGACCAATATGGAGGTTCCTTAAACAAACACATTTAAACATAACAATATATTATTATCGATCGTTCGAGCGTTCTAAACATACAATATTAATTACGAGTATATTAAAAGAAAATCCGGAATGGAATATTCAATTTCATGTGATACAGAGAATATTATAATTATTTTCAATAAGGAAAATGTACATTTCATTTTAAAATTGCCGCAAGTTGCTACAATATTCTGCAAATCTAGCATCGGAAATAAGTTTATGCAGTTTTATAAATTGTAAGATGCTAAGCTTGGGATACATCTTCGAGCAAAAATGTATAAGGAGTATGCATAGTTATATAGCTTGCCAAAAAAGAGTAGACGCCGAACAAAAATTTTATATTACATAAAATATTGAAAAACTTTTTTAAACCACATATAAAACGTGTCGGAATGATAATATTTGAAGTGTACAATCGTTGTGAGTGGAAATACCAGACGAAAAAATCACTATGCGATAATGACTACGATTAGAAAATGTAGTTTAGCGTCAACTCTTTTTTGACAGGCTGTATGTTGCGTATTATGTACCATCGAGGAAATTGATTCCTAGGCAGTTGACGGACCAACGTCATTAATTGGTCGGATCAAGTAAATTCAATGTTAATTGTGATCTGTCGGCTGGTTTTGACGTAACGCGACCAAACTACGTAGGTCCCCCATCTGTCTAGGAATTAACTTCTCTGATAGTACCATATTTGTAATAAAAGGGCGGCGCAGTAAAATGAGACAGCCAAGCTGAATATCAATTATTTAACTGTAATTAAATAAAGATTTTGACGGATAATGTAGTAAGAGTAGTGTATGAGGCCTATGTCAAAGTCTTCATTTGAATTACAGTTAGGTAATTATTATTCGTGTACGGTTCAGTGTGTCGTTGAACTCGTACGTTTTGCCCAGTCATTGACATCAAAATAAAGACAGACCATAATCAAACATCAACTGGGTATCATTTTACTTCCCATCGCCACTATCAGCATCATAAATAATAATACTCCCCACACCGGTTTCGGTGACGGTGGCCGGTTTCATTGAAACCAGGCCAGTTAATTTGATAGTGCCCAGGTGTGTGCGTAGTACACAAGAGCACTCTCTATTCCTTTACTATCATAACTCAGTGGGACGGCAGACCGACACGACTGGCGAGAGATCCGACGCATGGATCATCTTACTTGTCAGACAATCAGGTGATCAGCCTGCATTGTCCCAACCAAACTTGGATATAACATGTTTCCAACGCGGGAATCGAACCCACGACCTCCGAGTCGAGAGCGACGCTCTAGACCACTGGACCACGGAGGCGTTATCACAATCAGTACAAGTATGAGCAGCATCTATCAACTCTATCAAAGGGTAGCTCTCCTACACTTAGTATCTGAGTGTATCAGTTAGGGTGCATCATTTTATTTTTTGCATCATGTTTAAACTTTCTCCACTCGAGTGTGTATCAGCGGCTTGTCCACGAACTTGTCCCGACCCGGTTACTGCCACATTCATGAGCTGCTCATTACTAACTTCAACAAATACACATCTTCACGCTGAAAAACTGAACGTTTAGCGCGAGTTGAACCGAGTTTAAAATATATTTATGACTTTCAAGTTTTTGACTATATTTTTCTATTGATTTCAAAATATAAATTATAGTGCAGGAGGAAATGAAAAGACCCCTTCGGCCTTCACACTATTATTTATTAACAAAAAAAAACAATTAAAAGCAATAAAAAGTGTAGCGTATTGCGTAGCCATGTTACGTGTAATGTGTGCGTCGTACAGTCCGCTATGAGTTTCGTAGACTATTGCTACGAATTTCGTAGACCACTGCTACGAGTTTCGTAGACCATTGCTACGGGTTTCATAGACTACTGCTACGAGTTTAGTAGATCGTAGCTACAGCAACACCTTACTGGTAGCACCGTAGATAAAAATATCTTTTTTTATATTCTGGAATAGAAATGCTATAGAAAAACTTGACAATGGTCTCCTCGATAAGCTGTTTACAATATTCATTTAACAAAGTTACTCACACTTTATTGTCAATTCGTGCTTGGGCTATAGACACACAAAACCTATTACAATCGCCCATCCATCCACATTGCCGATTCTCTCAGTACCGAATGCCCTTTGTGTCTCAGCAAAGGGCAAGACTAGAACCTTGAGTACCTGTGTGTCTAACGAGCCCTAATTTGAATCACAAAGGGTTGTGTGTATGAATACTGCTTAGCAATTTACTAACGTATGAGCCATTAGACAATTTAAAAAGTAAAGGTAGCATCTGCACAAATTGTATACTAACTTTATCATTGTCATCGTGCGATTGAAACAGTATTCCTAGAATACAAATTTCGATTCTCTATTAAAAACATTTTAGGAGTGTAGGTTTCAAAAAAATAAAATTGGATTTTCATTTACCATCAATTTCGTATAAAAGCTTTCACTCTGATAATAATATTATATTGTGATAATAATATTATATTGAGAGAGGCCTATGTCCAACAGTGGACGAGTATAGGCTGATATTATGATGATATAATTATTGTGATGGTGTGATATTATTTTAGCTATCGCTTACCAGCAGCTGACCTGTCTGCTCGTTGCTTAGTTCATTACATTTAAACACACCAGCCAAGTGCATGTCGAGCCACGCCTAATGTAGGGTTCCGTAGTACCGCTAGTTTTTCAAAATTTGTGTACGGTCAATGAATGTACATTTATAACGTGTTTTACACTACTAACAACATCGTCTCAGTTGCTTCCAAAGGAATTTGAACGAATTGTTCCTTTATACTTCACCGAATACATTTTTTTTAGTTGATCGACTATTACTCAAAAACTTATGAAGTCTTATTAGCCGTGATAGTTATCCTTTTAAATGAAATTTTTGAAGCAACCGTTTAGCTGGTAGAAGGGAGGGACACTGGACTCTAGCGATTTCTTCCACTTCAAAACTTAATATTTCACAAACGGATCCCTAAATTGGAAAATGATCTATGAATACTCATAATATTTTTAAAAAACCTATCCAACGACACCCCACACGATGGGGTGGACGCAAAAAAAATTCATCCTCGCTTGATGTGTAGGGAAGATACCATAAAAAAATATTTTTTTAAAGATTTCATGTACCATTTTGTCGGCATCATTAATAATATGTACAATCATGCCAAATTACAGCTTCGTAGGTCCTATAGTCTCTGAGGAAAATCGCGGACAGCCAGACGGACAGACGGACAGACGGACGGACAGACCGAAACTATAAGGGTTCCTTGTTGACTACGGAACCCTAAAAATGCATTGAATTAGTCAACATATTTTGAATGTTACCTGCAACAATTATTATTGTCTAGCGAGCGTCAAGCGTGTCTTCGTGTTACTAAGCAGTTGACTATTACAGAACAGTAGCGACATTGATGTACCAGTTGGGGACATCGAAGTTGGGTACCCATAGAAAGAAAACTTATAGTTGTTATTTTTGTTGGGTCATAATAGGTATATGCGCGAGAGACCAAAAGCCCCCGAGCGAGGTGGTATGCGTTATTTTATTCCGATACAACACATCAGAGCAACGCTAAATCGTTTTGTGTCCTAATCTAGGTATTTGATTAGGACACAAAACGATTTTTCTAAGGTACAATAAAGTGGTGCGTTTCTAGACAAAACTAGGTCCACCCGTTTGACTCAAATGGCACATTTTACAAATTTTAAAATAGGATAAAGCCTAAATGAATTAAATACTTTTTATTTTAGGCTGTATTTGTATTTTTATATGATATGCGAAATCTATACTCTTGTACGTCGATGGTGAACACAGTTACTATTACAGTAACTTCAGTCACACGCGGTTAAACAGACGTCATTAGCTCAGGATTAAACTGTATTCAAGGATTAAAATGGGTACTGCTATGTTTAATCCTAACTAAAAGGAGTTGCTTAGCTTCGCGCGTATTGTAACCGACGCAACGTTGCGGTCCACATTTTCACTCTTTTCCCATAAAATTTATACAGGGTGTAACGAAACTTAGTGATAATATTTTGGGTGTGTATGTATGCCTTATATATAGTTAACGGTGAAAGTAACAGCGCTGAAACTGCACTTTTTTTCTGTGATATAATGCCATCAGGAATTTGACCATACAAAAGTAAAAAAAGTAGATCTTTCAACGCTGCTGCTTTCACAGCAAACTGTGTATAAAGGACTTGTACACATCGTGAAGTATTACCATTTATCAGTTATCACTTACTTTTGTTACATCCTGTAAAGAGTTGACTGTGATGCTAAGTTCACCGGGTCACCTAGCTTATGTCAATAAAAATAATGACGTGTAGGTTTCTTTCTTTTGCTACTGGGTACATTGTCAACGTGAAGATTTTTTTTGTCAGAGGGGGACATCTATAACGGATCCCCCCCCCCAAATAAATTTTATTTTCGTATTATTATTAATTATGAAAGTATAGAGGTAAATACAATTGATTGAGTATTTTGTGAAATAAATATGTCTCTCAGAATACACAACAAACTGTTTGTTCTGTATTCTGAGGAATGTCTAGTGCCTAAAAAGTCTAGTGTCTGTATAAGAAAATTTGGCAGAATAACCACATTTGTTGAATGGGAGTGCGTTACTTCCTGGCATTACACAGGTATTTCAAACATAATTAAAGTACTTTTAAATTATTGTCGTTTGGTCTATTTGCAAAAGCGGGACAATTTCGGCCTCGCGGGGGACAGCGGGACAGACTTCTTGAAAGCGGGACGGTCCCGCCCAAAGCGGGACGTATGGTCACGTTATACATAGTACGATTTTCGGGGCATTCCCATCGTTGGTTATTATGTCTAATACCTAAAGCTGAAGGTAAGAATACGATAACATGTCACAAGCATCCCTAATCAATGCGTGTGGAAAGGTCGCATTAACCCTTACACGGTCATAAGTTCCGGATTAAAAAAGGCCAGTGGAAGTGAGTAGGGTTGGGCATTGTCGCGCGAAGATTACGCGGTATGACGTGTCCGAATATTGCCGATCGATACTTTAATATGCTTATGTAAGAAGCAATATTCATAGATTAATACTTTTATGGGATTTTTTTGCGGAGTTTATATAGGTAGCGTTTCTGATTGGCTGACGTCAAAACACCAACACAAATGTGCTAATTAATAAACAAGGCGTTTGCATCCGAAGTTGATGATTTATACAGTATTTTCAGAGCGAAGTAACCACTCTGAAAATACTGTAGTGCCTGGGATATAATTTTAAATGTCAGTACGGTTGCCCAAGCACATACGGCATTCTCGCCGTGGTGGGCCTAGTCCAGAGGAATGAGCAGGTCAATAAGTCCGGGACCAACCATGTGCGGGTCCCCTCACGATATTTTTCTTCACCATACAACCGTCCGTTTTGTGTAATTGAGATCTGAAAATGTCAGCTCTGAAAATGTGTCTCTGCACCAATTACACGCATCCACCAGGGATTAAACCTCTCTAGAGTGTGAACCAAAGGTCTACCCACTAGGCCCCGGGCGCCCTGTTAATAATACTTTTAAATAGGTTTTTTTTTATGAAAGAAGGGGGCAAACGTACAAACGGGTCACCTGATGGAAAGCAACTTCCGTCGCCCATGGACACTCTCAGCATCAGAAGAGCTGCAGGTGCGTTGCCGGCCTTTTAATAGAGAATAGGGTAATAGGGGAGGGTAGGAATGGGAAGGGAAAGGAATAGGGAATGGTAGGGAAGGGAATAGGGTAGGGGATTGGGACTCTGGTAAACTCACTCACTCGGCGAAACACAGCGCAAGCGCTGTTTCACGCCGGTTTTCTGTGAGAACGTGGTTTTTCTCCGGTCGAGCCGGCCCATTCGTGCCGAAGCATGGCTCTCCCACGTAAAAGTGGTTTCTTAAATTTAATTAAAACCAATCAACGACACTTTTAAATCAGTAAACTTCAGTCCAAAAACCTCAGAAACTGGGTATTAGGGACTAAGAAATACCCAAAAAGAGAGAAAACGATTGCGTAGTTATTATAAGTCTACCAGGATCAGATGGCAAATTTGGATAGAAGATTTAAAAAATATATCCTTGATCATTGGAGAATTTTTTAAATTTGCATGTTTCTCACACAGAATCAGCCGCTATAAGGAAAAAAAAGGAACAAAATGTTTTATTCCAATCACCCCGGTATTGCTAGAGTCAATTTATTTTCTCACTTTTTGCCATCAGATTTTCGTAAACCTAAAGTTTATATTGTAGTCTGACAGAATAATGATAATCTAGGTAGAAAGTACACATAATATTATATACAAACCACATATAATATGTTATAAATTACATCCAACAGATTCCGAGTCAATTCGCCGCAGATGTATGGAATCCATTTGTAATAAAAAATTACACATTTTGCCTTCTTTGTGGAAGCCAAACAAATGTTGTATTGTTAATTTTGCGCTGAAATACATTGCCTGTGATTTTGTAACTCTGCACGAATAGGCCGGCTTGATAGCTTAGGTAAAAGAAGGACTTTATAAAGCATTTTAAGTACTAGAAATGGAACTTGAAACAATACAAAGTATCGCTTGTAGCTCCTCTGGTATCGGGACTTACGTATGTCTGTGGGCGGCGACTATAGCTTATACTATCTGCGGGGCTAAAATGGTCACATTTAGCAATTGCTCTCAATCAATTCAGCAAATGAATTGTCAAATTGTTGTATTTCTTATAAGTTCTGTATTGACAGAGGTCCATTTATTTTATTAGAGGTTGGGAATGTGTTATTTATTTTAGAATTAATAACTTTATTAGGGTTCCGTACCCAAAAGGTAAAAACGGGACCCTATTCATGAGACTTCGATGTCTGCCTGTCCGTCTGTCTGTCCGTCTGTCTGTCCGTCTGTCTGTCCGTCTGTCTGTCCGTCTGTCTGTCCGTCTGTCTGTCTGTCTGTCTGTCTCCAGGCTGTATCTCAAGAACCGCTATAGCTAGAGTTCTGAAATTTTCACAGATTGTGTATTTCTGGTGCCGCTATAACAACAGATACTAAAATAAAAATAAAAATAATATTTAAGAGGCTCCCATACAACAAACGTGATTTTTTTGGCCTTTTTGCTCGTAATCAATAATAATAAGAGGTAGGCACTTAAAACTTTCACGAAGGCCTTAAATATAAGTGTACTGTGTAATAATTAATAATAATATTTAAATAAAATATAAAATTAAGGGGGGCTCCCGTACAAAAAACACAATTTTTGGCCAATTTTTGCTCTATATCGGTACGGAACCCTTCGTGCGCGAGTCCGACTCGCACTTGGCCGATTATTAAGTTTATTAAGCACAACCAATAGCACAACAAAATTATCGCCAACAAACTGTTGTGCAGTTTGGCGATTTTTTATGTATAAGTTACCAATGTAAACATTTTTATGAATAAAGATATCAAAAAAAAAAAACTGTCAAACTGACGAATGTCAAATTAGAACGAATTACTAGATTTGAATTGCAGGCAGAGTGACCATTTTGCAATTTAAAAAAACCGGCCAAGTGCGAGTTGCACTCGCCCATGAAGGGTTCCGCAGCAGCAATAAGAATTATTTCTATGAAAATATAAGGTTTTTGATTTATTTTAATATTTCATTTTTGATATAATGAAAGTTAAATTAAGGTTTATCATTTATGACGTATAAAAAAAACTACTGGCTAGATCTCGTTCAAACCGATTTTCGTTGGTAGTTTTTATAGTAATGTACATCATATATTTTTTTTAGGATTATCATGCCCCTACTTTAGAAGTTAGAGGGGGGGGGGGGGGACACACATTTTGCCACTTTGAAAGAGTCTCTCTCGCAAACTATTCAGGTTAGAAAAAAATGATATTAGAAATCTCAATATGATTTTTGAAGACCTATCCATAGATAGCCCACACGCATAGGCCAGATGAAAAAAACATTTTTTTGTTTCAGTTGTACCTATGGGGGACCCCTAAAATTTTTAATAATTTTTCCATTTTTGTATCAAAATCTTAATGCGGTTTACAGACTACATCTACTCACTAAGATTCAATAGTATAGCTCTTATAGTTTCGGAGAAAAGTGGCTGTGACATACGGACGGACAGACAGACAGACAGACATGACGAATCTATAAGGGTTCCGTTTTTTGCCATTTTGGCTACGGAACCCTAAAAAAATAATGATTCTCCAAGGCGACCATTTAGCCCCGCTGAATATCTGATCTACATTTCGCACATAAATGACATAAATATAATTATTTATGTATTTGTTGCTGCTGTTACCATTTCAGCATTCATCATTAATAATAATTTTAATAAATATTGATTAAAATTATATTTGATATCATTATCAAATGCAATATTAACTAGAAACAGCAATTTAATTACTATTTGCTCGTTTGATAACTTTAGTCAACAAAGCTCTCTAAAATAGACACAATATGAATTTGAAATAATTAAGGCCTGTTTCACCACTTTCTGTTAAAGTGCCAAATAAGCTATTCACAGCTTTTTTGACAGATTCTTCATATTCATCTGTCAAGTTAAGTAGTGGATTGCCCACAGATAATATAAGTAAGAGATATGTTATGTGGGGGTGGCACATGTCGCCAAATTTAGCCCAGTTGGGCACTAGTTGTCAGTCACATGTAAATCGGAGCGGCTTACACGTTGTACTTCGTTGTAAATTGTGAACAAAATGCCGACTTGTGCAATAATTACGTGCAGAAATCGCAGCGAAATTTTGAATAAAAAAAATAGCGGGATCACCTATCACAGCCAACTGTAATTTATACGATTTTTTAATTTATTAATGGCGGTGTGGCGGCGAAAAATATTCGCCGCCACACCGCCATTTTCAGGCCGCTTGAACTATCAAACTAAGGCACTAGTGATGTGGTGTGATGCAGATTTTGGTATCGATATTTTTATCGACATTTTTATGCGGTTGCGTTATTATCTACACAAATATTATTATAAAGCTGAAGAGTTTGTTTGTTTGAACGCGCTAATCTCAGAAACTACTATTCCGATTTGAAATTTTGAGATATACTTTCAGAATTAGATAGCTTGTTTTTATAAAGTAATAAAAGTTAATAAATCTTTTTTCGTCATTTCAGTATTTGTTTCCGTTACTTTAAGTTTACCTTACTTTGGCGGATGACAGGCGAAGATTAAATTGCTCCTGCTTTTTAAGCCAAAGGCTTCCCGCTTAAAACAAAGGATTGTGTGCATTAAGGCGACGCCTTGAAAATTTGGCTGTAGCGATGTCGATTTTTCTCAGCAATGACTAAAGCTAAGAAATTAAAGTTCATTGTCAGTATTCATCATGTCTTTGTCTTTGAATTACCCATAGCATAACACGATTAGTCAACGTTTATAACACAGAACAATCAATCAAAAAGACCTCTGTAAAAAAGGGATTCCTATTTTGCCAACAGAGGAGAGTGATTTGAGCTTCCAAAACTTGTACATAAATTGGTTCAAGCATACACTTTAATTTACCCATAGCTTATATGAAATGTATGTATTTATGGTTTTTAAATTACGCGACAAAAACCATTTTGTCGCTACGCCCTTTCCATTTTTTGCTGTTCCATTGCTTGTTTTCTATGAGAGGTCGGGCCGTGGCCTCGCATAGAAAACAAGCAATCTAAAACACATTGTGGCAGCTACTGCAACTTACAACAATGAATTAGTATAGTATAGTACCTATAAACATGTAATTCAAATAATAAATATTTCATAATATTTCATCATTTATAAAATAAATAGGTACCTAATAAATAATATTACATCAGATTTAGACTACGTCGCAAATTCTATTTTTCACGACTTTTTCGTCCAGATTTCGGGCGGAATAATTTTTCATTATTGGCGACACCGGCCGTCCGCCGTAAACACTAGTAATCTGTGGCCGTGACCTATATAAGCTCTCGCAATTAAATATCGAGGAGTCCGAGGTAATAAAGTGAGTTGAGTTTATAGCGGGTATCAGTCGCGCGCGAGTAGTTACCTACCGATATTAATTGTTATTGCGGAGTTTGTAATCTTGTACTTGCGGTAGTGAATTATAATATAGTAACTTACTATTGTGAATAACTTCAAACTTCTAGACAATTAGTGTGAATGTATGTACATAAACATAAAGTGTAAATAGTGAATAAACTAAGTGGTTCCGTACCCTGCATTTCATTTCTGGACCCATAACGTAAGTACTTAACGAGTACCTTACATTGGTGACCCCGACGTGATCACTTACATTGGTGACCCCGACACAGGTCACTTACATTGGTGACCCCGACACAGGTCACTTACATTGGTGACCCCGACGTACTTTAACGTGGCGTCACGTTAAGATTTTTCTCTTGATTTTCTGTTGTATATTCTAGATTCTATAAATGTATGAAAAGAATTGGCCCAGTAGGGGGATCTGTCGAACAGTGGCCCAGAAAATGTTTGAAAGCTCATAACTTCACCGAGAGTGACTATAATCGTGCTGTTTTTGATATTTATTATTTGTTGTATATTAAACTTTGAATTTGCATTAAAATTTCAGGTTTAAGTCTATTGCAAATTTAACAGTTACTGTTTTTTTTAAAGTCGGGAAATGGTTCACTGTGTACTACCATATGTACACACTGAACCAGGGGGTTAGCCTACAGTGAACCGACACCTAAATTTTATTAATTTGGAGGTCATATAATTTGTTTAATAAAATTATTAGTGATATAATTTGTTATAGTAAAATTATTAATAATTAAAACATCAGTTATATATAAGGAAATAAATGTTTTATTTGCGTAAAAATTAAACAACATTAAAATTAACATATTTTTTTTACAATTTAAAATCAAACATTATCAATAACATAAAACAAATATAAATGCAGTACTTAGAATGTTTTTATTATAATTAAAGCATTTTTAGTGGCTCAAAATAGGGCGGTACACACTTACACAGTTCACTGTGTACCGCCCTATTTTGAGCCACTGTGCACGACTATGATTTATTTTCTTTTAAGTTTAAATATGTTAATGAAGTAAACGCTAATAATAATTATTAGTATACACATACGATGCGTCAATAGTCAGTCTATAAGCATGTAATATGTAGGTAATGAAAAACAATAACGAAAATGCACTAGAAATCAAAATTGTACTTACGTAATTTTCAAGTTTTTCGTATACAAAACAATTATAGTCTCCTTTCGCGACTGTTTACGGTGGGAGCGCACCGTCGATTGGGCATGGAAGATTGAGTCGAGAAACAAGTTTATTCGCGTTTATGGAACGAATTTTCAACGTCGCATTCGTAAGATATGAATGGTGGGCCACTGTATATTACTGGTTCACTGTCCAACATCTGACCCCTACAAGTTGGTCTCGCGCACGATGGGTTCCGTATCATAATAGAGCAAAATTAGGCGAAGAATGTGTTTTTTATATGGATCCTTAATTATTTAGTTTATTTTAATTTTATTATTAATTGTTAAAGTATAAATACAACTGAGTCTTTTGTGAACATTTCAAGTGCCTACCTGGTACCTGTTGCCGTTATTGATATCGAGCAAAAATAGCAAAAAATCACGTTTGTTGTATGGGAGCCCCCCTTAAATATATTTTTTTTTAAATATACTCGTATGTTATAGTGGGGAGCCCTAGAACAAACTTTTTTGTGATTACTAATAAGCTAATTTTTTGTGAGTACTGTAGTCAACCAAGTTTTGTTGATTACAGAACCCTAAAACGGAACCCTAACCATCTGATTTTTTGTATATTGGAAGGTTAATATTTATATAATATAAGAGTAACCTTGTCCTACAAATAAAACAATCCATATTTTAGGACCATCAAGTCAAAGTGTGAAATCCTTTCTATCTCTGTTAGCTACCACTTTCGAGATTTTTCGAAAATAAAAATTTTGTTCGTCTTATCAAAATGTAGGCTCTACTCACAAAAAATTAGCTTGTTAGTAATAACTAAAAATTGTTCTAGGGCTCCCGTACTATTATTATAGCGGTCACGGCCCGGCCGCACCTGCGTCTATCGTCCGAAGCTTCGTGCAATGAGACGATACTATTGGACGATACACGCAGATCGTCCAATAGTATCGGTTTTAGCGCGAAGCAATACGCATATGCGGCCGCGGTATAACAGACATACCGTACACAATCTGTGAAAATTTCGGAAGTCTAGCGGTTATTGAGATACAGATAGACAGACAGACAATAAGACATCGAAGTCTTGGAAATAGGGTCCCTTTTTACCTTTTGGGTACGGAATCTTAAAAATTATATAATAGGTATGCATGTTTATCTAAAGACTTCGATATAAAATAACTCAAAGGCCGAAAGGAGTTGAAATCATCCATATTACGAAAAACTTTTACTATGGGACCAACTCAATGCGGCAAAATAATTAATCAGCTGTTTGGCAAAAGCGTCACTAGGCAAATATTGCCTAGTTAAACGATTCTCATAGTAAAAGTTTTTCGTAATTTATTTTGCCGAATTGAGTTGGTTCCATAGTAAAAGTTTTTCGTAATCATGGATCATTTCAACCCCTTTCGGCCTTTAAGTTATTTTTGTTAGTCTCTGTAATATTATTTGTCACTTTCATTCTTTTAATAGTATTTAAATACCTACCTACCAAAATACATCGATATCGTCGTAATAATATGGTAATAATTAATCGACACCGTAGATAGACCGGACATCACTAGACCGTGTACCGTTGACACTATGCTGACTATGTAGTGTCATTGAAGTTGGCGACATAGGTTTCCATATAAACGGCGCTACATAACACTTCTCCTTGTTTTCCTGTTCTGAGGGATAGCCTATTCGGCACTTATCAGGAAGTGGTGAAACAGGCCCTTTATATTTTAAAACAGAATTTATTGTTAGTGATTTCGTTGTATTGGTTATATCATAGGTATAAAGTACCTTCTTAAAAGTTATGTGATACTAAAAAGTTAGGTTAATTGATTTTACTTGTAATATGTCAAAATATTATATTAAACATATCAAGTACAAAGTTAATGATCACTTGAGTAGTTTTCGCATAAAAGCGTTACAAACTCACATAACAATGAATACATTACAATTTATTGGTTTATAATACATAGGCTGCTATTTATGTATCCGGAACTGGCCACTTACAAGAACAATATTTAAAAAGTAATTACAACATTTGAAAATAGAACTCTTTGGTTGAAGAATACATTTTGTTTCATGTGACTGTCAATTATTTTCCCATTGTGGCGTCATTTTGAAAATTGCGTGTCTTCATTTGCCATGGATTTAACGCGTGAACATTTTCGTGCAATGATTTACTACGATTTTCGGCGTGGGCTAAATCAACAACAGTGCTTTATTCAACTCACCGCAACTTTTGGAGATGAAGCACCATCAAAAACCACTGTTTATCACTGGTACAGTGAGTTTAATCGTGGGCGGTCTATGCTCACGGATGAAAATAAAGAAGGTCGCCCAAAAACAGCTGTTGTCCCACAAAATATAGATGCTGTGCGGGAACTAATAATGCGTGATCGTCATGTTACATATCGCGAGATAGAGGCGTCCTTAGGCATAAGTATGACGAGCATACATAAGATATTACACGAACATTTGGCTGTAAAAAAAATATGTTCGCGTTGGATTCCGCACAACTTGACAATCGATCAAAAACGGGCTCGTGTCGATTGGTGCAAAAAAATGATAAAAAAATACAACCGTGGTACGTCAAAAGCCGTTTATAATATCTACACAGGTGATGAATCTTGGATCTATGCATATGACCACGAAACTAAACAACAGTCAACGGTGTGGGTGTTCCAAGATGAGCCGAAACCAACAAAAGTTACTCGTGCAAAAAGTACTTTGAAGCAAATGGTCGCCTGTTTTTTTGGAATTAATGGACATGTGGCTACAGTGCCATTAGAGAATCGTAAAACGGTTAATTCTGAATGGTATACGACCATTTGTTTACCAGAAGTCTTTGAAGAAATAAGAAAGGACAACCGACAACGCAGAATCATATTACATCACGACAATGCTAGCTGTCACACCTCAGCTGAAACAACTCAGTTTTTGGAGGGTCAAAAGATCGAATTGACTGGTCATCCGCCGTACAGCCCTGATTTGGCACCTAACGATTTCTTTTTATTTCCATACGCGAAGAACAAATTACGTGGTCAACGTTTTTCGAGCCGCGAAGAGGCTGTTGATGCGTTCAAAATGCACGTTTTGGAGATACCTCAATCAGAATGGAAAAAGTGCTATGAAAATTGGTTCCAGCGTATGCAAAAGTGTGTCGATCATCGCGGCGAATATTTTGAAAAGCAATAAAACCATATTAAATGATATATGTTTGTTTCTTTTTTTAATTCCGGATACATAAATAGCAGCCCTCGTACTCAGCATACCACATTAACTATTGCAATATCTAATATTACCTATATATTTTGACGACCTCTGTGGCTCAATTGGTTGAGTGTGTGGCAGCTCAAGCCGGGGGTCGCGGGTTCGAATCCCTCCGACGGAACAAAAAAGTTTTCAATGTTCCTGGGTCTTGATGTGTATTAATATATTATGTGTAGGTATGATATAATAAAAATCTTAAATGTATAGTATAAGAGTATTAAATATATTTCCGTTGTCTGGTACCTGTAACACAAGTCCTTCAGGTACTTAGCACGGGGCCAGACTAACGTGGTGTGAAGCGTCCATAGATAGTATAGATAGTAAGTATAATATTCTGCATAATATTGTGTTCTGCTGTAAATTATAAACTGGTAACAGTATGTAGAACTTGTTGAACATATTTGACAGTATTCATAAAATATACTGCCTCGGTTACCTATTTACATTTACCTGACTGTTTAGATCGTCACACAGTTGTTGCGTAAACAGTTAGTTTCTTTGGTTTTATGTGCTAACCTGAGAAGTTTTAAAAATTATGAATTCACTTCTAACGTTAAATAGTCTATGCCGACTCAGAGGTCATGGGTTCAATTCTCCAGCTAGATTTAGATGAGTAAAAATTTTGGTATAAAGTTCTTCCTTTTTTTGATATTAATCAAGAAACTTAAAATAAACACTCTAAGGGTCTCTTTTAAGGCAGTATTTTCTTTCATCCCTTTCTGTAAATTGTGATTCAAAACACGATTCTCGAAATCACTTTTATGGATTCTTTGAAATGTTTAATTTAGCGAAATATTTGCATAGCTTCCACACCATGAAACTTTGTAATAAAGTCATGCGTTAATTTCAGACCTTTTACTGTCCTAAGTCAACACGAAGGGCTCCCACACATACACACGATACGACATCGTGTCGTACAAATCTACGATTGCCAAACGTCCGGTACGTCGTACAAAGCATCAAGTCTCGCATCGTGGCAACTACGATGTCACGTCGTGTTATTATAATTATTCTCGTCATGGAAACTAAGGACTTGCATTGTATCATCGAGGAAATTGATTCCTAGGCAGTTGACGGACCTTCGTCGTTTGGTCGGCTTATGTGATTCAATGTTAGCTGTGATCGGTCGAATGGGTTTGACTTAACGCGACCAAATTGGTAAGGTCCGCCATCTGCTTAGGAATCAACTTCTCTGATAGTACAATGTCGCGTCTTAAATTTTATAACGCTCGTCTTTGATTTCTGGGTATCGTGAAACATACCCAGAAATCAAAGACGAGATACTGTTTATGCGATACGACCAACGATGTCAATACTTAGATATGGCATACGCCATCAAAACTATAGTAATGTTTTTGCATGCAAAATGTGTATCGAGAAAATGTTGTCGTCCTTTTTTGTCTTACAGTGATAGCATATACTACTTCCTCTTTCGCTCATTTTATGCTTCGCTTTTTTATAATTCTATGGATACGACGTCGCAACGCAGTCATGTGGCAGGCCATATGGTATTAACGTGTGAAAGCCCTGCACGTTTCAAAATATCCGAGGGATTCCCAAGTTTTCCAGTACAAAAGTCAATAACGTGAGTTCGTTATAAAATATAGTTTTACGCTGGCCCGAGGTAAATCCACTTAGATCTGACCGATCGCGGGCAGAATACAGCACTTTCACAATTACAGTGCTTTAACACTTGCGAAGATTTCATTTTGGTTTTGTGGGTTAGCCTCGATTTTAAATATGAAGGCCTTCGAGACGATGTAGACCTCGAAAGAGAGCGTAGGGCATTGTCTGTTATGGCAAATATGTTGGTGCATAGATTTGGTCGTTGCACGGACGCCTTAAAAATATTTTTTTAAGGCTTACTCACAGAGGTATTAAACCTTCTGATATCTATGGGCTTACTGCACCTATATATACACATGCAGCTTATGGATCAACTACACCAATAAAACATACAAATTACAATGCTCTGCGCATTCAATAAAATAATGCTTTTAGAGCACTGTTGCGACTGCCGCGTTTCTGTAGTGCCTCAGGGATGTTTGCTTTTGCAGATGTAGATAGTTTTGAAGCTATAGCTTACTCCGCAAAAGGACTGCATCGCTATTGGCCAGTGTCCGCGGCAGCAGCCACAGTGTCCTGAGGGAGATAGTTGACAGCGGGGATTGTCCTCTGATCGACTGTATGATAAATAGGACTAAATCTCTTTTTAGAATAGAATACTAACATAGCGATAAGTTTATTTAACAATTTTTTGGATCTTAGTCATCTGAATTGAACATATTTTATTTGTTATTTTTATTTATATGCGTCCGCGCAAACGGGCGGTTTGACCACAACACCGCGAGATCACAAATTATTGTAGGTAATGATTTATTTAAATAGCAGCGCGGCGTGGTTGCGCCGATGTTTACATACAATTACTTATTACTAGACATCGGATTATATGCACGATCAAAGTGCCGAAATATGCATGCAAGTATGCACGATAAATGGCCGAAATATGCACAATCAAAAGTTACTTATCATTAAAATTTATAATATTTTTGTAGAGGTTTCCGTTAATAAAAGTGTCAATTTTACAATTTCATCAAATCCAGGATTTTTAATTTTTTATACAGCACCAATAATAATTTTTTACCAACATTTTCCGATTGCAATCTTAATGCCCGTGGAAGTTTAAGAAATCGGTAACTATATACTTTATTCAAATTTTTTACTAATGCTGCCAACTACAAAGAAAAATTTTGTTTCTAGAAAGATATTGTACCTATCGGGTGTATTGCATTCTTTTAGAATTTAGGGGATGGAGCCACATATTTGAAGTGTTTTTAATCTATTCTACTTCTGTTTTGTGGCCTCGGTGTGTATCATGATAGCTAGTGTGGAGACTACGAGCGCATAAAACTACCGAAATATGCACTATCAACGAAAAATTGCCAAAATATGCACTAACGCCTAAAATGTACCATTATATGCATTTGCATATGCAAGTACGCAAATGCATATAATCCGATGTCTACTTATTACCATATTTTATAGTCCGATGCCTTTGCATGCTGTTAAGTGGCTTTTACAATGTGTCAAAAAAGACAAGTAGACCGACCTTGCATAGTTATTTGTTGTATAAATATTTTTGGTAAGATATTGAGATTATTAATCTGTGAGTATTTTCTTTACGCTCAGACCGCAAAACCTTATTTTGTAAAAGTATACCATCGCATTCATACAACTAGTATTTTTCTCGATGAAAATCTTCACCCGTTGGCTATGCGCGTCAAATTTTATCAAAATTTTTCCAGTTTACGCTTGCTGTGACCAAGATAAATAAGTTAATTTTGAAGCATTTCAAAATGTAACTTGCTAGAACCAGCTAGCTGATGATGATGCTTAAGGTCAGTGCACCGCACAGGTTCAGATTCCAATTCTTAGAATTCCTGCAAGATGTTACACCAGATTTACATATTATGAAATAATACCAACTATGAAACTCCCTGAAATGTCCAACCGAACTCAACCTCAGCAAAATTAATTTATTGTAAGGAATGTGTGTAATGTGTGTAAGGTTGTGAGTTATTGTAAACTATTCACATTGAGGGTTTCTGAGTGTTAAACTGTAGTTTTGGTTTGGCAGTCCGTCTGTCTTTCCACCCTTAATAAACAGGAATAACTTTATAATTTATGACAAAACAGCGTTTGCCTGATCAGCTTTTAAACTGATCCGGCAACTTTGTTTTGTCATATTATATACGTTAATTTCGTGTATGAAAAATAGATTTTCATACACCAGAATCTATCACCCGTTAAGTACACAAAAATTGTCAAAAAAGTATACGGTTCTCGTTGGTTCCAGCGAGAGATATTTTATTTTAAAATTGAATTTAAAAATATATTATATTCACAGCAAAATAACCATCTCTATGATTATTGAAGGACAGATAAAAATGTTTTTACCATTAAGTTTTAGTTAAGTTTTAGTAACCATTACTTACTTCCCAGAATATTAATAGCAAAAATATATCCGTAGTTCTAAGAAAAACATGTCTATAACGTTGTGTATACTCGGATATTATATCTCAGTAATCTATTTATATAATACAATACGTCTTATCCCGTGTATCCACGGACCCCATGTCCTTTACGTGTCAATTTTGTGCCCACAATCATATCCCTGCATTTGGACTTTTGAGATATTATAAGTATGTAATAGTTAAATATGACCGACTAGATGACGCCCACAACTCAGTTATGCCGTCGTTTATCGTGCGGGAACCGTGCATATTTTCGGGTACAAAAAGTATCCTATGTCCTTTCCCGGGACTCAGAAAATCTCCCTACTAGACTTCTGAAATTTTCAAAGATTCTTTATTCATATTGCCGCTATAACAACAGATACTAAAAACAAAATAAAATTATTTTTTTGCCTATTTTCGCTCTAAAGGTAGGGAACCATAAAGCTCCCTCCTTTCTTCAGTGCGCGAGTCCTACGAAAGGAGGGAGCTTTATTAAGTAACAAAAGCTATATCTTTTTTTTTTTACTCAAAATTTCGATGTTTTCACTGTGTGTCTACAAATCACACATACCTCAAGCAAAATCTTAATACGACAAGCCGTTTAGGCTCAAGTATAGAGCCTTTTATCGAAATCGGATAAAAGAATGTCTCTAAGAAATCTCTAAACTGTTTATAATGCCCCGCGTACACTCCCAATAAACTCAATAGCTGTAAACGCTTAAGCAATTTATCTAACTCAAGCTCTCAAGTTCGTCGCTTCCGCTGGGGCCGCACAAAGAACGCCCAAAGGCCCCAATTTCCGGGGCCGTGAAAGCCTACCCTTTTGTTCCAGTGGACTTGTATTTTCATAGAACTAACTCTTTGATTCAACTCAGTGTTATATGGAACACAGGAAATAATTTGAAGAATTGAATATCATAGTTAGGTGTTATGGGCAACTTCGGAGTCCTACATTTTTCCGGCATAAAACTGTCGTATCCTTTTCCAAGAATTAAAATATTTTCATACTGATCACAAGCAGAACTTATTTTATTATGTAATATGTAGGAATAATAATTATAATTCTTATTTGCAAAATATGGTAGGTACAATAAAATGGCACAATGTAAAATAGCTCTCATTTTTTGTTTGGTACTCGTATATCTCGACGCGCTTATATTTTGTAAATTCAGATATGTCACTCTCGTACTTAAGTTGTTGCGTTGTATTGCGGCAGTAGCGACGTGATCGGTCTGACGTTTTTTATTAATATTCAATTTATGTATTGATACCTACCTTGCATCGTCGGACGCGACGTTTTAAACGCACGATGCGATGGACAAAAACCATAATATAGGAGATGGAATAGGCTTCACCCTAATATTTCTTTATAAAATATCGTCCGATAATATAAGTTGAAGTAATCTCCAAAAGATTAATTATTATTAATTCTTATTATAATAACATTAGTTTCCTATGGGAAAGTTTTCCTGTTCTTCAACAACTTGTAATACGGAAAATAATAATTGTTTCATAAAGTTCTAGTAATACTTCAAGTTACTTAATAGTATAGTATTAGGTATTATTTTTATTTTATACATTTTTAGTTCTAGTAATACTTCAAGTTATTTAATAGTATAGTATTAGGTATTATTTTTATTTTATACATTTTTAGTTCTAGTAATACTTCAAGTTACTTAATAGTATAGTATTAGGTATTATTTTTATTTTATACATTTTTAGTTCTAGTAATACTTCAAGTTATTTAATAGTATAGTATTAGGTATTATTTTTATTTTATACATTTTTAGTTCTAGTAATACTTCAAGTTATTTAATAGTATAGTATTAGGTATTATTTTTATTTTATACATTTTTAGTTCTAGTAATACTTCAAGTTACTTAATAGTATATTATTTTTATTTTTTTATACATTTTTCCCGAATGAAAAGTATCCTATGACTTCCGGCACTCAAAGTATATTTATACCCATCAAAATCCGTTCAGCTGTTTTAGCGCGAAAGGTAACAGACAGGCACACTTTTGCATTTATAATATTATCAGTATGAATGAAAGTATGGATAACTAGAATATGACTGCCACAACTTCGTTCACTAAAATTCGTTTATCTCGCGGGAACCGTACATTTTTCCGGAATAAAAAGTATCCTTTTTTTTCCTAGGACTCAAAGTATCTCCATACCGAATTTCAGCAAAATCGGTTCAGCGGTTTGGACGTGAAAAGGTGACAGACAGACACACTTTCGCATTTACAATATTAGTATGGAAGTTTGGATAAGGATAATAATGTAATAATGGATAATAAGTAATAACACTCTTATCAAGAAAACAAACTGCTTTAATTTTGCATTAACATATTAGAATAATCTACATTCCACGCCATATTGTTTTAATAACGCAAAATTGGTTATTAAAACAATATGGCGTATCGCAGAGCACTGTGGGAGTTTGCTGACGACTCAACTATCAATTAGGCGTCCATTAGCTATGCAAGTACTGGCATCGAGCGAGCACTGTATACAGTTACATGCCTCACTTTTAAAGTGCCATCTGCATAAATATTACATAAAAACTGATTGGAGTAAATCCCTCTGCCATATCGAAATATATTATGAAGCTCCATTTGCATTTATTTGCAGTGCGTTTAATATACGTATGAAATGAACCAGGAAACGAGCGAACGGATTGCGTGATGGTATGCAATAGCCGTTGTCCAAGGACTCCCAATAATACACTTGTAACTTTTCTTGGCGAGCTGCGTTTCTGGTCCAAATGCCGCATCAATCATATTTCTAACTTTAGTCAGTCAGTAGGTCTTTAGTTTAGCCAGCTTTTAGCTATCTTACTCGGCGCAAAAAATCATTTTCTTATGTCGGTTTTCTGTGGAGTATCGATCCGATTGGTTACATTTGTCACACATACGCACTTATTTATATACCCCAAATATACACAAGAAAATAAAGATGTGACCTACAAAGCGATACTCATATCCAATATACAAACACCCAAATAGTTGATAGCGATAACAAGAAAGCGTTTCCCTCGCGCCATTGAAAGTTACACCTCAATAATCGTTAGCTCCATGATAGATCTCGCAATTATGTATAAAGTAAACAACATCAAACTTCAATGCCGTAATTATCGTTTCCCGATACCAGTTCGGAATCAATCAGCCCGCGCCGGCGGAAAAATTCCGTATCAATCTATTTCTATTTGGGAGCGTCGCGCAAGTGTCCATTATCATAATGCGATGGGAGCCCAATCCTATAATCAGATATCAGACTCCGGTTATTTTTTATATATGTATATTTTTATTGCCGCCACCCAAATATTAGAGACTAGATGACGCCCGCAACTCCGTCGCGCAAAAATTCGTTTATCGAGCGGGAACGGAACATTTTTTCGGGATAAAATTCTATGTACTTTTTCGAGACTTGAAGTATCACCATACTAAATTTCAGCAAAATTAGTTCAGCGGTATGGGCGTGAAGAGGTAACTGTCAGACAGACAGACACACTTTCACATTTATAATATTAGTATGAACTAGAGGATGCCTGCAATATCGTTGCGCAAAAATTCGATTATCACGCCTTTTTTGGGATAAAAAGTGTCCTATGTCGTTTACCGGGACTCAAAGTATCTCCCTTTGAAGGTATCTCCATAAGAAATTTCAGCGGTTTGGGCGTGAAGAGTTGACAGACAGCTTCCGCATTTATAATATTAGTAAGGATAGATACATTGTTTATCCGACGGTGATTATGTTGTAATAAAATATTTTGCCCCCGCAGTAACGGTAACGATAATGTGAGCGATGTATAATTTTCCTTGAACATAACACTTCGAGGGTGGAGAGGTTATTCCACAGACATAGATCAAGATAGATACCGCATGTGTATGTACTTCGCGTGCCATATCGCGTTCCCAAACGACGAGCAATGCTCGTCTTTCGAAAGTCTGTTCTTTAGTCTGCTATCGGAATCGGATGTCAATCGAATTTTAAAAATGCCTAAATGCCTAAAAGTGCCGCATTGAGCTGTAAAAATTCAAATAGAAACGTTGGCCAAAATAATGTACACGATTTTTATCATCGGTACGTCACAGTAGGTAAGAAAAAAGTGACACGCTCGTTTTCATACAAATGGAACGACATGCGGTATTTATCTTGATCTAAGTCTGTGGGTTATTCCTATTGGATGTTGGATAGATCTTTCCTCGAATCACCTTTTTGTTTATCTTAAGTTAATGTAACTTCTTCTGGAATATAACAATATTATTATTCTACAGGGCGTTCTGTTTAATGTTACAGTGGCATGGAAATGTTTTTAAGTCGGAATACAAAAACTGTATTTGCTTATCGTGTTTGTTCTTGTAGATAAAAGCTTTGTAGTTTTAGTCTAATATAATATACTTATTGACTGATACTTTTATCTAAATAAAAATTACCGAAGTATGAAAAAAAACAATACTTACTTATTAAATATGCAATATTAAAAAAACTTGTCATAATACATAACAAAGTTGTACAACTTTGTTATGTATTATGTAATTAATAAAACATTTTAAATAACAAGGTGCATGTACATGCACCTTGTTATTTAAAATGTTTTATTTCTGAATACATTAAAACATAATACTTTAATCCTTCGATCGTGGATTCTTGGAAATCTATTGTTATTCTATTGTGTCTCGCTCACCGGTGAGCTTATGGGGCTTGATGGGTTAAGATTATATTACCCCAACTAGCAAATTTCTCTCAACCTACGTACGTTATAAGAGTACTGCACTTATAAATTACTTATAGTAGTTTTGACATATGCTGTTTGCACTATTAATAGTTTTGAAAAATGCATTTTATGCTCAAGTCAGTTTTTTCTTACAATTATACTTATAAGCCTTTATGAGTATGAAAATTCTAACCCTTATTAGTAAACATACTGAAGTACAGTTACTCCTATAATAAGCTCTTGTAGTAGCTTATAAGACGACAGTTATACATGTCGAAAAAGAGTTACTAGACTTAAGAGTACTTACTCTAGTTATTTGTGCTTGTAAGCTATTATAAATAGATGCTCTAAAATACGCACAACAACTTAAATGGAGATGGGCGATGCACGTTGCGCGCATGACAGACAAAAGATGGACAAAGAGAATAACTAAATGGAAAGGCCCAGTCGGGAAAAGAAACGTTGGAAGACCTAGAGATTTAACGTGGGAGAGCCATGCTTCGGCACGAATGGGCCGGCTCGACCGTAGAAATACCACGTTCTCACAGAAAACCGGCGTGAAACAGCGCTTGTGCTGTGTTTTGCCGAGTGAGTGGGTTTACCGGAGGCCAAATCCCCTACCCTATTCCCTTTCCTACCCTCCCCTATTCCCTTCCCTTCCCATCCCTACCCTCCCCTATTACCCTATTTAAGAAGGAATTCTTAAAAGGCCGGCAACGCACCTGCAGCTCTTCTGATGCTGCGAGTGTCCATGGGCGACGGAAGTTGCTTTCCATCAGGTGACCCGTTTGCTCGTTTGCCCCTTATTTCATAAAAAAAAAGATAGATGGGTCGACGAAATTAAAGATATAGCAGGCAAGGATTGAATGGGAGTGGCATCTGACAGAAAAACATGGGAAAAGTTAGAGGAGGCCTTTATCCGAAGAGGAGCCATGCCAATAAACTAAATTAAAATTAAAAGGTTAAAATAGGGTTATAATAATTTTATTGTTTTTTAGTTTTTGTGTAAAAAATAGTATATTCTATTTGTGTAAAAAAGTGTAAAGCATGGAAATAAACGGCTTTATTATTATTATTATTATTATTATTAAGCTATTATAAAACAACATGTTTTGGCCTTTATAAGTTACATCAGCTGTATTGGTAAGAGCATTTATGCGAGGGTATTATTAGTACAATTTATCTTTAATCGTCTCCACCAAAACTCTTATAAGGTTATTTAATCTTCAATTGTGCTTGCTAGATCCACTTGTCAAATCAGAAGTTCTCATCTGACAAGTGGATCTAGCAAGCACAATATCGTTCGAAGTGATGAGGGTTCTGTACAAAATTATAATATAAGTGACAATTGTGAAAGAATTATAAACAATATATTTACTTATATACTTATATTTTATTACTTGCTAGCGACCCGCCCCGGCGTCGCACGGGTATTAAATTTATAGCCACTGAACAAATTATTAAAATCGAAAGCCAATAATCTTTTATATGGCTTACTTCTTATCTGTGCCAAATAACATAAAAATAGCTCCAGTAGTTTGCGAGATAAGCCCTTTCATATAATTTCCCCTGTTTTTTCAACATTCTCCTATTAGTCTTAGCGTGATAAAATATAGCCTATAGTCTAACACTGAAAGAAATTTTCAAATCGGACCAGTACTTCTGAGATTAGCGCGTTCAAGTTAGCCCTTTCAAATAATTTTCCCCTTTTTTTCCCACGTTTTCCTCTATTTCTTCGCTCCTATTAGTCTTAGCGTGATAAAATATAGCTTATAGCCTTCCTATATAAATGGGCTATCTAACACTAAAAGAATCATCAAAATCCATTGCGTAGCTTTAAAGATTAAAGGGAACAAAGGGACATGAGGGAAAAAAAGCGATTTTTTTGTATAATAGGTATAGATATTTTATTACTTGATTTGCATATTTTAATTACAATACAGAGACATGTCTTGTTTGGTAGATATTTACTGCAAAACCCTAATCAATCGCTAATTCGCAACATGGCGGGAGACAGTTTTGTAAGACACTTGAGTTAGTCCATAGGGACTAACTCAAGTCCCTATGGACTTTATCTTTATCAGAAAAACTAGTTCTATAGAGAACTAGTTTTTCTGATAATATACTTATAACACTCTTCAAAATGATAGTAGAAACAATATGGCTGATAATGCAATTGATTCTGAAAAATTGAATAAATATTTATTGTAAATATTTCGAATTAGCGAGGCGCATTAAAAATTTGGGCTATACCCTAATATACTTTACAATAAATTACCGTTCCCCTACAAACACATTTAATGTAAAGCAACTATCGACAATACAAAATAAATCAAAATATTATTAATTAATAATACATGTAACCTTTGAAATGTACCTAAATTTTAATCTCGTTCCACTTGACAAGGGCAAAATATTCTCATTTAGTTTTATCACTCGCTTGCCTAAGTTTGTTATAGTCCGATTCAGTTTTATAACACACTATTTTTGGTTATACAAGGTCATTACAAGTGTAAATCGGTTTGACCAAGTATTCTATTAGCATGGTATAAGAGCAAATAGTCTAATAAAATGGGCCCTTTTGCGGTCTTGGAGATAGGATTTAGTGTATTATAAGTGTAAAAAAATTAATTGTCTTGAGATAATTATTATAAGAGCACTTTTTGCTAGTTGGGACGGTAGTAAGAAGAACTGTAATTTTGTAAAATCGCCTTTTTCATAGGGGAAGAATAATATACTGACTTGGCTGTTTTGGGTTCGTGCCTTCGATCGGAACTGTTACTGCCAAATTGCAAAAATGTCACTTGTGGTCTAAACAAAAACTAACACTGGCGTCATTTTCAGTGTTATCTGCGAGCCACGCAACCAGTAACCACACTATCGTCCACGCGCCAAAACATCTCTTTCGATAAATTGTTATCATAAAGGTGTGAGCTACAGTGACATTTACCCCACAAATGTTAAGTTACCCTTAAGATTCTCTGAAGACCTCTGAAAGCAAACGCGAACGAAGTTTACCTACTGTATATTATCATCTGAATCGCAAATGGAGGTTCTATATCTTACTTAGTGCATAACATTTATGATAATGTTCTGTTTTTTGAAGTGATAACTTTTTAGTGCCGTTGTGCATTTTTTGAGTGGGAAAATAATGTAGGACATAGTGATATTCTAGCTCTTTCTACTAGGGTCAAATATGTTAGAAACTAGAACACTATATAAACTTGAAAAAATGTTCTTTACAGGGTGTAGTCAAGTCCCTTAAAACGGTGGAACTTTTAGGAGATAGAACAGGGACTGGAAGTTTCATAATTATATATGAGCCAAGCGCAATATCCAGAAAAATATATATTTTTTTAATAATAACAATAAAAAACTTATAAATCCCGCGAGGATTTCAATAAAACATGCAAATTATGCAAAAAACTTAATACTACGTAACCAAGTTTAAAAATCAAGAGGAATATTGGGTTGGGGATTTGATGGAAATCCTTATAGGGTCGGAGTAGTTGGGTCCGGACACCGGGGCCGGGGTGTCCAGGGACAACCGACCTAATTAGGGCGAGTGGAGCGGAAAATTACCCCGGCCCTAATTGTACTTAGCCCCGGCAGGGTTTATATTATCTTGCATATTTTACAGCGCAAAGTCAAGGCTTCATTCTTAGGTAGGGTTTAAAGATGTAGGTCTTTTGATTTGAATGGTAATTACTATGTCAATATTCGTAGTTAAAACATTTCTTTTACACTTAAGGCTTCGTCCACATTTGTATAATTTGCGCGATCAGATCTCCGATCAGATCTCCGTCGCGTATCATCGAAGCGTATCAAAATGATACGCGTATCATGATACGCCCCGATCGCTATTAACCGCGTATCTGAAACGTGTCGTATCTAATACGCGCATGATCGGCAGAATGATCTAATAGGCGTCCACACTATGATACGCATACTTGATACGGCGCGATAATCGCGACGGAGATCTGATCGCGCAAATGATACAAATGTGGACGCACCGTAACATTACTATAAGGACTTCTAAATATATATATATAACTCAAAGGTGACTGACATGGTGATCTATCAACGCACAGCCCAAAACACTGGACGGATCGGGCTGAAATTTGGCATGCAGGTAGATGTTATGACGTAGGCATCCGTATAAGAAAGGATTTTGATAAAATCCACCCCTAAGGGAATAAAATAGAGGATGAAAGATTGTATAATATAATGATAATTCCTTACGCGAGCGAAGCCGCGGGCAAAAACTGTTTATAATATTATTGTTATACACTACAGGTCGAGGTTTATTTCGCAGAATATTGCTTTTAAGTTTTATTTTTAAAATATTTGGGCGTCGAGATCTATCCGACAAAACATGAGTGCTTTTTCACGTACAATGTATAGTTACTTACATACCATCTTTTTGTCAATACCATGTTTTTGCAAATAAACGTTCTTATACTAAAAATAAAAATATATTAAATTTCATTCATTCGATAAAAATCATAAATGAGGTAAGTACATTGTTAAGCTTTGTGTCGGCGGGATTCGACATCGCGACCCCGGCTTGAGCACCACGCAGTCATCTTCTGAGCCTCAGACGTCTATTTTTAATGGTCTAATAGCATAATTATTGCTAAGTGTAAAAATAAAATTATTCTTCTTTTGCCGATTTCATTATTTGAAACCGAATACCTTGGGTAGCCTACACGAGCGTAGGAGCGCCCGGTTCGAAGAAATTCAACTAGGCACGTTTATTCGAAAAGTTTCTGCCTGAGCTGAAGATATTTTGCGTGGGATAGCTTAACTGATGCGTAGGTCACAATAATATACCTTTTCACGTCCAAACCGCTGAACGGATTTTGCTGAAATTTGATATACAGACAGGAAAGAATATAATATACTTTTTATCCCGAAAAATATACGGTTCCCGCGCGATAAATGAATTTTGGTGCAATGGAGTTGCGGACGTCATCTAGTTTATTATAATATTTGTCCTTAAAAAATATTATTATATTGAGGCATTTCTCTTAAAAACAGAAGTCAATGGTAACTCTTTCAGCGCTGCTGCTTTTAAAGTGAACTCTGTAGAGACACAATATAAAGTATATTATTGTCACACATTTATGAACTCCTACTATAGAGGGTATGACAAAACATAGTGATAATAATTATCTTTACTTCAATGTGTTTTACACTTGTTTAACAAAAGTAGCGGCGCCAAAAGAGTAACTTTTTCACTTTACACATTGTTTAACTATAGTACGTTTCATAATATAACTGTTAAGATACTGAATCTGAACTAGCACCGAGCTCAAACTGGCGTACTTCGGCCGCCATCATAATATAAATTATGTTGTCACCTCCACATAGCGACTCGCTGGGAGCTGTGCGGATATTACTGCACTGTGATTCATGTCTGCGTCTTTATCATAACCGCCTTGTGCTTGTCAAGTCTGCAGTGAGTCATCTGTGCTGTGCGCCAAACACACACACACACACACGCAAAGTGCAAACACCCACACACACACGCTGCTAAATGAAGGATATATAGTGTTAGCGTACGAAAGAACCCGTGTTATTATTAATAATTGTGGCATTTGCTCGAGTGACTCAATTGTTAGCAAAACGTAACTTATAGTGTATGTGCCATCGAGGAAATTGATTCCTAGGCAGTTGACGGAACTACGGAGTAATGCTCGTCGGGACCCGTGCCGCGGCACTCACCATCTTCGCCGCGGCGAGCCCCACATATCCGCAGCGGGAGTCCCCATCCCCTGCGTCGAATGCGTCACAGCATTTCACTGCGTTAAAAAAAAAGGCAGGGACCCACATCATTAAAGGCTATCACAGACAGAGCAGGTAATGTAAAGATGTATATTATAGCACGATACATCTCGATACATCTCGATACATCTTTCCATAGAAATCGTCAGGAGACCACACACAACAGCTATAATGTATATTTTTACATTATAGCTATTTCTATAGAAAGATGTATCGTGCTATAATATACATTTTTACATTACCTGCTCTGTCTGTGACAGCCTTTAGTCGGCTTATGTCAGTTCAATGTTAGCAGATGTGATCGGTCGGATGGGTTTGACAAATTACTTAGGTCGGTCAATCAAAACTTAAAGAAGGAAGTACATAAATTATAATATACTTATAAATGTACGTCTGTCGTCTGTGTGGATAGTATAGCTGCTGATGTTTGCCATAATTATTAAAAATGTTATATAATAATATTAAAACTGTGCATCAAGCAATAATATCAATATTTAATATACATTATATTTTTAAATGTGAGCCACGGTAATTTAATGTATAATATATTCACAATGGATTATTATTAAGTTTAAATGAACATTAGGCTCAGCGGACTCACAACTAGTATTGATAGAACTAATCTCTCGTTTCAATTATTCCTAACATCTGTGTCCCGCGACTCTGTTCGTTTACTTCGGTTACTGAACGTGCATGCATTTTTAAACCATTGTTCTTTCGCTAATTATGCCTCTTTCAATTCACTTGAAAATATCTTTGTTAAGTTATATTTTTATTTATAGCTGGTATAATATAATTATATATTATCTAATGGTCCAGTGGTTCAGAGCTCGGCTCATGACTCGGAGGTCGTGGGTTCGATTCCCGCGTTGGAAACATGATATTTCCAAGTTTGGTTAGGTTATAGCAAGCAAGATGATCCATGCGTCGGATGGGCATGTAAAAAGTCGGTCCTGCGCCTGATGTCTCGGCAGTCGTGTCGGTCGTCCGTCCCACTGGGTTATGTTATGACTTATGAGAGTAAAGGAATAGAGAGTGCTCTTGTGTACTGCGCACACACTTGGGCACTATAAAATTACTCCTGCGTAACTGGCCTTGGTTTCAATTAAATCGGCCACCGTCACCGAAACCGGTGTGGGAGTTATTATTATCTAATGCATGCCAGCTATGGAAACGAGATTTTTGTGGGTCCAAGTAGTTTTAAACGTTAATTTATTTGTGTCAGCATGTTAAAACTAAGATATCTGACAAAAGTTTCAGAGATAAGCGAAAGCAACTAAACTGTAGTTTTAAACGTTTTTTTTAACTGTAGCAAAGTTACAGGGCCTTTTTTATGTTCACCTATAAATATAATCGACAACCTACAACCGTGATTGCGTAAGCTCCACTATGCATGATCTACCAAGATCATGGACAATCATAGACGAACAAGCCCCACTAAGCGTTCACAATCTATATTTTTCCGTCATGGCCGCAACGCATAGCGGCGGAATTTTCAAACTCTTGTCATCTCGCCAAGTACTTTGTTTCAAAATTCGATCGTTATTTCAAATAACAAACGGACAGGTCAAATTTATGTATATAGACGGGCATTAAGAGTCAATTTGCTGTGGTCTGTGGAGCGAGCAGATAATATTGTATTGTCATATTTCAATCTATCGGCCCCTGCGGGCGGGCGGTTAAACTAATACACCTGTGTTACATAGATAGTCATTATCATCATCTATGGCGCCCTGTATAAATTAAATAATTAATACACCTTGCAAAACGTAAATATAAAGTTCTTTTTACGGAAGACGCGCCTCCTATCCTATAAGTTGACAAAAGTATTTAAGAATGGCTGTCTACGAGAGTGACATGGTCAAATTTGTACCCTCTCTTTATAATAATAATAATAATATCTATGGACGCTTGACACCACGTCAGTCTGGTGGCACCCCGTGCTAAGCACCTGAAGGACTTGTGTTACGGGTACCAGACAACGGAAATATATTTAATACTTTTATACTATACATATATTATTTAAGATTTTTATTATATGATACACATATTTATTTGATACACATTCATGACCCAGGAACAATGAAAACTTTTTGTTCCGTCAGCGGAATTCGAACCCGCGACCCCTGACATGAGCGTTGCCAACACGCCCAACCACTGAGCCACCGAGTTCGTTGCTCAGTGGTTAAAAAAAATAAAAATAGTAAAGAAAAGGTGACTAAAGCAATCTTTATGTACTATCATAGAAGTTGATTCCTATGCAGATCGGGGACCTACGTAGTTTGGTTGCGTTACGTCAAACCCAGCCGACAGATCACAATTAACATTGAATTGACATAATCGACCAAATGACGTTGGTCTCTCAAATGCATAGGGATCAATTTCCTCGATGGTACAAAAAGACAAGTCTCACTTTTTGTGAAAAAGCTCTGCCCTGACTTCTTGCTGGAAAAAGGTGTCCTAGCAACCAACAATATTTACATTGACTATCGTGTTTCAAATCAAGCTTTGCATTTTGTTAAGTCCAAAATTCTAGCATTTAGCTGACAATTTTTGCTACCATAATGATAGAAATTTTGTATAGAATTGAGTCGTTATAATGTAAGTATATCCCGTATCTATTCTATTCCCTTTAATATACCTTTGTACCGTTTTCCGGGAAGGATAGATAGCGAACATCCATTTCAAAAGCCAACATTTTAATTAACGACAAAAGAAGTTATTAAAGTTCCAGATGAATATAAAAATAAAAAAAAAGTCCACCATACAAAAACCATGAAATCCCCGTAAACCTCAAATTCGTTTAACGTTAAAACATAACGAAAGTTTGTTTAAAAAATTCAATATTATAAACACGATTCACATAATTTCACGAACAAATCCAACAATTTTGGAGGAAATTGTAGTCTTAAGACGCTTATAAAAATTTTGTTGAAAATAAGAGCCCCGTGGAAATTTAATAAGAATGCTTGCGCCCATAATTTTTGAGATAATATCGTAAACTGGGCGAGGACAGGAACTGAAGTGGGAAGACGAAGCGGGTCGGGGGTACAACGAGAAACACAATATTATGTTCCTTAACTACTAATATAAGGTTTATATTAAGCTAGATCTTGCTCGCTTATCGCAAGAATCATTTTTCTTCACAATAACTTATGTATCGCTCGCCCCTACAAGGCCTTTGCAGAGCATCTTTGAGAATATCTGCTTTAAGCTATGAATCAAACTTTAATAATTAAAATAAGATCAGTTTAGCTGATGTGTCCTTTACAAATATCCTATACCCTGCCTTCCGAAATCTTTTGATAGATAACATTAAAATACTAACCAAGCAGCAACGCTGTTGATTAGATAAACGACCATACTATAGTCACGCTTTTAAAAGCTTGGGCTGTTTGTATGTAAAGGAATCTTTGAGCACGATTTTTACCTCCAGTAGTCTAAATAATAAATTGAAACTTTGAGCTTGACAAGGTAACAATTTCTTGAAATTAAAGAAAAATTAAAAAAAAAAAAAATGATACACCTATGTGTACCCCGGGCTTTCGCTCTGTAGAATTTCGTAGCGGTAATTATCCGAGCTCAGTTAACGTCCGACTTATGAATAGCTCTTGTTTATACTACGGCTATGTACTACATAGCAGATAGTGTAGTATATACGAGTACTACGCTTGTATTATAAATTGTCTAAGATCTTGGTTTCCTAAGATAGTGTTGGCGTCTTATAATGATTTTGTAAGGAATGACGTCGAAGGAACAGTGCCATTTTAGTTACTCGTAGATTGAATATGTTTGAACGCTATATTGCGCCCGCTATGTGACGTTACCGTTTAGCTTGGAAGTCAAAGTGGTAATATTATAGCTTAAGCGATTTTTTGAATCTAAAGAAGTCAATATTTTGATTGACGTTGAAAGTCCCACTCTACGTTGGGCCATGAAGGAACACCAAGGGTACGTTTTGAAATTCAACCTAGCATACTGACGCTCGAGTCATGACTACTGGCGAGGTATATTAATACTCATGACGTCTAGAATCAATGCTGTACGTTTATTCGTTCAGAAATATACTGGCCAGTGCATTGACATATTTTGGCATACTTATATGACTTTATAGAGATGTCACAATAATACGTCATTCTCATCTCACCAGAGGCCCACGTGATGACGTCGGATTTAAGACTTCATGAGCACTAGTATACTGGCTTATATTTCGGAACTCACATCAATACAATTAATAGCATTATTGCAAAATTATCAATGAAATTGTTATTTAACTAACGGATTGCTAAGATATCCGATACGAGGGCTGCTATTTATGTATCCGGAACTGGCCACTTACAAGAACAATATTTAAAAAGTAATTACAACATTTGAAAATAGAACTCTTTGGTTGAAGAATACATTTTGTTTCATGTGACTGTCAATTATTTTTCCATTGTGGCGTCATTTTGAAAATTGCGTGTCTTCATTTGCCATAGATTTAACGCGTGAACATTTTCGTGCAATGATTTACTACGATTTTCGGCGTGGGCTAAATCAACAACAGTGCTTTATTCAACTCACCGCAACTTTTGGAGATGAAGCACCATCAAAAACCACTGTTTATCACTGGTACAGTGAGTTTAATCGTGGGCGGTCTATGCTCACGGATGAAAATAAAGAAGGTCGCCCAAAAACAGCTGTTGTCCCACAAAATATAGATGCTGTGCGGGAACTAATAATGCGTGATCGTCATGTTACATATCGCGAGATAGAGACGTCCTTAGGCATAAGTATGACGAGCATACATAAGATATTACACGAACATTTGGCTGTAAAAAAAATATGTTCGCGTTGGATTCCGCACAACTTGACAATCGATCAAAAACGGGCTCGTGTCGATTGGTGCAAAAAAATGATAAAAAAATACAACCGTGGTACGTCAAAAGCCGTTTATAATATCTACACAGGTGATGAATCTTGGATCTACGCATATGACCCCGAAACTAAACAACAGTCAACGGTGTGGGTGTTCGAAGATGAGTCGAAACCAACAAAAGTTACTCGTGCAAAAAGTACTTTGAAGCAAATGGTCGCCTGTTTTTTTGGAATTAATGGACATGTGGCTACAGTGCCATTAGAGAATCGTAAAACGGTTAATTCTGAATGGTATACGACCATTTGTTTACCAGAAGTCTTTGAAGAAATAAGAAAGGACAACCGACAACGCAGAATAATATTACATCACGACAATGCTAGCTGTCACACCTCAGCTGAAACAACTCAGTTTTTGGAGGGTCAAAAGATCGAATTGACTGGTCATCCGCCGTACAGCCCTGATTTGGCACCTAACGATTTCTTTTTATTTCCATACGCGAAGAACAAATTACGTGGTCAACGTTTTTCGAGCCGCGAAGAGGCTGTTGATGCGTTCAAAATGCACGTTTTGGAGATATCTCAATCAGAATGGAAAAAGTGCTATGAAAATTGGCTCCAGCGTATGCAAAAGTGTGTCGATCATCGCGGCGAATATTTTGAAAAGCAATAAAACCATATTAAATGATATATGTTTGTTTCTTTTTTTAATGCCGGATACATAAATAGCAGCCCTCATATGACTTCTCATTGGCAATACGACTCCTCAAGTGATGATGAGGTTTGGCCAATAATTTCAACTACCAAGTAACGTAATCCCACACAAGACGGGAAGGCCCCGACTTAAGCCGGGATGATACCGACCCTACCCCCAAATTATGTCACGCGATTAAACCCTTTATCGTATGTAAATAGTGGCGGAAATCCCGTGGAAGTTTTAGCACGAGGAGTGCGCTGTGGTGCACGCATCCTATTAATTGCTTTAGAAATTCATTAGCGCGATTAATGTGGTTGTGATTATTTGGGCATAATGAGTGTATTTGAGTTTGAAATTAGGACAGACAGACCGACAATTTAGCAGGACATTACAGGATGTATGAATATTGTTAATTGTTTATTATTTGTGTATTGAATTTATTGATTGCTGGATTTAATTTAGTTGTACTATAGCATGATGTATCGAGGATCAAAACTTTTCTATATCCTTTGTTCGGACTTAAGGCCGTCCCCCGAGCAAACGACATTGATCATACATTTGCCGCGTTGCCGAGATCGCACCAAAACCCTATTTTTTTACTTATCTTAGTTCAAAATTGTCCAAAAAAAAATTAAAACGGGGAATATGTAGCTTATGATATTGTCGATCTATTAGCGTGTGTTTCAAATAAAAGTAATTTGTAAATACTAAGGAGATGCTGAATGTATGCTTGAATTTTAATAAATTGGTTTTACTTTGGAAGCTGATATCATGAATATTATAATAAACAAAATTAGAAAATTTAAAACGGGGAAAGTAATGTTGATATACTGAAGATTTTTATTATAACTTTGTAGCTTTCAAATTATGAGTTTATAAGGCTTTAAATACGGTAAATTACGGAATCTTCGTAGGGAAGGCCTTTAAAGTATGAGTCTGTGTGAACACAGTCAATTATTTTTGTCGTACCTAATAAGGATAATATATACAATTCTGGATAAAATCAGCCGTTACCAAAATTTTTATGCGGAACAAGCACGGACCTAGTCTTATTTTACTAACCCTATTGATATATTTCATTAATACTATTTTTAAATCCACTGAGAAAGTACCATCGAAGAAATTGATTTATAGGCAGAAGGCCAACCAGATGACGTAGGTCTACGTCATTTGGTCGCGTTGACAAAACATAATAATCAATGATGGTTTATATTTCTTTTGCCACCAGGTGGACCTATGTTGCCTATGTTACTTTGGTTTTTCAAACACCTGTCATTTATCACTCGGAAATAGCAACCATCACCCTACGGCTACATAGCTTCACCTGGAAACAAATAAAATATCGAAAACCCTATATTTATTTAGCATAATATTATAATGAATTACGATGTTAGTCAATGTTTGCTCATACATCTCCAAGTGAGCCTATAATACCCCATAATGCTTAACCCTCCAGTGATAATCGCGTAACCCTGCGTTGCATGCATGGTCGTCGCGATCGATGTACTAATTACTGCCAGCCTACTAACCCCCTGCTAATGGGCTTTGTACATAATGCTGATTAAATCTGGACTAGACTGGGGATAAATATCTTGGGATATATTTGATTGGAATAATTAACCTACTGTTTTGGTCAAAAAAGTTCAGAAATATAACTACAGGTGATTTTGATTCTGTTTCCCAACAAAAAGCATATAAAAAAATCTATTTCTGTTCGTACAAGTGTGCTCGGTGCTTAAAATACTCGTTGTACGAAAAAGATGAGGCCTTAGGACCGGAACAATGATTTGAAATAATAAAAATGTGGATTTAATATATAGCCAGATATATTAGCCAGATGATGAAGTAGGTAACTTATTAGGTCTGTTGAAATTATAAGGGAAAAGTAAGTAATTGATCATGTTATAAAATGTGTTAGATAAATCCACTTCTTCCACTTACGTCTTCAATTGTCAAAGCAACTTACTAGAATTTCAGGTGTACTATTTCATTGCATTCAAATGTAACCTCAGCTTTCGTCGAAATAAAATAAACGTATGAAAACGTTCCTCGCAATTTTGGAGCGATACGAATAAAATCCAATACGGAGTACATTCCATTAGACTCCTTTGGAGGTTGTTGACAAAGAGTTCACTTGGATACATTAAATCCTTCAACGAAATCAGGTGCGGTGTTTGGCCGCAGTCGGGGGATGTGTGTACAGCATGCACGCTATTGTCGGGCCACGCTTTTAGCGCGCATTGTCAGCGTTTACGTATTTTTACAGCTCAAATTTTGTGTTTCAGTTTAATTTTCTTGTATTTTCTTTGGTTTTGTGAAAATGAAATTATGGAGAAGTGGGCGTAGAATTTGCGTGTTTGATGTTTAAATAGAGTATCTGGCGTGTAGGTATAGTAAAGCTAGTAAACAGGGATCTTAGCCAGTAAGCCTTCTTCATGTTTATTATCGACTTTTGAAATAAAAAATGCATGGGTTTTGATGTAAGAAAACGCATACTGATATTAAATTCTTCAAACAAATCTGGTGCGGTGTGTGGCCGCAGTCGGGGGATGTATGTACAGCATGCACGCTATTGTCGGGCCACGCTTTTAGCGCGCATTGTCAGCGTTTACGTATTTTTACAGCTTAAATTAATTTTGTGTTTCAGTATTAATTTTCTTGTATTGTCCTTGGAGTCGATAAAATGAAATGATATAAAAGTGGGCAACGACTCTAATAAAAGCATAGCAATTATTATATCTCTAATAATAATAAAATTCGTGGTTTTCTTATTTTTTTGACGTGTAGGTGCATGACAGATTCTAGTAAAGACTGGTGTAAGATACCATTGTAAATTCTGCGACACTACTCTTGGGATTTCTTATGATAATCCAATACATTTTTATTTCAAACTTTGATAGGGAAATCAACGTAACTTAATACGGTTACCTTTAAATCTGCGGGTATCCTCATGACTTTTTTTTAAATTTTATTTATTTATTACATAATAAGTCTTATCAAAAAAATGTTAATCTAGGTATTCGCGAGATAATCGCGTCCGTGCGGCGAACACACAGGTTTAGCGTAACGAATGCCCGAGCCCGCGGGCGCGCATTAACGAGCGTCGTTTGTCCGGCTTACAGGATGAGTATAGTTGATCCTTTACAGTCCGTTTTTATCGCGTCATCACTTTGTCTCGACGGAGGCCTTTAAAATGGCGGTTTTAAAAGTAAGCTGACTTTGAGGACCACAATTTACCAACATTTCGGGATTGCGGAAAGTCTGAGAATGTTTGCGGGTTTTCGCCAAGAGAGTTGCTGTAGTTTTTTCAGAAATTATTTCTTCTCTCCTTACCTCCTTTAGTTTTTGGTTGCCAAAGTCCTCCGACATGACTGGATATTTTGATGAAATTTTGTTGGCTCTATCTTTTATACCCAAAATAACGTCTATGACAAAACAATGTTCGCCGGGTGAGCTTGAGTATTATACTTTATATTTTTAGTGTTTACTGTGTAAAAGCTATTAAAATACCTCGTTTGGTTACATCGTAACAAACATATCACGCTGAATTCTCACAATCTGGTAAAGTAAAAACCTTTGATCAGACTCATAAGTCCACTGATGAGTAGTAAGTACTAAGTACTAACCGGTAACATATACTAATGAACCGCCGTGAGCACAGACGACCAACTTTATATGTCGGTCTGATTGTCCAAGCGGGACAGTTCAAAGTTTGGAATTGTAGCACTAACGGAACCGAACATTATGCGGTGGAAAGAATACTGTTAATTTGAATTGGTTTCCGAATTATTGTGTTATCATTTATCAGACATCAAATCATTTTACGTTAATTTGGTAGATTTTAAATCTAATAAAATGAATGAATGTTTTGTGTCTAAACCGGTTAAAAATTTACACCTTTGGAACGTCTACATGAGGCCTAGGTTCGTTAGAACATGCAGAAGTATCAGCTGTCTGACTTATCGATTTTGATGATGTGTGATTTTGTTTGTAGATTTCCTAAGTTATGGACAAGGACAAATGATAGTTTTTATCTCAGTAAAGAATATAAATGGTTTTTAAAGTTGGGGAAAAAAACATCTTGTAGTAAAATATGTAAATGATAAAAAAATACTTTAAAACACGCCTTTTTTAATATATTATATAATATATTTTTTAAATTTTAACAGATCAATGCATTGTCATTGGTTTCAAATTAATTAGACTACTGGAGATAGGTAAAAATCGTGCTCCAAGATTCCGTTACATACATACAGCCCAAGCTGATAAAAGCGGGTTAAATTTTTTATTATGGTTATTAAGAAATATTCACAGTTTTGACAATATCATTGCTGTTTGATAGAACTTCATGTTTTTTATAGATTGCAGATTATACTACGTATTGCATTAACCCTTAAGTAACATCGTGGGGTAAATTTCTACCCCACTCGCTTAAAAACTGCTATAATTTTTTTCTACTGAAAGAACATTTAATTCCTTTTAAGTATTCTCAGTTAATCGCACATTTTGAAGGGTAGTGGACTCATAGTAGGTGAAAAGTAAACCGTTTGAGCTGTGCAGACCTATGGGGTACATTTTTACCCCACGATGTTCAATACGTGTGTAGTTTTTTTTACTATCCTAAAAATTTGTTTTGTCTAGATTTATATAACTGAGGCCATATGAGTATTTTTTATCTAACAAACTAGTTGCTTACATTCTAAAAGACGAAACTTTTGAAGAAGAACAAGATTTGTGGCATTCCATTGTACAATTTTAGAGTTGTTTATAAGACGCGCCGTCATACCGCTGAAATCATGAAACTGACACTGAAACGGAGTGCAAAGTGGTGAAAGTATGAAAAATAGAAGAATTATATAGAATTGAATCTTTCTAATGTTTGGAAGAAAAATTTGTTTTTTTTTGAGAAAATTTTGCAACCTTTTTGCTGCAGAAAAGTAGTTGACATTGTTTTTCTGTTTATTTTATTACATAAATTATAATTAAATTTTTATTAGCTATCCTGAATTAAACAACTCAAATATATTTAAGAAAGTCAAGCTATACCGTTTTTACAGTTATAATTAAGAATTTTGTACAAGCCAAATGTAAAAATGGTTAAAAAGTTGCTTCTTTCCATAATTAGAATTATAAAGATATTTTTTAAACAAATGTTGTTTTTTTTGTTTATATATATACGTTTATAATATGCTAGTCTAATATATAAAATAATAAATTAGAGTAATTTTTTAAGCTTTACATTATTTCTTGAAATTTTTAGTTGGGGTGAATGTTTACCCCACGATGTTAGTAGTGTAACAAAAAATCACCATGTTACTTGAGGGTTAAAATTGAATCTAGGTTCTATTATTGTATGTGTGGGGTCTGTACTTTGAACCCTGTTTGTAAGTGTGTGAATGCTGACGCGTGCGAGTTGCAATTGTGTATGTAAGATGTGACGTATGAACGGAGCTTAGAATAAGTAAAATATTATTTCAATAAATAGTTGGTCCAACGCTCTCGAGTCTTTCACTTGTGCCCTCCTGCTACTGCTCTGTAGTCTATACTCTGTGTGTTCCATATACCACCATAGACATACAGCATAGACATAACATTGGTGACCCCGGTGAACACGAAGACGGCTCCGACTCCGGCTAAAATTAAGACAGCGAAGACTCCAACCAACGAAGGCTCCACCCAGACGACCACCGGGCTGAAAATATAATGAACGAGAAGCAGCATAACCTGATGGGCGCCGCACCGCAAGCCTCAACAAGCGGATTTTCGCCAGCTATGAAGAAAGAAGATACAGAATTGGCAACAATTTCCATTGGTAGCAGAATCCCAGAATTTTGGAAGGATAACCCTCGCCTGTGGTTTTATCAAGTCGAGGCAATTCTAGCCCCACAAAAGACATCGGATGCGAATAAATATTTTATGTGCGTCGCGAAGCTGAACAGGGACGCCATTCAGCAAGTTGCAGACATCTTGGCAAATCCGCCGCAGCAGAATAAATATGAAGCGCTGAAAAATCGACTACTGCAAATTTATGAAGAATCGGAGGCGCGGCAAGTAAGAAAATTAATTTCCGAAATCGAGCTTGGTGACCAGAAACCGAGTCAGCTGCTTAGAAGAATGAAGGAATTAGCTAGAGGAAAAATCGAAGACGAGACCCTGAAGATTTTGTGGCAAGGTCACTTACCTTCTTCGGTCCAAGCGGTCCTAGCAGTGACGTCCACTAGTAATCTAGAAGAATTAGCAGGAATAGCAGATAAAATCATGGACACTCACCAGCCCTGTAATATCGGCGAAGTAGCAAGTGGTCAGCAGCAGCCGTCGTCAACCAGCTTCGAGGTAGCAGCCATAATAGCAGAGATCGCGAAAATGAACCTGAAAATTAACTAGTTAGAAGCACAAAGAGATGGAGTCCGGAGCAGAAGCAGGAGCAGGAGCAGGCCGACCAGGAACTATGCAAGGGAGCGGACACAATCGAGACCACGTCGAGCGCCAGGGAGTCCAGGTTGGCTGTGCACGTACCACTGGAAATATCGAGGTCGAGCTTTCCGATGCGAGCCCCCATGCAGCTGGGAGAACAGGAGAGAAGCCCCCGTCCCGAGGCCGGAAAACTAGCAGAGCTGCAGCCGGTGGCGGGAGGCAGCGCAGTTTCCGATCACCGCCTAATTGTAAGTGATAGAATATCCAATTTAAAATTTTTAGTAGATTCAGGTGCATGTATTTCTGTTTTGCCAAAGAGTGTAGTAAAAAATAGACTGGACATAAATTTAAATTCTAATTACTCGCTTTTCGCAGCGAATGGTTCTAAAATTAAGACTTATGGCACTAAAATTCTTACCTTAGATTTAAAATTAAAGAGATCTTTTAAATGGTCATTCGTAATTTGTGACGTTAAGCAGCCAATTTTAGGCGTAGATTTTTTAAATCATTTTAAACTTATTTTAGATATTAATGGACGCTGCTTAGTAGATAAAATAACTAACTTGGCCGTACGTGAAACGATCGTAAACCATTGTGAAAGTACGATTTCCACATTAAAAATTAACCATCCAGTTTACGAAATTTTAAAAAAATATCCGGACATTCTTAAGCCGATGTCATTTAAAGAGGCCCCAAAGCATTCTATTTATCATTATATTGACACGCAGGGTCCACCCGTTTTTTGTAGGCCTAGACCGTTAGCGCCACAGCGTTATAAAATCGCTAAGGAGGAATTTCAAAATATGTTAGAAGCAGGCATATGTAGGCCGTCCAAATCGGCTTGGGCGAGCCCACTTCATTTAGTTCCTAAAAAAGATGGACAGGTACGCCCTTGTGGTGACTATAGAGCTTTAAATGCAATAACTAAACCTGACAGATATCCCATTCCCCGTGTGCAGGATTTTACGTATTTACTTTCAGGAAAAAAATTGTTTTCTAAGATCGATATAAAAAAGGCTTATCATAATATTTTAATTAATCCAGAGGATATTTGTAAGACAGCAATAATTACGCCCTTCGGATTATACGAATTCGAGCGCATGACCTTTGGTTTGAAAAACGCAGCGCAAACATTCCAGCGTTTCATGTCTAATATCGTGCTATCGGGACTAGATTTTTTATATTGTTACTGTGATGATATTCTTATAGCGTCCTCTAGTGACGAGGAGCATGAAAAACATTTAGAGCAGGTATTTAGTCGATTAAACGAATATGGCATTACAATTAATTTAGAGAAATGTTCTTTTAAAGCCACGAGTGTAGAATTTCTAGGATACCAAGTTTCTACATCGGGGATTCGGCCACTAAAAACTAAAGTACAAGCAATTATCGACTACCCTAAACCACGAAATGTTAGCGAGTTAAGAAAATTTTTAGGCATGGTCAATTTTTACAGAAGTCATTTACCTAAAGCGATAGAATATTTAGATAAGTTAAATAGTTATATTCATAAAGCTAAAAAGAACGATAAGACTCCTATACATTGGACACCGGATGCTGAAGAAGCATTTCTAGAGTGTAAACACGGTCTCATGAACGCAGCGACTTTGTCGTTTCCTGCGAACAACGTGCCGCTTGCACTCTTTACAGACGCATCGAATAACAGCGTAGGTGCAGTTTTGCAACAACATGTTGACGGTAAATGGAACCCGTTAGGTTATTTTTGTAGAAAGTTAACGCAGGCACAACAAAATTATAGCACTTATGACCGAGAGTTACTTGCTATATTTTTAGGTGTAGAACATTTTAGAAGTTTATTTGAAGGTCGTGACTTGATAATTTTTACCGATCACAAACCATTAACTTTTGCATTTTCTAAATTAAGTAAAAATAATAAGAAGGAAAGCCCAAGACGAATTAGGCAATTAAGTTTTATAAGTGAATTTACTACAGATATACGACATGTTAGTGGACAAGATAATATTGTAGCAGATGCATTATCTCGAATAGAAACTATAGAATGCACTTCAAGTTCAATAGATTATGAAAAATTGGCTATAGAGCAACGTAATGATTCGGAACTTCAGAATATTATTACTAATCCTAAATTCAAATTCAAAAAGATGCCAATTCCGAACTCCGATCATTATATTTATTGCGAAATTTCAAGTAACATAGCTAGACCTTATTTAACAGAATCGTATAGAAAAGCAGCATTTAGTAGTATACATAGTCTTAGTCATCCGGGTCTGCGAACATCGCGTCGCATGATTAAGGAAAGATATTTTTGGCCAGATATGAATAGAGATATAGGTTTTTGGACGAAGACTTGTTTGAATTGTCAAAGGTCTAAGACAACGAGGCATACGAATTCTAGCTATGGTAGTTTTCCACAAGCGGATAGATTCGATCATATTCACATTGATCTGATCGGACCACTTCCGGTCACAATAGATGATTATAGGTATTGCTTAACGATAATTGATCGAGGCACAGGTTGGCCAGAAGCGTATCCTTTAAAAGATATTTCGGCGGATACGGTAGCGAATGTAATATATAGAGAATGGATATGTAGGTTTGGCTGTCCTGTGAAACTCACTAGTGACCAGGGCAGGCAATTTGAGAGTAAATTGTTTTCTAGTTTAATGTCATACCTAGGCATTCATAAGATTAGGACAACTCCATATCATCCTCAAAGCAACGGTGCTGTTGAGAGGTGGCATAGAAGCTTGAAAGCATCTTTGATGGCACGGCTTAATGGTAATAAAAATTGGAGCCACGAGCTTCCTAGCGTGATGTTAGGGCTTCGGGCTGCCATTAAATGTGAGACAGGTATGAGCGCAGCTCAGATGGTTTACGGCCGTGCACTGCGATTGCCAGGAGAATTTTTTGTAGAAAGTCCTGAAATTCCAGATCCTTATTTAGTGTTACAGGATATTAAAAATAATATTAGACAGTACAAGCCAATTAGTGTTAAAAGTCATAGTTCGAAAGCATTTTTTGTTCATCCAGACCTTAGAAATTGTTCACATGTATTTTTAAGAATCGATAGAAATAAAACATCCTTAGTATGTCCTTATGAAGGTCCATATAAAGTAATTGAAAGGTCAGAAAAAGTTTTTAAAATTCAATTGGAGGATAGAGTAACTTCAGTTTCGATAGATAGGTTAAAGCCAGCATATATTTTATTAGATAAAAATATTGCAGAACGAGATACCTCTGTAGAAAATGATATTATAGAAAAAAGTAACGTAGAGTGTAATAATCAAAAAATTACAAAGTCTGGAAGGAAAGTTAAAATGCCAGTAAGATTTTTAAATGTATAAGGAAATTGCTAATTTTAGTTTCAAACGAAGCGTTATGTTAAAAAGTACGAAAATATTAATTTTTATGTAATTGTGGTTAAAGATAACCGAGTTAGAGCAAAAATAAGAGTTAATCATTCGTTTAAAGTAACTCTGGTTCAAGACAACTGACTTAGATCAAAACAAGAGTTAATCATTCGTTAAAAGTAACACGTAATTCAAGTTCGATAACAATGGTAGCGCGGCGAAGGTAATATGAGTACCGCGTCATAGCTTATGAAAACAAATGATATAGTATACAGTACAAACAGTAAGACAACCTTTTCATTTTTAATAAGTACAACTTATATTGATCGTTTATAATTAGGTGAAAATGTAATATAAGTTTATTGGAATTTTAAATAAAAAAACAAATTTTACTTTAAAACATTTTATTTTTATATTATATACAATTCACATTACACCTTGTTTTTACACTTTTTACTTTGATATACTATTTAGATTATACTATGATACTTTAAAAATGCAAAGTGAAATTTATTTTACAATAGCATTACTTAGCTAAAATTGATTTCGAAATTTGTTTTTTGGACAAGTTAAAAGTTGATGTTCGAGAATTATTTTATCATTTAATTTTAAATTTTACCTTCTTCCGCACTTGTAAATTTTATACTTACTCTAAATATGGGAAAGGCCTTTAGCAAGGAAGAAGTCATTGTAAACCAAAACGGAGAACAGAGTATTGAACACAAACTTAACCAGTTTGGAATAATGATCATGGTAATTACTGCAATGTTGACTTTGGTTGTCGCTTATGTATTTATGAAGTATTGTCGAAAAAACGTACAAAATTGGTTACGAAGAGAGATGGGGTTTGTAACCAACCAGCCCCCTCAGGTGGTAGTAAGGAATATCCAACCCCAACCAGCCGCTACAGGTACTGCTACCAGTTATATGTAATTTTACCTTTCTATATCTTGACAATTAAATTTTAAATTTCTTTTTTTCGAAAGATTAACTTTTATTAAATAAATGTAAAATGTAATAAGTAATAATATTTCCCCTATTTTAAGTTAAAATATTGTGTGACTTGTTTTATAAAGCATTTTATCTTGTGATTAATGATTATTGTAATATTAACAACAATGTAATTTCTGCGTCAAATTTTGTCGAACGTTATGTTATGTAGAGTAACAAGGAATTTTAATGTACTTATACTTAATTAAACATTGAATAAAAATGCTTAATATTAAAGAGAAATCTAATTTTAAAGCAATGTAATATATATTTTTTTCTCTAAAAAATATGTAAAATTGTAATTAATGGTGTAATCCTGTATTGCTTGTGTAATTTTCAGGAACTTTTTTGTATTATGCTAGTAATTTTGGTACTAATAAGTATGTAAAAAATTTTTCAAAAAGGGGGGGAATATTGTGGGGTCTGTACTTTGAACCCTGTTTGTAAGTGTGTGAATGCTGACGCGTGCGAGTTGCAATTGTGTATGTAAGATGTGACGTATGAACGGAGCTTAGAATAAGTAAAATATTATTTCAATAAATAGTTGGTCCAACGCTCTCGAGTCTTTCACTTGTGCCCTCCTGCTACTGCTCTGTAGTCTATACTCTGTGTGTCCCATATACCACCATAGACATACAGCATAGACATAACATATGTATTATTGTATTGTATGTGCAGAACGATCTACCTATAGTAGTACTATCGAATCATGCAAGTCATTTTTATTAAAAATTAAAAATATTTCGTTTGACGTACATGGCAACTTTATGCTGATAGGCACGAGTAGCTATGACCCGGCCGAATTTTATTTATGATTTGAATAAAAAAAACACTCCACAAATCTATTGTACTACGTCAAAACAACCATTAAAATTTCACGCAGTATAGCTAGAATCGGGGTACTACAACATAAACTAGAGTGGAATTTGGGCGAGTACCGGATGGACGAACTTGTAACACCAACTTCGGGTAACGCCACTAACATTGTGATTATACAGACCTCGTATAACTATGACACTGCTTGTTTATTACACTAGATGACTAGAGATGTAGAGATGTTACTAAGATACTAGATAAGTTCAGTGATTTTATAATATTATGTAGAATCCATATTAATATTTTAACTGTGAAAGTCTGTCTGTCTGTTAATACCTCTTCACGCTCAAATAGCTGAAACAATTTTGTTGACATTTGGTATGGAGATACTTTGAGTCCCAGGAAAGGACAGGATACTTTTTATCCGGGTAAATGTACGGTTCCCGCGCGATATATGAATTTTGGTGTAAGGGAGCTGCTGGCGTTGTCTAGCAATTGACAAAACGTTTCAACAAAATCGGTTCAGCGGTTTGGGCATGAAGACGTTACACTGGCAGACAAACACAATTTTGCATTTATAATATGGGTATGGATAATGGATATGTAATGTAAATAAAACGCAAACTCTTTGTTTCCGTTACATCAAAATAAAATAACTTCATATTACTACACTACTCGTATTTAGGTACAAACTATGTATATTATAATATAAGGAAACTACATTATGTTACCTGCTCAGTAGACAAACAATCTTCACATTTTCTAAGGCAACCAAAATGAAATTGTAACATTGCAGGTGCAGGGTCGAGTAACACAGATAGGCGGTGATAAAGTGGGCTGCCGGCTGGCTCCGCCCCTGAAATACGGGGAAGCCCCTGGCCTCGGGAATTTTAAACTTAAGATAAAATTCTCCGGGGATTTTCGGGTTTTTTATTTCATTTGTTTAAGTTTAAACTTGACGCTATCGAGGTAAAGAAGAGGTTTTGTGTTACTAAAATTTTGAAGTTATTTTTTCTAAAATTTATAAATCATTGCTGTTATATTAAGTAGTAACAGCAATGTAATCATGATAGTATATTTCCCATTGAGTGAATTTAATATTATATTATCAGTCGCATTTAGTTTTAGATATGCCTCGTTATTTGTAATTAGAAAATATTAATTTTAACACAGTAATTAGTTTGTAGCTGAATATTTGTTTTCAATGCAATATCACAACTAGATGTTATAGAAATTTTGATGCACCGAAATTCGATCGGGATTATAGAATATAATATAAATATCCAAGCCTATCTATACAGATTTTGATTAAACTTGGTATAGACCAATTTTTATCAAAATCGTTATGAAAGAGTTTAAAGACAGAAAGTAATACACACTATCGCAAAACGTTTAAAAAATTAAAATATAATTTAGCGCCTCACTAAACCTTTTTAAACAACCTCAAAGCAACCGGCGGAATCGTGTCACGCAAATGTTATGGTAAAATAAACAGTATGTATGCTAAAAACGCTATCAGCTTAGCTGGCAGCGTTATAACTCATGAATTATTTACTCTGAATGTCGGATATCGCTCACCGTGCCATTTGCACTCTCAAAGGGAGCGGTTAATAAAAATACCTCAGTAGAAGTTATTTTGCAGCGGCCCCCGGGGACGCTCGTATCAGAATCTAGTATAAAACGCCCGCTCGTGTGAACGTGTCGCCGCTTGGCCCAAGTTGTAGGCTGTAGCGTTTATACCGTTGAATATTATACTCAGATTTTTTATTAAATTTGGGGCAAACTAGCAAACGGGTCACCTGATGGAAAGTAACTACCGTCGCCCGTAGACAGTCGCAACATCAGAAAAGCTACGTTGCCGGCCTTACTTTGAGAAATATTTTTACGATTCAATACATAAATGGAATTTTGAAAATGTCTTGCATATGCTATGTTTTTATTTAAAATATAGGATAAATTTTTCAAGCATATTTTATGCGCAAATTAAAAAAATGTTGCGTTAATACTATTAAATATTTTGTGTATAATATTATGTGTAGAGAAAATTTTGGATTTGAGTTTCGTACTTTTTATAAATGTGTTAATGCTATGTTTTTAATGTCATACTTTTGTTTACAGGTAAGTGCCGAATGTGGCTTGGAGCTAAGAAGACACAGGAGGTGAACCATGTTGGTAAGTCGTTTTATGTTATTAAATTTTAAACTAAATTCATTTATTTATTAAGTAGTTGTATTTTTTACAGTAATTGTGTTTTTAAGAAGTAAATTGTTAATGAATGTATTTTAAAACGTAAATTCATACAAAATATTATGTTCGTACACGACATTTTAAGAACCTACTCGCACCGCTCCTGTGCCTTGCGCCAAGACCCAAGACTATGAAATACCACTGCTCTAGGTGAGAATATGTTGTAGAGTGTAAAATTTCCCAAGGTGACAACCGGCGCGCGCTCCGTGTAACTATGTCTGTAATATGAATCCCGTGGGGCCTCCAATCGCAAGAATTTTCGACCTCCGTATATGAGACTTATATTGGAAAATGGCGCCTAATGGACATTTTATTCGGGGGCGTTTTGTGCGAGGATTGTGTAGAGCCTCGTTATAGGTTATACCCACGTAACTCCTCCGTGGTCCAGTGGTTTAGAACGTGGCTGTTCGTGAGGTCGATTCCCGCGCCGAAAACGTATTATTTCCAAGTTAAGTAAGCACAATGCAGGCTGATCACCTGATTGTCCAACAAGTATTATGATCCATCCATCGGATAGGCATGTAAATTGTAAAGTCAATCCTGCGCCTATAAAATTACTCCTTCGTTACTGGCATGGTTTCAATGAAACCGGCCACCGCCACTGAAACTGGTGTGGGGGGTATTATTATTATACTTCATAAAGAATCTTAGATATTATTCTTAGATTTACTTTCTCTTTCTCTCTCTGAGTGGCAAGTAGTATAGTAGATAGGTTCGAATATAGTGAGGTGTTATGTTTATGCAGAAAATCAATTGAAGTTTTTATGTCAGAAATATTTATCCGCTCAATTTATTATTGCGTTAAGTTAAAAAAAAAAAAAACAATAAAAAATAAGAATTTCAAGGCTTTGGACACGGAATAGTTTAAGCACGTAAACAACTTACTTTTGTATGCAATGATTCAACCAATTTTCACTTTTTATTTGTTTTATAAAAATAATCTTAGGTAAAGTAATAAGTATGTTAACTTTTTCTACCTCACTATGTAGACCGAAAAGCATATTTTGGTGTCCACTTAGTGCAAAGTACATTTAAAATTTCCCAGTTTAATTAGGGTTAAAGTAAAAACTAGTTTGTAACATGTTGTATGTCAGCGCGGTGCTGCCAACACAATCATATTTTGGCAAGCAGCCCGCCGCCCGTACGGTGTTACAGTTGTGCTACCTTAGAGTTACGATATTGAACCTTATATGGTAAGCATAAGGGTGTTGTCAGAGGTAAATTAAGTCTGAACACTTAGGGTGTTACTCGTATTTTATGGCAAGATGGAGCGCCTGATTCATACTCGAGGGTTCTCGCGAAAAGAATTCTAGTGAGAAGTGTACTACGAGAGAGAGGCATTCATGATTAGTTGAGCAAAGCTGGCTTGGGCTATCGCTCACTTAAGACAGACTATAGCCATGCAGAGAACATGAACTTTCTATCCCAGGTCAGCTAGTAGTGGATATTTTGATTTTGGTATTATTTTGGTATATAATATACATTGTAAATGTAGGGTTCTCGTACGATAAACAAATATCTGCCCAACAGAGGTGCAGCGGGCGTCGTTTGGTCTCTAATTACAAAAACAAAGTCAGAACTCCTGTCATATCATTGCGTCACGCTAATTAACGTCACGTCGTATCGCTGCTGGCTGTCACAGTGTGTCGTTTGCAATCGCAATTACTGTGTTGTCCGAATGTGGATTTGTTAGATCGCGGAACCACATCACACAATGATTAAAATGCAGTGGCGGCCTTACCCATTACTAAGCCCTGGGTGGAAGGTCTTTGCGAGGCCCTGGGTGGCAGGTCTTTTCGAGGCCATCTGTCTTACTAAAAATACCTTGCGAGGCCCCTGCAAGAGCGAGGTCTCGGGCGATTGCCCTGTTCGCCACCCCCTAGGGCCACCACTGTCAAGATGGAGATAAAGGAGTGCGTATTGACAGTCCGTCTATCGATGCATTTTTAAGCAGCTGTGACTTTCATTGCAATGTAGTCGTGATCTGTCAGCTGAGTTAGACGAGCCCTAGAACAATTTTTTTTGTGATTACTAACAAGCTAATATTTTGTGAGTAGCTACATTTTGATAAGACGAACAACATTTTTATTTTCGAAAAATCTCGAAAGTGGTGGCTAACAGTGATAGAAAGGATTTCATACTTTGACTTGATGGTCCTAAAATCTTCTAGGGCTCCCTCACTACGGTATGTATGTGTGCTTATATATCAGTTTCTCTCAAACGTTTTAAGTTCAAGTTACACAATCCAAAGGATACCAGAGCTACACAGAAACTACACTTAGGCTCATAAAACCCGTTTCATACTAAACAGGATGTTCGCTGGGCAAATATGTACCTATACGCATACGCAAAATATGGGCCACAAATATGTCACCAATACGAAACTTGTGTTAGTGACACCGATTAATTATTATTTGCTTGTGCTGCCAGCTATAGTTTCTGTGCGTTTTCTAAAACAAAGAAAGTGCTGCCTAATAGCGTGTGAAGTTCAAAACTTGTGCTGTTTTATTTACTCTCATGTTTTTTTTTTAATCTTTATTCATTAAAATGTTTACAATGGTTAGTTATAAGTATATAAAAATTGCTAAACTGCACAACAGTTTGTTGGTGATAATGTAATGCCTTCTGTCACCAATTGTTCATACACATTCCCTATTTCACCTTATCACACCTTTTACAATAACACCTAGAAACTACACTATAAAACGTAAAATACAAGTGTTTATACTCTGTGAGCCGGGGTTATCTCGTTCACAGGCAATTTAATAATAATTCTTTGAGTTATTCCTTCTTTTGTCGCAACTTTGTTAAATTCAAGCTCCAAGAAATCTCGAGTGGTCCTAATGAGTGTAATAACTAGCGTGAAAATGAAAGTTGTTTGAGCCCATTAAATTCTTGAAAAATGTTAATCATTAATGTTCAACAAAGTATTTTGATTATGCTAATAATTTGCCGTGGAAAAAGAAATATTTTGTCTATTGTCATAACAACTAAACAAATGCTCCTCTTCAGGTTAGGCTTCCATACTTCTATATCTCTATACATATTATTATAAAACAAAGTCGCTTTTTTCCCTCATGTCCCCTTTAATCTTTAAAAATACGCAATGGGTTTTGATGATTCTTTCAGAGTTAGATAGCCCATTTATCGAGAAAGGCTATAGGCTATATTTTATTACGCTAAGACTAATAGGAGCGAAGAAATAGAGGCAAAATGTGGAAAAAACGGGGAAAATTATTTGAAAGGGCTAACTTGAACGCGCTAATCTCAGGAACTACTGGTTCGATTTGAAAAATTATTTCTGTGTTTGATAGCCCATTTATTGAGAAAGGTTATAAAGTATAAGCTATATTTTATCACGCTAAGACTAATAGGAGAATATGGAGAAAACGGGGGAAATTATTTGAAAGGGCTTATCTCGCGAACAGCTGGAGCAATTTTTATGTTATTTGGCACAGATAAGAAGTAGACCTTGTGAAGGATCATATGCTATAGATTTGAAACATTTTTTCAGTGGCTATATATTTTATACCCGTGCGACGCCGGGGCTAGAATATTATAAATAGGAAAGTGCTGTCTGTTACCTCTTCACGCTTAATTTTTAAGCCACTGCTGACTGCACTGATTTGGTTGAAATTTGATATGGAAATACTTTGAGTGCCGGGTTAGGACATAGGATACTTTTTATCTCGGAAAGTGAACGATTCTCGCGCTAAAAATGAATTTCGACACAACAGAGTTGCGTCATTTAGTAATAAATAATCATGACTGCCACTACGACTGCGAAGCTATCCCTAGCATTAGTCCATCAACCATCACGGGCCAACATGGAGGATCTATGCAAAATAAATCTACTGTTGATCAGTATCTTTTAGAAGACCAATTCTAGTAACTCGAATGCCAGAGGGCAGAGCGTGCGACAGTCTTAGAATCGAAGTAAGATTCCAGGCACCAGAATTAGGTCCCTAGTGATACGTGAGAAAACTTTAAACAGCCAAAGTAAATACAACAGGAACACAGGTAATTTTATTGCGCGGAAATAAATGAAATCGAGTAAAAATCACTGGTTTCGGCGAAAACGGGACATAAATCCGGCTTGTGTAGCCATGTCACGCTTTTTCCTACTTTCCAGCAATAGAGCAGTCTGCAAGATTCCCACTAGTCCACAAGATTTCCACTGGTTCATAAGATTCCCACTAGTCCATTAGATTATCACTTCCCATCCCAATAATTCCTACTTTCCAATATTTTTTTTGTCACGATTCAAACTCTTTGGATCCGGTGGGATAATGTCACGAAGAATGTAGCTGATTGAAATAGCTACGATAATATTATTATTAAATACTTAAGCCTTATAATAATAATTTTTGAGGTAACATTTTTTTTAATTTCTAATTATTATCTTTATCTACACTCATAAAATTACATGTCCTGACTGACTAATTGACTGACTGACTGACTGACTGATTCATCATCTATACTCATAAAATTACATGTCCTGACTGACTGATTGACTGACTGACTGACTGACTGACTGATTCATCATCGCTGAGCAAAAACTGTTAAAGTTACAGCCACGAAATTTGGTGAGTAGGGTTGTTTTATTAAGTAGACACCCACTAAGGAAGGAATTTTGAAAATTTTACCCCGAAGGGGGTGAAATAGGGTTTGAAAGTTTGAATGAAAGTCCGTCATTTCTTGAGTTAGAAACATGAAACTTTATTTTTGGGCTACTGATTAAAAACGAATGGATACATATTTAAGCGTTTTTGGAAATTCTACCCCCAAAGGGTTGAAATTGGGGTTGAAAGTTTGAATGAAAGTCCGTTATTTCTTAAGTTAGAAACTTGAAATTTTATGTTTGGGCTACTGATTAAAAATGATTGGATACGTATTTAAGCGTTTTTGGAAATTCTACCCCCAAGGGGGTGAAATAGGGGTTGAAAGTTTAAATGAAAGTCCATCATTTCTTAAGTTAAAAACATGAAAGTTTATTTTTGGACTGCTGATTAAAAATTAATGGATATGTATTTAAGCGTTTTTGGAAATTCTACCCCCAAGGGGGTGAAATTGGGGTTAAAAGTTAGAATGAAAGTCCGTCATTCTTGAGCTAGAAACATGAAACTTTATTTTTGTGCTACTGATTAAAAATGAATGGATACGTATTTAAGCGTTTCTGGTAATTCTACCCCCAAGGGGGTGAAATTGGGGTTGAAAGTTTCAATGAAAGTCCGTCATTTCTTGAGTTAGAAACATAAAAGTTTATTGACGTTTGCGTTTGACGTTTGCTTAAATAGGGTCCCGCTTTTACCCTTTGTATAAGGAACCACAAAAAGGGGAAAACTATCCATCTTTGTTATTATACTATGTTAACGCGGACGAAGTCGCGGGCAACAGCTAGTTTTAGGTATAAATATCTTCGTAGACGCTCTACGAATTCCGTAGCGCATCTACGAGTCGCGCGTCGAATCATATTATATCTACGATACAAGCCGACGAGACTGGGTGAGGCCAAACAAGCGTAATTTTGTGAGTCATGAGTCGCAGAATTTCGGTCGCATAAAATAAGTTTTTTTCATACAAATCATGACTAACAAAATTACGCTCGTGAGAATGAAGTAGGTATTTTCTAAGAAACTGAATGCAGCAGAATTTCTGCCAGCCGAAATTCTGCGACTCACAACTCATAAATTAGGTTCATTTGGCTTCACCCTTAGGCAAAAGACTAGACTTCATATTACTTTAACAAAGATATTATAATAAAATATAAAATGTCTCCTTAAGGCACTCTAATGGCAGTTTTCATCGCAAACCTATAAAAAATAATGAACACCAAAATATAATATACTAAATCCAATTACTTACCAACTTTTATCTATTTTATTCAAATATTGTGCATACAGAAGGTCATTAGTACCAGCAAGGCTTTACCAAAATGTATCTTTGTTTGGTCCTTTGATGTGTAGTTTGGGCGGCAATTGGGCGACATTTGGGCGACATTTGCATCACAATAGCACGTGATTGTGCGCTGCGGACCGACAGACCGACGGGACAGGTGACCGCAATATAGATGTAAAAATATATTATACTTCTTGAATAAGTTGTAATTTTTTCTATTTGTAGGTCTTAGAATCGGCTCACTTTTTAATTACCAGCGCACTTTGTATTGCCTCATAGTTTCTTTGTACTATATCAGAATAATCCTGTAGAAAAGGTTAACAGTTACCGCGCGATAAACGAATAAGTGCGCAAAGCAAACGCAAACATAAATTGATTCACAAATAAACAAAGAAACATCCAATATGCATTTAAACGAATGTCCCAATTTCAAGTACAAAGACTTAAAACAAAACGAAATGGAAACAAAAAGATAAATAAAGATATAAAAAGATAAATAAAGGAAAGATAACAGAGGTCTCTTGAGAGAGTAATTACAGGAGCAGTTGGAACGTTTTGGTACAATTTTAATGGGCTTTTTTACTTGTCCGTCCCCTCGGTACTCTGTAATTAACATTTACACGATCTTAGTGAAAAATTGAGTCGGTTAAGCCTGCGGTAGACCACATACTAAAAAATTATCCACAACCGAATAAAGATCCTCCTTTTTTGGTAGTCGGTTAAAATAATGCGTTACATTCTGGGAGTGCCTGGAGAAGTGCCGTATTCCGTAATGTTATTGACCGTCTAGGTTTGATATTGAACATCACGCGCCTTCAATCTTATTGTCAAATAAACTGTTCAATAAAATTGAAGCGTGATATTGCACAATACAATTGATCGTCTAGGGGGCGGTTTATTTAACGCGGTAGAAAGAGAGGTAGATATTTCATCCTTTGCCACACCGATAAAGGATCCTGTGTCCTTTTTCAGGACTCATTATAAAACCACTTTAAGTTGGTTCACCCGTTAGGTTAGACAGACAACAAGACAACAACTGACAGACAAACAGATGGATAGACAGTCAGATATACTTTTATATTAAAAGCATTGTATACAGTCTCTACATAAAATTATTCAAATTTTCTAAATACTCTTGCAAAGATTTTCTTAACGTTTTTTCACAAACTTTTTATCTGAATAATTTCCTTTAGCTATAACGTTGTATATCACTAAGGCCATCAATACAGATTTAAAAGCGCCTCTAATAGCTTTTGGTGGGTAAATTCAAATAAATGAGGGTGCGAGGACGTATTTACTCCTATATAAATTGAACTTATGTGGGCCAAAGCGAGCCGAGCGGCCTTTTTACTATTTACTCACAAAAAATAGGCTATACTTTAGTCAATACGCGTGTCGGGGTTAAATGGTCACATTTAGCAATTCCTCTCAATTAATTCACAAAATGAATTGTCAAAACTGTCAAACTCACGAATGTCAAATTACTTAGTACGAATTTAGACATCTGAATTGCCAAGATAGTGTCAATTTTGTGATTTTTAAAAAAGAATTCATATTATTATGATTCATAATAATACTATGATTCTCCAAAGCGACCATTTTAGCCCCGCTGGAAATTAATTTTCCTGGAAGAGGAAAGCAGTATTATAAATAGCATTCATGATATTATATCAAATATAAGAAATGAATCCATATTTCCTTTGGTTATGCAGTCCCTGCCTTCAACGATTTTGATGAAATTTGGCGCAATATCAAAGTTATATACGCAAAATCTTATGAGAGCTACGAATAATAAAAACTAAGGAAGAGTAACTGTGTCAAAAAATTTGTTCCGATTCTACAAAATGTGACCCGAATATGCATACTTTATGCAAAAAGAGACCTTTGTGTAATTTTAGATTAAGTGACAGTCATTGTCAATGGCTTTATTTTGTCAATTTGAATTTAGAGTTTTTTAGCTATTGTCATATTATTTTAGTGTGCGAAAAGAACCTTGAGAACCAAATTCGAAACGATTGAAGTATGGGAGTTATGTTTGAGAGACTATCGCACAAAAATGTACTGTTCTCGTAATAATTATTATTTGTCATTTTTCTTGTAGATCGGTATTCTATTTTATAACAATTATAATTATATTACGTCAGTGTTTTTAATAAGAATGAAATCTTATTATCATTATATACCTTCAACTGTTGACCACGCTCTAGGAGCATAAGGAATTTTAGAGTTATCGTCATTTTAACGCGTCACGCGTGAAAATCAAGAAGTAGCCCCACATATGCCCTTTTTTTCAATATGGCCGCCACAGCTGAAGGGATAATATAATGTATAACAACTACTAGAAATTAAGATATACTTATTTACTTCGCCTAGTCGTAGATTATAAAAAAGTAACCAAATCACGGCGGAAATGCGCAGACATTAGAATTTGTCGTCGTGTTGGACTAACGCGACCGGAAGTCGATTACAGACCGGAAATGGACAGTAGCGCCCTGACTGATGTCATCATTGGAATTAATGGAGCCTAACCTGGGTAATAGGGTTTGGACACAGGAGACAGGCCAGAAACGTGATGATACCAGCAGGCATGACCGCTAAAGAAATATTTTTTTAGTAAAAGTATTTTATAAGTTTAAATAGTAAAGGTGACAGATGACCTAGTAATCATAATTAATTTTTATCAGTGCATGTTATATCCTGGATTTTGCTCTCAAATATTTGGACTTCTGCTTTTAAAAATTGTTTAGCTAATTTTCCAGCCACTACCCCGGGGATCATGGGCTAGTAAAATTACAACAGATTAGTATGAGAGCTCGAAATTAAAATGGTTGCCAACCATGTCACAACCGTGAGAGAGAGAAAAAATCGGTTGTCTGTAAAGTCGGTTTACTGACGATAGTTGAACATGACAACGTCATAGCCTTAACCCCTCAGTTCCGGGAAAAATCTATGCAAAAAAGTTGGCAGGTCAATGTGCAAAAAAAATGGCACCCGGCCTACCCTCTTTGTAAAATTAATGTAATATTTACTTACATACAATCCATATTTTATGTTTGTGTGAACTACATTATAATATAATATGTTAAATTTTCTATCTATCAAGCCATCATAATATAGTATTTAGTCCGATGTGATATTAGTTCCTCAGTTATTAGCTTTCGAAACTATAATTAGTGACTTGTTCAGAAGAAATAAACGAATACTTTATTCTTCATATATTAAGTCATACCTTGACACGTAGGAAATAGAGCACAATTTTGAATAGCCGAAATAATACTAATAGCTCACAGATTGTTTATTTATTTTTCATTCAGAGTGTGGTCAATGTATCAAAGGTCATAACTAACCAAAATTCTTCGTACAAAAGTATTCTCTAAGTCATCGAAATACGTAATATAATCGAAACAAAGAGCGCGGCCCAGGTGGGCCTTACGGTTGTTGACAGACTTGAGAGTGTAAATGGAACGCCTCAGAGCTGTCAGCGAGGTAACGCCGCATGAACTGTCATGTTTTTCGGGCGCACACCCCATATCGAATTATAAGACGTTATCACGTAAAAAATTGGAGAGCCAATTTGTCGATAAAATTTAACCTATACTTCACGACATTAAAGGATCGGATACTGGTGTAGGGACATATTGTATAGTGTATACCTCAGTTATACGGAGAGCAGGATAATCAAGTTTCTACTGCAGTAATCAATATGGCGGACTAAACTTGTTGCAGTGTAAACGTAATGAACTGATTTAAGATAGTCCATTCAATAAATAAATACGAAGAAAATGTACCGCGGCAAATTAAATCGTACCACCCTATACATAAATAAACGCATCAACACATTTTGAGGCACTCGAATTTTAACTCTCTACCCACACGCTAAAGTCCATATTAGCGTGGAGATTATAGCAACATTGGTGTAGGTAAAAGAGTGTATTTGGTTTTAATTTCCTACCGAAGAATTAACGCTGGAATTTGTTAAAGTTCTTTGTCAGTTGTCGCATACGAGCGCCGTGTTTACTCGAGACCGTGCACTGGAAATTACTTTGAGCGGTTGTTTAAGTTTCAATTTTACTGCATTAAAATTTCAATTTTTTGGTATTTTGTTCACGTACATTAGTGTTCATATAGCAATAAGTATCAAGTAGTAAGCGAATTATGACAAAACAAAATTAATATATTATTCCTAGATTACTTCGTCAAGTTTTTATCGTAATAATATAAACTTGTCCTGGCCTTCCACAAATATTGGCCAAATCTGTTCAGGCGTTCGCGACTTTAAGTGAGACGAACAAAATTTCAAATTTATTTTTATTTAAATAGATTACTTAATGTTGATTTCCACCGTATATACTCTGAGTCTTTTCGACAGTGTTAAAAACATTCTACCAACATCAGGTAACTCTATGTTATGGTCTAATCCTAAACTCTACGTATTCAGCATTCATTCCGTCATGAATTTCCTAAAAGGGCTGACCACAATTTTAAAACGCTGGACAAAACTGAAGTAGAAACAATTGTAAGCATCCGCGCGGCTGCAATAAAATGATATTTGAGTACCGTCAGCGAAACATGGACCGCCACAGATTAGTAAAAAGGAGCAGAATAGCTACGCAAGCTTTGTATTTCACTGCTACAAGTATCTATACTGGCGAAACATGGCTGTAGCGGTCATAGACCCCCTGTCAAAAAGTGTCATTTTCTATACAAAACCGCGATTGACAACATCTGACACTTCATTTTCAATTGCGGTTTATATACAAAATTATAAGTTTTTGACAGGGAGTCAGTGACCCCTACCGCTATGTTTCGCCGAGTACATTATAGTTGTAGAGTAAGGGCCGATTCACACCGGAATGGCAGAGGCGCGGCGAGCAGTTTCAATGTCATATTATTTTAAACTTTATCTTCATTATTGTAAGTACACAGTATCGCTTGAGAAATCTACGGCCGCCCGTGGACGCTCGTGGCCGCTCGTGGCATCTTGCGGCTGCCGGCGGCGTCGATTTCTCAAGCGATACAATGTATTACATTAATGAAGATAAAGTTTAAAATCATATGACACTGAAACTGCTCGCCGCGCCTCTGCCATTCTGGTGTGAATCGGCCCTAATTCAGTGCCCTTGAAAATAATCTCGCTTAACATAGGTTTCACGCTCAAGGCGTGATGGAAGTCTTTAAGTAACTAGCATGCTCGCAGTTGCTATCGCTACAGTCTGATGTGCACGATGAGTCAAAGAATGGCGATAAATTCATTTTGAAGAAGACTTTGGATCGCTAAGATTACATATATTGGGTCAGTGTGCACAATATAATTTACTAGTCAATAGACACAACCGCGTTTACATGATAGACATATTATGCACATTGCGCATACACTTCACACGTAGGTACCCTCAAAAACACTACTATGCAGCTGTTTTTCTGTACGTGTACTCTATGACACTGGTACTGTCGGCAACACACGGGATGTACCGTCGGCGTCGGAATGCAAATGTCCACTCGGAATATGATATTTACTCTTTGTAATATTGGGTTATTGCTACCATTTTTACTTCGGCTAGTTACCTATTGTGTCTTCGGCTAATGACCATTCGTAGAGCGAATGAAAGATGACCGAGTGGCGCATGTAGGGAATGTGACCGGCAGGCGAAGAGGCGATGAAGTGGAGAAGGACCTTAAGGCGTTGCAAGCTGTAACACGGCAAGATGTCGCCCAGGATCGGAAGAAATAGCGTGTGCTTGTGTGATGTGTCAGATACCATGAATCAATTTGGGTAGCTGCGCCGTAGTAAGTAACGACCTATTGTGACTTGACTCTTTCACTTGCTCTTGAATATTTAGCTGTCTCGCTAAAGTAAGTTGCACTTAGAGATATATGACAAAATATGAGTGCTATTCAACATTTGACCACCTCGAGGACCTATCAGATAGGAAGCGCTCACGTTGTCAAGTTTTTCAGTAGTCATTTTTGCGTTCTATGTGTTATACATAATATAATATAATACGTCACATAGATTATACGCCAGTATGCCTGCAGCTGTATGACTAACCGCTCTAACAGGACGATTGTTGCTTGACCGCTCTCTATTTTATAAGTTATCGCATGTTTTTTGCACAAACAAAACCTTCCAGACTTAAGTTTAGAGGGCGTCATAATTTTTATGGTTATTTTTTCTATCAACTAAATGTTTCATTCGTTGAAAAGATAAAAGATGTAAGTTACATCTATCAGCTTTACTGCAATATAACTGATAGTCAAGTTTCCCAGTGTTTTCCTCTTGAGGAAATTACACAAATAAAATTTGCCCCAGGTCTGGCGACGCGCCAGAGGTAGTCAAAGCCTGATCGATGCCTTGGGTTATGATGTGACGTCATCGGCTATCTATGAATATAATATACTATGAATATTATATCTGACGTTCAGAAAAGATTTGAAAAAAAAATTACTTACTCTGAATAAAAAAAATTGAGTTTGAGTTTGACGACCTCTGTAGCTCAGTTGGTGAGAGCGTTACAAGCCGGAGGTCGCGAGTTTGAATCCCGCAGAAAGGACAAAAAAGTTTTCATTGTTCGTGTATTTGATTTGTATTACTAATTATTAAATTATCGTGTCGCGGTGTTTGTTGCCAAAAACAGAAGCGGTTGGTCCGTATTTGTTGAAATATTTCCACGTATTTTGTGTATAACATTATAAAATATGCGAAAGTGTGTCTATCTGCTGCCTCTTCTGTATGCCTTCGTCTTTTAGTAAAATTAGTAGAATAATTGAAACGACTTACGACAAACGACGAAATATCAAATGCATGAACGTAAAATGTACGAAGTATAATATTATTATGTTCACTTCACCCCAAAGACATAAGAAGACAACTACACACTAGATGAAGAAGACAGAAATCACAACAAACTATAAATCAAACCGCCATACAATATCCATATCAAATGCCCTTTACCTAGCAGGCTATTCGAAATCACTTACAATAATACATGTACATTCCTAAAACACCCCCAACAAACAAAAATATACCATGCACCGAAGTGTTAGGGTATAAAATTAAATGAGACGAACCGCGAATAAAATTTGTCCAGCAGTCCTAGAGAAACTTACGCCCATAGAATAAAATCGTTAGATACGTCTTTGCTATTACCGTAAAAAAAAGAAACATGACTCAATGGTCATTAACTATGGCCAAAACCTTGAGACGAGACACGTAAGTAAGACGTAGTTCACACAAGATTCTTATGGTTTTTATGAGTACTTATGGTGTTTTACTTTTGTAAGTGCAAAAAAGTTTTTTTACAGCATGCATTTCTGTTTATTATATTTTAAAGAGACGGGTACTATTTCATTAGCTTACATCAGGCGATCCATTTGCTCTTTTGTTCTTGTTCTTATAAAAAAGGCATATCTAACTTGCAAAATCTCTGTCAAGTTGTGTGAAGGGCTCGGAATCGCCGCCTTGTGTGCCGTTGCTGTGACGAGTGTAAAAGTTTATTGGACTGAGAAAAAGGATTCTATAGGAACCATTTTTGTTGAATACATAATTATGTTAGCTTTGTTTTCTGTAATATTACACTGCACTTTTAGACAATTTTTATAGAGTCATCTCTATAACATAATAATGGACACTGATAAACGGATTTTGCCCATACGGAGTTACTTGCTTCATATAACATGTTCAAAAATGCCGAGCAATATCTTATGCTAATAACATTAGGAATGACAATTATCATCACAATATCACATCGCCCTCCGGCCGCAGGCTGGAGGCTGTAGGGAAGGGTTTGCATTTTAATAGCGGCCCCGTAATTTTTTCGTCATGAATAATTACGTCATAATTCTGGTGGTAATTCTGTTATTATCACACGCGGCCAGCGGCCGGCGGCCAGATGAAGGATACGGGTTAATGGATTTGCATTTGTTATAAAAATCCCCCTCAAAACTTGAAAAATATGACAGGTACAAAGGTAAAAATGCTCAGGAGTTACGATGTTGTTGGCTCTCTGCTCAATAGTAAAGCATTGGTAGTGTTAACAATAATAATTATAGAAACTAGGCCAACTTACTTACACTAATAACAATAATTGGCGCTTACTTCAAAAAGCTTTTAGCAAAAATAGCAAAAATAGCATTGATGGACATCAGAAATACCTATGCTAGGTATTTCTGATGTCCATCAATGCTATTATATTTAAATGTTCCTAGATTTATAGCTATAATTTCTAACGTAACTGAGCTCTAGATCTGGCTTCAATGAAATTGGAACTATCCATCAGCTGAAATCTGACTGAGGTAGCGGATAATTCCCGCGCATAATTTCTGATACCGGGGACAGACTAAAGGACAACCACGATTGTTATTGACGATTGAAAATATAATTTGTGGAAAGAAATGTTATATTTATTAGAATAAGTTTTGTTGATTACAGAACCCTATAACAGAACTCTAACGAGCTGATTTTTTGTTTATTGGTAGGTTATTAGTTATAATATAATTTAAAAGTAACATTGTCCTACTAATAAAACAGTCCATATTTTAGGACCATCAATTCAAAGTATGAAATCCTTTCTATCTCCGTTAGCTACCACTTTCGAGATATTTCGCACATAAAAATGTTGTTTGTCTTATCAAAATGAAGCTGATATGAATGAAAAAAATGTTCTAGGGCTCCCGTACTATTTAACATTATCCTGGCTCGTTCACTCATAATGCTGTCCTTAGGCATAAGTGAGACAGTATGTGATAAAAGACAAATGTACTGTCATGGAGCAAGGCACACATAGACGCAAAAAGAAAAAGTCTTTTTGCGTCTATGTGTGCCTTGCTCCCAAACGGATGAACCAATTTCCATGAAGTTTCAGTATACTCTAATATACCACCAGGCTATCCTTCAGCTCATTGGTATGAAGCACGCGACTGTCTGTTCGCCCCACTCGGTATCATTAGCCCCCCAACGGAGCCAGACAAGGGTATAATCAGATGTCAATACATTCAGATCAACGTGAAATATCTTCGTACAGTGATTTATTAAAGAGATTTCTGGAGCCTCTGAAGTGAAAATTCGCGAGGGCATATTTTGAGGGAGAAAAAAGAGACAACTGTTAGGCTGGTTTTATCGTTAAGCGTTTCGGCAGGGCCGTTGGAGCGCCGCGCGTTCGAAGATGTATGGGGCTAGTAGTTACGTTTTAAAGTCGCTTGAGCAGCGCCGTTCGTCCGTTCGTTGCGAAACGCTTAACGATAAAACCAGCCTTACCGTTTATAGAAATAGAAGCCCATTACAGTACCAGGTACCTACACATATATTTTTTTCGTCTAAATGCTTTGTATTTTCGAAGTACTTGCCATGGGGATTCGTAGCCTTATTAAATGGATGTATCGAGTATCTTCTGTGTCGTATATTTAAAACCGAGTAATGTCTTCTTAATAACAAAATATATAAGCAATAAGTTTCTTTCGACGATCCATGCCAGAGACACGTCCATTCACAATAAAAATCGAGAGGAACTGGTTACCCTGCCAAAACGTTGTTTTGCCGACGCCGCGACGCCGCAAAGCAAACTGTCGATTTCAACGGCGCGGCGCCGCAACGCGGTTATGTGTTTCGGGGCTAAGTGACCTAACTCATTTTTAACTAGACAATTAATCATAGACGCATAATTTATTATAATAAATATGGCACATCGGGACAAAAAGAGTCGCCGAATAAATGGGGCCACTACGGTGTGTTTCGGGTTAGTGGTGTTACTTTTTCTTGTACGAAGATTTCGGCAAAATATAATATAGATGATGTTGACGTTTAGGTAGAAACAGACTAGAGAAATGTATAAACTAGATAGACCTCAACCGTTGCGCTGAAATTCGTTTATTGGTCGGGACAGGATTTAAAGTATCCTATATCCTACGAATAACAAAACTACAGGAAACGTAACTCCCATACTTCAACCGTTTTAAATTTGGCTCCTTTTCGAACACTAAAATATGACAATTCAGATTCTCGCCAAGGTCGTTTCCCAGGTAACGTATCATAATATTGCGCGCTGGACGACAGCCTGCGCGGTTATTGTCACTGTCACAGTTATGAAACATAGCCGTGGACAATAATTGTCAAAAGCGGATGGCATTATGCAGTATACACCAAACATATCTACTATCACGAAGAAAGGAGTACATAATTATTATTTTAAAATCAAACATTTTCCTCTGATCCTTAAGTCATCGATAATAATAATATATAATAATTTTGAACAAACCTTGTACGACTCGGACGAATTTAAAACTATCCAGAGCACCTAGACAAGACGTTTTCAGATTACAAAAATCTATGTGCTAAATTATTACAGAATTATTACAGAATTGAAATAAAAAACTTACGGCACAAATGCAGATTTTCGTAATCTCTTTAATTTTCGGTCATTACTCATACAAAATATATCATTACTATTAAAGTGTATGCTACATAAACGAGTAATCTGGCTCGGCATCCAATTCCGTTCGTTTCTTACTAAACGAAGTAGGAACGGCATTATAAAAATAAGATACTCCATACTGATGTCAGTCAGACCCTCGTTTATGAATTATGATTAAATTGTTACATCTTGCATAACACTGTCCATGGCGACTTTGTACAATAACATGTAAACTTAATAAGACAAACACAAAGAGACCAGCTTAATTTTACGCAAATACCCTGGCATCCAACTCAAATAAACCATATTTTTGGGCATGTTTTTGGGTCGGAAAAAATACAAGAACTTTACCTAAGCATAATTAAAAAAAATCACTTACTGATGAAACTTGAAACGTTATTCCTGTATTAAAAGTCGTATCTGTATGACTTCTACACCATTTCACAGTGCATTTAGGCATTTTAACAACGAAAATTTTGTAAAAAGCTACGTAAAAAGTAAGTAAACAAATTGTAAAATGAGTTTGACAATAATTATCATGTCAACCTGGTTGAATGTCACTCGTGTATGTATATATACACGAAAAATGTGTACCGAACACATGCATAAAGTATACATGTATTCGGGTCACATTTTGTAGCCTTTTGGTGCACTTTTTTTGACGGAGTTACTCTTCCTGTAGTTTAAAGTTCACTGCCTATATCCTTTCCAGCCGGCCTGTGATGCGCAAACGAGAAAATTTTGTCTACATGCTTTCTCGATGTTTGATGGTTAAGTCTCTTCTGCATCTCTATTGACCCTATTGACATACATTTTTTCTCGTGTAGATATCTGTCGTCAAAATTTATCGATATAATGTCAAAAAATGATTTTGACATTATGTCGATATCGACAATATAACTACACACGAGAGTGAGATGTCTCGTTGTACGCGCAAGCTAGACGCACAATGCACATGACAGACAAACAGACAAGTTGACAGACGAAATACTTTCACATTTATGATATTAGTATGGATATCGTATACGAAAAACATAACGCCGTAGGTTTCAGAATGTACCTCTTGGTTTACTGACCCATGTCTCAAATAGATCTCCGGAAATTACAACTGCTGCAGGAGTATATTTTGTGAGCCACATTTTGAAGCATCAAAATTATAATATTTGGGTAGTATCTGCACGGATTTTTTTAACTGTTAATAACGATTTTAAATATGTCATAAACTTATATTTACCCGACTACACGGAAGCCAAATGGAAATGTTTTTGACAGTCTATGTAATGTACTTGTAACATATTATTACAATTTACATATACATTGTAGTGTATTGATAAATAAAGATGACCGCACTACCAATCATGGTGGGGGCTAGGAGAATATGGCCGCCAGACGTGAGAGCTGTCGTCCACTTCTTCACCAACCGCTACCGAGAGTAGAGTCATGTTCAGTGATACAGTATTCTGTGTTTAATTTACTCCTCCTACAAGAATGTACAAATTGTACATACATAATTATTATGTTATCTCATTTACTTGTAGCGGCTAAACAACTGGTTCGATTTTACCAACGAAGTGTCAATAAATAAGCAATGATTTGATTTTATTTGAAGTAAAGTGGTTTACTTTATACGTATTTTTGAAGTGAAAACTTCTTAAGCGGCGTTGAGCACTTTTGTGGGATGGGTGGTGGAAAATTGTGAAACTCGCGTCAGATTCTCGTGCTGATCGAAAAACCGTAAGACGGTTGAAGTTGAGTTGAGTAGTGTTGTAACTTGTAACATCGAAATCGATTCATCGAACAATCGATACTTTTTTTTTAACCCTTTGTAATTATTGTATGTTCAATAAAACATAATATTACTTTATTACATCTATTACAATACATTTAATGTTATAATCGTAGGTGAATGTAAATTGAAAAGAGCATTACAATAGTATTTTAATTCAATAGAAGAATAGTAAGTACACGAGTAAAATTGCAAAATTAAAACTTAAAAATTCAGCATTAATGTTGAATAAAGTGAAATTTTATGAAAGAATTTTCAAAGTGTGCGAGCGTTCCAGCTAAAATTACTTTCGGTAATACAAACACAGTATGAGCAAATCGCCCGTTTTCAAACTATTTTAAAATTAACTACTTAATTGCATTTTCAGCTTTAATCTTTCTTCTGAAGTTGTCATGCGTTTGCAAAGAAAAAAAATATAGCAAGATGGCCCGTGACCTTCGTTTCAATTAATCCTTCCATCGCGGATTCTTGGAAATCTATTGTTATTCTATTGTTGTCGCGGTCACCGGTGTTCTTATGGGGCTTGATGGGTTAATATTATGTTTGTTTTTTTTCTCTTACATAGTTAGCCATAAGTGAAAATATGTAAATGGTGTTCTATTGGTTCTAATACCTACTCAATCTTTAACATAGTATTATAGCACTGGGTGTTTGTTTTCCGAATAAAATAAAATAATGTATAACCTTCCCTGGGCTTCACCGAATATTTCAAGACTAAAATTAGCCTAATCGTTTCAGCTGTTTTCGAGTTTTAGTAAGGCTAAACATAATTGAAATTCATTTTATTTAAATGGATATCCTAAACCAGCCAAGTGCGAGATAAACAGGGACGGAAAATATAAAATAAATGTATTTCATACCTAAATGTATTTTTTCCCCTCTTTCCAGCAAAAAGAGTTTACGTACTATAATATTGTTGAACATGATTTTAAATTACCATCTAATAACAATTAATTATAAAAAGACGTTTCTTCCTAGCTTTGAGCTCAGACTATAGTTAATTATTACGATATAATATAAGAAGGGTATACTTTTTTATGAATAGAGGATCTTTATCCCAATTTATTCCGGGCGGCGGCGGCGTTGATTTACCGCACTTCAAATAGTATTTACCCTCGTATTTAAAGTTTGAGAATACTGTTATTGTTTGGATAAAGTAATATTATCTTATTTCCGTGAAATGCAACATTTAATTACAATACTAACATTTAATTACAAATTAATTAATTTGTTCTGTTTTTTATTTCCAATTCCATTCAAGTTTTTTTTTAACACACAAAAGTGTCAATAAAAGCATAATTTAGATTGTTTAGAAAAAATGGAGAAAGCAGGTCCCACGTACGTCGTACAGTCTGCCATTAAGGTACACACTACACCAATATCTTAGCAATAAAGTATTACCGGCATCTGATAGGAATATAGCGGTTCCTGAAATCACGCACCCGCCATTTAATACTCCTTGCCCGACTGTAAAGACCTAACAAAGAAAACTGCGCCCTTAAATTTTGCTGGGCGACCTTAAAGATGTACATGAATAAGTATACCAATAACTAGTTAATACAGTTACTGATGTTTAACAAATTCTAACTAAGCACTCATTAAAAATTCTCCAATTTTAAGGAAATTCAATCCCAAAATAAACCGAAAGGAGGACTTCATTCTTTTATTTACATTACAGTTTAACAAAACGGTGTTCGTTGGTTAGTTTCACGTTACACTCTACTAACGCAAATTTACGCTTACATAAGGACGGCCGCACACTTTTGCAAAATTTTAATTACACTTTTTTTCTAAGCCTATTCTGTCTTACAGAAACCAGACAAAGGCCTCCTCCAAGGTTATCACTTATGTTATTTAATGATTGAAAATTAGAATTGTTTAGGTTTTTGAAGTGATCGTTAGAGCTACGAAATAATGTTAAATATTTGTTTTAATCAAGTCGTACACATAACTAGACGAAGTTATATTTTACTTTAAATGGAGGTAGTATTATCTTAAGCTGAAGTGCAACCCCTTCTTTTTTGTTTTATATCTACTAGGCTTCGAAGCTACTGGATCTATGTTGATGGAATTTTGGATAGATCTTCAATCTAGAGTAGACCACGAAGAGTGAAAAATGTAAAAAAATGCAAGGAAATGTACGTTTTTTGCGTGATTTCAATCTAAGTTTTATAATTAAATATATTCAATAGTATTCTGAAACCAAAAACCTGCAGCTCTTCTAATGTTGGGAGTGTCCATGGGCGACGGTAGTTGCTTTCCATCAGGTGACCCGTTTGCTCATTTGCCTCCCTTATTTTATACATATAAAAAAGAACATTCAAAGTTTCCGCAATAATTGTCCAAGTTTGATGTGAAGCGTGCGCCCGTACTTATTGGTGGAACAAATTACACAGTCAACGGGAGTCCGCTGAAAAATCTCTACGAATTTATTTTCGCTCGTCCCTTCCGCGAGCCCGGGCATTCAAGGGAAACGAGCTGGACGATCGCCTGATGGTATAGATAAAGTTGCCTCCTGACTATTCCCATAAATTTGCATTTGTACTGAGACGCCTCAAAATATTTATTCACAAGAAAGTGATTGCAATGATTAGTGATTACAAAGATATCTGCACGTACGTGTGCGTGCGTGGGATTTGGAGGTGCTGTTAAGTTGTCATCAGCCAATTGTCTAGTGCCTATAACTGAAAATATTCATTTTATTTGAGTTGAGGTGTAAAATCGTTCTTTAATATTTTTTATAAGTCACTGAGGTCAAGACATCCCCAACCGTAGTAAAACTACGTTTATGGACTTAATCGTGGTTTATTTTATAGTTTTCAATTTGTGGTTCCTTTCATGAACTAAAAGATACTAAAAGATAAAGAACATAGTATAGTATAATTACAAATTTGAAATTGTGTACTTACGTCGAAAATTTTAATTAAAATTTTTCACTTTCTGAAATGTGTACAGATAAGATGGCGGCCTTCTTTTTCTTTTTTTTTTACTTTTGTAAAAAAATAAATGTAAAGTTCAAACCGGCCACTATGGACCTATTATGAGAATAAAATATAAATTAAAAAATATAATCATTAAAAGTTGAGCAAGAGTTTATAACAATAATTAAAAATTTATCAGGTTTTATGAGATACTATTCTAAAATAATATAGAATTATTATTTTGGTAAAAATATCTCTAATTTTTTATCAAAGAGAGGCTTGTGTCATAGAAATATGAATTCATGTTGAAATTATTAAAATCATAACGTTGGTGCTTAAAATATAAAATACAAAAAATACGATGGATATTCCCTCAAGTATTCCACAATTTAACATTAACTTTTGCCATTTCAATGGATCCTAATAAAATTACTGGAGTGGAAACATTTTTTTACAACTCGCGGAGAAAAGCAAAAGATATTTCTCCCGCGAAAATGTAAACTCCACAAAAACATGCTTCTATTTTATTAATTTTGTGTTTCTTATCATCTCAGAATATATTTGTGAAGATATAAAACGTAATTGAGTTCGGGAATTATAACAAGTCTAACATAATATCGGGTATCTGCGGACGATTAAAGCCAAGAAATCCTTAAGGCTAGTTCGCATTAGCCAGTATTTTAGTGTAGTACTGAGTACTTTAGTAGCTAAAATTCTCGCTTCTGCCCCAAAATCGTTCGCACTTCGTTCGAGTACAGTTCACAAGTAAGTGGTGTTTTGCAGGATGAACAGCTTACTCTTAAGGGCGTTCCTTACGGAGATTCCGTAATTTAACTTTTACTTGACTAAAATACTGGCCTAGTGCGAACTAGCCTTTAGTTCTCTCCTTTACTTTTTAGCCATAATATTAGTTAGTATGGCATATAAATATATTATCTAAACATATAATAAAACTGTAGAAATGAAAATTCTGTACCTTAAAGATATTCAAAAAATAATAAGCGGGGAGTGTCACTACATCGCTATACAAGCCAAAAATGTGGTTAGTTTTTTTGTCTGTCTGTCTGTCTGTCTGTCTGTCTGTATGTTTGTTCCACTATCACACGAAAACTACTGATCCGATTTGAATGCGGTTTTCGCAGATATATTTGTCTTCTTCCAACTTAACATCTGGTGTATAAAAATTTTGCCCCCCACCCCTCTAAGGGGACGAAAGAGGGGGTCAGATTTTGTATCAAACTTTTTTCTTTAACACAAAAACTACCGATCCGATTTGCATGCGGTTTTCGCAGATATATTTGTCTTCTTCCAACTCAAAATCTGGTGTATAAAAATCTCTCCCCCCCCCACCCCTCTAAGAGGAACAAAGAGAGGGTCAGATTTTGTATCAAACTTTTTTGTTTAATGGACTTACTTCATATTATTAACTGTTTTTTCCAACTTAACATCTGGTGTTTAAAATTTTTTCCCCCACCCCTCTTAGGGGACAAAAGAGAATTTTGTATTTACTGATGAAGTAGAAATACTTTGAATGGCAAAACAATGTTTGCCGGGACAGCTAGTATAAAATATAAGTGACCATAACTTGTTTGGTAAAATATGTATAATATTATTTTAAGATAAACATAAATTGATGTTCTTTGTTAGAAATTATATTATGTCAGATAAAATTTTCTGACGTTGGTCCATGATGAACGATGGACAAAATAAGTACTTACACGAGCGAATATATAAAGAGGCATTTACTACATTCGTCTAAGATTATTATAGTCCATGATATATTCCGTTCTGCCATCAAGATGACAATTATAGTCATGTATCATGATTCATGGCTCAAGGTGAAATTGTGTGTGACATACAGTAATACATTATTATCCTTATTAGGTATATTCTATTCTATAAAAGTATTACAGTTTACTTAACCTAAAAATCTCTTTTATTTATGTTGGTAATCCGCACAACTTTTAAACTTTGGCAATAAAACATAGTTGTGAAGTAATAAACAATGTATCTTTATGAACACGAATAAACTTGTAACGTATTATGCAACATAATATCGGACAAATTGGGCGCACCTTGTGTATACCCTGTAACCGGCAGCGCTGCAGCACATTTAAGGTTGGAGCTCACTTTATCGAGCCGCAGCGCAAAATGCTAACCTAAATGCTAAAAAGTGGTGACAGACTACTCGTGTCGCGATGGAGCGTTGTGCATTACAGATTTTCAGTGCAGTATACTGCCAAAGTGTGTGCTCGAGAGCAAAACAATCCAATTGCTATAATATCACACCGTTGACAGAGCGCAGCGGAGCTGTGCGGGCCGCATATCACGGACGCAAATCCGCCTTGTTATAAGGGCGCATTTTTATGTCGTTAAACTCGTACGATATACATTATATCATGCGGGGAGTCTATGACAACTAATGGCGCATTGTCATTGGTCGAGGCATGCGTTTCAGAAATCTCCCGCACCCCGCATGCGGGCTCTATCGACCAGTGAAAATGTGCCATAATGCGAGTCGCTACGGCCCGACTGAGTGTGCAATAATTCATACACATACAACATGTCAAGCGGATTTTTGCTCTCCGCTCGACATGCTGCGACACGGAAATATGTGCGCTATCTTTATAAAACGGTTTAGTAGCGTCTGCCAACGGTCCGCACGGCGAGCGGTTTAGTAGCGCTAGCAGCGCTTTATTGCGGCCACTACCGCTTTCATTACCCAGCGTGTGGCTATTTATTTGGCCTTAAATTTCACTTCCGGCTACATTATAGTGGATTGTAGAGGCAAATAGAGATTTTCAAATGTAAAATTGTTGTTCGAATAGATTGGTGTCTAAACTGCTTCTGAATTTAAAAAAAAACCAACGCACCAAAACACACCAGTTTTGGCATTCAGGCCACCAGTTTAAATTCAGGCCAGCTACGGCTTATTAATGGTACTTTTATAATCCCTTTCTTAAAAACCAGTTATGACCATTCCACGTTCATTATAGGCGGTTCAAAACGATCTATTGCAAATTGCATTTTAAACACCAGAATTGCCAACAAATACATTGTTATTAAATGGAAGCATATCTTTGATCATTGCAAACTACAACAGAGTACAGACTCGATAAACTAAACTATAATAGTTCTGAGAACATGATAAATTACTTCATGGAACTTCAACCAGCATCCGTCTCCCGCAACTCTTGTGCAATTTGTTTACGAAAACTTCGCGGGAGTGAGCGAAATTTCTCAAGTATTAAAAGTGCAACTACAAAATAAAATGATTATACAAGTATTCTTCGCCTCACCGCAGTTAAGTTAGGGGGTTTCATACTGACAGCAGAAACCACGCAGGCTATTGAAGGTGGGTTTCCAAAGCGTGAAGGCCTCCATGTATGGACTGGCCAACAAAATCTAGCTAGACTTGACCCGACGACTCTTTTTATGCTTGTGTGATCGATTAGTTTGACCTGTCATCAGTCCGACTAGAACGATATGATAAATAAAGTCAGACACGCCCGCAGACACTGCAGTAGTGCGGTTGATATTATATAAAGGAATGTCGAGAGACATACCTTCTTCTATCAAGCACGAGCAGTGGAGTGGGAGTGTCGAGTGACACAGTATTTTGCGTTTAATTTACTCCTCCAACGAGAATGTACAAATTGTACAATCAGTTTCCCTATATTATAGAGATCCTTGAGGGACAGATTTTGGTACACCATGCTACAAAGTTGTAATGACATGTCATGTTGTTCAAAGTTTGTTGGTCATCGAGATTGTCGAACGTATAAAGCAAAATCTTTTACAACAACCCAATTGGTAATTCTATCACAGTACAAGGTAGGTGCCACATTCTTATACAAAACTAGCTGTTGCCCGCGATTTCGTCCGCGTTAACATAGTATAATAACAAAGATGGATAGTTTTCCCCTTTTTGTGGTTCCTTATACAAAGGGTAAAAACGGGACCCTATTTAAGCAAACGTCAAACGCAAACGTCAATAAGCTTTCGTGTTTCTAACTCAAGAAATGACGGATTTTCATTGAAACTTTCTACCCCAATTTCACCCCCTTGGGGGTAGAATTACCAGAAACGTTTAAATACGTATCCATTCATTTTTAATCAGTAGCACAAAAATAAAGTTTCATGTTTATAACTCAAGAAATGACGGACTTTCATTCAAACTTTCAACCACAATTTCAGCCCCTTGGGGGTAGAATTTCTAAAAACGCTTAAATACCTATCCATTCATTTTTAATCAGCAGTCCAAAAATAAACTTTCATGTTTCTTACTTTAGAAATAACGGACTTTCATTCAAACTTTCAACCCCAATTTCACCCCCTTGGGGTAGAATTTTCAAAAAACGCTTAAATACGTATCCATTCATTTTTTATCAGTAACCCAAAAATTAAGTTTCATGTTTCTAACTCAAGAAATGACGGACTTTCATTCAAACTTTCAACCCCTATTTCACCCCCTTCGGGGTAAAATTTTCTACATTCCTTCCTTAGTGGGTGTGTACTTAATAAAACAACCCTGCTCACCAAATTTCGTGGCTGTAACTTTAACAGTTTTTGCTCAGCGAGGATGAATCAGTGAGTCAGTCAGTCAGGACATGTAATTTTTGACCGACTTTCAAAAAGGAGGAGGTAATACGTTCGGCTGTATGTATTTTTTTTTAATGTATGTTCAACAATTACTCAGCCGTTTGTGGTCCGATTTTCAAAATTCTTTTTTTGTATAGGGTTTGATTCGAATTTGGTACCATGTTTATAAAAATGGTGATGTGATGATGGGATCCACGAGTAATCGAGGGGACTTCTTGAAATTTGTATGGAAACATATAGTGATTTCAATTTTTTCTGAAGCATTCGAGGTAATTGCTACCAAAAATTAAGACTTCGCACCAGGTTATACCCTGGATCCGAAGGTACCGAACAGAACTTTTGAATGCTTATAGGTACAGGTTCGGGGATTTCGGCGTTGTTTAAACAACTGAAAGCATAAGCGAACACATTAATTTGATTGATCATCATCTTCACAACCATAATTATACCATGGGTCATCACACTATGACCCAATTATTGGTACTTTTCGCGATATTTTGCATCAAAGCAGTTGTTTTTGATGATGATTTCGCTGTTTGTGGACCGATTTTCAAAATTCTCGTGTTGTTGTATGGGATATAATCTTAATTTTGTATAACAATTACGAAAGTGGTGAGCTGATGATGGGATCTATGAGCAATCGAGGGAAATCCTTGAAATTTATCAAAACACTCATAGTGGTTAAAATGTTGTTTCTAGTAAGTAAGCATATTATGTTACGAATAAGAGAAATTTCATACGAAGGTGTCTCTTGGTTCAAATGGACCGAATAGAACTCCTGAACCTTTAAAGATAAAAGTTTGGAAATTGCAGCATCGCTTAGATAACTGCAAGCATTTACCACAATTTCGCTTACAGTGACATAATGTTGAATACTGAATAGTTAACATTCGTATTGGTTATTTACGCATAAAGCCTTATTTTGTAGATAGCTAAAAAGAGTGAAATTATTATTTTTAACAAAAAGTTAAAACCAACTTCCAAGGTAAAAACAATAGTAATATGAACTAAAAAGTATTAAATAACTCTTACTCTTTAATAGTGCCTTTTTCAGAATTCGTCTAAATCTCAACTATTTCTGTACATACCACAGTCTTCATTACTTTGAAGTCGGTACCAGTCCCAAAAGTTTCAGATATTCTAAGTTCTGACATTACTGAACTCACGAATAAATTAGCTGGTACCTACTTCAAAATAATGAAGACTGTAGTATGTACAGAAATAGTTGAGAATTAGACGAATTCTGAAAAAGGCACTATTAAAGAGTAAGAGTTATTTAATACTTTTTAGTTCATATTACTATTGTTTTTACCTTGGAAGTCGGTTTTAATTTTTTGTTAAAAATAATAATATAAGTATAGATTAATGCTTTGTTTCTTGTTTAATCCAGTCCCTTTAAACAGCAATTCTATCGCATACGGAAAACAGCTGCTTTAATTTTGAAAAACTGTACTAGTGTAACCGCGATCGTGACGCTTCCACACCAATTTAATCAAAAATCGCATCACAGTGCACCATTTGCATACCATTATTATAAAACCCGGCTGAGCGAGTGTGCTTTTCGCCTTAGAGCCTCAGAAAAGTCTTAAGTCCACAGAAACTGCGAGCACGCCCGGAGTTTGCTACAATTCCCACTAACGAGCGCTCCCCCTAATTAACTATTTGTTTCGGAGTCAAAGAGTCTTCATTTTTTTGATTAGCGCAAGTTTTAAGCTGAGGTGTTTTAATGGCGGGCAACTCGTCTAGTTAACTCTTTGCAGTTCCAACTTCCTTTGTTTAAATGCAGTTCATTTCGTGAAACGAGTAAAACAAGCTTTTGGTAAATCAAACTGTAACAGTGGAGTAGATTAAAGAAATCTGATTTTCGAAACTTTTTGTGACATTTAACCCTGTTTTGGCCCGCATGGCGTTTAAAATGTTTCGTTGCGCTGAGGCACGCAGCGGTGACGTTTTGACATTTTGCGTACATAATTTAAGGTGTGATGCGTTGTGTCGTCGCCATTTTTTTTACAAAAAGACGAATCGTGTAAGCAACTGCGCTGTTAAAGTCTTGTGTCTTATTGTTTCTGTTGTCACTTCTAACGCGTTGTCGCCATGCAGATGTGTTATTCTCTTCCGCAACGCACTGCAAGGCAGTCAAACAATGTGGCTTCGGTCTAACACATCTGTGTATGTGACACAGGACGTTTCCACTTTATTCCTCAGAGAGATCTTTGCGGCAGAGAAATTGATGATGATGATGATTTTCGATTCATCACTCATATTTCACGGATAAATATTTGACTTTGACGTTTATAATCACTGTTTGAATAACATTAGAGGTGCTTCACTTGATTTACAGACTAAAGACTACAGCATACCAGACGTAGAATATACTACACTTAGGGGGAGGTCCCCCAGTCGCGGACACTTAAGGTTTTAGGAAATCTGAAAATAATAAAAAAAACTTTTATTCATGAGATCTCAAGACCAATAAAGTATAAAATCAATAGAAAGTAACAAAACAGCAATTCTAGCTTGAACGTAATTAGGAACTCAAATTCCCGTCCGCTGAATTAACAGAGTTGGGTTCGGTTTGTCTACAAGAATTTTATGATGCTTCACTTACAAAGTCTGCTATTGTAAGGTTTTTTTAAATTATATTAGACTACTAACTTTTGCCTGTGACTTCGCTCCCGTAGAAAGTATCCTTTTTATGCAAACTTTGATCCCCAATTAAGCTCCCATAAGGTTTTTTATACAGGATAAAGAAGACAGGAGACAGAAAAACCAAAAATTAAGAAAATCACGAAGTATTGACTTCTAACTCGATTGTTAGCGTTTTTTTTTTCGTATAAAGTTTTAATATTATATACGTATATATCTACTATAGAGAAACCGGGCTAGATTTTTTGGTGGCAGGCGGCAGTACTTGTTAACAAACTAAAATTAAAAATATATTTTTTATTTCTAAACACAATAGTATATTAAATTTTAGACATTTAAATTCCAAATCCAAACCACGCAAGCGAGTATGAGGATTCAAACAAGACTTACCAATAACAACTAGGAATATTTTAGGCCTGTGACACAAAGCAAAATTCAGAACAGCGCGCATAAGGCTTAACTTGATGAAATTGCAAATAGAGAAATAATTGATATTTTTTTAACCCCGAGCCATGTGTCAGTTGTTTGTTTTATAATAAAACGGTTCATAGTTGTTTTACGTTCGACGAGACACTTATGTAGTCGGCATAAGGGTCTTTCGATACAGACAGAGAGGTAGTATAATTCTGAACTGATTGTGCGGAGATTTTTTCATATTTTCAGTCACGCTCGTGATAACTTATCTGTGTGCTTTTAGATTACGTTTTTCGTTCGTGTTGAAATATTTTTTTAACACGTTCGCTGCGTTGTGAGGCATTTATACCCCATACGCGTACTATCGCCCAGTGCTGGGACAATTTGCTGCAATTTCCCTCTGGTGCGGAGCTCGTATTTCATAAAGTACTAAGTGTATGAATGAAACAAAAATATAGATGTGATGACCTACTTAAACTGTTTACTATTTATAAATAAAAATATGACGAGGCGGATAGAGTACACACCGCACTGAAACAATAAAATTACTTTTCTGTGCGTATGAGTGGCGTATCTGCCTCACGAGGGTATGAGGTGTTCCCGCCCCTCACCGCACTGTCGAATAAGGTCAGTGTTTACTTATTAGGAATAGTGTTGCGTTACGCTCGCGTATGAATGAATTTATTATTGTTATATTATATTACTATAGTGCATTATCAGAAAAAAAATCTCGGCTTCTCACCGGGCCTGTTTCCAAAACGATGGTTCTTTATGACACTATTTCTACTTAAACAAAAATATTTTAATTTTGCTTGGTTTTCACCGGAAAACTGATATTATTTAGATTGTCTTTTTAATACTGGTTTCGGATAGCAAAAAAGCTACAGACCGACATTTTTAGGTCGCTCGTTGGGCCTATATTCTTCATATTTATGTACGTAATATTTTGCTTTTTAAATTTTACTAAACCACTGAAGGAATGCGAAAAAAGTATGTGCCTTGAATGTTTTTATATTGCTCATTCATTATAAACAAGTTTTGAGTAAAATAATAAATATTTTATTTTTATCGATATACCAATTCGCCATCACTAGCTCTAATCATAATTAACCTTCACTTACGTGCGTTATGAGGTTTTTCTATCCCACAAATATTTTCTTCATTTTCTCAGCTATCTGTTATCAGATCCCGGGGCAAACTTAAATTTAGATTAAGTCACTCTTTTAAATTATGATAATATATAAATTTTAACCGATAAAGTATATTTGGCTTTAGTATTAGCCTCTAAAGGTGAACATATACCATGAGGTTGATAAACCTCATAACGCACCACTGAAAATATACACTCTGAGGTTTTTATGCCCCATAACGCACATTTCGTTAGGTATACCATATTTACTTACGCAGCGAACGAGTTAATTTGTAACAAAGTACTGACGACTGACGAAATTCGTTTGTATTCTCTGTTTGTGTTATTTTTATAAACCCAGTAGTAGCTGTTGCGATAAAATTGAAGACATGAGTGTACTAACAGTTTTCAAAATAAGAGCAATAATTACTCATTCTTTCCTTATAATTTAAACAAACCATAAATAACCAACATTTTACCTACTTCATCATGTAGCTAATAAATCTACATACAGAAATCATTTTCCCGGTACTATAGCCTCCATTTAATGCAATAAACGACAGTTCTCAAAGTGTTACCGCTTCATCCGCTCATGTCATTAATACGTTACGCGATACGTTATAGGAATACTTGAGAGCTTCATCTCAGAAACTTTCATAGACCCGATTCAGAATGTGCTGTTTAGGCTGCAATGCTACTTCAAATATGAAATAATTTAAAATGAATAGTAGTGAATAGAGGTTGGACGATTCACTTATCTACAGGATAAGTACACACAATTTCAACAAAATCGGTCTACGATCTTAAATCGCGTTATCGAAATTTGTATGATAGTCGGAGGTGCTGGAAGTTCATTAAGAGATTTGATCTCTTTTAAGGCTCTCAAGCGTAGGCTTGAGAGCCTTATCCAATTATCCATACTTTTGTTATGTCTGTCTGTCTGTTACCTATTCACGCCTAAACCACCTAGCCAATTTTGCTGAAATTTGGTATGGAGATACTTTGAGTCCCGGATAAAGATATAGGATACTTTTATCCCGGAAAAATGTACGGTATCCACGTGATAAACGAATTCAAGCGTAACGGAGTTTCAGGCGTCATTTAGTTCTCAATAAATTATTATGGAAATCTTTGTAAAACACAATATAAACGTGGTTTTACTATTCCAACTTTCCCTATCACCGCGTTCGTCGATTAAATTTCGGACAAAAGCGGGCCGGGGTAATCTAGATCGGTCCAAGTTATGGCTAAGCGGCTCCACAAACACGACCCGAATCTGCGACGCCCAGATAAATCGATGAGGCATAATCCGACTTATCCAGACCTGGCTTTTGCCTATCAACGTGTGCTTCCGTGATAAAATGTGTGTTTGCGGTTCGCAGTGAGTTATGAGAGCTAGAAACAGAACCGCAAGATGTGTCTTGGCGACAGCAATAAAAGTGGAGTTTGACAGCAGAAATTACCACGTACCTATGCTATGCGATATTTTTGACAAACAGCAGAACTTGTGCAAGGTTTGCCTGTCACAGTTATGGCTGGTTTACATATATTAAGTAGATAAGTAGTAACTATAGGTCTACCAGAATCTGATGGCAATTTTTGACAGCAGATTTTCAAAAAATATCCTTATCATTGGATAAATTTTTATATTTGCATGTTTCACACACAAAATAAGCCGCTAAAGGAATAAAAAAAGGATGAAAATGTTTTATTCCTATTACCTCGGTATTGCTAGAAACAATTTACCTACTCACTTTTTGCCATTAGATTCTGGTAGACCTATAAATTCTAATTGTCATCTAGTTTAGTACTTACGAAATTTTAACTTGCTACTTGTTACTAAATTTTGTGTTTATATACAATAATTAACAACTTAAAATTAAGTTAAAATTTAGTGAACTACTTATCAACTTAATACGTGTAAACCAGCCATAAGTAACCACCGGCCTGATGGTCTGTTTCCACGTATTTGAGCCATGACACACTTTTTTCGTTAATTTCTTTTTTTTTTATATTTGTCTAATGTGATTTATTCAAGTACTTGCCTACTTTGTTATAAAGAAATTAATTTAATTTATTCAACCTCATTATTCAACACTGAACAAAAACGTTATGATTTCGTCTGACGTAATAATGATACGATTATTATTTTAAAGTTCCACTTTATAACATTGTTGAAGGCTGTTAAAACGCGCTGTTAATATAAAGAGATATTTCATTAAGCCAGCCGTCGAGTTCTTTTGTTATCTGAAAGCTATTCGCAGCCTTTTCACCCTTATGAGGATCACATAAGGTTCATTATATAACCACCGAGGTAGAAAAACTGTTCTCTGATAAGGTGAATTTTTAATAACGCTCCCATACGAAAACTTATTTTTATTGCTGCTACATTGAAAGATATTTTTTTATTTAAGCCACACGCGTTCCATTCCGTTGTTTCGGTTGTGAAGCCTTTTTGGTTTTTCATTGGTTTCGATTTTCAACCAATTTTTTGTTGTTAAAAATCTGGTTTCACAGAATTAACTTTTGAAAATTATAGAAATTTTATTAACCCTCAAGTAACGTCGTGATTTTTTGTTACATAACTAACATCGTGGGGTAAAATTTTACCAAACGCTTCTTCTTACGAATATTATAATCAAGTATAATATTATGATGCAGTCAGCAATTTTTCTGCGCCGATTTCTAGTATATTGTGATGAATGCTGATGGTGATTAAAACAATCTACAATTTTCTATTTATTATCTCCATTCTAAAGGTTCTGCTGCATCAGTGCAGTAATTGTGCATCAGTGGCTTACTTTATTAGATGCAGACAGACATAAACTTAACATAAAATAAACACTCAGAACAAGAAACACTCGAGTTAAAATCCTCGCAATGATGGAGTGGATCCCAATTCTCAACCATGTAGAAAACACATCCCGAAGTAGTTTAATTATCCAAACAGACCGACGTGCATGATAATTCTATTCGGAACGAAATACTTTGTGGCATCGAAATAACATACTATAGAAGAGGAACTACGCAAAAAGTGGTTCCACAAAATACGCACTAAGCCGTACCTTAGGTGAGCTGTACTACATTGTTACATCCTCTGGCCGGTCATAATATGATTTACGTTGCCCTAGCTACGTGTTTATGATGATCGCTCGATTTATCCGTATAGTAAAGAATGCTGCAGCTAATGGATAAGGTTACAAACACATGCTAAAAAATCGAAATGCTAAGTCTCATCGCCTCAAAAACTTTAAAACCTCTACTGGAAATCCTGCAGATCGAATTTAATCCCACGGAGGAGTCGAACTGAAACCATATTTGAGTGATCCAATGTGTGATCATTATCGTTCCATATATTGTATTTCGATGGTTTGTGGATAAGAAAAGTTTTGCCGCAGCTCGTAATGAGCGAGTTCAAACCGGTTTTACACTAACATTGCAATTTAGAGGACTATGGAATCGTTTACTGCAATTTGAATGTCCATGTGTAGAATATGTCCAACGTTACATTGTATTACTACAGTGAATTTTTAAACGTGTAATTAGTCCACCACACATCCACTATAGCTTCAGTGTCGCCAGAATCAACAGTGGTAACCAACCACGAAAACCCTTTGATTGTATGATCTCAAGGGTAACCAAAGGGACTACCTAGAATCTGACTTGGCAACTTCAACGAAATTAATAAGAAGAATGATAGGGAGAGTGGGGTATATTCCAGTTTTTAATGGGAACAAATATAATGACCACCAAAAAAATATAAATAAATATAATAAACAAATATAATGACCACAAAAAAAAAGTAACTTAACACCAAAAAAAGAAAGTCTAAAATTGCAATACTACCAGCTATTTTTGTTACGACTACACCTCAAATTGTAATTGAACGCCAAATATTGTAAATGATCACCAAATATAGTAAATGATCACCAAATCCTTGCGAGCAAATCAATGGGATTTCTGTCCAAATTCAACTACGATTGACAAAAAATAGAAGCATATAAGTAACAAGGAAGTATTATAACTCCATATTATTATTATATTCAGCAGTTCGGACCAGAAGAGATAACAGACGGACACCTAGACTCATTCCAATTTAAAATACTAGCATGGATGATGAGAGTTTTACATACCAATAAGTAATATCATAAATGCGAAAGTGTGTCTGTCTGTCTGTCTATAACCTCTTCACGCCCAAACCACTGAATCGATTTTGCTGGAATTTGGTATGAAGATACTTATACTGAGTCCCGATATATTATTATTTATTAGTAGTATTTACTTACGATAGTCAAATAACGAGATGTAACTCTTTTGTTTCTCATTTTAAAATTAACATTTTAAAGTTCAAATTTGGTTTCTATTGTTAATTATTCTCCGGTTAACATTGACTTATTTGGTTCATTTTTCTTTAATAGGACAGCAAAATGAAAATACTTTGTTTAATAATTTTACATTAAAATGCTAGTATGATGTTGGTGATCATTTACTAATTTTGGTGATCATTTACTATTTTTGGTTTTAAGATGTTAAATCTTTGGCGATCATTTTACTTTAAAATGCTAGTATAATGTTGGTGATCATTTACCAATTTTGGTGATCATTTACTAATTTTGGTGATCATTTACTATTTTTGGTTTTAGGATATTAAATCTTTGGTTATCATTTTACATTAAAATGGTGGTCTGTATTTTGGTGATCGTTTACTATTTTTGTCTGTGTAATGTTACTATTTCTGGTGATCAGTTAATTATAAGCCGTTTTTAATGGTTTACGTAAAATACATCTCATACATCAAGGCGTCACGTTACAATTTTAAGTGACCCTACGCCTTATTATATTGAATACATCTCATACATTAGGGCGTCACAATGCAATTTGAAGTGACCCTACGCCTTATTGTATTGAGCGAAAATTGACTATCTTTGCTCAATACAATAAACCTACAACAACGATTTAGGCAGTAAAACAAAATCAGATAACATAAAACCACGTCCATATCAATGGACAGTAAAGTATTGCAGATCATGTACGCAATTCGAGCCGAATAAATGCGTCCGTATATGTTGTTTATTTATAAACTTCCCTACCTGAGGCAGATAAGGCCCGTCGTAACTCATACTCCTTACCTCGTACTCCCCTAAAGGCCCGATTACACCTATCGAGTGGCGAGGCAGCGCCTTCAGCCTAGCACTCAGTGTGTATAAATTACCGAGTGATAGGTTGAGATAGTTATTTTATTTATTTATTTATTTAATCAGGACACCAAACATTACACACATCGAAACATTATTACAATAAGGGCCTGTTTCACCGCTTCCTGATAAGGTGCCCGATAGGCTTATTTGACAGATTCTCCATACTCTATGTGTCAAGTTAAGTGGTGGATAGCCTTATCAGGAAGCGGTGAAACAGGCCCTAAGCATATTAATAATTTAAATTCTTCTGATGCATGTACCTTAGCAGGTGACACGGCATTCATAACTAAAGCTCCACAGAATACAATATGAAATTATTAATTACTAAACTAGAAGAACAATAATTACATGTATTATATTGTGTGATTGTAACAATAAAATATGATATTTCAAGTACAATACATTATAAAATTAATAACAAAATTTCCGAGTAAATCCTAAAACTATGATACTTACAACATAATAATTATTCGGACCACGTTCTATTTACAAGGTCGAGTAGTGCACTCGGCGACGAGTGCGCACACTGAAATTTTTGTTTACGTCATAAAAACAAATAATGGCTGGATAATGTGATTTCTGTACTACAATGAAATTAGCAGACTTTCTAATAAACGATCTCCGATCCATAATAGCCTCAGTTGTCCTTGCACTAAACTGAAGTGTCTCGCCAGTCGTCACAATAATCAAAAATACGTGCTTACACTATTCGGCTACAGCACTGTTACATTTTACTGTCTCGCCACTCTACTCGGTATGTGTAATTAGGCCTTTAGTACTCCCTCGCACTCCCAGATTGCACGATTTATATTGTTGGAAGATGTTTGCGGGTAATTTTTATCAGCACCTAATTTGACTTCATAAATTCTCATCCGTGCTTATGATGTTTTATATATTTTGCGGGAACATTTTTATGAGGGCTGGCCTTGGATTATTAAAGCTTTCAGCTTTCTTTAGTATCAGATTTGGTAGATTGATGAAACGAGATTAAAATTTGAATAATGCCTGATCCAATAAAATAAATGAAGTTTTAAAAATGAAATATTTTTGATACCTATGTCTCATTTGTGTATTCTACACTTGCTACATAGCGAAAAAATATTCCTTTGTTGTAGGATCAAAAGACATCTTTTAAACGAAAAAATTGCAATTTTTTTTCGTTTTACATATTGAAAAAAAATTATACGTTAAAAGTTGGTACTATAACTTTTTAACGCCCTTGCGTTGATATTATGCTTTTAAAATATAAAAATATTTTAAAAGCATATTTTTATATTTATTGGTCTTACACAATAATTTCTACATTATCTTAATAAAGTGTCTAGCATTTTATTTTGAATAACTAAAATCGTGCAGAGTTTTTATTTGCTTATTTTTCGCTTCAAACTAAACTACCGCGAATTTGCTAACACAAAAAATATTAAAGATGCACGTTTGCATCAATCTATAGCGAATCAAATATTTTTTCCGCAAAAATGTTTGGCTCGGGTGAAAAATTCAGTGCATCCTTTGTTTCTGTGCAAAAGAAATAAAATTCATATTCATAATCTGTAGGTCTCGACGAGAGAGTTTTTCACAAAACAATGACTGGCTTTGACAGGGTTGATTCAGACCGCAGGGCGACGCATGCATTTTTAATTTTTTATGGATTTGACAGATTCGCAAGACGTCTCACGCAATTGAAATCTGTCAAATCCATACAAATTTATGCAGCACCGCGCCTCGCCTCGCCTCGTCGTTGCGGTCTGAGTTGACCCTTACTGGTGTAGTGGTCAATGCAATGTTTTATTAATACCGTATAGGTTCGAATCCTATTAAATAATTTTGTACGTTTCGTGTCTTTATAATATTTTTACTCGTACAATCTGTGACAAGTTTGTTTTAAATATTTACTAATTCCAATTATGGGCCATGCTTCTTTAATCATTAATCATCTATATTTCATTTATAACATTGTTATAGATATCTTATTTCCACCAAATACCATATCGATCCTACAAATCTACGACCGGTTTTGATGGCTATAAAGTATAAAATATAATATTTAAATATATAGTGTTGATTACGAAGAAGGATTAAGGAGATACTAAAGTGGTACCTGAAGTACCACGTAAAAAAACTCTTTATTCAAACCATTAATGAAACAAATCAGTAGACAAAGGTTACAAAGAAAAAAAAAAAACAGTTTGAAATGGCGGCCTTACTGCTGGAAGCAATCCCTTCCCGGCAACCATAAACAATAATAACTGAAAATATTTAAAAACATGGCTAGAAAATAACAAAATGAGATACAATATAATAAGATATAATAAGATAAATAAACACGTACCATGTTACACATCATACATGGCTACAGTGTCAGACGGATCTGATGTGGTGATTGGTTTTTCGTGTCATACTGTTTTCGCGCACAAAGTCGCGAGCAGCATAATTATTATGGTGTGTCGTAATAAAGTAGTCGGGTCATTGCTCCTCAAATCCATGATACTTCACTATAAATTAAGCTTATAAATGACGTGACAAGCAGCGCTTAGCGCGCAGATAGGGCATCAGCTTATAAATCCACGCTAATCGGTCTATTGCAGCTAATGCGGCCTGAACTTCCTGCCGTTATCTAAGCTTGTACCGGGGGGTTAACTTTATTATGTTTTGCAGGCGCAGAGTTAATTCTGTTATGTTGCTTTGAAGTTCTTTTGGGTCAATTCACGTCGATACAATGCAATGAATTTTCGAATAAACAAACCATTATAAATTGAAGTTTACTTTAGTTATTAGTTATTACACAAGATAATACATTGTTTATTTAATGTGTATGTTTGGTAGTAATTTTTTTTGAAGAAGTGAATGTAGTCCTGCCGGGCTAGTTCTCAAACCGGTGGTAGTCGCCATAGTTTCGACGTTCAAAAAGTGTATATTGAGACCTATAATATAATTTTGAATAAAACATTATTTTATAAAAGTGAATTGACGGACCATCCGTGGTCTGCCTGAACAAAATATTTTGAATAACTTATCTAAAAAACAAAAGTAATGCCTCTCCATGTTGGACAAACACAAGCTATTGAGTGCAGAAAGGCGATTTCGTCTATTTCCCACTATCGACGTTGATTGTGCAATATGCATACTGATGGTTATCCACCGCGATCCATCGTAAAGAGTTGCTTTTACGCATTGTCACATCTTCAGCGCTTATATCAGTTTAATACTTTACATATAAATATTTGAAATGCTAAAATATTCCAAAAGAACGGGCTTTTGAAATCAAATAAACAAAATATGAATTTGGATTAACATGGGATGTAATTTTAAAAGTCTGACGTATCGTTGTCCGTATCAAGCGCTGAACAAATCCTATCACAAGGGAGAGAGCCGAGCGCACTCATAAATTTGCCTACTTGTAAACGTGTGTACATACATAGCGAATTAACTTAATGTACGCCAACTACCAACTGATGAAATATAATGCCACAAAAGGGCTCCATGGGTCTTGTCTCGGAGGTTATGGGTTCGATTGCCGCGTTTGTAAAATGGAGTAAAGGAAGGGAGATTTTAAAATAAGCAGTATATCTCTTTATTATTCGTAGAGTATATCATAATATAATGCCCAGATAAGAACGTTTATTTGCATAATATGGTATTTACAATAGATAGTACTTACCTATTAGATTTACAATAACAAAAATCTACATAAATAAAAAATAATTTAACAATGATAATAATTAGAATAAAATAAATACAAAACTTCCCTGGAAATCCAGGAATATTTCAAGATTAAAAAAGGCCAAATATATACAACCGTTCTCGAGTTTTAGCGAGGCTTACAAAATTTTGAATTCATTTTATTTATATAGATTGATTTGGCACTCTCTTTTTGAAAGCCGAATCTACAATTATTATGCCAACCACCAGTTAAATCGAAAATTAGCCTAGTTAAATCAACAATGATTGTTTTAGCCAAGGTTCAAAACTGCCTCTGCAGTTGCATGACAAGGATAGTAGAAAATAATATGGCAATTACAATTTGGGCATTGGCCCAGATTGTAATTGCCATATTATTTTCTACTATTACAATTACAATACCCAGATTGTAATTGCCATTTTATTTTCTACTATTACAATTACAATGCCCAGATTGTAATTGCCATATTATTTTCTACTATTACAATTACAATGCCCAGATTGTAATTGCCATATTATTTTCTACTATCCTTGTCATGCAACTGCAGAGGCAGTTTTGAACCTTGGCTAAAACAATCATTGTTGATTTAACTAGGCTAATTTTCGATTTAACTGGTGGTTGGCATAATAATTGTAGATTCGGCTTTCAAAAAGAGAGTGCAAAAGCAATCTATATAAATAAAAATGAATTCAAAATTTTGTAAGCCTCGCTAAAACTCGAGAACGGCTGTATATATTTGGCCTTTTTTAATCTTGAAATATTCCTGGATGTCCAGGGAAGTTTTATATTAGAAGGGAAGTGATTCGACCAGTTCAGTCAGGTCATCTATTTAAAAAAACCATCTTTTTCACGACACGTAGTACGTACGCGGCATAAGTTGAAAGGATCGGCGATGTTTTATTCATAATGCGAATGGGTGTTTGTCTAAATTTGACGTAGTGTAGCTGAACCCCTGCCAGCAAACTTGGCTCCCCGCTGGCCATACATCAGTCCTGTGACGTCACGCCAAATTGTTTATAATTAAACTGTTAGCTGTTTCAATTACATTTAGATTAAAAGTGAAGAGCAATTAGAAGATTTGAGTTTTTTGGTTAAGCAGTAGCACACTAACACTAGCACACTAGGCCGAAGTTACGTGGCGTAAATTCGGCATGATTACGTCCGCAATGTCAAACGCATTACGCATACAAAATACGGACGGAATGCGACGGAATAGTGTGTCATCGGTAATTTAAAATACATTGCGGGTGTAATCATGCGGAATTTACGCTGCGTAACTTCGGCCTAGTGTATTTAGACATTAAGGCCGATTTTGTATATTACAATTTGAGACAATGCTACAAAGAGAAACTTTAAGACATCCTGGGAGGGACCGAATAATTACAAATTTAGCATTTTTTATATTATTTTCGTTGCTTTGAAATTAGTATATTTCGACGGTACCGTGAATTTTACGGGATAAAACCTATCTTAATAAATTATGTCCTTGACAAGTATCAAAGTATCTCCATGCTCATGATCCTTATTTGAAGTGGTTTAAGCGCAATAAAAGAACATGTAGACAGCCTTTTTGGATAAAAACCACACTTCCCTTTTCCAACGCGGACACGAAGTATCGCCATACCCATCTAAAGCGGCTTAACCTTGCAGCGTTCACAAGTAGACATACATACACACAAATCACAATTCATCATCATCATCATATCAGCCTATATTCGTCCAGTGCTGGACATAGGCCTCTCTCAATGAACGCCAAGATGACCGATCTCCTGCTACTCGCATCCAACATGGACCCGCAACTAAACGGAGATCGTCGTCCCACCTAGTTGGAGGTCGACCTACACCCCGATTTCCCAGCTTTGGTCTCTATTCCAGAGTAAGTTTACTACAGCGATCGTCACAATCATAACAATCGTCGTCGAGACATCACAATTGCGCATGTATATTAGTATTTCAGTATCTTTAAAAGCTCTGTAACACTCAACGTATATTTATGTATCGAGCTAAGATTCAATTTATTCAAGCGCTCAGCGATCCACGTAAGAATTGTGGTCTAAATATTCCGCCAACATCAAACACGGAGTATTTTCCGGTTGCGGGTTCGGATATCTCCAGAAAGTGAATTTTGATGTGACCCTCTTTATCCGAAACTCTTTGTTTCCTCCCGCTGAAGTTGCGTATTCCTTTTTCGCTTACACTACTTGGAATATTTAGATACGCAGAACGATTTAAATATACTCCCCCGGGATTCGCGGGTGATCAAACTACCGAGTTGGTACTTGCCGCACTCAGAAATGAATATTGATTACTTGACTGTTATAAAATTAAGATTTGGACATAAGCCTCATACATCTGTCAAACTCTTCATTAAATTGATCTTTAATCATCATTATGAGCGCGGTATAGACAACTTGCACAAGGTGACAAAATTTGTGTGCTTGGAACTATGAACGTAGTTAGAAATAAGAAATATAATTATTTGTTTTACAAAAAAAAGCGTAACGATGATTTTCTTTCTTTCGATAAAAGTAGCCACGTCTTCGTTGTCTAATTTCTATATTATCTGCCAAATCAAACTAATATCTATTTAGTGCTTTCAGACACTAACTTATTTGTTATCAACAAAAAAGCAAATCAGTATTTTTGTGATATTTATTTGAGTTAGAGAGTAGTAGTCTGATTAACAAGTGCCATTTTCGTCAAAACCTGATCTCATGCACCGAAAATTATGATTTTGGTCTCATTCGATTCGGAATACCATCTAGAACATTCTGTCAAAATTCCAAGAGGGGCTGGAAAAAAAAATCAATAGTTATAAACAATTAAGTAAACATAAAAAGAAGGGTTTGGATTTTTTTTTAATATTTCAAAAACTATTTGAGACAATCAAAATTTGAAAATAGGTCCTTAAAGAGCAGGAAATTTCCTAAAAAAAAATCTTAGATCCTGGAACCTTACCAATAATACTTATAGCTTTAATTGAGCGGCGAAAGTAACGGTAAAACAGCGTGGTTCGGGTTTCGCGTGATTTGCCGCAATCTGCTACGTGAACCAAAAAAATATTTTAGGTGATTAAATATATCTATCGCTATAAGGATCTAAGATTTTTTTAGGAAATTTCCTGCTTTTTAAGGACCTATTTTCAAATTTTGATTATCTCAAATAGTTTTTGAAATATTAAAAAAAAAACCAAACCCTTATTTTTATGTTTACTTAATTGTTTATAACTTTTGCATTTTTTTTCAGTCCGTCTTGCAATTTTGATAGAATGTTCTAGATGGTATTCCGAATCGAATGAGACCAAAATCATAATTTTCGGTACATGAGATCAGGTTTTGACGAAAATGGCACTTGTTTACCAGAGTATAGGTACTATTATGCAAAGTATTTATAGAAAACTCGATGACGCCCGCAACTTCGTTGCGTCAAAATTCGATTAAGTGCGGGAGCCGTACATTTTACCGGGATAAAAAGTGTTCCTTTTCCGGAACTCAATATATCTCCATTCTCCACACCTGATACCAAATTTCAGCAATATCGGTTTAGTGGTTTGGGCATGAAGAGGTAACAGACAGACTTTGATCTTTGATCAGATATAATGTCGAAGCTGTTAGGCGTACGGTGTACATACTTACATAGTATTAAGTTAGAGAACTTTGTAAATGTAATAAAAGAACAACTTTGTAAACAAGCCCACATTAAAGCACTTTTATTTTAATCTGCAAATAACTAGCAGCTGGTGTGTCGTTCGATTTAGTTGTAACCCTCAACTTTTACGTCCCGGAAATAAAACCCAAAATAAAACCGAACGATGCATTCTGTACGCCGTCCCGTAGCGTCCCGGTCATAAATATCCCCTCGCCCTACACTCAGCAGCGGTCGCCAACCTTTTCGCAGCGAGGGCCGAGGAGGGAAAATTCCGGGTCGCACACGTTACACGTGGAAGATCCAGACACTGGCACAAATACGCGAAATTTGACCGGCTTGTTATCACATCCTGTCAGAGAACCGGAGTAAGGTATCGTTTACGCTGTGTTTGTGACTGATGTTGTATAATCATTAATCAATTGATTTTTTGATCAAATGACGTTTCTGGCAAAATACTAGCAACACCAATAATAATATTTTCCGTAGAATGAACTCTTAAAATTGGCGTTTTGAGTTTACACTACAGAAAATCTTAATAATTGGTTATTTAACCTTATATTATTTTGTGATCCATTTATAAAACAATCACCGCGGGTCGCAAGTAAGACGTCAGCGGGCAGCTTGCGACCCGCGAGCCGCTGGTTGGCGACTACTGGTACAGCCTACACCCTTCATAACTATGTTTTTGTACTCACACGGCATGTGAACTTCGCATTATGTCGCATCAATCATATTTCAAATTGTTGTAGACCTTCCGCGACGAGTTCTACAACATAATTTGTAATTTATGTCAACTCTAATATTATATTGTAAGAACTTATATTATAATAATATCTATAATATTATAATAATATCTATATTATTATAATAAAAGTTCTTACAATTATTATATAGAGTTGACATAAATTGAAAAACATACAAAGTACATTATTTATTAGTAGTTTTTCATAGTACATTAATTTTTGACGACCTCTGTGGCTCAGTTGGTGGGCTGTTCGTAGCTCAAGCCGGGGCTCGCGGGTAAGAAAAAGTAGAAAAAGTTTTCAAAGTTCCTGGGTCATGGCTGTGTATTAAATAATATGTGTACCATATAGTAAACATCTTAAATATATTATGTTACATACTATAAAAGTATTAAATATATTTCCGTTGTCTGGTATCCGTAACACAAGTCTTTCAGGTACTTAGCACGGGGCCAGACTGACGTGGTATGAAGAGTCCATAGATATTATTATTAATATATACAAAAGTGTTTATAATTCGGCTTCTTCTTCAATCTTCATGCTTGTACCGCCAGAATAGATTAAGATAGAATTTATAATGTCGAAACTTGGACTTTCGTTGTAACTTTTCCGAGCGTCAAACGATTTTCAGTGAGATCGGCTAGCTTAGTCCATAACACTATATTATCCTATTTCTATACTAGGAGTAATATATTACTAAACCTAGGATACAAATAGTAAGCTTTCATTGATTCCTCGTCGTCATTATCCCAACGAAATCCGTTTCTAATGAAGCGCGCGACTCGATATCTTTATTTACTACATAATGTCGACGAATTTCAATCTTGATGCACACATCCAATATCATCAGTAGCCCAAGCACAAACAATATTTACTATATAAAGTAAATATCTTTAAATATTTTATCATAATCTCCATACATTTTCTGTCAAACTCTTCATTAAATTAAAGAGTATTAACATCAAAATATCTCTGAATACGGTCGTTATTAGGGGACAAAATAGGGCTCCAAAAATATCCAGTTTGTCATGTTCTTCACACATTTATTTTTGAGATATCCATATAATAAAATATGCGAAAATGTATCTGTCTGTCTGTCTGTTACCTCTTCACGCCCAAACCGCTGGACCGATTTTGCTGAAATTTGGCATGAAGATACTTTGAGTCCCGGAAAAGGACATAGATTATACACCGTACATTTTTCCGGGATAGAAAGTATTTTATCCCGGAATGTATGTACGGTTTCCGCGCGATAACCGAATTTTGGCGTCATATTTACAAATAGCTTTCAGCTAGTAGACCTAGTCACTTTTCGTCTTCACCAGGGAACGTGAACCAATAACGTCAACACTTCCCATCATCAATATCTGGAATTGGGTCAGCTCACCCGAGCCCATGACGGTGACCGCGCATTTGCCAAATGCACGCCTGTATTTGTCTTCGTGACGTCACTTATACAGAACTCGATTCGGATTAGAATTTCGAAGAAGTCTCTTATGAAATGTAGGTGGATGATTTGTTGAGATAAAGCGATTATAATTTCAATTATTCAAATGATAATACTGTTGCTAGAAATAATTTATGGTTTAGTGGACGTTGTTCGTTTCGCAGAAATATTATGCTAGCTCTAACCATACATTTTTACTATCAGATATTTATACGTGGGAGAGCCATGCTTCGGCACGAATGGGCCGGCTCGACCGGAGAAATACCACGTTCTCACAGAAAACCGGCGTGAAACAGCGCTTGCGCTGTGTTTCGCCGAGTGAGTGAGTTTACCGGAGTTTACCCCTACCCTATTCCCTTCCCTACCCTCCCCTATTCCCTTCCCTTCCCATCCCTACCCTCCCCTTTTACCCTATTCCCTCTTAAAAGGCCGGCAACGCACCTGCAGCTCTTTTGATGCTGCGAGTGTCCATGGGCGACGGAAGTTGCTTTCCACCAGGTGACCCGTTTGCTCATTTGCCCCCTTATTTCATTTAAAAAAAAAAGATGGTGAACCTACGTAATACATGTACCACATTTTATCCAAATCTGTGTAGCGGGTTAACCGTGTGAAGACAAAACACTTTAGCATTTTTAATATTTTTTGTATAAAATATTTTGATAATTAATTAGAACAATATGGATAAAATTATCTAAAACTACATTAATTCTTCAAACCCGAGCAATAATTAGTAGAGCACTAATTGTATCTCGGCTAAATTCGTTTGGCGCATGTTTACCCAAACAATCGCCGCGACAAATCAGACCCAGGACTCTATTTACCACTTTCAACCACCTTATATATTTTTAAATTAAATTCCACACTCACGTTGGATTATCGACTGTATTATCGAGGGATTAGCATCAGTTTCGAATGCATCGTGCCGCCGCAATTCGAAATACTCGTTTTCGCAAAAGGAATTAAAATGCCTGTAATTAAAGTTATTATTTTTTTATCAAAGCTTGTGATAATTCAGCTGATTCGATTAAAACTTAAAGTTTTAATCGAAGTAAAAAGATAAATTGTGGTGTACAAAATAGAATAAACTTGAAGTTTTAATAGAAGTGAAAACTGCTAGGAGTCTGTGAAAAAAATCTACTTCAAATTGCGGTAGTGGTAGGGAAAGTTTCCCTGTCTATTCTGTTTATTTTATTTCTAAGACGTTACTTAAACCATGTTTACTTTTTACATGAAACGAGGTTGTTGTAAATATAAGCAGCAATAATAGCATACCCTCGATTGTTTGTTTTAGCTACTTTTAGGGTGTGTTTTAACTAGAGCTAAGCAAAGATGCGTTGCGATTGTGTTTTGGATAACCAATAGGATCGCTTCATTTGCCTTGCCTCGTTCTGCGGAGCAATTCTATTGGATCTTAAAAAACACATTCCTCGCTCATAATATCTCTGCTTCGATTGTAACTCAGCCTTGTGCCCCAGAAAAAAAGGTAGGTGTAGTGCTAGATTTTTCAGAGGATTCAATACTACGGGGCCTACTCGACTTGTCACCGTGTTTCGTTTTACCTTATTGTGTAAATGGAGGTTGTTTTTGCATATATTATGAAAAACAGTGGCGTATTAAGGGGCGTATCTATGGTCGGTAGTCGGGGCGTAACGAGGCCGGAACTGCCTTTGTTTTTGTCCTGCGATTTATGGCCTAAGCGCGCCTGGAAATATCAAGTGTTATTATAATTTCGCCGTTTCGGTTTAAATTTTGGGGTGAAATTAGTAGTTGATTTAGTTTAATTGTAATAATAAGGCCTAGGCGAAAGCTGACGTCAAATAATGTGTGTAAATAGTACATCATATTATGTCCAAAGAAATATTAATACAACTGTGCAATGCGTTGATACTGATCAACGCATTTTAGAGTCTCAATTTGATTGTTTTAATTTATATTTTTGGCCCTCCCACCTCACATTTTCAATACTTCATCTCCCAAGTCCTGTGTCGCTAGAATGAACAGTGGTGTCCACTATCAAACCACGAAAACCACAAAAATCTCGGGGAGCCCGAGGGACAAGCGAAAACTGTCTTGAAACCCTCAAAGAAAAATATATTAGGTTGGGGAAAAAGAAATCCATTATTTTTTCGGTAGATGGCTGTAGTGATCGATATCTCGTAAATTATCGATCAAACAATTTCAAATTTATGCTCGTTGTCAAGGTAACAGTTTGCACTAAAAGAATTCGTTTGCAGTTTTTTGTTTTGTCCATTCAGTTCTGAGTTACACGGCGTTAAAGATGGAAGTCAACAAAGAGAAAATTCGGTACATTTTACAGTTTTTCTTTGATAAGGGCGAAAATGCAAGTCAGGCGGCTGAAAATGTGAATAGTGTTTATGGTCCCGATACTGTAACAGCTAATTACGCGCAATTTTGGTTTCGTCGATTCCGTTCGGGTATTTTTGACGTTAAGGATGCCCCTCGCACAGGCAGGCCCGTCGTCGAAAATGTCGACAAAGTCACTGAAATCATCGAAGTGGACCGGCATGTTAGTAGTCGTAGCATCGCCCAGGAGTTAAAGATCGACCACAAAACAGTTTTAAACCATTTGCACAAAGCTGGGTTTAAAAAAAAGCTTGATGTTTGGGTGCCACACCAATTAACACCAAAAAACATGATGGATCGAATTTCCATCTGCGAAGCCTTGGCCAAACGTAATGAAATCGACCCATTTCTTAAACGGATGGTGACTGGGGATGAGAAATGGGTCACATACGACAACATTATGCGAAAGCGATCGTGGTCAAAGCGCGGTGAAGCAGCTCAGACGGTGGCCAAACCGGGACTAACGGCCAGGAAGGTTCTGCTTTGCGTTTGGTGGGATTGGAAAGGAATCATTTATTACGAGTTGCTTCCATATGGCCAAACATTAAATTCAGACATCTATTGTCAACAACTGGACCGTCTGAAGCGAGCAATTGACCAGAAACGGCCAGAATTGGCCAACAGAAGAGGTGTCGTGTTCCATCAGGACAACGCCAGGCCACACACTTCTATAGTGACTCGTCAGAAACTCCAGGAGCTTGGTTGGGAAGTTTTGATGCATCCACCATACAGTCCGGACCTCGCACCAAGCGATTACCATCTTTTTCTTGCATTGCAAAACTTTTTTAGTGATAAGAAATTGGCATCAAGGGAAGAGTGTGAAAATCAATTGCTGGAGTTTTTCGCTAATAAGGACCAAGACTTTTATGAGAGAGGCATAATGAAGCTACCATTAAAATGGCAACAAATTATAGAACAAAATGGTGCATATTTGACCTAAATCGGACAATGCAAAACATGTTAAATAAAGTCTTGAAGTTCACGTAAAAATAATGGATTTCTTTTTCCCCAACCTATTATAAAAAATATAGCTGCTTTGGAAGGATACTGTCGTAAATCAAAATGAGTGAATTTTTCAGTAGAGCACTTTAAAGTTTTTTCAAATCTTCAAATGGTGATATTTTTTTATTTACTGCGCTAATGTTGATAAAAACTGAATAAAACACGGAAAATAAAGTTTTAAGAGAGAGTAATACTTGTTTAGTACTTAAATATTGAAAATGACTACTTGGTCTCAGACTTATAACGAAATAATATAGACGAACTTTTGAAGATTACTGGCTCATTCCAAAAAAATGTAGAAAAAAATAAGGATATCTTCAACAACAGTGGTGTATTTCAAAATAATACAAAATATTCCTTATATTTTTCTTAGTGATACTGATACATTTTCAGATGTGACATCTTAGCACTATTCATTTTAAATCAATAGTGTTACAATACCAATTCGGTCGTTCTTTACAATAATGATTACTGTATGTAACATGGTTTATGGAAAAATATAGTATTAACTGGTTTTACCGCAAGTAATGAACAAACTCAAACTAGACAAAATATAGAATAATTTACCAAGTAGAGCGAAAATAGGTAAAAAAATTGTATTTTTCGTATAGGGGGGCCCCTTATACATTCAAACGTTTAATGTTAATAATTTTTTAAGTACACATAATTATTGTAACTGAAGTGAAAATTTGTGTGTGAAATAAGTGCCTAGTTGCCTACTTGTTATTTTTATTATCATTACTAATATCGAACAAAAAAGGCCAAAAACACGTTTGTTGTATGGGAGGTCCCTTAAATATTATTTTATTTTCAGTACTTACTTGTTGTTATAACGGTAACAGAAATACACAATCTGTAAAAAAATCAGAAGTCTAGATAATATTAGCTATTTGGAATACAACCTGGAGACAGACAGACGGACGGACAGTTATCGAAGTCTTAGTAATTATAGGTTCCCGTTTTTTACCTTTGGGTATGGAACCCTAAAAATGTGAAAGTTTAACATCTTTAAAATTAGCTCACGCGTATCAAGTAATTATTGTAGCATAGAATCTTAAAATAAAAGAGAAAAATTAAAAAAAAAGCTTATAATTTAACAATACAGCCTGTCTCAACATAAAAATTAGAAAATAATTATGAACTCTAAACACAAAACAGAGTTTATATCCAAAAAAGTTATTCCATTTAAAAAAGTGGAATAACTTTTTTAAAAGACTGCTGTTGACTCACATTCTATTCCTACCGATAGCAGTTGCAAAACTTTTAGTAATAATAATCAGAAAGGGTCAGTTCATATCAGTCATAATAATATTATACTTTATAGGCCGGGTACCAGTCTTCTACGCACTTTGTATTATCTGTGTGTATTGATCAGGTGTACAGATCGCACCATATTTGAGGCTTCTCTAGATTTGACGCTCATTTCAAAGCAACTGCCGTCGCCCTTAACACTCGCAAAATTAGAAGAGTTTCAGGTGCCTAGCCAGCCTTTTAAGAGGGGATACGCTCTCCTCTTGAAGGTTTGAAGGTCGTATTTTACCGGAAATAGTGCTGGTGATAGTTCGTTCCAGATTTTTTACGGACAAGAAAATGTCGACCTTTAGGACAAGGCATAGTCGCTTGCAGATCATAAACAGATATAAGTGTACGATTATTGTCCTGAGTATAGTTTTGCCTTAATGTTTTTGATCCCTTGCTAATTGTTTTTGCTTAAGATGAAGTCCATAATCATGTTTCACAATTTGTTTGTCGTCTTTAGTATAATTTGTACTTCTTCCCATTGGTATTTTTAGGTAAGTACTTATTTGATTTTAACTTAAATGTTTAGTCGCAACTGGAAACATGGGATTAATGTTTTCAGCAAAGTTATTTCTATTAAATTGCTTTGCGCGTTTCTTACTATTTAAGTCACTATGATTAGAATCTGAATAATAGTCATCATTTATAATTACGTCAGATGGATCCTTAACGCTGTCACCTGAAGAATAGTTGCAGAAGATCATCTAAAATCTTCTGCATCTAAAATGTTGTTTTAAGGTCGTAAAGGAGATAGTATCACAATTCACGCATTTGGTTTAATACATTCTATCTTCTGCTTAATTTTCCTGTAGCATAATCGTAAAACATGAAAAAATATCCAATAAAGCATCAATCAAAATAGTATTTTAAAAAGATAAAACCGACTTCAAAATTGTATGTTACAAAGAATTAAAATTCTGTATCTCAGAAACTACTAGACCAATTTTGATGAAACTTTCAGGATTCTACACACACTGGCAAAATTAGCGGAATATAGGTAAAAAGGGCCACAACTTGAATTCAAGTGGTCGGGCTGTGTGAATTTTTTTTAATAGTTTCTAAGCTCATTTAAGAAATAAAATATTGAGCAAAACTGGCAAGATTTTTATTGCAATTATGCCCTACTAAGTAGTTTTTCGACGATTGACGTTGTAAGTGTTTCTGATAAGAATGGCGTTTTAGCGGGGTGCAAGGTATACCAGCTCATTTGATTGTTTGGTTTTTGGAAGAACACATTGCTTAGATACAAAATTAGTGATTTTCCAGCATCTACGACAGCTAGAGCTGTAACCACGATAGAGAAAGGTCACACCTACCGTTCGGTCAGTCAGGCCTTAGGTGTGTCGGCTTTCGTGGTCCATCGTAACTTTCAACGCTACAGAAAGACTGCATCTTACGTTCGGAGACGAGAACAAGGCAGATATCGGGTGGCAATGTTTCAGGATTACCGTTTTGTAAAGGTACAAGCCTTAAAAAATCGACCTCAAACTGCTTTGCAGAGACGAAACCTGTCGGAACAGGTCCGAGATATACGTGTAAGTGATCGTACAGTAAGAAGAAGATCGTACATTAAATTAAACTCAAAGGTGCCAGCAAAGGCACCAAAACTTGAGACAGGACAGCAAAGAGCCAGGCTAAGATTTGCGCGTGAACATCAAAATTTGACAAGTGAGTGAAATCGTGTGCTGTACAGTGATGGGAGCAAATTCTGTGTAAATTTTGTTGACAGGCGATAAAAAATGTGGATAAATCGTAAGGAACGCTATAGACCGTCAAAATTAACGGCAACAGTGGCTTATCATGCAGGCTTCGTAATGGTTTGGGGTGACATATGATTTGGAGCCCGCACAGAGCTGATGATTGTTAATGATGGTACTTTGACAGTACATGGCTAAAGCACAGACGTCCTAGAACTGCATGTTGTGCCTTTTACACAGTTTTAGGTAGTAAAATCAATTTTATGCGCGTCCATAGAGTAAAAAAATCGGGATTTTTACCTAAATGATACTGGCGTAGCCCAGGTGGAGAGGTCAGCACGGTCTACGGACGTGGATCCGATTGAGGACGTGTGGAACATCAATGGGTGAACGGTACGAGTTATAACTCTAGCTCGAAAATGTGTTCAGGAGCTCGAGTTGGCGCTACTGGAGGAGTAGAAGAATATCCCACATAAAATGATTGACAATCAAAATGCAAGCATGGAATGGCGTATTCAGACTCTCTTGAGATCCATAGAAGGCATTACAAGCTTTTAACAGGGCATTTCTTAAGTAAAAATGAAGAATTTAGCTTAAAAACTTACTACTGAAATTTCAAAGATTTTTGATTTTTGCAGATTTTTTCTATTTTACACGTTTTTATGCCCTAAATCTGTATAAGTTTTATTTTTTAATCATCAACTATTAAATTAATAAATAAATATATAAAAACAGCTAATAATTTTCAAAAAAAAATAACAAGATTTTGTTATGTTCCTCTAATTTTGCCGGTGTGTTTATTATTTAAAGAATACCTAGTACAACAAAAAAGAATAACCTAAATCGGACCTGTAGTTTCGGAGATATGCAAACACAAACATAAATACATACACTTTTGAAATTTGGCACATTTGTTCAGACGCATCAGCGTCTATATTAGTCAACTAGCTTTTGCCCGCGGCCTAGCTCGCATTAAGAAGTATTATTATTAATTAGGTATCAAAGTCTCAGCCGGATTGGTTTAAAATTAACAAAGCTTAATACAAACTTTCATCCCCTTGGGGGTAAAATTGATCAAAATCCTTTCTTAGCTGATGCCTACGTCATAAACATCTACCTGCATGCCAAATTTCAGTCCGATTCGTTAAGTGGTTTGGGCTGTGCGTTGATAAATCACTATGTCGCTTTATAATCTAGGTAACTTGTAACTAGTTACCTGGATTATAAAGAGTTGATAGAATTATGAATATTCAAACACTAAGAACCCACTAAAATATTAGGTTCTGTAGGCTCATTCAGATTAGTCCAAGAGGTATCTGATTTTAAAAAATGCGTTTTTGAGTTGCTTTTTATCTGAAATACTGTATCAAGTCCAATAATGCAACATATTTTTTAACAGATATGGTTACAATATGAAAAAATACAATTGCAATCACGATATAATTTATCTCGAAAAACGTTATAATTTTGATTGTATAAATACTATCGACTCTATCTTTTGTTATAAACAGTAATAACTAATTTTAGTACATTTAAGTGATACTTACTTTTTGTACAACAACGTAGTAATCCCAAATGATACTTTGTTTATGAGAAGTGTCTAAAAGTTCTTGTAGATTTTTTGATACAATAGTGTCACATCTCGAAATAATGCAGTGTTCTAGATTAAGGTGCACTTAAAATCTGTATTATTTTATAATATCACCATATTCCAGAAAACCAACCTAGAGTTCACTTCTAAATGCAAGTTGCAACTTGCGATACAACGCTGTCTACAAAAAAATGAGGCCAACATTGACCAAAAGGATACGTCTTTTGGTGGCGCCACGGCCGTAAAAATTGTTATAGAAATACGATCTTTACTGAGTATACAAAACAGATCATTTTACGTTGAATGGTGTTGAAAACTCAATTTTGTAGTATAATACGCTATTCTCCCAAAGCAGCGAATTATGTATATAGGTATTCGCAGGAAGTATTTAAGTAATAAGTAAAATAGCGTAGGAGCTATTTTTTTCTTTAAAAGTTTTCCTTTCAAGTATAGCCTTCGTAAAGGTCAAGGCGTTATTTTTAGTGGCCGTCCGTGGAATCAATAGGACGCGAAACTGTTATCTTTTTCAATCAACGGACCTCCCCCGGGAACGTAAACAGTTGTCTGACCTCGTAGTATTAGTGGACAGATTTCGTTTTTTTTTTCACTTCGAGAAAATGTATGTACTCGTAGTAGCATTACTACTAGAATAAGTCACGTTAAGTCCCGATTGATAAGTTTTAATTAGTTTCGATATTTATATGCTGTGCAATGAGTTGAAAATAAAAATGGTATGAGCATTTGACCTTTAAGCAAGTAAAAGTTACGCTATCTCTGTAAGATCAATGAAATTCTGGTACTTCTTGCGATTGACTCTGAATAATGAAATACTTACGCACAAAATATTTTAAAAGCCGTATTTTGCGCAAATACAAAAAAATAATATTTTGTCCCAAGCACTACAGAATTTAAAAAGTTGTTACTTGCATGGTAATTGTAATTAGTAATTACCGTTGTTCCATCTATCCATAATAGATGCGAAGGCCTTATATAAAAGCGAGTTAATAGTTTTGATTATAATCTTATTCGTAGATTGTAATAATATAATTAATTACAATAAACATCAATAAAATATAATAATCGTTGGTGCAGGTAATAAAAAATATTATTTCGAAACTTTACGAGCATTTTTGGATGAATCGTAGCACCATAAGAATCGCAAGAAAAAGCATATTTTATAAAATGCGTTATTAAATTGTAAGCCAGGATCCGGTGACGGCGGCGGACGTAGACAAAGAGCCCGTGAGCGGAATTGTGCTCGGATTATTTGTTCCTATTAAGTATACAAACATAAAAGGGCAAAATCCTTCTTAATTGATTTCTGTCAGCTCAAAAACTGAAAGACGGATAAGGAAATCCACTTGAGGAATTGCTGTAATGAAGAATTTCTGCATTATGTGAAGTACTTTTTATGAAAGCTTTTACGTTTGTTATGGGTTCGCTGCGACACTGAGCGTAATCTCAAGAACGTATCAAGTTTATGCCACAAATATAATATAATAATAATATAATATCTATGGACGCTTCACACCACGTCAGTCTGGCCCCGTGCTAAGTACCTTAAGGACTTGTGCTACAGGTACCAGACAACGGAAATATATTTAATACTTTTATACTTTACATATATTTACGATTTTTATTATATCGCGCATATATTTAATACACATCCAGACCCGGGAACATTGAAAACTTTTTGTTCCGTCGGCGGGATTCGAACCCGCGACCCCCGTCTTGAGCTACCAACGCGCTCACCACTGAGTCACAGAGGTCGTCTTGTTGTTGTTACTCCTTTTTACGTTGGGATGGATGTCTAAAGTATGCACTGTCAATGTTGATAATAGAAAATTAAAGACGAAGAATATGCTGGCTACGGCTCGTAATCGCCTAAAATTGTCCATCGTGGGCCAACGTAGAGAGGCCGTATTATATTTGCAGGATCGCTCACAAGGTACGGCTTACTGTTGTCGATACCAACTTCTCAATCAATATTTTAATGAAGTAGCTCTTAGTCCAATCTCTGGATAGAGCTTAGACATGGAGCTCATTCATGCTTTTAGCTTACGATGAGCGTCGGCTCTTAGTGTATGACATCATAGAAAAAGAGCCGACGCTCATCGTTAGCTAAAAGCAAGAGCGTTGGCTCTTCTATACATATAATAAAACTGTAGAAATGAAAATTTTGTACATTAAAGGTATTCAAAAAATGGCAAGCGGGGGGTGTCACTACATAGCTATAGAATCCAAAAATGTGGTTAGTTTTTTGTCTGTCTGTAAGTTTGTTCCACTATCACACGAAAACTACTGATTCAATTTGGATGCGGTTTTCACAGATATATTTGTGTTCCTCCAACTTAACATCTGGTGTATAAAAATAATTCCCCCCACCGCTCTAAAGGGATGAAAGAGGGAATCAGATTTTGTATAAGACTTTTGCTTTAACACGAAAACTACTGATCTGATTTGCATACGGTTTTCGCAGATATATTTGTCTTCTTCCAACTCAACATCTGGTGTATAAAAATCACCCCCCCACCCCTCTAAGGGGTCATATTTTGTATCAAACTTTTTCTGTAATGGACTTACTTCATATAATTTTTTACCAAGTTAACATCTGGTGTATAAAATTTTTCTCCCCACCCCTCTTAGGGGACAAAAGAAGGGTAAGATTTTGTATCAACAGATGAAGTAGAAATACTTTAAATGGCAAAACAACGTTTGCCGGGACAGCTAGTAGTCTATAATATCATACACAAAGAACCGACGCTCATCGAAACATACATCAAAACGTCATAACATCTAGAACATTTTAAAGTTGCGTACTACGTTGCGTAGCAAACGCAATCCGTTCAAAAATTGAGCTGCACAACAGTTGCCAAAATACAGAGTTGGTATCTCAATTTTAAAACGTCTACAGCGAGATGTATTGTTATTGTGATAGAGCGCGCCACGATGGTGCTTGAGAAATGTTCGGCGGAGAAAATACCTTGAGCGCCGGCTTGTTGCTACAATATTCTTCGCAGAGTTTACGTTTACCTGCAGCGGCTACAGACAAATTATTGCGGCTTATAATCTGAAAATGCTGCTGTGAGAAATTTACTTTTTCTTTTTGGAACGAAGTTCCTTATCTCGCGTTCGGCGTAAATCTTGAAGGCTAGACAGAACGATATTTGACCTTGATTTGACCTCGACACTTTTTTATTAGTAGGTACCTGCATGGTAGGGAGAGAGGGCGTTTTTTTTTATCACAGTAGAAACCTTCGGATGTTCTGTCGGTTGACTTAAGTATTCCACACTTTTATATCCTTCTTCATACTACCTTATTTATTGTCTTTACACGTCAAACGACGTATCGGTACGTATTGGATTCTGAGAACGGTTTTATTATGAAAAATTGTGGTCAACTTATTTGCGTACTTACTGCAATGGTTCCTTATCCATATTAATCCATACTAATATTATAAATGCGAAAGTGTGTCTGTCTGTCTGTTACCTCTTCACGCTCAAACCGCTGAATCGATTTTGCTGAAATTTGGCATGGAGATACTTTGCGTCCCGGGAAAGGACATAGGATACTTTTTATCCTGGAAAAATGTACGGTTCTCGCGCAATAAAGGAATTTTGGCGCAACGGAGTTGCGGACATCATCTAGTTGTTTATAAATACGTGGGTTCAGGGTTATAATATAAATAAATATTGAACGTGAATACTGAGTTGATTAACCAAATAACAATATTCTATAACTTGTTAGTAACAAAACTTATTTCAACAGTACGTCGATCTGGCTAATCTCTTTATTTTATAAATATTGTGCACTATTTACTAAAAACTTAAGCTACAAAAAAGATTAAATTGTAAATTAAAATCTTAAGACGATTTAGCTGTTTCAGACTGTAAATTTACGAGCGTAAAGCCCTAATTATTTCTGTGCGCTAAGTTTTGTACATTGGATTTACGGCGAGAATTCACTTTGGGATAAGTGTATTTTGATTTTCCTGTATTTGTGAGTCTCCAATAGACAACCAGACCGTATATCATGTGACTTTTCTATTAGACAAAGACAAAATATTGTACATAACGTGAATCCTTCATAGGTGCGGGAGTCAGTTTATTCTCGTGTTGTAAATAAATGACTGACTGACGACCTCTGTGGATCAATTGGTTGAGTGTGTGGCAGCTCAAGCCGGGGGTCGCGGGTTCGATATTCCGCCGACGGAACAAAAAGTTTTCAATGTTCCCGGTTCCTGGATGTGTATTTAATATGTGTATGATATAATAAAAATCCTAAATATATTATGTATATAAAAGCATTAAATATATTTCCGTTGTCTGGTACCTGTAACACAAGACCTTCAGGTACTTAGCACGGGACCAGAGTGACGTGGTGTGAAGCGTCTATAGATACATAATAAATGCCGGTTTGAATGACTCATATAAAAATGCATCGCATTGCCACGTCACGTTGATGTAAACTAACTCTACTCATTGAGGATATTGTACAAAACTAAATTGTATTGTATACATTATAGTTTCTCGCATTTTCTCGGCGATTATACATTATACTTTTCTTCATGATGTAACTCGTTTGGGGAATAAATATTTCTTTTTTCCACCGGACATCCTCCCGCGGACCACGTAATGGGCTTGTTTGTTGGCTTCGGTAATGTAATACGGTTTAAAAATGTTATCACATTTCTTTTTTTAATTAATGGCCTAGAAGCCAGTTACGTTAATTTGGTGAGTTATTATTTTTTGCTGTGCGGTTACTCTACGAAACAAAACATAAGTTTTTTTTTTCTGGTCTGGTCGAACAATTTGTGCCAAATAGCTTTTTAGAATATACTTTTAAGGGCGGGAAGACCAAAGAAAGAAAAGTATTCGCAGCGACGAAGCTCCGCTTGAAACAATCCGATCGGGCCGAGGTGCGGGGCAACTTACTGCGGGGGGAACTCGTGACTCAACCTCCTAAGCTGCGTTTGAACGCGCCACAGTATACAAAAAATGAGCCGTAGTCTAATTAGCTATTTCATTTTATTTAGAATTTTGTTTCTTTTATTCATTTACTCCTTTATAGTGATGTTAATGAGTACCTCTATAAATCATATAATATCATGCTGCATGCATAAAAATTAATAGTTGAATTGGTTTATCCAATATTGTACTGATTTCGCTGATGTAATTATTTTGTTTTTTTTTGTTTATTTCATCTCATACATCTTAAATATAAAATTCTCGTGTCACAATGTTAGTTACCGTACTCCTCCGAAACGGCTTTACTGATTTTTACCTAATTTTATATGCATATTCAGTAGGTCTGAGAATCGGCTACTGGGTACTTTTTATATTGATAAGTGCATATTTTGTTGAATAAATAATACGTAGTAAATTATTACAACTCGAGACTGACGGCGACCATTGTTTGTGCGACGGGATAGCGATGGACGTTGCCGTGGTGATATACTTATTTAGTCACTTAAATAAAATAATATGGACGAAATTCTTTATATAGCAAAGCAACCTTTGCCGGGACAGCTAGTAATTATATAAAATTCTCGCGTCACAATGTTAGTTACCTTAGTCCTCCGAAACGGCTTTACTGATTTTTACCAAATTTTATATTATGCATATTCAGGTCTGAGTATCGGCTACTGACTACTTTTTATATTGATAAGTGCATTTGTTGAATAAATAATAGTAAATTATTACAACTCGAAACAGACGGCGACCATTGTTTGTGCGATGGGATAGCGATGGAAGTTGCCATGGTGACATACTTATTTAGTCACTTCAACAAAATAAAATGTTATTTTATTGAAGTGTCGACTAAATAAGTATGGCACTAAATAGTGCTAAACTAGTCCTTTCGCGCACTGATACCTAGTTAACAATAATAAATCGATGGTCCCGTTTTTTCAGTTTCGATACTTTACCTAAATTATCGAAAATGAAAAAACGCTACCGTACTTTATAGGAGAGCGATTTAAAGTTTTTTTTTTGCATAATTTTGCAACGGGTGATGAAATATTTATAAAAACCACCCAAGTGCGTGTCGGGCCACGCGCAATATAGGGTTAAATACTCAGTAGTACCGCTAGTTTTTGATAATTTTTGTATTTTTGTATAGTCAATGAATGTACATTTATAACGTGTTTTACACTACTACAACAACAACATCATCTCAGTTATGTTCCAAGGAATTTGTCAAACTGAAAGTCCCTTTATACTTCGCCGAATACTATTTTTTTTGTTGATCACCTATAACTCAATTATTATGAATTATTCTTAGCCGTGATAGTTTTCTATTTAAATTCGGCATATTTTCTACTTCCGTGAATTTTTTCACATTTTCAGAAGCAACCGTTTAGCTGGTAGAAGGGTGGAGACTCTTAACGATTTTTCCACTTTAAAACTTCATATTTCACAAATCGATCCCTAAATCGAAAAATGAGCTACGAATACTCATATTATTTACAAAACCTATCCCACAGCATGTACATTCTTTTAAAGCTAAATCGAAAACGGTAAAGCTAAACACAGAAAATTTTTGAAAGTTAAATGTAGCACATAAAGTTTTTGAAAGTCAAATGTAACCCATACATTGTTCTTCATCTCGCTTGCTAGTGTCCATTTCTGTAGTTGCCTATTATAAGCCAGTATTTGCTCTTCTGTCGAAAACATACTATGTTAAGAATAACTATGACACTTATCACATATATCCCACTTAGGAATAAGAAATCCAATGTTCATGCCAACTTTAATGATGTCTCTGTGCTGACGAAGGGCTTGCCTTAGTTTGAAAGCTGGCCCATTCTTTGTGTAGAGAAAACATCCTGTTCATATCTATATATGAATACCCGAGAGAAAAACTTTGTATCCCTTTTGACGAAAAACGGGAAAACGTAACTTAGGTGAATGAAAATTTGCACATTTATACGTAGTTTATATGGTGAAGGAGTGCATCGAGCTAATATTATTTTGAAATTATGCTTTTATCATACATTTTTTAACAAATAAAACACTACACACACTACAACATACCTACACAGAAAGAAAGATGACAGATTTTTGAGTGACAAACCTATTACACTTTTTTATTTATGGTTGTTAAAAAATAAGTGTTCCCAAACATTCACTTGATAGCATTTGTATTTTTTTTGTTATGCGCCTTCAAAATTGGATATTCAAGTCGATTTTTTTTCAATTAATTTTCTTAATATTTGTATGCCATTCGAAGCAATTAAAAGCAATTTTTGTTATGAAACCATTTTCATAAACGCAATATTTAATATACCTATCGAACAAAGTTCTCTTCCAATGCGTACAAACTACGAAAGAGTGACGTCATAATTTCGTTGCACGTTGTATGGAGCGTTTCGGGCAGGTCTATTTTATGAGATGTTTGAATTGTCATATCTTGGTGAATTTTTAAGCTATCAGAGTCATTCTTTCAGCGATGTTTATATTTTTTAAGGACCTTTCAATTCCCAATAAGAAAGAAAAGTCATCATACCTATTCTTAAAATAATAATAAACATTTATTCAACAAATATTCATACCACACTACACTTAAATACACATATTACACAGACAGATACAAGGTACAAAAAAAAATACAAGGAGTAAAAAATGACATAAGTAAAAAATAACAAGAACGAGACTTTTTGAAATTGATGGACTATGTGCTACATTTGACTTTCGAAAATTTTTTAAGTGTCAACATGGAGACGTAGGTTTATTTTATTATAAACGAAAACCGTCTGTGTTTAATTTTACTGTTTTCCATTAAGAATGTCATTAAAAATTAAACATAGATTCAGTATATCGCGCTTCCCTTGGGAAAATGATGTTTTTCTAGACCAAAAGAAGCCTATTTTATTCTCTGCCCTTTTAAATAAGTCTATGACAAAAATCAAGTCGATTGGTTACTTCGTTAGGGTGTGAGAGAATGACAAATACAATATATTAACATCGTTAAAAATTGATGAAATTTCATACACAAAATATTATTTCATTAAAAATCCAGGTTTATTAATCACTAGATGACGCCCGTAACTTCTTTTCTAAAAAATGTATTTATTGTATAGGAACCGTACATTTTTACGTGAAAAAGGTATCCTATACCCTTTCCCGGCACTAAAAGTATCTCCATAACAAATTTCAGCAAAATAGGTTCAGTGGTTTGGGCGTGAAGAGGAAACAGACAGACAGATAGACAGATATAATATATACTTTTGCATATTATATAATCTTTTTAATATTATAATTCTGCAGTTTGTTTGTTTGTTTGTTTGAACGCGCTAATCTCAGGAACTACTGGTCCGATTTGAAAAATTATTTTACTGTTGGATAGCCCAATTATTGAGGAAGGTTATCTAATATATCAAAATAAGTCGGGTTTTTCCTTCCTGACGCTATAACTCCAGAACGCACGAACCGATTTCCACGGTTTTGTATTCGTTAGAAAGGTTTCGTGAGGTTTATAGAAAAAAAATAAAAAAAACTTCAAGAGAAAAGCAGGAAAACAGGAAAAACAACGTTTGCCGGGACAGCTAGTAGGCTATATTTTATCACGCTTAGACTAATAGGAGCGAAGAAATAGAGGAAAATGTGGAAAAAACGAGGGGAAATTATTTGAAAGGGCTTATTTGAACACGCTAATCTCAGGAACCACTGGTCCGATTTGAAAAATTATTTCAGTGTTAGATATCCCATTGATTGCGGAAGGCTATAAGCTGTATTTTATTACGCTAAGATTAATAGGAGCGAAGAAATAGAGAAAATGTGGAAAAAACGGGGGAAATTATATAAAAGGACTTATTTGAACTTTCTTTCAGTGCTAGAGAGCCCAGTTATCGAGGAAGGCTATAGGCTATATATTATATAATAAATAGAGGAAAATGTGGAAAAAACGGCGGTAATTATTAGAAAAGGGCTTATCTCACGAACTACTAAAGCATTTTTTCTGTTATTTGGATCAGATAAGAAGTAGACCACGTGAAAGGCTTTCTAGTTATTTATAATACCACGTATAGAATCGAAACGGTCATTTTCGACAGAAATTACGTACTTATGAAAAAACAGCGTACATAATCGAAACTGGTACGTTCGATACTATTGAGAAACGAAAACACGCCCTAAACAATCAAATCTGCCCGTTTTGATAATTTACACGGTAAACATTTTTATTGAGTCCTACCACACAAAGATAAAGTAAAATCAAATTAGTTTCATTTGTTAATTGTTAATGACAAAATGTACAGTCGCGATAGTGCTAGTTTCGTCCTATTTTTACGCTCACCGATACAGCGTAATCTCACGTACTTTGACTTTCTTTATTATACGACGCATAGACTATTACGTTTAAATAATATTATACATCTCTAAATATAGGAAATTTTCCTAAATTTTTGAAGCTGTATTAAAAAAATATCCTTTAAAAAAAGCTCAAAACAGAGGCGCGCACGAAGGATTCCGTACCGTAGCAAAAATAAGCCAAAAAATGAGTTTTTTGTATGGGAGCCCCCCTTAAATTTGAATTTTATTAAAATATAATTATTTATTATTAAAGTACACGTAAGTATATCTAAGGATTTTGTAAAAATTTCAAGTGCCTACCTGTTGCCAGCATTGATATATCGAGCAAAAAATACCAAAAAAATTACATTTGTTGTAAGTATGGGTTATTTTGTCTTTAGTATTTGTTATTATAGCTAATAGCGGCAAGAGATATACACAATCTGTAAAAAATTCAGAAGTCTAGCTAGAGCGGTTCTTGAGATACAGCCTGGTGACATACAGACCGACATACAGACAGACAGACAGACAGACGAAGTCTTAGTAATAGGGTCCCGTTTTTAACCTTTGGGTACGGGACCATAACAAGTATCTAGCCGATTTCAAATTGTACGTAATAATAATTGAGATCCCCACAGAATCTATCCCCTATCTCATAATGAACCGACTTTGAGGAAACTTGCCGTATTTAAATACCTAAGTTGAACAATATCTTGAACAAAATAGGAATTACAGTTCCGTAGGTATGCGAAAACAAACATACAAAAATGTACATACATACATACACCAACCCACACGTTGAAAAACACTGCCCTAAATTGAGCAAGTGCAACGAAAGGAATTACTTACTTACAAGTCTAAATAAGAATGAGTAATTCAGGAGACAAAACATAAAAATTAAAAACATACATACATGGACTTACCAGATACGGCACATTTGTTCAGACCCTGATATTACATGGAAATATTACATTGATACGGGTCGAATAACCACCTTTTTTTAAAGTTGGTTAAAAATAACCATGTCATTATAAAAGTAATTAGACAGTCAAAGATGCAAAGAAAATGTTGCAGGTGGGCATTGGGCATGCCTCCGCATGTGTACGTACTGCGAGTCTATAATAAGTATATAAAATATACAAAATAAAAATACGGTGAAGTTATCTAAAAATAATTACAATACTGTATGATAGACGTCAGACGATAGTATTTACGGTTGTTGTTGTGCTAATTCTAAGGTACTTCTGTCGAGACTCGAGCCTATTTTGGACTTGGTTTGCGTCACTTGTTAGCAATGATCAACCACTTGCATAATATGTTAAAATTGTTTCTCAAGTTGTAAAAATATGCATTCAAAATGTTGCGAGAAAAAGTCGTACGGTCCGTCGTCAAAGAGCGCCAGAGCGCGACTGAGCGCACGAGCCAAGCCTTTCCGCCTGCAATTTTATAGTTTTTTGATCGTCGTTATTTTATACATAATTCAATCGAGTCAAAAAATCGAGAGTCCCTAGGTATATTCAGTGTCTTTCATTCAGTACAAAAATTATCTGAAAATTCCAAATAATTTGGACATAGTAAGGAAATTTCGTTAAAAGAAGAGGTAACTTTGGGATTTTTTTCTATCAAGTGAAGTTCATGATATTGTGTAATGGAATATACACTCCACTGTGTTAGATCCTTAACTAACACATCTATTTTTTTCAGAATTTAAATTACTATATTTCTATGTCTCCTGTCACTTTTAAATCTTGAAAATCGTCCGTTTCTGGTAATACAAGGCCTTAACTGCGTTGTACATGTTTTTGTTATCTTTAAAATGCCTAAGCCTTAAGCCTGCATTAGGATACTTGACCTGATCGAAAATTCGTAAGACTTATGGAGAGTAGCTCCCAACGCAGAGTAGTAGAGGAAAACTTTAACCCGGCGTGAATGAGGTGATTTTTTTTACACCAAGTGGGTATGACATACCCGAATATTGAACTATCGATTTTGATAACTTTAGATCAATGTAGAATAATGCTTATCACTGTATTAATTAATTATCATGAAACAAATAAATTATTACAATAAAACAACCTCGTCCAATTATAAAAAAATATATATTTGTTGCTATGAGTATAAAGTAGAATTTTTACGCACCAATCAACTATATTTAGGAACTTAGACTGAAAATATAAAAATTTGGCAAACTGCAATCAACATTGTAATTAAAATTAAACAGTAAATCTCTCTCTTACTCACACTAATATTGTAAATACGAAAGTATCTGTCAGTTTTTGAGAAATATTACGGTGCGTCCACATTTGTATCATTTGCGCGATCAGATCTCCGATCAGATCTCCGTCGCGATCATCGCGCCGTATCAAGTGTGCCTGTCATAGTGTGGACGCCTATTAGATCATTCTGCCGATCATGCGAGTATTTGAAACGGCAAGTAGATACGCGGTTAATAGCGATCGGGGCGTATCATGATACGCGTATCATTTTGACACGCTTCGATGATACGCGACGGAGATCTGATCGGGGATCTGATCGCGCAAATTATACAAATGTGGACGCACCCTTAGGTGTCTTATAAACCGCCCGCCGCGCCGGTTGACATTGTATGACATACCCGACCTCACTCACGCCGTGTTAAATATACTTTCTTCTTGGCCAAAACGTTTGTTTTCTCCTGGCACTTCCAGAATCCAGAGTGTAACCAGTTATTTTTTCCATACTTTGAACTAAATATAAAATTTTTGTCGCATACCACGACAGCCTCAACCTAATATAAGTTCAATCACATTTTATACCACATAAAGTGGATACATATTCTACTCAAATGTACCCCCAAACTAATACGAGGCGTCGCTGCAGGGGAGATAAAACGTTTTTACTGCCGATCCGATCTTTCCGCTTCGTAAGTACAATTCAATCGAACCCTCCTCACATCATCATCATCATTGCGGTTATGAAGACGTTTGATGGTACTTTAAAATACAATATACTAAATCTTCAAAGTATCTTCTTCTTTATACGATACTTTTAATTACGTAAAAGTTAATAAAACACACTTTCTCATTAAGAGTCCGTATACGAAATTTTGCCGATTTCGCTCATTTAACAGACGTGATTTAACAGTTAAAATACAGTATTTCTATAAGTTTTAATGCACAACATGTAAGATCATTTCAATTATAATGTAATGTTGCAGCTAGATTTTTTATTTTTTTTAAGTATCTTTAAATAATCCAACTCAAACCCGCGACAGTTTTGTGATTTTTGCTGTAAAAGGTTTAGAATATCACCTTTTTATGGATTGTATTGACGTCTTAACGGTATGAAAAAAATACAATGTGCTGTTGAGAAAGTCGTCTATACAATGTTGGAATTACTTTTTACCACTTTCATATAAAAAACCCTTTAAAAAAACAGAATACCTATAACTAACTAACTTGGCGATCGTCCTTTTTCACCTGGCATATGAAAGACGGGCGTGAGTGTGAAGAGAGCAGTAGAAAAGATAGTACGGGCTCTTAAAGGTTTTTCTGAGAAATACAATAATTTGTAGCATATTCTGAATTTTCGTAAAACAACACACTTGCTCATTTTCTCACTTAAGGCCCTGTGTTTCCAGAAACGGACGATTTTCAAGATTTTAAAGTCATAGGAGACATAAAAATATAGTAATTTAAATACTGAAAAATATATATATGTGTTAGTTAAGGATCTAACACAGTGGAGTTCATATTCCATTACATAATACATATCATGAACTTCTCTCGATCGAAAAAAATCCCAAAGTTACCCTACTTTTCACGAAATTGCCATACTATGTCCAAATTATACGAATTTTCAGAAAAATTTTGCACTGAACGGAAGACAAAGAGTATATTTAGGGAATTGTGTTTTTTTGACTCGATTGAATTATCAAATCACGACGATCAAAAAACTATAAAATTGTAGGCGCAAAAGCTTTCAGTCGTGCTCAGGCACTCATGCAATTTTATAGTTCATGATATTGTGTAATGGAATATGAACGCCACTGTGTTAGATCCTTAACTAACACACGTATTTTTTTTTTCAGAATTTATGTCTCCTGTCACTTTAAAATCTTGAAAATCGTCCGTTTCTGGAAACACAGGGCCTTAAGTTTTTTCTGAGAAATACAATTTGTAGCCTGTCCTGAGTTTTGAAATTATTGTCTAAGTAAGGCTTCTTAAAAATTATTTCTATAATGCTGTTAGACTTTAAATTGCTGAACTGATTGATACTGAATTTTATATGGTATCTTTAATTTCGCATAAAACTAATTATAATATTTGAGTTCCAGGAAAGGACATAAGTACTTTATTACCACGGCAAAGTATTACCGCGCGGCAACCGAATTTCTGCGAAAAGGAATTGAGGGCAACATCTAATAGATTTGTTTTATTTATTAAAGTAGCAACTATTTTAGATCTCTCTAGTAGATCCATACTAATAGAAATCGAAAGTGTTTTCTTTCTATCTGCCTGTCTGTCGCTGTCTAACAGACACACTTTCGCATTTATAATATTAGTATATAACATATTATATCGACTTGACTATCCAAACTTAAAGGCTTTCAACAAAAAAAAAAATAACTTATAAAGTTGAAATTTTGGTAATGCATATTTTTCACCGTAATATCTCTATTTAAATTAAAAAATCTGCTAATCTTTGGCTTTGGCAACATCCCTATTATACTAAGTATTTTAGTCCTCTCAAAGTTGGGTTGGAACTATATTCTAGTGGGTCATAAAACCGCCGTAAAGCGCCGACAGTCCTCAGCGAGGGATCGTAAAATATATAACGTGTCTGTTTCCAATCAGATTAGCGATTAACATGCCCGAAGATATAAAATATCTATCGAAATTATTTCAGTTGCCCGCCGCTGCGTAGAAACTAGTTTTTTTTTGTATAATATAAAACCCCATAACATTAAAATTTATTCACATCAAACAAAGTTGCTTCATGCATCGCGTGAAAATAATTTTTATTATTATTAAAAGCCTCAAGTGTCTCACAGCTGGACAAAGGCAACGCGAAAATTACTAAACTTAAAATAAGCTGCGCTGCGCAGCTTTACGAAATTGCCATGATGCGCCTCCTTGCTTTGCATTTCGACATGGACCTATTAGACCAGGACCAATAATTTTGAAAACAAAAAAAAAATCACAGTAGGATGAAACCCATTACAAAAGGAGGAGAATATTGTTACGTGCTAGGGTTCGTTGGATTCGGAGAGAAAGAACTGGTGACTCTCTTGAAGACTTTATTCACAAACACTAACTCACACAAATCACTAAGTCCAAACACTAAGCACTAGATCCAAATCACTGAACACTATCACTGTCCTAGGTCGTAGCCGAGTCACTATCACAATCACAATCACTTACTATTGATCACTTGTTTTCGCTTCGAAGTCGCCTCGAAGATCGCTCAGACGAAACTGAACTGCCGGCTGCAGTCTGCGACTATTTATACGGGCCGGATCGAATCTCAGAAAATTCCGGAACATCCCAGAGTAAACCCGATATGCGTAAACAAGTATGAGATATCTCTAGAAATTACTCGTAGGTACTTACTCCTAGCGCCATCTAGTATCGAGTAGGGATTTTTGTTGCCTGTGTTCCCTTGGTCAGTTCACTGGTCCGACGCTAGATGGCACCACGTGTCCGTATCTGTAACAATATTATAAAAATTAAGGGAAAAATAATTTACGGGTGATCTGAGTTAGGGAAAAGTGTGGGGGGAGGGAGGTTTTAAGGGGGAAAATCGGTTTATCTCGATTTCTGGCAAAACTAATATTCCTATGAAGAAAAGTCAAATGGCAAAGTTGTAGGTAAGAACAAGATCTAAAACTTTTGTATTTACACTTTTTTCCATAACCTCAAAATTTATGTGAAAATTTCAAAAAACCATGTTTTTGGTTTTTTATTTATATCTTTTACAAAAATTATTTTTTTTCGCAAAATTTGGTGATAACTTACATTTTCAAGTCCCAAATACTCCAAAAAATTGAAAAAAACTCAAATCCGAAAATCCTTTATTAATCATTATGAATAATTTTATATAAAAATGTGATTGCTGCAATTAGTTTTAATTTAAAAGTTAATTTATTTCATTATAATTACATTTCTGTCATAGAAAATATCATTATATATGAATATAAATGTAAATCTATACTCCTGTCCTTTATGTCCTGACTGACTTATCATCGCTGAGCAAAAACTGTTTCGATTTTTTGCGTTTTCTGAGAAGATTTACTATAGTGTAATATATTTTTTTTCATCATCGGAAAGTAGAGATTTCAACGAATAGAGAGCATTACAATTTTTTTCAAAAGCTGATATTTTGACGGTCGAATTTTCGATTGAAAATTAGGGTATTTTTTCGATTTAAATTCAAAATAAGGTTAAAAATTAAATATTTCTTATCAAATAAATGACAGCGTATTTGGGACTTGAAAATGTAAGTTATCACTAAATTTCGTAAAAAAAAATAATTTTTGTAAAAGATATAAATAAAAAACCAAAAACATGGTTTTTTGAAATTTTCACATAAATTTTGAGGTTATGGAAAAAAAGTGTACATACAAAAGTTTTAGATCTTTTTTACCTACAACTTTGCCATTTGACGTTTTTTTCATAGGAATATTAGTTTTGCCAGAAATCGAGATAAACCGTTTTTCCCCCTTAACCCTCCCCCCACACTTTTCCCTAATTAAGATCGCCCGTAAATTATTTTTCCCTTAATTTTTATAATACTCTCCTCTTTTTGTAATGGGTTTCATCCTAGTGTAATTTTTTTCACTTTTGATTATTTTTGAAGGTATTGGTCCTGGTCTATATCCTTATAACTACAGATAAAAAAATATAAATTGCTTTTGTTTTTTTTACTTTGCCCATATCCACGGCCGCTGGACAGCAGCCGAAATGCATGGAATAAGAAAACCTGTAAGTCTAACTAAATCTGTAATGTTATCTTTCTGTGTTTATTACTCATGTTATCTATTAAAACACCCCATAGCCTAGACCGAAACGAGACTAATCTAGGTAACCTAACTACGGTAACTACTCACACCCGAGCACGTAATAAGCACGTAGCTGTATGAATATGAATGCGGCACATTTATACGTGTTGGGGCCGTTGTGGGGCAGTGGGGCCACTTGATAAACATGTCGTGTACTCTGAACCTCGATTCTTGAGTTAAAAAGTCTTCAACTTTCATATTACTTTCATTGAATTTTATACGAATCATGAATATTGTTTTGATGTCATAAATTGCTTTTTTGAATATCTTAATTAAACTTACATGGTAACAGTTGGGTATTACAATATTTATTAGTATAATAATTATAGTATGTAATAAATGTAATCCCCTAGGTGATGGACAGACTTGTGAGCTTTTAGGCAGAATAGAAAATATAGTCTTACCTGTATAGTCGAAAAAACAGGCATTTTATCCAAATCATAAAAATATAATATCATCCCAACTTCAAAGACCCTGAATTCCAAATATGTACGTTCAAAATCGAGGACTAAAACTATTCAACTATAAGTAATTTTCCTTAAACGCTTCCTCTATATAAAAGTTGGTCAAATATTATCAATTATGTTGCCGCAAAGTTACGTCCCCGATGGCGCAAGTTATCTCTCGATGGCCGAGGGGGGAGGGGGGAAAATCCTCCCCCCCTTCTCCCCCCTCGAAAGGGAGGAGGACACGTCAACTATTAAGTGGATAGAAGTTATTGGTGATAGGTTAGACCGCTGCGTGTCCAAACTTGACCCAAGATAGAAAAGACATGAAAAGTTTGACGAAGAGTTTGGCACAGATAGACCAACGAAAACCGCTTGACGGTTAAGTTATTTACAGGCATGTATGTAATTATATTGTTTGGGCCTATGTAGCCTGAAATAAATCTATATAAAAAAAATGAATTTCAAATTTTGTTAGTTTCGCTCAAACTCGAGAACGGCTGAGCCGATTGATCTAATTTTGGCCTTGAAATATTCGTGGAAGTCCCAGCAAAATAATCTTGTTATTTATTAATATTTTATGATTGTACTTATAATAATTATTTTCTTGTATAAAACATGTTTTATCAATAGTGTTTAAATATAAAATACTTTAAAAATGAGATTACAATAATTTAATCTAATTTTCTTGAACCACCACTTTTCACAATATTCATTTAAAAACTTATCATAGACATTAATTATTCTTATTTTTATAATTTAATTAAACATTCTAAGAATTCTGTTAATTTTACTATAATTGAAATTAAATTTTCGCTGATTTTAGTGTAAGAGCTGTGATGTTGTTCTCCAAGGAATATAGTATTAATATTATATTTAACAGGGGGCTACACAACCGAGAAATACCTTTAATTATCGCTATAATTATTGATTATAGGTAATAATAATTAACGCGATACGATAATAGCTTGGTAGGATATACTATGGGAGATTAATTGATTGGATGAGTCAAAACAATGTTAATTAAAGATTAATAGTATAATATGTAGTTTGCAGAAATTGATGTATGCAGTAGCATACCTGTATAATTTGGAAATGCAGGTATCGGTTACAATTTTACTGTTTGAGATTGAAGGTTTAAAGAATTTATTCTCATAAAAGATACAATAATATCCACTTACATGAGAACAAAACATTAGTTACACTTATCTATATCTATAAGTAGTTTGTAGAGCTCTTGTTACTAATATGAATATAACAATTATTTTGTAAAGTAAGAAAATTGCATAGTAAAATAGATTGTGTTTTTAACCCTACATAATTTCTATAATTTAGAAGGAACAAAAATATCGAAGCAAAACAGGATTAAATTAAAAAAAAAAAACAAGATTAACTTACAAAGAAAAAACAGACTACCTAATACAGTTTGAAATTTTATCTTAACTTTTCTTATTTGAGTAATTTGCGGCGAGACAAAATTGTTTGATTAGATTACCGCAACGACTTGTATCAGTGTGCCCACTGGTTTAGATCTAACTTTGTTGGTGATAAAAACGTGATTTATGAAGGTGATTATACCGTAAACGTGATGATGATTAGTCATTAGTGTGTTAAGATTTAAGATTGGGATTCGACAAATGGGTATATTATTGCAATAGTTTCTACCTAGAGGCAGTATCAGCATAGAGTAAACAAAAAATTTTGTTCAACGTTTGACCACGTTTCTGGCCAGTTTCTGGCAATATTTTGATATGACGTCATGTCAGATTTAGTTCGAAATTTCGAATCATTCACTTTATATTCCCCCTGCTCCAACCTTTGTCAACACAACAGTCAACTTAATATAAGTGACACATACAAACCTTAAAGTAATAATCACTTATGTTACACCTTGTAAAATGTAACACAAACAACAATTGATTCTTTACCCTTCGTAAAAAGAAGAAGTGATGAGTGAATGTGGGACATTTTCTCGACTGGACTCAAGTTAGGAGTTCCTGAGTGTCTAAACACACTATGCCGAAGTTCCGCGGCGGAAATTCCACATGATTACGTCAGTAATGTCAAATGCATACAATATGACGCGACGGAATTTCGACATAGTGTGTCATTGGTAATTTAAAATACATTGCAGGCGAATTGCATTGATTCTTGGAAATCTATTGTTCTCGCGGCCGCATGTGGCCGCTTGGGAGTTGAAGCGTTAATTAATCTATACTTAATATTATAAAGCGGAAGAGTTTGTTAGTTTGTTTGTTTGAACGCGCTAATCTCAGGAACTACTGGTCCGATTTGAAAAATTCTTTCAGTGTTAGATAGCTCATTTGTCGAGGAAGGCTATAGGCTATATTTTATTACGCTAAAACTAATAGGAGCGAAGAAATAGAGGAAAACGTGGAAAAAACAGGGGAAATTATGTGAAAGGGCTTAGTTAGTAATAGTTTGAACGCGCTAATCTCAGGAATTACTGGTCCGATTTGAAAAATTCTTTCAGTGTTAGATATCTCATTTATTGAGGAAGGCTATAGGCTTTATTTTATCACGCTAAAACTTATAAAAGCGAAGAAATAGAGGAAAATGTGGAAAAAACAGGGGAAATTATGTGAAAGGGCTTATTTGAACGCGCTAATCTCAGGAACTACTGGTCCGATTTGAAAAATTATTTCAGTGTAAGATAGCCCATTTATTGAGAAAGGCCATAAGCTATATTTTATCACGCTAAGACTTATCAGAGTGAAGAAATAGAGGAAAATGTGGAAAACACGGGGGAAATTATGTGAAAGGGCTTATTTGAACACGCTAATCTCAGGAACTACTGGTCCGATTTCAAAAATTCTTTCAGTGTTAGATAGTCCATTTATCAAGAAAGGCTATAGGCTATATTTTATTGCGCTAAGACTTATAAGAACGAAGAAATAGAGGAAAATGTGGAAAAAACAGCGGAAATTATGTGAAAGGGCTTATTTGAACGCGCTACTCTCAGGAACTACTGGTCCAGTTTGAAAAATTCGTTCAATGTTAGATAGCCCACTTATCGAGAAAGGCTACAAGCTATATTTTATCGCGCTAAGACTAATAAGAGCGAAGAAATAGAGGAAGATGTGGAAAAAACGGGGGGAAATTATTTGAAAGTGCTTATTTGAACGCACTAATCTCAGGAACTACTGGTCCGATTTGAAAAATTCTTTCAGTGTTAGATAGCCCATTTATCGAGGAAGGCTATAAGCTATATTTAATACGCTAAGACTAATAGGAGGGAAGAAATAGAGGAAAATGTGGAAAAAACGGGGGAAATAAAATGAAATTGCTTATTATCTTAAGAACTACTGGAGCAATATTTGTGTTATTTGGCAAACATGAAGAATAGACCACGTGAAGGGACATAGGCTATTTTTTGTGGAAAAATTTACGGTTGCGTGAAATCCCTAAATTACGCGGGCGAAGCCGCGCGTAACATCTACATCTATACTTATAAAATTACATGTCCTGACTGACTGACTGACTGACTGACTGACTGACTGACTGACTGACTGACTGACTGACTGATTCATCATTGCTGAGTAAAAACTGTTACAGTTACAGCCACGAAATTTGGTGAGTAGGGTTGTTTTATTAAGTAGACACCCACTAAGGAATTAATTTTGAAAATTTTACCCCAAAGGGGGTGAAATAGGGGTTGAAAGTTTGAATGAAAGTCCGTCATTTCTTGAGTTAGAAACATGAAACTTTATTTTTGGGTTACTGATTAAAAATAAATGGATACGTATTAAAGCGTTTTTGGAAATTCTACCCCCAAGGGGGTGAAATTGGGGATGAAAGTTTGAATGAAAGTCCGTTATTTCTTGAGTTATAAACATAAAATTTTATGTTTGGGCTACTGATAAAAAATGATTGAATACATGTTTAAGCGTTTTTGGAAAATCTACCCCCAAGGGGGTGAAATAGGGGTTGAAAGTTTAAATGAAAGTCCGTCATTTCTTAAGTTAGAAACATGAAAGTTTATTTTTGGACTGCTGATTAAAAATGAATGGATAGGTATTTAAGCGTTTTTGGAAATTCTACCCCCAAGGGGGTAAAATTGGGGTTGAAAGTTTGAATGAAAGTCCGTCATTTCTTGAGTTAGAAACGTGAAACTTTTTTTTGTGCTACTGATTAAAAATGAATGGATACGTATTTAAGCGTTTCTGGTAATTCTACCCACAAGGGGGTGAAATTGGGATAGAAAGTTTCAATGAAAGTCCGTCATTTCTTGAGTTAGCAACATGAAAGTTTATTGACGTTTGCGTTTGACGTTTGCTTAAATAGGGTCCGGTTTTTACCCTTTTTATAAGGAACCACAAAAAGGGGAAAACTATCGATCTTTGTTATTATACTATGTTAACGCGGACGAAGTCGCGGACAACAGCTAGTAAATTATATTAATATAACCACAAATTAGAAATGACAGGTTTTAGTCAGACATTGCTGACGAAATTCCGCCGCGGAACTTCGGCATAGTGTGTTTAGACTAGGTTTAGACACTAAAAGTCAGGTAACAAGTAGTTACTTGTGCTCATGTTAAAGGTGCGTCTTGTCGCTGTCATCAAACCATGATTATGATTTCGAAGCTATCACGACATCGGAAATGAGGTGATTTAATGAAATTTAATTTAAAATAATGTCAGCTCGCCAAACAGCGGTGCGATAAGATATTTTGATTAAAACTTTTCCGTCGCCACCGATGAGCGGTGTCGCCGCGATAAAAGACGTTATATTTATTCTACCTGCACATTTTATATAGTTAAAAAAATATGTACCAGGAGGCGCTCGCAGCTTCGTTGCGTCAATATTAGTTTATCGCACGGGAAACGTACATTTTTCCAGGAGTATTCCTGTGTTCTTTCCCGGGACTCGAAATATCTCTATACCCAGCAAAAAGTGTCTGTGACATACGGACGGACAGACGGACTCACATGACGAACCTATAAGGGTGTAATTTTCTGCCATTTGGCTACGGAACCCTGATAAAAACAAATAAAAATCTCTGAGATCAAACGTAGTTCCCTTTTCACTTCAGGTTGTAGGCAACAAAAACGTTCCAATTTGGGTAATACACCTCACAAAATGGTTGTCTGAAACCTCAACGGTATTCTGGCAATAGCCCCATTGGCATGAAAGCCTGACATTCAGACAGTATTATGGTAAGCCGCTTACCTCGTGTCGGCAATTATGACACTTTATTAGTGCCTATTCATTTATTTAATACTTATTAATGTTGCCTCTATAGGAAGGAAATAAGTGTCAAAGTATTTCTAAGACTGTGTTTGGTGCTAAACAATTCCATTCTAATATTATTAATACAAAAGTGTGTCTGTCTGTCTGTTACCTCTTTACGCTCAAACCGCTAAACCCATTTGCTGACATATTTTGGTATGGAGGCAATTTGAGGCCTGGGAAGGGACATATTAGGATAATTTTTATCCCGGAAAGTGTACGGTTCCCGCGCGATATACATGATTTTTTTATAATATTTTTTCGCTGTGCCAGATACCATGAAAGTGTAATCGTTCGTCATCATCGTTTTTCACTTACGTACATGGTTAGGCAGACCTATGTAAATTGGTCGCGGTATGTCAAATGACAAATCCAGCCGACTGAACACTAAATTGTAAAAATATAGGCCCGTCATCTGCCTATGAATCAATTTCTTCGACGGTACAAAAAAAATCAGTTTTTACAATATCGTAGGTCCGGCTGTCGAGTGTCGGTGGCTCTTGGGCCGTATTTATCTTTTCAGCGGCTCTACACAAGTGGCAAGCGATTATAGTTCGCTAACGCTAAAGGTACAATTCCGTGCATCGCGACAGTCGTAAGCCGCGCGCGGCTGACGACTGTCGTCGGCCGCTCGCGACAATAGTCATTGTATGAAAATGTATGGCACCGCTTCCGAGGCCCGCGACAGACGCGCGCGGCCGACGACTGTCGTAAGCCGCGCGCGGCCGACGACAGTCGTAGGCCCCGCGCGGCCGTCAAGACACGTATGAAATTCAAGACACGGCCGCGCGCGGCTTACGACAGTCGTCGGCCGCGCGCGTCTGTCGCGGGCCTCGGAAGCGGTGCCATACATTTTCATACAATGACTATTGTCGCGAGCGGCCGACGACAGTCGTCAGCCGCGCGCGGCTTACGACTGTCGCGATGCACGGAATTGTACCTTAACGCTACAAAATGTATGCGATTTGACATAAGTCATCGCTTCGCTAGCGAATACTAATGTCAAATCCCATACATTTTGTGACGTTAGCGTTCACGATAATCGCTTGCCACTTGGCTAGCCCCGCAGATCGCGCGATAGGGGATTGGGGAAACAGTGCAACAGCTGTCAAAGTGACAGGCATTAGACAGTATCCAAATATTCGTGTGATTAATATTCAGGGCGACATTAGATGTTGACTCGCGGCAATTATCGGGTGTGTACATCCGCGTGATAATCCGCGCGGTATATTCATAAGTGCGTGCGAAGAAGTGCGGTACGGTTGGCAGATATAGAGCGGATTTATATTTAATATTAGCTGAACCGGCAAACGTTGTTTTGTCATAATATAAAGATATTATTAACGCACCTAACATATTATACAGATTCTAACAAAACATAGTTATAAATTATAATATAGTAAGGATAATAATATGTATTGCATCTACTTTATTAGTTGATAGTATATTGACATTTATTTTATACACCATTTTAAATATTTTAAGTACCTTAATTTAATATTTTTTGTTTTTCTGTGGACATTGATATTGATTTATTTTGTATGTATTTTTAATTGATGTGACAATGTTATTAATTCCATTTTGATTATTATTAATTTTGTACATGAATTTTGTGTTATTTAAAATTTTTTATACTAATGAATTATGCCATTTTACCTGGATAGTTTACATTGTTGCTTTATCATACTAATAAACTCTTAATTTTGACATTTAACCTGATTATTATTATTTATTATTATTATTATTTTTGACAAGGTATTAATTAAACTTAAATTGCATGTTGATTTGATGAATTGATTTTAAAAAATTTTAATTGCTATTGATGTGACTAAATATGCCAGAATATACAAGCCGCAACGTTAATGTAGATAAATTATAAGATTGACAGATTATACCTATAAAATTTGCACGCCACCCAAAGGCAAAATAAGAGAACTTGAACACCTAACTATAACACCATAATTGTACCTTATTTCAGCAAATAAATGATTTTGATTTGATTTGATTTGACTTATAGGGCTCAAAGAATAATAAATGTTTTTTTTGTGATTTTTCCATACAAATCACAAGCAATTCAAAAGCAATCGTAAGCGTCATGAATATGCCCATATAAAAATTCCACGAGAAAAATATACTTCATCACCCTGATGAGTGACATTCTTCCACAGCGCGGTTTTTTGCCACCCACAATAAAACTCTGTAACGAACTGTTGCCAGCAGTATTTATTAACCAATACGACCTGCAAACCTTCAAAAAGAGTGCGTATTCACTCTTAAAAGACTGGCAACGCACCTGCAGCTCTTCTGATTTTGCGAGTGTCCATGGGCGACGGTATAGTTGCTTTCCATCAGGTGTAAAGTATGATCACTTTGTTTTGTTACACTCTGTATAGTGTACTATCTATATCTATATCTACATCTATATATCTACATATCTATATCTTTTTTATATATAAAACTCAAAGATATAGAATATAAAACTCATAAGACTGACATGTTGATCTATCAATGCACAGCTCAAACCACTGGACGGATCGGGCTGAAATTTGGCATGCAGATAGATGTTATGACGTAGGCATTCGCTAAGAAAGGATTTTGATCAATATCAACCCTAAGGTGTTAAAATAGGGGATGAAAGTTTGTATATAATAATACTTCTTAACGCGAGCGAAGCCGCGGGCAAAAGCTCGTATCTTATATCTTTAAATGAGTAATTCTTGTATATTTATAATATAATTGGAATCTCGGAATCGGCTCCAACGATTTTCATGAAATTTAGTATATAGGGGGTTTCAGGGGCGATAAATCGATCTAGCTAGGAATAATTTTTAAAAAATGTTATTTTATTCGTGTTTTATCGAATACCGAGCAAAGCTCGGTCAAATAGCTAGTTATTATTAAGAGCGAGCTGTCAAATTTTGCTGTGTTTTCTAATAAGTATTACGATCCCGGAAGACGATTGACTTAAATGAAATTGAGATTTATTTAATCATTGTATATTTATCTGATACTAGCCTAACGGAAAATACGATTCAATTATTTTGACTCGATAGTTTTATATTTCGAAATTATAAATATTTCTGGGCTTTTCAACAAAAATTAATATCTGTTACACTTATTCTGTTACTATCATTAAATAACTTGCACTACTACAATCATATACTTTCTAAAATCATAGCTAAAGGAAATATTAGTATTGTATTTAGTTTTTAAGTAATCATCAAAAATTTGTTTTGGGACTTACGACCTTTACTTTCGTGCTATAATGCGGGAACCCTTGTTACGCGATATTGTTCACTACTAGCTGCGGCTCAAAGTATAATTCATGCGGGCACGATTCATGGAATCATTACATCACGATTAGAGGATAGCGGGGTGTGTAGGCGGGGCTAGCGTGCTTTGATATTTTTTGACAGCCCGGTCTTAAATGTAAACAACTTTTGCCGGATCAGCTAGCGCCTAGTAATAAGTAGTAATAAGCTGTATCTGCACACCGTACTGGCAATATGTCGTATCGTGCGGTCGCTTGCCCGGGCGGCGCGGCGGGCGAAGGCGGGCGGCGCGGCGCGGTGCGGGATGTAATTTGTACTCCACTTTGTTACTAATTGCGATACAATATTTAGCTTCCGTGTACACTATTATAATGTTGTGTAATATATGCTAATATGCATGTTTGTTGGCTGTGGATAAGTGTGAATAAATCTAAGGTGTAAATGTATGTACCTATTTTACTATTAGTATTTAGTTCGTTTCTTACTCTTACATATTTTATAGCTTAAATAGAACTGAGAATTTTATTTCAAACGCTTAATCCTCGTCTATCAAGCGCCTTGTCCGATGACAAAAATACATAATTTGTATCTCACCATTATTGTAAATACTGAATAAATATTATTATTATTCTATTATTATTATTATAAGAAGTTAGGTATGCAATATGCATTGGAGTTCCCAGCTTACTTATTAAAATACGTGTAAACTTTATTGTAATACAATGTTTTGTCTTTGTCTGATACTGTAAAAATATAATAATAATATATAATATCTATGGACGCTTCACACCACGTCAGTCTGGCCCCGTGCTAAGTACCTGAAGGACTTGTGTTACAGGTACCAGACAACGGAAATATATTTAGTACTTTTATACTATACATATATTTAAGATTTTTATTATATCATACACATATTTAATACACATCCATGACCCAGGAACATTGAAAAACTTTTTGTTCCGTCGGCGGGATTCGAACCCGCGACCCCCGACTTGAGTTGCCACACACTCTAACCATTAAGCCACGGAGGTCGTCAAAGTCAAAAAAAGTCAATTGATAGACAACTTCATATTTACTGCAGTCGCCAGAGGTTTTAACCTCCGAAAATTGTAATAGTGAATGGATTTTTGTTTTTGAGGTGTCATTTTCTTTTTTACACTATAACTTGCAATGTTTACCAAAATTTTTTTTTGCTTTTAATTTTTTAGTTACTTAATTAAAGATTAATATTTCACCATATAAAACCGGCCCAGAAAAAAAATTTTTTTCTTGTTCCTGTTATTTAATGACTCTTATCCGATTGTTTACGTTGAAAATTAACCAAATACACAATTTTTAAAAAAGAAAGTTTGCTTTGGTAAGCTAAATACAACTATAAGGTTTTTGCAAAGTTTTTAGAGATTAACGCTCGTCGTAACCAAGATAAAAGGGTTTGGGTAGATTTAAGGGTTGTAACGAAAAGTGTGTTAAATTTACTTGTTGTGAGTATTTAATTTTCAAAGAAATGATAACTTTTAAGTACTTAAAAACGTTTAAATATCTCCAAAAATGTGTAAAATAGACCGAAAATATTTTTCTATATTTGTTGAGAATTTATTTAACTGAGAGCTAAAACATTAAAAATTTGACTTTTGACAACATTAAAAATTTGACAAATGAAAGACTTTTCCTAGTCTTTGAAATATATTTAAACTTCCTACTTAAAGCCAGAAAAAAAAATTGGGTGCTACAAATCTCACGTACATACTAAAGACGCATGCTGCGACCTATGTTTGCTTACCTGAATACAAAAAATATCAGTTCTTAACCTAATTTGTATTTTTTTCCTTTAAGTATGTTTTAGCAAATATAATCAATAAAAAAAAATCAATTTTATTCTGTAAAAACTTAACCAAAAGAAATAAAATACAGATTTTCTTCGTAATATCCGTGAAAAGTTTGTGCTACATTTTCAGAAAATTTAATAACGTAAGAGCTTAAAAGTTATACACATTAAGAAATAGAAGGCTTTGTTAAGACTTAATAATAAATAAATAATTTTAAACTTCCTATTTAAAACCAAAGAAAAATAGGAACGCCATTTACTTGGCGAGGCACACAACAAGCACATTTGGAGGTATGCTCATCTACATACAAAAATATTAATTTTAAATCTAAATTATATAATCTTTCAACTTATTTTCTTTCTTTGAAATATAAGCAACGATACAAATCAAAAAAATAATAATATATTTTATTATTTTGCTATATATTCAAAAGAAAGAAATATGCAAATTTTCTTCAAAATTTTACAGTTTATGAGTTTACTTGAAGTGGAAGAGAATAATTTAAAAATCAAAAGCACAACTTTTCAATAGGTAAACTTTATTATTTATGTTATCAGCTACACATTCCTTTTTTTTCTTTTCAAGTTTCATCCACTATTGCAAAAATCGGAGGTTTGCACGATTTTTACGCTCTGGGAACTCCACTAATTATTATTATATTATATCAACCTGGTCGCTGTCAAGCATTTGTGTATTAACCGACAAAAAAGTTTTAGTTGAATTTCGAATGCAGTATTGTTCTAAATGATCTTAATATATATATTATCACTAGCTGTCCCGGTAAACGATGTTTTGCCATATAAAGTATTTCGATTTTCGCCCATATTATTTTATTGAAGTGACTAAATAAGTATGTCACCATGGCAACGTCCATCGCTATCCCGTCACACAAACAATGGTCGCTGTCAGTGTCAAGTTCTAATAATTTGCTATTATTTATTCAACAAAATATGCACTTATCAGTATAAAAAAGTACCCAGTAGCCGATTCTCAGACCTACTGAATATGCATGTAAAAGGTAAAACTCAGTAAAGCCGTTTCGGAGGAGTACGGAGACTAACATTGTGACACGAGAATTTTATATATAAGAAGATAACTCAATACGTAATTTTGTGGGTTAGTACACGAATGCCAAACAGCGTATTAACGCCAGTAGATAAAGCTAATCTTTTCACAAGTACGAAACAATTTAACCAACAACACTCCAGTATAGAGATAAAAATATATAAACCTCAAAAACAAAAGATTGTAATGACTGAGTATAATGTGACGTCTACACTCTAAAGTCTAAAGTTTCTGGGAACAAAAGCTCGTCGCTTACAAATTATTTCGTCATTAGAGCTTAATGTATAGGTCTGCTGATTTACGAGCTTTTTATTTGAAAGCTCTCAGCGTATATTAATGGCTTGAAATAGTAAGCTTTGTGAACATTTTAAAAGCTTAAAATGTAACTTCTTTCACGGGACTTTAGCTTACAGAGAGAAAATATTATCTTCATAATCAACGGCGCGAAAGATGGCGATCATAATTTTCATTAAGTAAAGTTACAAAATATAATTTTGGATGTATTTAGGTAAAGTTCGTTGGAGATAGAAGAGGTTTACTTTTTTATTTCCTTTACCTCGTATCTACTATTTTATACAACACGAGCAATGGCTCGATGTAGTCCGTGTTGTATGAAACAACAAATATGCATTCTCTTTTACGTGAAATAAACGTTTACTGTTAAAACTGTTCCTAGTTTAGAATATTCCATTATAGGAATCCGAAATTTTGAAACGAACCAATCTCTATTACATCATACAATTTTTAGCGAACAGAAACTTTTATAAAAGACTAGATGTGGCCAGCAACTTTGTACACGAAGAAACCATGTATTCATCGCGCGGAAATTCTAAATTTTTCACGACGAAACGCATCCTATGAATTCCTATGTAATTCCTAGGTATCTTAAGGGTGAAGCCAAACGAGCGTAATATGTGAGTTGTGAGTCGCAGAATTTCGGTCGCGTAAATATCTTTTCATTAAAATCATGGCTCATAAAATGACACTCGTGTGAATCAAACAGGACTTTTGTATGAAACTGAATGCAGCAGAATTTCTGCCAGCCGAAATTCTGCGACTCCCAACTCATAAATTACGCTCGTTTGGCTTCACCCTAATACGTTTAGTAGTTTATGTGTGAAGACGAAATAGATACACACTTTATTCTATTTGACCTCTTTACGCTTATGCGGCTACATCGATTTAGATCAGTGGTTCCCAACCTTTTTAGGGCTGTTACCCCTATGGCCTGTTAGAGGAACTGATTTTACCCCCCCCCCCCCCCGAATTAAAAACCAATTTTTAAATTAGTATTGGTACATGCGCAAGTTTTTTGTTTTTTAATATAATTAGTTTCAGACTTCAGTTACACTTAACGCGCATCTCATATCATGCTCCACGTTCAGACGGTTTCTTGCCTTTTTGAAAATGTTATCAGAGTTGAGAGCCGAAAGGCCGCTCTCGCATTTACAAGTGGTAGCTAACGGTACCAACATTTTCAGATCTCTGTCTGCAATGATAGGGTATTCTGTAGCTGTTTTTCTCCAAAATGTACAGTTTATATTTTTTTTCTGTCAATTCATTTATTTTAGGTACCACCTCTGTTACCCCTTTAGAATACCTATTTTACCCCCGCGGGGGTAATTACCCCCAGGTTGGAAACCACTGATTTAGATGATGTTTGATTTGGAGATACCTACTTTAAGAGATAAGAAACGACAAAGGATAGTTTTTGTTAAGTAAAAAAGGTGCGGTTGCCACGCGATAAACTAATTTCAAAGCAAAGGACTTACTGGCGTACCATAACGTTAATACTACATAGGATAGATTCCCAGAATTCCTTTTATAGGCATTTTTTGTATTTCAATACAATTTTTTGCTACTCCATATCCATATTATGTCCGGATATTGTAATTTTACAATTCAACCATGCAGATTTACTTATACCAGGTTTTTTATTTTTTATTTTAACAGTGTAATGTAATATTATTTTGTAAATTTGTAATATTATTATGGGCTTTTCGCCCATACGTTATCCTTTTTCTGTCGTTCTTGTTCGCGTGGACTATTTATTTTGTTTACTACTATAATAACTAGGTGTGGTCTCAGCAAGGTAGCCAACAGATCCGACATTACCCAATATCTTCGGGTATGCTGTGGCATTGGCTTGGAGTGGGATCACTCAAGCTGGGTGGAGTTTCAAGGATATGTTAAGAGTATATCGTTCTGTGGCGAACTTACTAGCTGCCAGCCAGTGGAATCGCCATACCAATGTCTCCCATAATGTTTCCATGTGTGCCATGTTATTCAGAGGAACAAGACTTGACAATTTCACACACTTGAATTTTAATATTATTTTATGTTAGTGTACTAAGATAATATTAACTTCTATCTAAGTGTTTAAAAAAAGTATCCTTTGTCCTTTCCCGAAACTCAAAGTATACCTAATTTCAGCAAAATGTGTTAAGTGGTTTGGGTGTGAAAAGGTAAAAGACAGACACACTTTCGCATTTATAATATTAGTATACATTTTTTAATAAAACTTCCAAGACTTTACCAGTAATAATTTCATTTCAGTGAGACTTAAGCATAAAGCGTCTAGCTCTAGGTGAATATTTCTTAACTAGTGGCCGTGGAGTTATTTATCTTGGCTTAGCGTGAGGCGAGTCACGTGAGCAAAACAATGCTTCTAATCCTTTGTTACATTTTCTTTCTGTCGCGCATTCTTGGTTAAGTACACCTTATTTACTGACGCGATGCTTTTGGAGTTGTTGGTTTACCGTTAGTCACTTCGGTAGAAAACTGAGATTGATATTACTAGTAATCAAATAAATGTAGATTCATAAAAAATAAATTATATCCACAGGGAAAAAAATGTAAAAATTTGCCAATTCATAAACTTGACGTCACCTTAAAATGTTTTGTAACAATTTTAATGCAAAAGTATAATATTTACAAAAGACGAACGTTTCCACACAATGTAACATTAACTTGCAGTAATTCAATATGTGGTCGGATGTTTTAAACTTAAAGCCGGCTACATGAAGTTGCAGCAGACCGCAGACGGCGTGTCGTCGCGACTCGCGACACGTCATTTATATAATATATTTCTATGCATAGTGTCGCGGCTGGCTTGGTATCGCTAGCTGCGCAGGGTATTTCATAGAAATACATACAAACCAGTAGTGCCGCTACGACACGTCATCTGCGGTTACTTCATGTCGTCTGCTGCCAACCGGCACCTTAGAGCGCTTACAGATGAACGGCACGTGTCGCCGACACGTGCCGTTCATCTTAATATTACTATTACGCGTAAAAACGTTAGCTAATTTTGGTGTCGGTGACCAAAAAAGGCCAGCTACACAATGTTATACTCGTAATGACCAAGTATATAGCAACTAATGAAAGTATTATTATTTCGTCTACCTTAGTGAACATGGCTAATGGAATTTCAAAGACAGTTTGAAAGCACGTCGTAATATGGAATATTATGATTTTTATTTCATACTCTTAAGACTTCTTACAGAGGAACGGCACGTGTCGGCGGCACGCGTCGGCGGTAGTCGACGGCAGACGACGGCACGTGTCGGCGGCAGTCGACGGCAGTCGGCGGCACGTGTTGGCGGCAGTCGACGGCAGTTGGCGGCAGTCGATGGCAGCCGTCGACAGTTTATCACGTTTGCAGTTGTGACGTAGCGCGTAAAGGTAAGTGTCCACAGGTCGGTATTGTACGCAGCGGACGTCTCGCATCAAACGGATATATTTTTTACAGTACGTCCACTGTATCGGCAGCGTACGGATTACCGACTAGATAGAATTTTTATCTTCAAATTAGTCCAAACAAAGTTCCTAAGTCAAAATTTCTGCTTTCGACTATTCTATCCACACCCCCCTTTTGAGCATTCATTTACTAGGCTAGTCGGTAATCCGTACGTTGCCGATTCAGCGGACGTACTGTGAAAAAATATCCGTTTGATGCGAGACGTCCGTTGCGTATGATACCGACTTGTGGCCGTTTACCTTTAGGCGGTACGTCACAACTGGGCGCCTCTAGTCCGCGCGGAACTAGTTGGCCGCGCCTTAGGTAGGGACGGGGGTGAGGGGGCGGGTTGCTTGCTGCTCGCAACGCATATGAGATTAGACAGTGACGACAAATCTCGCGATATTGTGAACAATAATTATATTTAATTATTGAAAAGAATAAATTAAAGACAATATATCAGTTTTATATTCTAAATTATTGACATCGGCTTTCCGTTTTTTAAAAACCTATGCACTTTAAATAGTATTTCCTTAGATTGATTTATCTTGCTATTGCAATCTTGTGTGCGTTTTGTCCAAACTAGCCAGAACCAGAACTGTCAAAATCAAGCGCCCCCGCCTCTCCGTCCCACCGCTCACATACCTAAGGCGCGGCCAACTAGTTCCGCGCGGACTATACCACCACCTCTACTAAGCGACACCGTTTGACAGATAAGCAATAATAATACTTTAACGTCAAGCTAGCGATCTTAAAAAAGTTGATATTTCACAACAGATTTAACAAAGTTTTGTATTTTTTACTGTTTTTTAGTAAAATTATATTTAAAAAGTAAGTACGGTAATGTTATTCTAATCTTACAACAAACTGTTCTGGAAACATGATCGTAATAGGAAAGGTCGTGGTAGGCCCCCCCGCAAGCGTCATAAACTGTCAACGGCTGCCGTCGGCTGCCGTAAAGCGCCGCCGACACGTGCCGTCGGCTGCCGCTGACACGTGCCGCCGACTGCCGTCGACTGCTGCCTACACGTGCCGCCGACACGTGCCGTTCGTCTGTAAGAAGCCTTAAGAGTTTGAAATAAAAATCATAATATCCATATTACGACGTGCTTTCAAACTGTCTTTGAAATTCCATTAGCCATGTTCACTAAGGTAGACGAAATAATAATACTTTCATTAGTTCCTATATACTTGGTCATTACGAGTATAACATTGTGTAGCTGGCCTTTCTTGGTCACCGACACCAAAATTAGCTAACGTTTTTACGCGTATAGCAAACATAATTTTCACACTCGAAAACAATATTAACCCACGGTAACTTATAATCAAAACACAATCAATACGTGTGAAGGTCGTGACCATGCCTCACTGACTTCCCGTCATCCATCATAGACGGCGTAGTGGTGAAAAAACTACTTATCATTTCCCTACGTGACGCGCCTTTTGTACACCGGGTGACGCAAGTGCTGTACTGGTAAAAGGGTTATTTTAGTGTTTTAATAACATTGTTTTGATTTTATTTGGGAATAATTTTTTCTCACCTCCGGGCGGAAAACTTTAACTTTCTTCCCGCTGCGCTTACCGATGTTGCCGTTTTCCGCCTCCGTCGATGAGAAAAATAGTATACGCACCACGGGCAGTAAATAAGAAAGCACAATATGTTTATTACATGTGATCTGAGACATTTCTTATTTTCCTGTCCTAGGTGCGTAATGTTGTGCAGCAATACATTAAAAATAAATGCTATACTAACTAGTAGTTGCAATATATTTCAATACGCGGGCAAATTGGCTTACAACATTAAAAGAAAAGAAAAAAATATATTTCAGCCTAAATAGTTTATAACTTATTTTAACTCTATTAATGACTATAATAATTATTTATAGTCTTTCATTTTTATAATTTGATTTGGCACCTATAAATTATGTTATTTTGGGATTGTTCGCAAGTGTTCACATTTACGAACATCTTTTGTTTCGTATCATATTGTTTAATGTTCCTGTATCTTTATTGACTTTAATGTTACCACGTGTGCGTTAATTCGGGTGTTGATTAATCATAATTTGAGGCCTTTCATTAGCCAAAAGGAACCAAAATGTAAATTAAAATTTTATCTAAAAGTTTAAAGAGATATATCTACATGATAATATAATATTATACACGTATGACACGTAAGAAGAGCGTTATTTGTCACTGCAGTGCATCCAAAAAAATATAAATTTTACAATGGCACCTAACACAGACAGGAATTAGTAGAGTTATAGACAGAATACTACGAGCAACAAAAGTCAGTTTTATTATTCGCTGCTATTTAGTTTATTTTTGACTTCTGCAACTTTTTGTATGTTTTATCTGATTTTTTAATCTTCTGATTTTTCAGGAATAAATTTGGCGCTTTGACAGACGTTGCATGAAAAAACTGTCAAAGTGTCAAATTGATTCCTGGAATTAGGTAAAAGTTATCTGATGATCGAAAAATGAGCCCTTAATAATTGTACTTGTTGTGTTGTATAGTATTTAGTGCATTCCAGCACTTGCATAGCCCAGTGTACGGTGTCACGCGATACCCCCATCTCGTTGTGCCAGCTGTAATTACAGCGCTGGCGTCGATCGCGGTCGCTACATCTATCTGTTACATAACGCTATACCATCATTATCACTTACTTACCTTGTTTGTTACTTACCCTATTACTTACCTTGTATCAAAGAATGTCAGTTATCAAAACTGACTGGTGATTATGGCAAATAGTAACGATTTCGACATTTTATTGTTTCCGTAGTCAGTCTATGGAAAAATATAATTATTTTAGTAGTATTATATTATGTTACACAACAGAGATAAAATGTAAGTCTATCTGAACCAATTTTGATGTTTGACACACACTGTATACTTTTAATTCCAAGAAAGCAAAATATATAGTTTTAACCGAAAAAAAAATCCAGTGCTTTGTACACTGACATAATAATATAGCTCAAGACTTGGCTAGGGCACTGTCGTGCCCCCAGGTAATAGTATAAAGTAGGCAATGTAAATCACGTTATATAATCCCATGCTAAAATATTAAACTTATACGGGAAACATAACCTAACAATAACATTGCATATTATACCGACTAAGCAACCAGTAAGTGTATAACAAATGACATACGGCACTCCATTACAATCTATTACCTATCGATGATGTGATTAATCATCCTAACAATAAGACTGCTCTAATCGCCGATTAATGGCCAGTCATTACACTTAATTATCACTTAACTGACCGATAACTATTTGTTAACCTTCGCTAATATTTATTACTGAAGAATAAGTTATGTTCTGAGTAGACGGCGAGAAACAAAACTTCATATTAAATGTCGAAACTTAGGTGAAATTTTGTGACAGGCCTCGTGCCTTGGACTATATATTATACAGTCCGTATACAGTGTATACTATGTTACTATACTTAGTGCCTTATCACACTGGCGATTAGTGAGCGATTTGAAAGCAACGCGGCTGCGTAGCGTCGTCTCCTCGTGGCGTGGACGCCATTTTGTACACTCGTATTTTGTATACTCCCTAGACGAGTGTACAAAATGGCGTCCACGCGACACCGCCACGACGCTGCGCAGTCGCGTCGCTTTCAAATCGCTCGCTAATCGCCAGTGTGATAAGACCCTTAGTGTAAACCATACACTTATAAAAATGTTTACATGCAAGGCCTGCTTGTATTTTGCGGGCATATTGTAAACGTCATATTATTATCATGAAGACATCGGACCTACTACTGTGAGTTGTGACTGCCGCACTCAGAGTGGAACATTATTAAGGCTCCATTCCACCGCGGCGCACCCTGTGCACGGCCACGCGCACGTGTGGACGTGCACGGATTTATTTCTTTAACTTGAGTCAATTCGTGCGTAGCGTGTCCGTGGGTTGTAGTGGACACAGTCACATATATTTTCTTACAAAGCGAAACTTGACGCACGTGCGTAGTCTCTCCGTGCGCCGCGGTGGAATGGAGCCCTTACTTAAATGTAATTAATTCATGAAGCCCCAAGCGGCCACATCCGGCCGCGATAACAATGAAAAAGCTATTGTGTCTCGTTTTGCCACGACTGATGGGTTAATTCAAAATGTTGACATAAGCCCCATACATTATCTGTCAAACTCTTTATTCAATTGAAGTTTAATCATAATTAAATGTCTCTGTATGTGGCGGTGAGAATCTTTAGTACCTAGTAAAAGATAGAAGAGACAATTTGGCATCCGGTAGACATATTTTGTGATAGAAGAACTTTGTTTATTTCCGTAAATGACCTGGAGACCTACTAGAAAGTTATAAGAAAGTTATAACTTTCTAGTAGGCCTTATCAGACGATAACAACTCATAGTAACCGATTTTATGTTTAAAAAATTGCTGATTGCAATAATAAGTTGTACAAAAAGTAACTTGAATCTACCGGTAAAGGCCTACAGAAGCTGTCGTTTTATCGGCTCCTGCAGGCTATTTATTAAAACGATATCACAGCAAAATAACCCCCGAAAATGCAAAGATATTAAAAATTGAGGGTGAGTTTATCGAAACAGGTATTAACATGACGTCTCAAACGCGCGGATTACGGAAAAATAATTTCCGAGTTTTTGCGGAATTCCGCATAAACTGGGGAGTGGGGAGAGTGATTCTTGCGGACTCGTAATTTAATTTCGTATTCTTAGGCTCGGCGCAGACGGGCGACTAATATGTGATACGTTTATAAATTACTAGATGACGACCGAAACTCCGTTGCGGCAAAATTTGTTAACGCGCGGGAACCGTACATTTTTCAGGATAAAGTATCCTATGCCCTTTCTCGGAAATCAAAGAAGTACATTTAATAAGCATTGATTTATACGTGTCCTAATATGCCTCGCCGCACTAATTACTCGAACTGGTGGTAGGCAACATTTTAGGTTCGATATTAAAATTCATTATTGTAAGTGTCTAAACATGTGTCAATTACACCGACGCAAATTCCGCCGCGTTTACGCCGCGTATCAAACGCATACAAAATACGGACCGAACTATGCCGAGATTCCGTCACGAGCCGAATTTCCATCGAGCCGTGTAGAGCGTAAAGTTCGGCAGCGATTCGGCGGTAATGTTTTGTATAGCAACACACTATAGGCGACGGAATTATCAAAACCGAACATAGCAAATCCAACCTTAGCTCTAAAGCGTTAACGCGACACATTACATCTGAGAATTTTAACCCTCCGTGTACGAGGTGGGGTATGACATACCCCAGCGCTAAAAAAATTGATAGCATTTTTAAACGAAAAATGTATGCGAGTTGGTTTCCTCAATAGCTGCAAATAAGACGTTGCTGCTTTAAATCCTACCAAATACTCAGTCCTATGTCTATGACCAATTCTGTTATATGTGCTTAAAGTGCGTCTGGGTATCACATACCCCACCTAGTACAGCACGTAGCTAAAAAGGAAAGTGTAGCTTCTTTTGTTTTTATTTATTTATATGTTTAATTTTGTGATTAACTTGATGAAATATTATTTTCTGGTATAAGTTTTGCTAAAAATGTCTCGGTAATCAAAAAAAAAAAAAAAATTTTACGAGCACTGACTAAAGAAGATGTTGATTGTGACACTGAGCTAATGAATTATTCCGAACAAGAATGTAAATGTAAAGTACAAATCAGTGATACCGGATATGGCCTGTACTAATATAATATAGGAATACTGGGCACATTTGCAAAAAAAAATAATATGTCCATATTATGTATTTTACATACAAATTTTTGTGTCTGAGTAACTGTCAATATTACGGAAATTTATGTGGCCAAGATCTTTTTCATAGTGTTTATTTTAAATTGATATTATAAATAGGTTAAAACTAGATAAACTATAGTCTTATAAATTGAGAAGAATTTGATTGTAATAATTGCCATTTGATTTTTGTACTGAAGAAAAGATTTCATAGTTTATAGTTTGAAGAAAAAGTCAAGTTTTTGTACTTTTGCTTATAAAATGTATTTTATTATGTAAAATTGAATTTATTTTACCTAAACCCATTCATTGTTAGATATTTATATATATAACTTATTAATTTACAATCACTAGGAACAATTTTTCGGATTTAACTGCCTTTTATTGTTGGGGTATGTCACACCCCACCTAGTACAGCATGGTGAGATTAGTCACCTAGTACACGGAGGGTTAAATACTCACTTACGCGCGCGTTCCGCAACGGAAATTACGTCGCGAAATTTCGGCTATTCGCGTAATTTATAGTGTGTCGCGTCAGACGTAAGCGGCTGAACGTAATTTCAGCCATGCAAATTACGCCGGCGTAATTCAGCCTAGTATGTTTAGACCCTATTACTTACTTATAAAAAAAATATTATCTAAGTCGCGATGTTCTGCGGCCCGTTTGCACCAATAAGCACGTGAACACGACCCTCTTTTTATATTTTCTATTTTCATCATTTAATATAACTCAAATGAAGCGCTGAACCAAATTCTCAGTTAATTGACGCAGACTTAGAAAAGCTAAGATCCCTCTTTTGTGTTTTGATTTATTACGGTCCTCGCATTATGAGTACACGAATTGTGAAGCTCAGGATCAAATAGCACTTCTAAAACCCGTGTAACGTAATATTATACAGGCTTAAGAATTAACATGCTCATGAAAATAAAACTATTTAACTATTTACTAAGTAGGTTTATACTCGTATTCATAAGTTCAGTAAAATCAATTTATTGATTTAATTTTTTTTACCTTTTTTTAATTATAAAAAAAAAATAGCGCACGGTCTTTTATGTTTACTTTATTTATACGTGCTTACACACACACAGGCATTCACTACACACACGTCATGCATTTACTGCGCTACTTTGCTTATCTGTCGTACGTGCCTCTATTAGACATGCAAAGTCTTAGTTCTACTCACACATTAATGAAAAACTGGTTTCATAATATTGTTGTTTGTAGAGCTAGTTTGTTTTTTACTCTCAATAATGTAGCAGTACAGTTCTTAATTCTTCATTTGTTTATAAAGGCCACTCTTCACACGTCGGGTCTTAATTATTGTATAACAAATAGCACAATCGACAACAAACATGGGCAATTATCCCAATGATACCACTATAGATGCCCACGTCTCGTATAGTTTGTAATCACTTAACCCATTATAATAATATGGAGATGGAGATACCAAAGTGGAGACGTATATTAGTTTATAAATAATAGATTTTAACCGACTTCAAAAGAAGGAGGTTATCAATTCGACGCGTATGTATGTAATATTTCCAGAACTGTCCAGTTTTCGTTTATGTTAATCTATAGCAGCTTCTGAACAAATGTGCCAAATTTCGAAAGTGTATGTATGTATGTATGTAAGTATGTATGTATGTTTTTATGTTTGTGCACGCATATTTCCGGAACTGCAAGTCCGATTTAAGTGATTCTTTTTTGTTGTACTAGGTATTGTTCAACTTAGGGAATGCTGCAAGTTTCATCAAAATCGGTTCAGTAGTTTTTGAGATAGGGAATTTTGATATATAATTACGTACAACTTGAAGTCGGTTTTATCTTTTTAAAATACTATTATGAAGTTAAAGTAAAGTGTCAAAACTCACCACAAAATGACCTCCTCGCCCACTGGTGTGGTAAATTCGACTGAGCGCATTGGCCTGGCATGTTCTAGAACGATTTCATCGGTCGCATCTTTAAAATAATTGGTGGAACAGCTGTAGTACACAGAAGAAGAATAAATAGATATTAATAATAATTACAATGTGCTGTTACTTAAATACATCGTTCAAGCTTTTGATTAATGTTCATCTCTATGTAAAAAAAATAAACTAGATTTATTATTATGTATTTCATTGAGAGGAGAATAAATCAAATCAAATTGTTGTTGATTGAAATTCCTGTATAGTGCGTGAACCGTAAATTTTTTGCTGTAAAATTTTATTGTCTTTAATTGGGAGACGGGATCCAAAATACCTCCTTTCTTAATTTCAGCAAAACTGGTGAAACTTTAATTGACCTTTTTGCTAGTAAAGATATTCACGTAGTTTTCCCAATGTGACAAATACACATTGGGAAAACTGTGCAGTTATTTGCTGTGTTAATTCATATTTTATTTTAATATTATAAATGTGAAAGTGTGTCCGTCTGTCTGTTACCTCTTCACGCCTAAACCGCTCATCCGATTTTGCTGAAATTCGGCATGGAGATATTATTGAGTCCCGGGAAAGAACATAGGATACTTTTTATCCCGGAAAAATTCCCGGTTCCCGCGAAACAAAAAAAATGGATGCAACGAAGTTGCGAGCACCTAGTCGTTAATATAAGTAAGTCTAGCTTTTAATCCATAATGAATAAGCTCAGCCCATCCAACTCCACGAATGTTTAGCATAATCCCGAATCAGGCAATTTCTCGGCTGATTGAAATTCTTGGTAATCGAAAATCTATAAAATTACTACCGTATACTGGCTATAGGCCCTTTGCCTATATAACATTATAGTATTCATAGCTATGGTCTCTTACACCACATACGTCAGGTCTCGTACAAAAAAATTATAGAACCTTAATCCTTAGATCGCGGATTCTTGGAAATGCTATTGTATTCTATTGTTGTCGCGATCACCGGTGCTCTTATGGGGCTTGAAGGATTAATATTGTTATTTGTTATATTCATTGATCCAAAAAAACCTTTCTTTACAACGTGTAACCAAACTAATTAGTAATGATACTTTAGAGTGTGTACTGTGTACTGTGTATATGTCTCATGTATAGAGTTCACTGTAAAAGTAGCAGTGCTGAAAGAGCAACTTTTTTTTCTTTTATATAATCAAACTCCTTACACTGGAGCGCTATCCCATAGAAATCACAAAAAAATCTCGTTCACCGCTGCCACTTTCACAGTAAATATTATCACTTACTTTTGTTTTACCCTGTATATTGTTACACCATATCACACTAGATGCTACTCGCAAAATCATGGCGTCGAAAACAGTTCATCTTGATATAACCGCACATTTTTCGTATCAAAAACTGTCGCATGTCCTTTCAAGAACTCGAGTATTGTTTCATTCTTCATTCACAATAGGTTCGGTGGTATCAGAAGGTAGAAAGAAGGCAGACTGATATCAATGGAAACAGAGACATTGTAAACAAAATAAAATAATATGGATATTTATTTCAATTGTAAAATATTTGTAACAACTTTCGCAGACAGTGACTTAAAGATCACATAGAATCTTCAAAAGTCAGTAAATCAAAGACTTAGCCTGGGGTCACACGATTTGCTCCTTTGAACGGAATTCAGGGGAATGAAAAAAACAATTTCGTTTATGTTTTATTTATTAACATCCCCATGCCGATGTATTTACAAAACCGGGGACATCGTAAAAACTCGTACATACAAGAGCACGACTACCGAGGAACCTATTGCCACAGTATAAATATACAGTAGTGTCACTCACGGCTTAATTATTATTTAAATCAAAATTGGTTGACGCAGTATCAAATAAGTATACGACATGATATTGTATTGTTTTATTAACTAAAGTTGTCTGGAATCACGCTAAGTCGAGCGTAGTATGAAAATGGTCTACTGTATATATTTATACTGTGCTATGACGTATGCTACTCTATGTCTTACTTTACAAGAGAGGGAAGTAACAGTGGCTGGACAGTGTAAATACGCGAATTGAAAACAATAATTGAAAATAATTAAGAAATAAATATTCAGGCAATTTAAGTAGTAATAAATGAATGAATATTTTATAACAAGATTAATATTTTCTTACTTGTCGAGAAAACAAACGGAAGACAAGCGATAGCCATCCAACAGTACCTAAAATATTACACATTTATGAAACTATTTTCATATAAAACGTATAATCATTTTTGTTTCGTAAAATAAGTATTTCGTTTAAAGTTGACGAGTAAGAACACACTTTTAAATTAATGTATTGTGTCACAAGAACATTTGCAACATAATACATACAAAAAGTGTGGTTAATAATTGAGGAGCTGGCGAACAAAACAGGATTAATCCGCGAGAAATTTTTTTACACAGTTGCTAAAAAACTAGTACCTACCTAACAACTAAGTTACTACTACCTATACTGAACTAATCCGGTTTTGTTTGAAAATTGAATTTTTGAAGTCTTTTTAACCAGTTTTGATTGAAAATATTAACAGGGATTGACGCGTCTGTGTGATACAGATGGGTCAAGAGAAGACAATTCGAAAAGAAATATACTTTCGTAATCTGGTGGACTTGTCCGTTTTTGTTCGCCAGCTCCTCAATTGTAACAAATATAGTCAATATGAAAACTACACGAAATATTTGTATGCTGGTTTTACAAAGTAAGGTAAATGTTTAATAACAATTCACGTACCAACACTCTCCTAACGCTATAACAGGAAAGAGAAACTTATATTAAAATGGAAAACAGCATAGAATTTATTTATTTGTCATTATTTACTATAAATTTACGTATATAAAGAACGTCCTCTGTTGGATATTAGGTAGTACACTTGTGTTAAGTAAATTAAAAAAAAATTACAAGTTACATAATATTGTATAAGAAAACTGGCACAGTCATAATAATTCTATGACATTCTTAAACAAATTTATTCAATACATTCAATATGTCTTCCTTGGAAGTAGATTAAAAAATATTAAATATACTCATTCCATAACAATCATCTAAATACGATATTAATTGCAAACAAAAATTTACTGGGCGTCAAATTTATCAAAACAAAAACATCAAGACGGTAGATGTGTGAAAGTTATGTTTCTTTAGTATTGTATTTCAATGGCAGTAACTATAATAATAATTATTATTAGCTACGGCGCTACGCAATCTCGTAGCAACGGTCTACGGATCTCGTAGCAACGGTCTACGACGCTCGTAGCGGAGGTCTACGAAACTCGTAGATGCGGCCTACGACGCACATAATATTACGTAGCACAGCTACGCGATACGGTGCGGTCGCCTTCATAATACGGTCATTAGTTCGGCTACGGTTGGCTATGGTACGTTCACTACGGTCGGCTACGTTACGGTTGCGGTTGGCGCAAATTACCATTACACTGAGACGGTATAAAATTACATTTGATACAACAGACGTTCAGAAAATATTTTGTTGTATAACTATAAATTACTTTTTCATGTAGAAAGTTGACATAATTTTCTTCAGGAAAAAGTGACTAAGTGTGAAGCCACTGCAAAACTAGTACATAATTTAAATAGAAATTCTAGTTGAATGAAGACAGTCGAACAAATTCATGAATAATAAATCCTTGTTGCTGAAGGAAATATTTCCAGTTAACGAGTGTAAACACTTTTGTTATTTCAATTGCAGACAGCATTTTTTGTTTCAGAAACTAGGTACATTGTTTTAAAACTGGCACCATCGAAATAATTTGCTATTGATTGAGTGAATATTGATAGATTGAAGTGAGTATTGATTACGGTTAGTAAAAATAATTAATAGCTTGAATAACAATTTGAGATCAAAATATTCTTGAGACATATACAAAAATGGCGTCGATGCCATTATTCTATTATTAATATTTATCAATTTTTAAATCAATTTATCATCATTATCATTATCATCCAACAAAGGAGGTCGTCAACTAACAGCGTTCTAGGAACAAAATGCACTACCCCGTCAACTCAACAGTAAACTGTATTTACACGTCCTATTTACAAGTATGATATTTTATTACGTATAGGTTTGTATATTTACAAAACGAATTTACATTTATATTCACTTAACAAATGACTAATTGTTATAATTAATGGAAATCAAAGTGTAAACAGTCGGGGCACACAACATTAATTGTGCTGTTCGTTCGCGGGCAATAGTTCCTGAAATATGTTTTGTTTCAGAAACTTCATATTTCTGAAACGGAATGTACAACGTTTAAGTATTTAGACACTTATGCGGATTTTCCGCCGCGGAAAATCCGCATGATTACGTCAGCAATGTCAAACGCATACAATATAACGCGATGGAATTTCGGGATGGAGTGTCATCCGTTATTTAAAAACATTGCAGGCGGAATCATACGGAAATTCCGCCGCGGACTTCGGCAGAGTGTGTTTAGACACCAATACCCTTAAAAATAAAGTTTGTGTTCGATTCGATCTGCTTTTAGATTTCAACTGATATTATCGATGTTCTTAGTTCATCTTAATCATTTTGCATCCTGCTTAACAATGACAGTGGTTGCTTATTTTTTCTTATTGTTTCAAAATATTTTATCGTCGATGTATGAATAATCTAATGCATTCAAGTAATTGAAAAATTAAATCCTTTGAGTCGTAAATTTCCTTAATTAGCTTATAACTACTTTTGATGAGGATATTACATTAACTATTCAAATAACATTATTTAAAATAACAAGTACAATGTACACAAAAATGTGAAACATACTCAACAATATCCGCATCAAATTACTCTTAGCTTACTCTATGTATATTCTTAGCCGCTAGTTTCATTTTATTTTTAAACTATCATTTTACTCCGTATTACTTTCATTGGAGCTTTCGACAAATGAAAAATACAAATTCATTTTATTAGCTTCATTTGGAATGTAAAAAATTCACTCGCTAAATTGGGATGCCGATTCCACCGTGGAAGTTATTTTAAATTGCACCTAAATTTTGGTTTTAAACCAATATAAATATTTCGCTAAAACTAAATATTTTTTATATTGGATTTAAGCTGACATATTTTGGATAGTTCTTGCTAAAATATGTCAGCTAAAATTCAGTTTTTCTGTGTAATAAGCGTAATGAACTTGTGTTGTTAACAATAAAAGCAAAATGAGCATGAGTTTCTGTTGCCTACAGAGCTTGTTAACATAACTAAAAAAGAGTAATGAGCATAATTATGTTTCTGTAGGCAGCTAGTAATCATAATTTTACTAAATATCAAATTTACGACGTATGAAGTTATTTCATACGAATCTTTTTCGATAGTGTTAAGATTACAATAACTACTGGTGTCTACGGAAATTCATGCTCACTCCTCTGGTCCGTCATTCTGCTACAACTTCGTAAATCTTTGTTGTAAATTATTAAAAAAAAAAAAACAAAGATTTCCGAGCATTAACAATACGACAAATGTAATCACAAATATAATACTGATAACATAATACTTCAACTTTATGATAGTAACTGCATTAAAATCATTACAATTAATCAAATATCACCATCTGACACGAAGCTCCAACGGCGTGATCACCAGCCCATCATCTGCATGCGGCGGTGATGATGATGATGGCGGAGAGCGGGGCGGTCAGCGCGGCCGAGTTGCTTGTCTGCATCGCGGCGGGGTGTTCACCTGGTGATGAAAATATTGGTAAGCATACTATTAGGGCCGCGCTACACCGGAATGGCAACGGCGAGGCGAGCACTTTCAGTGTCATATGATTTTGAACTTTATCTTCATTATTGTAATACATAGTATCGCTTGAGATGTCTACGGCCGCCCGTGGCCGCTCGTGGCCGCCCGTGGCCGCCGGCGGCGGCGATTTCTCAAGCGATACTATGTAATATTAGAATAATGAAGATAAAGTTTAAAATCATATGACACTGAAAGTGCTCGCCTCGCCGCTGCCATTCCAGTGTGGTGCGGCCCTTATGATAAAAATATCGGCTAATAATAAAATTATGGTCCATGCTAAAAGACTATTCAGATATATAAATGAAGGTGAGTCCTAAGCAGATATTTAAGACCTATGTAGTTTGTTCGCGTTACGTCAAACCCAGCCGACAGATCACAATTAACTTTGAATCAACATAATCCGACCAAATGACGTTGGTGTGTTAACTGCCTATCAATTTCCTCGATGGTACATGAAATTTTTAGTATAAAGTTGTGTGGCTTGCCTCGTGGCCTATTACGTGGCATATTCTAAAATCATCAGAATATTATGACGTGTATCACGAAACCTATTTCATGATTACAGCAATAGTTTAAGAGAAAATAACCTTCTCTACAATATTAACAGGAGTAGTATACCTGTTACTAAGGTAGAAAAGGTAATCAGTAGTCATTATATTAGATCAAAGTAATCATTACTTTCCACAGTTTTTCAAAGGGTTCTTATTGAAGAATGTTGATATTATGGTAAAGGGATATTGCTTTTATATTTGTATATTATTCTTTTCATTCTAGCAGAATATGTTCTTATGTATTCACTAAACGTAAATAGTTTCATAAAGATAAAACCCTTTAAAGGAATTTAATATAGGTAGTTATTACTGTAACTTGGATATTAATATTGGTTCATAATTTACACACAGTTTTCACAAACGAATAAACTCCATTATCTTTTGATGTTAACTTTAATATCGGGTTAATGTGTGCGGTATGCTTGCCAATATATCCTTTTATGAAATAAAATACTGTAGTTATAGTTACATATAATAGTAATTTAATAATTTTATCAAGAAAGTTTTTAAAAATAAATAGATGGAAATATGTTTTTTCAAGAAAAGATTAGCGCATATTAATGTGTACAAAATCTAGAGCCGTTACTAATAAATTGACTTACTACTACAATAGTATTTTTAACCCCCGATAAAAAGAGGGGTGTTTATTATAACACACTCTTTTTTATTGGGGGTTAAAATACTAATATTTATGATTTTAAATTAGTAATATTAAGTAAACCATTTGTCCAGAAAAAATATGTATTGCTTCCCTGGGAGACTGTATTAACTCAAGAGTTCCCACAATTAAAATCTACTTTAGAAAGGTCCCTGCCCTACCCTGCGGTAGAAATTGTTATTAATGTAATATTTGTATAGCCCCAGTCTAGTTTCCTATTCAAATACCGGGGAATATTGCATTAAGATTGATATATTATTGATATTAAACATACTCGTATTGGATGTACCAAAGGTTTCAAATCGACCTTATTGTGTTTACTCGCGAAGTTCAGAAGCTCAAGTGAAAAGACTTTATAAACAAGAAGAAAAATCAATTGATGCAGTAAACTTTAAAATCACATTTTTTATTCAAAAAGCTAATAGGTTAATCCAGACTTTTCAGGCACTTGGGCTGCCTGAAAAGTCTGGATTCATACTATGATATAAAATTTAGTCAAAATCTGTTTAGTGTTTCTTACGGTAATCTTTTTAGTCTTTAATATTAATTAAGAGAAAAGCTACTTTATCAATCAGCTTTCAATTGACGACTACAAGCGTACAATATGTCATACATTGTAGTGGTATTATCAAAAAGCTTACTTTGTAGTCATAAATTTTCTGCGTGGTAGTATGTTATATTTGACGACTACAAGCGTACAATGTGTCATACATTGTAGTGGTATTATCAAAAAGCTTACTTTGTAGTCATAAATTTTCTGCGTGGTAGTATGTTATATTTGACGACTACAAGCGTACAATGTGTCATACATTGTAGTGGTATTATCAAAAAGCTTACTTTGTAGTCATAAATTTTCTGCGTGGTAGTATGTTATATTTGACGACTACAAGCGTACAATGTGTCATACATTGTAGTGGTATTATCAAAAAGCTTACTTTGTAGTCATAAATTTTCTGCGTGGTAGTATGTTATATTTGACGACTACAAGCGTACAATGTGTCATACACTGTAGTGGTATTATCAAAAAGCTTACTTTGTAGTCATACATTTTCTGCGTGGTAGTATGTTATATTTGACGACTACAAGCGTACAATGTGTCATACATTGTAGTGGTATTATCAAAAAGCTTACTTTGTAGTCATAAATTTTCTGCGTGGTAGTATGTTATATTTGACGACTACAAGCGTACAATGTGTCATACATTGTAGTGGTATTATCAAAAAGCTTACTTTGTAGTCATAAATTTTCTGCGTGGTAGTATGTTATATTTGACGACTACAAGCGTACAATGTGTCATACATTGTAGTGGTATTATCAAAAAGCTTACTTTGTAGTCATAAATTTTCTGCGTGGTAGTATGTTATATTTGACGACTACAAGCGTACAATGTGTCATACATTGTAGTGGTATTATCAAAAAGCTTACTTTGTAGTCATAAATTTTCTGCGTGGTAGTATGTTATATTTTTATTTGTGATACAGGTGTGGGGGGAGGGAGAATTAGGGCCTAGGGGTTGTCTGCAAAATCCATGAGATCCGTGAGATTTCCCCCTCTCCCCTAACTACCTCGTGTAATTTTTAAAATTCCCTTATCACTCACCATTCAGCACATGCACGCTGACGCTAGCGGGATGTGCGTTGTTCGGCACACACGTGTAGTTGCCCGAGTCGGTCAGCGCCGCCTTGGTGACTAGCAGCTTGCTGGTTGTGCCGCCTTCCGTCTTCTCCGTCTCCAGGCTAATGCCGCCGCGCGGGGAGTCGAAGTCAATCACTGTGCTGCCGTGGTACCTGGAGAAAGAATAAGTTGAATAGAAGTATACCAAATGTATGGAATATATTATTTTTAACCTCAGACGAATTTAGATGATGTCGTGTTTTTCTGTCTGTGGTATCCAAAGGGGTGGGCCGAGTACTTTGATCTTGCTTTTTTTTGTTTGCTAGCTTCCAAGATCGAGAGTGCTCTTAAGGGGGCGACTAACCCAAAATTTTTGATTTTATAATTCATTTTATACTTGAAAATAAGCCCCGAATTGTTTCATTTTCTAAAATTAGATACTTCATTATATTTCAAACAATTCAATCTGAGCTAAAACACGATATCTTAAAATTTTCTCGATAGAAAAAAAATCACAAAGGTGCAGGTTCTAATTTTCACGAATCTTTCATTTGTAGCCATAACCGTGCATTGAACTAAGTTAATATTTTAACACATTGTATAAAATTATATCATTGAGAAACCGACCTAGCGGATTTTTAAAATGTTGTATATTTATCGAGTTATTGAGAAAAAACTAATTTGGCGATAAATCCGCGTGGTCCTTTTTCACCTGGCATATGAAAGAAGGGCGTGAGTGTGAAGAGAGAAGGGCGATGTTTGATTTTTTGGGTTAATCACCCTCTTAACAATAATTCATCATCATCAGCTCGGTCAGTGCTGGTTTTTTCTTTATTTATGGTTATTATTTAATTACTTTTAAAAGGGCTTACAACCTTCGGGCTGGGTGGCCAGTCGGAAAAAAGTCAGATAGACATAGTAAGTAATAAAATTATTACGAATAGTTTTTGAAGTTCGAGGCAACATTTAAACATTATTTATTATTAAAATATATACTTTTAACCTACATTGGCACAAATATAGGAGGGTTCATAATTTCAATTATAATTTATAATTAAAATTCGATGTCCTATCTCATTTAAGGACGAAATCAAATAGTATAATATCCAAATTATCAGTAAAAAACAAAATCTAATCATTACATAATTCACAAAAGAAAATTGGAGGCACGTTCGTGAAAATTCAACGCATTTCTATCAAATTACAAGCCGTATCGAAAAAGTTTGGAATCCTTGCATAAAATTAACATAAAATTGAAAACTGAATATTTTAAAGCCTAGAATATTGTTGTCGGAGGTCAGATTCTAGATTGAATACTAAGTGCTCTAGGCTCTATTCTTTTACCTAGGCTTTTGTCGTGAGCCTCCAGACTGATCGTTATAGTAGATTCTTGACATTCGTCAGGTCAAATAAAATGTTACTCCATTTTTGTTGACATTTGGACAATATTCCCTAAATGAGCAAAAGATGTATATTGCAGGCTTATTTTAATGTTGGTAAAAAGATAAGATATTTGGAAATGCCTAAGGGCACTTGAAAGAATGTTCTTAATTCAAGTATTTGTTCTGTACTTATAAGATATTTTTTTTTTAAGTATCAATACAAATATAATTTGAATTTATTATTGTATCAGAGATAGGTTAGGTTTTATTGTTTGGCAATAGTATTTAAACTAGATATTCATTGCAACTTCGTTCGAACTTACAGTCTTTATAAAATAATAACTACTCTATTCTCTATCAGCTGTAGATTTTTCATTTCACTGACTTTCAATTCGCTATAACTACTACGTCCGACTGAATGAACTGACTATTTAGTCCATTAATTATGTAAATACATGTTTAAGCACTAAATTCAGCCATTATTAGAAGTCTAGACCGAGCGCTAATAGCCGTTATTATGTAAATGTTAACGACTCGTCGGCCGGCCCCTGGTCTATGTCGCGATAAACATCGCTAATTATAGTGTAAGAGCCGCCCTGATTTGTTGATATGAAGCCGTTTTTGTAAATGGTGACGGTTACTGCTGTGAATTTGAATCACAATGGCAAAATAATACATAATAAACTGTATTCGATGTAAGACTTTAATAGTCTTAACTTTATGGCCATTAAATATGGCAAACTACTTACGTTGACAGTCATCAGTCATCACATTATTGGCACCTTAGATTTTTGTTTGAAAATACTAGAAATGCCAAATAATGCAATAATAAAAATACCCGATTATTACTTTTACTTTATATAATTATGATCATACTCTATAATCTGAAAATTTTGTTAGCATAATATCCTCCAACCATGTTATTATTATAATATGCGTAGAAAACACCAATAACTAAGTCCTACGTCACTAGTATTCTATTTATAGCAAAAACAAATTAAGTTGTAAATATATTTTATTTACGAAATCCAACCGAGAAACAACAAATCTTAACCCTAAAACAGCAACTGGTGCTTACAATACCGTTTGTTTTTTTTTCGGTCAAATTGACTCAGAAAACTTTATCACTAATTACAAACAAGGCATTTTGTTTTCAACGCTTATAAATACAAATTGAGTGGAACCTTCCCATCCCTCGGGAACAGTACGTAATCAGGGCCGAAACAATAACTCAATAATGCTGTAGTTAATAATTCCGGGAAGAATAATGGCGCTTAGAAATTGCGACGGATTTAGCTGACAAAATCCATCTGTGTTATAATATTAAACTTTTACGATAAAACATTGTGTGAGAATAATTTGTATTTTGTTGACATTTTTATTAAAATAGCTATTGTGGTAAACGTTGTTTTGACATATTATTATTATGTGTTGTGGAAATATGCTTGAAATCTTCAAGTCACGTTGATCTTAGAGACTTTAATAAGTACGATTAACTGTTTAGTCTGCTCAAGAATTTTGTGTAATAATTATACAAATGACAATTATTATTGTCAACGGCTTTATTTTGTCAATTTGAATGTAGTGTTTTGTTGCACTTGCCATATTTTTTTAAGTGTGCGAAAAGAACATTGAGAACCAAATTAAAACGATTGAAGTATGGGAGTTACGTTATGGTTACGTTTCCTTAGTTTTTATATTTATTCATAGGTTACAACGTTATTTTGAGTGTGTTGGCCAATTCTAATACTCACAGGATAAGTAATTAATATTATCACGTATTTTTAAAAATCCGTCAAAATCAGGAAATATTGATCATGAAGTCGATTTCTGAAAAAAAGATAAGGAGGTATTGGCAGTTCCACGACGATATAGGTGTTTGGTAACAAATGTCGCGACCCGATAATTTTCAATTATTATAAGAGACTGAAATTGAATGGTATTCATATTACTATCCATATTTGATGTAGATACATAAACTAACATGGGTAGAACAAGTTTAAATATAGTGGGCTGTGGGACATACAAGACCAACTCGAGTAACGAGTGTAATATCTTGTACGACTCACGTGGAGGGTTAAAGCAGTTATGTACTCGGATTAACCCCACAGCGCTCCACTCAAGTGCCCGCGTATTATTTTAAATTCCCACCACTTGTGAAAATTATGTTTTTAGTTTCAATTTTCCTCGAGTTACTCGCGGAAAATGTACTTGCAGTTACGTGTGTTTCTTTTTCTTTTTTATACTATTTTTATGGGATTTTCTAACCTGGATACTGGAAATGTAATTTATCTAAATTTAATGTTTTTAAAAGTGGAACTATAGATCAAAATAGTATGGGATTCTACGCTATAAAGTGACAAATTTTAATTTTGATTTTCTAACTTCGCTTCTTACTTATCGAATTCTTTTGACTTCGATTCATAATGTATTAAAACCTTGATCGCCATGGTACTCGTAACCCATGTTGTGCACTTATATTTTAGTGTTGCATTTAAAGCGCTAACTTAAGCCTTATAAACAATTAATTAGGTATTGGAGGACATGATAAGAATGAGTCAAAATAGATCCTCAAGGATCGCAGTGACGCCAAGGCTACAATGACCTGCCTTTAGGAAAAAAAACATGCTAAGTAAACATAAAAATCGCGTAGCAGTGCCGTTGAATCACGCTAACACACACATACATAAACTTACCACAGTACAGAGGCGCTAGATGGCGGTGAAGAGTGCACGTTGACGGAACAGGTCAGGCTGATCGTGCTGCCCTTCTTCACGTACACATCTTGAGAACCCCAGATCGTGGCCGCAGCGGCTGTGGAAAAAGCGACTTTAGTATGTGGCCATATAGTTAAAAATCGATTGGCAGGAGTTGAGGAAAAGACGGCCTAAGGCTGCGTTTCCACCGGAGATGAGCTAAGCTGCGTTGCGAGGAATGTGTTTTTAACAACCAATAGAAACGCTTCATTTGCTTGACCACGTTCAGCGCAACGATTCTATCGGTTCTTGTAAAACATATTCCTCGCAGAGCTTAGCTCATCTCCGGTGAAAATGCAGCCTTAAGATGATGATCGGTGTAGTTGTTTGAAATTCGAACTTCTGATTTGGTAAGAGAATTGACTAGATGTTAAACAAGGGATAATGAACCTCATTGAGCTGTGATAGAATCGAAAATCATGAGCTTGTTGTCGGTCAGCTAGACAACTTAGATCTGACTACCTCTGTATCTGTTTAGTAACTTAGTAGAACAACCAAGCACAAGTAACAACTTTGAGTGTCGAAAGCCAACTTAGTACTCGCTTAACAGTGTACTTTACATTCTACAGAATAGTTTATTGTTAGACAAGTTACACATAAACATTTTTTTGCTTATAGAATAGGATATATTACTGCCATGTTTGCACACTAGATGGCAGCACCAGCACAGACAGTAAACAAAAAGTTTCGTTCGACGTTCGACAACGCGTCTGTCAATGTTCTGATATTATGACGTGTGCAACATGTCGGATTTTGATCTCATTATTTACTGTATGCACTTATAGTAGGGCCCTCTGCTCCGATCTTTGCGTGATATTCACAAAAATAATAATTTTCAAAGTTTTTCTCGTAGTTTGGACTATAACCAATAACCATGCAAGGGTTAAATTTACCTTTGCCACATAAAGGTCCTTAAAATAGCTTCATCATATTTGTGTAAGAGTATAGAAAATATTGTAGAAAATCCTTACAAATATTATAAAAACTTAAATCTGTTTGTCTGTAATTTCTTCACACTCAAACGTAACGTTTTTACTAATATAATAGAAGCGAAAATCTGTCTGTCAGTCTATTACCTATTTACGCTAAAACATCATAATAAATTTTACATAACTATAATATTCTAAGTGTTACGAAATTTTAATCGATTAATCCCTCGATTCTGAACAAACTTATTTCTAGTTTTGTGCATATTCGATAACGGTATAAGTTATACGTGTAACACTTTTCATCAGGTGTCACGACTGACCCTTTATGCCCACTACACAATATGTCAGGACCTGTGTGAAACTCACACAGCAGTAAAAACGTTAATGGTTACCACGTGTTGAACTAACTGGGAAGAGAGCTCTTTGAGAGCTCTTCTACCTATAAGGCTCAGTTTAGACCGCCGCGGAATGGAATGAAAGCGAAGTCTTACAACGAAACTGTACTAAATTAAATTACATTGAACTACCATAAAATTAAGATAACGTGAATTTTTATAGCTAAAACTAATACCACGTTTGTTTCAACCAAACGTGATACTTATTAATTTTATTATATTACGTTTTATACGGAACGTTCAGATCACAAGTCCGACTCGCTCTTAGCCGGTTTTCACTTAAAGTATATAAGTAAATTATACAGTGTAATAGTATTTTATACCTGTAAAATGTTTACTAGGATATTACTCGAATGCCAACAATTCCAAAACCGGTAAGTGCAAAATGACATTCATCTTAAAGCGCGAATTCTTAAGTTCCGCTTTAAAACTCCAAAAGGTACATTTGCGGGACTCCGTAGCTACAAATTTACAAAATATTCTGTACATTTGCGGTGAAATTACGAGCGTTTTCAATCGTGGGACAGTTTGAAAGGTGGGACGGCCGGTAATGGGTCTTCTGATGATAAAAGCCACTTTATTTTTGAACTTTTCTCTTTCATCTCTGTTAAAGATTTGTTATAAAATGGACAATGGACATCATGATTATTGCTGTAGTAGAATTAGGATAAACGTTTGCTCCTAGTAATACTATGACTATTATAGTCTAACGTATACGAAAACTGGGCGGTTCTATAAATATAACATACATACCGGATCGATAACCTCCTGTTTTTTTTAGTCGGTTAATATAAAATACTAGATGATGCCCGCAACTCCACTGCGCCAAAACTAGTTTATCGCGCGGGAACCGTACATTTTTCCGGGACAAAAACTACCTATCCTATGTTCTTTCTCTGGACTCAAAGTAGCTGTATGCCAAATTTCAGCAAAATTGGTTCAGCGGTTTGAGCGTGAAGAGGTAACAGACAGACAGACAAACAGACAGATAGACAGACAGACAGACACACTTTCGCATTTATAATATTTTATATTAGTATGGATTATACAAACACAATCCAAATATTATGTGCTGTACTGAAGCACGGAACCCGATTTCATTTTTAATTAGTTTCGTTGATTTTTTAACTCCTAAGAATTTGTTACCAGAAATTCCATAGTAATTTCACAAACGCTAATTCGGTAACGTATTCGAATCTAAGACTATTTATGTATGGACATTGGACTTGTTCCTCACATTAAACCACAACTTTCAAGTCACTACAATTTGTATCAAAATAATATACAGGGTGTAAAGTGGTGTAACAAAACTAAGTGATAATACTTTAGGGTGTCTAGGTGTAGGGTGTGTGTGTGTGCGCGCTGCTACTGTCACAGTGAACTCTCTACAAGGAACACGTCCTTGTAGAGAGTTCACTGTGACAGTAGCAGCACTAAAAGACCATTTTTTTGTATGGGAAAACTCGTGGCGCTGGGGCGCTTGCCCATAAAAAGTGAAAAAAATAATTGCTTTTTCAGCACTGCTACTTTCACAGTGAACTCTTTACAACTAACACGTACACACCCTAGAGTATTATCACTTAGTTTTGTTACACCTTTCATAAATAATAACCAATAAATAAAAGCTTTGGTACCCCAGGTACCAAATGAAAGCTAAAGCGCTAATTTGGATGAAAATGTATGAAACTGACAACAAAAGCGTTTGTAACTCAGCCAGATTATAGCACTTGGCAGCTTACTCCAGCACGTATTGTATGAACAACTAAGTATGGAAAGCTTGGAGTTCAGGTACCAAAATTAAATAAAAGTATGGACAGCTAAAATGTATGGAAAGCTTAGTACTCGGGTACCAAATGGATGCTACATCAAGCACGTCTTATTGTATGAAGTTGTATGGATAACTAAAATGTATGGGAAGCTTGGTACCCAGGTAGCAAATGGATATTATATGAAGCGCTTATTTGATGAAGTTTTATGGACAACTACAATGTATGGGAAGCTTGGTACCTAGGTAGCAAATGGCTGCTACTGCAAGCGCTTGTTGTGTGAAGTTGTATGGACAAATACATTGTATGGAAAGCGTGGTACCCAGGTACCAAATGGATAATATTATATCAAGCGCTTATTTGATGAAGTTTTATGGACAACTAAAATGTTTAGAAAGTTTGGTACCCAGGTACCAAATGGATGCTACATCAAGCATTTATTGTATGAAGTTATATGGACAACTTAAATGTATGGAAAGCTTGGTACCCAGGTACCAAACGGATGCTACATCAAGCGCGTATTGTATGAAGTTGTATGGACAACTAAAATGTATGGAAAGCTTGGTACCTGGGAATCGAACCGGAGGCTGAGGCGCGGGGGTGTGGGACTCATCTGGAAGTAACACAAACACTTAGGATGGGATAGGATAACTGATAATATAGAAGACGTGAGTGGAAGAACACAATAACTAACAGTAAAAATGCCGTTTTTTTGTATAATTATGGCTTTAGGGCCGGAAAAATTATTTGGAATAACAAATTGTGCATTTCATGTATAGCCAGATGCATTAGCCAGGTGGTGAAGTAGAAAAGTTACAAGGTTTGTTCAAATCATGAGGGAAAAAATGAGTAAATGTCAAAATGTTAGATATCGTATTCTCACTCACAAGTCACGTATTTATTAAATTATTATGGGTATGAGTTTTTGTCACTTTTCACCGTGATATCAACGAAAAGTATAGCATCGAATTGGTACCATTCTTACTTTTTAGGGCGCTGCTTCTTGTCCTTATGGTGAGAAGTGAAAAGAACTCGCACTCAGAACACAGATCAAAATAATAACGATGTTGCCTGCAAGTTGCAACTTTATATTATAATATTACGCGGGGAAGATTTTTTTTCCAACCTATCTTAATATGTCCTGTTCCATTCCATCTTTGCCAAATATCATCAAATTCAGCCCAGTAGTTTCAAAGCCTATTCGATCTAAACAAATCCTCTTTATGGTAAAGAATAAAAGTTAAAAAAAAAACTGAAAAACACTTTTTTATTGCATATTGCATTGTCATTGGCACTTAATACGTATGCAAAGTTTCGAATTAATTAGACTACTGGAGATAGGTGAAAATCGTGCTCAAAGATTTCGTTACGTATACATACAGCCCAAGTTTATAACAGCGTGCTCAAAAAATATTTAATAAAAATGTGCTGTAAAATCAAAAACTTTCACAACAAAGTTATTCATCAGAATTTTAGCTTGAAATCATAGGTGCATCATACATTCCCGCTGGAACAATCTTGGGCCGTGAAGCTGGCTGCATATTGAGGCCACGTGACACGACGTGACGACGTGACAACGTGACGGGAGGGAAATGAGCGAAATTCTCATTACTGGCAAACTATTTTAAAAATAGCTTTTTGAAAGTAGCTTGAAGTATCAGGAGATTTTGACTTATAAAAATATTTACGCGTACAAGGTACTATGGTGTATTTGTCTGTGATGCGACTGTTCTGATGCGTCAGATAAAGACAATCAGACATTGTTTAAAATCTATTTAATTTTTTATTAGAGAGTGAATAGTACTAGAAGTAGTAAGGAAAATACGAAATATACGTGAGGGGCTCCCGCGGTAAAGCTATTGCATAGCATTTTTATCAACTTATTGATTAAATTATAATTCACATACGTCTAGTCGCATTGGTGTAGTGTTGCCAATGACCGGCAACACCGCCGGTTGGAGGGGGTGTTAGGTTTTTTTCGTTACGCAATGTCGCCGCGATCAAAGCCGGGCGCCGCAATAAAAGCTATGTAAGCTTAATAATAAGGTTCTAAGTTCTAAACTACATATTTCTCGGTTTTTTACTTACCTATTCACCAATCAAGACTTTAATTTGCAGATTCATACAGTTTTTACTTTGTATTATTTTCCTTCAATTTTATATTTAAACAGTCAAAATAACTATTTCAAAACACTTCAGAATTCAGCATATTTATAAAGTTTTAGCATAATGCTATTGCAATAAATTATTAATATTTCAACAAAGTTTAGTGAAAAGTGAAAGGTAGACAGCATCGCAGACGGCGAAGTTATTAAATATATTTTATATCGTACTAAAGTTTGATAAATTATGTTATCTATCAAGATTATATTAATAATATTATTTGAAAACATAAGCTTTAGACTTAGCTGGGACATTGCCCTGCCCCCAAATATAAAGAAATTCTCTATAGTGTCCTCCCTTATGTTTGACGACTTCTATGGATCAGTTGGTTGGCACGTCGACGCTAATAGTCTGAGTAACAAGTGCCATTTTCCTCAAAACCTGATCTAACGCACCGAAAATTATGATTTTGAAATCTCATTCGATTCGGAATAGCATCTAGAACATTCTATCAAAATTCCAAGAGGGGCTGAAAAAAATGCAAAAGTTATAAACAATTAAGTAAATATAAAAAGAAGGGTTTAGTTTTTTTTTTTATATTTCGAAAACTATTTGAGATAACCAAAATTTGAAAATAGATCCTTAAAGAGCAGGAAATTTCCTAAAAAAATCCTAGATCCTGGAACCTCATCAACAATCCTTATAACTTTAATTGAGCGGCGAAAGTAACGGTAAAAACGCGTAGTTCGGGTTTCGCGTGAATTGCCGCAATCTGCCACGTGAACTAAAAATATATTTTACTGATTAAATATTAATATAAGGAATTAAAAAAAATAAGTACTAAGTCAACAATAATCCGTCAACAAAAATAAATTATCACAATTTGTTTAATTGTTATGCTTTTGTTAATTTGTTAATAGTCACCATTTTAATGTTAACATAAAATCGCAGATTATTTCAAAACAAGAAATCTAGAATTTTTTTATTATTCTTTTGAGCTAATCTTAAAAGGGCTAAGAAAAGATATCCGTTGGAAAAATTCACTAATTTTGATTTCTAAATTTTTTATGAACAATCAAAGGCATTATTTTTATGTAAATAAAGCAATTAGGGTTTTTTCATCAATAAAAATGATTTTTTAAATTTTATTAGTTATAAATAAAAAAATATACATTGTTATGTGGCTTCTAACAATAACATAAAATTAAATTAAGAAATTTAAAAAAACCCCCGCCAAAAATCTTTAAAAAGTAATGAAATAATATTTACTGACTTTAAGTTTAAATAATTCCTAAGAGTAAAGTATTATTTTAGTCCATAAATGTTGTCACGGTGTGTCGGGGGACCGCCAAGTAAACTACCACAACAGCGACTTTTGCATTTTGTATCGCCATAATAGTCGCTGATTCTCTCGATTCGGGTCGTTGTGAACTGACCCTTAAACTATAATGTTATGTGAAATCAAACATCTACATTTTAGCGGTCCCCCGACACACCTTGACAACATTTATGGACTAAAATAATACTTTACTCTTAGGAATTATTTAAACTTAAAGTCAGTTAATATTATTTCATTACTTTTTAAAGATTTTTGGCGGGGGTTTTTTTTAAATTACTTAATTTAATTTTATTTTATGCTTTTTAAACTTGTGCAGAATATTCCTATCAACTAGATTATATCCCAATGAATACCATCTATAAAATATGTCCTCTTCGATGAGGCCGTCAATATGAGCCCAAACATGAAACCTCCACTTTGGGTTCACACGGAGCTCGGCTCCTATAGAATCCAGGTGATGCTGCAGCTGCAGCAGCATGCAAATATTTACTGTTTATCTTCGTCTTACTGGTTGTCGCAATTAAAATTAGCCCAAACTCGAAACCTCTGCTCTAAGTTGGTGAGGAGTTGGGTATAATATTGATTACCAGGTTATGCTGCAGCACCAGGTCAACTTTCCAATAATGGTATATACCTATTCATAAGTGTCACGAACCAGAATGCAAAATATAAAACCAATCAAACGACTGAAAGTTGCTAATCGTCCTATCACGAACCAGATAAACCGTAATATTTCAGCAATGAGCAAGTTGATGATGATGAACTATAGCTAAGAACACTCTCGGTCATGTCAGCTTTCAAACAAAAAAAACTAGATCAAAATCGGTCCAGCCGTTTGGACGCTACGATGCCACAGACAGTCACACAGACAGACACGTCAAACTTATAACACCCCTCTTTTTGGTCGGGGGTTAAAAACAAAATAGTAACAATAATTGGATATAAGAGTACCGTAAGTTCTTTATTTACATGAATAATTTTGGAATGACTTTGAATGTTAATAAAAAAGTGAATTTTTTCAACGGGGATCTCTTATAAGGCCTTTTAAGATTAGCTCAAAAGAATAATAAAAAAATCTGGATTTCTTGTTTTGAAATAATCAGCGTTTTATGTTAACATTAAAATGGTGACTATTAACAAATTAAGAAGAGCATATTAATTAAACGAATTGTGATAATTGATTTTTGTTAACGGATTATTGTTTATTGATATGCCTACTTAGTACCCAAATTTTTTAATTCCTTAATATTAATATTTAATCACTTAAAATATTTTTTTAGTTCACGTAGCAGATTGCGGCAAATCACGCGAAAGCCGAACCACGCGGTTTTATCCCTACTTTCGCCGCTCAATTACAGCTATAAGGATTATTGTTAAGGTTCCAGGATGTAACATTTATTTTAGGAAATTTCCTGCTCTTTAATGATCCATTTTCAAATTTAGATTATCTCAAAAAGTTTTCGAAATTAAAAAAAAAAAAACCAAACCCTTCTTTTTATGTTTACTTAATTGTTTATAACTTTTGCATTTTTTTTCAGCCCCTCTTGGAATTTTGATAGAATGTTCTAGATGGTATTCCGAATCGAATGAGACCAAAATCATAATTTTCGGTGCATGAGATCAGGTTTTGACGAAAATGGCACTTGTTAACCAGAGTATAAAGACAATCGCGGAAAAGAGAATTGACAGTCGCGGAGACAAAAGTTGTCAATGCTCCTTGGTCATTACTCATTGTGTATCATATACTTGCAATAATTGTCTGGTATACGAATTAAAAGCTCCTCGAAAACTTACCACGGGGTCTGACTGATGTGGACTGAAGCGTCTATAGATAATGTGACATTAGGTTGCGGATTTGGTCCCCATGTGGGTGACAACATGCTCCTTGTCACGCACGTGTTGCCCGCATGACAAGAAAATATATGAAAATTTTATAGGATGCAGGCAACTTTCATGTCGTCTAGTACGCCTGTACGCCGCGCTCCGTTCGCCGCTAGACAGCTTATCCATATAAATCTATACATTATCATGACACTCATGACAGGAAAAGCGCCTTTATTGTGTCGATGTCGCAGTCCACTGGTTAAAATAGCCTTTCAATCAAACAGCTAGCCCTTTGACTGAACAACTCCATTCAATCACACTGCTATACGTCGTTTAGTCGACTTGTTGACTGCAACGTTCAACACTACATCTAGACGACGCTTAGCTAAATGGTTAAATGGCAAATTAACTAAGCTGACCATTAGTTTAGTGTTATTATTACACAAGCGCAATGAAAATAAGCAGAATAAATTGTATTCTAACTCATTTTGAACACAATAGTTGCAATTAATACCTTGGTGATGCATTTCGTAATCCCGTAATTTCTCCTCGAATATTTGTTTAAATTTTGATTCACTCGTATGTGCCCCCATAATAATTTCTGTCACTTTAATAACACTTGTACGTAGGTATATTAACGAAAAATATCTTAATACAATCACAAAACACCGGCTAGTTGACGCCATATTGTAAACAAAACGGACCTAGCGCCGCGGTGGTGAGCGCTGAACTAATTCAATCAAACGGCTGCTTTTGAATCAGCTGTAGTGTTGAACGTTTCGAGCGACTGAAATATTCAATTAAAAAGCTAGACGTGATATTGAATGGCGTTGTTCAGTCAAAGGGATAGCTGTTAGATTGAACGGCTATTTTAACCAGTTGGCTGCGACATCGATATGTCCTGCTTAAAAACATAATTCTTTGACGCTGTAAATGGCACGATATGACGTCATGACAGAGTGACGTCACGGATAAACGTCACTCGATACTGCAGCGATCGCGTTTTTCACTGTAATTGGCTGAAGCGGAATTTGAGAGGCGCTTGATGTATCACCCCCCTGCACCCCCTGGGGGTCCCGGCGGTCCCGGGGGGTGATGTAGTGGCTGATAAATGACGGTCCCGTTGCAAACAAGCGGAAACACTTTTTATTCATATTTTTGTTAATTAACTGTCGCCGGAGTGCGCGTTTATTTTCAACTTTACAGTGTGTTTTATGTTTTTTTTAACTGCACTGTTTGTTGTGTAAATATTGCAGTTCGTGTCAGTGGAAATATGAAATTCGTGCGTAATTAACAGGACTGGTATGTAAACAGCGTAGTAGCAGCGTAGTAACTCTTAGAGCGACCGCAGACTTACAATTTTAAGTTGGTCAACTAAGTCGCACAGTATACAATTATTATAGCTATAGCGACTTATGAGAGCTCGCACATTTTTGCAACTAAATTCGATTCCTTTCCGATTACCTACAATTTAAAAGTTGTCCAATTAAATTGCGATATTACGTAAGTAATTTAGTTTAAATACGATAGTCGGCCAACTTGAAATTATTGTATATCTGCGGTGACCCTTACTAACAACTAACAAGTCCATACTAATATTATAAATGTGAAATTGCGTCTGACTTTCTGTGTGTTACTTCTTAAAGATTGAACGGCTGAACCAAAGCAGATGAAAGGACATTCGGCAATTTCCATACAATGTTGGTCTAAAAAAAATCGGCGCGGCCAGACCTAGGATTATTTAAAATAGCTAGGCCATATTAAGAACTTAAAAAAAATATGTACTTAACCCTGTAACTGCATTTTCTGAGTATTATTTAGGTAGGAAAAAAATATTAAAAGCATTACATTTAACCCATCAGTCGTGGCAAAACGAGACACAATAGCTTTTTCATTGTTATCGCGGCCGGATGTGGCCGCTTGGGGCTTCATGAATTAAAGGGGTCTTACATGGGAAAGGGGTCGTACTGGAATTAGCATCGTACTAGGAAAGAGGTAATACGGGGTAAGGGGTCATTTTCCAGTAAGACCCCTTTAAATGTAATGCTTTTAATATTTTTTCCTAACTAAATAATTACTCAGAGAATACAGTTACAGGGCTAAGTCCATATATTTTTTAAAGTTCTTATGGCTTAGCTATTGGAAATATTCTTAGTTATGGCCGCGCATTTTTTTTTTACCATAATGCCTGATGTCCTTTGGTTAAAATAAAATACACACTTTTGTATTAATAATCTCTTGAACGGACCAACCGATTGGAAATAAGGAAAGACACGTCTTTTGAATTAATTATTATGTTAGTAAGGATAGTTATTATTATGTACCCTCTGCCCTATTTATCAGTAACAAATTAGAAAATATACTGTTTATGGTATCATCTAAAGATACCACAATTTCTGCATTAAGTACTTAGTATCTAAGTCTCAAGTCTAGGCGTCTAGACTCAAAGCAAGTAATTGAAGTGAAATGTTACGCGACTGTTTCGCCGCAAATTAAAACTTAGACTTAGACTTTGATAAATTATAACGTGATAATTGAGTTTCCAAAACTTGGAGATCGATGAAATATTAAGTTTCTTTTGTTTTGATATTCAGGGTGGATTTTGCCCGCGACTCCGCCTGCATAAAGACATATTTACTAAGAAAACAGTGGATTTTTTTTTGGATAAAATGTAGTTTCCATGTTAATCCAAGTCCTAAATTACTACCATATCAAATTTTATGAAAATCTGTTCATTATTTCTTGCGTTAAAGTGTCACAAGAATTGATATTTCTAAATAAGCCCTGACAATTTTCCATATTTAATTATGTAAAGCATGTTTGTATGAGAGTGTTTTAATTACGCCGCGTCTATCTTGATGACAATTTGACACTGTTGTGACATGATCATAACAACTATCGGCGTAAACAAGCCCGTCCTTGTTTACACGAAATTAAAGGTTGAGTAGAGGTTTTGTGTTATTGTTGAAGATTTAACATTAGTATGTTGCTTACGTAACCTAGATTATAGATGACCTTTAGATACAATAGTAACCGGAGGCGCTATTCTATCTCTATATATAGCTTTAGTCGCCGGTTAGACGGTCAAATTTTCATCAATCTGATCCATCAATCTGATTGACGGAATATTGGTGGTTATAAAAAGTTCATATTAAAAATATGATCAATCCATCAATCCGTTGGTTAGACGATCAAATTTTCGTCAATCTTTACCGGATTGATGGATCAGATTGATAAAAATTTGACCGTCTAACCGGCGAATTAGGCTCGACTTAAATATGCGCCCGTGCTGCGTGCGACAGAGCGGTTTAGCCGCTACACAACGACATCACAAGCAATCGTTGCACATTGGTTGTGATCTTGCTACGCAGCATTCGGGCCGCTCGGTCGTTCGGACGCACATATAAATCGAGCCTTTCAGTGTCATAGTTATGATTTTAAACTCTATCTTCATTATTGTAATACATAGTATCGCTTGAGAAGTCTACGGCCGCCCGTGGCCGCTCGTGGCCGCTGGCTGGCGGCCGCGATGTGCTCGCCGCGCCACTGCCATTCCGTTTTGGCGCGGCCCTTAAGGCACAAGTTGGTAGTGGACACTACAGAATTCTGGAAATTACTGTACTGTAGGGGATTTCGTAGAAACCTATCCATATCAAATGTTTACAGTATCGTTGCGTCGTTTGTTGATACTCCGCTACTAACTGAAAATTATACTCGTAGTAGTAAAGGGTGTGCAAAATAGAAGGGTTCATTATTACAAAGTGGAGTTTAGCACTAACTTTGTTTACATTGAGTGTGTGCAAAAAGTAGCAGCTTTATTAAGGACTTCACTACATTATGATTTCTAAAGAAAACTATTGGCAAGCAACCTGGCTCACAGTATTGACTATAATTGTTGGTGGACAATAGTTACAGGTTTCTTTCTTCGATTCCACAGAAGGAACAAAAAAAATAAATAATGTGTACTTAATGAGATACAAATTACTTTATTATGTTGTTTCTTTGCTCTGCAACATTTACTTTCAATTAATTATTATATTATGTGGGTCAACAATTTAACATGTAGATGAGCCATATTTAAGGGCACAACAGAGATGCCAAACGAAAAGTAGCGGCGGTCCGCCTAATTCCTTATATTAATACCGCACAATATATCCGAGGGAATGAGATACGTGCGTTGGCCGTGGACCAGGTCCGAGGGGGACAGGGGGGAAAAGGGGGACCAAGGCGGAACCCCCTTCAAGGGGGAGCAATCTTAATATGACTCGGGATAAATCGCACCGCGTGCCCGTCAAGGGTTATTTGTTTTGCGGGATTTTTGGTCAAAAGCGGGATATTAATGTCCCGGGCGTTACCAGAAACCTGATGAGACGATTGTGGCGTTGGTGATGAATATGGTGTTCTAAATATAGTATCACTGATTTAGGTTAATGACGTAATATTATGCGAAAGTTGTTTTGTTTTCTGCTAGACAAAGTTTGTTGCTGAAGCTATGCGCATTATCAACAGATAGTCTAACGTCTATATAAACAAAGTTTATCTGTCGCCCTTTGCAGAATTATTAATAAGAACTGAAGGATATGGTGGCACTCAAGACGAAGCCAGTCACCAGAGTTAGTTTTAACTCCAGCAAATGCAAACTAGTAATCTAGTTAGCTAATGCTATTTAGATCTTAATGCCGACAAACTCGATAAACTCGACCGATTGTTTAATAATTGCCTCCGATTCATATTCAACCTTCGAAAATACGACCATGTTTCTTTGTATCGCTCCAAGCTACACTGGTTACCAGTACGTCAGCGCCGCTCTGTACGGGCACTATGCGTGCTATATTCACTGCTGCATCATCCCCACTCTCCCGAATATCTCGCGCCTCATTTTCAATACCTTTGCAGCAGGCACGATAAAAACCTCCGATCCACTTCAAATCAGCTTTTAAGTTGCCCTTCCCACAAGTCCAGTTCCGTCCACTCTTCTTTTAATGTCCAGGCTATCCGCCTCTGGAATGCTCTTCCTCCGGAAATCAGGATGATAAAAACCAGAGCCACTTTTAAGCGCAGGGTACGTGACTTTTACTTGAAACAGTTGGCAGACTCTTAGTTTTCATAGTTTTCATAATTTAATATTTATAATATTTTAAGCTAGATCAACTAAATATATTATATACACCTATTAAATAATATATAACATTATGTATGGTTATTGGTTTTATTGATATAATATAATTTATGTATGATAATAATATGTATTGTAGACTTTCAGAAAATATTTGCAAAAATTTATTCTGAATAAAAAATTTTGAGTTGAGTTTGAGTTTGTATATTATAAGTATAGTATAATATTATGCAATATGTTATATTATATTTTTTATAAGTATAATTTATTTATTTATATTTGTTTTTTCTTTTGGCAAGTTACTTTTCCTCTTTCAACTCGACTGGCACCTATACAACTTTGTTCTTGTATCGCCCAAAGGTTGACTGGTAGATAATGCCATGAGGCATTAAGTCCACCTTTGTACCTATATGTGCATAAAGTTTTTTAAATAAATATATAAATAAATAAATTAGCAGAAGAGCCTGTTTGTGCAATATCGTGGTTTTGATTTCGGGCCAGAACATCCTTATAGTATTGTAGTACATATCAGAGATTTAAATTTAATTTATAGGCAGATGGCAGACCTACAAAATTTGGTGCTAGCAACTAACAGGAAAATTAATTGAGATAATTAGACCAAATGAGGTTTATCAGCCTATGAATCTTAGAAAGTACATAGTGGTTGTTACCTTCAACGCTCAGATACACGGCCATGTTGATTTTGGGTTCCGTGTTGATCTGGCACTCGTAGACGCCGGCGTCGCGCGGCTGCACGTAGTCCACCTTAAGGTCCCAGTCGTCCGAGGGTTCCGGATGCAGCACGCTGAACCGCGCGTCGCCCGTATACGTGAAGATGTGAGACGTCAGTATATGCAGGTCTCGCTTCCTCATCCATGATACCTGAAGAAATAGACATAATACATGTTAAGTAAATTGAGACTCACTGTGACATATTTTAGGGGGCAAACGATCAAACGGGTCACCTGATGGAAAGCAACTACCGTCACCCATGGACACTCGCAACATTAGAATAGATGCAGGTGCGTTGCCGGCCTATGTTTGTAATGAAACCACGCTTGAATGATTTAAAACATTAAGAGAAAAATAATAATAAGTAAAGGTGGAAATATAACGGCGATTCTCTTTTTGACCGACTTCCAAAAAAGAGGAGGTAATACGTTCGGCTGTATGTACCTTTTTTTGAAGTGAAAACTTCTTTAGCGGCGTTGAGCACTTTTGTGGGATGGGTAAAAACTGTGAAACTCGCGTCAGATTCTCGTGCTGATCGAAAAACCTTGGAAAAACCGTAAGACGGTTGAAGAGTAGTGTTTTGTGTCGAACTCGAACTCGATCTCGAACTTGAACTCGAACTTGAACTCGAACTTGAACTAGAACTCGAACTCGAACTCGAACTCGAATTGATTGTAAGGGTTTCGATTAATTAAAAAAATCGATTTTTTGAAAATCGATTTTCATAAAAAATGGGTTAAACATTTAATCGATTGTAAGGGTTTCGATTAATTAAAAAAATCGATTTTTTAATAATCGACTTTCATAAAAAATGGTTTAATAAAATGCACAACGTTAATAATCAAGTTTTCACTTCTGCCGGCACTCCCGGAGTGCAACCCGTCTTTTTTTTTGTATTTGACTGCGTAATATGCATTACAATGTTTATCTTTCACTTCAATTGAGCAAGGGCTTCTCTTGATACAAGCTCACACATGATATAAAATAGAGTTTTTTTAGAGTTCGACTATTATTCTCAGCCTGTATCTTTACAAAAACAGTTAGTCCCTATTATATATTATATATTTTGTATATATTTTGTATCTGAATTTACCATATTATTATCTTGTATTTCTTTCTCGTGGGCTTATCGATATTGAAATGTTAAAACAATAAACCAATTAGTAGAGAATTTCCGTAAATATTGGGCATAATAAACATATTTTATTTACGAATAAAATTTGAAAAGAAGTAATTGGATGGTCTCAAAGTTGAACGATAATTCGAGAATTATTTTAAATTTAAAATAAAATGGTTTTAAAGAGTAATTGCTGAAATTATTTTCCTGTTCATGGAAATTTTTTGTTGTAATTAAGGAAAGCCTCTGAGCGTCGTAATTAGCGAAGATGAAGCGATCAGCCTTAAATAATAACATTATGTAATGGCGGAAATAAATTGTACAACATTTTATATATTTTACGACCAAAAATACGTCAGGATAATATTTTGAGGATACAATAAAAATTCAGGATAATATAATATTTTTTTCTGAACAGTTTATAAATATACTTTCAGAATCGTCCCACTTAGTGGGAACTACTGATCCAGTCTGGAACTACACAGTGCCTAGAGAAGAACCAGCGTAAGAAACTTGTCCTTCCATCTGATTATATCATAATATATATTTATTTAAAAAATGGCAAGTTTTACATCAAGGTTCGCTAGTTTTTCCACACATCTACAACCAAAATGTAATATTTTCAAAATGCAAAGAGTGATGCCTGGCCCAAAACGTACTTTCCTACGCGGGTTCTTCTCGCCGGGTTAGTTCCCGAAACGGTGGTAGGCATCATGTAGACTTTCAGAGAATATTTGCAAAAAAATATTCTGAATAAAAAAATTTTGAGTTTGAGTTTTTGAGTTTGAGTTTGAAAAGTGTTTTGCTTTAAGTAATGTTTTTTTAGATGGAAGCACTGAGCCTTAATCGCTATCATCATAGATTATTTAATAAGTTATTTGATTTATCAACAATACAAGCACATGACCTTCGATCAAAGCTACTATACATTTATCAGGCGATTACATAACTCCGTCCGTTTCTATCTACCGCTTCTTTATTATGTACAAGACTATTTCATTGTAAATAATCTTTTATTAAAGAGCCAATATCAACACTTATTGGCAAATATATCAAAATAGCCGAAAAGCTATCAACTAATATTCAGGGGAAATCCCCGAAAAAATATTAGATAATAACAGGCAATACATTATGCACCGCGGGACGTCGCGGCTATTTGAGGGTGCGCCATTAATATGGCGGCCAGTGGACCGCGGGACGCTGAAAAATTGTGTGTGCCGATGTGGGCACAACATTTGGGCTGCGTCTGAGTGATAATATTTCCGGTATATGGGTAAATAGTAATATATATGGTACATGGTAAACGGGCATTTGAAAGATTTGTGGTAAATGGGCAAAGAATTTGAATAGTTTGTTTATGATATAATATATATAATTATTATTAATATAAAATGCGAAAGTGTGGCTGTCCATCTTTGAGCTTTAAGCGTCCGAAGCGATTTTAACGAAATTTATGTCGTCATGTGTTTGTGTACATCACAGAAATAAGGTGGTGTACATATTATCCTTGGAGTCTGGGGAAAAGGCAAATGATAGATTTTAACCCCGAAATATTTATAATTTACGCATGGTACAAGATTTTTGTAGCGGGCAATATCTAGTATTTTAATATAGTTAATTATAACTAGAAATATTCCGAAACTTTCGCTTAGACAATAATTTTTATTATTACTAGCTGACCCGGCAAATATTATTTTGCCATATAAATTATTTCTAGTATCAATATAAAAAGAAGATAAAAACCTATTCTCAGGACTAATAAATGTACATACAAAATTTCACTAAAATCGGTTGAGCCATTTTTGTTTGTTTTGAGTTTGCGCACAAACACTGTGACACGAGAATTTTATATAATATGTATAAGATAATTTAAAGATAAAAAAATGGGTGCGTGTACTTATGTACGCGCGTGAGAAGTTATACTTCTTTGGCATCATTAAATAGCAAATATTAAAAATTAATATTATAATTTGATGTTCAATTTTAATTTTTATCACAAACTTTTTATTAAATGTTTTATTAAATTTATTTCTTTATTTTGTGAATATTAAATAACCAATAATAAGTATTTAACATTAATAATTTAATAATATTTAGTGTTAATTATATTAAATAAAAGTATTTTAATTTATATCAATAAATAATACATACGGATAGTTAACCTCAATTATATTGGAGCACTTGAAAAAGTATATAAGCACAATTTTTTTTACTAATATTCACAAATAGTAAGTAATATCAATCAAAATATTCAATTTAAATCACTACTGAATATAATTTATTAGCACATATATAATTCGCACTTGTATGAAACTCAAACACGTGTTGTGAATGTATAAACTAGAGACATGCTGATAAATATTATAAATATGAAAACAGTGATCAGAGGTGACGAGCGTACCAACATGCGCGACTAATATCGAGGTTCAATTCCTATTTTGTTGGTAGCTTTTTTTTCGAGACTTAATGAGCGGTTAAGCAGACGGCTTCATACTGTTAATTTTGTGTCACAGGTGCGCGCGCATCTTAAAATTTCACTCTCATCATTTTTTCATAACGCGCCTAAAGAAGTATAACTTCAATAAATTAGTTCAGCGGCTAAAACGTACAGAATATTTATCAGACTAAAGACATACTTAAATATTTAAATATAGATTATGAGGCATATAATAAGAATAAAAGCAATATCTTACCAACACCACCTCCAATATAACTGTAATGAAGGCAGTGCGATATTAATTGGGGCGAAATTTTAATAATCCAAATGGTGACGTTAGCGACCCTTTATTAAGAGATTGGAATTAGAAATTAATTAAAACCTGAGACCTTCCAGTGACACTCATTAGCACTAAGATATTACAGGTGTCAACCTGTTGGAAGCTGACATCTGGTTGGATGTCAACTTCTCAAAAATCATAGAAATGATAATTTTTATTCGACTTTTTTATTTCATAACAGACTAGGTGTCTAAAGTCTAAACACACCATGCCGAATTTCCGCGAGGGAAGTTCGGCATGATTCCGCCTGCAATGTATTTTAAAGGTGAACGCAGATTTGGGCCGCACCGCACGCACCGCAGTCGCCGCATTCGAATTCTTTATATAAAGTTGCGAAGACTGCAGCGCGGCGCGGCGCGGGTAGGTATGCGAGCTTGCCTATAACTTCATATGAAGAATTCGAATGCGGCGACTGCGGTGCGTGCGGTGCGGCCCAAATCTGCGTTCACCTTTAATTACCGATGACACACCATGCCGAAATCGTCGCGATATTGTATGCGTTTGACATTGCTGACGTAATCATGCCGAATTTCCGCCGCGGAACTTCGGCATGGTATATTTAGACACTAATTAAGCAAACCGAATGGGCTGGAACTTGGAGTCCCAATAAATATTTATTGAACAGCACAGTCGTAATTAAAAGTATTTATTACTTATGTAACCAAATTAATTTAAATGTGAGTGTGACAGATTCAGGCGTTCCGGTATAAAGATACTAGATAGTCTTCCTGTATATTTGTAGGTACTGTGGCGAAAAATTAAATATTATTAAAAAAATAATGCTGCTTATTTTGTAAATAAATTTTTAGATGAACATTGTAAGCTATTTTGGCTGCGCGTAATGATCGTTAATAATTTAATTAGGTAAGTGGCGACTTCCACCGAACTGGAAGCAATCAGAGTCGGCGAGATGTCGGCAAGTGTCGGCCATCTTTGTCGGCGAATCGATGACGGTAATATAACTTTACACCTTTGCAGACTGTATTATAAAAGGGTTCAACATTATAACTAATTACATACTTACATTCGAGTAAAAGTATTAAAGATTAACGAACTCGCGAACATTATAGTTTTAAGTAAGTTTAGTTTATATTTTTTTTTGTCTGATACATTAGAAGAAAATGAATAGTTCACAATGCAAAGTGACGTGTCGATGGCTCATGTGCCATTTCTCTTTCAAACCTTTAGGGTCAGTAGTCACTGCAACGCAACACGTAGAGATAGATACCGCGACATGCATTTTTTAATTCCATACATTTTGACAGACTCATACATTAGTCTGTCAATTCAATACATAATTTAGAAATGCATCACACCGCCTTATCACGTTGCAAAGTAATCTGCGTTAAAAGTGATCGCACATTAATTATCTGCAGCACGTACGCGCCGAACGCGCCTCATTTTAGAATTTGTTGTACGAAATGATGTGAAACCTCGCACATTCGTCCGCACCGTACGCACCGAATTCGTGTACTGTGCGGTGCGTTCGACGCAAACGGCGCGTACGGTGCTGACAAATGAGCAATCAGCTTTACTCACCGTCCTATTCCCTATCTGCTTGGCCCGGCAGCGCAGCACGGCGGTCTGGCCCAACACCGTCGTGGTCTTGCAAGTCTAAGAATAGTACCAAGACCAAGACTGCAAGACCAAGACTAATTTTGCTCATCACTACGTGCCGGAGATTAGAGTGTAGGGTTTCGATCTTCGCGGCACGCGTTTAAAGCGCAATACACACTGAGCCCGCCGGGCTGCCGACATATGTTGGCAACTTTTTGTCGGCGGTCTAGTTGGTGGCTTCACATAATACAAGTCGGAAAAGGGGTTTGGGTAATATTGGCATAATTTTCAAATCTCGCGGCCACTCAACAAACCGGCATATTATGAAAGAATATATCAAGAGGAGTAAACTTTATTATGGGGGACATATAGCTAAACTATATCGGAGCCAAGATATTCGGCATTTTAATTTCGTATTTTCAACTAAAAGTAAATTCAATCATAATATGAATACTCAGTAAAATACAAAAAAAACTGCATTATTTATTAGCTTACAGCCTTCCTCGATAAATGGGCTATCCAATACAAAAATAATTTTTCAAATCGAACCAGCAGTTCCTGAGATTAGCACTTTGAAACACACAAACACTTCAGCTGCATAATATTAGTATACAAGGTATAACAAAACTAAGTGATAATATTTTAGTGTGTGTACTGAGTATGAGTCCCGTGTATAAAGTTTACTGTAAAAGTAGTAGCGCTGAAAGATAAGATTTTTTTTGTTTTTGTATGGGGAAATCTTACAACTTCACAAGGCGTAGGTTCGGCCTTATATGGAATATTGTTCTCATCTCTGGGCAGGAGCGCCAAAACACCAACTGCTCCCTCTGGATCGTATCCAACGAAGGGCCGCTTGAATTGTTGACTGCCATAGTGTTTCAAACAACTTGTACCCCTTGGAATTACGCCGAGATGTAACTTCACTCTGCATCCTCTATCGGTTGTATCACGGGGAGTGCTCTGAGGAATTGTTCGGAATCATACCACCTGCAACTTTTCGCCGTCGTCCAACGCGAAAAATATTCCATCCTCATCACCTTGATGAGTGGCAGTCTTCCACCGTGCGTTTCTCGCGTAACTTTCTGCCGCGCACTGTAAAACTCTGGGACGAACTTCCGGACCTATACGACCTGCAAACCTTCAAGAAGAGAGCGTATTCCCTCTTAAGGCTGCTCTTTCGAAAAAAGCGTGCAGATGAAACAACTTTTCATCGGCATTAACAGAGAAATTATATCTGAAAAAATAATTAGTAATCTACATGATATGATACGTAATTTGGTTTTGCCAAATTTTTTCTATCTGTATCACATAATAAAGAAATAAAAAACCAAATCACCTGCAAATCAATGAATGAAACCACTTTACTCCTTCTAAAGAATATATAAAAAATATCTACTGCTTTGCAATACATAAGTTAATAATTTGTTTTTTTTTTACTTTTTTGAAATATGTATTATATTAAGCCTTAAAAAGGTTTTTTCTCCTATTTCGCCCTATCATGGACGCGGCGAGCGTCGTAACCGCCACCGTACAAGGCGCGCTGTTATGAATGTTATTTTAATGTCATTTACGTCGATATTCGCACTGACAGACAATCGACCTGCTAATTTAGGGAGAGAGGGCCCTTAAAAGGCCGGCAACGCACCTGCAGCTCTTCTGATGTTGCGAGTGTCCATGGGCGACGGTAGTTGCTTTCCATCAGGTGACCCGTTTGCTCGTTTGCCCCTTTATTTTATATAAAAAAAAATGAATTATCACTTAGTTTTGTTACAACCTGTAGATATAGATACAAGCATAATAATTATTATTCATTTCATCATTTATTTTTTTAATTTTAGTTATTCGTACATTTTAAAGAATGACTTAACCATTCAACATACAGTTCGACAAGGCTGTTATGTATATGAATGTGGCGAGAAAAGGAACTAACCATTCTATCATACAAAAACGTCATTTTTGACAGTTCTCCTTTACCAGCAGCGCCCATTAACATCATTGACATATTCATTTAAAGCCTTGTCGAACTGTTTAACAACGCGCCGTCATTTAATGATTTTTGAACTATTTATTTTTCTTTTGCAAAAAAATGCAAATCCATATATATATATATAGTGTCAGTAAATAGACTGACAATTCTGCCGAAAGGTGGCGTCCAGCGTCATACTGCACTATGGCACAGAATATATAAGTATTATAGTATCAAACTTTGGCCAAAATTCGCTAAATAGTGGAAATAATCGACATTGTATTATGGGAACAACACCCTAGAGTCATTTTACCCACAACACATTAATACACAAGAACAATAATTATTAAAATTGCCTAATATTGCATCCGGCCCTTTGAAACCACTGGCTAAAAAGCTAGCTAGCTGGGAAAGCTAGTCTCAAGTCTGGCAATATTTTAGTCGGACGAGAATTAAACCCAGTGTGAAAATATGTATGAAAAATTATTCATTTATTTGACGCGGACGAAGTCGTGGGCAATAGCTAGTGAGAAATATATATCCAACAGATTAATATACCCTTTCTACATCTGTTTGTTAAGGATAGCTCCATAAAGTAATGTTAATTACTATTGATTTTGTGAACATAAGGTGCAAATATATATATACTAAAATAATCATAACTCAGCTCCGATATTACTTAGAACAATTTTTATTACTGATATATGTTTCTCTAATGTAGTGCTACAAAATAGTGATGGTTTTATCCCTGGCCGCTGGAAAAAAAATGACGCCACAGGTCCATACAAAGTTACCCAATGCTCTTTGGTCGGCGGCATGTCGGCGGCTTGAGATGAGAAATTTATTTGGCAATCAGTGATTGGTCAGTGATTGCCGCGTGTCTATAGGTTGTGTCGCCGGGCAACTGAGTGCAGGCGTACCCAAGCAGCCAACATGTCGGCTGCTGACATCATTCTTTTCATACAGGCCGCCGGGTTGTGTCGCCGGGCTATTTGCCCGGCGGGCTCAGTGTGTATTGCGCTTTACTTTGACGTTTACTCACCGTCCTATTCCCTATCTGCTTGGCCCGGCAGCGCAGCACGGCGGCCTGGCCGACCACCGCCGTGACGTTGCGCGGTGACACGTCGTCGAAGTACGGCCGCCCCTCGCCGATACCCCCGCCCGCGCCTGTGGAATACGCCACTGGTTAGTCATCATCTTCATATTAATCTTTACAAGATAAGAGGCTCAGTAAATATATTATGACGGAGTCAGGGATGGCGGATCTGTATTCTGGTCGTGATCGACAGCAGGAAAATCAGGATTATTTTTTTTTAAATAACAAACTCCAAAACTTGTTGTAACACTGATTTATTATTTAGTGCACAAGTCACTTTAATTTAATTTAAACTATGCGAACCGACAGTTTCGGAGCAAAGTAGTGTTCACTTTTCGACGGTCACGTTAATTATTCTGCTCAGCAAAATGAGAAGCAAAATGTTTCACCACTCCAACTCCGACTCTGTCCACATGCCGCCACCACCACAAGATGTGACGTCACGGTGCTCGCTTTTAAAGTAACCGGTGAATATTAAAATTAATTTAATTAACATCCGGAACTAAATCAAATAAAAATTAACATCCGCTTAAATTAATTCACAATTCCTTTCGGTTCTTAAATTAAATCTAAGGACTAAATAAAACAAACAAAAAAATCTACGACATATTCTATTATACTAATATTAAAAAGCGGAAGAGTTTGTTACTTTGTTTGTTTGAACGCGCTAATCTCAGGAACTACTAGTCCGATTTGAAAAAATCTTTCAGTGTTAGATAGCTCATTTATCGAGGAAGGTTATAAGCTTTATTTTATTACGCTAAGACTTATAGGAGCAAAGAAATAGAGGAAAATGTGGAAAAAAACGGAGGAAGTTATTTAAAATTGCTTATTATCTTAAGAAACTACTGGAGCAATTTTTATGTTATTTGGCACACATAAAGAATAGACCACGTGAAAGGACATAGGTTTCCTTTTTTGCGGAAAAATGTACGGTTTCCATGACATTCCTAAATTACGCGGGCGAAGCCGCGCGGAACATCTATCATATCATAAAAGTATATTGTCCCACACTATAAACTTTTATGATTTGCGCGTTAACTATTCAATCGATGTACGGGAACAACTATAAACTATAGTCCACACGGACGAAGTCGCGGGCAACAGCTAGTATTATATATTTTGAACCTTTAATAAAAGAGTTCATATTAGAACATTTCAGCGGTATATACAAATCGACATATTTCAAAATATTGTTAAATAATGTTAAAAAAGCTATAAAAAAGTTACAAAATTTATATTAATTTTTTAATTAGTTTAACAATATTTATCAAAGCCCTTAGACATAGAAATTTTAGTGTCGATAGGAAACATTGTACCTCTTCACTATCGACTATAGCTACTTCAAAACCCCGGGAAATCCCCGTAAATCAGCTAATTAGACATTCTCATCGCCAGACAAGCTCTAGGTACAAGCACGAGAGGACTCGGTGTCAATTATTTGATACCCCCTCCCTCTATGTGTACGTTGACTCATTCCCAAAGTGTCAGACTGTTATGTTGTGTACACACTTAATGTATATACACGGTAAGATATTGGTTTTGATGATGATAAGTAATATCATCCCGCAGTAGCGCGCCTTTCTTTTATTATGCCTTGTATAATACCTATGTCTAATACTTGTTACAAAAATGAAAAAATACACATTTCAAGTGTCATATGGCAGGTGTTCGCGTTGGTTGGGAAACCGTGCAGCTACAGTCAACATTATGCACGACTCATCTCAATCATGGGCCAATAGTCTTTATATTCATATTTGCCATCTTGGACCAACATGAACTGGCCGTGTTTGCAACAATACTACATGGTCAAACTATCTATCTACATCAAATTTAAAATCTCATTACTTGCATTTGCTGCCAATCAATATTCCTTTTATGACAGTGTAACAGCCAAATCGCACGAGGCAGCATAGTGTGCAGCGTCGCTTTGTTGCAATGTATAGTCTCACTTATTTAAGTGAGACTATACATTTGCGTAAGCGTAAGCATTAGCGTAAGCTTATTTAAGCTTACGCTTAAACTTCGGACTAGTGTATATTCGCCAGTGTACACACAGCCTACATCGGAAGCCGCATGTCTCCGCCGAACCGGAAATAGAGCCGCGCCCCTTTGAAAGGGCTAAGTAGGTGACGTCACATATACGAACGGCTGATATGCCGAAAATATGTCGCTTGCTCGGCACGTCATATCATTTGGGCTATTTGCGTTATAATGCGCCTTCTGAGACTAGAACATAGACCAGCAGAGTATATAGGTATAAAACTCAAAACATCAGATGAGTTGCAGTGCGTTGCCAGCCTTTTAAGAAGAAATTTTATTTCATTTCTAATCTCATTTTGATATCATACTTACTATGCCTTTTCTTTTTTAATATAATATAGTGACTTTTGAACAACATAGAATCATAATCAAATTGGATAAATAATGTTGCAAAATTAAAATTCTACCATTAAAAGCTTACGAAGAGCGAAGTTATTATAATTCATTGCGAATCCTTGAAGGATATTTTACAGCAAAAATATGATAAATAGTGTATCTGGGCCACTATTTGTAAGTGTCAAACGGGTGACAGCCGCCACTACTGGCAATTAATTGAGCTTCGGAGCTGCTCTTAATAAATGCTCCATACAAGCTAAGCTTTTCTTTTGTTATTGAAAGGATAATTTTTCTTTGTAACTTGCGACGCGCGACGCTTCCCTTTTATGAAGCTTTAAAATGGGAAATATATAAGGACAGACAGCGAGTCTTCGTACTATAATATTATAAAGTATTTTTGTTTATTGGTTCCTGATTACCAACTTAACTATAACTGTCATAAAAATAAGTTAGTAAAACGCATACCTACATTTTGTAAGAAAATTGACGTGTAGAGCAATAAAAATGAGCTAAAGTTGAGTATGAGGTTACGTAGCACTGCTACACTATGCTACGAAATTACGTAGCACTGTTAGTGCGACCGCACATCGGAGACACGACTGTAGTTAGACAGTCTTGTTTCACATAGACAAGTCAGTCTTACGACACAATTAAAACAGTTGTGTCTATCATGTGGCGCACACCAAGTCAAAACTGTCTTGACTACGATGACGCAACGCATACAATTGTATAACATTAAACAGTAGACAACGCCCGGACAGAGTAGACAGAATTATAGAGTATGCTGACGAAGTTAGAAATTTTTAAATTTGACGTATATGACGAAAATCGCTAGTGTTGTTAACTTGTCACTACGAACTTAAAACTATGACTTATTACAGGCATTAGGGTTTCCTATTACTGTATTTCTCTGGGATGTTAAACATGTTAACACCTTCACTGCGGGGCAGGCCGAAATCGGCCTGCCGCGGAATTTCAGCTGGTGCGGACGTAGAAAACTATGTTCTCTCACTCGGTACGGAACGATTATCTCAGATGTTTGTAAAGGTACGACAGAGGCAAATATATATGTATTTGAGATTGTGTTCAAAATTATAGGTCTTTTCTATAAAAAAATTATGGCAGGTCGTTATCGGCCTACCACGCACTGGAGGTGTCAAAAATCAATTCAGTACGGCAGTGGGCCTATTGCGGCCCGCCGTACAAGCAGGCGGTTGGCGACCCGATACCGCACCGAGCGTCCGCCTCGCCAGTTAGTGATGTGCAATCTATCGTTAGTCGTAGCTGACGTACGTCACGTTTTTAACCGACTTCAAAAAAATGTTATCAATGCAACCTGTATATTGTATGTATTATTTTCAGAACTGCCTAGTTTTGATATATTTTAGTCTATATTATCAGCATCTGAACAAATGTGACAAATTTCTAAAGTGACATACATATTCATGTATGTTTTTAGGTTTGTGTTCGCACATCTTCGGAACTACTAGTCCGATTAAAGTAACTCTTTTTTTGTACTGGGTACTGTTTAACTTCGGGAATACTGTTCATCAAAATCGGTTCAGTAGTGTTTAAAATAGGTAATTTTGATTCTCAATTACGTACGTTTTATCTTTTTAAAATACAATAATTATTCATTTTATAAAATTAACATCGCACGATAGCAGGAAACAAAAGATCATGTCCTTGAGATGAGCGTTAAACGGCGAAATTGTGCAGGGTGATATGAAAAACTGGGAGAAACCATGAGGAGTGTCGAATCAAAAAAGAAATTAAAAAAAATAAAACATAATGCAGAATGTGCAAACAAAAACGGGCTTTGTGTTTTAAAGACATGCATTTAAATATATTAATAAAAATATATATTTTCGATATCCCCTTATTTTTGTCTTTCCCATCTCTACTAAAAATACTTTCTAGTGCGGTTCGGGTCGATATCGGCCCGCCACTTTCCCTGGTTTATTTCTCATTTCCTGTTGGGCAGATCCCGGGGCGAATCAAATCTAAAATAGTTGGTTCAAGGTTATTCCAACAGTCCAAAAAATGTATACCTACATTATGTTTTCGCAAAGTTATAGTAATTTAATCTAACCTTGTGCTGGTGTGTCGAGAAAGGCCTACCCCGCACTGGCGGAAAAATCATTGGGGGTACACTTTGGCCCGCCGCCGCACCAGACGAAGGTTTTTACTTGCCGCAGTGAAGGTGTTAAACATGTACGGTTCTCACGCGATAAACGAGTTTTGGCGCTACAGAGTTGCGGCCGTCATTTGGTCTAAGATAAAACTACTAACCAATCAAATGCTTAGTAGCAAGTTTTAGTATATCTTTAAAGGGCATTGGGTAACTTTGTACTCGTATAACACAAAGCCTAGTGAAGTTGGAACTTGGGATGGTCAAGTAATATGAGGTACCTAGGGTATAGAGCATAATAATTCTTGTCATCTTGTTAATAAGAGCTATTATCGTCTGAAGCTTAGATACTTCATGTTGCCCCACCGTCCTGTACTTAGTTTTTGCCTTCAGCATTTGCATAACAAAGTTTAGTTTAACATTTGGGACTTGTGTGCGATCTACTTAATATTCCCAGTGTTAGTGTACCTTTATAAATCAATAGTTTTAGCATGAGCTCAATTAAATTACTGCTAGTATAAGTAGCTTATACTAATAGTAGCACTAAATTAATCATAAACATAATATATACAAACATACACAAACAAAAATATTTTTAACTCGCTACTTTTGTTACATGTTTAACATAGAGAACTACGAGAGCGGAGAAAGATAAATTGATTCTGTGTATTGCGCGTACACTTGGGCACCGTTATAATCGTTTACCTACTTTAATGTAAAAACGGTCACTGTCACTGAAGTCGGTGTTAGAAATTATCTTTTATTTCTGGTATCATCATCATTCGTTTTGAAGCCCTTAATAATTTAAATAACAAATTTAACAATAAATAGCTATTTCGTTGTTACAAAACAAAGTGATAATAATTTAAGGATGTGCATTGTGCATAAGTCACCTGTATACTTTACTGTGAAAGTAGCCGAAAGAGGTTCATTTTTTTACATGTACATGATCAACGTTATAACACCGGGGCGTTTGCCCATATTATAATTCATTAAAATAACTGCAAGCGCTGCTACTTTTACATTAAACTCTATCTAAGAGACACATATACACCCTAAAGTATTATCAACTTAGTTTTGTTACACATACGTATCTGTGTACTCATTACAGTATACACAATAATAATTACAAACAAAACAATATGTCATTCGCATTCGTTAATCGTTGTGCCTGACTCGCTGAGATAATGTGTTATTAGATGAAACATGATTTTATATTATGAAACGTTAATTACAGCTCAGTAATGGTACATTGAATGTTTTATATATTATTGTATGTACTAGATGGTGCCTGGAACTCCTTTGCACCAAAATCCATACTAATATTATAAATGCGAAAGTGTGTCTGCCTGTCTGTCCGTCTGTCTGTCTGTCTGTCTGTCTGTTACCTCTTCACGCTCGAACCACTGAACCTTTTGAAAATTTTGTTGAAATTTGGCATGGAGATACCTTGAGTCCCGAGAAAGGACATAGGATAGTTTTTATCCCGGAAAAATGTATGGTTCTCCCGCGATAAACGAATTTTGGCGCAACGGAGTTGCGAGCGTCATCTAGTGTGTGTATAAGTCAAATCAATTATTTTGCATATGCGTATATAGGATATAACGCGGAAACTGTTAATTTTTCCGGGATAAAAATTATCCTATGCCCTTTCCCGGGATCAAAGTATCTCCATATGAAATTGCAGTAAAAAATCAGTTCAGTAGTTTGGGCATAAAGAGGTATAATGTATATTATGGACATCTTAGGATTTCAGTAGTACAAAATACTGATATTGTGATATTGATATTGTGATTGCATAATGCCCTTTTTAACACCTTGAATTATAATGTATTTTCTGATTCTATGTAATTTCTTTTCCTAATATCCGACTTATAAATGTAAAAGTTTAATGTGTAGATTCTTTTTTCTTTCGTAGATTGAGCCGCAAAAATATTCAAATTTTATATTTTAATATACAGTATTCAACAAAACCCTTAGAAGCCGCTAATTTGGTTACTTAGTAAACAATACAATGAAAAACATAATGCCGAATATTAAACCGCGCATTTAAAACGGGCACATAAAAAGAGGATTAAGGCATTGTTTACATAAAGCATTTTGTTAATTAGAACATAAAATACAAAGCGAAAACTCGTAATATTACACCCCATTAATTAGTGGAGCAAAAAGTAAAGTGAAATGTTTAGTACTTTTCGTTTGACGTTTTAAGAACTGAAAGCATTTTAGTCACGCAAGAAAAAGTCTTCGCACACTATAGAAAAATTTGTGAGTCCCAGAACATACAAGTTCTCATTAACAAACTCAGGAAATGCCGCAGTCAGTAGTGAAAAAGCGGCAGCAAAGATTTTCTCCATACGATAGAAAGAGAGGAGGATAATACTTTCTCTCCTGCGCCGGCGGCCTCTACTTATCATAATACTAGCTGTCCCGGTGAACTTCGTGTCACTTTAAAACCTTCCCTGGACTTCTACGAATATTTTAAGACTAAAATCAGCCCAATCCGTTCAGCCGTTTTCGAGTTTTAGCGCGACTAATTACACATTTGAAAATCCATTTTTATATATAAGAAAGATATCCAAGTTTAAAAGGAATTAATCCTTCGATTGCGGATTCTTGGAAATGCTATATTGTATTCTATTGTTGTCGCGATCACCGGTGCTCTTATGCGGCTTGAAGGATTAACTCATCAAGCCCCATACGAGCGCCGCGCCGGTGATCGCGACAACAATAGAATACAGCATTTCCAAGAATCCCCGATCGAAGGAATAAGAAACTGACAAGTAACTTATTTAATAACAATAATTATTAATTTGTTAATTTTTGATATAATATGATATTGAATGTACTGTCACTTCTTGGTGGAAATTCATGTTCAATTAAATAATTATACACTTTACTTGCACGTATTCCACTTTATTTTAATATATTTATTATATAATTATTTAATTGTTATTTTTTGTTCAAATGTTCCTAATTAATACAGTATATAATATTATAGTACTTATGCGTAAACTAAATGGTTAACTTTTATTGAGTAACATAATTTATTATTTTTGCTTACTTGACCAAGTCCCTAGTGTAGCTTGGCCTTTACAGAAAGGTTTAAAGCATTCTGGCATTTAAATCATGACAAAAAAATGGAGTCATTTACTATAAATATCATCATGAACTGTATTTAAGTCCTTGACAGCTTGGGCTAGGTAACACCGACGAGACGAAATGGTGGAAAACCGGACTTGACAATAGTTAATCAATATAAAATCGAACTTAATGTTAAGCATAGTAACCGGACGAAATAATAATTTACCACTAAATCCTACATCGTCTCGTCTCGTTTTACTATAAAATTTCAATGAGTATTTGAAAATAATAGGCATACTGAATTCTGAATAATAAATAAATAAATAAAATATATTTTTATTCAAAATAGGTATCATGAATATACTTTTTTAAAAAATAAGTTAATTCGAGTATTATCATTAGTTAATCAATTAGTGAGTATTCTTGAAATATTCGTGGACGTCTAGGGAAGGTTTAGATCAGGAGGAAACTGATACAAAGTTCACCGGGTTATAATAATAATAATATACTTTATTACATTCCACAAAATAATACAAGAAAACACTAAAATCTAAAAAAGACAACACAATTCTGGCGGCCTTATCGCTAAATAGCGATATCTTCCGGCATTCAACCATCTTACGACTAGTACATTAATATTAAGATAACTTAAAAACGAGTGGATGCATAATGTGCATAACAAACTAAAACTAATAAACACACACACAAAACAATTAAGCGAAAGTACACGGTGAAAAACTATTAATTTCCTACTACTAATGTAAAAAAATCTAATGATTAACGAGGCTAAACAATGTTCCATCCGTGTCATTGATATTATAAGTAGGTATATTATATTTTTATTAACTAGATGACGCCCGCAACTCCTTTGCGCCAAAATTAGTTTATCGCGTGGGAACTGTAATTTTTTCAGGATAAAAAGTATCCTATGACTCAAAGTATCTCTGTACCAAATTTCAGCCCGATCGGTTCAGCCGTTTAAGCGTGAAGAGGTAACAGACAGACAGACACACTTTCGCATTTATAATATTAGTATGTATTTTCTGAAAGTGACTAATTAAATTTTAGTTAACACCAAATTATTGCTTTAGTTTCTTATTGACAAAACTAGACTATAGGAGAAATAAATCACTCAGAACTGACGAAAACATAATATTTCAATTATGAATGCCGCAGTTACGAATAGAAATTAATTATTTGTACAGACAGACTAATAATACTCAGGGAATTATGTTTTGAATGAGCCGCTATCTCGCCTACAGAGACTTATTTTAGGTCAAGTAATTATCATTATTTTGTTACGTTTAATGGGTATAACAATAAATACTAGTAAGTATACAGAAAATTGACTTGAATTTATGTTTATGAAACGCTCTTGTAATAACAGACGATAATTAAATTTATTAACATAGGATAGACGTCACTGTAAAATAGATAATCCCATTTTACAGTGACAAAATCGATCATATTATTATATATATTCCCCAGAAAGTATAGCTACAATATTAATTCCACATAAAATTTCATCTCGATCGGTAAAGCGGCTTAAGTTAAATGTGAAAGATAAAAGACACAAAGATAGACACAATTTTGCATTAATATTAGTATACCATGGACGATGCATGTTATCGCATGTGTCGATTCCACGAGCGCCTTACGAATATATTGTACAGCGGGTGGCATCTATAAATAACGCCCTCGCGATAGTGTAGTGTATCGAAAGGGGGTTATTTATACAATGTACGTGTGTATTTATAGCACGTGCCCGTATTTGCATGTCCGTTTGTCGCTGATGTATGTGCTCGGTCCGCGTTTCGACGCTGCTGTCACTTTATGCTTGCCTGGTGGAGTTTTAAATTCTTTTAAGCGGGAAAAAAACTCGCAGCTTATGTCAGCTCTGAGTGGACTCTCATGGTTTAATACATAATTGACGACTGCACCTAGATACATTCAATGAATACTTAAACTTAAAGAAAATTTAACACAAACTTCTCAACAAATTAAAGTTAAGTTTCTAAGTGCGAACGTGAATATCACATCATCTTATATATAAAATTCTCGTGTCACAATGTTAGTTACCGTACTCCTCCGAAACGGCTTTACTGATTTTTACCAAATTTTATATGCATATTCAGTAGGTCTAAGAATCTAGCTGATTCTGGGTACTTTTTATATTGATTTGTTTTGCATTTGTTGAATAAATAAAAGTAAATTATTACAACTCGAGACTGACGGCGACCATAATAGTTTGTGCGACGGGATAGCGATGGATGTTGCCATGGCGACATACTTATTTAGTCACTTCAATAAAATAATATGGGCGAAATACTTTATACTCGTATAGCAAAACAGCGTTTGCCGGCACAGCTAGTATTTATTATAATAATATAGACTTAATCATAACTCATAGCGCGACGCATTACCCACAGCTCACGACCGTAACAGACGGCCGGAGACAGTGACCCGGACATGGGGCTAACAGGGGGAAAGAGAGGGAAATGGGGTAAAAATACACGACCTATATACGGGCACAATTAATATGAAGCCTGGATGATATGGCATTTTTATGATGTCGATTGAACTATGAAAAGTATGTCAACTGTTATTATATTGCAAGTTGAAACAGTAGAAATATTTTTATTAATCCTTATGTGTCTTGCGACATGCATCACGCGTAAAGGACGGCAAAGATAAACAGACAAATATTAAGTAAATAAGGTGGGATTTCACCAATCACACTTAAAACTTCGTTTTATTAAACTTAGTCCCCATTGAACGCGTCCATGACGACGTAAATCTCGTTTTGTTTCAAATGGATTTCGCAATCTTCTTTTAATCAATCTAAGTTTTTTTTTTATTAAATAAGGGGGCAAACGAGCAAACGGGTCACCTGATGGTAAGCAACTACCGTTGCCCATGGACACTCACAACATCAGAAGAGCTGCAGGTGCGTTGCCAGCCTTTTAAGAGGGAATACGCTCTTTTCTTGAAGGTTTGCAGGTCGTATAGGTCCGGAAATACTGCTGGTGACAGTTCGTTCCAGAGTTTTACAGTGCGCGGCAGAAAGTTACGCGAAAAACGCACTGTGGAAGACTGCCATTCATCAAGGTGATGAGGATGGTATGTTTTTTGCGTGGGACGATGGCGAAAAGTTGCAGGTGGTATGATTCCGAACAATTCCTCAGAGCACTCCCCGTGATACAACCGATAGAGGATGCAGAGTGAAGCTACATCTCGGCGTAATTCCAAGGGGTCCAAGCTGCTTGAAACACTATGGCAGTCAACAATTTGAGCGGCCCTTCGTTGGATACGATCCAGAGGGAGCAGTTGGTATTTTGGCGCCCCTGCCCAGAGATGAGAACAATATTCCATATGAGGCCGAACCTGCGCCTTGTAGAGTTGTAGGCGTTGGTCCGGACTGAAGTACTGTCTCGCTCTGTTAAGAACACCAAGCTTCTTCGAGGCTAATTTGGCCTTACCCTCTAGATGATATCGGAACTGGACTTCACTCGATATGTTGACGCCAAGTATCTCAATGCTAGGGAAGATGGTTAAAGATGTGCCCTCGAAACGAGGATATACGACCATTGGCGACTTTTTAGTGGTGAACGCGCAGACTTGTGTCTTGGCGGGGTTGAATTGGACCAAGTTACGTCTACCCCATTCAAAGACCTTCTCCAATGAATTCTCCACCTTAGACACAAGTTCGTTTCGACTCTCAGTGACATTTTGCCGAGAAATATTGGGGGAGCCGGTATATACAGCATCACCTGTACGGTCATCCGCATAGCAATGAATGCCGCTGGTCTGCAACATGTCATTGATATGCAGTAAGAATAGAGTAGGCGATAGCACACAGCCCTGAGGGACACCAGCATCAACAGACTGAGTTTCCGAGCATTCGCCGTCAACTACGACCTTTATGCTTCTGTCTGCTAAGAAACCAGTGACCCACTTACATAATTTCTCGGGCAGCCCGTATGATGGAAGCTTTGATAGCAGCGCTTTATGCCAAACCCGATCAAAGGCCTTCGAAATGTCCAAACTAACAGCCAATGCCTCTCCCTTCGACTCAATTGCCTGAGCCCGACGATGAGTCAGGTAAGCCAAGAGATCACCCGCCGAGCGACCCTTATTGTTTGTCGCTTAGTAATCTCTGGCCGTCCAAGTATCGAAGAAGCTGGCTATTGATAATGGATTCCATTATCTTCAAGAAGAGAGAGGTTATAGCGATTGGTCTGTAGTTGGAAGGATTTGAGCGATCACCTTTTTTGGGGATCGGGTGCACCAAGGCTGTCTTCCAGGAAGCTGGGACGATGCCAGTAGAATAGGACAGCCGAAAAAGACGCGTCAAGACCGGAGCCAACTCTGGAGCACACTTTTTCAACACAATAGGCGGGATTCCGTCAGGCCCACTCGACTTTTGGATATCAAGGGAACGGATGGCTTTTCGCACTGAGCGCTGATGAAACCGAATATCCGACATGATGCTCGTGCATCGCGGTATGGTCGGCGGTTTTTGCCCCCCGTCATCCAGGGTCGAGTTTGACGCAAAGAGCTTGCCCAGAGGATCGGCTTTGACTTTTGCGTCCTGGGCCAACGACCCATTTCCTCTTAACTTAATTATTAAGTTATCGTGACGTGACGCGATTATTTCACACGTTTTTATAATTTTGGAGCCTCGTCAAGTTATTTAATCAGCAAAATAGCAAGAAACGATACAAAAACTAACCAAACGCATCTGTCAAAACTGTCATTATGACACTGACAGGACTGGAACGGGTTTTATGAAGTTAACCGCGAACATTGGACGTTCAGATGATAAAACTTGGATTTTCTGTGAACGTGTTTATAGTTTATGTTAGTGAAATGCAATTAGGTGTTATAAACGCGAACTTATATGTTTAGAACTGGTTCAATGTGCACTGAACGCGTTTCGTTTCTTTGGTGAAATCGCCTCCATTAAAATTTAACACATACATTATACCAATATACATAATATTAGACAAAGGTTAACCCTCTCTATTAAATGCAAGGAGCGCCTGTGTCTGAAAAGGCCACTCTTCCTCAACATAATAATATTAAGAAGCTCATGACAATAGACATTGCTTGGCTGGGAAAACTGCAGAGTTCGTGCTGGATTATAATATAATATTTTACGCGTTCGAAGTCATGATAAAACTAGTATAGCTTACGTGTGAAGTGTTTCGTTTAATTTTTGGAAACGGTACCCTAAAAAGCTTCTATTAAGTTACATTACATTTTTAACTAAAATCCTCTCATCCAATGATTCAAATTTCTACAGATGGCGGTCAATATTACTTAAAATACCGCCCGCGCCGCTTTCACCCTGGGCCCTCCTATTAAAACTTGCGAAGATTGCTCGCATTAGTTTTGCGGGAAAAATTTAACTTTTTCCGCGAGACCCGAAAAATTTTTCACCCATTGTGCGGACTTCGCTGCCTTTTGTTGGAGATGAGAGTTCTTTCGGTATAATGCACGTTGTTTGATGAATTTTGTTAATTGGGAGGCAGATTTAATGTTTTAAGGTTCAGGAAAAGAGTCCGTGGATTTTACGCAATTTTTCACGCAGTTTTTACTTTTGTATATTATCTTCTTACTGTATTATATAGTTACGTATTTTTTTTTAATACTACAATTATTCTTTGTTACGTGAAATTATCTTGAAATGTTATCGTTTTAATAGAGAATACTGCCCTGTACCTCATTTCATTTATGAATATAGTGTTATGTTATAATACAGTAACAGTTCGTAATGATATAAACCTAGCAACAATAATCGCCCTATTTTCAGATGCATCCACAGAATACCAGCTCAAAACCCCGCAAAACGACCAAAACAATTTGAAAAGAAAACAGAATAGTTGATAAAACATTAGCTACTGCGCTGAATACCGGCCATAAACAAGATGAAAATAAAATGCATTCAAAAGCAGAACTAAAGTCTAAACAAATCCGAAGAATGGGAGCTCATTTCAAATATTAAAACCTCGGAAGGTGTTATGAGTCTAATTCGTTTTGTTTCGACACTGTACAAGAGAGACTTTTAATAAAGCCGAGATTGAAATTACAGAATAACAATTGGTCTTGTAAACGAAAAACTTTTATCTCGTCTCTTATGAAAATTAAAGAGTGAGGTGACAATGTGACAGCTTTTAATCCTTGTTGAATGGTGCAGGATGTTTTACTCGACTAGGTCAGGAGGGTTACGTTTTTCGAGTGTAGATGTATGCATGTATTTTATATTATACATTATTAAGAATTATTTTATCAACATTATATTATACTAGCGACCCGCCCTGGAGTCGCACGGGTATAAAATATATAGCCACTGAAAAAATGATTAAAATCGATAGCCTATGATCCTTCACGTGGTCCACTTCTTATCTGTGCCAAATAACATAAAAATTGCTCCAGTAGTTCGTGAGATAAGCCCTTTCAAATAATTTCCCCCGTTTTTTCCACATTCTCCTATTAGTCTTAGCGTGATAAAATATAGCCTATAGCCTTCCTCGATAAATGGGCTATCAAAACTAAAAGAATCATTAAAATCTGTTGCGTAGTTTTAAAGATTAAAGGGAACAAACGGACATAAGGGAAAAAAGCGACTTTGTTTTATAATAATACTAGCTGTCCCGGCAAACGTTGCTTTGCCATAATTTAAAGTATTTCGCCCATAATATTTTATTGAAGTGACTAAATAAGTATGTCGCCATGCCAACGTCGATCGCTATCCCGTCGCACAAACAATGGTCGCCGTCAGTCTCAGGTTGTAATAATTTACTATTATTTATTCAACAAATGCACTTATCAATATATAAAGTACCCAGTAGCTGATTCTCAGACCTACTGAATATGCATATAAATATGCATATAAAATCAGTAAAGCCGTTTCGGAGGAGTTCGTGGACTAACATTGTGACACGATATTTATATATAAGATGTATGTATATATAAGACTTTGAAAGTTATTTTTAGAAATCTATTTTATTTGTTTCAATGCTGTAGAATGTAGATGATTGCGTACATTCTATGTTCTTATATTCATACAAACTTATTTTAATTCCATTCTCCGCGAGCAAACATTTGAATACTTGAAGTTTTACAAAAGTATTTGTCTCATCCCCAACTTCTTGCCGAGTGCAATCTCACGACGTGCACTTACAATTTTATCTTCGATCCAGTCGTTTTCATAATAGTTTTTACATCCCCCGTAAAAGTTGTATCGCTCGTAAAAAGCGTTATTTCCACTCATATCGGTGGCAGCATTATGTTAATCTGAAGCGTTTTTAAGCGCACAATATGTGTAATAAACGTGTACGGTGTACTTTCGATCTTATGGCTACGGCGATAAGGTCCAAAAATGGACCAGATGTGTTTCGAGTACAAGTGATAACATAACTTACGTTGTTAGTGGCTATTTGTCGGGGAATAAAGTATTATATTTCGCTTATTATCATTGAATGAAGCCTTTCAAACTGAAATCTGACAAGCTGTCTAGGGGCATATGAAATATACACAATATACATATTATATATTAATTATACATGTAGAATAGATAGTATGCATACATACAATGGTAAAATCCTAGCTATCCTTCTGGCGCAAAATGTTAGTGTTTAATCAAAATAAATATGAATAATTCTAATAAAAATATGTCTTAATTCAAGAACACTTTGCAGGTGTAGCGTGGAACCATGTTCTTTTCTAATGCGTAACAAAATATACTCAAGAATATTCGTAACGTAATAATAGAAATGAATCTTAGTAATTTTATTTAGATGATAATATTATATTCTATGTAAAACCTCAAAGCCGCTAGACGTAGCAATATTATTTATGGTAAAATATTACGTGAATTTCTGTTACGACTTCTATATTTTATCTCGAGAATGCGAGTGCTTCAACTCTCGGAAATTTCACGAATTACATATACTCACAATATTTATCAAACGTATGATATATCTCCCGAATATCACTTTTATGCGGCCGCTTTATGTTGGCCAGTGATGGCCATAATATTATTACGAGCGATCACAAACGTGTAATGGGAAATGTTCGTGTATTTGCCTCTCAATGTTATTCGATGATGGGTAACAATACAAGCAATATAGCGAACGTCTATAATTGTCGAATCATTATTTCCATAATAATCAGAAAAAATATTAATTGGCAGATATTGTGGCGGATCTACGTTTGGTCGAGTTCTGTCAACTTAATTTTACTCGTATTTTATCAGCTGGTCCTGACATAATCCAGCCAAAGTCCGCAATCTGCCAATAAATCAATTCCTCTGATACTACAAAAATGATGTCAATCATACATGTGACAGTTTCACAATCATGGTGAAAATTACATCCATCATGGCCAACGTGGAGTGGGGCCTGTAGATCACGTTTCATATTCCTGTCAAATAAATCTCCGTGTATTTCTATTAGCGATGCAGAGTGCTATTAAGCCGAAAGTGGTTTAGCGTTAACACGAGCGGCCGGCGTATAACCCCGTAACCGAACTGCGCTATTTACCAGCGAATTTATTCTGCAGTACATGCCACTGTCGAAGCGGGCCTGTTCTGCGGAACTATTTACAGTTTAGAGCAGCAATGAAATAAAGTTACTTAACAGATTAGTTTTATCCTATCTTGGAAGTTGGAATGGTTGTGATTCATTTTATTTACTAGATGACGCCCGCAACTCCGTTGCATCAAAATTTGTTTATTGCGTGGGAACCGTACATTTCTTCAGAATAAAAAGTAAGTATCTTATGTCCTTTTCCGGGGCTCAAAGTATCTCCATACCAAATTTCACCAAAATCGGTTTAGCGGTTGGGGCGTGAAGAGGTAACAGACTGACAGACTCACTTTCACATTTATAATATAAAGTCCGGATTTTACCAAGGTAAAATGAGAGCTACTTGTGGCATTCTCTACCATCCAACTAATGGTAATAACAAGAAGGTAGAATAGGTGCATTCTAAATAATTAGCTTAATAATTTTATAAAGAATTGATTTAAAAAGTTTATTCAGATTATCCTCGTTCTATCTTTAGACAAATGTTATCTGGGATAGATTTCAAAGAGCTTATTTTATATTGAGATAACAATATTAATGAATTATATTAGCTCCCACGCAGATTTCTATTGTTGAAACTCTTAATTAAGGACTTTATAATAAAAATACATTATTTACTTCACGATAACAGTATGTGATGAAGTTTTATATGATACGATAAAAAGCCACACATGACAAACATTCTACATGCCTATTCGACGCCTCTGTGGTCCGGTGGTTTAGAGCGTGGCTATTGACTCGGAGGTCGTGGGTTCGGTTCCCGCGTTGGAAACATAATATTATTTCCATGAATGGTTAGGACAATACAGGCTGATCACCTGATTGTTTGATAAGTAAGATGATCTATGCATCGGATGGGCATGTGAAAAGTCGGTGCGCCTGATCTCTCGCCAGTCGTGTCGGTCAACCGTCTCACTGGGTTATGAGAGTAAAGGAATAGTCAATAGACAGTGCTCTTGTGTACTGCGCACACGCTGGGGCACTATAAAATTACTTCTGCGTAATAGGCTTAGTTTCAATGAAACCGGCCACCGTCACCGAAGCCAGTGTGGGAATTATTATTATTAATATTATATTATTATTATGCCTGTCCGACGCATGGATCTTCTAGATAATTATGTTAGTAACGTTGTTCAAATTTGATATGCGCTACTTTGGTCTGCGCTGTACGTATCATTTACACATGCATTTTAATTGCAAATGAATGGGTGAAAAACGTATTAAAGGAGGATTTCAGCACAAATTATTACGAGAATTATTTCAGTTAAATAGTGTAAGCTTTCCGCATGATTTCAAACATATTCTGGTTTACCGAGCCGTGTGAGTCTAAACCTGATGTCGGTTTACCAAAATATTCGTATTTATCTTATTTTATATTAAACTGGCATCACACCTGCAAATAAATGCTATGGAATCACGAAATTAGGTTTGTGGGTACATACCAATAAATATAATGGTTTTGAAATTATCATGTTAATACAACAAAATTGCACGCAACATGTAATAAGATATTGTGTGCAATTGTATTTTTCGGAAAGTTAATAATAGTTAAATAGACATAATAATTTAGCTCCAGTGAAAACTATATATTATGTACTGTAGTATTTTTAGGGACATAAAGTATATTATGCACACTATGCATATCCTATTGGCTTAGCGGTTTGAGCGTGAAAAGTTGACGAAGAGCAGGCACTAGGCAGACACACTTTCACATTATTATTAGTTTGGATTGATGCTTTACCAGCAATGTTTAATGGAACATGTATTGTATGTGATTTATCCTCAAATATATAATGTTATATTATATAATATGTAAGCATACTAATATTATAAATGCGAAAGTGTGTCTGTCTGTCTGTCTGCCTGTCTGTATGTTACCTCTTCACTCCGAACCGCTGAACCGATTTGGCTGAAATTTGGTATGGAGATACGTTGAGTCCCGGGAAAGGACATAGGATACTTTTTTATCCCGGAAAATATACGGTTTCCGCGCGATAAACCAATTTTCATCATCATTCAATCATTTAGTATAATTATATAAGTACATAAATATCATATCATCACTACACTGACACATACATACATATAAACAGACATGACACTGTCTGGAGCGCACCGCGTCAGCACACGAGAGTATTGACTCTCGTGTGCTGACTGACGCTAGTTACTAATTACACGTCCACTCTCGTCTATTGAGACGAGAGTGGACGTGTACTTAGTAACTAGCTATATGACCGAGCTTCGCTCGGTATTCAAAACATTCAAAAAACACACATAAAATGATATTTTATGAAAATGATTCCTAGCTAGATCGATTTATCGCCCCCGAAACCCCCTATATACTAAATTTCATGAAAATCGTTGCAGCCGATTCCAAGAATTGCTCGTTTAAAGATATAAGATAGTAATTTACTAACGGCCGTTCCCAATATTCAATCTATCTCTAGTTTGACATACGACCGATCGCAGCTAACATTGAATTGGCATAAGATAGGTAACTATTCCTATCTATAGTAGGGCAAAACCAGAGATAGATCAAACATTGGGAACGGCCATAAGTACGTGATCAAGTCAAGCCTGTGATACACACAGACAGGGGTCCTACAGAACACAAGTCCTTTAAGCAATCGCGTCGTAATCAACTATGTATTTAACTTTTTTCATTTTGTTATTTCCCACATAAATCTAGATTACTAGAATTCCGTACAAAACACCCCCATGAGACCGGGTCGTTTTTAATATAATAGTCTAAGAGGCGTGTTCGTTAGGGAGCAATATTTACACGGTGACGTATAATATCGCCTTCGACGTATGTAGGTCGAGAGCCGGCGTCTCGAGGTGTCGGGCCCAGCCGGTGTGACGAGAGGCGGCGCGGGGCGGCGAGGGGCGGCGTTTCCCCGCGTACCGTTTCTGACCTGAGAGTGCTAAATAAAAAACTGTAATGAACACCTTTTCACACCTAAAATTACGATTTATTATAACGAAAGGAATTTAATAAATCATTGCGTTTAATGGTGTTTAATAAGACGTCATGCAATGTAGTAATAAAACAACATGCTTTTAATGAGGATGCTATATAATAAATATGAATTAATTGTACTTGTGTTTATAGGTTAATTGATATTTATTATGGCTGGCAATTACAATATTATATAATTCGAAATTATAGGAGCAATTTAAATATTTTAAAATGGTTTTCTAAGGTCTAACAAAGCATACTACTTTGTTTGATCAACATAATATAATGACACGCATGACTTTTAAAATTGGATTATAATTTTATACAGTAAAAAAATTTCGAATTCGCCACTTAGAGCGCTTTTCCTGTCATGTGCCTGTCCGCTCGCGCGCGGATTTGCGGCCATGAAAATTGCCCGCATCCTATTATTTTCATATATGTTTTCCTATCATGCGGGTCACACTCACGCGGCCATGTTTTATCCCGCATGCGGACAAAACATGCGGAAGACAATTCCCATGACATGAAAAGTGCATTTAAGATGCTCACCCAAATAGCCATCAATAAAAACTTCATTATATTAAGACAGAGTGACCACTAATTTGTCTTTAGACACGGACAGATTGTGCTCCCTATAAATTTGTTGAGTGTTTAAGGGACAGGGCAAACCGCGGTTGACCCTTTGATATAGGACCGCTTGGACTTTACTACGATTACCTCTCAAATTAAAGGGCTCGGGCCCAGTGGTTGAGTGCAACTTAAAGCCTTCGTCGAACCTACGACCACCGAGTTAAGAGCCATTCTTTCCATCCATCCAACCGATGGACCACAGTCCACAGGTGTTAAATGATCCGCATCCTCTTCACAGTCGACCTCAATGGCCGATGCTCATGACTTCACAAACATAAAGCTCCTAAACCGAGGCACTTTTCAGCTTCATATTTTACAAACTTGATATCTGGTAGATAATTTGACTTTTTATAACTCGGCGGATTCGTATAAATTTGCGCCCTCCGCGGCGATACATAAAGTTGTTTTTTCCTCAACATGATTAATGTAATTATGTGAAATGAAATAAAGGAATAAAAAATTCGCCATGAAGGATGGAACGCGCCATAATTTTTGTAATTCGGGGCCAACGAGTCCCGTTGTCCCCTTTTCGCCCCCTCCCCCCCTCGCCCCGTTACGGCCGAAGTTTGCGTGTTCCCGTTTTATTGTATCCACTTTATGGATGTATTTAGCGGGATTATTGTCACACTATCGCTATAAATTTTTTATTCTGCAATAAAAATTCGTACGATTTGATTAATGATTAATTTTATTGTTTATGTGCTTAGGAATTATCGGATTTCACTTGTACGAGTTACTTTACTACTCGTACAGTTTATGTTCCGGTATGGTTCCGGTATACTTTCAGTCTGTGTTACCATACAGTGAAGCTAGTCAGTAGTTGGGGACTCTGGGCTACTATGATTCTTGTCTAAGAAATAAGTGTCTAAAGCTGGATTTATATTATGGGTCCACACTCCACACGAACGAGTGGTTTGGCCGCTACATCGCAAGAGCACACGCAATAAACGTATGTAAATCGAGCCGTATTCTTCTTTGTATAATACCAGTCCCTATTTCACCTAAAATTTAAGTTTTAGACAATAACATTGTCATTCTTAAAAAATGTAAATAAGACCAAGATTTTGTGAGAGGTTTTTGTCTAAAATTTTCACACCACATTTCTATTCCAAAGTTTTCTCTTAGAACACGTCTTGTAACTTGTTCTTGATTAAGGTCACTTATACAAAGGACCAGTTTTCTAAACAAACGACCAATGGGTTGCGTCATTCCTGATCTGGAACTGAGAACGATGTGATAATCGCCTCTTAACGGGTAACTTCAGTTAGTTGCCCAACTTCCCCCAGTATCGATAGACCCTACTCTCCCCTATGCTATCGATGGGCTAAGTTCGGCAGCCGATATCCATACTTAACAGGGACTTTATATTGGTCGCCTATAAATTATTCATGATCAACAACAATATAATATCTATCGATATAACTAGCTGTCCTGGTGAACTTCGTGTCACTTTAAAACCTTCCCTGGACTTCTATGAATATTTTAAGACTAAAAGTAACCCAATCCGTCCAGCCGTTTTCGAGTTTTAGCGTTTATAACACAATTGAAAATCCATTTTTATATATATATATATATATATATATATATATATATATAGATATCTATATTAATACTCAATTTTGGTAGTCTCGCTAAAACTCGAGAACCGCTGAACCGATTTGGATAATTTTAGTCTTGGAATATTCTTAGAGGTCCAGGGAAGGCTCATAATATTAGGATTTAAAAGGAAAGTGACACGAAGTTCATTTAGTGAAGAATACGTTTCGTGTACTCTTTTAACAAAAACAAAATATTGTAAAATCCTCTTTTGGAATAGGGAACGAGCAACATGGCTCATTATAAGCCAGTTGTTTCAAATTGTTTAATGTGTTAGTAGCTTCTATATACTCGGTATAATATCGGCGACTAACCCAAAACATCAAAACATCATCCTTCTCTCTTCACACTCACGCCCGTCTTTCCTAAGCCAGGTGAAAAATGTCGACGCGGAATCATCGCCAAGTTACTTACTTCTTAATAACTCGATAAATATACAACATTTTAGAAATCCGCCAGGTCAATATCTCAATGATAGAATTTCCTACAATGTGTCAAAATGTTAACTTAGTTTAATACACGGTTATGGCAATATATGAAAAATTCGTGAAAATTAGATGCATTTTTTGTGATTTTTTTCCATCGAAAAAAAGATATCGTTCGATTTTCGCTCAGATCAAATTCTTGGAAATATAATGTAGTATATCTATGTTTAGAAAATGAAATAATTTGGGTTTTTTTTTTCAAGGTATAAAAATGAATTATAAAATCGACAATTTTGGGTTAGTCGGCCCCTTAAAAATATATTATTTAACTAGATGACGCCCGCAACTCCATTGCGCCAAAATTAGTTTATCGCGCGGGAACCGTATATTTTTTCGGGATAAAAAGCATCCTAGCCTAGATGTCCTTTCCCGGGACTGAAAGTATATGTCCGTACCAAATCTTTTCAAAATTCAGCAACATCGGTTCAGCGGTTTGGACGTGAAGAGGTAACAGACAGGCATACACATTTTCGCATTTATAATATTAGTATAGTATGGATAAAAACTTTCTTATTTTTTGTGTGTTTTTACTACTTACAAATCTTTTCTTTTCTAATTATATTATTATCGTCTAGCTATATACTAGGGATAAATATTCTGAAGTAACAACAACCGAAGCTATTTGTTTTTCAAACTTAAGGGATTAAACTTAAGGCGGCTTATTTTTCAAACTCGTAAGGCGATTAAATTTCCGATTATACAGACTATTCATAAATCCACATTTTAAGCCCCCCGAGTGGTTCTGCGTCGCATTTTCCCAAACGTCTCAAGAAAAACATATTTTTAATAAACATTTGCGTTGTATTTGATGGTCCTTGAATTTAATTATTCGTAGATTTTTTGGTTATACCAAACAGGTATACCTTATGTCCTTATATACTAATTATAAATCTGGGGGCAAGGCAGTGCCCCAGCCAAGCTTTTTAGCAAAGGCACGGCCGTACCATACTTTTCTCGAAGCGGTTCGCGGCTATTTCACACCCTCCTTATCTTCGATGTTAACGAAGTTAGATATTTAGAATTTCGATGATTAGGAGCGAGTATTAAAACTAGCTCAACCTCCAAATTACATTATATTCTGATTAATAGTTTACTAGTTACGGATGGTCAAAGTTACTACGTTTTGTCACTGACTGACAGATCATCAAAATTCTAAGGTACTTCTAGCAGACTTAGAACCTTGAAATTTGGTATCAGGATAGGTCTTTATTCACAATGAAAGGAAAAACTATGAAACCGGCCAAGTTCGAGTCGGACTGGCGTAGATAGGGTTCTGTACCGTAAATTTGTATGGGAGCCCCCCTTAAATAAAAGGATAATTTAATTTTTATTATTTATTATTGAAGTCCAAATACAATTGAGTATTTTCTGAAATTTCCAAAAACCTTACTGTTACCATTATGAAAATAGAGCAAAAAAAGCAAAAAAATCGTGTTTGTTGCACGAGAGCCGCCATTCCTAAATTATTTTATTTTAATAGGACTATTCTATTTTATAGCGACAATAAAAATACATAATTTGTGAAAAATTCAACTATCTAGTTCTAGCTATTGCGGTTCTCGAGATCCAGCCTGGTGACAGACAGACAGCGAAGTCATAAGACTTTGTTAATATGGTAGAATAGTTTTAACGTGACCTGAAAAGAAAAAAACCTTAAAAAAAGAAATGAAATCCCACCAAAACATTAAACGTAAAAGGAGCCAAGCAAAATATTGCATAGCTATGCAATATTCTGTCGTAAAAAGTTTTCAGATCACATTCAAGCCAAACCTTCAACTTATTTTGTAATTGAAATCAACATTCAGTGAATGTATCAATAGTTTTCTTTATTTTAAAATTATTATAGTGGCTTGGCAATGAGCACTAGAGAAATGATCAGCGACTAATTGAATTTATATGGGTACCTACATCGTCGTTACGATAAACTAAAAAAAACACTTTACGCTTGCCGTCTGTGTAAGTATGAACTCCTCCAAATATTCAGTTTTATATTTGTTTCTTAATGTGTGCTCATTGCCGAGCACACATTAAGACCCACAATAATACCAAGTACACTTACTCTGGGAAGAAACCACTGTAGAACAAATTCACTTATAATTGGCACATAAAGTTGACTTATACACCACTATAAGGTCAAGTAACAAGGTCAAATGGTTCCAAAAGCATTTCGTTCTATAAATAACTATTACTGGCGTATGACCTTATAGCGGATTTATAATTACTTCTTGTAGTCTATTACAAGTGTAACTTACTGGAGCAAATTTACACCTTTAAAACACTTGTATAGGCCATCTTAGCCTTTACTGCGCCTACAATATCGTTCTATACACGACTTTAAGTCAACTTATAAAAACGGGTCTACTACAAACCCAAACGAACTCCGTGTAACCTGTTATGAGCTTGGTAGTAAAATCTGGAACCACTAAGAGAGAGTTACTAGTACTGCAAGCCTATAAACTGTGCACTATAGGGGAACTTTGTTACTTGGGTTAATTGTAATAAATTCCAATTGAAATTATGACGTCCGCTAAACACGTGAATGCGAGCGCCTTTCACACAACAAAACGTAACTCAAAACTATCTCAAAACGTAATAATATCTTCTCTTTGTAATAACAACAAAATATATCTCAAAAACCTCTATCTTCCTCTCCTTCTTTTTTTATTCGACGCTCCACCATAGATGTTACACATTTTGCCAGTATCATTATAATTGGCCGCCTCTTCAGTGTTCAGCGTTATGTCAGAGTGACAACTCTATTTCGTTTGGAAATTATCGATTACAGTAATAATCTATCAACAATCAAACTTAAATTAAAACTATTTCTGCAGCGCCGCCGTCAAGTATTATTTCGGCTATTCAAAATTGTGATCTATTTCCTACGTGTCAAGGTATGACTTAATATATAGAGAATAAAGTATTCGTTTATTTCTTCTGAACAAGTCACTAATTATAGTTTCGAAAGTTTATAATTGAGAATCACATCGGACTAAATACTATATTATGATGGCTTGATAGATAGAAAATTTAACATATATTATAATGTAGTTCACACAAACTTAAAATATGGATTGTATGTAAGGATATTACATTAATTTTACAAAGAGGGTAGGCCAGGCGCCATTTTTTTTGCACATTGACCTGCCAACTTTTTTGCATAGATTTTTCCCGGAACTGAGGTGTTAAGGCTATGACGTTGTCACGTTCAACTATCGTCAGTAAACCGACTTTACAGACAACCGTTTTGGTGGGATATAATATTCTGAAAACGTGTCGTTTTCGAAAACTGTCTGTTTGTGTTGTCCTCGTAAAGGTAATATAAAGACCACCAGTTTATCCCATTAAAAATACCGGGAAATGACATACATATTTTTATACAATATTTTAAAGTAGCAAATATGATACTTCATATTACTGTGCTAATATTTATTATGTTACTAGCTGTCCCGGCAAACGTTGCTTTGCCATATTATATTTGCCATATTATTTTATTGAAGTGACTAAATAAGTATGTCACCATGACAACGCTATCCCGTCGCACAAACTGAATGGTCGCCGTCAGTCTCAGGTTGTAATGATTTACTATTATTTATTCAACAAATGAACTTATCAATGTAAAAAGTATCCAGTAGCCGATTCTCAGACCTACTGAATATGCATAATATAAAAATTGATCAAAATCAGTGAAGCCGTTTCGGAGGAGTACGGTAATTAACATTGTGACATCAAAATTTTATAATATATAAGGTAGTAACTAGCCAGGTTATCAACTTCCAGTAACCGCGATGATTATGCTACGAATACTAAAACTTTCCAAATATGAAAAAAAAAATATTGCGAAATTAAATTTGAAAGAATCTCTTTGAACGCGCTCCTCAACTCAATATGAAAATGAACATTGCTTCATACTTTCAGTTTCAATAAACATTTTTCTCGTACAGATTTTGGAAGCGCTTTCTTTGCAGTATGTTTTTTGGACCTATAATAATTACTTATTAATTGTAGGAATGCACAATTTAAAGAATTATGTTTTGCTAATATAATGGAAGGAGTCAAGGAGAAGGTTCAGAATGTTTAACTTTGTAGAAAAGACTGGCAACGCACTTGTAAGTTGCAACACTTCTGATGTTGCGAGTGTCCATGGGCAACGGTAGTTGCTTTCCATCACGTGATCCGTTTGCTCGTTTTCCCCCGAATTTTATCAAATAAAAAATATATGTTTTTGGTGGGACGAGGACTAAGCGTGACAGGTGCATTCAATTAATGGTGACGGTTGGTAATTATTGTATGTTAATGGATACGTTCACGTGTGCCTTTTTTGCTCTTCCATTTTCGCTATCACTATAGTATTAGTATGTAAATCTGCTAAATACGTACGCACCTAAAACATTCAAAGCTCTCAACACTCCTTCGCGTCAGATAAATTCATTAAATCCAAAAATATTTGACCTGTCGAGACAAAAGTGCGACAGCGACGTGATTCCGAGGAGCCCATTGAACGATTGAAAAGCAACAATTTGTTCGAGAGCCGTCGCCCTGCGAATTTAATTACAAAGAAATTCCCTCAGCCCTTTACTTAAGTAAGCCCGACTATTAATCCTCTTTATGACAGCAGTCCCCCCCTCCCCCCTCAGAGTGACAAACGCTGTCACTCTGACAGCCGGCGTCAAGTGACAGCACTTGTCAATGGCGGAACAGTAGAACGATGGGATTTTCAAACAAAAGAAAACTACATGTCACTTTACTATAGTCTTAAGATAATATTATCGAGATAGATCATCCTATCCAGCCATTGTTATCTAAACATTTTTTTGGCAACTACAGTCATTATATTACGGGCTACATTACGGGTGAAGGGAATGCTTGATGGTAAGCACCTAGGTTAGGTCAGCATGACGCAAGAGGAATTTTTCGTTCAAATTTATTTTTATTTTAGAACTCAAAGAACTACTATAGTTATAGCGCTTGAAAATAACATACTGACAGACCCGCTTCAAAATAACATACTGACAGACCCGCTTCAAAATAACATACTGACAGACCCGCTTCAAAATAACATACTGACAGACCCGCTTCAAAATAACATACTGACAGACCCGCTTCAAAATAACATACTGACAGACCCGCTTCAAAATAACATACTGACAGACCCGCTTCAAAATAACATACTGACAGACCCGCTTCCTGGTTTATGATATGAGTATGTAACTATGTAGGTATAATTATGTAATTTATTGATGTAAAGCAAATAGTGAGATAAAAGGGCGAAATTGCATCAACTTGACTTATTTGACACTTTAGTTGCCCGAGTGTAATAAGTGCTTCATCCGAACAATCGATAAAACTGCAGAAACAAGTGAAGCATTAAGGCAAATCAGGAGCAAAATAGCGACAGTCGAGTCGGAGACGGCGTCAAATCTAAAATCAATAGCAACCCACTTAGCGCCGAAGGCAATATTCAAGGAGCGATAATTTTCAATGTACATTACGCACGGAAGCGCTCACAAAAGTGGCCCGGACAATGGGACAGCTCCAAATACTATAAATTCACTATAATGGCTCCATTCGGAGCGGCCATTGAAAGGCAATCGGGGGCTGATACATCTGATAATGTCGAGATGTTTACGCGTCGGCTGCCTAATGAATTGAGGTGTGAAGATAGAAGCGATGGAACTATTGAAGTAAACTTCAAAGGTAGATCTTTCGACCGAGTAAGGTGTGAGGTAGGCACACAGTAGTGATTTCAGGATGTCGCATTAAAAGCTTAATATACCTACCCATAATGAAAGGAAAGGAAATAAGTTTTTATTAAAAATGGCACAAACAGGTGGCGATAACTACTGGCAGTATTAGAAAACATTGTTTTTGATACACATAACTAATTATTCACAAAACATTCACGGGCCGCAAGTAAGACGTTCGCGGGCCACTATTATATTATTTTTACCTCTATAAACTTCGATATTACCCTACGTCGTACCGTCACACCGCTTAAAAATTGTTGCAATTTGTTCGATTTGATCTTTACATCGTATTATCGCATACAGAATTACACGTCTTGTAACTCTTCTAGTGTTGCATATTTGCCTTTTGTTTAAATACCTATCCTAAGACCTCCATAACGGCTCGTTATAAAATCATGGTGGTAGTGATCGTGGTATTTTATGTAATTATAGAGCCCGTTAATTATATTATATTAATTTAATGTAATACTCGATGTCGCCCGCAAATGCCGTTACGCCAAAATCGTTTATCTTACGGGAACCATACATTTCTCGGGATAATGCGCAGTGTACAAGAGTACTCTCTATTCCTTAACTCTCATAACCCAGTGGGACGGAAGGCCGACACGACTGCCGAGAGATCAGGCGCAGGACCGACTTTTTACATGCCCATCCGACGCATGGATCATCTTACTTGTCAGACAATCAGGTGATCAGACTACATTGTCCTAACCAAACTTTGAAATAACATGTTTCCAACGCGGGAGTCAAACCCACGATCTTCGAGTCAAGAGCTCTAAGCCACTGGACCACGAAGGCGTGTGCATCGCCTTATATAAGCGAGAAATACAAGTCAACATGTCGGTGGCACGATGCGAATGTATCTCGTATATTTTACAGGTTAGGTAAAGACTAGTGTTTGGATTTGAGGCGTCGCTTCGGAGTATTTGCTCTTTAAATAGAGAAAAATTCCATTTTCAATATTGGCAAATAGAACATTGTTTTGTAAATACATTGCCTGGGTTGGAATAAACAAATAATCCTGAGCTTTGGAATTTTTTACGAAACATTGAAACATGCAGCTGTTATAGGAGAATGAGGATATTATTTTGTAGGTACTAGATGACGTTGCGCCAAAATTCGTTTATCGCGAGAGAACCGTACATTTTTCCGGGATAAAAGTATCCTATGTCCTTTCCCGGGATTTAAATTATCTCCATCAGCAAAATCGGTTAAGCGGTTTAAGCGTGAAGAGGTAACAGACAGACAGACAGACACACTTTCGCATTTATAATATTAGTAATATAGACGGATCTACTCGTAGTAGGCATGGTAAAACGTAGTAAATATCTAATTATTATTAATGACGCCTTTAGTCTTTAGTCTTTACTCATGTTGCAAGTCTTACGTCCATACTCAGATACATGCCAACTTACCTTTAATCAAGACATTAAGAGAAAATTTATAAGGCTCATGTGAAAATATTCATTAAATTAAGATTAATTAATGATCTTTCAGTGCGCCGTATCTTTAACAGAGTGTGAACGTGGACACGGACCTAATAGTAATGTGTAGGTATAGTGCGCGATAATGTTGTGCATTGTGATAGTCTCAAAGTAGCTTAAGTACTCTGACTGTGGTCAGTTCGCTGATGATAGTTACGTCATACGGGTAATGTCGGTGGTTGCGCAACAGTCCCGGGATTTATGGACGTCGTCCGGGCCGGCCCCGGGCTCCGGCGCGGGAATTAACGTTCACTCCGAGATAGATCGCTGTATCACGGACCTATCACTCATAATAATTGTCTGTACGGACTAGCTAAGGCTGTCTTAATCTAAGTTTAGGTTAGTTATACAATCTATACTAATATAAATGTGAAAGTGTCTGTCTGTCTATAATCTCTTTAGGCATAAACCGCTAAGCCAATTTGATGAAATTTGGTTTATAGATTTACTCCCGGGAAAGGACATAGGACAGTTTTATTGCGAAAAAATGCACGTCTCCCGCGCGATAAATTTAAGCGCAACAGAGTTGCTAGCGTCCTCTTGTAAAAATAAAGGCAGGCATTCTAAGTTTTGGTTTGGCCATTACAGCTCAAAACTCAATGACATTTCGGTAAAGATCTGAAAATCGGCCAAAATCTATCTTTATCTTGCCGAAGTAACGCTTATGGCAAAACAACGTTTTCCGGAGCAGCTTGTCTCATATAATATGTACTAGATGACGCCAGCAACTCCATTGCGCCAAAATTCGTTTATCGCGCTGGAACCGCACATTTTCATCCCGTAAAAAGTATCCTATATCCTTTCCCGGGACTCAAAGTATCTCTATGCCAAATTTCAACAAAATCATTTAAGCGGTTTGAGCGTGAAGAGGTAACAGACAGACAGACACACTTTCGCATTTATAATATTAGTATGGATTCACGTGACGTAAAGTTTGCTCACCAAATTTTTCAAAATGATTACGTGTGCCCTTATCAAGTAGATTTTTGACGACCGATTCTCAAATCGACTTGGATAATTCCTGGTCATACAATTTTTATACCCAAGATAACGGTTTGCATTGTTTTCCCATTTTTGCTAGAGCGAGTGTTACTACACTCGCTCTAGTAATAATGGGAAAACACTACAGTACTCTGTAGTCGCTAGAAATAAGTAACAAGTATAAGTACTTAACTGTACTCGGCGAAACATGGCGGTAGCGGTCACTGACTCCCTGTCAAGTAATTTTCTAAAACCGCGATTGACAAGAAATGTCAGATGTTGTCAATCGCGGCTTTGTATAGAAAATGACAAGTTTTTGCCAGGGAGTCAATGACCGCCACCGCCATGTTTCGCCAAGCACGGTATAAATAGTATTACTCTACAGAAACTACTGCTCGTACTACTACCGTAAATAAAATATTCCAATCAAGAACTAAAACATATCCGTTTATTTTGACGTGCAACTCGATGTCACGTGGAGTGAACCGAAATTGATTTAGGCGTCGGAACTCGGACGAGTGTCGGCCTGTCAGACCGTCGGCCCGTCGGTCTGGTCTGCATGTTTACTGTCTTGACTGTATCAACATCCGTCGAAACAAATTAATTTCGGCGTGTTAATCCTTCGATCGTCGATTCTTGGAAATGCTATTGTATACTATTGTTGTCGCATCGGTGTCCTTACGGGGCTTGATGGGTTAACAGAGTGAGATGGGAATAAAGTCAAACTGCTGCACTCAGATACGAAAGGCTTTGTCCACACTGGGCCTTTTTTGTTCATCAAGGGCATGCGTTATAGCGCAGTCAACAGCGAACGTGAGGCATGCCCGTGACGCGCGTTGAAATCGTAGCGCTCGCTATGACACTTTTCTTTCAACGCCGGGTGCATTTTGACGCATTCAATTATTGAATATATGCCAAACGAAAGTTGAATAAAAAGAAGATGACGAAAATTGAAGATGAAATTGCATAATGTGGACACAGCTAATAGTCATTACATAACTGTAGTTAAATGAAGATTTTGGATTGAGCCCCATACATTATCTATCAAACATTGTATTTAAAAATGAAGTTTTTAAAATAAGCCCCATACATTATCTATCAAACTCTTCATTAAATTAAAATTTCATCATTAAATGTTGCTGAGTGCGAGGGGTTACTGTTTATTTAATTAATTCATTTATTTTAACTAAAGGTGCCCGGTATTTTTTTCGTTTCGAGATTTTGTAGAATTAATACAGTTACAACTTTTTCTATTGCAGCAACTTTCCTGCTTGAAAAAAAACAAGACTACAGGCGCTTCTGAGAGTAAAGTTTCTTTACATTAATGCCATCATTGAAATGATTTAAAAAAAACTAGGCAATTAATTCAATACAGATTTTGATATTTTATATATAAAGTTCTAAGCTACGGTTTGCCGTTTGGATTCTAGTAAAATCTACGAAAATAAAAACATTTGGGTTGCAACCTCGGAGTCTTAGCAGAAGTGACAATAAAACAGTAATATAATTTTAGTTTTCACTTCAAAAAAATCATTTATGCTACAAAAATATTGATAATATCACTTTTGTAGAACCACAAGAACTGTATACACTTTCAACGCTTTAAGTTTTCACTTAAAAAATACGTCTGCTTCTACGATTATACTGTAACATTTCCTTTCACATGTTATTACACTGAACCATAAAACGTCGCTACAATAAAAACACTTTAAAATCTCTATCGAGTGCGCGGAACGAGCGGCTAATAAAACTCTTATAAGTTCGGGGAAACCTTTCCCCAGCCGAGCCGAGCTATTACGTCAATACCCAATAGTCGAGATTGCGGAATTGACTTTTTCTTTCTGGAATATTCGAGATCCGGCATAAGTGGCCAGACACCTCGGGCGGATCTGTGTGCGGATTGTCGAAGTCTAGTCGAGCGTTAGTTATTAAAGTTGAATATTTACCCGCCTAAAAAACAATCATAATATTTTCTACATAATAATATTATGTTATGCAAATACTGGATGACGCCCGCAACTCCGTTGCGCCAAAATTTGTTTATCGCGCGGGAACCGTACATTTTTCCGACATAAAAAGTATTCTATGTCCTTTCCCGGGACTCAAAGTATCTCTATGCCAAATGTCAGCAAAATTGGTTAAGCGGTTTAGGCGTGAACTGTGAAGAGGTAACAAACAGATAGACAGACATAATTTCATATTTATAATATTAGTATGGATAATATTAGTATGCATTATGACAGCATATGTGAAAGTAAGCAGACTGATAGCTGTCAGTTACTACACGCTAAAGCTACTGAGACAATATTTAGTAATACTTTATTTTTACAACTTTTTCACATCGGTGCGATATACACAAAATTTGAAATGACCACAATAGATTTTTGCATGTCCGAATTCCGAACATAATATCACCCTTCTTTGAGGCTTAATATGGATCCCATAATAGTTTAGAGTCTTTAGACAAAAATAACAGTTTCGGTTGAAAATCGAATTTCGGTGTTACTGAGGGGTTAACAAGATTCAGTAAGGTAATGAAACAGAATTGCATGAGGCTACTATGGAGAAACAATATTAGCCTAATTGCCCGATAAACGTCGAAGCACTAAATATCACTAAACAGCGCTTTGTCGTTCACACCTCACGCTCGTCAATAGAAAAGCTCGAACTTTGAAGCTCGACGTCGAAGGCAATAAATAACAGCGATTAGAAAGCGCGATAGAGCCCGTATATGCCGCAAAAGCTCCGATAAACTTCCAACAAAAGAAGCTTTGAAAGCTGTTAAAAAGCTTATTGCTGTTAAATTGGCCAATTTCGGTTTAACGAACATGAAAAGATCAAAGTTTAAAATTTGTGGGAACGTTTGGAGGTTTTCATGTTAATTTATTGCTGTCTCGACTTTAGATATCAACTGAGTTACATTATTGTGTTGTATACTAGAGGTATGTTAAAACTTTATAAATTTCTGGCAATCATAAAAAGTATGAAGGATACATGACTCCTCATATTATATAATATTATCAGCTAGTATATAGTCTATTCCCGTGTTCGAAGTAACTTCGCATCACAAGATAATAATATGTATGATTTATTCAGTTATTTTCATATTGTAGTATTAAGTTTTCATTTTTACATTTTTAGTCTGTAACAGGCAACAGCTATCCTAATTTCGATACCTACATATTCTATATCCTTCTAATTCAACCCCAATATTCAGCAATTGAAAAAAGTAAAGCCCTGATATTAACTCGCTCTTAACTTAATAGAACTGTGGAATTTTAAGAAGAAAAACACCAAATAAGTGTAAAATCTGTTTACACAATCGCAGCTTATTAAGTTAAAATTGCAAAGTTTCCGAGCTTCGGGGAGCAAAAATGAAAACTTCCGAAGTCGGCCAGAGGACTTACGAGGGATTAAAATTTTATGCGCGCTGTAAAATTCTCACGTCATCGCTTTTTAATTGGCCGAAGAAAGGCGGCCGACAATTCGTGCCGATGAGCCATGAAATTGATTCTTACAGATTTATTTCATTCTTCTTCAATAGTTGTAGCAAAGCCACTTAATAAGTCAAGTAAGAATAATAATTTAGCTTGCTTTAGGTATTAGTTAGATATATAGATAGATAACTCTTTATTGCTCACAAATTGGTACTATAACTAGTTCGACTAACTTAACAATATGTTTACAGTAAAATGTGGGCAAGGGCGGCCTTATCGCTCTAAGCGATCTCTTCCAGGCAACCCTGCGGCTATGGAGATATTACATAATTATAAGCAGGTTAATACAAAAGTCGACAAACAGAGAGACAGAACAGTTAGCAGATGCTAGAGAAATACTTAATATCTAATTTATTTAAATGCTACAGATTAGTTAATTACTAATAATGAATCTAAAATATTATATGTCTCTAAGATCTAATCTAAACAAATTAATACTTATACAACCTGGTTTCAAAGTTTTCTAGACCTATTCTAAACAAATACTTTTGCAACTTAGTTAACTAAATTTTATCTTACAGTTTTATTCTCATTTATTTAAGTAGCCACAACTTACTACAATAATAATAATAGTCAATTAATCATCGTTCATAAAAAAGGTCACTAAACCCTTTTTATAATCTTAACCCTTAACGTCAGTCCCCTGTCAAGTTTTCACTTATTCTTTGACCATTTCATTTAGGAAAAAGAATTTTTGGAATACTTCTAAAATAATAAAATTTTTCGTAGCCGATTTTAGATTTCGAAAAAGTCTTGGAAATAATAATATTATGTAATAAAGAGTATAGTTACAGTAATAATATCATATTATTCTCTAGATTGCTAATTAAAAACATTAGTTGTCGCCTAACGCCTATTCATCGGCTTAGACCTAAAAATATAAAAAAACAAGCAAACAGAAAAACAGACAGACGGACACAGTGTCGCACTAATATTAATACGTATACAATATACATGTTTAATTTTAAATTCAAAAAGAGTATCATGATACCCATTTTGAATAAAAAGATATTTTATTTTAGATATTTTATTTTATAATAATATAATATTATGTACACAGTCTCATTATTTCCGCAATTTTGTCATAATCATCATTTTGTCATAGTCATAAAATAATGAATATCGTATTCAAATTCTAAGGTGGTTGTTAAAATAAACAGGCCTGTTTAAATATACCTTCAATATTGCGAACCAGTGAGGAATGCTTACGGAATTCCGGGAAATCTGTTTCGGACTCCCGAGTCAGTCCCGAGTCCGTAAATATTGAGACTGTTTTGAGTTTGAGATTTAGATGTGCAGAGTGACGTTGCAAAATGCTGAATTGTTTCTTTGTATTTAATTCATGTAAAAAATTTACTAGTACAATTTTGGCGAAAAACTGACACAAAATCTAGTTTTGTCAGTAACATATTTTCATACTACTACTCGTATAGTTAAGCCATTGTATTATAATTTATAACAATATTATTTCTATGCCTATGTTTGAGTGAGCCGTCAGTCCCGGCGATTTGGATACTTGTCCTATTTCAATTGAGACCTGATATTTACGCAGGCTTACTTGGGTATAAATAAAGATAATAGAGAATACGAGTCCTTGAATACAAGTTCTAGATAATGGGGGTGTATTTCTATGGTCTAAATCAGGAATAATTTTATCTAATGCTATACTTAGGGCCTGTTTCACCACTTTCTGATGAAGTGCCGAATAGGCTATTCACAACTTTTTTGACAGATTCTCCATACTTGATCTGTCAAATTAATTGGTTGATAGCCTATTCGTCACTTATCCGGAAGTAGTGAAACAGGCCCTTAATTTCTTAAAGCTGAGGAGTTGCACTCTATTCTTATGAACTACTGGACTGATTATTTTACTAGCTGACCCGGCAAACGTTGTTTTGCCATATAAATTATTTGTAGTTGTAATGAAGCTCTTTATTTGTAAAGAATATTATTGTTTTATTGAAGTGACTAAATAAGTATGGCACCATGGCAACGTCCATCGCTATTGCACAAACAATGGTCACCGTCAGCATAAATTTGTCTATGCCGTCAGTCTCGAGTTGTAATAATTAACTATTATTTATTCAACAAATGCACTTATCAATATAAAAAGTAGCCAGTAGCCGATTATCAGACCTATTGAATATGCATATAAAATTTGGTAAAAATCAGTACGGTTACTCATACACTCATTAAAATTGAGTACAGGTAGTACTCAATTTTAATGAGTGTGTCTAGTATAAATACGAAGTATTATTAGATACAGAGTAGACAATGTTTTAACAATACTATAATTATTTAAGTTTGTTGGTTTGGGCCACAACAAGAGTAGATAAATTATTAAACTTTTCGCAGAAATAGAATAATTTTCGCTTCTTAGTTCAGTTTCATCAATCCGGCCGGATCCGACCGGCCGGATTGATGGGAATCCGGTCAAATCCAGTCCGGACTGAAAATGACGCCGGATTGCAATCCCTAAAATATGATACTGTATTGATTTGTTATAATGATGTTATAATGATGTAGTATAAAACTATTTTGTAGTTGCAAACTTAACTGAATTAATACGATTAATATAATCATATCAAAGACGATCCTCGACTGAACAGTTACGAAATACTTAAGTTGATTTCGAGTTCCGAGAAACAATTTCATTAATCCACTACAAACATCGTAGTTAATAATATTATTAGAGACCTCGTATTGTGAAGGCTTTTGCTCAGTATGCTGTGTTTTGCTTATGAATTCCTGAACGTATTTCAATCATAGTATATTTATACTCCTCTATGCCCCTAGCTTAAGAATGCTGCTGTTATGAATAGTCATTATTATTTTTAACAAAAAAATGAAAACCGACTTCCAAGGTAAAAACAATAGTAATATGAACTAAAAAGTAATAACTCTTACTCTTTAATAGTGCCTTTTTCAGAATTCGTCTTAATCTCAACTATTTCTGTACACTCGAGGAAGTTGATTTCTATGCATGTCGCGGGTCAACTTAAACTGGTCAGTGGTCAGTGTTGGTCGGGAAAAAGAACAGGACAGAATCGTATTTCTATATTTCCATCTTGGTCATTTTGTGTTTACCAAAATATCAACATTGCGATCTCCTTGGCAACTATAGGTTTATTGGTCGCTATCTGTCGGCTATGCTCGTTCACGATAGAATCGTATTTTATTGGTCGCATTGCTTTTGATAAAATATAATCTACTTAGCGACCGCCTTAGCAACGAAAGTATTTACATTTTGAAGTTTTTGACACGGTCATCTTCAAAAATGTTTTGCAAATATTGGGAATTGATTTAAATAAGTAATATACTATTTTAGTTCTCTCATCCGAACAATCTTTGAAAAAATTATTAAGTACTATATATACTTTATATTATATAAAATGTGTTTATTGAAACATTATAACCCATCCAATATGTGCAACAAAACAATGGACTTATTAACAGCAAATCGTTGAGCAGATCAAACTGGCCAACCTAATTCTACTCCCAATATCTTCGTCAATAAATATTATCATGAGTTGGTTAGTTGGAAAAGGCTACCCCGAAGGATTAAGTAAAACTTAAGTTATGTTTTTGAATTATATTCTCATTCCTGATTATTATAACAACCCAGAGTTCATAATAATACCTCAAGAAGAATACCTAAGAGTTCATAATGACTTTATAAGTTGTACGTTTTTCGATATTGTTTTAACGCTCAAATTAAATATTATCACGATATTAAACAAGTGTGTTCTGATTTTATGGTTTCTTGTAGATTAGAAAGATGTTGATCTATAATTCTAGAGCGTTTTTATTACATTACGCAAAACATAAAAATGAATAGTAAGTAGTAGGTTCAGATTCCCTAGGGCCTAGGATATTGATTGCTATCAAGAAAATTTTTCGTGAGTAGCATAGTGATTAGTGAGTAGCTTCTTTTTTTTTTTGATTAGACGAACAACAATTTCCTGTGCAAAAATTCTGGAAAGTTAATAAGTATTTCGATTTGATGGTCCTAAAATATGATTGTTCTATTTGTAGGAAAATTTTATTGTTAAATTATATAACTATAGTAGCTAGTTTTTTGTATACCTCTCAGTATACAAAAAAAATCTGCTGGTTAGATGTTTTAGGGTTCCATAGTCAACGAGGACGTCTTGTTAATTACAGAACCCTAAAAGGAGTGTAAAAGGGGTGACAGACGTGCGTAGAAGTACGCCGACTTATGGCTCGACGATCTTTTTCGCCTGTATGTCACCTAAGTACGCCTAGGAGTATCTGTGAAAATGATCTTTAAGATGTGGTCAATAAGGTCAACCTTTATTACCACGTATTAAAGTTAATTTCATGAGTAATCGAGGTAACTTCTCAAAAATTTATGAAAGCACAAGAGGGCGATTTTGGCTTTATGAGAAGTATCCCAAGCATATATTATATGCTACCAAAAAGTAAAATTTTGCACCAAGGTATGCTAGATGGTTCCGAAAATACTAAGAGAACTCCGGATTTAATTTTTTTTATGAAATAAAACGGGGGTAAACGAGCAAACGGATCACCTGATGGAAAGCAACTACCGTCGCCCATGGACACTTGCAACATCAAAAGAGCTGCAGGTGTGTTGCCGGCCTTTTAACAGGGAAATGGGAATACGCTCTTTTCTTAAAGGTTTGTAGATCGTGTAGGTCCGGAAATACTGCTGGTGACAGTTTGTACCAGAGTTTTACAGTGCGCGGCAGAAAGTTACGCGAGAAACGCACGGTGGAAGACTGCCACTCATCAAGGTGATGAGGATGGTATATTTTTCGCGTGGGACGATGGCGAAAAGTTGCAGGTGGTATGATTCCGAACAGTTCCTCAGAGCACTCCCCGTGATACAGCCGATAGAGGATGCAGAGTGAAGCTACATCTCGGCGTAATTCCAGGGGGTTCAAGCTGTTTGAAACACTATGGCAGTCAACAATTCGAGCGGCTCTTCGTTGGATACGATCCAGAGGGAGCAGTTGGTATTTTGACGCCCATGCCCAGAGATGAGAACAATATTCCATATGAGGCCGAACCTGCGCCTTGTAGAGTTGTAGGCGCTGGTACGGACTGAAGAACTGTCTCGCTCTGTTCAGAACACCAAGCTTCTTCGAGGCTAACTTGGCCTTACCCTCGAGATGGTATCGAAACTGGACTTCGCTCGATATGTTAACGCCAAGTATTTCAATGCTAGGGGAGATGATTAAAGATGTGCCCTCTAAACGAGGATATACGACCATTGGTGACTTTTTAGTGGTGAACGCGCAGACTTGTGTCTTGGGGGGTTGAATTGGACCAAGTTACGTCCACCCCATTCGTAGACCTTCTCCAGTGAATTCTCCACCTTAGACACAAGTTCGTTTATATAATTAAAGATACAAGTATGGGGGTTGGGGCGCTGTTTTAATAACTGAAATAATTTATACTAGGTACTTACATACTATGCAAATTACATCCATCATCATCATCACTACGCAGAACACAGTCTTTATACAGAAAGCCTTATAAAATATAAGGCTTTAAAAAGAGTGAAAGTCGGTACCAGTCCCAAAAATTAAATATATTTTGTCATAGAATTCACGATTCTGAGCTGGTACCGACCGACTTCAAAATAATGAAGTACTGTCTTATATTTCTCTATGTAATGAAGAGATGTATATTATAGAAATAGTTGAGACTAAAGAGTACGAATTATTAGTTAAGAGTATTAAAAGTACGAAATATTAGAGTACTAAAGTGTAAGAATTATTAATTATATTATTTATTTGAATAAGTAATGTTATTGTTTTCACTTGGAAGTCGGTTTTAATTAGAATTCGAAGTTTATGATTTTCTTAATTTGCCCTCCTATAATTGTAAAATCCTGGCTACGCCCATGCGAATCTATAAATATGTTACATTACACGCAAACGCTCCCGGTGAGAGAGCACCTTTACACATTGAATCGAGACTATCCGTACTTGCAATAAATTATTATTGTTTCAAAAAATTCGCGAGCAGCGCGCTGTTGCCTCACCGCACGGTACATGTGACGTTCCTCTGTAAATCTGGCAACCTCGCGTTGCAGAACAGGCTTATTGATACATTTTGATGCAGAGTAGACAGAATTATAATATTATGTCTATTTTGTCAACTTTCATGGTATAGGTATTATTGAAGTAAGGAAAGGTCTTATCTACTTATTTTAAATATTTTGACGTGATTGCCCCGATGGAACGACTCTATCAGCAGTCTAATGCTGACTTCTCTCGGCACGTAATATCACGCGCCGCGCCGCGCCAGCTCTAGCCACTCGCCGTGTGAGGGGGTGGCTCAAGGTGGCGCGGGCTGGCTCGAGCAGGCGCGTCCGATCCGATTTATGTCGATAACTTCAAAGACGTGGCTCGGCGCAGCTCGTGATATTACGCGCCGTGAGAACGGGTAGCGCGAACTCACCTATTGGCTCGTGCTCGCTCGTTCAAATTACGTGCCATGAGAAGCCAGCATAAGGTTCACGAGATCTGAAAAATACGTTTATGGCACCTAATAAGCTACACTGCGCCCAGTAATGACAAGACTTTCGCCCGATTCAGAAACTACGCATTTTATAATTATTAAGTATCAGAATACTTCACTTAGAGCTCCGAAACTTTTAGTTAGCTTAGAATTTAGATGTTTTCCGGACACTGGAGAGGCCGTTAAAACTTAAGTGAAGCTCTTTAAGTAGTCGGCCTAAAATAATATTAGCTTTTAGAATAGACACTCGTTTGTAAATATTTCGAGGGACTCCGGCTTCGTCCTTACATTCGAAATCATTGTTTCTTGTTTAATATTTTTCATTTTAAAATTTGAAATAATTGACACTAAATTAGTAATATCGTGTCCTTGACTCAGTTCGTTGTTCTACCAAATAATGATCCGTAACACGTGGTCATTAGGGTCATACCTCATTCACCTCGTCTTAAAGATCATTTTCATAGAAACTCCAAGGCAAAAACACAAAACGAAGTGATGCGATTTGAACTGCTCCTGCCTTGCTTTAATGGCATTTTTGGACCATAACAATGGAAAAGACAATTTATACCTAAATCCTAATGTTACTTAAATTTGTGACAATCCAAAATAGGACAAAATGAAATCGGTGTTTCAGGCTAAAATTTAATTTAAATTGTCGCAATTTAAGTAATTTAGGTATTTCTATAAATAAGAGACTGTAAAATGTATTCCCTCAAAGCCTATCGGAATCCGTATAGTTATGATATGAAACTAAACCCACAGGCCAAAACTCCCACCCACAGGCCACAATGATTAATCTAAGAATGCTATTATTCCAAAGCAACTTACTACTTACCCATTTTTATCTACTGCTTAACGTAAAAACGCTCTTAAGATCAGCATCTTTCTAATCTACAAGAACATATTTTAACATAAATCACAACACAAGTAAAAAGTGACAATATTTTATTTCACAGTAAAACAGTACTTAATAATTTACAATTCTGGTCATTTAAAAAATCTTTGGGATCTTAAAACGATCAGCAACACGAAACGAATTTGAAGACAAAACGTTACGTTAGTGTTCCGACTCTTACCATGACCATCAACGAAGATTGTAGAATGAGGGTGTGCTGTTGATATAGACTGGGTTGATCTGCTTAATTATTACCTGTGTATGACTTCATTGTTCTTATAGCACATTTTGAACAGTTAGGTTAGTTGATGATTTGAAGAGCATAAATGCTTAGATAAGCCACGTTTGAAGTGCATAATATTAAGTTCAGATAGGGGAAATAAATGTTCACACCAATAATTCAGAACATAATGAGAACCTAAAAAATTCAGAACCATATTTGCAAAACTTTAATTAATAATCCTGTCTAAACCTTCAAAACGTAAAAACTTTCGTTGCTAAGGCGGTTGCTAAGTAGCCGGCGTATGTTTATATTTCTCGGTATATGGTAAAAGTAAAGTGACCAATAAAATAAGATTATGTCGTGTCATACGAGTATAACCAATTAACCGACAGATAGCGACCAATAAACTTATCGTCGCTAAGGAGATCGCTGTGTTGATATTTTGGCAAACACAAAACGACTAGGACGGAAGTATAGAAATACGATTCTGTCCTTTTCTTTTTCCCGACCAACATAATCGCGAAATTGGGCTGACCCCTACGAATAATAAAAAAGCTGACCCGCTACCTGCATAGGAATCAACTTCCTCGAGTGTACATACCTACTACAGTCTTCATTATTTTGAAGTCGGTACCAGCTAATTTAATCGTGAGTTCAGTAATGACAGAATATCTGAAACTTTTGGGACTGGTACCGACTTCAAAGTAATGAAGACTGTAGTAGGTATGTACAGAAATAGTTGAGATTTAGACGAATTCTGAAAAAGGCACTATTAAAGAGTAAGAGTTATTTAATACTTTTTAGTTCATATTACTTTTGTTTTTACCTTGGAAGTCGGTTTTCATTTTTTTGTTAAAAATAATAATTTCACTCTTTTTAGTGTTGTCTGCAAAATAAGGCTTTATGCGTAAATAACCAATACGAATGTTAACTATTCACATTATGTTACTGTAAGCGAAATTGTGGTAAATTCTTGCAGTTATCTAAGCGATGCTGCAATTTCCAAACTTTTATATTTAAAGGTTCAGGAGTTCTGTTCAGTGCCTTTGGACCAAGAGACACCTTTGTATGAAATTTCTCTTATTCGTAATATATGTTTAACTTACTAGAAACAACATTTTAACCACTATGAGCGTTTTTATAAATTTCAAGGATTTCCTATTTTCGTAATTGTTATACAAAATTAAGATTATATCCTATACAACAACACGAAAATTTCGAAAATCGATCCACAAACAGTGAAATCATCGTCAAAAACATCTGTTTCGATGCAAAATATCATGAAAAGTACCAATAATTGGGTCATAGTGTGATGACCATGGTATAATTATGATTGTGATGATGATTAATCAAATTGATGTGTTGGCTTATGCTTTCAGTTGTTTAAACAACGCCGAAATCCCCGAACCTGTACCAATAAGCATTCAAAAGTTCTGCTCGGTACCTTCGGATCCAGGGTATAACCTGATGCGAGGTCTTACTATTTGGTAGCATTTACCTCGAATGCTTCAGAAAAAATCGAAATCACTATATCGAGGGGACTCCTTGAAATTTGTATGGAAACCATACAAATTTCAAGGAGTCCCCTCGATTCCTCAAGGATCCCACCATCAGATCACCACTTTTGTGAACATGGTACCAAATTCGAGTTAAACCCTATACAACACAAAAATAATTTTGAAAATCGGACCACAAACGTCTGAGTAATCGAGGAACATACAAAAAAAAAAAAAAAAAGATACATACAGCCGAACGTATTACCTCCTCCTTTTTGGAAGTCGGTCAAAAATAATTTTTATTACAGTAACTGGATATGGCTCCAGAAATCTCAAATATGTGATGGTTTATGAGCGATCAAAATATGTAATATGTTTGATAGTAAGTGTTCTTCTTTATTATAAAGCGGAAGAGTTTGTTTGTTTGTTTGAACGCGCTAATCTCAGGAACTACTAGTCCAATTTGAAAAATTCTTTTATTGTTAGATAGCCCATTTAAGGAGTAAGGCTATAAGGCATAGGCTATATTTTATCACGCTAAGACTAATAGGAGCGAAGAAATAGAGGAAAATGTGGAAAAACGGGGGTAAATTATTTGAAACGGCTTATTTGAACAAGCTAATCTCAGGAACTACTGGTCCGATTTGAAAAATTATTTCAGTGTTAGATAGCCCAGTTATCGAGAAAGGCTATAGGCTATATTTTATCACACTAAGAGTAATAAGACCAAAGAAATAGAGGAGAATGTGGAAAAAACGTGTGAAATTATTTGAAAGGGCTTATCTCACGAACTACTGGAGCAATTTTTCTGTTATTTGGCACAGATATGAAGTAGACTACGTGAAGGATCATACTGCTATTTTTGTGGAATAATTTGTCTGTGAAATATCTAATTTACGCGAGCGAAGCTGCGCGGAACGTCTAATTACTTCATATTTCTATGACCACAGGACTACCCTTGCTCAAAGTGATCCTAATATTTTGTTTAGTCCTTGAAATGTAAGGGTAGCTGAAAGTTGCACGACAAATGCGTATTCCCGAATACCAAACGAGTTTCATTTCTTGGAATTTACAAGACCGGTATTTTCCTAAAATCCAAACACACCTATTCCCTGGAAACTATGTGACCCACTTTTTTCCAAAACACAAACCCATCCTGAAAGCTATATTAGCTATAATATTATTATCAGGGTAAATGGAAACTCAAGAGCGACACTGTATTTTTTAAATATTCAACACATCTTTCTAAAATTCCTTGAATGTTAGCTTTCATAGTTTACATTCCAGGAATTTAAAAAAATATATTTGAAAAAATAATAATACACTCAATATTGCATTGACACTAAGGCGTATTATCAGAAATTTATATTATTTTAAAGTATGATGTTTAAAATAATTATTTTTTTTAGTATAAAAATGTATTACAATCGTCGTTCGTTTACGCACACCAATGCTATATAATATTATATCTTAGAAAACAATATATAATATTTTCTATTTTTAGCTTCGCTCCTGATTTCCATTTTCCTGTGAACAATTAGCCATTATGTAAAGCCAGTTATTAAATCAGCGTTAACGCATTCCACGTTCCATAAATGTAAATAATTAATTCGTGTGCTAATGGATAACCAAATTACATTTAATTGCAGCGAATAAATCGTAATATTAATTTATGAACAAAGTTTTTTGATATCGCAAAGTTAGGGGCGTGCAGACGGGACACACCGCGGCCGGCCACAGCCTTTTGAGTGGTTAGCCACAGATTCACCAGTCGCGGGACACGATATTGGTGCCGCAGTGTGTGGGTATCGCTTTTGATACGAGTACAACTCACAATACTTTTTAGGCTGGCGCGGCTTGAATATCGTTTAACAGTGCCACCAAATTACTCACGATAGCCTTAATATTACAGATTGCAACGTCTTATATTTTTCGTAACAGTCGCTGAGCGATAACAGCAGATATCCATATTAATATTATACCATATGCGAAAGTGGTCTGTCTGTCTGTTACCTCTTCATACTTAAACCGATTTTGATAAAATTTGGTATGGTGATAGTTTGAGTCCCGGGAAAGGACACAGGATACTTTCCATCCCGGGAAAATGTGCGATTTCCGTGCGATAAACTACTTCATGTGCAACGGACTTGCGGGTTTCATCTAGTTGCACAATACGAGTATCATATTATTATACTATCTGTATAAAACTACCTATTGTTTACCGGTCGCATTATCGCCCTGCCCGCGCTAGTTGCAGTTCCAAATTGTGTATCAGTCAAATCGCTCGTCTGCACCGGAACCAGTGACACGGAACGAGCTAATTATTCTAAAAATCTCATAATAACCAATAATGGGTATTTTGCCGCATAAAATAATCGTTGCCGTTTCACTGCCCGCGACCGCAGTGACTTATGATCCAATAATCAAATTTGTTCAATAAATGTTACACTAGATTTTATATTCTCAGTGAAAATTATTTTCCGTAGTGAAAATTTAATATTTATTTTATATGAATAATTGATCTTCATAATATAAATCTACTTAGTTAAGTATATATTACTCGAGCTTTTTCTCAGACTGTATTAAGTCACGTTTTACGCTATAAGTTATAAGTTTTATCTTATAACAGTTTCCTTCCTCTTTTACTTTAGGGCTTGGCCGTTTTTTGTGGGCTATTTCTTTCTGGGATCGATTTCTTTCCTATACAGAATATAACATTTATATATTACTCCTATAATATATTTTGACTTATACCACAGTTTATCTACTTCTCTTCCTCACGTCAGGTTCTCTCGCTATAAAGTGGTTTATGTTCTTTTCCCTGCCCTACTACACTTTGTTGTTTTCCACCTTAAGTGTAAGTAGTCTTTTGGAATCTATATCACTTATTGCCAATAATTGCCATACTTAGAGACGAATATTCTGTATGTATATTTTTTTAATTAAGATTTTAGCATATGCTCCATACATTATTTATCTGTCAAACTCTTCATTAAATTGAAGTTATGTAAGTTTCTTGAATAAATGAAATAAAAATACACCTAAATAAATAGGGTTTTTGTAAAGTAAATAAATAATGTTAGATCTAACAACGCTACAATGTCAGAGTTAAACGCCTAGTAAATTACGGTGAAGTCTTAATTACAGTCAACTATTTAACTCTCCTAACTTTAACAAGCAGTTTGTGTTTAGATTTAACTTCAGACTGTTTGGACGTCACCTTTATCTTTAAAGGTTAAATTGTATTTTATTTTTATTTAATTTACACAGGGTGTAACAAAACTCAGAGCGTCCGTAGCCTAATGGGTAGTGGCGTGACCTTTTGGTTCGCACTCGTAGAGGGTGCAGGTTCGATCCCAGGTGGAGGCGTGTAACAATGAGACACTTTCTGATCTCAAGTACATAATACGCACGCTCATACGGGGAACGAAATATCGTGAGTAAACCCGCACATAGTTGGTCCCAGACGTATTGTCTAGTTCTTTCCTCTGGACTAGGCCGACTATGTCGCGATAATGTCGTATGTGCTTGAGCAATCATACGTGGACATTTAAATCTTGTCCCAGACACTACAGTATTTTAGGAGTGGTTACTTCGCTCTGAAAATACCGTATAAAAATATTGTATAAATTGTCGCAAAGGTCTAGTTTTTTAACAAAACTCAGAGGTAATACTTTAGGGTGTGTACTATGTGTCCCTTGCATGGAGTTAACCGTGAAAGTAGCAGCGCTAAAAGAGCATATTTTTTGTGATTCGTATGGACAACCGTCCTAGTATTATGGATTTTCCCATACAAGAGTTAAGAAAGCTACTATTGCAGTACAATCCGCAACTCCATTGCGCCAAAGCCGTATCGAACCGTACATTTTTACGGGATAAAAATTATCCTATGTCCTTTCCCGGGACTCAAAGTATATCCATGTCAAATTTCAGCAAAATCGGTTCAGCGGTTAGGGCGTGAAGAGGTAACAGACAGACAGACAGACAAACTTTCGCATTAATTATAATATTAGTATGGATGGATAAGCATAAATAAATTTGTACATATTCAGTATTCACATCAAAATATGAATTCTTTAATATAATAATTAATAATAATTTAAACAGGCAATAAAAATAAAATATATTTTGATCCCAGTTCAAATAAAATAAGCATGATTCACATAATATTAAATCCTAGACTTTATTAAGTTTTTGGGTTGATATTATATTTTATTTACTTTACCGTTAAAGCTTTGCTTTGCTACTCAATAATATTAATATGTATATTGTGATTTGTGATATATCGCGGCTTCTAACAATCATTTTAAAGGTCTAATAATTTCACAGATATTAAAAAAAAAACATTTAGTGGAGTTCCCAGAGCGTAAAAATCGTGTAAACCTCCGATTTTTGCAATAGTGGATGAAAATTGAAAAGAAAAAAAGGAATGTGTAGCTGATAACATAAATAATAAAGTTTACCTATTGAAAAGTTGTGCTTTTGATTTTTAAATTATTCTCTTCCACTTCAAGTAAACTCATAAACTGTAAAATTTTGAAGAAAATTTGCATATTTCTTTCTTTTAAATATATAGCAAAATAATAAAATATATCATTATTTTTTTGATTTGTATCGTTGCTTATATTCCAAAGAAAGAAAATAAGTTGAAAAAATATATAATTTATATTTAAATAAAATATTTTTGTATGTAGATGAGCATACCTCCAAATGTGCTTGTTGTGTGCCTCGCCAGGTAAATGGTATTCCAATTTTTCTTTGGTTTTAAATAGGAAGTTTAAAATTATTTTTTAGGCTTAACAAAGCCTTCTATTTCTTAATGTGTATAATTTTTTAGCTCTTACTTTATTAAATTTTCTGAAAATGTAGCACAAACTTTTCACGGATATTTCGAAGAAAATCTGTATTTTATTTCTTTTGGTTAGGTTTTTACAGAATAAAGTTGATTTTTTTTTCATTAATTATATTTGCTAAAACAAACTTAAAGGAAAAAAATACAAATTAGGTGATATTTTTTGCATTCAGGTAAGCATTTTCCAAACATAGGTCGCAGCATGCGTCTTTAGTGTGTACGTGAGATTTGTAGCACCCAATTTTTTTTCTGGCTTTAAGTAGGAAGCTTAAATATATTTCAAAGACTAGAAAAAGTCTTTAATTATATATAGATGCATTTAATGTTTTAGATCTCACTTAAATAAATTCTCAACAAATATAGAAAAATATTTTCGTTCTATTTTACACATTTTTAGAGATATTTAAACGTTTTTAAGTACTTAGAAGTTATCATTTCTCTAAAAATTTAATACGCACAACAAGTAAGTTTAACACACTTTTCGTTACAACCCTTAAATCTACCCAAACCCTTTTATCTTGGTTACGACGAGCGTTAATCTCGAAAAACTTTGCAAAAACCTTATAGTTGTATTTAGCTTAGCAAAGCAAACTTTCTTTTTAAAAATTGTGTATTTGGTTAATTTTCAACGTAAACAATCGGATAAGAGTCATTAAATAACAGGAACAAGATTTTTTTTTTCTGGACCGGTTTTATATGGTGAAATATTAATTTTTAATTAAGTAACTAAAAAATTAAAAGCACAAAAATTTTTTTGGTAAACTTTGCAAGTTATATTGTAAAAAAAAAATGACACCTCAAAAATAAAAATCCATTCACTATTACAATTTTCGGAGGTTAAAACCTCTGGCGACTGCAGTAATATATTATAATTGAAATATTTAAGTGCATACTTATAAGATGTGTACCTAAGTACGACTTTCATGAATATCGGTTAGTAAATAAGTACTTCTTGCAACCCCTAGCGAAAAGTAATGTTCCTCGAAAAGAACAAGTACTTAATATGATTTTTTTGTTAGCCTATACTATCCCACTACTGGGCAAAGGCCTCCCCCAAGGTATTCCAGTTGCCTTGCTCCAGCGCCACAGTTGGCCAGCCCGGCTGGTACGCCTCCAGCTCGTCGAGCCATCTTTTCCTAAGCCGGCCACGGTTGCGTCTTTTCACATCTTTGCCCAGCGGTCAAGATGCATACGGCTAACGTGGCCAGCTCAATCCCACTTCAGCTTAGCCGCCTTAACTCCGACGTCCGTGATTTTTGTTTGTGAGCGCAGTATTGTGTTCCTTATTTTGTCCAGAAGACTTACTCCCAACATACTACGTAATACGATATTATATAAAATTTAATTTCCGTTAAAATAGTAATCAAATAAAGCAACACAAGAAGTACACAACCATAAAATACCCTTGAGTTACGCCTGTGAATTTAGGTGTCGTTAAAATGGCCGAACATGCAGTTACATCAAATAAATGGAAATATTACACTAAATGTATGTCGAACGAGTGAAGTTGTTAGTTTGCGAGCTTCGGCATGAATAGGCTGGCGGGTTAATAGGTTTATGAAAAACCAGACGGATTGGTCAATTTAAGGAATATCACGGTTAAACACAACACTGACGAGAAGAAGCATATTATGTGTTTTGCTAAGTAAGTAGTATGTAGTCACGTATAGTCACGCATAGGTAGGTAGGTAGATAGACTTACAACAGGTTAATTGTAGAAATTGTAGATCCTGTGCGCAAATAACAGGTTTCACCTTTCCTATATTTTATCAAGAAATAACATGATATAAGATAAAATTTGACAACACGTCTCATTACAACTTTGTGTTAATCTTTTTAGGGATGAATATCTTAACGACTTTAATACAGATTTACATGCTTAAAGGCTACTTTTCCAGAATAAAGCGACCAAACTTTGATAAGTATGTTTACTTTGATAACTCAAAGAAACCAATTCATACTTCCGTGTTTAATATTAGAAATGCAAAAGTGTCTGTCCGTCTGTCCGTTTGTCTTGTCTATCTGTCTGTCTGTCTGTCTGTCTGTTTGTTTGTCTATCTGTTTGTTACCTCTTCACGCTCAAACCGCTGAACCAATTTTGCTGAAAGGCATGGAGATACTTTGAGTCCCAAGAAAGGACATAGGATACTTTTTATCCCGGAAAAATGTACGGTCCTGCCGTGATTAACGAATTTTGGCGTAAAGGAGTTGCGGGCGTCATCTAGTTACATCATAAAAGTGTGATAAAAACACCCTTTAAATGACCGACGCTGCACTCTACGACTAAAATCGCGAGCCAATAGGCTATCTGCCACTCGCCTGGCTATTTCGATAGGGCAATAAAAACCCACGTCCAGAGTGATGAAGTGTTGTGAAGTGCTAACAGCCACGTACTCGAATATACCCTGTATTGCATGGACCTTACGATAGTGAACCCTATGACGTTGATATAAAGGTTACGTGAGGGCAAAATAATGATGAATATAGAGTTTTCTAGTATTTGTAATTTGTGACAGACGCAATAAGTAGCCGATGGACTTTACGATCAAATGTTATGCAAAGAAAATTTGTTTGCGTCAAGTACAGAAATAAATTACCTGTTCAAGAAATTATTTACTGTGTGTATATTGTATAATATAATATTATAAGTATGCAACTTCTCTACATCTTCATTAAAATTTCATTAAAAATTATGTCTGTAACATTACTGCGTTAGAAAAGCATTTATTACAAAAATACTTTGAAGAGCTTATGAAGTCTTAGAAAACTTGATATTAATTCTTACTCAAAGTAGATACTACGACTATTTTAAAGATTTAATATCTAGTTTACTTGCATGAAATTTCTATTGGGATCAAAACGGCAAATTTTTCAAGAGTGCTAGTTCTCTAGTTTACAATTATTTTGCCTCTAACTGGACTCTTATTCCCACCACATAAGTGCCATTTCGTAGAAGTGAAATAATTTTGGACTGTAGTATTCACTTGGTCACGAATGTATGTGCTTCAATAAAAGAACCTCCGAGGAAATTCTGTCAAGGACTAGACAAGAGCAAATAAATCACATTGTTTGAAATAGCGCACCAACCAAACTTAATTTGTTTCTTATTGGTTCAGCTTTTGTATAATGATGGAGGTGGACTAACAGTCTATAGACTATATATTATACAATATACATAAAATAGTATAATATATTATAAAAGTATATATAAAATATGCGAATGTGTGTCTGTCTGACTTTTTATTACACCAAAATGTACGATTACTGCGGGATATTTTTACGCGGTCGGAGTCGCGCGCCTCTTCTATGTTGTAAAAAGTAAAAATAGTGGCAAAAATTGTAAAAAGGTAAAAATAAAGACTAAGCGTTGATTCGTTTATCACGCGGGAGCTTACATGTTTCCAGAATAAAAAGTATCCTTTGTCCTTTAGGACAGGATACTTTCTACTGTCTCCACAACAAATTTCATCAAAATCGGTTGAGCGGTTTAAGGCATGAAGAGGTAACAGACACACGCACGTGCGCATTTATAAGATTAGTCCATACTAATATTATAAATATGAAAGTGCGTGTGTACAGGTTGGTCTTATTTCATAAAGATATTACAGTATACAATAGAATCTTTCATTGTACCATATTAGAATGGTGTGCAATACAAAATTAAGTCCTATCTACTATACCATGGGTCACCAATTAGTTTCAAGTTTAGAGTGAAATATTGGTGCAAGCTATTGACATAAAATCCTGGATATATTCATCAGTAAGTCGAGAGTCGAGACCGAAAGCTATTTTTACGGAGTTCATCTTCTAAATGCTTGATCCGCACACAGTGGATCGGCGGTCCGGATGCGGACCGCGGTCCGCTATTTGGTGACCCCTATCTTATACTACACCGTGAACGACGCGATGTGCAAAAAGAAACATAACATTTGTTACCAGTAAACAACTCTAATTTCTAATGGCGAATGTAATTAAATATTCAAAACAACAAACTATCTACACAGTTTGGGACCGAAGAGTATAATATAGAGGGTACAATCCCGAACAGTACTCTGCCTCATAACGAATGCAGTGCCGCGTTAGTTTTAGTTTTAAACCGTATCACTCTCGCGGGCCTAATATATCCCACTAACTTTTATCATCCTGCATAAATAATCATTTCGCTGAAAACTGGTTAATTTTTAATGGGGTCGCGCCTCTGGGAGTTAATCATTGATCATTTTAAATTAATAATTATCCTACAATTCGGAGAATTTACATAATACATTTTAATGTTTTACTTAACAGCTCGAGAATAAAGTTTTTGGATTTAATGTGTTTTCAGTATACCGTTAAAGTATGTTATTTATAATTAATAATGATTATTAATTTATCTACAAATAAGTAATAAACAACTTTTCATTAAATTATATTTATCTGTCGCTTACAATTAGTCATGGCTCGGTCGTTTGCGTTGCCATTGTCGTTTAGAATCTTTAGATGAATCAAAAGGGTCTGTCTACGATTTCATACGTATTTTGCTTTCCTATTTTACCGTGACAAAAGTGCCGCGCTGTGCCACGGCATCCATATTATTAATCTGTATATATAATGTATTATAACTCAAAGCTGACTGAGTGACTGACTGTCATAGTGATCTATCAACGCACCGCCCAAACCACTGGACGGATCGGGCTGAAATTTGGCATGCATGTGGATGCTGTGACGTAGGCATCCGCTAAAAAATGATTTTGATAAATTCCACCCCTAAGTGGATAAATTAGGGAATAAAATATTGTATAATATTATAATAATACTTCTTAACGCGAGCGAAGCCGCGGGCAAAAGCTAGTAATAATATAAATGTGGAAGTGTATCTGTCTGTTACCTCTTCACGCCCAAACCGATTTTTGTGAAATTTGGTATGGAGATACTTTGAATCCCGAGAAAGGACATAGGATACTTTTTATCCCGAATAAATGGGTTCCCGTAGAATAAAGAAATTTTAGCACATCGGAGTGGCAGGCGTCATCTAGTTATTATATTATAAAAGCGACCATTCTTAACCAATGACGGTTTCAATTCTACGAGATTATTTGTTTTTTTGAATTAGTTATATAATATACTAGCGACCCGCCCCGGCGTCGCACAGGTATAAAATATATAGCCGCTGTCAAAATGATTGAAATCGATAGCTTATGATCCTTCACGTGGTCTTCTACTTCTTACCTGTGCCAAACAACATAAAAATTGCTCCAGTACTTCGCGAGATAAGCCCTTTCAAATAATTTCCCCCGTTTTTTCCACATTCTCCTATTAGTCTTAGCGTGATAAAATAAAGCCTTCAGCCTTCCTCAATAATTGGGCTATCTAACACTGAAATAATTTTTCAAATCGGACCAGTAGTTCCTGAGATGAGCGCGTTCAAGTTAGCCCTTTCAAATTATTTTCCCCGTTTTTTCCACATTTTCCTCTATTTCTTCGCTCCTATTAGTCTTAGCGTGATAAAATATAGCCTATAACCTTCCTCGATAAATGGACTATCTAACATTGAAAGAATCATCAAAATCTGTTATGTAGTTTTAAAGATTAAAGGGAACAAAGGGACATGAGGGGAAAAAAAGCGACTTTGTTTTATAATAAGTATAGATCCATGAGACCCAATATAAACCTCCCATACCGGTTTGGGCGACAGTGGCCGGTGAAACCAGGCCCCTGGCCATTTACGCAGGAGTAATTTTTAGTGTGCAACTCCAAACATTGACATGATGATGATTAATTAACTTCTAGAAAACAAATTGATATTAACTAAGAATGAATGAAACAATTTGTTGTCTAGAAGCCCTAGAAAATCGCGTCACGATGTTCTTTGTTGTAGAACAATAATTAATTACTAGACAAAGCTGTCGCTATCTGATACATAATAGAACTGATGTCTGCGATAGTCATTTCAGATAAATAACCTGACATGTGATAATAGTGTATTGTGTATTTACATAAACACATCTATAATATTAAGTTACCTTAAGTGTAGGCGCACACGACGCGACAGGCGTTTCATGAGGCATCGTTTGCGATGGCTTTAAGGAGGCGACTTACCCTAAATTGTCGATTTTATAATTCATTTTTATACTTGAAAATAAGCCCCAAATTGTTTTATTTTCTAAAATTAGAGACTACATTATATATTTCCGAGGATCCGACCTAGCGGAAACACGATATCATAAAATTTTCTCGATACAAAAAAAAAAACACAAAAAATGCATCTAGTTTTTACGAATTTTTCATATTATATTGCCCATAACCGTGCATTAAACTAAGTTAATATTTTAACACATTGTATAAAATTGATTTGATTGAGAAACTGACCTAGCGGATTTTTAAAATTTTGTATATTTATCGAGTTATTGAGAAAACACTAATTTGGCAATGAATCTGCGTCGTCCTTTTTAACCTGACAGATGAAAGGCGTGAGTGTGAAGAGAGAAGGACGATGTATGATTTTTTACGTTAGTCGCCCTCTTAAGTCAGCCATTTTCAAAGCGAGCGAGCGATAAATAAATTATTTTTGGAAATATCATTTCTCAAACAAGGCAATGCGATACATTATTAATTAATGTCTGTCATCCGATTAAAAAGTCTGTCAAAAATGTGTACATGTATATGTACATCATCTTGTGTGGTAAATGAAGTTCAGTTTTTGAGTTCATCATACGAAATGTTTAATTAAAAAAATTAACCTAATATATACCGTCGAATTGAGAATTTCCTCCTTTTTGGAAGTCAGTTAACAAATTTTTTGAGCTACTGGGTGCAGTTTATCTATTCCCGAATAGGTACATTTAAACCGTTGGTCATTAGCAAAATCGAAATATTTTATTGGAATAATAGAAAACACGAGAGTTACATTTAACCGAAATAGTTAACTTATTGGGAGGCGAATTTAACCGGAGTTAAGTAATGAACGGTCTGAAACAACTTGAGCGGGTTAAGAGCTTAACGGAGATTTAAAATGTTTGGAGCTTACAGCTCACGAGAAAACAATATTGATTTCTGCTATTTATAGCAGAAATCAATATTCCTCTTTAGAGGTTTATTATTTTGGATTACTACAGATCCAATTATTATGGATCTAAAGTAATTTAAAGATTTAATGTTATAATCTATAGTATCATAAATGCAAAAGTGTGTTGGTGTGTCGCTCCACGCCCAAATGTAACCTATGTACTTTCCGTGTAATGAACACGGAACGTACATAGGTTACTTTTTATCCTGAAAAATGTACGGCTTCCGCCGTAAACGATTTTCCGCGCAACAAAGTTGCGGGCGTCATTTAGTGCAGTAAAAACAAAAAACAAACATCGAATATAAAAAAATATTCTCGTATTTTTTTACTTTTTCATATTATTAGTTATGCAGATGATGAAATAATCCGAAACAGCGAATTTTCGGTCGTTAACAATGCTCAAATTTAATCCCCACTCTAAAATATTTTTGAGCCGTAGCCCGGTAGGTGGGGAATTTTGAGGAAAATCAAGTTATTGCCGGGAAATTCGTTTCCATTGCCATCAATTACTTGATGTTTTAGCTGTGCGCTTTTTCATGGTAGGGTTTTTATGTGCAGCCCGACAGGGGTATTTTATTATTTTTAATCATAGTCTTTCATAGTAATAGTAGTATGGTATGGTAGAACTTTATAGTAGGATTTTATATTGCACTCCATTTTAATATGGTCAATGAAAGATTCTTTTCTATTATAGAATAAGACCAATCTGTACTTCATACTGGCAATAAATGAATAATTATGAACAGTAGTAGTAACACCTTTGCTACTTTTGTTAGTTGATGTGTGTGCGTGTGAACTGCAAACGTGCGAATACGCACATATTGAAACCGACCGCGTCCCCTTAGTAGTTTTAGTAGTTTTGAAATTATTGTATTATGTAGAACTGTACTTATTATCATGTTATTACTCAGTTACACAGCGTGTGTCATAATTTTTATATGCTGCGCTTTCTTAAATAATCGGCCAAGTGCGAGCGGACTCGCGCACGAAGGGTTCCGTACCGTTATAGAGCAAAAATTGGCCAAAAACTGTGTATTTGTATGGGAGCCCCCCTTAAATTTTTATTTTATTTAAATATTATTATGAAATATGAAATAACACATATATTTAAGGCCTTTGTGAAAATTTCAAGTGCCTACCTGTTGACATTGTTGATATCGAGCAAAAAAGGCTAAAACATCATATTTGTTGTATGGGAGCCCCTCTTAAATATTAATATTATTTTGTTTTTAGTATTTGTTGTTATAGCGGCAATAGATATACATAATCTGTGAAAAATTCAGAAGTCAAGCAATAGCGGTTCTTGAGATACAGCCTGGAGACAGACAGACGGACGGACGGACGGGCGGACGGACAGACAACGAAGTCTTAGTAATAGGGTCCCGTTTTTACCCTTTGGGTACGAAACCCTAAAAACCACATAATATTTGCCCTTTTTTACATTGTTGCACAATTCATAAATCCTATATTCTATTTCAATATATTTTATGCACTTCCTGTGTTTTTAGTACACAAACCGCGCAGCACGCGACGGCAATTACAATAAATACTACATTTTACAACGTGTTCAAAAACTTTTACCGGGCTGTCGTCGTTTTGTTTAGTTATGATCGAAAATTCCATTTTTGAAATATAATGTTCACGTGATCATAGATGTAACGGCTGATAGACTTCTGCAGTGATACACAGGGTGTAACAAAAGTGATAATATTGAACGGGCAAACGTCCAATGAGTTTGCCCATACAAAAGTTTTAAAAAATTTGCTCTTTCAGGACTTTCACTATGAATTCTATGAATGGCACTCAAAAAATATCACATTTTATTATAAAATAAACCACATTTTATTATTTAAAAACTAATCGCATCATAAAATGAGTGCTATCGACCAATAAGTTTTAATATTTGCTCGTCGAACAAATTCTGTCATAAGAACACAATTCTTGGCACGATGCCAACTTGCAGTTGATGTTCTAATGAACAACGAAAAGCACATTACTATACGATATAGTAGCAATTCGACGACAGCTTGCGATGCGACATCGCAATGTTGAAGTTTACGATAAAACATGTTGTGGTAAAATGCTGAATCCTCTTACGATAATTATGACGGTAGATGAAAACTGAAAAGACATTCTTGATTGTCACGACATAATATGATATTTTCAAATCCATAAGCTCTCAAAAGATCTGTTCGAAGTCCGCATTAGTCCCTTTTTAATACTAGTATTAAATTGTTATTTGTTCGGTATTGTTATACTAGTATTAAGACCTAAAACAATACAATCGGTAGTGGATAGGATAAATTAACATAATATCGTGCTGGATATAAGTCGTATAAACGTCACCACAAATCGTCGTCGTATCGTGTGTAAGAACTGTAACACGATATCGTGCCGGTTGTCGTATCCGTGACGTACGACAAATCGTCGTCGTATCGCTTCCAAGCGGTCAGAGTATAGCAGGCGTGCAATAAAACAATTTACATTAAACTAGTAGGGGCTAGATAAAACTACAAAGCGGACTATAATGAAACAAGCGCCGGCATTCACTCGAATACTTCCAACTTCACGACTATGATGGCCAATTTAAAGTTTGTCTTGTACAGCCTTTGTGCGGTCTATTGGACCGTGTGTTTTGTTTTTGTTTTCTTTTTAGGGTTCCGCACCCAAAGAATAAAAATGGGACCCTATTACTGAGACTTTGCTGTCTGTTCGTCTGTCTGTCGTCTATCTCGAGGCTGTAAATTATGTCGATGGCCCCAACGACTAAACGTGCAATCGAAAAAAGACAACTTTTCAGGACGACAAAAAAACGTTTGGAACCACATAACTTTGACCACATAATAAATAGACAAATATAATGTATAATCAAATTAAAGGTGAAAAAAATATCTTTCAGCTCATATATTTATTAAAAATCAAATTTTGTTTACTATATATTTAAGAAAAACCATATTAAATTATTATTCTAGTGAATAATATGAGACTTGTTAACACTATTGTATCAATGCACGTATATTCGTGTCATAAATGAAGTTTTAACAAGTGCAGTGAAATGTTGCATGGTTATTCCACGTATATTTATTTCCTCCTGAGCCGTGCTCTGGTCATTTACACGCTTATTCTTGAATATTTTGTTGCTTTTACATGTTTGTAAAGATAAAAGCCCGTATATTAGCGTTAAGAAGTTGATCCATTATTTATGTAATACGACCTTATTAGTGTATGGTATAAAATGTAAATCTATACTAATATTATAAAGTAGAAGAGTTTGTTTGTTTGAACGCGCCAATCTCAGGAACTACTGGTCCGATTTGAAAAATTATTTCGTTGTTAGATGGTTCATTTATCGAGGAAACATGGGAAAATGTAGAAAAAACCGGGAAAATTATTTGAAGGCGCTTATCTCGCGATCTACTGGATGAATTTTTAAGTTATTTGGCACAGATGTAGAGTAGACCATGATGTGAAAGAACATAGGCTATTTTTTGCGGGAAAATGTACGGTATCCGTAAAATTTCTCATTTATGCGGGCGAGGCCGCGTGGAAAGTCTAGTTAGCTAATATTTCCTTGTTGACGGTTTAGTAAAAAATATTGTTGACCTATTGTTGTTGTTGATAAATATTGACCTACCTCGCGTTTATGCGTGGACATACATATAAAATGGAGTACAACCTTGCTTATAGATCCTTCAAGAGAGAGATCAATCGGGCAAAGAAACAGCACGTCAATAGTATCGGTGATAGACTCGAGTGCCTTTCTTTGGGAACCCGTGAATTCTGGTCTCTGGCCTAAGCTATTGAAGGGTATTTTTGAAAGGCATCCTAACATCCCTACAAGTAGGAAATGGATCGTTAACCCACGACGCAAAATACAAAGACGATCTTCTGGGTAAGCTCCTTGTGTCAAACTCGACCCTTGATGACCTTGGGATAAAAACCGCTGACCATACCACGATGCAGGGGCATCATATCGGATATAAAGTTACATCAGCGCTCAGTGTGAATAGCCCTGCGTGCCCTTGATATCCAAAAGTCGAGTGGGCCTGACGGAATCCCTCCTATTGTGTTGAAAAAGTGTGCTCCAGAGTTGCCTCCGGTCTTAACGCGTCGTTTTTGGTTCTCCTACTCTTCTGACATTGTCCCGGCTTCTTAGAAGACAGCCTTAGTGTACTCGATCCCCAAAAAAAGGTGACCGTTCAAATCCTTCCAACTACAGACCAATTGCTAAAACCTCCGTCATCTCGAAGACAATGGAATCCATTAACAGCTCTTTCGATACTTGGGCGGCCAGACATTACAAAGCGACAAACACGACAAACAGTATGGGTCGCTTGGCTGGTTATCTCTTGGCGTACCAAACTCATCATTGGGCTCAGGTGATTGTGTGGAGAGGAGAGGCATTGTCTGTTAGTTTGGACATTGCGAAGGCCCTTGATCGGGTTTGGCTCAAAGCGCTACTTTCAAAGCTTCCAACATAATATGGGCTTCCCGAGAATTTATGCAAATAGGTCACAAGTTTTTTGGCAGATCAATGACAAGTTACATTCCAATGGCATTTATTGCTATGCGGATGATAGTACAGGTGATGCCCTATATACCGGCTTCCACCATATTTCTCGGCTAAATGTCATCGAGAGTCGAAACGAGCTTATGTCTTAAATAGAGAATTCACAGGAGAAAGTCTCTGAATGGGGTAGACGATACTTTTCTGATTCTGTTCTTAACAGGACGAGACAGTATTTCAGTCTGGACCAATGCACGCCATCGTTTCTGCAACTCTACAAGGTGCAGGTTCAGCCTCAAATTATGGAATACTGTTCTCATATCTGGGGCAGGGACCCCAAAATACCAACAAATCCCTTTGGATCGTATCCAACGAAGGGCCGCTCGAATTGTTGACTGCCATAGTGTTTCAAACAGGCTGGACCCCTTAGAATTACGCCGAGATGTAAATAGCTTCACTCTGCATCCTCAATGGTTGTATCACGGGGAGTGCTCTGAGGAATTGTTCGGAATCATACCTCCTGCAACTTTTCGCCATCGTTCCACGTTAAAAATATACCATCCTCATAACCTTGATGAGTGGCAGTCTTCCACCGTGCTTTTTTGCGTAACTTTCTGCCGCGCACTGTAAAATTTGGAATGACTGTCACCAGCAGTATTTCCGGACCTATGAGATCTGCAAACCTTCAAGGAGAGAGCGTATTCCTTCTTAAAAAGACCGGCATTTCACCAGCAGCTCTTGTGATAAACTTTACAATAGCTCTTCGAATAACCTTTACAAAAGCAGAAAAGACAAGAGAAGTTAGTAAAAGATAATAGAATAGCTGTGATTAATATATTCAAAGTTTCGCCATCTGCAATGAGGCATTAGTGGTAGAAGTCGCTTGCATTTTTACACGAATAATCGTGCAAGAGTTATAACCCAAAGGAAAAGATAGACACGAGCGCCAGATTGTTTTAACACGTTTATTATGGCGAACTCAAATAAACAAATAATCTGCAATAAGCGCATGTTTTATTATTAATGTGATATTATGTTATTATTTTTTCCGTAGAATAAAGATTTACATTGCTATAAAATCGTTATTTTAAGTCAAAAAAAAAAAAAAAAAAAAAATCACATAGGTGTATCATAGTCCATGCAAACGAAAAATAAAAAAAAAATTTTTGGGTAAGAGCTCTTGCACGTTTATTCGTTGGGGCCATCGATGTTTATTGTACGTAATCTGCAGCAGTCGGTATTGAATATACTTTAGTTGTCTTTAATCTTTCAAGCCCCATAAGAGCACCGTCGATCGCGACAACAATAGAATAACAATAGATTTCCAATAATCCGCGATCGAAGGATTAAGCTTAACAAAGGTTATTCGGGAACTTACCACGGGGCCAGACTGATGAGGACTCACGTGGTGTAAAGCATCCATAGATATAAAAATACATTTTAACGTTATGTTCAAACCGAAATACACTTAGAACATTGAACGTACAATTGCTTTACGAACTCCTAGGTAAGTGAAACGCAAGACTCGCACTTAACTGCTCGGAGCGTTACGCTTAATTTATACAAAAGAAATAAACGTACAACGTAACTTAGTTACATGGGAAGGGCTGAACTGAAAGTCAACAAATTTAATTCAAAGAACAATTACTGATACATTTGTTACTAAGTTTATACACATGCCTCCCGACTCACAGTTGGTTTTAACTCGGCGTATAAATATTAAACACCCTATGTAATATTAAGCACCTATTTAAAATAAATAAAAATGAATTTTAAATTTTGTTACTCCCGCTAGAGCTCGAGAACGGCTAAAACGATTTGGATAATTTTATTATTGAAATATTTGTGGAAGTCCAGTCAAGGTTTACATAAGTAGGAAGTGATACGAAGTTTACCGGGTCATCTAGTCTACGAGTATTATAAATACTAGCTAATCCGACATGCGTTGTTTTTCCATATACGGTGTGGGAATATGCTTGAGCCTGCTGCTATGATTTGAGATGCTGTCATGGATAAGTCGTTAGTGTCACGCCAATTTCAGAATCTTCGATATACATGATCAAGACTGTATGCTCTTTGGTCAGCTACAAACGTTATCGCGGCTATAAAACAGTAAGTAAATTACTATTAGTATTCATAGAAGATATTCATAAAACTAATACTATAAAATAAATGCAAAAGTCTGTATGTTAAAACGGCTGAACGGGTTTGTATAAAATATTGTATGGATGTACTTTTAGAGACAGGAAAGGACATCGGATATTTTTTATCACGCACGATAAACTAATTTAGGCAGAACGGAGTTCATTTAGTTCAATGTACGTAGTACGTATATACGTAGAAAGAATATTATATTCTAGAGAGTTTCATAATATCATTCTCAGAATAGAGGCTATCATAATATCGGCAGATACAGAATAAAAGTTTGGGACGGATGTATATAACAACACGCGTCGACTGTGATGGGCTATGGCCGACGTGACTGTTCAATATGGGCAGTGTGCGGTGTCTTTATAGCGATTGGAGCGTGTCTATATCGTATTGGGATATTATAAGGTCACACCGAAACGGAACGTGGTAATATAGAGGCTACTATCATCAGCCCTTTCCAATGCTAAAGTTAGGGCCTGTTTCACCACTTCCTGATAAGGCTATCCACCACTTAACTTAACAGATAGAGTATGGAGAATCTGTCAAATAAGCCTATCCGGCACTTTATCACCGCACCTTATGTGCCCGAGCTGCGCCTGCGCAGCGAGGTGCCCGCGACACCGCTCTACGTGTCGCGCCTGCACTGGTCCATGACGGTCCAAGACGTCGTAAACTACATCCACGAGAAGACCACCTACACCTTGAGGGTGGAGCGTCTGCACTCTCGCCACAAAGTGAATTTCAGTTCCTTTGTGGTGAGAGTGCCGACTCAAGTTTTATCCATCTTCGAGGTGGAGGAGTTCTGGCCCGCCGGTGTAGTTTACCGGAGGTTCCGGGGGAGGCTCCCGAACGAAGCGCGCATCACGTCGCCGAAAGAGACATTACGTGATAAAGTGTAATGTGATTATGTGTGTGAATGTGTAAAGAATACAAATTAGGATAAAATTGTTCGGCGTGCATCCATTGTATGATTGCCATAACACAAGTTTTTACTTAGCATGGGATTAGACGACGTGATGTACGCTACCTAGCTTTTATACTATTGTATATTATTGTATGGTTAATAAAGAATTTTGAATCAGGATGTGGTGAAACAGGCCCTTAGTGGCTTTCCGATCCTTGGCGCAAGCGACAGCAACTAACGAAATTGAAATACGCCACTTATGACCCAGGCTATAAGTTTCATAATGCTCTGTGCCACTGCAAAGCAGCCGAGGCATGGGTCACTAGACAAATGTTGGTAGAAAATGAAACCTGTAGCTTATAATATTATAAAGTGCCATTTTATTTGGATTTTCGTCGGTGTCTCTTGCCGCGTTGATTGGAACGGTACCTTTATGGCCTCCTCCATCGAGATCACACCATCCTGATCTTGGATTCATACAAATTACGTTAGTGATTTCATGAAAGGCCAATGAAATATATTCCAAAAGTTAAAATCAACCCGTAGTCTATATCAAATTCAGAATATAAATCAGGTTGAAAAAAACACCCCGAAAATAAATTATTCTTGTATCGGCAATATTTTAAACACGAATAAAAAAGTTCCCGGGAGTATCAAATTATGAACCCTTGCTTGAATAACAAGGATTACCGAAAATCATAGATTAATCATTGGTCCCGTGCGCGAAGACCAATGATTAATCTATGCCGAAAATTATACATAAACCTTATACATTTCTGTCGTAAGGATAGGTCCTGATGATACGTTGAAATGTAGCTAACGTGGGTGACCTATATTAGGGTCAACAGTGACTGCCTCAGTATGTTAAAAATGTATTTAATGAGTAGGTGCTTCGATACTATTCTAGAACTACTTGCATTACACTAATAAAGATACTTTTTATTCCAAACCTTTACACGTTGTAAAAAAATAGTTCGTGACGGATCGGAACGGAAAAACGGAAAAATCAAACAAAACTTTCAAATTGCAGAATACCTATAACCTACACCAATACAATAAACCACAAAAAATCTATCCCTGAAATTGAACGTCCTGTCAAACGTTCCTAAAGGCTTACCCTTTCTTGTGAAATCATTAGCGCAAACACTTTTCTTCGGGTGTCCATAGCACCTTACGTTAAACAGAGGACCTTTTTAAGGACATTATCTTTTCATACCTCATTCTTTTAGGGTATAATGTTTTCATACTTCATTCACGGTCATAATCATGTGGAGTTTATGTGAAATTTTATGGACTTTAAGATTTTGAAGGTGCCATGAATATATGATTATACACTTGAGGAGGAATTATTATGTTTTATGACGCTTTTCTGATGGCGTGAACTGTTTTATTCTAGTATTAAGTATTAACAAAGTCTAAATAAATAATGTAAAGACATAATTTTGATCAGAAAAGATGACGTTTTAGAATTTTTGTTACTTGAATAAACTATAAAGTAAAATTTATTTTACAATTGAAAACGTGAGAGGAAGAACAAGACAACATGTAAAAATGCCGTTTTTGTATAATTAGAGGCTTAAGGGTCGAAAAAATGATTTGAAATAAAAAAACTGCATTTTATGTGTAGTCAAGTGATAAAGTAGATAAGTTACAAGGTTTGTTCTTGAAATTACAAAGGAAAAAATTAGTAAATGTTCGTATGTTACAAAATGTTACTTATCGTATTCTTCCAGTCACGTCTTCAATTAATTCACTCTTGTAAAAAAAAACAGTAATGTGCTTAAATGCTTTCAAATATTTTTGTATCAATATATTATATAAAGAAAACACAAAAGAAGTATAGAAATACGGTTGTAATTATCTGTGATATATTCAGCTGTTACCTACTTTATAATAATATTATATTAGTTGTAGTGATAGCTTAAGGAATATTATGGAGCGCGTATCTACCAATAAACTTTTAGTTTGGCGGGATATTACTGTAAGAACTACTTTTATATATTTTTACCCGACTGCCGGGAGGGTTATGTGTTTAGCGCGTATCTTCTATGTATGTAATATTCTTTAGTACCTCGTATCTTCAGAACGGCTAAACGGATTTTCACATTTGAGGTATAGTGTTCTTAGATTGGTGACATTAAAAAAAAAACAAAATGGCAGATGTTTGACGCCATATTATTGTGAGGTAAAAAAAATAAAAATTCTACCAAGCATATCGAGTGAGGTATCAAAATAAAGGATTTTAAACACTGATTTTAAATATGTATATAACTTGCAGTTTTAATATTAAATAGAACAATAAATCTACACTAATATTATAAAGAGGAAAGCTTTGATTTTTTGTTTGTTTGGCTCCGAAACTACTGGACCGATTTGAAAAATTCTTTTACCATTGGAATTCTACATTATTTTTGCTGAACTTAGGCTGAATTGTATTATGGAAGAAAATAGGGTACCGTAAGATGTTTGGGTTCTTCGGACGCAAGGTGTAAAAAATCAACCACAAAAGTTACTTATTTTACGTACGCTGCCTAAACTATAAAAGATAGAACCATAAAATTCAAAGTAATTGTAGAACTTACAAATATCTACAAAAAAGTCCGCGATACACTATACCTATCTATGTCGAGTGAGGCACAATAACCATTTTTTTATTTAAAAATCTTGAAATTTTTTTGGACTACATTTAAACGCGTTTATTTTACTCATTCTTTTAATCCTTAACAAAAAAAATTATTTTGATAAGGATTAAATAAAATTACCATTACTAAGTACAGTTTATGTAGATAATATTTGGTCTCTGAATGAATAAAATTGGACATTTGGTTTTGAAATTATGGCGAAATTAAAATATTACGATAGTTGGCGTCACCAAGGCGGGTGCGCGTGCGGGAGGAAGACGATCTGTGCAGAGTGCAGCCTGCGTATAATGACTGCGTCGTCGATGTTAGTGTCGGAGTCTGTGAATTGACCTGGGAATCATTTTGCTGACCGAGTCTTTCCTGGGTATGCTTTTTGCAGAGCTCACCGACAGGCGACATCCACGCGGGCGGAGCCGCGGCCGACCGCTAGTAATAAAATAAGAAAAAACCAAAATCCGCCTGCATGGATGAATCCAATATTAATTAAAAATTAACTGACATTACTGAAACAAGATAAAATTCAATGACAAAGTATTAAAAAAAACAATGATTTGTTACTTCGATCACTAATATATTTGTTACTTAAAACTAGAAACATACATTAAAACAGTACCAAACCTATGTACCTATTATAACGTATTGTAGGTACACTTTTCTAAGTGTACCTACGATATATGGTTATATCAGCACGGTAGTTTTTCAATTTTTTATTAGATTGATTGTCGAAATGGTTAGATGACTACAACTAAAAAGTCGCAAATAAAATAAATTAATTAAAAATCAAAAAACCCGACTGCAAAAAATGTTAACTAAAAAGAACGAAACAAGACCTAATTCTGCCGGAGGCATCGAATCCATGTTTTAATTGATACGACTCTTGCTTACGATTTTCATGCCAGGATAAATAGAAGGTTACATAGAAAAATGTAGAAGAGGAAAGTGGATAATAAAATGCAGTCGGAGGCATAATATTTTATGATTTATGAATTAATGTTAAACTTGGTGCGACATGCCTCCGACTGCATTATATTATCCACTTTCTTCTTCTACATTTTTCTATGTAACCTTCTATTTATCCTGGCATGAAAATCGTAAGCAAGAGTCGTATCAATTAAAACATGGATTCGATGCCTCCGGCAGAATTAGGTCTTGTTTCGTTCTTTTTAGTTAACATTTTTTGCAGTCGGGTTTTTTGATTTTTAATTAATTTATTTTATTAAATAAACGATTTAAAAAGAAAAAAAAATGTCTTCTTATATCAATAAAGAAATGTCAGCTTTGAAACAAAAAAACAATATCGATATCAGTCTACACGTTTCGATGCTACTATGGCATGGGCAGACACACACATATTATAGACTGACACGTCAAACTTATAAAAACGGCAGGGGCCTGAGTCAAGACGAATTCGTAATCGCTTCGTCATAGAATCGCCGATGAAAATGTATGGAATTGACATAAGCGTTCGTTAATATGACGTTGACGTTCGACTCGTCTTATGTCAATTGCATACATTTTGATCGGCGATTCTATAACGAAGCGATTACGAATTCGTCTTGACTCAGGCCCCTGGGCAATCACGTAAAAATAGCGATCAACAATCCACTAGCAATAATCGCGCGATCGATTGCTGGTTGTCAAAAACAATGGTGTCATGTAAGCGATCGATTACAATCGTATTGTTTTGGCTGTTACCTGATACGAATTTGCGATTTTGGAGCAATTATCGCGCAATAATTGCTATCGCATTGCTCTCGCAAGATATGTGATACGGCGGCCGGTTACGTCGTGGCTAAAAATAATAATAAACAATAATTATTGTTTATAGTCCTAATGAAATAAAATAAACATGTACTGACAAGGACTATTTAAGACTGAAATATAATGTGAAAACCAGTCTTGATTTTACAATAGTGACAGTTTGGAGATGTTGTTAGCCAACGGAGATAGTCTGAGGGCCGTATTAATTATGCCCAGCCCTACCGATCCTGGGTCTTTGACGTTTTCTGTGGCCCTTCAGTAGAGGGCTCTCCACATAACGAACATCGTTACGGCGAATCTCTTAAACTTGCGATGACAAAATTTAATTTTTTCGTAAACGTCCCTTTATTATTGTTGCGTAAAGTGAGTTGTTTTGGTAATACTTTTGTTAGCATTTCCTTGTAACTTTGTTTTGCTTTTATACTATAAATTGACTTATAAAACTTAAGTAAAAATTAACTTGTTAAGAAATGCCTATCAAAACTCAGGTCATCTTGAAGAAGTAAAAATATTGCAATACATATTGCGATATTTTATACGAAATATATCACAGGATAAAAAATATACCATTATGAATTACTTCATAATAATTAGTATTTTAACTTGCAGGTATAAGATACACTCAAAGTGAACACCAAAATTTTCTACTCAAAGTTTTGCCGTTTTGCCTTGTTCCAACACGGTATTTCTAAGAAAGAGCTGGTAAAATAAAATAATATTCCAATAGCGGTCCCATAACAGTAACTCACTGCGCAGATGCAATACCAGCGGCCGTCGTCGCCGGGCTGGGAGCTCAGATTCCAGATATATTGACGTCATCAAGATGAAAATGGTCTACAAGTTATGTTATCTTTGTGAAAAAAGATAGATGGAACTTACGGTTTAGTGCGCACAAAATAGCGAGAAGCGTATTATATTTTTAGCCAATTCCATAAGAATATTATGTATTTTTATTAGGTACTATCAGAGAAGTTGATTCTTGGGCAGATGGGGGACCTACGTAGTTTGGTCGCGTTAGGGTTCTTACAGACGAACGGCACGTGTCGGCGGCACGTGTCGGCGACAGTCGACGGCAGTCGGCGGCACGTGTCGGCGGCAGTCGACGGCAGACAACGGCACGTGCCGGCGGCAGTTGGCGGCAGTCAACGGCAGCCGTTGACAGTTTATGATGCTTGCAGGGGACCTACCACGACCTTTCCTAAAACTATCATGTTTCCAGAACACTTTGTTGTAAGATTACAATAATTTTATAGACTTTCATTTGTATCATGAGCTTCATAAAGTGTATGAAAATATTATTGTTTTATTCATACTTAGGGTCTAGGGATGAGATAGAACGAACTATTTCTTTCGAACAAGGTGCAAAATGCAAAAGCATTGTTCGGGACTCTTACGTTTCATATTATATTCGGTGTTTCCGTGATTACGACAGTAAGCGAAGATTTCCATGTGTTTTATTAATTTGGGAGTACATACTGTACACGTTGTTTAAACTTAACAGGTAACTAAGTATATAAACAACTTTGTTCGTGGCGTTGTCATGACATGGCATGTTTTGGACATGCGCAACAAAAGGTTTTGTGGCGCATGCGCCAAAAATTACGCCGGCGAACAAGGCCAATAGCTATGTCCACATTATGTAATTTCATCTTCAATTTTCGTCATCTATATTTATTCAACTTTCGTTTGGCATATTCAATACTTGAACCATAATTGAACCTCCGAAGTAACTTAATATTAACCATGGAATTAATATATACTAACGTAGTATATATTAATTCCATGATATTAACTCTTTTATTTATAGTTGAAGTCTGTTGTCAAATTGAAAATAGATTGTAGTTTTTTATTGAATTTCAAAGACTGTTAAGTCAATGGTTACATGGCCATTCTGACATCAGTTGAGTCCATCAACTCGAGACTGTTTATAATTGTTGAATTATGGCTACAAAAAATATGTAATAATATGTCCGTACTATATCCGTATGTATGCCGCCGACTCGTGCCTTTCGTCTGTAAGCAATCTTAGTGTCTAAACACACCATGCCGAAGATACGCGGCCGAAGTTCGGCAAGATTACGCCTGTAATAATATATTTTAAATTACCGATGACACACCATGCTGAAATAACGTCACGTTACCAATATTGTATGCGTAGCGCATTACAAGCGTAATCATGTCGAACTTCGGTCGCTTATTTTCGGCCGAGTGTGTTTAGAGTTCAGAACTTAAGACACTTAGAAATGGGATAGAACGAACGATATCAAATTATTTGTTCATTATATTTTGCTGTAGGTCAAAGCGAGATATAGCAGCTAACCGCTTCGTTCCTCTCGCATGAATGTGTTAACAAATGAATTATTGTCTAAACAAAATAATTATATAGTAAAAACTCACTAGAGAATTTGAAAGGTTTTATACTACACCTTAAAATATTTCAATAAAATAAATCTAACAGCGTAAAAGATTAGGCTAGTCGACTATTTATTTTTGTTATTGGTAACTAAAGAAACTCTCAAGAATAGAAACATCGGTGGCAGAATGACTCCGAATGTCATTCCGTCTTCATTTTTTAATATACTTTTACTAAATAACAGGAAAAAATACAAAACAATGTTAAATCTACTGAGAAATATCAAATTTTTAAGATCGCTAGTTTGACGTGAAAGTATAATAATTAATAATATTGCTCATCTGTGTCAAAATGGAGCTCATGGTACGCTGAGAGCGTTGAAATGGGATGACGTCACAAAACGTCTGGATGATACATTCTTAAAGTAATCTTACTTTTAAGAGGTTGTGGTACAAAATCTCGAAGTACCTAATAATACTGCTTTCAGAGTTGGTGGTAGGCCCCCAGTTGTGACGTACCCCCGCAAGGTAAGCGTCCACAGGTCGGTATCGTACGCAACGGACGTCTCGCATCAAACGGATATTTTTTGACGTGATAACGTCTTATAATTCGATATGGGGTGCGCGCCCGAAAAACATGACAGTTCATGCGGCGTTACCTCGCTGACAGCTCTGAGGCGTTCCATTTACACTCTCAAGTCTCTCAACAACCGTAAGGCCCACCTGGGCCGCGCTCTTTGTTTCGATTATATTACGTATTTCGATGACTTAGAGAACACTTTTGTATGAAGAAGTTTGGTAAGTTATGACCTTTGATACATTGACCACACTTTGAATGAAAAATAAATAAACAATCTGTGAGCTATTAGTATTATTTCGGCTATTCGAAATTGTGCTCTATTTCCTACGTGTCAAGGTATGACTTAATATATGAAGAATAAAGTATTCGTTTATTTCTTCTGAACAAGTCACTAATTATAGTTTCGAAAGTTTATAATTGAGAAACTAAATATCACATCGGACTAAATACTATATTATGATGGCTTGATAGATTTTTTACATATATTATAATATAGAAATTTAACATATATTATAATGTAGTTCACACAAACATAAAATATGGATTGTATGTAAGGATATTACATTAATTTTACAAAGAGGGTAGGTCGGGTGCCATTTTTTTTTGCACATTGACCTGCCAACTTTTTTGCATAGATTTTTCCCGGAACTGAGGGGTTAAGGCTATGACGTTGTCACGTTCAACTATCGTCAGTAAACCGACTTTACAGACAACCGATTTTTTCACAGTACATCCGCTGAATCGGCAACGTACGGATTACCGTTTAGCCTAGTAAATGAATGCTCATAAGGGGTTATGGATGGAAAAGTCGAAAGCAGAAATTTTGACTTAGGAACTTTGTTTGGACTAATTTGTAGATAAACATACTAGCTAGTCGGTAATCCGTACGCTGCCGATACATTGGACGTATTGTAAAAAAAATATTCGTTTGATGCGAAACGTCCGTTGCGTACTATACCGACCTGTGGACGCTTACCTTTACGCGTTACGTCACAACTGCAAGCGTTATAAACTGTCGAAGGCTGCCATCGGCTGCCATCGACGGCCGCCGACTGCCGCCGGCACGTGCCGTCGTCTGCCGTCGACTGCCGCCGACATGTGCCGCCGACTGCCGTCGACTGCCGCCGACACGTGCCGCCGACACGTGCCGTTCGTCTGTAAGAACCCTTACGTCAAACCCAGCCGATAAATCACAATTAACATTGAATTGAAATGATCAGACCAAATAACATTAGTCTGTCAACTGCCTAGGGTTAAAATTTAGTTTGTTATTATTTTTAGCAATATTCCGCGAAATAAACTTCCATCTTTAAGTAAATGAGTGAGTGTACGCATAGGCATGCGTACAGCACCTCCCTCCTCCCACACTGCCTATGCGTACACTCGCATACAAGAACTTGCAAACACCACCACCACACAAGCAATAATGTTGGCAAATCCGTGCAAGGCCCCTCACCACCATGCAGGTTGAAAACCTTAACGCGCGTTTCGCTCCAACACCGGACCATCCTCTACGAACAACGTCCGTCAAGTGCCGCCACCGGCCAAAACACCGCCTTTTATACCCTATCGAGCCCCTCTACTACCCCCACCACCCTCACCAGTACCCCCGAACATATTAATAAGCGGTGACGTAGTCAAGCAAGTTTGGTCATTCAACAATGCAAATCTGTTATTTTTCTTTTCTTTTATTAAAGAACTAAATAAAAAACATATTAAAATTAAATTAAAATTAGAATGTGAAGATAATAACACCCTAAATTTTCTCGATTTATCTATTACTAGAGTTAATAATAAACACAGTTTTGGAATCTTTCGCAAGCCGACATATACTAATACTACTATTCATGCATCGTCATGTCATCCTTGGCAACACAAACTCGCGGCCTTTCATAGTTACATCCATAGATTATTATCGATCCCTCTTAGTAAAGATAATTATCAAAATGAGCTTAATATCATTTTCCAAATTGCGATATCCAACGGATATAGTCCAAAAATTATTAATAATATTTTGAAAAATAAAAACAAGAAAGAACTGGTTAAGTTTTTGTACGCAGGTCCTATTGATAAGGAGGTAGTTAGATATAAGTCCAGTTTGGCCTACATGGGAGAGGTATCTGCACGCTTATCCAAAATAATGAAAAACAACGATATGCATGTCGCATTCAGGACAAATAATACTTTAAAACATCATTTATGTCATAACAAAGACCGGATTGATGAAAAATATCAGTCCGGTGTCTATAAGATCGATTGTCCTGAATGCGATAGTGTATATGTGGGTCAGACTGGACGCAGCTTTGAGACTCGGTATAAGGAAACATATCGCGGCTTATAGGAATGGTCATCCTGATAAGTCACATTTTGCTAAACATCTTTTAGATAGTAATCATAACGTGCCCGATGGCCATTCCTATAAAGTTTTACATAAATGCGATAAAGGCTTTCGGTTGAGCGTGTTGGAACAATTAGAGATCATAAAAGAAAAGAAAAATAACAGGTTTGCATTGTTGAATGACCAAACTTGCTTGACTACGTCACCACTTATTAATATGTTCAGGGGTACTGGTGAGGGTAGTGGGGGTAGTAGAGGGGCTCGATAGGGTATAAAAGGCGGTGTTTTGGCCGGTGGCGGCACTTGACGGACGTTGTTCGTAGAGTCCACATCCTGAGGATGCTCCGGTGTTGGAGCGAAACGCGCGTCGAGGTTTTCAACCTGCATGGTGGTGAGGGGCCTTGCACGGATTTGTCAACATTATTGCTTGTGTGGTAGTGGTGTTTGCAAGTTCTTGCATGCGAGTGTACGCATAGGCAGTGTGGGAGGAGGGAGGTGCTGTACGCATGCCTATGCGTACACTCACTCATTTACTTAAAGGTGGAAGTTTATTTCGCGGAATATTGCTAAAAATAATAACAAACTAAATTTTAAGCTATGGATTTCCGCAAAGTAACGCCTGATTCCATTAACTGCCTAGGGATCAATTTCCTCGATGGTACATTTAAAGTTTGAAGTGTTGCTATTTCGAACATAACAAAATATTCTTTACAGTTTTTAGTTTAATTGTTAATTTTTTACAACAAATAACTACCTACGCACATCGATGTTACAAAACTCAGTATCACTCTCAAGACGTTAGTTTTAGTCCTAAGAGCGATATTATAATAAATCATTATTATCTGTTCTCTCTCGAGCGTTACAGAAACATACATCATCATGATCATGTTATAATAAATCATTATTATCTGTTCTCCCTCGAGCGCTACAGAAACATACATCATCATGATCATGTTATAATAAATCATTATTATCTGTTGTCTCTCGAGCGCTACAGAAACATACATCATCATGATCATGTTATAATAAATCATTATTATCTGTTCTCTCTCGAGCGCTACAGAAACATACATCATCATGATCATGTTATAATAAATCATTATTATCTGTTCTCTCTCGAGCGCTACAGAAACATACATCATCATGATCATGTTATAATAAATCATTATTATCTGTTCTCTCTCGAGCGCTACAGAAACATACATCATCATGATCATGTTATAATAAATCATTATTATCTGTTCTCTCTCGAGCGCTACAGAAACATACATCATCATGATCATGTTATAATAAATCATTATTATCTGTTCTCTCTCGAGCGCTACAGAAACATACATTATCATGATCATGTTATAATAAATCATTATTATCTGTTCTCTCTCGAGCGCTACAGAAACATACATCATCATGATCATGTTATAATAAATCATTATTATCTGTTCTCTCTCGAGCGCTACAGAAACATACATCATCATGATCATGTTATAATAAATCATTATTATCTGTTCTCTCTCGAGCGCTACAGAAACATACATCATCATGATCATGTTATAATAAATCATTATTATCTGTTCTCTCTCGAGCGCTACAGAAACATACATCATCATGATCATGTTATAATAAATCATTATTATCTGTTCTCTCTCGAGCGCTACAGAAACATACATCATCATGATCATGTTATAATAAATCATTATTATCTGTTCTCTCTCGAGCGCTACAGAAACATACATCATCATGATCATGTTATAATAAATCATTATTATCTGTTCTCTCTCGAGCGCTACAGAAACATACATCATCATGATCATGTTATAATAAATCATTATTATCTGTTCTCTCTCGAGCGCTACAGAAACATACATCATCATAATCATGTTATAAAGTAAATCTCTAAAACATGACCACTCACTACAGTATTAACTTCATACGCATTACGCAGCTTGAAAAATTATTAGAGTACATTTGAAAACAGTCGACCGAAGTCATGAAACAGGCAATTTTAATTCCATCTCGCAGTCGTCACAATTTTACGATGAAATATAAAATGATAATAAACTTTCGTACGTGATCAGTATTCCAAAGTTTGGGGAATTAATTTTTATATTTCAAACTGATAAAAATATATTTTTTTTATTGTAGTTTATATCTATTTTTAATTTAGCTTATTGGCTTTGCCCGCGTACAAATTGTGACTGGAACTGTTTTTTTGTGAGAAAACGTTGCCTATTAAGCTACGTTTAGTAGATGCGTGTGGTCTACTCTATAATATTTTCTTTACATTTGTAGAGAGTCAAACGAATCTTACCCCGATATTCTTATATATTAAGTAGGGATAGCTTAAACACTAGTTGACCAGCATAGAGATAACTTTAAATTCATGTAGAGAAACAGAAAAGCTGGTTCTTTATAATATCTTAAAAAACCTCCTCCTACAAATGAGGATAATATATAAAAATATACCTCAAGGTGAAGCGATGTCCCCGACATACGTCCGGCACAGTGTTCCGGAATATTCGACTATTGTGCCACTGACAGGACTAAATAACACGTAATATTGTTGTATTGTGTACTATTACTTGGTCCTGTAGACAATAATGTCGCAATACCTAACAGTGTTATGTTATATTAACCCGTCGATCGTGGGAAAACGAGACACAATAGATATTCTATCGTTCACCGGTGAGCGTATGGGGCTTGATGAATTAAATTAATATACTCTACTTAATTCTTGGAGAAAAAGTAGCCTTTGTGTTAACATGGCGCCTAAACTCTAAAGTACTATTTTACCCAGATCTTTGTTCATTTTTGCGTTAAAACGTAGCAAACTGTCACTTTCATTATTATTGTGTAAAGTGTTATGATAACGCAGGAAACTTTTCCAAATATAGCTTGTCATAAAATAAATAAAGTAAGATATCAAAATGTTTATTATACTTTGGTATTTACATAATATTATTGGAATGTTTACACAATAAAATTCGATTTGAAGGAGGGTTATCCCTACTTCAAACCGAGTTTTATTTGAGCCTGCAACATAATGAAAAATATACAAAAACACCGCACAATAAAAACCATTTGATTCCCCGACGTTTTGTTTCGTCTCGCGATCTGAAAGCGGGGGCTTTTGCGCTGAAAATCAAGATGTCGATGGGCGCGTTTACTATGAATAATGATGCCCCTCGCAGGGGATGAATACGACCCCGAGGGGGTGAAAAGGGGTGAGAGGGTGGGGGAGAAAAAGTGTAAAATAAACTGTAATATTTTCCAACTTTATTCTACAATTTTTATAAAGCAATTGATGTTATGTACGCATTGCGGATTTTATAACAATCTAGCTATGATAATAATTTGCAATTTCGTATTTTATAGCAGTAATAGCTGCTGCTATGACAGCAGCTATAGTCCATGTATTATATTTTAATAATGATTTAAAAATCCGATAGTTTGAAAATTTGTGACCAATCTACGCTTTAACTGCCAATTTAGATAATATTGTTTATGAAGATAAATTATTGCGCCTCATAAAACATCACGGATAGTTTCAACAAAATTGTGAGCAAAATCAAGTACCGAAAGTAATGCTAGGAAATTATATTATATCTAGTAAAAAGAGCTTATTACGTCAGAGATAAAGATAAAATATTGCTACAAATTACAATACAACAATGTGCATTCACTGCAACTCATGTACACCAGGATAATTATGGAGCAATCAACAGAATCCTTCTTTCTTGTTATGATCTCCTAAGTGCCAAGAGATATGCAATATCATAGAACCACGCTTACCTCAAAATGATATCAAAATTAAACGGTGCCATACCATAAAAACTTGAAACATTCTCCGCACAAAATGGAAAATGGAAATGCATTATCTTTCTTTATCTTACGGCATAAATGCGCAGCGCCTGCCAGCGTCCGCCGTAAGCGCTCCAAATTGTTTAGAAGCGTAACGATTATTGTTATATTCAATACGGGCGATGTTAATATTTTCCGAATCGCCGTAAAACTTTCCGAATCCCGAAGACGTTCGGACTTTATTCCGTCCGTAATGGATGTTTTTATCTCGGCGTTTCGAATAATTTGTTGTATTAAATTTTATTGCGCCGTAATCTATTCGAAACGTTTTTATTTCACTCGAACAATCGTAATATCGAGTTGGAAAATTCTTTTCGTGCTCCCGAAAGTTCCGCGAGATAACGACACGAATTATTTTGTATTTTTCCGTCGGTGAAGCTGAAAATCGACTCTAGTCTTATATAATTTTATTCCGTGCCCCGCAATATGCGAAATAAGCAAAGCAAAAAAATAGTCGCTGTGATATTAAATCCATTACTGAGTACTTTTATATAGCTCTAATGAGAAAGAGGTACTTGTAATTCCACAATAAAACTACATTATGTCTCGCATAGTTTTTACGTTTAAAGCATAATATTATTTAAGCGAGTATTCCGCAACTAGTTCGAGCAACTTACTTTCGAATTCTCTCGCAGGCACGTAGAGAAAATGAATTTCATCACACAAACATTTTAAAACGTAACTCGAGGAAGTATATTAAAAATGTTATAGAAGTTGAGTAATTGAGCAGATAGAGGTAGGACCGAAGTTGGTCCGAAGTCGGAGTCGACTGCCACTCGTTATTGAATGGAAACAAAAATAATATCGGAGGAAATAATTTCCACCGCCACTCGAAAGTCGAAACGCAATTTCTGAGAACTTCTCAACTTGTTTTGATTTTGATTCTGATTAAGTTTCTCAATTCTTGCTATGTATTAGAAAAATATGTTTTAATTGGTAGGAAAATTGTAATAAATTTCACTAAAAAGTTAAGGCCTCGTTTCCACCTGCAAGATAATTACTGTCGCGTGAAGTGTCTGACAGTTTGTCTGATAGCAGCTGGCAAGTGTAAGCCCTGCAGCGACTACTCGCAGGAAGCGCTTGACAATTTATTGACAATTTGTCAAGCGCTTCCTGCGAGTAGTTGCGACAGCATTTCTAAAAACGATCTCGCTGCGCGTCACCGCAGATATAAGGCCTTGTTTAGTATAGTATTATCCGCGAGCTTCTCGCGCAACATGTATTGCAGCAATAAATTGCAGGAATTAGTATGAAATGTAAATAATATTGCAAGAAACTCACGCAAGACTTCCGCGAGTTTGCTTGCAGGTGGAAACACGGCCTTAGAAAACGTTGACCTATTTTGGTTGTTAAGGTGACCATGTCGTTTTATAATCGCGTAGCATCGTAGCACTCTTAGTACGATCATAAGGTGGGCTACGATGTTTCGTAAAACGGCTACATCAATCTTTATGTTGGCTACGATGTTTCTTAGCCGTGCTACGTGAGTCTGTGTGATGTCTTGTAGCAAGACCACGCGCTACATCGGCCTAAGTTAGGCCAGGCTATTTATTGTATAGCTTTATGGTTTAAAACAAAATAACGTCGCCGTATACTACGTAGGACGTAGTAGTTCTTTATAATTTGTATAAAAATTATGCGGCATGTGCATTGTGCAATAAATGTTTATTTAATTGTTAAAGGTCTGTACTGCTCACAGCTGCGCACTGCTCACAGCACACGTCGGCCAAACTCATTACTACTAATGAGTGGGGACAAAAAGGGCGACTATCCACAACAATTGAAATTAAATTAAACTCACCGCCTCAGTCTGGATCGACTTACCTGTAACAAAAGGCATTGTTAATTGTATAATGGATTCTGCGAAATAATCTGTAATATTACACGCGGGATGATCTAAAATATACGCTACAATATGATGTAGCCCAACCAGCAAATTTCTCTCAACCTACGTACGTTATAAGAGTACTGCACTTATAGATTACTTATAGTAGTTTTGACATATGCTGTTTGCACTATTAATAGTTTTGAAAAATGCATTTTATGCTCAAGTCAGTTTATTCTTACAATTACACTTATAAGCCTTTATGAGTATGAAAATTCTAACCCTTATTAGTAAACATACTGAAGTACAGTTACTCCTATAATAAGCTCTTGTAGTAGCTTATAAGATGACAGTTATATATGTCAAAAAAGAGTTACTAGACTTAAGAGTACTTACTCTAGTTATTTGTGCTTATAAGCTATTATAAGACAACATGTTTTGGCCTTTATAAGTTCCATCAGCTGTATTGGTAAGAGCATTATGCGAGAGTATTATTAGTACAATTTATCTTTAATCGTCTCCACCAAAACCCTTATAAGGTTATTTAATCTTTAATTGTGCTTGCTAGATCCACTTGTCAAATCAGGAGTTCTCATCTGACAAGTGGATCTAGCAAGCACAATATCGTTCGAAGTGATGAGGGTTCTGTACAAAATTATAATATAAGTGACAATTGTGAAAAAACTATAAACAATACTTATATTTACTTATATACTTATATTTTATTACTTACTAGCGAACCGCCCCGGCGTCGCACGGGTATTAAATATATAGCTACTGAACAAATTATTAAAATCGATAGCCTATTATCTTTTACATGGTCTACTTCTTATCTGTGCCAAATAACATAAAAATAGCTCCAGTAGTTCGCGAGATAAGCCCTTTCATATAATTTCCCCTGTTTTTTCAACATTCTCCTATTAGTCTTAGCGTGATAAAATATAGCCCATAGTCTTTCTCAATAAATGGGCCATCTAGCACTGAAAGAAATTTTCAAATCGGACCAGTACTTCTGAGATAAGCGCGTTCAAGTTAGCCCTTTCAAATAATTTTTGCCTTTTTACCCGACTGCCAGGAGGGTTATGTGTTTAGCGCGTATCTTCTTTGTATGTAATATTCTTTATTACCTCGTATCTTCAGAACGGCTAAACGGATTTTCACATTTGAGGTATCGTTAGATTTGTCTTAATAGCTCGAGTGTTCTTAGATAGGTGACATTAAGAAAAAACCAAAATGGCGGATGTTTGACGCCATATCCTGAGGTAAACAAAAATAAAAATTTACCAAGCATATCGAGTGGGGTACCAAATAAAGAATTTTAAACACTGATTCTAAATATGTATATAACTTGCAGTTTTAATATTAAATCGAACGATAAATCTACACTAATAGTACAAAGAGGAAAGATTTGATTTTTTGTTTGTTGGGCTCGGAAACTACTGGACTGATTTAAAAAATTATTTTACCATTGGAATTCTACATTATTTTTGCTGAACATAAGCTCAATTTTATTTTGGAAAAAATAAGGTTCCGTAAGATATTTGGGTTCTTCGGACGCAAGATGTAAAAAATCAACCAGAAAAGTTACTTATTTTACGTACGCTGCCTAAACTATAAAAGATAGAACCATAAAATTCTAAGTAATTGTAGAACTTACAAATATCTACAAAAAAGTCCACGACACACTATACCTATCTATGTCGAGTGAGGCACAATAACCATTTTTTTTGTTTAAAAATCTTAAAATTTTTTGGACTACATTTAAACACGTTTATTTTGCTCATTATTTTAATCCTTATCAAAATAAATTATTCCATTACTAAGTACAGTTCATGTAGATAATATTTGGTCTTTGAATGAGTAAAATTGGACATTTGGTTTTGAAATTATGGTGAAATTAAAATATTACGATAGTTGGCGTCACAAGGCGGGTGCGCGTGCGGGCGGAAGACAATCTGTGCAGGGTGCAGCCTGCGTATAATGACTGCGTCGTCGATGTTAGTGTCGGAGTCTGTGAATTGACCTGGGAATCATTTTGCTGACCGAGTCTTTCCTGGGTATGCTTTTTGCAGAGCTCACCGACATCCACGTGGGCGGAGCCGCGGCCGACCGCTAGTAATAAAATAAGAAAAAACCAAAATCCGCCTGCATGGATGAATCCAATATTAATTATAATATTTTATATTATAATTAATATTGGATTAATTATAATATAAAATATTATAATTAATCCAATTTATATAATTCCAATTAGATATGCGCTCGCAGGCGTACGGAGTGGACGTGGCTAAGGATAATATTTAATTGCATTAAATTATCGCTTTTCAAAAATATATCTTATGTGTTAAATACTCAAGTCTTAAAGTGATTCAAACAAAAAGTGGCGTTTGTGACGTATGGTTATTGACAACTACATTGCACTGATAACTTGCATTGCCGTAACCGCCCTTCTCCACCTCGAGTAAAAGAGACGGACTCATATTTTTTCAATCGACTGGCGCGCAAACATTACGAACAACATGAATCCACTGCGCTCACCTACTGGATGCGGCATCGGTTCCGGACGAAGCGGTTCGTACCCCGAACTTACATCAATAAATAGAAGTAGCTCAGAAACACCAGAAAACTCAGGTATTTTATTCCGTAACAAACGGAAACTACCCGATAGCGATGAATGTATAAGAATGGAACTAATGGATATACGTAATCAAATTTCTGAACTGTCTGAGATAAAAAAACAATTATCGGATGTCTCTGAAATAAAAAATCAAGTATCACAGATTACTGAAATGATGTCAACTTTAATAACTTCTAACAAAACACAAACCGAACATATTACCCAAATAAGCCAAGATATGAATTCTATCAAAGAACAACTGCATGAAATGAAACAATCTATAAAAAAATTGTCTAAGGAGCAAAACAATACCAAATTAGAAGTGGAAAACATAATAAAATCAAATAAGAAAATTGAGAATCGTGTCGTTTCGTTGGAAAATGAGTTGCAGTCGATAAATTACAAGGTATCTGAGTCCGACCCTAAGATATGCGAAGACCTCCTAGGCGAAATTGCTGACCGAAACATACGAGGTAAAAATATTATAATAAGTGGGATACCAGAAATAATCTCAAAGGATAAAAATGAAAGAAATTCTTATGACATAAATGAAGCCTTTAAAATACTCACCAATATCGTAGACAACTGCACTCAACCACTTAAAACGGTTCGCTTGGGAAAATATGATTCTAAAAAGAATCGTGCACTAAAAGTATTCCTCGAATCAGAACTTTTCGCCAAGAATGTATTACGCAATAAGAAAACTTTCCTTGATAAAAATAAAAATTACAAAATCTATCCCGATCAAACTCCACTGCAACAGTCATGTTATATAAAAGCTAAAGAAGAACTTAACAAACGAGTAGAAAATGGGGAAACAAATCTACGAATTCAATACATCAAAGGTACTCCAAAGGTAGTAAAAGATACAAAGAAGACAAAAAACTAATATTACCAAGTGCACAAAAACACTACAATTAATAACCCCCATAAACACCGTTTTACCCACCAAATTGCTGCAAACTACCATGAAATTGAAGCTCAGAAGCACTCTTTAAGACTTTTCTACTCTAATATGCGCAGTATTATTAAACCTCGTAAACTTGACGAGCTAAAATGTATATTGCACTCGCTTCCTTACTTTGCGCATATTATTGTTTTAACAGAAACTTGGATCAAGTCAGAGGTGGAGGCTAAAAATCTTCAATTATCGGGATATACGCACTATTACAACTTTCGAAACAATTCGAGGGGAGGCGGAGTTTCTATTTTTGTTCATAATAATTTGAAACATAGTCTTAAAGAAGAACTTTGCTTGGATGACAACCACTTCCTCTGGATACATATTGAGCAATTTAATATAAACATTGGCGCTGTGTATCGAACACCAAAATCTAATATAAAGAAGTTTATTGATACTTTAGGTACGTACTTGAATAACAAAAGATCGTTACTAATAGGAGATTTTAATATCGATCTACTAAACAAAAATAATCAATCTACCAATTATATTGACACACTTACAGAAAATGGATATGAAATTATAAACAAAATTGACCCAAAGTACTGCACACGAGAGACCAGTACCACTAAAACCGTACTTGACCATATGTGTACAAACATTAGAGATAATACTTATCATATGGCTATCGTCGAATCAGCTTTGTCCGATCACAAACATGTATATCTGGAAATGAGAAAACTCCCGACACAGTCCAATAAAAAGATTTTTTATCAAGCCATTGACTATAAAAAATTATGTACAATAATGGAAGAAACAAAGAAAAATCATACTTATACAGAATTTAGTGAATTAGAGAAGAGCATTGTAGCTGCGATCAATGAAAGTAAAATTAATAAAACTAAGATAGTGAATGCACCAAAACAAGAATGGATTAACAAGCATATAATAAAAGAGATTAATCAAAGGAACTATTTATGGCGAAAACTAAAAACGAATCCTAAAGACAAACATGTTAAAGATGATTTTATTAAGAAAAGAAATGCTGTTACCATTGCTATTAAAAAAGCTAAATCTGCATACTATGATAACCTGTTTATGAAATGTAAAGATAAGCCAGCGAAAATGTGGAATATTATCAATAGTTTGTGCCACAATAAAAATAAAACTAACTCGAGTCCAACTAACTTACAAATACAGAATAACATCATTACCGATAAAGCACTTATTTGCGAATCTTTTAATAACTATTTTTCTACAATTGGCCCAACTCTTGCAAATAAAATTCCTAAAAAATATCATAACAATAAAGTGCACACTACAGAAAAATTCGATACCATAACTGATACAAACCAAAAATTCAATCTTGACCCAGCAACTACAGAAGAAATAGGTAAAATAATTGACAATCTTAAATCTAATACAAGTAAGGGAACTGATAACATAACTACTAAATCTATAAAATGTTTAAAACCCATTATACTAGAGGACTTAACTAATTGCATTAATAGATGTATGTTGGATGGCATTTTCCCTGACAGTCTTAAAGTAGCAAAGGTTACCCCTATCTACAAAAGTGGTAAAAAGACTGACCCGGGGAACTATCGACCGATATCTGTACTCCCCGTTATGTCGAAAATTTTCGAAAAGGTATTGTATAATCGTTTAGAAAACTATTTAGTTGCAAATAAAATTTTATATAAAAACAATATGGTTTCAGGCAACGCTCTAACTGCTTATCTGCTACTATCGACCTTGTTACAAAAATTAAAAACAGTTTAGACAATAAGCAAATAGCTTTAGGTACATTTATTGATCTGAAAAAGGCTTTCGACACAGTTAGCCATAAACTTCTTTTAGACAAACTGAAAAGTCTCGGATTCAGTAATGTTTCGCTCAAAATGTTTAAATCTTACTTAGATAATCGGTACCAAATCGTAAAAATTGATGAATATGAAAGTAGTCTTGTGAAAATCACATGCGGAGTCCCTCAGGGATCAATCTTGGGGCCACTACTGTTCCTTCTATACGTAAATAGCCTACATCAAGGGCTCAAAGGAGATGCTAGACTTTACGCAGATGACACCTGCTTATTTTATTTTGGTCAAACAATACATAATGTCATTGCTGACGCACAACATGATTTAAATGTTTTAAATACATGGTTTCGCTCAAACTTATTAACTATTAATATAAATAAAACAAATTACATAATATTTACAGCTAAAAACAAAAAAATACATGACTTTGAACCACTGAAAATCGATGATCAAATAATTAAAAGAGTAGAGAGTGAAAAGTACTTGGGTTTAATTTTGGACAAACATTTAACCTGGAGACCTCATATAGAAAAGGTCAAATCCAAAATAACTTCTTTAACTGGACTACTACACGGTATTGCCCAAAGTTTGCCTATAAAAGTACGTCATACAATATACAATTCATTAATTAAGCCACATATTGATTTCCTTATAGAAGTTTGGGGTACTGCTGCCAAGTCAAATTTAAAAACAATACAGACCGTTCAAAATAAATTACTAAAAATATTGTTTAACTATGATTACCTAACGCCAAGTGATAAAATATATACAGAAACTAACAAAATGAATATCATACAAACATATACTTACTACACCGCTATACTCATTAGAAAAATTATTAACAAGGAAATCCACTCCGAAATAGAATTAACTAAAAAACAGCAGATACAAAGAATAAAATTAAGAAACTCGAATGACATCGTACTCAGCTTACCACGAACGAACTATGGTAAAAAGAATCTACTATTTGAGGGAGTACAGATATATAATCACCTGCCAAAAAACATTAAAGATTCAAAAACAATGTCTAAATTTAAAAATCTAATTAAACAACACATTAAAACTTTGAAATTTTAGGACAGCAACGCACCTGCAGTTCTGATGTTGCGAGTGTCCATGGGCGACGATAGTTGCTTTCCATCAGGTAACCCGTTTGCTCGTTTGCCGTCTTTATTTTATATATTAAAAAAAATATTATTATAAACAAAATCATGCCACCCAGGCAATTTATATAATATGTATATTGTATGTTATGTGCTTATATAATTATATTGTATGTATTTTATTTTAGATTTCATAATTAACTATACACATAATTAATATAACTAAATAATACTTGCTATATTTATGATTTCATAAACTAAATACTAAATAATAAACAAAATTTATATTGCCACATCCAGTAATATGAGATCTATGATGTTATTCTGTGTTTACGTAAGTTTTTACCGTCCACCCTCAAAACAAAAACAATAAGTTAATTGTTAATGAACAAGTGTTGTAATGTTCTGATCAAAGTTTTATAATATTATTGTAAGCCCGTACACTAGGTACGCTTAGAGTTAGTAAACTGATAAGTTAATAATTGTACATTTTCTCAATTAAGTGAATTGTATAAGTTCTTATGAGAAATAAATGTCTTAAGGCCGAATTAAAAATTAACTGACATTACTGAAACAAGATGAAAATTCAATGACAAAGTATTAAAAAAAAACAATGATTTGGTACTTAAAACTAGAAACATACATTGAAACAGTACCAAACCTATGTATATATGGTTGTATATATGGTTATATCAGCACGGTAGTTTTTCAATTTTTTATGAGATTGATTGTCGAAATGGTTAGATGACTACAAGTAAAAAGTCGCAAATAAAATAAATTAATTAAAAATCAAAAAACCCGACTGCAAAAAATGTTAACTAAAAAGAACGAAACAAGACCTAATTCTGCCGGAGGCATCGAATCCATGTTTTAATTGATACGACTCTTGCTTACGAGTTTCATGTCAGGATAAATAGAAGGTTACATAGAAAAATGTAGAAGAAGAAAGTGGATAATAAAATGCAGTCGGAGGCATAATGTTTTATGATTTATGAATTAATGTTAAACTTGGCACGACATGCCTCCGACTGCATTATCCACTTTCTTCTTCTACATTTTTCTATGTAACCTTCTATTTATCCTGGCATGAAACTCGTAAGCAAGAGTCGTATCAATTAAAACATGGATTCGATGCCTCCGGCAGAATTAGGTCTTGTTTCGTTCTTTTTAGTTAACATTTTTTCAGTCGGGTTTTTTGATTTTTAATTAATTTCCCACGTTTTCCTCTATTTCTTCGCTCATATTAGTCTTAGCGTGATAAAATATAGCTTATAGCCTTCCTATATAAATGGGCTATCTAACACTAAAAGAATCATCAAAATCCGTGGCGTAGTTTTAAAGATTAAAGGGAACAAAGGGACATGAGGGAAAAAAGCGACTTTGTTTTATAATAGGTATAGTAATTTTATTACTTGATTTGCATATTTTAATTACAATACAGAGACATGGGTTGTTTGGTAGATATTTACTGCAGAACCCTAATCAATCGCTAATTCGCAACATGGCGGGAGACAGTTTTGTAAGACACTTGAGTAAGTCCCTATAGAACTAGTTTTTCTGATAATATACTTATAACACTCTTCAAAAAGATAGTAGAAACAATATGGCTGATAATGCAATTGATTCTGAATAATTAAATAAATATTTATTGTAAATATTTCGAATTAGTGAGGCGCAATAAAAATTTGGGCTATACCCTAATATACTTTACAATAAATTCCCGTTCCCCTACGAACACACTTAATGTAAAGCAACTATCGACAATACAAAAGAAACCAAAAATATTATTAATTAATAATACGTCATGTAACCTTTGAAATGTATCTAAATTTTAATCTCGTTCCACTTGACAAGTGCAAAATATTCTCATTCAGCTTTATCACTCGCTTGCCTAAGATTGTTATAGTCCGATTCAGTTTTATAACACACTAGTTTTTGGTTATACGAGGTCATTACAAGTGTAAATAGGATTGACCAAGTATTCTATTAGCATGGTATAAGAGCAAATAGTCTAATAAAAAGGGCCCTTTTGCGGTCTTGGAGATAGGATTTAGTGTATTATAAGTGTAAAAAATTAATTGTCTTGAGATAATTATAAGAGCACTTTTTGCTAGTTGGGAGGTAATTTTGATTAGAAAATAATGTGTGTAGCATGTTTACAGTAAACTTAAACGTTTGATTTATTATCTCTAATCTAACATCACAATATTATTGTGCTAAAACTATTAATTTACCAAGTTATAAGATACTTTTACTTATCGTCTATTTTAGATGTATTTTTTTTTTATCTTACCAGAATTTTATTAAAATAAATTATTATGCATAATGATTATTAAAAAAATGTAAATACAGAGGTCAACATTTACTGCCCTTCCAAAAAAGCCTACGCAATATTCATACAAGACAACATTCATAATTTCACCCTTACATTCACAGTTATAAGGTTGAAAATGCGATACACGGTCAGTAAACCGTAACAAACAATACAATAACCGTGTATTACGTTAATGAAACCCAAAACAGTGACATTAGCGTTAACGTTCGCCCATAGATCGTCGGGTTAATTTGTGTAGATATGTCTTGACCCCGGATTATGAGCTCGCTGGATATAACATTGCCATAGATCGTTGATTTGGAGCATAAGTGAATTATCAAAAGTTAAAAGTTTTATATATCTGCAAATTTAGAGAAGGATATTAATCATATATTTAATCCCTAGCCGCTAACGAATTAAAAGTTTCACGGTGTGTGTGAGTGTGTGTGTGTGTGTATGTGTGTGTGTGTGTGTGTGTGTGTACTGTGTTTGTGTGTATATGCTGGTAAAATTAAATTTCAAACGTATCATATGAGGATAAATCTTTGTTGAGCTAAGATTTAGAAAGTACAATAAGGGTACTAGCATTTTGAAGCAGTTCCTTGTAGTTTTACAGTAAAACTGATAGCACTGTAATTTCAGCGTAGTAATTTATCACTTTACTGTCTAAATTAATTGTCTTTATTGATAAATCTGGACTAAACTTTCTTAAAGATTTTTTTACGAACCTATACTGTCCCACTGCTGGGCAAAGGCCTCCCCCAAGGTCTTCCATCTGTCTCGCTCCAACGCAACTGCAGGCTAGCCTGGCTTGTAGGCATCCAGTTAAGGATTAAAAATCAAAAATTAAAAAGTACCATAGATAGTATAATCTGTAGATATGGCGTACTTATTGTCCGCGGGAGCTCTGCCAAAAGCGGACAAATGCGCAGCGCGCCGCGAATATATTTGCATGTGATCAGCGCGATGCCGAAACCAGCTAACTCCAAAAATACGGATTTCACATGTTAATAGGATTCACTTTTTTAGGGTTCCGTATTCAAAGGGTTAAAGTGGGAAGATTCTACTGATTACAACCCGAATTATTTTTATTTACAGAGTTTAAAGTGACTGCAATGTTTGCACATTGCCACATCTATAGATAAATATAACGGATACTTGATATTAAAAATAAGGCCGTGTTTCCACCTGTAAGCAAACTCGCGGAAGTCTTGCGTGAGTTTCTTGCAATATTGTTTACATTTCATACTAATTCCTGCAATTTATTGCTGCAATAAATGTCGTGCGAGAAGCTCGCGGATAATACTATACGAAACTAGACCGTATATCTGCGGTGACCCGCAGCGGATCTGTCGCGAGTCCTCGCAGACATGTTTAGACATGCTGTCGCAACTATTCGCAGGAAGCGCTTGACAAATTGTCGCGACAGCACTTTCTACGGGGTTTACACTTGCAAGCTGCTGTCAGACAGACTGTCACACTTCTCGCGACAGTTGTCTTGCAGGTGGAAACACGGCCTAAAAGAAAACATTAGACCCAGTACTCGTAATATACTATAAAAGCAAAATATGGTACAGTAAAAATTATATTTTATTGAAATATTTCAAATATTAAAGTATGAAATGCAAGAATATAGGAAAAGTATACGCTCCACAATAAAGTTACTTAACGATTTCTCCATAAAACGTTACGACCGCATTAAAGTATAAATCAAAAAGCAATTTAATCAGCAAATTATTGTGTACGTTAAGATTTTGTTCCGAGATTATACGTACGTTTGAGTTAGCCACATAAATACAATAATGTGTCCCGACGCGCCCCGACGCGGCCCGACGCGAGCCGAATACTAACGAGTAACGAGGTAAGGATAACTTGGAATTCTTTTTTATAATAATAAGGTTATGTCATTTTGCCTCTCCATAGCTATAATAATTATTTACCAATCATCATTATAATAATTTTGGCAGGTCAGAGTCCAAGTTTTATGCTGCCTTTCCACGTTGGTCTATGACGGATATTATAGTCTAATTATCGACAACGAATGTGTAAAGAGGAGGACGATTTGTATGATTTACACATTCGTCTATGATTAGTGTAGTCTTTCAGGATGTTCGCTATGGCGGTTAAATAAGAAGGGTATGTCACTTTGTTTGAGGTAAACTTGGTAAAATATAAAATTGGACGTTTTATTTTTAAGTTTTAATACTTTGAAATTCAAATAATTTTAATCAATACACACCAGCAGAATTAAACACTTCCTATTTACTCTGTTATGTAAAAGTTTGCTCGCAATCAAAGGCTCTTATCGTTCCATTGAGGGAGGACATGGCGAATATCCTGAAAGACTTCAAAGTGAACATATTTCAATATCCTGCCCCATGGAAATATTTCGTATGAATATCTGACCGGGGAAATGCGAGCAAATTTCAAGTCCTTAAACAAAATGCGGCTCGGGAGTCTCAAGAATCAGATCTTGGATGATAAAAGTTGGAATTTTGAGTTTTCAAAACTTACAAAAATGTATCTATACTAATCCATAGAATATTGTGAATTGGAGACTTTTTTCAACCGTTTTTTTGCGTCAAAGCTTCTAGATGAAATTTATAATAATGAACCATTCCAACTTATAACTTAATCTTAGTTTCCCAAAATAGTTGATCCGGTTTTAATGAGTTAGTAGTATTAAGAGAGTAAGGGTGAGGGACACATACCCACCACTTAAGCTTTATTTCGATTTAATATATTTTACTTCTGCTGATGATGAACGACAAAAGCTACTAGATTATTAAAACAGGCTTGTGTCCGTCGGTAAATACTACCAGTTAGTAGATAATGCATCAATTTGCAAGATTTCTAGATCTTATTCTCTCCCGCGCTATTAAACGAAATGTCCTAATTACGGCCTTATTGAAACGACTCGGGGATATAAAACTCTAGTTATTTCCCTCGAATATAACCACTACCCCGGCAGCACAGAGTTCAATATCGCTTCCGCGACTTTTGAATTCCGCGAATAATACCGTGTCATTTGGCTTATAGGCAAGTCATTAGCTTTAAAAATAAAATGTTTCGCTGTGCGTTAAACGCGTGCATGTCGGAAATATTACAATGTGAAGTTTTAAAATAAGAACTGGGAAATACTCGGTAATTACTCGTACGCTTGAAATTTCGCTAAAATGAAGCCTCGCTGTCTAGTTTATTTGTAGCTTAACGCCGTTAAAACTCTATTCAACTCGTAGCACAAAGCAAAATAAAACGTAGCGGCGCGTAGCACGGCTACGAGATTATCCGTAGCCGTGCTACGGCGTAGCGCCTATTACAGGTGTAAGCAAATTTTGGAGCGATTTAAAAATTAAGTCCTAACCATATTCGAAAGCAAGGCGCTCGATACTGGGCTTTACGAGGTAAATAATAGGTGGCATTTTTCAGTGGCGCGGCGGGTGCTCACAGGGAAAGGCGCGCCATTTTAAGTGCATTCATTTTTCTACCGAAATGCTCTCTTAACGACACGTGCTGACATGCATAACACGCTTTTATTATTGTACTATTGAAAAGCGGGCTTAAAGGTGGTTTGTGGCCGCGGGCGGAGTGGGGGACTTATCTCCCCTGTTGGGGTCGACGGTGTTTTATACGGGACTATGAAGAACTTTAATGCTGTCTTGATGATATTGAAAGTTTTATGTGGGAAGCAAGTAGGTAAGTGTGGAAGATTTTTTTTTAATTATTAATATTTTTTTTTGATAAAAACACTATTCAAGTCTTCAAGTCATTTACTAGTTAAAAATGCAGAGCATTTAAAATGATACTATAACAATATCTATTCTTAAAAGCGATTAATTTTGTCTCAAAAAATAAGAAAACTACCTTTAGTTCACATCATAAATGTTTAGGATTTGATTCTAGTATTATTGTAATACTTTGCTGGCTTTTTCAGATCTTGAAGACTTTTTTTTTCATGTACCTACCCTTTATTTTTCGTGACGGTATGCTCTACCATCCATACTAATATTATAATTGTGAAAGTTTGTCTGTCTGTTACCTCTTCAAGTCTAAATCGCTAGACCAAATTTTCTGAAATTTGGTATCGAGATACTCTGAGCCCCGGGAAAGGACATAGGATACTCTTGAACTTGAAAGGATGTACTACGACTTTTGGCACAAAGGAGTTGCAAGCGTCATCTAGTATTACATTCATGTTATATCTACCACTACATAGTTCGATACTACAGTAATACAGCTATATCTTTGATTCGTGCGCCCATCTCATGCCCACACGAATTTCATTTGCGATCGTCTTTGATGCTAAGTGAATTACTAGTGATAAGACCAGGCTCTGCCTGATTGTATCCTTTGTACCCTCTATATCTTACTATGTTCTATGTGCTATATGTTAGTGTGTGCTACATACTATGTGTTATATGCTAGATATTCTATATTGGAAGCGCACTCAGCCAGATATTCAGTAATAGCTTTGTCAGCTACAGATTTTGCATAGATTTTATTGAATATTGTTTGTGAATTTGGATACTAGTGTGAATTGTAAATGATTTTGTATTTATTCCGGTAAATGTTGGTTTGCTACCGCTATTTGGTTTGAAACGTGCTGGTCCAATTTTAGATAATATATTTATAGCATTAGCAGTCAAAAGTATAACCTAAACTGAGATGGCAGTCGCAACTTTCCTATTAGTTTAGTAGTTACACAGTACACTTCTTCACAGTCAATTTAATATTCATATTAATTAGTTGAGTAATCAATTAATATTGCACGACGATTTGCCCCGAAACGGCTTCTAATAATTGATGTCACTCGCACGCTACTCGCTACCCAAATGAAAATCCCACAAAGACGGGTCCTATCGGTGTTCCTCACACAAAATATGAATTTATTTGACCCACTCGCCACGCGACTATGAACCATATGAGCTTCGGAACAAGGCCACACTTTTAAAGAATAACATCATGAATTTTAAAGTATCTCTCAGTCGGTGTTGGTGCTTTGCCAGGATGAAATAATATTAAGCTACTGAGCTTTAGACTTTAATATGATTAAAAATAAATAGACATTATGTGTATGGGCGTTATGGAAATGGCGGTAGATAGAGAAAATGTATTCGGCGACCTATTTCGCTATCTCTATGCTTCCGCGAGTAATTCCAGAATTGAAAAATAAAAAGACCTAAGAGCCGCGTCATTAAAAGTTATAAAATGTTCCGAAGATAACATGATATAGAATACCAATTTCGGGAATATTTAACTTAAGGAAAATACTGCGACGTTCACGTTCGATAAATATTATTAAAGTAGAAGTGATAATATTTAAATAAGCAAAGTTATGGTCAACTTGGGGAAGACCGGAATACTTTATTTGAAGTTGGCTTTGAGCTGCCCCTATTTCTTTTGTAATGACTTTAGAAAGACGGGGTTCACAGTAGATGACAAAGTTATCTTTTATAAACCTAATACAGACGTTTGATGTCCCCACGTATTAATTGTGTGGCAAATATAGTTGATATTCCAAAGAAACATCTTGTAGACGGACTTTCCGAGTCTTTGGGGCAAGTCCGTCAAAGGCGATTTTCGATATCGTATATACATTAAAAAAACCAGAAAGTATAGAATAAGAATAAGAACAAGTTTATTTCGACAATCACACAACACAATATTAAATTACTACAAAAATACACAAAGAAATAAAGAACACAAAATCGCGAAAATATTAAATTGTGTGACGCCAAAACTGGACCCAGCTCAGCATTAGCAGCGACTTCAAGTTTGCTGCACTGATTTTCTGCTGGGACCAAAGGTGTGACATCACAATATAAATGTTTAAAGCTAGCAATAAATCAAAATAACAAAAAAAAATTAAGAAAACTACAAAAAATTAAAAATTAAGAATACAAGTAGCAGTCTTAAGTCTCCCGCAAACGATCAAACATCAAACACGTCAAACATGTCAAATACATACAAACTACGTGTTTGACGTGTTTGAAGAAAATTTGGATTACTACGTGTTTTGGCGTGTTTGACGGTCTGACGTTTGATCGTTTGCGGGAGACTTTACTTTGCCTAATGTGAAAAAAAAAGAAAAACAACAGATTTTTGTCTATGACAATTGACGCTTGACACTACTAAGTTCTAGGCTATGAAACGTGGTTTGACGTGGCGCGTATATATCTGCCATGTGATCGAAAACTATAAAATGTAATGGACAAAATCACAAACAATGATGTTTTACGTTATACTAAGTTGAAGGGAGTGAAATAATGAAGTCGCAGAACAAAAGCAGACGGACGGAGCTTAAATGGATGGGAAGAAATTGCGCCTGATAGTCCCGGCACCCGAACAACCCTACACCACTGCACAGAGGTGCATACACGAAGAGGTATTACGCTGAGAGATGTTGGATGTGGAGTAAATGAGTTCTGTAATGACCACTAAATGTTTTTTTTGTTTTCAGCACCCTAAGAGGCGGCGGAAGGTTGCTCCAGCATCGGGAAGCAGCGTACCTAAATGATCCACGAAACGCTGCTGTCCTGTGACGTGGTGTCAGGATCCGGTATTGGGAGGCTCGAGTGCGGGTGTTGATATCACTTAGCCAAGTCAACTTCTCATATAAGTAGGATGGACATTGTGTAAGGATTATGTCAAACAGAAGTGAAGCGAAGTGGAGTTTGCTGCGTTCCTTCATTTTAAGTATTGGCCTTGTTGATAAATGGTGTAACATGAGCTCGGGGGGGATTGTGAAACAGAAACGCATACAAGCATTCTGGACAAGCCTCTCCGTTCTGGTGAGTAAAGCATGACCTATAACTGTATCGGCATAGTTCAATTTAGATAGAATAAGAGTCTCACATAGCCTAATTCTTATATCCTCACTAAGATAGGCACGGTAATTGTATAGGATTTTTAGTCTATAAAAACATCCCCTAACTACCTCCAGCATGTGCTGTTCAAACTTTAAGCTTGAATCAAATAAAACCCCTAAATTACGCGCTATATTGACATATTCAATTGCTTGTCCCGAAATTAAGATTCTTGGTTTTTTATCCAAAATATCCGCGACCTGCTTTCTTGAGCCCAATACAATAAATTTAGTTTTGCTGGCATTTAAAACTAGACCGCATGATGTAGACCACTCAGCTATATGTTGCAGGTCTACATTTATTTTCTTAATGGCCTCGGTGGTGTCATTAGGGTAAAAACTCAGGTAAATCTGTCAAAATAGTGACATCTGTAAGTAGAAGGTATTGAAGAACAAACTATTGCGTTATAATCTTAAAGCCTCATTTAGTTTTTATTGAGTAAAAAAAATAATTGGGGCAAGTCCGGCATGTGTTTGGATTCAGGGCTATCAAACATTTTTTTGACATGGGTAATCCATAATTTAAAATTATAACAACGTTATAAAAGAACATATTTATGAGCCCAAAATCATAATTTTTGGTGGTGGAGGTCAGGTTTCGAGGGCACTTGTGAACCAGGCCACTTTATGGGCAATGCCATCTAGTATGTTTGAAAAGGTTGACAATATCTGATTGGAGGTAAGACCGGCATATGACGGCCTTTCCTTATGCAAGCTAAACGGACTTCCCCACTATTGCACTTTTAGGTAAGAAATATTTTGCAGGTGATAATAACCAAATTAAAGCAATATTAACGAATTTAACACCAATAATAAGTAAAAGGATCACTAAATTACTTACATAATCCAAGAAACTCCAAAAAATCCTTCATATTGCCACTTTTTTTTAAGTTTTTTGGCAGAGACTTACACTCCGAATACGAATACAAAACGGGAAAGCCGATCGTTTTTTTTGTAATAGGTAGTTAGTAGCGACATGTCTGTTTCTTAGATCAAACTAACTTTGCAATACTGTTTTACCCACTGAGCCATGTGAAACTAGTCGTTTAAATATGGAAGTTATTGCCGCTAGATGAACTTACCCCCAGACGGACTTTCTCAAGTTGACTTATAAATTTATTTTTGTTAACTTCAACCAAGAATTTGATTTATTTTTATAAAAATCATAGCAATATCTGCTTTGAAAATGTTTGAAGTCTTGATATATTATGTTAAACGCATATATTCACGTTAAAAATGTTCAAGTGAACATAACATAAAATAAAAATAATTGAAGTGCCTAAAAATCCAGCATTCATTCCACATGACCGAGGAAAAAAGTATCAAAAACCACGAGAAATGAAAGAAAAATAGAAATGTTCTAATAACCGCGTAATAAATGGAAACGAAACAATTGGGCTGTCGTGACGCTAACGACTGTCAACTGTCCCGGTGGCCCGGACAGGCCCATCATTTGACCCGGACAGTCCCGGATAACCGGATAGCCGGATACCGGACAATTAACTACAGTTCGATGATGGTCGCGGTCGTTTTTGAGCTAAGCGGTTTCGGCGCTCTGATTGACACGATTGTCGTCTGCTAAACGATCATATTATCTGTTTCATTTACATCGTTGTATTATGCTATCCATACTTCCATAGTAATATTATAAATGCGAAAGTGTGTCTGTCTGTATGTCTGTCTGTCTGTTACCTCTTCACGCCCAAACCGCTGAACCGATTTTGCTGAAATTTGGCATGGAGATACTTTTTATCCCGGAAAAATGTACGGTCCCCGCGCGATAAACGATTCTTGGCGCAACGGTGTTGCGGGCATCCATCTAGTGAATAATAAATGCGTTACGCATATTTGTGATTGATCATTAACTACAATGAATGTTTGAAAAAAATGAAATGCTTATAATATTACAAGCTGTACCGACAAGGCCATGTTATTTCGGGTGTTAAAAGTAGATGTTTGCCATTTCCTAGACCTAAAATATAACACAAAGAATTTCATTAAAATCGGCCTAGCCATTTTGTAGATATATGGCAAGAAATATTGCAAGAAAAGTTTTCTAATTACATGAACATACTTAATATTATTTTGTTTTAAAGTTTCATTTTTTTCACTTTTGCGTTAACATATTCTTATTTCGTGCTATTGCAATAATAATTAATTAATTAATTAGTAATTACGTTTATTAGTTGTTATCTGTTAGTTACTGAATGAATATTATTTTCATGGTAGTTATTTACCTTTCGAAGTAAGTTAAAAATGGTAACTTATTTCAGAAAATTAGTACCTACATATTAAATCCTTATTCAGATTTCATTCAAGTTCGACTGCTGAAGCCACTCCAATTCCTTTTTGATTACAGGAATTGTCCTAACGCGAATGCGAAATCAGCACAATCCCGGACAGTCCCGGTGCGGTGACGTCACTAGTCAGTAGACAATGGACTGATGCCGACAGAGATATCAAATCACAAAGTCAGTGTAATGTGACGTCACAGCGCTTCAAGCGTATAAGTTATTCTCATTAGTGATGGTTATTTAGCCGAGGATTAGATAATTTCGATAGCGAATTCGGAAATTATAATAATTACTAGATGAATGATGATAAAAGTGTCCTGTGTCCTTTCCCGGGAATCAAAGTGTCTCCATATGAACAGAATCGGTTCAGCGGTTTGAGTGTGAAGAGGTAACAGACAGACACATTTTCGCATTTATAATATTAGTATTGAAGTGTGGATATAGGAGTTGTATTTAGGAGGAAACGGTCCAACGCAATTCGAGTCCTTACTATGCAAGTATTTGAGGTTTACTGTTTGGACAGAGTTGCACAATAGTAAATAGAGATATTCGTAACCCTTTTGAAGTGGACGTCTCTTTGTGTGTACTGATGCAAATTTTAAATGGAATGCAAGTCAAACCAAAAACCTAGTTTGTTTCATTAAAGTTTTATTAGGGCGTAAAAATCATCATTCGTCATGCTAAAAGCACAAAATATTAATATGTCACTCTTGTGTGTTCAGACTTTAAACCTTGTCGTCAAACAAAATCACGTTTGATCATTAAACAAACACACGCGCCCAAATAGTATAGCGACGTAATACATACTGTATAATATACAGTATGTAATCATTATGTTTGTAATTAATTAATGTAAATATGTTGTGTTCTCATTAGTCGCGACAAAACACGGTGTTTCGGTAAATTACGACGACGTAACCTTACGCCGCGAGCAACGCGGTTGCTGGTTTCATAGAAACGTGTAACTATTTTAATTATGATAGTATATAGGCTTAAATTGAGACGCAACACAATTTTCAGGTAATTGAAATAATTATTGACTACGTAAAAAAGTCCTTAAAGATTAAAAAGTAAATCGGAAATACTATAAAATAATTACCTAATCCTTCGATCGGGGATTCTTGGAAATGCTATAATTGTAGTCTAATAATTGTTGTCGCGATCACCGGTGCTCTTATGGGGCTTGAAGGATTAAATAGGAACCAACAAGATGTTTTGAAATACAGTCTATTTCCTTTAATTAGTCTAAAATTTATTAGTAAGTAAATAATTTTTAACTTAAACTTTGAAAATCATTCTAATATTATAAAGGCGAAAGTCCATTTGTTTGTTACCTTGCTACGCAAAAACGCTAAATCGATTTTGCTTTTTGGTATGGAGATATGTACTTTGAGTCCCGGGAAAGGTGATAGGATACTTTTTATTTCGAAAAAATGTACGTTTCCCGCGCGATAAACGAATTTTCGCGCAATGGAGTTACGGGTGTCATCTGTTTATATGAAAATGAAATGAAAAACGTTTTATTTCTAAATCGGTTGAAAATGAACACCTTAATGGTTCGTTTCCCATACAAAAAAACAATCGACATTAATTAGCTAATTTTATACTATTACTACATAAAACTATGTGCACATCTATTTATTTTGCAATACCGTTCCCGCGAAATATATTTAAAATACTTTATTTCACACAGAAGTCACATTTTTATTGATTAAAAAAAAAAGTGACATTTGTGGCTTATGTCATCTATTTATTTTGCAATACCGTTCCCGCGAAATAAATTTAAAGTACTTTATTTCACACATAAGTCACATTTTTATTGATTTTTTTTAAAAAAAGTGACATTTGTGGCTTATGTCACTTTTTATAAAAAAATCAATAAAAATGTGACTTCTGTGTGAAATAAAGTATTTTAAATATATTTCGCGGGAATGTTATTGCAAAATAAATAGATATGCATATAAATGTATGTAGTAATAGTATGAAATTAGCAAATTAATGTCGATTGTTTTTTTGTATGGGAAACGAACCGCCTTAAGGCCTACCACCGGCATAATATAAAATAACCTTATTTCCTACACGAGTATTTCTGTGAGTAGTATTGTTAGATGACGGAAAGTAATGTCACTGATTTTAGCCGCGCATGATAGGTCTCGGTTCCTACAAGCCGATCTATTCATGATCCACGTATTTCCGGTTAATGTAATATTGATTTTTGTCGTACTAATAAATGCTCTACCTCTATAAATTAATCGAGTATTTTTATTAAGATCATAGAAGAATAATTTTAACTAATACTTTTTTTCGTAACTCTATATTTTGCTCAAAATAACAATTTTTCTGCAATAAAAAGTAGCTATTATGACTATTCCTCGTTGACCGATGTGTATATTATGTACTATAATTATTAATGTGATTATTACAACGGAACCAGTTCAAATATTTCGGAACCACTTCAATTCTACATAATATAAGCAAATATTACGATAAAAAGGCGTCGTTAAGCCATTTCATCCAAAAGTAGTGCGAAATGTAATGCACAAATGCAAAATTCTTTCGCAGTTAAAAGAAATTCAGAGCAAAAAGAAAATCTAGTAATGTTCAATTCGTATGTACATGTAGGCTAACACTTTGTTAGTGAGAAGTAGAATGTACAAAGCGGGGGAAAAACGCGGCAAGTGGAACACGCACAAAGCGACGGGCGACGGGCGGCGCCTTTGATGTGAATGCACCGATGTGCACCGGCCCTTAGCCGTGATTTGAAGCTTAGATGGGAAATATTGAGATGCCAATAGACAGTAGAATTGCGTTTGCTTTGTATATTCAGCCTAGTGACTGTGGGTTGCTTTGACACTCAAGCCAAGGGTCGTAGGTTCGAGTTTTCAATGTTCTTTATTAAATTAAATGACGTGTGTATTTAACACGTGCCATTTAAGTTAAATACGACACCCTGAGTGTAAAATTATTAAACATACGTTCGTCCTATTAAATAACTTGACAAAATTTAAATTACTTTCCGACAGCGGAACAGCAAAAACTGGTAACATTAGTAGCGAAATGTTTGCAGCAATTTATTGCTGAGGATTGAGGAAACAACATAATAGGAAACATAGAAACTACTTCTAATTCAGGTAGACGGACACCTGCCTACCGCAGCCGTCAGCATGACGGCCGCGTGACAGTCACGTGACAGCTATGATCTATGACACCACCTGTCAAAGGAAACAATTCCGCGAATTGCGTCGGCTCGAACGGATATTACACCGACTGGATTACGAGGGGCTATTACGGCTGAAATAGATCGCGGCAATCGAATTTCGTAAGCCTATTACGGTCAGGGGCCTGATTTTGATACTTCGAATGACGTCTTGGTCTCAAACTCTAACTCGCAGAGCACAATCACTTTTTATTATGACGTAACGAAATGCGATGTGTCGCTGTAAGAAGTTCTTACAGCGACACATCGCATGCTTCTGATTTCCCCATTTCTGCTGTTCTGTTCTTAGTAAGAACAGAACCTCGCTTTTTCGTTAGACTTTTAATATATAATATTTAACAGTTCATGTGACACTTCAATGGACATGACAAGCAGAAATGGGAAGAGCAGAAGCAGAATTATTTCGAAAATATTTCTGCTCCTGCTTTCCGAAATATTCCGAAAATTCCATAACCAATAAATGTAAAACGGCACGGGTTAAGTATTACATCCTTCCTTATTAGTCAGTAAAAAAGTGTGTAATACTGAGCAGCGCAGAAGTACATTTTTAAAATTCCTGATATTCCCAGCTTTCATGCCTTTTGTTTAGATCTTCAGGCCAACCGGCGTTTTGGTTTCGCACCGTCTATTGTTTTCACGTATCGCTATTGTCAAGCTAGATGTTTTGTTTATTTATAGACGTTTCTTGTGGTCTATTTTTGGTACAGACTTGAATGTACTATCAGAGAATTTGATTCATAGACAGATGGCGGACCTATATAGTTTGGTCGAGCTATGTCAAATCCAGCCGACAGATCACGACTTACATTGAATTGACATAATCCGACCGAACGACGAATATCCATCACCTGCCTATAAATTAATTTCTTTGATGGTACGAAAATAAAACTTATGGCAAACGGGAAAATGTACGGGTTCTGCGTAACAAACGAATTTCGGCGAAAGAAATATATTTTGTGGGCAACATCAAGTATATAATAAAACTGTAGAAATGAAAATAAAAAAAAGATATTCAAAAAATAATAAGCGGGGGGTGTCCCTACATCGCTATAGAAGCCAAAAATGTAGTTAGTTTTTTGTCTGTCTGACTGTCTGTCTGTCTGTCTGTCTATCTGTATGTTTGTTCCACTATCACACGAAAACTATTGATCCGATTTGAATGCGGTTTTCGCAGATATATTTGTCTTCTTCCAACTTAACATCTGGTGTATAAAAAAATGTCCCCCACCCCTCTAAAGGGACGAAAGAGGGGGCAGATTTTGTATAAGACTTTTGCTTTAACACGAAAACTACTGATCCGATTTGCATAGGGTTTTCGCAGATATATTTGTCTTCTTCCAACTCAACATCTGGTGTATAAAAATCACCCCCCCCTCCCCCACCCCTCTAATGGGATCAAAGAGGGGGTCAGATTTTGTATCAAACTTTTTCTTTAATGGACTTACTTCATATTATTAACTGTTTTTTTCAACTTAACATCTGGTGTATAAAAATTTTCCCCCTACCCCTCTTAGGGGAAAAAAGAGGGGGTAACATTTCGTATCAACTGATGAAGTAGAAATACTTTAACTGGCAAAACAACGTTTGCCTTAGTTAAAATATAATTTATTTATTGTAGCATGACTATACACTATACAGTATATAACGCTCGGCTGTGCTGTTATTGTGTTTGCAGCTTTGTGAGTTTAATTACACTATCGACGGACAGACACGCGGATAATTGAGTTGCGATTGCTCCTTTATGTAATTATCTCTAACTCAATGTATCTCGTGTTGCTTCTGTTGATCAAATAGATAGAGAGATTTATTAAAACATTACAGCAAGCTAGATGTAGCTTGCAACATCATAGCGCCAAATTCGTTCATTCACTGTAAACGTATTTTTCCGGAATAAAGAATAATATTTTATACCTGCCAAATATTATCAAAATTGATACAGTAGTTTAACACCTGCATCATGGGTATCGCAGACATAATAGATTTTCAATTGCTATGCGGCAGACGGCTGCCGCTTGGGGATTGATGGGGAATAAGAGAGATAAATAGAATAAATAAGACTAGACGAGATGTAGTTTACGACTTCAACAAGTTGTCCGCCTCGCGGTATAGAAAGCTTTTAGTTTAACACGTCGAAAGCCGCTCCTTACATCTAGTAAGATAATAAAGTGGCGAGATAGCTCAAAGAAAATAAATTTCCGCTGTAAAAATATGGCTCGAAGGACCGAGGAAAAGTCACTTAACTGAGACTCGGCGGGTAGACGCGAATTCTAAAAGCATTGTCGAGTCACAAAAAAGTAGCCGAGACGGAATCCGGTTAGGCATTAAATAGCGAGTTGAAATCGAGCGAGCCGTTGCCATGGCGACGCTCGGCGCTCATTGTCAACAACCGATACCGTATCGCCCGGAAGTTTTGCCGTTTCATTTCATCTAATTGACAAGCGCTCGAATAAAAAGTCGGATATTCCCGGAACATTTTAATCAGTTTTGTCGCCATAATGGATTTTAAGCTGTTCAAGCGTCAAGTGTAAAATAAAGTTGGACAAAGGTGTCGTCCGTTGAAAATTGAAATAAAATATTATATCGAGTTAGTTATATTTTTTATGATATCAGAATTCAATTAGGTTTGTAACTAAATAGCGCGACGAGTTGAGTTCTAACAGATCCGATACCCAGACTCCTCGATACAAACTTGAGGCAAAATTCCATTAAGATAAAACAATTTCAATATTTAGAGATTCGTTTTGAGTGTCCTTCAGTCTTTGAAACAATTAAAGACGTGAGTGGAAGAACCAGATATTATTAAGTAAAATTTTATAACAATGACAATAACGAACTTTCTCCCTTATAATTAAAACAAACTTCGTAAACTCTGGAACTTTGACCCATGGCATGAAATTTTGCGTGGCTGTCAGGGGTTAAGTAGTAAACTAGATCTTTCATTGCATTTACTTTTAATCTTACTAGCAGAAGAAGACTAGTGATCCTAGCTCAGATCCTCTGGTGTTAGTAATAAAATCGGAAATGCTACGTAACTTCGGAACTTCCCAGAAATTGATAGTTGGAGCTCTGAAATATCTTCTATAATAATGTTACAGTTACTAATCATTGTATCAGATTGCAGTGAGCTGTTAGTATTTAAACTACAATTGTATACAGCTTGTAACAAAATTAAGAGGTAACACTTTAGGGTGTGTATGTGTTCCTTGTAGAAAGTTTACTGTAAAAGTAGCAAGCATGAAAGACCAATTTTTTTTTCATTTGTATGGGCAAGCGCTCTAGCGTCAAGAATTGAACAAAATAAATAGAGAAGAACTGCAGACCTTGATGTTTATTACGATAATTTTAAAGTTTATGCCAAAAAATTAATAGATTATTTTATGTAATTTAAGGAATCTTTTATAATTTTAAGTAATATAAAATAAAAATAAAACTTTTTTTCATGGAAATGATGTACACCGTTGTTGTTATGTGCATTAGACGTAATATTTACTGTATGTAATTTTAGTTATAAGATAATAATGTACATGATGTGGTAGTAGGTATTTACTAAATAAATAAATAAACACATACTGACCCAGTATTATCACTAAGTTTTGTTATCTGTAAAGAAGCCCTAATTATTCATGTTTGACATCTATAACGAGATTTCAAAGGATTTTTCGTTACCAAATTAGCCGGTACTACAAAGTAATCTGACCTATTTCTCAGCTTATGTTTTTTAATGAAACCCCGTCTTGACTAATCGCTTGCTGGAGCGTCCTGCTATCTGCAGCCTCTCATCTGCATATTAATGTGTTTATAACTCAAGTAATTAACGTTTTATTTAGGAAAATTGTGGAAAATCACAATGCTTTGCGGTCGATTATGTAGAGATTCACGCCGTGTTAAAGATTTTTATGAACCTTCGTCTAGGTAACACTGTTAATCAACATAATATATGTGAAAACGAAACAGAAAATCTAGGCATTCATTTTTACCGCATCCAGCAGCCTTAGCATAACAACTGATGTATATTATATAATATGATAAAAAATGGCGGATTTCCATTGTCTGTCACTTTGTCTATTCTTCCGTAGAAAGAAACCGCTTCTATGGTGACCATGCTAAGCCTACAGGAAAAGATGGGAGACGTTCCTTCCTTTCCCACGTCGCGGCTCACTTACGAATTTACGATCAGGTCACGTGCCCTAACGAAAGCTTAACATCATCCCAAAAAAAAACAGCGCTGCTAAATAAATTTTTACTTCGAAAAATCGTAAATACTGTGTATAAAATTGAAAATTAAAGCCGTTTAAGATAACACAAACACACAATGAATGACAAAAGGCTACCCTTATAAAATCTAATTTGTACACGATCCGCCGTCAACAATGCCCGTCAGCACAGTAACATTTTTGGGATTTTCGCCGAAGTTAATTTGGCGATTGTGACATTATTGCATTCTCAGGGTTGCGTCACTTGCGTCAGTCGCGTCAGCTCCGTCACAGCGTCACGCTGACACTCGCTAATTAATTACAAAGCGGCCGCGTCACGTTACGTCACGGCTTTGTGTCACCACTTAATCACTCGATATTTATGAGGGTTTTCGATGAAAATATTTTTAAACTGTTGAAAGTACTTGAAGAGCTGATAGTCAGCTTGAAGATTTTTATTGTTTAATGACTTATTTAATGATCAATTTTGGAACTACTTAATCATTGAAAGATGCCTGAATAATAAGGGATAAAAAGGTAAAAAGGTTTTGACATAAAGTTAATCATAATAATATGTCAAAGTATTTATAAAATAACTACTTATTATCTTTGAGTGCGGGTTATGTATTTTATTAATTCTAATACATTACAATATTATGTTGTAACTATTATTTTTTGTTTTATGACCCCTCACAATAAAGGTAAGCATTCCTGTTACAATTCAGCTAATTTAAGTTTGAAAAATGTATAATTCTGTAAATAAATTAAAAGTTTCAATAAATTGTTTGACAATATATACGAGTTGTGAGTTGTAACACAAGAGTAATTGTTGCAACAACAGCACAATGTCATTGTATATGGGACTTTAATGGCGTAATAACTCTGCTTGAATAGAGTTAGAATAGTAGAATAGTTTTAGGCGCCAACGAGCTGGATATTATGTCTCTAGTATTTTCTCACACACAATACACATCTCAATGTAGTTGTAAGGACGACAAAACATAATATATATTGTTTTATATTATACTAGCTATCCCAGTGAACTTCGTGTCACTTTAAAACCTTCCCTGGACTTCTACGAATGTTTTAAGACTAAAATCAGCCAAATCCGTTCAGCCGTTTTCGAGTTTTAGCGCAACTAACACATTTTAAAATCCATTTTTATATATAAGACTAGCTGTCCCGGTGAACTACGTGTCGTTTTAAATAAATAAATAAATAAAATAAATAAATAAGAAGAAGACAAAATAACGCCCGCAGGCCGCAACATCGTTGAGCCAAAATTCGTTAATTACGCGGCAACTGTCTATTTTTCCTGAATAAAAAGTATCCTATGTCCTTTCCCGGGACTCAAAGTATATTCAAATCAAATTTCAGCAAAATCGGTGTAGCGGTTTTGGCGTGAAGAGGTGACAGACAGATAGACACACATTCGCATTTATAATATTAGTATGGATCCGTATCATAGAGAGAGTAGAACGCGGGTATGGAAGTCCACTTTTTATGGCAGGGAATGTGTCATGCTTATTGCTTAATATGTGCCTATATTAAGTCAAAGTAGCAGCAATAAAAGAGTTACTTAGAAAAACATTGTATTTCTTTAAATTCTGCTACTTTCACAGCGAACTGACAGGAAAGTTAGACACACCTTAAAGTATTGTTACACCCTGTATATACAAAATTACACAGTGTTTAAGATGACGTGACGTGAACAATTTGCTGTTGTAAATAGCTCGAGTGCGAGTCAGCTCGTTAACGAGATGACGTCAATATTGCTGTCGTAAAATTACTGTCTCGTAAGATACAGTGGTCATCGTGAAGACCTTCTACAATTATTGTTGCAATTATAATTGGTAGTAAGTTTCGAAAGATGCTATTATTGTTTCATTATAATTCTACAATTATTGTTGCAATTATAACAGGTAGTAAGTTTCGAAATATGCACCAGTCCATTGACGTATTATGACTTTATTAGAATGTCATATAATACGTCATACCTGTCTCACCAGTAGTACACCAGTACAATATGGCGTAGGATACAATATTATGACGTCTTGAGCACTGGCTAGTCGGTATACTGGGTTTTATTTCGAAACCTGAACGTTACCTAAATGCAATATAATATTATACTATAATGTACCGCCGCAAACATTTACATTTATGTTTTCATTCTGAAATTGTCCCTTGTATCGTTGTTTATTATATATTTAAATGTTATATTCAGAAATAAGAAAATTATTCTACTAGATTTCAAATTTTGTAACAGCTGATTTTGAATAAATCGCTTACGACAATTAGCGCCATCTAGCAGAAATCAACAAAAACACTTACTAAGTATCTTGTACCATGGAAAATATAACATTCAGAAGGAAAATCTTAAAAGCCAGTTCTGAGACTAATATTGCATTAATGTCAGATGATGAATCACACATAATAAACATTTCATCATCTAGCCAACCCATCGACTCGGAAATAGATACAGATATCATTTGCTTAAAGTCCCATATTGAAAAATTGCAAATCAAACTTACCAGCGCCCATGAAGAAATTGCACACCTTAATCTAGAAGTTACGTCCTTAAAACGAGAGTTAGACTCCAAAAATAAAACTATATCTCTTCTTAAAAGGTTATCAGAAGACACCACACTTAAATTACTAACTCCGAAGAAAACATATTGTACACCGATCCTTAAAAAAATACGAAAGTCTTTGATATTAACAAGTCGCAATTCCCCACTGTCGCAATATCACGGAGATGTTAGCTTATTACAAAAACTTGGAACTCAGAATGTTCATAATAACCTAGGAAGTCCTAAGCGTTATCGAAACATCAATACGACGTTATGTCAAACGTCACAGATGACAGCGTCAAGTGCAAATGACATTCGAAAACAGAAAAATGCGGTATGAAGAAAAATGACATATTCATTTTGGGTGACCAACAGTTAAAAAACTTTTCTGTGGAAATGCATAAAACGAGACTTAATAATTGGAATGACATATATAATATAAATGGTCTAATAAAACCATTTGCTGCTGCTTCTACTATACTTGAAAATTGTCGTAATCTTAGTGAAAATATATGTAATGACGATATTGTAATTATAAGTGTCGGGACTAACGAAAAAAATCCTTATTCATTGTACTCAGATCTGTGCCACACACTTGAAGCTTTGAAAAAATGTCATGTTTTTGTTATAGGAATAAATCATAACCCGTTTCTAAACACGAATCTATTGAATTATAATATTGAACAATTAATTAGAAATTTTCCAAACTGTAAATATATTAATCCAAAACAAAAGTTTCAATCTGACTATTATAGATATAAACCATTATGTAATTATTTATGTTTTAAATGTAATTTAGAAATTGATAGCATTAATTATGATAAGTATTATGTTAACAAATTTGTAGATAAATTGTATTCAAACAACAACATTAAGGAAACCATACCCTATTATTTTTCCATATTGCCAAACACAAATCAAAGTAAGAAAAACTCTGTACAAAAAAAAATGTAGTAAGTCATAAAAGAGGGACAATCCCTTATTATTTTAATAAAATATATTCAAATCCATCAAATAATAGCAATGTAAAAAATGATAATGATTTTTTTCGAGGACAGCGTAGCCAATAGTCTTATTATAGCTCATCAAAACATTCAGGGGATACATGGCAAAGAATTAGAAGTGGACCTATTTTTAAAAAGCCGTAACATTCATGTTTTTTGTGTTACTGAGCACTGGTTAAAAGATGAACAAATTAATATTATCAATAATTAATTTTATAGCATTGCCAGTGCGTTCATAAGTAAGGGCGCCATACGCGGGGGTTCTCTTATATACGTACAAAATGTTATCAAATGTAAAGAACGCAAAGACATTGTAACCCTCTCATCTGAATGCACAGCAGAAATATCCTGCGTGGAGCTTGAGGAATATATTATCATATGTGTGTACCGACCCCCACAGAGTGATTTTGATTCTTTCGACGTAATAATAGAAAATGTATTAAACCGTTTAGTTACAAAAAAATATGTCATATTATGTGGTGACTTTAACGTGAACATTATGGAAAAATCTTCCAGATGTGATAGATTCTTGAATTTGTTTGAAACATTTGACCTTAAGTATTTATTTTTAGAGCCCACTAGGATCACTTCACATTCGGCAACTTGCCTAGATAATATTTTTTGTAACTGCCATTGCACAAAAATGTGTTTATTTAGTGATTTGACATCTGATCATTTAGGGCAAATGGCTGTATTTCCAACTAAAACCATTTCTTATACTGAAAAAATAGCTTGCAGACCAATCACTTCGAGTAAAATTAGCATGTTTAAGAAAAATATAGCAAATAAAATTACAAATATAGATTTAAACCAACAAGACCCACATATATTATATGAAAAACTACACAATATTATTAAATCAGAACATGACATTATATTTAAAAACAAAATATTTAATGTTAATAAAAAATTAAAATTTTGTGATTGGGCGACACCTGGTATATATATCAGTAGGAACAAATTATATAATTTATATGACCTTAAAAAATATAACTTTCATCAATTGTTTATTCAGTATGTGAGAAATTATTCTAAAATGTTCAAGAAGATATGCCTCGCTGCTAAAGCTTTATACTTAAGTAACAAAATAAATAACTCTCACAATAAAATTCGTAGTACTTGGGACATAATTAATAATGAAATAGGACGTTTTAAAAGATATGACAATAAAATTAAATTAAATATAGACGGTCTGACAATTTCTGACAATTTAGAATTAGCTCAATTCTTTAATAAATTCTTTGTAAATATCACTGAAAAGACAACTCGTTCCCTTGACTCCTGTCCGTTAAAAGCGAGCATGCTAATTAAAACAAATGTAAAGGGAAGCAAGGTACTGTTCAGTTTTAGACACATACACCCGCAAGATATCATAAAGACTTTTAACTCTCTTAGTCTTAAAAAATCAGTAGACTTGTGGGGTATCAGTAAAATTACTTAAAATATTATTTCCGAATCATCACCATACCTAGCTGCTATTTTTAATCGTTGTGTTGATGCTGGCGTATTCCCTTGTCTTATGAAACAGTCTAGAATTATTCCTTTGTTTAAAAAGGGCTCAAAAAGTGACCCGAGTAATTTTAGACCTATCTCTATTTTACCAGCTATCAGCAAAATATTTGAGAAGGAAATCCTCAACCAACTTCAGAGTTACTTTTATATTAATAATTTATTGCATAGTCACCAATATGGATTTACCAAGGGTGTTTCAACTACAGATGCGGGTGTTACTTTAATAAAATACATTTTTAAAGCTTGGGAAGACCATCATGATGTCATTGGTGTTTTTTGTGATCTATCGAAGGCGTTCGATTGCGTGGATTATAGTATACTGATTCAAAAGCTTAAGCACTATGGCATTGAAGGCACCGCACTTGACCTTATGACAGATTACCTGACAGACAGAGTTCAGTTCGTTGATGTAAATGGTCATAAATCCACGGGATTACCAATAAAAATAGGAGTACCACAGGGTTCTATTTTGGGACCTTTTCTTTTTTTAAATATATGTAAACGATTTGCCTTTTTTCATACGATCCTTTTGCGAAATTATCTTATTCGCAGATGATACATACCTGCTGTTTAAATTGAAACGAAAAAATCCAGATTTCAATGGTGCTAATAAAATACTAGCTCTTATATTAGAATGGTTCTCTTCTTACAATCTTTTACTCAATCCTAATAAAACAAAGTGTGTCATTTTCAGAATGCCTAACGTGAAAGCAAACACTGAAATTAACCTAAAAATTGGTGATGTCAATCTGGATTTCGTTGATTCTACGATATTTTTAGGCCTCACTCTTGACTCTAAGCTTCAATGGGGAGCTCACATTTGAAATGTAGCAAAAAAGCTAAGTTCAGCAGTCTTTGCGATTAGAAAAGTAAGACAACTGACTAATGAAGAAACAGCTCGTACCGTTTACTACAGCTATTTCCACAGTATCTTATCTTATGGATTACTACTGTGGGGAAGTGCTGCAGATATTCCAACCAATATTTTTATTGCAAAAACGGGCTGTTCGCGCTATATACAGACTAGGATCAAGGTGCTCCCTAAAGGAAACGTTTAAAGAGATAAATATCCTGACCGTACCATCTCAATATATTTTTGACAATGTTATATATATTCGAAAGAACATCAATATTATGATAAAAAATCCGATACGCATTCTTTTAATACACGGAACAAAAATAAACTAGCAGTTAATTATTCACGTCTTCATAAGGTTCAAAACTCATTTGTGGGACTCGGTATACGTTTCTATAACAGACTACCTGATGACATTTTAGCCTTGCCCTTCAACAAATTTAAGGAATGTATCAAAAAGAAATTGATTTGTCAGGGCTACTACAGAATAAATGACTATTTTGATGACATTCATCCATGGGAATAAGTGTGACAATATTAATAGTAATATGTAATGAACTATGTCTTTTTTTCTATAAGTATAAAAATAACTTATCATAATAATTATTATTGTATGGACATGATTTTATATTACTTGAATTGACTTATTGAATTGACATAATTTTAATAATTTAATTCATGAAGCCCCAAGCGGCCACATCCGGCCACGATAACAATGAAAAAGCTATTGTGTCTCGTTTTGCCACGACTGATGGGTTAAAATATTTAAAAATTATATTGACATTTTGTTTTCCACAAAATGTACATGAAACTATTTCTTTTTGAATTATATGCATATTTTTATTTTCAAAAAATGGAATTTGTTTGTAATTTATGTACTTAAGTCAAATAATTGTGATAATTACTATGTATTAATGTATCTAAGAATGAGATGTTTATTTTGTAATATTTAAGAATCTTGACGTTCATAAGTGTTACCGTGTGACCTATATGAATAAATTATTTTGATTTGATTTGATTTAAGTTACTAATGTTATTTATTAACTTACACAAAAATCCCTATTGAGAAATAACTATTCAACTCGTCTAGACTGCAAATTATAAAACACCAAAGCATAATGTTATGAGTCCCTTATTAAATTCCACAGACATCAATTTTAAAACTTTTCTAAGCGGTAAAAGTTTCAAAGCATAAAATAACAAAATGAATTTAACATGAAGTGCACTCACACCTTTATAGTTTTAGATTTAACAATGTCAACCTTCGGTATAAGATCTACTAAAATAAGTTTAGGTTTACTAAGTTTTTAAGACTACACTGTTTGAAAGGAAATTCTCTATCGGTCTTTATAACTCTCGTAGTAAAGTAAAAATAAAACTTTATTTTATTATATTGATCACTGATGCCAACTCTCTGAGGTTTTGTCTATTCAAGAATGTTTTTAATTGGCTTACGTCGTAAGGGTCACAAATCGAATAGATTATAGATAGAATCAAAAATTGTATGAATAAGCGATTTTGGACAAGCTTTTAGCGAAATAGCTGGAAAATATTAAAACGTCTCTAATTGAAACCAATATAATTTCACGAAAAAGCGATACAAAATTTAAACCGCACTATACCGGAATAATTTTATTGTATCGAGTAAATCGAGATTACAGTTTCGCACTATGTTATTACTTATTATCGAGTCGAGAGCTTCCGAATTCAAATAATTGTGTCTAAACTGTATTGTTTGGTTCCGCGCCAGAATAAATCCGTTTTATTGGCCGGTCCCGAGCCGGAACACAAACTATGACCGGAATCACGCAGCAGGAATGTGGAACTAAATATTGACTTACACAACAATTCGTCCGGAATGCCCGACGTTTCCGAGTATGTTTAATTTGAACTTCGTTCTTTTTGATGATAGTATAACTATAGTTGTTGTCGCTTGAATAAAAAAAGTAATATCTACTACCGATGTTGAAATTCGCAACATTTAAAATAAAACTGCATTTCTCAGGAACAATATCAAAGTGGAGAACGCCAGGACGCCCTCAAAAATACAACAAAGGAACAAAGGGGAGCAAAACAAAAGCGAAATTGAAATAAGCCATGAATCCAATTGAATTTGAAGATGATTTAGCCAGTGAGAAGTTTTAATTAATCAAGTCAGAAGTCACAACTGTATCGCAAATGAGGCTAAGCCCGAACGTCCGATATCTTCTGGCCGGGGGCCAACTTTTAATGAAGTGCCGGCGAATTTAATTCGTAGTGGAATAAATAATGAGGATAATCACAACCTCGTATGTTCCGCGGCTTAGCGACTACGCGCTCAAAATTATTCCGCTTAATGAAACGTGAAAATTTATGTGTGCAATTTGTTTTATTCGTTATAATATACGAGCATTCGTAGTACTGGGGCATATTTTATTCCATACGATATTTAAAAATATTCAACTTCATACAAACGTGAATCAGGTATATAATGAAATACGCGAATTCCGTGTCCAAATTGAAATAAACTTCGGTAATACTATTTCATAATACCATTCAAGTTTAAATAATATACCTATTTAATTAAAGCAAAAGACCAGCTAACAATACACAAACTAATACGAGTATCGTAGATGTAGACAATCCATCTGATGCTTCCACTAAACAGCCAAACCGCCATCAATATAATCCGGTAAGTTAATTTGAGCATGAACATCCGACGGTAATCAATGGAAGCCCACATATTACGAGCAATATCCCGGATAGCGGCAACAACAATGTAAATATCGCCAACACAACGGCATTACCAGTACTAATAATATGAAGGAGAGATACCTATTGCGATTCATTTTCAAATACGAGTCCAAATACGTCAATTGTTAGAAAATGTATAAATTTTGAAATTCAATATGAAAACAATATTGTTTAGCTCGAATTCAGAATTTATATTGTACTTAACAAGATTATAATTATTATAATCATAATAGAACGTGTGGGAATATACGTGGCGGCCGAAAATGGAAGATCTTCCGACCGAGCGAGGTGGTATGCCCGGTCAGGCCGAAGCCCACGTGATACATTTCAGCTGTCGTATATATACCGCCGCGCTCAGAAAACTTCGATAGCGCGATGCAGGAATGTTAGGCGAATTGTGGGTACCGCCACATCACTCCCCCCCGAAGACCGGATGTCGAATCTTGAAGCCTTGTCGCTTGAGTCGCCAGTGCCAGTGAGAGTCCCAGTGAGTCGGAACTGTTGCAGTGAGTCCCAGTGAGTCGGAACTGTAAGCTGCTGCACGGGATCCAGTGAGTCGGATAAGCTGCCGTGCGGGGCCGATGCTACGTGCTGACCAGGAGAGATGTGCTCTGCTTGCTGACCGGTCGGTGTAGTGAGAAAGCCCGATGATGCCGATGCGGAGTCGCCCAGGCCGCGGTACATTGCGGCTAGTGGACGAGGTACCCGATGAGGCGATGCTGGCTGGCGCGGTGCGGAGGGGCGGGGAGCGATGATGATGAAGGAGGCGTGTTCTGTCGAGGGTCACCAATGTGGGAATAAGCGTGGTGGCCACAAAGGAAGATCTTCCGACCGGGCGAGGTGTTATGCTCGGTCAGGCCGAAGCCCCACGTGATACATTTCAGCTGTCGTATATATACCGCCGCGCTCAGAAAACTTCGATAGCGCGATGCAGGAATGTTAGGCGAATTGTGGGTACCGCCACAAACGTAACAGTATAATCTCAATAGTTTACACATTAAACGAAGTTGTTACGGAGTAATAATTAATAACACTTAAATTAATGATTCAAACTAATTAAATATTATAATTGAAACTAAAAGCTTTAGCACATTTACATAATTCACAACAAACAAACCTAAATATTAGTTAGTGACACGAAACCAGCCGCGTTCTTAACATAAATCAATTGGAATTCACACGACAGCTTCAAAACACTCCAAACTGTCTACACCGGCAACTTGACGTATACTTATCTAAACAGGAATCCCAAATCCCCCATTCTGATCGGGGCACTCATGTCTCAAACACAACACGAACTTCGTATCCACATGTCAGGTTTCACGTGACTCGACGTGGGTTGACCTGGATACCGGCTACGGCGATGTCAACTCTATTACGGGGATGGACGATCCACTTTCCAACGGGGGAAGATAATTTGCATCAGGAAACATCAGAGCTGAGACCGGATCCCGTCGGCGCCTGGCGACGTTTCGCTGTTTACCTGTTACCGGGTGTCGATTGTCACTTACTTTGACGAAATAATGGAACTAATTGCTATTGCCGGGCTCCTAAAATCTTCCATGACATTTTCGAGTCGGACGCTCGGAATGTTTACTAGAGACTAAATCGGCTTAAATACGAGTATTCAGTGGAAACGAGACATGAAAATTTAACCCTAATGGAACGGCTATTTCCGTAAGGGTCAATAAAATCAAACTCAGCGTTTCAATTATTCACAAATTAATGCAGAGATTGTTAAATGTTTGAGAGTTTCGGCGCAGCGGCCGTTCTGGGACATTATCGATCGCCCCCGGGGGATATTGAATATAAAACTAACGGAGGCATCATATTTTAGAATCGGGACGATATATGTTGCACTAAATCTTGAGCATGCATTTGAATATTCTCGGACGGTACTTTTAAAAATTTCATAAGTCGCTTCTTTGTTTTCCGTTCTAAAACTATTCCCTCGTGCGTCCGGGGCGTATCGACGTGATCGTTTTAGATACAACATCGCATTCTAAGAGCTTTATTTCATTCCGATAGAAACATCGCCGGACGTAATATTGATACGATAGTTTCCATTCTGATGTGAGTCGTGACTCGTGCGTTTGAATTATTTCATCCTTTATTGTGAAGCATTATAAAGTACAATACAAACTTCCGAAATATATTCAACGCGCCGGGCGGAATTTGGCTGCATTCAAATGAATTTTAGTTCTAGGGCTTAATGTGCTTCATGAGTTGTTTGAGAGTCCCCGAAGAATAGGCGAGGAGGTGAGCTCGTTAGAGCACTCTCGGCCGTGTGCTTATGTAATTGGAAAGGTTTCTTGGCGACGCTAACGTGAAACGTCTCGCACTTTAACATATATTTTATTACATTTATGAATTATGAAGTGGAAATGTAGGTCGAGTGAAGAATCCCGGGCGACCCGAACCTTATGAAATAACATGGAATTTCATTATTTCAAAGTAGTTTTCCCGGGTGACAAATAGATTCAAGAATATGCAGCGCTGAAATTATCTCAAAAAGCTGGGTAGATTACCACTGCGACGAATTATTCAACGACAGTAGTAGGGGAAAGAAATTAAAAAGAAGACGCGAGAGCCCACTGTTAAATGCAATTAGTCCCAAATAAGAATGAAATAGGAGCGCCATTAAAGAATTTAATGAAGCCACCTGCGTAGACGGAGAATGCACCATAATTACTGAGCCTAGTCCCACCACTGCCACCACCGCCCGCGCCGACCGCGCCGCAGTCACAAAGACGCACTTTAACGTTGCCAGTAATTAATTATTCCCGGTGTCAGGTAATTCCGCGTTATTTATCGACGGAATTACTCCGGCAAACGGATTGCAGCCAAATTAATATAAACGATCCTTATCCATTAATTGAAGTATTAAAACCGAATCAATTTCTGTGTGTTTTTCGTTTATGCCTGTAATAACGTACGCGATTCCCACTCTTGATCCCGTAACACCACGGGCCATTATTGCTCGCAATATATTTTGCATATTTGGTAAGTTAGATGCGAAATTATTTCCACTTTAATGACCTTATGCTGTAATAATGTTAAATAACGAGCAATTGCCTGCAGCTACTCGAATAAACGTTTTATACCGGGCTTGTTTTGTTTTAATTTTATCAAAGAGCGTTAGTATCACTGCACCGTATTTTATTTTATAACCATTTTAAATTATTTTTAACTAAGTTGAGTTAAATCATTAACTGCGAACCTAACTATACTTAGTGAGTTTTTTGTAAAAGTACATCACATCCTATCGAAAATAATAAGAATTATAACTTAACCCATCAAGTTCCATAAGCTCACTGATGAGCGAGGCACAATAGAATAACAATAGATTTCCAAGAATCCACGATCGAAGGATTAAACAATATTGAAATTAAGTACATAAACTGTATCAAGTTTCGTTACAAAATGTGAAGCGAAATGTATTTCATTTTACATTAAGTCATTATCTTTTAAATTATTTTAAGTAGAAGACCGTCCATGGCATAAAATAAGTAGAAATAACAACAAAGAAAATGATATCATAATTATAAACAACTTACCGAACAAAAACAAAATATACTACACAACATGAAACACTAAGAAAATAATAAAACAGAGTACGCCTAACAAACACTCAAACAGAGCTTACCAATCTGTTGGAATTTAATTACGAAATGAAATTGTTAATCATTGTAGATGAATATCAACAACGAATGTACACAGATCTAGTTACTAGCAATAGCCGGGTGTTTGGATATAATATCCCAAAACCAATGCAAATATGGATTAGGACTGGATTATTTGCAATTTCGTTTTGTGCCGTTAAATATTTTACGGTTAGTAGTTCCATATTGGGATTCGAGAATTTGCTGAATATTGAGATATTGTGTTATCTCTAATATTGAGAATTTCTGTGATGCCGGTTATCCATGTGTTTAATAATAATGGAATTCGCATATTTGCGTTTTCTCTGATTCGGAATTAAAGTTTTGTATACATTTCGCAAAAGGTCACTGTCAAATTATTTTGATCTCTGTAATGAAGATATGCTCATATTCTTTAAATTGTAACAGATTAAAAAAAACTGTCATCTTGCGTTTCTTGCGTGTATTTTTATTTCATTTTCTATCCAGTCGCGTCAGTGGTGTCTTCTACTGAAATTACTTTGGATTGAAGAGGGTTGCTGGGGAGTGACACTTAGATGGTTGTTACATTTACTGCGTACAAAAAGATCGGCACTAAAATATTATTATATTTGACTGTCCCCGTACGTGCTTGTACTGCGTCAGTATTGACTGGTGTATCGACTCATACGAGTATCTGGACTTTGGAGGTCGGACATCGTATCGACTTTTCAATACAAAGTCTATCATTTAAGTTTTGGCAGGCAATATGTTATTGTGCTGATAAAAATACTTTAGTAAAACTTGATTCACAAACTAGTTGTGCAAATTTCTCGTTACGTGTATAATTGTATTCATGGAAACTAAATTAAATGTGACTTTACCTATCATGTCAAACCACGCCGCATGCATCTAATTAGCGAGCTATTCCACGTACATAAGAATATTCCAAGGTGTACAATTCTCAAAGGGGAATCTTCTTAGCGAGTCGAGAGGCAAGAAACGAGTACGGAAAAGCGCAAAGCCGGGCTCGCCCTCTCGACCCGACCGCCCTTTGACAGCCGCAGCATTAACCTGTACTTTAAAATAAAATAAACGTATTTTCAAAGAAATATTATCTTACATACCGATGATATAACGCTTCTCGTGCACTTCGAAAAATCTTAGCTGAAATATTTGGGAACATTTAAACAAATTTTAGGGTGCTATTGTTAAAAGTTAGATCGAGTATTCATCGAAAGGTTCGAGACCCTTACAATTGAATTCATACAAAAGGTTGGAAGTAAAAGGATCACTATTAGAGATGAAGCTTTTAAAACGATACGTCTGAAGTAAATTCCCTTACAATGAGAATTAAAATGTCCGAGAACGATAAAATGGTATAGACGGCCGCTCAGGTGTTACCCGATGTAAATCCAGCTCGCTCCGGGCTCCGGAGTACAATGTTAAGCTCCGACAGAGGCGTAAATACACCAATATAATATTGAGATCGAAGTGCCCGGACTTATGCCGGCGATACATATTTATGAAGCATGTCCGACACGGGGTAATTTATACCATCTCTCTGAATATAGGAGCTCATATTGCTTTTGCGAAGGGTAAACATAATGGGATTTTTTCATTGAACGTTATATCGCTCGGGATTGTTTGTGAAATATTGAAGGGTTAAGTTTAATAAGACGGCCGGGGAATTTGTAACTCGTGTAATATTATACGAATCGGTCCGGGTTATGGATGCGTGGAAGTTGCGGGGTTCTTCGCCGCTTCTAACTTTCGCGCAAAGGAGATTATTTCAGAATTCGAATTATAGATTCTGATTGAAGATAACGATTTCCTTGCCAAGTATTAACAACTTTATGCATTCGTGAGAAAGTAATTACGTCTAGAGTAGCTTGCATAATAATATATGATAATATGCACATAACTAGAAACATAATGTGGTGTAGCTACTAAAATGTTACATTAAATAGTTATAGTGATTATTTTATAGACCTTATTAATTATGAGAGAAAGAGAAACTCAGAGAACAAAACTTTAAACGGCAGTTTCGAACGCAATCGCTGAAAATGTATCAGAACTATCTCCATAATTGAATAGAAAGGGCTATCGTCCCATCAATTCCTTAAGCATCCATAAAAATAATCCCCCCGCAATAAATAAACGATTAGAAGTAGTGATAAATTTGGGGCTAATAGCGAAAAAACGGGCGAACCAATCTAGGATCGTTCATAAAACTTGTGAAAGAATGTCGTCACACAAATACCACTTATACAGAATTTATTCCGCGAGGAGGACATAAATAAGACGGAGGGTTGAGGAAATTGTGAGTAACCGTGGAGACGCCCACGGCTCAGGAGCTCGCGAGACAGATGGACGGAACTAATGCACGTATAAATCTTTCGGGTCACTTACTGCAGGATTAGTGATGCGCTTTATTAGTTCCCCTCGGGAGGTCATCTACATAAAATCACGGTGGTGCTTAATTAGAACAATGAAATTCGAGTCAGTGGTTCAATTGATTTCGCTGTATGGATTGCCGAGATTTTTGTCATACCTGAGCATTTTAAGTTTTTATGATATTATTATCAAACGCATGTCGATGAAACCTTTTATTCCGAGGTTATTAATCCAATACAAAATACCCCACGTAATAAGCACCTAGATCTTTCGGTACAAAGAATTTTCTCGAGACGTCTTGTTTACGAGTGTCAAATAAATTGCGCGCGATGTTGATGAGCACGAAGTAAAAGATTGTATTTGTGTGGGACTCCTCGGGCAGGTGAGCCGGGAGCTTCGAGCTTTTTATTAAATTGCTTTACTTTGGCGTCTACTCATGAATTTTAGTCCCGTCCTATACACACGTGATTTCCTTTTTAAATATTCACCACTATGCCAGCACCTGCGCCTTTATTCCTCGTTAGATATGTATTAGGGATGTGCGTTCGTGTCGATAAACTTTTATTATCATTGAATTCTTTCGACTCGATATTGAAAAGGATCGCAAACTAGTCGTCCTATTTGTGATCGAATGCGGCGTTCGCTGAATATTATGTTGCGAAATGAAGTCTCGCTAAGCCCGCGCTCGCTCTGACGAGGCTTCACGCATATAATGGCGTAAATATTTGATGTATAAAATAACACTAATTAGAATGTGAAATCATGAATCACGTCCACAGATTCAATTATAGAGCCTCCAATTTACGCGTTGACTGAAACCATGTTAAACTCTGTATTCAAATTCAAATGCCTTTTGACCATTGCATAAAATGATTTTGCGTTATATAATATTTTGATATAAATGTTATAAATTGCAAATTGTGTATTAAGTTCGGAATTATACACGTAATCCTTTGCGCAATTAACATTTTCAAAAAGAAAATAACATTATAATAATGAATAGCACACATGAATGAATATAGCATTTTTCCGTGTGAGTGGCCAGTGTAATTGAAACCAATCTAACTACGCAGGAATCTTTGTTTGTAGTGCCCAAGTATATGCACAAAGTGCATACATTCTATCTATATAAGAATACGTGAAAATGTCATCATCTTTACTAATATAATTAGGTAATGTTGACGTGGACGCGGACGTATTTGCGGGCAACAGCTAGTAATTATATATTTTGAGCTTAAATTATGGGATATTTTTTTCTTAATTTCGATCTATTTCACATTTACTATTCATGTGTTTCACATCCCTAGGGTAAAATGTTGTAATAATTTTGGAATCTGCTTATGCACTCTTGTTACCGAAGGTTTTAAAAGTTTTGCAAATTACATAACTTGAGCTTTTGCTAATTTACACAGCACTCTTTTATGTAATGAAATAATTAATTTATTAGGGTTCCGTCCCCAAAGGGTAAAAACGGGACCCTATTACTGAGACTTCGATGTCTGTCCGTCTGTCCGTCTGTCCGTCTGTCTCCAGGCTGTAACTCAAGAACGGTAATAGCTAGAGAGTTGAAATTTTCACAGATTATGTATTTCTATCGCCGGTATAACAACAAATACTAAAAACAAAATAAATTGAATATTTAAGGGGGGCTCCCATACAACAAACGTGATTTTTAAAACATTTTTTGTTTGGTATCAATGATGACAACAGGTAGGCACTTGAAATTTTCACAAAAGCCTTAATTATATGTGTACTTTAATAATTAATAATAATATTTAAATAAAATAAAAATGCAAGGGGGGCTCCCATACAAAAAACACAATTTTTGGCCTATTTTTGCTCTATAACGGTACGGAACCCTTCGTGCGCGAGTCCGACTCGCACTTGGCCGATTTTATTGTAAATACTGCAATATTTTGTTAAAATTAACTAATAATAATAAACCAGTTTTATGAAAAATATTAAATGTTATTTTAATCCTTCAAGCCCCATAAGAGCACCGGTGATCTCGACAACAATATACAATAGCATTTCCAAGAATCCGCAATCGAAGGATTAATATAGTAAACAGTTATGAAATATAATGAAATAATAGTATTGTAATAATATCTAAGCTAAGACGTGATCATAAATCAACATAAAAATACCGACTATTAACATTGTACTGAAATGCTTTAAAAATTGATACAAAAAGCTTATGCCGATATGTTCTCTATCAGAGTCTTATAATTTGTCCTGGAAAACGAATTAACAGAATCCAATTTTATTTGAAACCGAACACTCGCGGCGGATTATGTATGAAAATGAAAAAACTGGCGAAGCGTGAGTCGGAGACGTGCATTGTAGGTTCGCACAATATTATTAAAACGTTTTCCCTTCATATATGTAACACTGTCATGCTACGCCAAAATCAAAACAAATAATTATTTAAACTTTTATATACTGAGAATCATGTACGTTAGAACTTCATTTCTACCAATAATTACTTTGTTTTCCACGTGGGCCGCAAGTATCTGCATTTTTATCGACTTAAAAAGACTGGATTTTATTCTGAGCTAATTATTTTTTCCTGATATTATTCATTTTTACATAACAATGCAAATTTAGAAAGAGACCCAACAGCACTACCAATATGGCGGACAACATACGAATTTATGTTATGTTGAACGGAACCCTAAAAATCGGTTCTCCTGGTTTATGAGGTCGTATCCACCTCGTAAAGGGACATTGTTTTGCGAATGTCCCATTACAATAAAATTATATACAGTAGCGTAACTCAGGTGTATTTTTGAAATTAAATTTATACAATACACAGAAAAGTTTCATGCGGGCGCATCTTGTTACTACATTATTCTGATCTCTAAAGTTATTTGAAGTTGCTTTTAATCCTCCGATCGGGGAATCTTGGAAATGCTTTTGTATCCTATTGTTGTCGCGGTCACCGGTGTCCTTACGGGGCTTGATGGGTGCGTGCACTCCATTTGGAAGATCTAGTGTGAAAGTTAACTACTGCATAAGTGTATACTGTGATCCCACTATACGTTTTATGATTGAAATAAAATCTTTCTCGTTTTTATTACACGCATGCAGCATCCGGAGCAAAAACTCTGATTACCTGTTGTTACGGCAAATAGAGCTGTACCGTTCCGTTGTCTACAACTTGTTATGTTTGAACTGGGAATGTTATTTACTCTCTGATGTGCAATGCATACCTTCTGTAGTCCTAGCATGGCCACCAGTAGAAATGCAAAAGTATAGACAAACTGTGTTTTTTCGTTCCGAAAAATTCAATTAAATTGCTACTTTATGAATGACTATAGTCCTAAAAATTCAAATAATGTCCCACTTTGTGACATATACGTCTGTGAAAAAGTGGCATTTTAATTGAATTTCTATCGGTGACGATTATAGCCGCGGCAAAGATCGGAACGGCACCTTAAGTTTATGTCCACAGTTTGTCTATACATTCGCATTTCTACTGGTGGCCATGCTAGGGCTACTGGACTTGGAAATGTGGTACAGAGAGTAGGAAAAGGTGTAAAGTTCACGACACTTTTGTATGGTCACTATTATTGACAGCATCAAAGGATAACTAATGAGTAAGCATAAAGTCTATAAACTAAGCTAAATTATTGCGATTTTACCTGTATACCATAGTTATGTGATTGGTGCTGCATGAAAACAATGACAAGTGGATAAAAGAGTGTTTTGAAAAATGATAACAAAATTATAACCTCAAACCTATAAGAAAGTCATTACTCATCATAAGAAAATCGATATAGAGAAGGTGCCATCTAGTGTATAACAGCGGAACAAACATACAAAGTAATGAACTGCCAATAATTTTAGTACGGCCTTTCAACAAAAGAGGGCGGTAGCCTGAGAAGATATTCTAAAAATCTTTTACAATGGATAGCCTAGAGAGAAACATAACGAAAAGACGTAAAGTAACTCAGAGCAAAATGAACACTACACCTGAAAGTATATATGGCAGCACAATCAACACCTCTCCAAATTCAGAAAACGCTAATAGCTTACCAGATCTCTCAGGACTACTCCTAAAAAATTAAGTGGAGGAATTACAAAACGAAATAGCTAATCTACGACTAGAACTCGAACGAGCTCAATATGAAATCGAAAATCTAAGCACAGAGAACGTCTCGCTGCAAAATTTAGTTAAAACCCAACAGACTACAATAAATACACTAAAAACTCTATGCACAGAATTTTCTAACAAGAAATCGTCAGTAAAATAAAGAAAAACAAAGTCAAATGTAAAGTCCAAAACACATACAAAAATTAATCTTGACGAAAGCTACAATACTCGTAACCTGCACATCGATACATTGAGCGTCGAAGAGAGTAATCCCTTTATAACATCAGTACAGAATACTCAAAATGAAGAAAACTATATACAAGACAAGACACGAACTACAGAATTAAGGATAGAAAGCGTCTGTGAAGAAAATAGCCACTTACCAGCAGAAACCTACACTTCACCAGCCATCAAAAAAACATGTATCAAAAATAAAATTCTAATACTCTCCGATGAGCGCACATCCTTAAGAAAGCTACTTCAATCTTTGACAGGACCTAACTTCCAAGTCTCATCATTTAGCAAGCCTGGTGTGACAACTGATAAACTTCTTGAGACGTCGGGGCAGCTCTGCAAAGATTTTAACAAAAATGACTACGTTGTAATAATGTGTGGTAACAATGATAGAGATCCTTTAAGATTACAATCAGCTCTATACTTCTACTTAGATAAGTTAAAACATACGAATGTATTACTATGTGAAATGAAAAGAAATATGTATTTAAACAAATATAAACTGCAAAATACACTTTATTTCATAAGCAATCAATTTCAACATAGTACTTTTGTAAATCTTGGCACTAATACTCCATACAGGGCCTGTTATCTGACTCTATGTAGACTAACTAAGAGCCATATTACATCTCAATTATAAAGAAAAATACAACCAATATATTAGGTTAGATACTGAATGTTACACAAAGAGTACTCAAACCGATTTATTGTTATATCAAAATATGTCGTCTGTAGAAACACAAACTGAAAATATGTTATTTCGAGACTAATAAGCCGTATTTTACTATTTTACACAATAATGTCCAAGGCATAAGATCGAAAATAAATGACCTAGAATTACTGGTTGAGTCAAAAAACATAGATGTTCTCTGTATAAGCGAAACATTCCTACGAGATAATACCCCGGAAATACTCCAGTTATCAAACTTGAATATTGCTTCATATTTTTCAAGAAAAAATAAGTCTCGTGGGGGAGTATGTATCTATATCAAAAAATCAATAGACTTCAAAAATATAACATGGATCTCAGATATGGCATTGGAATCCCATTTTGAATGTTGTGGTATAATAATTCCAGAAAATAATTGGTATATTGTTTGTATTTATCGTGCTCCAAGTGGAAATTTTAACTTATTTATTTAAAAATTAGAAATCTTATTATTTAAACTAACCATTAGAACTAGAACAACTTGTAAAAAACTATTTATCTTAGGAGATTTTAATATAGACATGCTTGTAAATAATAACAAAACTGAGCTATTTCAAAACAAACTAAAAAAATTGATCTTTCCTTAACTCTTAACCAACCAACTCGAATTACGTCTCACTCTGCAACATGCATAGACAATATTATAACAAACCATAAAAAATGTACATCAGAAATATGGGACCTAGGAATTTCAGATCACACAAGCCAAGTGGTCAAAATACCATGCAGTATTAGTTACAGAGAAAAATATTGGTACACAATGAGACGCAATGTTAACTATCATATAGAAATATTCTTAAAATATATTTCCCAAGTAAATTTTAACGATGTATATAAATTAAATGACCCAAACTTAGCTTATGAAACATTTATTAATCTATTTCAATTAATATATGAACTATGTGTCCCACTACAGATAAAAAAAGTTTTTCATAAAAGCAAAAAACCATGGAAAACCAAAGGTATATTAAAATCTACAAAAAATAAAAGGAAGCTTTATAATCATACGAAAAAAATCTTGAAATAAAAAATAGATACTCTCGATATTGTCAAACACTTAAACGCGTTATTAAATTATCAAAAAAAAATATGCAAATATTAAGTTTATAGCTAAAAGCACTAATACAACTAAAGCAACATGGCAACTAATAAAAAAACAAACACAAACACTTAAGCCTACTATTGATTACATCATACAAGATGAAAAGATTATAAAATCACCACATAAACTCGTCCACACTCTTAACAACTTCTTTATAAAACAAAATTGTAGTTCAGAATTACTAAGCAAAAACAAAATGCTTCCCAAAAGGAACCCTAATAGCATTTTCCTATAACCTACAGATAGCGAAGAAGTAACTAAAATAGTAAAAGGTCTAAAAAATAAAACAAGCTATGGTTATGATAATATACCGATAAAGGCAGTTAAAGAAAGTATTTCTTTTATTGTAAATCCACTTGTACACATTATATACCTTATGCTGGAAACTGGTGAATTCCCAAAACAATTAAAAAAAGCTGTAATAAAACCTATACATAAAAAAGGCTCCACACATGACATGAATAACTACAGACCGATAGCATTGTTGCCAAGTATTTCAAAAATTTTTGAAAAAATTATTTATAATAGGTTAATGAACTTTTTAAATTGCAACAAAATTTTAAATGAAAACCAATTTGGATACCAGAGGAATAAAACCACGTCTTTGGCTATATTAAAACTATTTCAATCAGTATGGAATAATATGAATGACAAGAAGAAATGTGCTGCACTATTTATCGACCTGTCAAAAGCTTTTGATTGTGTAAAATTTGATATACTCCTGAATATATTAGAAATTATCGGAATAAGAGGCACAGCATTAAAACTAATCGAAAGCTATTTAAATGACAGGTGGCAAGCTACTGCAATAGAATCATACGATTGCACTACAAAAATGTTAGAGGTGATTATGTCTAGCTTCGAAAAGGTATTACTCGGTGTACCTCAAGGTAGTATAGTAGGGCCGCTCTTATTTTTACTCTATATTAATGAACTTCCTAACATTATACCTAAACACCTTAGCATCATGTATGCCGATGATACGACAATATTTATAAGAAATGAATATGCATCAGAGGAAGACTTCATAAAGGAATTAAATGAAATCTTAACAGCTATCACTAATTGGCTCAAATCGCTAAATCTAAAAGTCAACCTCTCAAAAACCAAAGTTATGCAATTTAAAAGTTACCAAAGTAAACCTTCCACGCTTAACGTTGAAGTCTTAAACGTTGCCATTGAAGAAGTAAATCAACTACGTTTTCTTGGTGTCACAATAGACCAGAATTTAAGCTGGAAAGCACATTTTAATAATATAAATAAAAAAAATTCAAGTGCCTGCTACGGCCTCTCAATCCTTGCCGAGACAACAAATACAGATGTCACAAGAAGTGCCTATTTTGGAAACGTGTACCCATTGCTGCTTTATGACATTATATACTGGGGTAATTCAACAAACGTCAAGTCCACATTTACACTCCAAAAAAAATGCCTTCGAACTATATACAACATGCATAGCACAGAATCTCTAAGGGACATATTTAGAACAAAAAATTATCTTACACTGACTGGCATATACATCCTTGAATCATGTCTATTTGTTAAAAATAATATAGAATACTTTAGCTTCAAATCGGAAACAAACAGAATCTTACGCAATAAATATAAAAACAATATATCTCTTCCAAAAATTAATAATATGATTTTCTACAAAAGTGCTTATATTTCTGCTATACGAGTTTACAATCATTTACCTACAGAAATAAAAATTAAATGGACTTAAATTCAAAAATAAACTAAAAAAATGGTTAATTACAAAAGTATTCTATAATTTGGACGAATTTTTTAAAAATGACTAAGTAGTAATAAATTATTGTGCCTAGTATAAGTATAATTTTAAAAGTGGAAAATGACAAATATTATGTTAGATTTTTTAAAAATATTAACTTATATAATTTATTGCTACGAATAATAAAACCAGGAAACGTAACTCCCATACTAATACAGTTTTAAATTTGGTTCCATTCGAACTGTCATGTAACGTCAGCCTTTGTACCGCTCAAGGTCACCTAAATATTGCAAATGTATGAAAAGTGAACCTAAGGTACACTTTTTTGACAAGTATTTTGGAGCATGTTTTTTGACGGAGTTACTCTTCCTTAGTTTTATATTATTCGTAGATTTATTGTAAATGTTTATGAAATGACTTTTAATAACTAAGTATACATATTATTATTAGGATTTAATATTATGTATTTTAATCATTATAAATTCAATTCTAATATTATTGTAAAATGAAATTACTTGGATGTGTGCTCTAATTTTCCCTTTCATACAAATATTGCATGCCCGAACGGGTAAACTGTTGAAACAAACAAATCTGTAACACCTTTGTAACACAGTTTTAAGCAATAAATATTTCTTTGTCTTTGTCTTTGTCAATAACTGTGACGTTTTTGGATCGGACCAAATAAGATCGACAAAAATCAGTCAGTCAGCTTGATGTAAACTGATATAAGGGACCTATCAGACAGAGAGCGGTCACGAGTCCAAGCGTTCTGCGTTCGCATTTTGCGTTCGAGCGGTCAGTCACACAGGAGAAATTCTGACGCGGTCAGAACGCCCCCTGTGTGAGTATCTCTTTATAAAGTAATACAACATAAAGAACACAAAACTAACCACTTGAACGCTTGACTCTCTGTCTGATAGGTCCCTTAAACCTACGAATCTGGCTACTAACTGTTGAAATAATATCAAAATAATTTATTATCATTACTATGAATAAATTAGTCTTGTTGCAACAACTAACTTGTTTTCTATCACTAACAAGTAGCTACTAGTACCTATATCGCGACCGACTTAACTTAATTAAAAATTCCGCGCAAAACCGCGCATCGGAACTAGTTGTTTAATATCGCCAACAAATTACCAACATTGTTCGTCGCTGTAATTTTAATTGCATATTATAATTTAATAAGCGATGCCCCGTTTCTTTGTTGCGAAATTAAATTATTTCAAACATTTTATTATTTCGTACCACCGATGCGGTTTTCTACGGTGACTGAATATCGTGGTATATGGTCGATTTCGTAATGCGATTTTATGCAAAATATTATTGCATATTTCATAGCTCAGCATCCATACTAATATTATAAATGCGAAAGTGTGTCTGTCTGTCCGTTACCTCGCCCAAACCGCTGAATCAAATTTGGTATGGTGATACTTTGTCCCGGAAAAAGACAAAGGATAATTTTTATCCCGGATAAAATGTACGGTCGAATTTTGGCACAAGTAGTATATTTTTATGAATTTTGGTATTGCTGTGTTCCATCCAGTGTCTTTTAAATGAGAGCAGCTATTACTCTGTTAGGTTTTATTGTGTCTATTCACTATTTTATTTGCCTTTCAAGTGACTTTGATCGTTGGAACTAACAGGCTAGAACTAGACACAAACAACTAATGGCATAGAATGTTAGATTCAGTAATAGTAAAGTCTATTTATAATAATCATCAACCCATGCTATAAAAAATGTGGGTGGTTACATCAAAAAAATAACCGACGTCGATTCGTGTACAATTTTTATAGTGCGTTCAAGCGAAGACCTGTAATAAAGGAAAAGCGCCCTCATTTCAAATGCATTTTTTGCTAAGATGTAAATGTTATAAATCATATAATTTTTACCCAGATATAAGATACTAGATGACGCCCGCAACTCCGTTGCGCCAAAACTCGTTTATCGTGCGGGAACCATTTTTCCGGGACAAAAAGTATCTTATGTCCTTTCCCGGGATTCAAGGTATCTCCATGCCAAATTTCAGCAAAATCGGTCCAGCGGTTTGGGCGTAAAGAGGTAACAGACAGACAGACAGACACACTTTCGCATTTATAATATTAGTATGGATTTAATAAAAATGTTGGATTTACCCACGTCGAGCAGAAGTTGGTTATAGTTTTAGTGTAAAGTAAAATAATATTATTTTTCTAGACTTACAACAGTCAATTTATTTGTGCTATGTTTGCAGTGAGCCATCTATCCGTGTTGATGATGAGCACTCTAAAACACACATCCGAAAGCCATGCTATAAGCTGAAAGTAAATTATTTGGCCCGAAGTGGCCCGGTGCCAAACACCGTCCGTGTATGCGCATATCTTCGCCCACTTTACGAGATTCTTCATATACTTTTAAATAGATTTTTTAAATCACGACGCCTACGTTTCTCTTCTTTTTAATAATTCCCCGTGTCGAAATGAATTCATTGTTTAAGTAAAAAAGTTGGAAGTGCATTTGAAACGTACATCCTGTTATTATTTGGATTACATTATTTTTTATATCTTTTCTTTTATTTATTAAGATAAGATACGGCCAAAAATATATGAAGTGAAAAGAATAAAACAATTTACTATTCGACAGCAGAATTACAATATTATAATAATTTCCTGCAAAATGAAATGGAGCAGTACCGTTAATTTTTCTGCAATTTTTCTTACCTGAGAAAACTTAATTATAATCAGTCTACTAGTTTTAGTGCTTATTTGATACGTCATACAATTTACAAACCACCATCCCTCTTTTTAGCATTATAATAAATTAGACAATCCATTTTCGATCTCTTCATCCTGTGGCTTCTAAATCGTGAGATGGAATATTTGAAACGTATTTCCACTTGAGAGTAACTTTAGTAATTATCCGAGGCCCGCATTTTATACCAGACGTGCCGTGTAATGAGACCGGCGCTGGCTCAATGTAATCTAGATTTAGGTCTCAAGGTCACAAGACCTAGGTCTCAGGTACAATATTCCGAAGATAATGTTATGCTATAATTGTTATATTAAAAAGTCTTCGACAACGTGTAAACTATAATTACTGTTATTAAATAATTTATAACAAGTAAATTAATATGTCTGTCTGTGTGTCTTTTACCTCTTCCTAATGTTGATGTTGCTGTAATTTGCAATGTTGCTGTAATTTGCTTTTGGTATCTTAAATCGCAGATTCAAGCGGTCTAGTATAAAAATAGTAATATTTCTATTGTGTTCCCACCTACAGCTCCACCCGAATATTGTAACAAGGAGATTGAGCGCGTAGTTATTTCCCCGACTACCCTCATCTGTCACACACTTGACAACAGCCACTGTAATATCGTTGTTAAACATTTGGATTTTTATTGTGTCACATTGTGTTTGGAAACTTATTTCGTAAGGCCTCCTATTTACACAGGAAAAAGGAGAGGTTGCCATCTCCACGAGTATTTGTACGATTTTCATTCTGAATTCAGATTTTTTATGGAAGTTTTCGCAATTTTGTTAGAGTAAAATATACTAGAGATGTGCCGATCATGACTTTGGCTGACTAGCCGACTAGCCGATTAGTCGTCTGCAAAGAAACCGACTAATCGGCCGACTAGTCGGCCAAGCCAATAATGGTTTTGGAAGTTTCTGTAACACTTTTTTTTTTACTGATTCGCGGGTAAGTAAAAAAATTAGGGCCCATAGAAAATGGAAAATATATGGAAGGAATTCTGATTACGATCTTTTTTGCGAGTTGCGTCGTTGGACTAAATCTCTTGAAGAGACTTGCTATAATACTTATGTATCAAAAATTGAAACTAATATACGATTTAGTTCTAAACCCTTTTGGACATTTATAAATTCAAAAAGATCTGCAAGTGGACTGCCAGACACAATGTACCTGGATGATGAAGTTAGTTCCGATGGACCTCAAATATGCAATATGTTTAATTCTTTTTTTCAGTCGGTTTTTGAGCCTGATTCTGATGGAGTACAATGCGATGTCCCTGAACCTAATAATGTAAATGTCATAAGGACTGTTCAGATAACGGAGTTTAGTGTTAAAAAATATCTGAAAAATCTAGACGTTAATAAGGGCTGTGGGCCAGATATGCTTCCTCCATGTTTCCTTAAATATACCCGCGAATCAATTTCACTTTCTCTTTCTATAATATTCAATAAGTCCATCAAGCAAGGAGTGATACCTTATGTCTGGAAAAGATCTCTAGTTGTTCCCATTCATAAAAGTGGTGATAAGCATAACTGTAAAAATTATAGAGGAATTTCTAAATTATCTGTTATACCAAAGCTTTTTGAAAAAATTATTTATGATTCAATCTTTCCCCTTATTAGACCCCACCTTACCTTCTCTCAGCATGGTTTTGTTAGCGGAAGATCAACAGAATCTAACCTAAACGAATTTATCGACTACGTCTGTACAGCCATGGACAAGGGTTTCCGTGTATATGCCGTTTATACCGATTACGCCAAGGCTTTTGATAAAATTTCTCATAAAATACTTATAAAAAAATTAGCCCACTTTGGTATTCATGGTGATTTCTTGCGATGGATGGAATCTTACTTGCGTAATAGAAGCCAAGCTGTCGCAATTAAAGGATACACTTCTAATTTCGTTCCTATCACTTCAGGGGTTCCCCAGGGATCTCATCTTGGCCCACTGATGTTTAATATATTCATTAATGACGTGGTAAGCTGCTTTAAACACTCAAGAGTTCTTTTATATGCTGACGACAAAAAAAAATTTTGTATAGTTCGCACTATAAGTGACTGCATTAATATGCAAAAAGATTTAGATGACTTATTATCCACAACATGATAGATTCTCCATACCTCCTAAGTCAAATTCTATTTAGATGTCCGTCTCGTACTCGTAGTAGCTTAACTTTTGATACAGCTTTGTGCAGATCAAACTATGCTAAGAATCGCTTTATTGTGAGAGCGTGTAAAAAACATAACCTTAATTTTAATGAAATTGATATATTTAACTTAAAATGTAAAACATTTGCTGCCACAATCAAAGAAATATTATAGTGAGTAATTGTTTTCTTGTAATGTATATTCTTGTTTCAAACACTATTGTATAAAATTGTATGAAATTTCCATAAGAAACTCGAACATGGTGTTATGTATAATTATTGATTGTCAACTGTTGCTTAAACTTCTTGTATCACAAATTGATCCATGTTACTGTAATATTTATTTGTGAAAACTTTATTGGCTCATATGTGCTACTTTACTACTTATAGTTGTTATGTGTTAAAGTGCTGTTTGTTTTCCAATAAATAAATAAATAAATAAATAAATAAAAAGTACGCTTGTTATAAAACTTGTGTCGGTTTAACACGAGTTTAATGACAATGCCTACTAAATAATTATATATTTACATCTGAGTTAAGGTCATCGCACGTTACACCGATTCGACACCAATACAACTCATTCATGGCATTGAATTCTCAGCTTTGTCCAGTGTGACTAAGGCCGGTATAAAATGAATTATATTTCTTCGATATATAATTAACCAAAAGTAGTGTTGGCAACACCTAGAAGTCGACATCCGGCGACCGCTGATTGGCGCGTTTTGCTGTCTGGTGAGGCGCCATGTCGAGTGGGGGGCGCCACTGGACTGAATAAAACGGACGTGCTTGGCGGTCTAGGGGCTTTTTGGAAGATGGACGTTCAAGTGTTAATAGTGTTCGCGTTCCCCTTGTGAGTAATTAATAATTAGTTATTATATTATTTAATTAGTCCTTAAAATTACTCCTTAATTTAGGACGTTAATTATTATAGTCTTCATTTGTGATATTCAATGATTATTTCTAAAATAAATACCTGTTAGTCTTGACCCTTTGAAAGACGATATTAATGCATGGCTTAAAATTATTCAGTCTCACGCAAATACGTTTTCTTGGTCTGATGAAATAACCCGTTATCAAGCGTTAAATAAGCTTAGAGGTTCAGCCAAATTATGGTATGACTCATTGTTACGCACTGATCATCAATGGCCGTCGTGGAAATGGATAGATTGGCATAATAAGTTGTCTGTTAGCTTTCAAATTCAAAGAAATATGTTTGAGCTTTTAAAAGAAATAATAGAACGTAAACCAGTAGAAAACCAATCGTTATATGAGTTTTACTTTGACCAAAAATGTAGAATAGATAGATTACGTTTGAATTTTTCTGACCAGGATGTAATTTCAATCGTTCTCGGTAATATTAGTGACGGAAATATAGAAGCTAATTCGTTTAGTTCGTGTGATCAGTTCGCGAGTTATTTGCATAGTCGAACTTATAAATCGAAAAAACAAGCTAACGTCTCACATTCTAAAGTTAATAATATCCAATCACACGCGGGTAGTAGCATAAATACGGCGAATAATAGAACGGTATCGTCGAGCCTGTCCGGTTCGAGCGAGAGCGGTTTACAAGTACGAAAAACAATAAAGTGTTATCTATGCGGTGGCAATCATAAACGTATGCATTGTGATATTAAATGTGAGTTTTGCGGAATTAGAGGGCACGTTGAGTCTACATGTAACCGAAAGAAAAATGTTAAAAGTGAACAAAAATGTGATAAGCCGGAAGTTAAGTTAGTATCATCGTCGAATTCGCGGGATAAATTTGTTAAGAGTGTGGTTCTGAATAATACGCTAGTTCACGAAGCATTCATAGATATGGGTAGTAGCTGTTCGATTATTTCGCAGTCGTTAGTAACGAAATATAATTTACGACCGTCTGTATTACCTGTTCCGATTACGTTACGTGGATTCAAAAAGCATTCAATACAATAAAGTTGGCTCAATGAAAATGAAAACTATCAATACTGTGTTAAAAGTGAATTTAAGACTTGATTCTGTGGACATAAAGGATGTAGATTTTTATGTAATGGACGGCTTAGACGGATGCGATATTTTGATTGGTCGAAATGTTACTTTAATGTATGTTAGAATAGGTGTAGTTTTGCAATTTAGTTACGCGGAGGGTTCGAATGAATTTTGTAATAGTATTGGGGAAGAATTTATTTTTGATACCGATTCTAACTACAATGAATTAGTGACGTTGTTCCAAAAGTATAGTGATTGTGTAGCTAGATGTGTCAAAGAATTAGGAAAAGTTAATGATCATGAAATGGTGATAAATTTGACAGATTCGCGTCCAATTTACTGTAGGCCTTTTAGATCATCGTTAAATGATAGAAAAATTATTCGTGAAATGGTTGATGAGTTATTAGCTAATGATATTGTGAGGAATAGTGATTCTCCGTACGCCAGCCCGGCACTTTTAGTGGTCAAGAAAAATGGCGAAAAGAGACTTTGTATTGATTATCGTGCTTTAAGTAAAATTACGGTAAAAAATAAATACCCGATACCACGAATTGAAGATTTAGTTGATAGGTGACAAGGAAACGAATGTTTTACTAGTCTCGATTTAAAAAGTGGGTATTATCAGATACGTATGAGTGAGTCTTCAATATCGAAAACGGCTTTTATTACGGAAGACGGTCATTATGAATTTTTGAGGTTACCATTTGGGTTGGTTAATGGTCCGTCATGCTTTCAGGAAATGATGAACAAAGTATTAGGGAATTTGAGATTTGGAAATGTGATAGTATATTTCGATGATGTTTATTTGGTTACTAAAACAATTGAGGAAAATTTAAAATTACTAGAATCAGTGTTAGAAGTTTTTCGAAAAAATGGATTAACTTTAAATTTAAAAAAATGTCACTTTTTCAAATCTGAAATAGAATTTCTTGGCTATAAAATAAAAGCAAACGTGGTAATGCCGAATGATGCTAAATTAGAAGCTGTGAAAAGTTTTCCGACACCCAAGAACGTTCATCAGCTTCGTCAATTTTTGGGGTTGATAAATTATTTTCGAAAATTTATTAAGAATTGTGCCATGATATCGGCACCTTTAACTAAATTACTAAAAAAAGATTCTCCTTGGGTGTGGGAAAACAATCAAACTAATGCATTCTTGATTTTAAAGGAGAAATTACTTTCTGGTAATGTACTATCTATGTTTGATCCATCAAAAGAAAAAGTTCTGTATACCGATGCTAGTCGAGAAGGTTTAGCTGGCATTCTTATGCAGGTTACTGACGAGGGCGAAAAACCTATCCATTATTATAGCAGACAAACGACAGAGGATGAAAAACGTTATCATTCATTTGAACTCGAGTTACTTGCAATTATCGCTTCATTGCAAAAATTTAGACTTTACCTATTAGATTCTCCGTTCAAAATTATTACCGACTGTAATGCGGTTAAGTATGCCTTGACCAAAAAAGAAATAATACCCCGAATTGCACGATGGGTTTTATTGACACAGGAATTTGCTTTTGAAATACTCCACAGAGAGGGCTCGCGAATGCAGCACGTTGACGCATTGAGTAGGAATCCCGTGCCAACTGGGGAAAAATACGAATCGGAAGTAATTATGTCGATCACTGAAGGTGATTGGTTGCTATCTGTTCAGTTACAGGATCCATAATTAGTTAAAATCAAAGAAATATTAGAGTCAAGACAAGCCGATGATAATAAGGATATTTTTGATAAATACGAAATGTTAGGTAATAAAGTTTACAGAAGAACAACCCGCGGTCGTCGCTGGGTTATTCCAAAAAAGTGTATCTGGCAAATAATTAAAAGTAACCACGACGATTTAGGACATTTCGCGTTAGATAAAACGGTAGAGCGTATTGAAAGTTTATATTGGTTTCCTAGAGTACGTCATACGGTTAAAAAATATATTAAAAATTGCATAAATTGTGCTTATTACAAAATGAAAGGTGGCCCGAAAGAAGGCGAACTTTACTCGTTGCCTAAGCATGCTCAGCCTTTTCACACGCTCCACATCGATCATAAAGGTCCATTTAGAATTAAAAGCGTGTTAGGCAATGACCGATACGAGGTGACGGATTTGAGAGGCTCAGAGCGTAGTAACAAGAACTATACGGGCACGGCAGCTGCCGAGAATATTAAGCCCTGGATTAGGATCGATGATTGGGCTACGGAATAAACAGTATAGTAAGTACACCGTGTTGGCAAGTATGTATTTGAATAGCTGCTCTTCTAAATTTTTAAAGTATTTTATAAGTGCTGTAAAATATTTTAATTTCATGTTGCAGATTGCTGTTTTAATAATTATTTTGGTTAAAATAGTTTGTTTTGCGTATTTACGCCGACATGTTATTGGAGTTGTTGTGCTTAAGTGAAGCGGTTACGCTCTTTAAGTGTATGAAACTCTAAGTAGCATTGGTAGCTCTATCGATGTGACTAGATCAACTCGGTCTCTCAAGTGAAGCGTGTGCTCTTTGGGTGCGAGGGTCTGGTGATCGATATAGCGTGTTAAGGTTGTTACGCAAGACAAATATTTGGTATTAAGGTTGTAAACTTTTGAGGAAGCTTATTAGTATAGTTTTAACATGCTATAATATGTTTCAGGTTCATATTATCAGCATGAGGGGTGTCAGGGGCTGACACCGTGCAGAATCGCCGTGTTGGCAACACCTAGAAGTCGACATCCGGCGACCGCTGATTGGCGCGTTTTGCTGTCTGGTGAGGCGCCATGTCGAGTGGGAGGCGCCACTGGACTGAATAAAACGGACGTGCTTGGCGGTCTAGGGGCTTTTTGGAAGATGGACGTTCAAGTGTTAATAGTGTTCGCGTTCCCCTTGTGATTAATTAATAATTAGTTATTATATTATTTAATTAGTCCTTAAAATTACTCCTTAATTTAGGACGTTAATTATTATAGTCTTCATTTGTGATATTCAATGATTATTTCTAAAATAAATACCTGTTAGTCAGTGTTCGCGCTTATTTAGTAACCGTTTCTAACAGTAGTACCTTTGCTTATCTGCTAGGCAATCGCGTTTTTTTAAAAGACGTATGTGGGTACTTCGAAAAGTTACCCGCTCGCTCGCTCGATAACTCGACGTTCTGGCGTGCTTCATTCTTTGTTAACGCGAGGCAACGCGAGCACGTGTACTTAGTAACCATGCCAAAGCGCAGCTGGTTATCATTATTAAGATGATTGAGTCAATGTTGTAAGTAAATAAAGTCAGTGTTATTTTATCGTGTAACAAGAAAATACATGTAAGTACTATTAAATACTTAAATAAACGTCAGGCACTACCAAGGCCTAGACGAGCCAATTATATTCAACACTAGCCGGCTTGTACTGCGACCGCGAGTCAATAAACGTACAATGTGTTGGGACTGCGAGTCTTTATACACAATCTATAATATTATGTATGCTTTGTCTGTTCTATAAATAGAATTGTAGAACTATATGTTTGCCGGATTGGGGGAAACAACTGCAGGTGATGTACTGCGACTGTGAGTCAATAAGTATAGTGTTTTTGGACCGCGAGTCCCTTTACACAATCTTTATTCAATATGCATCGGAATTGATTGCGGATCCCTGACGATGTTTTACCTATTCTATAAATAGTACTATATGTTTGCCCGATTGGGGGAAATAACTGCAAGTTAATGACTACAAGTGTTTAAATATATTAAGCTATTTTATAAACCGCCATAATGTGTGGATTGACCGCGGGTCTCTTAACACAATTTATATGCATCGGAATTGACTGCGAGTCTCTGACGATGTTTTATCTGTTCTATAAAATATAGAACTATACGTTGGCCGGTTTGGGAGTTAACAGCGAGTTATTTTATAAGCCGCCATAATGTGTGGATTGACTGCGAGCCTCTAAACACAATCCTTATGCATCGGAATTGACCGCGGGTCTCTGACGATGTTTTATCTAAAAATAGAAGTATAATATGTTGGCTGGTTTGAGAGGATTAACTGCGAGTTAATCAATATTTAAATTTAAAATATATTGATATTTTTTAAATCAACATAATGTATGGATTGACTAGGAGTCTCCGACAATGTTTTAAAAATAAAAAATAGCAACTACCGCGCGTTTTCTCGCGCTCTTTGTTCTATAAATAGAACTACATAATTATTATTATAATATTAATATCTTTGCCGTTTTATAGAGAACAGCTATTTCGAGCTAATAACTAGATTGGCTGCGAGTCTCATCAGTTAACAACCTATGCGCGTCCCGCGCGATCCTTTTGTTCTAAATATAGAACTACGATTACAATTTACTATGTCTGCCGGTATATAATTATTTTTATTAAATAAAACTTGCACCAATGTTCGTACTCGGGATACACCGCGAGTGTATAACGAAACTTACTTAATATCTAAGTAACGTGATAGTTACTACCCTCAATATTTTTTGTAACATATTTTATCGACAAATAAGTCGATTATAACGAGCTACCCCAATATTTATTTTTTTAGGTCACTAAGACCAGACAATTGGGGAAATATCACTAAAAGTGATCAATATACGGGTCGATCCGGTCACGAATGAACCCGAAGCTTTCCCACTCCTAAACCAGGTGCCAACGGTCGATTCTGAGTACCGGTACGGATAGAACCGGACCAGATCCGGATAGATCCAGGGCTCCTACTGACGTTAGGTGAACCCTTGTTGGATTCGCCAGATTATGGTTTTAAATGATCCCAAAAACGATTAAGATAAGCTACTGCTTGTAAAACGTTCCTGATAATAAGTGTTGCAGATCGATTCTATTTCGATCGATTATTATCATTATAGATTTCACCTGACAAAGTCTCGACATTATCAGATTATCAACAGTATCTGACTTATCTCGATATAAATTATTATCAAAGTTATCAGATAATATATTATCAGACAAAACAACTTCCTAACGGAAATCTATAACACTCAGACTCGATAAGTCTTGTCTCAATATCAGACCGAGATTATTATTGTTTCGCTGGATAATTCCAGTATTTGTTCTCAGAGATAAATTAGTACATCCCAATCAATCGGGTACCTTTTTACCTTTTGGGCTCTGTCAAACCCTTCCCGCTACCCGTCAAAGGGGGGGGGGGGGGGGAGAGCTGGTAACCGTCGGCTGGCGCCACTAGCACTGTGCGTTGAGACGACTAAACGCTCAACACCGCAGCAGTAGTGCTGACAGTTATTTTTATATATATTTTATAGATGTTACTATCATAATTATTGTGGGCTTTATACAGCTATCCCTAACAAGCGGCCCGAGGGCCGCATACGGGCCACCGGGACTTTATTTGTAGCCCGCGTGATGTAAAACCATTTTGAAATTCACGCCCACGGGCAAAATATTATACAGTCAACGTGAAAGTCTTTTTCACTTGTAAATCGTTCATTTTGAATAACGTTATTTTTTAAACCTAAAAATGTTTGTTGCGGCCCGCGACACCAACACCAAAAATGTTTGCAGCCCGCATGAATAATAAAAAAATTAGGGAACTTCGTTCCAAAAACAAAAACAGGTTGGGGACCACTGGCTTAATATATTATACATCATGACATCAATAAATTATTATAATTTAAAACTATATCTTCGTGTACCCCCACCGAAGGTTACCTTATTTCAAAGATTTTCTTTTCCCCAAACAAAGCGGCAAAAAATATTGTATTATATTTTAAATACATTTTTGAATTATTTTAAATTTGAAACCACTTCGTAAAGTTATTTCGAAATTACATGTTAATTTGGAAAATTAACCTTTAAGGCTTCCAAGCCAATACCTAAAAGTGGATATCTAGCAAAAATAGATTAAAGAGCCTACTTCTTGGTTCCTAGTAACTCACTAGTCGTTCAAAAGATTTTAATTTACGAATTAAGAGCCTTAAGTCTTGACGTACATATACTATCCGATGCGCTAATATTTTTTTCACAAAAAATATAAAGAAGGAAACTAGACCAGGCGTAGGCTTTATTCCTTCAATCGCGGAAAAACAAGACACAATGCCTTTCTATTGTTATCGCGGCCCACTTGGGCCTTACGGGAGTTGAAGCTTTATCACTACTAGACTTTAACAATATCAGTGTTCTAGGCGAGAATTCTTCAGCCTCAGGCGCCCCTTTTTTTATAACGTTTTATGGTTAATAGTGCCACGGGTGTATTCAATCCACAACAAATATGTATATATTTAAGTCTTAACGTTTTTAATATATATTATTATAACATAACTAACTGTACCAGCAAACGATGTTTTGCCATATAAAGTATTTCGCCCATATTGTTGTTTTGTTGAGGTGACTAAATATGTATGTCATGTCGCCATGGCAAAGTCCATGATTGCTATCCCGTCACACAAACAATGGTCGCCGTCGGTCTCGAGTTGTGGCAGTAAAATATTATTTATTCAACTAATTAATACACTCATCAATATAAAGATAGAAGAGTGGATGTTGTCCGATTCTCAACCCTAGCCGATTAGCTCGCTAAGATTCACGAAAATCGGGCGAGCCGTTTCGGAGGAGTTCAACCACGCACACCGTGACGCGGGAGTTTTATATATTAGATATATTTTATAATAATATATGCCTATTAAAAACGGAATAATATAGAACAGTTAAATCAGTGTACTATTCGTGAGCTAGCTCAACTGATAGGCGTTTTTGACACCTTCATATCCTGATTCCTGACTCCCACCGCGGAATGCAACTGGTTTTCAGCGATTAAGAATAAGAATAAGAATAAGAATACTTTTATTTTCAGCATCACACGAAACATCATAATAATTAAACAGTATTCAGTGGTACAGTTATTATGATCTAGTTCCTTTAAATAAATAATAATGCTGTGTGATGCCAAAAATTGGCCCCAGCTCAGCAAACGCAGCAAGCGAGGCCGCTGCACTGATATTCTGCGGAGGCCAATGAGTGGCTTCACAACACTAATAAACTAAACAATAAACATAGGTACAGAAAAAAAAACAAATAATAATAATGAACAAGGAACCATAATATACATTTAAAATACAACTAAATAATCTTAAGACATATCGACTAACTTTTTATGTGCTTTTGGCTATTACATTTAAGAAGAGAAAAAAAAAGAAGAGATTTGACAGGACGTCGACGACGACGGACGACGAAAAAAAAACAATCATGGTGGTTTGACGTCTGTTTAAAACAATCAGGTTGTAAACTGCGTAAAACGTGGTTTTTGACGTGGCATTATTAGAAAATATTAAATAATAAGTATAGACATACATGTAATACTTATCTATAAGTGTGGAAGCATAAATAATATTATAAGGTCTTGAGCAGTAACGAGTGTAGTAGTAAAAATAATAATATACAGGACACCGAGAAGAAGAGAAGAGAAAAAACGACTGCCCATTATGGGATATCGTCGTTATGTGCCTCACGCAGTTCGACAACCTTCACTACAAGCAAGTGGTGCATACACCTCAGGTATTTACCATTGTCCGTTGAATAGAAAGTAACTGACGTCTGTAATGTAAACTAAAGGTTTTTTTGGTTTTCAGCGCCCGGGGAGGAGGTGGGAGGTTGTTCCAACAGCGAGAGGCCGCATACTTACTTACTTACGATTAAAATATTTAATACTAAATACAATATGCGATGATAAATACGATAACATAATCACACTTATTCTTGAATAATAATTGTTAAAATATTCAGCTTGGTGGACCGAGAACACAATATTCTCGACTTTCAATAATATTAATAATATGCTATAATCACATTATCGACGACCACAGAGCCGGACCCAGTTAAAGCAGTAGACTCCTTAAAATTTATTCTAAAATACTTTACTTCGACTTAGATATTAGATAAAATATGCTCTCTTCAATCTTATTAGTTAATAGATTTATTACAGAGATCTTCGTCCGCTCCATCGGAACCTTAGCCAAACAATTTGACAATGGCTGTAATACGATAATATCTTCTACAGCCATCACTGTGCACTGTCATTGTTTATGAACAATGTTGACATTATTGGTTGGTGACATTGGTTCAGATGAATGTGTGAAGCGCCTTTTGAAAGAAGCTTTCCTGTAAAAATCCTAGCCCATACCTGAGTAGTGTAGAACCCGGGATCCACTTATAAATTATTTGTTTTTTCTTGCACTCTGTACCTACAGCTGAATACTGATCATTGACTTAAAACTTTCTGCCTAATAAAACTCGGCAAAATAAAAATAATAAAAAAACACGGTTTTAAATAGCGGTATCGAAATTTTTATTACAAAGACATAAACTCCCGGGCCGGGTCGGATGTTATTTAAAAAAAAAAAACAGAAGAAAAGGCTATAATATTTAAGTAATTACACCCTGTGATGGTAATTCAAGATTATATTAAATAAGATAATGCTACAGTACGGATTATTATTGCTAACGCTTAACGCTCTGCACAGAACAGCCAACTCCCAGTCGGTCAGTTAGCCGCTGGATAAGCAGCAGGTGCTGTGCGAGAGCGGCGCGGCGTCGACACGAGTGTCGACACGGGGATTTATACTGGACACTATTAGTAAGACGACGGTCGACAGGCAGGAGTCACGACTAGCGATTCCGATACTTTCGCTATTTTCCTTAACCATAATTTTATCGACGAACAAAGTTTCGCTGAATCAGTTAAATAATCACCATGATCCCAGTATAACTGTTATCATTTGAATCACAAACCATAGAGGTCTCTTACGTTTCGTTTGAACGGACTTTTATTAAATTTATGGGCATAATGTTAAATTTTTTCTTGAATATATTATAATGATTACTATTCATAATGTAATCTATTGTATTTTGTAAAAAAAAAAATCTTTCTTTCGTTAATCGTTACTCTGAAAATCTACTTTTGGTTAATTATATATCGAAGAATGAAGCGAAGAAATACAATAAGTGATCAAACGAACTTACCAAGTGAAGTTCGATCATTATTATAAGAGTCGCTTCATTCGAAGATATAATCTCCCTCCCACCCAGTCTGCACGAAACTATGTTTACTGCAGTACTCAAAGAAAGAAATAAAGATTTTTTGCATTACTTCTCTCTAAACATAATGAAGCACGCCAGAACGTCGAGTTATCGAGCGAGCGAGCGGGTAACTTTTCGAAGTACCCACATACGTCTTTAAAAAAACGCGATTGCCTAGCAGATAAGCAAAGGTACTACTTTTGGTTAATTATATATCTTCGAATGAAGCGACTCGTATAATAATGATCGAACTTCACATGGTAAGTTCGTTTGATCACTTATAGTCAGTACTTAAGATGCGACCCAGTCTCAAGACGTGGTTCGGCTCTGTGATTGGTCCAAATTTTGACAGCCAACCAATCACAGAGCCTGAACCGTGTCTTGAGGCCGAGATGCATCTTGAGTACTTACTATTTATACGGGCCTTAGGATCGGCGATCGAAAGAGAATTTCATCAGTCTACGTAACATTCTTCTTGTTCGATATAATATTTTATTTCAAAGGCTAGGTTCGCCAACAATATTACGATCCGCCAAACCCATTAAAAGATTATCCGCATTAAAGATATATTTTTAGAAAAAATAAAACGGGGAACATACTCGTTATAGAGCGAATAAAGTAGCTTAACTCCGAACAAACAGCCCCAAAACCATTAATACTTATACAAACAATACCCGTACCATTAAGAGGGCGACTAACCCAAAAAATCAAACATCGTCCTTCTCTCTTCACACTCACGCCCATCTTTCATATGCCAGATGAAAAAGGACGACGCGGATTCATCGCCAAATTAGTTTTTTTCTCAATAACTCGATAAATATACAACATTTAAAAAATCCGCTAGGTCGGTTTCTCAATGATAGAATTGTATAAAATACAATGTGTTAAAATATTAACTTAGATCAATGCACGGTTATGGCAATAAATGAAACATTCGTGAAAATTAGATGCAACTTTGTGATTTTTTTCTATCGAATTTTTTTTAAGATATCGTGTTTTTGCTCAGATTGAATTCTTTGAAATATAATGTAGTATCTAATTTTAGGAAATAAAACAATTCGGGGCTTATTTTTAAGTATAAAAATGAATTATAAAATCGTAAATTTTGGGTAAGTCGCCCCCTTAAATACAAATCTCAAAAGTAAACGGGCGGTAATCGAAAAACTATACCCGGACTTGATACGCCGATATCAACCTTATTGTCATACGTGCACGTCATGCTATCCCATACCACGAATATCAGGGCTGTCTCTGATTTATTTGGTTGTTGATTAAAGTACTTAAATATAAATTGTATTTTAGGTACCAATACATGGGTTTTCTGTAGAAATATAGGTAATAATTATTATGTAATATCAAATTCATTTTTTACAATTTGGAAGAAACCTAGTTGTTTTCTAAAAAATATGTTAATGTTTTAATATGTGTGTTAATAATATCACGTATAAGATGAACAATAATTAATGCTTAATTGCAAAACGAAATTTGGCGAAAAATCAAACAAATTAAGCAAATACCTGCACAAAATAGCGAAAAGAATTGCTGCTAATTTAAATAAGGTCCAAACGCTGTACAAATGCACACCTGCTTTGAATCTTAATGAGATTTACGTGAAAATGAAAAGCGAAATTAGATTTAAACTTCTGAAGTTAGTTAAGAAAATTATCTACAACAGAGTTTCGGTAAGTACATTTACGCAAGAGAATCCCTTTAGGTAAGTATTGTCCTTAATTACTGAATGATTTAATACGCATTATGGTGGCTAGTTCCCAGTTTCTATTTTGATAATATAATAAACATCATATATTTTAACATCAACATATTTATGAAGATTCAAAATTAAAAATATCTAATATAACTATTCATATAAGAATCATATCACATAAGAATTATTAACACAGCCATAATATTTACCATTCTTGAATGTTTGATATTATGTTTTTAAAAACTTAAGCATGGATCTAACCCAATTTATCTTCGAACTCAAAACCGTAATAGCTCTTTCATAATGTTGAGCAAAATTAAGTGATAAATTCAAAACAAACAAACAGAGAATCAAAATATGGTAAAAAATGCAAAAGTGACAACCCTGCGTAAATCCCTTAACCATCCCCAAACATAATCAAAGTTTCAGGGCGTTTAAACACAGGTCTATCAGTGCTGAGTCCCGGCGCCCGGCGAAACTCAAGTGCGATTGATTTTTGGGATTTGATGTTTGTCTTGTAACTTTGTGATAGTTTATTACATAAAACGTTCTGTACTAATATTGTAAAGAGAGAAGGTTCGTTACCAAATATGCTCGGAAACTATACAATTTTGTTGTAAAGGAAGGATAATAATTATGTAAGGGAAGGACATAGGGTATTTTTAACGCTTACACTATGCGCAAAGACTTTTCAAATGTACTACGAGTATATTAGAGACCTAAAACCTTAACTAGCGCGTAGGTACTTGACATTACGCGTAAGTAAATACAACAAAACACACATACACGGCTATATTAAGAAAACTTGGCAGAAAAACTGTAGACATAGTGTAACGTACACTCCTTTCATGGAAGTGATCCGTGTCATAAAGAGTAACCAAGTTTTGAGCAGAGTTCGAGTAGTCTCAAATACGTAGCTAATTCCACGCTACATAAATTAAAGCCCTTACCTAAGTCAGTGTGAGTTAGGGTCTACTACAGGCCTATTACGTCGTAACGGTTAAAAGCTTTTAATGTAGGGCCACACCCGGTGTAATGATGCGTGCGAGGGACACTCTAACGCAATTCCTTTTACACATAAAATGGCGGCCCATTTTGAACGAAGTGAGAAGAACGATTTCCAATGAAACGTTTCCGATGCATTGTTGCCGATCAGTGACGACGGAGTGATCATTATTGTACTCAGAAATAAAATAGTTTCTTTGAAGTAATGACTGTACTCAGAACGTTAAAGAGACTATTCTTTGTAGAATAATTGCAACAAGTGCCCGTAAGAAAATTGAAATATTTATAGTATTCCTGAAGCGATGCTTTTAACACAAACTTATTGACTTTATGTTCATAATAACAAGTTTGTGCACTGCTTATATTATAAGTATGGTTAACGTTACATAGCTAAAGAAAAATATGATTATTAGTAAAATGTTAGTAAATATTAGACGGATGAAGTAAGTACCATAAATTTAGTTTAAATTTATCAACAAATTACATAATAAACTCTATAAAGGTAAAATCACTTTATTAAATAACACAATTTAACACAATTCCTGTAAATTTGCAACCATTTTCTGATTATTGGACTGCTGAAGTAACATCTGCTAGGTAACATTAAAACACCTCGCCAATTACATTAAAATGTGCTGCCGACATTAAAATATAAATTAGGTGCATTTATTAAATGAATCCGGTGAACGCAGGTAGAACTCATTACGGTTAGTGCTCCATTTCAGACAGAATAAAGCCTGGCCTACATCAAACTAATAGAACTTGTGTTTGTTTGTAAGACTCATTACTTTAAGTTCCATTGTGATGGAGAAAGAATAATTCCAGGAAGAAATTAGTTCAGAATTTAGAAGCAGATTTCAAGTATTTTAAGAATTCGTGCTTCCTCGTTAATATTTTGAATAATTTCTCGCATTATTAGAAACAACAGAAGCGTTGAAGCAGACTATAAAAGACGTTTACCTTAAAAAAGATAAACGTTGAATTATTCATAAAAACGAATATACGTCAAGTGATTTCAGTTCCACAAAAGTGGAGACTAATGTTTGCGATGTTATCAAAAGTATACGAGGCTGAAGAAGAAATAAATGATATTTACCTTTTATCAGTCGGGACGATCGGATTCCGTCAGACGAGTCAATTTTATTGAACGTTCCATGTTCGGAGGTATTCGTAACATTAATGGCGGTCCTTTGAAGTCCCGCAGGACTAGTTTATTTGTTCGCCCTATTTACCTGCCTTTGATCGCTGATACTAATTTTGTTTTCGTAAAAAACTAAAACAAACCGATTTATTTGATCGTGTTCAGAATTCTGTTTTTCCGATACTCGGTTTGCGACAATTTCATTTTGAGCTATTACTCTGAAACGTAATAAAATATTTTGGTGATGTTGCATATCAGACCGTTTCTGACTTAAATGAGAGAGTGTTACGGTGCGTCCACATTTGTATCATTTGCGCGATCAGATCTCCGATCAGATCTCCGTCGCGATCATCGCGCCGTATTAAGTATGCGTGTATTAGTGTGGACGCCTATTAGATAATTCTGCCGATCATGCGAGTATTTGATACGGCATGTATTAGATACGCGGTTAATAGCGATCGGGGCGTATCATGATACGCGTATCATTTTGACACGCTTCGATGATACGCGACGGAGATCTGATCGGGGATCTGATCGCGCAAATGATACAAATGTGGACGCACCCTTACATTTTTCATGTCTTAATAAATGTCAACATGTATTTTGACATTTATTAGCTTTTTTTTGTTATATTATAGTTAATATGTGCTTAATGGTCCTACCTTGTCAACATCCTTTGTTCTTGTCTCTTTTGAACATCACAGGTTTCTAAGGAAACTAGTCATTATAATATCAGACAATAAGTAATATTTTTCTAAAATATAATCTGTAGGCAGTTCGACCTTTTTGTTTGGCCACTCGAGATCGTTTTCTGAGAAATTCAGGACCAAAAGAGGCAAATATTTATGAGGGGTTTCTTATATTTAACTTACAAAGGTCAATTCGACGTCTATTGATATTTAAGGAGTTTCGGTATAAGAAATGCAAAGGTCTTTATCGAAAGAAACTGCTTTGAAAGTGGATTGTTCCCGGTTGATTAAATTTCAACCCTACAAAGTTGGAATAAAATATAAACTCGTTCAACCGACGAGCTATAAACGTATTTGAAGAATCCTCGATCGCTCCCCCTGACATAAAACCCGCTAACTTATTATATCTCGGGGATTACTACCTCATGCATGCTAGGTATTAGAGTAGGTACGAGCTAGAATCGCTTTGTACGAAGATGACGTCGCGCGAGCCGACAGGATCGAGGACCTAAGTTTTGTTCTTAATCAGTCAACTCATCGAACGAGTATTGATACGACGCCAGAAAAACTAATTCGTAGGCCCACATTTAATGGGGCTAAACTCCGGATACGATCTATTGAATCCGAGACGCAAACATTTCATACCGTGCTCGATGAAAAGAACAAAGTAGGAAAACAATCTCGATCTCATAGAAGTCGAGTATAAAATAGGAGATTTATTCGCGTTCGCGGCGAACAAACACGTAATATATTTATGGAGGAGCGACACCATGCAATATCCTAATATATTTTTGTCGCATCACCAAACTTATGGCTTCGCCGAATAATAAATTTAGAGTGCGAGCTGTCGGGAATAAATAAACTCGCTCGATATTACTTCAACTGATTTGACAGCTGTCAAATTAAGTTATAGGCGAAAGGTTGAATCAACGGAGGATCGCAGAGCCGGGCGCGGGCGTTCGTCGACAACCCTTTGCTGGGTTGTGACGTATCCGGTACGTGACTTGAAATGATCGATTAATAAAGGCGCTGCCAAACTAGGTTAACGTTTACAGAAATGTATACTGTGTATTCTGTTATACTATAAACATAATTCTAAAGAACGATACAGCAGAAAAACGTGCTAATTAAATCCCAGGTCGCAAGTGGTCCTCACAATCACCATAATTTTAAGGTTGTCTTTTCTTTTTATAATTTAAATTTAATTTATTGAAGAGTAGGCTACGTGTTGTCTGTAACTCAATTAGCGCACCAAAATCATGTATCACCCAGGAACCGTAATTTGTTTCGTTATAGGAAGATTATTATGTTCTGTCCAGGACTCAAATTAATTCTGGTTACATTCTGAAAGTTTCAGTTACTGGTTACAATTCCCCGGGGTGTTCTGATAGAACAACTACGATATTTTAGCTAACCTTTTTGCCCCGCGTTCGCTTAGCTGATGACATTCAGTGTGGAGTACTCAGTACTGTAGTACACTAGCGGCACGATATGTATCTAAATTGTTACATGCTGCAGCTCAGCGCAGCGCGAATTTCAATACGTGTGTTGATTTAGCAATAAGAATATATGGGAAGTTTCCTTTGCTCGTGTTATCTCTAGCGGGAATATCAAAGATTTAACTCGTGATTCCTTTGTTTGCCGTACCATGTATTATGCATCGAGGTCTGTTATTTCACTCCATCATTACATCTTTCAGTATTTCTTTTTCGTCTAATTTTATTTTATTGGACACATCAGAATTCAATCCGAGCGACCCTGATTTATTACCGCCGGAGCTGAGGCGAGCTTTATTTATTTAGATCGCTATAGATTTTTCCGTCGAGAGTCGAGGCAATATAGCACTGTCCGAGTGCATTCGAATTCAGGGAGCGACTTTTATTCCAAGGAAATCGGGGGGACGTAAAAATTTCCAGCGCCCGCTCGTGGACCCGTCCGTTCCTGTTGGCCGGCGCATCCGACGTGGAGCCCTAGCTTAGCATTTTTATTTAACCCTAAAATATTTAACTTTGAATTAGCACCGGCGAATTCTCGGTTTTTCATTAAACTCCGAAGTTGCGCGAAATAATGGCGAGTGGGGAGAGTTTATGTTTAAACTCGAATTATCTTTTGATAACTTTACAAGTTTCGACAAAATTGAAAACGAAAGACCATTAATCAGAATTATTTGGATTTAGGTTGCAATAACGGGCGGCGGTGCGGACTTGCGGAGGTTCCGAGTCAGATATGAACCGTAACTTCTTTTGACGGCTCGTTCGATTGATGATATTTTTGTTAAATAAAATTATGAAAAAATCTTCTTTTTCATATTATTATCTTGAGAAACTGGTAGGCTGTGCTTTTCTCATCATATTTATCTTGATTAAAAACTGCTCGATCGCTCGAGGAAAATCATCCCTCACCTTTATAATGGTAAGCTAAAATATAATATTTAAATACATAATTTCAATACGGTATTAAAGTTTGGTATATTTGCTTTGCATTTTTAAGTACACAGATTAATTTAGAAACCTTAATATAAAAATAATATTTCGTATAATTTTATTCAAACGATTTTCATTCTTTTCTCACAAAAAGAAAAGAACACGATCTCAATTCATCATTATAGTGATGTACCAATTATGTGTCGATATCGATAAACCGATGAGCTGTCACCGCTACAAATGCGTGTACATTTGTCGGGTACGGGGTAACCCGTTGGCGGGGATGATACGGAGTATATTCCGCTGTCTCGACACTCCCTCGACGCCTACCGATTCGTTCCGATCGATTTCCCCCGAATGCCGATGGAAGCGCTCGCTCGTATAAGATTTTGGCAACTTGTGTATTTGTGCGCGTTTTTGTGAGATTTCTTAATGCTCGGGAGTTTATAGGATTAGTGAGGTCGACCGGATAGCGCCCGGATATAGTTTTGTTATTTTTTGTCGCGGATCTCGTATCTCCGATATATTTTTATTGCGTTGACCTATCGACGTAATGTAAGTTAGTGACGGTAGGAATGGGTGTTTAGAAATTATTTATAGGTCAATTTATATTTATATTGTTTTTTTTTCTGTTAGATATCTGCTGTCGATTAATGTCGTATCGACCACATTCTCTCCAAAACAGGCGAAGTGGCCAGTATAAACGTGGATTCTTGGAAATCTATTGTTTACGCGGTTGAATTCGACCGCTTGGGAGTTGAAGCATTAAATATATTGTACTTTCCAAATCACACGGCATCATATTCACATAATTGAGACCGTCAATAAATACTGTGACATTAATATTTATGAACATTAAAATAACAACCCTTAAAACATTTTTAATACAGAAGAAAAATTACAAATAAACATTATTTACTTTTACGCAGTCACGAGAAACTCGTATTAAATGATCGTAATATTATATCGATTTGCTTAATACGAATTGGATAATTTGTTTGTCCGTGTTTACCGGGTAACACCTGTTAAGACTTTTGGCACGTCGAGCAGGTTTCTGATTGCTGGCTCCAACTTTGCCAATTTGTTATCGACTCTTCAGATTTGTGTACGCCAAGTTTAGCGTTGACATGGGTGAATGAACAAAGGATATTTTAAGCCAACAAGGTTATACCGGCCAAATTGTAAAAACTTTAAGTTTATGAATTTAAAATGTAGATTCAGAGAAAATAATCTTCCTTCTTTAGACTTTAACTAATAATTTATTTTATCAAAGCTGATTAATTTCGTAATTGACAAGCTGTTCTTTGTGATTATCCATTACCAAAATCAACACATGGTACCACTACAGGAAAATAGGAACATCTGCGAATATTTTTAGATCTTGAATCGTATCGTAGTAAACAAAAGACTTTTAATTTTATCGATTAACGATAATTCACCTCCCTAGCAGCTCGTACTAAGAAGGAAACCGCCATTCATTTAAAGAAACATACATAATACATCGCACTCGCGGAACAATTCCTCATTCGGAATCAAGTTTAAATATTCCCTCTAAAGCCTGCACCTCCCGGTATAAGGCGCCACCGCGAATATGCCCTTTCACACCGCGCGTGCGGCTGCGATGCGTTACCTGATGCCGTTTTGGTGTCCTCACAACAATGTGTTTAATTATTTTATTATAATATTTTCTCATTCCGAGACAACATCAATGCAGAGTGACATGGAGCAGATCAGCAGAAGACATGATGCAAACACTTGATATTACTAAAATAATTTATGAGCTTTTATTAACAAAATGTATGTCCATGTTACTTATATACTACCTCGATCATGGGAATCGCAGACACAATAGATTTTCAATTGTTATGCGACAGCTGGGTGCCGCTTGGGGATCGATGGGTTAAATCAACTAGTTTATTTCATTAAAAGTAACCTAAAATATTTAATGTAAAAAAATGCCATTCAAATTTATTGAGCCACCAAAGAAATCGTCGCTAGAAAGTCTTTTTGTGTTAACCGTGCACCGTAGAACGTATGAAAGCGCTCTAACTCGCTTAAGTTTAATATGTAATGTCGTCGTAACCTACCCTCGATTTATACTTCTGAAACAATGTTACATTTACCCGAGTGAGGTGAATGCATTCAATGATACTTCCCAATTTCGATATTTTTTTTTTCACTTGGCTTTTATTGTGTTTTTAGAGCAGTTTCGTTCGATGGAATATTTATTTGAGTATGCATGTAAGACGAACAAAATTGCTCAAAGTACCTAAAATATTATAACAGCTCTCAAATAGAAGATCAAAGTGTATTGAGTGTTTCATCAGAAATGGTTATCAACACAATTTTGGGTTTTCTTAGAAAAGGTATTGAATGATGTTCATTTCGATCTTTATATCTTTATTTTTAACCGACTACCAGTAAAGCTCATGACTATATTTATAACATTGGAATTATAAAAAAAATATATGTCTATGATATTATAGATATATCTTACCTACTATGGTGTATACCTACTTGAACTATATTTGCACTTCACTAGTATTCCCCACTCCCCCACTCCCCAGTTGTAAAGAAAGTTTCCTTGTCTTTTAATTAATGGGTCGTGGACTTAATTTATTCCTCTTGTTACGTTTCTTTTTACAACATCGGAGGCTCATTCTATTTAATTAAAGCACAGATTAAATCATTATGTTCTCTTCAAGTGATATTTTTGATTAAAAATTAAGTTTTTGTCTAACTACTTTATACGCAGCATGTAACTATTGTGTTTCCTACTAGATAACTCTTAAGTTTTGGACAAGAAAATCATTAGTCTGTCATTTACATTTAACCTTATCAAACTATTTTTAACATTTTCCAAGTAAGTTGTTTAGAAAAACGATCTGAATCCACTGTTTATTAAACTCTTTAACAGCAAATTCACTATAGTTAGTTATATATCTAAATTATAAGATATTCCTTAGCATCATTACACATAGCAATTACGCAACGGGATACAACTATAATTATTATGTAGGCTAGTTCTCAATAGTGGTACTGACCTGCAGGTAACTCGGCGGTGGTGACGCAAAAGCAGTGCAGCAGCAGCGCCAGCAGCATCGTGGTGGTGGTGCTCATCCCAGCTCCATGTGGTGACCGCGCATCATACCGTTACCTACATGCCGCAGCGGCCGCACTCTGAAACAAGTACCATCGTTGAATTACGAGTTATACACGAAATAAATAATTTTGGAAATCCGTCAACAAACGACAGAGTAATCGTGGAACATACAAATAATTTTAACAATCTGTCAGTAATATATACTGACTCAGTATACGTCTTATATTATGTTATCAAGAACAAACTAGTCCCGTTTTTTTGGTACGAGAGAATATCCCAAAGTATTATTTGAATTAGAAAGTATGAAATATAACTAAAACATACTTTTAAAAGTATTTGATTTTATAACTCAATAAAATATATTATGATAAGTTCTAGAAAGTTGGAGAATAAAATGCTATCATATTGCATTTCACCCTAGATTTCTTTAGCGCAAATGCATTAAATGTAGTGAAGTAGTTGACTTCTAAAGTTAGCGATTCGCAATTCATATTGTCATGAATTCATAATACTTACTAAAAAGTTTAATATTGATTTTATTTCAAAGTCTAAATGTCTTTCATATAACGACAACAATCGAATTTGATAGAATAAAAATAACCAAAATTTTATCCAAAAGCAAAAATTTATATTTCTGTACGGTGGTGTGAGCTTCATCACTCGTTTAATTAAAATCGCCATTTTAGGTCAAGGTTTTTTCATAACCAACAACATTTATTTCTCACCATATTTTAATATTTACAATCATACAATATACATATTATTATTATGTTAGAAGGATCGAATAATGATACAAAAACAACGCTCATAACAATCAACCGGCTGAAATGAACCCCGAACCGCAGCGAAATCTTCATTATGTATCGCCATTACCGATAACGAGCAAAAAGGCCCATGCACATTAGCACAAAACACGCTACGATTTTGTGCTGCGGCTAGAACAGAACTTGAGGATTTTTTAAGTTAAAATTAATATACTTTTCTAATTCAAAATCTGTATATAACAGCTGTTATTAATCCTATATCAAATTATTTCATATTTTTTTCCTTCAAGTGCTTTTCACATTCAAATATTTTATGTATTAATAATATTATTATCTAATCATTATAAAAATGTAATTTGGTTTCAGACTACTAAGTGGGTTAATCTTGTGTCAAAGTTGTTAGTATCAAGTGACCGAGTTCGATATAATATAACTTAGAAAAAAGTTGTGTTAACCTACTTTCTTAGATTTAACCCAACTTAAATTATAATAATAATAATGTAATAATAATAGTAATAGTATTCATTGTATAAAAACCTATATTTTATAGCTCAATATGTGGCTGAAAGGAGTCCTACGAAAGACTCTCAGATTTCCTTGCTTAATATTTGGAAACCGCAACGTTTTCGGTAGTGTGTACGGCACGTTACAATAAAACAGTCGTTTTATATGACAAACGCGGCTAAAATGACCCTGGCAATATCTAAAAATTATTGCTTTACAAGATGTTTCAGATTTTGGAGCAGTAATTAAAACATTTCGCCCCATTACGAATTTAGCAAAGTATTTCTTAATTTGATTTTATTTCTAATTACATTGTCGCCTCGTTGCTTTAGGAGATTAGTAACCACTGCTTATATTTTAGTAATTACATAATAAGCCGATATTTTTGTACAAGTTATAATGTAGTTCTTTCTTCTTCTTAATTTCTAGCAAATATTACAAGCATAATCAAACATGACTCTAACTTTTATATTAATTTGTTTCACCACACTAAGCATCAACTAACCATCAATAGATAGAATATTACTAACTTTTATATTACCAAATATTTGTTAACTAAAAACTAATGCGCTCCGACTTCGTAAGGCACACTTGCATATACGTCGTTTAAAGTTAACTTTGAGTTCAAAATATTTTGTCTTTGTCTCCCTTGTTTTTTAAATTAAATTAATGTCATTAACATATAGATATATTTTCTGAAAAGTTAATAATATGAACCTCGTGAGCCTTAGACATACACGTCTTAGTTCGTTACCAGTCTCCCCTGAACTCCGTTTCACAAAATTCCCCATCCTTTATCGCCGACGTTATCGGCTCTAATTCCTCTTGCGAGGCACTCCAGGCCTCGTTAATATGTCCGCTCCCAATCAATGCCATTAGCGAATTTTCCCGCGCGTGCCGAACGCGGGAAGTGGGTCAGACGGCCATCAGAACAGCCCCCGAACATCCGAGAACCGTCATCTTGAGCATCACAATTTCAGCGGGAATTCGGATACGTTGCATTTTGCTCGTGTTGTGGAGCAGTTATCTTCTATAGTATCATCATCGGCTGATACGCCCACTTGGATTATACAGGGTGTAACAAAAATAAGTGATAATAATTTAGAGTGTGTACTTGTTCACTGTGAAAGTAGCAGCGCTGAAAGACCAAATTTTTTTTTCACTTTTGTATGGGAAAACTCGTGACGCTCGGGCCCTTGCCCATACAAAAGTGAAAAAAATCGTCTTTCAGCGCTGCTACTTTCACAGTGAACTCTCTACAAGGAACACGTACACACCCTAAAGTATTATCACTTATTTTTGTTACACACTGTAATATAGCAGGTTATTTGTTCTTCACTTTTCCATTGGGAATTCGGATGCGGTGGTTTTTATTTATGTTGTGAAGCATTTGTATTCTATAGTATCATCGGCAAGTGGCAACTAATATGCCTACTATGATCCGTATCACAATGTTTTAGTTAATTAATTCAATTTGTTTTGCATTTTGCAAATATGGTATACTTAATACTTATGTACGGTTTAGCGGAGAGGTCTACCTGTGCAGGTGTGCCTGCGCAGGTAGACCGGAACGTATGTGGGAATAGACCTGTGCAATTTTTTAGGCCGGAGCAAAATCGAAAATCAATTCTTTCGACTGATACCTGCGCAGGCATACCTGCACAGGCGGTCTCTTCGATAAACCGTAGCGTGTATGGCGTGCATTTTAAACTGATGCATGATCTTTATTATCGATAGCTGATAAGCCCACTATTGGATCGTTTTTAACCGTCTTCTTAGTTTATTTACTTAATAATATTAAATAATTTATTTTGTTTTTATAGTAACTAACTTTGAAGGTTTTTTGCAAAGCAGTACCTAATGGTATTATTGAATTTTTATATAAGAACTCGAATATTATGTACGCCTGTGGCATACTAATATAAGCACTTACATTATTTAAAATCCTATAATGTAGCTATATAAAATCGTTCTACCCTCTTCAAAATACGAAATAAAAGGACCCTCGGCCAATCATTTGATACGTCTATATAAAATATTGCTGATTATGGCGGCGCTACCCCGAAACACACTTTATATTTTGTAACAAAAAAGTCTTCGGCCATAAAACCACTTAAAGTAATGTGGGTCACATTTATATTATATTTATACAATTTCCGAACCACGATGTGGAACACCTGGCGAAACGCGTGGTCAGTTTAATAAAAATTGCAAACAATACACAAATATACATAAAAATTATGTTTCTTTACTTGAGTTATTTGAAACTTGCGCACAAATGACAAAACACACAATATTCCCACCACCACTACAATTTTTGTGTAGCCAGAATCAACAGCGCGGTTGTAACCAACCGCGAAACCCCTCCGATGATCCAGGGGTCTTCTAAATCTGTATCGGGACCTGCAGGCGTTGCATGGTCACCATAGAAACGGTTTTTTTCTACGGAAGAATAGACAAAATGACAGTTAGACAAGACAAAGTGACAGTTAAGGTACAATTCCGTGCATCGCGATCAATCGCGGTCGTGCACGACCTACGACTGTCGTCGGACGCTCGCGACCATAGTCAACGTATGAAAATGTATGGCACCGCTTCCGAGGCCCGCGACTGACGCGCGCGGCCTACGACTGTCGTAAGCCGCGCGCGATCGTGTCTTGAAGTTGTGACAGTCGCGCACGACCGACGACAGTCGTAGGCCCCGCGCGACCGTGTCAAAGTTATATGGCACGATCGCGCGCGGCTTACGACAGTCGTAGGCCGCGCGCGTCAGTCGCGGGCCTCGGAAGCGGTGCCATACATTTTCATACGTTGACTATGGTCGCGAGCGTCCGACGATAGTCGTAGGTCGTGCACGACCGCGATCGATCGCGATGCACGGAATTGTACCTTTAGACAATGGAAATGCGCCATTTTGTCGATAAAATCTGTCAGTATGTCGATTTGATGTCGATTCTTTCCCATATCTACTATTGTTGTGCTAGCCTAGCTGCAATAGAATCAATTATAGAAGAATGCAGGAGAAGTAAATGTTAAACACCAGACAAGCGCTCAATAGGTAGCTGTAGCTATTAAAACATCGCTCTAGAGAAAACGGCCCAACAAAAATTCCTGAACTTATCCAATAAAATGCGAAAGAACTCTAAAAATTCAGATTACCGTAATAAACGCGGCGAAAACAATATAAATTATAATAATGGCGTATATTGAATAAAATATACCGCAGGCTCCCGCTGCCGAATAATAAAAATAAATTATAGTATACGCAATAACAGAAATCGTAAAACAATACGGCGATTTGTACATTCCCGGCGCATTACCTGCCCATTACGTTATCGACGTTATAAACTCCCGCATTACGCCGAGTGTTCGCAATTTACTTTATTGCTGCTCGACCAGACTACCTGGACCCCCCGAGTGGGGCACTCCAGCTGAAATCCCGGCCGATCCGGGGAACGCCTGGTCCGCTCCTGCTCAGCGTAATCTGGTTTGTGCGAGTAGGGTCATAAGGATATTATTTATCCTTCGCTGCTGTTATTTTCTGCTCGTTCATGTTTTCGACTTATTGTTTGACGTGTAAGGAGGATTAGCTGCGAGGCTACACTGCTGTGAGCGAATTATTTCTATTTACTTTTTCAGTTGTGAAATTTGTACGAACATTTTCAACGTTGCAGTGGATTTGTTTTCATTCTATTTTTGTTACCCACAACTTTTAACGTCAGGATTTTTTTCTAGCAGGAAATCCCACAGGGGTCCGTACATGTCGCACTGCTATGTAGCTTATTATATCAATTTTTCCTTTATAATGTATTAGAAAGTAGACTATTAAAGAAAAATAGTGTCATCAAAATCGATTGAGTCGGTAGGTTTAGTCTCATCATGCATCAATACAAAAAAGTAAATAGAAAAATTTTGTGAAACATAAATATTAGGCTGCCTTCACACTAGCTTTTGTCCAGCGTAGGCGTTCGATGAACGTATGCGCAGCGCAGTGCATTACACAATTTCTTCAGGAACAATCAGTACACGGCGTTAGCGCAGCGTAATTGTTCCAGTAGAGAAGCGGCGGCTACGCGACGCACGCGCCGCGCTGTCGCGGCGTCTGCGCTGCGTAATACGTTCATCAAACGCCTACGCTGGACAAGCGCTAGTGAGAAGGCAGCCTCAGTCTTATTTCTGTTTTATGTACACAAAATGGAGCACTCACGTAGTGAAAATGCATTTAACTTTCTGTAACAATTATCATGTGAGGCTGTTGTTCAAAACTAACACGACGAAAACATGACCCATTAGTTGTAACAAGTTCGAACATGTTAAAACACAGAACGTTAAATTTAATACCCGAGTAAGAGTTAAACGTCGCAACGTATTGGACAAGTTGGGAACTTTAATAGACCAAGATAACTTATTCGAAACTAAAGTTGGAGCCATAATTGCGCCGAAGATCCCGTTTTCCTTAATCATTCGATGGATTCGAACAAGATAAGTCCCTCCCGATTGAAATTCATCCATTGAGCCAATTAAGGCCAGCTGCTACAATTACGTTTTATTTCAAAATTAATTTGTACTTCCAAGATAAATGTTCCAAGTTAATGGACATGATTCCGGAATCTTCAAAGCCGGACACGTACTCGAGAGATTTAGAACTTTTAACGATATTATCTTCGCAGAAAGAATTGTAATTACGACTACTACAATTTATTTCGGAGCGATCATGCTTTAACACAAAAACAATAATACAACAAAGAAAGAAGGGGGGAGCTTCCAATATTGATAATAATTATTACTACGGAAATGGAGTCAGAAAATACAATACCCACAACCACAGAGATATTAGATAAGCGTAATCCGTTATGGGCGAGCAAATAAACACATTAGATACATCGCCGGAGCCTCAGCACTCCCCCGATCGGAACCCGATACGATATCATCTCGGAGACATTAGTTTGTATAATCAAATTCGGTCCAAAGCGATTTAGCCCTGATGTGATTCAGTAACAGCTAACAAGATTACGAGCACATCCGATCAATTAAAAGAACTAATCACTTTAGCGAAGCCTCGCTCCGGAAAATATGGTTATCATCGAAATGAAAAAGTGGGCCTATGGAGCGCATTTCGAGTATGGAATTTTTATTGATGACTAGCTGTCCCGATGAACTTCCTGTCACTTTAAAACATTCCCTGGACTTTTATGAATATTTTAAGACTAAAATCAGCTCAATCCGTTCAGTAGTTTTCGAGTTTTAGTGCGACTAGTACATTTGAAAATCCATTTTTATATATAAGATTTTAACTTTTTGTATGCCGATAATGGAAAAAATAATGGTAGACTAAATAGACCTAGTATTTATAGAGACAATAATTGTCCGCCAGCTACATCGGAAGCGCGAACTAAAGTGGAGAAACGAGTTTGTTTAAGCAGCGTTATTTGTAAGCTTATAAATAACGGTACAATAGCGGAGCGCGCGCAGACTTAATCCTGTTATCCAAACATTGGTGAGTCCAATCGTATATCCGAAGCTTCGGAAACTTGCCAAAGTGTGATTATCGCCCGTCGCCACTACGTCTCCGATACACGACTGTGCCAAATTCCTGCTTTTTTAATAACATTTTGGATTCACCAATCAATAAGCGGAATTGAATTTAGCGAGCCTGATGAATATCGGAAGCGTTGGAATTATAAAGGGAAGGTCAGACTCAACTAGGGCTGTAAATTACAATATAGATAGCTAACAGCTCTAACAACTAGATAAAACAGCGGTGCCATAAAGTTACCTTGTTCAATAAATACACTAGCGATTATTTCCTCCAGGAAAAGCCTTTATGAAAGTAATTTTGATATCCAGTAGTAATTTCAAACGCTCTTAATACTCATTGTTGGAAATAAAGTTCGTTTAACTGAGTCTGGGGTCCGAAGATAACTCGCCCGTATCCTTTCCTTAAACAAACAAATAAACACGCAATAAATTTCCAGATTAGCGCCACCTTTTAGTTCCATATCCGGGGTGTTTAAATATGGTAATAGTGGAGCTAAACGGTTCAAGTTCGGGAGCACGTGAGATGCTATCTGCTAATGCCTGTTGTTCGGTAAGTACTTGCCAAGTCGCGAGCTAATTGGCCCGCGACGTAAAGGTATCGGCTTAGCTCGACGAAATACTCGAGACGCTTTTGTAATCCGCTCGGGAACTTAGCGGAGATAACAATACCGAAAATATCGCGATGCTCATTTTGTTAAGGCTTTCGGGAACTCGAACTAGCTCGGCAAGGTAGCATAATATAAATATAAACAGTAGACCCTCTATAAACTAGACCGCTGAATCAACGTATCCATACTGAAATATGACTTCCGATAACTTGTAAGAGTAAAATAGTTTCACATCCCACGCATGTAAAACTTCAAGTATCTATGTTAAGAGAGTGTGACTTTAGGTCACGATGGAGTTACTTTACTGTGAATATTAATTAACCCATTAAGCCCCATAAGCTCACCGGTGAGCGAGACACAATAGAATAACAATAGATTTCCAAGAATCCACGATCGAAGGATTAAACTGTAAACTGTTGTTCTTAGATAACAACTCGTGGAAACCGTATCGGAGCTAGGTGGTTCTAGGATCTGAATCATGTCAATAATAAGATGATACATATTACTAGATGCTGCCTGCAACTTTGTTTCGTTGGAATTCACCTATCGTGCGAGAACCTTAAAAATTCTAAGGCGAAAACTATCCTATTTTCTGGGACTTACAGGATATTTCTGTGATAATTACTTAGTTTCAAGCAAAAAAAGGTATGCACATTTTCGTATTTACAATATTAGTATGCAAAGCATAGTGAGGTGAGGACTAAAGTCTTGTTACCTATTTGAAGGCTCCTAAGAGCCATGCTTAGTTTAGCTACTAACTAGTTATTATAACTAGATTGTTCAGTAACTAAGCCGGCGCTTAGTAAGATTAGGAAGAACGCAGATGCTTGTCAGGGTTTAATCCAACGTCTGATATGCATAATAATATAACGATTATTGAAGACTATAAATCTTATATCTTAAACAAGATAATCTTGTAAAATATACTTGAGATTCCATTTTAAGAGGGTTTTGTGGAGAAACGCTATTATAGTATTCAGGACAAGGTACCCGATCTAAAATTTACGTTTGTATAGTAGACCACCAACGCTGTGTAAGGAAGTAATGTCTCCCCTTTTGGTTATATTGTTTCGATTAGATCAAGTCTTCTGACATGAGTTTAACATTTTTCACGCAAACCGAAAAATGCACAACACCGCTAAAGAAGTTTTCATTAAAAATATGTATTCTATTTTTGAAACACATTCGAACAGGCTTCGATCACCATCAAACTCGCATTCACTATAAACTGTAGTTCATTCTGTTGTGTTATCCAATTTGTCAGCTAGTTAACTATTCGCACATTTATTTGATTTTATCCGGCCACTCGTTAAAATGCAAATGTTTATTGAGCGAGCGTTCTGTGTGTCGATGTTTGATGGGATAGTTTCTGGGTACCGTGGCTAAACAAAATATTTTAATACTGTATATTTTTTTCAAACAATATTTAAAAAACAATAATATGAGAGCGATTATGCACTCATAATCGCTCTCATATTATTCATTATATGAGATATACATCTCTCATATCTCATAAATTGTAACTACCATGTTATTTGGACCATTTCTCACTAGAAATGGTCCAAATAACATGGTAGTTACAATTTACAAGACCTTGTATGCAATGTCATAATAATTTATTTGTAATTTTGTGATAACCTATAGAATGGATAACCAATAGACCACTATAATTCTGGAGATAATGACAGACAAATATAATGTTCACGTCTCTATCTGCATTTATACAACAACATCTTCAAATTCAACCTTTCGACCAAAATGCCAAAGGTCATAATCACAAGCAGATTGCCCCAAATGGAACATGCTAATGTATGAAACCACAACTTTAAGATTTGCATACAAGGAGTTTATTGGACATGTAAATGTGACCACATGCCTCAACCCCACGTTTCCTAGCCCCTATCCTCACGGCTATAAATACCCCATTCTCCTAACCCCGTGCCCCTTCTTCACGGTTCCACACGCCATCACTGGACGCGACGTCCTTTGAGATATATGGAGTCGCCATTGTGGTTTAACAGCTAACAGCTCTGGGGAAAATAATTCAGTCTCTTTTTATCCTGTGAACTGTGAATTAATAATTTTGAGGTAAATGAGACGGCTATACTTTTGTAGTTGGTTTGGAAGCTAATGTAGCTGCTTTGTTACCGATCCTTCTCGATATCATGTATGCTACGCCGTTAAAAATATATCTCACAACTCTTCATATTTTTTTAAATATCTTATTTTTAAGATATTCGCTAATCTGATTTAGATGTTTAGCATCTTAAGAGCTTGAGATTTTTAGTACACCAATGCATGGTGTAGGTAATCGGCTTCATTTGACCATTGAATCAGGCAGGTCCATTGTATTAAGTCTTTGGAGATGTTGGGGAGTGGGAGTGGGGTCTGGTGTGTCCCCAACGTGTCGCCATAAATCCCGTTTACGCTGAGAGCGGTAATCAATCGGCGACGGGAAGACCTATGGCTCGTATTTCCGTCCCCTGTACAAAGGTAAAAATTTATGGCCTACAAAATGTATCGGTGAATAGAGAATGTTTGGAACCTAAGAAATTTTATTTGGGGCGATATCTTGAGCGTTTTGTTAATATTAGATTTCTTTGGGGCAGTACAGGATGCGGTAAACTCAGTAACGGTTATTTGGGAAATTTTTAGATCTGTAGCTTTGTAAAGACGTTTAGGAAAAAAAATATTGTTAAAATCAAACCAAACATCATATTTTTGTGTTTAATAGCGTCGAAGGTTAAGAACGATGCAAACTCAGCCATATTATATAAAGTGTGATGATTTTTGCTGAACACAAAATTTGTTTCATAATTCCCTATTAGGCCTGGAGATAGTGACACAAAATTCTTGGTGATTTGTGCCAGTATGGCGGTTTTATAGGGGTATAATTACGTAAAGGCAAAAAGGAAAATGATGGTCATAGCGCTCGCACTGGCAGCCCAAACGCGTGGGCGTTAATCGAACGTGTCGGATAAATAACGAGTGTCGAACGATTTGTTCCACAAAAATGCTTGTATTTTCAGATAGTCGAAAAAAAATAAGTAGGCGAAAGCGTAATGCCATACTTGTCGGGTGCGGCTTACAGCCCGCCATACCGACGCGAATACGTGTAGTGTAGTGATACCTATGTAGTATCTTCATATAATATGTTAACCGTATATAAGCGCTGTAACCACTTAATTATTGTGTCATAATAAATCCAACTATCTAACCAGGCGCATCTTTCATTTCTCACTAACACCCATCCTTACATGGCGACCCCGCCAGTAAGCGATCGGGTTCGCGCTGCATTCCGATCGCCTTATAAGGACTAGAGTTCAGTGTCTCTAAGTTGGAACAATGTGTTCGTTAATATTACTGACTATTAATAACCGCGATAGACGTCTCTTAGTGTTCGTGAAGACTAGTTTTTGTGCCAAAAAATGGGTAAGCAACAGTCAAAAGAAGATACTGTAATGATCGCGCAAAACGGTAGCGGCGGTACCAACACTTCCTGGCTGGAGCAGGTACATCAACATAACAGCAACATCACCTATATGCTGGGGGTGATATGCTTCGTACTCTACTCTACGGCACTCGCGGTAATGTACTTCGCGATAAAGATTTATCGCAACTGCCAGAGAAACTGGATGCGAGGGGAAATCCACGAAAGATCCAACGGCTGGACGTCACGAGCCGTCACGTCACGTCACGGCGGCAGGCCGGCAGGCGGGCGTGAGAGTCGCATAGTGAAAAAGTGAAGTGTGTAAGTGCATTTCGGTAAATATATAATATTATAAAGTGTGGTTACTGTTGTAGCGGTACGGAAATATTGCATATAATGGACTTATTTAGAGGACTTTATATTTTAATTAAGATAATTTACTTTTAATTTTACATTTATGGCAGAAAAGTTCGAAGAGTATTTTAATTCTTTGTCAAAAATAAAGACATATCTTGTAAAAATAGGCCCACGACGACGTGAAGGCTCTATTTGTTTAAAAAAATATAACGAAGCTAACATAATTTTAGAAAACTTTGATATTGAGTTGTTGAATATAAGAAGTAATTTAGGAAAGTTTAGTGAAACTGAGATAATTTTAATTAATAAATTAACGGAACAGATAGAAAAGTTATTTGAGGATATAAAACTTTTGTGTAAATCTACGAAACAAGTTACCAAAATGGAATCTTTTAGTTTGAAAACGGCTGTGTCTTTACTTCCGATTATGGACGATACAGAAAATGTAACAAAACAGCTTATTTCTGCTATTGAGTTATATAGCTCACTACTCGATAATGAATCTAAACCTACTCTTATTAATTTTATATTAAAAACCAGGTTATCTGAAAATGCGAAATTACGCCTAAATCAAAATTATGAAACGGTACAGCTCCTTGTTGATGATATGAAAAAATATTTAATTTCCAAAAAGTCTTTTACAGCTCTACAAGAACAATTGATGCGGTGTAAGCAAAATCAACGCGACATCGAGGATTATGGTTCGCGGCACCTACAATCAGCGGCGAGGGCAGTTCCGGTCGCGTGGTGGCCAGCCTGCTCGAGGACAGGCGCAAGGGCGGAGCAGGTACCATAGCGGTTACCGTAACCGTGGCTCAAATGGTATGTACATACATAATAATAATACAGCTCGTAGTAGTCGTGGTCGAAATTACATATCATCGATTTCGATCAATGATTCACAAAATGACAACGCTAGGGTACTAGCGGCTACTGAATCTGAGAACTCGCAATTTTTTCGTGAATAAACAGAAGGATCATGCAATTATTTGTTCATATAATAATTATAATTCTATATTATTAAAACTAGGTACTAAAGATTGTAATTGGTTAGTCGATACGGGTGCGTCACTCAGCGCCATAAAATATGAGACGTTGCACAGCAACAATATTCCATTCCAAAAAGGGAGTGTAAGAATAAACGGAGTATGTGGTGAGCTCTGCTCTGTAGGGTTTGTTGACCTAACTTTATCATTTAAAGGCATAGAATTTATACACAGGTTTCATGTTTTCCGAGAGTTATGTTGCATGAGCATATTAGGCTTAGATTTTTTGAGAAAGTATAACGCTAAATTAGACTTAGAATTGGATACTTTAACTTTATTGAATAATAGTTCTGAAATTCATTTATCTTTGCAACCCAGTGTTAGGGGAGAAAAATTTATTAACTTATCGCCCAGATGTGAATCTTTGCATTTTATATCGACGAATATGACAGATGAATGTTTAGTTTTACCTAAAGAATTGTGCAAGGGTGTTTTTATGGCTGGATGTATTGCGAGGCCTAAAAATGGTAAAATACCTATTCAAATATTAAATACGCGAGAGGAATCTATAAGCTTAAGTTTTTTCTGTCCTGAAATAGAAAACTTGAAGGATTATTCATTACTTACTTTTGATAAAACTAACAATAATGCGAATAGAGTGAAAAGGTTATTAAATGAGTTAAAATTAAATTATTTACATAAAGAAGAGCAGTTAGAAATTGAGAAAATTTGTGCAAAATTTTCCGACGTTTTTCATTTAGAGGGTGATAGTTTAACGACGTGTAATATTTATAAACAATCAATAGTATTAAAATCGCACACCGTGCCAGTTTATAAAAAACAATACCGTTTACCAAAGTCGCAAAAGGCTGAAATTCAAAATCAAATTAAGAAAATGTTACAGGATGATATCATTGAAGAAACAACAAGTGAATGGTCGAGTCCTATTTTATTGGTTCCGAAAAAGTCCGATTCTAAAGATAAAAAGTATAGACTTGTAGTAGATTACCGGAAATTAAACGAAAATATTGTGGATGACCGTTTTCCCCTTCCAAATATAGTCGAAATTTTAGATTCGCTTTCAGGTGCAATTTATTTCAGTCACCTCGACCTCCAGAACAGTTATTATCAATTTGAATTAGATCCAAGCAGTAGAAAGTGCACTGCATTTACTTTTGATAAGCAATATCAAATGAAAAGAACTCCAATGGGTCTTAAAACCAGTCCCAGTGCATTTTCAAGAGCAATGTCTATAGCATTATCAGGTTTAAACTACGATAAATGTCTTTTATATATGGACGGTTTGGTGTGTATTGGACGTAATTTAGAAAGCCATAATAAAAACTTAATTGAAATTTTTACAAGATTACGAGAGGTTAATTTAAAATTGAATCCCAGTAAGTGCAAATTTTTAGTTAAAGAATTATTATATTTAGGTCATGTAGTTAGCGCAGACGGAGTAAAACCTGACCCGGAAAAAACCAAAATTATTGAAAATTACCCTATACCGAAAAATGCTGATGACGTAAGACGTTTCGTAGCTTTTTCTAATTACTATCGGCGTTTTATTAAAAATTTTTGCAGAAATAGTTTTGCCTTTGAACAAATTATTAAGAAAAAATGTAGATTTTATTTGGACACCCGAATGTGCCAATTTGAATTGTTAAAAAAAATGTTTAGTTTCTCCACCTTTATTACAGTACCCAGATTTTTCAGAAAAAAATGAATTCCAGTTATTCACAGACGCGTCAGGTACTGCAATAGGTTCTGTTTTATGTAATAACGATGATCGACCAGTTGCGTACACGAGTCGTACTTTAAATAAAGCCGAGTTAAACTATCCAACTATAGAAAAAGAAATGTTAGCTATTGTTTGGTCTATTAAATATTTTCGTCCTTATTTGTTTGGAAAAAGGTTCAAAATTTTTTCTGATCACCGACCTTTGATATATTTATTTAACATGAACAATCCTTCGAGTCGTTTGACAAAATTTCGTTTAATTTTGGAAGAGTATGATTTTGTGATTGAGTATATAAAAGGAAAGGATAATGTTGCTGCAGACGAATTATCTAGGATACGAGTTACATCAGAAGAATTGAAAGAAATGAGTGAACGAGTTATTAATGTTATGACAAGGAAACAACGGAAAAAATTAGAAAGTCAACAGGTAGTTCAACAAAATTTGTCGACTTTGCCTAGCACTTCTACTGACGTTCGGCCTGATCAACCGAAAGTTGTAGAAATGCCTGCGAGGACGTCAAATTGTGTGGAATTATTGTTGGTTTCTCGGAGTAAAATGTGTAGTATGAGTAGTAACTTGAAGAATTTTGGTTCTTTCTTATATGATAAGCATGAAATGAGATTAAATACTTGTCCAGATTTCCGATCATATATCGCGCGAGACGCATACGTGAGTGAACTGGAGCAGTATTGTAGGCAAATGGATATTAAAAATATCTTTATTATAAAACTTGCAAGTAATTATGAATTTATCGACTGGTTGTCGAAAGAGATAAATAATAAAAAAATATGGTCCGGACCACGCCTACATATTCTTAAAGGAGTTAGGAGAATAATTTGTAATGACGATAAAAAAGTAATAATAAATGACTACCACTTGTTACCAACTAGTGGCCATGCAGGAATAAGAAGAATGTTAAATAACATCAAAAAATCTTATTTCTGGCCTGGAATGGAACGTGACGTTACTGAATTTATGAGTAAATGTAAGAAATGCCAAATGCAAAAGTATTCTTTACCTGTTAAAGAGCCTATGGTAGTAACGAGCACTGCTACAGGCGCATTTGATAAGATATTTTTAGATTTAGTGGGGCCCCTAGATAAGGATTATTATGGTAAGGTTTATATTTTAACTATTCAGTGCGAACTTACTAAGTTCGTAGAAGCATACCCTTTAGATCGTAAGGACGCCGTTACCGTGGCAAAATCGTTCGTAGAAAACTTTATTTTAAGGTATGGTATACCGCGAGAAATCGCGACAGATAGAGGTTCAGAATTCATAGCATCAACAATGAGTGAAGTATGTAAATTACTCGGTATCAAACAGTTGTTTTTAACAGCATATCATCATGAATCTATAGGTGCGCTTGAAAATACACATAAAAATTTAAATGCGTATCTCCGTATTCAAACTAATAACAATCCTAGAGAATGGAGTACATGGGTTCCATATTGGTCTTTTAGTTATAATACTACTGTACATACATCTACGAAGTATACTCCATACGAATTGGTTTTTGGAAAACTGTGTAAATTACCTACTAATTTATGTCAGCAAGTAGATCCTTTATATAATGTCGAAGACTATCCATTATGTTTAAAATATAGACTTCAAAAATCTCAGGAACAGGCTAGAGAAAATTTGTTATTGTCAAAGGTAGTAAGGAAACAAAATTATGATAAAAAAACAAATCCAACTTTTTACAAACCTAACGATTTAATTCTTATACGAAATGATAATAATTGTAATAAGTTTCAGAATATTTATATTGGTCCATTTAAGGTTTTAGAAGATATGTCACCAAATGTAAAAATAGTTAAAGAAGGTAAAATTGAAACAGTTCACAAGAACAGAACAAAATTACATAGAACTTATGTTACTGATGTTTAAATAATTTTAATGTTAAGCAAATAAAATAATGTATATTTTTAATTATTTTATTTTTTTTGAAAAAGGGAGGTGTAGTGTAGTGATACCTATGTAGTATCTTCATATAATATGTTAACCGTATATAAGCGCTGTAACCACTTAATTATTGTGTCATAATAAATCCAACTATCTAACCAGGCGCATCTTTCATTTCTCACTAACACCCATCCTTACATACGTTAATTTTAATAAAAAAATTGAACCATTTGTACCAGGCTAATTTTTGCATAGCTAATTATCGTCGAGTAGCCATTCACGAAAATCACCTTGCCATACTTTTCCGACAGCGCCCAATGGCCGCCATACCACTGCAAAGGTGTAAGATTTTTTTTTCGCCAAACGATTTGTGCCAGTATGGCATTTAAATTTTTGGATAGTATTTGACAAAATATGACCGTTATTATTTTTCCCATACTTTTAGTAGAGGGAAAAAGTGCTGCCATACTTGAAATACTTATTTATTTGACACGTTTTAAAAATACGACTATAAGATACGTAAAATCATTTTTTACATCATGGCATCATTGTAGTCTCGTCATTTGACAATTGTACCAAAAAAAAATTGTTACAGATTGTAACCATGGGGCGGGATGACTATCGGACTTGAGCAAAAAAGTGATAAAAATTGGACGATTTGTACCAGTATGGCATTTGGATTTTTGGAAATTATACGATACAATGTGACTATTATTATATTTGCCATACTTGTAGTAGACGGAAAAAGTGGCGCCATACTTGAAAAACCGTTTGAATTACGTATGAAACCTTAGGATTTTGAAAAAAATATTATTCACATTCGCTGCCTCCCACAGGTATGGCATTATCAGACTCCTATTAATGATCATACAGGGAACTGTTAAAAAAAGTTTCAGGGTGGTACAAATCGTTTGGCGAAAAGTATGGCAAGGTGATTTTCGTGAATGGCTACTCGACGATGATTAGCTATGCAAAAATTTGCCTGGTACAAATGGTTCAATTTTTTTATTAAAATTAACGTATTCGCGTCGGTATGGCGGGCTGTAAGCCGCACCCGACAAGTATGGCATTACGCTTTCGCCTACTTATTTTTTTTCGACTATCTAAAAATACAAGCATTTTTGTGGAACAAATCGTTCGACACTCGTTATTTATCCGACACGTTCGATTAACGCCCACGAGTTTGGGCTGCCAGTGCGAGCGCTATGACCATCATTTTCCTTTTTGCCTTTACGTAATTATACCCCTATAAAACCGCCATACTGGCACAAATCACCAAGAATTTTGTGTCACTATCTCCAGCCCTATATAGGGATGATTGCAGGCTGACCTGACCGGAATCGTTTTATCCATTTTCATATTTTGTTTGAATCAGTCTGGTCAGATCCTACTATCGTTAGCTGCTTTTGCCACTTTATGAAGGTAATTTTTTAAGGCGTACTTACACAAAAACATATTTAGCGTCTAGAGTGGACGTAACTTGTTTATGAATATTTAATTCTGGGTCGTAATGATGATTAATAGAAGCGAAACAAAGGTAAAGATAAAGTACCTTTCATTTATTCACAAACATTTGTCATCTGCCCTCGGGCCCTTTTTACTGCGCCGTTCAATTTTCTACTTTATCCTCTTGTTAATTAAATCCATTTTTAAACGGTGCCACGTTTTTTGCATCAAATAATAAAGTAAATGTAATTGGAACCACGATTAAAACAATTCAACAAATGAGATTTTGAGAGAATTTTTAAGACAATTTAGACAAGCCTATTAACAAAGAATAAAATTATTTAATAAGGAAAATACAAGTTCCTTGAAGATGAAGGTAACGTCTTTTAATTCCTTGATTCTGTTATTGTATATCATTAAATTTAATATTATCTGCTGTTTTTTAAGTCAAAATCTGTTTATCGCATCTAAGGACTCTTTTTCAGGGATGAAAAATATTATTATTATAATGTGTCTTTTCCCGGAAATCAAATACATGTCTATATATTGTGTATTATCAAAATTGATTCTATGATTTACAATTGAAAAAGTCACCTAAAGAAAAGCATACAAAAAGACCGATAGGTATACAGTATACTCTAGAGTCTAGGTAATGTTAGTAAAGGTGAGACCACACTGCGTGACACAACACGACGCGATACCTACTTCACGTTCCATAAAACTGACTGAACTTTGTAAAACGTCAGTTCTATGGTCTCGCCTTCACTAAGTTAATATTGTTAATATTTTTTCTAAAATGAAAGAGCACAACAGTAATAAGTATTTAAGACAAAATTAACAAACCCAACACGTCTCCCATACATCTTAAGAACATGAAACGGTTTTTGTAATTTAAAGCAGGCGATAATTTACACGTGAGGAGAGAGCACCGAGTAATTGCTTCCCCGGTACAGATAAAACACAATTTGTTAATAATTAAACAACACTACACAGTATAAACAGTAAACAGTACCTTCATTCGTATTTTCTATGAATAGCCTTTATTCTACCACCGTTCTTTAGTAAATTGTGTTTGATTTTAAAATGTGGGAATCGCCTCTTTGGCGTAGCCCTTTCCCAGTCTCTTATATTATATCAGAGTCCTTTACTTTCTAGTTAAAGTTACTTGTACTAATGTATTATGTGTTAAAGTTTAATATGCATCTTTGAAACGTTTATTTCGCCGGAATCGAGAGCGATTCCGGCGAATAAGCGCGATAAAAAAAACTATGGAGAGCAGAAAGGTACTACGAAATTATTTAAAAAAAACATTTTGCAGTTTAAAAATAAATAAACAGGCTTGATTGAATTAAAAACGAAGCCGTGTAATATTATGTTGTATTAAAATGATAGACTACCACGAGTCGCTAGCTATCACATGGACTTGATTTCTAGAAACGACGGAGTTACGCTACTGTTTATACATCTACCTTCATCTACGTAACACGGACGCAACACTGGTAGGGAAACATCAAAACTGTTTCCAATTAAAATGACTTAATTAGAAAGAGATTGGAAGAGAGCGGCGGAAATACAACCTGTCGTATCCGTATAAATTAAACTGCAAGCGCTGTGTTTCATTTGTCGTTAGCTTCATGCAAATACATTACAGGAAGTAGTTCATGTAGCCTTTTCATTACTGTTTCTATGCTTTGATCCCAGGTGACCTGACCCTTCCAAAACCAAGGTAATTGCTGTGAAAGTCTTAAAGGGATGACAGACGTACGAACTTAAAGTACGCGGGGTTTTAAGTTCGCAAACTTACTCGGCTCGCGTCGGTGACACACGAGAATCGCTCACACTGAATTACCATGCCCCCAGGCTCGCGGCTCGCGGCGCGCGGCTCGCGGCTCGCGGCTCTTTGCTGAAAGGGGTGACAGACGTACGAACTTAAAGTACGCGGGTTTTAAGTTCGCGAACTTACTCGGCTCGCGTCGCACACTGGTCCCAAAGTAAAATAAATGGGACATTAAGAATTTTCGGATCGAAGGTCAACGGATCAGACTGATTTTTTTTTTGTAGACAGCTGATGCAATTACAAGTCACTTTTATAGATGTCGTTTTTTTTAAATATGCCGTATCTACAGAGATAAAAAATAATTTAAAAAAATTGTATGGACGAAATCATAATTTTGTCATTTTATTCCAAGATTCAAACGTATTCAAAATAAATCATAGCACAGCTTATAGAGGGACTCTTGTCGTACATTTTTGTCATAGACACTCAACTGCGATTTTTGCGCCTTTTAGAGCTACAGGCACTTTAATTTTTTTTGTCAGCGGATGAGGCTGCTTTCTTTTTGTATCATCTGATGCAATTACAAGTTACTTTTATAGATGTTGTTTTTTTCAAATATGCATTATTCACAGAGAAAAAAAAATATGAATTATTTTTTGTATGGACGAAATCATAATTTTGTAATTTTCTTCCAAGATTCAAACGTATTCAACATAAATCATAGCACAGCTTATAGAGGGACTCTTGTCGTACATTTTTGTCATAGACGCTCAACTGCGGTTTATGCGCCTTTTAGAGCTACAGGCACTTTATTTTTTTTTGTCAGCGGATGAGGCTGATTTTTTTTAGCATCTGATGCAATTATAAGTTACTTTTGTAGATGTTGTTTTTTTCAAATTTGCCTTAAGTATCTACAGAGAAAAAAAATGAATTATTTTTTGTATGGACGAAATCATAATTTTGTAATTTTCTTCCAAGATTCAAACGTATTCAAAATAAATCATTGCAGTCCAAGCCTTTCTATTGTTTTTTAATTAGACAATTAGTTTGGCTTGGCTGGCTTTCTATTGTTATCGCGGTCGCATGCGACCGCTTGGGGCTCGAAGCCCGGGCCTTTCTATTGTTATGCGACCGCGATAACAATAGTAAGGCTTCTATTGTTATCGCGGTCGCATGCGACCGCTTGAGGCTCGAAGGATTATTGCGTGAGTCATCCGTATTGCAAGCATTTTTTTATAACTCATTGTCTAATTACCCCCACTACTTGAAGTAATATGAGGCTTTCATGATCAGTTTTCACAATAGCCTTATTGTGTCTCGATTTTTCACGATCGAAGGAATAATTTACATGTACAAACACGTTTTGAGATTTCCACTATTGTTAATACATTACCTATATAATCATACAAGTTTGTATTTTGACCGTCCTAAGCCCGTAAAAGACGAAGGGAAAATTTGAATTGCAATCTATTTGCCTATTTATTATTTAGCGTTTTCGAAGCGTTCGCTAGCGCTGAATAACAAAACAGAGCACAAATTCCAAGTATAGAGGTAATTACTAATTAGGCAATGAGTCATTACCAAACAATGTTTGCAAACTGGATGAGTCATAAAATAATTTACCTGTACGTACATGTTTTGTGATTTCTACTTTAATTTGTTTAGTTTTAGTATATATAGGCTTTTTTATGAATAAGACATTAGAAAGAGTTACTTGTCAATAAAGAAAACATTATTATTTGTCTATCCTTAACAATATTTATTAAAAACTGTATGAAATACTCAGAAATGAGTTATACAAAACAATAAAAATTTACACGGCAATAAAAATTGGCACGAAAATCGCAGTAAAGTGTCTATGACAAAACTGTGCAATGATTTATGTTGAATACGTTTGAATCTTGAAAGAAAATTACAAAATTATGATTTCGTCCATACAAAAAATAATTCATATTTTTTTTTCTCTGTAGATAAGGCATAATTGAAAAAAACAACATCTATAAAAGTAACTTGTAATTGCATCAGATGCTACAAAAAAAAATCAGCCTCATCCGCTGAAAAAAAAATAAAGAGCCCGTAGCTCTAAAAGGCGCAAAAATCGCAGTTGAGCGTCTATGACAAAAATGTACGACAAGAGTCCTTCTATAAGCTGTGCTATGATTTATGTTGAATTCGTTTGAATCTTGGAAGAAAATTACAAAATTATGATTTCGTCCATACAAAAAATTATTCATATTTTTTTTTCTCTGTAGATAAGGCATATTTGAAAAAAACAACATCTACAAAAGTAACTTGTAATTGCATCAGATGCTAAAAAAAAATCAGCCTCATCCGCTGACAAAAAAAATTAAAGTGCCTGTAGCTCTAAAAGGCGCAGAAATCGCAGTTGAGTGTATATGACAAAAATGTACGACAAGAGTTCCTCTATAAGCTGTGCTATGATTTATTTTGAATAAGTTTGAATCTTGGAATAAAATGACAAAATTATGATTTCGTCCATACAATTTTTTTAAATTATTTTTTATCTCTGTAGATACGGCATATTTGAAAAAAACGACATCTATAAAAGTGACTTGTAATTGCATCAGCTGTCTACAAAAAAAAAACCAGCCTGATCCGTTGACCTTCGATCTATGAAAATTGATCAGCTGTTTAAGTCTGAAGAGGTGAATTAAAGCCAGACAGACACACTTTCGCATTTATAATATTACTAGCGACCCGCCCCGGCGTCGCACGGGTATAAAATATAAAGCCACTGAAAAAATGATTAAAAACGATAGCCTATGATCCTTCACGTGGTCTACTTCTTATCTGTGCCAAATAACATAAAAATTGCTCCAGTAGTTCGCGAGATAAGCCCTTTCAAATAATTTCCCCCGTTTTTCCTACATTCGCCTATTAGCCTTAGCGTGATAAAATATAGCCTATAGCCTTCCTCAATAAATGAGCTATCTAACACTGAAATTTTTTTTCAAATCGGACCAGTAGTTCCTGAGATAAGCGCGTTCAAGTTAGCCCTTTCAAATAATTTTCCCCGTTTTTTCCACATTTTCCTCTATTTCTTCGCTTCTATTAGTCTTAGCGTGATAAAATATAGCCTATAGCCTTCTTCAATAAATAGGCTATCTAACACTGAAAGAATCATCAAAATCCGTTGCGTTGTTTTAACCCTCAATTCACTAGGTGAAATTTACTAACGTAAATACCTTCTATGAGTTCATATTTTAAATGTATGTTTTTATGAAAATAAACATATTCCATCAACATTTAGTTTAACAATCTTCTTAAGTACTCAGTAAATTATTATAATTAATAACAAAACCAAGCAAACTTCTGAGATCCTCTTGAAAATTAGAGAAAAGGCACTTATCAGTCTTTTAAAACCATGATATTTTTAAGGTTCCTCTAAACTAACAAATATTCTAAAAATTAAAAAGAACTTAACGTTTTTAAACCAATAAAGGTATACAAAATAAAATAAACATTTATGTATGCTTCTATACAAAGAAAAAAAACGTGCAGTGGGTTTCTACCACTATCTAAAAGCTACGTCGGCATATCTTTTTTGAGCAAGTAAAACATATCGACTTCAGACATTTTGTGCACAGATGAGCAGTTTTTGTTCTCTTTTTGTAGTGGCATAAATAGTAATCCTAGTTTACTTGTTTTAGGGTGGCTCACATCTTCAGGAGCGGATTTATTTATGGATTATATCAATTTTTCGTCCAAATCTTTTTGAAGCCATGCTTCCAGAATGTAATCTGCTCCGTCTTCTCTTAGATTGATAAAGTCATGTTTTTTAAAGCCATTTTACAATAATTGTACAACAGAAAAATAAAGCATAAGTACATAATTTAAATTATAATAACGGTGAAAATTCAACATTTCAAAACTTTAATATATATGACGGGGGTAGCAGTGGGCATGGGCATTCTTCGTCCATTGTAGATTCACAAAACAATAGGCCGAATTGAAAGTATGAATTTAATAATGTTTTATAATCAAAGAATCACTTTATAATGTTAACACTGGGCTCGGATGCAAATGGATGAAATATAAAGAACGCGGCGAAGTCAGACTCCAATTGGCCAACGTCCGTCCTCTACTGCGCTCACGTCAAGAGTGATTGATCACTGATCGATGCCAACCTGACGGGTGACATCTGACAAGTTGAATTTGACAGCTGTCAATCATAGTCCGGAAGCCAACTGAGCAACTGAATACGTCCAAATGCCGTTAGGTTTTGACGTTTCCATAGTTGTCCTCCGACACGGCCATCTTGACACGTCACACGTCTCTGTGTGATACTCCTGAAAAGAGGAAACCAGCTGCAATATCATTAGGTCTTAGCTCGGCCTACCCTGACCAACTGAAATTCAAGTCTTCTCTTTCGTGATAATAAAATGCTCCTTGGAATCACACAATTTATTTCAACTGCTTAAACTCTAAACTACTACGGTCTACAACTGTTATGGTCATACTCTACTTAAGTTCAAATAATTCTACATTCAAAAGCTATTCTATCTGATGAGTGAATAGCTTAGCAAATTTTTAACAATTTCGCGTCAGTTAACTCACAACTTTGTCGTTGCTATCACCTATATCGAGTGTTAGCAACTAATGCCACCTCCATCGAGTGACGATAACCTTGCCACCTAAATCGAGTGACGATGCCCTTGCCACCTCCATCGAGTGACGATATCTCAATTCTCAGCTCACTAAGCCACCTCAACTTAGTACCCTTTCATTAACTCATTGACAAAAACCAAAAGGCATCTTTCGACCATGACCAAGAACACCGATCACTGTTCACGAACAAGAAAGAATCAAAACTACTCTACTAGCTACCCACATACTAAAAAAAATTAATTCTCATCACTAGATTCTACATCATTCAATTCCACAATAGAATCATTGCTAGGCATCTTTCTCAAGCGATCGTGGGCATATTTGTACGTACGCTTCGAGTCCAAGGCTTTCAAAGTGTACCTATCATCATCCAAAACCTCAATAACTTTGAATGGTCCCTTAAATTATGGATCGAGTTTAGTTTGATTCTTCTCTTCATTCTTTAACTATACAAAATCACCTACAGAAAACGGAACAATTTTAGCTTTAGTCTTGTCAAACCTAGTTTTGTCATAGTCAGCACTTTTGTTAATGTTAGTCACAGCATTCGATCTCATTTCTTCAATGTCTAGGTCTTGCCCTGCGTCTTCAGCTAACATTACTTCAACAGGTCTACTAACTTTACCTATTAGCAACTCTTACGGGCTTTACTTAGTCACGCGATTAACTGTACAATTTAAAGCCAACTGTACATCGGAAAGAGCGTCCTGCCTACTACCATTGGAAGTCTCAACTGCTGTAAGCATATTCTTAAGAGTGGACATAATTCGCTCCACCTGGCCATTGGCACGCGAGCTACCAGTAGCAATTAAGTACAATTTAACATTAATCGAATCGCAGTATTGACGGAAATCTTGACTCGCAAAACAACGACCTTGGTCCGCGATAAGACGTGTTGGAGCACCAAATAATGAAACAGCATGTTTAACAGCTCCAATACTATTTGCAGTATCTATTTGACGTGAATGATACAAAAGAACGTATTTGGTGAATGCGTCTATTAAAACAAAGACGTATTCCTTTGCATCTCTAGCGCCGCTTAATTTGCCTGTCGCGTCAATATGCAACGTGTGCCAAGGAACTGCTACCTTTGGGATGGGATGTAATTCTGCCTGGATCTTACCCGAATTTGACTTTGCAACCTTACAAGTTACGCAATTTTCGACAAATTTTCTTACAAATTTCGATATATTCTCAAACCAATAAAAGTCAAACATCTTCTCAAGTGTCTTTTCCCAACCCAAATGTACTTGACCCTCGTGCACATTATTCACAAGTGACCATCTTAACGACCTAGGGACAACAGCCAAGCAACGAGTCCTACCATTACGCTGAATTTTGCGATAAAGAGTACCGGAACGCACTTCATAAGTTTTAGCTACATCTTCATTAAGATTGCCACTAGAGAGATCATTAAGTAGCTTCGTTATATCACTGTCACGCTGTTGTTCAGCTAAAAGCCAGTTTTTATTTATTTCTGTGGCATTTACCCGCTTAAACCTTGTCAAAAAATTTCGTAGGTTTTGGTGGTAGGGGGTTACGGGAAAGAAAGTCAGCGTGAACCATACGCTTGCCTTCTCTATGTACAATATCAAAATCAAAGCTTTGCAGGAAGGCCCACCACCTATGTACTCTCGGAGTGAGATCGAGTTTCTTACGCGCCGATTTTAAAGAGCTACAGTCTGTAACGACCACAAATTTATGACCATGCAGAAAATGTCTAAAATGTTTCACTGCATTTACGACCGCAAGAGTTTCTAACTCATACGAGTGGTACTTCGACTCTGCGGGCGTAGTGCGGCGACTATAGTAAGCAATAACATGTGGTGCGCCCTCTACCTTTTGAATTAATATGGCTCCATAGCCAATCGCGCTAGTGTCGGTATGAAGCTCAGTCTCACGGCTAGGATCAAAAATAGACAAAACAGGTTCATTCGTTAAAGTAGATACTATACGATTCCTAATTTCTTCATGAGATGGTTTCCAATAAAGCCTACCAGTATCAGTAGTCATAGCATAAAGAGGTGCCATTACCTGCGAAAACTTAGGAATGAATTGCCGGAAATATGACGCTTAACCGATAAATTGACGCAATTGACTCACAGTCTCTGGGGGTGGTAAAGCTGTAAGTGCCTCAATTTTTCTAGGATTGGGACGAATTTCACCGTTAAACACCTCAAAACCTAGATATTCTACTATCTGCATTAAAAACGAACACTTTTTGGTATTGAGTGAAAAGCCTTTATCGCTAAGAATTTTAAGAACTACCCTCAGTCGTTCAAGAGCCTCTTGTGGGTTTTCTGCTATTATGAGAACGTCATCCATGTACACAACAACATACGTACTAGTCAGACTACCTAAGACCTTTATAACAGCGCGCTGAAAAACCAAAGGTGCATTTTTCAGGCCGAAAGGCATTGCCAAATACTCGTACTGGCCGTCGGGAGTAATAAATGAAGTACACTCAATAGAATCTGGATGGATTGGGATCTGGTTAAATCCTGAAGCCATATCTAAAATTGAGAAGTAACGCGCACCATGCAATCTAGCAATATGGTCGGGTATAAGAGGGAGGGGAAATCTATCCGGTATGGTGTTGTCATTAAGCTCGCGATAATCCACACACATTCGGTCGCTACCATCCTTCTTCTTCACTAGGAGAATAGGGCTGGCGAATGGCGAAGAACTAGGTCGAATAATATTTGCTTCGAGTAATTCATTAATTTTATCACGAACTATGCTACGCTCTATAGGGCTGAATCTGTAAGGTCGTCGGTATACAGTCTTATTCGGGTCTTTTAAACGTATAGTCATTGGGTCAGTGTCAGCACGGGTAGTAGGTATTCCAGTGGTAAACGAATTTTCAAAAGATTTTAAAAGTTCTATCAAGTCACTTCTAAACTCAGAGGGTACATCAGTATCAAGTGTGCTAAAGTCAATGTCAGATTTAGATTTATCACAAACGTTAATTATTTTTGAACGGTAAAAGGTCATTTTGTTACACGTCATATCTACTCCTAATCCTAATGCTAACACTTCACGTCCAATCATAATATCATGATGTAAATAACAATCAGGTAATACGTGAAAAACAATTTCTACAGGAATATCATCAATTTCAATTTGAGAACTGATTTGTAAACTACTACTAATAGCACTTTATCCTATACCAGATAATACAACAACATTAGATACACGTTTTTCCACTAAATTTACAAGCTACAGATTCCTTAATTAGTGAACACTCAGCTCCAGAGTCATAAGTAAAGTTAAATCGCTCACCAGCATGTCGCAGCGTTCCCTCAGGCGCGTTGACCACACAGACATTGACTCGTTTCTCTTGTGGAGTCGCCGCCGTCGTGTTACAGGTGCTGCCCTCTTTGTTATTGCGACGTAGACAATTTTTGGCATAATGTCCCATTGCCCCACAGCTGAAACACACAACAGAACCAGCAGAAGAAGCTCTTCGAGACGGTACGTTGGTAATAGGTATTTTAGCCCTAATGTCTTGATTATTTACTCGTGAGCGACAATTCTTAGCTTTATGGCCCGCTTTGCCACACACATAACACTTTGCAGAAGCAGTATCATTAGCAAATCGAGGCCTTTTTGACTCTTGAGTGCCATGTGGGTAGATCGATTTTCTTTTAAGAAAAGCGGTAGCCTTGAGTTCTTGTTGTAAGCGGTTTCTATTGGTAATGTCTTGCGTGAAAGATAAGCGCTGAACTCGAGGCTCAAATTGAGAAATGTGCGCTAGGACCGTTGACACAGCAATTTGTTCGGTAGAAAGGTTCTTCCACTTAGGTATAATTGAAGACATTAATGTCGCCGCGTATGAAGCCAAACATTCATTATCTTTCGGTCGACCGTTATTAAAATTTATCAAAAATGCTGCAGCGGTCTCAGCACTTCCATACCTGGAAATGAACAGCTCCCTGAAGTCGGTCCACGTCATTCCTTGAAATGCAACCTGCGACAGCCACGCCGAAGCTTGTCCTTTGAGGGCACGGCTCAAGGTCACCATGAGAGAAGCTCCCTGCAGGTCTGGATTCGTGATGCACATGTCCGCGGTCGTAATCCACGTTGTTTTTGTCCGGGTCGAACTCAGGTAGCTGGATTTCCTTGCTGGTGGATGGTGCCTACATGGCTTCGATCAGCGCCATGAAGTTTCGGTTTTGTTGTTCCATAAGCAACCGCCATTTTGTATCGTCGGTACCTTCAGATTCACGCCGATTTCTGCGAGGGTTGCATCCAACTTCTGATGACGAGGGTAGCAGTGGGCTTGGGCATTCTTCGTCCATTGTAGATTCACAAAATAATAGGCCGAATTTAAAGTATGAATTTGATAATGTTTTATAATCGAAGAATCACTTTATAATGTTAACACTGGGCTCGGATGCAAACGGATGAAATATTAGGAACGCGGCGAAGTCAGACTCCAATTGGCCAACGTCCGTCCTCTACTGCGCTCACGTCAAGAGTGATTGATCACTGATCGATGCCAGCCTGACGGGTGACATCTGACAAGTTGAATTTGACAGCTGTCAATCATAGTCCGGAAGCCAACTGAGCAACTGAATACGCCCAAAGCCGTTATGTTTTGACGTTCCCATATTTGTCCTCCGACATATAAAAATAATCATAACGTAATTCACTAGTATGAGTCCCTGGGACTCACTCGGCGTAATAACTCACTAAATATTATGATATGTACGCTGTTCGAGGTACGTCGATCGTACTCTAAAATTGAATCCTACTTAGATAAATTATGTACTACCATTGAAAACCAATCGCACTGCCGTATGATAACTACACAATTACATAATGAATTCCAGGAGCTAAAATACTACTCGTACAATGAATTATTGCTAACTCAACACTTTGACGCTCACGCCAGACGGCGTCGGCGCCGCAGAGGTCTTATCAATGGGGTCGGATATATTGCCAATGACCTCTTGGGCGTACTGGACTCCCGTTTCGCGGAACAATATACCAGGGACATAGATATAATACGACAAAATGAAAAACATTTATCTAATTTATGGAGAAACCAGATGTTCGTTATAGAAACGCAATTTAATTTTTAACCGACTTCCAAAAAACGAGGAGGTTATATGTTCGGCTGTGGATATTTTTTTTTTTTATTTTTTTTATTTTTATTTTTGTATGTGCAACGATTACTTCGCCGTTTGTGAACCGATTTTCGAAACTTTTGTTTTGTTGTATTAGGTTTCACTCCAATTTCGTATCATGTTCACAAAAGTGGTGACCTGATGATGGGATCCAGGAGTAATCGAGGGAACTCCTCGAAATTTATATGGAAATATATGGTGATTTTGGTTTTATGTGAAGTGTACTAAGAATATGCTACCAAAAAGTCAAATATTGGGTCAAGGTATACCATGGTTTCGAAGATGCTGAGAGAACTCCTGACTTCTTAAAGATACACGTTTGGGAGTTTCGGCGTTGTTTTAATAACAGAAAGCATGTGCTACCACGCAATTCAAATTCATCATCATCATCATCGTCATCATCATCATTACCACGTCGTGTTAAGGTCACCAATGTCTCATGGCACAAAATAGATAATAGTACAACTTACAAGGCATAGGTATGGATACAATAATAATAATTATTGTATCCATACCTATGCCTATGTATGGATACAAAAACAACACTAATTATTATTAATATAGGCTGTTTATACACGGCGGTCGGCGCGGCGTGCGTAAAGATCGTATGCAAGTTTTAAGTTCTAACCGGAATGTCAGGGCATGCCGCGCTGCGAGAATTTTGAGTGTCATATGATTTTAAACTTTATCTTCATTAAGGCGACGCCTTGATAATTTGGCTGTAGCGATGCCGATTTTTCTCAGCAATGACTAAAGCTAAGAAATTGAAGTTCATTGTCAGTATTCATCATGTCTTTGTCTTTGAATTGCCCATAGCATAACACGATTGGACAACTTTTATAGCACAGAATAATCAATCGAAAAGACCTCTGTAAAAAAAGGGATTCCTATTTTTCCAACAGAGGAGAGTGATTTAAGGTTCCAAAATTTGTACATAAATTGGTTCAAGCATGCACTTTAATTTGTGCATAGCTTATATGAAATGTATTTATGGTTTTTAAATTATGCGACAAAAACCATTTTGTCGCTTACGCCCTTTCCATTTTTTGCTGTTCCATTGCTTGTTTTCTATGAGAGGCCGGGCCGGCCTCTCATAGAAAACAAGCAATCTAAAACATATCCAACACGGTTTCTTACTTTAACGCTGCGTCACCTTAATGTAATAACAATATAGTATTGCTTGAGAAAGGCGCAGGCGGCCGCGAGACTTTCCAAGTTTCTCAAGCGATAGTACTTACTATGTATTACATTAATGAAGATAAAGATTAATATTATAATATTATTATGACACTGAAAATATGCTCGCCGCGCCGCTGGGTGTGATTCGGCTCATCCTTCGATCGCGGATTCTTGGAAATCCATTGTTCTGGCGGCCACATGTGGCCGCTTGGAATTTGAAGCGTTAAATTCTTAAATTACCTAGCACGCATAGGGTTGTGTTCACTTAGATTTTTTTAAATGTATTGTTTAAATTTATCTACCTGATATTTGGGCCTTGGGGTATGTGTTATGACTCTCCTACGTACAAGCGATACTGCGATTCAGGAGCCCTCAGCGCCATCTATTGAATACATCGTGTAACTAAAACTATATTCAGAACAACATTCGGAGTTCGGACAAGCGATAGCGCCGACACAAGAGCGCCTCAGTGACATCTAGTGAAGACAATATGAAACTATTTTTTATACAATTTAAATTGGCACTAATTATAGTTTATCTACTAGGTAACTAAAAAGAGTGAAATTATTATTTTTAACAAAAAATTAAAACCGACTTCCAAGGTAAAAACAATAATAACATCCTTATAATATGAACTAAAAAGTATTAAATAATTTTTCCTCTCTAAATGTGCCTTTTTCCGAATTCGGCTAAACCTCAACTATTTCTGTACTCAATCTTTATAATTTTGAAGTCGGTGCCAGTTCCAAGAGTTTCAAATTTTCTGTCAACGAAAATATAAAGATTCAGCTATATCTGGTACCGACTTCAAAATGATGAAGATTGAGTACAGAAATAGTTGAGGTTTAGCCGAATTCGGAGAAAGGCACATTTAGAGAGGAAAAATTATTTAATACTTTTTAGTTCATATTATAAGGATGTTATTATTGTTTTTACCTTGGAAGTCGGTTTTAATTTTTTGTTAAAAATAATATGAAACAGATTAAGGAATCAGTTGATAAGCAGCACAAATTTATTAACAAGAAGTTGAATGATTTGGAGATGAATACCAACACCGTCCAGCGGGAAGTTCAAAATATGTCCTACATCCAAGACTTTACCTTGTGTTCGATGGCCGGCAGCAGTCTTCTCCAAACTTTACATATACATCAAGACGCGTTATTAGATACAATTACTGATATTTACCATGGTCAAGTTAGTGTGCATCTATTGAAACCAGAGCAGTTGAGAAGTGAGTTACGTACTATTTACGGCCAGATGTCGAAAGATCTTTACCCTACCAGTGAATAATGTCGATCCAGATTTCCATTACGTCTACAAATTAATGAAGGTTAAAACCAGAGTCACAGAGAAGTACATCATATTTGAAATTACATTTCCTTTGGTCAGTAGAGAGAGCTATCAGTTGTACAGAATTTTACCAGTACCTCACCAAATAGAAAGTAATATGGTCACCATAGTTCCCGTATCCGATTACGTCGCTGTTAATCTGAAGCAAAATACATACTTTCCTGTAACCATTAATGAATTGCACACTTGCATATACCATAATGAAGCCTATTTGAGTCAGCTACCAAAACCTGTAATGGCAATAGAACGAGATGAATGTTTCTGCGAAAAAAGCGAGCAAAACCAGACGGCATGCAGAGTTAAGAAAACAAAGTGTACGTACAAATGGACAGAATTACATACACTGAGACAATACTTATATTTCTGTTGTAATACTGACACAATTAAAATCATATGTGACGATCGTGTTACCGTTAAACAGCTGAGTCGCTCCGGGGTCATTAGCATGGATCAGAATTGCATTATTAAGGGAAAAGATTTTACATTGTATTCCCTGCGACAACAATCTAATCAGCTGAGATATTCACCAGTTATTACCATACCAGAATTGGACCAGATTAACCATATCGTGAACCTGAAAGTTTCGGATGCTCCGGATTTACCGGATAACCAGCAACTCAATACGTCTCTGACCATTCTCGGAGATCAAAGACTTGAAGATGAGCAAAGCAGAAGTCGATGATATATCGACGCACGATATTCATCACTACTCTACCAGCTATGTGCTGCAGACCGTAGCACTAGTCGCCGCCGTGGTCTGTGTTGAAGACGCCGCTGGTGCTGTGCGCAGGCGGCCGCCGCGCCGCCCCGTCGCCGTGAGTCATCGAACGGGCACTAGTCCGTCACCACCAGTGTCACCAGGCCCAGTGTACAGTGTTGTGTTCCGTCAACTTAATGTTGATGATTTAAAATCTCATGAAAGTGATAGTAGTGTCGGGGTGCGATTACATCATTTTGCTAGACGGTGTCCAAGTGCTAGTGCGGGCAAAAGGGATGCGCAAACGTCACCAATTCGTAAAAAGCGAGTTAGTTTTGAGGACTCTTTAGTTTAGATTTTTGCATAATCATTGAGCATAATTTTATTTTGTATACTTTTATTGATTATTGTAACTTTTTACCATCAGGCCTTTTTTGCATAATTTTGTGCATAGTTTTAGTTTAAATACTTCTTTTATTTTACCATTTTTAATGTACTTATTATGAATTTATTATTTTTGACCATTATACTTTTAACTTTTGTTTATTTTCTTGATATATGTTTAGCAGTAACCATTGTTATGTAACTGCTCAATAATGTAAGATTATGGTTTACGAGTTGTCTCAGCTTTAACGTTTATTTTCCTTTCATCTCAGGCGCGGGAGTATGTTCGAGGTACGTCGAACATTTGATCATTGAGCATTTTACATTACTTATATTAATCGCTTTCGCATTCGCGAGGGAGTTGTCGAGTAGTAACCGAACGCCAACCAATCAGTCCGCCGTCAGAGACACTCGTATACCATATTATAACCATTACAATAAACCATAATAATTAAGTAACCAGTGTAGTAAATAGTGAATAAATAGTTAAACCAGTTTTTTGCATCTTTTAACTTAACCACGCGTGTGAACCATAAACTGAACCATCAACCAAAAATCCAAACCACCAGAAACTCTACCCCTAAAGCAACACCCTTTTCATACGCACTCATCCTCTCGTCACCATGTCGCCCGCGTCACTACATGAAGGTACTGAGACGTGGGGAAAGCTAGCTGCTAGGACTTTTGAATTATAGCCGTTTAAAATTTTGATGTGAGTCCCTGGGACTCAGGAAGTGAATTAAGGGTTAAAGATTAAAGGGAGCAAAGGGACACGAGGGAAATAAAAGCGACTTTGTTTTATAATATGTATAGAAGATTAAAAAAAAAACTATCCTATGTCCTTTCCCAGGATACCAAGTATCTGCATACCAAATTTTATGAAAATTGATCAGCCGTTTAAGTCTGAAGAGGTGAATCAAAGCCAGACAGACATACATTAGCATTTATAATATTAGTAAGTATTAGTGTTGTTCCTGTTACGAAGTCTCTTGAATTAGAGTCTTGGGTGTCCTTGACATTGACAAAGACTTCCGTAAAAAGATGTGCAGTCGTTTGTACAATAATATTATCAATACTTGTGTACGTATTGTCATTTGTCACTAATTATAAAACATAATATTCAGATTTTGATAACAAAAACGACGACAATGATACAGGAATTTCTGAGAATTCAATAATTAAGACATATCTGAGCATAAGAAATATGTTTCGGCATTTCAAAATAGCTCCACATTAATTTAATAATAAGTAATTTACTGTAAAGCTCCCATTCGTCATTCGAGATGAAACGGTACGAGTACGGATGTGTTGCCCGATTCCGTCGGATCCCTCACTTATTTCACGCAGGGGGATATTTCTCATCATTAGAAGAGGCTCCACTGCCCCCACTAATCTATTTACTTTACCTATTTATCCCTTTCTAATCTCGCTAAGATCGACAAATCTCGAAAAAGAATTCTAAGATAGTCTAGAAGTTTATTACTAAGTATTTGTCTACGTACACCACTTGGTTGCCTTTTGAAGAAGAACGAAGTCTGCTTTTATATTACTTCAAAACTATATTACTTATTTATCAGACAGCACAGTATTACACACGTTTAGATATTATATTATAAACAACACAAAATGCTTATATTTTATTAAATAATTACAAATAAACAAAACAACACAAACGTGGCTTAGCTACGAGTCATAATAATGTTGTGTAACATTGCTACGGTAGCTATGTCCTATAAATAAATTTCAAGTCCATTATTGAATAAACTATTGAATAATATCAGATTTCACAAGAGCTAAAAATAACGCTCGTTCAGGAATCAAATTAACCTTTTCCTGAATATTCGCTTATCTCCTGTGACAATAAATCTTATAAAATTAATAAACGCGGCACTTAAAACACCCGCGAGTCCCGAAATAGGTTATTTACTGTAACACAATCTACGCCGGCGGCGCCATGAAAATCCTCCGAAAACATACGTGCCAATATGATCTTTATTTTGTCTGTGATAAGACTGGTTGTGCCGTGTGTTATTTAGCCTCGCTGCAGGCTGTACGCTGAAGTGCGACAGAACACTTCACTTTCTGTACAAGTACCCTTAATGGATTTGCGGATTACCGACGCCTTACAATACTTCTATATTTTCCTTAAAACTACTTAACTATTTAGACGACGGATTGTTCTGGAATGAGCCGTTTAATTGGTAAAATTAAGTAGCATCTTTCTCGGTATTGTTGTGAGTTTTCTTTGAAATGTTCTGTATATTTTTTGCGTGCTATTGTAATACTTTTACATTATCATCATAATGCTATAAATTGAATAGTTTATTTCTGCTTATTTAGTGTAAAAAAACACAACTATTTTATATGCAATTTACTGAACCTTAGTTCTTAAGTTACATCCTAATTCCCAAACCTAAGCACGCTTAAATGGTTTATTAATATCACTCACAGCATTACTTTGATGTAGGATTTAATCGTTCGTTGATATACATATCCAAAGGAACTTAAGCTGCAGATTAGAGCGCTTAAGAGGGCGGGTGAGGGTCGAATTTCAAGAAGCTATTAGACATGTTCCATGAGGGATTACCCGGGGCGCGGCAAGTGTGAAACTACAAAACCTAATGTGCCGTATGATCGCCCGTAAGTTATGGCCGCTGTAATATTCTTGTCTATATTTTAAGGGCCTTTAACGCGCTGATTTATGTTGCGAGCTCTCGCTTTCCCGGGCAAACATAAGCTTGTTAGTTTTTCTAGTTGTAGATAGGTTTATTAAAATAGCGAAATAATATTAATGCTTTGTTCAAACCTACGCGACCACGCGACTGCGAAGCGGGAGCGTCAAGTTGCGTCAAGTTGTCAAATGTGTGTTTTGAATACAAACACCTACAACTTGACGCTCCCGCTTCGCAGTCGCGTGGTCGCGTAGGTTTGAACAAAGCATTATACTAAAATCATGTTCTGTTGTGAGCAACAGTAGCCCACAATCCTTCACCAAACCTATACCACATAATATTATACTGTGACTAACTTTATCGAAATCAATCGAGTTTAAGCCTTATTAGTTTAAGCAACAATCATACCTTCACAAGCGATCATTAGATGATCAGACAATAGTAAGTATGATTTAAGCCTCAAAAAAAATTATGCCAACAATGATTCCAATTTATTCCCTGTCCACAATAGGTGGCTATGATGAACTCCTACAATCTCCTGTCGCTTTTGAAGCATATTTTTGTTTGTACACTTTAGTATTCTAATCACAGACGGCGCGGCGGTGAGCTGGCAGTTCACGCTTTTTAAATCCCGTCCTTTGATCTCCAGACTCAAGGTTATGCTCCTCATTCCTGACGAATATTTGTAAGGAATCCACGTTTTTTCGGTAATTTTTAGAAATTATTTCGAGGATTTACGTGGGCAACGCGGAATATTGTGATTCATGCTAAGTACAGCCTGGAAGTGAAGTAGGAAACGTTTTTTATACATGGGCGTACATGAAAAATGTGAAATAATATGCCTGTATAGGTACTCTCCTTTATATTTCAGCGCAGATATATCTTTTACTGACCGTTGTTTAACGTCTATGATTTGTCCTCATCTGATATCTAATATATATTATGTCTCTGTTTTCATCATGCACATTCCACAAAACAGATTTTGTAAAAACTTTATAAGAAGATAATTTAACTTCTCGAAAAGAACAAAGGTTGTTTTTTAATTTTGTGCGTTTTCAGGACATAAATGTACAGTTCTCGAGCGACAAAAATGTTCATTAACGAAGTTCTTGTGTAGCAACATCTAGTATTACAATGTTGCAAGCACCACTACAACCATTGGAAAACGGAAAACTTTTAAACTTACATCATCTACAATATTACAATACTTTCTGTAACTTTAATCACGAAACCAAGACATTGTCTGCAAGGAACTTAATTCGAAGCATCAAAGGATCGGAGGAAATTAGATTATTCTAATTTCTTGAGTGACGAGGTTTAGCGTTTGGAGCGTGACGCGCATAACAACCTTCATCTCAGCGCTGACACCTCGAGCAGGTAACTCTGTGCTCTAAATATTAGCCCGTAATGTCTCTACATCACTACCTTAATAAGCAGAGCTAAGCTTGATAATACAGCCTCACAGAAAACCAGTGTGATACTTTGTGGTGTTTGCCAAGTTAGTGTGGTGGTCCATGGAAGTTACCGTAGGCTCAGGGGATAAAGCTGCTTAATTTTTTTATATTTTGGCAAGATTCCTAGACAAAGCCATGCAGCCATTGGTCAAGGCGTAGCGAAACTAGCTATATAATAGTCAATCTTTCGCAATTTGTGGTTCATATTATTATAAATAAGGCAAGACGGTTTACTGTTTCTCCGTACATTGTACTTCTATTTTATAAAGTAAGAGGTAAGTTGGTATTATCTGTTACTTCAAGCAAAAATAAATTCACATTCCTCAAAGGAAAACGAACCGAAAATGCTTTTATAACTGATTCGGAATCACTCAGACTTTTACGCGGCAACATAGTTTATTCAGTTCAATATATCGGTGGGAGGCAAACGAAATACAAGCCAACAGATTTCCAATAAAGCAGACCAATATCTGAACGTCGAGTGCTATCACTGGTCTATAACTAGTCACTGTACAGAACGAAGCCTCAAAGGAACGAAATTAATGAATGCGAAAATATGTTTACACACAACGATTTGAGTGCCGGTTTCACTTTAGCCACGTAGGAATATAGTGCCCAAGAGTGTGAGCAAAATAACGACACTGGATAGTTAATAGGGCAGTAGAACAACCTCCGTCAAGAGACGATTCATAGACGAGAAGAGACGCCCGTTAGAGCCCAATCCTGAGGATGCTCCGGTGTTGGGGTAATCGCATCGAGGTGTTCAACTTGCATGGTGGTTTGCATGAATTTAAACAGACACCTTGCATGAATTTAAACAGACCAGGATAGAAGATATATCATTTATAGTTAACACTAACATTATTACTTGTATGGTGGAGGTATTTGCACGGTCTGCATATGAGGTGCTACAGCAAGGCATAGGCATGCGTTACAACGCATGCACAATAATAATAAACTTAATTTTAAATGAGGACACTGTCTGTTAATTACGTCTTCTTACCTAGTAGGACCGAAAAGATATTTACTGCTAATGTATGAAAATATAAAACTGCTGTGGTTTTACTTGGACTCATAAACCTGTTCAAATGAAAAAAATGTAAGACCTATTTACAAGTACAAAACACAAATATCTTTATTTCTAAGTATAGTATTACAAACTAGTATGGTAATATGAAAACGAAGGCATATTTTAATAATGACCCTGATTGGCGCTCGTGGACTATTCAACGATGATTATGATAAACTATTTTGTTACACATATATTTGCGTTAAGTTTTTTAGAAAAATATTTCTACGGTTTTTCGCATTGAGATTGTAATAACGCTTCGTTGCAGTTTCGCCATTTTAAAACACAAAACGAAACAAGAACAAAAACTCAATAAAGTTTTATTCGTGAAATAATAGTATGTAATGCACAAACAGCTTTCTGTTTTGTATTTATTTCCTAAATTACATTCGCCATAATGGAATTAGAGAAACTCAAATATAGTTCTCTTTTCTGTTCTGAAGTATTTTCATTAATGTCGGGTTTTAATAATGAAGTGCTCGTTTTGTACTGGTTATAAATGTTTACGAGCTGACAGATCTCCTGATGGAAAGCTAATACTTATGGATGGAAACAAATTATGAGAATACAGCATGTTTCCACTCTAAAAGTTTGTGTTTCAATCATAATTTTACTGCAAAAGTAACGTATGCACCACATTTTACGTGTATCCACAATTTACGCCACAACCCTGCATCGCGCTATCGAAGTTTCCTAAGTGTGTCAGTATAATATAATATGTATATATGTATATATATATATATATATATATATATATATATATATATATATATATATATATATATATATATATATATATATATATATATATTGTATTATCCGTTAAATTCCATAACATTTAATATTTATTAAATCTACATAAATAAAAAATAATTTAAAAATGATAATAATTAGAATAAAAAAAATGAAAAACAAAAGATCTTAATCAAAAAGGCCAGCCCGCAGCGTACCATGCTCAAACGTCCCCATCACACTGGCAAATATATATATATATATATATATATATATATATATATATATATATATATATATATATATATATATATATATATATATATATATATATATATATATATATATATATATATATATATATATATATATATATATATATATATATATATATATATATATATATATATATATATATATATATATATATATATATAAAACTCAAAGGTGACTGACTGACATGGTGATCTATCAACGCACAGCCCAAACCACTGGACGGATCGGGCTGAAATTTGGCATGCAGGTAGATGTTATAACATAGGCATCCGCTAAGAAAGGATTTTAATAAATTCCACCCCTAAGGGAATAAAATAGGGGATGAAAGATTGTATACAATAATACGCCTTAACGCGAGCGAAGCTGCGGGCAAAAGCTTGTTATATATAAACGACAACTGAAATCAATCATGAGCCTGTCGCTATGCATATTCCACACGTGTATGGAGCATAAAACTTAAATCTTGGGTGTAAGTAAATACATACTTTCTGAACGAGGTCTTGCTCATTCCAGACGCAATCTACTACTGTATGTTAATCCGTATATCCATACTAATATTATAAATGCGAAAGTATGTCTGTCTGTCTGTCCGTCTGTCTGTCTGTCTGTTACCTCTTCACGCTTGAACCGATGAACCGATTTTGCTGAAATTTGGCATTTAAATACTTTAAGTACCGAGAAAGGACATAGGATTAAGGATAGTTTTTATCCCGGAAAAATGTACGGTTACCTCGCGACAAACGAATTTTGGCGCAACGGAGTTGCGGGCATCCTCTAGTTTCTTATATTCGCGTCGAAGCCATTAACAAGTACCAACTAATTCTCACAATTTGTCTGTCGGAGACGGATGGGCCTCGCATTCAAACAAATTACTGATTCAGGAAAGTAAAATGTGAGATGGTTGACAATTGCGAGAGAAATTACGTGCCGCGCGTACTCAAGTTGAGAGCTCCTCGAGATGCTTAGGATGTACGTCATACAGGTATATTATATTTATTTCGATTATCATGAAGCACATGAAACATCATAATTTGTTTATACTAAACCGTACATTTTTTGGTGATTAAAAGTATCCTTTTCCATTTTACGACCTCTGTGGCTCAATGGGTAGAGTGTGTAGCTCAAGCCGGGGGTCGCGGGTTCGAATCCCGCCGACGGAACAAAAAGTTTTCAAAGTTCCTGGGTCATGGATGTGTATTAAAAATGCGTATTATGTAATAAAAATCCATACTAATATTATAAATGCGAAAGTATCTCTGTCTGTCTGTCTGTCTGTCTGTCTGTCTGTCTGTCTGTCTGTCTGTCTGTCTGTCTCCCTTTCACGCCAAAACTACTGAACCGATTGCAATGAAATTTTGTACACAGATATTCTAGAGCCTGAGAAAGGACATAGGCTACATTTTGATCAGGGAAAATATCTTATTTCCATGAAAATATAGATGAAAATTAATTCGCATTGTAGTTCTTATACGTGACAGCAGATGTCGTTTTTATTGCCCATGGCTCCGTAGCTCAGTTGGTTAAGGTGACGCAGCGTTAAAGTAAGAAACCGTGTTGGATATGTTTTAGATTGCTTGTTTTCTATGAGAGGCCAGCCCGGCCTCTCATAGAAAACAAGCACTGGAACAGCAAAAAATAGAAAGGGCGTAAGCGACAAAATGGTTTTTGTCGCATAATTTAAAAACCATAAATACATTTCATATAAGCTTTGCACAAATTAAATTGCATGCTTGAACCAATTTATGTACAAATTTTGGAACCTTAAATCACTCTCCTTTGTTGGAAAAATAGGAATCCCTTTTTTTACAGAGGTCTTTTCGATTGATTATTCTGTGCTATAAAAGTTGTCCAATCGTGTTATGCTATGGGCAATTCAAAGACAAAGACATGATGAATACTGACAATGAACTTCAATTTTTTAGCTTTAGTCATTGCTGAGAAAAATCGGCATCGCTACAGCCAAATTATCAAGGCGTCGCCTTAAGAGCGTGGTCAGCGCTCATCCCGGGGGTCCTGGGTTCGAGTCCCGCCGACGGAACAAAAAGTTTTCAATGTTACTGGGTCTTGGATGCATATTAAATATTATATAACATGTTTCATAATAATATTTCAAAAATCTTAAATATTATAAAAGTATTAAAATGTACCCATATTATTTCCATTGTCTGGCACAGGTGTAAGCTGTTTTTAACTGTCCTGTACGCACTTAGCACGGAGCCAGACTGACGTGGTGTGAAGTGTCCATAAATATTATTATTATTATTCATTCGTAATATTTAAACATGCTCATACCTGTCCGACATCCGTATTAAACAATTTTTAATACGGATAAGTATGAGAATTTTTATGCAATTTTAATTTATGCTAAATGTAAGACGCTTAATATAATATTATAATATAATACATTTAATAAAAAATAAAATTACATAAAAATAGTAATAAGTATTGTAAGCTGTATTGTAAATATGTATTGTAAAAATAAAAATATCGGCAGTCAATAGGGCATTATTTTAGTTCGATAGGCTCTCTATTATTATCATTTTAATATATGTGACAACAGATGGCGCTATTTGGACATTTATTAAGTTAATTTTAAAATTAGAATATTTTATTTTGGACATTTTATCACAGCATTCCCACGGAAACGGGAACCACCGTACGCTATAAACTAAAGTCCACGCGGACGTAGTCGCGGGCAACAGCTATATAAAGTTTAAAAAGTCTAAAAATTAAAGTAAATTAGTACTTAAATAAATGAGCTAAAAAAGAATCTGACCGATAGCTCATAAATGACTAAAAAGTTACGTATTGTACAGAAAACTTATCAGTCTTGAATCTACTGTCAAATTAAGTTAGTTCCAAAAATTCATAATAGATATCGCTAACATCGCGTCTACATCGCGCTATCGCTTGCTCTTATGTGTTTCTATAAGAGGTGGTACCATCTCAGTTTATACTTTTTGATTCTTTCGATTGTTAAACACGCTTCCATATAACTAACTACTCAGTACTTTATCTAATATGCAGTGACGTAACCTTAAGGCGGGATTATAGGCAACTAACATTTTAGAATTTGCGGAAAACAAGCTCAATAGATGGCGCTCGATAGGTACATTCGTTTTCAAGCCGTCGTTGATTTCAATAATTTTCAGAAATAATGTGATCACGTGGTAAACTCGACATACAGACTAATGATTAACAGAGAGGCCATGTTCACAACTTAATAAACGAAATCTTTAATGAATTTTGTATTATAACAAAATTATTTATTATTTTAATATGTTTTTTCTGTACTCACGAACATGAAAAAAAAGTATTTCCTCAATAATATGTACATGATATAATTGATTATACAATGTTTAACAAAATAAAGTATTACTCATATGCATTGCATATACTTATGCAAAGAAAAATATAGCTATCCTGGGTACAATAATTCATCATCGTCAGCTCGCTCACTGCTGAGGTTATTTTATGATTTTATAATATGGTTCAAATATTTTTTGTGCTTAGGTTTATTGCAATACCTTTAATAAATAGGATGTAGACCCATGACGATTACTTGTACCTGACGCTGCAGCATCCTCTGGAATCTATATAACACCCTCCACAAGTTCAAAAACGATAACTCTTGCAATACAGGTAACGTTTTTGACCCGCTTGACAAGTTTTTAATGAATAGTATTAATATTCATTATTGTTATGCAGATCATATTCATATTTTCTTTGTCGTTTTTAAGGAATCTGTTCCCAAAAGAGACCCTTGGCCCAGTAAGTCTTAGCTTCGCTGTCTATCCGTCTGTCTGTCTCCAGGCTGTATATCAAGTAACGCGCTAGCTAGAGAGCTCAAATTTTCAATTATGTATTTATGTTGTCACCATAACAACAAATAGAAACAAAATAAAATAAATATGAGAGGTCTGAAATATTCAAAACAAAAACGCGGTTTTAGGCCTTTTCTGCTCGACATCAATAATGGCAACCGGTAAGTGTTTGAAATATTTACGAAATACCTCATTATAATATTTAAACTTTAACAATACTAATACTTATTAGAATAGTCTGTCTGTCATTTCATGCTTAAGGCCATCCCCCGAGCAAACGACCTTGACCATACATTTGCCGCGTCGCCGAGATCGCACCAAAACCCTATTATTTTACTTATCTTAGTTCAAAATTAACCTAAAAAAATTTAAAATCTGGAATATGTAGTTTATGATATTGTCGATCTATTGGCGTCCCTTTCAAATAACAGTAATTTGTAAATACTAAGGAGATGCTGAATGTATGCTTGAATTTTAATAAATCGGTTTTACTTTGGAAGCTGATATCATTAGTATAATAAACAAAAATAGAAAATTTAAAACGTGGAAAGGAATGTTGATGTGCTGAAGATTATTGCTGTATTTTTATTATAACTTTGTAGCTTTCAAATTATGAGTTTATAAGCCCCTAAATACGGTAAATTACGGAATCTCCGTAGGGAACGCCCTTAAACTACTGAACCATTTTTTATAAAATTTGGTGAAGAAAGGACAAAGGATATTTTTTATCCTGAAAAAATTAACGGTTCCCACGCCATGGACGATTTTTTGAAGAATTTGCATCGAGATAGTGGCTATCAATTTGTTCTAGTAGCTGTTTGACACGAAAGTCTCTGCGGCTACATAGCGTCAAACATTTAATAAAGAATTTGAAAGATAAAATATATGGGGCTTATGTCAAAATCTTCATTTATGATACATTGAAGTTATAAATATTCATCTCTGTGTACGGCAGTTACAATATTATTTTTCTCCTGTGTATTTTTGCTATGGGTCCCAACAAAATTAGAATGAAAAATGGTAGTGAACAAGACTTATACTATGCCAACCTTCCAATAAACCAGTACATTACACCAGATTGTCGTGAGTAAAAAATTAATAATTGCATAAAATGTAATTTCTTTGCTCTCTACTTTTAAGTGTCGTCGTGATTTTTATTCACAAAATATTATGTTTTTGATAAAATCAAATAAGGTTTAAAGGTTTTTCATTTCGATCAATATTATTTTTTGTGTAGACCCATGACGATTACTTGTACCTGACGCTGCAGCATCCTCTGGAATCTATATAACACCCTCCACAAGTTCAAAAACGATAACTCTTGCAATACAGGTAACGTATTTGACCCGCTTGACAAGTTTTTAATGAATAGTATTAATATTCATTATTGTTATGCAGATCATATTCATATTTTCTTTGTCGTTTTTAAGGAATCTGTTCCCAAAAGAGACCCTTGGCCCAGTAAGTCTTAGCTTCGCTGTTTATCCGTCTGTCTGTCTCCAGGCTGTATATCAAGTAACGCGCTAGCTAGAGAGCTCAAATTTTCAATTATGTATTTATGTTGTCACCATAACAACAAATAGAAACAAAATAAAATAAATATGAGAGGTCTGAAATATTCAAAACAAAAACGCGGTTTTAGGCCTTTTCTGCTCGACATCAATAATGGCAACCGGTAAGTGTTTGAAATATTTACGAAATACCTCATTATAATATTTAAACTTTAACAATACTAATACTTATTAGAATAGTCTGTCTGTCATTTCATGCTTAAGGCCATCCCCCGAGCAAACGACCTTGACCATACATTTGCCGCGTCGCCGAGATCGCACCAAAACCCTATTATTTTACTTATCTTAGTTCAAAATTGACCTAAAAAAATTTAAAATCTGGAATATGTAGTTTATGATATTGTCGATCTATTGGCGTCCCTTTCAAATAACAGTAATTTGTAAATACTAAGGAGATGCTGAATGTATGCTTGAATTTTAATAAATCGGTTTTACTTTGGAAGCTGATATCATTAGTATAATAAACAAAAATAGAAAATTTAAAACGTGGAAAGGAATGTTGATATGCTGAAGATTATTGCTGTATTTTTATTATAATTTTGTAGCTTTCAAATTATGAGTTTATAAGCCCCTAAATACGGTAAATTACGGAATCTCCGTAGGGAACGCCCTTAAACTACTGAACCATTTTTTATAAAATTTGGTGAAGAAAGGACAAAGGATATTTTTTATCCTGAAAAAATTAACGGTTCCCACGCCATGAACGATTTTTTGAAGAATTTGCATCGAGATAGTGGCTATCAATTTGTTCTAGTAGCTGTTTGACACGAAAGTCTCTGCGGCTACATAGCGTCAAACATTTAATAAAGAATTTGAAAGATAAAATATATGGGGCTTATGTCAAAATCTTCATTTATGATACATTGAAGTTATAAATATTCATCTCTGTGTACGGCAGTTACAATATTATTTTTCTCCTGTTTATTTTTGCTATGGGTCCCAACAAAATTAAAATGAAAAATGGTAGTGAACAAGACTTATACTATGCCAACCTTCCAATAAACCAGTACATTACACCAGATTGTCGTGAGTAAAAAATTAATAATTGCATAAAATGTAATTTCTTTGCTCTCTACTTTTAAGTGTCGTCGTGATTTTTATTCACAAAATATTATGTTTTTGATAAAATCAAATAAGGTTTAAAGGTTTTTCATTTCGATCAATATTATTTTTTGTGTAAAGAATAGAATTCACATGTTCGATAAAATTGTAGTTTAACATAATATCGTATCAAAATCATGGTGTCAATCAATATCATCAATCAATTTCCGCTTAATAATATTATTTTTACGATTTTACTCCAGTGTTAATAGTCAGGGAGCCCTAGAACAATTTTTTTTAAATAACTAACAAGCTAATTCTTGTGAGTAGCTTCATTTTGATAAGACAAACAACTTTTTTATCTGCGAAAAATCTCCTGTTTTAGGGTACCGTATTCAACCAAGTTTTGTTGATTACAGAACCCTAAAACGGAACCCTAACCAGCTGATTTTTTCTATATTGGTAGGTAAATAGTTACATAATTTAAGAGTAACATTGTTCTATAAATTGAACAATCCATAATTTAGGACCATCAAATCAAATTATGAAATCCTTTCTATCTCTGTTAGCTACCACTTTCAAGATTTTTAGCAAATAAAAAAGTTGATTGTCTTATCAAAATAAAGCTACTCACAAAAAATTCGCTTGCTAGTAATAAAAAAAATGTTCTAGGGCTCCTTGACTATAAGATGTTATATCTTTCTATTGCTATGGATTAGACATGTTTGATAAAATTGTTGTTTAACATATTAATAATATCATTATCATTTTACAATGTTTTAACCATGGACGTATAAAAAAAGGCGGACGGAGTCCCACCATACACAAAACTGTGTCGTTCAGAGTCGGCCAGCTGGCTGTATGTACACGGTCCGCACGCACACATTCTTGCGCTAGTCCATACCATTTGACAGGCGTCAGAATGTGTGCGTGGCCGACTCCGAAGAAAAGTGAAGACACAGTTTTGTATATAACAAGACTCCGTCCGCCTTTTTTTCTGCGTTCATGGTTTTAACACATCCCTCAAAATGTGTCTCTGTGTTGAGGCACTCTGTTCATGCTCTGTTCATTATTATCCGACTTAGCTGTGATATTTGCATTTATGACTTTAAAACCTACCAAAAACGTATAAATGATCGTTTGGCGAATATAAATTATCAAATATATATCAATAAGATACCTTATAAGGTAGTCTCTCACCAAATTGTAATATTTATAAACCAAACATATTGCCTATGTTCTGAAATAAAACCCAGTTTATTTACCAGTGATCATGACGTCATCTTACGACGCCGCACTGTATTGTACTGGTATTCCACTAGTAAGACAAGTGTAACGTATTATAATCACATCACAATAAACACATTTAAGTATACGACAATGCACTGGCAAATATTTCGAAACGAATCAACAATATGGGACCACGGCGATTCTAGGCCTAAGGAGCTCTGGCCAGTATACTGGGATATATTTGTGAACATACGCTAGTTTTTCTGTAATAGACAATCTGTCACTGAAAGACAGATTTCACTGATGTCATTCAATTATTATCCATCAAAACGCCTGTGGAATTGTTATGGCAAATATTAAAAGCAGGCGTTGCATTCGAAAATCAATAAATCATTCGAATTTGTGATCAAAACGATTTATCTTTATTATTGTTATTATATATCAAAAACGAAGCTGACCCTAACCTTCGAAATCATAATTTAAACATTTTTGTATAAAAATATTTTTTCCTGCGTTTATTTTCGCTGAATTCTAGTCAAAATAAAATTTTGAAAGTAGCATTCTTAATTACTCTTTTTTTAGTGGTAAATTGATTTAAAACAAAATTCTAAGCTGACTGGGGCCTTGGTAAGGAACGTAACAAACCTAAAAAAAATGTTTAAATGCTTATAATTACTTCTGGTCAAAGTTCTAGTGAAAATAAATACATGAAATTTCACTAGTCCTCGTTATATGCGGCCTTAAACCTAGATCAATGATAAATTATAGTTTATGGGTAAAGTTGTGTAATGGGGGGGCTAAAATATAAGCTTTAAAATTTGTCATTAATAAAGTTTAATTTAAAAAAATTAAATATTATGTGCACACTGCACATCTGTTTTTGGGTATTTTGATTTATTTTAAAAAGCTTTTGACAACAATTTTGTCGACACCGCGCGCTATCCACGCGGACGAAGTCGCGGGCAACAGCTAGTCTTAAATATATTATTATGTATAGTATAAAAGTATTAAATATATTTCCGTTGTCTGGTACCCGTAACACAAGTCCTTCAGGTACTTAGCAAGGGGCCAGACTGACATGGTGTCATGGTGAAGCGTCCTATTATAATATATCCTAATTTCCTAGCACTTAAGGATTTTTTACACTAAATTTTGTACAAATTGTATCAGCGACGCTTAAACATGTAATAGATAGATATAGAAAAACACATTTAAGTTTTAAATTTGAATTAAGGTCATTAGAAAAATATCGCAACAATAATTACAAAGTAAGAACGTGACTACGTAATTATCACAAGAGCAGTAGAGTCAGACAAAGTCGGCATTGTGATACATTTCTTGTCATCTAGTTAACAAGATTTATAATAATATATCTTATGGAGCACACAGGAAAAATCAATATAATTAGGCTCAGTGCTGACGCGGGTCGAGCGGTTGGATCAATCATTCTTAATTTGACGCGACTCCGTAAGAACACGGGCTCGAAAAATCCCATTTACTCCTAAATGTTTCATACATTATTCATCAATCAGATTGTTTTGTGACTTCGTAGATCCGACTGATATATCGAATATAATCCGGTGACCGCGTCGATTGAGCTTTATTTATGCGGCCTCTCTACTTGGGCAATTGGACCTATAATACTCCCCACACCGGTTTCGGTGACGGTGGCGGGTTTCATTGAAACCAGGCCAGGTACGCAGGAGTAATTTTATAGTGCCCAAGTGTGTGCGCAGTACACAAGAGCACTCTCTATTCCTTTACTCTCATAACCCAGTGGGACGGAAGACCGACACGACTGGCGAGTGATCAGGCACAGGACCGACTTTTTACATGCCCATCCGACACATGGATCATCTTACTTGTCAGACAATCAGGTGATCAGCCTGCATTATACTAACCAAACTTGGAAATAACATGTTTCCAACGCGGGAATCGAACCCACGACTTCCGAGTCAAGAGCGACACTCTAGGCCACTGGACCACGGAGGCGTTATAACGTATACAGGCGTTGGACCTATATTACATTTCTAATTAATAGTGTAAAAGAACATATTAGTGAACACCGCGGCTTCAAGATACTGTAAGACCTAAATACTGCAAGTACTGGGTAGATTGCGTAATATGTGAATGCTAGTTTTATTAGTTCAACAAGTAGGATCTCTGTTACCTATGTACACACGTAAGTCGTGACCTGCATGGTCGCCGGAAAGTAGCCGTAAGTCGTAACCGTCGGAAACAAGAAAACGCAATAAAATCTGATGCTTATAACGATATTAACTAAAACAATGTGAAATGTAATTGAAATAACAAAGAAAAATATCTGCGAATGCAATTAGGTTAAAATATAGCATGGTTTTTCTTAGATTTGCAAGTCTATTTGTGAAACATTACAGAAATGGTTTATTCGAATTGAAATTACATGAGCTGCACGAATTAAACGACACAAAGGAATAAAAACTCATATTCTTTGTCTTATTAGCTTGGAAATGGATGTGGGACAGAAGATTTGCAGTTCCACACACAGGACCGTATTCAGTGCTGTGGAGAAAAGAAAAAAAATCCCAATAGTTTCTTCTAATATTTTTTTTTTAGTTTCAGTTCAACGATAGGAATGCAGTCGGATATAGTTATACAATCATATTATAATATATTTTAAGAATCGAATGCAATAATTTAGTAAACACTGTCAAGAAACATTTTCAAGTGTGTCACTTTTCCAAACAAATAACTAGACTGCAAATAATAATAATTATTGCCCAAATCTGGTTTTCACCTACCCTATACTTAATTGAATGCAAAATGTGAAAAAATTCTGATTACTTTCCAAGTCTATTGTGGGAACTTCTTTTTTGTTGCGGTCATGAGCCTGTCCCCTAAATACGGCCCTGTCCACACACACATCTAACACACACGCACACTCACATGTGACACACAAACACACAGAGTTATTACCGTTTCGTCTGGAGCCCCGGAGGCATTTTAATAACATCTCTGAGGAACGACAGAACAATATTGTGTTTTGCTTAATACATGTTTGTACTCGCGGTCTAGGCAAAATAAGTGTTTAAATATTTTAGGTGGGCAAACAATTTTCAATCAAATAAGGAACAGCCTTAAGCGCTCTCTAGACGGTATTTCAGCATCACATGCATTTACGTGACAGTATTAATTATTGTCGCATGACATGTCGATGTCATACAACTTGTTTCTCACTTCAACGTCAACACGTCTGTGTTCATACACTCGCAACATCCGAGGAGAAACAATTGGACGCCCATGAGGGCGATGGTAGTGGCTTTCCATCAAGTGACCCATTTGCTCCTAATTTTATAAAAATATATATTATTTGAAATCACGCTTATGTGTGCGTGCAAGCTAAATTTACATTAGCTAAGCTGTGTTGCGCGTTATGCGTTTTGTGAGAACCAATAGAATCGCTTCATTTGCTGGACCTCGTGCAGCGATTCTATTGGATCTTAAAACCACATTCGTTGCAACTCAGTTTCGGTGGAAGCGCTACAGAGTACAGACTACTGTATTATTTATATTGCGGTTGAAATAAGTGGGTTTATTACAATACGGCGGCGCTGCGCAGTAAATCAGAAACGGTAAATGAATGTTTTATTACCTGCGCCAATTAAGTTCATTTGAAACTCGCTGCCAAAACTAATTAATACTTGTCGTTTATTGGACTGTGTAATTGATGGTAATTACCTGATTTTCACGCGTTACCATAACTATTTCGTGGAAATACTTTTGAACGAAAATTTTGAATTTTTGATTTTTCGACTGCGTCGCGAGCTCATTAGCGACTGAAAGGTTTTCCGTTTTAGCAATATTTACGAATGATCGTTCTATTGCAATCGTATTAAAATGACTAGCTGACCCGCACGGCTTCGCCCGCGAAAACATTTACATTATCTCTAAAACTACAAAAATTAATGTCTTTATTAATTATTAAAATAACTCTGTCTTTAAATAAATGGCATCAAAATCCGTTGCGCGTATTATATGGGGATTGGGGTCAGATAGCGGTAAGTGACTTGTCCAATTTCCGAATTCGTTTTCCGTATTCGAACATCCAAATGCATTGAATCAGTAGCAAATACATTAACTGACGCACACGTCCGCTTTGTACAAACGGAACGAATTCCGTACGCGAAGAAAAACGAACGTTTGCACTCTCACAGAATTCCAAATCCCACATTCAGATATCGAAAATGGAAAACATATTGTATATGTGGCCAGCCTTAGGGTGTGTTTCCACTGAAGCGGAGCGGAGCGGAGCTAAGAGCTAGCGGTGCCCGAATTGACCAATCGTGCTATTCCAGCGGAATGGCAGCGAAGCGGAGCGAAGATTTCGAGCATGGTGATTGGTCATTTCGGCACCGCTAAGCTCCGCTCTGTTTCAGTGGAACGCAGCCTTATAGTTCCAGTGACACAATACGATCTGTGGAGCCTTCCACGGCCATTAATCGACACTACGAAGTTGCCACATCTCCCGGCTCTCACTATAACAGAGGGCAATTTTAAAGAAACAATGGCGAGTTGGTCGAGCAATTTGTAAATAACGAAGTCTTCGTCGACGGCAATCAATGCGGTACTCAAGGCGTGTGAATTTAACAAGGGGTACGTCTGCGTTCAATATTCCTTTGTCTTCGCTTTCATTTCACTGAGTTGTTTTTAATGTTGCTCCGATATTGTTTTGTTCCGTGTTCATCGCAAAATAGAGTTAAAGAAGTATTCAATGAACGATGTCTTTTTTATTAAATTTCTTTTTAAATACTTTATAAAATACTATCAGATGGAGGTAGACAACAGGAAATATGTAAAGGCACATCAACTGTACATTTATTTATTATGTTTTTATGTTTAAAATTGGGAGAAGCCGCGCTGACTCAGATACGGGCATAGCCTAGTTTGATGGCAATAGTCAGAGTCAGAGTCTCAATAGGATTGTTGTACTGATTATGTCAACAAAGAACTTATTATTATTATTTTCTTTACCTTAATGTTACAAAAGGTAGAGGTAAGATAGAGTAGACAACAGGAATACGAACATAATTATTAACTAATTGATTGCAGCAAAATGTACTGTTCCCACAGTTATTCCACTTGCATCTGTAGCTCTATATTTTGCTCTCAATGCACACCAAAATCTCAAATAACTCAAATATTCTGGTAAGTAAATCTCCTTACTTCGCCGACTCCCCCGGGAGTGCCCGGGACGACTGAGCTCGGGCGCTATTTTATTAAGATATTGATTGATTGTTTTGAAGGGGATTTCTCCGTGTTAAATTACTGGTAATTTACCTAATTTCACATTTTTATGGCTTAAAATTAAAATATTTTAATTTTAAATTGGTTTGCGCTGGGATTCCTCCAGAAATGAAAAGCGGTCTGTATCTATACTTGTGTATTATAATGTCTACATAATATTATGGTAACGTGAATAGCTGTCGAGTCTTAAAATGTTTTATTATTTAATATATTGTTACTCAAGAGGATATTGTTCAATTGAGCTCTTATGGAGACATACAGACAGCAAGGCTAGTTACTATATTATTATTAGACACAAGTTACATTAAATCACGCTAGTGTACGTGTACATTTAGAATTATGTAGAATGTGTCTTAGTGTGACACAGTCAACTCTCACAGCCTAGAATTAGTACATATTCTTTAACTGTAAAAAAATCTATTACTATAAAATGTCACTGTAAGCATTTGTTTTAACCCACATTTTTTTGTTCAATTAATGAATACAGTTTTGTTCTAAATGATCTAAAGAACATGACTGCTTTAACTACGTAAATTTTTGTGGGATAATACACAAATGCTTAATGTCCAGATATTGTAGTAAATTACGGTAGATGAGTGTAATTTTGAGCGGAATGTATTACAAGTAGCGTTTGCAGCAGTAAGTGACAATGATCGCGACCGCAGCGCTGTAAGTCATAATTACTGCGGTAATGTATGCCGCTGCCCGCTGCCACACCACCTGCATTGTGCAACATTTGTGCCGAATTGCCCTAAATATTATCACCGAAGACATAAAGTGTTTTTTGAAGTGACAACTTTTAGTGTCGTTATACACTTTTTTGGAGTGGGTTCGTAGATTTGGGTTTTTTTTTGGGATGGGTATAACATGTTAAAGTCGCGTCAGGCATCTAAAATTTGTTACACAAAGGTTTAGTTTTGTCATTGTCACACAAGTTTTTAAAGTGTTAAGTTAAGCAACGACATTACATTACGTTAACGTCTGTATTCGAAGTTAATATTTTTTATTAGTAAAAGCTTCATGTCCTTATAACAAAGGTAACAAATAGGATAAAAGTTAAACGCTAATCTTCCTCACATAAGCTACTTACAATAACGCAAACTAGAAATTATAACCACTCGACCAACTTGAACAGTTTAAAGTTAGCTAAGATTTAGGAGAATTTTTCGCTCATGAACCCACAATATAATTATTTTAACCTAACTATAAGACGCCCGCAACTCCGTTGCGCCAAAATTCGTTTAGAGCGCGGGAACCGTCCATTGTTTAGGGATAAAAGTATTCTACGTCCTTTCTTGGGACCTTTTATCAAAATCAGTTCAGCAGTTTAGGCATGTTGAAGACAGACAGACACACTTTCTCATTTATAATATTAGTATGTATAAAGTTTCGTTATGATTTAGAACGACAGTCACCCGCCACAGTATATAACAACCCAGTAGTGTAGTGTTACGGACTAATTAAAATACAGGCTATTGTTCGTCGCGGATTAAGTTTCGTGTTTTGAAGCAATTAGATGTTTTGTATAACAGTAGTTTCATCATCTCTTAGAATTAGAAGAGACTTGTGACTTGGTTGGAACTTTTGGAATTTAGACATTTTGCTGAAGGTTGGGGGTCCGTAAGTATGTGGGTCTCTGCTGCGCCCGAAAGATGGTAGAATTTTCAGCTCTTACCCACTTAAATTCAACAGTACTCTAAATTATTAAGGCTCTGGAGCCTAAATAATTCTGAAGAATCTGGATTCTTACTAAAACATTTGTAAATCGCTAGATGACGCCCGCAACTCCGTTGGGCCAAAAGTCGTTTATCGCGCAGGAACCGTACATTCTTCCGATATAAAAAGAATCCTATGTCCTTTCCCAGGACTCAAAGTATAATATTCATAAATTTCAGCAAAATCGGTTAAGCGGTTTGAGCGCGAAGAGGTAACAAAGAGACAGACAGATAGACAGACACACTTTCACGTAATATTTTATTATATTCTTAGTTTATTAGTATGGATATGAATAGTGACGTCCATAAAATTTATGACCCCTCCCCCTTCCGCAAATAATCTTACGTAAGGTTAAATACTTAAGCGCGTTTTTGAAATTAGCACCGATGACTTACAGGGAACTTAACTAGGACACACATACAGAGAACTAATACACAGGTTTTGTGCAGGAAGAATGCGTTTGATCCGATCCCCGTGGCATCCTCAAGAGAGGTTCCGCGAACGACGTGAAATATTGTGAAGAAGCTACACCGGAATACCTCTCATATTTCCATGAATAATATCTGTGTCATTTATTTTCGTCAAGATTTTATTAAGGAGTACAACGGAACTAGATATTAGCCGTAACTACTTTACGCAGAACGACGTACTGTATATTGCAAAGGAACATTGTTACTTTATTAGTAAAAATATTCTTTGCCGGGGAATCAAAGCATGTTTCAGATACCAAATTAAAACTAAATACAACTATTTATACCATAAAGTTAATATACCTAGCGGAATACAGAAACAAAGGCCTCAGCAAGCGAGATGTCACTATCAGTAACTGCGTGGTAAAAAGAGACGTGTGATACATGACAGCAGAACTCTTTTTTTGACGTCCAGTCGGCACTTATCGGCACGTGGACAGTTTAATCCTTCAATCGCGGATTCTTGGAAATATACTATTATTCTATTGTTGTCGCGATCACCGGTGCCCTTATGGGGCTTGAAGGATTAATCTCATGGAAAGATGCTTGTGTAAGTGTATAACGTACACGTACATAATATATTTTTACACACAGATGTAAATCAATTTCGGTTTCATTTGACAGCTCGAGATTGTTGCTCTATTTCGCTAGGTATATTAACTTTATAATTTATACTGACATATTATACTTCAATATCCATGTTTAAAATACCTTAAACGCAAAAGCGTGTCTGTCGGTTTTTTGCTTCTTGATGAGACATACTCGTACATACATTGTCATTCGCATAGCATGGATACAAATCCGATTCGCAATATTGCGAGCCGCTGCGGCCCTACATTTATATAAATTGTATTCACGCTATTTGAGTTGATTTTTGCGCTCCGCCCCGACACGCTGCGGCTCGGCATAGAGTGCGCGTGCCCTCATTCGACAAAATACAATTTTCAATGACGACCACGAACAGAATAAAGCCCAAAGGGCCCAATAACGTCTTATTTAATAAGATATTGGACATTCGGGAAGGACTTGTGGTTTCGAGTCCTTCCATCTTTTTGTTGAAGACTCTTGAAACTTTCGCCGAATATTATCGTACATCTTTTGTTGTTAACTTGTTTGGAAGTTCATTAGGAACGTGTATTTCAGGACCCACGAAAGTACTTTAGACAACTACCCACGTAACACTTAAACTACTAAAGCCCGCTACAGACTATGGCGACATAGCGAAGGTCGGTTGAGGCTTTACCCTACTAAAAGGCCGGTCGTTCCTGGCTGACCAGAGGGCAGATTCCAAAGAATCAAATATCTTCTCGATCGTAGGTTTTCTAGCTCGCAAGTCGCACATGTTGTCTCATGCGCGAGTGAGTCAACTTGCAATTGAAACGACATCCGACTCATTTTGTGCATTCCCGTGTGTGGACGAATTTGGTTAGTTCAGCCTGCGATCAGTCCGATTGGACCGATCATCATCTACGTGTATAGAGTCCTTTAGTTTCGTATATTCTGTTCTCGTGGTCTACTATAGTGTCTAAATTGTTTATTAAATTATCAAAACATCGGCCACTGATAGTTTGGGAAGGAATGCTATCTTGAAATATGGAGCATAAACCTGTCTAGGGTGGCGGGCAGAGTGGGCGAAAGCTGGGCGGGCGGAAGGCAGGCGGAGGCTCTATCGGACAGTATTAATAAATCCCGAACCTTATAAAACTGTTGGCGAGTACACCTGTGCTAGTGTTGGCAATTACTGGGGTGTGCGTTATCGATAAATAAGGAGAAACGTTTTCTTTCTTTAAACTTAAACAAATCATATTCTGAATATTAATATTATAAATGCGAAGGTGAGTCTATCAGCATTTCTGTCTGCACGCTAATACGTTCTACGGGTGGGTTACGTGATGGGTTTTTGCCTGGGTTTTTATGGACGTATTGAGTAAATGCCCGATAAACGTCCATTTACGCCGAATAAACGTCGAATAAACGTCCAAAAACAGGGCATTTATTTCGATCGGAAAATTATGCAAACTATTAGGTAATACTCCGTTAATAATTACTCTTAAAGGGTTTTTATACACCAAATCTATAATTTCATGTATAAATATCGTGGGTTGTGAAAATATATCAATTTTTTAAGTTCGCCAGACGCGTTTACTTGTTTTAAGTATTACTAACTTACTATTAAAACACATTTTGGTCATTACCAGCTTGTATTCAGGTAACTAAATATGTAAATAAATGCACACGTGGACACGTCTAGTAAAAAAAAACAAAAGTTTAGAAGATCACTCGTTGCTTTGCCGATTGACAGTCATTAGTGACTTTGACATTTGAGATTTTCATACTGTTAGTACTATAGTAAAGGCAAATCTACTGAAACATCACTAATGGACTTAGTAGATCGCATTGGTAGAGCAACTGAAGATAAAAAGATTGCGCTCTGTGTTCTCCTAGACATTGAAGGCGCATTCGACAACACTTCAACCAGCTCTGTCACAAATACGAGGGCTGCTATTTATGTATCCGGAATTAAAAAAAGAAACAAACATATATCATTTAATATGGTTTTATTGCTTTTCAAAATATTCGCCGCGATGATCGACACACTTTTGCATACGCTGGAACCAATTTTCATAGCACTTTTTCCATTCTGATTGAGGTATCTCCAAAACGTGCATTTTGAACGCATCAACAGCCTCTTCGCGGCTCGAAAACCGTTGACCACGTAATTTGTTCTTCGCGTATGGAAATAAAAAGAAATCGTTAGGTGCCAAATCAGGGCTGTACGGCGGATGACCAGTCAATTCGATCTTTTGACCCTCCAAAAACTGAGTTGTTCCAGCTGAGGTGTGACAGCTAGCATTGTCGTGATGTAATATGATTCTGCGTTGTCGGTTGTCCTTTCTTATTTCTTCAAAGACTTCTGGTAAACAAATGGTCGTATACCATTCAGAATTAACCGTTTTACGATTCTCTAATGGCACTGTAGCCACATGTCCATTAATTCCAAAAAAACAGGCGACCATTTGCTTCAAAGTACTTTTTGCACGAGTAACTTTTGTTGGTTTCGGCTCATCTTGGAACACCCACACCGTTGACTGTTGTTTAGTTTCGGGGTCATATGCATAAATCCAAGATTCATCACCTGTGTAGATATTATAAACGGCTTTTGACGTACCACGGTTGTATTTTTTTATCATTTTTTGCACCAATCGACACGAGCCCGTTTTTGATCGATTGTCAAGTTGTGCGGAATCCAACGCGAACATATTTTTTACAGCCAAATGTTCGTGTAATATCTTATGTATGCTCGTCATACTTATGCCTAAGGACGCCTCTATCTCGCGATATGTAACATGACGATCACGCATTATTAGTTCCCGCACAGCATCTATATTTTGTGGAACAACAGCTATTTTTGGGCGACCTTCTTTATTTTCATCCGTGAGCATAGACCGCCCACGATTAAACTCACTGCACCAGTGATAAACAGTGGTTTTTGATGGTGCTTCATCTCCAAAACTTGCGGTGAGTTGAATAAAGCACTGTTGTTGATTTAGCCCACGCCGAAAATCGTAGTAAATCATTGCACGAAAATGTTCATGCGTTAAATCCATGGCAAATGAAGACACGCAATTTTCAAAATGACGCCACAATGGAAAAATAATTGACAGTCACATGAAACAAAATGTATTCTTCAACCAAAGAGTTCTATTTTCAAATGTTGTAATTACTTTTTAAATATTGTTCTTGTAAGTGGCCAGTTCCGGATATAATAGCATATAGCAGCCCTCGTAGCCTGGCTTTGAGGAACATGGATCCGACCACTGTACAGTGGATCAAAGCCACGCTCGACAATAGGGTAGCCTCATCGACTACCATGGACCTGACACTCATAAGCAGGCTGATGCAAGGTTGCCCTCAAGGAGACGTGTTGTCACCTGTGGAATGGTCCCTGGTAGTGGATGACCTACTAAGGGAACTGAACCTTAGAAGATATTACGCTCAAGGGTACGCTGACGACCTAGCGATTCTAGCGGTGGGCAAATGCGCATCAGTGGTCGGGTCGGGTCATCGGTGGGTTAATGCAGTCAGCACTAAGAGTCGCCGAGGATTTGGTGCCGAAGGGTCAAGCTAACAGTAAACGCTGATAAGACGGTCTTGATACCTTTCACCAGAAAGAGGAAGTTGGAGGGACTAAGACCCCCAACACTCTTCGGGAAAACTATTTAGTTTGCGAGTGAAGTCAAATACTTAGGAGTAATCTTAGACAAAGGACTCACTTGGAATAAGCACATCGAGTATATAACGAAAAAATCTAGATGTGCTCTGGGTTTCTGTTGGAAGCTTGTCAGCTCTAAATGGGGTATTCGGCCGAAGGCAATGCTATGGCTATATACAGCCATAGTGAGACCGATTACCACATATGGCTGCGCAGTGCGGCAAAAAAGGCTGAACAAGTAAACTGTCGTAAAAATCTGAACATAATTCAGAGACTGGCATTTCTAATAATCACGGGTACGCTTTCATCAACACCCACCGCTTCCCTCGAGGCCCTAATCAACCTTCTTCCTCTGCTTGTTCAGATGGAGGCCAGAAAGGCGGCTCTCGTGGCCAGGACGGCGGGTAGAACAAATTAGGCCTCCACCCCATTTAGACAGCTGCAACAGTCTCTTCGTGAATCACCCATCATGGACATGCCATCAGATGCCATGATCAAGGTGCATAGCTTTTCGAAGCAATATCAGGTTCTTATACCTGCCAGGGATGACTAGGAAGGAAAAATCCCAATTGATGTTCGCCCTAGTGACATAGTTTGGTTCACGGATGGAACAAGGAAAGACAACCGTGCGGGAGCCGGATTCTACGGGGGCAGGCCACCAAGAGGCAAACATGCCAGTTTGGGGGAGTTTGCGACCGTGTTTCAGGCTGAGGTCTTCGCAATCATCGGTTGATTACTAGAAAGCCTAGCTATGGCACTAGTTAACAAAAACATTTTTATCTTCTCTAATAGTCAAGCTGCACTTAAAGCACTGACTGCTGCAGAACTTTCATCGAAATTGGTTCTGGAGTGCATTGAGACGTTGAACATGCTAGCAAAGGACAACAAAATCCGCCTAATATGGTTCCCGAGCCACAGTAACGTTTCCGGCAACGAAACCGCAGACGAACTGGCTAGGTTTGGGGCCGAAAGTCTCATATATGGCCCAGAACCGGTCTGCGGAATATCTCCCAGTACTACAAAGCAAGTGCTCAAGGAATGGGTTCACGAACTAAGCAGAAAGCAATGGGTTGAGACCCCTGGCCTTGAACGCTCCAAGGCACTAATTCCTGGCTTCAACAAGAAACTGTCAGAAATAGTGCTCACCATGGGTAGGAATCAATTAAGAATCCTTACCAGAAGCCTAACTGGGCACTGCAAGCTCAATAAGCACCTTAACAGAATAGGTTTTAGTAGCTTAAGCTTAACGACTTGCAGATTCTGCGAGGAGAAGGACGAGACACCTATACACCTTCTCCTTGACCGTTCTGCTCTACTACAGAGCAGAAACAGGCACCTTGGTTGCTACGAATACTCATCCACAGAGGAAATTCGTGGCACCAACCCCAACCACATCGTTCAATTTATGAGCAGCATTGGGTTGGGGACGGTACTCTAATGCGAAGGAATCACAATAGATCCTCAAGAGCTTCCGTTGCGTGCGCTGCAAAAACGGTTCAAGATACCCAAAAAATGTGTATGGAAGAATTATTCCTCTTTAAATGATCTACAAAAATGTCCGTGACAGTATATTATGTCTATCTTTAAAGAAATAATCGTTTTTATATGGTCTGAATCAAGTTTGGTCGAAATGAATGCATTAATGAAATAGACGCAGACAAAGTCGTGGGTTACAGCTATCTACACTAATATTATAAATGCGAAAGTATATCTGTCTGTCTGTCTCACTTTCACGCCAAAACTACTGAACCGATTGTAATGAAATTTTGTGCACAGAAAGTCTAGAGCCTTAGAAAGGACATAGGGTACTTTCTAACTGGAAAAAGGGTTGTAAGGGGGTGTTTATGCGTAATGTTGTTAAAATCAGAGTCATAATAGATTACGCTGAACGTCACCAAGGTCGCAAGAAGTAATGTAGCCTACGTGGAAACGGGAACACAGCGCGCTATAAGCTGAAGTCCACGCGGACGGAGTCGCAGGCAACAGCTAGTCGTTTAATAAATTAACTTGTTCCATCCATTGTAAATCTTTATTAAACACTAGCTGTCCCGGTGAACTTCGTGTCACTTGAAAACCTTCCCTGGACTTCTACGAATATTTTAAGACTAAAATCAGCCCAATCCGTTTTCGAGTTTTAGCGCGACTAACACATTTGAAAATCCATTTTTATATGTATTTTGAGCTCTGTACGAGACTGCCGAGAACTGTATATTTTCTTTGTTGTCATTACATTACGATCATAATATTTTTTCCAGATATTTAATTGTGATTCTACCGTATCGTCATATCCACGTTTCTAATATGTAGTATACTACTTTTGAAAGGAAATACACACCACTATTTGATGTAAAAGTCAAAATAACCTAGGAATTTAAGCAGTTTTAGTTTTTGCCATGTTTTTGGGCGTTTAAAAGACGTTTATTCGTTTTTGCCCTATTTGCCCTAATTGCCTTTTTTGTCCAGCTGGGTTTAAACCCTCTGCCCATCTCTCTGTTCTACCTATTTTGATAAAACTTGGTGTGTAAACAATTTGACATAGTAAGATAATTTTTATCGCAATAAATGTACATTCCTGCATAATAAATCAATATTGTCGTACAACAACAATAAACATTCAGTAATTTTAATATATTTTTAATTAATTCGTCGTCACAAAAGACATGCCATATTAGGGTTGGACCTCATCTGGCAGCACGGAATCGCATTTGTTCCGCCTGTGCTACCACGTGCTGCAGTGTGCTGCCGCATGCAAACGCGCGCTGTCGCATTCCGCAGATAAAAAGATAGCAAGTGATCGGCGGTGAAAGGATGCGTTAGCATGCTATTGCGCGCTTCAGCGTTCCGGAGTCTCCCTGCCGACCATTGCATTTTGTCCGTGATGCCGATCGCCTCGAGGATTCCGCCGCGTGCTATCGCATTATGCTTTCTGTCTCGGTCTAGCAAATGGCAGTTCTAAGCGACAGAAAGAGAAAGGGCGACGGAAAAAGGCGATTCCGTGCTGTCAGATGAGGTCCAACCCTTAATATGCATTTACGTCATGTTAATTAAGTTATTTGTGTGCGCGATCGTTTTATTTCTGAAGTCGCATTTTATATCAAAAGCCACAAAATAAAACTGTGATATTTAAAATATCATTTCACTCTCAGATGCGGTAATAAAATAAAGTTTGTCATCCGACCGAAACTTTTGGCATACATATTATAATATATCCCGCTCGAGTCAGAGGATTTCCACCAAAAAAACATAAGACGGATCAAAAACAGCTGCTACTTAATTTCTATGGTCATCTATCACACGCTTCGGAGCTTAGAAAACTTAGAAAATGTATTAAAACTGCTTATTTTTACACAGAAGCCTTTCTTAAGGCGACGCCACGTTAAAGTAAAAAACCGTGATGGATATGTTTTAGATTGCTTGTTTTCTATGATAGGCCTCATAGAAAAAAAGCAATGGAACAGGAAAGGGCGTAGCGACAAAATGGTTTTTGTCGCGTAATTTAAAAACAATAAATACAATTCATATAAGCTATGGGCAAATTAAAGTGTATGCTTGAACCAATCTATGTACAAATTTTGGAAGCTTTAATTACTCTCCTCTGTTGACAAAATAGAAATCCCTTTTTTTACATAGGTCTTTTTGATTAATTATTCTGTGTTATACGAATAAAAGTTGACCAATCGTATTATGCAATGGGTGATTCAAAGACAAAGACATGATGAATACTGACAATGAACTTTAATTTCTTAGCTTTAGTCATTGCTGAGAAAAATCGATATCGCTACAGCCAAATTATCAAGGCGTCGCCTTAAATCATTAAAGCATTGTCTATTTTCAATGAGTAAGCAATTTAATAAATCAACAAGAGTACTCATATGATTTGCATCATTCAACAGCTATTTTAAAATATTATGTATTTACATTTTCTTTAGACATATTTTATGAGTGATTACTTGATTAGTTAAAAAATCCTTTTCTTTTTGTTCAAGCTGTATGTGAACTGCAACTTGAAATAACTACATAATATTATTATTAATATTACACCCACATTATTTATAATTTATATTAAGTTGTCGATAAATTATTGTCACATCACTACTAAGCCAATAAATTGTTGCAATCGCAGCGACCAAACTAAAACTTTATGATTGTAGTTTTGTGAATTGCTTTAGCGAGTATAGCGAGCTATGTCACATACAAACACACATATTGTATCTGATGTTACCGAATTAATGGACGCTTCCTGAGTTAGAAGTGTAAATTGTGGATTTTGATTTTAAACTAGCTGAAAAACAATTTATGTTCTCTGCGAAAACTGTAATCATAATGATTTTTACTTTAGTAATTATAAGACTTATGTAACGCCTTAGGACCTAAAAACCGATATACAGAAATGGATTATAATATTCAAGTAATGTTTATAGAAAATTATAACCAGTACTTGAATATTAGACTAGAGAATTAGAAAAGAGATTACTATACTGACTTTAGACATTACTGTAAGTACTAGCGAATTATCGGTGCCATAATTATTTTCAAACACAAATAAAACACAATTTTCTATGCACTTTTTTCACTATATTCAATTTTAATAAAAATTTGTAATAATTGATGATGATAGTGGGAAAAGTGCACGAAAAATTGTGTTTTATTTGTTTTTAAAATGAATTTCCACCAAGAACCGACATTATAATCAATTACATAAATAATATAATATAATATAATAATTTTCGTTATCCAGCTCGCAATAAGACAAAACTACTCCCATGCCACTGATCGTTTTGTATTCACTACAATGCACCCTCAAGTTCTAAATGCAGTAATGTAATGAAAGTTCGATAAATCTCATTTGGTCGCGGCGGCGGCACGCCAAGACGAGCAAACACAATTAGACGAGCTAACTCGTTGTGCACATCACATTGTTGTTCGTCTGCAACCAGTTACTTAGAGAAAGAGAGAGAGAGAGTTAAGGACTTGGACTCGTATTCGGAAGAAAAATTCTACCAAATGGTATAAAATTTCATGATGCTGACAACCGTAATATTTGTTTTGATTATATTTAATTTTGTAAAACTACCCACACAAAGTACACCTGAAGATGATTTATTTCAAAACCGGTCGAGTAATTTGTTAATACTCCTTTATAATAATAATTGCTTAATATAGTGGAAAAAGTGCACGAAAAATTGTGTTTTATTAGGGTTCAACATAAATTTCCACCAAGAACCAACGGTACACTCAATTCTATAATATATAAATATATAAACTTGGGGATAAAGATAGTGCCACTGAGTGTGGTCTTACACTATTTCATCAATGAAGGCTAAAAGAATATTTAGCTCTGAGTGTGGACTAATAGTATATTTTAACCAATGAGGGTTCTTGATATTTCATTTGCCACCAGGTTGTCGTGAATGTGCTATAAAGCTACACCTATGAAGTATATCATTTGGGTTACAAAAATGTGGAAATATGCTTGGGAGCCCAAAACGATCTTCAAACGTTTCAATCGAGTGAGGTCGTAACGATGATAATATGACGGAAATTCGAAAACTTGATAGCGCGATATAGGCTACATAATACATATTTGCGTAGTACTATCAGCGAAGTTGATTCCTAGGCCACAGATGGCGGACCTCAGAAATTTTGTCGGTTAAGCAAACCTATCCGACCGATCACACCTAACAATGAATTGACATAAGCCGACCAGCTGACGTAGGACCGTCAACTGCCTAGGAATCAATTTCCTCGATGGTATATTAGATAATGAAAAGTTATAGAATTTTTCATTGTACTTTATGGTTTATGTTGTATAATTGGTATTGCTGATATTGATGAATATTGACACGATGCCTACCGAATTCAGATCGAAGGGTTGACACCGCTTGTTTTATTTTTACCACAATCTCATTTTCACAGGCGACTGCGCGTATTTACCGCGTGGCTGCTCCGACCGCGTCGGGTCGCGTGTTTCCGGACACGATGCGTGTTGAGCGTGTGACAAGTATGATGCGTATCACCAAGATCGCAGACTTTTAAGGTGGACACGAGATAAGAGACTCATAAATAAAAACAACACCTTGGTCGAAATAAAAGAACCACAAAGTAATTTGTAATTACCTTGATTTAAAGAAACTCATGTTCATCGTGCTAAGTATGATCGATGTTTGGTATCAAAATACCACAAAGGGATATTTTTACGTAAAATGTGCGGTCACCGATTTAGCAAAAGTTGCAGCAACATCTAGTAAATCTGAGCACATTTAACTCTGTTATTGTGGAGACTGGAGATATGCGTGGAAACCACAATGATATTTCGATCGAGCGAGGTGGTATGCTCGGACAGGTGGAAATCTACACTAGTTATTTCAGTCACGTATTATGTTCTATAACTGACAACTGTCTTAGTCTTCATTGACTTATCCTATATTGTTTAGTTTAGTTAGTGCGATTCAGACTGTGCACTTTTTGTTCCACTATAGTCCATACTCTGAGCATATTTGTGTGTGTGATATATGACGCACACAGCGCGTGTGACGCGTGTGGTGCGTGTTACAAGGTGTCGACGACATTTTATTACCCCTTAGAAAAGGGTAGAGCGGTAACGCGCTAAACGTGGACATTTATTGCTAGGTAAATGTGTTGTATGGGATCGCCTTTTTATGGGGCGAAACCGGAAACTAACAGATTGCCTGATGGTAAGGGGAACAAAATATTATCATTGTAATCTCTTTCTTGATGGTCACCAAGATAGGCTAGTGCATAAGAAACACAAAATTAATGTGTAAAAGGTCTGGAATTATTATAGATGTACATATTTATTTTATTTAACGAACAAACGGGTCACCTGATGGAAAGCAACTACAGTCGGCCATGGACACTCTCAACAGAAAGAGCTGCAGGACGCAGGTGCGTTGCCGGCCTTTACTTATTACATTGTACTTGTCAAACTATGTAACTGATGCAAAGAGTTTACAACAAAATTTATGTAAATCTCATCCTAATTCTTATGAATATAGTACCTTTTATAATATTATGATGCATGCAATTCGTTGCATCAAAATTTGTTTATTGCTTCAGAACCGTAGATTTTTCTGGGATTAAATCTATCCTATTTATCTTTTCCGGCTCTTAAAGTATGTACCGACAATCGAGATACCTTAAGTGTCAACCACCAAATTTTATCAAAATTAGTTCTCTAGTTTAGTCGTGAAAAGGTAATTACAACCAGATACACTTTCGCATTTTGCAATATAAGTATGAGCAGCTTGTAAATAAAAATATATTGATAAGTGATACCGTACACCAAAAAATTTGCATTGCTCTACCACACTGTGGTTTTAGCCGCACAACTGATTTTAAAATAATATTCATAATATGAATTAAACATTAGTAACTGAAATCAGCTGTGAGACATTTTGCTATTTGTAGTTTGTATGACATTTAGTTTTCACAACTTTTTACCAATGTGACCAAGAATATCTTGGTCACATTGGCAAAAATCATATTTACAAATACCTATGTAAAGATTCTTATCCCCGCAGCAAGCGACCGCGACCAACAAAAATTCAGAGCCGTGAATATCGAAAAATCACCTGTAGATAATATGAAAATTAATTGTTCAGTTTTTTTACCTTTAAACGTCTTTTTATAAGCAGTTAATCTTAAGCCTAAAATATTCGTAATTTTATAACATCCTATATTTAAATTAGTTTTTTTTTAAGTAATATTTATAATACTTACAACATCTTCGATTACAATATACGAATTATAAATGATTTCAGTGGCTCGATAGGCCGATGTCCGTTCAGGGGCATCGTAACCCCGTGCAGGGGCGTCGTTACCCGGCGCGAGACCCCTTTGTGCCCGAATCGATCCTGATTTCTATTACCCGCGTCATTTGCTTACACGACGTGTGGGTCTGATGATACGACGATCTATAACCCAAATGTTTGCTGGGGATAAGTGTACCATGGACGCGTATAACTATATGAGTAGGTTCATATCGAAGACTTGTACATGTCGAAAGTGGCCTTTATGTTACATACCATGTATAATTTTGGCTTTAAATAATTCGATACATATTATACTTTGATTCTAATATTTTAATCATGTAATAATACTTTCACTCTGACATTGGCAACTCAACAAGGAGCCATTTTCAAAAAGAAGAAGAAGAATAATAATACCTACTGCGTTACACTTTTGTAATAAATGTCGAACTAAAACAGTACCTGAGGTTACGATCGTCTTAACGCAAGTTAAGTCATTTTTCTACTTTCACTCTTCTCTTTAAAACTACGCCTATTATCTCCTTTTTAGGGTTCCGTACCCAAAGGGCTTATAAAAACAGGACCCTATTACTGAGACTTCGATGTCTGTCCGTCGGTCCGTCTGTTCGTCTGTCTCCAGGCTGTAACTCAAGAACTACTAGAGCTAGACACAAATTACCTATGTATTTCTGTTGCCGCTATAACAAAAAATACAGAAAACAAAATAAAATAAATATTTTAATACAACAAACGTGATTTTTTGCTATTTTTTATTCTTAATCAATAACGGCAACACAATATAGGCAATTGAAATATAATGAAATTAAAATAAAATAAATATTGAAGGGGTGCTCCCATACAAAAAACATAATTTTTTGCCAACTTTCGCTCAATGACGGTACGGAACCCTTCGTATGCGAGTCCGACTCGCACTTGGCCTTTTTTATAAAATTGCGGTACATAATATTATGGAAATGTCACGATCAAAGCAACGCAATGTGATTTCCATCATTGTAATCTCCATTAATATTTTCATTCCGTTAAAAGCTTTCCGCGGTTTAAATTTATTAATTTTGATTGAGATTAATTATTCATTTTTGATAATTCGCCATTCGCCAGTCGGCATCAGCTGCCTCTGAATTACTTCGTTACGCTCATTAAAGACTTGACTTCCCGAAATAGGCGCGTGTCAGTTTTTTAACATACTTATATAGAATATTATATTACTACACTAGCTGACCCGACAAACGTTGTCATGTCTTAACGATGATTATTTAATTCGAATTGGCATAATTAATAAAAAAAGTGTGTTTATTTTTGAGTGCACTCATCCCAAACTATTAGTTTGCTCTACTGCAACACTTTGGCCATCGCACAATTTCTGGAAAGGTTGCAAGTTGGTGTTTCATTTAAGTATAATTGTGGTATCATTTTTATATTTATATTGATATATAGATTAATTAAAATTAGTATCTCCCATGGACGTGCGTACCATAAAGGCAAAAAAGCACTGCTTACCTAATGATAAATACTTGCTATACACATATTTTATTATTAATAGTAAAAATATGAATACACATTAACGCCTACTTTTATAAAATAGCACCAATTGATTTGCAAAACTACATAAACATAAGTAGGTAAGTGGTAACTAGGCGCGCCGCGCGAAGGTACGCACCAAAATTATACTACATATCTGTGGTTACAGGCACTCGATGTCTCGCAGACCCCGCCTATATGTGTGAGTTAAGATTTTCGTATTCGTACACTGTTCGCAAACGTGTGTGCGTGTGCGATTTACTTGGCCAGGACCTGCCGCATGGTTTCCGAGCTTAGCCGAGCGCCGGCGCGTTCGGAAGTAATCGGATATGTTCGTTGCCTATAATCCGAGTAAAAATAATAGACGGAAATCTAATTAATCACATATGCACATAATGCATTTTTGTTTAGTACGGTTTATATTTGTTTACATTACAGAAGTGTTTTGTATTTTGGGAGGCCATTTTTTCATGTGATTAGCACTGTAACATATTATTTTTGTTTGCGCCAGTATATTTATAGTTTTCTTAGAAGATTTTTATTATTTTAACATTTAAAAGTTTGTACATTTAACAGTTTATTAGATATTAGTTATTACTGAGTTTCTAATTTCTATATTAAGTGCGTTTTTTGATTTCTTAAAAATGTTATTTGACTGTGAGGTTTGTGTTGAAAATGTGTGTTTATTAAAAATTAAAAAAAACAAGTTTTCATTAGAATCTTTTCACTGAATGACAATCATTCAGTGAAAAGATTCTAATTGTGATTTGTGTCGAAAGGTAGGTACGTGTACCTGAGTTACAACAATTAAACCAGCAACAAAAATGAAATGTAAGTAACTCGAAAGTTTCATGTAATTCATATTCATGTACTTATTTATTTTATCATTTTATAATATTATATACTTTATATTAAATGCGAAATTATCTCTGTCTGTCTGTCTCGCTTTCACGCCAAAACTAATGAACCGATTGTAATAAAATTTTGTACACAGTTAGTCTAGAGCCTGAGAAAGGACATAGGCTACATTTTTATAAGACAAAAATATACTATGTATCTAATTTCCATGGAAATATCGATGTAAATGAATTCACATTGCATTTCTAATATATAACAATCTATATTACGCCATACGCCATCTATGGCGTTTTTATTTATTTTAGCTTAGCACACATGTGAACGCAAATGAACTATCATTGTAGTTCCAACACGTGACAACAGATGGCGTTTTTTTGTTTCTTCATAACAGAACGTACTCATATATTATAATAGTTTAGAAAACATAGTTTTTAATTTATATCCACATTAATATTACAATTTATGCGAAAATTTCTCTTTTTGTCCGTTTGTCTGTCTGTTTTGCTTTACGCCAAAACTACTAAACCGATACCGCTGCTTACCCCATGTCAAAAAGCTCTGCACGCCTCTGGTATCTCCATACCAAATTTCATCAAAAGAGATTGAATAGTTTAGGCGAAAATCATAAAGTTTTTTGTACGGGAACCGTACATTTTCCGGGATAAAAAGTATCCCTTGTCCTTTCCCGAGACTTAAATTATCTCCATACCAAATTTCATCAAAATAGATTCAATAGTTTAGGCGAAAATCATAAAGTTTATTGTGCGGGAATCGTACGTTTTCCGGGACAAAAAGTATCCCTTGTCCTTTCCCGAGACTCAAAGTATCTCCATACCAAATTTCATCAAAATAGATTGAATAGTTTAGGCGAAAATCATAAAAGTTTATTGTGTGGGAACCGTACATTTTCCGGGACAAAAAGTATCCCTTGTCCTTTCCCGAGACTCAAAGTATTTCCATACCAAATTTAGGCGAAAATCATAAAAGTTTATTGTGCGGGAACCGTACATTTTCCTGGGTAAAAAGTATCCCTTGTCTTTTCCCGAGACTCAAAGTATCTCCATACCAAAAGTCATCAAAATCGATTGAGTAGTTTACGCGCAAATCATAAAAGTATATTGTGCGGTAACCGTACATTTTTCCAGGACAAAATGTATCCTATGTCCTTTTCCGAGACTCAAAGTATCTCTCCACCAATTTTCAGCCAAATCGGTTCATCCGTTCTTGAGTTATAACAAGTGTAACTAACACAACTTTCTTTTACATATATAGATTATGTAAGTTTTGTTCGACGTTTAACGTTTCTGTCAATATTCTGAAATAACCTGCATCTATTATATTATAATATTGTAACACTACAATACTGTGAATAAAGTCGGGAATTTGTATTTAAATTACGTGTGCAACATGTTGGATTTTGGTCGAATTGTTTACTCTATGTGCAAGTACCTAGCCTCTGCCTTTGTTTCTTGCGCGTGCAAAGTACTAACATACCGAAATGCTAATTGGTCCTTCCTCCTCCATTTTCAACGACCAGTGTTGAGGACAGCGGCCTCGCTCCCGAAAAACGTATAGTGAGTGCACATAAACTAATTAAAGTGAAATGTGAGAAATAGACTCAGTGCAAATCAGTGTTTTTACAAACAGACTTTAAAAGTGAATTACGTTAAATCTGTGGCTCCCTAAGAGATAAAATATAGTTAATTTAATAAGTTAATAAGTTATCTAATAAATACAGGAAAAATTAGTTGTGTAACATATGTAGTTTGGAAAATATTAGGAAAATTGTGTGTAAAAATGTGTAAATTCTATTAACTTTTATGTTTACTTAGCTATAATTACGTTAAAATATAAGTGGTGATACTTAGATTAAGGTACATATTGTGGAACGATGAATAAATAATCTCCCGAAACGCGTTTTAATTACCTGGCTCACGGAAAATGGCGAAAATAGGGGAAAAGTAGCCGTCTCCGATAGCAAAAGTGAGACAGAAAACTTGCGAATCGGAGCGGCTTACTATATGGCATTCGCCCGAGCCAGGTAAGCGAGGTGCGTTTCGGGAGCAATGTTCTCCTCGACTCTCGTGTGTTTTATTTACGCCCCCGCTCTGCAAGATTACCGGTGTAGCCTCGGTCTTCGAGTCCGATCTGAGCCAGCGGCGAAAACCTATGGGCGAATACAGTCTCGAATAGTGAATTTGGTCCTTCGAGCCGGATTTGAAGTTTGGTCCTTGCGATCCGGATTTGAAGTTTGTCTTTTGCGATCCGGATTTGAAGGCGACACTTAGAAGAATTTCAAGAGCCAAGACGACACTTAGAAAAATTTCAAGAGCAAGCTGGACTTAGAAAATTTGGGAAGACCGGACCCGAAGAAGACTGGACTCGGAGACGACTGGACTCGAAGATACAGGTCTACACCACCAAGGGGAAGCAAGGATTCGTAGATTTTTGTCACAAAACCTACTGAAGTCAATAGAAGATTGAAGATTGAACATAGAAGATTGAACATTGAACATAGAAGATTGAACATTGAACATACAAGATTGAACATTCAATAGAAGATTGAAGATTCAATATAGAAGATTGAAGATTCAATATAGAAGATTGAAGATTCAATATAGAAGATGGTCATCACGAGGAGTCAGAGCGGGGCCGAGGAGAACCAGCAACCGAAAATATTTTCGGATCCGCCCAGGTCGCCGTCTGCAGCCGCAACCAGCCAGCCACCGACCGAGGGGAGGGCGGATCTGCTTCAAACTGTGTTGAAACCGAGGCCGGGCACTAGCAAGACACCCGCGCCATCGGGAGTACCTGTAGCCAGGGAGAAGGCTATTTCAATTGGGTCGCGTCGATCGACAGCAAGTGTCGTCGCGTGCCTGCGATACGAGGCGGAAGAGAAACTTGCCGCACTCCGTAAGAAGGAACTGCAGATCGAAGCAGAACTCATCAAGAAGAAGCTCATCGCTGATGTCGCCACCGCCGAGGAAACCAGCAACCCCGACGAAGACGAACCTTCAGAACAGGTGGAGCAACGGGTCCGAGCCTGGCTAAGCGAACATGGTCCTGACAACGAAGAGACGACCGAGGAACGGGTCGTGCCAGAGGAGGAAGGGGACGCGCCGAAGCCAGAAGACATGCCACCTGCGGGAAAGAGACGCGAGCCGCAGAGATCGAGGTTCGAGCGGCCTGCAGCCGGGATCAACGGGGTGGAACAGCTTGCCGACACCCTAGACAAGCTGTTGAACCAACGACAGCCGCGCCATCAGACGGAGTTGCCCATATTCACGGGCTCTCCTTTGGAATGGCTGCCGTTCAAAGCAGCCATGGAAGATACCACCGCATTTTACAAGCTCAAGCCAATCGAGAACCTGGCGCGCCTGAGAAGCTGTCTACGGGGGGAGGCTCGAGAAGCAGTGGCGCCGTTGCTGAGCATCGCAACACCACCCGAACAGATCATGAAGACTCTGGAGCAATGCTTCGGCCGGCCCGAGGTGATGGTCGACCGCATGATGGAAGATTTGAAGAAGCTTCCGAGGCTCGGAGGCACGGCGGCAGAGCTCAACCAATTCGCGGTGAAGATTCAGAACATGGTGGCCATCCTGAAGAAGTTAAAGCACGGGTATCTCTTCAATCCGTTGCTTGTGAGAGACATCCTGGAGAAGCTCAGCCCATTCGAGAAGAGCAAATGGTACGACTACGCAGAAGAGACATCGCGCTACTGGAACGAGCCCGATGTCGTCCTTCTCTCTGAATTCCTAATGAGAGAAGCGGACAGAGCGCTGCGCTACGGATTCACCACGGCTCCGGCTGCAAGAAAGGAAACATCGCGTCCACCTCCCAACAAGAACGAAGTTAGAACGAGAAGACCAGTCTTCGCGATAGCAGAAGAGGGCCGAGGCACACCGAGCCACAGCCCGCCGAAGAGAATGCGCGAAGAACCAACGAAGTGTCCGATGTGCACCGACCGCCACGCTCTGTTTCGCTGCGCTGCTTTCAAGAAACTGAGTGTGCAGAAGAGATGGGACACAGTCAAGCAAGAAGGGCTGTGTTTCCTGTGCCTATCGAGCCGACACAGAAGATACAACTGCAGAGCGAAGCAGTGTGGTATCCAGGGATGCAAGCGGCCTCACCACCCACTACTACACGAGGAGAGGTCCGACGGCGCTCCACCGATCGAGGACGCCGTAATCACCGCATCGGTTGCCTCCGACCGCGCGGTGAAACTGAAGATGAGAAGAATTCAAGTCGTTGGGCCACGGGGCGAAGCTGACATCTTCGCGCTGTTCGACGAGGGCTCGACGGTGACTCTGCTGGATGAAGACGTCGCTGAGGCTATCGGCGCAGATGGTCCACCGAAGATGCTGCGCATGCACGGGATCAACGCCGAGAGAAGGGAAGAGAGAAGCCGCCTCGTACAACTGGGCGTACGAGGTCGCGACGGTACCAGACACGACATCACCGCGAGGACTGTGAACGGGTTGAATCTCTTAACTCAATCCGTTCCGGAATCCCTTCTGCAGCTCGCTCACCTGCGCGATCTCAAGAACGAAGAGATGTGCTACGAGAACGAGAAACCCCAACTTCTCATCGGCACGGACAATTGGCAGCTCATCGTGTCTCGGGAGCTGAGAATCGGGAAGAGGAACCAGCCCGCAGCCTCTAAGACGAAGCTTGGATGGGTGATACATGGCAGCATCCCCAAGCGCATCATAAGGCAGGACGAGAACGAAAATATCCTGCATATATCCATGGTGGAAACCAGAAACGATCGTCTGGAAGAAATGGTGAAGAAACACTTCGACATAGACGCTTTGGGAATAGCGGCTAAGGCGAAGCTGAGCAACGAGGAACAGCGAGCCATCGACCTGTTTGGCAGAACGGCCAAGAGAACGGAAGACGGTCGATTCGAAGTGGGACTCCTGTGGCGCAAGGATGGCGTCAAACTGCCCCTCAGCTACAATAACGCGCTGAGGAGGCTCAAGAACTTAGAACGCAAGCTCGACAGAAACCCCCTAGATGCGGCGCAGTATCATGGGCAGATGGAAAACCTCATACGAAAAGGATATGCAGAGAAATGCGACGGGACGGAGGCCGGAAGCGAGAACACATGGTACCTGCCGCACTTCCCGGTCAAGAACCCAAACAAGCCGGGCAAGCTGCGCTTGGTCTTCGACGCGGCGGCCAAAACGAACGGCGTGAGCCTCAACGATCACTTATTGGAGGGGCCCGATCTACTGACATCCCTGCCGAGGATATTGTTCCGGTTCAGGGAGGAAGCCGTGGCAGTGAAAGCAGACATAGAAGAGATGTTCCTACGCGTGAAGATCAGAAAAGAGGACCAGTCGGCGCAGATGTTCCTGTGGAGAGAGGGCCGAGAGGAGCCGCCCTCTAAGTACAAGATGATGGTCATGATATTTGGGGCATCGTGTTCACCGTACCTGGCACATTCAGTACGGAATCGAAATGCAGAAGAACACGCAGAATCGTGCCCAGAAGCCTATCGCGCCATCACCGAAGCCCACTACATGGACAATTATGTGGACAGCTATCCAGACCATGAGAAGGCCAAGCAGGTCGTGGAACAAGTGGACCGGGTGCACAAGATGGGCGGATTCCACTTGCGGGGATGGACGAGCAACGACCGACGAGCGCTGACGGGGCTACCAGTGGACCGCCTAGCTGATGATGTGGCGCAGCCTGTCACCAAGGATGAACAGAAGACCCTGGGGATACTGTGGGACTCTCGAGGGGACACGCTAAAATTTAACACATCTCTATCAAGAGTCCCTAAAGAGGTCCGAGAGCTGCAGCGCGCACCTACCAAGAGAGAGGCCCTTAGCACGGTGATGAGCATCTACGATCCGCTGGGGCTACTGAGCTGCTACACCATCACCGCCAAAGTCATCCTGCAAGGTCTGTGGCGTCAGAAGCTGGACTGGGACGAGCCGCTGCCGGCGGAGTCAGCTGAAGACTTCACTCGATGGCTGAGAGACATGGAGCACATCAGCCACCTCGCGCTACCCCGAAGCTACAACGGGGGGAGCCCCACAAGAAACCGGCAGCTGCACGTGTTCTGTGATGCGAGCAAAGACGCGTACGCGGCGGCCGTCTACTGGAGGCTGGAGCAAGAAGATGGAGAAATTCGAGTGATGCTGGCCGCAGCCAAGGCTAAGGTGGCACCACTGAAGACACAGACGATACCACGATTAGAGCTGCAAGCCGCTCTGGTGGGAGCGAGGCTCGGGAACGCCGTCGCAGCGGAACACAGATGGAAGACAGATGCGATTTTCTACTGGACCGACGCTCAGGTGGTTCTGTGGTGGATACAGAACGGGAGCAGGAAATATACACCATACGTCGCCCACCGATTGGGAGAGATCGCCGAGCTGACATCCGTACACCAATGGAGGTGGGTGAGCACGAAGAATAATATCGCCGACATGGCCACCCGAACGGGCTATGTCACCAAGAGCGAAGAAGATCCGTGGTTCAATGGACCAGACTTCCTGCGCAGGCCTGTGAACGAGTGGCCCGCGGAGAGTCCCGTTCAAGCCGAGGACCAAAAGGAGCACGTCGCCTTCCAGACCACGGAGGCGAGCGACATGGACTGTCTGCCAGAGGTGAGTCGCTTTCAAAGTACGAGCGCCTCGTGAGATGTACGGCGATGGTTCTACTATTCATCGAGAAGTGTCGCGATCGCCGGGCCAGTCTCGACGTGCGACACCTGGAGAAGGCGGAGATATTGTGGTACCGAAAATCACAACACGATAGCTTCGCACGGGAAATAGAGAAGATGAAAAATGGAGGGACGGCGCCAAGATGGAGCTCCTTGTACCGGCTCAACCCGGTGTACAGGGACGGCCTGCTCACGCTGGACGGGAGGATCAGAGCAGCGCAGGTGCCGGATGAAATGAAGAACCCAATTATCCTGGACGGAAGACACCCCTTCACGAGACTGCTGGTGGCCAGGGAGCATGCCAGAGCCGGGCATGGGAGCCGCGAGAGAGTTGTGAACGATCTAAGACAGAAATTCTGGATCCTGAAGCTACGGCCGACGGTGCGGAGCATCATCCACAACTGCGCCTTCTGTCGGATGAGGAGGGCGCGCCCGAGAATCCCGCAACCTGGAGACCTGCCACCGGAGCGCCTGGGGGTGTTCCAGAGACCATTTTCCTACTGTGGTCTCGATTGTTTCGGCCCAATGATCGTTACCATCGGCCGACGTCATGAGAAGAGATGGGGAGCGCTGTTCACCTGTTTGACGACGCGAGCGGTTCACCTGGAACTGGTGGCCTCGCTGTCGACCGATTCAGCATTGATGGCAATGAGAAGAATGGCCGCACGGCGGGGATGGCCGGCGGTCATGTACAGTGACAATGGGACGAACTTCAGAGGCGCGGACGTCGAGCTGCGACAGGCGTACGCCGAGTGGATGCCGGCTATGACCGAGCTGGGCCTCACACACCGCATGAAATGGAAGTTCACTCCGCCAGGGGCGCCGAGCCAAGGGGGCGCCTGGGAGAGACTGGTGAGGTCAGTGAAAACCGCCCTACTCGCCACACTGAACGAGAAATCACCGAAGGAAGAGGTGCTCCAGACCCTGATGACCGAGGCGGAGTACTCCGTGAACGCTCGACCGCTCGTTCACGTTTCCGTGGACCCCGACGACCCAGAGGCGATCACACCTAACCATTTTCTCATAGGGTCATCCACGGGACAACCATACGTCGGGCCGTGCGTGCAGGCCGACAAGAAGACGTGGAGGGTCGCGCAGGCCTTGGCGGACGAGTTCTGGAGGCGATGGGTGAGGGAATACCTGCCGACGCTCACGCCCCGTTGCGGGGCACCGAGGAGCGGCCGCAATCTGGCCCCGGGGGACTTAGTGATCGTCGTGGACCCCGCGCTGCCGCGTAATACATGGCCGCGCGGAGTCGTACACCGTGTCTACCCGGGCCCGGACGGACGAGTGCGTTGCGCGGACGTGCGTACGCGCAGCGGAGTGTTCCGCAGGCCAACATCAAAGCTGGCGGTGATAGAAGAATCGCCGCCGGAGCAGCAGACGGCGCCAGGAGAAGAGCAGACGGCGCCCGGAGAAGAGCCGGCGGGCCGAGACAGCCCGCAGTCGCCAGAACGAGTCGCGACGGGCTCAACCAGCTCGTGCTCAGCAGGGCAGTCAGCGGCGGGCCGAGACAGCCCGCAGTCGCCGGAACGAGTCGCAACGGGCTCAACCAGCTCGTGCTCAGCAGGGCAGTCAGCGGCGGGCCGAGACAGCCCGCAGACGCCGGAACGAGTCGCGACGAGCTCAGCCAGCTCGTGCTCAGCGAGGCAGCCAATAGCGAGACCGGCGAGCCCGCAGTCACCAGAGAAGGCTACGTAGACCCTGGCTACTGCGCCGGGGGGAGGATGTTGAGGACAGCGGCCTCGCTCCCGAAAAACGTATAGTGAGTGCACATAAACTAATTAAAGTGAAATGTGAGAAATAGACTCAGTGCAAATCAGTGTTTTTACAAACAGACTTTAAAAGTGAATTACGTTAAATCTGTGGCTCCCTAAGAGATAAAATATAGTTAATTTAATAAGTTAATAAGTTATCTAATAAATACAGGAAAAATTAGTTGTGTAACATATGTAGTTTGGAAAATATTAGGAAAATTGTGTGTAAAAATGTGTAAATTCTATTAACTTTTATGTTTACTTAGCTATAATTACGTTAAAATATAAGTGGTGATACTTAGATTAAGGTACATATTGTGGAACGATGAATAAATAATCTCCCGAAACGCGTTTTAATTACCTGGCTCACGGAAAATGGCGAAAATAGGGGAAAAGTAGCCGTCTCCGATAGCAAAAGTGAGACAGAAAACTTGCGAATCGGAGCGGCTTACTATATGGCATTCGCCCGAGCCAGGTAAGCGAGGTGCGTTTCGGGAGCAATGTTCTCCTCGACTCTCGTGTGTTTTATTTACGCCCCCGCTCTGCAAGATTACCGGTGTAGCCTCGGTCTTCGAGTCCGATCTGAGCCAGCGGCGAAAACCTATGGGCGAATACAGTCTCGAATAACCAGCCTTTACGTTTTCTCTTAACGGATTTCGATGCCAATACTCTGTTATTTATTATGGTCTAAAACCTTCGAAAGGTTAATATACTCTGATTTAAAAACTGTCCAATTAGTAGTTTAGGTTCAGCGTTGATAATAATAAAGCAAACTACAAAAATATATCTGCTATGCTTGCTTTATCATAAACTAGATGACGCCCGCAACTCCGTTGCGCCAAAATTCGTTTATCGCGCGGGAACCATACATTTTTCCGGGATAAAAAGTATCCTATGTCCTTTCCCGGGATCTCCATACAAAATTTCAACAAAATCGGTTCAGCCGTTTGGGCGTGAAGAGGTAACAGACAAACAGACAGACGGACAGACAGACAGAAACACTTTCGCATTTATAATATTAGTACGGATGTTGATTATAATAAAGCAAGCACAGCACACATCTTTTTGTAGCATTTTTATGTCATAAACTCGAGTTTTATATTTTAAAAGAGCTCTTAAGGAAGGTTTTAAAATATAATTGCACAGAATCTGAATAAAATATAAATACGGCGTCATTCATTACAGGCGAGACAATGAGTGTTACACAAATTTTATGTCGGCGAATAAACATAAAACGTAAGTACTTGAGCGTTACGGCGCGCTTAAAATCGCCCGTAAAACTACGGACATCATTGTAACAGGATCACGTAAAACGTCAACATTGGATATGCTTCATTGCCTTTATACAGTAATCAAAGAGTGATGGTATACCCAAAAATTAAGTGGATGTAAGAACTTAAGAAAAAACCACCAATGAGTGAACTGTGAAATATGGATTACCTAGTCGGGGGTGCCATGGTGGCAAGAGAATAGAACAAATAAATATCTCTCTTGTTTCTTCTGTTCTCTCGCTACGAAGAAGAGGTTCATATTAATCTCTTCGAAGAAATTATCCTCTTCTTGTTTTCTAATTTCTTACCAAACTTGTTAGTTGTTAGTTCTTACAAAACATCTCGACTGTTATAGTCTGAGTAACAAGTGCCATTTTCCTCAAAACCTGATCTAACGCACCGAAAATTATGATTTTGGTCTTATTTGATTCGAAATAGCATCTAGAACATTCTATCAAAATTCCAAGAGGGGCTGAAAAAAAATGCAAAAGTTATAAACAATTAAGTAAACATAAAAAGAAGGGTTTAGTTTTTTTTTTATATTTCGAAAACTATTTGAGATAACCAAAATTTGAGTGTAGATCCTTAAAGAGCAGGAAATTTCCTAAAAAAAATCCTAGATCCTGGAACCTCATCAACAATCCTTATAACTTTAATTGAGCGACGAATTAAATTGGGTACTAAGTAGACATATCAATCAACAATAATCCGTCAACAAAAATAAATTATCACAATTTATTTCATTGTTATGCTTTTGTAAATTTGTTAATAGTCACCATTTTAATGTTAACATAAAAACGCTGATTATTTCAAAACAAGAAATCTAGAAATTTTTATTATTCTTTTGAGCTAATCTTAAAAGGGCTTAGAAGTGATATCCGTTGGAAAAATTCACTAATTTTGATTTTTCAATTTTTTATGAACAATCAAAGGCATTCATGAAATTTTTATGTAAATATAGCAATTAGGGTTTTTTCATCAATAAAAATGATTATTTAAATTTTATTAGTTATAAATAAAAAAATATACATTGTTATCTGGCTTCTAACAATAACAAAACAAAATAGTAACAATAATGGGATATAAAAGTACCGTCATTGCTTTATTTACATGAATAATTTTGGAATGACTTTGAATCTTAATAAAAAAGTGAAAAATGAAAAATTTTGAATTTTTTCAACGGGGATCTCTTATAAGGCCTTTTAAAATTAGCTCAAAAGAATAATAAAAGAATCTGGATTTCTTGTTTTGAAATAGTCAGCGTTTTATGTTAAAATTAAAATGGTGACTATTAACAAATTAAGAAAAGCATATTAATTAAACGAATTGTGATAATTGATTTTTGTTAACGGATTATTGTTTATTGATATGTCTACTTAGTACCCAATTTTTTTTATTCCTTAATATTATTATTTAATCACTAAAAATATTTTTTTAGTTCACGTAGCAGATAGCGGCAAATCACGCGAAACCCGAACCACGCGGTTTTATCGCTACTTTCGCCGCTCAGTTACAGCTATAAGGATTATTGGTAAGGTTCCAGAATGTAGATTTTTTTTAGGAAATTTCCTGTTCCTTAATGATCTATTTTCAAATTTTGATTATCTCAAATAGTTTTCGAAATATTAAAAAAAAACCAAACCCTTCTTTTTATGTTTACTTAATTGTTTATAACTTTTGCATTTTTTTCAGCCCCTCTTGGAATTTTGAAAGAATGTTCTAGATGGTATTTCGAATTGAATGAGACCAAAATCATAATTTTCGGTGCATGAGATCAGGTTTTGACGAAAATGGCACTTGTTAACCAGAGTATTAGTAAGACAACATGTCCTAGTTGCTGAGCGTTTGAGCCGCAGATCGTGGTTCCAAAATATCTCATGGATACAAAAAAAAAACAAATTTCCTGTCAGCATCATAATATTACTATAACGTTTACAGGTAAGAAGAATATTTCCGTTGTCTGGTATCTTAAACAAGCTTTTCAAATACTAGGCCATGTAATGTGATGGGTAAAGACGCTGTGAAGTGTCTTAATGTGTATTGGGCTCTACAAAATTGAAGGAAATGGACCCTGCATTACGAGGTCAGACGATCATGTAATATTTAGATTGCATTTGGGATTGGGAAGTAATGTGATTGTGCGGGATTTGCGGGTAGAATCATGTTTTGCGGGCAACGTGACTTCGTGAAAATTACTAATGGTACTCAGTTCTCCATTCAGAGATGTTTTTCCTCTGAAATGACCTTTACTAGGTCGTCCTAAGGATCACTGTTGTGTGAACTTCTCGATAGAAATAAGTATTTTCATACATGATTGTAAATCTTACAGGTAAAATTGTGGACAAAATGAACTTCATTAAAATCCTATTAAAAATTATTACTTACACGTAAGTGTTTGCGTAATGTAATAATATTATATAATAATATTATGTTATAACGAAATTAGTCATAAAATATATAATATTTATTATGAATAATTTTAAAATACTTAAAAATAATATAACCGTTTCGTGATATCTAACTTAACTTTTTATAGTAGAGGAGGGGAAGAGGGGATTTTGGGTGTAGCTCGATCGTGTCAGATTAAGCTTGTATAGTACTCTGGTTAACAAGTGCCATTTTCGTCAAAACCTGATCTCATGCACCGAAAATTATGATTTTGGCCTCATTCGATTCGGAATGCCATCTTAAACATTCTATCAAAATTCCAAGAGGGGCTGAAAAAAAATGCAAAAGTTATAAACAATTAAGTAAACATAAAAAGAAGGGTTTGGTTTTTTTTAATATTTCGAAAACTATTTGAGATAATCAAAATTGAAAAATGGATCATTAAAGAGCAGGAAATTTCCTAAAAAAATCTTACATCCTGGAACCCTACCAATAATCTTTATAGCTGTAATTGAGTGGCGAAAGTAGCGATAAAACCGCGTGGTTCGAGTTTCGCGTGATTTGCCGCAATCTGCTACGTGAACTAAAAAAATATTTTAAGTATAACATATATATATTTATATTTAAAATTAACAATAATCTGTTAACAAAAATCAATTATCACAATTTTGTTTAATTAATATGCTTTTCTTAATTTGTTAATAGTCACCATTTTAATGTTAATATAAAACGCTGATTATTTCAAAACAAGAAATCCAGATTTTTTCATTATTCCTTTGAGCTAATCTTAAAAGGCTTTATAAGAGATATCCGTTGAAAAAATTCAAAATTTTTCATTTTTCACTTTTTTATTAACATTCAAAGTCATTCCAAAATTATTCATGTAAATAAAGCAATTACGATACTTTTATATCCAATTATTGTTACTATTTTGTTTTGTTATTGTTAGAAGCCAGATAACAATGTATATTTTTTTATTTATAACTAATAAAATTTAAATAATCATTTTTATTGATGAAAAAACCCTAATTGCTATATTTACGTAAAAATTCCATGAATGCCTTTGATTGTTCATAAAAATTGAAAAATCAAAATTAATGAATTTTTCCAACGGATATCTCTTCTAAGCCCTTTTAAGATTAGCTCAAAAGAGTAATAAAAAATTCCTGATTTCTTGTTTTGAAATAATCAGCGTTTTTATGTTAACATTAAAATGGTGACTGTTAACAAATTTACAAAAGCATAACAATTAAATAAATTGTGATAATTTATTTTTGTTGACGGATTATTGTTGATTGATATGTCTACTTAGTACCCAATTTTTTTTTATTTCTTTATATTAATATTTAATCAGTAAAATATATTTTTTAGTTCACTTGGCAGATTGCGGCAATTCACGCGAAACCCGAACTACGCGTTTTTACCGTTACTTTCGCCGCTCAATTAAAGTTATAAGTATTGTTGATAAGGTTCCACGATCTAGTACTTTTTTAGGAAATTTCCTGTTCTTTAAGGATCTTTTTTCAAATTTTGGTTATCTCAAATAGTTTTTGAAATATAAAAAAAAAACTAAACCCTTCTTTTTATGCTTACTTAATTGTTTATAACTTTTGCATTTTTTTTTTCAGCCCCTCTTGGAATTTTGATAGAATGTTCTAGATGCTATTCCGAATCGAATGAGACCAAAATCATAATTTTCGATGCGTTAGATCAGGTTTTGAGGAAAATGGCACTTATTACTCAGACTATAGGCTTCCGACATGTGTCTAGTTATCATGGTACAGAAATCAGATTTTTCACGTGGTGGGTTAAAAAAATTTTTTTTTGAATATTGAAATGTCATCCAATCTGTCAGATTAAGATAGGGGATGTTTAGCATACCCCAAAGAAGCTTCCATAAAAAGCACTGACGATTCGAATATAAGGTAAGCCTGTAGGAACATTTTAAAATGTAAAAAAATAAACCTTCATATTTTCCTAACTAAACTTCGCAGATATTTTGTTTTGCACTAAACTAAATGATTTAGTCCTTGTTGTCTAAAATATAATAATAACTGACCGAAATAAGCAATTTTCTGAATATATTTTCTTTTTCAAAACTTTAAAATGGCCGCAGTTTCTGAACCTACCACTAAAATAAAAAACGCTCTTATTATTTTTTTTCTCAGTTTTACCTAATGTAAAAAACGTACTAGGTCTCCATGACGCTCGAGTGACTACAAAATTAGCACCTTCCCCTCCCCTACTATTAGGCTTTAAAATAATATTATTATTAACAAAGCATTAAAGTTATCGATCGTGCAGATACTTTTACGAGCAAGAGGTAACAGCTCTGATAACAGTTTCCAAGACTTATTGTAAGTGCATTTAATATCGAGAGTGCATTCCACCAATAAAACCCACTGCACACGCAAACGAGCTTCACAGCACCTGATACTAGGTGATAGCGATCTATAAACGGCCTCAAGAGCACTGCCGTACCACTCAAAGCAACACTTAGTCGAATTATACACCTGGTGAAAATTACCACTTCTGTCTTATCGAAATTTCCCCAATCGAGAGCACTTATCCAAATTGCAACTGATTAGTCTTATCTTAAATTCTCGAACGAAAACGCTCCCTGAAATTGCATCTGTGGGAAAGTAGAAAGTTATCGGATGTTGAACATTTGGAACGACTAATAAGATCTGTTTTTTTCATTTGAAAAGCGTACTGCATCTATCTTTTTATCTTTTTTGAAGGCATACTAGATAATATAACCTTATTTAGTTCGTAAAATTAATATAAATTTGGCAACGTCATAGGCCTTCATCATCAGGGTTAATTCAGCCTGTACGCGACGCATAGATGCATTTCTAAAGTATTGAATTGATAGATTTCGTGAACGTGAGACGTCTTGCAAATCTGTTAGTACAGGAAGGGAGGGTGCTATTTTTGTAGTCACTCGAGCGTTATGGAGACCTAGTAGGTTTTGTACATTAGGTAAAGCTGATAAAAAAATAATAAGAACGTTTTTTTATTTTAGCGGTGGGTTCAGAAACTGCGGCCATTTTAAAGTTTTGAAAAAGAAATTAATTTATTCAGAAAATTGCTTATTTAGGGAAATTATAAATATATTTTAGACAACAAGGACTAAATCATTTAGTTTAGAGCAAGATATATCTGCGAAGCTTAGTTAAGAAAATATGAAGCTTTATTTTTTTATATTTTGAAATGACCCTACAGGCTTACCTAACCTTTGAATCGTCACTGTTTTATATGGAAGCTTCTTTGGGGTATACTAAACATCCCCTATCTTAATCTGACAGATCCGACGACATTTCAATATTTAAAAAAAATGGGTGCGTGTACTTATGTACGCGCGTGAGAAGTTATACTTCTTTGGCATCATTAAATAGCAAATATTAAAAATTAATATTATAATTTGATGTTCAATTTTAATTTTTATCACAAACTTTTTATTAAATGTTTTATTAAATTTATTTCTTTATTTTGTGAATATTAAATAACCAATAATAAGTATTTAACATTAATAATTTAATAATATTTAGTGTTAATTATATTAAATAAAAGTATTTTAATTTATATCAATAAATAATACATACGGATAGTTAACCTCAATTATATTGGAGCACTTGAAAAAGTATATAAGCACAATTTTTTTCACTAATATTCACAAATAGTAAGTAATATCAATCAAAATATTCAATTTAAATCACTACTGAATATAATTTATTAGCACATATATAATTCGCACTTGTATGAAACTCAAACACGTGTTGTGAATGTATAAACTAGAGACATGTTGATAAATATTATAAATATGAAAACAGTGATCAGAGGTGACGAGCGTACCAACATGCGCGACTTATATCGAGGTTCAATTCCTATTTTGTTGGTAGCTTTTTTTCGAGACTTAATGAGCGGTTAAGCAGACGGCTTCATACTGTTAATTTTGTGTCACAGGTGCGCGCGCATCTTAAAATTTCACTCTCATCATTTTTTCATAACGCGCCTAAAGAAGTATAACTTCAAAAATCTGATATCTGATTTCTATACCATGATAACTAGACACATGTCGGAAGCCTATGCAAGCTTAATCTGACACGCTCGAGCTACTCCCGAAATCCCCTCTTCCCCTCCCCAACTATGTCAAATCCATACAAAATAACAAATGACCCTTAGATAAAGGCCTATAGTAGACAAATGCAAGCGACAACGAACGACTGGCTATATTCGCCCAATATTCGCCAAACGGTTTCGCAATCATGGCTATCCAGGAACGCGAAGAGGTTCATTATTAACAATAGGCGATGATGAAAATAATGACGCACGACAAAATAAAAGGTTTGAGGCATTACAGTCGATGTCAGCTCGCGCGCTTCCGGTCCAGCGGTCGCGGGCGATCCATTATTCCCATTTCAGCCGCCACAATGACATGACGTGACATTCTCAAATCCCATCCCAGTGGAAACAATCGAATGTATGATTGTCTTAAATACGCACATTTCCATTTGTAACAATCCAAATAAATTCTAATACTTTTACATCCCAAATTATTTTTATCCCAAATTAGATTCTTCATCAAAAAATATTTGTCGTTTTTACCTCGAGTGTTTGCGAAAGGATATTTATAACGCTATTTTTAATATTTATTAAAAAATCTATTGATACTTTAATCTAAAAACGTTTCTTTTGAAACAGGAAAAAATTTAACGTTTTAATTTGCTCTATTGAGCAGTCAATTATTCTGTTCTAGCTTTTATTGAAATAATAAAATCGAACCCTTTGATTGTGAGGGGTAATAATTGTTGATTGGAGCCCGCGGCTGTATCTAAGAAACCAATCGAAGGTGAAATTAGCAAAACAATTTCAACTTGTAACAAATATTACTTATTTGATAAAAAAACTTCACGAGTCAAATATAGTTCGCTTGAGTACCTATTGAATTAGGCCTAGAGGAAGATAAAACTTTGAAAAAAGGAATAGTATTTATGAAAAAACAACATAGGGAATACATGTTGAAAATAGGTCTACAAGTTGGGTTGCACCTATCGCTGAACATACAAAATATGAAAATGCACAGCTGATAAACCCAGAACCTCCTCCTTTTTTGGAAGTCAGTAAAAATACAGCGAAAAAATAAACAATTTAAACTAGCCAGAGACCACAAGTTTTTAGATACAGAAATATTATCTAATTAAATGACGCCCGCAATTCCATTGCGCCAAAATTCGTTTATCGGGCGGGAACCGTACATTTTTCCGGGATAAAAAGTATTCTATGTCCTTCCTCGGGACTCAAAGTTTCTCCATACCGAATTTCAGCAAAATCGGTTCAGTGGTTTGGGCGTGAAGAGGTAACAGACAGACAGACAGACACACTTTCGCGTTTATAATATTAGTATGGAAGTATGGATATTCCAATAATTAGTCATGACGCGACGCTAAATGGTACGGTAGTTTGTGCAAGTTCAATAGATTGATCCCCTGTGTAATGAGGGAGGTGCCTCCTATTATAGCTGACACACAGAGTAACAGTATAAATTATATACAGTAGATCATCTTATGCTAGACCGCCTGTGTCGGGTGCTCATACATAAAAGTTATTTCAGGTGACATTTAAAAGTACCATAACAACTCAGTACCACGTCAAATCCGTGTGTGCTAAACGAGTCTGATTTAAATTTTACAGCTTACTTGATCTACTGTATGAGTTATGCTGTGACAGTCATCTGGGATCACGTACGAACAAGCTTTACTTTTGCTATGATTAAGTAATCAAGCTATAGTCGGAACTGTGAGCTGAGGCACAATCGCCACAAACTATTTTAAACTTTTCAGCGTTTTGGTAATATAGTGTCAAAATTTATAAAGAAAGAAACCTTTTAGATTATTTCATACATTAAATTTATATTTTAGTACTTAGGTCTTAGAACGTAGCATTATATTTAAGTAAAATAATCTTAAGGTACAATCTTATTTAAGACATTTTGTTAAATTAAAAATCTCTTATCCTCACGAGAATCTCTCGCTTGACTAAGTACCTATTAGGTTATATTTTATAAAATAACGGGCTTGTAATTTTGTTTAAAACTTTCTAGAGAAAAATATAAATAAAAATATTATAGGGTGTAACAAAACCTTGTGATAATACTTTAAGGTTTGTGTGGGCCTCCCATATAGAGTTCACTGTAAAAGTAGCAGCGCTGAAAGAGCAACTTTTTTAACTTTAGTATGGAAAAAAATCATGAAATGGGGGCACAAAATCAAAAAAAATATATGATTTTTCAGCGTAGCTACTTTCACAGTGAAATCTATATAAGGGATACACACCCAAAATTTTTATCACTTAGTTTTGTTACACCTTGTATGAAGAATCCCCTTTTTGGAAGTCGGTTAAATAAATGCGTCAGACTAATGAACGTCACGGTGGCACGGAGCTGTGAGAGTGTCCACTTGTACCATCAGAGCAGTTGATTCATGGACAGATGGCGGACCTGCGTAATTTGGTCACCTAATGTCGAACCCAGCCGACAGATCACGATAAACATTGAATTGGCATGACCCGACAAAATGAAGTAGGTCCTAAATCTGGCTATGAATTAATTTCTTCGGTGGTACATACTTATTAAGGGTCGGAGGCCGGTCAAGACTTAAGTCATCCAGCGATCGGTCCGAACGGATCCAATCGGCCTCCCCGTGTGTAGGGGCCTTTATATGTATAATAATATAATATATGTATAAAAATATAGATGCTTCACACCACGCCAGTCTGGCCTTGTGGTAGGTACCTGAAGAACTTGTGTTACAGGTTTAAGGCGGGATTCAAACCGTGACAACCGGCTTGAGCGCTAACCACGCGCTCTGCAACCACTGAGCTACAAAGGTCGTCTATATATAAAATGCCTGCTTTCGATTCTGGCGGTATTAAATGACGATAGCCAATACATTCTTATATAAATTATTCCAATAAAAATGGATCATATCAGATAATTCCGATTCTTATTATAACCATAAAATAGTAATTCCAATAACGAGGCGAGGTATCGGGTTGCTGGGAATAAATCCGCTCGGCAGTTCGGCCACGTCCGCCCTCCTGCCCCCCGCCCCCTGGTCGCCCCCTCGCCGCCCCTAATGAAATAACCCGAATACGCCCCTGATTACGGCACAAAAATGCTTTAATCGCCCATTCCGCGTTATTGCTCACGACCTAGCCTAGGAATTGTTAGTGCTTGTATTAATTGTTATTGGGAGCTCTTATATTACTATTTTGAAGGCGCTTTATGAGTCTGAAAATAATTTTACGAACAAAATATCATGTTGTGTATATGTCGCAGTCATCTGGTTTAATCTGCGATTCGATTGAATGACTAGCGCATCTATTGAATAACACCATTCAATTGAATGACTAAAGGACAACTCGTCAAGACGTTGACGGTGACGTTTAACGTTTTGACTAAAAGTCATTATAGTGAAGTCGTTAAATGGGATGCTATAATTTTAAGTAGCCGTTGACGGAGTAGTAATAGGTAAATCCACGCTGTCATATTATTTTGTTTTAAGATTAGTAAAGCACTTTAAGCAAATTTAATCGACCAAATATCAACACAGTGCTATCAGCTGTGCGAGCTTTTTGACGCCATATTTGTTTTAGTGACCAGTACCGCCGCAGTGGGAAAAAAGCGAAATACGTTCAATTACATGACTGTTTTCATGTCCGCTATCTTCAAAGAGCTATTTTACAAATCGCTAACTAGTTGGACGTTGAGTGAAGATCGTTCTATCGACGTTCGGCCGAATCATTCAATTGAATGGTGTCATTCAATGAATACGCTAGTCATTCAATCGAATCGCAGATTGAACCAGATGACTGCGACATATACAATGTATCCTAAAGTTTACGAAGATAGAAAAGGGCGCCTTGCCAAGACTTTTCCTTATCGTTTCTTTATAGAATCGCCGATTAAAATATTGTATGGAATTGACATTAGACGAGTCGAACGTCAACTTCATACTATGGAATGCTTTTGTCAATTCTATAAAGAAGTGATAAAGAAAATTTCTTGTCTAAAGGGCCAGGGGAGACAGAGCTTTGCTCGAAGTTAAAGTGTGAAAAAATTAAATAGCTTAAAAACTACGTGGTTTCCTATATACTCGAAGATACCTAAATGTTTTTTTCTTCTCCTCTAAACCAATATTTCTAAAAAAACTAACAGCTGTTGCTACGAAATGAATTTAGCATTTTAAAATTAATAATAATATTATTATGTTCAACATACAGTGACGTCTCTCCGCTTTTCGCTGTTTTAGATCACCTGAAAAAAAACAACATTCATCAATTTAAGTCAAACTTACTAAAAATAATATTATAATATACCAGGAATTAAGCCTTTTGTCGCGAAGTTCAAGTTTAATACGTAATTTAAGCGTAAATACGACACGTAGTTTAGTTTTATGTACAGAGAAATACTTTGTAAACGTACCCTTATAAAGTTTAATGTAGGTAAGAGGCGGGTGGAGGCATAAAATTTTATAAATACTCAAGACATAATAGTAAATTACCCGACATACATACATATGGAACTAAAATGCTTAGACCTAAAACGAAATACAAGTATACCAACGTTAAAATGCGAAATGTGAGATTTAAAATTCTAGTTTCTTTGCTTGAAATAGTAACAAGTAATGTTCTAGCTATTATTGAAAAGATGAACACAAAAGTCAATCTATCTGTTAGCCCTTAACGTCAAACCGCTAGTTAAATAATGAAATTTAGTAAGAAGATACTTTGAGTCCCGGAAAAGGATATGTGATAGTTTTTGTCACAGAATAATATTATAGAAAATATTACGTGCGGCTAATGGCAATCGAATAGTTTCCAAGTCTTAATAAATACTATTGTTCTAAAGCATCTAGTGATGAAAATTTATGTATTTGTTTACAATACGAACAGATTAACTTCAAAGAATTATATGCCATCAGTTGTTATAAAGCCTGTATTACAATGTGTGCCTGGCACAAGGTTGGTGAGATGTGTAATATTTCCAAGCACCCGGGTTCAATGATCTCGAAAATTAGCCCTCATCTTATTATATGACGAAAAATATCAGCCATTTTACGCCGAATTTTAATATCATGTATCACACAAAGTGGGCGATTTTATAAAATTTGGTTAACTTTTCGTGGGTTAATTTGTTTTATAATACACTTAAATTAAATTTATTTTAAAATTAAAATTGGTAATGAACTTGCAATTGTAGGTAGGGGATTATTTTCATGGCTATAAAAATAGTATTATATTGTAGATTGTGTTGCACAGCACTGACTTACGGACTTACAAGAATCATATTATGGCGCTTGGATGACAATGTCAGTAAAGTACACTTTGAAAGATGGCGGCGTATCGTCAAAATATCCTTATAGGGTTGAACTCTATGGGACAATACATCCTGCGACCGCAATATTTCAATAAATCGTTACATACAATTGCTTAAAGTAATGAAAATTGATGTTATCTTGTAGTACATTAGCCAAACCGCTCTGTCGCGCGGATGCATATAAATCAAGTCTAAACGAGTAGCTATGTCCACACTGTGCACTTTCGTCTTCAATTTTCGTCATCTTCTTTCATTCAACTTCCGTATTGGCGCATTCAATAATTCGAACGCAACGCCAAGATTGTCATTAAAGAACAAAGCGAAAGTTTTGGACGGTCAGAGGGCATGCGTCGCGGGCATGCCTCACGTTTGCTGTTGACTGCACTATAACGCATGCCCTTGATGAACAAAAAAAGGCACAGTGTGGACAAAGCTAATGGGACACGTGCAATGTGCAACGCGACTAGATACTGCATGTACGATAACACGCATCTGTAAACGAGGTTACTTGCTTAGATATCGCCTGTGTGTCGTAATGCAGATACGACCTGAGAGTAGTAACATGTTTAGTGGGCAATATTAAGAGATCTTTCGGTTTATAGACTGTAAAACACATCTCCTGTGACACAGATTGTGTAGTAAAAGCTACACTTAATCCAAGTAATCCGTGCTAAAAGATTGAGTCAATATTAATATAAGTATGGAAGCGTCTGTCTATTACTTTGATGCTTAGGCTGTGTTTCCACCAGAGATGTGTTGTGACGAATGTGTTTTTAAGATCCAATAGGATCACTGCGCTGAGCGAGGTCACTGCAACATCAAGCCAATGAACCGATTCTATTGGTTTTCAAAAACACATTCCTCGCAACTGCACATCTCTGGTGAAAACACAGCCTAAAACTACTGAAACGATTATGTCGTAGTAAATCTACGATGCTACGCCATAGAGCTACTACGCCGTAGAGCTGCTATGCCATTAGAGCTGCTACGCCATAGAGCCACTACGCCGTAGAGCTGCTACGCTGTATAACCACTACGCTGTAGAGCTGCTACGCCATAGAGCAGCTATGCTGTAGACTATAGAGCCACAACGCCGTAGAGTTACTAAGCCGTAGAGCCACTACCACAATATCGGTTAAAAACACAGACATAGATCTTGATCTAATATGTCTGTGGTTAAAAATATCAAATCACAAAAGAATCGTAACTGTATCGCCCCGAACCGCTCAGAGTTTCGACTTTTTTTTCTTTTTGCTAATTCATAGTTAGTATTAGGGTAAATTCAGAGAAATTTTAATTGAATTGACAAACTTCAATTGCCTGAGACGTCATGCAAGTCTATCAATAAATGCATTTACGCGTCGCGTTGCGGTCCGAATTGTAGCTTAGTATAATTCATAGTTAAGTGAAAAATAAAACTTTTACTTGTATGAACACAAAATTCACACCGATTTAGTATGTAATTAGTTCCGGTGTGTAAAATGTTGTGTGTGTGTATAATGTGTACGTATACACGTACACCGCAGCTAAACTAATGAGTTTGCTCACAAAATCCTCATTACTAACACAGTTACAAAGACGCGTTTTTAATTGGAAAATTATGTTGCTTTGTTAACGAGACTGCAATTTTGGCTTGCACCGACCCACATAGCGTTCCTTAGAGATTTGAAAGACTAAAATGTTGTCCCATAAATAGCATCATCAACATTAAACATCAGAAATTTTACAAAAACAGTGGTATATATATATTTTTTTATTAAATAAGGGGGCAAATGAGCAAACGGGTCTCCTGATGGTAAGTAACTACCGTCACCCATGGACACTCGCAACATCAGAAGAGCTGCAGGTGCGTTGCCGGCCTTTTAAGAGGGAATACGCTCTTTTCTTGAAGGTTTGCAGGTCGTATAGGTCCGGAAATACTGCTGGTGACAGTTCGTTTCAGAGTTTTACAGTGCGCGGCAGAAAGTTACGCGAAAAACGCACTGTGGAAGACTGCCACTCATCAAGGTGATGAGGATGGTATGTTTTTCGCGTGGGACGATGGCGAAAAGTTGCCGGTGGTATGATTCCAAACAATTCCTCAGAGCACTCCCCGTGATACAACCGATAGAGGATGCAGAGTGAAGCTACATCTCGGCGTAATTCCAAGGGGTCCAAGCTGTTTGAAACACTATGGCAGTCAACAATTCGAGCGGCCCTTCGTTGGATACGATCCAGAGGGAGCAGTTAGTATTTAGGCGCCCCTGCCCAGAGATGAGAACAATATTCCATATGAGGCCGAACCTGCGCCTTGTAGAGTTGTAAGCGTTGGTCCGGACTGACTGTCTCGCTCTGTTAAGAACACCAAGTTTCTTCGAGGCTAATTTGGCCTTACCCTCTAGATGATATCGGAACCGGACTTCGCTCGATATGTTGACGCCAAGTATCTCAATGCTAGGGGAGATGGTTAAAGATGTGCCCTCGAAACGAGGATATACGACCATTGGCGACTTTTTTGTGGTGAACGCGCAGACTTGTGTCTTGGCGGGGTTGAATTGGACCAAATTACGTCTACCCTATTCAGAGACCTTCTCCAATAAATTATCTACCTTAGACACAAGTTCGTTTCGACTCTTAGTGACATTTTGCCGAGAAATATTGGGGGAGCCGGTATATACAGCATCACCTGTACTATCATCCGCATAGCAATGAATGCCGTTGGTCTGTAACATGTCATTGATATGCAGTATGAATAGAGTAGGCGATAGCACACAGCCTTGAGGGACACCAGCGTCAACAGACTGAGTTTCCGAGCATTCGCCGTCAACTACGGCCTTAATGCTTCTGTCTGCTAAGAAACTAGTGACCCACTTACATTATTTCTCGAGCAGCCCCTATGATGGAAGCTGTGATAGCAGCGCTTTATGCCAAACCCGATCAAAGGCCTTCGCAATGTCCAAACTAACAGCCAATGCCTCTCCCTTCGACTCAATTGCCTGAGCCCAACGATGAGTCAGGTACGCCAAGAGATCACCAGCCGAGCGACCCTGACGGAACCCGTATTGTTTGTCGCTAAGTAATCCCTGGCCGTCCAAGTATCGAAGAAGCTGGCTATTGATAATGGATTCCATTATCTTCGAGAAGAGAGAGGTTATAGCGATTGGTCTGTAGTAGGAAGGATTTGAGCGATCACCTTTTTTGGGGATCGGGTGCACCAAGGCTGTCTTCCAGGAAGCCGGGACGATTCCAGTGGAATAGGAAAGCCGAAAAAGACGCGTCAAGACCGGAGCCAACTCTGGAGCACACTAATATATAAATACACACACACAATATTTACAATCTCTCGCGGGTGATAAAATTATTATTGGCGCCGACGTCAATGCATCCTCGCCCTTATGGCACGGCCAGCTTAGGTACACTGACCGCGACCGTCGTACCGCTGTAGAAGACTTTATTGCGGAGTTTAACCTCCAAATTCACAACACCCCCGATGCACCACCTACCTATAGTAGCCAAACGGGCGAATCGTCGATTGACGTCACGCTATCCAGCGCGTACGTCCAGATTAGGCATTGACGTGTCCTACCTGATGCGTCATGTAGTGATCACCGCTTATTGGTGTACGAGTTTTCTCGTGCGGTCCCGAGTGATACCGTAGTCAATTCTAATGACTATAAATACAACGTAAAGAACGGCGATTGGAATTTATTCCGCTCCCTCATTACCGCTCATGCCGGAGACTTCACTCGGCCGGATTTAAACGTCGATGAGTGCGCGGAAATTATGACAAACACATTTGTTTACTGTGCCGATGTAGCCTTGGGTCGTAGACCTCTTAAAAAAGATCACAACTGTAAATGGTGGAACAGTAACCTTCTTAATCTTCGTCGGGAATTTAGAAGGGCCAGGCGCAAAATCAATAATCTTCGTAAATCTGGCCACGATCGTTCGAATTATAATTACATAATTAGTTTGAATAACCTACGCATTTCAAGGTCACGCTATCGTGCCGCCGTTACGTTAGCGAAAAATAATATGTTGAAGAATGCCGCGAATAGACTGGATAAAGAGGGCCCCTGGTCCTCTTTATACCACGAGCTTAAACCCGGTAGTAGTAATGAGCCAAGCTTTTTCTCAAATATTAAAATTAACAACTCTTACACTTGTAGCCTAGACGAAACGGCGAAGGCATATCTAAACGTTCTCATCCCAGACAACGAGCCCTCCTTGGATGATGAACACCACCGCGACATTAGGAGTAGAATGCTAGACCCCATACATACACCGGCCTCAGATTTACCAACTTCGGAGGAGTTTAGTAAAATAGTAAACCTTTTGCCCATAAAAAAAACTGTGGGCGAGGATAAAATATCGAATATTATGATAAAACAAGCGTGCTTAGCGGCTAGTTTATCGATTCTACATGTTTACAACAGATGTATCGCAGAAGGTATATTTCCAAAAATTTGGCGCACCGGTTGCTTAAAATTAATACCTAAAGCGGGAAACAAACCTCCTGACGACCCAAAATCTTACCGTCCGATAACGTTACTGCCTTGCTTAGGTAAATTACTAGAACGTCTCATCGTACCTCGCCTGCTACCCGGTGGCCCTAAATTTCATAGTCATCAGTTCGGTTTCACCGCCGGGAAATCGACTGTTGACGCGGCTATGGAAGTTAGAAAAATAGTAAATCTTTCGGAATCTAAATACGTGGTCGCCATTTCATTAGATATCTCCGGCGCGTTCGATCATGCTTGGTGGCCGATGTTATTATTAAAACTAAAAAATCGAGGTTGCTACTCTAATATTTATGCCATAATACGTTCTTATTTTTTTAACGGTCAAACTAAGCTTCGACTTGGCCATTGTACACACGCCAAAGATTTAACATGCGGCTGCCCTCAGGGCTCTGTTATCTCGCCAAAACTATGGAATTTCGGATTTGATGATTTATTAAGTCTTCCCCTACCACCGCTGTGCGTACTAGTTGGCTACGCCGATGACGGTTTTCTCATCGTTCATGCAAATTCACGTTCCGAAATTGAATCTAAAGCCAATGATAGTCTTAATTTAATATCGAGCTGGGGTAAACGTAATCGCCTGAAATTCGCCGCGCATAAAACTTACCAAATTCTTTTAAAAGGGTCCCTTATATCTTCCCCTAGCATTAAACTTGACAATATTAACATTAAACGCAAACAGTCACTCTGTTATCTTGGTTTTTACTTGGAAAATAAATTTACATTTTTAGAACATATAATTCAAACCGGTGAGACAGCGAAGCGCAATTTTTACTCCTTTACCAAAATATCTACGTCGACATGGGGCCTCTCCTTCAAAACCCTAAAATTAATTTACACTGCTACTTACCTAGGCAGCATTTGCTACGGGGCCCCCGTGTGGGCCGACAGAGCAACAATCGGCGCGGCTCGTCGCAAGTTGCTACAAAGCGAACGTCTTGCTCTTATATTCCTATGCAAAGCTTACAGGACCACAAGCACCGAAGCCTTACCTGTGTTAGCCGGAGTTTTACCCGTTGACCTTGAGATTCAGCGTCGTACGACAATGTACTATCATAAAAAAAACATTGACAACCCGTTCTTTTTAAGCGCTCGCGATAAAATTAAAATAGCAAGACTGTTTGAACCTTTAGAAAACTCTGTGCAAAGCCTAATCTCCGAATGGCAGTCACGACGGGACTGTTCCACCAAAGGGCGACACCTTTATAATTTTTTCCCTAATATTCGTGAACGGCTATCCAAACATTGGATGGATATTGATCACTGCGTTTCTCAATTCCTGACCGGTCATGGAAATTTTAAGGCCAAACTTTACGGATTTAAACTAGTAGCATCACCCATGTGCGAGTGCTCGACCGAAGGCAACATGTTTGAACAAACCGCGCATCATGTTCTCTGGGAGTGCAGTCTCTGGCAGGACGAAAGAACTACTATGCTAAACAACCTATTCTGTACATCTGGAGTAGCATACTACGGTGATCTCGTGGACAGCGCTAGGAACTTCCGTGCCTTCAAGCGTTTTTGCCACAATTATTATTGGCAACAGTCAAACACAATAAACTCCAATATTAACTTAGCTTTAGCTTAGGAGTCACAATTATTAACCTTATTTCCGTGGTGCTCCCCCTTAAGTTCTTTGACTTTCGGTCATTGCAACTTTGTGCTGTCTCCCGCTTTTATGGGGAGGGAAATTGGAATCTTCCTACTCCTCCTATTTTCTTCTGATTAATTTCGTTGCGGGTCCCAAGACAGTATTAGCATGTCCCTCGGGCTCCCTGAGATCATATCAAAGGGTTTTCGTGGTTGGATGCCGCTGTCGATCCTGGCGACACAGGAGATACAGTGGTGGGAATGTGTGGTGGGCCAAAGCCCGTTTAAAAACACAATATTTAAAAATTGGTAATTTATTAGCTGCGAAAAATGTCTTTATTACTGTATTTAAGCAAAATATTTTATTATTATGGTTAAATACAGCAATTGGAGTTAAAATTACAATATTATGTTTCATTAGTATCAATAATAATCAATTGTTTTTTAAAAGCGTCATTTTAAAATTTACACATTATAAAACTAAATAAGTTCTCGTAAGTTTGAATCTAACATAACGCTCTCTGATAACAATCATATTAAACTATTCTCCAAATTACCAAGAAAATAGTCAAAGTCTGTAACTCCATCACGAGTTTAGTAGTTCAGATGTAGATAACGTTTAATATAGTTTTATTACACAGTTCGTACGAGTTGTAGCGAGACAAAGCGATCAGTTAGCGAGGTTGTTCGACAGAACGTTCCAGATAAGCTAACATACCTGTGTGGGGCTGCTGGTGTGCTGATGAGCGGAGCGATTAGATATTTTATGTAACGCGGTAGCATGGTTAGGATGTTGCGCAAATCGATAGCTCACAGTAAATAAACTGCAAATGATTTTATGTTACTATAAATATTCTTTTTATATATATTTTATAATATATCATAAAATATAATAAGCAAAAGTTACATTAAAAGTGGTCAATTTTATGTAACCATTTTTTAAAATATGTATTTCTAGAAATCTTTTTTTAATACTTGAATCTGTTTCTGATATTTGACACGGTGAAGTATAACAATTTTATTTTACACTAGACGTTCCGTGCGGCTTCGCCCGTGTAAATTAGTTATTTCACAGACAAATTAGCCCACAAAAAATAGCCTATGATCCTTCACGTGGTCTACTTCTTATCTGACCCAAATAACAGAAAAAATGCTCAAGTAGTTCGTGAGATAAGCCCTTTCAAATAATTTCCCCCGTTTTTTCCACATTTTCCTCTATATCTTCGCTCTTATTAGTTAGTCTTAACGTGATAAAATATAGCCTATAACCTTCCTCGATAAATGGACTATCTAACACTGAAATATTTTTTCAAATCGGACCAGTAGTTCCTGGGATTAGCGCGTTCAAACAAACAAACAAACAAACTAACTAACTAACTCTTCCGCTTTATAATATTATAGTATAGATTCAGGCTTTAGCCTTGGCTTGATATTATAATAACTTTCTATACTTCCCGCTACCTAGCCCACTATCCGCTCCGCCTATCAACGTGTTCACACACCAGATATTATCTGTGGCAATTACAGGGGACTATTGGACGAGCCGCGACGGAATTTCGCCTCAACCGCTAGAACCAACCGGGACTTTTCAACTCCACATGTTTGTTCCCAACTAGCTAACTAGTCCTTGATTTTGTCCAACAATGGAGTTCCATGATACAGATTTGTTTGCCACAGATAACTTTATGTTTACATTTTAGGATACAACTTTTGGAGCTTACTACACGATTTTATTCGTCTTTCACGTGTCACTTATTGACTCATCTATACTAATATTATAAAGAGGTAAACTTTGTTTGTTTGTTTGTTTAATTGTAATGAATAGGCTCAAAAACTACTGGACCGATTTAAAAAATTCTTTCACCATTCGAAAGCTACATTATTTACGAGTAACATAGGCTACATTTTATTTCGGAAAATGTAGGGTTCCGTAAGATATTTGGGTTTTTCTGACACAAGGTGAAAAAAATCAACCAGAAAATTTACTTATTTTGCGTACGCTGCCTAAACTATAAAAGATAGAACCATACAATGTTCTAAGTAAATGTAGATCTTTTTAATATCTACAAAAAAGTCCGTGACACATAGTGTGTCGCCTATCTATGTCAAGTGAGGTACAACAACCATTATTTTATTTAAAAATCTTGATTTTTTTGGACTACATTTAAACGCATTTATTTTACTCATGCTATTAATCTTTATCAAAATGAATTATTTCATCACTAATTACAGTTTATGTAGATAATATTTGGTCTTTGAATGATTAAAATTGGACGTTTGGTTTAGAAGCTATGGCGAAATTAAAAATTGCGATTTACGCCCGTTTCGAAGTGTTCGCTGCCAAGGCGGGGCCGGGGTGCACAGTAGCGAATATTATGACCGGCCCTGCAGCTGGTGAATTGGCTCATATACCAAGAATACCAATGATCCCTACTGATTTGCCTATACCCTTCAAAAGGCTCCAATTTCCAGTAAAAAAATATTTTGCACTATCGGAAAATATTATGTAAGTCCCAGGGCCAAACATTCAAATTAGTAGGAATAGATTTATGAAAAGAATGTTTTGCTCTATCAGGAGTCGGGGATCCCGACCATCAGTATATTTTGTAACCTGAAAATAACTTAACGTCAATTAATGTTCTTTATAGAAAAGCTCTACAATAATCGCTTTAGTTATCTATCCTAAAACAACGGGTTGCACTCCGGGACTACCGTCAGAGGTGAAAACTTATTATTAATTACATTTAAATATTCTCATCATTAACAACTTTAACATCCACAGAAAGACAATCTGTGCAGCCTGCGGAAAATGACTGCGTCGTCGATGTTTCTGTGAATTATTGACCTGGGAATCATTTTGCTGACCGTGTCTTTCCTGGGTAGGCTTTTTGCAACGGTAACCACGCGGGCGGAGCCGCGGGCGACCGCTATCTGTACATTATAATAAAACTGTAGAAATGAAAATTCTATACATTAAAGATATTAAAAAATAATAAGCGGGGGGTGTCACTACATCGCTATAGAAGCCAAAAATGTAGTTAGTTTTTTGTCTGTCTGTCTGTCTGTATGTTTGTTCCACTATCACACGAAAACTACTGATCCGATTTGAATGCGGTTTTCGCAGATATATTTGCCTTCTTTCAACTTAACATCTGGTGTATAAAAAATTTTCCCCCCACACCTCTAAAGGGACGAAAGAGGGGGTCAGATTTTGTATAAGACTTTTGCTTTAACACGAAAACTACTGATCCGATTTGCATACGGTTTTCATAGATATATTTGTCTTCTTCCGACTCAACATTTGGTGACTAAAAATCCCCCCACCCCACCCCTGTAAGGGAACCAAAGAGGGAGTCAGATTTTGTATCAAACTTTTTTCTTTAATGGACTTACTTTGACATATTATTAACTCCAACTTAACATCTGGTGTATACAATTTTTCGCCCCACCCCTCTTAAGGGACAAAAGAGAGGGTAAGAATTTGTATCAACTGAAGTAGAAATATTTTAAATGGCAAAGCAACGTTTGCCGGGACAGCTAGTTTATTATAATTGGATCTTGATATTGTGTCTATTTCTTTCTATTCAGTTTATTCACTATAATACGAGTATATTATTTTTTTTTTGCAATTATATTTCTTTATAATGTACTTGTTTTTTTATTTTTGTCTAGTGTTTTTGTCGAACAAGTCTTCTAATGTCTTTGACAAATTGCATGGTTGCCTTGGGATTGCTCTTTTACCCATAAAGTGTCTAGCAACAAACTTAACTGATATTTTTACTATAAAAATATGTCGTATTAATTGTTAACATAACTCCTATTTAATTGCAAGACCCTAAAACATCAAATTATATAATAATAAACAGAACTATACTTAAAATAACAGAAACTTAAATTGCTCGAAATTAATGCTAAGTTCAAAAGGGATACTTCCGGTTAAAAATACCTAAATGTACTTTGAAACGGATCACAGTGCGTTCGGAGTTATCTTACCCGTGAGAAGGTCTTTATAGGGAAGATATAAGGACTATTTTTGTACAAGAAATGCTCTGAATACACGTGTCAGACCCGCAGCTGTGCGGTAGCGGTGGTCAGGTTGCTAAAAGGTTTTCCATACTTATCTACCACTCTGGTGTTTCTTTTGATGACGGTCCTGGGAGTTGGGACCCAATTTTTAACCCACAAATCTCGATTGTTCGAGACATTTGAAGTACAAGTGTTAGAAGAGCAGACGTCTAGTCTGATGTATTTATTGATGAAGAAGTATTTGCAAGTAGATACTTCGCAGTAACAACTTGCAATTACACTTGATATTATAATAATATTATTTTGGCTTTTCTATTTTTGAGGTTAAGTTCCATCAAATTCGATTTAATAAATATGGAATGAGAGAGCCACAAATAATATATTAAAAAACTTTTACTGAATGGGAAAGTTACATAAGATTTGTATACAAGTAGAATTCATGTTTGAATGGAACAAAATCATTTTAATAATTGCAAGCGATCAAGAACTCACATTCATGATTATTATACCTCACCGTACCTTAAAAATGATCTTTAAACCGTCGTATTAAGGTCTAATCGGAGGTAAGCGGAGTAGATTAGCCCGACATAATATAGTACAAACATTCTCTTACAAGATTGCTTCCGCAGTCAATTTAATTTTCATACGAGAGGTTAGAGTTAATGAGGCTGGCTGTGTTGTACTGAGTGTGTACAGTCCGCGGCAAACGTGAATAGAGCAGTATATTTTATAGTCCTTCTAAAAAGATTGGAGTCTCATAATAAAAATTAAATTAAATTATTTTAGAAGATCTGAAATCCAACAATTTTAACTGTCAGAAATTAGTGAAAGGTTCTATTCATTTCATTTTAAATAGACAATGCGATTATTGTTAAATAGCTATGTTGGGTTCACGTTTTGTACTTGCGCATTTAAATAAATTTTTCTACCAAATTATATCAAAAAAACATAACACTCGTTCTCAAACTCAAATTTAACAAAACTTATAAGTCTTCAAAAATGCTACACAAATGTAAGCTCTCAAAAACATATTTGGAGGAGTCGGGAAAAAACAACAACTATCACAATTCATAATTACCACGAAATGTAATCTCATTTCTATCGTTAACTGTACCCACTATATTTATATGTTTTATGTATGTTTTATATAGGCAGCATTAGGGGCGCATTACGCGCCAGTTCGCCGTAATCGCGGTACGATGCGCAATTAGTGTGTAAGGGTTAAAAAGGGACGGCCTCGTCTTCGGGTCCATTTAACTGAGGGCCGCTCCTTATTAATATATGTACAGGACATTTAACAGCCGATCCCGTTGTCGTACGACACTGTAATTGTTGTCGACATCCGACAGATACGAATTCATAGCGATGGTGAAGAATGGGCGGGGCTGTGTTAAAATGAAAACTTCTGTAGCGGCATCTTGTACTTTCTTGGGGTGCAAAATTTTATATTTAACTAGCTATTTGACCGAGCTTTGCTTGGTATTCGATATAACACGAATAAAATGACATTTTCTAAAAATGATTCCTAGCTAGATCGATTTATCGCCCCCGAAACCCCCTATATACTAAATTTCATGAAAATCGTTGGAGCCGATTCCGATATTCCAATTATATAATATATACAAGAATTGCTCGTTTAAAGATACAAAATTTGCGTCAAGGCCTGTTACAATTTCGAAGATTTGTAATGGGCTACTTTCACTCAGCTCTGTTGGGCAGGGAAGTGAGCAGGGAAGCGGGCAACGCGAGATTATGAATAATACACCACTCAAGCTGCGATGCGGCAAGTGATTACGAAGGCTGGATGTAAACACTAACTTCGTAACTGCCGCAGAAGTACTCAGGAAAATATTTCTGGCAGCGGCAGGAGCAGCGGCAGTAGCTAAGTGTACAAATGACACATTATTAGGCATAGTATGTAGATTAGAACATTGGCACGCCCGTGAAAAAAAGACCACTGAAAGTAAACATTTTTGAAAGTCTGTTAAAAATGTGCGCCCTGCGTAGAGATAAACTACGATAACATGGCGCGCCCCTCCAAATCTGGGGGCACGGCAGTGCCCCAGCCAAGCTTTTTAGCAAAGGCACGGCCGTACCATACTTTTCTCGAAGCGGTCCGCGGCTATTTCACACCCTCCTTATCTTCGATGTTAACAAAGCTAGAGATTTAGAATTTCGATGACTAGGAGCAAGTATCAAAACTAGCTTAACCTCCAAATTACATTATATTCTGATTAATAGTTTACTAGTTACGGATGGTCAAAGTTACTACGTTTTGTCACTGACTGACTGATCATCAAAATTCTAAGGTACTTCTAGCAGACTTAGAACCTTGAAATTTGGTACCCGGATAGGTCTTTATTCACAATGAAAGGAAAAATTATGAAACCGGCCAAGTTCGAGTCGGACTGGGGTAGAAAGGGTTCTGTACCGTAAATTTGTATGGGAGCCCCCCTTAAATAAAAGGTTTATTTAATTTTTATTATTTATTATTAAATGTGAAATACAATTGAGTATTTTCAAAAACCTTATTGTTACCATTATGAAGATAGAGCAAAAAAAGCAAAAAAAATCGTGTTTGTTGTAGGAGACACGCCATTCCTAAATTATTTTATTTTGATAGGACTATTATATTTTATAGCGACAACAAAAATACATAATTTGTGAAAAATTCAACTATCTAGCTATTGCGGTTCTCGAGATCCAGCCTGGTGACAGACAGACAGCGAAGTCTTAAGACTTTGTTAATATGGTAGAATAGTTTTAACGTGACCTGAAAAGAAAAAAACCTTAAAAAAAGAAATGAAATCCCACCAAAACATTAAATGTAAAAGGAGCCAAGCAAAATATTGCATAGATATGCAATACTTCTGTCGTAAAAAGTTTTCAGATCACATTCAAGCCAAGCCTTCAACTTATTTTGTAATTGAAATCAACATTCAGTGAATGTATCAATAGTTTTCTTTATTTTAAAATGATTATAGTGGCTTGGCAATGAGCACTAGAGAAATAATCAGCGACTAATTGGATTTATAGGGGTACCTGCATCGACCAGATGCGTCGTTACGATAAACTAAAAAAACACTTTACGCTTGCCGTCTGTGTAAGTATGAACTCCTCCAAATATGCAGTTTTATATTTGTTTCTTAATAATTATGTGCTCATTGCCGAGCCACTATAATAATTTTAAAATAAAGAAAACTATTGATACATTCACTGAATATTGATTTCAATTACAAAATAAGTTGAAGGCTTGGCTTGAATGTGATCTAAAAACTTTTACGACAGAAGTATTGCATATCTATGCAATATTTTGCTTGGCTCCTTTTACATTTAATGTTTTGGTGGGATTACTGTTTCAATGTGTGTCAACATCCTTGTGAAAGAGTTTGTATGTAGTAAGTATTCAACCAATCAACCAGTAATCGTAATATTTCACTTAATGTCACTTATTACCAAGATTTGTTGGTCAACTAATCATAACTAGCCGACCGCGCAAGACAACGCACTTCATACGTTTTGACAACGCACTTCAAATAGCCTAGGATCCCTTCATAGAAGGACCTTCACCGAGCTGTTTACTGGATGAAAAGTATTTTATATGACGGCGCTGCCGAAATTTATTTAATGTACTGCCAATTAAAATGGTACTGGCCGAATATGGCAAAACTATGGTTTATTTTTTATGGATAAAAAAAGAAGGAGAAGAAGAAAATGGGTTCTAGATTAGATTCCGTGTTGGAGGCGCTCGCATTCAAGTGTTTGGCGGACGCCATAGTTTCAATTGGAAATTATTACGACTAATTGTCGTTGTTTCATAATCTCTAATAGTGGAAGCTCAATAAGAATTACAATAGTGGGATTTTAAGGTGTATTTCGTACTATTCTCCCTCGCCCGTCTCCCACGCCACTGTCTTGAACTAGCACTTTACAATGAAGACCTATCCTGACAAAAGCCAAGTCCCTTTATATATTCAATTACGTATGTCAACAAATTAATTGCAAGTGGGTTGCCTAAAAAATTTCTGTCCAGAATAAAAAAATAAAAAAAAAACAAAAAAAAAAGTTTTTTTTTTATATTTTTCTGGTTTGGTTAATAGACAAATTCCATACCAATCGAAAGTATGAAGCCCATAGAATATGCATTAAGCATTAACCAGACCGGTACTAGTATTGATTTACCTGCCTAGTGAGCCTACCCAAGAGTTGTGACAGGAAAAAAATAGACAACCTAACGTTTTCATACTCTACGGGCTCCATACTTTCGATTGGTGTAGAATTTGTCTATTAACCAAACCAGCGAAATGTAAAAAAAAAGTTTTTTTTTTCTATTTTTTTTAATTCTGGACTGAAATTTTTTAGGCAACCCACTTGCAAATAATTTGTTGACATACGAAATTGAATATAAAATACTTTTCATCCAGTAAACAGCTCGGTGAAGGTCCTTCTATGAAGGGATCCTAGGCTAAAACGTTTTGAATTTTGGAGGGGCGCGCCATTATTGTAGTTTATCTCTATAAAAATTGAGATTTGTTAAAGTTGCGAGCTTATTTCTATCAGTAAACACAGGACGTTCGCAAACGAGCTTTTGTTTTCCAATTATACACAAAATACATTCTTCACTAATTATACAAGGATTCCCGGACGAGCAGTAATTATCTATAATATCTCGATAATTCGCGCGATTAAAGTGCGATTAGCGAACCGATATTCGGAACTAAAACTAATTCTGCTAACGACGCGGACGTCGCATTTCTGTACATTGTGTTGCAGGCTTGCAGCCAAACTGGCGGGAAATTGTGTTATCTGTTGCAAATTTCGTTCATTCGATTTGGTCATTTGGTTGAAAATTACTCGATTGTCATTTTTTATTATTATATATTTTCATGTTAGCAGAATCAAGGAACCTAGACGCGGAACAAATTATCGATGGCGCAGCGTCATGCTGACGCGGCCGCGACCGCTTTGCGTTACAAGACCCTTCAGATTAATTGTTCCCACAATCTTATGGATTCTTGAGCTCGGGAGTCGGGAGATGCCGTCTATTCAATCTTTTGTAATAATCTGGCTTCATATTATTGAGTTTATTAGGTGCTTTACGTTGTTTGCGGAGGATATTAAGACGGAGAAGTGAACATTTTTAGGCGATTAATATTTTTAATTATTTAAGAACAAAATTCTATATAATTATTTTAGGAACAATAAAATCACACAAAATTATCTAGTTAAATGTGACTCTTCGCTTAAAACTTGTTCCTATAAGTTAATATTTTTGGAGTTCTTTAGAGGTGTCGTGCAGTTTTTTTTCTTCCTTAAAAACCTTAAATAATTATTTAACCAAATATATAATTTACTCGATAAACCCAACCGCTAGCGATAAACACTCGCACCGCAGAAGTATTTAAATCAATCGGCAACCCAACATTCCGATGTATCACGTATCCCTTTCCGTGACTAATGGACATTGATAGGGTTGTCAGCCGTAATAGCCGGATGGACGGGCCGGACAGACGGGCCGGATACACTAGGTTAGCTGAATAATAAATAAATGAAAGGCTGGATGGCTGGATATATAAGTAAAAATAACAGGCTGTACCAGCTTCGGGAAAGCAGACAAAAAACTTTAACATACATTTTACTTCAAACTGCAACTGCAGAGGAAGTAACCTCTCCTACGACGCGCCGGCAGTATGCTCTTCTTCTACGTAACGAATTTTAATATAATATAAAATTAAACAAAATATAAAATCTATACTAATATTATAAATGCGAAAATGTGTCTGTCGGTCTGTCTGTCTGTCTGTTACCTCTTCACGCCCAAACCGCTGAACTGATTTTGCTGAAAGGTATGTGGATACTTTAAGTCCCGGAAAAAACAATTTTTATCCCGAAAAAATGTACAAACACAAATAAATTTTGGCTCAACGTAGCTGCGGGCGTCATTTAACCAAGTTTCTTTGTCTATGTCTAAAAATATAAAAAATCGTATTTCAAAACGATTTTTACATTTAACGCTGTAAGCCTCTGAACCACGGAGCCGTTGTCGTATATACGCTAATTGGTTTACCACAAATCAAAATCAGGAATCTCGTGTCCGGCTTGTTCCGGACGCGTAGCAGCCCTACGCGCGTGGAACAAAAAATGATTGCCGGCAAGAAGCCATTAAGGCTGTTCTTCATTGCGGTTTTTGTCCTCAGTAACCTCTACCTTTGGTTTTCCTGATTACGTCACCGTTAATATTTTACCCGACTTGGAAAACGAAGGAAAATTTAACGACATGTATGTAACGTATATTCCACCACAGCGCCTAAACTCTTATAATAAATCTAGGTTGCACTTCAGATATGTTTGTTTGTTTGTTTTGAGAAAAATATAATTATTGACATTACAGGACCGCCAATAGTTAGAGTATAGTCTAGTTAGATAATTGCATGTTGCATAATACTGGTAGTTAAAATATCTATATCCTTACAAATACTATGTTATAAATGCGAAATGTCTGTCTGTTATCTATTCACGTCTAAAACGCTAAACCTATTTTGCTACAATTAAGTATAGAGATTCTTTGAGTCCTAAGAAAGGACATAAAATACTTTTCATCCCGGAAAAATGTAAGGTTCTCACGCAATAAACGAACCTTGGCGCAACGAAGTTGCGGGCGTCATCTAGCATTTTTATAATTATTATAGTCCAGTTTTTAAAGTGACAATAAATTAAGTCTATTACTTCAAAGCCAAAAAAAACACCTCAGTAAACCTGAGCTAAAAATATAATTTCACATTTTCGAACCTCAATCAATAATAAATAAAATCAATGGCCGCTGTGAGGAACTTAAGCTGCTTATATACGGCGTGCTTAATTTTGATTTCAGTAGATTATATTTGTTTTATTCGATAGAATATAATACTCCTCTTTTTTCGTAAAACTGTGTTGTAAAGAGTGGCTATATTACGACACAATTTAAGAATCATAAAGCCGATCTAAAGGAATTGATGATATTTTTTGTAGTTTATAATATAATTATTAAAAACGAACTTTTTAGCGGCATTGAACACTTTTTTGGAATGTGCAAAAACGTAAAACTTGCGTTAGGACAGGTGACTATAGAATTACTACTAGTAATTTGTTGTCGATGAAAACCTGTTTTTAGGTATGTTTTTTTCTACTTGCTCTGGAAGATCTTTGCTCGGAAATCAGACTCCGAGTAAAGATCTTCCTAGTACTTATCAATATTATAGAAAACAATTAGGACCATCAGTACGATCATCCTGTACGGCCAATATTCGGGACGTAATGGAGGCAGGTGTATTAATTTCCGCAGATTACTTCCCTGTTTTAAATTCACGTGCGGTTTGTTGCGAAAATCTTTCGCGCATTTCGTCGCTGAGGGCTTCGCAGTCCGCGTGGAATACTAAGTGATATAAATACTATCAGTTTCAATATTCTGATAATAAACTTCTTGGTGATTGTGATTATTATAATAATTCACAATTACACTTTTATGGGAAAAAGTTTATGATTTTTTTGTTTTACATAAAGTAGTAAAATTTATTAAACGCTCAATGCCTGTTGTATTGGTTATATTATTATACTACTCATTATACGTCACCGGTAGGTTACGAGAATAAATGCAAAAAAAAAATATCTCTTGTGCACTAAAAACATACCCGCGTGTTTCGAAGTCACCAATAACAAGACGTGGCAACCTCATGGGAGTCTAAAAAAAGGATGATATAAAGTATTGCATTACCACGTCTCCCACTCATAATGTTCTTGCATATTATAATATTTTATTTCGCGGGAAACGACGTTTAACCTGCAGTTAAAAGCAGCCTATATCCTTCCCCGTGGGCCTCTTTACCCGTGTCAAACATCAAAATAGACCCAGTTCTTTCAGAGTCTATACAAACAAACTTCATCTATATTCTATTCTAATAAAGCAAATCATCTCTCATGTAACCGACGCTTAAACAAATGGGTGTAGTTAGGAGTTAAATCGTGGAACAACTGCCTCCCGCGTCATGAATTAATTGTTAACATTATTCTTGCGTTAAGCCTCCAGTTATTATTTTGTAATGACGCCCATTTGCCATGTGAACATAATTATTTAATGCTTGGTGCATTTGTTTAAGTGATAGCTGTTTTATGCGTGTAAGAGAGTCAATAAAAGTAACGAAGAAACGCAAACTAAAGTCTTACTATGCTCGCTGCTTATCTACAGTTTCATGCCTATATTATATTTTGCCTCCATGGTCCAGCTTAGAGCGAAACAGCTAGTTTCGACGTAGAGTCAACTTGACTTGGTCGTGGATTTTTTCCCGCATCAAAAAATCTAAACCCTTGTCTTACCAGAAAGATCATCGACGCGACGACGCGACGGTCGGGCATGTAAAAAGTTTCGATTGCGTTATCCACGCTTTTAATTGCCATTGACTCAACAATTCGTACACAAACTATCATTATCACAGCTACCCTGCTGCCAGGTTTTACAGTGCATCACGACTTAAGTATATATCATGTAAAACTACCAAAGTCACCCATCGTTACTCTATTATATCTACTATCACGGTTCCAGGATTGATATTAAGTCTAGCCCCAACAGAGCTGAACAATAACATGTGACGTCACTGGACTCGGAGTGTCCGAGATTGATCACGGCGGCGTCATCACTCATCTCAAGGACGATGTGATTGAGTGTAACAACTAACATCGACTACGATGAATCCAAAGGGAGGGAAATTTGGTAGTTTTAACTGACTTGAAAAAGGAAGAGATTCTATTAGATGACGCCCGCAACTCCGTTGCGTTAAAATTCGCTTGTCGCGCGGCAACCATACATTTTTCGGGCTAAAAAGTATCCTATGTCCTTTCCCGGGACTCAAAGTATCTCAATACCAAATTTCAGCAAAATCAATTCAGCAGTTTGGGCATGAAGAGGGTTACCAACAGACAAACTTTCCCATTTATAATATTAAGAGTATGGATATCCTGCTGTTTATTTACATTTTTTGCAAAATATTGTGTTCATTGAATAATATTATGTTATAGCTAGAACCTAAAGTACAGCAACGTCTAAATTTGGTCGGTTTGACCTAGGTTTGTAATCAATTCGATTGGGACATTAACGGCTGAACTCTTAGTTTAGTGTTTTAATGTTTCATTACCTTTAATTTGATGAAGATTGTGATCCATGATCCATATACTTTCTGTCAAATCCTTCATTAAATTAAGTTATAATTAAATGTTGTATCGACGATCATTGCAACATTAACTAACGCTTTCCTGTAAATAATTTTGGAAGAGACTACGCCATGAATCCTAATGCTAAGTACTCACATACGGTTTTGCTCGATAGTTTTCTTCTTCTTTTTTATTTATGGCTCCTTTGTGAGTCGCCAGTATCAGAGTGTTTTGGCGAAGACTCTGCTTTATGAGATGGCTTTATGAAGGAACAAGGTTACGGTATGTTGAGACGCGTACGGTGTCTGTTGAACAATTTAAAACAAACACAAACACAAATATTTAGGGTTAGTCCTATACACCTTACAATTTAATTCTGTTAGTATAAATATATGTACATAAAGTTTCAACAAAGGGAGTATTTACATAGGACAGAATGGAAATAAAATTGATAGGGCGAGAAATAGTAGGGGGAAGGAATTCATATAAGGAAGGTTGGAATCTTGGGCAAGAGAAAAAAATGTGGTCTAGAGTGCCCTCGTCTAGGCCGCATTCACACAAGGAGCTGTCTCTGACCCTAATCTTTGCTAAGAAAACAGGTGTGCAGCAATGTCCCAGCCTCATTCGACAAATTGTTGAACACACTGTTTTGCTTGCCTTTTTGAATTTAAAAAACCATGGCCTTACTGGAATAAAATTTTGAATATTAAAATAGTGTTTTCCTTTATTTTCACTAGTTCTGACCCATATATTGTGCCAGCTATTGTACATGTGCTTTTTGGCTAGCGGAACCAAATCCTGACAAAAGACCATATATTGACTTGACATTCCTGTACTTATAGCGTCTTTAGCATAATAATCTACAGCCTCATTGCCAGTAATTCCGCTATGTCCCGGTATCCAAGCTAAAACTACTTGTAAATCTTGTGTGTGACACCTGAAGAGAAGCTGTCTTATTTTCAAGACCAGTGGGAATTTGCATCTGGAGCGAAACTGATTGGCGATTATGGCTTCCAAGGCACTTTTGGAATCCGAAAGTATAATGGATTTGTTGAGGTGGTGGGATTCAACAAACAAGAGTGCCTCCAAAATTGCCAGGGTTTCCCCTGTGAATACTGAGGAGTTTGGAGGTAATTTGAAATTTAAAACCACATTAACCTTCGGTATCCAAACAGCCACACCAACACAGTCACTCTTCAAAAGCTTCGAAGCATCCGTGAAAATAAGCAGCCAATCCTTAAAGTGCTGGTGAATGATGTGGTTAAATTGAGAGTTGGCCATGGGAGAGCCCTTACTCGTATGTATAGAAAAATTTAGAAGCACTTTTGGATAGAAGGTAAGTGCATTATAGGGAGTGAAGTAAAGGGGATTGAGCCTGCACTGGAAAATAGGGCAAGGAAGACGGGTAATAGTATGGTAGCTAATCAAAAGGCAGGGAAGGTCCTTATGCCGCCAGTAGCTTGAAGAGCTAACTAGATGCGAAAGGGTATGGAGTTTATCAAGAAGTGGATGGGAAGAATTTTGAAATACTTTAAACAAGAATCTGTCAGAAAGGTATTGCCTTCTGATGTTAAGTGGGGGATCCCCACATTCAACCTGAAGAGCATTAGTTGGTGTGGACTTCATGGCCCCGACAACTTTTCTTAAGGATTTGGATTGAATCCTATCCAGAACCTTAAGAGGAAGTTTGTTGCACGATTCAAGAAGGAAAGAGCTGTAATCTAAATGGCTGCGGACAATAGCGTTGTACATCAGCTTCTGCGCGTAAGGATGTGAACCCCACCAGACACCAGAGAGTGAGCGGAGTATATTAATATTTTTCTCACATTTTTCAACTACATGGTTAATGTGGTGTACACCAGTGAGTCTAGAATCTAAATACATGCCCAAAAACTTTGTCGCCTCCTTCACCGGGAACACCTGATGATTGGAGAAGATGTTGACATTTGGAATTATTTTAGACCTACTGAACACTACAACCAAACTTTTAGAAACAGAAATAGACAGGCCATGTCTGTCCATCCAGTCATTAAGATATTGAATAGCAGTGTTCAGGCGGGTGGAGCATTCTGCAATATCTTTCGAGGCAATGTAAATGGTTATGTCATCTGCATACTGAAGTATCTCGCAAAAAGTAAGGACGGATAAATCTAAATCGAAAGTGTAAATACCCCAGAGGGCGGGACTGAGGACATTACCCTGGGGAAGACCTATATAAACAGTTCTGGGAGGGAGGGTGGAATTTTGACAAGTGATCGTAATAGTACGGGAGGAAAGAGAATTGCAGATATAATTTGTCATCCTCTCTGAGATACTCAGCTGTCGCATTTTTTGCCTGAGTACAGGAAGACTGACGTTATCGTATGCAGATGATACATCCAGGAACACCGCCGTCACATGTTCCATTTTCGAAAAGGCTATGCGTATATCGGTTACTAAGATTCCTACGCCGTCTGTTGTGCAAAAGCCTTTTCGAAAACCGAACTGTGTTTTAGATAACAGTCCTCGGCTCTCTAAAAACCATTCCAGTCGATTTTTGATCAGATGTTCCAAAATTTTCCCTAGAGTGACCGAAAGTGCTATGGGTCTATAACTAGACGGGTCATCAACTGGTTTTTCCGGTTTGAGAATCGGCAAAATAATTTGGGAGCGCCACTCATCCGGGGGAACCTCCGACCGGTAGATTTCATTAAGGATGTTCAGACAAAGCTGTTGAGTGACTGAACCGCTATTGACAAAAAAGGAATAGGGAATTCCATCTGCCCCAGGAGCGGTAACCTTCAATGAACTCAAAACCAGACGGAATTCCTCCAGAGAGAAAGGGGAGTCTAGCCAGTTTGAAGATGATCCTTCAGAAGTACTAACGCAAAGTTCGTCGAGTGATGGAGCCGTCAGAGGAGCCAACCTTCGCGAAAATGCATCAATCCATTCAGAAGGATCATTGGACTGACGGTAATTGCTTGCCGAAAGGGATCCGCGAAATTTCCTAATGTTATTCCAAACGATTGAGAGTTTAGATGCTGGAGAGAGACTTAAGCAAAACTGTCTCCAACCTTCTTTCTTTTTATCTGAAAATAATTTAGAAACCTCAGCCGAATTTTTTTTATAATTTAGAAAATTTGCCATGGTCATGGACCTAGCATAAAGTTTTTCAGCATCCTTACGGCGCTTACAAGCTGAAGTACATTCGCTGTCCCACCATGGAGGGGATGATCTACGGTCTCCAGTTTGTTTCTGAGGAATCAACCTCTCTGCAGCTCTAAGAAAGATATTCTTTAGATTTTCAAGTTGAATGTGGGGATCATTTATGTCTTAAGGTAGTCGACTCGTTTCAGAATCGGTGGCAGATGCGTATTCAGGCCAATTCGCTTTGTCAAGCTTAAATTTTTGGCGGGGAGGGTTTAGGGTAATCGTCTGTCTCGTCGAGTAGGTAATTGTTATAAGGGTAGGGAAATGATCGCTACCAAGGAACTGGGGAGGACAGACCATGAACACAAAGAAGCAATAGTCGGTGAGCACAACGAGAGATCCACCACCGTCCTAGGGTTTTGCAAAGGCGAAACCCTACGGGTGGGAGTTCCATCATTAAGCACCACCAGATTATTATCATCTAAAATGTCCATTAGTTGGGAGGAGTTGAAGTCATTAAAATAGGAGCCCCAAGATGTATGGTGAACATTGAAGTCCCCCAATACAACCCGGGGGAGGGTAATAGAGGTAATGATCTGTAAGAGCTCGGAAAGGACAGAAGGATTTGGATTGGGGATATATACAGATATACACACAGTATTTAGAATACGGACAGCCACAATATTAAAACTACTACTACGAGTATGTACAGGAAGCGGTAACAGAGAATATATACATCGGCTGGAGACCAAACTGGCCACTCCGGAAACATGAGTAGCCCTGGACACGAAAACGTGAGCCAGGCTTTAACCATGTCTCCTGGATGGCCATAATTGATGGCTTATATCTATTCGCTAAGTTAATAATGTCGTGTTTTTTGTTTCTGACGCTACGACAGTTCCACTGGATCATCGGGAACTGATCCATGGTTTAGGACAGTATTAAGAAGCTGAGTCAAGTTAGCACGAGTTTTGTTCGGTAGGCCGGTATCACTGAACCGGGAGATTAGTTGGGAAAGGGTGTTGATGAGGGAGTCAATAAAGTTGTCGTTCACCTTTAGAAATCTTTCTAAAGGTGAAGGATATGCACTACCATTAGGTAATTGGGAAGTAGGTTCTTCAATAATATTTCTGTGTGCCTGATGATCATAACCAGGCAGCACAGGGGTGATAGGACGGCGGGGAATAAAAACGATTTTTCTGTAGGAAGTTGTAGCGGGAGATTTGGGTAGGGATCTAGAGCTTGTTGCGGAGATCACAGTGGGTGAGGTCTTAGTCAAATCTGCAAAAGAACGTCTCACTGGACGAAAACGAGCTGAAGCTTCAAAGTACGAGACATTCTCCTGTGACATGACAAGCTTGATTTACTTCTGTCGTGTGTGTTGTGGACAAGATGGATTATTAGCAGCATGTGAGCCTGAACAAAGCAAACAAGACAGATTGGAAACCTCACAAGTTGTACCCTCATGTGACTGACCGCATTTATAGCACCTAGGCTGTGAACGGCATTGGGATTTAATATGGCCAAAGCGACAACATTTATTGCACTGGATAGTAGGAAGGACATAGGATTCGACTGGAAGGGATGTAAAGTAGCAATAAGCGCGGGGAGGGAGTTTTTGACCAGAGAAAGTCAGGACTACGGATTTGGTGGGAACATATGTTGGTTGGTTCTGCTCATTAAAAGTCTTCCGGCTCAGTCTCCGGGCCCTTATAACTTCGCCATAACCAGGTGGTACAGAAATATTAGTTACCAGCTCTTCCATCGACCAGTTAACTGGAATGTCACGCACTATACCCATGCGAGATACATTGTATGACGGAATCACCACAATATATCCACCACTGGCAAGTACAGGCAAGTTTAAAAATTCGTTGGCATGGGCAGCTAAAGTGAACTCAACTGAGATGCGGTTTCGACCAACCTTCTTAATACCGCCCATTTTTATGTTTTTCACTTCATTTTTAAAAAGAAACTGTCCAAATTCCATGGGCCGTAATGCCGATCCATTGTCTGTTTCAGGTTTGGAAACATGAACCAAGAACGGCGCAGCATCATCAACACTATACATTTTCTTGTTCTCGAATTCCGGGCTAGCATATTGCAATTGTATAGAAGGAACGGAATGAGTACTGTCAGAAACTTTTTTACTATTTTTATCGTTGCTGTCTGGATTAGCACGCTTTCTCGACGTTAAAACGCTGTTACATTCCATAGCTTCTACGATTTGTGTATTGCATACCTGATCATCACAGCCTCCACCCCCAGGATCGGGCGGTTCGGCGTCCATGACGCCGGTATATGAAAACAACAACTATTAAAAACTACTTAAAAACAACACTTACATAAGGACAAATACAATATTTACACCCCCAGCACCAAAAATAGAAGATTCAACGTAAAAAAGAAAAAACAATCGGGATTATGCACTGAAAAACGAAAAATAGAAAAGAACACTTGCTACCACACTCGACCGGAAAAGCAAACCCTCGATAGTTTTACTCCGAATCGAAGGAAATGACATATTTGACATATTTAATTCCATCGAACCGGCTCGAAGCGAGCCTTCGAGCTGTCAGTTTTGGCGGTCCACACGGTGGTTATTGCTCGATTTGGAGTAAAACTATCGAGCAAAACCGTATGTGAGTACTTAGTGTAAGACTTCACGGAACTCTTGAATCCCTGCGTATACTTTATCAAGTAGTTTATAAGTTGTAACTTGTAACCTAGTATTGCACCTGTATCAACAGAAACGCTTAGCTGGAGTTTAGTGCTGATGTATTTGTTGGTTCCGCTGTAGCTGTACAGAGTACCGCTATAACGCGTTCGCGGAATGGCAACTGTTTGTAGTGTAAAAACTCTTGTTTATGTACTATCAGAGAAGTTGATTCATAGCCAGATGGTGGACCTACGAATTTTGGTCGCGTTTTGTCAAACCCAGCCGACAGATCATCTCTATACATATTATAAAACAAATTCGCTTTTTTCCCTGATGTCCCTTTGTTCTCTTTAATCTTTAAAACTACGCAAAGGATTTTGATGATTCTTTCAGTGTTAGATAGTCCATTTATCGAGGAAGGCTATAGGCTATATTTTATCATGCTAAGACTAATAGGAGCGAAGAAATAGAGGAAAATTTTGAAAAAACAGGGAAAATTATTTGAAAGGGCTAAGTTGAACGCGCTAATCTCGGGAACTACTGGTCCGATTTGAAATATTCTTTCCGTGTTAGATAGCCCATTTATTGAGGAAGGCTATAGGCTATATTTTATCACGCTAAGACTAATAAGAGAATGTGGAAAAACGGGGGAAATTATTTGAAAGGGCTTATCTCGCGAACTACTGGAGCAATTTTTATGTAATTTGGCACAGATAAGAAGTAGACCACGTGAAGGATCATAGGCTATCGATTTTAATCATTTTTTCAGTGGCTATATATTTTATACCCGTGCGACGCCGGGGCGGGTCGCTAGTAGCTTATAATATATTATAACTGACATAATCCGACCAAATGGATTTGGTATGTCAACTGCCAATGAATCAATTTCTTCGATGGTACTATAATATATAATAGAGCTGAAGTTTGTGAGTTCGTAACGCTATATTATCTGTGGAGTAATCTGAGGACAAAGCATTGGTAGCAACTTGCGCTGTGTCAAACTTGTTTGTGATAAGCGGGTTAATTTCAAGGACACTGCTGAGTACTCTACTATATTATAGTAAAATACCTCAGCAGTGTCCTTAAAGCTTCACCTTACTATTCACTCGATTCAATGTAAAATTTGCGTTAATTGACATGGACCTATAAAAAAAGGCGGACGGAGTCCCACCATACACAAAACTGTGTCCTTCAGAGTCGGCCAGCTGACTGTTTGTACACGGTCCACACGCACACATTATTACGCTAGTCCATACCATTTGACAGGCGTCAGAATGTGTGCGTGGCCGACTCTGAAAACACAGTTCTGTGTATAATAAGACTCCGTCCGCCTTTTTTTCTACGTTCATGTTTATTAACGAGGTCTCCGGAAATATCACAACACACGTTGCAATACTAAGCAAAATGCTTTAAACGTTCAAAGCAAAACGAGTTAAGGAGGGTGCATTTTGCACTTTTCAGCCAAGGTTTAACGAATACAAAGTTAACCAAATTCGAGGAAGTCTTTCGTCAAACGAAACAAAGCTTCGCTGTATCGCGGGGGGCGCGAGGGGGAGCGCGGAGGGTGGCAACAAATCTCACGTAAGCCCCCAAACAGTTCACTTAGTAGTTATTTTCGTGGGATTTACTTTGAAGTTTTAACTTCGTCGGAATAAACAACTTTGTAAAGGTAAAGTCACATATCAGCATGATTTCAAAACGGTTAAACTAAATAGTGTATTTAATTTAATTATGTAGTAAAATTATTTAAAACATACAAATAGTTTACCTACAGTCCTAAACCTGAAAGTTTTTCCGACTATTACAATATCTTCCCGCTTTAACCACTAAACCGACTTGGTTTTATACAGATAGGAGATACGTAATTTTTAAGTGACAAAATGTCCATCTAACAAACTTTTCATCAGTTCACGTATCCTGACTCGAGTTTAAATAAGTGCAGTACGCCTCTAAAGAAGTTTTTGTTTCAAAATGTGTTTTGTTTTAGTTAATTAACGCCAAGGGCCACAATTTAAATACATAGCATTACTAACGTCTTCGCTCAGAAACATTTAATGATGATTAAACTTCAATTTATTGAAGAGTTTGATAATGTATGGGGCTTATGTCAAAATATTTATTTAATTACAGTTTTTACTTAAAATTCGTCTGTAATTGCGGCAGTTAGTGAGCAATATACTGCTAAAAAGAGGCATAAACTGCTAAATGCGTAGTAAGTCACCCCAATGTGGCTGGGAGCTGGTATCGATAAGTCAAAAGTTTGTAATGGCCGCGAGACATTACAGAACTCTTTATACACCATTCCGAGTCGAACTTTTATTACGCATATATTTTCATGTCAGAATTTAGATTGTCTTGTTAAAATATTGTGTCTCAACTATAGTAGGATTTTAGATATTATAATTGAAAGTAACAAGACAATGCAATATAATTGGGATACTTAAAAGACTTCGCGACTTCACGACTCAGGCTCTCCAAGAATGCTACCCGTTTTTTGTATAAAAAATTGAAAAAGATTAAAAGCGAAACAATATCAATCGTTGGAAAGTGATTATTGTCACACTGGACAATAACACCGAAAAAGTCAATTACAATATAAATCTGATAAGCATCGTATTTCCACCTGTACTGTAAGCGAAACGAGCTATAGAATATAACTCCATTCTCCGGCGCTCAAACGCTCTTCACGTTAAAAATGCACATCGCTCTTTATCCCGACTAATTATAACATAAAGAGGTTGTATTCTTTGTTCGGCGTTCTGTTTGAATTACCGGGGAACTTTTATTTCAGGTGAACAACCTGGGTTTTTGCTGGTAGAAATTGTTTAAACCGAGTAATGTTCGAGAGAATGACAATAGTTACATGATTATGTTTTTTTCTGCGTTGTAATATAGAGATTTTGTAATGTCTAAGTATGTTTGTTTAGCTTTTATGTATCGAAACAATTTCATGAAAAGTATAAAAATATTTTGGATTCCGAGAGTACAAATCCCCCCATCATACTAAAACAATTTTTTGGTCCATTATTTGAATCTGTGAGAAACTGAGTACACAAACACCCAAGAATGTCTCGTTTAAAGTAAGATTTGTACGAGACAACGATGGCGTCAATCACGCTAAACGACGGGGTTTAAGCCACCTTAGATTACCCCAGCCTAAACAATGAGCTACCTCTTCTAACCCTTCGTCTTCGTGCCAATATCGTTTAGTATGGGACAGACTTACCCTTCGGCGCTCGTTATGGGTTTAATTAAAACATTTTTAAGCGGCCGCCGAGCGAGCCAACTCTAATGACGGCAATCTGCCCGCTTAAATTACTTTTTAAACTACTTTGATAACTAAATTTGTTTTTGTGGGGATTAGGAGGTGTACTTTTTGGAGACCTTTGGTTTTTTCAACCTTTTTAGGACGATAGTGTGCCTGCGTTAAAATAAACTGATGTTAATTTTGAGTCTTAACTCTCCAGTAGTAACATAGGATCAATTGTACCCCCAGCCCAAAAAGCGTTTTAGACAAAAATCTAGCAAGCAACTCAAAACTCCCAGCAGCTTAACCATTGCTACATTAAAATACTTCTATGTAAACGCGAAAACACGTTAGGTGGTTTAAAATAACCCAATCTGCTATTTTTACCTATTATTAAGTGGGCGACTAACCCTAAATTTTCAATTTTATAATTCATTTTTATACTTGAAAAAACGCCCTGAATTGTTTCATTTTCTAAAATTAGATACTACATTATATTTCCAAGAATTCAATCTGAGCAAAAACACGATATCTAATAATTTTCTCAATAGAAAAAATCACAAAGATGCATCTAATTTTCACGAATTTTTCGTGTATTGCCATAACCGTGCATTGAACTAAGTTAATATTTAAACACATTGTATAAAATTCTATCATTGAGAATCCGACCTAGCGGATTTTTAAAATGTTATATATTTATCGAGTTATAGAGAAAAAACTAATTTGGCGATGAATCCGCGTCGTCCTTTTTCACCTGGCATATGAAAGACGGGCGTGAGTGTGAAGAGAGAAGGACGATATTTGATTTTTTGGGTTAGTCGCCCTCTTAATATAACTTGAAATCGGTCCGGATTCTGTCAAACAGCAAAATTATTGTTATATTTTCCGTTTTTCCTAAACGTCAAACAAACGTCATCTTGGAGGATTTCTTAACCAATCAGAACATGTCTACGTTGGTATTTTATTTGAGGTTTATAACCTATCAACCCCCATAAGAACACCGGTGACCGCGACAACAATAGAATTACAATAGATTTCCAAGAATCCGCGATCGAAGGATTAATTTTTACCCCCTAAACTCTCTGACCAAATGGAGGAATAAGTGTATTACTTAAACCTAGGGTATGTTATTCGAGTATTCGAATACTCGTTTTATTCGAATATTCGACGATTTTATTATTCGAATATTCGGCAAATTATTTTTCGATTAATTCTAATACTAAAAATATTTTTTATTTTTGTTTAAAATGCTATCAAACATAAAATTAACATGGAATAAGAACATAATTAAGTTTAGTTCAGAAAAATAATATTATTTATGAATATTTTACATCTTTAATGATATATTATATAAATCTGTTTTTGGTCTAACTAATAAGTATACGACCATTCATCGTCGCCGTTGACCATGTTTTGGACGTTATTTTGCCTAAAGACATGCAAATGAAGGTATAAACTCCTTTCAGTCATGGATTTCAGTATCGTTAGTTATGGTCGCTCCCAATCTGTATCCATTGACTTCTTTCAAGCTTTCTCAAATTTTTTGTTTACCGTGATAACTATATATCGTGGGCTTTAACCCATCAATCCCTAAGCGGCACCCGACTGTCGCATAACGATTGAACTGCGATTCCCACAATCGAGGTATTACGCAAGAAGGGCGTATATAAAACAAACTCGATTTTTAAGAAGGTAATAGATGTAAGTGCAATATTGAGAGTTTTAAAATATGTAATTTTTTTATACGCCCTTCTGGCTTGAAGCTCGCGAAAATATGTGATCTATGATTCGACAAGTTGATAAAAATTTGCTATTCAATAGCTTTACCGCGGCAGTTCCTCGACTGATAATTGAAACAGTTAGTGCAGTACCAAAAAATGTCGATGGCTCCTTAATAATATCATGTTATTGGCGTTATCAAACTTCAAGTAACTAAAGTCACCAGCTCTAGGATTGTTTCACCCTCCCCCTGGGCTTTGTTGCAATTTTTTTTCTTTGTTGTGGTGTTTGTTTTCTAGTGGCCCTTTTTTATAATTTCGAGCCACGTTGACACAGGTGAAGTGAAGCCGACTAGGTGAACCAGGTGAACGCGGATCGAAAATATCACAAAGATGGGTGAGCTGGCTTAGTATTGATGAACAGATATCATTACGTCGAATATCATAATTCATATTATTATTTAATCTCAACTGCTGCCTAGCAAGAGTAAGCATGAGAAAAATAAAAGGTGCTACGATCGAAAACGGCTTACACTTTACAGCCTTTCATTATTGCCCAGTTGTAACCTTAAAATATACATTTTTAAAGTGTTTAACAATAAAAATTAACTATGTCATTTACAAAGATTTATGTTGATAAAAGTAAAAGTAAGAATTGCCTTACTTCATATTAGTATTAACAAAATAGGTTGTACATCGTTGTACGAAGCTTTTTGTTACTTTTGTTCAGAGATTTCAGAATTTTTCAAAATTTTTGAATTATTCGAATAATATTCGAATTATTCGAAAACTTTTGCAAAATATTCGAATTATTCGAATAGTAAATTTGTCGAATAATAACATTCCCTACTTAAACCTAACGTTTTAGCGTGTACGAGAAGTAATGATTCCATAAAAACTATCAGCGTACAGCTAATCACATGTCTTAGATCCGTTTTCCCGCTACTAAGAAAAAAGTGGTGTTATACGAAACATGTTAGTGTTCGGTTTTCGCTTCAGCAGACAAACTTCGAAGTCGAAAAAGCCGAAGTTGCGAAGTTGCGGCGACTTGCTAAGTGGCCGCGTTTGATCGATGATGTATCGTCCCTGGAAAAACTTGTATGTATGTTGTTTTATATTATGTATGAAGAAATCTGGCGGCTATTGATCGATTTGCGTAGACTCTCATACCAATAAAGATATTTAGGAGTAGAACTACTTAATGGCCGCTAACTTTTTATATGGTTTCACTTTCCAGCGTGCAAGATGACACGAAGACCTTGTTGTGAAGTTATTCACTGTGTAAATAAATATTTTATTAATGAGGCTGAAAGATTAATAAGAATAATTTAAAAAGAAGCTAAAATAACGCAATCATTCTCTCAAACATGAGGTAACTTGGTTTTGTTGAGGCATAGAGGTCAGAAGGTCTGCTGGGATCATCGTCTATAGTTTACGGGGTCATATTACGAGTATGAAAGTGTAACTTAAATATGTGAATTAATGCCGCACTTAGAGTGGAACATTAATTAATTAAATGTAATTAATTCAAAATTTTTACATAAAACCCATACATTATCTGTCAAACTCTTCATTAAATTGAAGGTTAATCGTAATTAAATGTCTCTGAATACGGCGGTTAGAGTTCTTATTAATACTTTACTAGAAAGAAACATGCATATCAATAGGACTAATGTTTTAATTTCATAACAATGTAACTGATAAAACTTTGAATGATTTCCCAACTCCAATCAGGAAGTCAGTTCATATAAAAGTCATTCCACGGCGTCAAATCACGCACCTGACGCGTGACGTCACAATCCGCCATCACTAATTCAGAGCCAATTCGCGCCGTGGATTAGTTCCCCTCCCCTCTCCCCTGATCACGCCCCCGCGAATACCCGCAGACAATTTTATATACTGGAATAAGGAGATGATAATGAAAATTATTAAAAAAAAACAGGATGCACTTCGGGAATGTCAGAATGTCGGAGTGAAAACACTGCATTAACAGACTGTGTCTAAACACACCAAGCCGAAATTCCGCGGCGGAAGTTCAGCATGATTACGTTAGCAATGTCAAACGCAAACAATATAACGCGACGTAATTTCGGCATGGTGTGTCATCGGTAATTTAAAATACATTGCAGGCGAAATCATGCCGAACTTCCGCCGTGCAACTTCGGCCTGGTGTGTTTAGACACTTATATTTTTGCCGCACCGCAGGACGAGAGGTGGATATTACTAGGAAGTAATATCCACCACTCGACAGGAGTCTTACGCCTCGACGGCAGTTTACTCTCACTTTGATATAAATTTTTGATAAATTCACTATCATGAGTCCTAACTCCTGATGTGAGATAAAATACCATCCTAAAGAAAAGTGCACAAGCACAGTAAGAAAGTTTTCACATTATTATTAATTTTTTTTCATTTAATCTGGGGGCACGGTATTGCCCCCGCCAAGTCGAGCCAAGCGAAGCGCAAGGGCACTACCTACATTTTATCGAAACGCTTCGTCGTATTTTTCAACCCTCGTAACTTTGGTTTGTATCTTGACTCCTATGTAACTACGTTAATTTAATTATTATGGTCATGCATTCAGTCTACGTTCATTCTATGTGAACAGTATTGTGGGAGTGTTTTCAATATTAACCTGTAAGTTGTCGCGTCGCCGTAAGTGTCGTGAGCGGTCGCGTGGGACACATTTGCATACCGTCTCGAGCACTAACATAAGTGCTTAACATGGAATATTTCAACGATTTGTCACATTAAAACTTTTCAAACAAATAAATAAATAAAATTAACCCTCGAACTCAGATACATATTTTAATGATCATTAAACTTCAGTTTAATTAAGAGTTTGACAGATAATATCAAAATATATGATATGGGGATTATATCAAAATCTTAATTTATTAACAGATAAGTAATTATTATTAATGTTCATCTCTGAATGAACAGTAAGATGGAACATAATAATAATAAACATTAAACTATTTAATATTTTTATAAGCTTTGTTTATTTTAATTTATTTAATGGCGTTAATCCTTCGATCGCGGATTCCTGGAAATCTTTTGTTTACGCGGTCGAATTCGACCGCTTGAGAGTTGATAGTTTAAATGATCAAAAAATAACGTTTCAGAACTATAACAGACTTATGTTGGTGGTATTAAAAGGCATTAAATTAATTTATCTAATGAGAATAAATACAAATATTTTGTCTTGTATCAGGCTTCAGTAATTTTGTCATTTATTAAAATTGAACATGGTATTACAGACATGTACAATATTATAACGACGTAGGTGTCGCGGTGTCTTCCCACGTAAAACTCTGTTTTATAATTTATTACACTCTAACCTTCGTCTAGAGGTTACAGGTTTCATTAACAAAAGTGAAATACCTTGAATATTTGTTGGTATTGGTTTTTTGGGGTTTGCTGGTAAAAAATATAAATTTATAAAAACGCTTACGCTTATAATCTGATAGGAAATTCGAGAGAAGAAAAGTATGACGCGGACGTGGGGAAAATCTTCCTCTTTTTCTTTCGCAAAAACTTGTGCCATGTATCTGCTGTCTCGTATTCCCTTTTACAAATACTTCGGGAATGCAACTCGTTGTTTTTTTATCAAAAGATTATGTAAAGTTATATATGTCGCAGTCATCTGGTTTAATCTGCGATTTGATTGAATGACTAGCGCATTCATTGAATGACACCATTCAACTGAATGACTAAAGGACAACTCGTCAAGACGTTGACTATGACGTTTAACGTCTTGACTAAAAGTCATAGTATAGTGAAATCGTTAAATGGCATGATATTAATATTATAAACTTTTAAGTAGCCGTTGACGAATAGTAATAGGTAAATCCACGATGTCATAATAATAATTTATTAGTATTACTAAATTATAGCACTATAAAGTAAATTTAATGGACAAAATATTAAACAGTGCTGTGCGAGCTGTTTGACGCCATATTTGTTTTAGTGACTACTAGCGCCGCAGTGGGAAAAATATCAAAAACGTTCAATTACCTGACTGATTTTATGTCCGCTTTCTTCAAAGGGATATATTACAAATCGCTAACTACTTGGACGTTGAGTGACGATCGTTCAATCGACATTCGGTCGAGTCATTCAATTGAATGGTGTCATTCAATGAATGCGCTAGTCATTCAATCGAATCGCAGATTGAACCAGATGACTGCGACATATACATGATCATAAGATCGTGTGGCCTGACAATTTCAGATGTTTCTTGATAATATGAGTTTATCCTTCCAATAGCGTTGCTGATTGGTCAATTACTGTTTGATATAAGCCACAATCAAAAGCTCTAGTGAAATAGATACACTCAAAATACCTGAGAAACCAGTCAAAGTTAATGTTAGGCTGCGTTACTATTTAGGTCTTAGTTCTATTACTTAGGTCGAGACGAGTTAATTGTCTAGATAAATTCATTACATTAAGTCCAGGCTTATACTAAGAGATTAATTTAATGTAATTTATAGTTCCTCCCCGACCTACAAATGTTATTTAAACGTTTACTGCTAAGGTACGCTTTAAGAAAAGATTGTTAATTGTGCTACTATAATAATAAATTTTACGAAATGTTTAAGGAATTTACTTAAGTATAGATCTAACTTGTAGTAACAAACTTAAACTTAATAAAATTTACAGAGCTTTATCAAAGTTAGGAAGCTTTTAGTCACAACGTATTTAAAATGATATTATTATATACGCAGTTCTAACTGGGTAAGTAAATAAAATACAATATCACTTTTAGAATCATCTGTCACTTCATTGCCAATCGCGCGTTGTATAGGAAACAATGAAACATTTTTCGACAGTGGTCAATGGCCGCCATAGCCTCACTGCGTTATGGTAATCATGTTTTGCATTACATTTCAATAGATTTAGATATTTAATGACTACTAGAACGACCAGTATAAGCACGACCCACGTAGCATACTAAGAGCATGCTACGAGGGTCGCGCTTAAACTGGTCGGTTTAAAATTGCGGTGTTTAAAATAGGATAATATTATATTAATTGTTATATTACTACGAATATCTGTTATCTATTCTATATACTAATATAATATGTACATAATCTAACGGGAGGAAGCAAAAGGGAAAGATGTACAATTATTTTATCGTTCCCAGTTGGAGGTAACAATTATAATAACAGTCATTAGGGTATTACCGCGTGTCGCGATCAAAGCTGCAAACACCCTTAAGTGGCTCATGAATATACAGCGCGTGACGTCACAGCCGTGTACGCACACAGACACGATGGACCGCACTATGGAGGATGGAACCAGGGAAATCAAACTCTTACGGTCTTACTACAAAAGATTTAAACACCTGTTGAACAATTGATTTGAGAAGAACTCAGTACAAAATGGTCTCAAAATAACTGTTCAGCAGATGTTTATTCTTTTGTGGTAAGACTCGACCGTTAGTGTCTAAACACACTAGGCCGAAGTTACGCGGCGCAAATTCCGCATGATTACGACCGCAATGTCAAACGCATACAAAATACGGACGGAACGCGACGGAATAGTGTGTCATCGGTAATTTAAAATACATTGCGGGCGTAATCATGCGGAATTTACGCCGCGTAACTTCGGCCTAGTGTGTTTAGACACTAACTGGTGAAAAACAAAATAGCAGGCATACACTTTCAAATTGTGGTTGAAATGAATAACTTCCTCCTCCACGAGCCGGCGATCTACTCTTCCTCCATCTTACGAATTTTTGATCAGATTTTTAGTGTCCTGCAAGTTTTATACTTTTGCCCATCCCAAAAAATGCACAACACCGCTAAAAAGTTTCTCGTTTTTATAATAATAATATCTATGGACGCTTCACACAACGTCAATCTGGCCCCGTGCTAAGTACCTGAAGGACTTGTGTTACGGGTACCAGACAACGGAAATATATTTAATACTTTTATACTATACATAATATGTTTAAGATTTTTATTACATATATGATACACATATTTAATACACATCCATGACCTAGGAACATTGAAAAACTTTTTGTTCCGTCGGCGGGATTCGAACCCGCGACCCCTGGCTTGAGCTGCCGCCAGACTGCACATACTCTACCCATTATACCCAGCCACAGAGGTCGTCATAATAACAACACACTTGCACACCAAAAATACATACGAAAGAAACAATGAAATATTTTTTACTGTGAAGAAAAGGCTCGAATCCTTTCAATTAATGTGATAGAGCTAGTCGCGTAGTGCGTACGAGCCCTAGTCGTACATTCATGTTTGTCACAGATGCATGGAATATGAATGGATTAATTATAATATTATTATGTTTGGAGCTTCTATCCTATTGGATCTAGTCTTGTAAGACTTTTGCACGTGGCGAATAACGCGTCGCTTAGTCATTTTAAAACAATAATGTTCTAATGTATTCATCCTCTTAATTATTGTTCAACCAATATCATAGATTTACTATTTAGTCTACTAGTGTAGGAAATAATAACTGACTTATCTATTTTAAAAATATTATGCCAAAAATAAATTAGGTGTTATTTAAACAAAAATTAAGATAATTTGAATTTTCAGGTTTTTGTTTGGACAAAATATACTTTAAAATATGTACTATCAGAGAAGTTGATTCCTAGGCAGATGGCGGACCTAAATAATTTGGTCGCGTTAAGTCAAACTCATCCGACTGATCACAGGTAACATTGAATTGACAAAAGCCGACCAAATGACGTAGGTCCATCAACTGTCAAGTAATCGATTTCTTCGATGGTACGTACAAAGAGAAAATGAAAAATTTGTCCAAACGTCCTCTTAAGTTCGAAGCTGAACATTGTTGCTCTGTTTTCATTGTGACACGGATGTTGCGGTCACCTGCTGCGTGTCGCCGTCACAAACACCGCCGCAATATTCCCGGATGCCAAAATATGAGATATTCAGTTGCTTTGTAATGTTCAAAATATCATACATTAATCTGCTAATAACGATATTATATGGATGTTTGGCGATTTCTGATGTTCAGAGCCAAGGATAGCAGGATCGAATCCCGCCATTACTAGGTCATGACGTCACATGATACATTGATGTGACGTAATAGGATATATTGTTGTGACGTCACAGAATACACTGATGTCACGTCACAGGATATACTGTTGTGATATCACAGGATACGCAGCTGGTGTGACGTCACCAGGACATCCTGTTGAGATGTCACAGGATACACCGATGTGACGTCACAGGATATATTGTTGTGATATCACAGGATACGCTGCTGGTGTGACGTTACCAGGACATCCTGTTGAGATGTCACAGGATATACTGATGTGACGTCACAGGAAATATTGTTGTGATATCACAGGATACGCTACTGGTGTGACGTTACCAGGACATCCTGTTAAGATGTCACAGGATATACTGATGTGACGTCACAGGATATATTGTTGTGATATCACAGGATACGCTGCTGGTGTGACGTTACCAGGACATCCTGTTGAGATGTCACAAAATATACTGATGTGATGTCACAGGAAATATTGTTGTGATGTCACAGGATACGCTGCTGGTGTGACATCACCAGGACATCCTGTTGAGATGTCACAGGATATACTGATGTGACGTCACAGGATATACTGTTGTGACCTCACGGGATATACTGTTGTGACATCGCATAATATTATACTTTTGTATCGTCACTCCTGTGACGTATATCCATTTTATAGTGTTGTGACGTGACATGCGACGTCGCTAACTGCCGGGTCATTATGACCCCGCTCGTGTTAAACTGCTCACCCGCGAAACAGGCGATTTATTGCACTATTAGGTTTAACACATTTTGAACTAGAGTCTAGGTAGACTAATAAGTAAAACTAAACTTAACGTAAATGTTAAAGGTAGTTGGTGAGAAAGACATTTTTATTTCAAAAATTACTAGATAACCCTAATATAACCTGGACTTCCACGAACATTTCAAGAATAAAATTAGCCAAATCTGAGTAACGAAATTTAAAATTCATTTTTATTTATGTAGAGAGATGTACAGATGTAGTATGATTAAATAATAAACATAGTTTTAAACATGCAGGCCAAATAAAAAGTTTACCACCTACCACCAAGGCTAGACATTGGGTAAACTACACCTCGCGGTTATGTTACGAAACTATCTAATCTTCTTTATATGGCTACCTGGTTGTTTTGTCTTTATTTGTAGCCCGCGTTTTGTTTGAAAAAGCTCCATCTTCATTTCTTATTCGTAAAACTTTTTAACGGCAAATAAAACTCGTATTCAATGAAATTTCATTCGTATTGAAGGATATTAGCGGATTATATCAGCGCGTGTCCCGGTGAATCCCGGCGGGATACGGGATAATATACGGACTGGCGGCAAACAATAAAAATTTCATCCCGCACTCAGGATGTCTGTATCCCGAGGGCGCCGGCTCAATTTATCCACCTACTGGATGCTCGTCTTAATCTATACGTTAACATTAAGAGGGCGACTAACTCAAAAATTCAAACATCGTCCTTCTCTCTTCACACTCACGCACGTCTTTCATATGCCAGGTGAAAAAGGACGAAAATCGACAATTTGGGCTTAGTCGCCCCATAAAGAAAAGCTGTATTGTTTGATACCTTTATTTGATTAATAAAAAATTGTGACTTAATAATATCTCGTAAAATAAATTTATTTTTAAAGTATTTTCGTTCAATAATATCGGTTGTGTTTATGATCCTTGTGTGAGTTAATTGTAAAAGTAGCATTGTTTTTTGGTTAAGGTATAGAATACATTTATCGCGGGAAAATGTATGATTAAAGCATGATACTGTTATGGGCAAAGCCGCGCGATAGCTCTAGTAACATACACAATTACACATACTGCTATGGAAATATCCATAGGTATCAGAACCCGGAACTATAACTTAGAATGTGGCCTGACATTCAGTTAATTTTATTTAGGGCCTGTTTCACCACTTTTTTAAAAGTGGTGAATAGGATATTCACAACTTTTTGACAGATTCTCCATACATCTGTCAAGTTAAGTGGTGGATAGCCTATTCGGCACTAATGACTGCCGAATGGGCCACTAACCCAAAAAATCAAACATCGCCCTTCTCTCTTCACACTCACGCTTGTCTTTCATATGCCAGGTGAAAAAGGACGACTCGGATTCATCGCCAAATTAGTTTTTTCTCAATAACTCGATAAATATAAAACATTAAAAAAATCCGCTAGGTCGGTTTCTCAATGATAGAATTTTATACAACGTGTTAAAATAATATTAACATAGTTCAATGCACGATTATGGCAATAAATAAAAAATTCGTGAAAATTAGATGCATCTTTGTGATTTTTTCTATTGAGAAAATTTTAAGATATCGTGTTTTTGCTCAGATTAAATTATAAAATCGAAATATAAAAATGAATTATAAAATCGAAAATTTTGAGTTAGTCGCCCCCTCATCAGAAAGTGGTGAAACAGGCCCTTATTGTTCTATGCGACACTTACAAAACTCCTTTTTATTTTACTTTAGATTATGTTACATCAGAACTGTGGATAAAGGAGCTCGACACAACGATCACAAAACAACACTTAGCGGCTGAACCAAGCTGAGTCGCACTTTAAATTGTCGCTCGAACTCAGTCGTTGTCAATTTTCTATTGCTGAGTTCAGACTTCGAGTAATTGACCATTAAATCTGCCCAGGCGTAACGAGCCAATTGAGAACAACGAAAATTGGAAGAAATGTGGCTTTTCGTTGTGATTTTACATTCTGACATTTTCTGTTGTCAGTTCCGTCCTGAATTTGGAGTAGATGTTGAGGCTTCATTATTATTATTTTCTTAAATTTTACGAGTAAGTTCTTATAAATCTTTTAAATAAAATTCTCGTGTCACAATGTTAGTTACCGTACTCCTCCGAAACGGCTTTACTGGTTTTTACCAAATTTTATATGCATATTCAGTAGGTCTGAGAATCGGCTACTGGCTACTTTTTATATTGATAAGTGCATATTTTGTTGAATAAATAATAGTAAATTATTACAACTCGAGACTGACGGCGACCATTGTTTTTGCGACGGGATAGCGATGGACGTTGCCATGGTGACATACTTATTTGGTCACTTCAATAAAATCATATTATTATAGAGAAATACTTTATATGGCAAAACAACGTTGCCGGGACAACTAGTTTTGATATAAATGTAAACAGAAACTAACTTGACCAAATTAACTTGCTTTTTTATAATTACAAATTGTGACGTTTTATTTAAATTGATAACATTATACTGGACTTTGCTTTCAACAATAAAGAGATTTAAAACTAGTTTAAAGGTAAGCTAATATAGGGGAATGCGGACACTTAGCTCAAACGTGCCTTTAAAACACCTCGACTAATGACACTCCACTAAATGGCACGTAGCACGTAGGAGTCACTCCATTATTGGAAGTAAAAATAAACAGTTTGAAGTGAAGTCGGGACAATGACGCGCCGGGAGTGTCACGAGTGTCATGACGTCACGGCGACGCGAGGCCGCGCTTTGTCATCGCCAATGTCAATCTTTTGTCTCCAATTATGACACTCGTGCACCGCGTCGAACTGACCCCGCGGTGAGTGGCTGAAGAAAGTACTAAAATACCTATCTCTGGTCGGAGATAAGAAAATTGGTGTCAATACGAGTGTCGGGGTAAAACGAGTATACAAAAATAAGACATGATGATTTATGTTGACCAAACCCCGAAAGCGCGTCTAAAGCCCGTCACAGACTTAGCTATAATATATTTTAATATTTTTATAGCTAGGCATATTACTATATTATTTTCTATACTAAATCCACATGTCACAGAAATATATATTATAGCTGAGTGTGCGGTCACGCGAAAATTAGTAAGTATAGAAAATATATAGTAATATGACTAGCTATAAAAATATTAATATATATTATAGCTAAGTTTGTGACGGGCTTAATTGCTTCTTGTGAAATGAATACTGTAAAACTAGGACCACCAAGATACAGGCTTTGTCTAGTTTGGTGTCCACAGCTAGATCATAATTGTACAACTTTATATTATATTCTCCAAAGTATTATGTTATTAAGCTAAGTCTTGTATTATTAATTCTGTATTACTTAATATATTTTACTGTAATTGTGTTCTATGTATTGTTGTGGTGGGAATTAAGTTCTAAATAAAAATTAGAACTATTTACTATTGAAAATCCAAAAATTAATGTTAAATACACGGGTTTACGGGCTTACTGTCGCATTCAGAGACGTTTAATTATAATAATTCACCTTAAAGAACAACGGCCAAATCGTACCAGATGATAAATGGCGTCCCGATATGCCATTGGTAGCAAAAATTCTCTAATATTTTAAGGCATCGAAAAATATTAGAAATGTGTCTGTAAATAGCCACAAAAAAAAGATCAATATATTTTAGTTTCTTTATGTTCTGACAGCCGGCGATTATTCGCATTCGTTCTATTTTTTGGGTAATACATGGCAATACTCTAGGAAAAATTGAAATAATTAGAAACGAGATCGCCGAATATACATTTGTAAGCTACACCGCAGTCGGGAAAAAGGTAGTTCTTAAGTCTAACCTCAAAATAATTGTTAACGTTATTAATTATTGTAAAAAACCGTGGCTATTTAGACATAATTCTTAAACGGAATTATGTTTAGAGCATAAGAACAACCAAATCTAACTATAGTTTATTTTGGGACATCAAAAATAAAAGTCGAGTCCAGCTCCTATACAAATTTCGCCATGATTCTTTAATGAAGAGTTTGACAGAATATTTTTAATTATTAATTGCATTTAACCAATTATTAATGCTCAACTCTGAGTGTGGCAGTATGATTGAACTGAAACAAAGATAGCGCGCGGTATAATATTACCTTCCTATATACATCCACGCACACACATAAAATAGGTTAAGCTACGTACTTTTCGTCGTCTTTCCTACGTGATTAGTCGACTGACCATGAAGTAGCTTACTATGACTCCCACATAAATGATATACTGACCACACTTTGTTTTCCATAGAACTTTATCTATAATAATTCTATTGGGCACTAGTTTACGAGATTTATTGGTTCAAAAACTAGCCTTTACCGTAGTTCAATAGCTCGGTGGCCTTAAATCAGCCCTATTTATTCCTAAAAAAATCCAAAGTCATGTTCTTATTGAAAATTGATGAAATGAAAATTGTAATAAAATATTGGCTAGTCACCGTGATTAGAAGACTCCGCTGTTGGCTTGTTTTTGTGGTGAGGTGTCATGACGCGGCTCGTTCGTGGCGTTTGTTTGACTTTTTCATTGATGTTTTTAAGACCTCAATTACGGGGTAATATTTTTCAAGAGGTGCTGTCTGCTCTTCAAAGATGTATTATTCTTTTCTGTGCATTCTACCAACGTCTGTTACACGATTTTTAACGCAACGTATCGTTTCGTTTTCAGATCGGGGATTCTTGGAAATGCTATTGTATTCTATTGTTGTCGCGATCATCGGTGCTCGTATGGGGCTTGATGGGTTAAATACGATGTGACTAGCATCCTATCTCTTATCTCCTGAGCACCTTCGGATTTATAAAAAGGGCATATAGGCCGCGGCCTAGGGCGGCAGCGTCCTAGGAGCGTCCATAGGCGGCCGATAGATTTGGTACATGGGACGACGGAAAAAAAGTGACCTACACTCATAAAAAAATATAAATTCGACACTGCCCCTGAGAAAACTAAGCAGTAGCTTATAACCAGTAGCTTATTTTCGCAATATGAGTTTGGAATTCGATAAACATTCTCATATTTTGAGAATATAACCGAGTTACGCTTTTGTATATTTGTATTTGGCTTGTATACTTAAGCAATGAAATATTCAAAACGAATGAAGGATCACGTGCGCCGGATGTAGGGGAGACTAGGGGCTGTCGGTACACCGGGGAGACTTGATTCCCGGGGCGAAATCCAATCGCGTCAGATCCCCATTCTCCTCTCAATAACAGGGTAACACGTCTATCGAATTATGCCTAATGGGGGGTGTAATGTGGAAAACTTTAGAAAAACAGTCAAACAGTTCCTGTAGTTCGATTGTAGTTAAGAACTCAGGTTAGAATTATTCGTAGACTTAGTATTGTATAGGTAAAAGTGTCGTCAGAACCAATAATATTGTTATATAATTTTATAACCACCGCTTTTTACTGCAAATAAATAACTGATTATTGATTACTACTTTTTTGGCTTTGTTTTGTGACTTTAAACAATTAATATTAATTTATTTTTGTTACTTAACACGGCTGATCAGATTGAACGTATTTTACTGGCTTCAAAAAGGATCAGCTTTAAAATTAAACTTTAATTTTCAGACCAATAAATAAACATTTCAGTCAAAAGGAATATCAAAAATAAAGTAGATAACTCAATTACCATCGCTTCAGTAGTACAATCTACGTAGTATAAAATACTCACAGTAATAAATACAAATTAACTACTTTAAAGAGAAAAATTAACTTTAATGTACACTCTCGCAACAATAAAATATATTTCCCTGATGACAGCGAAACCTGCCGCCATCACGAAAATCATTTCACGTTAGTTTGATACTTGTTGTTGTGAATTTAATTATGTGCATAATTTAAATTGTAGATGGGATATCGCTGTCATGAGAGTGAAGTATTAAACATAGCCGACTGTTCGCAGAAAGTCATCAATTACAGCCCGCGCTGAATTTAATCCCGAAATAACATTAAAAACGTCCAGGCGGAAATGAATACTGTCTATCCACGTTGGCCCATGACCAACGATTATGAACATGACTTATAATTGACCTATGGTTTCAATAATCAATGTTGATTCTGCACACACTCATGAAATATTGTCACGGTGACTTTTACGGTTCTATCACATTAATACACACAAGGTGCACCACGTTCCGACTTCGGCTATAATGGCGATTGCGACCATCACTACGAAGCTTAATTATTACGAAGCTTCCGATGCATAATTGACGTCATAGGTAATAACCATACATGATACAATACACCCCGTGACAGTTGCTTATCAAAGTGTCCAACATGGGTAAAAGTGGAGGCCGCATAACCCTTCGGGGCGCATCGGGGCGGGCCGCATTCATAAAATTTATAGAAAAATGGGACCCATTACGCTACGCCCCATCATAATATGTGCGTCCCTAATAGACTATGGCGTGGTGTTGTCACATAAACTCGATAACCGCAATATCTGGAGCAGGTATTAGAAACACAAAGACACAAAGGCTAAATATTAAAAGCCCGGCTGAGATCATCTCAATGGTCGTCATTACCGGCGGATCAGTCCCCCCTCTTCCCCCACGACCCACCGTTCACCCCCCTGGAGGGGGGAGGGGGGTAAACAAAGGCATTGTGCAGCGCGACGTGATTAGACGCCACGAACATTACACGGTTAGAGCACAGAAACATCGATGAGGTACGTTGTTTCACACTCTCCCCTACTTTTACACGACTGCAAAAAGAGGGTAATGGTTTTGATAGTGTAATTATTGTTTGTGATCATTTGGCGCTAATGTATTGATTATGATGTAAAAAGATTTGACATAATGGCCCGGGCAAGCAATAAAGTTACTCCGTCGGATTTTCCAATAAACATTTTATACAAGGTGTTAATATTAAATTACATAATTGCATTTTATGGTCGGCGATGTATTAAATTATTTTTGTAACATTATACATATTATAGATACATAATAATTATGTGGGTAACAATAAATTTTGCCTGAAATAGAGTAAAATATCCTAAATATGGCAACATTTCGTAGTTCGATTTCAGTCACGCGATTCACTGTTGGAAAATAACACTACTTTTTTTATTATTATCTGATTTTTATTAATATTCAAAATAGTTATAACTAAGAACTCAAGTGAATTATCATTACAATATTATTTTACCTAATATAAAAATATACCTAAATAAAATTTTCGAACTCCCACCGGCGTTTATTCTTTTACCTTATAAATATTTAGCAAAAAGACAATAGATTGTATAAATTTCAATGTATGAGACAACAAAAAGAAAAAGATTGTCGGAATCCCCCCAAAACGGTCCATAAAAAGCTCTGTGTATGCCAGCCGCGACACCGCCGCGAAATTCAAACAATAAAGTCATATGAAAGTTGCCGACTTGACGGGAATGCCAATACACCAATATTGATTCAAACTCGAGGATTCGCCCGCCATTTTATTAAAACTAGTCAGTGTTGCCAACTCTGAAATATTGTTTTACATATGTAAATGCGCGGAATAAATTGTTTTAGCGTCGAGCGCGGTGTTTTGAAATTTTAAACCACTTTTCATAAACATTTGTAACTGCGAAGTGGCAAGCTCTGAACTTGCTATGAAATTGAAACGTAGAAACTTGATATATTAGCAACAATGTTTCTCGCGATTTTGTAGCGAAGTAATAAGGTAGTGCATGAATCGAACTATTTTATTATAAAAATTATTGCACGTCCTTTCCGGAGACTCAAAGTAACTTCGTAGTAAATTTTTAAAGATCAAATAGACAGAATAAAAGTTAGAAAATAATATGGAGGAATCGTTTGCTATTGTCAATTTTAATAAACGCATGACTAAATTAAAATACCTATATTACATCGCTTAGAAAAAAATGAAACTAACAGAATAAAAACGTCAGATCTTTGACGATAAAAGAAGGAGTTTAGTGGTTGGTTCATTTTTCACGTTGGCCGTAAATCACCGTTCGTCCCGTTTCATAATCGGCTTTATTTCACAATCGGGCGTATTTCATAATCGGCCGGCCATAAATTGCCATCGGCCGGCGCTCGGTCATACACCTATAATTAATATATGCGCCTCAGCTTCTTGTAAATTGACGGATGTGATTATTATAGTGATAAGCGGTGTATTATATGTTGCTATTTCGATAGTTTCTCGAGCGGAAGCAGTACCTACATTTTTAGGGGTTCCGTGCCCAAAGGGTAAAAACGGGAACCTATTTCTAAGACTTCGTTGTATGTCAATTTATTTGTCTGTCTGTCTTTAGGCTGTATCTCAGGAACCGCTATAGTCAGACTTCTATTTAATTACAGACAACAAACGTGATAATTTTGGCCTTTTTTGCTCGATACCAATAAAGGCATCAGGTAGGCAAGTTTACTGTGGCACTTTAAATACTCACAAGATCCAATCTTTACGTAATGAAAACTATTTATTCATCCACATGGGCTGGTAGTACCAAACATTATTTTGGTCTAAGCGCGGTTTTTTGTAACTTTTATTGTAAGACGGAATTCTAAAAATCTTTCTGTAAAACCATGCACTTATTCATATTACTTGGGTATTTATCATTATCATTACAAAAATGACTCCTATTTCGTTTTCCCTTTAGCCAGCACTCCCGGACTGTAAATTGTTGTTTTTGCGCGTTATTTATACCCAAAACTATTTTGAGTGATTGATAAGTGTTCCGAATAATAGTCCGGTTTACAACTAACAGCGTTTTAGTGCGTTTGTAACTCTAGCGCCAGCGGAAAGGCCGTAACCCATCAATAAAAGTCAAATTCGCGTCCAAATTGTTAATGGCTGTTCGGCAGTTCACTGGAAAAAATATGCGAATATTCTGCACCTCGATTCAACTATTTTAATGGCACATTAGCACAGCTTCGTTCTTTGTTTGATTTAGTCCGTTTCGTAACTATACAGGCTGAACTCAACAATTGCTTGGACAAATATTTTGAAATATAAGTTGCCTGTAATAATATAATTACAACTAATTAATTAAAGCCAGCCATATACAAGACGGTTTACAAACTAGCTGATTTGTTAGGCAAACATTTAAATTCCTAAAAGCGCCGCACTTAAAGATGTAAAAATGAAATTCTTGTGTTATAACTGTGAGCTCAAAGACTTTGTGCGCTTTAAACTTGGTATTTCTTACATAACCACCACTAACGTTGAATTATAAAAGAAGTGGTAATTGTTTTAGCTGGATGTAATTAAGTTTTCAAATTTAAATCAAGAATTTGTTAAAAGCTTGCCTTTAGTTCTAGAATATAAGACTGAATTTTCCCCAGTTAACGTTGCCGTCATGTAGCGGTCCATAATACAGCGGTGATTAAATATTTCATTGTATCAAATATTACAGTCAATTTTTACTAACATCTTTACTAACACACATTTTGCAAATAAAGGAATTGAATTTAATTGTGTTGGTCTGAGAATCACTGAGATATGATAGAGCTATGTCATATTCAAAAATATAATGTTACCATAAGAGAACAGCGTAGTAAACTGTTTAGCTTAGGGCGTCCCCGTCAAAGCCTATAGTTAACTGCAGCTTGTTAATTTAATTAAAACCAAAACGAAAGAAAAATAACTTTACGCCGTCCTTGCACGCCTAATTTAATTGATTATAATTATTATTTTTACAAGGCTTTTGCTTATCTTCGCATAGTAACTGAAGGGTATTATGTCTTCAGAGCTTTCAGAAAACGCAAAGTAATTTTATTTCGTACTTCCTTAACTCTTTTACTAAACCAGTACAAATCACAATAGCCGAAATATCCAAATTGCACCTATAGATATCCCGTCTAGTACACTCTACTGACGTGCCGATTCCCTCGCGGTTCCCGAGAGAGCGATCCCTGAAGTTTGCGGAACCCTCGCCGTCCATCACCATCCATCCACTACCCTTTATATTACAAAGCCAATCTCGTATTGGGGCGTGAAATACGATTCTTATGTTGATTTTACAACTCACCTAACTATCATGCGTATTTGTTGGGTTTGATCATACAATATTGTGTGTGACACAATCTAGAACAAGGCTGCTCAACCCCAGGCCCGCGGGCCAAATTATGGCCCGCGAAAGAATTTTAAATGGCCCACACAAGGAAGTTTTGAATATCCCACCAAACTGAGAAATCCCGCCTAATTGGCTGCCGCGATGGATAATATACAAATTTTCGTAAATCCTTTCTTAATCAGTTTGACTGACATAGTTAGTTACCCTGCCAATATTCAGTTAGAGCTCGTTGAACTGCAAAATCATCAATCATTGAAAACCCTTTTTATCGAAAAAGTGTCGTCGAAATCTCAAAATTCTTCAGAAGATTTTGCAAATTTCTGGAAATTGGTACTTGGTACCAAAAGAAGACTTTCCTGCAATATTTGATCTATCGTTACAGTTTTTATGTAGTTTTGGATCAACATACTTATGTCTATGAAAAAGTGATTTCAGACCTTAATTATGTTAAAAATAAATACCGCACATCATTAACTGAGCAACATATTTCTGACTTGTTACTACTGTCAACATCAGATCATAAATAAATTGTTAAAAGACATACAACTGCAAAAATCTCATTAATATCAAAAAATAAATTTATGCTTATATAACCCATTGAGTATTATATTTAATTAAGCCTAAGTTAATGGCCCGTTATAAATGTCGGATTCCACCGTTTGGCCCCACTGTAAAAAAGGTTGAGCAGCCTTGATCTAGAACCTCATGTCGCGTTAAATTTCTTTCGCAATGAACTAGAAATCTATACTTCTGGTAGATATAATTATTACCAATTATGCTTGTTTGTAATAATATCTATGGACACTGAAAACCACGTCTTTTATTACCAATTTTCCTGTCAGCAAAACTCAACTTTAATTACAATTTGTAAGGCCATTTGAAACAAAATACACAGTCAATTGTTACCTAAATCTTCAATTAAAAGTTTCGACCTACTTGATACACAATATTCGATATTCTTCAGAGCTGTGACGTCACAGCGTCAACTTATTCTGAGTGCATTGTTATAAGTTCACTAATGTAACGGCGCTGCGGGACTTTAACCGACTTACAAAATGAGGTTAGCAGTTTCACACGTACTAATGGAGTTGAAAGAATTTTAAATATGATTGCAAAGAAATAAAAATGTTTTACAACTTTCAGATATTATATTTTCCCTTGTTTTAGCAAGTATAGATAGAGGTATATCAGGCAAAAATATAGATAGACTACAGACATTGATCTATGTCTGTGAGGTAGACCATGATTAAATTTTGAAACTAAAAATATAGGTTAATTCATTCAAACAATTAGAATTTTTTGTCGACATATTAAGCTTCTATATTTTATCGCTGCTAAAATTATTGTTTAACTGAGAATAAATTCTGAATAACTGGCGCTTACGCTACGAATCTTTGAGCTGAGACTTAAATATATTATTATTATGTAGGTTTTAGAATTATGTATGTGTAAATATTTTAAAATAAATTTTCAAACATTTAAATAAAAAAAAAGTTGTCACTTAAGATTCTCCGACAGCCTTTTAATTTTTATTCAACATCCATTAAACTAATCTGTCTGTCTGTTATCACTTCACGCCCAAACTGCTGAACCAATGTTGCTGAAATTTGGTATGGATATACTTTGAGCCCCGGGACAGGACATAGGATATATCCACGGGATAAGAAGTATCTTATCCCGGGAAAATGTACGGCTACCGCGCGATGAACAATTTTTGGCGCAACGGAGCGGGCGTCATCTAGTAAAAGAAAAGGACGTTCACACTTCACAATCTAACTATAATTTGCCCATACTGCGCCTACTTTGGAGGAATGAAATGTATTTAACTTATATATATTTTTTAGCTTTTTTTTTTGAAAACAATTGATTAACTTTTTCTAAATGCTTGAATCTCGCAAAAATCTACTGTCATCGTCAATACAGAATGTTCTTGATATATTATTACAATAATATTATCGTCGTCGTCTGAATGAATCTGCTATTTGATTGAAACCCTCTGTAGCTCAGTGGTGAGTGCGTTGGTAGCTCAAGCACGGAACAAAAAGTTTTCAATGTTCCCGGGTCTGGATGTGTATTAAATATGTGTATGACATAATAAAATACTTAATTATATGTATAGTATAAATATAAAAGTATTAAATATATTTCCGTTGCCTGGTACCTGTAACACAAGTCCTTTAGGTACTTAGCACGCCAGACTGACGTGGTGTGAAGCGTCCATAGATATTACTAATATTATTATAAACCATTTTATTTAATGACTAAAGGCCAACAAGTAAAGTCTATAGCTGTAAATTAAACGTTTCTATTAAATATAAACATTTAATTTACAGTTAAAGACTTGACTTGTTGGTCTTTAGTCATTAAATTAAATGGTTTCTTTCAATGAATTCACAAGTTTAATGACTTCGCTAGTTCATTCCATCAAAAAGCAAGTTCAACCAGATGACTGCGACATACAACACCTCCGAGGATTCTCTGTAATTAATATCCCCGTCGTAAACAGAGTTCATAAAACTTCACGACTTCCTGAGGTCATGAGACTGGGGACCTGAGGTCAGAGACAGGGGGAGGGGTCAGAGGACAGCGGGGTCAATGGAGTGGTCATTACGACCCCAAAAAACCGGAACGATAATGGTGCATGGGGATGAGGAGAGTTACACATGTAAGTGGGATTTAACGATGCGTGTATACGTTGTTGAAGTGAGTTGTCACTCTGTGATAACGTTATAAAGTGTACACAGCGTATCGAAACGGTAACGGTCATTGTTAAGAGTAACATTTTTAAATTAACAGTCACATCGCTCTTAGACTAGTAAGGTTAAAGATCGCTGGTGCTACATAATTGCTTTCTTTCGTTCTTAATCCGGCCGATATCCCCAATTTGCCGGGGATGCGTAAAGCATTTCCCCATGTTAAAAAAAATGTCTACGTTATTAATGGGTATAACTAATTGGTCTACATTATTGCATTTTGACTGTAGAGCCCTATCACACTGGCAGTTTACGAACGGGGAGGTTGACGCGGTTTGATCGCGGGCCGCGGCGAACACGCGGCGAATGTGCGTCGCGAAATATTATACATGTTTTGGCAAGGGTCCGTCGTCAAGTTATGTCCGCAATATGTTTGTGTGATAAGGTTTTTACTTTTAATAAGGATACTCTGTGGTAACTTTACTATAGAATGGCACCTGCCAGCATAGATAGAAGCAATTAATACAGCCTTTCAGACCGCTCGTCAACAATTTGATTATAAAAAGTATGTTACCAGATAAAGCTTATGTTTAATTTGAAAGAAAGAATTTGATTTGAATTATAGCGATAGTAAAATAGTAGTATATTCGAAGCGTAGTTTTTAATTTATGAACAACTAGCTGTTGCCCGCGACTTCGTCCGCGTGGACTTCAGTTTATAGCACGCGATGTCAACAAAATTGGTGTCAAAAGCTTTTATAAAAAACATCAAAACACCCTAAAACAGATGTGCAGTGTTTACATACAATAATATTTCAGTTTTTTAAATTAAACTTTATTTATGCCAAATTTTAAAGTTTATTTAGCCCCCATTTATCATTGATAGGTTACGTCACTGCATAGATAAAATACTGAGTTATTTAATAACATAGCAATGAAATAACAATCGAAAAATCAAAACTCGGTTGTAAGATGATACCACCTCTTATAGAAAGACGTTTGAGCAAGCGTCAGCGCGATGTAGGAGAAGTACGGCGCCATCTATTATGAATTTTTGGAACTAACTTAATTTGAACAAATTTGCGCATTTTCACGCCCTTACAACCCCTTTGTCCAGTTAAAAATTAGCCTATGTCGCTTCTCAGGCTTTTGACTATCTGTGTACAAAATTTCATTACAATCGGCTCAGTAGTTTTGGCGTGAAAGCGAGACAGACAGACAGACAGACAGAGATACTTTCGCATTTTTAATGTTAGTATAGATGTAATTTTAGGTACGGCTGCTATAAACAAATCAAGTTTCTATATTTAAATCTAAAGTAGTGAAGATATGCTACCCCACTCTACTAACACATGAAAACTGACAGGACCCTCGGAAATTTCCCAATGAACCCTGGATTTTTATGACGTCAAAGTCTCGGGTTTCAAATTCTTATCACAGAACATCGGCGCGTACTTTTATTATGTACTATGGCTTATTACGTACAGATTTTATCAGTTTTATACTTATTGCACGATGGTGTTTGGGTTATTCGCACTGAAGTCGAATCAGAGGACCCGATTCTCACGGCTCGAAGGGGCGCATACAATATGTTATCACGTGCGAATGACATAGCCTTGCTTCGAAGCGATATTCTAGGTACAAGAATCCTACTCTAGTTCGATTTCACGCAAGTGAAAATAAATTTGCATATTGCTTCGCAACACAATTTCAAAAATGTTACGCAGAGTAAAATAATATTTTTGGAACGTCAAATCTCCAACGATGCTTATGACCATCGTAAATTCGTGATATATCACAATAGTATTATCGCTTATAACACTAGCGATTGATTACGTGTTATATTATGTACATTACATTTAAAATTCATAGCTCACTGACATGCTCGTTTTCCGAACGAGGTATAAAAAGCCCAAGGTGGGGAAATTTTATGAGATTCCTATCCAAGTTGTAAAATGGAGATCATCTTTATGTTAGCTTCCATGATTTCAAATTGATTTTAGCTGGCTACAGCTGCAGTAAGTGTTATGTAGTGTCTGATACCTTACAATCTAAATTAAATATTAGTACCTAACGTAACTTCTTCAAAAGTAAGATAGATTGTTTAAAATGTATAGAATACGTAATAAATAAATGTTACAAGTTCTACCAAAAGTTAACTATTAACTGCACATATCATCTAAATTCTAAATCATTATTCACCCGATAACAACTCATTTTGTCGCCAAAAGGAACTTTTTTTTACACAGAGACTATTTTTCAAGTTAGGCCGACCGCACAGGGCAGCATTTCAGGAATTACTGCCTAAATTATTAGTAAAAAAAAAAATACTGAATTATTTGTAAAATTCATAAAAAGTGAAGTTTGCTTGCCTCAAGCCTGGTCTTGTACGATCGGAAACGCTCGTCATTTTATTTCTAACAGATCTTCAAAAGTCTTAATCTGAAATCATGTTCCGGGCATTCTAAGCTCATCATTTAAAATGAGCCTACATTTTAAATGAATAAATCTAGAAAATATCGAATTTTGATTATGAATCCAAAGAGCCATTCCAAATGCGTAATGCTAGTCTTACCGTACCCATATCTTTCTTTCATCACATTTATAACTGCCAGTCACCTCAGTGATGGCCGCTTACTTAGTTTTTTCACGCCAACTTTTCCAGTAGCCAGTTGATATCGATTATTACTTAAGCTAAGTTGAAGAAAGCTTAGCGTTATCTGATATAGTTAGAGCTAGGAGTAAGATGCTCATGTAGACTATAAGTGTCTAAACACACTAGGCCGAAGTTACGCGGCGTAAATTCCGCATGATTACGTCCGCAGTGCCAAACGCATACAAAATACGGACGGAACGCGACGGAATAGTGTGTCATCGGTAATTTAAAATACATTGCAGGCGTAATCATGCGGAATTTACGCCGCGGAACTTCGGCCTAGTGTGGTTAGACACTTAAAGTACGGACATAATATTATAACGTGGTGCAGCGGAGCGGGCGCATTTTCTATACACTTTGATATGATATTTTATGATATAAAATATCATAGTATTGTATGGAAAATATGGCCCACCGCGCTAACCTCCACCATAATAATTATCGCGTAAACTTATAAGGTACGAGCTTTTCCCGCGGCTTCGCACGCGTTAAGAAGTATTATTATATACAAACTTTCATCCCCTATTTTAACCCCTTGGGGGTAGAGTTGATCAAAGTCCTTTCTTAGCGGATGCCTACGTCATAACACCTAACTGCATGCTAAATTTCAGCCCGATCCGTCCAGTGGTTTGGGCTGTGCGTTGGCAGATCACCATGTCAGTCAGTCACCTCTTGAGTTTTATATATATAGATGTAAGGAAAAAGGAGAAAGCCTTTTTTTGTGTTACTTTTATTCGATTCTATTATTTTCTATTTTATTTCTATTCTTTGATATTCAAGGCAAATAAATGATTATGATTCGACCATCCTACCCGTTGTTATAGTACTAAAATGAAGTACGCTTTCGCACACGACCAAACCAAAGACTTCAAGTTTACCGGCGCAATGAACGGTCCAGCAGATTTTCATTTCAACTGAAATTGCGGAATTCCGCAAAATTACAAACCCTAACTGCACGACTTTCGGAATAAAAAGTGGCCCGTATGTTAATCCACGCTACAAATTACTCGTGAGCCAAATTCCGACGAAATCCAGTCGGTCCTGGTGTAGTGACTTGCCCGGCTTTGATATATTCGGCCTCATATCACTACAACGTTATTGTCTTTAGGGAGTCGCATTTCATACTATGATGTTGTCCCTTACATTAATATGTATATTAGTATCTAGTATCCATATAAGGTAACTGTATAATAAAGACGTATCATGTATTGTAGGGTGATACTTAAATTTTAGTTATTTACTAGCTGTCCCAGTGAACTTCGTGTCACTTTAAAACCTTTCCTGGACTTCTACGAATATTTTAAGACTAAAATCAGCCCAATCTGTTCAGCCATTTTGGAGTTTTAGCGCGACTAACACATTTGAAAATCCATTTTTATATATAAAAAGAAGACTAGCAGTCCCGGTGAACTTCGGTTCACTTTAAAACCTTGCCTGGACTTCTACAAATATTTTAAGACTAAAATCAGCCCAATTGGTTCAGCCGTTTTCGAGTTTTAGCGCGACTAACACATTTGAAAATCCATTTTTATATATAAGAAAGAAGAAAGATAATAATGTTATCTTCTAGAAGAATAATTATTTCCGTAATAAACATAATCTACCTGACTAATAAAGAGATCCTTGCTGTATATGTACAGACGTCATGGTTCTTCAATGGTTTATCCTTCTCTGTGAGTTATTTTCGTAACGCATCAGACACGGACAAATATTTAATTACTATAACATCTGTAATTAGTATATAAAGGGACCTCCCTTTCTCATTAGAAAGGGAAAAAGAGTTTATAAAGACCATTGTTTGGAAAACGGTAAACCAAAACCATGTACCTACCTATATTCTTTGTCATATTTCAAGGGGTAGAAAATATATTGTACCATATGGGCATGTTAGCAACCTACATTTCATACAATAGCTATACAAAATTTCCCCTCACATGATATATTGTGCCGCTTATTCGCATCGACGCGAACGATCAATCAAAACGCGCGTTTGACAGGCGCTGATGATGATGAATTAAAGTTTTAATTCAAATCGACGTCCGCAAACAAATGGCGAAATCAATTAGTAGGTAGCTCCGAATAAAGTTATCCCCGAACAAACAAACTTCCCGAACTCCTAAATTATACGGAACCATTCAGGTTCCATCTGTTAAAAAAACAATCGCTTACAACTCGATGAATGGACTGCTTAAATCACTTGAAACTTGCTGAAACCGATGGGTAATGCGGAAAAACTTTAACAACTACCCGCACTTTCCCATTACAACACGTGCGTTTGTCTACAAAATCTGACAGGATACGTATTTGTCTTTGAGCTCGTGATCATCTTTAATGGATCTTATGCCAACTTAGCGAGTTTCGTAAAAAATCCGCGGAAGGCGTGAAAAATCACTATAACGAGTATGGACTAGATATAATCATAATTTAATTACTTACGAGTTAGATGAAATATCTCCTCCGGAAAGTCTTAGAGCACACTTTCACAAAACTCGAGTATTTCAGCACTGTATATAGTCGCAACACGCACAGTTTCACAGCGCACAGAACTCGCGTGGCGCCCGACGTGGGGCGCGAAATGCGTACGGCGCGGAGGTCGCGCGGCTACTGCGGCCTGCGCGCGCCCGGCCCCCCGCGCCCCGCCCCGCCCGCGCGCCTCCCCCCGCTCGCCTGCGGAGAAAAATACCCGTCAACGTAACCTTCCGCTGTCAGCGGCCGGGCCGAGCTCGCGGCGGCTCCTCGCGGCTCGCGCTCATCCACCAGACCCAACATCTCACGTGAGCTCGAGGCTCAGCGCCCCGCTAATGTTGAGGCCCCAAGCGAACGCGAATAAATTCTCCCGAAATTTATTCACGTTACATCAAAGACGCCCTCGAAGCCTTCGTATACGCTCCGTTTGCGCAACTTTTACGTGGTTGCAGAGAGTTTAATACTCTCTTTGGGCTTTTGTTTACTCGATTTTTGTACGATCGGCTCAGCTGAGCTCAGGTTTGTAGGTCAAAAATTAAAAAAGAATCCACGCGGTATTGTGTGGACACGGTAGACTAGATTCAACGGGACACCCGACTTTTAAAATATATTTTTTAAATTTGATGTCGGATTAAAATCTTCCACGTAGATTTTTTATGTAAGTTTCATAAAATATTATTCGCAACTAGTAGCGAGAAATTATTCTTGTTTGCAAAACCGATAAGTTATTAGGAATCCATCCGTTGAATTCGAGCGAATTGTAGTCAAAACATATTTTCTGCGCCGGGGTTTGTAGTTTTAGTATTTTATTTGCTGCAAATAAAATATCCGAAAACCACTGGCTTCCAATTCGGTTCGTAGATAGCTCCGCTACGCCGTAGCACTACGGCGTAGAGCCACTACGCCGGAGCTACACAAAGGTGACAATAGGTCCCCGATCCAAAGAAAAGCATCACAACACTAATACTTCAATGGAAGTTCCGTACCTTACTTATCTTCGATTCCGGTGTTAGGTACTGCACGCGAAAATGAACCCTGATTTCAGCTGCGAGAACCTAATTTCGACTGGAGGTGAATAAGTTTCATTTCTGATATATTATTTTTATGCGATTCTAGCGTGTGCGGGTTTACTGTTAAGGTGTAGTTTTACTCGGCAGGTAATTTTCTCACCTCCTAAGTCGTTTCTTTTCACGAGGCAGGTAATGTTCATTACCCATTCTTGCAATTGTTATTATGGATTTGAACCGCCGCTGTGATTGATATATTTACATTTTTCTCTATTGTAATGAAGCTATTTTCGAAGTCGTTTTAATAATGGATATATTTTCGTTGTTGTAAGTGTACAGTTATTAATAATATACTAAACTAAATACTGTATATTATACTAGCTGACCCCTTGAACTTCGTTTCGCTGGTTTAAAAAAGTCGATCCATGCGTAGACCGGGCATGCAAAGCAGTCAGTCCTTCGACAGTTTTCTCACCAGTCGTGTCGGTCAGCCGTTCTACAACCTACCTGATGGGAGAAAGTGATAGAATAGAGAGTGCACTCTGTGTATTGCGCACACATTTGGGCACTTTCATCTCTCCAGCGTATTCGGAAGATCTCGATCTCGAAAATATTATAATACGTATAATAACATTCGCTGTAGCCGCCGCCGTAGCCGCGTTGTTTTGAGTTTCAATCAAACGCCTAACTTCCTAAATAATTGTCCGATTGTAATACTCTAAAGAGAAATTCTACTCTTTTCATAATGCCAATTAATATTTTGACATAAATTGAGGTAAGGATAAATAACGAATAAGCATAAAAGCCTCACTAGTAGAAGACGATTTAAAATTATTTTTTTCACAAAATAAATGGTAATTGTAGAACATTTTTATGTATCATCAATACTTTTCGCAGCGTCAGCGAAATAATGTAATTTTAAGGCAAAGTTTTGCCACTTTGGGTTACATTTTTGCAATTTTCGGAAGGATCGCTAATTTTATGTTTCAGAATAAAACATAGCCTATGTTCATTACAACGGATGTAGCTTTCTGTAGGTGAAATAATTTTTGAAATCAATTCAGTAGTTTTTGAGCCTATTCAATACATACAAACAAACAAACTTTTCCTCTTTATAATGATTTTTACATTTTTCCAAAGCCTACGCATAAAATCAGCTGATAATGACAATAATGAAACTATAATAATATTATTGACTAGATGATGCCCGCAACTCCGTTGCGCCAAAACTTGTTTATCGCGCGCGTTAAAATATTAACTACCTTCCGTACATTTTTCCGGGATAAAAGATATCCTATGTCCTTTCCCGGGACTCAAAGTATCTCCATACCAAATTTCAGCAAAATCGGTTCAGCGTTTTGGGCGTGAAGAGATAACAGACAGACACACTTTCGCATTTATAATATTAGTATGGAAGTATGGATTGGCGTCTGTATGGATCACTATCAACTGCGCGACAGAACATACCTTAGGGATTTAACGATGGTTCTAACGCGATGAATATGACACAGTTATTGCCCCTTACAGTTTAGTGGTAGATCCATACTAGTAATAGCAGCAAGAGTGTTTCTTTCTGTGTTTGTTATCGTAACTAGTTTAGTGGTTTTAGCTTGTCTGTCTTCAAGCTTAAACCTAAACTAGCTTAGATAAAATTTGACTAGCTATATGACCGAGCTTCGCTAGGTATTCAAAAAATTCAAAAAACATACATAAAATGACATTTTATGAAAACGATTCCTAGCTAGATCGATTTATCGCCCCCGAAACCCCCTATATACTATTATTATATTTCATGAAAATCGTTGGAGCCGATTCCGAGATTCCAATTATATATATGTATATATATATATATATATATACATATATATAGTATATACATATACAGGGTGTAACAAAAACAAGTGATAATACTTTAGGGTGTGTAGGTGTTCCCTGTAGAGAGTTCACTGTGAAATTAACAGCGCCGAAAGACCAAAATTTTTTTTTACTTTTGTATGAGCAAGGGCCCGAGCGTCACGAGTTTCCCCATACAAAAGTGAAAAAAATTTTTGGTCTTTCAGCGCTGCTACTTTCACAGTAAACTCTCTACAGGGAACACGTACACACCCTAAAGTATTATCACTTGTTTTTGTTACACCCTGTATATATACAAGAATTGCTCGTTCAAAGATATAAGATTTAGAATTTTTTAACAAGATTGCGGGCAATATCTGCGGGGCCAAAATGGTCGCTTTGGAGAATCAAATTATGAATCATAATATCATTCATTTTATTTAAATCGCTAAATTGACACTCTGTTTGCAATTCAGAATCAGATGTCGGTAAGTTATGACAATTCATTTTGTGAATTGATTGAGAGGAATTGCTAACTGTGACCATTTTAGCCCCGCTGGTATTGAATAAATTCCCAATCAAATCTGTGTTAAAATTAACATCACATAACGTAACCTCCTTTTAGCAACTCAGCTAAAATACATTAACAACTTCCACTTCAATATATACCGGGGTTTTAATTAACCAAATAAACTTTTTGTATAAAATAAAACGCGGTGTTTAGGCCATCACAACTTCGCCGCGTACAACTTTTTGCTTCATTTATTTTTAATTTTGTACCAACTACCTGCTGACTGCGTTTAAAATTCTTGTTTTGAGAGTTGTAAAAATAAAAAAACGTACGGCAGTCCACTCCCGTAGGAAATTCTGTATTATAAAAGCGTTCTAAAATAAGTATCTCAGGAGTTGACCTTTAATAAGTTCCTGTACTCACACGAACGCGGAAGGTGTAACATGACACCTCAACTCCCACGTGGTGTCCTGACCCCGGGGGTCACGGGACTCACGGATCAGACGAGGAAATATCATGGAATGAACTTTATGAGAAAAATCTTAAAAGATTAATTTTGTCTGACAAAGTTTCTATTATAAATTAAATATAAATTATTATCCATTATCCATACTTTATAAATGTGAAAGTGGGTCTGTCTGTCTATTTTTGTTCTTTCTTCACGCCCAAATTTGTGAACCGATTTTGCTGAAATTTGTTACGGAAATAATATTTTGTATTTATATTTTGATCTAGAGATTATCTAGTATCATAATTTTATATTGTTTATGTGTTCGGCTGAGAGCACTGTCTTCCCGCTCTACTCAGTAAATGTCACTAATATAATATATTATGTGCCCATACTAGGATAATTTGTATCTTGAAAAAATGTGCGAGCCGTGAAACTTACGTGCAAGACCCAGTGATGAAATAAATCTCAACCGTTTTGAATGTACTTTAGTGTGTGTTGTATAATGGAAACATTGTAGTTGGTACTTAGCGCGGAGTTAGACCGCCTCCAACTTCCCCCGCTCGATGTGTTTACTGTAACCCGTCTCCGCGTAACTCCACTTAACTAACTTACCTCTACTTAGTTACAACAATATTTCATGAAAGTTATTTAAAAAACTGTATATTATACAGTCAAACTAACATACAAAATGCGTCTGTTATAGGCTCAAAGGAGAAAAGTCATATGCGACAATTTAACACTGTACGTGATGACGTTCACAACACCGTCTTGCCTAAATTCGGTCATCATGCGGAAACCATTACGGAATTAAAATAATTATCCTGTTCTTTTACTGGGACTCAAAGTATGTGCACACCAAATTCCATTAAAATCGGTTCAGTGGTTAAAGCGTGACGAGGTCACAAACAGACAGATATAATATTAGTATGGATTATCATGTTGTTAATGGAACTCAACAAAAGCGATGTAAGTAAAACAAAGGTTTGCTTGCAATGAATAATAATCTCCGAAACTACTACTCGTAGAGGCAAAGTTAATAAGTAAACTACAAGAAGACATAGGCTAATTCCTAGCAAGTTAAATAATAGTTTAATAAATATAATATTACCAAGCGTAATAAATAATATAATTTCGAACAAATTATTTCGGTAAATAGGATAATAAACTATTACAATATAGTTATTATATCCCGACAGACATTATAATGGCAATGGCATTATGATCATAGGTTCCATTAAATATTGACAGAGGTCCATGATATTACATACACGTGTGGTGTGTGTGGTGGCCGAAAAAAACACGTTTGAACTCTATTTCCAGGTAGTAAGGTTGAAAAAGGGTAAAATAAGATCGCACTTATGATTCGCAATTTGCTTATGTCACATAATAATCTTATTTTTTATGTTGTAGGGTACTGTAGTTACGTCCCGAAACCCTTGTTAACTATGTACCTTTATTTACTTAGTTTTTCGATGTCCGTTCATCTTATATAAATACAATTTAAATATTATGGTCACAAACAACAAAAACGTAAAAGCAAGTAAAACAAAATATAAGCCCATATTCTTCTCGTTGATCTGCTCTAATTCAGTACGACCTATCAAAAGTTGCAGCTACCCAGTTACGGCAAGGTGTGAAACGGGGGAAGGTTGGCTTCGTTGTGATCGAGGTCTGGCTGACAAAACGCGGTGCACTTATTGAGTCAAACGACTACTAGATACTTCTAGTCAATCATTTCCTCTTAGTTATGTCACAATAGACATAACTACCAGTAGTTCGACTGCAAAGAAACGGACAGGTTTCAATATCTGTCAAATTCGTCGGGTTTCACTAGGATTATGAACGGAATGTGCCTCGCGCTGGCTGATATAATTTATTTTTAAATATTTAAAATTAAGATTTAAAAATTGGATTCTGACAATTTTAATCGCATGTGCCAAAACACAAACAACAATATGACCAAAGAGGAACACGTCCAGCGACTATGTCATAGTTTTAAATTCGTAGGTAACAAGTGAACAACCCTAGCGACGATTTTCGTCATAATACGTCAAATTTAAAAATTTCAACATCAGTTCTAAGTCGGCATACTCTATAATTCTATCTACTCTGGTTATGTCAATATGAGACAGTAATCAATATTTCTGTAGCAGTGCCAGGATACAATATTCAATAATAATCATATTTTTACCGACATGGAATTGTTAATAACTTTAAGAGCGGGCTGTCAAATTTTGCTGTGTTTTCTAATAAGTACTACGATCCCGGAAGACGATTGACTCCAATGAAATTGGGATTGAGATTTATTTAAACATTGTATATTTATCTGATATTTGGCTAACGGAAAACACGATTCACTTATTTTAACTGGATAGTTATATTTTTCGAAATTATGAATCTTTCTGGGCTTTTCAACAAATATCTGTTACACTTATTGAGTTACTATCATTAAATAACTTGCACTACTACAATCACACACTTTATAAAATAATAGCTAAAGGAAATATTAGTATTGTATTTAATTTTTAAGTAACCATCAAAAACATTTTTAGGACTTACAACCTTTACTTTCGTGCTATAATGCGGAACTGTTGTTGCAGTGTAAAGCACATTGCCCGGGAGCATGATTCATGGAATCATTGTATCACGATTCGAGGATAGTGTTTTTTTTCCTATATTTAGAACACATACAGTCATAATATAATAAAGCACTGTTACTGTATATAAGACGTATACAATAAAAATACCTAAAGGTTCTTAACTTAAATTAAATATTACAAATATTGGTTGATCGTGTGTGAGGTGACGTGTGTAATGTAACATAATATTAACATACCACACTGGCAAAATTAGCGGAACATAGGTAAAAAGGGCCACAACTTGAATTGAAGTGGGTCGGACTGTGTGAAATACTTTTTTTTTTGTTTCTAAGCTCATTTAAAAAATAAAATATTGATCAAAACTGGCAAGTTGACAGATTTTTATTGCAATTATGCCCTACTAAGTGTTTTTCGATGATTGACGTTGTAAGTGTTTCTGATAAGAATTGCGTTTTTAGCGGGGTGCAAGGTATGCCAGCTCATTTGATTGTTTGGTTTCTGGAAGAACACATTGCTTAGATACAAAATTAGTGATTTTCCAGCATCTACGACAGCTAGAGCTGTAACCACGATAGAGAAAGGTCACACCTACCGTTCGGTCAGTTAGGCCTTAGGTGTGTCGGCTTTCGTGGTCCATCGTAACTTTAAACGCTACAGAGAGACTGGGTCTTACGTTCGGAGACGAGAACAAGGCAGATATTGGGTGGCAATGGTTCAGAATGACCGTTTTGTAAGGTACAAGCCTTAAGAAATCGACCTCAAACTGCTTTGCAAAGACGAAACCTGTCGGAACAGGTCCGAGATGTACGTATAAGTGATTGTACAGTAAGAAGAAGACTCAAAGAAGTTAAATTAAACTCAAAAGTGCCAGCAAGGGCACCAAAACTTGAGACAGGACAGCAAAGAGCCAGGCTAAGATTTGCGCGTGAACATCAAAATTTAACAAGTGAGTGAAATCGTGTGCTGTACAGTGATGGAAGCAAATTCTGTGTAAGTTTTGTTGACAGGCCATAAAGAATGTGGATAAATCGTAAGGAACGCTATAGACCATCAAACTTAACGGAAACAGTGGCCTATCATGCAGGCTTCGTAATGGTTTGGGGTGGCATTTGATTTGGAGCCCGCACGGAGCTGATGATTGTTAATGATGATACTTTGACAGTACAGGGCTATAGCACAGACATCCTAGAACTGCACGTAGTGCCTTTGACACAGTTTTAGGCAGTAACTTCAATTTTATGCGCGTCCATAGAGTAAAAAAATCGGGCATTATTACCTAAATGATGCTGGCGTAGCCCAGGTGGAGAGGTCAGCACGGTCTACTGATGTGGATCCGATTGAGGACGTGTGGTATATCAATCGGTGAACGGTACGAGTTTAAACTCCAGCTCCAAAATGTGTTCAGGAGCTCGAGTTGGCGCTACTGGAGGAGTAGGAGATTATCCCACAGGAAATTATTGACAATCAAAATGCAAGCATGGAATGGCGTATTCAGACCCTCTTGAGATCCATAGAAGGCATTACACGCTTTTAACATGGCATTTCTTAAGTAAAAATGAAGAATTTAAGTTAAAAACTTACTACTGAAATTTCAAAGATTTTTCTTCATTTTTGATTTTTGCAGATTTTTTCTATTTTACACGTTTTTATGCCCTAAATTTATAAAAGTTTCATTTTTTAATCATCAATTATTAAATTAATAAATAAATATATAAAAAACAGCAACAAAATTTTGTTATGTTCCTCTAATTTTGCCGGTGTGTTTAGTTATCCATACTTCCATACTAATATTATAAATGCGTGTAAATGTCCCGGGAAAGGACATAGGATACTTTTTGTCCCGGAAAAATGTACGGTTCCCGCGCGATAGACGAATTTTGGCGCAACGAAGTTGCGGGCGTCATCTAGTAATCTATAATGTCTGTATAGAACCCTAGCCCTATGACAAAGTCTTGGGATCAGAAAACTAGTTCTACTAGGGTTCATGTTTCTGTGTATGTGTGTGCGTGCGTGTGTGTGTGTGTGTGTGTGTGTGTGTGTGTGTGTGTGTGTGTGTGTGTGTGTGTGTGTAAGTAAGCGTTGTAAGTAGGCGGGGCTAGCGTTTTGACAGTAGGATCTTAAAATGCGGCCGCCGTACCGCGTAATTGTTGAAATATGAAAAATCATTCATTTTGATGTAATTTTATAATACAATAGTGGATACGTTTATTATTAATATTATAAAATAATAAAAAGTCAAAAATACTGCAATACGTATAAAATATTATTCCAAATGGTCTAGTTTGAAATATCAGTTCATTTTAATTAAAATCATCCACATTATTTTGGATCACATTCGAATTTAGTAGCTCTTGATTCCCGCACAACCTTACTGCACCTAAATTCGTTAATCATAATATTTTATATTCTTTCCCAGAACACAAAGAATCTCTACACCAAAAATTAAAAATAGATAATAGATTCAAAGTTTTTTTTAAGTTGACGAGACAGATGGACAGAAAGAAAGAGGCACGTTCGCATTTTTAACATAAGTATGTAATATCTAATATAACATAGTAAAGAACATATGCAACATATTATGAAATAATAATAATAAAAATAATAATAATAAAAATAATATCTACCTAGCCGTTTTCGGCTTCAGTGAAGTCACTGAAGCCGGAAACGGTTATGTTATATTCTGAAAGTGCTATTTCGAAGTCCACAATCATAATTGACTTTCACTCCTAACAATTTCATCCTCATCCAAACAACTCCTGCCTGCATTCATGCATATTATTGTAATAACATAAGAGGCTTTAAAAAGGCTATATAGTTGTTCCAATCACGTTGTAGAGCATATGATAGTAACATAATAGTGTTATAACAGCGTTGTGGCAAACTTTTAATTGCCACCGGTCTGCCCGGCGTATTTTTGTTCTATTGTGTAGGTGCTTTGTGGCTTGCATTTTGTGAGTTGCGATTGAGTTAGTCTAAATTTGTTTCTCATTATCTTTTACTATACTATAGATAGTGAAGAAGTTTTAAGCCATAGTATATTTTATAACAGAAAATGCTAATGATACAATATATTGAATTCGCTAGCTTTGGCCCACCACACATTCCCACCACTGTATCTCCTGTGTCGCCAGGATCGACAGCGGTATCCAACCACGAAAACCCTTTGATATGATCTTAGTTAGCCCGAGGAACATGCTAAAGCTGTCTTAGGATCGGCAACGAAATTAATCAGAAGAAAATAGGAGGAGTAGGAAGAACTCCAGATTCCCTCCCCATATAAAGCGGGAGACAGCACAAAGTTGCAATGACCGAAAATCAAAGAACTGAAGGGGGAGCACCACGGGGATCAACGTTAATAATAATAGTGACTACTACGCTACAGCTAAATTAATTTATTGTGTTAGACTGTTGCCAAAAAACGCTTGAAGGCACGGAAGTTCCTAGTGCTGGAATTTGCTAGCGCTATGTAAGAATTTTCAATGTTGCATGTATCCAAACTCTGTGTTAATTAAGTACATAATCATCGGATCGGTGCTTTTGGCTATGCATTATGCATGTCATTTACAAAGATTTATGTTGATAAAAGTAAAAATAAGAATTGCTTACTTCATAGTATTAACAAAATAGGTTGTACATGGTTGTACGAAGCTTTTTATTACTTTTATTCAGAGTTTTCAGCATTTTTCAAATTTTTTGAATTATTCGAATGATATTCGAATTATTCGAAAACTTTTGTAAAATATTCGAATTATTCGAATAGTATAATTAACAAACAAAATTTTTATGTTTTAAATAATCTTAGTAATTTCAACCTTAAACTAAATTGTATTTTGACTCGCCCGTCCGCCATTATATATATTTCTTTTCTTAGCACCATTCTGAAACAATTGTATTAGTCAATATCACAGCTGCTGTGTTAATCAAGTTGGTCTAGACTGTGAACTGTAGACGGCAGCTCCACCTGGGATTTAATAAACTGATATTTCCACACCTGCCCACTTAGACAACTTACAGTCGATAATTTTGACGGCAAAGTTAGAAAAAATACAAAGGATCACAAGGTACGCGTTATGTTACTTGCGATGTCATTTGTGAAACTTATTTTTAACTAAGTTCGCTGTTGAATTTAACCTGTCAAGTATCAACCCCCATAAGGACACCGGCGACCGCGACAACAATTGAATAACAATAGATTTCCAAGAATCCGCGATCGACGGATTAATATCGACTTTAAGTTGTCTAAAGACAGACAAGTATCACCTGGTGTTTTATTGTTTGCCCCAGGCCACGTAGTCATAACACATCTGATGCCATCCCACGTGGCAAAGGTTTAATTGACATTTCAATTTTCAAAGACTTCTTAGGGGCGATTTTACCAAAGAAACGGAACGCGTTCAATGCAAACTGCGTACCGGTTCAAAACGTATAAACGCGATTATAACATCGAATTGCATTTCGCCATATAAAATTAAACGCGTTCACAGCAAATCCGAGTTTTGTCTTCTGAACGACCAATGTCTGATAACGTCATAAAACCCGTTCAAGCCCTGTCAGTATAGTTTTTCTATATCTCATAGCAGAACGAAAAACATAGACAAAAGAAATGTCAAGATGACAGTTTTGACACATGCGTTTGGTTAGTTTATGTATTGTTTCTTGCTATTTTGTTGTAAAATCAACGTGACAAGGCTCCAAACTGATGAAGTCGCGATCCAAAGAAGTTTTTGAAATCCATTTGAAACAGAACGAGATTTACGTCACCGCGTGAACGCGTTCAATGAGAACTAAGTTTAGTAAAACGAAGTTTTACTAAACTTAGTTACCTGGTGAAAACCCACCTTAACTGAGGATGTTAAACGACTTATTTTTAATAAGTACTAAATAGTATCACCTTTCTCCTAATAGAAAACTTTCCTGGACCTTCAAGAATATTTTCGAGACTAAAATTAGCCAAATCGCTTCAGCCGTTCTCGTGTTTAAGCGACACTAACAAAATTTATAATTCATTTTCATTTACATAGATTTGACAAAAAATCATCGGAATCTACTTTGGGAGGACCGACAAAAGTAAAAACGAAACAGCAGATCTAGGAACACATTTTCGCCGCGTACTAGAAACAGACCAAAAAAATTAACCACCCTAAGAATGTACACAACGCCGCTAAAAGTTTTCACTACAAAAAACAATTCTCCTTACAGCGTCGGGTAAAACCAAACAGCTAGAGTATGAGTTACAAACATCGGTAAACCGTACGGTATTCCACTTACGCCGACCTGCCGTATAAAATTGCCGTAAATAAGTGTGGAGAGACGCGCCCGAACTAAATGACCATCCTCGCTAGATACTTTGTGGTAAATCTAAAAAGATCCACATGTCAAATATTTAACCTCTTCCTTTCTTACAAAAGTTGCAATAATAACATCCACCCCAGTCTAGAGTTTTTTGAAGTGAAAACTTCTTTAGCGGCGTTGAGCACTTTTGTGGGATGGGTAAAAACTGTGAAACACGCGTCAGATTCTCGTGCTGATCGAAAAACCGTAAGACGGTTGGAGAGTAGTGTTGTAACATCGAAATCGATTAATCGAACAATCGATTTTTTTTTCGACTGTCGATATTTTTAATCGATTGTAAGGGTTTCGATTAACTAAAAAAATCGATTTTTTTAAAATCGATTTTCATAAAAAATGGGTTTAAAAAATTGTAAGGGTTTCGATTAATTAAAAAAATCGATTTTTTAAAAATCGAATTTCATAAAAAATGGGTTAAAAATTTAATCGATTATAAGGGTTTCGATTAATTAAAAAAATCGATTTTTTATAAATCGATTTTCATAAAAAATAGCTTAAAAAAATAATGCACAACATTAATAATCAAGTTTGCACTTCTGCCGGCACTCCCGGAGTGCAACCCGTCTTTTTTTTTTAATGTTTCTTGTTCAGTTAGGTAAATTATTACATTTAAGTATTTATCTTTTCACAACTGAACATTTTTTAGAGTTTCTATACATTCCCCAGTCTAGAGTCGAGAATGTTATAAAACATGGAAAAGTGTTTTACCTGTTTACTTCTAAAATCCTGAATCCATTTAGATAAAACGTATAGGTATAATTTTGGCCCTCAAATAAAAAAATACTTTTGACTCTGGCAAAATATAATAATAGATAGATAGATAGATAGATAGACTCTTTATTGCTCACATTAAATTAAGTACAATCAGTTACTAAAACTAAAACTTAAGAAGAACATAAATGTGGGCAAGGGCGGCCTTATCGCTATAAGCGATCTCTTCCAGGCAACCCTGCAGGAGAGGAAAATTTAAATCTAAAATAGTAAGCGGGGTAAAGAGTGCGGTACTTACTAAAATAATAATAATAATAGGTGAATATTGGATAACAGTAATGTAGTTCACAATTGGATAATTAATATACTTACTGAGCTGCTCCAAAACTCTATAGAAGTATATAATAAAATAAATATTTTATAGTTCTACATGTAATAAAATATATTATAAATAAAGATACATAATAATATTATAAAATTAATAAGCAACTAAAATTAGCAAGTGACTTTACTCCTCAGATGGATATGTAGCTTCGATTTGAAAGTAGCGAGTGACTGCGACTCGCGAATCTCGAGTGGTAGTTCATTCCACAAGTAAGTGGCCTTCACAGCAAAAGAATCAGCAAAGTATCCCGACTTGGTAAAAGGTACTAGTAGTTTATTGTTATAAACCGAGCGTAACACACGCTTGTGGTCTATAGCACTGCGATACTGAAAGCGATCCTTAAGGTAGGGGGGAGAGCGGGGGTCATGTAGGATATTATATAATAGGATCAGGACATGCTCCTCCCGGCGGAGTCTGATTGGTAGCCACCCTAGTTTCTGGCGAAATTCAGAGATGTGGTCGAACTTGCGCAGTCCATACACGAATCTGATGCAGATGTTTTCTAATATTTCTAGTTTGTTGAGGTATTCCTCGTTTAGATCTATTAAACAAACATCTGCATAGTCGAGGATAGGTAGTAATAAAGTCCGCGCAAGCTCGATTTTAGTCTTTACAGGGAGTAAATTTTTCCAGCGATTTAGTGAGCCCACCGCTGCAAAAAGCTTTCGACTGATTTCAGAAATGTGGTGAGACCATTTTAGAGTTGAGTCGAAGTATACACCCAAGTTTTTTGCCACATTGCTATAAGGTAAAGCTACATTGTTAAAGGTAATATTAGGCAGTGTATCATAATTAGGCCGGTTTATTTGTTTCGTACCACCAATAACAATAATTTGAGTCTTTTTGGGATTGACTATCAAGCCATGGCCCTGGCTCCAACGAAGTATGGTTGCAAGATTCATATTGATAGCCGTAATTGCAGACTTCAAATCATTAGCAGGTGCATGGGTATAAATTTGGAGATCGTCCGAGTAGAGGTGGAATAAGCAGGTGAGGAGCGGGGTGAGGAAATTAATAAAAAGGGAAAAAAGGAGAGGGGATAGGACACCACCCTGAGGAACGCCAGCTAATATGTCACAATATCCAGACATCTGATCATTTATTCGTATACATTGCTGCCTACCTCCATCATAGGATACGAGAATCGAAGCGCTCCTAGCATAGCAATGAGGATGTCGTTGTCAACAGTATTGAAAGCATTACTGAAATCTAGCAATGCTAGAACAGTAAGTTGCTGGTTGGACATGGCAAAGCGTATGTCATCAGTCACCTTAGTTAAAGCAGTCACAGTACTATGCTTTGGACGGAAGCCAGATTGGAAAGGGCTCAGCAGACCATTGTAATTAGTGAAGGAATTGATTTGCTGGTAAACAAGACGCTCGAGGACCTTTGATAGGAATGGGAGAATAGAAATGGGTCGGAAGTCAGAGGGTAAGGTAGGACATTTAATTTTGGGAATGGGAATAACTGCAGCTTTGCGCCAGCAGCTGGGAAATGTGCTGGAACTGAGGGAAAAATTAAAAATATGACAGAGGACGGGGAGTACAACGGGTGAACTGAGAATAATCATTTTTCGGCTTATGCCATCAACCCCCTCAGCATTCGATTTAATGCTTGTTATAGATTTCTCAACTTCCTGGATAGTAAGGGGCTTAAAAGCGAAAGGAGAAAGCGGAGGGTCAAGTGTAGGAGATTGCAAAATGGCATTAAGGGACTGCTGTTTGACGGAGGCTAGTATAGGACAGGCAGAGGTGAGATGACGATTAAGGCCATTAAGGTCAAGGTTTGGTGAGGGAGAGGACTTTGCTTTTCCGATACCCAGGGAGTTGAGAAATGACCACACCTTTGCTGGTTCACCATTACTAACAGATGAGTGTATATGGCGACGCTGTGCATCCCTGCACAAGCGGCTGCATCTGTTGCGAAGCTCTTTGTATTTGTCACGATTCTGATCAGTAGGGTTATTTTTAAATTTAGCTTTGGCAGCATTTCTTTTGGCCATAATGCCCTTAATTTCATCTGACAGCCACGGTGCAGGGAGGTGTTTTAACTTCACAGGACGTAGAGGAGCATGTAAATCAAAAACCTGCATTAAGAGGGAGTTGAAGCTATCCATCTTCTCGTCCACAGTGGATGCATTATATACCACATCCCAATCCATAGCTCTAAGATCCTCACTAAATTTTTCAGTGTCAATTAAATTATAGTTGCGTTGCATTATAATACGGGGCTTGGGTTTAGGATAACGAATTTTATAGGAGAGGAATATGAGGTCATGGTAGGAGAAAGCTTCGGCGCTAAATTGCCCATGTATGCTTACACGATCAGGCGAGGATACAATTATGAGATCGAGTAGGGAAGGAGCACAATTTGGAAAAGAATGCGTTGGATTAAGGGGAAGGATATAAAGATCAAGGGAGTTAATTATCGACCGGAGTTTAGAGGCACGGGCTGAGTGTAGTTTGTCTTTATTCACTAAACAAGTGTTAAAGTCGCCCATAACAATTGTGTGATTGACAGAGGTGACATATTTTTCTAAAAGAACTTCGAACTTATGGAAATAGTCTATTTGTAATGAGGGGCTATAGAACACACCAAGCAGTAATTTTAAGTGGCCGAATAAAACTTCAATCAGTAAATGTTCTGAGGATTCCGAATAGTCAGATGGAGATTTGTCAATGATGTTAAAGGGGAAAATGTTGTCTAAGGTATATGGCAACACCACCACCACCTTTACCAGTTCTATCATTGCGGATGAGGACGAAACCAGGTAAAGAGTAGGAAGTTGAAGGGAGACATGGCTTTAAGAAGGTTTCAGATACAAGTATGGCATGGACATTCAAGTTGTTGGAAAAGGTGGCAAGGAGGTCAGGAAAATGTGCTGGGATGCTCTGTGCATTGATGTGAACTGCGTTAAAATTTCGGGGGAACGATGCAAATGTCGTCTCCAGAGAGACATCAAGAGACTGTGAGAGACTGTGAAAGCTCTCACCTGAGGAATGTGACGAGGAGGTTAACGAAAGAAAGTCCGATCCATCATCCGGAGAATCATCATCGCTAATACCAGCTGGCATATAATATATGCAAATATACACTAATAAATAATAATTAAATACCTATTATATAAGTTTTAAAATCTAAGTTATTTAAAAACTATTTGAGCAATAAATATAAACTTATAATATATATAATATATAAACAATTCATAAGACACTTATGAATAATAATTAATTCTCTACCCGCCTACAGTGTTACAAAATTAAAAGACAATACAACTTAAATTATTATCATTGCAACAAAAATTACATCACAAGTAAACAATCAGCAAAGTAAAAACAATAAAAACATGTAACTCAAATATAATACCATTACAAAAATATTTAAATTGAGAAAAATGCAAAACATTCGATTTTAATATTTTACGTAAGACAATATGCAAAACGAAGAAGGAGAAGAAGCCGAGTTGACAAATGTCAAGTGACAGTGAGTAGTGACATTTAAGTAACATTCATGTTTTAACTTTTACTATTATGTCAAGTGTCAACATGAAAGAAAAACAAACGATTTAATTTTGTAACCCACAAAAAATACAATTTACAATCAAATAAGTAAGTACCTTAATTAGTGGTTACCAAAAGGGAAAATACAAAATATTATATACGGTAAATTGTAAACTGTGGGTAATACAAGTAAATTTATGAAGATAATAATATAGAGTATAGAGTATACCGACGACTTGGGATGTTTCGATTGGAGTTTGTGAAGCTCAGCCAATGTCTCTATCTTCTGCCTTGAGCCATCAGGACTCTTGATATAGATGTAGTCGTCACGGGTCCAGCATGACGAAACCCCAAAATGCTCTCTGGCCGCCATAAATGTGTTGTGTCGCGGTTTTGTAAGGAACTCAGAGATGGTGATTTTTGTTCCTTTGAGTGCCTTCTTAGTGTTCCACACCCGGTCACGCATTACGGTATCATTAAACTTTATTGATATAGGTCTTGGCTTAGGATTATCCATGTTTTTAGGCTTTCCCATTCGATGACATGTACGGACACTACTCATAATAATAAAAAATTATATATATATATATATATATATATATATATATATATATATATATATATATATATATATATATATATATATATATATATATATATATATATATATATATATATATAAAATAATAAAAATTAATATTATAGTTTTAAAACGCATTTTCGCATAATTAAAGTTGCAGCCAACATCTAGTTCTTTAAATCAAGGATCTCGAATTCTTAAGAGACAGACAGAGGAACGGACAGTTTAGTAATTTTAATAAAAATTTCACCTTTTTTTGAGGCACGGAACCCTGAATTGCCAATCATGTTCCCAAAAAAAGTAAATGTGTTCGGACATTCAAATTAAAAACTCTTCAACTGTGTGCGCAGTGTAAATAGTTTTTCATAAAATATTTGTATTGTAAGCACAATGTTTTTATATTGAAGTGAAACAGTACACTGTACACCAATTCTACCATTTTTATCAAAATATATTATACAGCTTCGATGAGGTCTCGGAATAATGAACGTCAAACTAGTCAAAGACAAACTTGAGTCAAAATGACGAGCTCCGTGGCTCAATGGTTAGTATGTGTGGCAACTCAAGCCGGGGGTCGCGGGTTCGAATCCCGTCGACGGAACAAAAAGTTTTTCAATGTTCAGCTGGGTCATGGATGTGTATTAGATATGTGTATGACATAATAAAAATCTTAAATATATGTAATGAAATGACAAGTGCCATTTCATTAACTTTTGGTTTTTATTATTTATCTGTGGTGTATAGAGTGCATTGACATTAATTGATTGTCACATGTGACAGGATCCAATGTAAATGGCGGATTAGTGTCAACTGCCAAGATTATTTTATTTGTGAAAATTGTTATGAAAACTTAGAAAGACTTAGACAGGATAAAGTTGAGGAATCGATATTAGTAAACTTCAAATGTCGTTTCTTTATAATTTCAGGTGAGATAAACTATTGTCTTAGCTTTTAGACAAACAACAATTACTTATTGTAAAAGTGTAAGAGCGTGTTAAATAAAACAAAACTTTATAATTTCAGAGCAACAATTTGTGGTTTATTTAGAAAATCCTCAATAATTTATCTTATAAAACGACATTTTCATTAACTAATAGAAGATGGACCGGCTGCAATTTGAGTTTTCGGTAATAGCTTCAAGTGACGGCAAATCCAACATGTTAGCCATAACCTCAATATGGTGATTAATCACACACACTTTATGATACAAATACAAATATTTATTTACCAAAAAATTATAACATAATATGCGATAACGGATCCCCACACTAGGCGATGCCTGTCCTGTGGGGACGAAACGAAGTTACTATAATAGTGAGTTACATTTTTTTATAATAATTAGTAATATAATTACAATAAATTCAAAGTTGTTTTATATATGTTATTAGTGTGTGTGTGTGTGTGTGTGTGTGCATGACTTTATTCCATAATTTTGATCAAATTTTCAGTTACCTCGTACGAAATTCCAAGAAGAGTATCAAAAAGAACAGTCTTAGCTTTCATAAAAGATAACTTATCAATTAGGCATAATTTAATGAGGTTATTGTATATGTAAGGCAAGAGAAACAAGCCAAATTTTTGAGCGAACGAAGTTTTGACGGCGACTGCGGGAACCCTAAAAGACCTTTGTTTCAGTAGTGTTATGTACTGGGAGGAGCTAAGGATATGCTTGTGCATAGCCATGAGTATGAATACTTTCACTAAAATAAAAAACAGCTTAAAAAAAAGGCATCAAAGTAGAAAAATATGGATAAAATTGAATGAAGATTTAAAGAAGACATACATAGACGAGGAAGGTAATTTGCAATTTCTGGATCAATATTTAGAAGAAATTAGTATGAAACAACCGAAAGACAAAGACAACTTGCAACATATTTTGGAAAATTAATAGAAACTACGTCAAAGAAAGAAAATCAACATAACTTAAAAAATATTTCAGAAAAATTAATCATTGAAAAATTTACAAGCAGGAATAGTAATGCAATGTAATGGATAGAGAATTTTGAAAAAGAGTGTGTACGCTTAAATATTACAAAGGATGAAACAAAAATAGAAATTATAAGGTTGTTTTTGGAAAAATCTTGTTTAGATTGGTAAAGCTCGATGGCCTTAAAACTGACAGTAAACTCTGAATGGAATGAGTGGAGAAAGAAATTTTTAGAAACTTTTGAAAACCAAGGTTGGGATATGCTTACTATGCTTTCGCTTTCAGATAATTATAAGGAAGGCCAGTTGATTGATTACGCTTTAAAAAAATAACGGCTTATACTTGACATAAACAAATCAATTGACTCAGTCTCCCGCAAACGATCAAACATCAAACACGTCAAACACGTAGTAATCCAAATTTTCTTCAAACACGTCAAACACTAGTTTATACGTGTTTGACGTGTTTGATGTTTGATCGTTTGCAGGAGACTAAAAACTTGTGGTGTTTGTAAAGAACTTTTTTATAGTTTTATCAAAAATGATAAGTTTTGTCTTTTTAATGTCAAGTGTCAAACTTCATTCTGTAAATAAATACCTTTTCATCAGCATGTCCTAAGTTGTTTAATTACGACAATACGCAGATATCTTAGTGGCGACGAGGTAAAAACGTTCAAATGTCGGTAGGTAAGTTGGCAGAGTTTAATTTGGAGACAGATTGCTGGGAGTCGTATATAGCCAGACTTGAACAGTATTTTATATGCAATAGCATTAAGGATGAGCTAAAAGTGGCAACGCTGATTACGGCTGTAGGCGCCGAGACATATGTGTTGATGTCAAGCTTGTGTACTCCGCACAAACCAGCTACAAAGCAGTACTCGGAGCTCATCGAGATTGTAGGAAAACATATCAGACCTAAACCGTCGATTTTAGCCGAGAGATACAATTTTCGGAGACGTGTACAAGGTCGCGCAGAGATCGTTGCAAATTTTGTTACCGGTCTTAAAAAGTTGTCCAAGAATTATGGATTCATTGATGACTCGCTATCAAAGAACTTGAGGGATCAGTTTGTATGCGGATTAAGGAAAGATGGCATAAGACAAAGGTTACTCACCGAGGAGAATGTGACTTTTGATAAGGCGTATAATATAGCTTTAGCGATGGAGTCGGCGGAGTCGGACGCGGCTCTTGTAGTTGGTGACCGGGAGTTGCAGGTACCAGTCAGTACCGATCCTGCATACAGACAACCCGCCGTCTATAAGCTTAACGAGAATCGAGATTTAGATCACGGTTCAAGAAGGCACCAGTCCTCATTCAAGAATAAGTCTCTAGTGATCTATAAAAGCTCTATAGTCAATATTAACAAGAATAAGAGTAGTCCTACTTGCGGGTACCAACATAGTCCGGAACACTGCAAATTTAAATCTTATATATGCAAGATTTGCAACAAGGAAGTTAACCTCAAGCGAGTGTGTCCCCGCAGGAGAACAGCTAGTACTCACCTAAATTGTCTCGAAGAAGAAGGGGACGGCAGCTCGGGTAGTGTAGATAGTGAGGAGGTATTTAATTATTCTATTTGTAATCGCTCTTTTAAGGATTTTCCCCCCTATACTATTAATATCGTCGTTATTAATAAAACTTTAGTTATGGAAATTGATACAGGAAGTGCAATTTCTTGTATTAATAAGGAGACTTACGACAGAATGTTTGACAATTGTGAAATTTTTCCGAGATTTTTTAGCGAGATTAAGCTTAGGTACTACACAGGAGAACTGAAGGAGCCTATTGGTAAAATTAGGCCTCTAGTTGTGTTTAAACAGTGTAAAAAAATTTTTGACTTATTTATAGTCGAGAAAGGCAAAAGTAACCTTTTGGGTCGGCAGTGGATAAGCGAATTAAAAATATGTCCGCAGCCATCTCAGGTGTGTAGCATTAGCGAGGATTTTAATTGGACGTATTTCAGTTCCAGATTCTCTAAGGTGTTTGCGGACGAACTCGGGAAGTATACAGGTGGAACAGTCGGTTTTCGTTTACGAGAGGGGGCACAGCCAATCTTTTTACGTGCTCGCCCGTTAGCTTACGCTTTACGTGAACCGGTGGAACGGGCACTCTAATAACTACAGCACGATGGAGTCATTTCACCTGTGTCGAGTTCGGACTGGGCGACACCTATCTATCGTGCCGGTAATGAAAAAGGACGGCACAATACGTATTTGTGGTGATTTCAAACTGACATAAAATAAGTGTTTAGAAATCGATCGTTTTCCGTTACCTCGGGTTGAGGATCTATTAGCTAAATTGCATGGAGGAGATAAGTTTTCTAAAATTGACTTATCGCAGGTTTATACGCAATTTGAACTCGATGAGTCCCAAAAATTCACCGTTATTAATACACATAAAGGTTTATTTAAATATAATAGACTAATTTTTGGCTTAGCATCTAGTCCGGGAATTTTTCAAAGAAAGATGGAACAGATTTTTGCGGGATTGCCCGGGGTAGGCGTCTTCTTGGACGATATTATCATAACGGGTAAAGATGATGAGTCACATTTAGCTACTTTAACCCTAGATCCGTACCCATCTTAAACTTCATCTAACGGTACCCTGGGGTACTAGCGCACCCCAACAATAATACCTAACACATTTTTAAAAAGATATTAAAGTTTTTTTTATTGAATCAACTTACATAGACTTTTTAACATTAATCTCAGTCTTTCTGAACTTAATTAAATTGAATTAATTAGGTACTATAAAACAATTTTGGCATATTTTGTTTTGGTGAACAGTACAAATGAAAGTTTTGCACGTCTCACATTGCGTACGTGATTTGCGGTCTTTGGACCTCGGGAAGACAAAACACCTTCCAGATTTGAAATTAGGAGAAGCTATGAGGCGTTGGGCGTTGTTTTTCTCCAGTATATCACCAATACTTATCTGTAGATACGAGTACGTTGGCAAAGTTCGGTATTGAAATATGACTTCTAGGTGCGGTTTTATGTACTTAATCAAAAGCGAGAGTCTTCAGGTAAGTGCGCCTATTCTTGAAAAATTGCTTATTAGCAGCATCTGGAGAATGTAACAGTATCATAGAATTGATCCCCACAATATTTAGTATTCCATAGAACATACAGAGGCTCCAGCGGCGAGTTTTGCGCGACACACTGTAGGTATGACTGCTTTTCTGTATTTTTCTACCTCTACCACGTAAAGCTATCTGGAACGCTGAGGACAGTGACTGGTTACGCATTAGAACAGAACTGCAAAGATACTTCTTCTATTTCTTCGTCTGAATCAGGAGGTGACTCTACTTCTAAAGAGTGAGAACTCTGAGATAAAATTACGTCATCGTGAAAATCTTGGATAACATCATCCAGCTCTTCATCAAATGCCTCACCTAAAAACAGATCTTCACCTTTTTCTTTTTCTTCCGATTCCAGAAGAATATTCTTTATTTAATTTTCACTCAAATTACGTCTAGACGCTATCTGAAAAATAAAATAAGTTAGGAGTTCGTAAACAATCCTATAATGCTAAAATGTTCAAACAATAATACTTACGTTTAAAGTACCCTGGGGTACCGCAGTACCCCACAAGCAATGTACCGCTTCCACTTGCAAGCAGGACCGTCGCCCGACTGAGGTTTCGGCGCGTCACCCCGCCCCACGTAAATACGCGGACGTGCGAAACAAACCGTCGAACAGTAAAAAAAGTATAATGAAATGTTTGTTTATTTTTTCATTTGTACCCCAGGGTACGGTTCTAGGGTTAAAGGAAGTTTTTACGAGATTGGAGAAATGGGGCTTAAGAGTTCGAAAAGATAAATGTACTCTTTTCGGCAACTCAGTTACGTACTTAGGCTTTGTTATCGATAAGAACGGAGTTCATACTGACCCTCATAAGGTTGAAGCTATTAAGAAAGTTAAAACACCAACTAATGTTTTGATTTGCGGTCTTTCCTAGGGCTAGTGATCTATTATGCTAAATTTGTCCCCAATATGAGTACTATGCTATCACCATTATACGATCTTCTAAAGAAGGATTCTAGGTTTAGGTGGGACCAGAGATGTGAGCGGGCATTTAACGATGTTAAAAATATTTTAGCCTCTAGTGAAGTCCTCGTGCACTACTCTTTAGACTTACCACTTATTTTGACGACAGATGCTAGTAGTATCGGTATAGGAGCAGTCATCTCGCTTATTACCTCGCAGGGGGAGAGGCCGATCGCATACGCTTCCCGAACACTTAACTCGGCGGAGAAAAATTACTCCCAAATGGAGCGGGAGGCTTTGTCTATTATATTTGGTGTGCGGAAATTTCACCAGTATTTATATGGACGCAAATTCCTTTTGAGGACGGATCATAAGTCCCTAGTTACTATATTTGGGGATAAGGCAGGCATTCCGGTCATGGCGGCTAGTAGGATACAAAGATGGGCCGTTATACTAGGTGGCTACGATTATAAAATCGAATATGTTAGTAGTAAGAATAATGCTACGGATGCCTTGTCAAGGTTGCCAGTAAGCCAGCAGGTCAGTGTGAAACAGGAGAACACATACCTTTCTTTCGTGCAATCCTTTTTACCAGTCACTAGGAAGGAGGTGCAAGAGCAGGTCAGCTTAGATAATAACCTAAGGAGGGTGATGTCGTATTTACATTCAGGCTGGCCCGGCATTAATCAAGATCAAGCTTTTATTAGAAAATAAACTAGAAGTGAGTGGCATTTATGATACAGGCTCACAGATCTCTTTAATAAATTCAAGACTGATTAAAGTAAAAGAAAACAAAGATAATGTGAATATAGCATACATAAAAACGGTTAATGGTGTGAAAAAAACTTAAGGCTCGATAACAATAAAGATAAAAATATTTGATTTGGAAGACGAGGTGGATGTTTTTGTTGTAGAAAATGAAGATTTTGATGATTTTATAATTGGATTAGATATGATAAAGAAATTCAAACTAACTCAAACTGAGGATTTACAGATAGAACAAAAGAAAATGTAAAAGATACCTAAAAATACTACAAAAGAAGAAAACAATATATAAACGTTTGCAATAAACTTCAACGAACACATCGACCCAGAGGAATTTGTAAGTATGACATACCGTTTAGATAACGAAAAGAAAATTGAGATAGAGAAGATTGTAGAGGAATATAAAACAATTTTTGCCAAGGACAAGTATGACGTAGGATCAGTTTAAAATTAGGAAGCGCATATAGATTTAATAGTAAATAGATACTGAAGTAAAAGACCATTTAGATGTTCAATAGAAGATAAATTAGAAATTGAAAAGCAAATAGGTATGTTACTAAAGAATAATTTAATAGAAGAATCTTACAGTCCTTTCGCTGCTCCAGTTACAATGGCACTTAAAAAAGGTGAAAGTAAGAAATCCCGCTTGTGTATAGATTTCCGAGAATTGAATAAAATTGTTGTACCGCAAGCGCAAACATTTCCGTTAATAGATGATTTGATTATTAGAACTAGAAATTGTAAGTACTTTACTACACTGGATATAAACTCAGCATTTTGGGCTATACCTCTACGAGTAGAGGATAGAAGTAAAACAGGCTTTGTTACGCAAGATGGCCACTACAATACCAGAAAATCAGAATCAACCTTATTCCACATAACAAAACAGGACATGCCTCCCTTTTGGCTTAAAAACATCACCAGCGATTTTCCAAAGAATTTTAAGCAACATTCTAAGAAAACACAATCTAACAGAATACTCCGTAAATTTCATCGACGATATCTTGATATTCTCGTCTTCTTTTAAGGAACATATAAGACATATAAGAAGCGTATTAGAAGCAATTATAAAAGAAGGCTTTAGATTACAGTTTCAGAAATGTACCTTCGCTTCGGATTCAGTAAAGTATCTCGGCCATGTAATTCAGAGAAACTCAGTAAGGCCACTTAAAGATAATTTGATCGTAATAAGACATTTTCCTACTCCTAAGACGCAGAAGAATATCAGACAATTTTTAGGAAAAATCAACTTTTATCATGATTACATACCGAAAAGTGCAATTATCTTAGAACCTTTGCATAATTTATTACGAAAAAACGAAAAGTTTGTGTGGTCAAAGAAGTGTGAACAATCATTTAACAAAATAAAAAATTATTTATGTTCTCAACCTGTATTGGAAATTTTTGATAAGGACTTACCTATAAACATTTTTACAGATTTATCTTTGAGGGTATCGGAGCAATATTAAAACAAACACAACTAGACGGCAAAGATAAACCGGTGGCTTATTTCTCAAAAAAGCTGAATGAGTCTCAAAAACGGAAAAAGGCTATTTATTTGGAGTGTCTTGCTATGAAAGAAGCTGTTAAATATTGGCAACACTGGCTCATTGGAAAACAATTCACTATTTACTCTGACTAAGCCCCTCGAGAACATGAATATTAAATGCAGGACGGACGAGGAACTAGGAGACCTTACATATTATTTATCCCAATATGATTTTACAGTAAAATATATACCCGGTAAGGAAAATAAAGAAGCTGACTGTATGAGCCGCAACCCCGTATTAGAATCAGAGGATAACAAGGAAGAACTATTGAAAATGGTAAATTTAATACAAATAAGAGATATAGTGGAAAATCAAGAGAAAAATAAAAAAATAAATGAAAATAAGCAGAATCTAATGTACAAAATACAGAATATATTATAAAAAAATTAAAAAATTGAAAAGATTACCCTCTCCGAAGAATATAGTAAAGAACTTATAAAGAAGGTGCATGAAAGTTTTTGTCATATTGGTATCAGACAATTGCAGAAAAAAATAAGTTCAATATATACAGCAAAAAACCTTACAAAAAATATCATGAACATCAAATCAGATCAAATCAAAATATTTTTATTCGGAGTAATTTTTTTACAAAAACATTACCGAACGTCGATACTACGGTGCCTACCACCGGTTCGGGAACTAACCCGTCGAGAAGAACCGGCGTAAGAAACTCGCACGGGTCCATCTTTTGCTAAAAAGATGGAAAATTACAATTAAAAACATATAGAGTACAACACGGTCACATTAACCTGACGCACCACTGGAATGCAATATGCCATCACCGTGCGTCTAGTTAATTTGACCGTGTTATATAACAATATTATAACTTAGAGCTGTTTACAATAGGAATTATAAAAAATATTCTAGTAGCCTGTAAGAACCAACCTATTCCCAAGGTGTGTTGTCGTTGATGAAATCATTGATTTTATAATAAGCTTTAGTACACAAACGTTCTTTTACTACATTTTTAAATTTATTGACAGAGAGATTTTGAACGTTTTCTGGGATTCTATTGTACAGGCGTATACACTGGCCTTTAAAAGATTTGCTGACTTTGCTGAGTCTGATCACTGGTATTTCTAATTTGTTCTTATTCCTAGTGTTAAAACAATGATTGTCGCTTTTCTTTTTGAAATTATTTAAGTTCTTTCTTAAATACAGTACATTATCCAAGACGTATTGAGATGCGACGGTCAGAATATTTATTTCCTTAAACTTTTCTCTTAAGGATTCACACGATGACATCTTATAAATAGAACGTATGGCTCGCTTCTGCAGCACGAATATTGAATTAATATCCGCTGCATTTCCCCATAGAAGGATTCCATAGGACATAATGCTGTGGAAGTAACTAAAGTAAACAAGTCGCGCTGTTTCTACATCAGTTATTTCTCTGATTTTTTTAACAGCATATGCTGCAGAACTGAGCCTATCCGCCAGATTTGCAATATGCGGACTCCACTGTAATTTACTGTCTAAAGTTATACCTAGGAAAACAGTGGTGTCCACTAATTTCATTTTCTCATCATTTAATAGTACATTGGTTTGTACTTGCCTAACATTTGGCAAACTGAACTTTAAACATTTCGTTTTGTTAGAATTTAATAGTAAATTATTAGCATTAAACCATTGTACTATTTTTGAGAGAGCACTATTTACCTCGTCGTAATTAAATTGTTGTCGCTTCACATTAAAAATTAGTGAAGTGTCATCAGCAAAAAGTAGTATCTCATGCTTATCTTTAACTAGATAAGGTAGGTCATTTATGTAAATGAGAAAAAGAAAGGGACCTAAAATAGATCCTTGTGGAACACCTAGCTTTATTTTACTACCATTAGACCTTTTAGAATTAACTTCAACTCTTTGCGTTCTATTTGCAAGGTAAGAACTTAACAGTTTTAGGGCCGTGTCCCTTATACCATAATGATACAATTTTCTGATTAATGTAGCATGTTCAACGCAATCAAATGCTTTGGATAGGTCGCAGAAGATACCAAGTGCATCCTGCGACCCCTCCCAAGCTTCAAATATACTACATAGAAGACTGATGCCTGCATCTGTAGTGGACCTACCTTTAGTAAAGCCAAATTGATTGTTATGTAACAAATTATTACAGTTAAAGTGAACTAGTAATTGATTTAGAATTATTTTTTCAAATATTTTACTAAAAGTTGGCAAAATAGATATTGGTCTGTAGTTAATTGGGTCAGACTTAGTCCCAGCTTTGAAGAGAGGCATCACCTTGCTATGCTTCATTAGGTCAGGGAACACACCATTTTTAATACAATTATTAAAGACTAGTGCTAAGTGCGGGGCAATGATGTCAATTATTGATTTAATAACTCTTGTGGACATACCCCAGAGATCAGTTGTACTTTTAACATTCAGCGATTTGAAAGTCTTAATAATATCCCTGGAGTCGATTTCTTTAAAAATAAAATTGACATCACATTCCTTGACATTTTCTTTAAGTAACCTTTCCGCAACTTCAGGTGAGGAATTTAAGTCTTTTGTAGCTGAGATCGGAATGTCAGCAAAAAACTTCTCAAAAACTGTCGCAACCTCAAGGTCAGAGCTGATCTTTTTATCATCAATATAAAGTTCAAGTTTAGAGTTACGACAAATGACTCTTCCAGTCTCATCTGCGATAACTTTCCAGGTGGTTTTCACTTTATTTTTAGAGTTCTTTATTTTTTCTTTTATGTGGAGGGCCTTCGCAGCTTGACAGACTTTTCTAAAAATTTTTGAATATTTCTTTACGTATATTTTAAAGGATTCACTAGTATTCATTGTTTTTTCATCATATAACTCATACAGTCTTTGCCTACTTACAATAATACCTGGAGTTGCCCAATTTCTGAAATTTTTTTTTTATTATTTAAACTGACCGTTTTAGAAGTAAATACAGACTTGAATTGGTTTCTTACTACTTTAAATAATGTATTAAAAGCTTCATCTGGTTTATTTGACATATCTAAGCGATGAAGACTTGAAACAAGTTTACTTCTAAATTTCTCAATACGTTTTGTATTTACAGGAATGAACTCAATCTTTTCTTCAGTATAATTATCACATTTCATGTTAAAAGAAGCTACCTGTCCACGATGATCAGAACTCAGAGCATTAATTATTTCTTTTTTACAGGGTGTAACATTTGTGAAAATATTATCAATGCAAGTGGCAGTTGTTTCGCAAACTCTAGTTGGTTCATTAAATAATTTAATTAGGTTATACGATTTTAATAAGGATGTGAATCTAATAGTGGTGGAGTTTAAGTCTAACAAATTAATATTGAAATCACCACATACAATAATCTTTTTTTTAGATGCACATACTTTATTTAAAACTTGTTCCATTATTTCTTCAAAAGAGTCGTATAGACCTGATGGAGGCCTGTATACGCCTACAATAATAAGGTGGCTCAACTCAATACAGGCCATTTCAATTATTCGTTCAGAAGAGAATTTCACAATATCTTTTCGCTGTTTAAACTTTAGCTTTTTATGAATTAATATTAGAGAGCCACCTCTAATGGAATTTTCTCTACTGAACGAACTTGCTAACTGGTGATTACAAAAGTTAAATATTAATTCACAATTTCTAAGCCAGTGCTCTGTAATACACATAATATCTATGTTATATTCATTTAAAAACAGTTCGATATCTAATTCTTTTCCCATCATCCCTTGCAAGTTCTGGTGTATACAAGGTTAATATTAAAATTACAGTTACTTCTTTTATTTTTGGTAGTTTCCCGGTGGTGGGCACGTATATTATTATTTATATTTCTTAATACATTGCTAGAATGAGCCTCTGTTGTCTTAGTAACTAATTTAAATCATTTGGAACATATTCCAAACTGTTATCTGAACAGTTGTTTAAAAAAGTTGAATGCTCAATAAAAGCATTTGATCGTTTAGCCAAATTATTGGCTTGTCTTAGAACTAAAAAATGAAATAGCCATCTGGCTATATGTCTGGTATAAGAATATGATAAGAAAAACTTATCATATGTTAGATTATTAAACCTAAAATTTAAAATAGTATTAATATCAACCACATCTATTTGTGGGATATTGTTACTTAAAAGTATACAATTTTGGTTGGTGGCACTACAAAGTAGGCTGTTCAGCTTATATCTTATATGATTTTCTTTGATCTCGTGTGGCAGTTTTTTACTTGTCTCTTTAATGTAAGGAAAGGTAAACAAAATAATTTTTCTAACATTTTCTTTATTACTTAAAGTGTCTATATAATCCAGCATTTGTTTTTTGTTTAACTTTCCTCTTCTCCCGATTAATATAATTAAAATTGAGTTGGGGCAAAAAGTAGAATTAATTGCCCGGCCAATTATTTGTTCATATGATGCTCCGGGCAAACAGGTACAAGTTATTTTTTGTCCCAAACACAATTTATTCAAGGAACATTTGTAAAACATGTGAAGTATGCATAAAAAATAAATCAAGATGTCAAAGAAAATTTGGATTAATGTCACAGCTGGGACCAGCAACAAAACCATTCGAAATTATGTCAATGGATACCATTGGTGGCTTTGGAGGATCTAGATCAACAAAAAAGTACTTACACGTTTTAGTAGACCACTACACCAGGTATGCATTTATTGCGACTTCAAAAACACAGAATGCAAGTGACTTTATAAAACTAACTAAGAAAGTACTAGAGGCAGATGAAATTGGAATAATTCTGACAGATCAATATCCAGGCATCAATTCTAAAGAGTTTAGGCAATATTTACAGGAGCACATTAATATTTACAGCAGTAAATTCACCATTTTCAAAACTTGAACGAACGATTAAATCAAACAATAGTAAATAAAATAAGATATAAAACAAACGAGAGAAGTAATAAGGGAACATGGACAACAATAGCAAGAGAATGTATACAGAAATATAACTAAACAGAACATTCGGTTACAGGTTTTGCACCAAAATATTTACTGGATGGTACGAATGTCAGTATTCTACCAAATGAAATAAAAACAATACAAAAAGAAGACAAGTGGATTGCGGATTGGCTTTGGAGAATACAATAAAATCTCACAACTTCAACAAGAAAATATTTGATAGAAATAGAAAAACGCTAGAGTTAGAGATAGGAGACAGTGTATATGTAGAAAATGGAAACAGACTAAATAGAAAAAAGTAAGACGAATTATTAATAGGCCCATTCAAGATAGTAGAGAAAATATCAAACTCTATTTATAGGATTGACACAGGTAACAGAAAATCAGAATAAACCTTATTCCACATAACAAAACTACAACCCGTGATGACAGAAGCTGAAGAAGATGAAATATAAGTAAACTAATATAGAGATAACTTGTAGGTGGTTAAATAGATTTCTTATTTCGGATTTTCTCACTTAGGGAGGGAGATGTAATGAAATGACAAGTGCCATTTCATTAACTCTTGGTTTTTATTATTTATCTGTGGTGTATAGAGTGCATTGACATTTGATTGTCACATGTGACAGGATCCAATGTAAATGGCGGATTAGTGCCAAGATTATTATATTTGTGAAAATTGTTATAAAAACTTAGAAAGATTTAGACAGGATAAAGTTGAGGAATCGATATTAGTAAACTTCAAATGTCGTTTCTTTATAATTTCAGGTGAGATAAACTATTGTCTTAGATTTTAGACAAACAACAATTACTTATTGTAAAAGTGTAAGAGCGTGTTAAATAAAACAAAACTTTATAATTTCAGAGCAACAGTTTGTGGTTTATTTAGAAAATCCTCAATAATTTATCTTATATATATATATATATATATATATATATATATATATATATATATATATATATATATGTATAGTATAAAAGTATTAAATATATTATTTCTGTTGTCTGGTACCTGTAACACAAGGTACTTAGCACGGGACTGACGTGGTGTGAAGCGTTCATAGATAAAAAAATGTTCTGTTTGCTCAAAACCAAGAATAAGTTCCAAATATTATATACTCTCCAGTGCTTGTGACGTCTAGAATTGACCACATTCTCTTTTCCGAAATAAACGCCAGTGTGTCGATGTTCGGGATTTTATTGTAATATTACGTCACACGTCTTGTCTCATATAATGGCTCATTAATACAAAGTGGCGTCTTTTTCAAGGCGTCATGAGCACTGGCCAGTGTACTGGGATACATTTCGGATCCCACAAAATAAAAATCTGTCGTTACACGACTGTTTGACGTATGCGAGAAAACAGTACATCATATTATTTTGCTGTTTCATTTCGAATCAGCTGAACTAATGTAAGATTGAAATTTTAGAATCGGGGTGTGGTATTTTATTTTAACAGTAGATGTTATTATTATTTTACAATGTAATGTAGAATTTTTCATAAATTTGTAAAAGAACAATACTAATCCATCACGTCTCATATAACAAAGGCAAAAGAAAAGTTTAAAACGTTCCAAACTTTCTTAATTGTTGTACAAGAGTCTTTACTTCTTTAAGCGCCAGCTACAAATAAAAATATTTAAATTTTTAACAGACTTTGAAAACTTGTGTAACCATAGTAATGCATCATCGGAGAAATTGGATCACGAGCAGATCTACGTTATTTGGTCGGGTTACGTCAAGACCAACCAAATTGCACGATTAAGATTGACATAAGATAATCCAACTAATAACGTCAACCATATGCTTAAAAATCAACTGTGTGCTCTGGTGGAGATGAAGGTATAATCGGCATACATCGGCGTTGAATAACGCGCACGCATACACATACGCGCGTGATTCTTAATGAATTAATTTGTAGGCATATAGTTGAGAAATAGGTACACATTTACACCCAAAAATAAGTAACCTGTAACTGCAGGCGTGGCCGTCACTGTCTATGTAACTATTTTTAGGCGTCCTTTCAATAAAATAACAATATTATTTTCATAGAATTTTCAACATTTAATCATAAATGAAGTTATGTGTATACTGTATGCATAAGAATGTTGAGTAAGCATTTATTTATTTAAACGCTAGCAATTATTTAAATTAAACAGTAATCTCCAGAATAAATCGAGTAAATAAACTACAAAACTAATTTATCTTCAACACAATACGTTAAATTCCGCCCGCCCATGGGACTCGTACGTTCACGAAGAAAAACTCGAGCTCGCTCCGTCGACGTCGCCGCTAAAAAACAGTCCCCGACGGCGCTAAATCTAAGTGTTTACTTGTGTTTAACGTGTAAACACTCTATTTACATGTAACCGGTATGCGGGGGTTTAAAATGTTCTCCAAGATGGCCGACGTTTGAATTTTATACATGCGGGATTCTATGTTTTTTTTTTTAATTTATTTATAAAATAAGGGGGCAAACGAGCAAACGGGTCACCTGATGGAAAGCAACTTCCGTCGCCCATGGACACTCGCAGCATCAGAAGAGCTGCAGGTGCATTGCCGGCCTATAGGATTTTAACCCATCAATCTCCAAGCGGCATCCGGCTGCCGCATAACAATTGAAATTTTATTGTGTCTGCGATTTCCACGATGGAGGTGTTAAGAGTGTCGATTTTTATTAAATTAATCACATATCAACATCCGTCGTTGCGTGTGTATAAAATATTCTTGTCACGGTGTCTTTTGCTAAATTCCCCCGAAGCGGCTAGACCAATTTTGTTTCTTTTTTTTATCGGAAAGTTACATCTAAAATATCAACATTTATACAAAGTTGCCAAAAAAGATCTAATATTATAATTGACAAACGTCGTCTCGTTTCGTATACACTCACAAAAATCTTGACGAATAAACTATGTTACCTAATACCTAGTCAGTCTTAGTCTTGAAACGTAGTGGCTATTTGACGGAACCACAACTCCTGCTGACCCGTGACCCTGGCACAGCCCAGCTATAAATCTGTCCTCGACTCCGTGACTCAACCTTCCCCCGCTATTATTCATAAGGAAAGGAATGTTCGGGAAGGTCACTTACATCCAAACTTAGATTCAGTTTTTTAGCTAAGACTCAGAAATAGTTCTACTAAATTATGCAACAACGTGCCTTGTTGAATCCAATTAAATGAAGTAATAAGGCCTATAGCCCAGTAGGGTTAGTTCAGCCTTGTATGGGAATCTGAAATTAATTATAGTCAGATTTTTTTTTGCACCTGTGTATAGGGGGGGTCATGAATAGCTTAAATTCAAAAACTCGACTAGCCACGACGTGTGCGTTAGCCGCCATATTGGTTTGAAGATCAAATATTTTTTTTGACATATCTCCTTTATTTTATATTTTTTTACGAAAATGATAAGAACTAAATTTGTTGTAAATTTAATTTTCTACATTTTGAGTTCTTATAATTTTCATTGTAAAATCAATATTTACGGAGATAAATGCAAAAAACAAGTCAAAGTATAATTTCGCTTGTATGTCAATTATTATCGAATTTAGCGAAAATAATTGTAGAAACAAAGTTGTTGGTGATAGATCATTAAATTTCCTACTTTGATCCTTATGATTTTTTTTAGAAATCAATATTTAAGCTCCTACACCTATGGTAAATGTACCAGGACCCAAGCGACTGGATAAAACTGAATATTTCTGATCATGAATTAGACCTTTTAACAATTACGGCACAACCTACACCTGAATAATTATTAAAAAATGGCCAAGTACGAGTCGGACTCGCTCATGAGGGTTCCGTATTTATTAGGCAAAGATATACAAAAATTTTTGCTTTTTGTATGGGAGCCCCCCTAAATATTTATTTTATTTTAATTTTATTATTAATTATTAAAGTACAAATACAATTAAATATTGTATGCATATTTTAACTGTCTAAGTGCTGCTATTATTGATAAAGAACAAAAAAGGCCACTAAAATCCTGTTTCTTATATGGGAGCCCCATCAAATATTAAATATAATATGTTTTTTAGTATTTGTTGTTATAGAGGGTAACAAAATACATAATATCTGGAAATTTCAAGTTTCTACCTATCACCGTTCTTGAAGCCTGGAGACAGACAGACGGAGAGACAGCGAAGTCTTAATTTTAATTGTGGTTAATGTAAAGAGCTACAAGTTTATTTCGGTTTTTTTTTCTGTATTTGACAATAATCGCGATACAGGTCGAACAGGTCAAAACTATACCTTGACTTGTTTTTTGCAGTTATTTCCTTAAATATTGATTTTACACTAAAAAGTATAATGACAAAAGTTGTAGAAAATCAAACGAAAACATTTCGACAAATTTGATCCTTATCATTAGCTTAAAAAAATAAAAAATAAAGGAGTTATAGCTAAAAAAAGATTGGACCTTCAAACCAATATAGCGGCTAACGCACACGTCGTGGCTGGTCGAGTTTTTGAATTTAAGCTATTTGTGACCTCCTCTAAACACTGGTGCAAAAAAAATCTGACTTTAATTAATTTAAAAAAAAATCTAACCCTACTGGACTACTATCAAACTACACTTCTTTTACGTGCACAATCGACCCAACGTTTTAAACATATTTTGTTTGACGTATGAGTATTTTCATGTTTTGCTGGCACGCAGCACGCTGCTGCATACAATGTGCATAATTTTGTAAAATAGAGATACTGTTTCCTTTCTTTTCGAGTCAGTTAATGACTGTTCAAAATGGTGGCAACATTGTATGTCTATCAATGTTTGACAGAAAACGTATGGGGTTATGCCAAAACCGTCATTAAATTATAGTTGAATAATAATCACTAATGCCCGTTTTCACCAACAACACCTAAAATTTAGGTGTCCCTTAAGCCAATATAAGGGGCACCTAACGCAAGTTTTGTTCTTGATGAATTGACAACCCCGTAACTCGTAGGTGACGTATATCACTACATAGTATAAAACAAAGTCGCTTTTTCTGTCGTCATGTCCCTTTGTTCCCTTTAATTGCGGTTTTCTTTAATAGATAGAGTGATTAAAGAGGAAGGTTTGTGATAAATATGTATATTTATGGGAGTTCGCTATTTTACAAGTAAAATATCAGACGGCCATTCTATAACATATTCATTGTCAAGGCAACCGTCACCTAACGTCGTCGTCGTCGCCACATACGTCAACTCAGTGTACGGGGTCGTCAATTCATCCCGTAAATTATAAACGTCACCTAATGGTTTGACGGATGAATCGCATAATAGGTTGTTTTATTTCAAATAAACGTCACCTAAGAGTTACGGGGTGGTCAATTCGTCCCGCAAATTATAATGGTTTAGGCAATGATGAAAAACTCAAAGCGGTAGTAACATATCTATGTTACTACCGCGCGTGTTGTGAAGATTCAAATACGACCCAATTGGGTCGTCTGTTATTTAGTCTGCATCGACCGCAGTCACGAACGTGCCGCGTCTTGTCTTACCTAAATAAATTGAAAATGACGTCTTACGTGTTTCGAAAATGTACCAATTATGACTCAAAAGAAAACAAAACACATGGAATCTCTTACCACATGTCTTGATTGCAATAAATACCTCGATTATTTACATTTTCAATTATTTTTTCGAACAATCTGGAAAAAATCTAATTTTCGTCATAGCTCAGGCGAAGAAAGAGACAGCGATACGATTCGACGTTTAAAAATAAAACTGTATCTTTTATGTAAATGGTTTTTCGTATCTTTTGTTTCACTTATTATCTGTCAAATTTGTCAATGTTTGCAATTTTTAATTTGAAAATTGTTCGGAAGAGATTTAAGCCGGAAAATAGTATGGACGTAACAGATCTGTATAAGTAGAATATCATTGGGTTTAGGTGTCACTTAAACGTTGGTGAACGTTTTTTGGTGAACTCCAGTTCCGATATCATCTAGAGGGTAAGGCCAAATTAGCCTCGAAGAAACATGGTGTTCTTAACAGAGCGAGACAGTACTTCAGTCCGGACCAACGCTTACAACTCTACAAGGCGCAGGTTCGGCCTCATATGGAATATTGTTCTCATCTCTGGGCAGGGGCGCCTAAATACCAACCTCCTGGAGCTTGGATACCAACCCTCTGGATCGTATCCAACGAAGGGCCGCTCGAATTGTTGACTGCCATAGTGTTTCAAACAGCTTGGACCCTTTGGAATTACGCCGAGATGTAGCTTCACTCTGCATCCTCTATCGGTTGTGTCACGGGGAGTGCTCTGAGGAATTGTTCGGAATCATACCACCGGCAACTTTTCGCCATCGTCCCACGCGAAAAACATACCATCCTCATCACCTTGATAAGTGGCAGTCTTCCACAGTGCGTTTTTCGCGTAACTTTCTGCCGCGCACTGTAAAACTCTGGAACGAACTGTCACCAGCAGTATTTCCGGACCTATACGACCTATACGACCAAAACCAAAGAAAAGAGCGTATTCCCTCTTAAAAGGCCGGCAACGCACCTGCAGCTCTTCTGATGTTGCGAGTGTCCATGGGCGACGGTAGTTGCTTACCATCAGGTGACTCGTTTGCTCGTTTGCCCCCTTATTTAATTATAATAATAATAAAGCGGGCATAAATCTCTCTAGTGCATGGAAACAAAATTATTTTATTTTTGAAATCTCCTTTTCTTGTTTCGTTTCGGTACGAGTTTCTACCTACCGGTAATAATACCTCCGCAGATACAGGTATGTTTTCCCCCTTAACATTTTCGGTGGAATAGCGGCAGACGTGTTATATTACATTACAGAGGCACCGGGGGCAAGGGGGCGCCGGCCGCGGGGTAGATCCGCCCCTGAGAGGGGCTGTAATTGTCACTCGTGGTGCACGCGTCGAAACACTTTTCTTATGTCGCCGCGATGTATTGCGCTAGATTCATATGAGGAAAAGTTATTGCTTGGCAAGTCCGTGGTAGCACAGCCTAAAATTTGGTTTAACTCTATTTCTAATAGATTAACAAAATCTAGATGTTTCTGGCGACTTCTTTTTTTTTAGTTCATTTTGACTCTATGCCCTTTCCCGGGACTCAAAGTTTCTCCACTTCATCTTAATCAATTCAACGACTGAATAGTGAGGGAGCCCCAAAACAAATTTTTTTGTGATTACTAACAAGCTAATTTTTTGTGAGTAGCTACATTTTGATAAGGCGAACAACATTTTTATTTTCGAAAAATCTCGAAAGTGGTAGCTAACAGAGATAGAAAGGATTTCATAGTTTGACTTGATGTTTGGTATTTTGGTAGGTTAATAGTTATATAATTTAAGAGTCACCTTGTCCTACAAATAAAATGTTGTTTATAATGAAAACAACTTATGATCACTGATATTATCACTTTATTTTAAATAAATTTACGGAAATGCAATTCACGCTAGTAATGTTCACAGAGCAGAGAGAGATGACATCGGTCATAGACCACCGATCAAAAATTATATAAAGGGCGGGAAATTTAAATTATTACAACATTAAACAATCCATATTTTAGGACCATCAAGTCAAAGTATGAAATCCTTTCTATCTCTGTTAGCTACCACTTTAGAGATTTTTAGAAAATAAAAATGTTGTTCGTCTTATCAAAATGTAGCTACTCACAAAAAATTTGCTTGTTAGTAATCACAAAAAAATTGTTCTAGGGCTCCCGTACTAGAAGCGTTTTTTGGTGACAGACAGACATAAAAATGCCACATTAAAAAAATATTAATATGGATTTCACAAGTTATTTTACCACTATGTTTTGGAAAACTTCAAAGCAATACCAGCAATACAAACAGTCTTCGTGGTGGCCCATTTAAAAATTTTCTTTATAACAAAGAAAGAAACTCATGTCTTTTAAGAAGTTTATGTTTCCATTTACCTTTCTCTTTTAACAAAATTCATTTTAAATATTCGAAACTATATTATCCGTGCTGGATCTACACTATTCTACATCAAAGCGACGTCTTCACCTCTTCTGCTTGCTTTGCTCCGTGTACAATTATTTTCACGCCCCAAACACAGGGGCGACTCGGCCCACGATTGGGACGAACTAGCGAATTGGGACGAAATTGATATTTAAACGGTGTTAGCCCGCCCGACTGGAAATATATACTTTATTGACAATTAGGTAAACTTTATTGGGAGCTAAATTAATAGCGTTACGTTCTAGGATCAGGTGTAAATGAATTTGTTTCTGTTTTCTTTAATCTACATGACTGACTCACGGTGCACGCGTCGGTGCACCTCTAAGGGCCACCGCAAATTAGAGAGACGACAGTTTTTAGACAATCTTGTTTCACATAGACGAGTCAGCTTAAGATTAAAGAGAAACAGTAATTGTATCTACCACGAGGCGCATACCAAGACGAAACTCTTTTGTCTACGACGATGCAACGCATACAATTGTATATTCATCAGTAGAGAACGCTCGGATCAGACTAGGTACACACTACACCGCTAAACAGTTTTGTCGTAGATGTGCGCGCTCGCATACACTTCAAAGGGAAGCCGACAGTCGTTAGTCAGACTTGTCGCCGTGCAGTTCTTGTACGCATTCGACAACTTTGTCTATGAGACGTTTTGTTTTAAATGTGCGCGTCTAGTTCTTCTTATTATGCGATAGTCTGTCTAAAAACTGTCGTGTCTCTAATGTGCGGTGGCCCTAAGACCGATTTCAGTGCCGGTGTCAATGAAAGGCCATCGCAGGAATAATTTTATGGTGCCTAAGTGCGGGCGCAGTGCATGTGTACTGCTCATGTAAGCACTCTTACTTCCTCAGTTGAACTAGTGGGATCTAAGACGACCAACACGATTGGCGACAGTTTAGTCACAGGACCGACATTTACATTTACATGCCTATCCGACGTATTATTACCCTAACTAAACTTGAAAACGACATTTTCCAACGCGGTAATCGAATCTACGACAAGCCATGAGCCACGCTCTAAGCCACTGAACCACGAAGGCGTAAAAATACCTTACAAAATGACACCTATATAACTTGTAACCTTGTTTCGAGTTGTCGTAGATGCCCTAACTTCTTGTATAATTTTTTTTCTCAAACTATCTGGAAAATAAACTATCTTAACTCCTGAAATCTTTGCTCACCGTACCAAAGTTGCGAAATAATAAGCGCCACCTGTCGCATTACGCCGCCATTAGCATAATGTCACCGCAAATGTCCTCCAAGATACATTTTATGGAAGAGGGGACGCCCCGTAATATTTACATAACGGATATAAAACCTTTATATAAGGGCTAAATCAATTACAGATTTTGGGCACTATTGCTTATACGTATTACGGGAGGGTGTGTTGACAGTACATCCATCTATTTTGGCAAATAAATAACACGGCAACTGATATCTTTTTTAGGCGACTTTCTATTAAGTCACAAAAAAACTAACTTTGCAGTGATTAAATATCTTAGCAACTATTAAACTATACAAGCAACAAAAGGCTAGGATTAAAAAAAAATAAGAAACGGCTGCTACTGTAAGGTATCAAATATATCAAGCGGGATCAGTGTAAAACTGGTTAAGGTATTTTTTTTTCCGAGGGGATATCAAACATTCTTCACTGGCAACTACTGGCTTTCATTATAAAAATACACATTTGGCAGCGATTGTTAGGTAGCTTTAAAACTGAAAATGGGTATTATAATAATGTATTTGGATATTAAAATATTGTTTGCAGATTCGTAAATTCTTGAAAAAGGCGGCAAATGCGCTCGTGTGTCTGAGCAGTGCGAGGGCTGCGGAGCATTCATTATTAATGAAAAGACTTAACAGAAGGCCTACTTAACCACGGATACGGAAGTGGGGCGACGGGGGGGCGCAGCCCCCCGCCAAAACAAAAAAAAACAATCCAGAAAGTCCAAAAGTAGGTTAGGTTAGAACTTAGACCACAACACAGAGGGAGGCGAGCGAGCGTAGCGAGCGTGCTGCGGCAGCAGCCGGCGACCGTTATAAAGTAAAAGGGGGGCTCGGGGGGCGCAGCCCCCCGCCAAAACAAAAATAAACACAATCCAGAAACTCCAAAAGTTGGTTAGGTTAGAACTGTGACTGTGCTGCAGCAGCAGCCGGCGACCGTCACAAAACACGTTGTAGGTTGGGTTAAAGGCATTAAAAAGTAAATTACTCAAAGTAAGTAAGTTCATTTAATCCTGAGATTCCCAAGGTGTTGCAAGTGCACCACCAGGCACCCCCCTGCCAGCGCCATTGATTAAATCAAAACTAATTAAATTAATCAATTTTGATTGACTTAGATTAGTTTTACGTTCGATACATAATTTTTTACTCCCTTTTGTTACACTTAAGATAGTCAAGAAAAAATTAAATAGACCAAGAATAGTTCTTTTGCATGTCACAATTTGGTTAATTTAGATCACTTAAAATGTAGCCAAAATATTTTTTTATGAGATCTTGTTTGTATTTATATATAGTATAAAGACATTTTAGAATTTATGAAAGCCTATTTTAACTTTTTTTCCGCCAATAATTTGTCGCCTTAGAAGAAATTCAATTGCCACAAAAGAAAATTACTGCCAGATAAAATTTAAATAAAACCTCAAAACTCATTAAAAAGCCGCCGCTTTCTAGTTTAAATGCTACCTCAAATTAGTCGCCAAAATAGTTTATTTATTATCAATTTTCAGTTTTTTTAAGACCCGGAATGGTATCAATTTGTCGCCGCGTTAAATACATGCCATCTATTTTGATGTCATAATATTTAGTATAATAATATTAACTAACGTTCCTATTAAACGTAACGAAAATAATCTAATATTTAAAATTCTCGTGTCACGGTGTGCGTAATTGAACTCCTCTAAAACGGCTCGGCCGATTTTCGTGAATCTTAGCGAGCAATTCGGGTAGGGTTGAGGATCGGACCACATCTACTTTTTATATTGAGAAGTGCATTTGTTGAATAAATAAAAGTAAATTATTACAACTCGAGACTGACGGCGACCATTGTTTGTGCGACGGGATAGCGATGGACGTTGCCATGGTGACATACTTATTTAGTCACTCAATAAAATAATATGGGCGAAATACTTTATATTATGGAACAGCTATTGTCCTATAAAACTTATTTTCAATCTTGCACAAATCAGGAGTAAGCCCGTGGTTAAGAACCATATTGTCATTTAACTCATTCTTTGTATTTATCAAGCAGTCAGTATGATATCTAACCGCGCATTAAGTATAAACCAGATCTGTTTTACTAGACCTTAGAAAATGGTAGTCAAAGTGTACTTTAGTTTACTTGTTGCTTTAAATACGTAATTTGAAGTTTAAAACAATAAAGAGGATATTGTTGAAGTTTTTAAGTAGTTCAGTAGTTCGGTACACAGCGACATAGTTGGCGCGAACTTAGTTTAAGTATTAACTAAGTGCACGTGATTTATTAGCAAGTGAGATTCAACGTGTGTCCCACTACTACCACACTGTAAATCCATACTAACATTATAAATGCGAAAATGACTATCTGTATGTCTGTCTGTTTGTTACCTCTTCACGCCCAAACCGAACCCATTTCGGTAAAATTTGGTATAGATATACTTTGTTTTCTTAACGAAACGGACCCATATCCCAGTATATTGTTATCCGTGCTACAATTTTGTTTCCCGCGAGAATCGAACCTAAGACCTACTCCTCAGCTTAGCTTTTAACTACTGAGCCACGATTGTCTGCGCCATTACTTGGAGTGAATTAACATGGCCATCTGCCGCTCTCGCTGCCGTTGCCGCCACGACGGCGGTACTAAATCAGCCGGGATGAGCGCGCACTGCACATGACTTGTTGGAGAGTGACCACCCTTGCCAAATATACAGGACAACGATACACAAATAAACACTCATACAGTTGGTGATATTGGTGGTCTTCGACAAGACTTCTGAAGAAGAAGTAGATTCTGATGATTATCATCACTACTTCGCCCTATGATAGTAGTGGTAGGAGGGTCTGGCCGAGCATACCTTTTCGCTCGGTCGGAAGATCTTCTTTTGAGGCCTACAAAACCGACGAAAATATTCCGACAAAACAATAAAGATAGAATTTTCCTACCCAAGATATTAAAATAATTATACAAACCTACAAATACAATTTAGGGCCGCCAAGCTTACGCTACAGCCAAACACATGTAAGTAACATTTCCACATTTTTCAATAAATCCCAGTTTCAATTAATCCACACTAGGAATTTTACGGACGCTTAAATCGAACTGTAGCTTTATAAACTCCAATTACAGTGATCAGGGACACAAAGGGCAGGAATTCCAATCCGCAGGTGCGCGACGGACGAAAACAAAAGTGGAATGTCTACAATGTTCTGGTGGAATCCCGCAGCCGAAAAATTGCGTGACGTACATCGTCATTGTTATCATCTTCAGCTGATGACAGTTAAATGAATTGAACTGAGTTTTGTTTAAGGTAAGTGTGTTTATAATATTATGGGCCATTTACACCTGAAATATTTATTATACTATGTTGTTATCTATACTTAAAATTATAAATGCAAAAGTATCAAGCTGTCTGATTGTTTGCCTGTCAGTCTATTACCTTAACGCCCAAACCGCTCAACCGATTTTGCTAAAATTTGGTACGGAGATACTTTGAGTCCCGGAAAAGGACACAATATACTTTTGATCCCGGAAAAATGACGGTTCCCGCACGATAAAAGAAATTTGGTGCAACGGAGTTTCGGGCATCCTCTAGTCTAATATATTATATAAATCTCCTGTCACGATGTTTGTCCGCGATGGATTGCTAAACTACTTAAACGATTTTAATGTTTTTTTTAAATGTGTGCTTTTTTCCAACTTGAGAGATAGGATAGCTTAGATCTTTAATTAAAGTCGCAATTTTATTTTATTGCAAATTATTTGTCTATGAAGAGCGACCATTGTTTATGCGACGCGGGTCACGGGATAGCGATGGACGTTGCCATGGTGACATACTTATTTAGTCACTAATTCAATAAAATAATACGGGCGATATACTTTATATAATAATATGGCAAAGAAACGTTTGCCGGGACAGCTAGTATTCTATAAGTACCTACGAGTTTACAAAGTAAGATTATTGTACAGCAGCGTACTACTTTGATATATATTTAAGTTTAAAAAACTGACATAGCTACCACAAACTGAAAAGACTTCAACGATCACGCTACCAAAAATCACGAAATGGATTAAACTTCAAACAGTTTGGCACACACAGTAACAACAGATCATTTTTGTACCCTGTCCCATAAAAAAAACAATATCTTCACAATAGGTCGCTTTGCCTAACAACGGGGTAGAAGCTATGATATAATATTATAAAAAAAAGGTAGATATCGCACTAGCGCGTAGAATCTGGGGCAGGCAAATGAACCTAATTAGTGTCTTTACGAATTAGTTGCATGTTGGCAGCGAGCGAGTGACGACGAGTGACGTTTTTGATTAAAAATGCCAAATCGTGTATTCAGAAAATGCAAAAATTATAATAAAAAGGTAAAAAAGGACGAAAAAGTTCCGTACCACAGGGAATTACATGAAAACTTCTAGTAATTTACATTTTATGTGAATATTTTCCAAAATTTTTGAAAAAATATTTAATGCTTTATTTTATACTGAAAAAGGATAGAGAATACGGACGACAACTGTAGCGAGATAAGGACAGATAGTCGCGTGCCATAGAATAATCAATTGAAGTATTCAGAAGCGATTACGTAGGCATCAACACGTAGGCATAAACTAATAATTGCATAATATTGTAAACATGTTTTCGTTTTAATATTTTTTAATTTCAAACATGCGTGCGCCTTTTTAACTTTCTAACTAGCCAAATACTAATTTTATAAATTAAAAAAATGGATAAGCCGTGTAGTACGCCACGTGCCGTCGGTTTTCGGGGCCTGTCCATAATATACATAAATCTATACAATGATATATAGCCACGCGCCACGCCGCTCCCGCCCCGCTGACTGCTAGTTTCAAACGCCAGTCTTAAACCACCTTAAACGTAATTTGAATATTATTTGGATATGAGTGTTTGCTTCTTTTACATTATAACAGAAGTATGCCTTTATAAATAAGTAGCCATGTAGATATTACTAGCTAAAAGCTGAGCTTTGTGAGGACTCGCGTCGTTTTTCTGTGTGGTGTTAATCTATAAGGCAGTTTTTTTTTTTTTATATTTAGTAACCAAACCTTGAATGACCGATGATAACACATCTACATAACATCTGTTGAGAAATTCAACATTTTAGTACTGAGTGATTATGAAAGAAAAAATACATGTATTTTTATTTTTAACAAGGGTAATTATATCAAAATTTGGCAGGAAGGTTTTATTGCACCCTGTATATAAAATATGAAAATTACTATAATATGTTAAAATCATTAGGCGTACTTAATAGTTTTTTCGTAAAGTGTACCACAAAAGTGCTCAAGTTGTTGGATATACTATAGGGCTCGCTTCGCTCGCACTGATGATTTGCAGGTTTCCGAGTGAAGAGCTCATAAGCCATAAATAGGTCGACAAAGTACGGGCACAGAATATATATTAGTTGTACCAACAGAATTCCCACTAACGAAACCCGTTTAAAGAATTAACGACTCATGCTACGATACTATAAAGTTCAAATTCCGACCGCGCAGTGATAGGTGCCTACAATTATATTTGCCTACATCCCCGCTCTCTTTCTATCGCATAACTCGTACCTTTTCTGAAGAAATCAAGGTTGTCTCTTTTTAAAAATAATATTATAAGCTTTGTATTTAATTAATAACATTTTATTTAACTCGAAATAATCTAAGATATTATGTCTTAGTATTATGTAGATTTAATTATCATAAATTCGCATGTAACTAGTTACGCGTACTTAGATTCGATAGGTACCGTATCTTAATTATTGAAACCGGTCTTATATTACCTACTTAAAGTGTTTGTATCACTCAGTTATTTTTGTAAATAAATGAGGTTTCGAATAGTACGCATCGCGCAATATTTCTTTGCCCTTTTCTTTTTATTGTCCATTGTTAGATTAATATCAATTCTGTGATAGCGATCGAATAAGTTACGCAATACGCAGGTATGCAACGAACAACTCGTGCGCGTGCGTCACCGCTCGCTTGTGAGTCCCTACTGATTTGCCACCCGCGGGTGGTACTTACAGTTCGATGCCTATTCGCGCGAGTGGGACAGGCCTGGTACGGGCAGAAAGGGGTGAGCATAACTGGATGCCTACAAAAAGTACCTACTTTAAATTTTACTACTATTTAAACGTTCGCAAAGTTTTTTGGACACCTGTCCAAAAAACTTTGCGAACGTTTAAAATGTGAAACGTGTCGTTCATGTTTGTTCACCGACGAAAAATTGTGGTTTCACAAACTGGTCACTTTGAAAGATATGCCCAGGTTTATGTTTCGCTTCACCCAATGTTTATTTAGTTTCCTATTTAGTTTTATATTTAAAAAAAGGCATGCAGTACGTTACGAATCTAGCCCGGACATACATACAGACAAACAGACAAAAATTCTAAAACTATATTTTTGGGTTCGATATCGATTGTTGATCACGGTCCAGGTATTATTTAAAAAATATTCAATGTACACTTCTTACGATTTTATTATATAACTAGCTGTTGCCCGCGACTTCGTCCGCGTTAACATAGTATAATAACGGAGATGGATAATTTTCTCATTTTTAAGGTCCCTTACTCAAAGGGTAAAAACGGGACCCGAACACAAAGATAAAATATTAGCCTTTGCGCATATTAATCAAATGACACTCGAAAACGTCTACGCCTACGTCATAGTTACTTTATGCATACCTACACAGTCTCAGCCCGATCGGTCTAAAATTGACAAAAATTCATGCAAAATTTCATCCCCTATTTTACCCCCTTAGGGGTGAAATTTTTTAAAATCATTTCTTATGAGATGCCTACGCCATAGTAGCTTTATGCATGTAAAGTTTCAGACCGATCGGTTAACATTGACAAAGTTTCATACAAACTTTCAACCCCAATTTCACCCCCTTGGGGGTAGAATTTCCAAACACGTTCAAATATGTATCCATTCATTTTAAATCAGTAGCCAAAAAATAAAGTTTCATGTTTCTAACTCAGGAAATAACGGACTTTCATTCAAACTTTCAACCCCAATTTCACCCCCTTGGGGGTAGAATTTCCAAAAACACTTAAATATGTATCCATGCATTTTTAATCAATAGCCCAAAAATAGAGTTTCATGTTTCTAACTCAAGAAATGACGGACTTTTATTCAAACTTTCAACCCCAATTTCACCCCATTGAGGGTAGAATTTCCAAAAACTCTCAAATACCTATCCATTCATTTTTAATTAATAGCCTAAAAATAAAGTTTCGTGTTTCTAACTCAAGAAATGACGGACTTTTATGAAAACTTTCAACCCCAATTTCACCCCCTTGGGGGTACAATTTCCAAAAACTCTTAAATACGTATTTATTCATTTTTATTCAGTAGCCCAAAAATAAAGTTTCATGTTTCTAACTTAAGAAATGACGGACTTTCATACAAACTTTCAACCCTTATTTCACCCCCTTTGGGTTAAAATTTCCAAAATTCCTTCCTTAGTGGGTGTTCACTTTATAAAAAAACCCTACTCACCAAATTTCGTGGCTGTAACTTGAATAGTTTTGCTCAGCGATGATGAATCAGTCAGTCAGTCAGTCAGTCAGTCAGGACATGTAATTTTATAAGTACTTATAGATATATGTATAAGTAGATTAATAAAAAATAATCTAACAAACAATTAGTTTTATTCAATGTCTCTTCTGTTCAACAATAACAATAAATTCTCTTGATCTTTGTCGCGCATGCGTGCCAATGCGCCTGTCAAGTGCAACTCAAAACCATCTCAAAACATATAGCTATCCTTTTCTATATCATTCGTTACGTATTATCTGTCGCATTCATTGTTGTAACTTAGGTAACCTATATAAATATGACAGAGGTAAGTACGTATATGTCGTTTAGGAACAAAATCTGAGGACCAATTTGTATGAACATACGCCATCTTTATTAAAACATCATTGGGTAGAAGGTACGAGGTAGTACGAGGTAGGTGTAAAACAACGCCCGTATTGTCTCCGACACCGGCTACGAACAACAACAATACAACGACTTTTTGGCTCCCCAGTCTATGACTTTTGATACTGCAAAGTGTGTATATTTGATCTTGAATACCTTTTAATATCGAAGATATAAATACAATATAAATGATTCTGTATTTTAAAATTATTAAATTTAATTTTTCTCTGCCTTTCGTAGCAAATTTGTTTGTAACTCTCTTTAGCTTTTGTGCTAGCATAGCTGACATTCTTAGAAAAATGTATTCTTTAAAAAGAGAATACAATTTGCTTTGTTGCATTTTTCTTTATTATGACACTTTTATTGAAATTTTACATTAAATTAAAAGTTTATAAATATCAATTTTGTCCCAAAATCTGAAATCGTGTGGTCCCCCGCTCTGTCCGCGTCCAAGTCTAACACTGTTAAAACCTCAGCTTAGTTCCGTTAGGGCTCCCGTGACAGCCTAATACAAATTCAAATTTACTGCCCTAAATTAAATAATCTTCATTATTTATGCCCCAGTAGTTGGTAATGAACGAAGTTGGTTAACTACAAAATACGAGTGCTTAAGTGTTGGCACGGCGCGCGCCCGACCGCTACGTGGTTAAAAACACGACTTAATACTGGCTGGGGCGATAAGGTTTGACCACACTCGGACGTGACGCGACGCAGCGCTATATCTATATCTATACTTATTATAAAACAAAGTCGCTTTTTTTCCCTCATGTCCCTTTGTTCCCTTTAATCTTTAAAAGTACGCAATGGATTTTGATGATTATTTCAGTTTTAGATAGCCCATTTATCGAGAAAGGCTATAGGCTCTATTTTAACACGCTAAGACTAATAGGAGCGAAGAAATAGAGGAAAATGTGGAAAAATCGGGGAAAATTATTTGAAAGGGCTAACTTGAACGCGCTAATCTCAGGAACGACTGGTCCGATTTGAAAAATTCTTTCAGTGTTAGATAGCCCCATTTATTGAGGAAGGCTATAATAGGCTATATTTTATCACGCTAAGACTAATAGGAGAATGTGGAAAAAATGGGGGAAATTATTTGAAAGGGCTTATCTCGCGAACTACTGGAGCAATTTTTATGTTATTTGGCACAGATAAGAAGTAGACCACGTGAAGGATCATAGGCTATCGATTTTAATCATTTTTTCAGTGGCTATATATTATCTTATACACATGCGACGCCGGGGCGGGTCGCTAGTTTTATGATACTTTGAACTTTATTTACTACATACGAAAATGTACGTTTATGAGCAATGCCACACTACGCAGCACGATGCAGCTTGAAATTCAAATACGCAAAATAAACGCAAAATGCTAGGATATAATAATATCCTACGAATAACAAAACTATTGTTATTCGTAGATAATATCTAATTTTAATACTTTGATACATTTACAATATGTAACTATAAGTAAATACTAAATTTAGTAAAACATTGAAACGAAATTAACTTTTATTAACAATTGAGCCTTTTTTCACGTTGGTTTTCTTCGAGGCCTTGTTCTGTCTAGGCAGGCAGTATATCAGAGCTGCAATCTAAGTCCAAGCGCGGAATAAATTCCAACTGTCAAACATCGCGCACCTGGGCAAGTGCCCACTGGTCTCTGGTGCAATACATAGGAGGGATATATGATATTTAGCCCGGACGAAAACACACACAATGACATACAGACAGACCCATCGTCAAACGTCGTTATCAACTCAACAACGATATGAAAAAAGACGGGTTGCACTTCGGGAGTGCCGGCAGAAGTGAAAACTTGATTATTAACGTTGTGCATTATTTTTTTAGCCCATTTTTTATGAAAATCGATTTTTGAAAAATCGTTTTTTTTTTAATCGAAACCCTTACAATTTTTTTTAACCCATTTTTTATGAAAATTGATTTTTAAAAAATCGATTTTTTAATTAATCCCTAAAAAAAAATAAACCCTTACAATCGATTAAAAAATATCGACAATCGAAAAAAAACAATCGATTGTTCGATTAATCGATTTCGATATTACGACACTACTCTCCAACCATCTTACGGTTTTTCGTTCAGCACGAGAATCTGACGCGAGTTTCACAGTTTTTACCCATCCCACAAAAGTGCTCAACGCCGCTAAAGAAGTTTTCACTTCAAAAATTTAAACTAAAGAGCAGAAATAGAGGAAGATAATAAACTTCTCTTCTACGCCACGGATCGAATTTTCGATCGGGTCACATGTTGTTACCAAGTACAGTGTACAATGTCACTAAAGAAGTCTTTACTTAGAAATAGAGAAACAGATATTGAGTATAGAGCTATGAATTTGATTCCACTACAAGAATAAGTGTGCGCATATTGTCACATGTGCATACTTCACTAGGATCAAAACGATCGGAACATTTGGCCTCTACGTATGGGGGCCTTTACATAATTTAAGCAGAATACAATCGCTTAGGCTTATAACTTGTCCCACGACTGTCGCTTGCTCAGCACAGGTAAAAAGTTAGGTCGCTTGAACTCAGACATTCGGTTTTAAGATACTCCCGCCTCACTTAAAGTTGAGGGGCCTTTAAGTTGTCGCAGTATTTACATCCCCGTTCGATATAACCCACATTTGCCGTCCGAGTTTGAAATCATTTTTATAAATATTTCTGCTTCGACGCCCGGGAATTTTCATTGGAAACAACTTTCAAAGTGACTTCACTTTAATTTAAAAGGTGTGCATCTGCAACATTTTAAAATTTTCAAATAATATAACTTTGTTGATTAAAATTTTATTTGAAGTTTCTTACAATATTTTAGGAATAAGTCTTAGTAATAATATAATCAATAACTAGATATTGACAATAGCTTTATCCATGTTAATATTATAATCTTAGGACATCATACTTTTCAGTATAAAAGTAGCTTTAGTAATCCACAGCTTAAACTAATAAGTAACTATCCAAACGTTATTAAAATCCGTTCAGCAGTTTTTCTTCTCTTATCTACTTTGAAGCACCTCATATATAATAGAGTAAGGTAAAATATCCAATAATTATAAAGACTTTTATATGGTAATACGACAAACAATTGAATAAATATTTCTACTCTTAGTATATTAATTCAATAAACTAAGGGGTCAATAATACCTAACGACGATGGAGTAGTTTGACCTATTTTCCTATTTTTTTAATTATTCTATTTTTAATTAGTAACCCAACAGACTTTACTATGAACTGGAATAAATGTTGTAATTGTACGTGACGGGAAAATACAAATTTAATTATAAGTTTAAATGAAAACGATTTGGCCCGCGGCCAGAATGTATGTAAAACATATTCATATGGCACATATCGACATATACTATAATATTATATCATAATATCATACATCTTTACATAGTATAATAAGTATATTATGTTGTAATTTAAATGTGTTATCATTCTATTAAGTATAGGGTGATAATGTTTTTCAACAATAATTATTTTGATTAAAATTGGAGGCGCAAAGGCTCGGCTGGTGCTTTCATTCAACACACTTTGCGCCTGCATTTTTTATAGTTTTTTGATCGTCATTATTTCATACATCAATAAATCGAGTGAAATAAACGATACTCGCTAGATATATTTTTTGTCTTTAATTCAGTGCAAAAATTATCTAAAAATTCCAAATTATTTGGACATAGTATGGCAATTTCGTTAAAAGAAGAGATAACTTTGGGATTTTTTTCTATCGAGTGAAGTTCATGATATTGTGTAATAGAATAAGAATTCCAATATGTTAGATCCTGAACTAACACATTTTTTTTTTTCAGAATTTAAATTACTATATTTTTATATCTCCTGTCATGTTTAAATCTTGAAAATCGTCCGTTTCTTGAACTAGCTCCCCTTAAAGCCTAAAGCGCCCCACACATTAACAGTTCGCCGGCAGGCCGTCGCCTGGCCGTTAATCGGAAAAGACCACAGACGCACAGTTCCCCTGACGATTTTGTAGATTTTGTATCGGCAGTCAATGACTGTCAGGCGGCCTGCCGACCAGAGCCTGCAGGCGGACTGTTAATGTGTGGGACCCTTTAAAGGCATCTTGAGAAGCGCGGTAAATAAGTAGAAATTTTACATACTCCGCAGATGTGCTACGAACCCGTGGACGTTCTACGAGCTGCGTTGACATGCTACGTGCTTCTTAGGGTCAATTCAGACCGCAACGCGACGAGGCGAGGCGAGGCGCGGCATAAATTTGTATGAATTTGACAGATTTCAATTGCGTGAGATGTCTTGCGAATCTGTCAAATCCATTTAAATTTAAGAAATGCATCTACGCGTCGCGTTGCGGTCTGAATCAACCGACGTGCTACGAGCAGCGTAGATACGCTACGCCCTGTTGGTATGTGATAGTAATATTTAAAAAAAAAAAGAGACAATTAGCAATAAATCAGCTGTCAGTAATCAACTCTGTACGTATTGTATGATAGTTTTAATGAATATGAAATCCATATGAAGCACCCAATACACAGTAAGTAAAGGTATACCTCATTAATCATTTCTGCGAACTGGTGAATATAAACAATATCAAGTGGCCCAACTAAAAACCGCTCTGGGTCCGCGAGATAACAGTCATTTATTAATTTTAATTAAATTTCGGCGCTCTAAAGGAAAAAGTTTGAAAGTTTGTTTATTACGAAATATTAGGTTTCAGTTTTGCTTGTTTTTGCTGTTGCCGGCTACTCGGCTTTAACAAATTTAAAATTCATAATATTAAAATATATTAATGGACATTAAAGCAACTAAATCAAAATAAGCTCATTGGAAAAATTACTATTATTATTATGTAGTAATAACTATACTACGATAAAACAAAGTTATTTTCTGTAGTAGTCTTTCCGCTGACTGCCGTTTCGCTTAGATCTTTTTAAATCTAGGGATCGGATTTTGATGCGGTTGATTGAAGAGGATGGTTTTTATCACAGATTGTGTATTTCTGTTGCCGCTATAACAACAAATACTAAAAACAAAATAAATTAAATATTTAAGGTATAAATTAAATATTTTAGGATATTAAAAATTTATCTCATACAACAAACGTAATTTTTCAAACGTTTTTTGCTCGGTATCAATGATGACAATAGGTAGGCACTTGAAACTTTCACATAAGCCTTAATTATATGTCTACTTTAAAAAAATTAAGTGGGGCTCCCATACAAAAAACACCATTTTTGACCTATTTTTGCTCTATAACGGCACGGAACACTTCGTGCACGAGTCCGACTCGCACTTGGCCGATTATTTGTAATTAAACTTTATTTATACCAAATTTTAAAGCTTAGTTAGCCCCCCATTTATTTGGTAGGTTTAGGCCTTATCTAAGCCTAATAATAAGATGATAAAATTACTGAGAAGTGAGTTATTTATTAACGTGATAACCTCTTATAGAAAGACGCATGAGCAAGCGATAGCGCGATGTAGGCGACTCTTAGCGCCATCTGTTATGAATTTTTGGAACTATCTTAATTTGAACAAATTTACGCATTTTCACCCCCTTATAACCCCTTTTTCCAGTTAAAAAGTAGCCTATGTCCTTTCTCAGGCTTTAGACTATCTGTGTACAAAATTTCATTACAATCGGTTCAGTAGTTTTGGCATGAAAGCGAGACAGACAGACAGACAGAGATACTTTCGCATTTATAATATTAGTATAGATTAGTATAGATTAGTATAGATATATAATATTATATATAAATAGGGCCCTGATTTATTTTTATTTTATTTTACGTGATTTTTATTTTATTATTTTTATTTTATTTTACATATTTTTATTTTACGTGATTTTCAGCCTAGAATGTGTTTTTTACACGAATTATCATGTTTAGACTGTGAAAAACCAAGTTTTAATTTTCCATATTTTTCCATATTTTAGGGTTTTGCAAAGATAAGTCCATATTTTGCAAAAAAATGTCACAATCGTCCATATTTTCACAAAAATACAAAAAAAAAATACTTTCCCGCCACCATGTACACGTATAATAATATGTATTTCGTTCCTCTCGCGTTTTATCGTCGTCGTTCCAAAGAAGATTATTGAAGAAATAGAAAATAAAGTTTCAGGTGCTGTTGCTGACATGGCTAAACAAAAACTTAATTACCTATGTTACGGTCTTCGGGTAAAATATAGAATTTAAGTAACACACAAAAAAAAACAAAATTCTCTGCCGATTTTTGATGTACCTACGCATGTAAATTGTGAGTTGTGACGTGCACGGTGCAGTGATCATAATATTTTAGTCAATAATTCAATATTAAGCGAACCCAAGACGATCCAGCATGACGTGCGTTACATGCTGTCATGCTTACAATATGATCGGCATGTCAATTAATCCTTCAAGCCCCATAACAGCACCGGTGATCGCGACAACAATAGAATACAATAGCATTTCCAAGAATCCCGATCGAAGGATTAATACGGCATTGCACAATTAATAATGTCACGTAAATGCATGTGCATGCTTGGGTCCGATTAAGGCTATATTTAGAACAATATATTTTTAAGTATTATTGTTTGACAGAGATTATAAAAAAAAAATTATGAGTCAGAGTTTTAATTTTGTTAATTTGAAGAAGCGCGTCAATATTGTGTATGGCAATTTGCAACCAATTTATTAAGGCTAATGTAATGGAAGTTGAAGAAAACTGTTCTTTTTTCTTGAAATAATAATTTCGCTATCTTTTTTATAGTTTTTTTTGTATTGCAGCCGTAATTATGTAGGTACAGTAATTATTTCCTATATGAAAGATTAAAACATTGTTTAATTATTGTAATTTTATACCCCATATTTTTTCCATATTTCTATTTTATACTCCATATTTTTCCATATTTTCGATTTTTTAGTCCATGTTTTATGTACAGTTACGTTCAAAAGTCCAGTAGCAATCGTACGCAGCTATAGCGTCAACACTTAACGTTACTTGTGACCTTTTTCTATAAAGACAATTCACACACACACATACACTTTGTTTGGCTGTATATTCATATCGTCAATTTCGTCTCAACATATGAGCACTGCCGTGGCCTAGTGGTTAAGCAAGTGCGTGTGATTATTCTAAGATCATCTGCATCAGCTAAGTTGCAGGATCGAATCCGACCCGTATTTACGTAAAACAATTTTCGTCGCGTCGTTTTTACGTAAAACAATTTTTGAGAAATATTAATTATAAAATTATTATGATTATGAATGTTGATACAACTATGTAGAATAAAAAATTACGTTTCTAACTAAAAGCACAGTAACGTTTAGTTAGAAATGTAACATTCTAGTCACAGCAAAGAATGTGAGGGTAGATTTAAAATAAAATGGAACGATTGCTTGAAGATAACAAAATATGTCGTGGCAAAACGAGACACAATAGCTTTTTCATTGTTATCGCGGCCGGATGTGGCCGCTTGGGGCTTCATGAATTAAATGTTGTTGGTTGGTGAACTCAGCTACGAGTGTTTGTGTTCTTACTGTTGCGATACAATTTATCCAATATGCAAGCAAATATTACTATTGAAGCAAGAGCTAAAATTATGGCCCTATATTCAAATGGCCTGAATATTTCTCAAATTTCTAACGAAACTGGCTTCTCAGTAAGTAGTAATTAATTATATTATTATTGTGATGTGTATTTTTTCATAGGTTAAAATCGACTTTTACAATTTATTCTTTTTTTTTAGAGATATACTGTAAGTCGATGGGTGAAAAGATTCGAGGAAGAAGGTGGCTTGCAGAGTCGTAAACGAAGTGGAAGGCCACTTCATATTAACCAGACTCAGCGGCGTTATATGGCAGCGGAGTATGAAACATGTGGTTTCATACCGACAAGTCGTTTTGCCGATGAATTTAACACGTCATTGGTCACCGTTCGTCGTGCACTTCATGACGAGGGATTACACCACCGAAAGCCGGCGAAAAAAACGTTTTTGACTCAAAGGCATAAAGACGAACGGCTACGCTTTGCACGAGAGTATTTAGATTTTGATTGGGAAACAACATTTTTTTCCGATGAGAAGACTTTTAAATCCTCTCAAAAAGGAAGACTACATTTATGGCGTAAAGATAACACCCGTTGCTGTGAAAATAACGTGGTGTCAAACACTGAATCTGGCAGAATAAGTGTGAACATATGGGGATGGATTAGTGCTCAAGGGCCGGGTGAACTTGAATTTATACCTACGCGAGCCAACAGTGCAAATTATGTAGAAGTGTTAGAGGACATTATGTTACCTACTGTGCGAAATGTGTATGGTGATAGCGAAATAAGTTTTGTGCATGATAATTGTCCAATTCACCGAGCCTCCATAGTTCGCAATTGGTTCAGTGAACATTCTAATATTAAAGTTATTCCGTGGCCAGCACGATCCCCAGACTTAAACTCGATTGAAAATATATGGGGTTTAATGGTGCAAAGATGGCGAGCACGCGATGATAGATGTCCGGAGCTGCTCAAATCTCATTGCATGCAGTTGTGGGAGGGAATATTGTGGCTTCCATGCGCAGACGTCTTCTTAGTTGTATCGAAAATAATGGAGGTTACACAAAATATTAAGAATCATTATTAATATTAAATTAAAAATGTATTTCTATGTCGCAATAATAAGTGTAAAGTAATTGTTATAATATTTATATTTCGTAATATAAATATTATAAATAATTTCATTTTATTGGGCATTCTACAAAGGAACGTGCTGGCCAGTAATTGGTAGGTTTAAGATTTTAAGGTTGAGGTTAAGTTTTAACGAAACGAATAATTAAACTATAACCTCAACAATATGAAATATTGATAACACAATAGATATAGGTATTATTATATTGATAGATCTGTGAATCAAAGATTTTACCGTCATCCGTCAATCAATTCAATTGTTCAATAATAATTGTTATGTCATTGAAATAAAAATATTTTTTTGAAAGTGTTGTTTTATTATAACATAGTGATAATACATTTATAATATATTATCACTATGTTATAATTTAATATTATACTTATTAAATAAAACTTTCAAAATAGTCATTTCATTAAGTTTTCAAAAATGCTGAGATAATAAAAACAATATGAAAACTTTAAAATAATATGATAAACTGAGATTTAAACCGTGACCATTTTTTGTCCTAGCTATGATGCAAAGCCAACTATTTACCGATGGAGCTACGAACTATATTACGTGTCTAGTGAAATTTTTGCATTTATTGACACAGTGCAGTGCAATAAATGAAGAAGAATGAATGAAGAAGACAAACATATATGTTAAGATAACATATATGTTTGTCTTCTTCATTCATTCTTCTTCAGTCTTTCATTCACTACACGCAACTTTCTTGTATTGATACTGTACGACATTTAAGTGTGTACACGGTAACATGGCGCACACATAAATATGCACTGTACCGGCAAACGAATATGGTCGTTACGATGCTACTGGACTTTTGAACGTTGACTGTACATATTTTGGATTTTTTAATAGATATTTTTCCGGGCCCTATATACCTATAAATATCTTTTGAACTTTTATGTCTCTGACTGAACATAAAACGAGTTATAAAGAAGTATCATAATTCATATAGGCTCGTCGTCACCGATACGCGATGCGCTAGAATGTGGAATCCCTTTGAATAATATTCACAATATTTTCTAGAGTTACCAATTTTCCTAAAATCCTACAATTCTTTGCTCGATGTGTGTAGTGGGCTCTAGCAGTTCTTGGTATTTAGAATAGAGTTTTATTTGTTTAAGCTATTTTTCCATATTATAAACATTACCGACACCTAGCAACCATTATTTTGCGCTCAAAAATGTATAATATATTATGTCGTAAATAATTTTAGCTTGGTTTAGGTAGTGAAGACCGCTGTTTTACGCAAAACCGCTTTCTACAATTTAATACATTTGGGGCACCATCATGCCGAGTGTCAGGCCCTCCGCCCTCATGACGTTAGCGCAACACTAATGTAAGCCTTAATTATTATCACTTAAAAAATCTCTTTCCTCAGATTTTTAATGAATAGGCAAACAGACTGCTCGATCTCAAGAAGCCTTAGTAATCTCTTTACTTTAGAAATTTGCACTGCTGCTTTCTTAACGCGAATATAGAATCACTTATAAAGAATAAAGTTATTCTCCAACTTAACCGCGCAATTCTGTTCATAGCTATCTTATTTAGAAAAGCAAAGAATGAAACTTATATGTCATTGTAATAAAGTTGATGTCGGAGGTAACATAACTTAAAACGATCTATCGCAAGTCAGTAACGGGCGCTAAGTCGCGGGATTTAATTATAACTTATTGTAAACAAACTGCGCGAGCGGAAAAGTGAGACGTGACCTGATACAAGCACGTGACTTCATCAGTAGTTAGCTACGACGCGGGGCCAATGAACCTAAAGTCATGGCCTTATAGAATACTGGCGTAAAATTAAGACGTGTGTTGGGCCGATAAAGTGAACCTAATAAGATACTTGCTATTAATTTTTATTTTGAGTTTAATTCATATAGGTAAATAAAATTCTGTCTCTCTATGTCATAAGTTTTCACACGTCCTAAGCCGCGCCGATTGAAACATAAATCTGAAAATGTAGTGTGATGACTGGTGATACTGTGTCAAAGTCTCAAAGAGTATTATACACTGACCTCCATTATACAAGTACGCTGGACCTATAATACCCTTTGAAATAACAGCTGTTTTTTGTGCCTATTTGAAGCGGAATCAGGTATATATTATGTGATCGAAGGGTTTCTACAACGAGCGGCCATTTGCAAGTTACGTCAGATTTAGTTCTCTTCCCTCGCATTGGGGGCGCTGATTCCGCTTCAAATAGGCACACAAAACAGCTGGGTATATTAATATGTCCAGCGTACTTGTATAATGAAGGTCAGTGGTATAATAGTATAAAAATGATATTACAGAACATATAAAAATATATTATTATAAAGTAAAAGGAGTGTTTCATGTATTTTTATTTTAAGTTTGTCCTTCTACAAAATCTTTATTAATACTATAATCTTGTTTATGTATGTCAGTCTATCAAACAGTGGCGCATTTACATCCATTTCACTGTTATATCATATATTATGTTAATAAGCGAGCGAAAAACTTTGGATCCCTTTTGACGAAAAATGCGGAAACGTAGGTGATTGAAATTTTGCACAGTTATAGTTTATATTATGGTGAAGAAGGTTATGAATTGTGAAGTGCATCGAGTTAATATTATTTTGGAATTATGCTTTTATCATACATTTGTTTAACAAATAAAATATACACACTACCATGTGCACACTACCATATTTTTGAATGACAAGCCTATACATACGAATTATACTCTTTTGGTTATGGTTGAAGTCTGTTTTCTTAGTAATAATCAGCCAAGTGCGAGTCGGACTCGCGCACGAAGAGTTCCGTACCGTTATAGAGCAAAAATAGGCCAAAAATTGTGTTTTTGTATCGGAGCCCCCCTTAATTTTTTATTTTATTTAAAAATTATTATTAATTATCAAAATACACATATACTTAAGGCCTTTGTGAAAATTTCAAGTGCCTACTTGTTGCCATTATTGATATCGAGCAAAAAAAGCCAAAAAAATCACGTTTGTTGTATGGCAGCCCCCTTAAATATTTAATTTATTTTGTTTTTAGTATTTGTTGTAATAGCGGCAACAGATATACACAATCTGTGAAAATTTCAGAAGTCTAGCTACAGAGGTTCTTGAGTTACAGCCTGGTGACAGACAGACGGACAGACATCGAAGTCTTAGTAATAGGGTCCCGTTTTTACCCTTTGGGTACGGAACCCTAAAAATGGATTGTTGTGTTTTTATTAAATCTAAAATAGTCAATACTTTCAACGGGGAGCCAAAAGAAGAAGCATTTCAACCATTGGGCGATCTCTAGTCTCAATAATTATGGGACATAAGATGATTGGCTCGCCAGCTGTGTCAATAAATGATTGCAACATATAAAATATCACGTTATACTTACTTGAATATTAAGAAACCATTTTATGTATTAAATTTTTGTTCATCCTTTCTATTTTACTTCAAATAGGCCTCTAGCTTAGACTCTCAGTCATCTCCTGCCTACAAGAAGTCCCGAGAAAATAATTTCGAAGGTTCGAACTTATATCACAGATACAGTCTCGTCTCTCTGACTTTGTCGCGTCGAGTGCGTTAGGGTTAAACGGGGCTTAACGGGAGTTCAAAGGTTGGTTTAAAGGTCGCGTACTAAAAAAAAAGACGGGTTGCACTCCGGGAATGCCGGCAGAACTGAAAACTTGATTATTAACGTCGTGCATTATTTTTTTAACCCATTTTTTATGAAAATCGATTTAAAAAAAATAATAAAAAACGATCGTTTTAATTAATTAATCGAAACCCTTACAATCGATTGAAAAATATCGACAATCGAAAAAAAAGCTGCTGTCAGACAGACTGTCCGACACTTCTCGCGACAGTTGTCTTGCAGGTGGAAACGCGGCCTTAAGCAGCGCGTCTGCTAAAGAACTCATTTCCCCGACTGTACATTTCTGCTAAACAACTAATTTCCCCGACTGTACATTTCTGCTAAACAACTCATTTCCCCGACTGTACATTTCTGCTTAGCACAATTTTCCCCGACTGTACATTTCTGCTAAACAACTCATTTCCCCGAATGTACATTTCTGCTTAGCACAATTTTCCCCAACTGTACATTTCTGCTAAACAACTCATTTCCCCGACTGTACATTCCGTTATATCTATACTTATAAAATTACATGTCCTGACTGACTGACTGACTGACTGACTGATTCATCATCGCTAAGCAAAAACTGTTAAAGTTGCAGCCACGAAATTTGGTGAGTAGGGTTGTTTTATTAAGTAGACACACACTAAGGAAGGAATTTTGAAAATTTTACCCAGAAGGGGGTGAAATAGGGGTTGAAAGTTTGAATGAAAGTCCGTCATTTCTTAAGTTAGAAACATGAAACTTTATTTTTGGGTTACTGATTAAATATGAATGGACACGTATTTAAACGTTTTTGGAAATTCTACCCCCAAAGGGGTGAAATTGGGGTTGAAAGTTTGAATGATATTCCGTTATTTCTTAAGTTAGAAACTTGAAATTTTATGTTTGGGGTACTGATTAAAAATGATTGGATACGTGCTTAAGCGTTTTTGGAAATTCTACCCCCAAGGGGGTGAAATAGGGGTTGAAATTTTAAATGAAAGTCCGTCATTTCTTAAGTTAGGAACATGAAAGTTAATTTTTGGACTGCTGAATAAAAATGAATGAATAGGTATTTAAGCGTTTTTGGAAATTCTACCCCCAAGGGGGTGAAATCGGGGTTGAAAGTTTGAATGAAAGTCCGTCATTTCTTGAGTTAGAAACATGAAACTTTATTTTTGGGTTACTGATTAAATATGAATGGACACGTATTTAAGCGTTTTTGGAAATTCTACCCCCAAAGGGGTGAAATTGGGGTTGAAAGTTTGAATGAAATTCCGTTATTTCTTAAGTTAGAAACTTGAAATTTTAGGTTTGGGCCACTGATTAAAAATTATTGAATACGTACTTAAGCGTTTTTGGAAATTCTACCTCCAAGGGGGTGAAATAGGGGTTGAAAGTTTAAATGAAAGTCCGTCATTTCTCAAGTTAGGAACATGAAAGTTTATTTTTGGACTGCTGATTAAAAATGAATGGATAGGTATTTAAGCGTTTTTGGGAATTCTACCCCCAAGGGGGTGAAATTGGGGTTGAAAGTTTGAATGAAAGTCCGTCATTTCTTGAGTTAGAAACATGAAACTTTATTTTTGTGCTACTGATTAAAATATCCTTTGTATAAGGAACCACAAAAAGGGGAAAGCTATCCATCTTTGTTATTATACTATGTTAACGCGTACGAAGTCGCGGGCAACAGCTAGTTATATTATACTTATACTCATAGAAAACAAGCTATGGAACAAGCAACAAGCTATCTAAAACATATCCAACACGGTTTTTACTTTAACGCGGCGTCACCTTAAGTTATAATTTCAATAACAATTGCCATTTATTATTGATTGATATATCTTTTCTTTCATTAATAAGAGGAGCAAAAGAGATAGCAATATTATAATGCTAAATTAACCACAGTATGCCGTTGTGAAATGATTTCAAACATAAGGTAACACGGAGATGATAGGAAACCGTGCCACTATCTTAAAAAATCCGTTAAAAAATAGTTACGGCCGTTATATGGCGGTCAACGTTACTCACGGAAAACCGAGCTTAAATTAATAAAATGGACATTATAATTGTCACGGGCGGCAGTAAATTTGTCACCGTCGCCGCTAATTGGTAACGCAACACACTGTTACATAACACCATCCACTGGGACCATCCTGTATACAAAGCGCCTCCGATACAGCAAGATATTTCGTAGTATGCCTTTGCCCAACAAAGGCTTGTTCAAAGCTGGCATGACTCGTCTCGTGGTTTTTATAAAGACGAAAAAATTTCGCAGATACGGGTATGTCGCATTAATATTGTATCTTTATTTTTTCGCGTTAAAAATATTATGACTTCAAAAGATACCTTTACTACAGTTTACTAGTATGTTAGTACAAAAAAGAAAAAATAAATCAGAAAATTTCTTTATATGCTTAAAATGTAGACGTAGTTCTGCGAATTATAATAAATTTTAAACTGATGAGACCGAACGCAGTCAGAGATAAGCTACGATAACATGGCGCGCCCCTCCAAATTACTGTTTTTAATGTGTGTAGTCATATCCTTATGAAAGAGTTTGTATGTAGTAAGTATTCATATCAATCAACCAGTACTCGTAATATTTCACTTAATGTCACTTTTTACCAAGATTTGTTGGTCAACTAATCATAACCGCGCAAGACAACGCACTTAAAACCTTTTGACAACGCACTTCAAACGTTTTGAATTTTGGAGGGGCGCGCCATGTTATTGTAGTTTACCTCTAAATGTTTCTTTCAAAATGTCAAAGCAAGAAAACATCCAGTTGAGTAATATTTTTCAGTTAAACATGTTTGTCGCATCGCCTTCATAGAACACTGTAACTGTACGTTCCTCAGTCTAATTATTCTGAAAATTGTCTGTCTCGTGTGCGCCGGAGCGAAGCAATAATAAGCAATTGCTCTCTAATACACTCCGAGAATATTGCGCACCGAGTGACACATTACTTTAATATCACTTCAAAGAACTATTTCACTATTTTTATAACAATAGCTCCCACACCGGTTTCGTTGACAGTGGGTGGTTTCATTGAAACCAGGCCAGCTACGCAGGAGTAATTTTATAGTGCACAAGAGCACTCTCTATTCCTTTACTCTCATAACCCAGTGGGACGGACGACCGACACGACTGGCGAGAGATCAGGCGCAGGACCGACTTTTTACATGCCCATCCGACGCATGGATCATCTTACTTGTCAGACAATCAGGTGATCAGCCTGCATTGTCCTAACCAAACTTGGAAATAACATGTTTCCAACGCGGGAATCGAACCCACGACCTCCAAGTCAAGAGCCGCGCTCTATACCCACTATTTTTAATGACATACTTTTAAGTATTTGAAGTACGTATTTTAAAATGTGTTTTAAAATTATAAACTTTATTGGTGGCCTAACTTGATTATACTTTGTAGAAATACCGAAAAGAGTAGCCGATAGGAATCGTGTTCTATCAACCGTTTGATAGTGGAGAGTCTAGTAGGAATTTTTCCAAATAGCGTTATAGTGGCAGGATTATGTGGTCAATGCCCGCCACTATCTCATCCCTGTACCACCTGTAAACCACCCCTTGCGGTAATAGACCACTAGAACTCTTCGATGTGATCTCAGGGAACCCGAGGAAGAAATAAAAACTATCACCCATGATAGTCTTATACATGTCAGAAGTGAAACTTCTGTCCAAAATCGTGACGGCGTCGTGAGTTGTGACGCAATATCATTATTATTTCGATTTTTTTTTCATGATGCGAGGTTGAAATTTCACTTCATAACGTGCCTAAAGAAGTTTTACTTCAAAAATAGAAATAGTAGGTTATTTATATCGTACGGTAGTAATGATGACGATAGCGTGTAGATTAAAGCATCATCAAAACAAATGAAATCAAATAATTTTTATTCAGAGTTAAATTTTTCCAATTTTTTCTCTGAACGTCGAAACCATGATGCCAACCACCGGTTCGAAAACTAACCCGGCCTGAAGAACTGGCGTAGGAAGCTCGCACGGGTCCATATTTACCAAAAAGATGTACAATAATTATTATCATCATGCATATTAACATCAAGAGCGTCCGTGGCCTAAGATAGACCTAAGATAGACCTAGACTTTTAGTTCGCACTCGTAGAGGATGCAGGTTCGATCCCGGGTGGAGGCGTGTACCAATGAGACATTTTCTGATCTCAAGTACATAATACGGACGCTCATACGGTGAAGGAAAACATCGTGAGGAAACCCGCACATAGTTGGTCCCAGACGTATTGACTAGTTCTTTCCTCTGGACTAGGCTGACTATATTGCGAGAATGCCGTATACGCTTGGACAAAACCATACAGACATTTAAAAATCTTGTCCCAGGCACTACAGTATTTGAGGAGTGGTTACTTCACCCTAAAAATGCGGTATAAATCATCCACAACGGATGTAAAGGCCTAGTTTTTTATTAACATCATCATAATGATTACATCAGACGCTGATGCTGCACGGAAGCGGAGGTCCGGGCAATAAATATGAATAGTATTTTGTTGTCGGCGGTATTAATGTGCGGCGGCGGCCGGAGGTGCGCCATTCATCACGGGCAAGAGCGGGGGGAGGGGGGGCAGACCCGGTGGGGGGAGGCAAGGAACTACCCTCGAGCCTAGAGGGATATTAGAGGTTAGAGGCCGATCACTGACAGCTCTCACTTTTGAGAGGGACCAATATCAACGATTTATTTGTGTATCTCTCTAGATATTAACATTATTTGATGTTACATAATATTACTACTAGATTTCTAGTTAGATAGTTTGTCGTAGCGAAACTTTGTTTTTATGGGATCGAACCCATCCTATGTACTGTTCCTGGTCTCAAAGTATAAAGGATATCAAAATCCTTAAAAATAGCTTCAGAGGTTTAGGCGCAAAGAGGTACCAGATAGATTGGTACAACTTAGAATTTATATTAATAGAATGGATACGATAATATGAATAAAACGTATCGAGGTCAAATGTCTACCATTAAGCCACCAATCAATTTGATAATGCCGCATCCAAACCTCGTAGCTCGTGGCTATTCACAAAAACTGTATTAGTGCAAGGGTCAGGGGTGATTTACATCGCTTCTTGTCACCCCACGCCTCCAGCCAGCGAGTGTGTATAATTACCCGCAGTGGGATACCGTGGTGGACGACATAATACGTGCAGAAGCCTCGAAATACTATCATATAGATTATGGCTCCAGTTACTGATATAAACTGGTAGCTAGAGTAAGAGTTTTAAGCTAAAAGACATTATATAATGCCCTTAACCTTAAGCATGGAACTCTTACTCCTGCAGCTGAACTAGGGCAGCGATAATATGTTAAAAATTATAAAAAAAACTGTGGTTATAATATATTGTCTGTGCACGTCCAATGCAGAAGCTACGCTTATACAACTTTTTTGGTTTGAGTTGAAAATGATTCTGTGGCCATACCTAACCTAACGTAGACAAAGTAACTACGTATTTTAAAAAAATATCTTTATAAAATAAATAATAATGAATATTCTCCCGATTACTCACGATGAATGAAGCTGATAATAAATATTTATTTTAATTAGCATAAAGTTGAATCTGTATCGAGCAGCCGCCATGGCCGCCGTAATGCGCGGCTTAAACTGTCGATGGAAATAAAAGGGAAACTCAAAGGCAAAATAAAACAACGGTTATGGCGCTTTACACTGAACGCGGCGATCAGTGCGGACACTATAAAAAAACGTACGTGAAACGTGCTAAGAAATGGTATCGCCAATTCGAAACTTAAAATTTATTATATTTTACTTGACATGTCTTGCTTCTTATTCTAATATCTATCCTCTATCAGCTATCCAATCTATACTTCATCTGTTAGATAGATCAGAGAACGTAGTGTTAGTTTTTGTCTCTTCCTACCCTGATAACGTATTAAAAATTGTAATATGGCGTTAAATAACCAAATAATATAAATGTTTGTCAACGTGTTCAAAAAAGTGACAAAAACTGACACTCAGGCTCTGAGCGTGCTGTGAATGTAGTGATGTGCAACCAATAAATTATCATAGCTACTCCAGGTACCTTCTCTCCTATGTTGTACCGGTTTATTTTATCAAAATGCCTTTTTATCGTATCGTAACCAGTGTGAAAGTACTTCACGCAACCACCGGCATTCGCCAGCAACCGCCGGGCAACCACGTAATCCGCGCACGTTTCACACGCGAGGACTTACCATCAGCGTTATCACGCCCATTACTTCCATTAATCCTTATTTTGTTAAGTCTGTTAAGATGCTTGTTACTCCTGCGTAAATAATATGAATTTTAAATATTTTTTTTAATCCCGGCTTTTGTTTAAAACAGCCGAAAGTTTCGCATGGGATAGCCGATAGGTCTATGCAGCTGCTTTTTGAAGTAAAGGGCAGGCAACAACATAATTTATAGTATCAGTTAAAAAATATCCTCTACATCTTATACTAGAACTTAAAATAACACCATACAAAATATTTTAATCCCTTTAGCGGTATACATAATATGTATAACTAAGCGTAGGATACGAGTAGGAGGAGATCGGTCATCTTGGCGTTCATTGAGAGAGGTCTATGTCCAGCAGTGGACGAATATAGGCTGATATGATGATGAACTAAGCGTGAAAAGTTAACATACACTTAAGTTGTTATAATATTACTGAGCTGGTCTGGCAAATATTATTTTACAATGAGAGTTATAACGGTTATAAAATTGATATTGGCTGATTCCACTACTCAACAAATTTTCAACTTTTTTTTTATCTGAGTTCCTACTGTATAATTATAATTCCTTGTTATTTGCCTAATATAAGTGTGTAAATAAAATTTTTGGATCACATCTCATTTCCGAGATAAATGCAATTATTCAAACATATGATTTTATAGCAAAATCAAGCTCATACGTTAGGTTTTTTTGATGTTTTAATTAAAAAGGGGAAGATTTCTTGGTGCAGCTGGCTTTACGCTTGTATTAAGATCCTGGAGATTCACTAATAAGGCTCCAACAGTAATCTGCTAGCTTACAGACCCCATATTGGAAAAAAATTCAGCCGTATCTTCATGAAAGCGGTTCCCATGTTCATGGCTAACTGATCCCATATTTTCGGGAAAAAAGTCCAAGTGCGAATTAAGTAAATGACATATAACATTTCTTTTTAATTTTAAAGTCTAACATCAGTTTTATTTTTGGCGAAAGTCTGCGGATTTGTTGTGACCGAGAAAATTCTTTGTCACATCAATATACGCTTCCCCTGCTTGTTTCTCAGTATAATTAAGAGTAAGTTAATGTAAAAAATGAATCTTCGATCGGCTTTCTTATACCCTACCTACGAATAAGATTTGATTTTGACTTTGATTTTCACCTAACTAAGCTTTGGAAACTTGCTAGAGAAATTGTAATGCAGGACAATCTTTGTTCAAGTGTTTTTCAAAAATATTTATAATGCCTCATTTTATGTGTTACGGCAGCAAAATAATTAAGTCGGGCTCAACTTCACGCATATCAAAACAAATTCACGCATATCAAATAAAAGTTCATCAATTAATGTAACGTATAAAGTAAGTTTTGTTTAGAAAATAGTCTTATTTTCGAAATACCAGCTACATAAACATCAAACTTACGTCAACGTTACAGAAAGTTTGAATTCATATTTCTCAGTTTCTAGATGTGATATCGAAATAAAATGCCTACATATATTTAATAGTAGTCAACCTCAATAAGAAAATATATTTACCAAATCCGATTTTTTTTAGTGTTGAGTAGTGTTCTCAGACCTACCCAATAGCCTCACAAAATTTCATCAAAATCGGTTAAGCGTTTCGGAAAAATTTGGCAACAAACATTGCTACACGAGAATTTTAAAGTGAATTTTATCGAACTATGAAACTGAATTGAAATTTTTAGGAAATACTCAGTCATGTTTTTTGCTAGTACTGCTTTCAATATAAAGTTTTTCTGAGAATATTTCGATGGAATATTCATCAATAGATACATCAAATTGCTTTTTGCATGGTATGCCTCCGTAAAAAAACAGAGAAGACCATAGGAATATCTATGGATGCTTCACACCACGTCAGTCTGGCCCCGTACTAAGTATCTTAAGGACTTGTATTACGGGTACCAGACAATGGAAATATATTAAAATATAATACTCGTATAGTACACTCTATACATATTATAGTATACCTACACTATACAAATATAAAGATGCCACACATTCAACCACTGAACTTGTGGCTCAGAGCAAATTTTAAACTAACTGGTTAAAATAATCCGCAAATTAACTGAACGTTAAATATAACGTCTGACTCGCGCCGGTCAATTGTGAAATGATACTCGTTAGTGTCATGTCTGCCACCGACTGCCGTTTTCCGAGGCCAAAGCCGAAGCCGAGTGGGTTTCAAATTAGGCGGTACCATAAATGGTTCTAAGAAAAATGATTGAAATGTGCCTTTTATGAGAAACAATTCGGGGATCAGTACGTTACAGTTCGCACATTTTCTAGTAAACATGATTTAAACGACAATGAAACACACTGCTCTTGCACTCTTCGAGTATATTAAATACACTTTAATTTATTTTAAACTAGCGACCCGCCCCAGCGTCGCACGGGTATAAAATATAATATAGCCACTGAAAAAATGATTAAAATCGATAGCCTATGATCCTTCACGTGGTCTAGGTACTTATCTTATCTGTGCCAAATAACATAAAAATTGCTCCAGTAGTTCGCGAGGTAAGCCCTTTCAAATAATTTCCTCCGTTTTTTCCACATTCTTCTATTAGTCTTGGCATGATAAAATATAGCCTATAGCCTTCCTCGATAAATAGGCTATCTAACACTGAAAGAATCATCACAATCCGTTGCGTAGTTTTAAAGATTGAAGGGAACAAAGGGACATGAGGGAAAAAAAGCGACTTTGTTTTATAAGATGTACTCGTATATATAGACTAGAGGACGCCCGCAACTCCGTTGCGCCAAAACTCGTTTATCACGCGCGAACCGTTCATTTTTTCGGGACTTAAAGTATCCTATGTCCTTTCCCGGGATTCGAAGTATATCCATGCCAAATTTCAGCAAAATCGGTTCAGCGGTTTGAGCGTGAAGAGGTAACAGATAGACAGACAGAGACACACTTTCGCATTTATAATATGTATTAGTATGGCTAACAATTTTATCAAAATACACGCCCGGTTTTTACGAAGTCTTCATTAGGTGTTTTGTCGAAACCGGTCGTATAATTTTCCAAAATATTGTTATATATTAAAATAAATTAAAGTAAATATAATGGAAATTGTGCAAGAAAAGTGTGTATTCTATACGAGTATTAAATAAATTTCCATTGTCTGGTACCCGTAATACAAGTCCTTCAGATACTCAGTACGGGGCCAGACTGACGTGGTGTGAAGCGTCCATAGATATTCCTATGGGCTTCTCTGTTTCAATGTTTCATTAATGTTGAACATGAATTTCCACCCAAGAAACCACAGTACAATCAATTACATATAACATGATTTTAACCCAAGCGCCAAATAAGGCTGAACATTTTTATTTAGCTTACGCCAATAAAGCCGAAACCCAAAGCCGAAACCGAAAGCCGAAGCTCCGGTCAAACACTAGTGCCTACTCACTATAGTATTCATATTTTGACGCGGAGCAAATTATCATCATAATGAGTATAACATTATTATGTGACGAGCAACCGATTATATTGGGTCAAATGCATTGTGTTCGATATAGTAATTGACGTAATATATTTCATTAATGTAGTTATTAGCTTACTGCCATGAAAAATATAAAGTATCTTAATACTAAATTTCAGCAAAATCGGTTTAGTGGTTTAGGCGTGAAGAGGTAACAGACAGACGCACTTTTGTATTTATAATATCAGTATGGATATGGGTTATAAAATTGTTATGAAAACTTAACAATAACAATGTAGTTAGCTATCCAAATACTGAATCAGTGACTGACTTAACACTGACGAAGTGTAGCTAAGAACTTCTCTGAGCATCTTAGATTTAAAACAAAAACGTTATCAAAATCTGGAGGTATAATATTGTGAGAGACATACATACAGACACGTTAAACTTATACCCAATTCCATTAATTCAAAGGTTCAGTAGTTGTGAGGACTTAAACCTTCTATGAGAATGAAATAGAAAATAGAAATAGAAATACTTTATTAAATCAAGTTACATAGACTCATTTGTTAGTATATATGAAGGCTTATAAATTATGTTAGTAACATTATCTTTTATGTTTCAATAAATATTAATATTTTGACTACATTGTGCATCACCTCTGCTCCATACCGTTAGATATGGCACAGCAGTGACGCACATATGGACAATCGAGTCGACTAGCTATCATAACAAGAATGCTGTTGGTACTCCCCCTCACTCTTCGCACTAAAGACGCGCATCGTTTGCGCATAGTGGCGAAGAAGCAATCCACTCGTGCCTCAGCAAACATCCCTGAAGCGCTGCAGTAGCGGGGAAGCCCCATCAGCATTCTGAATGCGTTGTTAAATTGGACACGGAGAGCGTTGTAGGCCCTGAGCGTGTATGTGTTCCACAGGCTGCACGTGTAGAAGGTCGTGCAAAATGCTCTGAAAAGAGTAATTTTGACCGACCTCGTACAGCGCGCAAACCTGCGGACCAACATATTAGCACGAACCGACAACGCCCTTCGTTCTCTTTCTATGTCGTCATCGTCCTTGAGGTCGGAAGTCAGCATATGTCCTAGGTATTTAAACTTGTGTACCCTCTGTAACACGCAGTTATTAATAGATACAGAGGGCACATTCGACCAGCGTCTACTTCCGTCCTCAAAGACCATGACCACACTTTTTTTAACATTGTAGACTAGTCCATGTGAAGCGGCATACGCTGCACACATGGCTACCAGCCTCCTTAGCCCACACACAGATGCACTCAACAGCACCATGTCATCCGCGTAACTAATATTATTAATACCTACTCCGTCTATAAAGCAGCCGACTCTGGTGCTGCTGAGCTCACCAATAAGGCCATCTATATAAATATTAAACAGGGTTGGCGAGCTTAACCCCCCCTGTCTCATTCCACACTCCAACACATATGGCGCAGACAGCGCACCATCCCATCTAACGCAATTGACCTGGTTTCCATACCAGTACTTGAAGACTTTAATCAGATCTTGTGGTAAATTCCGATGTTCAAGCTTCTTCCATAATACGTCGTAGGAAACCAAGTCAAATGCCCTAGACAGGTCGAGGAAGCAAGCAAAAACTGGTGTTTTACGTTTATTGTAGTATCTGACAGCATGCTTAAGACACAGTATTGCACTCTCTGTGGACAATTTAGGTCTAAAACCAAACTGATTGTCATGTAACTGAACATGCTTATTTAACTGTGTATTAAGCAAGCTGTCAAATACTTTTGACAATATGGTAGCCAGTGATATAGGCCTATAATTACTAATGTCAGCTAGGTCACCCGTTTTATTTTTTACAATAGGTACTACCACTGTGCGCATCATATCACTTGGCATGTAACTATGTCCAATACAAAAATTAAACAGCATAAAAAGCAATCTAGGAAGATGTGGGCCAGCAAACTTTAGATGCTCAATACTGAGCCCGTCGTGGCCAGGCGATTTTCCTTTTGACATGGATTTAATAACATGAATTATTGACTTAGTATGAAAAAATATTTTCCTGTCCACGACGGGACCAGCATTCACCATTGAGGGCCCAAGAGGAGACTTTATTACAAAGTGATTCGCGAATAAATTTGCAATCTTGTTAGACTCATTTACACCGTTAACAGCAATCGGTAGGCCTGGTCTAGCTTGGTGCCTATTTGTATGTTTCCAAAAAGAACGGAAATCATGTTTAGATTGGTGCGAGGCCAGGATGTCCATTTTTATTTGTGTCTCATGGTTTTGACACCACTTCAGTCTAGACTTAAATATTTTTCTAGATAAACACATTTCGTCATAGGTTTTGCCACAAATAGGTTTACCAGATGCGACCCATATGTTAAACTTCTGCTTAGCATCACGGTGCGCCTGCGCCACATGTCTATTCCACCCCGCGACAATTCTCCTCTTGGGTCTCACACCCTTACTACTTATTATAGAGGCTTCCCTAAGGGCATCGACTATCTGTTTATACAAGTTATCTATTATACTTCTATGACTTTTGTCACAACACATTTTGTCACTACAGTTTTGAAGTTCAGAAGGAAAATCAATATTTCTTAGCCTACTGTGACATTCATTTTGGTAGGAAGAAATTTGTTTTTGTGTGCGCTCTCCCCATACAACCTTATTATGACTGAAAATTTTATCTACTTTTGTTGACAATACATTATCTAAATTAACCTCAATAACAAGTGGCATATGATCCGACCAATAAATATCACACAAAGTATATACATTTTGAATTGAGTTTACAGCTGATTTAGTTATTATACAATGGTCGAGCCACCTTCTAGACCCGTGTGCCTCACTGACAAAAGTGTAGGTGTCCGAATTTATACCCAACTTTTCCATATCTATACATATCCACTGCTGCTCCGCACAAAAATTATCAAGTTCGTAATAGAAACGTTCGTATGGGTGTGCGTTTAAGTCCCCCAAAATATATACACAGTCTAAACTACAACTGTCAATAATAGCACTTACCGAACTTAGCGTATCAGTAAATTCCACAAGATTGTTTACCTCATCTGTAGGCATATACACACTCATCACGAGTATAGATTTCTGTTTTAACACTACTTTAATAGCACATATTCGCGAGTTGTTGCATTCCACTACTGATACGTCACTAAAAACACTGCGCCTCCACAACAAGGCCACACCGCCAAACGGACGACCTCTTATCAGGCCAGCCTGTGTGTCCATAGCCGACACCCCCGTGCAGCTGAAGTCATCACAGATCGTGTCTAGAAACGGGATATCTTCCTGTGTTAGCCATGTTTCCTGTAGGGCTATTATATCTGTGTTTTTACACAAATCTCGTATGTTGTCAACGGAGCGTTTAACATTTTTGCAGTTAAATGTAACAAATTTATAAGAAAGCATAACTATGTGATTTGTATTTTGCCGGCATCTCTTTCAGAAGTTACATTTTGTTTCAACTTGAAGTTAATAAATCGGCGAAAAATAATTCCCTTAGGCCATAATTTATCGTCCAAAAACAGAGATAGCTTATGATGCGGCACAAGGAATTTATATGCGTTATAATCGCAATCTCGTTTCATTATAATTTTCTCGGGCTTGATAATTTCTTGTGTTTTACATTGCACATAGGCAGCGATGTCAGATTCGGATGTATTTTTATGCACATTCGTGATAAAAAGGGGTACATATCGCTCCGCCGCTTTAAACTTCTCCTCGGCCTCCACTAATACACTCCCTTTCTTCCCAACAATATAATTCTTAGCCTTACGGGGCTTTTTTTGCACTATCTCCCAGCCGTCATTCACAGTGTTTTTCGTATTCGACTTTATACGCGCGGCATACGACTGACATTCCTCTGTGCACTTGCCGATACACAGCTGATCGGTAACTTGTTCGTTATCGGTTGACTCAGCACAAAGCGGCCTCGATAACGGACTTTTAATAATTGTAGGTTTGCCCCTACCGTCATTTTCGACATTGTTTTCCAGGTTTTTGGTATTTATTTGCTCCGAATTGTTTATTTCGTTGTTGAAATTAAAAGATTCATCCAAGTTTGACAAGGCTATCGGCCCACTATCTCTGTACGCACCCCTTTTCATGTTTATTTTTGCTGACGAAAAGGGAGGCGAACTACTTGTCGATTGCAATACTTCTTTTTTCACCTCTTCCAGTTGCTCAAATGTCACGTAGGACGATTTTATATTCTCAATTTCGCTCCGAACAATTGCTAGATCCTTAAGTAGCTTCGACGTATCTAAGTGATCAAATGATATTGGCGGGAGCTTATCTAGATCCCGCGCCACGAACACCGGGAGAACATCAGGATCAGTCACTTTTATGAAGGAAATCATGTCATACAGAATACGATTTTCCTTGCCTTTTCCTTTGCGACTAGTTTTATGGAAATCCTTTGGTACCGAGTCAAAAAGTAACTCCTTAGATTCTTTTATCTGCTCGCTCGAAAATGTTGAAGCACATATTTTCACTAACGTCTCTTCATCTGCAATCGATATTTTATTTTGCAAATACGAAAGCAACTCATCAATCACGATATTACAACTGTTGCACTTTATTTTGACCGACATTTTAACTGCACACAACGAACACGCCCGCCACTGACGGAAGTACGCACGCGACTGTCTGTATGTGCGAATGGTCATAACAATAATAATAATTTTATTAATATAATCGTGTGCAAACACCTTAACAGCTCAAACTTTCGCTAATCAGGAAATAATGGTGATGTTCGAAGTTAGCAGATGAGTTGTAAACCGAGTTCAGTTAAACTCCTGTTAAATTTTATACACACTAAAAATAAGCATTCATCTATAAATATGACGGCGCTGCCGAAATAGTTGTACTTCAAATATGATTTTTTGGTACTTAGATTAATATTGTAATTGGTAATTTCCCAACGAAATAGAGTTATCGCTCTGCCGTAACGCTAAACACTGAATAGGCGGCCAATTAAAATGGTACTGGCCGAATATGGCAAAACTATGGTTTATTGTCTATGGATAAAAAAAGAAGGAGAAGAAGAAAATGGGTTCTAGATTAGATTCCGTGTTGGAGGCGCTCGCATTCAAGTGTTTGGCGGACGCCATAGTTTCAATTGGAAATTATTACGACTAATTGTCGTTGTTTCATAATCTCTAATAGTGGAAGCTTAATAAGAATTACAATAGAGGGATTATAAGGTGTATTTCGTACTATTCTCCCTCGCCCGTCTCCCACGCCACTGTCTTGAACTAGCATTTTACAATGAAGACTTATCCTGACAAAAGCCAAGTCCCTTTAAATACATATAAATTATAAAATAAATATTATGAAAGAATAGATTTCTTTGCAATAGATCACCAACACTGAACACATAATAATATTAAGATTATAAGGGCACCGTTAAATACAAATTTAATAAAATTATTATTTCAATTTGACTTATTATTACTGTTACGTTCAGTGAACTTAAAACTACAAGAAGAGTAACTCTGTCAAAAAAAGTTCACCAAAAGGCTACAAAATGTGACCCGAATACATGTATACTTTATGCATGTGTTCGGTACACATTTTTCGTGTATATATACACGAGTGACATTCAACCAGGTTAACATGATAATTATTGTCAAACTCATTTTACAATTTGTTTACTTACTTTTTACGTAGCTTTTTACAACATTTTCGTTGTTAAAATGCCTAAATGCCCTGTGAATGGTGTAGAAGTCATACAGATACGACTTTTAATACAGGAATAACCTTTCAAGTTTCATCAGTAAGTGAATTTCTTTAAATTATGCTTAGGTCAAGTTCTTGTATTTTTTCCGACCCAAAAACATGCCCAAAAAGATGGTTTATTTAAGTTGGATGCCAGAGTATTTGCGTAAAATTAAGCTGGTCTCTTTGTGTTTGCCTTATTAAGTTTACATGTTATTGTAAAAATGCAATAATCAAAAAATTATATAATTACAAAATTTTTACAAAGTCGCCATGGACAGTGTTATGCAAGATGTAACAATTTAATCATAATTCATAAACGAGGGTCTGACTGACATCAGTATGGAGTATCTTATTTATATAATGCCGTTCGTACTTCGTTTAGTAAGAAACGAACCGAATTGGATGCCGAGCCAGATTACTCGTTTATGTAGCATAACTACACTTTAACAGTCATGTTATATTTTGTATGAGTAATGACCGAAAATTGAAGAGATTACGAAAATCTGCATTTGCACCGTAAGTTTTTTATTTCAATTCTGTAATAATTCTGTAATAATTTATCACATAGATTTTTGTAATCTGAAAACGTCTTGTCTAGGTGCTCTGGATAGTTTTAAATTCGTCCGAGTCGTACAAGGTTTGTTCAAAATTATTATATATTATTATTATCGATGACTTAAGGATCAGAGGAAAATGTTTGATTTTAAAATAATAATTATGTACTCCTTTCTTCGTGATAGTAGATATGTTTGGTGTAAACTGCATAATGCCATCCGCTTTTGACAATTATTGTCCACGGACCACGGCTTTGTTTCATAACTATGACAGTGACAATAACCGCGCAGGCTGTCGTCCAGCGCGCAATATTATGATACGTTACCTGGGAAACGACCTTGGCGAGAATCTGAATTGTCATATTTTAGTGTTCGAAAAGGAGCCAAATTTAAAACGGTTGAAGTATGGGAGTTACGTTTCCTGTAGTTTTGTTATTCGTAGGTTACGTTAAATTATTTCTTAGAATTCGTCTGTTTTTCTGCAAAGAAAAACACAAATCAAAGTCCATAAAATAAACATGGCCGTCGATAACATGCCTCCGAGTGTAACTCACAAGGCTCCTCGAGAAAAAACGCCTGAAATTAACATAAAAATTGGGTATTGTTTATATTTGTTCAGAGTATCGGTAAGTGGCCGAACGCGCAGGGTTGTCACTGACACATTTTTACGTCACTTACATTAATTGAATTTATTGTGAAATTTTCTCGTTTTTCCCAGCCCTGGGTCAGCGGGAAAACGCGCGAGGGGAGGCGCTGATCACATTATGCCGAGGCACGGTTTTCTTCAATTCCTTAGTGATTTAATTTCCTCAGACTCAACCAACCCAACCCTGTGCCAGCTACGCGAATCTCAACATTACTGTTATAGTAACAGGGCCTAGGGTTGTGCATGGGCGTGCTTATACGCTGAGGGCCTGTATTGGCCATTATAAGCTGCAGCGCGCGTCATTCACAGTCAGACGTTTGTAAGGAGTGGAATATAATACCTAATAGTTCAGACTTATACAATCAATATTCAATCGTTTATGAATACTTCACTAAGTTTTTTGTACTTTGGTCGGATTGTGTTAAGCTCAGGACTTACATTGATTTGACGTGTCGAATTAATTTCTTTGATAGTGCCTACATCGTTTTAGATGTAGGCACTATCGTAGTTTAAAAGTGCGAGTTTTGAACAGCGGGGCTAAAATAGTCGCTTGGAGTATTATAATATGAATCATAATATGATTCATTTTTTTTTTATCTCAAAATGGTCACTCTGCTTGCAATGCATATCTAGTAATTCAAGTACTAATTTGACATTTGTCAGTTTGACAATTTTGGCAATTCATTTGCTGATTTGATTGAGAGGAATAATTGCTAAATGTGACCATTTTAGCCCAGTTTTAACAAGTTGAACAATTCTGAAAATGTATTTTGTTTATTATCATTTTTTTAGTAATCTGACGAAGCCTATAATTGCTTACATAATTTTAAGTTTTGGGCCCAAATTTTAACTGAGTTTAATTTTTATTTAATTTTACTATGTTCTTGACTTAGGTTATAACTCATAAATAATGGTGATTGAATTTTATTTGTTTTTTGCATACCTAAATACTAGGAAGAAAAACTGAACCATGTTTATTATTATAACACCTATTATGACTTTCTTTCTGCAAAATATAAAAAAATATTATTATTATTACATAGCCCTACAATGTATCAAAGGCAACTTTAAGTCAGCAAGTAACAAGTAGCAGGTCAAACAAACGTAGAATTAGGTGTTGTGGGCAGAAGTTTGCCCGTGGGACGAGTCGCACGTGGGCCGAGTTGCGGGAACTCGGCCCAGCCGGGACTCGGGGACTTACCGACTTACCTGTACAGTGTACGTGTCCGCAACTTATAACAACGTCAACGTTACTTTCTGACCCCTTTGTGTTGAAAGTGGTGTATGGAAAACCTCACACTACTTTCAAACCATAAGGACAAAATATATTATGATGAAAAACAAAAATTTTACATCATAATATTTTGTCCTTTTGGTTTCTCAATAATAATAATCTATATCTATACTTCTATACTAATAGAATAATGCGAAGTCTGTCGGTTACCTCTTCACGCCCAAACCGCTGAATAGTTTTTACTGAAATACTTTTTATCCGGGAAAAACATACGGTACCCGCGCAATAAACAAATTTTTGCGCATTGGAGTTGTAGGCGTCATCAAGTAATAAGTAAATCATACTGCATTTAACTGGATTATTAATTAAATCTAGATAAATTATAGTATTATGTCAGTCTCCCAGAAAAGGATAATGGATATTTTTATCGCGGAATACTTTACCACGCCATAAACTAAATTCCCTACACTCGGAAAGTCGTTTTCCAAATTGCAAATCTATCAAAATTGTATTAATACTTGTAGTATTACTAATGCACATTTAAAAAGTATTTTCTTTTCAAGTTGGAAAAATGCTTTACTCTTATTCCTATCTTATATTAAGGACTGTTCAAATCAAAACTGATCGTTTATTTGCAGTTTATCACTCAAATAACCCATAAATAATTCAAGAGCGAGATATCCCAGCACTGACCAACGTCAACCCTCACAGCCACGACAGTAGAAACCTTAACCGCTGGGGTGAAGTGCACCCAGCTTGTTCAGGGTTAAATGTTTTCATTGTGGTTAAAATATAACCCCTTTATTGAAGCCGTTGGGCAAATTCCATAAATTGATTTGCTTAACCCTAGAATACTAATCATCGACTGATAGGCCGCGTGTGGACAGTTTTTTTCGATTATTTCAAAAACACGTTCACGAGTCAAATTGTTCTTTCGCGCCAACTCCGCATACACCTTGCTGCAGATCTGAGACCAAATAGGCCCCGGCCCAGACTCTCTGTTTTCAAATATAACCTACTCGATCGCCTGGGAGGCGATCATTAGTATTAAGCGTTAATTTTTTTCGCTCGTAACATGTTTTGTTTTGCGATTTTTTACAGCTTGTAACATATTTTAATCTACCAAATGCTTTTTTTATTTTTATATAATTCTTAATGAACACCAAATCGAAGATATTTTCTCAATGGGAATTCGGACAGTGAAACTAAGGACCAACTGGTGTCAATCTGTATGACTATGACGATGGAGCGGCATACCCTTCTTCTGTTCCATTGTGGCTGAAAGCAAACCTACCAAATTAAGTAGTAGATATTGTCTTTGAACTCTCGTATATTTCATTACCACATCAAACCACACGTAATTCGTCAAGTTCACCAGTTTAGATCGGTCTGTTGATCTCCAAATAGTAAGAATTTTAAGGCTAACTTCAAATTAGTGTGTAGGTAAAAATATCATGTTACCAAAAGTTAAATAATGTGTTTTATAAAGTATGTACATATTAAATAGAAATATTGATACCAAAAAAGAAAAAAATTAAGAGTATTTTTTATTCTACAAGACTTGCAAAAGACCTACTGTTACAAGAAAAATGAATGGTATGTTTAAGTTTTAAGTCTAATTTTAGGACTAATGCTATTTATTAGAAATAATTTTAATTTAAGTTTTTTAAAGGTTAGGGCTTGGCCTTTTCATTTATGCTGTATTTGTAAAATTTGTAAATAAATAATACAATAAACAAGTTTTATTACAAAAGTAGCCTCCTAGGCGATCGTTGGTATTAAGCGGTGGAAATTTTATATTAGTACTCTAGGGTTAATCAACAGTTAATTATTGTAAGTTATAATTTTAGTGAGTTGTCTATGAAAATTAACAATGTAAATATAACCAGCTGTACAGTGTACAACAAAATGGGCAATCAAAATCAAAATCAAAATATTTTATTTCCAAATAGGTAAACAAAGTTAACACTTTTAGAACGTCGTGTCTACATGAGGCCTACCACCGGTTCGGGAACTAACCCGGCGAGAAGAACCGGCGTAAGAAACTCGCGCGGGTCCACCTTTTACCAAAAAGGTGGAAAATAACAATGGTAGCTTAAGTTAATTTACACTAAGTATGTAAGTAAAGTAAGTAAGTGAAAATGTGGTACATTTATATAGAAGTGACCTATGGTCTGTCAGCAAATTTTTCCCAAGGCGTGCTATCATTGAGAAAATCAGTTACCTTATAATAAGCCTTAGTACACAAACGTTCTTTAACAACTTTTTTAAATTTATTAATTGAAAGATTTTGAACGTTTTCTGGGATTTTATTGAAAAGTATACATTGACCTTGAAGATTATGCAACTAATATGCAGTAACCGCACATTTTTGCGGAACAACAAATTATCCTTTATCCTTTTTCGAGACTCAAAATATGCTACATAGTAGATGTCGTGGATTTTGGTATGTAATATAGTTTTTGCCATGCCAGATAACACTTTTTACCTCAAAACTGTAAACAAAACGCTAACCGTCGGTTGAGCCGTTCCACTAGATTGTAGACATCTATTTCTAGCGGTTGAGCCACAAATTCGTTGGAAAAAAGGAGGCGAGCGATTAAACCGGTTTTTCCCCGAGGTGCGAACCGCGCCGTAAATACTAACGGTTTAACACGTCCACTGCTCTCATAACTCGCTTTTACGGGACAATACAACAAACAAAATACAAATAGACAAGCTGAGGTCATCTCAAGCTTGTAGTGGGTGATCCATACAAATGGGAGCCATTTATTGTGAATACAGTTTAAGGGACATCGATTTTGATTTGAAATAAGTTAACGCAAATGAAAAATTAATCTACAGGTTTGGATTTATGACAATTAAGGTTACCGTGATAAAAACTTCTAGGGTTTTCAGGCTCAATTTTCAAGAAGTTGCAGTGTATAAATAATATTATTTCAATAATTATCCTTGGTGCGAAAAATCTATATACAAGGATAGCAAAAAAAGGATATGGGCGAATAGCCCATATGTAATTCCGGTACAGATTGCTGCTACGTTAGTCGGGTTATATTTTAAGTGTTCCAAAGAATATCCCGTAATACTACCACTTGGAAACTTTAATTAGTTATCTATAAATAGCTAGTATAATAATGAGGGCTAGAGGTAAGATTTCTTAGATTACGTCGAAACTTGACCAAGTATACGAGAAAGAACACAGGCTATTTTTATTTAACCAACTTCCAAAAAGGAGGAGGTTATATGTTCTGCTGTGGATTTTTTTTGTATGGTCAACGATTACTCCGCCGTTTGTGAACCGATTTTCAAAATTTTTGGATTGTTATATTAGGTTTCACTTCAATTTGGTACCATGTTTGAAAAAGTGGTGATTTGATGATGGGATCCATGAGTAATCGAGGGAACTCCTCAAAATTTATATGGAAACATATGGTGATTTTGGTTTTACGAGAAGCATCCTAAGTATATGCTACCAAAACGCAAGATTTTGCACCAAGGTATAGTATGGTTCCGGAGATACTAAGAGAACTCCGGATTCCTTATAGATACAAGTTTGGGGGTTTAGGCGCTGTTTTGAGAACTGAAAGCATATGCTACTATGCAAATTATATTCATCATCATCATCATCATCATTACCACATCAGGGTCACCAATGTCACATGGTTGTTTAGTGTAAGTATAAGTATTTGGATACAATATGCCCCCACAACACCACAATAATTATATCATCACGTTATGTCCTTATTATATTGGTACTTTTCATAGCGATTTTAATAAAAAAATAATGTTAAGTACTTACATCATAATAGGAATAAGAAACACAATCGCATTTATGAGTAAAAAAAATACTTCGTACCATTTAATGTATTTTTATTTATTTACACGATTTTGCTCCTTATTACAATACATATACAGATCGAATTCCTATGCAAGTTTATACAATTTTCACCCATCAAGCCCCGTACGAGCACCCGTGTTCGCGACAACAATAGAATACAATAGCATTTCCGAGAATCCCCAATCGATTGATTAATCTGATAGATTAAGGGCCGAATCACACCGGAAGGCAGGCCGGCCGCCGGCAGGGCGCGGCGAGCATTTTCAGTGTCATATGATTTAAAATTAATCATCATTGTAATAAATGCTTGAGAAATCGCGGAAGCCGGTGGCCGCAGGCGGCCGCGAGACTTTCCAAGTTTCTCAAGCGATATGTAAGATGTACTACAATAATGAAGATAAAGTTTAAAATCAGTGTCATAACACTGAAAATGCTCGCCGCGCCGCTGGGTGTCATTCGGCTCATCCTTCGATCGCGGATTCTTGGAAATCTATTGATCTGGCGGCCACATGTGGCCGCTTGAGAGTTCAAGCGTTAAATTGTTAAATTACCTAGCAAGTGTTCACTTCGATTTTTTTTACGTATTGTTTAAAATTATCTACCTACCTGATATTTGTGAGTATGAACTCTTAACAAATTGTAATAAGATACGTACAATATACGCGATAGTTTACTAGGTACCTAAAAATAGTGAAATTATTATTTTTAACAAAAAATTAAAACCGACTTCCAAGGTAAAAACAATAATAACATCCATATAATATGAACTAAAAAGTATTAAATAATTGTTCCTATGTAATAGTGCCTTTTTCCGAATTCGGCTAAACCTCAACTATTTCTGTACTCAATTTTCATAATTTTGAAGTCGGTGCCAGTTCCAAAAGTTTCAAATATTCTGTCAGAGAAATGAAGATTCAGCTATATCTGGTACCGACTTCAAAATGATGAAGATTGAGTACAGAAATAGTTGAGGTTTAGCCGAATTCGGAAAAAGGCACTATTACATAGGAACAATTATTTAATACTTTTTAGTTCATATTATATGGATGTTATTATTGTTTTTACCTTGGAAGTTGGTTTTATCCATCCAAGATATTGTATGGTTCATGATGGGATACCATAATAGGCGCAGGCAGTCACGGTCAAAAAAACGTTCTATATTATATTTTTTTATAAAAGTACGAAAACATACGAGGCTAGTAACAAAATTTTACATCGATTTTGATATTTAATAATAACAAATCAAAATAGAAAACAAGAGTTTATATCTTGTGGCCCATCTCATGATTTACACTTTAGAATATTATATTGCCCGTTATCTCTTTTTCGTTTTATTAGGAATATTTTGTGCACGAGTCTCACTTGTTCGTTACAAAGAAAACAGCTTTAATTCTTATTTATTATTAAATCCTTCGATCGCGGATCCTTGGAAATCTATTGTTATTCTATTTTTGTCGCTGTCACCGGTGCCCTTATGGGGCTTGATGGATTAATTCTCAATTATCATCATGTATAAAAATGATTTAATCTTTTTTTACATACCCAACTCCCAAGTGAGTACTACACGAGAATCTGCAATACTCGGCGTATTCCAGGAATTCTTGAGTGCCAGTTTCAATTTTCATTTCTCCATATTTACGAGGAGCAGGCTACTTTACAAGTTCCAAGTAAATAGAACTAAATATGAAATAATACTGTTTATATACAGTAGTATATACTATTGTGGGAATAATGTGTGGTGGCCACAAAGAAAGATCTTCCGACCGAGCGAGGTGGTATGCCCGGTCAGGCCGAAAAGCCCACTTGATACATTTCAGCTGTCGTATATATACCGACGCGCTCAGAAAACTTCGATAGCGCGATGCAGGAATATTAGGCGAATTGTGGGTACCGCCACATCACTCCCCCCCCGAAGACCGGAGGTCGAATCTTGAAATCTTGTTCGCTTGAGTCGCCAGTGCCAGTGAGTTCCAGTGAGTCGGAACTGTTGCAGTGAGTCGGAACTGTAAGCTGCTGCACGGGATCCAGTGAGTCGGATAAGCTGCCGTGCGAGACCGATGCTACGTGCTGACCAGGAGAGATGTGCTCTGCTTGCTGACCGGTCGGTGTAGTGAGAAAGCCCGATGATGCCGATGCGGAGTCGCCCAGGCCGCGGTACATTGCGGCTAGTGGACGAGGTACCCGATGAGGCGATGCTGGCTGGCGCGGTGCAGAGGGGTGGAGAGTGATGATGATGAAGGAGGCGTGTTCTGTCGAGGGTTACCAATGTGGGAATAAGCGTGGAGGCCAAAGGAAGATCTTCCGACCGAGCGAGGTGGTATGCCCGGTCAGGCCGAAGCCCACTTGATACATTTCAGCTGTCGTATATATACCGACGCGCTCAGAAAACTTCGATAGCGCGATGCAGGAATATTAGGCGAATTGTGGGTACCGCCACACTATATTGTAGTATATAATATTAAACTGTTTATAAAGTTTTTAACAAAACTAAGAGATAATACTTTGAAGTGTGTACTGTATGTGTTCCTGACATAGAGTTCACTGTGAAAATGACAGCGCTGACAGAGTATTTTTTTGTGATTTGTATGGGCAAGCGCCCGCGTGTCGTGATTTTTTTCATACAAAGTTACTCTTTCAAAAAAACAAGGCCTTTGCAAGTTTGCATCCGTTGTGGATGATTTAAACAGTACTTTCAGAGCGAAGTAACCACTCCTCAAATACTGCAGTGCCTGAGACAAGATTTTAAATGTCCATATAGTTGCCCAAGCGCATACTGCATTCTCGCAACATAGTCGGCCTAGTCCAGAGAAAAAAACTAGTCAATACGTCTGGGACCAACGATGTGCGGGTTTCCTTACGATGTTTTCCTTCACCGTATGAGCGTCCGTATTATGTACTTGAGATCAGAAAATGTCTTATTGGTACACGCCTCCACCCGGGAACGAACCTGCATCCTCTAGGAATGCGAACCAAAGGTCTACCCATTAGGCCACGGACGCTCTCTCTACTCTTTCAGAGCTGCTACTTTTAAAATATTCTTAGCTTTAAAAATATTTGGAACACCAAGTAGTAATCTACAATAATATTATAAAAAGCTGAATAGTTTGTTTGTTTGAACGCGCTAATCTCACGAACTACTGGACTTTTATGTAAAATTTACTTATTACGCCCAGAGCCCAGATATAAGGTAAACAACGGGGAAGCCACCGCCAGGGCATACGCTACTTTTTTGGCGGGAATATATTGTATGGTTCCTGCGCAATTCATTATAATATAATATAAGTGGACGGACCGTGGTTAACGTCTAGTTACTATACTCCACTCGGGCTAGCTTGTCGCTAGCGGTCATTGACTTCCTGTCAAAAACTTGTCATTTTCCATTTAAACCGCGATTGACAATGAAGTGTCAGATATTGTCAATCGTGGTTTTATAGGGAAAATGACAAGTTTTTGATAGGGAGTCAATGACCGCTAGCGACAAGCTAGCCCGAGTGGAGTATAGACTAATTTATTTAGACGTTAACCGCGGTCTGTTTCAAAACAAAATTTCCTTCTTTTATTTTTCAAAAATTAAGGATATAAAGTTATAATTAAAAAATATTACTTGGAAATAGAATGTCAAACATACAAACATGTCAACTAATGTTCTACAAAACAAACGTTGTTGTTTATACAAGCACTGTACAAGCTCCAAGCTACATTTTATTTCAAATGTAAATAAATATAAAAATCCTGCGCTATTTGGATAGCTGGGATGTGTTACATTTTCATAGAATTTGTTAATATTTTTTGTCAGATTTAGTAAAATGCAAGTAAAATCGATATATTTATTATAAACTAACCATCACCTATATAATATTATAGTAGAATAACTAGCCTTCCACGGATTTCGGTAGGTATCAAACAAAAAATATTTATTATCTATATAAATATCCAATTTTGTTATTCTCAAAAAACTCGAGAAGTCCAGGGAAGGTTTAGCTATATTAGCAGGGAAGTGACGCTAAGCTCACCAGTTCATCTAGATTCTAGACTACCTATGCTACTATTATAAATGCGAAAGTGTGTCTGTCTGTAGCCTCTACACAACCAAATCGCTGAATCGACTTTCTTTAAATTTGGTACAGAGATACCTTGAGTCCCGGGAAAGGAAGTAGGATACTTTTAATCCCGCAAAATGTACGGTTTCAGGATAAACGAATTTCGGCGCAACGGAGTAGCGGTATTTATTTATTTATTTATTCAAAAGATACGCCAACAACATATTGTGACAACATTCAAAACTGAAAACTGATACATTTTTGTCTTAGATACTAACAGAACAGTCAATTACAGGCATATGCAGCTTTGTAGAGGTATAATTTGCTTCTTACATTAAAAACAAGTTTGATTGAAAATATTTGTTATAACAATGCTTAATTAAAATTACAATTAATTAAAAAAAACTAATATTTATTTTAATTTAATAATAATAAAAAATACTATTAAATTTTTGTCAAAATAATTTCAAATAACAAGATGTCATACGTAAAAACAAAAAGTACATTAATAATAATACTTAATACAATTAAATTTATGTCAGAATAAAAATTACAAGTAGTGAAATGTCATAGGTAAAAAAAAATACATTAATAGCAATAATAATAATACAATTAAAATGTCAGAGTAATTACAAGTAGCGAGATGTCATAGGTAATTAAACAAAATATTATATTAGCAATAATATTATTAATAAAAATAAACAAGTATGCCAAAGTCATAATATTGATTTACAAATTGTTATTATATTCTTAAGTCAAGACAGTATCGTGCAACCTTTTCTTGAAATTGACGAGAGAGTCGCGAAAGATGTCGATGTCGTGGTGGGCTAGTTTGTTGTAAGAGTCTAAGAGTCGGTTCATAGTAGAGTATCTTCCCAGGTTCATCTTAGCAGAACTGGGTATAAATGTTTTTGTGGGGTGCCTGGGAACACTTCGGGGTACATATAAGTTGACGAGACCTAGTAAATTTGTTGAGTCAAGAGTACTGTTGACAATTTTGTGGACAATTTTGTGGAGGACACAGAGATCAGCAGTCAGCCTTCGGAGTTGCTCTAGGGAGTGGATTTTAAAATGTTTAATGCGTCTGTCGTAGTTGGCTCTGTATGGACATGATTTGTCTTTATAGGAAAGGTATCGTGTGAAAGATTTTTGAACTCGCTCTAGTCTTTGGATGTGTGTTTCATAATGAGGATTCCAGACCACCGATGCATATTCAAGTGTAGATCGTACTAGGGCATTGTATATTGTAATAATGCAGTCTGGGTTTTTGAATTCCTTGGTGTTTCGTTTGATAAATCCTAGCAGTGACCATAATTTAGCAAGAATTTGGTTTTGAATTAAGAATTTTATATGAGCACATTTGACAACATTGAGAGACATTTTATTGTCGCTGCACCATTCCTGGGTAGAGTCGAGGTCTTTTTGCAATAGGGCGCTGTCTTCGATCGATTTTATTACCCGGTATATTTTGAGATCATCGGCGAACAAGGAGCATTTACTGAAACGAATTTTTGAAGTGATATCGTTAATAAAGACCAGAAAGAGTATTGGGCCGAGGTGGGAGCCTTGAGGCACTCCAGACGTGGCGAAAAAAGGTTCAGAGGAATATCCATTAACCGTAACAGTCAAAACACGTTTTTCTAGGTAGGATCTAAACCAGGAGAGTAGGGGATCGTGGATGCCGTATGCTTGTAGTTTTTTTATTAGGATTTTATGGTCTACCCTGTCAAAAGCACTGTTGAAGTCTGTGTATATCGCATCAACTTCCTGTCGGCCGTCTACACTTTTTATCATATCGTTTAAGTAACTTAGTAAGTTTGTAATTGTAGAGCGTCCTTGGCAAAAACCGTGTTGGTCTTTGGTGATTATACCTTTGAAGTAGCGAGTAAGAGTTGGGCAGATCAAGCTCTCGAATACCTTCGCTAGCACGCAAAGCATTGATATAGGTCGATAATTACATACGCTGTGCTTCGAGCCCTTTTTATGTATTGGGAATATATTTGCCGATTTCCATGTGTTGGGGAAGGTAGAGGTTTCTAAAGATTTATTAAATATGATCTTCAGAGGCAGCGTAAGATATTTATACGTTTTTTTAATAAAGATGGGTGGGATACCGTCAGGCCCAGCGCCTTTACTAGCATCGAGCTTTTTTAGGGTTTTGCATATTTCTCGTTCAGATATGTATAGTAGAGAAAGACAGATCTATGGGTAATTTTGTGTCGTAATTGATACGGTACCATGGCTAGGAGTTGGCTCTGAAAACAGAGCAGAAAATTGTTTAGCGAACATGTTACTTATGTCTCTACCTGATTTGGCCACTCTATCATTGAGAGTGATTTCAGAGGGAATTGAGGAAAGCGATGCTCGTCTCTCTTTTATATAGGCCCAGAACAGAACGGATTTTAATAAAACAATACATTGATATAGAGTATAGCTTATACATCAGAATAACACATAGGCAACAATTTTAACCGACTTTCGAAATGGGGGAGGTGCTATGTTCGTTTTTTTATGTTCAACGATTACGGGTCAATTTATATTAGCACAGAAGCAAAGTATCAAAACCGAACATAGCAAATAGAACCTTAACTCCAATGCGTTAACGCACACATTACATCTGAGAATTTCTGAATCTGTGAAAATCCGCCGCGTAATTTCGGCTCTTCGCGTAATTTATAGTGTGTCGTATCAGACGGATGCGGCGGAACATAATTTCGGCCACGGAAATTACGCCGGCGTAATTCAGCCTAGTGTGTTTAGACACTAAGAAGTTACGATGCCACGTAAAATTCACAAAATTATTCCTCTCCGTCGGCGTGTAACAAATTGAAATGCTGTGTCAATACGGAATTGTTTGAACAAATGTTGTCGCATATATTTGTTGTTTGCTTTCATTATAAGAATTATGTATTCACGAGCGTCACACGTGAGGCCGAGTACGGAAGGTGTTGCTAACTCAAAATATTATAATATTTTCCCTAAAATGAAACAAAATTAAAAAAAGCGAAAATGAGTGTTGACTATTTTTATGTTTGTTGTGTAAGAACTTAGTGTAGAGGTGGAAACACTAATTTATAACAATAATTTGGATGGCTTATGGATATTAAGTCAAGTATATATTAGCCATTACATGACTGCTAGGCTTCCTTATGCCGCCAAAATTAAGTAGGTCCGCCATCTGCTTATGAATCAATTTCTTGATAGTACAATGTGCATAATATTAATTTATTACGCTTTAAGGAAAACACATTAAGGGCCTGTTTCACCACTTCCTGATAAAGTGCCGTATAGGCTAACCACAACTTATTTGATCGATTCTCCATACTCTATCTGTCAAGTACCACTTCTTAACTTCCTGATAAATGCTGGATAGCCTATCCGGCATTTATCAGGAAGTAGTAAAACAGCCCCTAAGTTTTCTTAGCATGGTGTAAACACTGGTTATTTTTTATTTTATTTCTTAACCCTCAATTCACTGGGTGAAATTTACTAACGTAAATACCTTCTATGAGTCCCTTGGACTTACATATTTTAAATGTTTGTTTTTATGAAATAAAACAAATTTCGTCAACATTTTGTTTAACAATATTCTTAAGTACTTTGTAAATTATTAGAATTAATAACAAAACCAACAAAACTCTGAGATCCTCTTGAAAATTTAAGAAAAAGCACTTATCAGTCTTTTAAAACCATGATATTTTTAAGGTTTCTCTAAACTAACAAATATTCTAAAAATTAAAAAGAAATTAACGTTTTTAAACCAATAAAGGTGCACAAAATAAAATAAAATAAAAATTAATGTATGCTTCTATAGAAAGAAAAAAAAACCGGCCAAGTGCGAGTTGGACTCGCCCATGAAGGGTTCCGCAACAGCAATAAGGTTTATTTTTATGAAAGTAAGAGGTTTTTGATTTATTTTTATATTTCAGTTGATTTAATGAAAGTTAAATTAAGGTTTACCATTTATGACGTATAAAAAAAACTATCGGCTAGATCTCGTTGAAACCAATTTTCGTTGGTAGTTTTTATAGTAATGTACATCATATATTTTTTGTAGACTTATCATGCCCCTACTTTAGAAGTTAGAGGGGAGGGGACACACATTTTACCACTTTGGAAGAGTCTCTCTCGCAAACTATTCGGGTTAGAAAAAAATGATATTAGAAACCTCAATATGATTTTTAGAGACCTATCAAAAAAAAATATTTTTTGTTTCAGTTGTACCTATGAGGATTGGGGACCCCTAAAATTTTTAATATTTTTTCAATTTTTGTATCAAAATCTTAAAGCGGTTTACAGACCACATTTACTTACCAAGTTATAATAGTATAGCTCTTATAGTTTCGGAGAAAAGTGGCTGTGACATACGGACGGACAGACAGACAGACAGACAGACATGACGAATCTATAAGGGTTCCGTTTTTTGCCATTTGGCTACGGAACCCTACAAAACGTGCAGTCGGTTTCTATCACTATCTAAAAGCTACGTCGGCATATCTTTTTTGAGCAAGTAAAACATCATGAGGCTTCAGACATTTTGTGCACAGATGAGCAGTTTTTGTTTTCTTTTTATAGTGGCAAAAGTAGTAATACTTTCCCTTCTAGCTAACTTGTTTCAGAATGGCTCACATCTTCAGGAATGTAATTTTTTCGTCCAAGTCTTCTTGAAGCCAGGCTTCCAGAATGGAATCTGCTCCATCTTCTCTTAGATTGATAAAGTCATGTTTTTAGAGCCATTTTACAATTGTATAACAGAAAAATAAAGCATACATAATTTAAATTATTGTATCGGTGAAAAATCAACATTTCTAAATTTTATTATATAAAAATAATAATCGTCATCATAACGTAATCCACTAGTATGAGTCCCTGGGACTTACTTGGCGTAATAACTCACCAAATATGGTATGTACCACAGAACACATAAGAGAGGTGTATGTACGCACTCATCCTCTCGGCACCATGTCACCCGCGTCACTACATGAAGGTACTGAGACGTGGGGGAAACTAGCTGCTAAGACTTTTGAATTATGGCCGTTTAAAATTTTGATGTGAGTCCCTGGGACTCAGGAAGTGAATTAAGGGTTAAATTTCCCCTCAATAAACCTTTATTTTCCCGTAAAGCCGGCAACACAAGTGGATCGTGTGGCAACACTCATCTTCCAGCACATTAGAGCACCGACTGCCTCACTCAATAACGTGAAGTACCCGCTTGTCATGATATTGCTCCTTTGTTTCTTCTTCACAAGATTAAATGCTTTGGACATTTTATAGACTGGCCGGTTGCAAGTTTAGAATACACTAAGAAGTGTAGAGGTGTAAATACTAATTTGTAACAATAATTTGGCTGGCTAACCGCCTTACTTAGAGACATTTAATTGTTAAGATTAACCTTCAATTTAATTAAGAGTTTGACAGATAATAGATGTGATAGTATGGAAGCCCTAGAACAATTTTTTTGTGATTTTTTTGTGAGTAGCTACATTTTGATAAGACAAAAAACATTTTTATTTTCGAAAAATCTCGAAAGTGGTAGCTAACAGAGATATCAGAATCAGCTGGTTAGGGTTCCGTTTTAGGGTACAGTGGTCAACCAAGTTTTGTTGATTACAGAACCCTAAAACGGAACCCTAACCAGCAGATTTTTTGTATATTTGTAGGTTAATAGTTATATAATTTATGAATAGCCTTGTCCTACAAATAAAACAATCCATATTTTAGGACCATCAAGTCAAAGTATGAAATCCTTTCTATCTGTGTTAGCTACCACTTTCGAGATTTTTCGAAAATAAAAATGTTGTTTTTCTTATCAAAATGTAGCTACTCACAAAAAATTTGCTTGTTAGTAATCACAAAAAAAAATGTTCTAGGGCTCCCCTCACTATGAAGCCTGATATAAACGATAAATAAGAAATAAATAATATATATAGACTCTAGACTAGAATTATTTTATTCTTTATCTCTACTAGCATACACAATTGATAACAATCATTGCATCATAGATAAATATTTTCTATAGGTTCGTTTTTAGGGTTCCGTAGTTTATTTATTGATTCATAATGGGCTAAAATAATCATAAATATTATGCTAAACTGAGGTTTGCAGTAAGTCGATAATTTAATGCAGTTCAAACATTAATTAATTATATTTTTTTTTTTCTGGATAGTAAAGGCAATTTTTTTTCTATTGTTATAAATTAATGTGTAGCTATCTTCTAATTATGGCAAATATAGAAAATTTATAATGTAAAGTCACTGTAATAACTAAATAAAATTTATATGTATTAAATTTTGCATGCTTCTAAAGCAGAATGTTTGATACTGTATAATATAACTTACTATAAGATCTTTGTAAACAACATTCTTTGCAAATAAATGATTATGATTATGAATGGCATAATCACTAATCAGTCATTAATTTTGACATATTACAAATATTTTAATCATTAGTGACAAATAATATTATGTCATAACTCGTAATATAATATACAGTAATAAATACATAGTCTATTTACAGTGGTACTTATACAGATTACACTGGCCGTATACACTATACAATAACCCAAATGTTCTTGTGACTTTGTTCACTGTTTTGTACATAGTTTTGTTCTACATAATTAGAGGTGCAGTACGCGGGCACGTAAGCCGAGAGCTGTTTTAGACTGTTCTAATACCCGGGATCGCGGCTAGGGGTGTAAAAACATTCTAAATATTTTTTATTCAAGTTTGGGGCTTTTACTTTTGCCAAAATGCCAAACTGTCATAGTGACAACTACAAAGCGTAAAATCTACAACAATAATTTGCAAAATAGATGGCCCATAAAATCTTTCTTTGTCAAAACGTTCCTCTGAATGTACGATTCATAGCTACATCTGTAACCAAAAGTTTTCTTTGCATAGTAACTTCGTTGTTGTAAATGTGATGCTATAATCAGAATTCGTTCAGCGCTGAGTACCGTCTGCTATAATACGGTGTCACGTCTCTCCCAGGTAACAGTTTAACTTTAAGGGTCAATTCAGAACGCAACGCGACGCGTAAATGCATTTCTAAATTTATGTGGATTTGACAGATTTGCAAACCGTCTCACGCAATTGGAATCTGTCAATTCAGTAAAATTTTCCAAAATAAAGATTTCCAGAAAACGCTGATGTGGAAGTAAATTAAATAACTCAGAGTATGCGGAACGCACCCCCTACAAAGTTTAATGAAATACTCTCAACCCGAAATTTAATATTTTTAGTCAAAATTTTTCGCTTTATATTTTCAAGTAATTGCGTGTTTTACATGTAATTTGCAATTAATACTAATACCTACGTAATTAATGCATTATTGCTTTCGAGTAGGGCCTCTTAGAAATTTTGATGGACAGGTTTGAACGTAATTCGTTTTTTCATGCTTTAATCCGGTTTCATTTAAATAAAAAGATCTGTTCGCCCATATCTATCAAAATATTATGTTTGGTACTTAATATTACACATTTAGTACATAATATTTTGTTACATCTCTTCATATATTATTTAATCCTTGGTTGAAAAAAAAAGAAAAAATATTGATATTAATTTTCCTGTTTCGCATCACTACAAGATCGCGACAAAGAAGATTTGGCTGTGGTTTATATAACATTCATTTGAATGAGCCAGCGGCCGCCAGCGCTGGCATGCGGGTAAGGCTCTTACCGCACAGGGCTAAGGCTCTTACCGCACAACAGCCTTTTGTAAAGCCTAACAAGCTACCGGACGTTTGAATTGTAAGCAGTTTCGTTGTTTCTTTAGTTTCAAACGAAAGTAGAGTCAGTCTGAGCAAAGAAGACAGTAAATGACAAATTAAAATGAAATTAACGAATAAAGAAAACCTAATCCATATTAATTTAACTATTATAATAAAACCCTGTTTTATACAATGTTTTGTACCATTTTTTAATAATGTAACTGCATTCATTGTGTTCCTAACGCGAACACTATTAATTATATAATAATATGAAATGTTTGTCTAGTATCAATACTAACACGTAGTAACGCGTCGCCACTCGAAATACAACAGATTAGTTACGAATTATCGAGTAAGTAAGGTGTACCATTTTTAATGTTAATTTTTGATTACATCTCTTTGGCAATTACAGTGTACCTGTTTTAGCGCTCGCACAATTGTGTCGGAAGAATTAAAACGATAATACAGTTAACGTATTGGCGGTAAAAAGCACCTTTGCAGGAGAGAATAAATCGCAGCCGCCCGCCCGCCCAACCGCCTAGACCCTGGCGCAAGTCATGAGAGGAGCGATAAGGAAAAAACTGTTTTATTATCTATATATATAAAAATGGATTTCCAATTGTGTTAGTAACGCTATAACTCGATAACGCATAGACCGATTCTGCTAATTTTAGTCTTAAAATAATCCTTGAAGTCCAGGCAAACTTTTAAAGTTAAACAAAGTTTGCCGGGGCAGCTAGTAGGTAAATAAAAAGTCTGAAAGAACTACTCACTCAAAGCGTAAAGCTGTCATTTTGTATTTTAAATAATATTGCTTAGTACTGAATTGTATTTTTATGTGCAAATAAATAAATGAACATTACAATAATAACAAAATTAATTAAATAGGTACATTTAACGTTTAAAAATATGAAAAACTTATATCATAAGTAATATAACAATATGATTGTTGATATTGCTCTTATATTTTTAGTGGCAACAATGAGTGTGATAATAATAACTTGGAACAAATAATATACTAGACAATCTTAAGACAATGACATAAATTAAATTTTATACAACTAGGAGTAACAAAACAATGTACTTTTTCATTGGGCGCCCGTAAAATGATGCTCGTACGGCTATAGCCAAGCTTAATGAAGATCTGGCGCGCATAAGCGAGTGGTCAGAGTCAAATGCCTTGGTACTTAATCCTGACAAGACCAAATACATGGTACTTGGACACAAAACTCAGATTAAAAAGGTGACAGACATATCTCCCTTAATACACATCCAAAATAAAAATATCGAGAGAGTGAGCGAAGCCCGTAATTTGGGAGTATTAGTAGACGAGGAACTAAAATTTGAAAAACATACAATTAAGACGGTAAGTCGGTGCTTCTACCGCCTAAAAGTTTTGTATCCAATAAGAAATTTTATTTCGAAAAACCTGCGCAGCACTCTCTGCGAATCCCTTGTTTTATCGAACCTAAATTATGCGGACGCAGTTATTGGACCCTGTCTTCTATCGCGGTCAAAAAGGCTCATACAAAAGGTACAGAATGCATGTGCCAGATTCTGTTGTGACATTCCGCCTCGCGCGCACGTAACGCCATATATTAATAACTTACGATGGCTCAAGATGGACGGGCGCAGACAGGTATACTTCGCGACACTTTTGTTCGGGGTGATTAAATTTAAAATACCATCATACCTCTTTAACAAATTACAATGGGCAAGAGATAACGAACTGACTGTCACCACAAGAGGTTCATCCTTTTTACTCCTCACGCCTTTACATCACACTTCCGGTTTCAGAGGCAGTTTCAGATATCTTGCTAGTAAAATCTGGAACAATCTTTCACCACCGCTTCGTGCTCTGCGAACAAAAAATAACTTTAAGTTAAAACTGAAAGCACAGTTATTGAAAGAACAAATTGAAACAACAAATTGAAAGAACAAATAAATTACAATAAATAAGAGACAAATAGAATATTATTGATAATTGTTAATTCACATACTCGTATATACATTGAATATTTATTTATTTACTTTATTATAATAAATCATCTATAGTTATAATTATTGTGGCTCGTATTATTATTTTATAGTTTTAAATAACAATTGTTAATTGTGTAATTTATCTAGTAATCATCTATTGACATACCTTCAGTTCTGTAAGCCGAAGCCAAGTGGTTTCTGTTATTGTTTGTTCACCCGCTCGTACTTGTGGGCACTAGTACTGGACTACTGTTATAAGTCATAATAATTTTGCTACACCATTATCGGATGTCCTCTCATCCTAAAATAAATAAAATTAAATCAGATTAAAACGAGTACTATACCTAATATTGTCAAAACATATCTTATATATTTTAATCATTTATAATATTGTGGAACTTACTTACCTTGTAGGTTTATGACGTCAGTAAGATAACAACACGATATTCGAAGTAATAACCTAGCACTGTTTATGAAAGATATTATTATTACAAACTTATAAGCAGCTGTGTCCCGTGAGCCCCCGTGTGAGGCCCACGCCGGTGTGAGGCCAGCGGGCGGCGCGCGCGCCTGTAAAGTCCGTTAGGTGTTTACCGCCAGTCTGGCGCCGCACCACCCGGCACCCCCCTCGTACCACCTCACCCTCGCCCGCCACCCCGCTTTGTTATCGTACCTTGTTACCGGTGAAGTCTAAGCTCAAAATAATATTATATAGTACTTACTATTTATCTTTAATCGGCGGCCTGTTTTATTTATTTTTCATTTAACATGGGGCACTTTTATTGTACATTAACTCACGGTATTATTTATTTTATTTATTTTATATAATTAATATTTAGCGTATTTTTATATTTCAATCATATTTATTTACTTACCTAATTAATATTTATATATTTAAAATACTGCGTGTCGTCTGTCAATCGCCTGACAGACAACTACTATATAGGATCCACAGAATACCAGGGATCACGGTACAGGTATCCTATACCGTGATCACAGCCTGAGTGGAATACTTTTCGACAATGTGTTCGCATCGCACTTGCATCAGGGTACCTAGTCCATCAATTTTAAAGTCTTTTATGTTCTTATTTTTTTTCTGTTTTTTTTTTTTACTCCTTGTTTTTTATTTGTTTTGTTTTTTGTACCTTGTATCTGTGTAATATGTGTGTTTAAGTGTAGTGTGGTGTGAATATGTATTTGTTGAATAAATGTTTATTATTATTATTATAAAACTTGTCTCTGTTGAGAGCGAGTTTGATTTCAAAGCTACTGCTGAGTCGCTCCACTGTAAAATATTTGGACTGTCACAATAATATTCTTCTATCCGCTAGCGCCTGTAACTAGGTCCGCGCGCGTCGTCCGCCCGGAATATTAAGTCGGGCCAATAAGAAAAGCAAACAGCCTCTCTGTAAACCCGATTGCGTTTCCGTGACTCGGGTGCCGATGTACTGTCATGGAGGTGCCACGGTGACTCCACACAAACTTACCAGACTACGTCTCAAATCTCTTTCTTAGGCCGCGTCCCCATCAGACACGGCGCGGCGCCGCCCGGCACCGTGTTACGGCACGACGCCGCCACCGCGTACGGTGCGTCCCTATTCAGTCGATATTTGCGCTCGAACGAGAGTGCTTGTCTGCATATGGATCGCGAAAGAATTATTCTCTTGCTGTTACTAAAACGAAGATTGAAAAAGAAACAGAAACAGAGGAAATTTTGGGTAAATTCGTATTACAAATTACTTACAAACTTAATATAATTAAGGGGGCTCCCATACAAAAAACATAATTTTTTGGTTATTTTTCTCTATAATAATGGTACGGAACCCTTCGTGCGCAAACCTAAGTCGCACTTGGCCGATTTTTATGTGTTCCAAATAAGTGCCTCGTTTAAGTTTGGACAAAATATTTGTTCGGAAGTTTCACCCAGAATAGGGGCGCGTGGTGCACCGTACGCGGCACCGTGTTACGGTGCGGCGCCGTACCGTATCACGGTGGCGGCGTCGTGCCGTAACACGGTGACGGCGCCGCGCCGTGTCTGATGGGGACACGGCCGTATGGTTACTAAAATTCTCTCTTTTTTAAAATACTTTATTTGGGTATTCCAATTCTACTATTTTAATAGAACATGAGGCTTGGTTTCTCATTCAGTTAAGTCAGTTTCCTATCAAACTACAAGATGCTACTGTAATGGAATGTCATGAATGAACAATATCTTCTATTTTGCCAGTAAGCAAACCTAAAACTATCCTTACCACTTTAGACAATTCAGAACTGCAAGTATACCGATTTTTTTAAATGTGGATCTCTTACCTACTTTTAGAAGTTATTATAATATTATAGATCGATAATTGAAAAAGAGTGCTATGTAAGTTAAGTGACACATATTTTTATGTAATTATAAAATACTAAATGACGCCCGCAACTCCGTTGCGCCAAAATTCGTTTATCGTGCGGGAACCGTACATTTTCCCGGGACAAAAAGTATCATATGTCCTTTCCCGGGACTCAAAGTATCTTCATGCCAAATTTCAGCAAAATTGGTTCAGTGGTTTGAGCGTGAAGAGGTAACAGACAGACGCACTTTCGCATTTATAATATTAGTATGGATTAATACGTAAATATAATATTATAAACTAATCTAAATACATCAAAGAGTATTACCATCAATGAAATAACAACTACAATTAACTGCTACAACTATATCAAAACAGCTCCGTCGGCTGTTTGTTTAAATATAACTTAGTCGGGAGTTAAGTCAACAGAGCAGTTATCTCGGAGTCGACTTCGCCGGCCAGTAGCCGCTAGGTCACCTTACCTTCCCGCTTTTGCTCTAAACATAAGCTAAGATACTTATTAAGAGCGAGCTGTGCAATTTTGCTGTGTTTTCTAATAAGTATTACGATCCCGGAAGACGATTGACTCAAATTAAATTGAGATTTATTTAATCATTGTATATTTATCTGATATTTAGCTAACGGAAAACATGATTCACTTATTTTGACTCGATAGTTTTATTTTTCAAAATTATGAATCTTTTTGGGCATTTCAACAAATATCTGTTACACTTATTTAGTTTATTATGTAACTTATACTAACTATAGTATTAAATAACTTGCGCTACAACAATCACACACTCTAAAAAAAAAACTAAAGGAAATATTAGTATTGTATTTAGTTTTTAAGTAATCATCAAAAAACAGTTTTGGGACTTACGACCTTTACTTTCGTGCTATAATGCGGGAACCGTTGTTACGCGTCATTGTTCACTATTAGCTGCACCCTAAAGCATATTGCCCGGGAGCACGATTCATGGAATTATTGTATCACGATTGGAGGATAGCGTTGTGTGTAGGCGGGGCAAACGTTTTGACAGTAGGCTCTTAAATTATGCATATCATCGGGAAAAATAAAAATGTATTAATTTATCCACTTTTAAATTATATTCCGACGATAAGATTTCAACACTGTAACTATAGGACTCCTAAGTATGAATATATTATGTTAGAATTGTTCTTGGCCGCGGATAGCCCACGCTCCATACAAATTTGCCCATACTCCTTTAAATGAATATAGACGAAATACGTAGCATATCGAGATGAAAAGTGTGGTTAAATAAATGTATTGATTTACCATTGGTTGTTTTATTTACTTCATAAAATATGGCAACAACGAACATGACGTAACATTTTTGTGTGAATATAGGAGGATCAGTGGGAATTAAATTATACGTTTAAAGTTTAAACTAACATACACACATAAAAATGCTTATTTCTTTGATGAGCAAGTTGCAACTACGCGAATTCAAATTAAAAAAGGCAGTAGCATTGTTGTTATACCTAGCCATAATAGTATGTCGTCATCTAATGCACTGTCGCTCTTTTAAAGAAGGATGTGAATTTTTTACTGTTGTCTTAGGGCAGAAGCCTTAATGTGCTCAAAATACCTGCTTTTTTTTTATTAGCTACTAGAGAGATTCTTATGTCGTGGACATAAAGTCCAGAGGTAAAATAAACGGGGATTGACAGTATATTCCACAGTAGAGAGCCACACTACCTCGGTGCGTTGCGGTTCGTTGCAATGTTGAAACAGAATAATAAATTATATGGCACATAACATAGCTGCATTGTAACAACACGTGAATACAATTATACAAGATTGTGACAACGAAGCGCGTCTGTAGCAGGCGAACATAAAGACATACAGTCAGATAAGAGCTGTCTTTCTGCGACAGACACTTTCACATTTTTAGCAATACTATATATAGATTTGGTTGGACGTGATAGTCAGAGGTTACACGGTCAAATTTTCATCAATCTGATCCATCAATCTTATTGACGGAATATTGATGGTTATAAAAAGTTCATATTAAAAATACGATCAATCCATCAATCCGTGGCGTACACGATCAAATTTTCGTCAATCCGTACCGGATCGATAGATCAGATTGATGAAAATTTGACCGTGTAACCGGCGACTTAGTGCGACCGCACATTGGAGACACGACTGTAGTTAGACAATCTTGTTTCACATAGACAAGTCATTCTTACGATTAAAGAGAAACAGTTGTGTCTATCACATGGCGCACACCAAGTCGAAACTATTTTGACTACGATGACGCAACGCATACAATTGTATATTAATCAGTAGAGAACGCTCAGACAGAGTAGACAGAATTATAGAGTACCTATGCCGACTTAGAAGTTAGAGCTGATGTTGAAATTTTTAAATTTGACGTATTATGACGAAAATCGCTAGGGTTGTTACTTGTCACTAAGAACTTAAAACTATGACGTATTACAGGCATTAGGTATTTCTCTGGGATGTTAAACATGTTAAACACGTTAAAAACGGGATGTGAAACACGTCAATTTGAAATAATTTATGTTTACAACTTAGGTATTACAAATAACAAGTTGTATATTAATAAAATTAAAACCGACTTCAAAACTACTGAACCAATTTTGATGAAACTTACCTAAACTAAATTGAACAATACCTAGCACGACAAAACAAAAAAAAAAGAATTAGTTAATGGAATCAGGCGTTATTTTGCGGAAATCCACAGCTTAAAATTTAGTTTGTTATTATTTTTAGCAATATTCCGCGAAATAAACTTCCACCTTTAAGTAAATGAGTGAGTGTACGCATAGGCATGCGTACAGCACCTCCCTCCTCCCACACTGCCTATGCTTACACTCGCATGCAAGAACTTGCAAACACCACCACCACACAAGCAATAATGTTGGCAAATCCGTGCAAGGCCCCTCACCACCATGCAGGTTGAAAACCTCGACGCGCGTTTCGCTCCAACACCGGAGCATCCTCAGGATGTGGACTCTACGAACAACGTCCGTCAAGTGCCGCCACCGGCCAAAACACCGCCTTTTATACCCTATCGAGCCCCGCTACTACCCCCACTACCCTCACCAGTACCCCCGAACATTTTAATAAGCGGTGACGTAGTCAAGCAAGTTTGGTCATTCAACAATGCAAATCTGTTATTTTTCTTTTCTTTTATGATCTCTAATTGTTCCAACACGCTCAGCCGAAAGCCTTTATCGCATTTATGTAAAACTTTATAGGAATGGCCATCGGGCACGGTATGATTACTATCTAAAAGATGTTTAGCAAAATGTGACTTATCAGGATGACCTTTCCTATAAGCCGCGATATGTTCTTTATACCGAGTCTCAAAGCTGCGTCCAGTTTGACCCACATACACAATCGCATTCAGGACAATCGATCTTATAGACACCGGACTGATATTTTTCATCAATCCGGTCTTTGTTGTGACATAAATGATGTTTTAAAGTATTATTTGTCCTGAATGCGACATGCATATCGTTGTTTTTCATTATTTCGGATAAGCGTGCAGATACCTCTCCCATGTAGGTCAAACTGGACTTATATCTAACTACCTCCTTATCAATAGGACCTGCGTACAAAAACTTAACCAGTTCTTTCTTGTTTTTATTTTTCAAAATATTATTAATAATTTTTGGACTATATCCGTTGGATATCGCAATTTGGAAAATGATATTAAGCTCATTTTGATAATTATCTTTACTAAGAGGGATCGATAATAATCTATGAATGTAACTATGAAAGGCCGCGAGTTTGTGTTGCCAAGGATGACATGACGATGCATGAATAGTAGTATTAGTATATGTCGGCTTGCGAAAGATTCCAAAACTGTGTTTAATATTAACTCTAGTAATAGATAAATCGAGAAAATTTAGGGTGTTATTATCTTCACATTCTAATTTGAATTTAATTTTAATATGTTTTTTATTTAGTTCTTTAACAAATACGTCCAGTTGTCTCTGTGTACCCGTCCAACAAAGAAAACAATCATCTACGTATCTAAAGTAATATAAAATACTTTTATTAACGACGATATATATATTTCATAATAAAAGAAAAGCTCTCATTTCGGCCACCTTATGCCATAAAAAATAGTCTACAATTAGTCAACAAAATTAAAGATGTGACTTTGCCACCTCGTTGCAAATTAGTTTCACTTGATGTCGATAGTTTATTCACTAATGTTCCACGTAAGGAAACATTGGGTATTTTAAGGAATGCATTAGAAAAACGTTTACCTCCTGGTGAAAGTAATGAATTGCTTACTCTTACTAAAACCTGCATGGAACAAAACTACTTTCGATTTAACGGCGAATTCTTTGTTCAAGACGACGGTCTAGCTATGGGTTCACCTTTAAGTCCTTTGATGGCCGAAATATTTATGGACGACTTTGAACAAAGAAATATCGTCGTTAATAAAAGTATTTTATATTACTTTAGATACGTAGATGATTGTTTTCTTTGTTGGACGGGTACACAGAGACAACTGGACGTATTTGTTAAAGAACTAAATAAAAAACATATTAAAATTAAATTCAGATTAGAATGTGAAGATAATAACACCCTAAATTTTCTCGATTTATCTATTTCTAGAGTTAATAATAAACACAGTTTTGGAATCTTTCGCAAGCCGACATATACTAATACTACTATTCATGCATCGTCATGTCATCCTTGGCAACACAAACTCGCGGCCTTTCATAGTTACATTCATAGATTATTATCGATCCCTCTTAGTAAAGATAATTATCAAAATGAGCTTAATATCATTTTCCAAATTGCGATATCCAACGGATATAGTCCAAAAATTATTAATAATATTTTGAAAAATAAAAACAAGAAAGAACTGGTTAAGTTTTTGTACGCAGGTCCTATTGATAAGGAGGTAGTTAGATATAAGTCCAGTTTGACCTACTTGGGAGAGGTATCTGCACGCTTATCCAAAATAATGAAAAACAACGATATGCATGTCGCATTCAGGACAAATAATACTTTAAAACATCATTTATGTCACAACAAAGACCGGATTGATGAAAAATATCAGTCCGGTGTCTATAAGATCGATTGTCCTGAATGCGATAGTGTATATGTGGGTCAAACTGGACGCAGCTTTGAGACTCGGTATAAAGAACATATCGCGGCTTATAGGAATGGTCATCCTGATAAGTCACATTTTGCTAAACATCTTTTAGATAGTAATCATACCATGCCCGATGGCCATTCCTATAAAGTTTTACATAAATGCGATAAAGGCTTTCGGCTGAGCGTGTTGGAACAATTAGAGATCATAAAAGAAAAGAAAAATAACAGATTTGCATTGTTGAATGACCAAACTTGCTTGACTACGTCACCGCTTATTAATATGTTCGGGGGTACTGGTGAGGGTAGTGGGGGTAGTAGTGGGGCTCGATAGGGTATAAAAGGCGGTGTTTTGGCCGGTGGCGGCACTTGACGGACGTTGTTCGTAGAGTCCACATCCTGAGGATGCTCCGGTGTTGGAGCGAAACACGCGTCGAGGTTTTCAACCTGCATGGTGGTGAGGGGCCTTGCACGGATTTGCCAACATTATTGCTTGTGTGGTGGTGGTGTTTGCAAGTTCTTGCATGCGAGTGTAAGCATAGGCAGTGTGGGAGGAGGGAGGTGCTGTACGCATGCCTATGCGTACACTCACTCATTTACTTAAAGGTGGAAGTTTATTTCGCGGAATATTGCTAAAAATAATAACAAACTAAATTTTAAGCTATGGATTTCCGCAAAATAACGCCTGATTCCATTAACTATTTTAAATCGGTGAGCATGACCGATCAGGCACGACTCTACATTAAGTTAACAAAATTACATCGTATAGCCGCCCAAAATGTTTGGTTCAATCAACAATGCAAACGTCTAAATGTCGTTCCTAATTATATTAATGTAAGAACCAACACGCACAGCCGAGCCTCCAATATTGCTATCAAAAAAGCCGAGACTATCTGGCTTAACGAAGAGACACGTCATTGGTTTACCGTTAGGGATAATTTAAAATTACATCTCAAAGTTCTTTATACCGAGCTCTCTTTTAAATTACATAATATCGAATTCGATCGCTTAGACGAAAAGGCACGCCATTTCGCAGCAATCGAAGTGCACGCTAAATATTTAAGTCAAAAGAAAAAGCTTCAGACTTTGGTAAATAAAAACAGGATTGTCCAATCACATACAGAATCCAGGTCTGAACCTTTTTCCTTCCACTCTCGCGTCAAAAACTTAACCAGCGTACAATTTGCCAAGGATGAGATGACACTTTTGGAAAAGGGTCTTAAATATAATATTACTCCTAATATTAATCAGAATGCTTTGGAAATGCTTGCGGTGGATTCGGAAATAACTGCCGTAGTTAATAAGAAAGATAACATGGTTAAGGGCCTACTAGCCAACGAAATCAAAGGTACTCCTTCCGGTTCCTCTTTTAACCCCGAAAGAGTGGCTTTGAGGTCATTAAAACAAACAATAGATAATAATAACTTAGTAATATCGAAAGCGGATAAGGGTAACACAGTAGTAGTGATGGAGCGCGACGATTATTTGGACAGAGTTAATGACGTGATTCAGGGTGAACAATTTCTAAGGGTTCCTTCTGACCCAACAAAAAAGTTTTTAGCTAAGCTTAAATTAGCAATTAATAATAATCAATATTTCTTTCAAACTGAATCATCAAAGAAAAAACTCATCCCAATGAATCCTCGCGCACCATCACTGTACGGCTTGCCAAAGATTCACAAAACTGATATTCCCATGCGTCCAGTTGTCTCATACATAGGTGCACCAGCATACGAGCTGGCAAAGTCACTTAATTTCATAATAAAAGAAAAGCTCTCATTTCGGCCACCTTATGCCATAAAAAATAGTCTACAATTAGTCAACAAAATTAAAGATGTGACTTTGCCACCTCGTTGCAAATTAGTTTCACTTGATGTCGATAGTTTATTCACTAATGTTCCACGTAAGGAAACATTGGGTATTTTAAGGAATGCATTAGAAAAACGTTTACCTCCTGGTGAAAGTAATGAATTGCTTACTCTTACTAAAACCTGCATGGAACAAAACTACTTTCGATTTAACGGCGAATTCTTTGTTCAAGACGACGGTCTAGCTATGGGTTCACCTTTAAGTCCTTTGATGGCCGAAATATTTATGGATGACTTTGAACAAAGAAATATCGTCGTTAATAAAAGTATTTTATATTACTTTAGATACGTAGATGATTGTTTTCTTTGTTGGACGGGTACACAGAGACAACTGGACGTATTTGTTAAAGAACTAAATAAAAAACATATTAAAATTAAATTCAAATTAGAATGTGAAGATAATAACACCCTAAATTTTCTCGATTTATCTATTACTAGAGTTAATAATAAACACAGTTTTGGAATCTTTCGCAAGCCGACATATACTAATACTACTATTCATGCATCGTCATGTCATCCTTGGCAACACAAACTCGCGGCCTTTCATAGTTACATTCATAGATTATTATCGATCCCTCTTAGTAAAGATAATTATCAAAATGAGCTTAATATCATTTTCCAAATTGCGATATCCAACGGATATAGTCCAAAAATTATTAATAATATTTTGAAAAATAAAAACAAGAAAGAACTGGTTAAGTTTTTGTACGCAGGTCCTATTGATAAGGAGGTAGTTAGATATAAGTCCAGTTTGACCTACATGGGAGAGGTATCTGCACGCTTATCCAAAATAATGAAAAACAACGATATGCATGTCGCATTCAGGACAAATAATACTTTAAAACATCATTTATGTCACAACAAAGACCGGATTGATGAAAAATATCAGTCCGGTGTCTATAAGATCGATTGTCCTGAATGCGATAGTGTATATGTGGGTCAAACTGGACGCAGCTTTGAGACTCGGTATAAAGAACATATCGCGGCTTATAGGAATGGTCATCCTGATAAGTCACATTTTGCTAAACATCTTTTAGATAGTAATCATACCGTGCCCGATGGCCATTCCTATAAAGTTTTACATAAATGCGATAAAGGCTTTCGGCTGAGCGTGTTGGAACAATTAGAGATCATAAAAGAAAAGAAAAATAACAGATTTGCATTGTTGAATGACCAAACTTGCTTGACTACGTCACCGCTTATTAATATGTTCGGGGGTACTGGTGAGGGTAGTGGGGGTAGTAGCGGGGCTCGATAGGGTATAAAAGGCGGTGTTTTGGCCGGTGGCGGCACTTGACGGACGTTGTTCGTAGAGTCCACATCCTGAGGATGCTCCGGTGTTGGAGCGAAACGCGCGTCGAGGTTTTCAACCTGCATGGTGGTGAGGGGCCTTGCACGGATTTGCCAACATTATTGCTTGTGTGGTGGTGGTGTTTGCAAGTTCTTGCATGCGAGTGTAAGCATAGGCAGTGTGGGAGGAGGGAGGTGCTGTACGCATGCCTATGCGTACACTCACTCATTTACTTAAAGGTGGAAGTTTATTTCGCGGAATATTGCTAAAAATAATAACAAACTAAATTTTAAAAAAGAATTACTTAAATCGGACTTGTAGCTCGGAAGATACGCGAACACAAACATAAAAACATACATACACTTTTAAAAGTTCGTACATTTGTTCAGATGCTGATGAAATATACTCATAATATACGAAAACTAGGCAGTTCTAGAAATATTATACATGCGTACAGGCTCACATTGAAATCTTTTTTTTTAAAGTTGGTTAAAAAGCACAAAAAAATATGTTGTATTACGTTACTGAAAAATATATTTTGTTAAACTTGGTGCAACATGCCTCCGACTGCATTTTGTGGTCCACTTTCTTCTTGTACATTTTTCTATAGAACCTTCTATTCATCCTGGCATCAATTTAAACATGGATTCGATGCCTCCGGCAGAATTAGGTCTTGTTTCGTTCTTTTTAGTTAACATTTTTTTGCAGTCAGGTTTTTAGATTTTTTAATTATTTTACTTTATTTATGTGTTTTTAGTTAAGAAAGATTATGAAACCGGATTAATAATTAATTCTTTGAATGAGTTTATCTCATGTGGTTGATTTAGTAATTAGCGTCAAGAGAACTAATAGCAAGTCCGGAGAGAGTCTTCACTCTGCTCAAAGCAACGTAAGCTTGACCTTTTGCAAATAAGTTTCTACTTAAATCTACAACTGCTTTAATGTTGGGTAGGACTTACAAGAAAAAATAGGGGCGTTTTATGTGACGCCAATACGAGTATTTTAATTTCGCCATAATTTCAAAACCAAATGTCCAATTTTATTCATTCAAAGACCAAATATTATCTACATAAACTGTACTTAGTGATGGAATAATTTATTTTTATAAGGATTAAAATAATGAGTAAAATAAACGCGTTTAAATGTAGTCCAAAAAAATTTCAAGATTTTTAAATAAAAAAATGGTTATTGTGCCTCACTTGACATAGATAGGTATAGTGTGTGGCGGACTTTTTTGTAGATATTTATAAGTTCTACAATTACTTAGAACATTTTATGGTTCTATATTTTATAATTTAGGCAGCGTACGTAAAATAAGTAACTTTTCTGGTTGATTTTTTACACCTTGCGTTCGAAGAACCCAAATATCTTACGGAACCCTATTTTTTTCCAAAATAAAATTCAGCCTATGTTCAGCAAAAATAATGTGGAATTTCAATGGTAAAAGAATTTTTCAAATCGGTCCAGTAGTTTCGGAGCCAAACAAACAAAAAATCAAATCTTTCCTCTTTATAATATTAGTGTAGATTTATCGTTCCATTTAATATTAAAACTGCAAGTTATATACATATTTAGAATCAGTGTTTAAAATCTTTAATTTTGATACCCCACTCGATATGCTTGGTAGCATTTTAATTTTTTTTTACCTCACAATATGGCGTCAAACATCTGCCATTTTGGTTTTTTTTAAATGTCACCTATCTAAGAACACTTGGGACGTTAAGACAAATCTAACGATACCTCAAACGTGAAAATCCGTTTAGCGGTTCTGGAGATACAAGGTAAGGAAGAATATTACAAACATACAAGATACGCGCTAAACAGATAACCCTCCCGGCAGTCGGGTAAAAATAAATTATATCAGCCAGCGCGAGGCACTTCCCATTCATAATCTCAGTGAAACCCGACGAATTTGACATAATATATTGAAACCTGTCCGTCTCTTTGCAGTCGAACTACTGGTAGTTATGTCTATTGTGGCTAGACAATTTTGTCGTAGATGTGCGCGCTCGCATACACTTCAAAAGGAAGCCGATAGTCGTTAGTCAGACTTGTCGCAGGGCAGTCTTGTACGCATTAGAGAACTTTGTCTATATGAGATGTTTTGTTTCAAATGTGCGCATCTAGTACATTTTATTATGCGATAGTCTGTCTTAAAACAGTCGTGTCTCTGGTGTGCGGTTGCCCTTAGTATCAATTCAGACTGTAACGCTACGCGTAGATATGCATTTCTAAATTTGTATGGATTTGACAGACTTCAATCGCGTGAGACGTCTTGCAAATCTGTGAAATCCATACAAATTTAGAAATGCATCTACGCGTCGCGTTGCGGTCTGAATCAACCCTAAAACGTAGGAGCAGCGCTGCGACGCAACGCAACAGTGTATACGTGGCTTCGCTCGCCCGGCCGACATCGCCAGGCATTCGTCACATTCCACGGAACTCAACCTCCGAATTGTTGAAATTCGCGGTGGAAAATGTGACGTATTTATTTTAATTTTGCGCCTAAAAACTGCTTTCGGAGAATCTCTCTGCGATTTTCCAATACAATATTTTAGCGGTAGAATATTAAGGCGTAGAAAAAATAGGTAACGCTCTACAGTAATTTGAAAAACTCACGACCAAGGTTTAAAACTTTCAACGACGAATATATTATAATTAAAATTATTCGGTTGACCAAGATTAAATATATTATTTAAATGATACGTCCTTAAACATGCGCAATTTTTAACCGACATCCAAAAAGAAAAAGGTTATATATTATGTTAAGCTTTGGATAATCTTTTGCAATCTTGAATTTCTCGATTCAGCTAAAAAATGTTACAATTGTAAAGCAACTTAGGAACTTAATATTTGCGGCCCCTGTAAATCGTCTGTGTGCCCTGACCCTATCACGTAAGTGTGGCGCTGACTCGTCGTGTGCAGCGAGCTAGAAACCTTCGGGAGCCATGACACCTGATAGCCAATATCACCCCGTAACGCGTGACCAGTAACCGCTGACCCCCGGGTATGAGCCACACGTGAAAATATTCCGATAATTTCCGAAAATATTCTGTAATACTTTTGTAGTGCTGATTATGTTCGGGGTTGGTTTGATTTCCAACTTGCTGTAGATAGCTGGGTAATTTTTGCGTAGCTCTCTGGAAATAATGATGATCAGATCGAATTGATGTAAACTAATTAACTTTACCTATGCTGTAAAAGAGACAATCTTCTAAATTTTTATCGAAATCGCCCCTGTGAACTTCATATCCAATTCGTATCACTTTCCTCCTAATATAAACCTTCCCTGGACTTCTAAGAGATATTTCAAGAATAAAATAAGCTAATTTGCTTCAGCTGTTCTTGAATTTTAGCGAGAGTAACAAAACTGATAGTACAACCCATCAAACCCCATAAGGACACCGGTGACCGCCACAACAATAGAATAACAATAGATTTCCATGAATCCGTGATACATAGGAAACTGCTGTCTGAGCAGCGGCAGCTATTATTTTTGTGACATACCTTATAATAATATATCCATTCATATTTGAGTTTTTATTTTCGATTTCTTTGCATACTACAAAAACTGCGAGCCAATCTCGCCAGTTCTTTCAGGTTTGTTGATGTACTGATTACCAAGTAATTACCCGTCAACATCACTGTGGTCACAACACTACAGCTCAACATACGCTGTGCGATCGCGGCCGGTCTCGCGGGGTTTCGCGGGGTCGCCAAGATTCGATCTATCGACGCAATGAGCCTCACGCGATAGTCCCGCACATTATTACTGAAGGTATTTGGCGTGTTGACTAGGTATAAGGTAACAAACCGTCGCGGGATTTGGAATTTGGGATTTTTCCGGGAAATCCCGGACTGGAGAGAAGACTTTATACTATATATAACTATTTGAATACTTAAATCATGACTGTGTTGTCATAGCTGTATCAATATAATTAAATATGAAGTAATGTATTAAAGACTTGGTACACCCAATCTGAACATGTGGTAGGCATAATACAGGACGATTCCTAAAGTGTTAGTAAGTATCAAAGAGATAACTGGCCATTGTTTTATGCCTTTTTTTATCTACGGAGCATTTTGATATTTTAATTAAGCATGAATTTATTTAACCCGTTTTATATTAAAAACATGTATTTTTTGGGTCTCTACAATTCCCTCGACTTCATTTCTATTTATTGTGGAAGGCAAAACTACAAGGCACGTTAGCGTAGTTTAGCTAAATCCAGTCGGATCGGTATTGTCGAACTTTTGTTATTATCCGTCTTGTTTAATGTGTTGTGTAGTTCCCGGTATTGAGCAAAAAATAAATTCGGAGGTGAAAAGTTTTCAACTTTCATATATTTATCACGCTCCCGGGATCACAAAGTATGGCGGGACACGCCGTGGGAAATTCAGTTTTATTGCACGGTGATAGAGGATATAATCGATCGTGGGGAACGATAGTTAGGTAAAAGTTCTTGGTGAAGTTGAGAACACAAATAAACATATTCGAGGGCGTCGTTCGCCCTGAGCCCTTCGCGGCGCCCTGAGCCCGACGCCCTATGAATATTCATTACATCGGCTACCTTTGATGATAATTTACAAGCTCAACTGGGAAGTGCATAATGTCACTTGACGTTTCTGTTCGTCAGCCGGTCGATGTAATAAAGTAAGGAAAATGGTGTCTTATATCTTGCTGCGTGGTTTTTCTGTCTACAGGATGTAACATGGCTAAGTGATAATACTTTAGGGTGTGTATAGGCAGGTTAAATTGCTCTTCCAGCGCTAGTACCTACATTCACAGTACACTCTATATTATAAGGGTCATATACTAACCCTAAAGTATTATCATTTATTTTGTTACGCCTTGTATATCTACGTCAAGAATCATAAAAATTGGTCCAGTACTTTCGAAAGCTGATCGACTTTTTACGAATCATAAATATCTATTTTAATTTCTATGAATAAAATCTTAATTATATTTATCTTTCTTAAATCATTTTACTTAAAAAGTGCGAGAACGATTCTTCTGGTTGCATTGGCGAGATGATGTGCAGGATTGGTGCCGCAAATGTACTACTTGCGCTAATCTAAAGGGACCACAGACCAGGAGTCGTAGGAACAGCGTGGCGCGTTACCATGGCAATGTTACGTGGTAGTGTTACGGTCGACACACAGTGGCATCTAGCGTCAAACCAGCGGAAGTTATTGGGGGAATACAAACAACATAAAACCCCTACTCGATACTAGATGGCGGTAGGCTTCCAGAAATATTCCACACTTGTTTACGCGAATATTGTATATTCTAAAAATGAATGTTCTCGTACAGTCAAGGACTCGCCTCGGCCCATACAAATAGCCGCAGGAAGACGAACCGGCAATCAGTTTAGTACGAGCGATCTTCAAGGCGACTTTGGAGTGAAAACAAGTGATCAATGAAACCTACAACTTGGCTACGACCTAGGACAGTGATAGTGCTTAGTGTTTTGGACCTAGTGCTTTTTTTTTATTAAATAAGGGGGCAAACGAGCAAACGGGTCACCTGATGGTAAGCAACTACCGTCGCCCATGGACACTCGCAACATCAGAAGAGCTGCAGGTGCGTTGCCGGCCTTTTAAGAGGGAATACGCTCTTTTCTTGAAGGTTTGCAGGTAGTATAGGTCCGGAAATACTGCTGGTGGCAGTTCGTTCCAGAGTTTTACAGTGCGCGGCAGAAAGTTACGCGAAAAACGCACTGTGGAAGACTGCCACTCATCAAGGCGATGAGGATGGTATGTTTTTCGCGTGGGACGATGGCGAAAAGTTGCAGGTGGTATGATTCCGAACAATTCCTCAGAGCACTCCCCGTGATACAACCGATAGAGGATGCAGAGTGAAGCTACATTTCGGCGTTATTCCAAGGGGTCCAAGCTGTTTGAAACACTATGGCAGTCAACAATTCGAGCGGCCCTTCGTTGGATATGATCCAAAGGGAGCAGTTGGTATTTTGGCGCCCCTACCCAGAGATGAGAACAATATTCCATATGAGGCCGAACCTGCGCCTTGTAGAGTTGTAGGCGTTGGTCCGGACTGAAGTACTGTCTCGCTCTGTTAAGAACACCAAGCTTCTTAGAGGCTAGTTTGGCCTTACCCTCTAGATGATATCGGAACTGGACTTCGCTCGATATGTTGACGCCGAGTATCTCAATGCTAGGGGAGATGGTTAACGATGTGCCCTCGAAACGAGGATATACGACCATTGGTGACTTTTTAGTGGTGAACGCGCAGACTTGTGCTTTGTGCCTGACCTAGTGCAAGTGAATAAAGTCTTCAGAGAGTCAGCAGGTCTTTCTCTCCAAATCCTTCGAACCCTAGCACGTAACAATATGAAGACATTTTAAGATAATTTTATAAATTATACTGGCTCCCTTGAAGTATACATAAAATATGATACAATAAAATATAGGCATTAAACAATTTGGGCGACACGAGAAAGCTCGCTCCACTTGTGCATGTTTAATTGAGGAAAACGGTGAAACAAAATTCGATATAACGTGTAAACAAAAACACCGCGTGTGTTCCGAGTTCCCGACTTCCAGCATTTCAGATTCCAATGAGCTCCGAAAGATTAAGGCGAGATTCGAGTACGAAACGATTTTCTTTATAATTTTTTCCCATTTTTCCGTCTTACGTACGTACACATAAAAGTTGAACGTTCGCGATGCAAAACATCACGATCCCGTGAGCCTTTGTGAGGAAATTTCATAAATCCCACTCGAAATTATATTTTTTATTATTGACTTATAAGCCCTGCTCTTGTTTTGTTCGTGATTTAGTTTATTTCCTTAAAAACATTATGGAAAACTTTGCTGTATACGATGTCATGGAACGTCCCTAAAAATGTTATTAAATAGAAAATTACTTGATGTAAACTACTTTAAATAGATGCATCAAGCTGCCTTAAATTTTTTGTGTGATATATTTTAAAAAGTTATTTCTTATTTTAGAAATACTTACTTTTAAACATTTCAAAATATATTAATAGTTATTACATTAAAATTTCAAAGCATCTTCGTGCATATTCTATCTAGTCGACCCATATTTTACATATTTGTGAGATTTTTTTGAATTATATAACAAAATAGCAGCGATACGTGCTTCGCTACGTATAAAGTGAAACAACAAAAAAAATTGGAACTTGCTTGTACTGTCAACACTGAATAAAGTTTCAATTTGACAGCACAATCCCCAATAACAAAGTAATTATATTGAATTCACTTGTTACAAAAAATGTAATAATAAATTAATTATTAAGAACCGCTCGTGTTGACCGATTTTGTGCAAACTTCACATAAACCATTTACTAAATATGTAGTCCGCATTTGGTTTGGATAGGTGAGTAGGTACCGTAGTCAACCAAGTTTTGTTGATTGCAGAACCCTAAAACGGAACCCTAACCAGCTGATTTTTTGTATATTGGTAGGTTAATAGTTATTTAATTTAAGAGTATCATTGCCCTACAAATAGAACAATCCATATTTTAGAACCATCAAATCAAAGTATGAAATCCTTTCTATCTCTGTTAGCTACCACTTTCAAGATTTTTCGCAGATAAAAAAGTTGTTTTTCTTATCAAAATGAAGCTATTGCTTGTTAGTAATTACAAAAAAAAATGTTCTAGGTATATCAAACAGCTTCAGTCATAACTTTTTTCTCATAAAGTAAAAGGCCGAAATCTTTGGAAGTCACATCCCCACCATAAACCTATCCCTTTACGACAGTTGCTAATATTTCACAATCCGCCATAACAATAACTTGGCTTTTTAACCTAAAATTGTAATTTAAACGCGAGTCATGTGTCTGCACGCCGTAATAGGAAAACTTGGCCACTTCGTATCTTCTCGGTTTTATTTAAGGCGGGGCACTCACCTGCCGCGACCCCGCGGAGTCCCGGCGAGTCCCGGAAAGTCCCGGCAACTCGGAAAGTCCCGGGATTCGCGGGGCGTGACTCGGAAACTTTTATTTATGTGTTCATCCCCAGTCGCACCTTTTTGTTGTCTGTCTATTTTGCGGTGCAATGTTCGGAACTTGTGAATTGGCTTTAACTTTTTTGCAAAAAGTAAAAGTCGATCTTGCTTCGGAAATTAGATAATGTTAGAATACTTATAATTTCATAAGGCTTTTGGTGATCGCCATTTTTTTGTACTTTGCACTGTTTCATTGTTGAAAGGAATTCGACCCAATGTTTTACTAAAATTTAATTAAATAACAAATAAAAAACGTAGCTCACAGAGGTGTGACCCAGATTTTTGTAGAAAAATTATGTTGAGCTGTTTATTTGGAAAGCTGGTAATGTATTTAAGTGATAAAATATCTGGGCGGTAACGAGGGTCAGTTTTTAATTAAATTGATTGTTATTTGTTAGCTTAGGCCCCCGATATGAGGCGATGTAAAAATGGCCCCGCCGTAGTCATAAAACTTTTAGCCTGTACAAATATTGGTACGGGGTATAATATTATCGTGTCTCGGGGAATAAATTAAGAAACCCTTAAAGTCTACTTGTGTTAAGTTGTACTATTATTACGAAATGAACACAGCGATCCTCACAGACTATCAGTATCATAACTGGTTTATTTAAAAAAAAAACAAAAATACTTATTGCTGTTAAGTGGCACTAAGATGACACTTTTATAGGACCGTGTCTCAACTTTTTATGCAACCCCTGTCAATAATGACGCTGACAACTGACGGCATTACTTCTAAAAGTCACTGCGTGCCAAAATACCCTTGTTATACTTTATTAAGTGAGCCAGTCAATCAGCACGCGCCATTTTGTCCGACCATACCTTCAACGATCGAGCGTCGTTATGTTTACAAAACAATACACTTCAAAATGATCGGTGATTGATGATGTCACCGTGACTAATGAAGGCGTCAGTGACAGCGTCTAGCGTCACGCGGCGTCACCGAGCGTCACGGCGCGTCACCGTCAGCATGTCGTCGGTTGTCGAACGTGTCAACGATGACGCCGCTATTAATAAACCGCCTTAATTAATTAACTGAGAGCTTCATGACGGGGTGGTGTGACCTTGAATTAAACCGCCGTTAAATAGTTGATAAACTTTCTTGTACGAAAATGTATCTGATTATCTCTTCACGCTTAAACTGCTAAAGAGGAAATTTGATATTCGGTAAAAATTATTTTAAGTTCTGGTAAAAGGACATCTAAGATTAGTTTTTATTGCAGGATCCTAAATTACTGTTAATATTATAAACGAATAGAGCGTCCGTGGCCTATTGGGTAGACCTTTGGTTCGCACTCGCAGAGGGTGCAGGTTCGATCCCGAGTGGAGGCGTGTACCAATGAGACATTTTCTAATCTCAAGTACAATATAATACGGATGCTCGTACGGTGAAGGAAAACATCGTGAGGAAACCCGCACATGGTTGGTCCCAGACGTATTGACTAGTTCTTTCCTCTGGACTAGGCCGACTATGTTGCGAGAATGTCATATGCGCTCGGGCAACCATACAGGCATTTAAAAACTTGTCCCAGGCACTACAGTATTTGAAGAGTGGTTACTTCGCTCTGAAAATACTGTATAAATCATCCACAATGGATGCAAAGGCCTAGTATAAACGAATATCTGCCTGAACAATCGCAACATCAAATAATTTTAAGTTGGTACATTTTGTAACTCTCCTGTGCTGCAGAGTGCTACTATTCATCAGGTGATGTTGTTCGTAAACATTCATGGCGTATTAGTAACCCCGGGGGTAAGCCGCGCATCCCGGGATTCCCCGGAATTTATCCCGGCGACGAATTAAAAATATAATCCCGTCGCATAATTAAGCAGTTACTCTGCAGTTGTGGATTAAATGCCGCTGCGGCTGACGCAGCCTCTATTGCTTGTATATAAGGTTTAGAATTGCGTGTCACTCGGCATCTAGCGGGGTGCGTCTGTGTTATAATTTTTCAACCTGTCCTCGCATTGTCCGTTTAGTTACGACATTATGCGATGGGGCGGAGATTTTGTGATAAAAGTTGCTGAAACAATTGAAAAAGTTCTCCGACTATCGGCGATCTTATTCCAAGTGAAGTACAATAACTCTGTCTTATCGCGAAATTATCACCAGCAATATCGACGAGAAAGACTCTTTCAATCTTTATTTTTGTACAAAATTATAATAAAATAGTTGTTGCCCGCAACTTTACGCCACAGCAATGCTTTTGTCTGCATAGCAAAATTAAATCAAATCGGTTGATCGTCTTAATCGTTAAAAAGTTAATAGACAGACTAACATACTCATTCATACATACTCTGCATTAGTAAAAATGGCTTGTTTATAGGCAGTTTATTAATGTTGTTGTATAAAGACGGCTGCACATTGGGCAAGCTTATTTAGCCAGCGCAATGGGCCAACATGAGACCTAGTTGGCGGTGAGTTGGGAGCGAAATTTCGGACTGTACAGTGTACACGCCAGCCCAATGCGCTGACTCAATGTTATGGCACAATGTATACAGTGGGCTTAAGACAGCATCAAAATATCGCAATTTAGTCTGATTAACAAGTGCCATTTTCGTCAAAACCTGATATCATGCACCGACAATTATGATTTTGGTCTCATTCGATTCGGAATACCATCTAGAACATTCTATCAAAATTCCAAGAGGGGCTGAAAAAAAAATGCAATAGTTATAAACAATTAAGTAAACACAAAAAGAAGGGTTTGGTTTTTTTTAATATTTCGAAAAATATTTGAGATAATCAAATTTGGAAATAGATCCTTAAAGAGCAGGAAATTTCCTAAAAAGAATCTTAGATCCTGGAACCTTACCAATAATCCTTATAGCTTTAATTGAGCGGCGAAAGTAACGGTAAAAACGCGTAGTTCGGGTTTCGCGTGAATTGCCGCAATCTGCCACGCGAACTAAAAAATATATTTTAACTGATTAAATATTAATATAAAGCAATAAAAAAATTTGGGTACTAAGTAGACATATCAATAAACAATAATCCGTCAACAAAAATTAATTATCACAATTTGTTTTATTGTTATGCTTTTGTTCATTTGTTAATATTTAGTCACCATTTTAATGTTAACATAAAAACGCTGATTATTTCTAAACAAGAAACCTAGAATTTTTTATTATTCTTTTGAGCTAATCTTAAAAAGGCTTAAAAGAAGATATCCGGTGGAAAAATTCAATAATTTTGATTTTTCACTTTTTTATGAACAATCAAAAGCATTCATGAAATTTTCATGTAAATAAAGCAATTAGGGTTTTTTCATCAATAAAAATGATTGTTTAAATTTTATTAGTTATAAATAAAAAAAAAAATATTATTTTCTGGCTTCTAACAACTGCAAAACAAAATAGTAACAATAATTGGATATAAAAGTACCGTAATTGCTTTATTTACATGAATAATTTTGGAATGCCTTTGAATGTTAATAAAAAAGTGAAAAATAAAAAAAATGAATTTTTTCAACGGGAATCTCTTAAAAAGCCTTTTAAGATTAGTTCAAAGGAATAATAAAAAAATCTGGATTTCTTGTTTTGAAATAATCATCGTTTTATGTTAACATTAAAATGGTGACTATTAACAAATTAAGAAAAGCATAATAATTAAACAAATTGTGATAATTTATTTTTGTTAACGGATTATTGTTTATTGATATGTCTACTTAGTACTCAAATTTTTTTATTCCTTAATATTAATATTTATTCACTTAAAATATTTTTTTAGTTCACGTAGCAGATTGCGGCAAATCACGCGAAACCCGAACCACGCGGTTTTACCGTTACTTTCGCCGCTCAATTAAAGCTATAAGGATTATTGGTAAGGTTCCAGGATCTACAATTTTTTTTTTAGGAAATTTCCTGTTCTTTAAGGATCTATTTTCAAATTTTGATTATCTCAAATAGTTTTCGAAATATTAAAAAAAAAAACAAACCCTTCTTTTTATGTTTACTTAATTGTTTATAACTTTTGCATTTTTTTCAGCCCCTCTTGGAATTTTGATAAAATGTTCTGATCTGATGGTATTCCGAATCGAATGAGACCAAAATCATAATTTTCGGTGCATGAGATCAGGTTTTGACGAAAATGGCACTTGTTAACCAGAGTAATTATAATGTAACGTTATTCAATGTCATAATTGCATCGCTTAGGTATTATCGTAGACGAAAGAAGGCTATAAAATTAAGCTCCTATCTTTCACCTGTGCAAACGAAAAAGCAACCTATTCTGAACACTTTAGAAACTACAACATAACATAAAACTCCCATACCAGCATACAGAGTGAATTAATTTCTTCGCGCAAAAAGTTTAAGTGCGGCTTAGTACGGCGTATTGAAATAAGTTATAAGAGTGCGACTCGTAAACACAGGGTCAGATAAACCCGGGATTAGTGAGGCCCCAGGCTCCCGGGGTCCCGGGAGTGGGGCAACAGTGGGCACCGGGGCACTGCACTAAACTATTCCGAGTCTTTTATTCCGCGATTAAAATCTACACATAATACTGGGCTTAAGAGTTTTTAATTGTCACATAAAAGTGCGGGATCTTCCCGGGCTTTGTGTTTTAAGCTATAGTCTGGGCCATGAGACGTGGTAATATGAAATAATAATAACGGTAAGGTTGATGAGGTTTTTGAAGTACTGTAACTAAAATGTAAAAAAATAACTTACCAGTCTGGGCCCGCCATCCATTTTGATATCTGCAATTAGATAAAAAATAAGAAAATAATTTTAATATTTTACTAATTGTTGTTTACAAATAAAAATGGTAAAAATCATGTTTAAGAAGCCCCTTTTAATACTTTATCATACTATTATTATCTTATTTATTTCTTACACGGTTGTATCCCTATTCTAAATGTCTAAACCTTCCGCAATGTCCTAATAACAGTTTAATTGACATACAAACCGGAAGTAGACATGAAACGACTTCCCGGAAGCACACCTGTCCCCCCACCCTGCCCCGTCCCCCCAGTAATTACAGTGTGTCAGTTGTTTATTACGGGATCGGGCGCGGCGCGTGGAAAATTAGAAATTGCAATCTGCGGTTGCGGAATTTTTGTCAAGACCCGCCGGTGAGCCCCATCATTTCCGTTTCGGATGTTCGGTTTTGATAAAGCGTTTGATTATAGAGAGGTTCGAATTTGGAATAGAGAGTAGTCATTAAAAATGTAAAATAGAAGACTCGGGCAGATGGTTTTACACCAGCATACTTAGTTTAGCATTGCAATTTAGTTTTTCGTCAGTTCACGAAAAACCAGCGCGCGTTCTAGAGTCTAGACTTATAGTATCGCACAGTAGATTTAGCGTTCTATATTTATTATTTACCAAGCAAATAAACAATTAGGATTTGATTTAAACATATTTATTCTAAGACTTGTTACAGGTAACTAACATGAGAAACGGAACATTACCACAATTTGGTTAAATTATTTTCATCAGTTAACAACTAATATAAAATAGAACTAAAATTTTTGGACCAGCATTTTAGTAACAGAGCCGTACCGATTAATTTTATTAAACCAAGCTTAAAATTAAAGCAAACTTTATATCTAGATTCTAGATGCTAGGCAATACAAAACAAATAATGATAGCAAAAGTTTAATTGAAAAGCAAAACTTGGAATTAATATTATCTGTAATTAATATTCAACCGATTTCAAGATCTAGACAGGGGGCAGATAGACGGATGATCCCTGTGTAAACAACCTTTCGTTCGAGCCGATCGAGAATTTACTGCGTACTTTCTATGACCTTAAATGTTGAGCAATTTTAAAAAGAGGCGCTTGGGTACAAAATATTCGTACGTACATTTATTTCGTTCGTTCGTACGTTCGTTCGTTTGTATTAAAAGAGCGAGGCATAAAACAAAGTGATAATAACTTAGGGTGTGTATATGTCCCTTTGATAGAGTTTACTGTGAAAGTAGGAGCGTTGAAAGAGCAAATAATTTTTTTTGTGATTTGTAATGTCAAACGCCCCAGCGCGCAGCGTTATGAATTTTTCGATACAAAAATTGAAATAAGTTACTGTTTAAGCGCTGCTACTTTCACAGTGAACTCTATATAGGGGATATAATATACACACCCTAAATTAGTATTATCATTTATCACTTTATTTTGTAACAACCTGTAGTATTATTTAATTTTCTTTCTATAACGTTACAAATACGCAGCTGCTCCTGCTAACCTGGTGACGAGCTACAAACTAGGCGAAGACATTACTGTCTATAAAACACCAACGTGAAATCGACACGCCGGGACACGTGTGCCAGTGACGTCACACGACGTCACGCTGGCCGCCAGCCAACAGACCGACTAGGCCGATAACATAAATATATTACTGGACTTATCGGAACTAATGTTCAAATATTAGAGAAGTTGGTCTAGAGTCTAAGTAAAGGAATAAATTAAAATAATGTATATTGGTGGTGGTAAGTTCGAAAACTAATTTTAATATCACTTTACTATTTGATTAATAAATACATTAACGATACGTAATTTGGTTCAATTTCATATTTTTGTTAAGTTCTATAATAGTAGTGAAATTAACTACAACAGTAATAACAAAGATAGGAGCAAAATTATAACGTTAGTTGTGGTCTCACTTGCCCCTTCGCGGTCTGCGGCTTGGCGAAGTTTGTCCACTTTTTGTGCTGACTGAGACATCGATTTGATTAAATAGTGGTTAGAATTCCTAGACACTTAAATAGAGTGAAGTTAATGTAGTAGTGAGGGAACCCTAGAACATTTTTTTTATTACTAACAAGCTAATTTTTTGTGAGTAAATCTTGAAAGTGGTAGCTAACAGAGATATAAAGGATTTCATACTTTGATTTGATGGTCCTTAAATATGGATTGCAGTTCTATTTGTAGGACAATGTTACTCTTAAATTAAAATATAACTATAAACCTACCAATATACAAAACATCAGCTGGTTGGGGTTCCGTTTTAGGGTTCTGTAATCAACAAAACTTGGTTGACGTTGAAGTGTGGAAGAAAAAAATATGTTGAGAAGTGAAATGGATTTAATATTGCCATCGTACTGTATCCGTTAAATTTTCTGTAAAAAAACTATCCTATCTTCCTGTATTAGTATTTATATTCACAGTGTAAGCATACAAGACACACTCATGCATTTATATAGTCAGTTTGAATGTACATTGTACATCATGAAGTTATAATATTTATCTTGTGTGGTATCAGTATTTAGGAAGAAAATTTTGGTTATTTCCTCGCTATTTACATATTTCAGTGAGCACAATACACCTGCACACCCGACTGTAATATCTCGAGCTTTAGTTTCATTGCATTCTAGATTTTAACCAAAAAATGTTATTTCCCGGCGAGCGGAATGAAATCGACAAAAACGTTTTAGTTTTTCCGCGCCAATGAGCCGGAACGACGAACCGAAACATTTGTATGGCGGTACTGTAGTGTGGCCCCAACACAGACATAGATCAAGATAGATACCGCATGTGTATGTACTTCGCGTGCCATATTGCGTTCCCAAACGACGAGCAATGCTCGTCTTTCGAAAGTCTGTTCTTTAGTTTGCTATCGGAATCGGACGTCAATCGGAATTTTAAAAATGCCTAAATGCCTAAAAGTGCCGTATTGAGCTGTAGAAATTCAAATAGAAACGTTGGCCTAGATATAGGGCACGTTTCTTATCATCGGTACGTCACAGTAAGTGCGAAAAAAGTGGCACGCTCGTTTTCATACAAATGGAGCGACATGCGGTATCTATCTTGATCTATGTCTGTGGGCCCCACCGTTATATTGCCTCTTGTAATCCAGTGGGATGCACTTTTATTTATATTAAATACTTTTTGCATACACCACACTTCACTCGGATTACTGCACAATTTGATCATAGAACATGATTCGATACTACCGTATGAAAAATGAAGATCTTGAATGTACGTAAAGCTCAGTTAGGAAGGCTATAATACTACCAATTTAAAATGGGATTTTAAAACAAATATAATGGCACATTATTTTGGTCAAGTTTTTGTATTCTGCGCTATTCGCTTAGTGGTCTAAGCTAACCTACATTATATTTCATACAGTCGGTATAGTAAGACAAATAAACATGGCGCACGTACAGAACTTCGGAATTGGTGACGTGAGCGGTGAGAGGAACTTCCACAAACAGAAACACGGACTTCTAAGTAGATGACATCGCTACATTATGTGCTCGCTATTTGGTCAACTATTGTTGTATACATCAGCTATACTAAAAGTGCATATTACTTGTATTAAAAATGCGAAAGCGTATTATTTATAAATATATAAATCTCAAAGGTGACTGACTGACATAGTGATCAATCAACGCACTCGGCACAGCCCAAACCACTGGACGGATCGGGCTGGAATTAGACATGTAGGTAGATCTTATGACGTAGGCATCCGCTAAGAAAGGATTTTGATCAATTCTAACCTCGAGGGGATAAAATAGGGGATGAAAGTTTGTATGAAACTTAGTTAATTTATACCGATCGGGCTGAGACTTTGATACCTAAATAATAATAATACTTCTTAACGCGAGCGAAGGCGCGGGCAAAAGCTAGTCAAGTAGTCACTCGTAAGCTTTATTCCGCTGAATTGTTAAAGATGGGACTTATATACTGTGAGTTCTGTAATGTACGATTTCTTTCGGGAAGGACAGTTTCAGGCAACATTTGACGCTATCAACCAATATCGCAAAATCTATGTTAACACTTCGTAGCGACGACGCAATGCCAGGCATTTTAGCTCAAATTTACGTGGTTAAACCCTTTCATAAAACTTGTTGTTTGTAATAATGTTTAGCATTTAATTACGATCATTCTATAGTTAATAATGTCCCCATCGAGGTTCGCGAGTCAGCGCCTCCCATCAGGTGTATAATCCGCACATTAGCCGTTATCGGTCCCGCTGTGTGTTTGCGCTGCCCGCGCCTGCTGCGGTATTTTCGGCCGGTGTTTGTCCTATATCGGGATTTGGGTGTGTATCTAGTTCCGTTGTTTGCCCAACTATAATACCAGCCTGACGAGACAGTTTCGTCGAGGCCTTTCACTAATGTCACATACCTTTATAGCTAATGTAAAAGAATATTGGATTGCAATATTTGCTATGCAAGAATTACCGCGTGAGCAGAAATAGAAAAAAAATTCATTTCACACCACAAAAAAGGAAGTTTGGTTTGAATGTATATTTTAATTCGCTCCAAAAACTACATGACGATCACAGACAGAAATAATAATAATATCTTTGGACGCTTCACACCACGTCAGTCTGGCCCCGTGCTAAGTACCTGAAGGACTTGTGTTACAGGTACCAGACAACGGAAATATATTTAATACTTTTATACTATACATAGTATATTTAAGATTAACGAGGTTAAGGAACTAATTCCTCGCGTCGTCGAATGGGGTTGCTGATCTTGTCACTAGCATTTTAAAAGTCCAAGGTGCAAGATGCACCATCCCCTTTATGAACGACGCAGAAAATGCCTGGCACGAAAGTTATCCCGGCGTTAACCCCTCCGTTGATGTCATCTCCCAGCGTGCCTGGGACGAACTCTGCTCCAGATACACCTTAGTGCAAATGAGTACCAATTCATTTTCGGAAATAGCGCTGGCCCGAATTAAGGCAGCTAGCTGCCCGGAATCAGGCGCTTGGTTCCAGGCGTTACCATCACCACACCTCAGCACTCTTCTTGATGATAACACCCTTCGAGTAGCAGTGGCACTGAGACTGGGTTGCGAGGTGTGCGAGCCTCACCGCTGCCCCTGTGGTACTGAGGCTGACGCCTATGGTCACCACGGGCTCAGCTGCGTTAAAGCAGCCGGACGTTTTGCTAGACATCATGCCCTCAATGACATTCTTCGTCGAGCTTTGGTGTCAGCAAACGTACCGTGTGTTCTCGAGCCCCCCGGTTTGAGTAGGAGCGACGGCAAACGCCCGGACGGCCTTACTTTGATACCATGGGAAAAAGGTCGTTGCCTCCTATGGGATGCCACGTGCGTGAGTACATACGCCGCTTCGCACATTTCCGGCACCGCTCGAACCGCGGGGTCTGCCGCCGGGTACGCAGCCAGGCAGAAACACACCAAGTATGCGGATCTGGAGCAGAAATACCTTTTCGTTCCTTTTGCCGTGGAAACCGGAGGTACCTGGTGTAACGAAGCGAAAGCTTTCGTTCGCCAGCTCGGACGTCGGTTGCGGGAATCGGGTAACGATCCCCGCTCCGGGGCGTACCTGGCCCAACACGTCTCCCTAGCCATTCAGCGCGGTAACGCGGCCAGTGTGATGGGGACGTTTGAGCATGGTACGCTGCGGGGTGGCCTTTTTGATTAAGATCTTTAGTTTTTCCTTTTTTTTTTATTCTAATTATTATCATTGTTAAATTATTTTTTATTTAAGTAAGTATATATTATGTACTTTGATTATTGCATTGGATTATTGTCATTGTAAATTTTATATTCTGAATATGTTAATTTAGTATATTTAATAATTAATTGATTTCATTTACTATGTCTGCCGGTATATAATTACAGGATATTTTTTTATTTTATAATATGAACAATAATTATTATTAATATCACCTGTCGAAATACAAGTAGTCGCAACTATTTTAGGTGGCATTGCAAATCTCATAGCATGTATACAATCTCGTAGCACGTCTACGATCTCGTAGCACGTCTACGATCTCGTAGCACGTCTACGATCTCGTAGCCCGTCTATGATCTCGTACGAGATGGAACTTTCTTGTAGCATTGTCACGTCACTTTGCAGTGATTCTTCAAAAATAATTCTCCGCGTAACTTTCGTGGGTTCACTCATTTAGAGTGATTCTTCAAAAATGATTCTCCGCGTAACTTTCGTGGGTTCAGTCATTTTTTGAAGAAACCACGAAAGTTACGCGGAGAATCATTTTTGAAAAATCACTCTTTTTGTAGCAGCATCATCCAAAAATTTCAACGCCGCACCGCCTAAATGTTATAGTTGGGGAGGAGAAGAGGGGATTTCGGGACAAGCTCGAGCGTGTCAGATTAAGCTTGTATAGGCTTCCGACATATTGTGTCTAGTTATCATGGTATAGAAATCAGATTTCTCACGTGGTAGGGTTTTTTTTTAATACTGAAATGTCATCGGATCTGTCAGATTAAGATAATAATGCCCGTTTTCACCAACAACACCTAAAATTTAGGTGTCCCTTAAGCCAATATTCCAAGTTTTGTTCTTGATGAATTGACAACCCCGTATCTCTTAGGTGACGTATATCACTACATAGTATAAAACAAAGTCGCTTTTTCTGTCCTCGTGTCCCTTTGTTCCCTTTGATTGCGGTTTTCTTTAATAGATAGAGTGATTAAAGAGGAAGGTTTGTGATAAATATAATATGTATATTAATTATGGGAGTTCGCTATTTTACAAGTAAAATATCAGACGGCCATTCTATAACAGATTCATTGTCAAGGCAACCGTCGTCGTCGCCACATACGTCACCTAAGTGTACGGGGTCGTCAATTCATCCCGTAAATTATAAACGTCACTTAATGGTTTGACGGATGAATCGCATACTAGGTTGTTTTATTTCAAATAAACGTCACCTAAGAGTTACGGGGTTGTCAATTCATCAAGAACAAAACTTGGAATATTGGCTTAAGGGACACCTAAATTTTAGGTGTTGTTGGTGAAAACGGGCATAAGTGTTTTAATGTTTAGTATACCCCAAAGAAGCTTCCATATAAAGCACTGACGATTCAAAGGTTAAGTAAGCCTATAGGGACATTTTAAAATATAAAAATAAAGCTTCATATTTTAAAGCTTTATATTTAGCAAAGCTTTATATTTCCTTTTTCAAAACTTAAAAATGGCTGCAGTTTCTGAACCCATCGCTAAAATAAAAAACGCTCCTATTATTTTTTTATTAGTTTTACCTAATGTAAAAAACCTACTAGGTCACCATGACGCTCGAGTGACTACATAATATATTTATATTAATTACATAATAAGAAATTAGAAAAGTATCGTGTTTGTATAAAGTCTCGCGCATGTTTGTCGTGAGGAGGCGTGCAACTTCGCCCGCCGTGTTTGGTGAAACAACATCTCCTAATGTAGTCGTAACATCCCACTGATATACTTTTATTACGAACTTCACAAAATATCTACAATAACATTTTTAAATGCTAATATTAAAAAAATATTTTGTGTTACGTCTAATTATTATCATTAATTTAGCCGGAATGATATTGTATTTTTAGATGTAGACTAAAAGTAATAAACATCAGAGATATTTAAAATTGCTTTAAGAATAGTTCGAGCATTTTTTTATAAATTATTTTGAACAAACTAATAAAATTTAATAAATATAAGAATAAATATAAAATATTTATCTACTTATAAGATTAATTATTTTAAATTAACTTGGTAAAACCGTAAGGTACTAATTGTGTATTCTGTGGTAAAACTAACATAGAACGATAACTGATATTACTCGTAGAGTGCAATGTAGGATTTAAATCTTAAATCCTATTTGTTATGAAATAGTCAAAAGTAATCTAATTTTCCTCTTCAAATGAAGAGGACGTTAACAGGCGGAAGCGTGGGCTGACCCCCCCCCCCCCCCCCTCTCGCCTCACGACGGCAGACGCGGGACATTTAGGGCCTGTTTCACCACTTCCTGAAAGGTGCCGATTATTCATTTTGATCTCAAAGTAAACAAAGTTTAGTATAACTGCCAAATAAAATGTCACGACTAAACCATGTAAAAAGATACAATGGCACATTTTAGCTCATTGTTTATGTAGAATTTCAAAGTTTTGTTTTAACATTTTAATAAAAATAATTTAAACGGTCTTTAGACACTATAAAGATAGCCAAATCATGATTGCGACTCTGTTGTAAGTACAAACGACGTCATCCATACTAATATTATAAATACGAAAATGTGTCTGTTTGTCTGTCTGTCTGTCTATCTGTTACCTCTTCACGCCCATAAGTTTTAAGTCCCGGGAAAGGAGATAGGATACTTTTTGTCCTAGAAAAACGTACGGTTCCCGCGCAATAAACGAGTTTTGGCGCAACGGTGTTGCGGGCATCATCTAATAGACTAATATGCCACTTTACATGCTCCTAATATATATTTGTTCATCAAAGGACATAATATTGCCTTCACTACGTGATACCCTTTATTTATTGTTCCCTTTGTGTACCTTTTGTTGCAAAACTTCACATCTCGATATAAAACTTTATAATTCCGAATTCCGATGTTTAGTTGTAAACTACAGGATCTAATTCTTGGGATCGGTCTGAGCTCTAAACTCTAGTGTTTCAAAGACTCTCGTACATAATAAGTATCGAACTTTATCGTTCTACGCAGAATTTGAGGATTCGAGTGGGTTACATAAGTATAATAGGCTATGGTATAATTGTTATTCAAATTATGTTTTGTTACTGAAGAGTAAAGTTATTGAATTAAAATACTCTTACAATAACTGTAAAGTAAGTTTTCGCTGAATTTTATTTTAGATTCCAAAGGATTTAAATTATAATGTTATAATTTACATATTTTAAGCAAGCATGTTATTATATTTATTAATAAGTAGTATATATAATTAAATTATTAACATATTTCTGTTTTAATAGGTACATATTATTTCCTTTTGTATTTTTATTTAGCGCATTGAAATTCTGCCTAGGTTGAAATTTCTCAAACGATGGCTATTAACTTTAAAATGAGGCACCATTTTTGAGGTTGGAGGGGTTTAGCGACAAAATTGCGAGTGTAAATTAGATCGCCTGATCACTGGGAGACCCGATATATGACCGTCAAATGCTGACGATGAAATTATTCGAAATTGGAAAGTATTTTAGCAATGGTGCGTTTTCATGTTTTAAATTATGATTTTTAATTAATTAATATGAAGGATATGCTGCTAATAAAGGCCTTAGCACACTGGTGATTTTCAGGCGACGATGGCCTGATAATTTTGAATGGGTGTCCATAAATTTATATATTTTTGCTGGTTTTTTCTTTTAGCTCGTCAGCTGGACTTAGGGTAGCCCGACCAAACTAGTCGTCGTAGGTCTGCTGACTCCCTGTGAATCAGTTTCTCTGATAAGTACAGAACCAAGCCCATAGATCAGACAGTAAGATCGACGACCCATGTAATTCTCCTAGCAACTCGAGGTTAAGGTTCGCTGACATTGAATCTGTTTACTTCATTTTAGTTGGGCAATCCTAAGAAAATAGAGCTGTTATATTACTAGTCTATGTTCAGAGAAACTCTCTGGTAATTATTGTATTGGGGATATTTGAAGACCATTCAACCCGTTACAGAACCGTGTACACGGTACATATACCACAATAGAAATTGATACATAAGCAGATGACGGACCTAGGTTATTCGGTTGGGTTGTGTCAAATCAAAGCAAGCTGTGTGTAGCTCTCTGCTGAGTATGACATTATACGGCAAAATTACGTAGGTCATCTGTCTATGACTCAACTTCTTTGTTAGGACAATAACGACGAAGTTCCCGCTCGACTAGATTAAAAACTATGACCATTGCAAAAGTGACCGCAATAACTGCAGACGTAGTGGAACAATGTATTAACCACATTTTTGTGTAAGCACATTGCCAAACGCTTTGATTGTTTACCTGGCCAGCTTTGCAGTTGACATCGTCATAATAATATAACCGTGTGACACATCCATTTCCTATCAACTACGGAACCCCTTGCAACGACGAAGGTGTATCGAGGGTCATTAATAACACGACACGGAACAAAACGGTCGCGCGCCGAACTCTGATTTAATAAAGCAATTCACAAAAACGCGCTTTTGAATTGTAACGAAAAGCAGCCGGGGCTATTAGGTATCGATAGTAACTTTGTTGATGACTGCTACTTTATCAGCTGATGGTGTATTTGGTTGATCAGCAGCTGAAAATTGAAATATAAACAATCCGGTATAATTTTAGGAGTAATTTTTTCCTTTACATTCCTTCAATGTCGCGATTTCAAACCTGCAAAATATGTTTAAAATTGATATAAAAGAAGGTTGTCAATATATTGTCCAGTAATTGTATAAACGAACCTATGGTTAGTATGCGGTTTTATGGTTAGAACAAAATTAATGTTATCTTATATATAAAAATGGATTTTCAAATGTGTTAGTCGCGCTAAAACTCGAAAACGGCTGAACGTATTGGGCTGATTTTAGTCTTAAAATATTCGTAGAAGTCCAGGGAAGGTTTTAAAGTGACACAAAGTTCACCGGGACAGCTAGTCTTATATATAAAAATGGATTTTCAAATGTGATAGTCGCGCTAAAACTAGAAAACGGCTGAACGGATTGGGCTGATTCAAGTCTTAAAATATTCGTAGAAATCCAAGGAAGGTTTTAAAATGACAAGAAGTTCACCGGGACAGCTAGTAAATTAAGTTTTTGAGTCCAGTTTGTAAAGTACATTATGATTTTTTTATCTACGAAGTGAGCAGATTTCGAAACGAATTACAATAGGAAATGTACTGTTTTATTTTAAAAAATGTACTTCCAGTAAGAAGCTGCTAAAAATTATAAATAACCTACATCATAGCAATTGATAGCTATTAAGTATCACGACGTACGTAATAACCCCGCGGCCGATGTTCCCCTAATTGAACACTTTTGTATTATTTACAGCGACCCAACATTAATATGCTCCGTTTTCGGTGTCCAATAAAGCCGAAAATAAGCGCTACATCAAATACCTAAACTACGTCTAAAATTGAGAGCTTCCTATAATAGACTGTCACTGTGTTCCTACTGCATGAAAAGAACGCTTCGTGCTACCATCGATATAGCAAAGCTGCGTATCGACTATGCGCTCCAAGAGATCGAACATCGGCGCGCGCTCCTGCCGCGCGAAATGGATACCACTTTAGAACGCGCGCCAATGTGTTCGTTGGAGCGCGCGAACACGGAGCGGTGCGTTCCGTCGGGTGTCGGTTTTTTACCGCGCATCAGTCTTGGCGCGCGCGCCAATTGAGACGGACACGTTGCATCTTTTTATATTTATTGCGCTCCCAGCTCCCAATATGGACTGCAAGCTTGTATATTAGTATCCAGTGGCAAGAAATCTCAAAGTTAAGGAGATCGCAGACATCACACTTTTTGTGTGATCGAGTCTGCGGCTTACATACAGTCTGATGGCGCGCGCCATGCGGACTGTATGTAAGCCGCAGACTCGATCACACAAAGTGTGACATCTGCGATCTCTCTTATTTTCAGCCTTTCAGTCACAGACTGTAATAGCTTCGCGAAACTCGCGCGAAACGCTTCTCAAGTAAAAAATCTTCTGTTGACATTTTTTTCATTGTGTCTTCTACCACTTCGAACTGCATAATATCTCTAATAAGCGACACTCCATACTGCATTCTTTTTCGGTACAGCTCTTTTATCCACCAACGCACTTTTCGTTTCTCCTTTTTCTTCTTTATAATACTGTGAATAATTACGAAAGCTGCTGCTGCCCGTACCCTGCTGGCTTCCATGATGAACGGTCAAACACTGGAACGATTGCCGCGCGCGCCAGGCGCGCTTAGGGCCGATTCACACCGGAATGGCAGCGGTTGGCAGCGGCGCGAAGAGCACTTTTAGTGTGAAATAATTTTAAACTTTATTTACGTACTTATAAGTACTAGTATCGCTTGAAAACTTCTAAAAGGGCTCGAGGCGCCGCTGGCGGCCGCGCGGCGCCGCGAGGTGCCGCGCGCTCCTTGCGTTGTTAATTAAACGAAAATACGTATTGCAAAAAACAAAAAATGGAAACTGAGGAGAAGCTCATTACCATGGTACAGCAATACCAGTGTTTATACAACACAAGGTCAAAATATTACAGTGATAAGCACGCTAAGGCACGCGTGCTCTGGAGGTAGCGCGCGGCCGCCAGCGGCCACGAGCGTCCACAAGCGGCCGCTAGCGTCCACAAGCGGCCGCGAGCGTCCGCCCGCGGCGACGCGAGCCGCCTCTGCCGGCCTCGCCGCGCCTCTGCCGGCCGCTGCCGGCCGCTGCCGGCCTCTGCCATTCCGGTGTGAATCGGCCCAAATGTTTGAAACGCGTTCCGCGGAACGCACTCTCGGCGCGGTCATTCATGGCGCGCGCGCCAGGAGCGCGAAGTCGATACGCAGCTCAAGGGGTTGGTTAATATGGTGTAACATTGCAGAAATCTATGGAATACAATGTTTATTCTTAACTCGTGGACTGTATTGAGATGTTAGATGAAAGTAAAATATAAAATTATTACGTTTTTAAAAGATAGTTGTTGCGTCCCCTATCCAGGGGTCCGATATGAAGTGAAGGTGAATAATATCTAGCTTGATCTATACATATTATAAAACAAAGTCGCTTTTTTCCCTCATGTCCCTTTGTTAATCCCTTTAATCTTTAAAACTACGCAACGGATTTTAATGATTCTTTCAGTGTTAGATAGCCCATTTATCGAGGAAGGTTATAGGCTATATTTTATCACGCTAAGACTAATAGGAGCGAAGAAATAGAGGAAAATGTGGAAAAAACGGGGAATATTATTTGATAGGGCTAACTTGAACGCGCTAATCTCAGGAACTACTGGTTCGATTTGAAAAAATATTTCAGTGTTAGATAGCCCATTTATTGAGGAAGGCTATAAGCTATATTTTATCACGCTAAGTCAAGACTAAATGGGAGAATGCGGAAAAAACGGGGGAAATTATTTGAAAGGGCTTATCTCGCGAACTACTGGAGCAATTTTTATGTTATTTGGCACAGATAAGAAGTAGACCACGTGAAGGATCATGGGCTATAGATTTTAATCATTTTTTCAGTGGCTACATGTTTTATACCCGTGCGACGCCGGGGCGGGTCGCTAGTATAAATATATTATAAAAGTCAATATAGTATAAATATACTAGCTGTCCCGGCAAACGTTGCTTTGCCATAATATAAAGTACCTATTCCGCCCATATTATTTTTTTGAAGTGACTAAATAAGTATGTTACCATAGCAACGTCTATCGCTATCCCGTCGCACAAACAATGGTCGCCCTCAGTCTCGAGTTGTAATAATTTACTATTATTTATTCAACAAATGCACTTATCAATATATAAAGTACCCAGTAGCCGATTCTCAGACCTACTGAATATGCATATAAAATTTGGTAAAAATCAGTAAAGCCGTTTCAGAGGAGTTTGTGGACTAACATTGTGACACGAGAATTTTATATATAAGATTAAAAAAGTTATGTAGCATTTTATGAGTAGATATTTAATATTTATGCAGTTTGAGAGTGAATGAACTAGTTCAAAGTACGAGAATCGAAGCTGCTGTTACAAAATAGTAGATTCAGGGTGTCCAATAATCTCGTTACCCAAATTTAATCTCATTTTAATATTGGACCATCTCACGCAAACTTGGTATTATAATGAAATTATGGTCGGAGTGCAGCTTGTAAAACAATCCGGGGCAGGCGCCGCGCCGGCCGCCGTAAAAACCGGCACCGACCGGCTCGTAACTCCGGTTTGATCGCCCCCCTGTCCCCCTTGCATGACCCCCGTCCCCCGCATAACGCCCCGTGTAACCCCCCACCGCAGAACCCCGCGCGAGACCCATCTATAATTCCGATCCCTAATAACCCATGAGCGATCTTCACAAGTAGTTACCGAAGTTACGAAGTGACTTAAGCCGGCATTTTATAAAGAAGTGAAATGTCAAGGTTTGTTTTTCGCCTCTTTAACTGTTGTCTCTTCCAATTATTTTCTTATCTCAACGCTCGTTTAGACTGTAACAAAAAATCTACTTAATTTTGTATTATTTTGCCGTACCTGAATTAATTAATACCTAGTATCTTAGTATATAAATTACTAGCTTCCTTTAAACAAGTATCAAACTTTGACAACGAGCTATGTTGTCCGCAATTTCATGCGCGTAAATCGAAATTCACTATACATCTATCCCGTAAAAAGCTGTACAAATATTTCCATAGTTTAATCTGCGTCATATCACAACCAACCCAGGAGCCTATCCGAAGCATTTGTATGTAACCAATCACTCTTCTCTACTTTAGTGATAAATACTCAAGCGTCTAGGCTAAGGACCTAACCTTAGCCTAGACGCTTTCGTTAGCCGAATGACCTTTATCTTAAGACGTCGCTAAATCGTTTTCAAATCCCATTTTTATTTCGAATTTCGAAAACAAAACCAACGAAATCATCTTGTCTAAGGCCCTAAAGTGTCAAGTCAAATGTTTTTTCAGCAAACTTCGTCGCCCAAGGAGGCAGGAGTCGGAAAGTTGTGTTGTTTCCATTTGTCTTGCGCCGGAAAGTATAGTTCCTTATGACTTCACCGGCGTTGTTTTAACTGCAGGGTTTAGTTTGTCAACTTCCCGGAATCGGATGCGAGAGCTCAAAATTAGTTTTCCACTTTCGATACTGTTAAATGCTTTCGGGTTTATTTTTATCGATTGCGCCAGGGAGGTTGTGTTTTTAGATAGTATAATGTCTTGTACGCGGTTAAGGGCCGGGACACAAAAACACGGCACGACTTCGTACAGCGCAGTGTCGGACGCGCGTCGTAAAAAACCACGGCACGGCGCCGTACGGCGTCGTAAGACGTCGTGCCGTAGAAACTCACGTAGAAATTCAAGATGAGTTTCTACGGCACGACGTCGTACGACGCCGTACAGCGCCGTGCCGTGGTTTTTTACGACCCGCGTCCGACACGGCGCCGTACGGCGCCGTACGACACCGTACGACGCCGTACGACGTCGTGCCGTGTTTTTGTGTCCTGGCTCTTCTACGTGAGTTTCTACGGCACGACGTGCCGTGCCGTGCCGTGCCGTGCCGTGCACGTGCCGTGGTTTTTTACGACGCGCGTCCGACACGGCGCCGTACGACGCCGTACGACGTCGTGCCGGGTTTTTGTGTCCCGGCTCTTATTCAGACCGCAACGCGACGCGTAGATATGCATTTCTAAATTTGTAGGATTTGACAGATTTGCAAGACGCCTCACGCAATTGAAATCTGTCAATTCAGTACAAATTTAGAAATGCATCTACGCGTCGCGTTGCGGTCTTAATCGACCCGAAGTCTCGACTCGGGCGGCCGCCAGTCACTCTATAGTCTATTGCGATTGATCGTTTCGATTCGTTCGTTTCGATCAATTATTTACCACACAACACTATGTTTGATTTACGTTTAAACCTTTAAACAACTTCTAACAAGATCACTAACAATAGTTCCACCTACTAGACTCAAAATCTCCTATCAAATAAAATACCAATTTCCCTGATTAGATTCAACAAGTTGAATAAAATGTACTTTGCCATGATGAAAAGACCGCGGCGGTGATTAGTATGTATGTGTGTCGCATCCCAATGAGGTACGTTATCTGATCGTACTCGTCCCGCGCGATGTAGATCACACGATATAACTCGGTGGTGTTAATTACAGTCGTTTACGATACTATTTGCAATTCAAACTGGGCGATCAAATGGTCGCTGTTGAGCACTTATTTAGTTGAATAAGTGCTTAACAGCGACCATAACAGTTTGATGTATTAAAAATTATAAAATATTTTATTTTAACTCAAATATTAACTAAACAATTTATTATTATTTATAACTCAAAGCTTCAGAGCTTTTATAAATAGTAAACTAGCTATTTGACCGAGCTTTGCTCGGTATTCGATAAAATAGAACATGAACAAAATGACATTTTCTAAAAATGATTCCTAGCTAGATCGATTTATCGCCCCCGAAACCCCCTATATACTAAATTTCATGAAAATCGCTGGAGCCGATTCCGAGATTCCAATAATTATATATATACATATATATACACAAGAATTGCTCGTTTAAAGATATACTTAATATAGACAAAACTACTATTTCTGCTATTTTTAATCCAACATATTTTTAATACAGTTTCAACTTTCAATATTTTTAGGATCCTAGCAAATAGCAAAATAGTATTTCAATATAAGCCAAACGATTGAGTATTAAAAGTTAAACGTTGATTTAACTTCTTTATGAAATTAAAATTTTGTAGTTCTGTTTCGTTTTGCAGAATCGGCGTTACAGGTACGAAACAGACAGACTCTTAATTCTCGCTTTTACCCTTTGCCTAAAACATTCAACAATGTCATCGAAAATTCTGTAGAAATCGGACAATAAACCTTGTGTTGTGAGACAGCTCAAAGACAGCGTTGTCCTTGACGTCTCTGTTCAGCGAAATAAATCTCCGAGATTGAAAATTCAATTCGCGAGATACAGCCCGTTCTGAGTTATTTTGCCCCTGATCTATCCTCTAAAGCCACAATGTAAGGTTAATTTTCGTGCGGAGAGGGGAGAAGTGAGGGCGATCAACAGGCGCGGGATGAATGGTGCCCACTCTCCCCGGGAATACAATGACAATACTGATTAAGTCTTTTTGTTTGAATATAAAAAGTTTTACTAATAATGTAAAACCCGGAGAGAATGAGCGTAGACTAATATCATATTTTATTCTGTTTGAAGTATTTTACAATTGTCTAATACCCTAGTCTTTGTGGTTTAAGAGACACAGCATAAAAACAGACGAACGGACAGCACAGTAGATTCTAGTCAGTCTCATTAATTGACTAATTAGAAGATTGTAAGCTTTATACGAAGAAGACCTAGAGGACGCCCGCAACTCCGTTGCGGCAAAATTTGTTTATCGCGCCGGAACCGTACATTTTTAAGGGATAAAAACTATCCTATGTCCTTTCCCGGGACTCAATGTATCTCCATGCTAAATTTCAGCAAAATCCGTTCAGCGGTTTAAGCGTGAAGAGGTAACAGACAGACAGACACACTTTCGCATTTATAATATTGGTATGAATATAATTACTTAAATGTACCAAAATAATAACATTCAAACATGTAACTTTGTTTGTACAGTCAAAAAAAAAATATTTCATATAATATATATTTTGTTAAAAATATTATGATAAATAATTTTAACATCTTTTCAGAAACATTTAAACGAAAATACGCGTATATTAAAGTAGTCTGAAAAGTTTAATTGCTACATGTCGGCCGCATGTATATATCAACGTCAATGAAATTAATACATATACCGACCGGGCCTTTAAATGAAAAATCGAAATAATTAAATAATCGGCCAAGTGCGAGTCGGACTCGCGCGCGAAGGGTTCCGTACCATTATAGAGCAAAATCAGGCCAAAAATGGTGTTTTTTGTATGAGAGCCGCCCTTAATTTTTTATTTTATCTTAATATTATTATTAAATATTAAAGGAGACATATAACTAAGGACTTCGAGGAAAAATCAAGTACCTACCTGGTGCCATTATTGATATGGAGCAAAAAAAGCCAAAAAAATCACGTTTCTTGTATGGGAGCCCCCCTTAAATATTAATTTTCTTTTGTTTTTAGTATTTGTTGTTATAGCGGCAACAGATATACATAATCTCTGAAAATTTCAACTCTCTAGCTATTACCGTTATTGAGTTACAGCCTGGAGACAGACGGACAGACAGACAGACAGACAGACGGACAGACGGACAGACAACGAAGTCTTAGTAATAGGGTCCCGTTTTTACCCTTTGGGTACGGAACCTTAAAAAGGTAAGCTTTAATTTTATTACAATAAGTATCAATGTAGGTATCAATGTGCCTTTTTTAAGTTGGATAATATAAAAATATTCCTTTACCGATTATTACAAATCAAACAACACAAATGAAATGACATGAAAACTAGAAAATTTCAATATTAATAGGTACGTAATTGTTCACAGATTTGAATGAATTTTTCTTCATGAATCGAGCATTACTCGACAGCTGATTGACAGAGAGCTTACTGACGAAACGGAATGAAGCCAGGTGACGATGGCGTCTAGAAATTACAGATCTAGCACTACTAGCATGAATTAGTAATAATAGTAATGTTATACTACTAATGTATTAAAGGTTGGGGACTATTCTTATTTATTCAGCTCTGCTTATATAGAACAGACAAGCCTAAGTCGAGCGATATTTTGTCTTTTTGAAATTTTAGAAGTAGGTGCAGTTGTCTTTCTAAAGTCTTTCATTTGTTGATTTAATACAGCGGTTCTCAAACTTTATCGGTGGTGGAACCCTTTAAAGAGGTAATATTTTTAAAGGATGCACCAAAAAAGAGTGTCTTGTATTTGAATGAATTGTCCCCAGGCTGGTGTCTGATGACATTATTACAAGTGCTCCAAAAATGATATTAACGCGCATATACATTTTCGTAATTTTTCGGCAACGGTCGTATTCGGTAGACGATATTGCATTTTCTAATTGCATTGCGTTTAAGATGTATTAGTCAAAGTTCGTCGTGACTCGTGATATTCCTGTAGGTTTTGTAACACGGTCATTATTCACGGTCACTCATGCACATTATTAATTTTGGAGTACTGTAAATATTATATGTTACGGACAACATGATATTTTTAGTCAAAAGTTACGGACAACATCTAGTATACAATAGTCAATTCTTTGTCAATGAATAAATCTCATCGGTGCGATATTTATACGTCGATAAGTCCGTCGACTCTGGTTTCCCGTCACGTACCACGAGAACGGCGGGCGGCGGCGGCCGGTAACAAAATGGATTGTCATGAATCCTCCAACGGATTTCAGCTCAGCTTTTTAAAATTAAGGTGTCGTAAAATAGCTAATCGATATTCAAAGTGTTATTGTATCCGACTGTAGTTTAGAGTTATAGCAGTCTACTATGATCCATGATTCCATCGCAGCATACTCCTAATAAATTTTTTATATCAAAAATTCAAATAGGTGTGACTAAATACACATTACATTGGGGTCCTTCGTCGTAGTGTGACATGACCCGATGGTATTTAGCACTTAACTCTGTTAAATTTATCATGAATTGTAGTGTATCCAAAAACAAGTTACGATAAAGAAGAACGGGGACCCTCAAATCAAATTCAGAGAGGAGTACCTTCCAATCGCACGGGAGGACGGAAGCTTTCCATTCGCTGGGGAGAGACCTTCCAAAGGGGAGAACGGGGACCTTCAAAAGGGGCGAGCGCCTCCATCAGGTGAGGCCGAGCTCGTTAGCTGCTGCCCATTAGCGAGCTCATTATGCAGAGCTCCGTCGGGTGTTGATTTTATTTTTCCGATCCAATTCGATTTACGAAATAGGTGATTATTGGAATTGGGAATCGCCTTGATTATAGCGCTCTCGAAAAGAGAGGAATGATTGTAGCTGATGAGTACTAAAAAGAAAACTGAGGGTCAGTGTGAAACTATACGAGCACGACGCGGCTCGAATTTGAGGTGACACGGCATATTACATCCCATATACACATAATATTACTGGAATGCCGTGACACGTACTGCGGTTTGATTCATAGTTGAAACAGTTTCATACAAATAATATATTATAGTGTTTTTCCTTTGTTAAGATGAAACTATTAATACTTAGAAAAAATCACATTCCAATGCAACTTCGCGCTGCACAGCTCAAAGTCCTACTTTGCTTGATGTTGGCTTGATTTTTCTTTTCTAATAAGGATTTAACGCTTATAAATTAGTTTATCTTGTAGTCCATTAAAATCAAATGGTAGAATGAAGCTTTGCTTTTAAATTGGCAAAGCGACAAGCGTTTAAAAGTTGCGAGCGGTTCCGCCGAGAACATTTAAATATTTACATCTGCTACTGAGTTAGCCGGCGATTCCGCGAAATTATAAAACCGGCCAAGCGCGAGGTGGACTCCAACACACGAGGTTCCGTAAAAAACGGCTAAATAAGTGTGTTATGTGTAGGATTAATCAATTTTCTTGATTTCATTACTAGACTTTACCCGAACTTTAATTTCTTTATCGCGGGGTAACTATGCATTCTGCCATTAGCGGTTTTTAAATGAAAAAAATCTAATTTAATTAACTCTCTTCTACTACTGCTGCCGAGTAATGTAATTTTCAGCAGAAATAAGCCATCTGAAAGTTATTGATGATTTGCGGACGATAGTGAGAAAATGACGGTTATCAGGCGACTTTTGGCATACGGACTATCAATATGTTACAGCAGGATCAAAACTGGCACGGAACCCTAAAAACCCTTAAACGCTTGAAACTCTATAAATCTCTGCGGAACGAAAATATCAGGTTCTCGAAATGCTTATCGTAGTCTGGAAAATAAATGCGTGCAAAACAAACAAGCTCGGAAGTTTGGAAACCATTTTATAAGTTGCCACATTCTATTTCAAAATGATTGAGAAATATTCCCGGAGAGGAAAATGTTAGTGTAGTTTTAGTGTGAAGATCATTTCATTTCTCATCAAACGTCAAATTATTGGAATTATGTATGAACTGTATGCTAATGGGTTTTGTGAGGGGTCAGCCAAAGAGTTCTATATACCTACTTTTTCCTATCTAATAGTGCGTTTTTCCGAATTCGGCTAAACCTCAACTATTTCTGTACTCAATCTTCATTATTTTGAAGTCGGTACCAGATATAGCTGAATCTTCAGTTCTCTGACAAAATATTTGAAACTTTTGGAACTAGCACTGACTTCAAAATTATGAAGATTGAGTACAGAAATAGTTGAGGTATAGTCGAATTCGGAAAAACGCACTATTAGATAGGAAAAAATATTTAATACTTTTAAGTTCGTAATATTAATATGCATAAGCCGAATTTGAAGCTCAGTTTAAATAGAAGTCTTTGGGGTCAGCCCGTTCATGCCGAACCACGGCGAGTGAAAAAGGTGTTGGCTAATTGGTTTTAAAGGTCATGCGAACTTGGTGAAGGAAGGAAGGAAGTTACCGACTTCCAGATATTTTATAATGCGTGGCCAAACGCCAAACACAACAGAGGTTTTGTATGTGTGGGTGGTGAGAACATACCTTAAGCTCGAAAATCTTAGATACGCTTAAAAGGCTCTACTTCTGATGCAATTTCGGTCAAAACCTATTGAGATCCAATTTATTCGATTCTGGATTATGTCATCTACACTAGTGTCTGATGTCGATTTTGATTCAGTCTCGTCATGTCTGAACTTAAAATCGACATCTCTTTGACCAAAACTTTCGATTTAACGTTTATCTGTTACAAATTAAGTGATAAAGCCACAGCACGTTCCAAAACCAATTGAGATCGAGTTGATTCGATTCTCGATTGTGTCTATAAGTAAGGGCGAGGGAGTATGAGTCCAGAACAATAATATGAGATATTCGACGCGATACAATAATGCAACTCAATTGAGCGAGCGGTATGTGAGCACTCTGAGCAGTGTGGGCAGTATAACATTTGTAATTAAAGTGGAAATAATGGAAGTGTATATTGCCCTGCAACATGATATTGTTGATCTAAATTACTTCAGAGTCCAGCGGATTAACAGGAATGATTCATTACTATATTTTCCTAGCGTTAACAATTGACGATTGGGTGCACTAAGGCTGTTCTTTTAATAATATTCTTTTTCTTGAAATTTAGTATATTTAGCAATATTCCGCGAATTAAGTTTGAAATAAGTTACCCCTGTAAGTAAATGAGTGAGTGTATGCATACTTACAGCACCGGCAACCCTCCTCTTCCACACTGCCTATATGCGTACACTCGCATGTGAGAACCTGCAAACACCACCACCACACAAACAATAATGTTAGCAAATTCGTGCAAGGCCTCTAACTACGATGCAGGCTGAAAACCTCGACGCGCGTTTCGCCCCAACACCGGAACATCCCCAGGATGTTGACTCTACGAACAACGTCCGTCAAGATTTTAAGGGGGTGACAGACGTGCGAGTAAGTACGCGGACTTATGGCTCGACGATCTTAATCGCCTGTGTGTCATCAAAGAGCCGCGACTCCGCGAACCGCGAGCCGCGAGCCTGGGGCATCATGGTAGTCCAGTGTGAGCGATTCTCGAGTGTCACCGACGCGAGCCGAGTAAGTTCGCGAACTTAAAACCCGCGTACTTTAAGTTCGTACAGGCCTTTAAGCTAGATGCAAAATTTTAAGCTATGGATTTCCTTAAAGTATAACGCCTGATTCCATTAACAATTTTTTCCTTATCTTCCGAGAAGGTAACGACTTTATAATATAATTCTCAATTGTTTTGATGTAATTTCAGTTCATGATTGTTTACTAAAACAACGCGCACATTTTATGAGCGGTCCACGACTTGCACGAAAAACAAGATGACAAAGAAATCCTGCATTTTTCCGTTATAAAATTAGATAGAATTAGATTGAAGAATTCCATTCCAAAATAAAAAGTTCAAAAACCAAGATTAGTCTTGGTCCTTGGACTGTCCTGGTGATCAATCCTAGGTACATGCAGTATTTCATGAAAATCGATCAAGTGATTGCGGAGCTCGTTCAATACGCACAAACTATATTTCTGTTTTATAATAATTTAGATAAGGAATATTGACAGGGAAGAATCGATTTTCAAGCTAAGTAATGGGGCGAATGAAAATTTTCCAACCAATCGAAATATTTGACAATCAAAGATATGAGCGCGGCGGCCATGGGGTTTTTCAATCAATTTCAAATGAGTTTTTCTCTGCGGGGAGGTGGGGGGAGGTGGGGGGCAAATGAAGCGCGTGTAACGTACGATTGATTCGCAAATTGAAACGGCTCTGATCCGCCCACTCCACCTCCAGATATGTATCTTCCGCGTTGCTTCCATATATTTAAAGATCCCCTTACGCACACGTTGTGACGAGGCGCGGCGGGGCGGGCCGCGTTCTTTAAACGAATCTGTGAGAACACGGTCCGCAGTAGCGTTAAAGTGTTAGCTTACTCACTAGTTCCGACTTTGATTACCGTCTTTTCTCCGTCTTCCTAAAATATCGGTTCGGATCGGACGTAGAGTGAGACTGCTGTAAGAAGTCACGCGTCAGTGCTAACTGCTAGTTATATTATTATCATCCACTATCCAGTCATTCATCTTACAAACATATTTTATCCAACGTATTGCAATCCAATTTGAACTTTATTCCAATCAACCAGAGCTCCTATTTATTAAACAAATCCAGTTTTAATATACTTTATAGTGGGCAAATATTTGGAAATGTATTATCAATTTGCTTTATGAATTTTTGTGTAACTTTACTAGTAACACAATGTCAACAATCATTCTATAAAAATATTGTTAGTAAACATTGCATTGACTGAAGTCTAGTATGTTTAACAAGATTTTCCTGTTATATAATAATTAATATAGGTAATAATAATATTATTATTTGCTTCCATCCATCTAGTTACGGTCATGAAAACGTAGGTATAGCACCAAAATTTTATCACTGACCCGAGTACGACCAGCTATGTAGCTAGGTGTGCATTAGTACGCCGAGGTGTGCATTTTGACAACATTTCCTGGGACCATTTTTTTATCAATAATCATTAAAAACCGTCTTTAAAAAGTGTTTCCTTATATTGTCATTCGAAATTTCTAATTTCTAACAAAAAAGAATCATCAAAACGGGTTTATAAACGATGAAGTTATCAGCGAACAAACATAATGCACGTTCGAATTGAGAAACCTTTTTGAAGTCGGTTAATTACTCTGCCATAGATTATTTTTCCTGGAAAAAGGGACAGTGTATAATATTTGTTAATAACGTGACACGCGCGTCCCGACGTGACCCGCAGCGTGCAGCGTGACGCCGGCACGTGATTACAACGTGACCGTATGACATTCCGATACTAAATGTGCGAATAAGACCTAAGTACTAACTATAGCCTAACCCCTTAGTAACAGAAATATCATAATATATGAAATATGAATAGTCGCTACATAGTATAATTATTGTGGGATATAATATTCGTGGAGGCCACAAAGGAAGATCTTCCGACCGAGCGAGGTGGTATGCTCGGTCAGGCCGAAGCCCCACTGACGTTGTTATAAGTATAAAAATTGAAAAAATTGAAGTTTCGGAGAACGGCAAGATAATTCTGCCGTTCTCCGAAACTTCAATTTTTTGGATTCGATTGTTTGGCTTGTGGGTACCACGGCGCCACAAAAGGCAAGGGGGAGGACCCCGTGTATTAACAATTTATGATAGAATAAGTAATAAGTAAGTTGTCTACTCGTGCAAAGTCGAGGCAGATCTCCAGTATAAAGGTTAGTGCACTAGACTGCTAAGGCCAGATACAGATCTCATGATCCCGGTTCGTGCCTCGTTTCGTGTGCTCCGGCTCGGCCCTAATCCCTCCGGGGTTAAAGGCGAAGGGCTCAGTTCAAGTGCCCTGTCAATAAATTTGAACTTTAAGCCACGGGGACCAAATAGTTTCGAAATCCGAGCTGTAGCTTGAAAGTTAAACTGTACTAGAAACGTGTAACTTCTCGGGTATACTCTGTTTCATTAGCCGGCTTTTGAAAAAGGAGAAGGTTTTCAACAGGGCCTTCTTTTTCATTTTTTTTTTAATTCGTTTTCCGTATAACAATTGCAAATTGCCGCACGTACGGCTTGGCTTGCAATTGAGACGTACGTGCGGAATTTATTCCGTATGGAGAAAAACGAACGTGTGCGGCAGTTAATGTATTTTCTACTGATTCCATGCATTCGGGTTTCCGAATATGGAAAACGAATACGGAAATCGCATAGGGAAAACGTGTGTATTCGGCCGGCCTAATATCGTTACATTCAATATCAAGCGTCAGGATATTTGACTTTTATTGCTAAGCAGCACCTCATAATATCGCGTTTCGCACAAAATCATACAATATAATAATGTCACAATCGCAAAGCAATCCGCAAACACAGCACTGAGTGAGTTAACGCTATTCAAATTGTTCCTTATCTCGGTGCAATTAACTATTCAAACGTAATAAAGTCCGGCTAACCGACGAATAAAATGGGGGTGCTGTTTGCAATGTAATAATCTGCGACAATGCACCGGCCACAGGGGGTTCTGCCAAATTAGACGACACTTACCCCCGAGTAAGGACATAAGGGACATCAATTTAATTTCGACTCTAATTCAGCAGCTGTAAGTCTGGTTTTAGTGTAACGCGTAAAATTGAGACGTTTTAGAGTTTTGCCATTCAAATATCGACTTTGATTTGATAAATTAAAGTCGCTAATCGCGTAAAAACGTTTTTTCACAGTTCTGTTTAGTTTTGTGTTGGAAATTTCAATTTTAATACCTGGAAACAAGGTTGAAATCTTGACGTTGCCATCAGAAGAGTCCAGGCGCAAAGGACACGTTAAAACTAAAGGACCCAATACTAACTGCAGCTGACCACAGTAAAACCAACTTGCTAATGATCTTATCAATATTATCGGCTTTGCTAAATTAAAAAAAAAACGATGTTACTAGTTTTACTATTAAAATAATTCCAGAATTACCTGAAGATGTTTTAAAAATGACTACCATCCACAGTAATAATTAGAAAGAAGGCATAATATAATATCTCCTAGTTAACATAATGATAATAAACTTCTTTATTTGCAGTTAAATATTCAGTGAAAACTGTAATTCCATAAATAATTAAAATAACAAAAAAATAAGCTCTGTGCTCTGTGCACTGTGTAGATTGGCGGTCTTACCGCTTTAAGCGGTTTCTTTTTCTTAATATCACTGTGATAATATTATGTTATGGAAAATCCGTGAAAAATTATTTATGAAAGTAAAATAAACGTTTGTTAAGGTCATCTTTTTTTATTTTTTATTACAATAATTAAGGTCGTCTATGGGCCAGTCGCCTATTTCCTTTGTTTGTCTCATTTACATAATTTTGTCGCGTACCAAGATAACATTTTCTCTTAATGTTATCTTAATTAAGGTCATCGTTTAGATTTAACCAATGACGTTATATAGCTTTTGCAAATTGCAATAAAAATCAAGCAATCTCAAAAAGTTTGTGTTTATTGGCCAGCCTAAGAAATCTATTACAACTTCTGCAGTCAGTACCCACCCAAACGAGGAAAGCGTGGAAAAAGGTAAATTTGATCTATCCCCGTGACAAGTGGAGTGCCACATTACCCAACTAGCAAATTAGTCCTTTAACAAAAAGCCTAAATGACATTTAGTCGTATATAAATCGTATAGTTGTAATTAAAGTTTCCAACATCGTGTAACAATATATTAAACGAACAATATGTCGTATAAGAGTTTAGTCATTTAATTTAGTCCTGTAATCGTTAACACGGCCAAATTATATGATTATCCTATAAATATCGCAGTTGTGACTTTTAAAATACATATTTGATGTTGTATAAAATAAATTTATATGACAATCATAATCTGATTGTAATGAAGACCATAACACTACTCTTTATCAGTAATAAGATTTCTACATGCCATTTATTTAACTGTTATAAAATACATCTTTATATATACGTTTCTTACATGTTTTTCGTCTCTCTTTATACGACTATTATAAAATATTTATGAGCCTAATATTCATATTTTGAGAACTTAAATAACTAACGTATGTTATGATTTTAAAATACTTTTAAAACTTACTGTTATAAAACTTTTTAGTTATTTTATGATATTTTCATGTTTCACTTTTACGACTTCGGCTAAGAAATAATCGGCCAAGTGCGATTTGGACTCGCGAACGAATGGTTCTATACCGTTATAGAGCAAAAGTTGGCCAAAAATTGTTTTTCGTATGGGAGCACCCTTAAATATTTATTTTATTTTAATTTTATTATTAAAGAATTATTAAAGAACGCTTAACATAGCGGTTCTTGAGATACAGCTCCTGAAGACAGGCAGATGGACAGACAGAAAGATAGACAGACATCGAAGTCTTAGTAATATTGTCCCGTTTTTACCTTTTTGGTACGGAACCCTAAAATATAGAACTTTCCAATAACTTCAAATCGTTAATTAGTTACAAAATTTTCGACATCAGAAATTATGACCATATTAAGAATTCGATAATATGGTTTCCACTTTGTTACGGTACCCTAAAAATGGCGGATGATAAAATAAATAAATGGTAAGATATGCGACTTATAGTCATGAGACATCATATAAAAGTCATCATCATTACCTAAAATCGTGTAATTGTAAAAGTACATGTAATCTTTAATTAAATTAAATTCAGAAATATTTTTTTGCCATTATTCGAAGGGGGCGTTAAATATTTGTTAAAAAACGTATATACAATCGTCGAGAAATTTAATTTCCCTTAGAAAAGTAGATATTGTTACCGACTAACACCAAATACACTATAGTCAATAGCATTCATTGAATTATAAATATGGCAGACAAACTTTTACCAACTTATTGGCTACTTATTCTTTTATCTTACTTCAACAGAACTGTAAAATAATTAGTATCCGCAAAAAGGTAATGCTGATGACTACTTCCCAATGTTTATACAACGTCTACTGGATCACAATACGACGAAACGGTTATAAAATTAATCACTTTACGACTGCTATACGAATATTTAGCCACTAAAACGACCATGACACGATCGCTATACAATTAAAAGTTATACATATATTTTGCGCCTATTTCGCGTCATATAAAGGTCAATACGAATGCTATATAACCAAAAAGGCCTGACCTCAAGTAATAACCAAAACGTTGTCTCGAAAATCATATGACCAAATTTTGCTAGTTGGGTAGGCACAACACACTCACATCAACGCGGCCCCAACAAGGCCCCACCGAGATTCCAGGCTCCATCGTAACTCGACTGTGCAAAACAATTTATTTAGGGGCCTCAAAATTTTAAATCGTTTGATTTGTTTTGTTCCCAACCCGCGACATCGTGGAGACAAATGCGGCTGTAGTCGCGGAATATAATAAAAATGTTAAGATAAAGTGTTGTGATTTACGCCGCATCTAGACGCCACACAAAATAAATAGAGGCAGAAGTCGAGCTTTGAAACTTCCAACACTTTAGTTGTGACGTGTTTCGAAAGGTAAATAATTCATATTAAGTTTGAATTAATGATTTCTTAATTTCTCAATATATGTCGATTTTTTTTAAATAAAATATTACCGAAATAATAAGAGAACGTAATAATACTCAGAAATAATGAAAATGCTTAAGATGCGTGTACCTGTACAACAAAAGGGCATTTTTAATGCAATGTTATATGCGCATTTTGGCAAGTTGGCTTGCTGATTACATAGCAGGGGAAGTCCTGCACTTAGCAGAGGAAAAGGTGGCGGTCTACTATCCCTCGGTCTTACAAATTTTCGATCTGAAAGTTACATGTCTTATTGCGAGTTTAAGATTTTTATCGTACCAAGAAAGTGCAAAACGCAGCTAAATAAGTTCTCACTTCAAAAATGATACCTATATACGAGCTTAGCTATTGGATTCAATTATTCTGTGTCTCAGGCTGCTACTCAGCGCCACCATATGTTTATGTACTCGCTAACTTTTGATATAAATCTTTTATTTTTTCTTTTTCCGTGTGACATTGGCCAGGCTCGGAGCCAGAGTATTTTGTACTGCAAAAGGACTCTCTATTGAGGAGACGTTGACTGACACAGGTGCACAAAACCTTCACAATTCACATAATATACCACTGTCTGCACGTAGAAGTGATAAAAAATATATATATATAATATATTGCACTGGCTTTTGCTTTCCTTTTTATTAAATGACGAGTTTTTATCTAGGTATAACCTTTTACATGGAACAAAACAGCGTATTATGTACTATTGTAAAATAATATTCCGACTTAGAAGTTAGAGGTCATAAGTACTTAAACTAATTGGTAATTACTAAAGCTAACTTTTGCATAGAAAATTCGCTTTGTCTTCTTAGTCTTTTTAAATAGGTTTTAAGTTTCATAGTTTTAAACTATTCTTCCTGAATCCACAGACGAGCACACGCAAGACGCTTCAAGACAACAGCTGTACACTGTGTTTTGTGTGAGCCGATGCAATAGAGTATTTCTAAATTGTATAATATTTTTTTTATATTATGTCGTGAATCGTGATATTCCGCAAACTAACAAACCTGTGCTGATCACAGTAACTATTTCAACATTGAGAAACATTTTTTCAACTTTTCTTCGAGAAAGCCACGCTCCAAGGAACTCATCGGAATCGAACAGATAAAAAACCGTTCGGGAGAATCCCGGTATCTGGAGATATCCCGCTAATTTATCCCGCCCACCCCGGGATCCCGGGGATTCCCGTGAAAAATGACGTCCGCAGCGAAGGTGAGAAGTGGGGGGGGGGAGCGGGGGGAAGTGGGGGGGGGGGGCGCTAATCATTGCATTTCTCACCGCGGGAACGATTCCATTATTTAAATCGGCCGTAATGCGGCGGTTGTATTAATTTCCCGAACGCTTCTTTTCGGGGAATCCCTGGGACTCGAGGCGCTAGTTCCGAGATAATTGCCGTAATCAGCCTGCGAAAAGCTTTAGCTGAAGATGAGATGAGCTAAGGACTGCCTAAGTGAGGAGCGCAAGCGTATTTAAACTTTAAAGGTATACGATTCAGCAGAAACATTATACCAATAATAATTGTAATACTCGTAGTCCGCTGAAGTGTTACTAATATTCGACTGAATCTGTACTGATCCGTGTAGCTTCATGCTTGATTAGTACTCACAGTTTACTATGTACCAAATTCTAGAATAAATATTTATTTTGTTTCTAGCTTTAAGTAAAAGTTTTTAAATGAATAATAATACAGAAATCACTCGTAGTCGCTCTCACAACGAAACTATTTATTCCAACAAGTTGAATGTTTTGACAACGAAATTAGTTTCAAAGTGTTACTCGCATCTTTCACATCACGACTGCCGGGGGTCCCGGGGACTCCCGGGGGGTCCCGGGGGGTCAAAGACGCCCGACAATTAATTCACTTTGGCGGGAATTAGCACGGCTCGCTCACAATAAAGTAAAATGCAAATGGCCGCTGCACCGCGATCTCGGCTCATTTCACTAACTCTACAACTTTCAACTTTTTGCATAATTATATTGTATAACTATTTCAGTCAACTGCTGTATAATTAATTAGCGAAGACACAGAAGAGAATCGACGGTCTCTGAGCATGTAAAAAGTTATTGTTAAATCCTTACATGCTGTTGAATTCACTTCATTTTAGATGATCTATTGCTTGTATAAACATTTGAAATGTAAGCAAATACAAACATTGCCAGACGCTTTTAAATTAGCTGCCGTCTGTCAGTGTGAGTTTGAGAAGCGATGATTAAAAGTAAACCTTCCTGTATCTGTGTATCGGATCTCGGGGGTGCAGGTGACACAATGCAGTCGTGTGGACCCCCTGCAGGGGTGCACCCTGTACCCCTGCTCCCCCGCACCCCTGGTCCCCCAGGCGACAACTTTAATTAAACCTAACTTCTAAGATGACATTCCATTTAAGATAATTCTGACCAACTTATATACCACGGCAATTTCAACTGTATATCTATCGAAATAAGGAGTCCTTTCGCTTCGCAGCGTGCGAAGTATTAACTGTTGCTTCGAGGAGTAAATCTGAAATGGGTTTCTGCGAAGTTTGAGAGTCTGCGGAGTGTGGAGTGTACTCGTGGTCGTAGATCAGCTCTGTGCTGCTATTTCGAGCTATTTCACCTCTGAATACACCCTTCTGTCGGCTACATAAAGTTCAATATCACAAACTAAAAGGTAAATTAATTGTAAACGGTCCACACTAGCGGGGGAGGATTAGCGATAATACTGGTCTAATGTCTAATGAACTTAGTAAGCACCTGTGGTATTATGTCCTTAGACGAGGAGGTTTCATTGTTTAATGCTCGGTTTTTAGGATTTTTATCCGGTTTATCTGTAAGCGTTGTTGATTGGTTATAAATAAAGGTTAGTTTATCAAAAGCGCCAGTGAATTAATAAACTCTAGTAAAAAAAACCTCAAAACCCAAATTATTTTCCATGCTGTGTGAATTACGGAATTGTTAAGAGAAAAAGGGACTAGGTATGTTACGTTTTCTAACACTTCGATCTCTCGCGGCAGCCATACTGCAGCGCTGGACGAGTAACTTTTATGCGAATCACAAAAAATTTTTGCTCTTTCAGCTCTACTACTTTCACAGTGAAGTCTACAACATATGTATCAGAAGGATCAGTCTATACTGTACTCGGCGAAACATGGCGGTAGCGGTCATTGACTCCCTGTCAAAAACTTGTCATTTTCTATACAAAGCCGCGATTGACAATATCTGACACTTCACTGTCAATCGCGGTTTATATGGAAAATGACAAGCTATATATATATATATATATATATATATATATATATATATATATATATATATATATACGAGTATAGTATTTTTATACACAAAAATACCAACACCACCAACTAGGATATTTAGCACAACTTAATTATATTTCGTGTAACATAATCCTTGTAACACTAACATACATCACTGGAGCCCTTACCCTTCTCATTACGGTCGTGGATGTTTTATTCAATACAAAACAACAATTACACCTCCAGCCCCCGGGGTATACCGTGACATGGCGATCGGTTACAGTGTCGATGAAGACAGGAGTTGATGAAGCTTAGGTAACTAACTGCCACACTCAGAGGGGAACATTAATTACTTAAATATAATTAAGTAATTTAAATTTTTGACATAAGCCTTACATTGTCTGTCAAACTCTTCATTAAATTGAAGGAACCTTTAATTTAATCATGCCGCACTCAGGCATTTAATTATGATTACATAATTTAATGTATCTGATTCCGCCAGTAACATCTATAACAGTCTTTCCCAAAGTGGGCGTTAACGCCCCCTTAATTGCCGGCGCTGAAGGTCTTAAGGGTGTGGGGCCCGGAAAAAAAGTGGACGTTGTGTATAGGCTTAGGGGAGTGATTTGTAATAATTTTATTTCATCAGGATGCATTTTAAATTGAAACAATGAGGGCGCTAAAACATAATTTGTTCTCAAAATGGGCAGTAGACAAAATAAGTTTGGGAACCCCTGATTTGTAACATAAGGAGTAAGGACAATTTTAATTGATATTATCATAGACGAATTATATATTATGAACTTTTAGTTTGACTGAAAATACACAATAATACGGTGGTAATGCTCCGTCTATTGCTGTTAAAGTACCGTTACTTGCGTTCTCTGAATCTACAGAATTCATAGTAATACATATGTGGCAGAAGCATAACATTATGTTCCACACTCACAGATATCCATACTAATATTATAAATGCGGAAGTGTATGTATGTCTGTTTGTTTACTCTTCACGCTTAAACCGACCGACCGATTTTGATGAAATAGTGTAAGTAGAGATATTTTAAGTCTCGGGAAAGGACATATAATACTTTTTATCCTGGAAAGATGTACGGTTCTCGCGCGATAAACGAATTTCTGCGAAACGGAGTTGTGAGCGTCATCTTATAAGTAAGTAGTATTGACATATAATATTAGCCCTGGCTGTCTTGATTCCGGATATAGAGTCCAAACTTTAAATTATACACGTAATAGTGGTATGTAATTGTGTACAATTCTTTCGAATTATTTTAATGGAGCGCAAAATTGCTCCCGGGACACCTCTTACATCCAAAACGATATTTTTTATCTTTTGCTTTAGTTTCGCATGAAAATATCTTTAGTCGCAATGTTAAAGTATGTACAAGCAACCTATTTAATAATTAAAACAAGTTTCACTTCAAAAATCAGAATTTTGAAGTAATAACTTTGCGTTGTGCACTTTTTTGATATGGGTAAATAATATTTACCTCACATCGATCATAATGGCCTTAAAAACATGTGGCCTGATGGAAAATTCGTAAGACGGCCGGAGAGTAGACGGCCTACGCCGAGTAGGAGTGACGAAGTAATATCGTACTCTTTTTACCAGTTACCACGCAACGTTTTTCTAATAGTTAATAAGGGATTTACTGTATTTATTCCTCTCTGTGGATAGTATTTTATTCAAGATCAAATTCGGCATCGCAAAAACCAGTAAAAGTTACTATAAATACTGGTGTTACACTAGATACATGGTGGCCACCGTATTTTCCGTATAAACAAACTCTGCTAACAAAGCAGTAAAAACGTTGTCTAAACAACCAATCGAACTGTGAAATATATCGTACTATTTGTGTTGCCCCGCCGTGTGAAACTGCCTACAGTGCTTGTTGTCCCGTGCGGTGTGAAACTGACGAACACCGTGTAGTGTGTACACTTCTCATTCCAATTTTTCATCTTTTCACCGGTTTCGAAGTATATTTATATGGAAACGGTCGCAACTAGCACCCCAATCAATATACAAAAGAGTAACTAGTAGTGTTTTTGAAGTTAAATTTATGAAACAACACAGAGACATAGATACTGCATTAATCTACTCTCTGCAGATATCTAGAATTACGCCCCTTTGAGGTCTAAACTCAGTTTCAAAACACATAAAAATAGGTTAAGACTGGCCAAATACAGAGGGATAAAGACGTGTGGAAGGAATGAATGGAGGCCTTTGTCCAGCAGTGGGACACAAACGGATGTTAATATTAATAAATTCATTCGTATAAACATCCACTTGAGTAAGAAAAAATTTAAACAATATCACCTATTATCATTTATGTTTAAAAAGAGCTGTAGGTTCCACCGAGATATGAACTCGGATCGCTGGATTCAGAGTCCAGAGTGCTAACCGTTACACCATGGGACCGACGCGGATTATCCCGAATCCAGGAATCTGGAATTTCTAGATTCTAGATTGTGGCTAGACTACCTAAGACTAGACTACAGGATATAAACCTACCTGTCTCCTAAACAACACAAGTATGTGATCAAAAATTATATCTCTGCGCCAAAATTCGTTTATCAAGCGGGAACCATATATTTTCCGGGGAAAATATTATTCTATATCAGTCATCCCGGGATCCAAAGTATCTCCATACCACATTTTAGCAAAATTGGTTCAGCGGCTTGGGCTTGAACGGTGAAGAGTTAACAGACAGACGGACAGAAAGACAGACACTTTCGCATTTATTATGTTAAAATTTGCATGTGAATTATTATTATTAAACAATAATGTGAAACGTGTGAAAAGTCACTTGCACATATAAGTAAGGGGACCTATAACAATAATAAAGTTAAAATATTTTTATGACGATTGATGCTGAGTCGTTGCATATTAAATTAATGGTAGATAATAGATATATAGCTAAGTACATAAAATGTAAAAAAAAAATTAGATGCTCTCATTTCTAGAGTTTCATCTGAGAGACCTAAAGATATTGAGCAGAGCTTGGCTTGTTTGAAATAACAAGCTATTTTTCACCAGCGAATATTTTTATAGTGTGGGGGGGGGGGGGGGGGGGTGCAAGACGCTCGTGACCCCCCCGTGACCCTCTCCGGCGAGGGGGTTTAATTTCCTGCGGGCGTCGGAGCATCAGTAACGAGCTCATATTGATAACAAACTAATACTTTTGCATCTGCGGTTATTGTGCACGGCGGTGTACGGCATAAGGGCGCGTGCACACGAGCCTGTTGGCGGAAAACCACCAAGAACAGTCATTTCTTACGTTATGTTTCTTGACTGAACTTAAGATTTAGCTTATGGTTGTAATTAGTCTTCAACCAGTTAATATCATAATATTCCAGACAGTTACGCATTACACGGCTACACATTTGAGAGGAAATTATGTCCGTAAGAGTGTTTCCTAAATAAAAAAAATACGTGTTGCACTCGGCTGCCGCGGTAAAGCTATTGCATAGGATATTTTATCGTCGTTTATTGTAAAACATGTAATCAAGTTAAGTACTTATTTGAAAAAAAAAAAACAACTTATTCAAATATTATTCGCACAAACACCGTGCCGAAGTGTGCCCAACTGAACGACGTTAAAAAATGCACGGCAACGTCACACCGACCGGCACAGCGGAGTATAAAATATATAAGCGTAAAATAAACCTAACACCCCCCTGTTAGGTTTATTGGAGTTTACTCCTTAAGAATCGATTTTCATATATAAGGCGCCCGGTATGAGAAAAATCCGAGGGGTAAAACCTACTAACAAGTAACGAAAAATCGTGTCACGTTTTTGGTGCGCACCTTTAGTGCGCAACTTTTTAATTTGGCTGTGAGTGTTTTAAGACCATAAAGGTAATATACCTATCGGAATATTATATTATATTATTATATAATTAAATTATTATATAATTATATTATTATATAATATATATATTTTTTTGTTTTTTTTTTTTTAAATATTATTATATAATATTATATTCCGATAGGTATATTAACTTTATGATTAAGACGTACATATGGTATACTGTATAGGCGACTATACCTATATACTATATGTTATTGGGCTTGTTTGTTTCTATCAGTGTCGATGTATTTATATTGCTATACGAGTAAACTTCAGTCGTGCGTCGGAGCTGACACACTTTTTTTTTCGTTACGGGATTTCTTGATTCGGACGCCGCAGTCAAAGCTCGCGATAAAAGCTATATAATAGCTTAAAAAACCCTATACCTACAACTATCATAGGTTTAAAGTAGGTAACGACCGTATCGACGATTTTTGTTCATAATACGACAAACGTGAAAATTTCAACAACACGTCTTCTAAGTCGGCATATTCCTTAGTTCTGTCTCCTCTGACTGAAACCTTTGATAAACTAGCTTTAAAATACAATATTGAACCTGTGTAACCGGCCCTTAACTATACAGTACACTAGGAGGCAAAAAAACTGCAGCGACTACAAAATATATTGCACCAGCGTTTCGGCTTCACTCCCGAATAGAGACGCTCAGATAATAACGTCTTATACAAATCCATTGCAAATATTACGTCTTGCTGATACAAATACAGTGTAATATTAACACCCTTAGTAAGAGAAAGATCTACACTGCATACAGACAGTAAGTTTAAAGTTACAAAATGGTTTATTCTTGTCAGATACATTAAAAAAGTCGCTTGCGTCTTGAGTCTTGATAGACAGGGACAAATATTGTATAACTATATCAACATTGTATAACTTTAACGACTGTGGACTGTGGTTCTTTTTATAAGCATCTTACTTTATACACAACTTTGAACTGAAGTAGAAATACAGAATAACAGAAACAAACATTGCAAATACGGCGGGCAATATAATTTTATCATGATTGGATAACCGAACACGTAATAATACTGACTTTTGTATAAGATTATTATCAGCATCGGATACGGATCGGCCGATAGTTGCGGCCATCTTTACGGCCCCCGCGCCGCAATATTCCGATACAGCGGCCGGGGGAAATACATGATTATAATACTGGAGGCCGAAATTAGCGACGACCCCCCGGGGGGTCCCGGCGGGCCGGCGGGTCGGGGGGTTGGGGGTCAGATGGCGTCACTATCTACCGGTGATATCGTGAGTGGTGCGCTTTAGTGCCCCGCCGATATCTCCCAAACACCTCGTAGATCGTAACTTTATACCGACCTATTCAATATTATACATTTTTAAAACGATATCGTGACAGACTGTATTTATAGAATTGAGGGTATTATGGGTCCTTAGATTGAATATTTTAGAAATAGAAAGGGTTGATGCTCAAATAGTCCGGTGACTTTTAGAAGTTTTCAGTGCTAAGACCTGCTAAGACTCAGGAATCCGCAGTTTGCCAGCAAAATATTTTCATGAAATTTTTGTACTGTATAGAGACTGTGGATTCCTACTGTGGCAGCCGCTTCTAACCACTATTTACATACTTAGCCAGACCAGCAACATAATAAAATTTATGTTATAACAACAATAAAGTTTACATATTTATTACAATATATCCATGACCCAGGACTTAGGAGTATTGAAACTTTTTGTTCCGTCGGCGGGATTCGTACCCGCGACTCCCAGCCAGCTTTACCTCCACAGGTTCAACCCCTGAGTCGCAGTACTGGTCGACAAGCCGTGGAATCCTCTACCACCACCGACTGCAAAATCTAGTAATTGCAAATAGAAACGTAACGTGAATAATAATCTGATTGTGTTTGATCCGCCCCTGTAACAGGCCCCGCGGGCACACAGCGCCCCTGACTGTAAAGTGTAAACCGTACACTGCAATTGCCAAATTGGTCATAAAATGTAGAACAGTACACATAGTTTATGCTATTATAGTGGGAGAGCAAGGAGAATGTTTATTGGAACGAGCGGGACTCTAACCTGAGACATACAATATATCTATAAAAATAAAAATTAATTAAATGTTAGTCTCGAGAGCGGCTGAACCGATTTTGCTAATTTTAAGTGATACGAAGTTCACGGGTCTACTGGGCTACTGGATAGTGAATCATGTTATAAGATGTAAGATAAACTTAGAAAAAAAGAAGTATAAAATTCCAAACTTAATAATAATATTATTCTTCCCCAGTTCAATAATTTTCCCCCTAAAATCTTTATTCTTTAAGGCTTAAGCACAAAACTTTGGTTAATAGATACACAAGTTGAATGTTTCAAAGTGATTACCTAATCATGAATGATTCAGCAGCCTTTGATGACGCGCCGGCCTATTAGTACAATTAGTTACTACTCACTACCTAGTCTACACTAACAGCATGAAATTGTAGTTGCCAGGGTAATTAATAATTACTAGTCAATCATAGACAATAGACATGATGTACATAATATATTATGTCCCAGCCATCTGGTTGAATGTGCCCTTCATGAGTTTCATCATGGGCGTGCATACCATGAAGGCAAAAATGCAGTGCCTACCTAATGCATGACTTGCCATACACATATATTTTAATTTAACTTTCGTACGTTTTAGATGACTCATGACGTTAATTATTAAATATTAATAGTAAAAAATATAATAGAAAAAATGAACGCATTTAAAACGCCTACATTTATAAAATAGCAACAATCAATTTGCGAGAAATTAAACATTAAGTTAGGTACACGCGTGAACGGCATGGCTCAAGCCTCAAGGTCAAGGCAAGCAGATCTCGTGCGGCAGGCTCTGGGGTCATGTGTGCCTAAAGATTTTTGTGTCCGTGAACAGTTCGCACACGCACACAGACATGCTATATTAAAGGCGAACTCCTGCCGCAGTATCTGAGGCGAGCACCGGCGCGTATATAATACGTAACAATAGATGGCGTTTTTATTTATTTTAGCTTAGCGCACAATATTATGTTGTATAGTAATTGGTATATTTCAATGGAAACATCGATGAAATAAACTCTCATTTTAGTTCTAACGCGTGACAACAGATGGCGTTTTTTTATTTCTTCATAACAACGTAATTATACTAATAGTTTAGAAAACATAGTTTTTAATTTATATCCACACTATTATTATAATTTATGCGAAAATATCTCTTTTTGTCCGTTTGTCTGTCTGTTTTGATTTCACACCAAAACTACTGAACCGATATCGCTGCATTACCAGTGTCAAAATCTTGTGCACGCCGCTGAGTTTCATTCTAGTCCGATACGTTTTAAATTCCTGACTCCTGACATATAAAGACAAAACATTGAATGTATGTACCACGTATGTACAGGGTGTTTCAAATAAGGTATACTAAGCCGAAAGGGGGTGAATCATGGGGGCGTCATGCTGAACAACTTCATTTCAATGACTTTTGAAAATTCAAGAGAAAAATGTTGATTCTCCTGGAGGAGGATTTCCTATGGAGAATCAATATTTTTTCTGAGTCACCCCCTTTCTCCTATTAAGCCGAAATATGGCTAAAATTAATTCATTTTGAAAGTATGTTATGCATAGATCATATTTTTTTGTACGCCGTACATTTTTGTTGGTCCAAAGGTTTGTAGGAGAAAAAAAAACTCAAGCAAATATCCATAGAACGAAATGTAAGAAAAGTCCATACAACGAAATATATCGTTTTTTTTCTAAAAAATAGTTGTTTTATTAGGGTTCCGTACCCAAAGGGTGAAAACGGATACCTTTACCTAAGACTTCGATGTCAGTCTGTCTTCAGGCTGTAACTCAAGAACGGTTATAGCTAGAGATTTGAAAATTTCAGAGATTATGTATTTCTGTTGCCGCTATAACAACAAATACTAAAAACAAAATAAAATTATTATTTAAGGGGGGCTCCCATACAACAAACGTGATTTTTTTTCAATTTTTTGCTCGATATCAATAATGGCAACAGGTAGACACCTGAAATGTTCACAAAATACTCAATTTTATTTTTAGTTTAAAAATCAATAGTAACATTTTTAAAAAAGAAATAATTAAGGGGGCTCCCATACAAAAAAACACAATTTTGTTCTATGATGGTACGGAACTTTACTTACTCTGCATTAAAATGTACGGCATAATTTTTTCCTAATTTATTTATCTTAATACTATTTAAGACGAAGGAAACATGTAGAAAATAGCTTTATTTTATTAATCTATGAATATTTAAAATTTCAGATTTTGTATTTCTGTTTATTTTTTTTTAGAACAGTTTCTTTTGAACGGCAATACTCTATATCAATTGTATTTTACAATATCATATTAAAAATAAAGTCGCCGTACAGAATCAAATAATTTTACAGCCTAAAAATCAAGTATACCATGTAATTAAGATTATTATTAAAATGGACAAAAAAAATTGACGGCATTATTTTTATAGTACTTTTGAGTGCTAAAATAATGTTAGGAACCGAAGCCGTACTGTTTCAAATGACCCCCCGGACCCCTGAAAAACGGGGGTTTGTAACCCTCGATTTTTTTCTATTATCGCATTATTTTTGTACGGCGTTGCGGAATAATTAATTCGAAGCTGTATCCAAACAGTATGAAACGTATGCCGTATTGAATCAAATGACCAAATGAACCATGGAAATTGGCTGAAAATAAAATAAAAATACCGACTTGTTGGCGCATTATTTTGTACGGCACTGCGGGCTTTCTTATTATTTTTCATGTGTCTATCGATGGTAAAAATGCCGTACAGGATCATACGACCAAAATGTACTCACCCTACATGCACTTTTGAATTCTCACCAGCACTCAGTTGGACAGCTTACAAGTGACGGCATAGTGCTACATCTTATTATTTTATGCTCTAATATCGTCCTATATACGTCCCCAGGTGGTTCATTTGACCCATCCATTTTCGACGTGGGCCTGTTGTCTATAACTCCTAAGGCCCACTGCCAGTGTTAAAGTTTAAAGTATAAGTTGTGGTCTGAATTTATACAGACTTCCTGATTTCGTAACACTATATTATTAATATTAGAATTTAAATAGAAAGAATAGCATAATGCCCTGTAGGCTGTTTTATACATCTTAATATGTGTACTTACATTACTGTTTTGGCTCTATACACAGTAGTTTTAAGCAGCTTACCTGAAAATAAAATAAAATAATTAGTTAAAAAAAATAGTAACACACGACGATTTTTCTATCGGAATATAGAAACACATTCGTTCCGAGCAACGCAGATGAGGTTAAAATGCAGCCTTTCTCTTCTTTAAATGATTTTAAGTAGAAGTGATAGCAGGTGATTAAACTATTAGCAACAGGGCGAACACTGTCAAACACATTATGAACCTTACGCCCCTGTAATAGGGGACGCGTTAGCTGTGACGGGGGTGGCAGGGGCGCTGGAGGGTTTATTAGCGAGTGACAGTCGAGAGTCGAAATTAAACTTGTCACTCAACTTCTCTTTGTGTCTCATAACTCATTGTACGGGGACAGAAAAGAAAACGCGGAAAGCGGAATGACAATGGGCCATTTATAATTCGCGTTTAGTTTGAATTGAGCCATCAACGCACAAGCCAACTCATCCGCGCTCATCGACTGGCAATTGACATAATTACTTGAATATAAAAAAAAAATACTAAAATACAACACTTTCCTCAAGTTTGCCATGTATAAGTATGATTACTTTCCGCAATTATTGATTCGTTACTAGCAACACTATTACAGGTTGTTTCTTTGTATATTTTTTTCCACCTTCCACCCTCGTTAACTATTTTCTCCCATGGTTTAGAGAGTTTTCGTGATAAAATGTTCAACTTTTCAAGCCCTTTCTGGTATATTATGTCTCAAAGTGCTACATTACTCGGTACGATTTGCTTCTGCTTCTTTGCATAGCTGAATTAATAACCTGCAAAAATATTTTAAGACGTGTGTTCTCTAATTCAAATCTTAAACATTCACACTCCCTCCCCCCACTTCAGTCCCCCTGTCTCTCCCAGGGGACAGCCGAACATTAGCAGGGAGATAAGGAGCGAAGCACTTTTCACTTTTAACGATATTTTAAACAGGAAGTAAGATCAATACCTTACAAAGTTACAGGCTATACCTACCTGCGATTATCTATTACATATTATAAAACAAAGTCGCTTTTGCCCTCATGTCCCTTTGTTCCCTAATCTTTAAAACTACGCAACGGATTTTGATGATTATTTTAGTGTTAGTTAAACCATTTATCGAGGAAGGTTATAGGCTATATTTTATAATTTATCACGCTAAGACTAATAGGAGCGAAGAATTAGAGGAAAATCTGGAAAAAACAGGGAAAATTATTTGAAAGGGCTAACTTGAACGCGCTTATCTCAGGAACTACTGGTCCGATTTGAAAAATTATTTCAGTGTTAGATAGCCCATTTATTGAGGAAGGCTATAAGCTATATTTTATCACGCTAAGACTAATAGGGGAATGTGATGTGGAAAAAACGGGGGAAATTATTTGAAAGGGCTTATCCCGCGAACTACTTAGACTACAGGCCCACGTTGAAAATGGATGGGTCAAATGAACCACCTGGGGTGGTTGGTGAGGTATATAGGACGATATTAGAGCATAAAATAATAAGATTTAGCACTATGCCGTCACTTGTAAGCTTTTAAATAAATAAATAAATCTTTATTCCTCAAATTACATAGACAAATACAATTATGAAGCATCCCCGTTAAGTAAGGAATTACTTGTGTTGGGGATATCTCGCTCATTCCCTTAAATACTTATAACATTGAGAAAGTACCTAGCCATGCACAATAATTAGTTTTATAAATTTCAAACAGAAAAATAATTATTATATTTGATTAACATAAATATTAAACCATATAACTTAAATAATTAACTTTAATAATTGATTAAATTACTTATACAATACAATATATTGTTCTTTTATTTTTAAAATTGATACTTAGGTAAATACTAATCAGCTCATTCTCTCTCTCTCTCTCTGTGTGTGTGTGTGTGTGCGTGTGTGTGTGTGTGTGTGTGTGTGTGTGTGTGTGTGTTTGTGCCTTGACAGTTAGACAATTCTTTTAAGCATATTTTCTAAGTCATCATATGTGATAGTTTTGATCCATCTGGTTAATAGCACTTTGCATTCATGTAAAGTTCGTGGAAAGATATTTAACTTGCGATTTATTAAATTATAGAGATATGAAGATTGAGCCGAGTATTGACGCCTAGCGAATTCGGTGCGTACTGGACAAACAGGAATAACATTGGTACCACGCCTTCTACTACCAATCGGTGTCGTGGGTCGGTCTCTATGTAGGGTTAAAATTAGATTCAGCACATACAATTTTCTAACCGTGAGGAGGTCACTGAGAGTGTAGAGGATGTTGGTGCTAAATCTATAAGGCTTAAAATACATTACCTTTATTAGGGATCTTTGAGCTTTTTCAAGGTCTAGGAACCTAGTTTTTGACGCACCACCCCATATCGGTATGCAATATGTAATAACTGACTGTACCAATGATATGTAAATTTTATTTAGAAGTTTACTACTCATAATAGTTCTTAACTTTCTAAATATCCAAGTAATTTTTCTGATTCTTGAAATGGTCGCATCAATATGCTCGTGCCAAGATAGCCTTTGATCCACAATAATACCGAGATATCTGGTAGATGTTACCTTTTCAATTTTATCACAATTGCAGTTTTTGTTACCAGTGACGCCACAAGAATGAATTTGAAGTCTAAAGTCAGTAGAGGGTTGTGTTCTTGGACTTGGGGTAAAGCAGATAAAATAACTTTTGTTAGTATTAAGTGTCAGTAAGCTCTCCTTCAACCATTTAGCAATTAGGGAGAGTCCCTCCTCTGCTATTCTCCTCACCGATTCCCAAGAAGTACCAAAGAAAACTATAGCCGTATCGTCTGCGTAACAAAAGATTTTTCCGTTTCGGATATAAATTTTACACATACTGTTGATGTAAATTAAAAACAGAGTCGGTCCTAGAACACTTCCTTGTGGGACGCCAAAGGTTACATCCTCTTCAGAACCGACAATATTATCAATTTTGACTGCCTGTTTACGTTCACTGAGGTAGCTCCTTAGGATACTTAGAGGTAAGCCTCGAAAATCAACACATTCAAGTCTTTTGATAAGTATAGGGATAGACACTGTATCATAGGCTTTTTTTAGGTCTAAGAAGACTGTCAAGAATTTATAACCTTTATCCGCTTTATCAATAATTAAAGATGTTAATGCCTGGATCGCATCTTGAGTTGAGCGTCCTTTTCTAAAACCGAATTGGGAATCGGATAAAATATGTTTACTATCTAGATAGCTTATAATTCTGTTATTTAAAATTTTTTCTAGGATTTTGGAAAGAGATGGTAAGACTGAAATAGGCCTAAAATTTGCAACTTCGTGCGAGTCACCACTTTTAAAAACGGGAGTGATAATAGAACGCTTAAAAACTGAAGGGAAAGATCCTGTACTGAAACAGATATTAATTAGTTTTGTAAGTAAAGGAACGCAAAAGTCTTTTGTTCTTTTAATAAAGCTGGCAGGAATCTTGTCCCATCCAGGAGCACTACTGGAAGCAATGCTTTCAAGAACGGATGCAACCTCCCCAGGATCAGTATCAAGTAATACAAAAGATGCAGCATGAGAATCTAGAGAACCAAAATAGTCATTTAATTGATATACCGAAGTGTTGTCGATAGCTGCAGCTAGGTTTCTACCTATATTTATGAAATACTGGTTTACATAATTAACAGAGTCAATCGGTTGTGATTTTATGTAAAGCAAGTTAGAGTTACTGACTTTTTGGGCTTTGAAATGCGTAATCTCATTAATAGCTTTATATAATTTTTTCGAATCTTTTGCACAATAGATAATTTTCTTACTGTCATATTGCCTTTTGAGTTTATAAGTTATTTTTACAAAACTAGTCCAACAAAATTTATAATTCTTTGCCTTAATAAGATCGCGAGCGAGAAAATAGAGACGGGCACTTTTCGGGGTTAGTTGCTCTGAGACGTAGACTGGTGACTCCATGGTGGAGGTAAAACCAAGTTGCTTACACTGGAGTTTGTTCTTGTTTTTTACATTAAATATTTTTACTTTTTTCAAGAGTTCATTTTTCAGAATATTGGATCTTAATTCTAAAATGATTGGCGGAGTTCTTCCACTATCTTGTTTAACTCTTTGCCTGTATATATCGTTAATGTTTCGAGGCTCTATGTTCAAGTCAATTGATTTGCTTAAACATAATACTCGTATCATGTTGATTAATTCATCGCGGGACTCATTTACTTTTCGGGGAACATTCTTAATCTCTAAGCAGTTTTTCCGGAGGGAGCGTTGCAAATCCTCGATCTTGTCCTCTAAGAAAATTATGTACTCTCGATTTTTAGAAATATCGTTTTCAATTTTTGAATTTTTTTGTTAAACTCATCATATTGACTTGATAATAAAGATACAGAGGTTTCAATGTTTAAGTTTGTTTGTTGGATATTATTCAGATTAGTTATTATATTCTTCATTTGAGATTCTTGAGACATAATAAATTTATTGATCATATCTTTTATTTCGTCCTTGAAGTTTTCAAATTCCATAGGTAAGTTCTCCTCTCTCGCCCTTTTGCCGCGTATAGAGGCAGAATTTAGTGGTTGGTTAGCTGCAGTACCTTCATTGCCCAAATTGTCACCTGAGTCCGATGTTGCTTGTGACTTGCTCATTTTATTATTGTGAGATATATATTTTTGTAGGGTAGTTTGAAAATAAAATAGTGGGCGTGGCCTAATAACGTCCAATGTCTTTTCGGGGATGGAGCTCTAGGCGGGACACTTGTTCAACAGAAAGATGGCCGACAATGCTCACGCGCAGATTGGTGTGCCTAGTTGGAGCGGTGTACCAGGAGCGCATAGATTTAAGCAGGCACCCGTGCACTGATTGGTTAGAGATGTAACTGCAGCAATTTGCTACTCACAGACTTGACGAGAGTGTTGTCGGGGTATCTCCTCTGCGGTTATAGTCTCCTATTATTTTGCAAGGAATTAAATTCACTTTTTACTATTAATAATTTTTAAAATAAAAGGAATAATATTTCGGTAACACAACTGCACTGTACGGCGGTCCGGGGGGAAGACGGCAATACTCTATATCAATTGTATTTTACAAAATCATATTAAAAATAAAGTCGCCGTACAGAATCAAATAATTTTACAGCTTAAAAAATCAAGTATACCATGTAATTAAGATTATTATTAAAATGGACAAAAAATTTTTGACGGCATTATTTTTAATAGTACTTTTGAGTGCAAAAATAATGTTTGGAACCGAAGCCGTACTGTTTCAGATGACCCCCCGGACCCCTGAAAAACGGGGGTTTGTAACCCTCGATTTTTTTCTATTGTCGCATTATTTTTGTACGGCGTTGCGGAATAATTGATTCCAAGCTGTATCCGAACAGTATGAAACGTATGCCGTATTTAATCAAATGACCAAATTTACCATGGAAATTGGCTGAAAATAAAATAAAAATACCGACTTGTTCGCGCATTATTTTTGTACGGCACTGCGGGCTTTCTTATTATTTTTCATGTGTCTATCGATGGTAAAAATGCCGTACAGGATCATATGACCAAAATGTACTCACCCTACATGCACTTTTGAATTCTCACCAGCACTCAGTTGGACAGCTTGCAAGTGACGGCATAGTGCTAAATCTTATTATTTTATGCTCTAATATCGTCCTATATACGTCCCCAGGTGGTTCATTTGACCCATCCATTTTCGACGTGGGCCTGTAGTCTATACTGGAGCAATTTTTATGTTTAATTGACACAGATAAGGCTGCCTTCACATTACGTCGCAAGCAGTGCGGCAGCCGCGTAATGTGAAGGCGCTCTAAGAAGTAGTAGCTGCTATCGATTTTAATCATTTTTTCAGTGGCTATATATTTTACACCCGTGCGACGCCTGGGCGGGTCGCTAGTACTAATTATTATGTAGCCCAAGCCCTAAAACCGTAGGTTGCCCGAAAACGGTTCTGTAGACCTGGAATTAGTTTATCAGACTGTTGTACCAGGTTGTACTGCTCAAGAAATAACAATAGACAAAATAGTCAAGCGAAAAGTACACGTAGATAAATTAATATTATTTTTCTTTACTAATGTCAACTAAATGTAATTGATGATCTTATTGACAATATGATTTTAGAGGCTATAAATAAATTCTAGCTGCTGAAATAGTGATACTTCGATCTGTAGAACGACTTTTAGAGCGATATTTGTGGCAGTAATAAACTCGAGCTCTTCCTCCAACTCCCAAGACTCACAAGTTCAGTTTAGTGCAGTCTATAAACATTGATTGCTGATGATGTTTACCGGCGGTAAATTATAACTTTTGTCCGCGATAAAAGTACTCTCGTTTACGATTTAACAACTTCACTTCGAAAGATTTTGATGACTAGAGATCGCCCAATGGTCGAAAATCGACCTCAAATAAAAAATTAAAAGTTTCAAATTTCAATGCTTTTCTATTGATATTCTATTAACAAAATATTGACTTTATTATTTTTAGGGTTCCATACCCAAAGGGTGAAAACGGGACCCTATTCATGATTCGATGTCTGTCTGTCCGTCTGTCTCCACGCTGTATCTCAAGAACCGCTATAGCTAGAGTTCTGAAATTTTTACAGATTGTGTATTTCCGTCGCCGCTATAACAACAAATACTAAAATTAAAATAAAATTAATATTTAAGGGGGGCTCCCAATTTAGGATTGCCACCCGTACTTTATAATAAAGTTTTTCGTTATTTAAGGTAATTGTACTCTGTACTTTATCTTATATCTTTAAACGAGCAATTCTTGCATATATGTATATATGTATATATATATAATTGGAATCTCGGAATCGGCTCCAACGATTTTCGTGAAATTTAGTGTATAGGGGGTTTCGGGGGCGATAAATCGATCTAGCTAGGAATCATTTTCATAAAATGTCATTTTATGTGTGTTTTTTTGAATTTTTTGAATACCGAGCAAAGCTCGGTCATATAGCTAGTATTAATAATAAAGTACGCAAAAATACTTTATTTCTCATAATTTGATTTCTGTTGAAGTCGAAAGTATTTTTCGTTAAATGAAATTTATCGATTTATCGTTCAAAAGATACTCATTTACTGCAAAAAGCAATAAAAATATATCTTTAAATATAATAATAAAGAAAAATAAATTGTACTTTATTTTCATACTGTGCACTTTATTTTTCTTACTTAGAGTAACCAATGTACTTTAAATGCAAAAATAAAAGGTGGCAACTGGCAACCCTAGCTCCCATACAACAAACGTGACTTTTTTTGTCTTTTTTTGCTCGTAATCAATAATGCCATCAGCTAGACGCTTGAAATTTTCAGAAAACCGCAATTATTTAATTATTAATAATAAAATTTAAATAAAATAAATATATATGGGGGGCTTTTTGCATACTTTCTGTGTTTAACGTAGCGGTATCGCACTTGGCCGATTTTTTTCAGACATAATTCCTGCGACAGTCTCAGATTATTAAAGTCAAAATTAGTGGAGGCATTGAAGGTTTTCACCTCCGATTTTGTTGAACCTCTATCGATTTTGATAAAAATTGGTAAGTAGGTGGAGGATACCCTAAGAAACAAAAGTGACCTAGTGTCTACTTGCGCTTTTGCCCTGGGGGTGGATGCCAACCCTTCTCGGGGGGATGATTTTTTTAAATAAAAATAACCCCAGGAATCAATTTATTTATAAATAAATCAATCAAATCAATCAAACACACAAATTCTAAGCAAAATTTGTTATATAAATTTTTTTGATTAAATCAATACTTTCGGAGTTATTAAAGATCAAAGATCATGTTTTTGCGTGAGTAAAATACATATCTTAAAGCGGTTTTTCATAATTAAATAAGAAACTATAGGTTTTTACGAAAAAATGTGTAATTACTAAAATTAAAGCCAATAAAAAAACAAACTAATTTCTACTCTTAAATAACTTCTTTTATTAATTCAAAGTGAGCTATAGGTGATTGTATATATATTTTCTTTCGGCGAGTACCTAAGTCTAAGCATTCAAACTTAAATAACGGTAAACCGATGCATTTTATGATATGTATTTCATTGAAACCTTTTAAAGTGCTTAAAAGTACCTTTCTAATAAGTATTTTAATTTCTAAATAGCATCAAAATTTAACAAGTTCTGATAAAAATAAGATGACCCTTTCAAATTTTTTTGCCAAAATCGAAAAATAAAACCTTGACCATTTCTACAATAATTCAAATTTATGGTTATCCCCAAAGGCTATTCTTTATTTTAGCATAAGTAATGACCTCAAAAAAATTAATTGGTTTAGAATGCTTAGTTCTGAAAAAAATAATGATTTAGTAAAATCGAAATTATTAAAATTTTCCTAAATATCATTTTGTTTTGAACATAACTTCAAAAATATTGAACCTTCGTAAAAATTATAAAGAACGAAATTTGTATGCATTATTTAAGAAATCTTTTGATATTCTTTTGATTTTTATAGGATGAAAAATAACGAAGATAGAGACGTTTAAAGCCTAACTTTTACTGCGAGAACCATGAAACCGGGACCATTTAACCCTATTTTTTTTTAACCAAGGCTTTAAAAAGTATTATTTAAATAGATCTTAAAGCTCTTTAAATTACCTTAAAAATAGTCTAAAAATGAACCCGATAACTTAAAAATTAACAGAGCTATTGTGATATTAACGAAGTTTTTTTCTTGTTGTTTTTTGAAGCAGAGATTTGGGATCTAAATATTGTAGGAAACCCTGTCAATAGGTACATCTATACTAATATTATAAAAGCTAAAGTGTTTTTGTCTACCTGTTACCTCTTAACACGCAAACGGTTCAACCAATTTTGTTGAAATTTAGTATGAAAATACTTTGAGTCTCGGGAATGGATATGGACATAGGATACTTTTTATCCCGAAAAAATGTACATTTCGAGCGCGATTGCAGGCGTCATCTAATCCATACTAAATATACATTAATCTTTTGAAGGCTTTCAATATTCAGAAAGTAAACGAAACGTTAAATATCTATTAGATAAGAGAGGGGCTTTTATATAATGATGTGCGTCTATTAAATATTTCAGTCTAGCAGATTCAGCCTTTGCGACAATTTTTTGCACAGAGGGTAGTTTGAAATCGTTGTTTGAATATTTTGGACTAAATAATATCCATGTTTGAAATATATTATTAATACAATTTATCTTAACTATGAAAAAATAAACGAACTCATTAAAGCCGATAAAAAAAGCTTATTATTCAGACATTGGGTAGTTTACAGGGGTGAAAAAATTTCGCAAAAAAACTTAGTAATAAATTAATACTAAGTAAATAAATTGAAAAAATTGGGTTCAAAAACTGAAATCTATTAAGTTTTTGAACCCAATTTTTAAACTCATTAAAGCCGATAAAAAAAGCTTATTATTCAGACATTGGGTAGTTTACAGGGGTGAAAAAATTTCGCAAAAAAACTTAGTAATAAATTAATACTAAGTAAATAAATTGAAAAAATTGGGTTCAAAAACTGAAATCTATTAAGTTTTTGAACCCAATTTTTACCGTTATTCTACAATAAAGGTGTACTTTTAGGGGTTTATATTTAAGTCTTATCCAAAAATGATACCATAAATATTAAACAAACTCTTTATGTAATGTAAATATACGATTTTAAAGCAAAGAAATCCAAAAAATGATTTTTTCACTATTAAAGGGATGGTTGCTAAAAGGATTGAAAAATTAATTATAATATAATCATAAATCATGAATAACACATTAAACACAATTAGTTAAGAGAGAATGGTTAAATCTGCATTTTTTCTATTTTCAACAAAAGGGGTGGATTTCACCCCTAAAATAAAAAAAAGCGCGATACGAGCGTATGTCACTTTTAGGGAGATCGCAGACGACAGACTTTTGTGCGATCAAAGTCTGCGGCTTCCATACAATCTGATGGCGCGCGCCATGCGGAATGTATGTAAGCCCGCGGACTTTGATCGCACAAAGTCTGTCGTCTGCGATCTCCCTTAAAGTAGAGGGCTTCACGTACTTAATCCCAAAGTTTCATCTAAATCGATAGAGGTTCAACGAAATCGGAGGTTGCACCTGATTTTTGCCTTCATTTACTGTACTAAATATGATGACAGACTGCAGGCCGTGTAATAATTATTGTCTAATGCAGTACCTAGGTGAACGCAGATTTGAGGTGAACGCAGATTTGGCCGCACCGCACGCGCCGCAGTCTTCGCAACTTCATAATAATATGAAGAATTGCGAATGCGGCGACTGCGGTGCGTGCGGTGCGGCCAAAGGTGAACGCAGATTTGGCCGCACCGCACGCACCGCAGTCGCCGCATTTCGAATTCTTTATATGAAGATAGGCAAGCTCGCATACCTACCCGCGCCGCAGTCTTCGCAACTTCTACATTCTATGAAGAATTCGAAATGCGGCGACTGCGGTGCGTGCGGTGCGGCCAAATCTGCGTTCACCTGAATAAAAGAGTACAATTCGTGTGTATAGGCTTGTCAATCAAAATCTCCGAGTGTGTGTGTGCTGTAATGTGTAAAATGTTTTATTTGTAAAAAAATGTATGATAAAAGCATAATTTCAAAACAACATTAGCTTGATGCACTCCTTCAACATTTATCTGTGCTGTTACCACAGAGATTTATCAAGTTAGATAACGCATGTGTATGTACTTCGCGTGCCATCGCGTGCCATCGCGTTCCCAAACGATGACAAACTTCAATCTTTCGAAAATCTGTTCTTTAGTCTGCGCTCCACCGTTATCAGAATCGGACGTCAATCGGAATTCTAAAAATGCCTAGTTGTGCCGTATTGGGCTGTGGAAATTCGAACAGTAACAGTAGAAACGTTGGTCTAAATAGTGGATAAGTTTCTTATCATCGGTAAGTAATTTTATTATTAAATCATGTGTCCTTTATTTTAAAATCAGTTATTTAATGTTAATCGTGGGTGGTTGTAGTTTTTACCATGAAATCTACGTAACTGCGTGTGTACCGCATGATTCATAATACATTGCCACTTTAGTTAGAAAATTATAGAGCCCGTTCAGTTTGTCCGCTATTGAGCGCGCAATGGAAATAAAACAATCGATACTTTCACTCATCGCTTAGTTTCGAGGTACAGTCAATATTCTCATTTTTCTGTCAAATGAAGCAAATAGTGTTGTACATATTCTCGATTCTAATTAATCGATTTTCGAAACAGACATGAAACAGAGGAATGATAATGTTCGCTTTGGGATATTTTGTGACTCGGTAATTATATTTTATGTAATATGTATTTATGTTCCTGTTTAGTGATTTAGTTTAGAATAATATAATATATTACTAGCTGTCCTGGCAAGCACGTATCTTAAGATTTATCATTCCTCTGTCTATGAACTCGAATAATAATCGATTAAAAAATCGATATACCTATTAAAATGGCAAAAGAGGCGGGGCGCGCCGATTCCTTTGAATCGATTCCGCGCGTACGGGTATTCCCATCACTAAAGCGCTCTTGTGACGTCACAGTTGGTATGGAAAAAAGTGACACGCTCGTGTTCATACAAATGGAGCGACATGGCGCTTCTATCTAGATCTTATTTCTGTGGCTGTTACTGTGCAAAATTTCATTCACCTACCTACTTCGTTTCCGTATTTTTCGTCAAAAGGGATACAAAGTTTTTCGCTCGCGTATTATTAATTTAATATCTAAGATAAAGTAGCGTAGAAATTGGCACTGACATTATACTGTTTTATTGCTGCTTTATTTTTCATTCATTCATGTTGCAAAGTGCAAACCAATTCTCTTAGATAACAGTATAATAAATAATAATTATTGTGATAAAAAAAAATCTGAGTTTAAGTTCAGATTCTGTATTTAAATAAAAAAAATTAAAAAAAAAACTGTTCAGCAAATTTTTCAGTTCGAAAAAGCGACATCTAGTGAATAAGCTCGAAATTATAGTTCAGCAAAACATGGCAAAACCGTACACTGATGTGACTTAGTTTACTGCTAATTTCATAGATGGTGCTACTTGTTACATTTCATAGTTTTATTTTTATTGGTTGTTTGAACTTATCTGGTGCCAATTCGCACACTGCCAAAACTAATGCATTAGACAGGCTTAGTAGTGAGCAGCTAAAGGTAAATTGCTGAAGGTGTAAGTGTAGCCAGAAATAGTGAATCCAGGGTCACATCAGGTTATTCCGTTTCATGGTAATAATATTATGGTTAACTTAGGTACGTTTCTTGTAGTAATAAAATATAACATAGAGAAATCATTATACGTAGATAGTATATAATATTTCATATCATACAATATGTATAACACTACCTATAACAATAATAAATACAAAATATTATATAACCTAACAATCTACTCGCGTTAAGTTCGCAGTGACTCTTCAACGCTAATGACAAGAATATATTAAGTAAGTATACAAAATGATAAATCGCGCTGCCGTTTCCAATTTAATCCTTCGATCGCGGATCCTTGGAAATCTATTGTTATTCTAATTTGTTATTCTATTGTTGTCGCGGTCACCGGTGTCCTTATGGGGCTTGATAGGTTAATTAAGGGAAAAGACCTAATGGCAGACACTTTAAGGAAACATGAAACATTTGAATGTTATAAAAAATATATTATTGGTCTTTTTGTAAACTTAGTCATAAGTACTAATAGATGACATCACAAAAAACGAACATCACTAATAGTAGACACCAATATGAACTAATAGTTGACATAGAACATTACATTACATTTTACATTTTTCCTATTATTAGGTCTTTATTTGCCATTTTTCAAAAGATTTCATTTACTTCATCATAGTAACTACATGCATCAGAAATATTATCCACGTTGTCTCAAGATTCTATTCATTCTTCTTCCATGCTGAAACTATCTTTCCTTTTATTTTTATTTTTCATATTTTTTTCCTAGCAAATTTATTTTCAGTCTTTAGTCTCCATGCCATGCTTCTTTTGCCTCTTCTTTCTTTTCTCAGCTCTCCTTTTTCTTCTTTTTACTGCTAAAAAACTAAAGCAATCGATTTTTAGATCAGTACTAAGGTCTAATATTATAGTAGGGGAGGTAGTGCTATCGTTTGCTAAGTGATTTCATACCGACCAAGTTTTTGTCCAGCGGTAGCTTAATATTTATCAATCAATATAATCAGCTTCAGTCGCCGCACCCGTGGTGGAATGTTAACTGAGAGTATTTCAAAGTTGTAAAAAAAATAGTAGCGAAAAGTGATTTTATACCGAATGAAACTTTGATGGATGATTATTGAGGTCATGTTTAACCAAAAAATCACCGTCAGCCGTATTGCAGACGGGGGATTCAACGTCAGTCGCGTTACTGAACATGTAAAAAATGTTTGAATATAAAGTCATTATAAACCGTGCAAAATTTATACAGGTGAATGTTTCTACTTTGTATATAATAAAGAAAACCGTCAGTCGCTAATATGACGGTGGAAAAACCGTCAGCCAGCGATATATGTTATAACCAATATAGCCATAGACATAAATATTACTAGCGTATAGCCCTACTTCGCGCTCAATGTATCCTAGGGCGTCGCGTAGACGACATTTCCACCTGCAAACATTCAGCTGACGGCGATTTTCGTTTGAATTAACCATAAAATTGTCTCACGTAGCAATTTTAAGTAATAAATTCGATAGTCAATATTTGTGAAGAAGAATGATATAAATTTTACTTTAAAAGCGCCATCTGTTGTTATATACTAAAACTAAAACGACACCTACCCAACCTAAACGTGTATAATCTAGATATGAACCTTTTGGGATCTTTTCAATTCAATACGATTCCCAACAACAACTTTAAGATACCCTCAATTTTTATTCCACCACTTCTGAAGCAGCTGACGATCAAAGCTGTTATGTATTAGTGGAATTCTATTATTGTAACGATTTTCGCTCGGTATGAAATTACTTTTTAAACTGAGCGCGACCTCCCCTACTATTAGACACCATGTCCATTTTAGGTGCAGTAGTTCTAAGTTCTTAGATTGTTAATAGAATTATATTTTCAGAGAATAGTGATGATTTTTGCAGTAGAATAAAGTACAAAATAACTTTAGTATGTATTGCAAAACTCAAAGATGAGATCCATGTCATCTATTAGGTTTTTTACATTTTCAAGAACTAATAGTACACCCTTTATATTGTTAGGGAAAATGAAATATAATCTATATATTCCATTTTATATATATAAAATATATTCCAATATGGAATATATATTTGCTAAGAAATTGCCGAGCGCGTGTTGACGCGGTCATATTATTATTTACGAAAACTGATCCCATTTTAAAATTTTGTTCCCGAAGGCGTCTCTAATATATTTTTTCAATTCAACAGATAGCTTGAGAAGCTTATAAAATTTACAATGGTGAGAAATAGTTAGAATAATTCCTATTTTTATGGTATTTTTGTCATAAGTGTTATCTATTAGTTCAGTGTCTAGCATTAGGTCTTTTACCTTACTTTGAAGTAAGTGTTTTGACCCTGCAAAGTTAGTGGTATGCCGCGCGCTTCATTCTGCTTTGTAAGTTGTAACATAAACTGTTTAGACTTTAGTTATCTATTACAGCTGAGGATCCCGATTCCCGGCTAAAGCATTTGAATTACATATAAATGTTTTATCACTCACATGAGCTGTAATAAATCTGGTTTTGTAGCGCTGTGTAAACACAGGGTACTTGGCGAAACAGACGCGTGCTGTCGGCGGGAATGGCGCAACTTTGTTTACGCGGACTATGAGTTCGTGTACTAATAAAGAGCCAAAATGGGTAAGTACTGATGGCCTAAGATCCGCGGGCCGATTCTGTATCGTACATTTGTGAGTTAATCACTGAGTTAGTAACGAAACGGAGGAGTGAGCAACCGAAAGTCTCACTTTTGTATGCAAGTGAATACAAAAAGTGGCACTTTCCGTTACTCACTCCTCGGTTTCGTTACTAACTCAGTTATTAACTCACAAATGCACGATACAGAATCGGCCCGCCCGCGCCGACCGTAAAATCCTGCATGAATCGTTTTTTTCGATGAAATATATTTTAAAATAATCTTTAGAACGTATGGAATGGATTAATGTTGGGTGGCGTTGTCAAATAAGTAGCCGCAAGTACCTCTAATTATTAAGCTTAATGTTCATGCGATTAATACATAATTTGCATGTATATTATTTTTCAATAAATTTTACATCATTTGAAAGAAAATGACGTGACAAAATAAGGTATAAATGGTGGCCAGCTCTAAGTCGGCCGAAACTTAGGGTGGCCATCACTTTTGTATACGACATCGCGTGAGGTTAGGAAGCGCAAGAGAAAAGAAGCACGCTTTGTTACGTGCGATAAATGAGGATATTGATAGCTGCAGTTGCGACACTCACAGTATTACAAAATGGAATATTGTAATACTGTGGCCTAGTCAACGAATATTAGTGGATGGAAAAGTCCAAAACAGAATTTGACTAAGGAATTTGAGCTAAAAGTTCCTTTATATTTCCTTTTTTTTTTGTTAAACGAATATCTATACTATACACTTTTAGTATGTGGGGATATGCGTAGAGGCCAAAGGAAGATCTTCCGAGTTCCGACCGAGCGAGGTGGTATGCCCGGTCAGGCCGAAGCCCACGTGATACATTTCAGCTGTCGTATATTATAATATACCGACGCACTCTGAAAACTTCGATAGGGCGATGCAGGAATGTTAGGCGAATTGTGGGTACCGCCACAACTATAATATATAAAAGCGAAAGTGTGTCTGTGTGACTGTCTGTTGTTTCTTCAAGCCCAAACCATTGAACCGATTTTGCTGAATATTGGTATGACTGTAGATGCCTGGCAGGATTTGAGGACGTCGAGAACCCACAAGATTGTCATTTTTATTTAACAGGCGTTTTTATTTTTCTCTTGCGCTTCCTAACCTCTACGGCCTACGCGATGTCGTATACAAAAGTAATGGCCACCCTAGGTTGCGGCCGACTTAGAGCTGGCCACCATTTATACTTTATTTTGTCAAGTCATTTTCTTTCAAATGATGTTAAATTTATTGAAAAAAAATATACATGCAAATAATGTATTAATCGCATGAACATTAAGCTTAATTGGAGGTACTTGCGGCTACTTATTTGACAAGGCCACCCATCTCCATTCCATACGTTCTAAAGATTACTTTAAAATATATTACATCGAAAAAAAACGATTCATGCAGGATCTTGCGGTCGGATCCCATACTATGAGTATTAATATGTAGTAGGCATTGCAGTTATAATAATTTAAAAAAGAACTAGAAAAAAAATAATAATAACAATATATACATTACGATTTACGCCATGTACATAAATAATACTTAATATTAAAATTACTAATTATAGTTTGGAGAGTTTCATAAGCGCACGCGCGCGCACACATTAGCTTATTTAGCGCTCCGTGAGTATAATAATTGTGGTGTAAATTGTAATAATATCACAGCGTAATCGGTAATAATAATATTACATACTTATGTGTTCTGTGCATTTAAGCGTGATATGGATTATATCCTAAAGTAGCTAAAAATACCTACAGTATCACTTATAAATTATAATATTTGTATGTTGGGCGAAGCTAATAGCTGATGGCTTTTTTTTCGATGTCAACAAGTTTAGTGTCTGTACTGTACACTGTACTGAGGCCTTTAGGATTTCAAAACACTTGAACAATCTTATGGTTGTTTTCTTCGTCCTAGGAAACAACAATCAGTTGGACAATCTATTTTCATTTTTCTGTTTCAGATTCCTAGGCAGCCTAAACGCGTGATTCTACTAATAGCCCACTCTCGAAATATAGTTTGACAGGCACGCGCGGGATGCGGGGAAATGCGCGAGGGGGGAGTGGGGGGGGGTCACACGCAACAAACAAACAAACGCAATAATAGTCACGATAATAATAGCCGCTCTATTCGCGGCGAATATAATTATCTAACCGACCGCAGCTACAAAATATACAGTTATGTCACTGGTAAATGACCTTTTCATATTATGACTATTATAGGTTCTATTTCACCTGGAGGCTGTATCAAAGTAGATATTATGCCAGTGCAAGTGTAGAAGCTGAGCTCAACCGGCAAAGCGACTTTTTCTCATTATATCTGCTGTCATTTCTAAAACTCTTCTTGATTTCTGTAACTATTTAGTAATCTATGCTTTCCGGTCACAAGTCACATTTTTCCTAGTGGTTTTCTGTAAGACTATGGTATTTGTCGACCTATTTATAGAGACAGGGAAAGCGAACCTCTCCCACATTTAAATTATATTATGTAAGTACTTATATAAAGAAGAATAAAATTAAAGTACTTACATTTACGATTTATCATTCTAAAAAAATCCCTAACTATAAATTACGACATCCATAGTTTCCCTGACACAATAATATTTTACTTTCTCAGTAAACAGTCAGTTGATTGTGGTGTAAATAACACAGTTCCTCGATATACTTAATGATTGTTTAAATCAGCTGCTGTCTGCTGGTCGAGTTTTGTGTGTGGCCACTGGCCTACCACCACCAACTAATATATATGTAAGTATGTATTCTGTGCCACCACTAAATTAAAGTAAGTCCATAAGAAAAATTGTTATGATTCGCTCCACACACGCGCCGCAGCGTCAGCGGCACCGCCGCGGCGGCGCCGTGTGTAAGGGCTTCCGCACACGAGCCACCGGCCACAACCACAAAACACCGCTACCGTTTCCTGTAATTTTCATACATTTTTTGACTCCGGTGGCCGCCACACGCTACAATGTAACGATTCACTTTACGACCAACGATTTTACGACCAATAGACTCGCTTAAAACGGCGTTTGTGGCTGTCGCGTGTAGCCCGTGTGCGGCGACACTAAGGGTCCATAGAAATACAAGGATGAATAATGGAGCGGCACCGCCGCAGCGGTGGCGATGCCGCTGCCGCTGCGGCGCCGTGTGTAAACAGCCTAACACAAAGACGAAATAGCTAAACTCTAAAGAATAACTGAAAAGTAAAATTCTACTTTTAACTACCAACATATTAATAATATTGTAAGCATTGGCACGCTTCCTTTCCAAAATTATTTCAACACCGGAACTCTGTCAAGGGTAAACCTCAAACTAATCATTTCGTACGAACGCGACGTAACACTAGATTTTATAATATATTGGGACGTTGATAGAGGGGAATTCCTACACCTAATTATAAAATGTATTTTGGAAACGGTGTCCAAATTACAAACGCGTGAGCGTCACCAGATTTAGCTTCATCCTGTATCGAGTTATTTTATGAGAGTTTCAATAATAATGGTATTTATATCGTCGGTGTAAAGTCCTGTCAGAGGTAATATAACTTTGAACTGGCTAAAGTGTTTTGTGACTCAATTCTTACAGGATTTCCTCTATATTATTATCCGTTTATAATTTAAGTGAAAGTCGTAAGTGTGGTGTGCTCTCAGACCAAATAAATTTATATGAACTTTAAAACTTTCGCGTTGCATCATATTTGATACTTATTATTCGGGACTTAACGCGACTTATATTCTAGTAAACTAGGAAAAAAGTATGTAGTAGCATTACTATATAGAATATAAGTCGCGTTAAGTCCCGAATAATAAGTACTTATCAAATAAATTTATTTTTAAGTAGGTATTTGGTCTGAGGGTGTGCTATAGTATTGATGAAATTATGCTGAATTTGACCATTGTATATTCGCGTTTGGTTTGCTATAATAATAGCATCGATGCGTTTGCACTAATGCAATGATAAATTACTTGAGTTACACGTGAAAATTGTACATTCACTTACCTGGAAACTGAAGGGATATGCAACGGCAACGGCTTGCAAAACTTCTCGAACACACAGAATAACTCACAATAACGTCTTGTTCACAAGTTTGAGCACAATTTAGTCAGTACACCATTTGCAAGTTTATTAGATTTATAGTTCTGAATTATTTTTTTTTGAGAGGTACACACGCGAAAACTTAAGGCGGCCATTTTTTCCAGATTAATATTTTTTTTCTATGCGCACGCGCTTTTGATTTGAATGTGGAAGGTTTTTTTTTTAATTACAATGCCGTTGTCTATGATTTTTGTTCTAGGGATTTATATTGTTTTTAACATACACACACACAGATACCTATTTATATTTTGGCTGTTGGAATTTTTTCATAAAAAATGTGAAAGGTTAAGGAACAGGAAGATAGGCTGTTTTTATTGTTCTGTGGGCTCAATTTTAAACAGTCAATCTACCTATCTAGATCAGCTATCCCCAACTTGCGGCCCGCCGTGACTTTTTAAGTGGCCCGCGTGTAGTTACCATTATTTTGGAATTTTATCCTTACCGGCAAAATAATTCAGTGGTCGTGAAACTCATGAAAGTACTTATTGTAAATTTTGCCACTTTTAAATCGCTAATTTTTAAGAACGTTCTTACTTTAATGCTAAAAATTTTGGTTGGAGCCCGCGACGCACACTGGTCCCAAAGTAAAATAAATGGGACATTAAGAATTTTCGGATCGAAGGTCAACGGATCAGGCTGATTTTTTTTTTGTAGACAGCTGATGCAATTACAAGTCACTTTTATAGATGTCGTTTTTTTCAAATATGCCGTATCTACAGAGATAAAATATAATTAAAAAAAATTGTATGGACGAAATCATAAGTTTGTCATTTTAATCCAAGATTCAAACGTATTCAAAATAAATCATAGCACAGCTTATAGAAGGACTCTTGTCGTACATTTTTGTCATGTTGCTCAACTGCGATTTTTGCGCCTTTTAGAGCTACAGGCACTTTATTTTTTTTTGTCAGCGGATGAGGCTGATTTTTTTTTTGTAGCATCTGATGCAATTACAAGTTACTTTTATAGATGTTGTTTTTTTCAAATATGCCTTATCTACAGAGAAAAAAATATAAATTATTTTTTGTATGGACGAAATCATAATTTTGTCATTTTATTCCAAGATTCAAACGTATTCAAAATAAATCATTGCACAGTTTTGTCATAGACACTTAACTGCGATTTTTGTGCCTTTAGGAGCTACAGGTAGGATGGAATATACGACAAGAGTCCCTCTATAAGCTGTGCTATGATTTATTTTGAATACGTTTGAATCTTGGATTAAAATGACAAAATTATGATTTCGTCCATACAAATTTTTTTTAATTATTTTTTATCTCTGTAGATACGGCATATTTGAAAAAAACGATATCTATAAAAGTGACTTGTAATTGCATCAGCTGTCTACAAAAAAAAATCAGCCTGATCCGTTGACCTTCGATCCGAAAATTCTTAATGTTCCATTTATTTTACTTTGGGACCAGTGTGCGACGCCAAGATCATCGTGTTTGTGGCACGTGTAAAAAAAAGGTTGAGTACTACCAGGTACTACCTATACTTATCTAGATCGTCATGCGCGGTCGTGTCGTGAGCGCGGCGCGTGCCGGCGCCCACTCGTGAGTCGTGTCCCACTAGCTACATACTTAGCACTGCCACTGCTGCCAAGTGCCAACATTACTGCCGCATTAGCTATTAATATATTGGAGTATTGATGAGCTATGACTGATGAAATAAACATAATATTTTAGACTACATTTTGCCCGTAACTCTGTACTGTAGCGCAGAAATTCGTTTGTCGCGTAGGAATCGTACATTTTGCCACGATAGAAACAATCCTACGTCTGTCAAATTTCATCAAAATTGGTTCAGTGGTTTCAGCGTCAATAGATGAACGCGCACATAAACGCTTTTACATTTTTTAAATACCTATTAGATAGTAATTAAAGATTTACTTAAAGTCTTAAACTAAAACTGGAGTCTGGACAGTTAATAAGTTACAACCAACAACTAACAAGATAAAATATTTGTGCTATTTTTAAACGACTTATACAGTACTTTGTAGATTCGCTAATTTACTAAAGCTGTATTATACTCTGATAAACAACTGCCATTTTCGTCAAAACCTGATGTCATGCACCGAAAATTATGATTTTGGTATCATTCGATTCGGAATACCATCTAGAACATTCTATCAAAATTTCAAGACGGGCTGAAAAAAAATGCAAAATTTATAAACAATTAAGTAAACATAAAAATAAGGGTTTGGTTTTTTTTTAATATTTCAAAAACTATTTGAGATAATCAAAATTTGAAAATAGATCCTTAAAGAGCAGGAAATTTCCTAAAAAAATCCTAGATCCTGGAACCTTACCAATAATCCTTATAGCTTTAATTGAGCAGCGAAAGTAACGGTAAAACCGCGTGGTTCGGGTTTCGCGTGATTTGCCGCAATCTGCTACGTGAACTAAAAAAATATTTTAAGTGATTAAATATTAATATTAAGGAATAAAAAAATTTAAGTACTAAGTAGACATATCAATAAATAATAATCCGTTAACAAAAATAAATTATCACAATTTGTTTTATTATTATGCTTTTCTTAATTTGTTAATAGTCACCATTTTAATGTTAACATAAAAACGCTGATTATTTCTAAACAAGAAATCTAGAAATTTTCATTATTCTTTTGAGCTAATCTTAAAAGGGCTTAGAAGAGATTCCAGTTGAAAAAATCTTTTTTTTTTTATTTTTCACCTTTTTATTAACATTCAAAAGCATTCCAAAATTATTCATGTAAATAAAGCAATTACGGTACTTTTATATCAAATTATTGTTATTATTTTGTTTTGTTGTTGTTAGAAGCCAGATAACAATATATATTTTTATATTTATAACTAATAAAATTTAAATAATCATTTTTATTGATGGAAAACCCCTAATTGCTTTATTTACATTAAATTTTCATGAATGCCTTTGATTGTTCATAAAAAAGTGAAAAATCAAAATTATTGAATTTTTTCACCGGATATCTCTTCTAAGCCCTTTTAAGATTAGCTCAAAAGAATAAGAAAATTTTCTAGATTTCTTGTTTAGAAATAATCAGCGTTTTTATGTTAACATTAAAATGGTGACTAATAACAAATGAGCAAAAGCATAACATTTAAACAAATTGTGATAATTTATTTTTGTTGACGGGTTATTGTTTATTGATATGTCTACTTAGTACTAATTTTTTTTTATTTCTTTATATCTTATATCTTTAAACGAGCAATTCTTGTATATATATAATTGGAATCTCGGAATCGGCTCCAACGATTTTCATGAAATTTAGTATATAGAGGGTTTCGAGGGCGATAAATCGATCTAGCTAGGAATCATTTTTAAAAAATGTCATTTTATTCGTGTTTTATCGAATACCGAGCAAAGCTCGGTCAAATAGCTAGTTAATATTTAATCATTTAAAAATATATTTTTTAGTTCGCGTGGCAGATTGCGGCAATTCACGTGAAACCCGAACTACGCGTTTTTACCGTTACTTTCGCCGCTCATTTAAAGCTATAAGGATTGTTGGTAAGGTTCCAGGATCTAAGTTTTTTTTAGGAAATTTCCTGCTCTTTAAGGATCTATTTTCAAATTTTGATTATCTCAAATAGTTTTCGAAATATAAAAAAAATCCAAACCCTTCTTTTTATGTTTACTTAATTGTTAATAACTATTGCATTTTTTTTTAGCCCCTCTTGGAATTTTGATAGAATGTTCTAGATGGTATTCCGAATCGAATGACACCAAAATCATAATTTTCGGTGCATGAGATCAGGTTTTGACGAAAATGGCACTTGTTAATCAGACTATTAACTATTTTTATAACAACACCTTACACCACACAACAGCTGGCAGTCCGCAGTGGGCAGGCGGCAGTGTCACGTGGAAACTCGGTAATAATAACACCAGGCGCTATTTCAGTGTTTATTTACAATATAAGTAACTATTTACAGTATTTACAGTGACGCGAATCACGGAAGCAGCGCTGCTAGCGAGGACAGCACTTTTGACGGATGCTGCGAGCTGCTGCACGCAGAGTTGCTGCGATTGTGGGAGCCTTCAGCCTTCACACTTTGGCGATTTGAGTGATGCGATTTCGCAGCGGCCACTAGATTATAGGCGGTTTGTTCGCGGCGAACACGCTTCGAATTCGCGGCGATATAATCGCTGTGCATTGAGCAACCGCCATGCCTGCATACCGCCAGTGTGATAAGGCCTTGGGAAATCTGCTGCAGCAACTGACGTGGCGTGACATGCAGCGCTGCTGGCGAAGACGGCATGACGATTGTTGAACCGCAACTAGTAACTGACGTCGAAGAAAAATTTCAGCGTTACGAGCAGATATGACGTTAGAAGCAGCGCTGCCAACGCTATCAGTGCTGCAGAAGGCGGTGATCGTCACGTTAGAAGCAGCGCTGCCAACGCTATCAGTGCTGCAGACGGCGGTGATCGTCACGTTAGAAGCAGCGCTGCCAACGCTATCAGTGCTGCAGACGGCGGTGATCGTCACGTTAGAAGCAGCGCTGCCAACGCTATCAGTGCTGCAGACGGCGGTGATCGTCACGTTAGAAGCAGCGCTGCCAACGCTATCAGTGCTGCAGACGGCGGTGATCGTCACGTTAGAAGCAGCGCTGCCAACGCTATCAGTGCTGCAGACGGCGGTGATCGTCACGTTAGAAACAGCGCTGCCAACGCTGTCAGTGCTGCAGACGGCGGTGATCGTCACGTTAGAAACAGCGCTGTCAACGCTGTCAGTGCTGCAGACGGCGGTGATCGTCACGTTAGAAACAGCGCTGCCAACGCTATCAGTGCTGCAGACGGCGGTGATCGTCACGTTAGAAACAGCGCTGCCAACGCTATCAGTGCTGCAGACGGCGGTGATCGTCACGTTAGAAGCAGCGCTGCCAACGCTATCAGTGCTGCAGACGGCGGTGATCGTCACGTTAGAAACAGCGCTGCCAACGCTATCAGTGCTGCAGACGGCGGTGATCGTCACGTTAGAAGCAGCGCTGCCAACGCTATCAGTGCTGCAGACGGCGGTGATCGTCACGTTAGAAGCAGCGCTGCCAACGCTATCAGTGCTGCAGACGGCGGTGATCGTCACGTTAGAAGCAGCGCTGCCAGCGCTGTCAGTGTGGACAGCAGTGCTGCGGGCGTCGTGCTGCACGCTGCTGCCCCCGTCCGCGCCGCTGCCTGGTCGCGCTGCATCGATTCTAACTCCTCGTCTGAAAAAAAAGATCATTTGTTAAATCTTTGCTTATTTATTTAAGTGCATGCTTATACATATATAAATATACAGTACTTAATAAATAATGATTTTTACTTTGTGTAGGTAATTAAGTACTAATTATATTTTTTGTGAGAAAAAATAAGGTTGTTTCAATACCCAATGGGCGATGAAAAACGATTAATATTTTTGCCTATGAACAGCCTGAAGGAGCCACAAGCGTTCTCAGTGCTGGTCAGTTATTAGCTTCTACGCTTTACAATCTACATTAATTATGCCCACTTAAGTTCGTAGCTAAATACTTCCATTTCCTAGGAGTGTCAACATCATGACCCATTTACATTTCCGCTTTCTCTGCTTCATTATTTATAGTTCACCGAAAACGGCGCGCCATTAGTAGGATGTGTTGTGAGCTAAAAATAATCTACAATAGCAATGCCAAACTATGCTGTGATCTGTTACGATTTTAGACAAAGTTACTGAACGGATTGCGGCGTTCGGTACATAGGTAGATTCTGATGTGATGATTATAACGGCTACAATACTTTGGCGTTGCGTTTCCACCGGAGCTGATCTAAGCTGTTTTGAGAAATTTTTGGAAACCGATAGAATCAATTCATTTTCTATTCTATTGGATGTTTAAAAAACTTTCCCTTAATCAGCTTAGCCTAGCTGCGGTGAACATAGAGCAAAGTACCGGTTGGAATCCGACAGCACTCAGCAGCAACGACACTTCTGTTTCATATGAACCTTGAGAATAATTGAGAACTTCATGTCGCTAAACACGGAGGAAATTTCAAACAAACTCATAGAAACCAGTTGTGGCGTCGCTGCGACATGTCGTCTGCTTTTGCTTCACGTCGTCCGCTTCCAAACGGTGCCTTGAGGCCTTTCGAAGCGAGCGTCTATAGCGTTAGAGACGCCGCGACTGTGAAATATTTATGGTTCGGCGTCGAGCACAGCGACACTAATGCCTGCCATACACGCTACGGTTTACCGGAGAGGTTCACCTGTGCAGGTATGCCTGCGCAGATAGACCGGAATGTGCGTGGGAATAGACCTGTGCAGATTTTTGGACCTGCGCAGGCGACCGGCGCGAAATCTATTCCCACATACATTCCGGTCTACCTGTGCAGGTATGCCTGGTCCCTCCGGTAGACCGTAGCGTGTATGGCTTACATAACGAGGAGTCTGTGACGTCACTGACGCAAAACCATACATTTTTCAGAGTCGCGGCGTCACTGACGCTATAGACGCTCGATTCGAAAGGCCACCTAGGCTGCGTTTCCACCAGAGATGTGTTGCGAGGAATGTGTTTTTGAGAACCAATAGAATCGCTTCATTGACGTGAGCTTGCCATGACATCGCTCAGCGCAGCGATGCTATTGGATCTTAAAAACACATTCCTCTCAAAACATCTCTGGTGGAAACACAGCCTAAAGGACAAACATTAAGCAGCCTTCCTTACCTATATCGGGGTATTCCGGCTGCGTGGGCGTCACACTGACGTCGCGGCTGGCAGTGACGTCGGCGACGCGGCAGGTGTAGCGGCCGGCGTCGCCGCTGCCGACCCGCGCCAACGTCAGCCGCGACACAGTCCGCCCCGGCCACCGCTCCGTGTCCAGGGAGACGCCGCCGCGGGAACCCTGGGTAGAGAATAATACAAAAGAAAAGAGATTAGGAAAAAAAAGAAAAAAAAGACGGGTTGCACTCCGGGAGAGCCGGCAGAAGTGAAAACCTGATTATTAACGTTGTGCATTATTTTTTTAAACCATTTTTTATGAAAATCGATTTAAAAAATAATAATAATAAAAAAGATCGTTTTAATTAATTAATCGAAACCCTTACAATCGATTAAAAAATATCGACAATCGAAAAAAAAAGCTGCTGTCAGATAGACTGTCAGACACTTCTCGCGACAGTTGTCTTGCAGGTGGAAACACGGCCTTAATCAGCGCGTTTGCTAAAGAACTCATTTCCCCGACTGTACATTTCTGCTTAGCACAATTTTCCCCGACTGTACATTTCTGCTAAACAACTCATTTCCCCGGCTGTACATTTCTGCTTAGCACAATTTTCCCCGACTATACATTTCTGCTAAGCAACTCATTTCCCCGACTGTACATTTCTGCTTAGCACAATTTTCCCCGACTGTACATTTCTGCTAAACAACTCATTTCCCCGACTGTACATTTCATTCGAGTTCGAGTTCGACACAAAACACTACTCTCCAACCGTCTTACGCGTTTTCTATGGTTTTTCGACCAACACGAAAATCTGACGCGAGTTTCACAGTTTTTACCCATCCCACAAAAGTGCTCAACGCCGCTAAAGAAGTTTTCACTTCAAAAATGTGTAAACTTAGCACAACCACAACTTAGGGTATGTTTCACCACTTCCTTATAAGTGCCGGATAGCCTAACCACCACTTAACTTGACATAGTATGGAGCATCTGTCAAATAAGTTGTGGATATCCTATCCGGCACTTTATCTGGAAGTGGTGAAACAGGCCTTTAGTAAACAGTAACCGCAACTGCTACTACCATCATAGATTGGCTGAGCAGCTGTATAAGATCTATTAGAGAAAAGCAGCACACAATACGTGAAAGTTCAACACTTATCATGATGGCTTAATCAACAGAAGTACTGGACAATGCAGCAGACCGCAGCGTCACTGCTGCAGAATGACGTTAGCTGTGACGCTCGCATTTTTTTTTTTGCTCGCAGTTCTGCGATTTAATGTTGCAGCATTATCATCCTCCTTTATCCCACACAAAATGGTTGTGGGATATATATCCTAGTATATCCCACAACCATTTTGTGGTACACTTTACGGAAAAACTATCACGCCTATTGATTTGTGCTTTAACATAGTAATTTTATTATTTTTGAATTTATTATTGATATCTAGATATGTTATCATCAGTCAGCCAAGGTGTGAAAACGCGAGCCCTCACAAAGCTCACCTTTATCTAGTTATTGTTATCACCTGTGGGTCCAGCATCTCTCCGTCCCGGTCCCAGGTGACCCGCAGCGGCGGCAGCGCGTCGACAGCAGCAGCAGTGCCGTCGTACCGCGCCTCGCACGTCAGCCGCACTGCGCCGCCTTCGACTGCTGCCGCCGTCGCCCCCAACATGCGGACCGATACCGTTGGTAACGCGTCCTCTGAAATGTTGGATTCAGTTAACATTGGAAAAGTATAAAATTGGCTAAGGACTTGCTTATGTAAGGGCTGATTCACACCGGAATGGCAGAGGCGAGGCGAGCAGTTTCAGTCTCATATGATTTTAAACTTTATCTTCATTATTGTAATACATAGTATCGCTTGAGAAATCGACGCCGCCGGCGGCCGTAAGATGCCACGAGCGGCCACGAGCGTCCACGGGCGGCCGTAGATTTCTCAAGCGATACTATGTATTACAATAATGAAGATAAAGTTTAAAATCATATGACACTGAAACTGCTCGCCTCGCCTCTGCCATTCCGGTGTGAATCGGCCCTAAGAATGCAAGCAAATCGTCTTATAACGCAGGCAGCAAAACACCCGCATTACTAACTGATTTATTGAATTCGTAATAAATAATTTAAATACGTTTTTAGAAAAAAAATATTCGACGAAGTAATAGTGTACAAGCGCTGTAAATAATGTATTTATTAAGAAATTCGACAAAAGTTGGTGTAAGAATGAAACACAATATTACTTGCACTTTTTCCACTATATTCATAAATTACAATTTAAAGACTTAAAACACGACACCCATAAGCAAGTCTTTAAATTGTAATTTATGAATATAATGGAAAAAGTGCAAGTAATATTGTGTTTCATTTGTGTATAAAATGAATTTCCACCAAGAACCGACAGTACAATCAATTACATATATTGGTGTAAGAAGTTCATAAAATCTTAATTTATACAGGGTGTAACTAACTGATAATACTTAAGGGTTTGTACGTGTTCATTGTAGAGAGTTCAGTGTGAAAGTAGCAGCGCTGAAAGACCAAAATTTGTTTTCACTTTTGTATGGGGTAACTCGCGACACTGGTGCAAAATTTTTGCTCTTTCAGCGCTGCTGCTTTTACAGTGAACTCACTATAAGGAACATGCACACATCCTATTAAAGTATTCACTTACTTTTGTTACACCTTGTATAGTCATGGACATGGCATAAGTCATAACTCCTCATCATGAGTAATGGATCATAATATGATTATCTTCATGCAACACAGTTAATTGGAATACATTATACAGTCCTTATACATGCCTTATACACTATCAAGTATGCTGTATGCATAACACAATCAGTTTACCTATAACAGTGAGGTTGAAGAAGGCGCTGAGTTTGGGTTCGGTGTTGACCTGACACTCGTAACGGCCGGCGTCGCTCAGCCGCACCTTGTCGATCCGCAGCGAGTGCACCACCCCGCCCCACTCCTCGGGGTCCAGTCCATCATCAGGCTCCCAGGGCGCCTCGGTCACGGTGACTCGCGCGTCGGCGGTGAACACCGCGCCCGCGTGCGTCAGGATCTGCAGGTCCCGGGACCGGACCCACGACACCTGGAACCAAAAACAGTGTCAAAACTTGTTTGTAGCTAAACGAAATAATGTTCCAGATTATACCATAAGTTCCATAACAGACATGATGATGATGATGATGGGGTCATTCTAGTTTTTCCAAACAAAAAGATTTCTGTAATCTGTTATCTGCACAACATGCTTCTAATAATTTCTAATGAATAATGATGAATGACTAATGATGATAAAGATAAACTACGCAGACTCCTTGCGATTTGCAAGTTATGTAAATTCATCCTTAAAACTACAATATATAGCATTCATCTATATAAGCCGTATACAAGCCGTACCTATGCATCTTGACCGCTGGGCAAAGATCACCACAGAATGGGTAGGTACCAGATGATGGACGACGCCGCCGTGGCCGGCCTCGAAAAAGATGGCGCGATGAGCTAGACAAATACGAGCCAGGTTGGCAGCAGCGGCGGCGTTGGATCGAGAGAACTGGAAGACTTTGGGGGAGGCCTTTGCCCAGCAGTGGAACAGCATATAGGCTCTAAAAAAATATTTACAGTGACGTTACAAGTCCAACGATAGTTCAGAGATCCCCGGAAGCCCTGGGGCCAGTTGTAGCGATGACGACAGGGAGTGGAACTCCGTCCCCAGTCCCCACGCACTCGGCACACCTACACACTACTCGTAGCTCAACTATTCGCGATGTCTATTTCAAACACATATATTTGCGATACCGTGAGAATATTCGTAGAGTGGAGATTAGAAAATGTCGGTATTTCTGGAATGGTTTTGCTAAATCGAAGATTCTAGATAAGCACATGTAATGGGTTTTTACTTTCTACACGTTAGGTAGGCTGCAGTCTGAAAAGCTGCACTACGTTATAGCCTTTTAAGTCAGCTTCTAAGGTGTGAGGGTAACTTCAGAAGTTTAGGTAGGTTTTGTGACTAAAAGCTATTCCCCAAAACTATGGCAATATCGGAATAACTTTCAAATACTACGAAATCTTTATCAAGTTGCAATAGCCAGCATAAATCCCAGTGAAGAGGATTCGTGATTTGTTGATATAATTTTACCCTGGCGCCGCCGCTCACTCCGCCTAAGTACTCTCAGAGAAATACATACGCTGAGCTTTATAATTTGGTCGAGTTATATGAAGCCCTGCCGACAGATCACAACAAATATTGGCTTGTATAATAAAACCCAATTATCAAACCAAGCTATCTTCTTTATTCACTTCCACCATAGACTGGACTCCAACCTGAAGGCGCCAATGAAGAGAGTGTTCACCCGAAGCTCGTTCCCGAAAAAGTGTGGGGCCACGATTCCCCCTAGTGTTGGGTAAGACTTACAAGAGGCATTACAATTGTCCGGGACAAGACGGCAAAATGTAAGAGCGGCTCAGCATTATAACATGTACCGCTTCAAAATGACTGTCGCGGTGGTCTGAATTTTTTAGAATTTAGGGGTATTTTCAGGGATTTTTGACTGTTTAATTTTTTTAATTTATTGTCCTATTTATTTAAATCGAAATGATGGATCTTGTGTAACATTTAATCCATCCAATAAAATGTTAAATTTATTCAATGTCAACATGTACCTATGATTTCAAAAAATCTGAATCTTTAGATGAGGACGAAATAATATTAACTTTTAATAAAAAGATTTTGAAACATATTATATTACAGTATATTATTTCTAAATCATTATGAATTTATATTTATATATTTTTAGGGGGAAAATATATAAGTAACTAGCTGTCCCGGCAAACGTTGTTTTGCCATTTAAAATATTTCTACTTCATCAGTTGATACAAATTCTTACCCCCTCTTTTGTCCCCTAAGAGGGGTGAGGCGAAAAATTGTATACACCAGATGTTAAGTTGGAAAAAAACAGTTAATAATATGTCAAAGTAAGTCCATTAAAGAAAAAAGTTTGATACAAAATCTGACCCCCTCTTTGGTTCCCTTAGAGGGGTGGGGTGGGGGGATTTTTAGTCACCAAATGTTGAGTCAGAAGAAGACAAATATGTCTGTGAAAATCATATGCAAATCGGATCAGTGTTAAAGCAAAAGTCTTATACAAAATCTGACCCCCTCTTTCGTCCCTTTAGAGGTGTGGGGGGAAAATTTTTCATACACCAAATGTTAAGTTGGAAGAAGGCAAATATATCTGCGAAAATCGCATTCAAATCGGATCAGTAGTTTTCGTGTGATAGTGGAACAAACATACAGACAGACAGACAGACAAAAAACTAACTACATTTTTGGCTTCTATAGCGATGTAGTGACACCCCCCGCTTATTATTTTTTGAATATCTTTAATGTACAGAATTTTCATTTCTACAGTTTTATTATAATGTATAGATGGCGGTCGCCCGCGGCTCCGCCCGCGTGGATGTCGGTTACCGCTGCAAAAAGCCTACCCAGGAAAGACACGGTCAGCAAAATGATTCCCAGGTCAATTCACAGAAACATCGACGACGCAGTCATTTTCCGCAGGCTGCACAGATTGTCTTTCTATGGATGTTAAAGTTGTTAATGATGAGAATATTTAAATGTAATTAATAATAAGTTTTCACCTCTGACGGTAGTCCCGGAGTGCAACCCGTTGTTTTAGGATAGATAACTAAAGCGATTATTGTAGAGCTTTTCTATAAACAACATTAATTGACGTTAAGTTATTTTCAGGTAACAAAATATACTGATGGTCGGGATCCCCGACTCGTGATGGAGCAAAACATTCTTTTTATAAATATATTCCTACTAATTTGAATGTTTGGCCCTGGGATTTACATAATATTTATCGTTAGTGCAAAATATTTTTTTACAGGAAATTGGAGCCTTTTGAAGGGTATAGGCAAATCAGTAGGGATCATTGGTGTTCTTGGTATATGAGCCAATTCACCAGCTGCAGGGCCGGTCATAATCTTCGCTACTGTGCACCCCCGCCTTGGTAGCGCCCACTTCAAAACGGGCGTAAATCGCAATTTTTAATTTCGCCATAACTTCTAAACCAAACGTCCAATTTTAATCATTCAAAGACCAAATTTTATCTACATAAACTGTACTTAGTGATGAAATAATTCATTTTGATAAAGATTAATAGCATGAGTAAAATAAAGGCGTTTAAATGTAGTCCAAAAAAAATTGAGATTTTTAAATAAAATAATGGTTGTTGTACCTCACTTGACATAGATAGGTATAGTGTGTCGCGGACTTTTTTGTAGATATTTAAAAGATCTACATTTACTTAGAACATTGTATGGTTCTATCTTTTATAGTTTAGGCAGCGTACGCAAAATAAGTAAATTTTCTGGTTGATTTTTTTCACCTTGTGTCAGAAAACCCCAAATATCTTACGGAACCCTACATTTTCCGAAATAAAATGTAGCCTATGTTACTCGTTAATAATGTAGCTTTCGAATGGTGAAAGAATTTTTTAAATCGGTCCAGTAGTTTTCGAGCCTATTCATTACAATTAAACAAACAAACAAAGAAAGTTTACCTCTTTATAATATTAGTATAGAAGTATATATAGATTATATGCTCACATGTCGCGGCACGTCAAACGTACTGCTACGATTCAAAATTTCAAACGCCTCGCCTCTTTTGAAGTAGGACACTGTACCGGCTCAGCGCGAAAAAGTGGCACCTCTTGGCTCTTACATCCTCGTATAAAATTCATGTCCTACCCAACACAAATTCCCCCCGCGCGGACCTCCCTTTCCCTTACCACCACTCTCAGTATTGCCAACTTCAAGTTAGTATTGACAACATAAAATATCCATAAAAATACTGTCTTTTTAAAATATTATCTATACAAATGCATCGTAGTCGTAATCCCCCCACCTGCCTCGGAATCAACTTCTATGATAGTACAACAGCTGCTATCATGGATTGTGTTTATTATATTTCGACGTATTCCATCATCGTTCACTGAATGTAAACTACGAGCATCTGTACCGCCCTGATAAGAAGAAAGGGCGTAACTTCCATTTTTGGTCAAATAGAGTTATAAATACATTCAGAATCAGCAGAAAAAACTCTATTTTTCTGTCTAGGAAACATGGTCGAATTCCGAAAAAAAATTTTTTGTTCCCTAACAGAACATTAAATAGAAAACCATAACTTGTCCTTCTACGTTCTGAATTTTATGATGAAAAGCCCTAATTTCCAAATTGTGGCTTTTCATACAAGTAAATTTATGTTACTAGGATGAAAGGGCGTTATTATATTTTTTACGCCTTTTCATACAAGTAATCTGCGACTTACCAGGTGGAAAATGCTTCAAAAAAGAAGAAAAACATGTAGAAGAAAAACAAATATTTTATATTTTTGACGATTTTTATGAAGCTGTTTTTTATTTAATAATTTTTGTATGAAACAATCATAAAACAATTATTAAATAAAATCGGCCAAGTGCGAGTCGGACTCGCGCACGAAGGGTTTCGTACCGTTTTAAGGAAAAACAAGCTAAAAATCGTTTTTTTTTTTGTATGGGAGCTTCCTTAAATATTGGTTTTATTTTAAAACTATTAATATTAATTATCAAAATACACATGTAACATAATTAAGGCCTTTGTGAAAATTTCAAGTGTATACCTGTTGCCATTATTGATATAGAGAAAAATGGACACAAAAGTCACGTTAGTTGTATGAAAAAAGTCACCCACGTCCATTTTTTAGGGTTCCGTACCCAAAGGGTAAAAACGGGGACCCTATTATTAAGACTTCGTTATCTGTACGTCTGTCGGTCTGTCTGTCTTCAGGCTGTATCTCAAGAACCGCTGAAATCTCTCAAGAATCTGAAAATTTCAGAAGTCTAGCTATAGCTAGACTTCTGATATTTTCACAGATTGTGTATATCTGTTGCCGCTATAACAAAAAATACTAAAAATAAAATAAAATAAATATTTAAGGGGGGCTACCATACAACAAACGTATTTTTTTCGGCATTTTTTGCTCGATATCAATAATGGCAACAGGTAGGCACTTGAAACTTTCACAAAATCCTCAATTATATGTGTACTTGAATAATTTATAATAAGATTAAAATAAAGAAAATATTTAAGGGGGCTGCCACACAAAAAACACAATTTTTGGTCTATTTTTGCTCTATAACGGTACGGAACCCGTCGTTAGCGAGTCCGATTCCCATTTGGCCGATGTTTATTTATTTCTTATTACTAAGAATTTGATTTTTTTACTTAGTGCCACTTCATTACTAATTATAACTGTACCTGTGTGTTTTAATTTGTAAATATTCAGTGAAAAGTGAGATACTCAGTACTAGTAGGTGACATTTTCCCAACATAACCTTTAAGGGGGCGTCCACAAATTACGTGAGGTTTTTTTTTGAGTTTTTGGACCCCCCCTCCCCCCTGGTGAGATTTCGTGAGATTTTATTCAACCCTCGCCCCCTCAAATCTCACGTGAGATTTTTGAAAATGTCTTTCTTACGTAAACGTTTGGTTTGACAGTCAGTGGATTTTTTTCTTTAAATCTTAAGCATACGTACAATCTGGATGAAACGGACCAAAATAGTATTATTTTTTTGAGAAAAAAATTACGTGAGATTTGCCGAGACCCCCCCCCCCCCTCTCCCCAACGTGAGATTAGATGAGATTTTTGACTCGACCCCCCCCAACACCTCACGTAATTTGTGGACTATTTGCCACGCTGAATTTTGAACATTATTTTGATTATTTGAACGAAAATATCCTAATTTAAAAAAATACCAGTCTAAATCTTGTTTAAAAATAATTTATTATACACTTATTTAGGTACAACATCCATAGTATGAAAAGCCATAATTTCGGTTTTGAACAAGAAAGGCCCTTACTTCCTTAGTTATAGCTTTTCTGTTTAGTATGAACATATTTTTAATATTTTATTTCATAAAGTGAAACAGGAAAGTTGAAATAATTAAATAACCCCCTCCATTATTACAAAAGTAAATATGCAAAAAAGAGGATTTTTTTTTATACATAATTCAAAAGCAAGTCATATCAAAAATGTTAGCCCAATAGTTTGAAATACTCTTTTTACTAAAATGCGATTATCTCAAAATCGTGTTTGTGGAAGTTACGCCCTTTCTTCATATCGGGACAGTGTAGGGGAGAGAACCCGACGACTGACGACTAAATCAAGTGTGTTTACATGTTTGGAGCTCTTAAAACGTAAATATTATAACTAAACTATCAAATAAATAATGTGCGGTGTACTCGAGAGCATTTTTCAATTAATAAATATATTGTAGTCACTAGTGAAGACCACGGAACACGTTGAAATTGGCACATCGACAAAACATCGACCCATCTCGATCTGTCACTTTCAATAATTGCGCTAACGCACAGTCACAGGTGCGCAATATTTTAAGCGCAAGTAAGACAGGTAGGGATTGGGAAATGTGCTCAATTCTGCGTGCCCCGTAGCCGTACTTTAGTACTGCCAAATATTTAGCTCGGCATCGATCAAGGACGTTGGACAACCATAGACAAATATGGCAGCAACGTACGTATTCCTTCGTATCGATCCATCATGGACCAACGCAGAGGCTGCATAACAGCATTATAAATTACCTCCTAACTAAAAACGCGTGTTAGTACTTAGCGTGGGCACAGCACAAACAGTTGGAGAGATTGTCAAAATATTTTCATCAAACGCGATGCGTGTTTATGTGACGTGGTGCGGTATTTGGCACTGAGCAAGCGCTAACTAGGAGATCCCCCCACAAATAGCTCCGGTAGTAGTTTGTACTATTTCAGTGCCCGAGCGGTGTACACTGTACAGGCTGTTTCTGTGTTCTGTATAGAGGGTGTTCTTTATCTTACTAAGATCGGTCTCAGCCTACAGGCTGCTAAGAAACAGGGTGTTTTTGGTTGCTAAGAAACAGGGTGTTGGGCTATTCTGGGCTAATACCTCTATAATAGTGTTGATCAAAGAAAATACACAATCTATTTTAGTTTTTATTGGGATTGGGGCAAGTGTAGGTACTGTGTAAGTGTGTAAAGTACCATACAGTATGGTCTATGAAAGTACGTAGACTATTCTAGTCCATATCCAGGCTTTTGCTCACTTGATACATTGCCGTCCTTACAGACCGTAGATTACAATCTATGTTTACGTGAGTAGAGCTTGTCTAATTTGAAATGACGCGCCCCACCACTTCAAAGTTGATATAAATGAAACATTTTTGTACTGTGAATACGAGGGAGGGGCGCGTCATTTTAAGTTAGACAAGCTCTACTTCCTTATGTATTATAATAGGTTAAGTCGTGTCCAAGCGAGTGTCTAAGCTGCTGTATCGCGTTTTGGGTGAGTGGAGTAGTATGAGTACTACGGGTCGCTATTTGTGTCGCGGGCGCACCCCGAGCTGCGCGCGCGCACGTGCGCCGGACGTCCGCCGCTATCGCTTCCTCCCGCCCGCCGGTGAATCAGCGGCATATTATTACTTTTTTCAGAAACTAATCGGAAATGTTTAGTGCATTACTGAAGGACCGCGTCCGATTTGATTAACGAATTAATTAGATGAGGCAAATATACACTACCGCTTTATAAATGCTTTGACTCCTCTGCACTGTCTTAAAATTATCGTAGTGCGTTGCTCGCAGATTACAATGTTTACGGAAGTTAAGCATCTGTAATCCTGATTCCTGAAGCCTTCTGCCTAGCCTAAAGTTATGTCTGTTGAGTTTTCAGCATATTTTTATTCACACATATTTTTGGCCCTTTGAAGATGTCCAATCAGTTTACACTTCAGACCAATTAGATTAAAAGCAGACTGGGGAGTAAAGAGCTCAGCACAATTATTATAGTCCTACAAAAAACTTTGTGCTATCAGAGAAGTTGATTCATATGCAGATGGCGGACCTTCGTATCTGGTCACGTTATGTCAAACACATCCGACAGACACAGCTAACATTGAATTGACATAATCCGACCAATTGGCCGGCAACGCACCTGCAGCTCATCTGATGTTGTGAGCTTGGGCGATGGTAGTTGCTTTCAATAAGGCAGAAAATTGACGTAGGTTCGTCAACTGCCTACGAATCAATTTCCTCGATGGTACAATGATAAGGAGCGTACACACTCACCACTCTGTCGCCGAGCCGCAGTATCCGGCAGTTGAGGACGACGGGGTCGCCGACGCGCGCGAGCACCGCGCCCGGTTGACGCGCGAACGCCGTTCCATCGCTGTCGATGCTGGCGCGACCACCTGAAAACAAGTAGAGATTGAATATGATTCATGAAATACATTTCCGAGGTTTGTGACATAAAATAATGTGTATAACCATGTATAACGTATAATTTATATGAATAATAGTTGACGTTAGCCAGTCAAAAGCATTACCAAACCAAAGGTAATAAATAGATTTTTAGTCAAAAAACTTTAGAAATGGTGGTCAGTGATTTATTTATTTTTATGCACGTACAAATGCCAGGTGGTATTCTCTATCAGCCAACTCTGAGGTGATCCTGAGACAACATAGAGTGTATGTTGTCTGATGTCTCAGGATCACCTTTTATAGCAACCTAGGACACCATAGAGTAATCAGTAAAGGTGCTCTATGTCATAGAGTAGTCTTTACTCTATAGTCACTCTATGGTGTAGTAGATTGCAATATTTTAGCAATAATTTAAATTTTGGGAGCCGCTGCGACTTGAGAAGTAAATAAATACTCGTATTTACATCACACAACTGACGGCACGAAATTCCTTAGAAATTAGAACAATTGGCGAAGCTGTGGACCACCGATAGAGGGCACACCCGCGGCGGTCATAGGGGTGGTAATTGTTACTTCCTGTGCATTGTACCCCTGCGCCTGCGCCTGTTCGACGCCTAATTAGGTACATTATAATGCGGGCACGTGTTTGTTGAATGGAATTTTAACGAAAATCATTTTATATTATAATTATTAGTCCCCATAATATTTTAGTATGCTAATTATTCTATGTGTGTAGTGCATCTTTAAATGAAAATTGAGTTTATGGACACGACGATCAATGTAGAGACACAACATAATTTAAATGAGCGTAATTTTCTTATAGCTAACGTAGAGTAAAGAATTTCATTAAAGACATCAATATTTTAGAGTGAGTTATTCGTGTGAATGAACTAAACATAGCAACATCTAGTAACTAGATTTTTATTGAATAATTTGGCCGGCAGCGGAAGCTGGAGGCCACCTACAGCCGTTATTTATATTCAGTTAGCTAAACAAATACCTACACAGATATATTAAATGTGTGACACACAGGCCCAATCTACCCACACAAACACTACACGATCTTCTACGAAATTCCCCCTGTAAAATAACATATCGTAAATAATCAAAATCTCTAAATAAAATGATTTTATTTTCGCGGATGTCACGTAAACTACTAGAGCTGGCTTGTGAAAGAGACATTCTAATTTCTAACGTCTTCTATACTAATATCATAACGAGGTAACGTTTGTTTGTTTGTATTTATAAACTTTCGTAACTACTTGACCGATTTGATTAAATTTTGGAAAAAATAGAGATAATAGAGTCGACTTGAGGAAGGACACAAACTACTTTTTGATAGCGTACAATTTTAGCTATATTCTATTTTTGCCATCAGCTAGACGTACTAAAAAAAGGAGACAATCTTGAAAAACTCATGGTAACTGGCAAGATTGAGGGAAAAAGACCACGAGGTCGCAGTCCCATGAGTAGGTCCGATCAAATCCGCACCACACGTCTTGAGTCCACCGTGACCTACGAGTTACGAGTTACGACGCTCTTCGAGTGACCGAGGATAGGAACAGCTGGCGTAAGACCATTAGAAGGTCATAGAAGGGGAGGTCACGACCCTCAGACATGAGGAACACGACTGGAAAAGGAGGAGACGTAGTATGATAAAAAAAGTTGATAGCGACGAAACCACGTAGGTACTAAACTGTAATCCTCTAGAGACCATGACCTCTCGAGGCCAGAAATCGCAACTCTTAATTTTTTTATTTTTACAGTATGTCGGTTTTAAGAGTAAGGGCCTGTTTCACCACTTCCTGATGAAGTGCCGGATAGACTATCCACCACTTAACTTGACAGATAGAGTATGGAGAATCTGTCAAAAAAGTTGTGGATAGCCTATCCGGCACTTTATCAGGAGGTGGTGAAACAAGCCCTAAATATTTTTATAGCGATGTCCATTCTCTACTAAATTTTTATCAAATCCATATAACCATTCCAACATCTAAGTCTGCATTAGGATGTTTCCCGTAATACGCACTCATTTGAAACTGTATTGATGTTCGCTCACTCACCGCGCCGCCCCGCTTTGATCACTCCGCAGCAGTCCACGCACTCACCAACAGTCACTACGTCACACAGACTGAACATCAATAAACAATGATATCATCCCGAGTCCCGTCAAACTGGTGATGCCGAGTAGAGGGGCTCCCTGAAATTCAGGCAAAAACAATAAGCTGAATTTCAGGAAGAAAACTCTTTCGTTAAATGCCGTTATATGCTAATTTAAAAACTCAAGCCGGGGAAGGAAAATTATTTAAGAATTTTTGTATAGATATTAATAGATTAAAATGGCTACTGATCCTCTCCCTCAATTTTCATATTTTACTTTTTATAGTACCGAATTTAAGTAGGTAATATAGTTTAAATAATAGTTTCGAGTACATCTAGTTACCATCATTAATATCTGGATAATTTTCAAATGTAGAAACTTTTGAACTTCTTCCACAGATATTTTTAAAGTTCGCAATACTGCTTCCAACTGTATACAGATAACAGCTGTATGTATACACAGCAAACATTTGGGGCAAATAAACGTAAGTTTTGTGGTGATGTCAATTTCGATTGCTTCGTGTCAGAAAGTTTGACCTGGTGATGATGATGAGTGACACAGTTCTTGACATATTTACCTTCGTCACTATTTTTATCTGGCGCCCGGTTTAGGCCCATTGCGTGTCCGGAGATCAGTCTCTATTGCTAAGGATGCTAGGTAACGCAAAAAAAAAGGTAACGCTAACGGAGAACCACACTTTGGTATGAATGGGCCGGCTCAGCCAGATCGATACCAAAGCTTTACAGAAAACGGACATGAACGCCTATACGCCTATGTTATGTTTCGCCGAATGAGTGAGGTAAGCGAAGACGTAAATTCGGAGGGACTTCAAGGACAAACGTGTATCTTCTCTGAAGTTGTGATTGTCGTGGGCGACCGCGATCGCTTGCTACAAGGTTTATCGGTACACAATAGGCAACCGGAATCTATCGTCACGTATTTACCCCGTGTCCACTAGCCAGCGGTTGCCCAACGCACATCAAAGGGCACTGGCGATGTTTACGTCCCCTCACTAGTGAGCTAGCTAGTGATGCGCCCCCGCTTCACCTAACTACTTTGATGTAGAGGTAAATAGCGTATTTCAAATGTTCCCCTCAAACGCTATCAAAGAAGTGCTTTAAAGTGACAGAAATGTAAACAAAAAAATTATCAGAATCACTGCTGCTTCAGTCGACGTTGTCGGGATATTCGTTAATGATCGTCTGGGATCATGCATGCTGTAAATAAATAGCTGCTCATAATGGTGACAATCATGGTTATCAATCATGTTATTATGGTACCGTTGACACACCTGACAGTAAAACCTTTGCTAACATTTTGATGTGAGATCAGTAGAAAAAGGTATCTGGTACAGGACGATGCAGGTCGAGCCATGGAGAATTACGTGGTTTGACAATTTTATATCCAGTCGGAATACACTCGTCACTTAGTTCTGGTCACATTCCACTAAATAAGTTTGCACATATGATGAGAAAAGCCCCATCACCTCTCTGTACGCAGTGTGATGTAGTTGAGGATGTAATTCATATTGGCACTGATTTAAAGGGGCAGTTGTAAATAGCAGTTTTGGTAAGTTAAAAATTATAAATGGCACGTTCAATAACTACTTTAGCAGTTAAAACTAAGCAGTAAATTAAACAAAAATGAGTAGTAAAAAATAATGAAATGGTTAATTGAAAACATTATTGAACCGTAAAATAATTAAATGAGCAGTAAAAATGAATGAATGAGCGGTTACGTCTGGGCAGTAACAAATCGGAATTTGTCAGTAAGAAATCTCATTCTAAGCAGTTCTCCGCGCTAAAGTAAAAAACCGTGTTGGATATGTTTTAAGGGCGGGCGAATATTTGAGAGAGACAAAATTCATGTCTTTGAAGTTGGGTCCAAAACGCCTTCGTAAATTTGATGTAACATTACACATTTCAATGTCTAATTAACTTACTTTAACTTATTATATAAAACTATTTTAACGTAGAGTTAATATTTCAAAAGTTATTATAAAAAAAGGACCAAATTGTGAAATTTTTGCGTATCGTTTCGATACTGCCGCTTACAATTTATTATTTATAAAAATAAATGAGCTAGAAAGGAATAAAAACTTAATATTAATTTGAAGATAAAGAACTAATAAACTATTCGATACCAACAAATAACACATCAACTTACATTAAATAACTAAAAATTCTATTTTTAAAATGTTCATAAAATTCGCGTCATTGTCCTACGCATTGTTTGTTTTGAATGCCTTGCCGATATACTCTACGTGACGGGTTGAAACCTATTTTGCGATAAAATCTGCTGGCTCACTTTATTTGATCGCAGTGCTTTGGTGTGGATAGAGGTCTTCGTTTTATGCAGGTGAGTCTTTGAAATACGTTCTACAAAAATTTCCAAATTAGACGTCATTTACCTTTCTCGATGTGTGCCAACATTTGTCTGTTTTTCACTACTTTTTTATACCAAGTTATAAAGGCCCGCAACATTTCTAAGTTCTTAATAATTTTCTTAGTTTTCTATATATCAATACTTAATTATTAAAAGAATTTAGTGAATCCGTCATTTTCCTGAACGTCATTTTCCTGAATAGCCCTAAAAGCATAATGACGATCATTCAGAATAATGACCAAATCTGTAACTGTATTTCTGGAAAACAGGGATAAATATATCGAATCGATGCAATGTCGATATAACAATTAGGTAATTATTTGACACCTTTTCGAAAAGTAGTAGTAGTAAGAAAAGTAGTAAAAATGTTATCTAAACTTCAATATTATAAAGCAGGAGAGGTTGTTTGTTTGTTTGAACGCGCTAATCTCAGGAACTACTGGTCCGATTTGAATAATTCTTTCAGTGTAAGATAGCCCATTTATCGAGGAAGGCTATAGGTAATATTTTATTACGCTAAGAATAATAGGAGCGAAGAAATAGAGGAAAATGTGGAAAAAAGGAGAGAAATTATTTGAAAGGGCTTATTTGAACGCGCTAATCTCAGGAACTACTGGTCCGATTTAAAAAATTATTTCAGTGTTAGATAGCCCATTTATCGAGGAAGGTTATAAAGAATATTTTATCACGCCAAAAATAATAGGAGCCAAGAAATAGAGGAAAATGTGGAAAAAACGGGGGGAAATTATTTGAAAGAGGGCTTATTTGAACACACTAATCTCAGGAACTACTGGTCCGATTTGAAAAATTCTTTCAGTTTTAGATAGCCCATTTATTGAGGAAGGCTATAGGCTATAACTTTTCACGCTAAAACTAATAGGAGCTAAGAAATAGAGGAAAATATGGAATAAACGGGGGAAATTATTTGAAAGGGCTCATCTCACGAGCTACTGGAACAATTTTTCTGTTATTTGGTACAGATAACTGATAAGAATTAAGAAATTGACCACGTGAAGGATCATACGCTATTTTTTGTGGACTAATTTGTCTGTGAAATATCTAATTTACGCGAGCGAAGCCGCGCGGAACGTTTGATAATAAAATATTATTTGAGAAATAATAAATATCAGAATTATTATTTAACAGGTGTACAATTTTTTATTGCAGGTGACTCGAAAAGGTAGAATATATTTTTTTAAAGGTAGGTATTAGCTATATTTTAGGGAATACATTTTTATAATAAATCAATACTTTTACTAACATACAAGTTTTATTGAAAATCCTATTTTTTACTTATAATAATAATAATAACCCCCACACCGGTTTCGGTGACGGTGGCTGGTTTCATTGAAACCAGGCAAGTTACGCAGGAGTAATTTTATAGCGCCCAAGTGTGTGTGCAGTACACATGAGCACTCTCTATTCCTTTTAACTCTCATAACCTAGTGGGTCGGACGACTGACACGACTGGCGAGAGATCAGGCGCAGGACCAACTTTTACATGCCCATCCGTGATCCGATGCATGGATCATCTTACTTGTCAGACCATATTTTCCTGTTCTGAGTATCAGACAATCAGGTGATCAGCTTGCAATGTCCTAACCAAACTTGGAAATAACAATTAACAATATGTTTCCAACGCGGGAATCGAACCCACGACCTCTGAGTCAAGAGCCACGCTCTTAACCACTGGTCCACGGAGGCGTTTATAATAATAATAATAATACAATCAGCACGAATATGGAAAAGATTTTTTAAATTATCATTATTCTCAACAAATTGTCATTATTCTAAGTAAACACGTCATTAAACAACAAATTTCGTCATTGTCATGAACAACAGTTGTTACTTAATATTAAATATCTCTTAAATTATTTAATTTTTTTTCGTGACTCTTACAGAAAGGGAATTCTATTTCGGTGCCTTTTAACACCAGAAACATTCAGAGCAATATTTAAGGGTTTTTTAAAAAACACAATTTTTGGCCTAAAATAACATTTTGAGTAGATTCACCCGGTCCCCCGAGACGGTCAAACGGTTTGATTCAAACACGTAAATTTTGGTTCGACTCAAGCCATTTTGATCGTTTACAAAGCTAGCTTGAACGGTTTTTCAAACATTTACGTGTTTGAAGCTCGTTTGATAAAATTTTATATTTTTGTTGTGTTTGACGCGCCGTTTGATCGTGTTCCGACTTCCAATGCGTTTGAACAAACTCGGCTTAGTTTAGTACTGGATTTTGAAGTTTGAGAGCAATCTTGTCTGCATCACACACGTCTAATTATGGCGGCGCACTGAACCAAATGCGCAATGCCGTTTGACAACCGTTCAAACCGACATCAAACGGTTTCATCAAACACGTAATGTTTGAATCAAACCCTTTGACCGTCTCGGGGGGACTTTAGATTGCTTGCAAAAAATGGAAAGGGCGTAAGCGACAAGATGGTTTTTGTAGCGTAATTTAAAAACCATAAATAAATTTCATATAAGCTATGGGCAAATTAGAGTGTATGCTTGAACCAATTTATGTACAAATTTTGGAAGCTTAAATCACTCTCCTCTGTTGGCAAAATAGGAATCCATTTTTTTACAGAGGTCTTTTTGATTAATTATTCTGTGTTATAAAAGTTGACCAATCGTGTTATGCTATGGGTAATTCAAAGACAAAGACATGATGAATACTGACAATGAACTTTAATTTCTTAGCTTTAGTCATTGCTGAGAAAAATCGATATTGCTGCAGCCAAATTATCAAGGCGACGCCTTAGACAATGAGGTAGTAAAATAAAATAAAATCGGCAAAGTGCGAGTCGAACTCGCCCATGGAGGGTTCCGTACCGTTATAAAGCGAAACTAAGGCTGGTATAAATAGTCAGTACTCAAGATGCATCTCGGTCTCAAGACTCAGTTCAGGCTCTGTGATTGATTGGCTGTCAAAATTTGGACCAATCACCGAACCGAACCGCGTCTTGAGACCGGGTCGCATCTTAAGTACTGACTATTTATACCAGCCTAAGGGCCGGGACACAAAAACACGATACGACGTCGTAAGAATCTACGACGCGCGTCGTAAGAAGCTACGACACGACATCGTGCGGCGTCGTACGACGTCGCGTCGTAGAAACTCACGTAGAAATTCAAAGATGACATGACGTCGTGCGACGTCGTACGACGTCGTGTTGTGTTTTTGTGTCCCGGCCATAACACGACATCGTACGACGTCGTACGATGTCATGTCGTGGTTTTTTACGACGCGCGTCGTAGATTCCCACGACACGACGTCGTGCGACGTCGTACGACGTCGTGTCGTGTTTTTGTGTCCCGGCCCTAACACGATATCGTACGACGTCGTACGACGTCGCGTCGTAGAAACTCACGTAGAAATTCAACGATGAGTTTCACATCACGACACGATGTCGTAGATTCCCACGACATCGTGTCGTGTTTTTGTGTCCCGGCCCTAAGACGGCCCTAAGGGTCTAAACACACTAGGCTGAATTACGCCGACGTAAATTCCGCCGCGTTTACGCCGCGTTTCAAATCCATACAAAATATGGGCGGAACGCGACAGACGACACACTATGCCGAAATCCCGTCGTGAGCCGAATTTCCGTCGAGCCGGGTCGAGCGTAAAATTCGGCAGCGATTCGGTGGTAATGTTTTATATAGCAACACACTATACGCGACGGAATTATCAAAACCGAACATAGCAAATTCAACCTTATCTCCAAAGCGTTAACGCACACTTTACATCTGAGAATTTTAAATACTTACGCGCGCGTTCGGCCACGGAAATTACGCCGCGAAATTTCGGTTCTTCGCGTAATGTATAGTGTGTCGCATCAGACGTAAGCGGCTGAACGTAATTTCGGCCACGTAAATTACGCCGGCGTAATTCAGCCTAGAGTGTTTAGACACTTAGACTCTGTGTTATGGTCTAAGACATAATCTTGAGATACAGCCTGGAGACAGACAGACGGACGGACGGACGGACGGACGGACAGACGGACGGACAGACGGTACTTGGTAATGAAAAATTAAATTACTTTTACTTTCATTGAATGTTTCGTATTGAAACTGGATTTAGTTAACTTTGATCCTATTTTGAGGATACTGAATAAAATGCAATTTATATGAACTTTTGTATATTAGTTTTGTAACAATTGGACAGCATTACAATGCAATAAAAGAATGGACGAGACAAGAATATATCGACTACCGCCTACCAATTAGCAAAAATAAAAGTTATTAAAACGCCTGTAAAAATTACATAGCAAAACATAATTTTAAGAAACATAAGAAACTAAATTAACATTTAAAGATTTAGGCGCTGCAACACTGAATGAATTTAAAACTAAATTAAAAATAATAGGAACTTTTATTCGTAATTCGAAAGATACTTAGGTTCTTTATCAAAATGACATAATATTATAAAAACAAATAATAACAACCACATAATTTGCTTAGTAGCAGCTAAAATTAACTTATTGTATAATAAGAGCAGGTTTTTATAGTAATAATATAAACTTTTATTAAACATACGTAATTCGAAACATATTACTTAGGTTATCGAACCGCTCATTCCATCTTTTTTACTGACCATTCCATCATTTTTACTGACCATTCCATCATTTTTACCGCTCGTTCAGTAATTGAACTGATCGATTATTTTTAGAATTGACATTGTATGAGAAAATAACCGTCCAATTTATATTTTATTACTGTCCATGTTTTACTGTCGCAATATTTAATCAACCGCTATTAAATTAAATAACTGCTCAATAATTTTTTCAACTGATCATAATAACATCTCGAATATTTAAATAACAGCTCAAAAAATTAGTTCCCATTCATATTTTGTTGGAGTGTGACCGAAACGTGGACTATCGTTTTGAGATGATGAGTGTATTATCTGATTTGAAATTCACTGGCACCATTAATACGATTTTGTCTTACCCTCTGTCGGATTTATCCATGGCTCTATACCGATAATTGAAGTTGGCATACGACGACGGGGATGTTCTCAGTAATGTTGTTATAATATATACTTACTAGCTGTCCCGGCAAACGTTGCCTTGCTATAATAATATAAAGTATTTCGAGCATATTATTATTTTATTGAAGTGACTAAATAAGTATGTTACCATGGTAACGTCCCGTCCCGTCCCGTCGCACAAACAACGGTCGCCGTCAGTCTCAGGTTGTAATAATTTACTATTATTTATTCAACAAATGCACTTATCAATATACGAGTATAAAGTACCCAGTAGCCGATTCTCAGACCTACTGAATATGCATATAAAATTTGATAAAAATCAGGAGTTCGTGGACTAACATTGTGACACGAGAATTTTATATATGTACATATAAGATTATATTTACTTTTAGTTAATCTTTTATCAGTTTTTTGTAGTGGACATTTTTGTTATATTTAGAGATTAGTCCAATGAAGCGACATCGTCATGTTTGACAAAGCTTCTAAATAAAGAAAAAAAAAAACTTTGCTAAACTACACTATGCTAAAACGTGCTAAAACTATACTTACTTCATATTCTGTCTACTCTGCTTCATATATTGCTAACTTTGTAGTCTATAGCTATACCAAAACTACGAAAAACATTTTTAACTTTTGTTATTTTAACATAACGACAAACTGCATGAAATCGGTCTCCCGTATAAACCTCAATTGCCAAAGTGGTGTTAAAGTTGCACAACTAATTTACGACTAATAAAATACAGTTTTATCATCGTTTAAAAATAAATCGACTTGAACTGGATATTTTAAAATATCGCCACGATGACACAAGAAATAGAGTTCTACTGTTCCCTGAAACTCACGTATCATAAATTTCCTGGTTAATAGGTTTTAAGTTTTCAAAAAATATTAATTGTAACATGAAAGTAAGTTTTGACTTGAGAAGTCCTGACTCCTGTCACAGATTTAGTAAAATATTTCGTAACTTTGCAACTATGTAAGTCTTGTAGGTACTAGCATAGTACAATGATATTTATTGTCTTATGCTAATAAAAGTAAATAAGTCGTATGCTAACTTGGCATGTTAAAGGAAAGGATCAGTAGAAATAGTGCTCAGAGTATACAATGTAGCAACGCAACAACTCAACAGTCAACACGCACTAACAATAGTCAATAGTGTTGTCCGTCTGTCTGTCCGCACTTCGCATTACCGCGATCAAAGACCGATCCCCGGTTCTCCAGAAATAGGGAGTCGCATCTGGGTGTTTTCGATTAAAACCTACTTCATCGAATGATCAATAAAATTAAAAATAAAACGCCGGCGCGTGCCAAAAACAAGTTGAATGGAATTTGTACAACTACACGCGGACAGGTTTAACGACGTAGTGGACTTGTTGTGCTAATTGCTTAATATAGTCGTGATGTTTCAAATTAAATGTACTTAAATGTAAAATAAATAGGGCACTGGGCATAATTTTAGTAAACTTATTGCAATCGCGTAGCAACATCGAGCAGAACCACAGGAGCGAGGAAAGGGGAAACCCAAAAGTATTAATTTTGCAAATAATTAATAATCAATAACCAATTATGCAAATAATATGGCCTATTGGGGCATAATTATTGTTAATCTATGTCACATTACTTATTGACCGATGTCAAGTAGTTTAGATGATACAAAGCTATTCGTGCATAATTTGGTTTCACTGTAGCCTTTTCAAATCTAAATAAAAAGTACCGCGTCCCTGATTTTCGACTGAGATTTGTCTTCTCTCATCTGTTATCGCTCGCTGTGACTCAGTTAATTAATTTAGCCCCCGTTAAAATTCCGCCATTAATTACCGCGATACAAACATTTTTAACGTGATTCATCCCGAGTGTTCCTGAGGCCACACACGGCACGACGGATATAGATATACATGGCGTTAAACGATCAAACCACTTAATGGTTAGAGACTAACGATAATAGATGGACTCGAATCACGTCACAGAAAAATGGAGACATTTCGTTTGAAGAAAATTGGTGGAGGACATTTGGAAATGTTAAACTTTTCAAATCGGACCAGTAGAATTCCTGAAATAAGTACGTTTCGTCTAATTTCTACGATTTTGAGGAGTTTATCTTGTAAATACCGTTGTTGACCGGTTAACTGTTTGGCGTTAGCTCCCGTCAGAATTCAGAAAACTTCAGAAATCGGGTGTTCCTTCAAGTGTTACAGTTTTGAGGATGACCTCAGCCGAAATATTGGGCGATAAATAACACACTAAATGTTCAGCCTTCGGATGTTCAAAGAGGAGTGGCGCCGGGAACTGTAACTCATTAGGGGCGGAGTACGAATTGACTGTCGTGTCACTGCCGAAAGCAGATGTGACATGTCAACTGTCGTGACATCATCCTTGGGTGATGCTCAGCAGACAAATTGGGTATTTAATTTGGAACAGATGCTAAAAACAATACTTTCTAAGAGACAGAAATGCACTTGCTAATCTAGCATCCGCAGATTGCTTCGAGCATCCGCAGACAACAGAGTTCGCGTTTCTTTAAGCCTTTAAGGCGATCTAAGAGCTCGTTTATCCCTCGTTATATTAAAATAACTCTAATCTCCAAATCCAGAGATAACTTTGAAAAACTAAAAATAAAAATTATTTTCAGATTCCGACTCAAAAATCAGTGGCGTATCCACGCGTTAATGACAGACGTGTGACACGGAAAGGCGCTTCGTCGTGAAAACGAAACACATAATTAGTTGGCAATTTCGTAGCTAATTGCTTAAAACCTAATTTTTTCAAGTCATTGCTGTTAAGGTGACGCAGCGTTAAAGTAAGAAACCATGTTGGATATGTTTTAGATTGCTTGTTTTCTATGAGAGGCCGGCCCGGCCTCTCATAGAAAACAAGCAATGGAACAGCAAAAAATGGAAAGGGCGTAAGCGACAAAATGGTTTTTGTCGCATAATTTAAAAACCTTACTTAATAAATACGTTTCATATAAGCTATGCACAAATTAAAGTGCATGCTTGAACCAATTTATGTACAAATTTTGGAACCTTAAATCACTCTCCTCTGTTGGAAAAATAGGAATCCCTTTTTTTACAGAGGTCTTTTCGATTGATTGTTCTGTGCTATAAAAGTTGTCAAATCGTGTTATGCTATGGGCAATTCAAAGACAAAGACATGATGAATACTGACAATGAACTTCAATTTCTTAGCTTTAGTCATTGCTGAGAAAAATCGGCATCGCTACAGCCAAATTATCAAGGCGTCGCCTTAACAAGTACGTTATTTTCGGGACGTTGCACGTGCTCCACCTCGGGCGGAAGAATTTGTAATTATCATAAAGTATTGACAAGTAACTAATTGGGAGATGTAAGCAATTACGTGCGGTGACAGATCGCGGCGGGGCACGATTTATATCGCCGGCCCGGCCGAGGTAACTAACGAATTATGGTAACGACTTGTTAGTTACAGCTTCTACTAGGTGATAAATGTCCCTAGCCAGTCTTGCTATCTAGTCTTGTTTTACAGAAAATAGTGAAACACAGCTTGCACACGAAGTTCTTTATTATGTTCCATTAAGAGATATTTATTGGAAAAAATAAGGTACTTCGTTCCAATATTTTTAGATGTTAAAACTTTTAAAGAGCGTCGAGCAGTGACTAAATCTTTATTTTACGCGTCACCAGGAATGCGGCAGCAACCATGGCGTTGCTATAAAACATTGCATAAACGGTAGTAAGCGTTGTAATAGAAAACTATTTTCTACTGCATTTGTTTGTTTTGCGTAACAAAATTGATCAGATGCGCCGCCATTAAAATAAGTAGGCGATGAAAATAAGTAAATGGTTTTATGGCCAGAATTGAGGTGCTTTTGGCCGTAAATATGGCTATAAATCTGCTACCGGCGAATGCTGCGCCCGCGCACGTGTTTTAGTTACACACCGTGAGGTGTGTGGAAAACCACATGGGATTTAAAATATACTTATTAAGTAACCTTTTTTTCTATTCTTGTGTAAGAGTTTCTAATGATTAATAGTAATTTTAAATTTTAAACGTTTTTGCAAATAATACACCAGTAATAAGAAGATAATGTTAATTCGCTAATTGCGTAAAGGAAACTAGAGTATATTATGTTTGCGTCACATTCATGAATAAAACAATCTAATTTTAACCTTAAACTTTATCATGGCTGTCATAAAAAGTTATAATGATACAATTTATTCGGTCGCATGTGGCCCGACCCTATTGTCTCCAAACTCCATTGTGCTCTATTTATTTATGTAAAATGTAAACAAGTGGAGCTTCCCACGGCGTGCCCCGGGGAGCTGCCCCCGTGCTGGTGTAATCTCCGCTAAGTGTTGGGGGCAACCCAACTGCCCTTTTCCCCGCGCCCCCGTGGTCGAGCCGGCCCTGACTAAACAAACGCTCATTACCGAATATAATAAATTATGGTCCACATTAGGTCCACAACAAAATTACGGTCAATAAATTAAATTTTTAATGCGTTTTTTAATCGATTTTTATGCGCTACTAAGTTTGACCGAGTTTTTTAAATATTTTGTGTATAAAGCTACTATTATCGGCTTTATCTTGTCGCGGTGCAGATGTGTTTTGATGGGCATTGGGCACAATCTCGCGCACATGTGGACTATTTATACGATGTTGTGAATGTCAGGGGAATGTCCGTCGCATGTTGCGGGCTGAAACTCATGGTGAAAATATGTGCTCAGAGTCCGGTATGTGTAATAACTAGAAAAGTATGTGTTCCGGTGGATTATAATAATTATATATATATTTATCGCGCGGAAACGGTACATTTTTTGGGAATTCTAAATAAATCTCATGCTCTGAGTGTCCTCCGGGAGTCGGGACTCGAAGTATGGCTATCCCAAATTTCATTTAAATCGGTACCTACAGCGGTTTCGGTGTAAATTGGGCAACAGGCAGCCAGACACACTTTTCAATTTATGGATCGTATTTGTAGATATTAGACCTCACTTCTTAAAATATATTTTCAAGTATAAAAAGTCTTAACTTCTGGTACCCAAGTCAGGGGCGGAGCTAAGTGTTAAGTTGACCCAGGGGCAATAGTGACAGGTGTCGGGTCACGGGTGACATGCAGGGCGCCGGGCGTCATGACACCGGGTGACGACCCGCGGTGCTTCCAATAACAGCTTTTATGGCGATTCCGAGGAGGACGGCTGTTTCGTGGCCGTTACGGTCACAAGTTACAAGCGCCTAAATATAGCATGCCACGCTGTCATGGTATGCTTTATTTAGGTGTTGGTAACTTGTTGGAAACACCATCATCATTCGCGGTTTGCTATTCCCGATTTTGGCTAGTCTTTTGAAAGAAAAATAATATTATGCTGTAAAATTATAACGAGCTTTCTATGAATTTTTGCTTAGCGCTTTCCATCAGTGATCACTGATCAGGCTATCCGTTTCGAACAAAAGTCTCTTAAATTAATAATAACTTAAAAAACTTACCGACTAGCGCAGGCAGAACGACGAACATCAGCAGAGCACACACAGACATGGTCACAAGGTCACAGAACAGCACAGCACAGAAAATAACACTATTCGCTTCCACTCGGTACACAATTCTCTGTCCTTTCAGTCATATCTGTAAAGAAAGGAAATATTTATAGCTTTAACCGTAATGCGTATAATTCATTTTTTGGCCTACATCCACGTTGGAATTTCATAAAAATAGCCGAACAAAACTATCAAACAATTATTGTAAAATTGGCGATAGTCGCCGGTGCCTCTGTCTTCGAGGCCGGTCACTGATCTTTACTATTTGCCAACTGGATCTCGTGAGTTGGCAATACTGACTGGTGACAACAGAAAAAGTTCTCAACACTTTCTATCGTTAGCGATGTTTAGAGGATAGTACAAGCTTACCGATTAATACACGCAAAAATAAATTACTAGGGCAATCCCAGCTTATGGACTATCATAGTCCATAAGTCACCGGGATCCGACTATGGTGTGCATCGACGGAACAGTCGTTTAGAAGACTCTCAAGCGTATCAATATCAACACAGCCTGCTGCTACCATGCAAATAGACTTACACATTTTATACGTACGTTATTTGGAGTAATTAACGGCAATGTAGTTGAATGGACGTACCGTCAATGCACACCTTTAAGTCACCGCATTCCACCACCAACTATTTTATCTAAGTATCTTTTACATTTTGAAGAGAGTCTTCTCTCCATCGAATCCCCACATATAACACAACTAGGGCTTCGTTCTGGGCGTTGCTGTACACTACAGTATTTCAAACTTGCAGGAAAGTCCTCCCTTTCTCAGTGCCGCAGCAATAAAAGGTCCCTCCCACGGGTTATCATGCACATGTGACAGATTTAACGTCATTAACGCACATTAAGCTTTAATGAGCCCGTGCCTGCGTGCCTGCTGCGCGGTTACGCAACCTTCGGGACATTGCCAGTCGTGGGACATGAAGCCAGGAGACAAAATGGCATTGTCAAATGAGTGATATAGAAGCAAAGGTAGCAACATACACTTTATTTGAAATGTGGGTAATCCTTTTTTTGTTTAGGTTGCATGTTACAATATTATTGTGCATTGTTTACGTTTGTTTATAGTTGTGAAATTATCTTAGAATTATGAAAATTTAAAAATAACTTCAATATAAAACAAGACAATCCTCAAAAATGCAAATCAATTTCGGATGATGCTGTTCTTGCTACCAATTAATTGGATATTGCTGCTTTTGCACCAATAATCATAAGGATGTTGCTATTTTTGCAGTAACTTATTTTTGACAGCCAATCACTGCCAATTGAATCACGCGTAATGCGAGCACCTGATTGGTCAAGAGGGAAGATGCAGTTTTTGCTACTAACCCATAACTAAAATGATGATTTTATAGGGTTTATTGCTGGTTTTGCAAGGAACTATTAAATCGATTGTATGCAGATGACATTAGACTGTAAGACTACATTCAAAGTTGCAATTCTAAAAAAATGGATGTTGCTGCCTTTGCTTCTATATGACTCAAATATCAGGATCTTATAAGTATTATATGCCCGGCTTTTGAGTTTTTGTCAAGAGTGTATTGTGTTCACTAGTTAACGTCAAAACATTAGTCATTAACCAATCAACAAATATGTTGAATAGTAGGTAGGTACTCTTGTTAAAAACTCCGTAAACCGGGCATTTTTCTATTATTTACCGAAAAGCTCTTAGTGTTACCTCAGTGCGATAATTTATTTAATTGCTTAACAAGATTAGTGTCTGTAATTCGCAATGTTATGTGTTGAGCAAGGACGGAGGAGCGGGTTCTATTCCTGGCAGCTATGCAGCCGGCATCGCCAGGACTCGCATCTGTTCGACCCGCACCGCACGACAGGCATTCGGCGATCGCTGACTGCCGATATAGAAACTTGTGCAAGAATTTAATCCTTACCGATAAGTTCCTTGACTAGCTTGAATCAAAAGAAGAAAAGAAGTTTAGCCTGAACGTCTACATAGACTTTTTGTCTAAAAAGGTTAACAAACTCGTCTATACTTTTTGGAAATTAGTATGGTTTGATTGATCATCCAATCCCTAGTGATAATTAAATAAACCCCTGCGAACCTCCTGCGTCATATATCGACAATCATCAGCTGTATCACAGCTGTTTTCTGACACATACAATCGTTCCGCATATGCAGCAGAATAAAGATAAAACAAACATAAAGTTCGGTATCACGAGGATGCACTTATGCACTTGTGTATTTTTCTATCTTTATGATGTCATATGTTGGGAAATACGGCAGTATGACACAATTCTCAAGAGTTGAGAATACTTCACTAGGCACTGATTTGTAGCATGAAACATTAATTACAGCTTAGTTGAAACAGATGGTTAGCGGGATCACCAATAAAATATACAAAACTAGATGACGCCCAACGGCAAAATTCGTTTATCGTGCGGGAACCATACATTTTCCGGGATAAAAAGTATCCTTTCCCGTAACTCGAAGCATCTCTATGCCTTTCATCGAAATCGGTTTAGCGGTTTGAGCGTGAAGAAGTAACAGACAGACACTTTCGCATTTATAATAATTAGTATGGATAATATTATAGTTTGTCACGTCTACGTGACAAGCTCTAGCAGCCCTAAGCGGGTGCTATTTCCCGCTGTCCGCAAATAGCCTGCGCCAGGAATACCGCGCAAAGGTTACGCACTCACACTGTCAACTGTCACTCAGATCTTCAATCACACAAATTAATCCAAATTCTAGATGCACCACCCACATTGAGTGAGAACTGAGAAGAAAAAATAATTTCTTTAGGGTATCGCGGACTTCCGCTACCAAATGATAAAATCTCCTACCCTATTACGTCGCTGTCAACATCGCTGACACAACACAACACAAGACATCGCTGTCCGTCCATCCGTCCGTCCGTCACCTGACCATATTATCTCAAGAACCACGGTAACTTAACAGGTGAAATTTTTAAATTCGCACTGTTCGAGTGTCGCAGAAATCTCTCTTATTTTAAAGATTTCCAGGAAAAGCGATAGCTGGGATAACAGTTCATGTTGGTATTGATCTTCCGCCGCGTGCGAAGTGCGACTTCGGAAACTTCCGTTGTATCGAATTCTCGGTAGGCAGTAAACCGTTTCATACAATGACGCGCTTCGTGGATTTTACAATCATAGCACTTATACTCGTATTGTTGCAGTTTGTACGTGGAAGACGGTGGAAGTTTGAAACAATCAACCTATAAACTCGTTTAATGGCTAGTGGTTAATAGCTATGTAATGTTGTACTTATTTTAATTCAGGCTATGGCATTTTATTTATTTAATTCATAAGTCTGCTAAATTATCGCGAAAAGTTGATAAATTGTGACTTGTTAGAAAATTGTGATAACGAACTTTACAGTTTGATTACATAATATTGTGTAAATTAAGTATTGATGCCAAGTTTCTGATGTTTTTTATAGGAATTTATTTTTCACTAGCATTCTTGACAGGTTAACTTTTAACTTTAGCCAATCAAAAGAACTACTTAGTGAATAGATATTAAATTAAACTATTGTCAAAAAATTACAAAAACTTATAAATAACAGAGACAGGAAAGTCAATGAAGCATGATATGTGTGGAGACTTGTATCAGTTGACGCGGTGTTAAACATCTAAAGTCCAGGTAGAGCGAGCAAGTTAGTACTGACACTGCACCCGAACAAGCAACAAATTAGTTACAACTTACTGAGATCTTAATAACATTAGCAAGATGTTATGAAATCGCGATGCTATTTCAGTACAAGTTATGAGTTACGACATTTTCCATTAGAAAGCCACTAAATATAAGTACTTACATATGTAAGCATTAAGCAAGTACGTACCTATACTTGTTAAGCGAAAGTTAAAACCCCCCCAACATATTTTAGTGTAATTAATTAAATTCAATTACATAACAAAAACGCTTACTCCAGATACATAGCATTCCTTTTAATTGGTGGTCGTGCTTTGACACCTTCGGTATACCGCAAAATCTGTGTCCGTAAAGTAGATACTTAATATAGAAGGATGCACCTATCCAACTGCTGATAGATTAATGTTGCACGTAGTAAAATGTGCCGGTCTATAATTTTTCTCTAATTGTATTTGGTAATCTCTCTTATTCTTCGTACGTATGGAAGAGATTAGAGAAGGTATGGTACGTTTACACAGAATTATCCATAAGTGTCATAAATTGAAAGTAGACAAGTGTTTTGTTTAATTCATGAAGCCCCAAGCGGCCACATCCGGCCGCGATAATAATGAAAAAGCTATTGTGTCTCGTTTTGCCACGACTGATGGGACACTTCTATTGGGGTAAGTTATCACGTGACACGTGGGTTTCGACACCGGTTGTGACCGGCCTGATCCGCTCGTATCCGGTTATAAATAGCCGCTGCGTTCGGGATCGTAATGATCCTGTCAACTGTCACCACTCAGCGCCACGTCAGGTATGATATATCGTGTGGGTTTCATTTATTTCGCGTGTTATGTAAGTTGACATCGCGGCGCCCACTTCCTAGATACGCTCCTGGCATCGAACGACGCGCAAGAACTGTGCCATCGTTGGTAGTCATCTTATTATTAGTAAGTACCTTAGATTTTTGTGTGTAAATACTGGAAATGCCAATAATAACAGTACTAACCGTCTGTAGTATGAACAATAAGTTTAAAAATTAAGTGATTACATTATCTATTATTTGGTAGTATTACCACATATGTATATATTATATAAATAGTTACTACAAATAGCAAGCTTTCACAAAAGTAAAAGTAATATAAAACATTATGTTTTAGGAAGCTCTTGCGAAAACAAGATTTCTGTGAATCTCTTGTAAGTTGAACTTAACATTTTAAAAGGGTTTCTGTGTTAGAGGGGTTGTTGTTTGTAAACACAGCAAAGTAGATCTACAGATGAACATGGGCGCCGGCAGGGGGGTGCCAGCTGGTGCACTTGCACCTCTGGGAATCTCGGGATCAACAGGAATTATTGAAATAAAAAGCCGTCTATTGGAAATCATTTTACCCTATTACCATGCCGTACAAAGGTAGTTCGTAATGTTTCGGCACTAAATGTATTCTGTTGACGTAAATAGACAGTCACCGTTGTTCGTAAAAAGTAAAAAGAAAAGAAAAAACTTCGTTCGTAAAAAGTGAAATCTGCACCCCCTGGAAATTATTTCTGCCGGCGCCCATGCAGATGAACATTGAACACACAGTTCCTAGTCCGTATACATAGCAATTAGCAAGAAGCAGCAAACTTTGACTTGGCTCAAGATACTGTCATTCCATCATTATTTATCGTGATTCGTGAATCGTGATGTTTATTAGTAAACTAGCGACCCGCCCCGGCGTCGCACGGGTATAAAATATATAGCCACTGCAAAAATGATTAAAATTGATAGTCTATGGTCCTTCACGTGGTCTACTTCTTATCTGTGCCAAATAAAATAAAAATTGCTCCAGTAGTTCGCGAGATAAGCCCTTTCAAATAATTTCCCCCGTTTTTTCCACATTCTCCTATTAGTCTTAAAATATAGCCTATAGCCTTCCTCAATGAATGGGCTATCTAACACTGAAATAATTTTTCAAATCGGACCAGTAGTTCCTAAGATTAGCGCGTTCAAGTTGCCCTTTCAAATAATTTTTCCCGTTTTTTTCACATTTTCCTCTATTTCTTCGCTCCTATTAGTCTTAGCGTGATAAAATATAGCCTTACTCGATAAATGGGCTATCTAACACTGAAAGAATCATCAAAATCCGTTGCGTAGTTTTAAAGATTAAAGGGAACAAAGGGATATGAGGGAAAAAAAGCGACTTTATTTTATAATAAGTATAGATTAGTAGGTACCTAAAAATCTTACAATATTGTAAATGTGACTATACTGCCACAGCTGGCCACATGTTATTGTACGTAATACATGGTAATACCTGTAGCCCTAGCACGGCGACCAGTAAAAATGCGAAAGACAAATTAGCTAATTAATGTCGATTGTTTTTTTGTATGGGAAACGAACCACCTTAAGTATTGACAAAAAATACGTCCCTTAGTATTTAAATAATTTAAAAACGTTTCAAAACGATAAGAATAGCGTTTGTGAAAGTAAGGTGAGCTTTTTGTTTGTTGAAGTCTTTTTTCCTACGATGTAAAAGTAATATACGTAACATTCCCACTACCTATAGTAAATCATATTATACTTACTTGAATATAATATTTCAATGATATTTCATCTACCTTCAGTCCAATATTCAGTGAGAACCACATGCACAATCACAAGCACTGTGCGAGTTGCGCAGACGCATATATCAACACGCGCATCCCACGTCCACTCTCTAAAATAGCGCGCAGCGGACTGTTCCATTTTCGAAATTTTCAATTTTCACTACGCGCTGCGGAGCGCGGGAATGGAGCTTGTCTGTGGTGCCTGGTGGTGCCAAATCTGCAACATTAAAAAAAATAATTGAAAAAAATTAAAACTGATAATAATTATTTAATATTTTAAATGGGGTGAAATGACTAGATAGATAGAAAATTCCTTATTTGTACAACTTAAAACTAAACTCAAACTTAAAAACACAATAGGTATAGGATACTGTATGGTACATTACATACTTACATGACTAGTGATTGGACAGTACTAGTCATTGGAGTTTGGACAGAGCACAATACACAATACTGTAATTATTTAGGACTAAGGTTGCTTTAAAAAACTACTTACCTGTTTTTCTTTAAAATCAGGCGTTCTATTACTTAAAAAACAGGCACTTTTTAAAGCAACCTTAATAATAATTAATAATGTGTTTTTGTGCTTTGTTCAATGACTGTTACTGTCCAATCACTAGTCATTTACCCTGCGAAAGTGTGTCTGTCTGTCTGTCTATCCGCACCGTACGGGATGGAACCCTACGCCCAAACCACTGAACCGGCTTGTACAAACTGATAAAATTATTGCACCGAAGGAGGGACGGGGATTAGATTACCGTCTGTCACGACCCTTGACATCCCATGTATCCAAATTTTTGTTTGACATGTCAGCGCGTGTGGCGCCCGCATGTCGCGGAGGCGGGGCCCGCGCCGGGGCACACACCGGGGCACAGTCCGGGGCCCGCAGCCCGGGGCAAGTGGGCACAGCTGCATGGGGCCCCTCCACCTGGGATTACTTCACGGAGGTAAGTGGCGTTTACAATTTTACATTGATTGCATTATGGGCACTATTTTTTATGTTTGGATTAAATTGGATCACGGACCACGGTATGCCCATTCGTTGAAACAAGGCTAGCTTTAAGTTTTGGCTTAGAGTTAATTACTTATCTCTCTTTGTTCAATAAGTACCAACCGATTATAATATTGTTATGGTATAATTAATAACCGTCGTTTTCTGGCTCAGTCAACATCTCTACCATGTGACGTAAACGGTAAACCTCACGTTATTTTGCTAATTGCTTTAAACAAATTAACAAATCATAAAATTAACTACAACACAACAGCTGTGCAGCCTTTTACATCAACGGCTATTGGTTGTAAATATTGTGAAATATCATGCGCTACCTGTCGGAAGCGGGAAGGGAAAATTAAATACTGATTAAATTAAGAAATTAAAAAAAACCCCCGCCAAAAAACTTTAAAAAGTAATGAAATAATATTTACTGATTTTAAGTTTAAAGCATTCCTAAGAGTAAAGTAATATTTTAGTCCATAATTGTTGTCACGGTGTGTCGGGGGACCGCCAAGTAAACTATCACAACAGCGACTTTTGCATTTTGTATCGCCATAATAGTCGGTGATTCTCTCGATTCGGTTCGCTGTGAACTGACCTTTAAACTATATTGTTATGTGAATTCAAACATCTACATTAGCGGTCCCCCGACACACCTTGACAACAAATAATGGACTAAAATATTACTTTACTCTTAGGAATGATTTAAACTTAAAATCAGTAAATATTATTTCATTACTTTTTAAAGTTTTTTGGTGGGCTTTTTTTTTAATTTCTTAATTTAATTTAATTTTATGCTTTTTAAACTTATGCAGAATAATTTATATCAACTGGATCATATCCCAATGAATACCATCTATAAAATAATAATATGTCCTCTTGGATGAGGCCGTCAATATGAGCCCAAACATGAAACCTCCACTTTGGGTTCATACGGAGCTCGGCTCCTATAGAATCCAGATTCCAGGTGATGCTGCAGCAGTAGCATGCAAATATTTACTGTTTATCTACGTCTTACTAGTTGTCGCAATTATAATGAGCCCAAACACGAAACCTCTGCTCTAAGTTGGTGAGGAGTTGGGTATCCTATTGATTACCAGGTGATGCTGCAGCACCAGGTCAACTTTCCAATAATGTGTATATTATATTCATAAGTGTCACGAACCAGAATGCAAAAAAATATAAAACCCATCAAACGACTGTAAGTTGCTAATCGTCCTATCACGAACCAGATAAACCGTGATATTTCAGCAATGAGCAGGCTGATGATGATAAACTATGTTGCTCAGAACACTCTCGGTCATGTCAGCTTTCAAACAACTATTTTTTTTTGTTTGAAAGCTCAAAGTCAAAATCGGTCCACCCGTTTGGATGCTACGATGCCACAGATAGACAGACCGACAGACAGACACGTCAAACTTATAACACCCCTCTTTTTGGTCGGGGGTTAAAAATAGCAATTATACTTGAGGTCTCGATGAAAGCGCCATCTAGTTTGTCAGTGACAAACAATTTACAATGCGCAGGCCTTTAACGGTTGCATATTATTTCAATAGATGACTCTGCTCTACACCATTCTGAACACTGCACTGTGACGTACCGTGTAACCGAGCAAAGATTAATTTTTGGCCAAAGCACAATCCAAAGTCGGGGCTCTAGGTCCTAGGAGATAAGTACATAATAATTATTACAAAATACCAATGCTGTAGAAAAAACGCGTGCAGTGTGAGTGACACGTAAACGTGACGAAACACTCACGAGTCACGCAAGTCTGGTCGAATCCTAATTATAGGATAATAGCACAAATAGTAATTGTTGTACAGCATGACCATTGACCAACCTGCTAATGGTTTTATCTTTGTATTTATGAAATAATATAATACCGTTGATATAGTATTGGAAAATTACACTTCGCACTGTACAAGGACGTCAAGCCCCATTAGGGTTCCGTAGTCAACAAGAAACCCTTATAGTTTCGGTCTGTCCGTCCGTCTGTCCGTCTGTCTGTCCGCGGTTTTGCTCAGAGACGCCTATAATAGGACCTACAAAGCTGTAATTCGGCATGAATGCAGATATTAATGATGCCGACAAAATGGTATATAAATTCTTAAAAAATATTTTTTTATGGTACCTCCCCTACACATCAAGCGCGGATAGTATTCATAGATTATTTTCCGATTTAGGGATCCATTTGTGAAAAATGAAGTTTTAATGTGGAAAAATCGTTAGAGTCCAGTGTCCCCCCCCCCCCCCCCCCCCCTTCTACCAGCTAAAGCTGCTTAACGGTTGCTTCTGGAAAAGTGGAAAAATTCACGGGAGTAGGAAATATGCTGAATATAAAAGGAAATCTATCACGGCTAGGAAGACTTCATAAGTTTATGAGTCGATGAACTAAATAAATTAATGTATTCGGCGAATTATTATAAAGGAACTTTTCGTTCAGAGCGTAACTGCGTGTTGTTAGTCATAGTGTAAAACACATTACAAATGTACTATCAGAGAAGTTGATTACTATGCAGATCGGGGACCTACGTAGTTTGGTTGCGTTACGTCAAACCACCTGCAACTTTTCGCCATCGTTCCACGCGAAAAATATACCATCCTCATCACCTTGATGAGTGGCAGTCTTCCACAGTGCGTTTTTCGCGTAATTTTCTGCCGCGCGCTCTTCTGATGTTGCGAGTGTCCATGGGCGACGGTAGTTGCTTACCATCAGGTGACCCGTTTGCTCGTTTGCCCCCTTATTTAATAAAAAAAAGCCTACAGGCTAAGGATCACAATTAACATTGAATTGACATATTCGACCAAATAACGTTGGTCTATCAACTGCATAGGAATCAATTTCCTCGATGGTACATTAATTGACCATACAAAAATTATTTAAAAAACTAGCGGTATTACGGAACCCTATAAATATAATATTGCGCGTGGCCCGACACGCACTTGGCCGGGTTTTATTTTTAAGTAGATATACTCGTAACTCCATGCAGTGATATTTGATAAGATACATCATACAATGCTTTATTAAATTAATAATAATTAATAAATAATAATATTATGAATTGTTGATGATGAATTATTGTTCTTGTTATATTGACATGGAGAAGAAAATATATTCGCTTTATAATTTGTTACCAACGAACGTCGTTTTCAAGCTAAACCTCTCGTCACCTACGGAAAACCAAACCGACAAAGTAATTAATTTAATATTTTTTAGTTATTACAATGTCATGTCATAATGATTTACTTATACTTATATATATTTGTTATTGCGTTATCCAAAAAAAATTGATTTAATATAATCTGTGTCTCAAGAAGATCTGTGTCTCATACATTAGCATTCAGCCATACAAGACCGTACCTACCTATAGTGGAGGTGTAGATAACAAAAATAATAGTATTTTAAAAAGATAAAACCGACTTCAAAATTGTACGTAATTGAGAATTAAAATTCCCTATACCAGAAACTACTGAGCCGATTTTGATGAAACTTGTAGCACAGAGTACTATAATACTAGCGTAACTTGTAGCATTCCCTAAGTTGAAAAACCCGTCGGCCCTGTTACGACAAAACAATGCAACCCGGTGAAGTTCCGGAGATATGCGAACACAAATATAAAAACATAAGTATGTACATACATACTACATGGTTACATATTATACATTCACTTTAAAATAGACTAACATAATATGTATAATATACTTAAGGAAACTGGACAGTTCTAGAAATATTACATACATAGGGGTCAAATTGATAACCTCCTTTTTTTGAAGCCGGTTAAAAAATAAGAGCTTTGTAGATGAAGAGGAAATAAACTCAAGTGACTTCTAGCAAATACTGCTGTTAGAGGAGTCTGCAGCTTTAATTATTGAGTAAAAACCGTAGTTTCTTTTTCAAAAATGTGTTACAATATTGTTACGGATACGGACACACAGAGCCATCTAGCGTCGAACCGGCAAAACTAGGGGACACACTACACATAAATCCCCTACTCGAAACTAGATGGCGCTAGTTGGTTCATGCTCGAATCTCCTAGAAAGTTCCGACCGTTGTTTACTTGTTTACGTGTTTACTTGTTTACGTGAATCGAGTAAGAAACTTTCTAGAATTCGAGTCGCCCATATAAATAGGCGCAGGTGGACGGCCCGGGATTCAGTTTTATCTGAGCGATCTTCGAGGCGACTTCGAAGGGAGAACAAGTGATCAATAGTGAGTGACAGTGATAGTGTTTAGTGTTTGGACTTAGTGCTTAGTGTTTGGACTTAGTGATTAGTGTGACCTAGTGTTTGTGAATAAAGTCTTCAAGCGAGTCACCAGGTCTTTCTCTCCGAATCCTCGAACCCTAGCACGTAACAATATCAAGCTTAAAATCGCATCGAATCACATCCCTTCCCTTAACTATTTCACCTTTTATAGTGTTGCTGATAAAAACAAAATGCAGGGCCCCCGTAAGGACTACAGCTGGCGCCTGTATGCAAAAAAAGGATTTTGGCGCCCCTTTAGGCAAATTTTTTGGGTCCTTGGTTTTGGCGCCCCTAAAGATGGCGATTTGGCGCCCCTAGAGGATAGCGCCCGTGTGCATTGCATACATTGCACATATGGTAGCGGGGGCCCTGACAAAATGTAACGTAATAAGTAATAACAGAAAGAAATTTTCCTCATCTCTCTCAACACTCAACAGGCTGTAAGTGATGTAACTTGCATGTAACACAAAGAAGTAATTAACATTATTATTTTTCTCTACGAAAGTAATTATACTAGTACTTATAAGGGTGTGCAGGCATGTGCCCCTTGTCTGGTGTAGAGTTCACTGTGAAAATGGAAGTGTTGATTCTCTAATCGAATTAATATTATGTACCCGCTGAATACTGGCTATGTCGTATGACTTATGAGTTAACTCCATCTCATGTGTCATAATAATAATAATTATTTTATTTATAACTGATTTAGGAATTTTAATTTTTCTGTCATTTATGAATTGTTTTCTTAATTGTACCAATCCGAATTAAATAATCATCGTTAAGACAGGACAACGTCTGTCGGGTCAGCTAGTAATTAATAATTAATTGGTGAAATCGCTTGGTCCCGTCAATTTGTCAGCGCGATAATTGTTCAATCTGGGTGCGTCGTGCGATAATCGCGCGACGCGGGAGTTTATCTACCTGTTATCTAGTAAATACTAATCGACACGATTTAAATTTGATTGGTTCAAATTTGGGAACCCATTTTGAGTTCAGCCGTCGTCAGCCCACCACACCATGTCCTTCCTCGGCAAAACCTACGAGCACCAGAGAGACGAAAACTTCAAGGAGTTCTTGGACGCTATCGGTGAGTTATTATCTTTTTGGCAGTGACCTTTAATCAGTTTGCAATTGCAAATACAATACCTCTTTGGTATCGTTTTTCGATAAACGCTATCTTAAAATTTACAATACCTAGCATCGATCATGTGGGTACCTAGGCATAATATGTAGGTGCATGATTTCTATGGTCGAGTTTCCGGGTGATGTTGAAAAGGTACGAACGTGACGTCGGGTTTTTAATGTCATTTGATAACTCCCCTGGTATGAAACTCCAGGTATCCCCGAGGACTTCAAGCAGAAGATCCTGAGCAGCAAGGCGTCCCAGAAGATAGAGAAGAACGGAGATGAGTACACCCTCACCACCAACGACGCCGGGAAGGTCAAGGAGCTCAAGTTCAAGAACGGAGTTGAGTTCGACGAGAATGTCTTCGAGAAAATAGTTGTGAGTTGAAGTTGCTACACAGAAATCGGTCATAGGTTGCGGACTAATAAGTAGTCGTCATCTGTCGGCTGGGCTTGACATAAATATGCCAAATTAATTGCTATATCTCTGATATATAAAAGCCCATAATCCACTTTTGCCATGTATTTACTATACATGGCAAAAGTGGATTATGGGCTTTTAAATGCTAAAGATTGTTTTTCCTCATATTATTCAAATCCATTCAGCGACTTATTCTAAGACTGCGACTGTCACAGCAACAGCCAACACGGGTAAGAGTTAAAGGAGGTGTAAATACTTTCAATAAGGCAACATTTGTCGAATAGTACAACAGCAGTTAGAAGCAAGTTGACGTTTTCAGACGAAGACGACGATCACGGTGGAGGGTGACGTGGTGAGGCACAAGCGCGTGGCGCCGGACGGCCGCTCCATGGGCGTCGAGAGACACTACAACGGCGACGAGATGATCCTGGTACGTTGGGACTTGGGACCCTCTAACTGCGACTTTTAGTAGCGAAGCAGTCGCGCGTTTATGAAGCGCACGACTGAATCACTACTAACGCGCGTTAGTCGCATTTGCAACTCCAAGGACACACAGCTAGCGACTGCATCGCGACTGTATCGATGCAAATATGCGACAGTATCGCGACTGCATCGCTACAAAAAGTCGCAAAGTGAGTGTGGCAAAGCGCGCCTACCCGGCAAGTGCGCCGTATAATTCGACCATACTGCTGATTGGAGATCTTCAATCGGCAGTATGAAATTATAGCTACATGGCGCACGTTCCGTAGACCCGTAGGTAGGGCCGCTTTGCCATACTCACTATACTACATTATTAATCTTCTCAATCATCTCGTTATATCCAAACAGAGTACAATCCTTAGTCGCGTTAACGAAGTTTCGGAAATCGGCAGGACGTATACAAAGTCTGAAATAACGGCAGTAAGACCTAGCCTTCAACCTGACCGAGCATACGACCGCACTCGGTCAGGAAATCTTCCTTTGCTAATGGCCACCGGTCATAACTCATATCCCCGCAATCTACTCTTTCTGTCATTAGGACGTATCACGTAGTAGATTAGAAGGTCACGACATTTTTGGTAACGATATCCAAAATAACTTATTTTAGATTGACAAGATAAAGAGCAACTCTCTGCTGCCAAATATGTCGGTCTGCCTGCGTAAAGTAGTTGCGTTCTCTGTATAGGGCGCCTGAAAACCCAGTTATCATGACCAAAAAAAATGATAAGGTAAATGGCTGAGTAAGTTATATTAGGTAAGTACTAGTTGTTCTCATATCAGTAGCGTAAAAATTGACCAAATATTCGGTTGCGTTATGAAGCAACGAGCGTTCAAACGTGATTTATCGTGACCAAAAAAAAAACGATCAGTTAAATGGCTGAAAACAACATAGTGTAAAGTATCAGTATGTGCTAGCTTAGTGACACCAAAACTGACCAAATATTTTGTTGCAATTCATGGGTAAAAGGTTGTTTAGGTTACAGTTGTTTTTATCACTATCACTGCATAGTATGCAGTGCATACCTACCTAATTTGAAAATTTTATTAAAGTTACTGATGAAAACATTTTGAAACATGATGTCGTTATCATATTACTAAAAATATTCCCCTCTCGCTAATCGGCAATTATGCAATATAAAATATTTCATTAAAAAAACTCCCAATTACTTACCAGAGTTTTCTTTTTCTACTACCGTTTCGTAGTCTGACAAATAAGAACAAGCTAAGTTTGAAAACGCAGACAAGATTACGTGTCATTAAATGTGTGTTAAAGAATCTAATGGCGTCAGAGGGGGAGCTGCAAAGTTGCGCGTACTGGTGCCTATTTTAGTAGGTATAGATAGGTAACTAGCGATATCAAAATTTACGGTTCAGTCTTTTTACGTCTTAATGCTGGGATGACCTACTCTGATAAAGTTGATACATGCAGGTTTTCGTGACGGTGCTTTCCTCCACCGTAAGAGCCTCGGTTACTATGACAAGAATGAATATAACTTCTGAAAAACTTATTGGTACAAGGTCCGGGTTGGAATTCGAACCCACGACCCTTCGATCACGATTATTGGGATCATGATAAGTACATATTAATTATTATGTAAATCGAAGAATCTCACCTGTGTGGGTATCTTAACACGCTTTTTTATTAGCTTCACCTGTAACTGAGTCACAATGTAAGAAAATCTTGGAATTCAATTTCAGCCTACTTCTAATTATTGTATCGATTTGAAACTTTGCAAGTTTACAACACATGTCACGACTGGATGAGGAGGGCACAAGATCGCCGTAAAGGATGGAAATGGAAGAGGCCTATGTCCAGGAATGGACTCTTAGTGGCTGACGATGATGATGATGATGAAGTTTATAAGAGTCCGTTGATAATTGCAATTGCTACCATCGAGCTGATCGATGATGGTGTCGTGGTGGGCAATATAACTCTTCCATGGCTGTTGCGAAACCCCTTGAGCTTGGGCTCATTTGTTTTCTACTGATGACCTAATTCGCTACATTTGGTTGGTGGTGAGAGTCTGATGACGGAGCAGGGTGAGATTTCATATTTTTTAGCGATTAGATATTTTAATCATCGATGAAAAGTTTCCTCACTCATAAAAGCGTGTGTTTTTCGTTTTTAAACCAAGCACTTACTAGTAAAATACTTAAAGAATATACGTTCAGACATAGGTCGCCGATAACTATGAATTGCAACACCAAATATTTGGTAAGTTTTGGTGCCAATAAGCTAGTACGTACTGGCAGTTTACGATTTGTAATTTTCAGCCATTTACCTGATTTTTTTTTTGGTCACAATAAGTCACGTTTGAACGCTCGTTGCTTCACAACGCAACCGAATATTTGGTCAGTTTTTACGCTACTGATATGAGAACAACTAGTACTTACCTAATATAACTTACTCAGCCATTTACCTTATCATTTTTTTTGGTCATGATAACTGGGTTTTCAGGCGCCCTATACAGAGAACGCAACTACTTTACGCAAGCAGACCGACATATTTGGCATCAGAGAGTTGCTCTTTATCTTGTCAATGCAATGTAAGTCATTTTGGATATCGTTATCAAAAATGTCGTGACCTCCCGTAATATAGAGACTAGAGCTTCTGTCGTTCTCTGTATTTTCTGAAAAAAAAAAATCAGGACATCCAATCCGACTGAATGTTCTTTCTTCTTGTCATAAAAAACTTTAATTATGTATCTTCATACCCTTGATATTTCGCAGGTCGTCGCAGCCAAGGACGGAAACGCTCGCCGCTACTACAAGGCTGTCTAATATTTCAAGAACTCTCCTCATATTATTTAAGTAATCATAGCAAATCAACCTAATTACGAAATTATAATATTAAGGAAAAAATCGTATCCTTGTTTTTATGTTTGAAGTTATCAGATAACCTTTCGCGAAGTAGGTTTTTTTTAATTTTGCTAAACAAGGTCTCGCGGCTCAATGTCTACACGTTATCGTGAATAGCCGGTGATCGCGGTACAATTGACACATGTAGAATATAGGTATAGCTGATAAGACTGATAAGCCAGGCACGTGAAATGTCCATGCTTCCAAATTCGAATCAAAGCAGAGGGAAACTATTTCATCGCTGTAAATTGTAATATTATTATAGTAAATTGTCCGGAATCATACTTTTTATTAAAGTTCCTTTTTATTGCGCCGAGAAAATGCTTTTAAGCCTCTTGGGGGGGATGGGGGTAATATCCGCAAGTATGTGGGTCTCTGCTGCGTCCGAAGATGGTGGTAGACGTAAGACGCGGCTGCGTCTACCACGTTTAGTGGGTAGCGGCTGCTACCGCCTACCCACTAAAGCTAATATTAAGACTGAAATTCCTATACTACTTTGTTTGAACCCAAAAAAATGGTTCATAAAATACAATACTGTGCTCAATTTGATGAGTATTTATCCTTTTCGGGCAAGCATTTCGAATTTATTTATAGTAAAATAGTAGTACGGGAGCCCTAGAACATTTTTTTTGTGATAAGTGATTACTGATTAGTGATTACTAACAAGCTAATTTTTTGTGAGTAGCTACATTTTGATAAGACGAACAACGCTTTTATTTTCGAAAAATCTCGAAAGTGGTAGCTAACAGAGATAGAAAGGATTTCATACTTTGACTTGATGGTCCTAAAATATGAAAAAAAATCAGACATGTTTTATTTGTAGGACAAAGTTACTCTTAAATTATATAACTATTAACCTACCAATATACATACAAAAAAATCAGCTGGTTAGAGTACCGTAGTCAACCAAGTTTTGTTGATTACAGAACCCTAAAACGGAACCTTAAAGGCGGAAGGCGTCCATATAGTATTTTTATGTTGTCAATAATAATAAGAAAAATTGCATTTTAATTTTTTAGGAAGCGTTAATTTTGTGACCATATTTTATCCATTTTGGTTTCGAATTTTATTGGTAGCAAAATAGACTAAATTTTTGGGCGGCGTTTAAACAGAAGCTATAAATAAATTCAGCAATGGCCTCAGGTTGTAAACACATGATAATGGTATATCTATATTTGTAGATCTCGATAACTACACTTAAGCCCGTCTAGGTATCAAGTCATTCTACGAGTCATGCTTACTATACATGTAACGAGAATAATTATTGACGCAGCAACAAATGTACTACTAATCGACACTCGTCAGTGTGCCACTACTTTTACTCCGAAACACCGGATGATGCAAATTATCCTTAATTCACAGAGTTCAGCTGAATTCCACGCAGATATGAGCGCCTCGATCAAATGCGGTCAGGATTTAAATAAATTTAAGGTCACAAATCACAGTAAAAACGTTAATTGAACCGAAATTGCTTATTATGTTGTGAATTCCCATGTTATTGTTGTTTTGCAAATACAATGCATATTTTTGTATCTACGTATTTTGTAAATGTTTCTAACATAATATTATATATTGTTTAAAATAATAATTTGTCATTGAAACTCATACTGTGGGAATCATACTAAAAACAATGTGAGTTTGTGAGTTTGTATGTTTGTTACTTCTTCACGCTTAAACGACTGGAGCGATTTCGATAACATTTGGCAAAGAGTTAGCTGACATCCTGAATTAACATTAAAGCTGCATATTTCTTCGAAAAAATGTCTAATTCCCATGGAAAATCTAATATTGTTCTAAATCTAGTATTGTTAATACGCAATTTACTTTCAACAAAAATCGGCCAAGCACAGAGCAAAAATAAGGGCTAAATATTGTATTTTTTGTATATGAGCCCCCTTAGTTATTTAATTTATTTAAATTTTATTATTAACTAGCGACCCGCCCCAGCGTCGCACGGGTATAAAATATATAGCCACTGAAAAAATTATTAAAATCCATTGCCTATGATCCTTCACGTGGTCTACTTCTTATCTGTTCCAAATAACATAAAAATTGCTCCAGTAGTTTGCGAGATAAGCCCTTTCAAACAATTTCCCCCGTTTTTTCCACATTTTCCTATTAGTTTTAGCGTGATAAAATATAGCCTATAGCCTTCCTCAATGACTGGTCTATCTAACACTGAAAGAATTTTTCAAATCGGACCAGTAGTTCCTGAGATTAACGCCTTCAAGTTAGCCCTTTCAAATATTTTTCCCCGTTTTTTCCACATTTTCCTCTACTTCTTCACTCCTATTAGTCTTAGCGTGATAAAATATAGCCTATAACCTTCCTCGATAAATGGGCTGTCTAACACTGAAAGAATCATCAAAATCCGTTGCGTAGTTTTAAAGATTAAAGGGAACAAAGGGACATGAGGGAAAATAGCGACTTTGTCTATACTAATATTATAAAGCGGAAGAGTTTGTTAGTTTGTTTGTTTGTTTGTTTGGACGCGCTAATCTCAGGAACTACTGGTCCGATTTCAAAAATTATTTTAGTGTTAGATAGCCTATTTATCGAAGAAGGCTATAGGCTATATTTTACCACGCTAAGGCGTAGGAGCGAAGAAATAGAGGAAAATGTGGAAAAAACGGGGGGAAATTTTTTGAATAAGCTTATTTGAATGCGCTAATCTCAGGAACTACTGGTCCGAATTGAAAAATTATTTCAGTGTTAGATAGCCCATTTATCGAGGAAGGCTATATTTTATCACGCTAAGACTAATAGGAGCGAAGAAATAGATGAAAATGTGGAAAAAACGGGGGAAATTATTTGAAAGGGCTTATCTCACGAACTACTAGAGCAATTTTTCTCTTATTTGGGTCAGATAAGAAGTAGACCACGTGAAGGATATAGGCTATATTTTGTGGACTAATTTGTCTGTGAAATATCTAATTTACGCGGGCGAAGTCGCGCGGAACGTCTAGTATAATATAAATGTATAGATTATTAAAGTAAAATACAATTAAGTATTTTGTGAATATTTCAATTGCCTATATTGTGTTGCCGATAATGATTAAGAGCAAAAAATAGAAAAAAAAATCACGTTTGTTGTATGGGAGCCCCCCTTAAATATTTAATTTATTTTGTTTTTAGTATTTGTTGTTATAGCGGCAACAGATATACACAATCCATGAATATTTCAGAAGTCTACTCGTAGCTATGGCGGTTCTTGAGTTACAGCCTGGTGACAGACAGACGGACAGACGGACAGACGGACAGACGGACAGACATCGAAGTCTTAGTAATAGGGTCCCGTTTTTACCCTTTGGGTACGAAAGCCTAATAAACCTCGGGTAACAACGCAAGGCACAGTAAGACGTATTGAACTGAAACTCAAACTTTTCCATTCGATTTTTTTTTTTACAATAATTAATGTTTTCTAAACGTTGGTACTAACGGCGCCTACCACCGGTTGGGTAAGTAACATTATGTTAGTTTAGTTAAGTAAGTAGGCTGATCAAGGTTTAAAAATAATAATATGCCACCCTTTATAGTTGTTATACCACTAGGAAGTAGGATATTAATTCATCAGACGAATTGCATTAGCTGATATTGTTGGGATTTGAGTCCAGGTTCGCAGAAGGCGATGTAAAGCGCCATGCCACCGTGACTCATATTGTGTGTTGTAGCAAGTCATCATGATTCGTTCAAACCAAATTGATAAACTGTATTATATATATATATATATATTCTTCCCCCGCCTCCCCCAACCCCCACCCCCCCCTAAACCGCGTCCTTTAAAGTACAGTTTTTCCAATCTCTGTTTGCGTTTATATATATATATATATATATATATATATATATATATATATATATAAACGCAAATAGAGATTGGAAAAACTGTACGGAGGCGGGGGAAGGGGGGTACCCCCTGATACCCCCCTCTCTTGAAGCAAGCTCTTGGTTTCTGAGATATTCATGATTGTAGTTTGAGGTTATAACTGCACTAAAAGTGTTGAAATTCAGTTTCGGATCATCAAATTAAGGGGGGAGGGCGGTTAAAAGGGGGAGCAGAGGGGGGACTTGCCTATTTCCTACAAAATTGCCTTTCAGGGGTATCAAGAGATTACTGTTGTCTGTTAAAAAAAAATAACAACAAAATTTCTAACCTATCACGTGACCTTAACAAGACTTTGGCAAACTAAATAAAACAAAAAAATTTAGTTGACAATCATTTTAATTAATTTGTATTGTCCACATACACATACTTAATTGCCTTTAATAATTCTTCAAATGGATCGGTATGGTTGACCCTAATTTTTCGCCTCCATATATATTCGCATAGCCAATCCGTGAAATCTGCTTTATTTTGTTCCTGCCTGAATTGTTTTTTCAGTCCCCTCCACTGGCTCTCAATGCGCTGCATGTGTGTCCCATCTGGTGCCACAAATTTGTTTGTGGGATCACTGTGATTCACCCTCTTATGTGTATATCCATGCTCAGGAAGGCTCATGTAAGCTCTCCAATAATCAGTATGGATGATAGAACCTTCCTGAACATGCTTCTTGATGAGTGGCATCAATATTTCCGCAGACCTCTCATTATCAGGAGACACTTCCAGCCGAAGATCATCGCTCCCATCTTCGATCATCCCTATCACCCAATGACCTTCGATCTGTAGACCACGGTTATATTTTCTTTTGCCAAATTTGGATTCGTCTATTTGTACTATTTTTCCTGGTCCTCCTATTTTCTCACTTGCTTGGTTATTTTCCAGCTCATAAATAACAATTGTTTCTCGGCAATAGCTGTACCAGTCCGCCACGGTTTTCATCGAAATCACAAGTTCATCTTCGGTAGCAAGTTGTTTTTGTACTTGCATATAAGACAAGCCCTCGCTAAAAGCATACATTATTTGAAATATTAATGTGATGCATAACCTCACATTTTCAAACCAGGTTTCTTGTACCCACACTCCTGTTCCTGCAGTTGCTCTTTCTGCAGCGGAATCTGCCAAACTGGGTTTCAGTAGACAGCGTCATTGGCCTGTGGTGTATATGACACATTTTCTGCTTAGGAATAAATCCTCTCTCCTCAGCAAACTGGATACACTGCTGTACCGTCCCAACTCTTGTGAAGATTTTTTTCCAGTTCCACATAGACCTAAAACAAAAATAAAGCAAATTGAATGACAAGTTGAAAGAGATTTACATAACTCCCAGCTACCCAAAGTACAATAACTGTTCTCGGGTGTTTACGAAGTGTTTTTGAAGCATCACAAGGCTGTGGTTGAGTGAAGGATGTATATATTACAATATAGAGTACAATTCCTGCTTAGGAATTGTACTCTAGGGGTTGGCAAATTCGTTTTTGGGACCATATCCGTCTGTCACATCTCCGTCTCATACCTCATACCATCCGTCTCATACCTAGAGACCAATGACCCTCAATATGGCACAACTAGCTTCAATTATCAGTTGACGGAGCCCCGCTAGGCGGGGCTCCTATTTCTGGGTGTTGTGATCTACGTTCCAACCTAACCTAACCTACTTTTGGACTTTCTGGATTGTGTTTGTTTTTGTTTTGGCGGGGGGCTGCGCCCCCCGAGCCCCCCCGCTGCGGTATCCGTGGCTAAGTAGTTAAGTAAGACTGATGTTTTTGATCATTTTTCTGTCATTTGACAAAAGATGTTTGCCGACTTTTCTCATTTTATCATATGAATATTTGCTGTTTAAAATATTTATATTATTATCATTTAAAACAAATAACATGAAATATATTTATATACGTATTATAAGAATCATTAATAAATTATTACATTACCTACTTAAATTGTTGGGCATTATTGTAAACTTTAGCCTACTAACCTCAACTCTTCCGAGTAATAATGGATTCGCCTTCCCGATGAACCAGAAGGGGTTGCTGGCTCATGCAAGTCTTCAGATGATGTGGAAACTGGCATGACGAGATCTGCCATCCCACTAGGACCAGCGATCCCACTAGGACCAGCGATCCCACTAGGACCAGAGATCCCACTAGGACCAGCCATCCCACTAGGACCAGCCATCCCACTAGGACCAGCAGGCGAAGTAGGCACAAGCGGCTCACTAGAGTCCATCACTTGCGCACTACACAAAGGCAATGAAAAGGAGGCCGTAACAAGCGGCTCTGTTGAGTCCAACACTTGCACTTCACTCAACTTTTCAGGCGATTCAGCGGAACTCGAAGACTGGGGCTTCGGAGACGCCATGGTAGTCATACAAATGTAGTCAGACAGGAGTACGTAAAACGATCTCGACTGCAAGAGCAACAAACGATGACTGACATTTCCAGGCACACGACACAAACAAAATGGCGTCGTTGCGTTTCGATGTTCCACAGTAGAAAGTAGAAACACGATATTTCATTTAAAATTAAATTATTAATTTTTTCAATAAATTACACGTAAATACATAAAATTTTACATTTCAAATGTATTTACAACATAAATACCCCAAAAAGATCCCAAAATTTTGTCTACATTGACTGCATAGAATTAACTTTCACGTAAAGAAACGCAAATGACAGATCGTAGTTTTATAAGGTTGGTAGTAAGTCATAGTAGTGATGGTAGTGACGTAAATTAATCAAAAATTTTGATCTAATTTTGAGATTTTTAATAATTTATTTCTCGAAAACTACTAGGTTGCTTCAAAAACCGACTTCACCGAAAGACTTCTTTCATTGTGTAGTTTCTAACAAATAAATATGAAACGCCAGACCGGCGTCCCGTAAAGAACAGTTTATCCCAGAGATTTAAAAACATAGTACTTAGTTAATATAAGTTGCACCTTTTAATTTAATGAGAATTTTCAATTTTTTTGCCACCAGGTACGTAGTCGTGGGTCTTTTGTTTCAATTGCTGTGTCAAACAGATAATATTTTATGTCTATTGTGATATTATTATGTCAGCTATAACGTGACATTATATTATGTATAACGGCTATATCGTGACATATAGCAGCTATTAAAAGACCCCGGCTACGTATTGCTCCAGGCCACGTGACAAATGCAATAATATTAAACCCTCTTGATACGACTTTTGAAAGTAACAAATTCTTAAAAGTAGCTTAATTGAATTAAGCTACTTTTAAGAATTTGTTACTTATCTGGCTTTGGCTATTTAAGACGTATTGTTAGAATAATATTGCCATGATTGTTCTTATTTATGTATTCAAAATAAAAAAATGGAATTAATTAGCCGACGAAGAATCCAAAATGCGTTTTGAAGACAATGCTAATCTCTATATTATTATTTACGAGATAGGATACTACGTTAAAGAACTCTACAATCTGTAATTAATAATTACCCCACACACATAAATGCACCAACTTGTATTGAAACACTAACAGTGGTTTAATTATCAGCTCAACACATTATTATTATAATCCTATAATTGTTTATTACAGCGGTGATTGCTGCGGGTAGAGCTATTACGATGCCATCAGCCGTACCTGCAAATTGGAATAAAAACGTGCAAAAAATACCACCGATATAATATGACCTCTGTGACCACGGTATAAGATATCAGGGATTCAGAGGTATAATAACACGGAATTTGACATGATAATATTATAATCCACCTATTATATTGGTTCTACGTCGGCGACACATCACAGAGCGTGCTGCGTGCGAACTCTACAAGGTCAGGGACGACGGGATTCGAGTAACAAAACTGACAATGTTTTTATCAACCGTTATTATTATATTATGTTGTCACAATTATATCGATCCCAACTCCCAACTCCATAAACAAACCCGAAACCAAAAGGCATTCAGCTCAGTTGGTGTTTCCTTTCGAGAATCGGCCAACTAAGGTAAAGAAAAGAAGAAGTCAAGGAAAAAAGATGATTACGTCATTCTTTGGTCAGAAAGGTCATTTTGCGACAGTTGTGCTAGAAAATGGTAGGACAGTTACTGCAGGCTGGTATGTCAATCGCTGTTTGCCTGTTGTCTTGGAAAAAAATCGATTGCAGCGCCCTCGAAGCAGGATCCTCCTACATCACGACAATGCTTAAGCGCACTCCGCAAAACGGACTGTTGAATTTTTGACTATGGCAGATGTCGAGATCTGCCATGCAGTCCAGAGGGCCTAGACAAACGGCAAGCGATAATCGTAAACGCCAACGCCAACGCCACAAAATGTATGGGATTTGACATTATAGTATTCGCTAGCGAAGCGATGACTTATGTCAAATCGCATACATTTTGTTAGCGGTAACGATAATCGCTTGCCACTTGTCTACTAGGGCTCACCTAGCGCCCAGCGACTTTCATATTTTATAAATTCCAAGAACTGAAGATAAAATTCGAGGTATTCGCTTTACGAGCCCTGAAGATTCGTTGAAAGCGTACGAAAATGCCATACAAGAGGGGGGTCTCTTGTATGGCATTTTCGTACGCTTTCAACGAATCTTGGAAGGAAGATGGGCCCACTGCTTTTCTCGGTGGTTCCATCGAATGCGTAAATAATGTGTAGAACGGACTACGGAGATTACTTCGAAGAACAATAAAACTTAAGTCTTGGGAACTTTCTACATTAAGCAGTTTTTACACACTATATATTTTAGGTACTGTATAGTATAATTATATTCATCGTACGGACTGCGGACTATACAAAGATGTATATTAGTCTATTGTACTATGTATGGACATGTCGATTAAAGTCGGTCATATCTCGTAAAATAATCAGTCACGACCTGTGGGCTGGGATAATAATCTCGCGCTATATCTCCCGCGGCGTAACTTAAAAACTGGCGACAGTGGAAACCGTTTGTAGTGTAAACAATAACAGGTAATACATTTGTATAGGAAATTGACGCTCCGATACGCAGTTCTAACCGCGACCTCCAACCGAGCAGTCAGCAGTCAGCAGACGGCCGTCCCGCGCGCCAGATAACAGTTCGCTGACGGCCGAGCCCCGCATTACACGAGCGCGATCTCGATACCGGTTTTGTGTTATGTTATTGTGAATAACAACATTGATCGAATACAATAAGGACGTTTATAATAAATAAAATAGGTACAACACGAGCACAAAATGATAGTTTTAATACTCGTGGTGGTGCTGGGAGCCGCGCTCTACTTTTACAGCACGAAATCTCACGACTACTGGAAAAAGAGGGGCGTCAAATACGACAAGCCGCTCCCTGTCGTAGGCAACAACGCGTTAAACTTTTTCATGAGGAGGAGCATGTCCCAGGCCATCGAGGAGATGTACTGGAAGTATCCCGACGAGAAGATCGTGGGATTCTTTCGGGGTCCGTACCCCGAGCTGATAATCCGCGACCCCGACATCGCTAAGCAGATTCTGACCACCGATTTCTCGTACTTCTACCCTCGGGGTCTGACCAGCCGGCAGCCGATCATCGAGCCGATGCTGCGAAACCTGTTCTTCGCGGACGGGGACCTCTGGCGGCTGCTCCGGCAGCGGATGACCCCGGCCTTCACCAGCGGCAAGCTCAAGGCGATGTTTCCGCTGATCGTGGAGCGGGCGGAGCGCCTGCAGACCCGCGCGCTGCAGCTCATCGCTGCCGACAAGGTGCTCGACGCTCGGGAGCTCATGGCACGGTACACGACCGACTTCATCGGCGCCTGCGGGTTCGGCCTCGACGCCGACTCGCTGCAGGACGAGAACTCCGTCTTTAGGAAAATCGGCGCGAAAATTTTTAAAGTTAGTCCCAAGGACTTCGTGAAAAACGTTCTCAAGGTCCTGTTCCCCTGGACCTTCAGGCACGTGAGGGGCCTCTCGAGGGTGGAGGGGGACATCATGCAGATAGTGGCTGAGGTGCAGCGGCAGAGGAACTACAAGCCCTCGGGCCGGAACGACTTCATAGACCTCCTGCTGGAGTGCAAGGCGAAGGGCAAGATAGTCGGCGAGTCCATCGAGCGGGTGACGGCGGACGGCAAGCCGGAGGTGGCGACGCTGGAGATGGACGACGAGCTGATAGCTGCGCAGGTGTTCGTGTTCTTCGCGGCCGGCTTCGAGACGTCGTCGTCGGCGACCAGCACCACGCTCAACGAGCTGGCGCACAACCCCGCCGTGCAGGCGCGGGCGCAGGAGGAGATCGACCGCGTGCTCGCCGGCCACGGCGGGAAGCTCAGCTACGACGCCGTCAAGGAGATGACCTACCTCGAGTGGACGTTCCGGGAGGGCATGCGCGTGTTCCCGTCGCTGGGGTTCCTGGTGCGGGAGAGCGCGCGGCCGTACGTCATCAACGGCGTGGCGATCGACAAGGGGGTGAAGGTGTTCGTGCCGCTGCAGGCGATGCACAACGACCCGCGCTTCTTCGCCGAGCCCGACCAGTTCCGGCCGGAGCGTCACGACCCGCAGCAGTTCGACCCCGCCAACAAGTACGTCTACATGCCCTTCGGCGTCGGCCCCCGGGCCTGCATCGGTGAGTTTATGTACCATCGAGGAAATTGATTCCTATGCAGTTGAGAGACCAACGTCATTTGGTCGATCATGTCAATTCAATGTTGTCGGCTGGGTTTGACGTAATGCGACCAAACTACGTAGGTCCCCGATCTGCATAGGAATCAACTTCTCTGATAGTACATACGACATATTAATTATAAGATATTTGTATAGCAATCAGCGAGTTTAGCATTTGAAAAAATAATATTAGGTACATAACAATGCAGTAAAACATAATAATCTACTAAGCCCTTTCCTATCCTAGCTCTAAATACCGTTTTGATAAGGCATATTATTATATGATGCCCTTATCTAGTCAACAAACGCCGCGGTAATGTTATGTTTGCTGACTATCAGCACATGAGTAAAGAATATGAGTGTAGAGTACACATTGCAATAGGATTTTATGTAGTCAGAAACGGTTCATAGCATTGGAACATTTTCATTTTGCCATACCTAGCCTCATCTCAATATGAGTCACAGATTACAGACGTTTTCCGAGTAGAGTAGGAGTAGAGTCTAATGTATCCTTACATTTTCAGTGTAGGGTTTTAAGGTTTGCAAGAAACTACATACTTATTTTTGCTTATCTCTTAAGTGTAGGTACACGGTGTAAATTCATATAATGTACCTATATAACATTTTGTAAGCACTGTGAAATTCGCAATAATGAATAATCGTCTCTATCTACAACATACAAGCAAAATATGCTTCTTTGTAGAAGTGAAAGAAGAAGAGATTTCGTCTGTTTGCTACTGTAGAGTAGGTACTCTAAATAATAATAATATTATAAAGGCTTATATCGTTGAACACATTCTAGTACAAACTTTGTCAACCATAAAGTTATATTTTTATTGTAATATTTTATGTAATTTGTTCGTGAATAGTGAGGGAGCCCTAGAACAAATTTTTTTGTGATTAATAACAAGCTAATTTTTTGTGAGTAGCTACATTTTGCTGAAAAACAACTTTTTTATCTGCGAAAAATCTTGAAAGTGGTAGCTAACAGAGATAGAAAGGATTTCATACTTTGATTTGATGGTCCTAAAATATGGATTGTTCTATTTGTAGGACAATGTTAGGTACTCTTAAATTATATAACTACTAGCTGTTGCCCGCGACTTCGTCCGCGTGGACTTCAGTTTATAGCGCGCGGTGTCAACAAAATTGGTGTCAAATAATTTAAAAGCTTTTTAAAACCCTGTTACCACTCAAATCAAAATACCCAAAAACAGCTGTGTAGTGTGCACATTAAATTTCATTTTTTTTAATTAAACTTTTTTATACCTAATTTTAAAGCTTATTTACATTACATAACTTTAGCTTTACCCATAAACTATTTATCATTGGTAGGCTTAAGGTTACGTCACTGAATACAATATAAAGTACTGATTAGTGAGTTAGATTAATAACGTGTATAACAATCGAAAGAATCAAAAACCTGTCAGAACATGGTACCACCTGTTACAAAAATACGTATGAGTAAGCGATAGCGCGATCTAGGCGACTCTTGGCGCCATCTGTTATGAATATATTGTGGAACTATCTTAATTTGAACAAATTTACTAATAAATACCCCCTTATAACCCCTTTTTCCAGTTAAAAGGTAGCCTATGTCCTTTCTCAGGCTTTAGACTATCTGTGTACAAAATTTCATTACAATCGGTTCAGTAGTTTTGGCGTGAAAGCGAGACAGACAGATAGACAGAGATACTTTCGCATTTATAATATTATAGTATAGATTAACCTACCAATACACAAAAAATTTGCTGGTTAGGGTTCCGTTTTAGGGTTCTGTAATCAACAAAACTTGGTTGACTACGGTACCCTAAAACGGAACTCTAACCAGCTGATTTTTTGTATATTGGTAGGTTAATCTATACATATAATAAAACTGTAGAAATGAAGATTCTGTACATTAAAGATATTCAAAAAATAATAAGCGGAGGGTGTCACTACATCGCTATACAAGCCAAAAATGTGGTCAGTTTTTTTGTCTGTCTGTCTGTCTGTCTGTCTGTCTGTCTGTACGATTGTTCCACTATCACACGAAAACTACTGATCCGATTTGAATGCGGTTTTCGCAGATATATTTGTCTTCTTCCAACTTAACATCTGGTGTGTAAAATTTTTCCCCCCCACCCCTCTAATGGGACGAAAGAGGGGGTCAGATTTTGTATAAGACTTTTGCTTTAACACGAAAACTACTGATCTGATTTGCATACGGTTTTCGCAGATATATTTGCCTTCTTCCAACTCAACATCTGGTGTATAAAAATCCCCCCCCCCCCCCCCCCCCCCCCCACCAAAGAGAGGGTCAGATTTTGTATTAAGTAAACTTTTTCTTTAATGGACTTACTTCATATTATTATCTGTTTTTCCAACTTAACATCTGGTGCTACATAACATTTTTCCCCCCACCACTCTTAGGGGACAAAAGAGGGGGTAAGATTTTGTATGCTGATGAAGTAGAAATACTTTAAATGGCAAAACAACATTTGCCGGGACAGCTAGTAATAAAATAAAACTGTAGAAATGAAAATTCTGTACATTAGAAATATTCCAAAAATAATAAGCGGGGGGTGTCACTACATCGCTATGAAAGCCAAAAATGTGGTTAGTTTTTTGTCTGTCTGTCTGTCTGTCTGTCTGTCTGTCTGTCTGTCTGTATGTTTGTTCCACTATCACACGAAAACTACTGATCCGATTTGAATGCGGGTTTCGCAGATATATTTGTCTTCTTCCAACTTAACATCTAGTGTATAAAATTTTTCCCCCACCCCTCTTAGGGGACAAAAGAGGGGGTAAGATTTTGTATCAACTGATAAAGTAGAAATACTTTAAATGGCAAAACAACGTTTGCCGGGACAGCTAGTAGTTATATAATTTAAGAGTAACCTTGTCCTACAAATAAAACAATCCATATTTTAGGACCATCAAGTCAAAGTATGAAATCCTTTCTATCTCTGTTAGATTAACCACTTTCAAGATTTTTCGCAGATAAAAAAGTTGTTTGTCTTATCAAAATGAAGCTACTAACAAAAAATTAGCTTGTTAGTAATCACAAAAAAAAATTGTTCTAGGGCTCCCGTACTAGAATCGTGATATACGAATAGTAATAATTGATATTAAAATCAATATTTAATTTTAAAAGAAATCAGATTGTTTTTAGAGAAAATTAATTTCCTGGCTTTTTTCGCAATTTCACATTTTGATGTCACTTTATAGTAAGCGCAAGTACGCTATTTTGTAGCAAAATTCACCGTGACCTGGTGCCAGGCAAACAAAGCACTCGCTATTTTTCCAAATCGCAAATAACCCTGCCCTGATCCCAGTAGCGGCGTTGGGTGGGACGCTAGGTGACCACCCAGGATGTCGGATTAAAGGGGCACTGGAGGCAGACAAAAAAAATGGTGCGTAGGCGCCCCGTTTTTTGCTCTACTCCATCTACCAGCACCCTGGGTGCTAATGAAATCTCGCTCAGGGTGCTAGTAAGAAGTGCTAAAACCGGCACTGCCTGATCCAAACTCACCCTGAATAGCTAATCAGGAATTCTGATCCTGATTCTACATTAATTATGAAATTTTTCCATTCAGTCGAGTGAGACATATCGTCGTGGTGTTGCAGGTGAACGGCTGGGTCTGATGCAGTCGCTGGCGGGCCTGGCGGCGGTGCTGGCGCGGTTCACGGTGCGCCCCGCCCCCGGCGCCCCCCGCCGCCCCGCCGTCGACCCCAGCTCCGGCATCGTGCAGAGCGTCAAGGGCGGCGTCCCGCTCGTCTTCATCGAGCGCTCCGCCCCGTCCGCCTAGACCTCAGGAGCCACTCCCGAAGATACGATATCGATTTACGAGTCAGCAGTCTTAGGCCGGGCGCGCACTAGCGGCCAAGCCGCAGCGGCCAGGCTGGGGCGGCCATCGAGATAGGCTCTAACTTAGTTTAGTTATTAGTATGATATCGCCATAGACCACGCGCACTTGGCCGCACAGCGCTCAGCGACCACACCATACTTTCGATAGCCGCCGCGACCTGGCCGCTGCGTCATGGCCGCTAGTGCGCTATTGGGCTTACTCCCGAAACTCACGATTTTAATTTTACGAGTCTGATTAGTTTCAAATTGAAAGACCGTGCGCTAGTATAGCTGTCAGGTGTGGCCTGTGGGAAAAGCCGTTGAGATCGAATTAGTTCCGAATTGAGCCGCAGCACGATTTTGCGCTAGTACAATATTATCCATACTAATATTATAAATGCGAAAGTATCTCTGTCTGTCTGTCTGTCTGTCTATCTGTCTCCCTTTCACGCCAAAACTACTGAACCGATTGCAATGAAATTTTGTACACAGATATTCTAGAGCCTGAGAAAGGACATAGGCTACATTTTGATGAGGGAAAATATCTTATTTCCATGAAAATATCGATGATTATTTTTCCGACCCAAATATCGACCAATAGAATTGCACCATTCGACGTCACGTGGTACAACCTACATGGTATTATACTGATAATTTTTTGAAAATTTTCTCTGGTCGTTGCTATATATAAAAAACAAAACATGATCCAGTCAAATTAACTACACGTCAAACTGACAGGTTGAATTCAATTGTGAAAATTGGAGATTTTGCATGAAAATGAGTCGATTTGGAGTTTGTTCTCTGTCCACCATCGATAAAAAAGTCAAAGGAAATGTTCCCATTAATACGGAGAAGGCAAAAAAAAACAGTTTGGAACCAATTTACTACTTTTTGTACTGAGAGGGAATACACATTGAGTGCTGAAACGAGTGAAGCGCAATTGGCAAACATTATGAAAGATTACGCTTACAATATGAAGAAAATGGATGGAGAAGACTATAAGGAAGGTACAAATTCTTATTTGTTAACTGTACATTTCGTCTCATGGTGCAATTCTATTGGCCGACATTTGGGACGGAAAAATAATCCCCCGAATACCACACGAGCTTCAAAATTATCTGGCATTTCCCTCAAGGTTCCCTGCAAACAAATAAAGTCGTCAAGTTTTTCAGGAAAAATCACTCGCGCTTCGCGCTCGTGATTTTTTAACCTGAAAAACTTGAATCCTTCATTTGTTTGCAACGAACCTATCGGGAAATACCCGATAATTTTGAAGCTCTTGTGGTATTATAAGTGAAAATTAATTCGCATTGTAGTTCTTATACGTGACAGCAGATGTCGTTTTTAATGCCGATGGCTCCGTAGCTCAGTTAGTTAAGCGCGTGGTCAGCGCTCATCCCCGGGGTCCTGGGTTCGAGTCCCGCCGACGGAACAAAAAGTTTTCAATTTTCCTGGGTCTTGGATGTGTATTAAATATTATACAATTATACAATATGTATCATAATAATATTTCAAAAATCTTAAATAAAATCTTAAATATTGTAAAAGTATTAAAATGTACCAATATTATTTCCGTTGTCTGGCACAGGTGTAAGCTGTTTTTAAAATTTAAACTGTCCTGTAGGTTCTGTATTATTTTAGTTTTACTATATGACAACAGATGGCGCTATTGGGACATTCATTAGGTTAAATTTTAAAATTAGAATATTTTATTTTGGACATTTTATCACGGCATTCCCACGGAAACGGGAACCACCGTACCCTATAAACTAAAGTCCACGCGGACGAAGTCGCGGGCAACAGCATTATAAAGTTTAAAAAGTCTAAAAATTAAAGTAAATTAGTACTTAAATAAATGAGCCAAAAAAGAATCTGACCGATAGCTCATAAATGACTTAAAAGTTACATAATATATTGACTATTGTATAGAAAACTTATCAGTCTTGAATCTACTGTCAAATTAAGTTAGTTCCAAAAATTCATAACAGATGTCGCTAGCATCGCGTCTACATCGCGCTATCGCTTGCTCATAAGTGTTTCTATAAGAGGTGGTACCATCTTAATATTTCTATGTATAAAAACGCTAAATACGCTTCCATGTAACTAACTACTCAGTAGTCAGTACGTTATCTATGCAGTGACGTAACATTAAAGTTTAAACCTACCTTAAACCTAGGGATGGGGATTCTTGCCGAAAAAGATAGATTATTGAATCGTGACCTGATGAATCGATCCACATAAAAATCGAGGTCTAAAAGATCGATTTCCGAAAAATCGATCTTTTTTCAAATTAGTTTTTACAGTGTAAGTATATATCAAATTTATAAAAAACAAGACAAATGTTATAATTAACGACCATTGAAACAGTAAAATCAGGGAATCCGATAATAACAATTATTTTATTTACCATAATATCAAAGTATCAGTTAAGGGGAGCTAGTTCAAGAAACGGACGATTTTCAAGATTTAAACGGGACAGGAGACAAAAATATAGTAATTTAAATTCTGAAAAAAATATATTATGTGTTAGTTAAGGATCTAACATGGAATTCATATTCTATTACACAATATCATGAACTTCACTCGATAGATAAAAATCACTGAGTTACCTCTTCTTTTAACGAAATTGCCATACCTGCTATGTCCAAATAATTTGGAATTTTTAGATAATATTTGTAATGATTTAAAGACAAACAATATATCTAGCGATTATCGTTTACTTGACTCGATTTAATTGATGTATAAAATAACGACGATCAAAAAACTATAAAATTGCAGGCGCAAAGTGTGTTGAATGAAAGCACCAGCTGAGCCTTTGCGCCTCCAATTTTATAGTTTTTTGATCGTCGTCATTTTATACATCAATTAAATCGAGTTAAAAGTCCCTACCTTAAACTATGGAATTTAATACGAAATTTAAAATCAGATTTAAGACTCGAGGATTATGTATTTTCTTCAAAAAATTGCAATTTGAAAATTGCAATGTCAATCATGTTGCGGCCGCACATGCGTAATAATTCGTGCTTGAGACGATACCATTGGTCATTCGACGATCTGCGTGTATCGTCCAATGGTATCGTCTCATAGCACGAAGCTTCGTGACGATAGACGAATCGCGGCCCGCGGCATCACATTTCTCAGCACAGATACAGAATACAGATACAAAAAAAAGATATACAGACGAACATAGGTAAATAACTAGTAGATTGGACAGTACTAGTCATTGGAAAAAGCACAAAAACACCATATTTGTTGCTTTAAAACTGACTGTTTTTCTTTATAAACAGGCGTTCTTTTACTTTAAAAACAGGAAATTCTTAAAGCAACATTAATAAATATTGTGTTTTTGTGCTTTTTCCAATGACTGGTACTGTCCAATCTACTAGTCATTTACCTTAATATAACTTCCTCCTTTTTGGAAGTCGGTTAAAAAGTCAAAAATTATAAACGTATTTTTTTATTCGATTTTGCGATTAATCGATCTCAGATCGCCAACCCTACTTAAACCTATCAATGATATTAGATTTATTTAAGGGTAAAGTTGTGTAATGGGGGGCTAAAATATAATAAGCTTTCACATTTGTTATAACTTATAAATAGTTTAATTTAAAATAATGAAATATTATGTGCACACTGCACAGCTGTTTTTGGGTATTTTGATTTTAAAAAGCTTAAATTGACAACAATTTTGTTGACATCGCGCGCTATAAACTGAAGTCCACGCGGACGAAGTCGCGGGCAACAGCTAGTATACAGGGTGTCAAAAGACCGCTTCCGATAACTTCGTGAGGTTATTATAGGGCATGAGATATATCCATTAGTGCAATTAATTTTCTTTAAATCGCCAGTTTTTAAAATAGTCAAAATTTTCAACACGCAATGTATAACGCTGATGTAAATGCGCGATAGTATCGCACGCCAGTGGAGCCCCGGGCCGAGTCAGCCCTCACGCGCCGCCCGGCCCGCGCCGAGTCCCGCGCGCGCGGCCCTGCGCTAGACAAAACAGCTGATCGTGGTGTGCCCTAGCCCGTAGGTAGTGAATAAACCACCAATATTGTAATAATTATTAGATAACATAATGTTAGAATTTATTAATTACCGTTTCTTAGGTTATTAGTTTATTACTCAAAAATACTCAGTTTTTACTTCCGGCCAAAAGGGAAAAGAAATCATAATTCACATCCGAATCAGGTTGTAAAAATACAATACACAGTTACACCTATCTATGGAAAAAAATACTTGATAACATGTTCACTGACCTGTGATCAGCTGTCTGCTTTTATGAAATGCAGTTCGAGCTGTGCTCCATCTAACTCAATGTAGATTGCAGAGTTTTTCAACACGAAACAAAAGTAAACAGGAGACATTCCAATTCTTTAAACACTTTTACTGCACTGTTTAAACCGCACTATCGTCTATCGACGACGACGCGATGTTCACCCCCGTTCCATAAAGGTTTACGAGTATTAAAAGTTCATTCACATTTCATCGCACATTCATCGGACACGTATCATCACGGCCCGTTATTAATTACAAACATAGAAAAAATATTAATTACAAACATCCATAAAATTACAAAACTTAAACAAAAACGTCACAGTACACAGCGCGGCGCGTGTTTACAGCCGACTGAACAAAATTGAATAAAAAACTTTGTAAAATAATAGGGATGTATCCCTGTGCATATTTTGAGTTATCGCTAATTTTTATCGATAAATCGTATTGTTTTACATACGAGTACGTTTTGATTTGTAGTCAAACTAAAAATAAGCAAATACCTACTCAATGTTAAGAATAGCGACATAATTAAAAGTTATTTAATTAATTAGGTATTATTAAAGTATTTTCATTGCGTACGTAGACGCGCATAACACGTGCCATGGCTTATCAATCACTTTATCACGGTAATGTCGGTATCGAAATGAGAATAGTAGACCTACTAAATAATAGTTATAATTTTTACTATTTAATGGTAATTTAAATATCGACTACATCGTTTTGAATTTATAGGGTACAACACTTGAATTGTCCTTGAAATGGATTAGCGACACGTGCGTCGTACACCTACAGAGCGGCCGGCGCCTTTGACGTTGCCGCCAAGCGGTCTGGTCGTCCCGTCGGTATCTTTGAATTTACCGAAAGTCGATACATGTTTTTAAAGACGATTTTCGCATAATTAGACTTTAGTTCCAATTTGCATCTTGAGGTTGAAGGTTGTCCGTTGAGTTATGTTTAATTAATAAGCGTATTACGATCTTTAAATAGAGGCATCACCTTGCTGTGCTTCATTAAGTCTGGGAACACACCACTTTTAATACAATTATTAAAAACTAAAGCTAGGTAAGGGGCAATGATGTCAATTACTGATTTTATAATTTTTGTGGACATACCCCAGAGATCAGTGGTACTTTTAATATTGATTGATTTGAAAGTCTTGATAATATCTCTGGAGTCAATATCTTTAAAAAATAAAATTGACATCACATTCCTTGACATGTTCTCTAAGTATTTTTTCTGCAACTGTAGGTGATGATATAGTTTAGATAATTAGGTATAATATTTTACATTTATTTTATTTATATTATTTATTATAGTATTTTTTTATATTGCTAAGTTATGAATACAAGTGAAGATCTAAATAACATATCATTGTTTGAAGACAGTTTTCGCTCTTGTGGCTCATCTGACGACTTTCTTAGCGCTACCAGTGACCCTACCCTATCTGATAATGATTCCGCAGGATTCATCCCATTGGTTAGCAAACTAAAAAATGATATATTTGCTCGCAAGCATCCATGTCTTGACATTGCTCATATAAACGAGCAAAGTGTTCCGGCTCACTATTCAGACTTGCTGGCAACGTTTAATTATGTTCCGGTGGATTGTGTTTTGGTGTCGGAGTCTTGGCTGAAACCTACTCTTCCTTCTACGATGTTTCCGTTGTCTGATTTCAGTCTCGTTCGTAAAGATCGTACAATTGGCAGGGGTGGGGGTGTGTGCATACACACCAGAAAGGGCTTTTCGTACAGTATTCTATCTCAATCTCCAAACACTTGCCGTAATTGTCTCGAATACTTATTGCTAGAAATATGCGTGTCACATAGTAAGGTTCTTCTTGGAGTTTTGTACAGTCTTTCAGCCTCTGTTGACTATTTCGGTGATTTAGAGGCCCTGCTTGATCAATACTATCCTTGTTACAATCACGTCATCTTAATGGGTGACCTGAACACCTGCTGTATCAAACAAAACTTACGATCTCGTAAATTACAGTCGCTTATATCATCTTTTAATTGTCACATTTTACCCCTTTCTGCTACGCATTTTTCTCCCAACCATGATCCATCACTACTCGACTTAATGTATGTCTCTCAGCCCTCTAAGGCTATTAAACATGGACAACTGACTTCCCCCTAGTCCTACCACGAGATCGTGGAGATAAATAAGATTATTTACCTATCATATAACCTACGAAAACTAAGACGGGTAAGTCAAATAAGGATGCAGCGTAGTTTTGTTCGCTTGAACGTAGAAGCACTTCGTAATGACGTTGCTAATATCGATTGGTCTCTTTTGCGTGAAGCAAGCACAATAGATGCTAAGGTCGACATTTTCACCTCTGTCATAATTAGAATTTATGATATACATGCGCCCGTCAAAGCTATACGAACTAAACATTTGCCAGCTCCCTGGCTCAATTCAGAAATTAGGAAACTGATGACGAAAAGAGACAAAGCCAAATCGAAATGTAAGCGATTTCCATCTGCCACTAACATTGCTGGTTATAAAAAACTACGCAATTTATGTAACAAAAAATGTCGCGATGGCAAACGTCGTTACATTCATTCTTCAATAGAGCATTTACCTCCGTCTCACACTTGGAAATTCCTTAGTTCCCTCGGGGTTGGAAAATCATCTAGTTCTAAAGACTCCCCCTTAAACTTTAAAGACGTCAATGGATTAAATAAATATTTTGCTGATCCCCCTTTACTGTTAAGCCCTCAAAGCAAATCCAAATGCCTTCATCTATTATCTAAGCGCAACATCAGAGATCACAATACATCTTTCTCTTTTGCGAATATTACTGAAGACGAAGTTCGCAATAGTCTTCTAAATATTTCCACTAAGGCGTTTGGAAGCGATGAGCTCAGTAGAGACATGCTTGTACCAATAGCAGACCTAGTTACTCCCATCATTACGAGTACGCACATACTAAATCACTCTCTCACTACTAACACTTTTTCGTCATCCTGGAAGAAAGCCCATATCATACCTCTACCCAAGGTTCCCACTCCTAATTCTCCTTCACACTACCGTCCTACTTCGATTTTACCCATCCTGTCCAAGATCCTAGAGCAAGCAGTTAATAAGCAACTAACGGAATATTTGAATCAGAATCAGTTACTGAATCACTTCCGATCTGGTTTTCGCACGGATCATAGCACCTCTACTGCATTACTGAAGGTGACTGAAGACATTTGCCAAGCCATGGATAATAAGCTACTGACAATAATTGTTCTCCTCGATTTTAGTTCTGCATTTAATTCAGTGGATTACGACGTCTTAATCGGTATTCTTCGCTCGTTAGGTGTATCGGCTTCGGCTCTGGCGTGGTTCAACTCCTATCTAAGGGATCGGCAGCAGCGCATTTATATACCCGACATCATATCTGACTGGATGAACCTGGTTGCTGGCGTTCCTCAGGGTGGAGTCTTATCACCAACACTTTTTTCATTATTTATTAATGAAATAACACGGTTCATAATTTCTTTTTTCCATCTGTATGCTGATGACCTACAGATTTACAAGCATACTGCGTTAAATGACATTAATAATGTAGTGCACCAGCTCAATGAAGACCTAGAGAGAATTAGGGAGTTTGCAGAAACCTTCGGCCTGCTTGTAAACCCTAATAAATCTCAGGCTATCATTATAGGTAATAGACAGTTGCGCAGTAGAATAGATTTTGCGAACTTAAATAACATTACGTACAATGGTAATATCATTAAAATAACAGATGAGGGTTAAAATCTGGGAGTTTACTTTGACTCTAACCTAACATGGACGGTTCATGTTAGCGATGTCAGCAGGCGTGTTAATGGAGCTATGCATGCGCTTAAACGCTTACAGTACAGAATTTCCTCCCTATCCCAACTAAGTTGTTACTGGTGCAATCTCTCATTCTCCCGCTTATTGACTACGCTGATGTTGTCTATTTAGATGTGTCTGAAGCGTTACTTAATAAACTGGAACGGCTTCAAAACATGTGCATCCGGTACGTGTTCGGTCTGCGTAAATATGACCACGTCTCAGATTTTCGCAAGCGCTTGAACTGGCTCCCGATACGATTGCGTCGAAATTCACACATTCTCACTCTTCTTTTTAAGCTTCTTCGCTTTCGTTCTCCCCCATACCTTTATGAAAGGTTTAGCTTTACTCCGCCAAGCGAGAGACCTGTTCGATCATGCACAGTGAAGAGGCCCCTTATGAGAACTAATTTTCGACTGTCGCAGCGCGTCTCAGGAATGGTCTGCCGGATTACGTTCGTGAAGCCCAGACTGTCAACACATTTAAGTCAAGATTAAAACGCTACTTTTTAGCTTTGCCTTGACTCTTGAGTGGCGTCTTTAAATGTGTGTTCGCTTTATTTATATATACATTTTTATCCATTATAAAAATTTGATTAAGCCTTTTTTTTCTCACCAATGTACATCTGTCTTCACATTATTCTTCCGTTTTTGTTATATTTGTTTTAAATATTATTGTATGTATTATATTTATTTATTGGTTGTTAGTAATTATATTAGTATGTATTATATGTAGGTATATTTCATAGTATTAGTCTAATATCGTATTTTGTGTATTTATGTAAGTATTTATTATTAGTATTATCATGTATTATTTTAGCTTTATTTTAACTTAATAGTTTTAGTTTGTTAGTATTTAACTTAGCATAAGTTTATGTTTTTTTTTCTCTTTTCTTTTTTTTTTTCTCTTTGTGTACATGGCCCATCTATGACAATTACATCCAATATTATATAAGGTTTGCTGGAAGAGATCTCTTAAAGAGATAAGTACGCCGATGCATTATTATAACATTTAAATGTATCTAGTTTGTATCTTTGTGCATAAAGAATAAATAAATAAAAATAAAATTATTAAAGAAAGGGAAGTAGAGTCGTATTAACTTATAGCTGTTGCCCGCGACTTCGTCCGCGTTAGCATAGTAGATCACATCCCAAGTATTATTTCTTTTACAAAAATATTCAATGTACAGAATTGACTTTCCATTTAGGAATTTCACGCAACCGTACATTTTCCCGCAAAAAATAGCCTATGTCCCTTCAAGTGATCTATTCTTCATGTTTGCCAAATAAAATAAAAATTTATCTCCAGTAGTTCATAAGATAATAAGCAATTTCATATAATTTCCCCCGTTTTTTCCACATGTTCCTCTATTTCTTCGCTCCTATTAGTTATAGCGCGATAAAATATACCCTATAGCCTTTCTCGATAAATAGGCTATCTAACACTGAAAGAATTTTTCAAATCGCGACCAGTAGTTCCTGAGATTAGCGCGTTCAAATAAGCCCTTTTAAATAATTTCCCCTGTTTTTTCCACATTTTACTCTATTTCTTCGCTCTTATTCGTCTTAGCGTAATAAAATATAGCCTTTAGCCTTTCTAGATAAATGGGCTATCTAACACTGAAAGAATTTTTCAAATCGGACCAATAGTTCCTGAGATTAGCGCGTTCAAACAAACAAACTAACAAACTCTTCCGCTTTATTATATTATAAGTATAGATTAAAATTGCATTTTTTGATAGGTCAAGGCTTTTACTTCTTACGTGATAGCTATGTGTCTTTTATCTCGCGAATCACGTGAGGCAAAGACCGGCGACCGACGCACAGTGGAAAATTTGGGTCCGTATCGGATCAAAAATCTGTAACTTCAAGGTTTTTCATCGTATTGTATTGAGATTTGGCACATGTATACAGTGATATACAAAGATTTTAAAAATAATCAATTTTTGTATTTTTTTTCAATGTATACATATTTATTTTAGGTTAAAAAAAAAAGAAAAGAGAAAAAAAGTAATACGAGTAGAGTTATATGTTTATTTTTTATAAATAAGTACTAATATGAGTAAAATTAAGAAAACTTAAACAATTATTACTTATCAGTTATCACACCAGCATAATAAAATATATAAAATTATAAAATCGTATAGTACCTATCTATGCTTCACACCAAACTAATTTATCTCAGATTAGACAAATCTTATAATATTATTGGTTTTATATAACTAGGTTTTAGTTACTTATAATGTTATATCTAATTGTTATTATCCTCGCTATTCCTAACTAAAATTACTTCCGGTGTAAATGTAGGATCACCTTCAGGTACCACCTTCAAAAGACTTAGTGCCTCTTCATCAAGATCCTTCACATTTCTCACATGACGTTTTCTTAAACTTGAAATGTATGGATCTGAAGTATATAGAAGCGTTTTCAATACGTCTTCATTTGTAGCTATACGGGAACATTTTCTGGCATGGTGCAGGCGCATACTTAAGTCTTTATTGCGCGACTCTTGTGCATCTTCCGACAGTTGCCCAATAGGAAGAACAGAAAAATGTTTGATCACGTTTTCTCCGTGTATAAGTAATTTGTGCACGAGGATGGCATGTAGTACCAATAATAGTTACTAACATAAATTCGCGCAGTTTCTAAGGCATAAACTCCAAATTTTTCGGGATCGATCATCATTCCAGAAGATAGAGCTTGTTAAATAATATACAAGCGTTTAATCAATGTTTCATCAACACCTGTTATATTCGCCGAGCAAGTGCAATTGTAAAAGAACCTTCGTGCTGTATTTCCATCACTTGAGTTTCCACTTAATTGACGAGGTTTGTCGATAATTAATCCTAGCTCTTCCCTGAAACGTTTTTGAACAAATTCCTTCTTTTCTTTCTTCAATTTCTTTTTTCTTCTGTTGTAGCAGACCAAGTCTTAAAGTCAAGATTGTTGAAATACCATTTCCATGCTACGAATCCAGGCATGCAATGAGGATAATCCAGCAGTAACCGCAAAAGATACCGAATTATCTACTCCGACCTCTATCACATTTTTTCCCATAACTTCCAGGGTCGCAAACTTCCGCAGCTGATTTTTTAAATTTTTCATTTATGAATAGTTAGGCTATCAAATAACATATAAAGTTGCGCGTCGGGAGACGTCGGTAAATGTGAAAACCTTCGACGAAAAAAAAGAAAAGTGAAAAATAGGGTATGTCAATTTTTAAGTACTTACTCAAAAATAAAAAGCATATTAAAAAAAGTTAATAGCTCATTATTAGGAACATAAAATATCCTTTTTAAAAATGTATAAAACCGCATGCATGTGCTAAATACTTTTTTCACAATATTCATTTGAAATAAGTGTATGCAAACATTTGAATGAGCCATCCGCTACTTCAACTTACTTCAACCTATGAAAAAAAAATATTCATGCAGTTTTAGTACAAAAAAATGTCTGATTAGAATTATTTGGTTATTAGAGTATCGAATGCAATAAATATTTCATTCAAATTGTGATATTTTTAAAAACCATTTATGATATGCTCTAGTTCTACCATTTTCCATAGTGCGACGCGGCGACCCTGGCGGCTGGTGTAAAGTGGACATGATATTAATTGCTGTCCTTAGTCCCAATGGCGCCGACCTGCAACTTGCATCGCCCGTTATTGACATGCAGTCCCTTCTCTTTCTGTTATGCTCCGTACTCACATACGGTTTTGCTCGAAAGTTTTACTCCAGGTCGAAGGAAATGACATATTTGACATATTTAATTCTATCGAGCCCGGCTCGAAGCGAGCCTTCGAGCCGTCAGTTTTGCGGTCCACACAGTGGTTATTACTAGACTTGGAGTAAAACTGTCGAGCAAAACCGTATGTGAGTACGGAGCATTACAATTTCCGTGTATTACAATTCCGTGACCGACGAAATTGTCACCGAGATCCTTTCACTCGGAAGTCAGAACATTACTTCCAAGTTCAAACATCGACTCCTTATGATATTATAATTATTGTCTCGGCTAATCGGGATTTCACATGCCGTGATACGACATCGGATATCGGACCCATATAAAATTCACACAAGTGTGACTTGTGAAAACCAGAAATCCGGATGTGTTTTAGTCATAGATTTTTATCTACGGTTTTAGTGGGAAGCGTTAACATTGAATTAACATTATAAGACTAGATCCATAAAAAGAGATCATTCATATTTCATCTGGTGAAAATACCGCAAACAAAATATGATGGCCGCAAAAAATACTGGTATTTAAAATAATATTGTGGTAGTGGTAAAGCTTGTCTAATTTGAAATGACGCGGCACCATAGGCTTGGAGATAGTGACACAGAATTCTTGGTGATTTGTGCCAGTATGGCGGTTTTACAGGGGTATAATTACGTAAAGGCAAAAAGGAAAATGATGGTCATAGCGCTCGCACTGGCAGCCCAAACGCGTGGGCGTTAATCGAACGTGTCGGATAAATAACGAGTGTCGAACGATTTGTTCCACAAAAATGCTTGTATTTTCAGATAGTCGAAAAAAAATAAGTAGGCGAAAGCGTAATGCCATACTTGTCGGGTGCGGCTTACAGCCCGCCATACCGACGCGAATACGTTAATTTTAATTAAAAAATAGAACCATTTGTACCAGGCTATTTTTTGCATAGCTAATCATCGTCGAGTAGCCATTCACGAAAATCACCTTGCCATACTTTTCCGACAGCTCCCAATGGCCGCCATACCACTGCAAAGGTGTAAGTTTTTTTTTTTTCGCCAAACGATTTGTACCACCCTGAAACTTTTTTTAACAGTTCCCTGTATGATCATAAATCTGCTAAATATAAAGGCAAATTAAAAAAGTTTTAGTTTCCGGAAACATAAATAATATATTTTTATACAAGTACATAATACAAATAAAACAATTTTGTCTAATGTACACATAAGTAACAAACTTTTAAAATTAACAAATGGAATTTTGACTTTGTCTCTACATTCTGCAATATCTAATTTTTTTATCACATAAGTAACAAAATAATATTAAGTTTACGTTTACAACATTATAATTTTTATGTTGCTTCTTCTTTAAATACGTGGACTGACCACCAAAATTAACGCTAAGGATATTCTTTAGTTTCGTAGAAACCAATTTGAATGGCCTAATAATAGGTAATTTAAAACGACCGATGGTCATCTTTTTTTATTATTATTATTATTATTAAATAAGGGGGCAAACGAGCAAACGGGTCACCTGATGGTAAGCAACTACCGTCGCCCATGGACACTCGCAACATCAGAAGAGCTGCAGGTGCGTTGCCGGCCTTTTAAGAGGGAATACGCTCTTTTCTTGAAGGTTTGCAGGTTGTATAGGTCCGGAAATACTGCTGGTGACAGTTCGTTCCAGAGTTTTACAGTGCGCGGCAGAAAGTTACGCGAAAAACGCACTGTGGAAGACTGCCACACATCAAGGTGATGAGGATGGTATGTTTTTCGCGTGGGACGATGGCGAAAAGTTGCAGTTGGTATGATTCCGAACAATTCCTCAGAGCACTCCCCGTGATACAACCGATAGAGGATGCAGAGCAAAGCTACATCTCGGCGTAATTCCAAGGGGTCCAAGCTGTTTGAAACACTATGGCAATGAACGATTCGAGCGGTCCTTCGTTGGATACGATCCAGAGGGAGCAGTTGGTATTTTGGCGCCCCTGCCCAGAGATTCGGCCTCATTCCGTCAGGCCCACTCGACTTTTGGATATCAAGGGAACGAAGGGCTTTTCGCACTGAGCGCTGATGAAACCAAATGTCCGACATGATGCTCGTGCATCGCGGTATGGTCGGCGGTTTCTGCCCCCCGTCATCCAGGGTCGAGTTTGACGCAAAGAGCTTGCCCAGAAGGTCGGCTTTGTCTTTTGCGTCCTGGGCCAACGATCCATTTCCTACGTGTAGGGATGGTAGGGTTGGCTTGCAAAAATTTCCTTCAATAGCTTTGGCCAGAGACCAGAATGCACGGGTTCCCGAGGGGAGGCGCTCAAGTCAATTCTATTGACGTGCTGTTGCTTTGCCCGAGTAATCTCTTTCTTGAGGGACCTAGAGGCAAGGTTGTACTCCTTTTTATATGTGCTGGTATTTAAATCCCGAGCAGACACTACGTTGGCCCAGGATTGGTAAGCCTCCTGCTTCCGGCGAGAAGCTTTTTTGGGGGATGAACCAAACCAGGGACGAAATCTGCCGCCAGTTGGCACTACAGAGGACGGAATGAAAAGTTCCATCCCCTGCATTACCACATCGGCAACAGAGTTGGCAGTATTGTCGGGGTCATCCGGCGAGAAGCACACGTGCCCCCAAGGATAGGATGCAAAAAACGACCGCATCCCATCCCAGTCTGCTGACTTGTAGTGCCACACACGACGGTATTTAACAGCACGCTGTCTTAACACCGTCGTAAGTGGCACAGAACTCCTGACAAGGCAATGATCCGATGAACCAAGTGGTGCGGTTACGGATATTTGGTAGCCGTCAGAATTTGAAGTCAGCAGGAGGTCCAACAAGGAAGGATTTTGACCATCCACATCTGGGATTCGCATAGGCGTAGTAACCAGTCATCTCTTCAATAATAAATTTTAAAATAACGCCAAAATATAATATTATTTTTTTACATAGTATTCAAATAAACAGGGTTAATTTAGTAAAGAGCCTTTGATGTTGTGGAATATTATAGTTAGTTTAAATGTTTATATTGAGCAGCTCTAGGCGTCTAATTACCTGCGACAATTTACATAATAATATTATTAAGTTTTTATAGACCGTGACTACAAAAAATATAGCCCGTACTATGATAGCTGTTATAATATTATTTTATTAACCGACTTCCAAAAAGGAGGAGGTTATATTATGTTCGTCTGTATATATTTTTTTGAATATTCAACCATAACTTCGCCGTTTGTGAACCGATTTTCATGATTCTTTTGTTGTTGTACAGGGTTGAATCCGAATTTGGTACCATGTTCACAAAAGTGGTGATCTGATTATGGGATCCATGAGAAATCGAGGGGACTACTTGAAATTTGTATGGAAACATATAGTGATTTCAATTTTTTCTGAAGCATTCGAGGTAAATACTACCAAAAAGTAAGACTTTGCACCAGATTATACCCTAGATTCGAAGGTACCGAACAGAACTTTTGAATCCTTATAGATACAGGTTCGGGAATTTCGGCGTTGTATAAACAATTGAAAGCATAAGCCAATATATCAATTTGATTAATCATCATCATCACAACTAAAATTATGCCATGCATCATCACATTATGACCCAAATAATTGGTAGGTACTTTTCGTGATATTTTGCATCGAAGCAGATGTTTTTGATGATTATTTCGCTGTTTGTGGACCGACTTTCAAAATTCTTGTTTTGTTAAATAGGATATAATCCTAATTTTGTACACTAATTACGAAAGTGGTGCGCTGATGATGGAATCTATGAGTAATCGAGGGAAACCCTTGAAATTTATCAAAACACTCATAGTGGTTAAAATGTTGTTTCTAGTAACTTAAACATATGTTACGATTAAAAGAAATTTCATACGAAGGTGTATCTTGGTCCAAAGGCACTGAACAGAACTCCTGAACCTTTAAAGATAAAAGTTGGGAAATTGCAGCATCGCTTAGATAACTGCAAGCATGTACCACAATTTAGCTTACAGTAATATAATATGGATAGTTAATATTCGTAGTGGCTTTCTACGCATAAAGCCTTGTGTTGTAGATAACTAAAAAGAGTAAAATTATTATTTTTTAACAAAAAATTGAACCCGACTTCCAATGTAAAAACAATATTCTTAAAATTACTTAAAAAGGATGAAATAATTCTTATTCTTCATGAGTGCCTTTTTCAAAATTCGACTAAATCTCAACGAATTCTGTACTCAATTTTCATTCTTTTGAAGTCGGTAGTGGCTAAGTTCTGTCAAGTAGGTATCTCAGTTCTGGGCTGTAGTGCTGTGTAGTCTAGTCAAGTCATGCCGTCTCTTATTTTACATGCAAAATTAAATTATTGTAATTTGTACAATTATTATTCTTATAACTCGCCTCCTCGCAATATTCTATAATATTATGTATCCTAGGCTCACAATATAATTAATTCGTGTTATTAAGGCCTTGCTTAGGTACATAGCAGTCAGAACGTAATATATATAATTATTAATTACCTACTGGAACTTGGCTTGACACGCTACCGCGTGTCTAGATAGCTTTAGTTTGTTAAGGACTTAATACTAGACTTTGGCCATTGCTTACTCTTGCGACCTTTACACTAAAATCACAAAATTTTCAGTCGCATCCATTTAACTCAGCTTCCCTCTTTGACTGATAAATAAATTCAAGACTGTGTATCAAAATAACACATCCAAAGGCAGTGGCGGGGCAAGACCTAAATTTTATGTGGGCAAGATATATCTTGCAAGGCCCCCTGAAATATATTTTGCGAGGCCCCCTGATAGATGACGCAAGAATACGGATTTTCGGAGAGAAATAATCTTTTGATACTCAAACTTTTATTCATAAAACTTTTTTTATGAATAATTGAGTATCAAAACTTGTAAACCCTTTATAAAAAACCTCGTGGTCCAAGGGGCACGAGGCCCCTTAGACCGCGAGGCCGTGGGCGGTCGCCCACACCGCCCACGCCTTGCGCCGCCTCTGTCCAAAGCCTTAATTCAAGGGGGAAAAGGTTCTTCCAACACATTACACAACGTCGGCGTTGTGCCTCATCAGTCATCATACTGAACAAACAGTTCGTGTAGCTTATTTACAGGTTTGACATTTCGGATTGGACCGTTACTCCCGAGTCCCGACACAATCGAGAATCGAATTAACTCATGTTCAATTACAACATGTAAGGCCAATCTAACGGGAAAATGCTTGTTATTCGTTTATTAACTACATAAAATAAGAAAACAAATTATCAAGTAATGCTCTGTTTCACAAGGTATCATATTATAAACCTCTTTTTAACCTAGCTTAAAGCTAGCTTAAGCGAGACAGTACTTCAGTCCGGACCAACGCTTACAACTCTACAAGGCGCAGGTTCGGCCTCATATGGAATATTGTTCTCATCTCTGGGCAGGGGCGCCAAAATACCAACTGCTCCCTCTGGATCGTATCCAACGAAGGGCCGCTCGAATTGTTGATTGCCATAGTGCTTCAAACAGCTTGGACCCCTTGGAATTACGCCGAGATGTAGCTTCGCTCTGCATCCTCTATCGGTTGTATCACGGGGAGTGCTCTGAGGAATTGTTCGGAATCATACCACCGGCAACTTTTCGCCATCGTCCCACGCGAAAAACATACCATCCTCATCACCTTGATGAGTGGCAGTCTTCCACAGTGCGTTTTTCGCGTAACTTTCTGCCGCGCAACGTAAAACTCTGGAACGAACTGTCACCAGCAGTATTTCCGAAACTATACGACCTGCAAACCTTCAAGAAAAGAGCGTATTCCCTCTTAAAAGGCCGGCAACGCACCTGCAGCTCTTCTGATGTTGCGAGTGTCCATGGGCGACGGTAGTTGCTTACCATCAGGTGACCCGTTTACTCGTTTGCCCCCTTATTTAATAAAAAAATAAATAAAATAAAAAGCTTCAATAGCGATTCAATAAACTTAAGTTTTGTTAAGGTTAAGTTCTTCCAAATGGCCTTGCAAGGAACACACCTCCAAACAAGGCCAACATTATACGTCAGTCGTTTAACTTAAAAATAGAGTCACAATGATTTATTTATTTGCTTTTACTAAAACAACATTTTAATTTCTTTCAATTAAGCAACACATTAAATGCTCAATATATTTATATCATCTAAAAAACTATGACGAAAATTGCTTGAACATCATCTTATAACTAAGAATATATCAATGGAAATTCTTTAAAAATAGTAGCAATGAGTATCACATTGACACCTTAAAAACTAATTGCCAATGCGCTTATAATACAAACAAAAAAAATCTAAAATGGCCTTCTTATGGACCCGTTCTTTATAAGGCCAAAATGTCCAATATGCGTGTATAAGTTTAATAATCCTAATAAGTAAAGATGTTATAAAAAGCAACATTATTTTAATTGTTACGGTACGCATCTAAGTATAACTAAAAATAACTGTTTATATGTTAATGATGCTTAGATGTTCCTTGTAAAGTTTATGTTCCCTAGCAAGGCCAACTATCAAATCTTTGGTTGGGCCTTATAAGGAACCACCGGCCTTCCTAGGAACATTACCAATATTTTAACGTAAATCGAGGCATAAGTAGATTTTGTTTTATTAGTACCATACATATGTCCCTATACGATAATGCCCTGTAATAAAATTTGAGATAGATAAAGGTTATGTCACTAAAAACTAAAGTTTTTCAGGGTGAGGAAATTACAATTGTAGCCTCGACAACCAAAGTCTACAAACAGTGAGATCTCACTGCCACAATAGCGGCGCGATCGACTCGCCGCCGCATTTGTGGCCATAAGTTTGATGGATCTAAATGTGTAGTAGAAGAAAAATGTCTTTACATGACGATAACTGCGACTTTTTGATAGTTGGCCTTCAAAGGAACATGGCCTTAGATGGCTCAGGGTCGTTACATATTATACAGGGTGTCAAAAGACCGCTTCCGATAACTTCGTGGGGTTATTATAGGGCATGAGATATATCCATTGGTGCAAGTAATTTTCTTTAAATCGCCAGTTTTTAAAATAGTCAAAATTTTCAACACGCAATGTATAATGCTGATGTAAATGCGCGATAATATCGCGCGCCAGTGGAGCCCCGCCGGCCCCGGGCTGCGCCAGCCCCCCCGCGCCGCCCGCGCCAAGTCCCGCGCGCGCGGCCCTGCGCTAGACAAAACAGCTGATCGTGGTGTGCCCTAGGCCCTAGCCCGTAGGTAGTGAATAAACCACCAATATTGTAATGATTATTAAATTACAATTGTTTTCACGATTTAATAAAATGTTAGAATTTATTAATTACCGTTTCTTAGGTTTATTACTCAAAAATACTCAGTTTTTACTTCCGGCCAAAAAGGAAAAGTAATCATAATTCACATCCGAATCAGGTTGTAAAAATACAATACACAGTTACTTACACCTATCTATGGAAAAAAATACTTGATAACATGTTCACTGACCTGTGATCAGCTGTCTGCTTTTATGAAATGCAGTTCGAGCTGTGCTCCATCTAACTCAATGTAGATTGCAGAGTTTTTCAACACGAAACAAAAGTAAACAGGAGACATTCCAATTCTTATAAAAACACTTTTTACTGCACTGTTTAAACCGCACTATCGTCTATCGACGACGATGTTCACCCTCGTTCCATAAAGGTTTACGAGTATTAAAAGTTCATTCACATTTCATCGCACATTCTTCGGACGTATCACGTGAAAAAATAGTTAAGAATGTCACAAAACAAGCAATAAGACCAGAACATCCGTAAAATTACAAAACTTAAACAAAAACTTCACAGTACACCAGCGCGGCGCGTGTTTACAGCAGACTAAATAAAATTAAAGAAAAAACTTTGTTAAATAATAGGGATGTATCCCTCTGCATATTTTGAGTTATCGATAATTTTTTATCGATAAATCGTTATTAATTGTTTTACATACGAGTAAGTATTGATTACAGTCAAACTAAAAAAAACAAATACCTACTCAATGTTAAGAATAGCGACAATAATAATTAAAAGTTATTTAAAATTAAATAGGTATTATTAAAGTATTTTCATTGCATGCGTAAACGCGTATACGCGCATACGTATAACGCATAACGCGTACCATAGTATAACAATCACTTTATCACGGTAATGTAGGTATCGAAATTATCGAATGCAACTTGACTATGTATCCCGATAAAATTTTCTGAATTTATAACCTCTTAATAGAGTTCATTTTAAAAATGAGATTACATCTACTAAATAATAGTTATAATTTTTATTATTTAATGGTAATTTAAATATCGACTGAAATAAATAGTTTTGAATTTTAAATAGGGTACAACACTTAGATTGTCCTTGAAATGGATTAGCGACACGTGCGTTGTGCTAGGCAGAGCGGCGGCGCTTTGTCGGGTCCGCATACCGAAAGTCGATACATGTTTTTAAAGACGATTTTCGCATAATTAGACTTTAGTTCCAATTTGCATCTTGAGGTTGCAGGTTGTCCGTTGAGTTATGTTTAATTAATACGCGTATTACGATCTTTTTAAAACGTATTATTGTGATAACTAAATGTGTAAAATGTAAATTCATTAACTATTATTTCTTATTTGTTTGCGTTAAAAAAATAAGACGTGTCGTGTAAGATATCGTGTAAAAAGAGATGTGTTGTTATTGGTGGTGTTATTGATTGGTGATATGGACTATTTTCAAAATGCATAGAGAGCACATTCAAAAATCAGAATTCAACATTTTTCACGTAAGTAATTAATTGCTAGTTTTTTCATACTGTATCGTCTGTAGTAGATAAAAAGCGATAATTGCAGATCTAGGTACTGTCCATCCACAATCATCGTTCTGCATAACACGGAAAATGTGTTATTATTTTTTTGTTTAAACTTTGTGTTGTGTTAGATTTCGTGTAAGAAACGTGTTGTTGTTGGTGGTATTATTGCTTAGTGCTAAAGAATACTTACAAAATGCATAGAGTCTAGAGAAATAAGAACACTTTGAGAACTTAACATTTTACACGTAAGTTTATTACCATAGTTTTACGTACGGAAGTTTTCATGCATCGTCTGTAATTTCGATAGAAAGCCTGACTCCTGAGATCCGCATTCGCATATCACACAAAATCGGTTTTGTTCCTTACGAATAACTTTTTAACTAATCGATAAATAAGTTGTTACTCATGCTCAGAAAGTTACTTACAGTTTTGTACATGAGTTAGAATTAAAGTTTTAACCCATTAAGGCCCATACAAGTACCGGTGATCGAGACAACTCTAGAATACAATAGCATTTCCAAGAATCCGCGATCGAAGGATTAAATTAGCCTAGGTAAGAGATCATAGGTCAAAGTTCTGAGTTACTTGAGAGAGTTGAATGTCATGGTTCTTGATAGGTTGGAAAGAGCATAAGGTTAAAAACTGCCGCGACCGTACAGTATGGTCGTTTACGACCTTATGTTATTAAGCGCGCTACATTTGATATCAATGACTCGCGTCTTTTAGATTACGTATCGGGATAAAAAAAATAAAAGTAAAAAAAATATTTTAAATATTTTTTGTAAATGGTTTATGGTTTTGTCTGAAGGTTATTTATTATAAAAAATAAATTAAAAAAAAATTTTTTTTAGAAAAAAAAAAATAAAAAAAATACATTTTTGTAATCAGAAAATGTAGTATAATAATACCCCAAAGTTATCGGAAGTGGTCTTTTTACACCCTGTATATACACCTATATATATATATATATATATATATATATATATATATATATATATATATATATATATATATATATATATACACGCACCGTAACCACGCTCAGAAGCATCTGGGAAAGTATGAAGTTGCACAATTTTTGAATTATCTTGTAATGTCCAACGTGGTATACGAATCGAATTTAAGTAGTAGAGACAACTGACTATATTATAATAATATAATAATATCTATGGACGCTTCACACCACGTCAGTCTGGCCCCGTGGTAAGTACCTGAAGGACTTGTGTTACAGGTACCAGACAACGGAAATATATTTAATACTTTTATACTATACATATATTTAAGATTTTTATTATATGATACACATATTTAATACACATCCATGACCCAGGAACATTATAAACTTTTTGTTCCGTCGGCGGGACTCGAACCCGCGACCTCCGGCTTGAGCTACCAACGCGCTCACCACTGCGCCACGGAGGTCGTCAAGTTATTAAATTGTTGTTTTATTTCTGGAGACACTTCGTCATCCCAGCTACATTTTTGTTGCCATAAATGTTGTAACAGAATTTTTGCTTGCAAAATGCACGGACCTACCAAGCCTAAAGGATCAAAAACTTGACTAATAAATGAAAGTATGTTACGTTTTGTGTATTTTTGTTCAAAAGAATTATAAATTGAAAAATAAAAAGTATCAAGTGAAGTATCCCAATATAATCTTAATGTTTTAGGAGGAGATGAATCTAAATTAAGAGTTTACAATCATCAAGAGTGTACAATCATTGCTAAAATTTAATTTGTCTATAATTATTGAACTATTTGATTGCCATTTGCGTAATTTAAAATGAGCTGATTCTAAAATGGATTTTACAGTTTTAGCCAATTCAATAGTAGATTCTATAGAGTCTGAACCGCTTAAATAGTCATCAATATAAAAATCGCGCTTGATAGAATGTAAAGCTAAAAAATTAGATGTTTCGTTGGCAAGAGACGCCAGACACTTTGTGGCTAGATATGAAGCTGATGAGGTACCATATGGTACCGTATTAAGAGTGTAAGATTTTAAGGGTTCATTGATATTAAATCTATAAATAATTTGTTGTAGAGGACGTTGTGACTCATTCACTAAGACGCCTCTATAAATTTTTTCTACATCCCCCGTTACTACAAATTTATGCTGGCGAAACCTTAGCAATATTGACATCAGGTCGTCTTGAGTTTTCGGACCTATCATTTGGATGTCGTTAAAGCTCTTACCAGAGGTAGTAACCGCAGATGCATCAAAAACGACACGTAATTTTGAAGTTGTACTTGACTCTCTAATCACTCCATGATGAGGCAAATAATAATTATGTTTATTAGAAAAGTGTGAATTTGGAAAATTTAATGTCATATGACCAAGATTAATATATTCTCATTTTTTAATTTAGGATTTCTCTTAAATCTGTTCTCAAGTGCTATAAATCTACGTTTAGCTAAAGCGTATGAATCACCCAATTTGTCTGGTGACTCAAATTTACCAGTTGAAGTACGAAAATTAGTATCTTTAAATAAATCCTTACAAGCCTTTTCTTCGTGAGAATATGTATGTTTAGAAGAAATGGAGTCCAATTCCCAGAACTTTGATAAGTTGTAATCTAATTCATTATTAGAAATATTATGACAACAAACATTTTGTGTATAATATTTATAAATGCAATAACTGCATATAATAGTTATAAATGCAACCGGATATAATCCATCCTAGCTTAGAAGAATGCAATTTTGGATGAGATGAACCAATGTTACAGGTTTCTGAATTTAATACTGCCCAAAAAATTTCTGCACCTACTAAGATATCTATAGTAGATGGAATGTTGAACGTGGGGTCAGCTAATTTGATTTCTGGTGGAATTGGTAGATGCTTGATGTTTATGTAAGAACTAGGAAGAGCGTTTGTGATTTTAGGCAAAATATAGCAATCTATATTTGCTTTGAAGTCACATAAATAAGACTCGAAAACTAGTTCACATACCTGAGTGGCATTAGTTATGTTATTGTTTACTGTAGAAATAGCGGAGTCAGTGCAATGCCTCACCAAACCCAGTCTATGACATAGTTCCTCGGTGATGAAGTTGCAAGTACTTCCGTTATCCAGCAACATTCTTGCTTTATGAAATTGGCCATCTTTGTCTTTTACACGCACTAAAGCTGTGGTTAGTAGAACACAAGAGGTATTAGAAGACAATGAAGTGTTTGATGTAAGAGCTATATTAGAAGTAGAAGTAGAAGATGATGATGATGAATTTTTGTTGACCTTATCTTTATGTAAAAGTGTGTTATGTTTAAAATTGCAATATTTGCAATTAGATAATCTGCACCGGTTTTGATGATGACCTGGGCGCAGACACTTGATGCAAACTCTGCTTTCATTCACCTTTTTTATTCGTGAATCAACATTAAGTTTGATAAATGATGGACAAGAAAACAAAAAATGATTTTGTGAACACATAGGACATGAAATGTTACTTTTAGAATTGTTATTATGTTCACTGTTAAAATAACGTTTGTCTTTTTTAAAAGATGAATTTTTGTTACTATTCGATAAGTTTGAATGACTTTTATTAATGTAATTTAAATGTTGTGAGCCAAAATTCAAAGTTTCCAATAAATCACACCTATATTTAAATATTTTATAAATTGTTCAAGACTTGGTGAATTACAATTTAAACTGCCTTTATATTCCTCCCATCTTCGAGCAGTGGCAAGGTCTAACTTTTTAGATATCATAAATTTTACAACTGCGTCCCAGTGGTCGACTGGCTCACCGAGTGCAGAAAGCGCTCGTAGATTCTTATTCATAACATCAATCAAATTCCTAATTTCTGCACTCGATTCAGTTGTTATATTTTTTGCATTAAATAAAGCTTGTAGATGATTATTAATTAAAAGTCGTGTATTGTCAAACCTGTCAGTTAATAATTGCCATGCGATGGGGTAGTTGTTCGCTGTTATGTCTAAACTTTGAATAATGATAGCGGCACTGCCTTTTAAGGCAGCCCGTAAATAATGAAATTTGTGTACCTGTGATAAATGTTGTTGTCGTTATGAATAATAGAAAGATACGTATCTCGAAATTCCAACCATTCCTGGTAGTCTCCACTGAATTGAGGTACACTGATAACCGGTAAATTGAACTTGGGAGCACAGTTAACATCTTGATCGACAGCCATCGATACATCTCGAGAAGCTGGTGGTGACATGACAGTATTCAACAAAAGGCGTGCCGAAGAAACTAGATTGAAAAACTGTTCCTCGTATTGTGCACAAATGGAATATTCGTCTTCCACTTTCTCCGACAATGATTCAATTTCCGTCTGTAATACATCGAATTGATCGAATGTAGTGTTTATTCTATTTAATCGACATTCTAGTTCGCATTTTTGTCTTTCGGCGAGTGTTTCATGTCCACTTATAAGATTTAAAAAACTTCCGAACGATGTTAATTTAGCTTTTAGACTTCCACTTTTCTTAATTGTGTAACGGAACGTTACATGACTTGCGATTTAGTAAGTCATTTTTACATAGTCTAAGTTAACTATTTAATATTACAATAGGTTTAAAACAAAGCGAACAATCGATTTGCCATTGCACTTATATTTTATAAATTTCCATATAAAATAATATATTTTTAATTATTTATTACTGACAGTTCTGTTTTCGACTGTACTTTGATTCTAGAACAATAGGCGGTCATTAACGACTCGAGCGCCGCTGTCACCTCGGTCCTCACTCCTCGCTCCGCCATTCTGCGCTAGATTACAGGCCGGGCTAGACGTGTACAATAATTAGCAGTATACTCGCGTCGCTGCCGATACTTTTATTTGCCTAAAATTTGATAATTAAGGCGACGCCTTGATAATTTGACTGTAGCGATTTTTCTCAGCAATGACTAAAGCTAAGAAATTGAAGTTCATTGTCAGTATTCATCATGTCTTTGTCTTTGAATTGCCCATAGCATAACACGATTGGACAAATTTTATAGCACAGAATAATCAATCGAAAAGACCTCTGTAAAAAAAGGGATTCCTATTTTTCCAACAGAGGAGAGTGATTTAAGGTTCCAAAATTTGTACATAAATTGGTTCAAGCATGCACTTTAATTTGTGCATAGCTTATATGAAATGTATTTATGGTTTTTAAATTATGCGACAAAAACCATTTTGTCGCTTACGCCCTTTCCATTTTTTGCTGTTCCATTGCTTGTTTTCTATGAGAGGCCGGGCCGGCCTCTCATAGAAAACAAGCAATCTAAAACATATCCAACACGGTTTCTTACTTTAACGCTGCGTCACCTTAACGTAATAAGTAAACCATAATAAAGTAATCGACCAGTAGGTCAAATTGTACCAGCTTCATATATAATTAAGCCTGTTGGGTATGCTCTAAGGTGATTATAAGAAAAGTTCGTAGGCTCAGATAATTGTTTATTAAAACTCTACACAAAAATCACAATACGATACTTAGTGGCTAGTACAATATATTGCGCGCGGGTACGCTCTACGGTTCCTTAAAACATACTGGCTTCAAAAGTTAAAACTCTAAAGGAGCATTGTATTTAGCTCCGTGGTGTGAACTTTGCATCTACATATTGTTACGACTTACGTCATAATGACCCTTACAATATTCCCCCCTTTTTTGAAATAAAGGAATACAAAAAGAAAATATTAGCACAGTACTAACTACAATTAATCTGCTAATCAGTACCGACACAATAAGTCATGTAACTGTTGTAACATTTTTACGCAGTAAGTGCAGGTTCACTCTTGAAAAAAATCACAAAAAATGGTTCAAGATTATACTTGAAATAGCAGCTCGTGTTCACACTTCACTTATGTGTTGGCACTTGGCGGCATTTGTTTGCCTCTCTGTTTAGGTTGTAAAAAGTGTAACAATTAACAAAGGGTTGCTATACTGTGACAAAGGAGAGAAACAATAATAAGCTGGCTAGTGGCTTACAAATTACAATGCTTACTTATATTAGGTCGTGTTACGAAGTTTAAATTAGGCGTTATGACAGACGAGAGGTTACAAACAACAGTACAATAATATCCCTGTTACAAAGTATATTTAACACTCGGGTACTAACCACAAAAGTAAAAGTAAACATATACAGTAATCTAACTCTTAACTACACAATACACAATAGAAAAAATTATTAAAGGTGTATAATACTTATATCAATGTATAAAAATAATGTTTTAAGTACATATAAAAATGTTTTTCCTTAATCTTAGGTACTTAATTACAATTTTTAGGTATAAGGTATAAATGTATTACATTGATTGTGAGACTATATTGTTACATTCAAAAGTCAAAACGAACTGGTCGTCTTACTGTCCGACCACTCCTCGTAATTTTGTTCTGTGGCACGGATCGCATTACCGTGGCGTTACTATTGTTTTCTGAACTCGAATCTAACTCGTTACTAAGTGCTAAATTACCCTTACTATTTTCGCCTAAACTCGAACGTAAATTGTAACTATTTTCACTTTCGATATTTTCCTTTGGAATAATACAATCATTTAACAAATATGTAGGTTTTAACCTGGCAATAGAAATTATTCTTAATCGTAATTAACTATTGTAATGAAATAGATACTTGTTTCATAGCAATTTAAAAATATATTTTTACAAATTTTCCAAATTTCGTTGATAAAAAGTTTATTCACCTACCGACGTTATTTGTACTTAAATGTAAATTTCTTTGTTCCTATTTGATGAAACCCTTGAAAATACATTGTAATAGTTAAATTAGATAATAATATATCTTGTTTGGTCATTTTTTTGTGTAAATTGTTATTTCCTGACGGCCTACCACGACAATACCGCTGCCACTGTAGGTAGTGGGCGCTCCTCTCGGGGAATCGTGGATAGGCCGCCAGAAGCTTTCGTGGACAGTGGATTGAGACGGAGACTCGATCAATTCCAGGGTTCCCTGCTCCGAGTGGAACCACCCTGCCCCGAGTTTGGTTCCTCGTCTCCGCTGCGGGTGACCGTCCGTCTTCGGGAGTCCATTCTGCTGCTGTCTCCGTCGTCACCGTGTGGAAGCAGAGTCCCTCCAGCGCCCTAGCTGATCTGGATCTCCTTCCCCCCCCCCTTTCCACGGTTGTACCAGGAGAGTAGCCCTGCACTCCTTAGTGACAAGCAAGTAGGCACTGTACCACGTTTTATAAATTTGTGTCTCACCTACCGGGCATAATAAGATTGTTGTATTGTATTATAATAAATTATTAACTGAACACCGTATTTCATTATCCTGAACGGTAGGTGCTTCAATTGAATCTTTAATAGAAGCCATTTTATGTTAAAACAAGATTTCGAAACGATAATATAACCTTTTGAAACGTAAAAGTTGAATAAAAACTAGTTTTAGATAAGTTAATGTAACAAACATGTGACAAACAATAAAACTTGTTGCGATATTATGCACGCGGTGTTATGGCGCCGGGCGCCGGCGCTGACTTGATTGACTTGACAACAACAAACAATCAATTAAAATCATCATTAAAATCGTCATCTTCATAAATGACATAAATACATGTTTCTCATACGCTAAATTGTCACTCTATGCAGATGATATGAAAATATTCTATCCCATTTCTAATTACAACAATTGCATCCAGTTACAGCAAGACCTTGACAATCTCCAAGCTTGTTGTACCCTAAATAAACTTGAACTTAACGTCTCGAAATGTTTTGTCTGTTCGTTCACTCGAAAACCTAACCCTATTATCTTCAAATATAAACTTCACAACATATATATTAATAGCACCAATAAAATTAGAGACTTGGGTGTGGTTTTTGATTCTAAATTGCTTTTTGACGCACATATAGATACCTCTATTAACAAGGCCAACAAAGCGCTCGGTTTTATTTTAAGACTCTCTAAAGATTTTAATAACATTAAAACCCTCAAGATCTTATACTGCTCCTTTGTCCGTAGCCACTTAGAATATGCTTCTCAGGTGTGGAATCCAAATTATAGCTGCTACATTGATCGAATTGAATCCATCCAAAAGCGATTTCTACAGTTCCTACAATTTAAAACTCGACATTACGTATCTGGTGAGGGCGCTGCAGTGCCACGGTACACATCGACTCCGTACATTTAAAGTGTTTAAAAATCGTAAAAAGCGAATTGGAACAAAAGTGAACATTAAATGTGCAGTGTTTCTTCCAAAAATCATGAACTAGTAAAAGTGCAGACGATTAATAAGTGAATAGTGCAAAAAACAATAAGAAAACTGTTGGTGTATTCAAGTGACTATCTCAAGCTTATTACCACATCGGATTCCAAACAAAGCAAACAAATCAGGAAATATACGACAGTGGTGGCCTCATCAGTCAAAATTTACTGCATACAGGCCAGTTTTATAAAAAATTCTTACTTTTACGAGTAACATAACCTAAAAAAGAACCGTCCGAAATCTTGATTGTCATTTTACGATAAGAAACAAGTGATCACGTCACGACATCTAGCGACAAGTTGAAGAACAAACAGACCAGCGCCATCTACACCATTTATATAAAATTATTAATACCAAACAAACCACGCCATCTAGCGACAAGTGGAAGAACTTATAAACCAGAGCCATCTACATAAGAATCAATAACTTCCCTATACATAACCAGAGGGCGTTGCATATATAAATTATAATATTGAAAATGGAGGAAATAAAAAATATGCTAATTTATATGCAGGAAGAAATGAGACAGCAGAAAGCCGAAATGCTGGAAATGAAAGAAGAGTTAAAGAGTACGATTATTAGCAATATAACTGAAAGATTCCAAAATTTAGAAACCAGAAATGAATTTTTAGAACAGCAATTAGAAAAACAAAAAGAAAAACTTAATAACATGGAGAAATTCATTCGGCGAAGGAATTTAGCATTCTTTGGAGTAGAAGAAGGCGAAAGGTCTTATCAAGAATTGGAATTAAAAGTTGAAGAAATAATAAAAAATACACTCAACATAAAATACAGTGAGAACATCATCGAAACGGCCAGAAGAGTAGGAAAAAGAGGAGAAAAAATTAGACCTATGATAGTAACTTTTAACACATTAAAAATGAAAATTGATATATTAAGAAACAAAAAAAAGCTTGAAAAAACACCATATTACATCAAGGAAGATTTTCCTCTTGAGGTACTGAAACAACGCAAAGAATTACAGATAGAATTACAAAAAGAGAGAGAATTAGGCAAAAAAGCAATCATTAAATATGACAAGATCGTATATCTCAAAAAGACATCCAGACAAAATCAAAAACCGTCTGAAATGATTGCCGAACAAGAGAAGAAAGACAAAAAAAGAAACCTATCACTATCGCCTGAGTTATCAAGCAACACCTACCAAAACTGTCATAAAAAGAAGCTCAGCAAGACAATTAGAAATAACAGTATTAACAACTTCTTAGAAAGCCGACACTCACACTCAGCCAATCTTTCTCCCAACAAACTCAAGAAGAAGATCTTACAAATACCCAATAACAATTACCACGAACCCCTCTCAACCCCCCAAGACGGCTGGTCACCGCGGGGGCTCCAGACCAAAACCCTCCAGATATAACTATAGAAAACATCTCTCAAGAATACAGCTCTCAAGAAAAATGTAAAAATATAGAGACGAAAAACATTATACACATAGCCACCTACAATGTAAGAACTCTGTCAACCTACAGTCGCCTATACGAACTAAAAGAGGCACTTTCAAATATTAACTACGACATACTGGGATTATCCGAGACGAGAAGACTCGGAAACTCTATAGAAGAATACGACGACTTTATATTATTTTAAATAGGCGAAACGCCCGGTCTATATGGAGTAGGATTTTTAGTTAAGCAAAAATGGAAACACAACATAGCTTCCAAGGCCTATCGGAACGCGTCGCACTACTAAAGCTTAATATCAATGATTTCAAGTTAAGCATCTTACAAGTCTACGCCCCAACAGAAACAGCCAGCGAGGAAGAAGTCGAACTATTTTACGACACTGTCGACAGGGCACTCAAACTGTCAAGGAAAAACTTTATAGTGATGGGAGATTTCAATGCAAAAATTGGTCAGCGTAAGCGAGGAGAACATCTTATTATGAAGCAGCATGGCTATGGGGTAAGAAATCACCGAGGCGATCGACTTGTTAAATTTGCTTTCGAATACAAACTCGCCATTATGAACACTTTTTTTAAGAAAAATCCTAAAAAACGCTGGACCTGGAAATCACCAAACGGCATCACGAAAAACGAAATAGACTTTATTATTACGAATTTGCAGAACAGGATATACGACATACAAGTATTAAATATAACTTACCCCACAGATCACATAATGGTCAGGGCAAAACTACACCTGGATTCATGCAAAAAAAGTAGAGCAAAATTTAGCGCGAGTCAGAAAAATTGTCTAAAAGACGAAAAACACAAAAAAATATATATCACATCGCTAGAAACCTATATGGATCACACGCCAACAGAAAAATGCAGCTCAGTGCAAGGACTCTACAATTTGATATCAAGCTCTATTCAAAACAGCCTAAAAGAAGCACATTCAACGAATCGAAATTAAAAAGCAGACACGATTCTATCAGATCGTACAAAAAAGCTCATACAAAGAAGACAAGAGCTACATAGAGTTAAGCCAAAAAGCAGATCGACAAAAAACGAATTGAGAGCACTGTACAAACTCATCAGTAAATACATAAAACAAGATTATAAGCATCACAGAGCTGCTACACTAGAAAGATATCTCGCAACTACAGGTGGAGTCAAAAAAGCTTTCAATAAATTGAAAACTCATAAAAGTTGGATAGAGAGTTTACGTGGGAGCTCAAACACTTCAAACAATAGAAAAGACATACTAGACATAGCTACAAAGTATTACAAAGATCTATATAGCTCTCAATTTCGAGTAGAAAACGAGCAGAGTACGAGCATAGAGCCATCAAAAGTGCCAAAAATTGAAGCAGAGGAGGTACTTAGAGAAATAAAAAGGCTCAAACTAGATAAAAGCCCAGGACCCGACCAGATATCGAGTGAGGCTATTATTATTGCAAGCGGGCTCTTAACACGACACTTAACAAGGCTATTTAACATGGTACTAGAAACAGGACCTACTCCCTCCCAGTGGTCAGAATCACGTATAACTCTACTATACAAAAAAGGCGATCCAAAAAACATAAGTAACTATCGACCTATAAGCTTGTTGCCGGTGATCTACAAATTGTTTGCTTCAATTTTAGAAAAAAGATTAAGTACATGCTTAGAACTCTACCAACCAGCGGAACAAGCAGGATTCAGGAAGGGCTACTCAACCGTGGACCACATTCATACAATAGAATTGATTATCGAGAGATATCGGGAATTTCAAAAGGAACTCTACATAATATTCATCGACTACCAGAAAGCATTTGATACTATAGAGCACTTTGCGATATGGGAAACTTTAAGAGCACAAGGAGTAGAGTCTAGCTACATAAATGTCCTAAAAAGCATCTACGACAAGGGCATAAGTAGAATAAAACTGGACAGGGTCGGCCCACCCATACCTATTAGAAGAGGAACTCGGCAAGGCGACCCATTGTCCCCACGCATTTTTATCGCTGTCCTAGAGGAAATATTCAAAAAACTGAATTGGAGAAATATAGGTGTGAATATTTCAGGCAACTACATCAGCCACCTAGGGTTTGCAGACGATATAGTAATGTTTTCCGAAAAAATTGAAGAAGTAGAGTACATGTTAGAATCTTTACAAAAAGCAAGCTTAGAAGTAGGACTAGAAATAAATTTAAAAAAGACCAAAATTATGACCAACGGTAGAAAGTTGCCAGTTGAATTAAATAATGCTTCTTTGGAATATGTAGAGTCCTATGTCTACCTAGGAAAACAATTATCTTTTGAATTACTGAGCAATGACATAGAAGTAGACAGAAGAATAAACTCTACCTGGCAAAAATATTGGAAATTAAAAGAAATTTTCAAAAGCGACATGCCTATAAAAATGAAAAGAAAAGCACTGAACTCCTGCCTACTACCATCACTAACCTATGCCTCTCAAACGTGGAAATTTACTCGAAGAATCTGTAATAAAATCAAACACTGCCAGAGGGCAATGGAGAGGAGTATGACAAATATTAGAAAAATCCAACGCATACCACATGCAACTATAAGAAAATTGACCGGCGCCATAGACGCCAACACCTACGCTAAACGGCTAAAATGGCGGTGGGCAGGTCACGTAGCTAGAATGGCAGACGAACGCTGGACAAAACAAATCACAAAGTGGCCAGGACCTAAAGGATATAGAAAAAGAGGAAGACCGGTGACACGCTGGGAAGACGAGATAAAAGATATCGCAGGAAAGCAGTGGCTTGAGAAGGCCCAAGATAGAGAATTATGGTCTAGTCTGGAGGAGGCCTTCACCCTCGAATAAAGAGGGGTTCTTACTAATAAGTTCTCATAATAATATAACTATGTAAATAAACAATTACAATTAGATAATCAATAAAATTAAAAATAATATAATAATATGAAACTAATGACATTGTAATCATAAAATTTATATAATAATAGATAATAAGTATATTAAATGTAAATTAAAATCAATCCTTATAATATCAAATAATGTAAATAACTATCAATTATTATGAAAGTAAATAACATTTATACAATTTTAAATAACAATATTATAAATAATTAAATGTAATGAATTTAGAATAAGTGTTATTAAACTAGATTGATTATTAAGATATTAAAATATGTATTGTACAATTAATTTTAATTAGTGATGAAATAAAAGGCTTTTTTATTTATTTATTTTATTACGTATCTGGTTATGAAACACGTTGCAAAAAATTCCATATCTTGCCATTGCATGAACGACGTTGTATTGCTGACCTATCTTATCTTCTCAAAATAGCGAACGGTAAGGTAAACTGCCCTGAGCTGCTAGGTGAAATAGGTTTAGTAACACGCTCATTTCTGAAGCGCAGGCCCAAGCTACTACACATCCCGTGTGTAAATAGCACTTACAGGCAAAACAGCTACCTGATACGAGCCAGCAGAAGCTTTAATGAAACTTCGTACGAGTATCCAAACATAGACCTATTTAATACCAGCGTTTCTACATTAAAAAAATGTATTTCAAAAAAGTTCTTTTATCCGTAATTTCGGCATATTCTGTTATGTTTGTTCCTCTTAGTGTATAATTAACTACCGACTTTAATTTCTTGTTACATTGTTGTCTATATGTGAAAACTTTTAATTGGACTTCATGTGTGTGCTCTTCTGTTTATAATTGTATGTAGCCGTAACTTTTCCGAATTTGTTAAAATAAAAATAAAATAAAATCGTAATATAAATGTCGCAGTCATTTGGTTTAATCTGCGATTCGATTGAATGACTAGCGTATTCATTGAATGACTCCATTGAATTGAATGACTAAAGGACAACTCGTCAAGACGTTGACTGTAACGTTTAACGTTTTGACTAAAAGTCATATTATAGCGAAGTCGTTAAATGGGATGCTATATTTTTTTTTCAAGTAGCCGTTGGCGGGGTAGTTATAGGTAAATCCACGCTTTCATATTATTTTATTAGTTATTACAAATAAAGTACTTTAATGTAAATGTAATCGATAAAATTTCAACACATTACACAGTGCTATCAGCTGTGCGAGCTGTTTGACGCCATATTTGTTTTAGTGACTAGTAGCGCCGCCGCGCCGTAGGAAAAAAATGAAATACGTTCAAAATATCTTCAAAACGCTATGCTACAAATCGCTAAGGGCCTTATCACACTGGCGATTAGCGAGCGATTAGAAAGCGACGCGACTGCGCAACGCACACGCCGCAATTGCGCGACGTGCACGCCGCGACAGCGCAACGTCGTCGCGGCGTGGTGTGGACGCCATTTTGTACACTCGTTTAGGGAATTCTCTAGACAAGTGTACAAAATGGAGTCGCTCGCTAATCGCCAGTGTGATAAGACCCTAACTAGTTGAACGTTGAGGGACGATCGTTCAATCGACGTTCGGCCGAGTCATTCAATTGAATGAAGTCATTCAATGAATACGCTAGTCATTCCATCGAATCGCAGATTGAACCAGATGACTGCGACATAAGCAACACTTATTACACAAATTTTGTAAAAATATTATGAGAAACACGAAGCTATAATGGTTTACAAGACGTATATTTTTAGCTATTTTAATGTAATTGCATAGATAATTACATATGTATCAGCTGACGTAATACTATTGTAAAATACGTAATGCAATTCGAGGGAAAATGATTGTATTTTGTAAGGAAAAGGAAAATTGGAACGAACTCACTCGATTCTGTTTCTTCTTGTCCCTTAGCGAATTATTCCTTGATTTATGTCCTTAGTTATATTGGCCAATGTGGTATGGAATCCAGTATGGCTGGAGACACCCACTTTCAGTTTTGCACGTAGGTCGCTTGTTTCATATTTGAAGGACCATTTTGTTTGTGTATGTTTTGTTTGTGTGTGTTTAATCATTCAAATTTATAATTTTTTAAATCTATAATCGGCTTTGAAGCATTGAGTGCCGAATAGAAAAGTCACGTTTCAAAGTACCATCATTCTCTAGCAATTATATTACAAAAATATTTGGCCAACACGTGTAGGTATAACATATCCAAATATTATCAAAATCGGAGACATCGACTATTTTTTCCTGTCCGCTTGGCGTGGAAAGCCCTATATGCAACTGGTTTTAAATATTGTTTATCAAGTAATGACCCTACTTATATATATATTGATAACAAATGCAGACCCTCACTTTTCGCAGCCTCGGTATTGTCAGACGCACGGCGTGTTTTCGCGAAGTTGTTTTTAAAATATATTAAATCTTTTGTATCGTTTATTCGGTCGGCCTTTAAAATGTTCACTTTTTAAATGCCAACGTCGAATCCAATCATTTTACAAATTACAAAGACAGTGTAAACCCAACGAAAAGAAGGAGTTCGCTGGATCCAGAACCCAACATGTATGCGGTTGTGCCTTTGCTGGTGGTTATCGTCGCGTTCTACTTTTACGGAACCAGAACTTACGGCTACTGGAGGAAGAGAGGCGTCAAACATGATAGGCCGATACCGTTTCTGGGTAACGGTGCAAGGAACTTTCTGATGCTGAAGAACTTCTGCGACACGAGCGGCGAACTGTACCGGAAGTATCCCAGGGAGAGGGTCGTCGGATTCTACCGCGGCACCGACCCCGAGCTGATAATCAGGGACCCCGAGCTGGCGAAGCGTATTCTGATCACGGACTTCTCTCGCTTCTACCCGCGCGGCCTGCTGCCCCAGCGGGAGGTGGTCGAGCCCCTGCTCCGAAATTTGTTCTTCGCGGACGGCGACGTGTGGCGGCTGCTGCGCCAGCGCATGACTCCCGCCTTCAGCGGCGGCAAGGTGAAGGCCATGTTTCCCCTGATCACCGAACGCGCGGAGTGCATGCAGGCGAGGGCGCTGCGGCTGGCCGCGGCGGACGACCGGGGCCGAGTGGACGTCAAAGATCTGCTGACGCGATACTCCACGGACTTCATAAGCGCCTGCGGTTTCGGCCTGGACGTCGGCGCGCTCCGGGACGAGGACTCCATCGTCGTGAAGATGAGCTCCAAGATATTCGAGCACGGAGTCAAGGAGTGCATCGTGAATCTTCTGAAATTGTCATTCCCCTGGGCCTTCAGCCGCGTCAACAGCATGGCAAGAGTGGAGGGAGACATAAAGTACATCGTGAACGAGGTGCAGAAGCAGAGAAACTACAGAGCGTCCGGCCGGAACGACTTCATCGATCTCATGCTGGAGTGCAAGGCGGAGGGGACGATCGTGGGAAAGTCAATGGAGCGGACGACCTCCTCGGGGGAGCCGGAGGTGGCGACGCTGGAGATGGACGACGAGCTGATAGCTGCGCAGGTGTTCGTGTTCTTCGCGGCCGGCTTCGAGACGTCGTCGTCGGCGACCAGCACCACGCTCAACGAGCTGGCGCACAACCCCGCCGTGCAGGCGCGGGCGCAGGAGGAGATCGACCGCGTGCTCGCCGGCCACGGCGGGAAGCTCAGCTACGACGCCGTCAAGGAGATGACCTACCTCGAGTGGACGCTGAAGGAGAGTATGCGAGTGTTTCCATCGCCGGGCTTCCTCGTGAGGAGGTGCGCTCGGTCGTTCACCGTGGACGGTCTGACGATAGACAAAGGGATAAAAGTATTCATTCCCCTGACGGCCCTGCACAACGATCCCCAATATTTTGACAATCCGGATGAATTTCGACCCGAACGATTCGACCCCGCACATTTTGACCCTAGGAACAAGTACGTCTACATGCCATTCGGAATAGGACCTCGCGCCTGTATTGGTAAGTTTATCTAGTTCTTGCCCTCTTGCGGCTCACACATAAAATATAATACTTACATATTATGTAGTATTTAAATCAAATTATTTATTTACTTACTTAGAAATATTATGCTAAAAAACTTATATCATGTACTTATTGATGTAGGTACATTTCAATTTTTTAAATGTTTTTATTTATATTTATTACAAACATGACGTCCGTACCTTTGTTGCAAAAAAATCGTTTATCGCGCGGGAATCGTAAATTTTTCCGGGATAAAAAGTATCCTATTCCCCGGACTCAAAGTACGGAGATATCGATCGATACCGAATTTCAGCAAAATCAGTTCAGCGGTTTGAGCGTGAAGAGTTCACTTTCGCATTTATAATATTAATTAGTATAGATTTCAACTTAAGGTCTATTATTAGGAAATAACGCAACGACGGGTAGTCTAGATAGCAGCAGATTAAAGCTAATAACTATTTTGCTACCTGAGTTGTCATATTTTGTGTTTTGTGTGTGTTTTGTTGCAGGTGAGCGGCTGGGTCTGATGCAGTCGCTGGCGGGCCTGGCGGCGGTGCTGGCGCGGTTCACGGTGCGCCCCGCCCCCGGCGCCCCCCGCCGCCCCGCCGTCTCCCCCGCCGCTGATCTGGTGCAGACCATCTGCGGGGGCATGCCCCTCACGCTCATCCCGCGCAAGTCGATCTGAGCGAGTCGGCCGACTCATGCCCCGATACTTTTAGTTTTATCTTGGTATAAATTTATACAGTCTTCTTTTATCCGTATTAAAAATATTGTGTAGTGTCAAACGTGCTCAATAATAACACAGGCCTGCAAAATGAGGGTCATAACTTCCTCTCGTGAATATGGTAGCTGATTCTAGGGTATTTTGATGCGCTGATTACGAATGTGGAAAAACTTAGTTTTTCTCCATCACCTCCAGATTTTTCAAAAAAGGTACAGATAGTATAGAAAAATAACACAAGTGGTCACATTAAAAAGTACATATTTAAAAATAGTATTTTAAAAAGATAAAACCGACTTCAAATTTTTGTACGTAATTAAGAGTTAAAATTCCCTATCTCAAAAACTACTGAACCGATTTTGATAAAACTTGCAGTATTCCCTAAGTTGAACAATACCTAGTACAATAAAAAAAGAATCACTAAAATCGGACTTGTGGTTCCGGAGATATGCGTGCACAAACATAAAAACATACATACATACATACACTTTTGAACTTTGGCACACTTGTTCAGAAGCTGTTATAGATTAACATATTATCCAAAATCTGGGCAGTTCTGGAAATATTACATACATACGCGTCGAATTGATAACCTCCTTTTTTGAAGTCGGTTAAAAAGGTACATTATTATTAACTTAAAAAACTACTTAAATATAATAACAACTTATTATTGGTCTAAATCACATGTAAATTTTATTTGTGGAACCGGGTCCTTTTTTTCTGGAAGCTTCGGTTGAGCGATTTTCGTTTTAACTTCTGGTTTGGATTAAATGCTCATATTACAACCCAAAACATCAAAATTTGTAATCAATTTGGCCACTATGTCTTTATAGTCGGTAGGCGAAACGATTATGAAACTATTTTTCTGTCCTTTCGACCACTTGCAAAGTTCTAATAAACAAGTCGTACAAATTTTATGACGTGTCCAAGTTTTGTCTTGGTTACTTAAACCGTATCCAAAAAAACTTTTGTAAATATTTTTCACAAAGTCTGTAACGCTGTTTCGTTGTTATATTATTATCATATATTTTCCGCAAATATTACAAAAACAAGAGGGGGGGACTTTAAACAAACTTCGCGATGACAATTCTAAAGTTTAGGTATGTTGCAAGATGCGCACTTCAACCGTTAATTTTCTAAATCAGTGCGGGTACTTATGCAAAAACCCTTTGCTTTATCTTTATTAGACCCTTTTCTAAATATTAACGACAATTAGGTAATATTACCTAATCATTATGTACTAATGAGCTCACTACTACAGAATTAAGTCAAATGAACCGTTTTCGACATGGTTAATGCGAATGACTTATACTTATATTGTAGTTATTAACAAATTAGTGTTTCGGATTAATTTCTAAGTCCTCTTACTTTAATAAAATGTAATAAAAATTAAGCTGAAGTATTTTAATGACGTTTTATAAATTTTAAAATGTATGTCCTATTGTCTAAATTGATACCATCTGTCAAATCTAGTCTAAATATTAATAATAATTCTGTATTTGCCTGGACAGATTCCACAATAGTTTTGGCTTGGTTGCGTAAAACTCCAAATACTTGGAAGCCATTCGTTGGTAATCGCACCACCGAAATCTCAAATGTTACGAGTAGTAGTCAATGGCATCACATTAAGACTGCGGATAATCCCTCGGACTGCGCCTCACGCGGTATTAGCCCTGCCGAGCTGAAGCAGTCAGAACTATGGTGGGAAGGTCCAGCCTTTCTCCGTGAGTCCGTTGAGATTTGTTACCCTGATTTCACTGTACCTGAAACTAGACTTGAAGCAAAACCGAGAGCAAAGGTTAGTTACTAAATATGTACTTCGGAACCTAATGAATGTGCTATATATCTCAATAGATATTCAAATTTACTCAAACTTATACGTGTGACTGCTTATTGCTTTCGATTCTTGCGTATATGTAAAGATAAGGTTCTCAAAAAGAATGATAACATAAAACTGACATATCTTACTACTGATGAAATTAAAAATTCATTAAAAACTTGTATCCGAATGTCACAGTCAGTTTACTTTGAAAGTGAATTAGAATTGTTATCACAGGGCAAATCTGTTCCAAGTTATTATTTTTAACAAAAAATTTAAACCGACTTCCAAGGTAAAAACAATAATACTTAACATTAATATGAACTAAAAAGTATTAAATATTTTTTTCTATCTAATAGTGCCTCTTTCCGAATTCGGCTAAACCTCAACTATTTCTGTACTCAATCTTCATTATTTTGAAGTCGGTACCAGATAGCTGAATCTTCAGTTCTCTGACAGAATACCTATTTGAAACTTTTGGAACTGGCACCGACTTCAAAATTATGAAGATTGAGTACCCACAGAAATAGTTGAGGTTTAGCCGAATTCGGAAAGAGGCACTATTAGATATAGAGAGTAGGTAAATTGCGCGATGCGTATATTTTACGTATCTTATTACAGTTTGTTAAGAGTCACAAATCACAGTCACAAAATATATTATCAGTGAAGTGAACATGTGCATAACAATAGAAAGGCTATTGTGTCTCGTTTTTCCACGATCGAAGGATCTATCAGATAAAAAATTTTATAAACTTGCATAGGATGTAGCGTAGCTACTCATATTTAATATCATAATTGACAGTTCTTGTAATCAAGAAGTCAAATCGATACTTAGTGCGCCATCTATCAATAATAAGTGTAACTAAAAAGGCACTTAATGTTTGTTTTGTTTAAATACTCTTTTTTAAAATAACTTTATTTTAATTATATTTGTCTATTTAAATTTTATAAAGTAGTTAGTAAAGTATTCGATCTGTATATATGTATGACAATAAGGAGCAAATTCGTGTCAATAAATAAAAATACATTTAAGTACGAAGTATTTTTTTACTAATCTTAATATTTCTTTCAAATCTCAGAAGTATTGGCAAATGTGCGCCTTATGCTCTTAAAATTTGTTTTGTTAAATTTTGTAGTACATAAGTCGCTTCATACTTGAATACGATATTTACGCACGCCGCCTCTGCAGCGCCGATCGCCGTGTTTAAACAGCCTATTGGTGTTGTTATACAGTACATAATAATTATTATTATTGTATCCATACCTATGCCTTGTACTATTATCTATTCTGTGCCATGAGACATTGGTGACCTTAACACGTCGAGGTAATGTTGATGATGATGATGATGATGACGATGATGATGATGAATATGAATTACATAGTAGCACAGAATACGTATTAGTTTAACAAATAGTAGCATAATATGCTTTCTGTTCTTAAAACAACGCCGAAACTCCCAAACATGTATCTATAAGGAGTCAGCTAGGAGTTCTCTCAGCATCTTCGAAACCAACAATGGTTATATTATAGGTATACCATACCTTGACCCAGTATTTGATTTTTTGGTAGCATATTCTTAGTACACTTCACATAAAACCAAAATCACCATATGTTTCCATATAAATTTCGAGGAATTTCCTCGATTACTCATGGATCCCATCATCAGATCACAACTTTTGTGAACATGGTACCAAATTGGAGTGAAACCTAATACAACAAAACAAAATTTCGAAAATCGGTTCACAAACGGCGGAGTAATCGTTGAACATACAAAAATAAAAAAAATAAAAAAATCCACAGCCGAACATAATATAACCTCCTCGTTTTTTGGAAGTCGGTTAAAAATAGTAAACTTGTACTTATCTTTGAATCCGATTCTAGACAATGAGAAAATCATTAGAGTCGGTGGACGTCTTGTAAATGTTCAAATACCACCTGATATGAAGTCTCCTATAATTTTACATCATAAATGTAACTTAGCAAAGTTAATTGTAATTGATGCTCATTTGAGAACACTACATGATAGAATTGCGCTCACATTAAATCGCCCATGACTATTAAAAATGTCGGATGTGAAAAACAGCAACTTTACAGGAGAGCGATTCAAAGTCTAAATTATTGTGAATAACTTTTTACTTATTTCAAGTAGAATCATAAAATTTCAGGGTTGTGCTCTATAAGTTACCTATTTACATTTAGTATAATATTATTAGGAGTATCCCGTATTTTATGAATAAATATGAGAAAAGTCACTTCTGACCTTTTTAACGGAGTGTGCGCTTACAGACGAACGGCACGTGTCGGCGGCACGCGTCGGCGGCAGTCGACGGCAGACGACGGCACGCTTCGGCGGCAGTCGACGGCAGACGACGGCACGTGTCGGCGGCAGTCGGCGGCAGTTGACGGCAGCCGTCAACAGTTTATCACGCTTGCAGCTGTTGTGACGTAACGCGTAAAGGTAAACGTCCACAGGTCGGTATCGTACGCAATGGACGTTTTGCATCAAACGGATAGTTTTTTTACAGTAGATCCACTGTATCGGCAGCGTACGGATTACCGACTAGCCAATATGTTTATCTTCAAATTAGTCCAAACAATGTTCCTAATCGAAAATTTCTGCTTTCGACTTTTCCATCCACACCTCCCTTTTGAGCATTAATTTACTAGGCTAGTCATCCATACACTGCCAATTCAGCGGACGTACTGTGAAAAAAATGTCCGTTTGATGCGTGATGTCCGTTGCGTACGATACCGACCTGTGGACGCTTACCTTGCGGGGGTACGTCACAACTGGGGGCCTACCACCAACTCTCCTAAGCGACACCGTTTGACAGATAAACATTTATTACTTTTACGTCAAGCTAGCGATCTTAAAAAGTTGATATTTCACAGCGGATTTAACATTGTTTTGCATTTTTTACTGTTTTTTAGTAAAATTATATTTAAAAACTGAGTACGGTAATGTTATTATAATCTTACAACAAAGTGTTCTGGGAACATGATAGTTTTAGGAAAGGTCGTGGTAGGCCCCCCTGCAAGCGTCATAAACTGTCAACGACTGCCGTCGGCTGCCGTCGACTGCCACCGACTGCCGCCGACACGTGCCGCCGACTGCCGTCGACTGCCGCCGACACGTGTCGCTGACTGCCGTCGACTGCCGCTGACACGTGCCGTCGACACGTGCCGTTCGTCTGTAAGAAGCCTAATGCTGATTTGTCGGAAGTGCCAGAACCAACGTTGGGCGTTTTCACACTGCGACAATAACGACAAGACACGATACCACAGAATAGATAAGGGCCACCGCACATACACAATTTTAAGTTGGCCGACTATCTATGATCAATTATGTTTTCCTAATTCTAATCTGTCACTTAGTATTGAATGCACCCAAAATATTCTCCTTTCTTTTCGCCTTCGTTTTATTAGTGCCAGTCAATAAAAGCGTGCTATTTACGCATTTTAACACGCACGTATAGGCTAGCAACACCGTTACCAACTAAATCTAAAAGTCTGCGGCTGGCAGCGTACACGATGAAGTTGTCCAATTAGATTGTGACAGTGACACTACGCAATTTCGTTTGTACGATAGTCGGCCAACTTGAAATTGTATATGTCGCAGGGAAAAGAGGATATCAGGGATTTCACGATATCCTTAGGGATATCACGAACTCCCGGTAGATGCCGAATATTCTTGTTTGTTACGTCTTCTTACTAAAAATATCTAGTGATATGTCATTTCACTAAACTAAATCTAGTGAAACGTCAGAAAAGCGGACACCGCCGAATAAAAATCAAGCCACGCATTTCTCTCGCTTGCTTTAGTATACACACGGGTACTTTGATAGGATCATCTAACATCTGAATCTGACAAGTAAGATGTTAGATGATCCATGCGTCGGATGGGCATGTAAAAAGTCGGTCCTGCGCCTGATCTCTCGCCGGTCGTGTCAGTCTTCCGTCCCACCGGGTTATGCGAGTAAAGGAATATAGAGATTGCTCTTGTGTACTGCGCACACACTTGGGCACTATAAAATTACTCTTGGCCTGGTTTCAATGAAACCGGCCACCGTCACCAAAACCAGAGTGGGAGTTATTATTATTATTATCACACGTGTAATGCAACTATAGCAGATCTGAGGGGGCATCACCATATCTCTGAATCATACAGTTGAAACCAACTGAGGGTTCTTCATCAGATACTTCAGACCTTTGATTTTTGACGTCAAATGAAGCGGCCGACCAAGTTGAATATTTTTTGTAAAGGTGGCATGTCGATCTCTAGTTTGGTTAGGCTCTTGTACAGGCACAGGTACTACAGGTACTCCAGCTCTTCGATTATCCTAGTTTTTACGGTTCCGTACCCAAAGGGTTAGTCTGTCTGTCTGTCTCCAGGCTAGACGAGCCGCGCCAGCTCGAGCGACGCATTTGTTTCACTCCCACTAGTGCCCGTGTCACGTGTGGGAACTAGAGCGAGCGAGAGAAATGAGTGGCTCGATTTTTATTTATTTATTTATTTAAAGATACACCAACAACATATTGTGATAACATTAATAACTTAAAACTAATACATTTTTGTTTAAAACTAGCACAATAGTTAATTACAGGCGTATGCAACTGTTTTAGAGGTATTTGCTCCTTACATTAAAAATGAGTTGAACTCACAATTAATTAGAAGAACTAATATTTATTTTATTTCATTATAAATAATTAAGAAAAAAAAAGGAAAAACAATACAATTAAATTTTTGTCAGAATAACTACAAGTTTAGTAACAAGATGTCATAGGTAAAAACAAATTTATACATTATCAATAATATTAATATTATAATCTAATTTTGTCACAATAATTATTACAAATAATGAGATGTCATAGGTAAAAAACAAAATACATTAGCAATAATAATAATACAATTAAATAATACAATTAAATTACTAGCGAGATGTCATGGGTAAAAACAAAATACATTAGGAATTATAATAATACAATTAAATTAATGTCAAAATAGTTTAGTAATTATTTCTCTTATTATATATAGTCATAGTAGTATAAATAGTCAAAATAATTTAGTAATTAATTATCTCGCTAGTGCGAGATGTCAATTATAAACAAAAAACATTAGCAATAATAATAAAATTAATGAAAATAAACAAGTATGTCAAAATCATAATAAATTATCAATTTACAAGTTATTATTGGTATTTTATATTCTTAGGTCTAAACAATTTCATACAACGTTTCCTTGAAATTGATAAGAGAGTCGCGGAAGATGTCGATGTCGTGATGGGCTAGTTTGTTGTAAGAGTCTAAGAGTCTGTTCATGGTAGAGTATTTTCCCAGGTTCGTTTTAGCAGAACTGGGTATAAATGTTTTTGTGGGGTGCCTGGGAACACATCGGGGTACATATAAGTTGACAAGACCAAATAAATTTGTTGAGTCCAGTGTACTCTTGACAATTTTGTGGAGAAAACAGAGATCAGCAATCAGCCTACGCTGCTCTAGGGTGTGGATTTTGAAATGTTTAGTGCGTCTGTCGTAGTTGGCTCTGTATGGACAAGATTTGTCTTTATAGGAAAGGTATCGTGTGAAAGATTTTTGAACTCGCTCTAGTCTTTGGATATGCGTTTCATAATGAGGATTCCAAACCACCGATGCATATTCAAGTGTAGAGCGTACTAGGGCGTTGTATATTGTAATAATGCAGTCTGGGTTTTTAAATTCCTTGGAATTTCGTTTGATAAATCCTAACAGTGACCATGATTTAGCAAGAACTTGGTTTTGGTGTTCCAGGAATGACAATTTGCTATCGAGCACGACACCCAGATCTCTAATTACTGAGGTTTCTTGAAGCTGCTGGCCTTCGATAGAGTAACACGTGTTCAGTTTAATTCTTTTGCGGGAAAATTTTATATGAGCACATTTCAGAACATTGAGGGACATTTTACTGTCGCTGCACCATTTCTGGATAGAGTCGAGGTCTTTTTGCAATAGGGCACTGTCTTCGATCGATTTTATTACCCGGTATATTTTAAGATCATTAGCGAACAAGGAGCATTTACTGAAACGAATTTTTAAAGTGATATCGTTAATAAAGACCAGAAAGAGTATTGGGCCAAGGTGGGAGCCTTGAGGCACTCCTGACGTGGCGAAAAAAGTGTAACCGTCAAAACTCGTTTTTCTAGGTAGGATCTAAACCAGGAGAGTAAGGGATCGTGAATGCCGTATGCTTGTAGTTTTTCTATTAGTATTTTGTGGTTTACCCTGTCGAAAGCACTGCTGAAGTCTGTGTATATCGCATCAACTTCCTGTCGGCCGTCTACACTTTTTGTTATATCGTTTAAGTAACTTAGTAAGTTTGTAACTGTAGAGCGTCCTTGGCAAAAACAGTGTTGATCTTTGGTGATATACCTTTGAGGTAGCGAGTGAGAGCTGGGCAGATCAGGCTCTCAAATACCTTCGCTAGCACGCAGAGCATTGATATAGGTCGATAATTACATTTGCTGTGTCTCGAGCCCTTTTTATGTATTGGGAATATATTTGCCGATTTCCATGTGTTGGGGAAAATTGAGGTTTCTAGAGATTTATTAAATATAATCTTCAGGGGTAGAGTAAGGTGTTTATACGTTTTTTTAATAAAGATGGGCGGGATACCGTCAGGCCCGGCGCCTTTACTAGCATCGAGTCTTTTTAGGGCTTTACATATTTCTCGTTCAGAAATGTATAGTGAAGAAAGACAGGTCTGTGTGTAATTTTGTGTCGTAATTGATACGGTGCTCTGGTTAGGAGTTAGCTCTGAAAACAGAGCAGAAAATTGTTTAGCGAACAATTTACTTATGTCTCTACCTGATTTGGCCACTCTATCATTGAGAGTCATTTCAGAAGGAATTGAGGAAAGCGATGCTCGTCTCTCTTTTATATAGGCCCAGAATTTCTTCGGTTCACTTTGTATAGCATATTCCGTGTTTGATATGTAATCTAGGTAGCAAGATTTCATAAGAGCCTCAACCCTAGATCTAGCCATTTTGAATTCGATCTTGTCTCTGGGATTATTCTGTGCTTTTAGACGTCTCCTTATTTTTTCTTTCTCCGTGATAAGCCTAATTAAATTATTTGTGAACCAAATCGGGTATTTCCTATTTTTTGGCTTGACTTTGGGAATGCATGTATCGATAATATTTTTTATAATTTGGTAGAAAGTAGTAATCATGTCGTTTACGTCATTGTATTTTTGTAACTCGTGACTCCAGACTATAAGCCAGAGCTTAGCGTTAACAAGATTGTAGTCCGCTTTTCTAAAGTTATGGGTAGCGAAGGTTTTGTTGCATAGTGGTTTTTCCGAATCAAATGAGAGTCCGATGTCTAGCGGAGGATGGTGTGGGTCCAATTTGCTTAATGGTTCACAGGATTTTTTTACTGTGATATTAGAAGAATTGGATAACACCAAGTCTAGGATGCGCCCATTGTGGTTGGTTATACTGTTATATTGTACGAGATTATTTAGAGACATAAAATCTATTAGTGAGAAACCTAGCGTACAATTATAGTAATTCGGAGTAGTTTGTGACGTGTTGTAATGTGTTATGGTATTGTCTGGTGTCCAGTTTATAAAACCCAAGTTGAAATCTCCGAGTAATAAGAAATCACCCTGATAAGACTGTAAAGTATTGCTAATGTTATCTAAAACAGAATTTAATGTAATATTGTTTACTGGCGGAGGTAGATAGAGCACACAAATTAATAAATTCTTATATCCTAACTTAACGCTAATCCAAAGGTCTTCCAGTTCAATTTCATACTGTTCTATTTGACGAGAATTATATTTATTTTTAACAGCGAGCAGAACACCTCCACCTGATTTGGAACATGTTGAGGTTGTTTCTCGATCTCGCCTGTATGTGGTATATTCACTGGTAAAGAGTTCGCTGTCAAGTACGTTTTTATCGAGCCATGTTTCAGTCGCTGCTATAATGTCGAGTTCGCATTGTAGAGTAGCTAGTCGAATATCTAGGAGTTTAGAGTTCATACCGCGAAAGTTTTGGTAGTAGATATTAGCCATTTAGATAGATTTGTAAGAGTCAAGGTCTCGGTCTGTCATTTTGAGGCTTAAATATTATTAAGAGACTCGTAACATTTAATTTGCTTGGCTGGAGATTGGTCGTCTTTTCTGATATATATGCGGCCGTTTCTAATCTAAACGTATTTAATGCCTTTTTCTTTTGCTACCTGACGAGTTCGTGCGTGTAATGCCTTGTAGTGAGGGGAAAGATGCTCGGATACAAATATGTTTGACTTCGAGGTGCCGTATCCTAAATGACTTGAGCTAAGCCGATCGTTGGGCTTGCTTTTGTTAAATTTATGGACAGCGGCGATCACAGTATCTCTAACCCTTGTGTTTCTAAATCTGACTATTACTGTTCGAGGTCTCTTATTTGTTTCGTCTAATTTTCGAACTCGTGTACAGGATAAGATGTCAGTTCCTTGGATGGGGTGTGAAATTGCTGTGCCGAGTTGTGTGATGACAGAATAAAGATTCTCAGATTTTGATTCAGGAAGTCCGTGAATTTCAATATTATTTTCGCGAGAATATTGTTCTATTAGGTTAAGTCTGGTAGATAGAGTTTCAACTGATTTTGTGAGGTATAGGTTTTCTTTTGTGAGTTGCCGTATCTGTTCTTCGGACTCTTTTAAGGTGGAGTGCATTCGGTCGTATTCGGCATTGAGGAACTCTACAGATTCTTTTAAGTCGTTCAGTTTCTTCAGTTCGGATTTAATGAGATTAAACTCCTTAGAAAAAAACGAGTCGATGGCTGTTTTCACTGAGTCGTTTATTGCTAACTGGATTTCTTGTTTAATGATCGACAGTAATGTGGGGTCAGCGGTTGAGTTGATCTTTTTACGGTCTGTAGTTAAGGATTTTTTAACGGAAGGTGATGTTGCTCGAGTGGTCGCTGGAATCTCCATCAGAGGCCGGGGAGTTAGGACCATTATTGTTACTGTGCGGACGTATTGGAGTATTGCTGTTGTCGCTTTTAGGTTGTTTGCAACGACAGACATGACAATTCCACGCTTTTTTCTGTTCCTTAGTCATGACTTTGTAGTTTTTTTAGCTGACGTTGGCGCAAAGTAAATCAAAGGTTGATTTGCAATTGAAGCAAGACAGAAATTCTCGGTCTTTTATAATACTGGGACATCCCGCGCATTGTTTCGCAGAGTTTTTGTTTGACATGGTTGATTATTATGCGCTGACCTTTTCTGTTATTTATAAAATTGTGATTGCTTGCGCTCTCTGCTGGTGAGTTTCGGAACTAATTAGGCCTAAAATCAATCTCGTGGGTTTGTTGTCGTTTTAGTTTCGGTGTTGTCCGCTAGAGGACGGCGGCTCTGCGGTCGACATTGAAGGGCGATTTGAATAGGTAAAATTATTTATAATAATATTATAAAATTGTGATTGCTTGCGGCCTCTGCTGGTAAGTTTCTGAACTATTAGGTCTAAAATCAATCTCGTCAGATGGTTGTCGTTTTTGTTTCACCGGTATCCGCTAGATGGCAGCGGCTCTACGGTCGATATATTGGGCAATTTAAATTAATGAAATTGTGATTGCTTGCGGCCTCTGCTGGAAAGTTTCGGAACTTTTAGGTCTAAGATCAATCTCGTCGGACGGTTGTCGTTTTAGTTTCGCCGATGTCCGCTAGATGGTGGCGGCTCTGCGGTCGTTATATCGAAGGGCAATTTGAATTTTGGTGATTTTTATTGTTTTTTGAAATTCACTTTTGTCACTTGGTCTATTGTAACTAAAGGAGAGTCTACTCACTTGTTAGAGTGGAGCACTAGTTGAATTTTGAAAACGATGTGTCCGTATTCGTAAATTGTCACTGAAATGTCCACAGTTTTATTTGTACATTGCTTGCTTAATCAGCGACAAACACTTTGAATAACATTTACACCGAGAGTTCACTAACTATGCTTCAGTTTTTTTAACTTTTTCACTGGTTTAAGCTATTTGAACTTTTTTAAAGATAAAATAAGTACGGAGCTGATGTGTATTGCGGCGAGAGCGCCATCTATTTTTTATCCGGCGGTATCCGCGTTTCTGACATTTCACTAGATTTAGATTAGTGAAATGACATATCACTAGATATTTTTAGTAAGAAAACGTAACAAACAAGAATATTCGGCATGTACCGGGAGTTCGTGATATCCCTAAGGATATCGTGAAATTCCTGATATCCTCTTTTCCCTGCGACATATAATATTGTGCGGTGGCCCTCTATTCTGTGGTATCGTGTCGTGTCGTTATCGTCGCAGTGTGAAAACGCCCGTTGTTACTTGTACAAAATCAATGATTGCTTGTCGGAAGTGGCACTTACGCCATTGTTAAGTGATAACTTTTAATTTAAACATATGTCGCATGTAGAAATTACCAACAAAAATGACAATAATTTAAAGAAAATAAGTACTTATATCTTTTTTATGGACTTGTGTCAAATAAAACGTGAAAACAATGTATGTATGATTATTATTTTTTAACAAAAAATTAAAACCGACTTCCAAGGTAAAAACAAAAGTAATATACTTATTCATAATCTAAAAAGAATAAAATAATTCTTATACCTTATTATAGTGGCGTCTTCAGACTTCGCCTAAACCTCAACTATTTCTGTACTCAATCTTCGTACTTTTGAAGTCGGTACCAGCCCGGAAAAGTTCTGAGATCCTTGACATAGCAATTACGCTAAGGTAAGCTGGTACCGACTTCAAAAGCATTAAAAAAGGTATTAAAAGGACCTTTTTTCACACTAGGTTTAACTTCAGTCACAAGATTGCCATGAGCAATTTTTCCTATTAATTTTCTCAAATTCGTTGAGTAGCTAGTTTAATTAGCCTTGCTGATCTTGTAGACATTGCAAATGCAGAGTTTGAAATATGTCTTAGCAAACATAGATTTACTCAGATTAAGTACGGTATGTAAAAGTGAAATTATTCTCAAAAAATACCATAGAATAATTAGAGAATCTCGGATGAAGAAGACTGCTTTTGATTAATTAATCTAATATAAATCTAAGTTTTTCATGAAAACAAAGGCTGTGGTAGTACGTAAAAGCCCTAAAAATGTAGAGATTTTTAAGAACTACCTGATTTTGCAAACTTCGTTTCGCTGATAAATTAATGGACCTGCAAAACAGTCAGTCCTTCGTTAGTATTTCCTGTATTTCCCACATATGTGGACAAATTCATCTCTCCAGCGTATTTGGCAGATGTCGATAAGATCCATAGCAAGTTTTTCGACTTGGAAAATATTATAATATTTTCCATTACAAATTCGTGGTAGCCACCGCCGTTGCCGCGTCGTCGGCGCCTTGTTTTAAGCTTTAATCAAACTTCTAAAATATTTGCCGCATGGTAATAATTTAAAAGACAATTCTATTCTTTACAAAATCAAATTAATATTTTGAGATTCATTTAGGTAAGGATCAATTGTTAATATGCAAAAAAAAAGCCACGCTAGTAGGAGATGATTTGAAGTTAATTTTTTAATTAAGGAAATGGTTATTATTCGTTAACCATAAAAAATACATATAATATGCTATCCTGGACTTTTTTGTAGATACTGATGAACACTATAAGTATTTTTAATATTATTTCTATGAATCAGCTGTATTTTTCGCAGCGCAAGTGAAATAATGTAATTTATTGCAAATTTTTACCACTTATGGTTATATTTTTGCGATTTTCGGTATGATCCCTGATATTTTTCTGAATAATACACTGCCTATGTTCCTTGCAAACAATGTAGCTTACCAAGGGTAAAAGATTTTTTAAAATCAGTTCAGTAGTTATTGAACCTGTTCAATACAAACAAAGATACAAAGACTTTTCCAAACACGAAACAAACTTTTCATCTTTATGATTGATACAAAAAAAATATTTATTTTGGTAAGTCAATTTAAGTTATGATAACAAAAAGTCAACAAAATAGTGACGGCAATAATTTTTAATTTCAATGTTTTAAGTTAATTTACATTTCGGACGAAAATTTGATTTTCCGAATTATTTACGGTACCGTCATAAGAAATGTTTTGTATTTTTAACCGACTTCCAAAAAGGAGGAGGTTATATGTTCGTCTGTTTATATATTTTTTTTGTATGTTCAACCATAACTTCACCGTTTATGGACCGATTTTCATGATTCTTTTGTTGTTGTACAGGGTTGAATCCGAGGTTGACCCAAATAAATGATAATGTAATACCCCCCTACGAGTTGTACATAGTACATTTATAGGATCATATATTATAGGATCCAATCAAAAATGATTATTTGATCAAATAATCATTTTTGATTGGATCCTATAATATATGATCCTATAAATGACCCAATATAAATGATAATGTAATACCCCCCTACGAGTTGTACATATTACTAGCGGTCGCCCGCGGCTCCGCCCGCGTGGATGTCGGTTACGGCTGCAAAAAGCCTACCCAGGAAAGCAAAGCAAGCAAAATGATTCCCAGGTCAATTCACAGACTCCGACACCGACATCGACGACGCCGACGCAGTCATTATCCGAAGGGTGTACACTGTACAGTGCACACTGCACAGACTGTCTTCCTCCCGCAAGCGCATCCCGCTTGGTGACGCCCACTATCGTAATATTTTAATTTCGCCATAATTTCAAAACCAAACGTCCAATTTTAATCATTCAAAGACCAAATTTTATCTACATAAACTGTACTTAGTTATGAAATAATTTATTTTGATAAGGATTAATAGCATGAGTAAAATAAACGCGTTTAAATGTTGTCCAAAAAAATTCAAGCTTTTTAAATAAAAAAATGGTTATTGTGCCTCACTCGACATAGATAAGTATAGTGTGTCGCGGACTCTTTTGTAGATATTTATAAGATCTACAATACTTAGGACATTTTATGGTTCTATCTTTTATAGTTTCGGCAGCGTACGCAAAATAAGTAACTTTTCTGGTTGATTTTTTCACCTGGCGTCCGAAAACCCCAAATATCTTACGAAACCCTATTTTTTCCAAAATAAAATTTAGCCTATGTTCAGCAGAAATAATGTAGGATTCATTGGCTTTTGCTTGGAGTAGTTTAAATGAAGACAAAATCCTCAAACTTGTATCTATAAGGATTCAAAAGTTCTGTTCCTGGTTCTGAAGGTACCCCTTCAGAACCAGGGTATATCCTGGTACAAAATCTTACTTTTTGGTAGTACATGCCTGAAATACTTCAGAAAAAATCGAAATCACCATATGTTCCCGTATAAATTTCAAGGAGTCCCCTCGATTCCTCATTCCCATCATCAGATCACCACTTTTGTGAACATGGTACCAACCTCGGATTCAACCCTGTACAACAACAAAAGAATCATGAAAATCGGTCCATAAACGGTGAAGTTATGGTTGAACATACAAAAAAAATATAAACAGACGAACATATAACCTCCTCCTTTTTGGAAGTCGGTTAAAAATACAAAACATTTCTTATGACGGTACCGTAAATAATTCGGAAAATCAAATTTTCGTCCGAAATGTAAATTAACTTAAAACATTGAAATTAAAAATTATTGCCGTCACTTTGTTGACTTTTTGTTATCATAACTTAAATTGACTTAACAAAATAAATATTTTTTTTGTATCAATCATAAAGATGAAAAGTTTGTTTCGTGTTTGGAAAAGTCTTTGTATCTTTGTTTGTATTGAACAGGTTCAATAACTACTGAACTGATTTTAAAAAATCTTTTACCCTTGGTAAGCTACATTGTTTGCAAGGAACATAGGCAGTGTATTATTCAGAAAAATATTAGGGATCATACCGAAAATCGCAAAAATATAACCATAAGTGGTAAAAATTTGCAATAAATTACATTATTTCACTTGCGCTGCGAAAAATACAGCTGGTTCATAGAAATAATATTAAAAATACTTATAATGTTCATCAGTATCTACAAAAAAGTCCAGGATAGCATATTATATGTATTTTTTATGGTTAACGAATAATAACCATTTCCTTCATTAAAAAATTAACTTCAAATCATCTCCTACTAGCGTGGCTTTTTTTAGCATATTAACAATTGATCCTTACCTAAATGAATCTCAAAATATTAATTTGATTTTGTAAAGAATAGAATTGTCTTTTAAATTATTACCATGCGGCAAATATTTTAGAAGTTTGATTAAAGCTTAAAACAAGGCGCCGACGACGCGGCAACGGCGGTGGCTACCACGAATTTGTAATGGAAAATATTATAATATTTTCCAAGTCGAAAAACTTGCTATGGATCTTATCGACATCTGCCAAATACGCTGGAGAGATGAATTTGTCCACATATGTGGGAAATACAGGAAATACTAACGAAGGGCTGACTGTTTTGCAGGTCCATTAATTTGTCAGCGAAACGAAGTTTGCAAAATCAGGTAGTTCTTAAAAATCTCTACATTTTTAGGGCTTTTACGTACTACCACAGCCTTTGTTTTCATAAAAAACTTAGATTTATATTAGATTAATTAATCAAAAGCAGTCTTCTTCATCCGAGATTCTCTAATTATTCTATGGTATTTTTTGAGAATAATTTCACTTTTACATACCGTACTTAATCTGAGTAAATCTATGTTTGCTAAGACATATTTCAAACTCTGCATTTGCAATGTCTACAAGATCAGCAAGGCTAATTAAACTAGCTACTCAACGAATTTGAGAAAATTAATAGGAAAAAATGCTCATGGTAATCTTGTGACTGAAGTTAAACCTAGTGTGAAAAAAGGTCCTTTTTATACCTTTTTTACGATTTTTAACAGTATAGCTTATGTTTTACGAGCTTTTGCCCGCTGCTTCGCTCGCGTTTAGAACTAAGAAGTATTATTATATACAAAATCATCCCCTATTTGAACCCCTTGGGGTTGGAATTTATCAAAATCCTTTCTTTGCGGATGCCTACGACATAACACCTGCATGCCCTGCCCTGCCCTGCACCTGCATCTACCTGCGTGCCAAATTTCAGCCTGATCCGTCCAGTGGTTTTGGCTGTGCGTTGATAGATCACCATGTCAGTCAGTTACCTTTGAGTTTTATATAAGGGGAAGGCACTAATGGCAGACACTTTAAGGAAACATGAAACATTTGAATGTTATAAAATATATATAGCGATGCCCCCAAGCAAAAAGTCCGTAATGTGTTATTATGGACTTTTTCCTGTTATGTGAAATTCGTAATCAGAAGACTGAAATACACTTTGTGAATTTTTTCTGGATTTTTCTGAGTGATATTTATGAAGATATAATGAAATATATGTTTATTGCACGGAAATAAATTATAAAACTTTACGAGCAAAAGACCTGTGACCCAACTTTACAAATAAATATTTACGCCTGTTTACCGGATTATTGCCGTAAAATAAATTCATTATGGTTTGGTAAATGCTAATTGCTATGCAAAAGGTAAAGGGTATACCTCAATCTGAAGTGTCAGCGTTCCATTATAAACGGAAATATCCTTGCTACAATTTTACTGTTTACGATGCTATTCGGAAAATAGGATATTGTTATGTGTGGCATTATCAAATAGCCAAAAGAGGTAGCACAGAAATAGGAAGTGCCTTATTATTATTTTTCAAAAGTGAAAAAGAGAGAGGTTTTAATTTTTTACTATATTCAGATGGATGGTATGGACAAAACAAAAATCGTTATATTTTTGCGCTATATATTTATGCTGCTAAACTTCTTGCGATTTCTATAACTCATAGATTTTTTGAAACAGGCCATAGTCAAAACAAGGAGGATTCTATGCATGCTTGTATAGAAAAAAATCTAAAGAATAAAATATTGTTGTGTTGAAGGAAACACACAGAATATTGTGTATTAATAAGGTTTATTCATATCAAAACAAATTATTGAACTCTCAAATCAGTTTTATAAAAAACACAAAGTAATTAAGGGGGTCTAGGTCAAAAAACGGACGATTTTCAAGATTTAAACGGGGGACAGGAGACAAATATAGGTAGTAATTTAAATTATGAAAAAAATAAATATTGTGTTAGTTAAGGATCTGACATATTGGAATTCTTATTCCATTGCACAATATCACGAACTTCACTCGATAGAATAAAATCCCAAAGTTACATCTTCTTTTAACGAAATTGCCATAGTACTTACTATGTCCAAATTGTTTGGAATTTTCAGATAATTTTTGTAATGAATTAGAAAGAATATATCTAGTTAATATCGTTTATTTGACTCGATTTAATTGATGTATAAAATAACGACGATCAAAAAACTATAAAATTGCAGGCGCAAAGTGTGTGACTGAAAGCACCAGCCGAACCAATTTTATAGTTTTTGATCGTCGTTATTTTATACATCAATTAAATCGAGTCAAATAAACGATACTAACTAGATATATTCTTTGTCTTTAATTCATTACAAAAATTATCTGAAAATTCCAAACAATTTGGACGTAAGTAGCAATTTCGTTAAAAGAAGATGTAACTTTGGGATTTTTTTCTATCGAGTGAAGTTCGTGATATTGTGCAATGGAATATGATATTGTGTAATGGAATATGAATTTCAATGTGTTAGATCCTTAACTAACACATAATATATTTTAGCATAATTTAAATTACTATATTGTTATGTCTCCTGTCCCCCGTTTATATCTTGAAAATCGTTTGTTTCTTGACCTAGACCCCCTTAATTACTTTGTGTTTTTCATAAAACTGATTTGAGAGTTCAATAATTTATTTTGATATGAATAAACCTTATTAATACACAATATTCTGTGTGTTTCCTTCAAACCTTGTAATATTTACAATTAATAAATTTGTCGAATAAATATCGGTATTAGTGCTAACACTGTATTAAATTTCTTATTAAAACTAATGTAATTTAGCAATACAGTTTCTGCATAAATATTAATATAACCGCAATAACATCGTAATATTAACATACGCACCCTGTTTGACATTATAAATTACGTTATAAAAGTCCATATTATAATGTTACGGATGATAGTTTTTTCTAAAGTTACTGCAAAAACCCTGTAAGTGTTAATAGCGTAATTTTTTACTCATGACTTGTCCTGTGTTATTTATTTTCACAGATTACTAGCTTATGAGTTATGATTAAACATATTTGCATACTGATTAAGCAATTACATGCACCAAAAAATTTGGTTTTATTTCATATATCAATGTTTTAAATATTTCCCCGCGTTGCCAAAATATACACAAAAAACAGTAAATCATCGCTCCTGTAAAATTTGGATTTTTCGGTTACCGACTTTTTGTTTGGGGGCATCGAATTAGGTCTACCAGAATCTGATGGCAATTTTTGACAGCAAATTTTCAAAAAATATCCTTGATCATTGGATAAATTTTTATATTTGCATGTTTCACACACAAAATAAGCCGCTAAAGGAATAAAAAAGGATGAAAATGTTTTATTCCTATTACCCCGGTATTGCTAGAGTCAATTTATTTTCTCACTTTTTGCCATCAGATTCTGGTACACCTTTATTTATGAAAATAAAGGATTGATAACTTCTTCCATGTCTTCAGTAACTCTTACAAAATAAAACTATTATAATTATTCTCTGATAAATCAATAAAAAAAATTATTATTGGTCTTTTTAACCGACTTCCAAAAAGGAGGAGGTTATATGTTCGTCTGTTTTTTTTTTTTTTTTTGGACCGATTTTCATGGTTCTTTTGTTGTTGTACAGGGTTGAATCCGAGGTTGGTACCATGTTCACAAAAGTGGTGATCTGATGATGGGATCCATGAGGAATCGAGGGGACTCCTTAAAATTTATATGGGAACATATGGTGATTTTGATTTTTTCTGAAGTATTTCAGGCATATACTACCAAATAGTAAGATTTTGCACCAAGATGTACCCTGGTTCTGAAGGTACCCCACAGAACTTTTGAATCCTTATAGATACAAGTTTGAGGATTTTGGCTTTATTTAAACTACTCCAAGCAAAAGCTACATTATTTTATATATATATATATATATCTGGGTTTTTCCGACGCCAGGTGAAAAAATCAACCAGAAAAGTTATTTATTTTGCGTACGCTGCCGAAACTATAAAAGATAGAACCATAAATGTTCTAAGTCAATATAGATCTTATAAATATCTACAAAAAAGTCCGCGACACACTGTACTTATCTATGTCGAGTGAGGCACAATAACCATTTTTTTATTTAAAAATCTTGAATTTTTTTGGACTACATTTAAACGCGTTTATTTTACTCATGCTATTAATCCTTATCAAAATAAATTATTTCATCACTAAGTACAGCTTATGTAGATAAAATTTGGTCTTTGAATTATTAAAATTGGACGTTTGGTTTTGAAATTATGGCGAAATTAAAATATTACGATAGTGGGCGTCACCAAGCGGGGATGCGCGTGCGGGAAGGAAGACAATCTGTGCAGTGTGCACTGTGCACCCTTCGGATAATGACTGCGTCCGCGTCGTCGATGTCAGTGTCGGAGTCTGTGAATTGACGGGAATCATTTTGCTGACCGAGTCTTTCCTGTGTAGGCTTTTTGCAGCCGTATTGCATGTCCACGCGGGCGGAGCCGCGGGCGACCGCTAGTAATATGTACATTTTACAACTGACAACAAGCTATAATAATATAGCCTTGTCGTCTCATAATTATTATGTAACTAAAAAGAGTAAAATTATTATTTTTTAACAAAAATATAGTTGAGGTTTAGGCGAAGTCTGAAGACGCCACTATAATAAGGAATAAGAATTATTTGATTCTTTTTAGATTATGAATAAGTATTACTTTTGTTTTTACCTTGGAAGTCGGTTTTAATTTTTGTTAAAAAATAATAATTGTAAAGTTAGTCATAAGAGCTAATAGATGACATCACAAAAAACGAACATCACTAATAGTAGACCATGAACGTAGAAAAAAATACAAGACACCAATATGAACTAATAGTTGACATAGAACATAAAATTACATTTTACATTTTTCATATTATTAGGTCTTTATTTGCCGTTTTTCAAAAGATTTCATTTACTTCATCATAATAACTACAATGCATCAGAAATATTATCCACGTTGTCTCCAGATTCTATCCATTTTTCTTCCATGCTGAAACTATCTTTCCTTTTATTTTTATTTTTCATATTTTTTTCCTAGCAAATTTATTTTCAGTCTTTAGTCTCTATGCTTCTCTTGCCTCTTCTTTTTTCTTCTTTTTTTTTCAGCTCTCCTTTTTCTTCTTTTTACTGCTAAAAAACTAAAGCAATCGATTTTTAGACCAGTACAAGGTGTAATATGTATTAGACACCATGTCCATTTTTAGGTACAGTAGTTCTAAATTGTTAGTTTGTTAATAGAATTATATTTTCAGAGAATAGTGATGATATATACAGTAGAATAAACTACAAAATAACTTTAGTATGTATCGCAAAACTAAAAGATGAGATCCATGTCATCTATTAGGTTTTTTACATTTTCAAGAACTAATAGTAGACACCCTTTATATTGTTAGGGAAAATGGATAAAAAATCATAAATAAACATTAATTAGTGTAAACAACATGACCATTAATCCAATGAAATCAATAGAAATTACAAAAAATCAAATAAATGTATTCAAAACTTACGTGCAAAATTTTTTAACCTATTTGCTAAGAAATTGCCGAGCGCGTGTTGACGCGGTCACATTATTTACGAAAACTGATCCCATTTTAAAATTTTGTTCCCGAAGGCGTCCCTAATATATTTTTTCAATTCAACAGGTAGCTTGAGAAGTGGTGAGAAATAATTAGAGTCATTCTTATTTTTATAGTATTTTTGTCATAAGTGTCATCTATTAGTTCCGTGTCTAGCATTAGGTCTTTTCCCTTATATAGATTACTGTTATATATTAGAAAAATGCCTAGAAAATCAGCTATTAGACACCAGATCGCCAAAAAACGATTATTGAATTAAAAATTATATTTATTCATTGTGTATGTGTGCCAACAAAAACTTAATTTTCGTACAAAAATGACCTATTTTGAAGCCTTCTGAAAATTGTTTAAAGTCGGTAAGCAACGACGGATATTGTACAAACTACAAGCGCCATTTAATCAATAAGAAAAATAAATGAAATATTTATGATGTTGTACTACCGACATTTTACCAATTTATAAATCCGCATAACAATCTCGGAAGTGGTACTACCGACAATTTAACCATTTATAAAACCGATTAAGAATGTCGTATGTGGTACAACCGACATTTTTAAACATTTGAAAAACCGGTTAAGAACGTTGGATGTGGCACATCCGACAATTTTAAATGACCTACGATAAAATGTTAATGAAGGTGAGTGTTTATCTTATAATCAAATCTAAAGCAATAAAACATAAGCTTAACGAGTCTCTCGGTAAAATAGGATTACGATCAGACATTTTGTGGGCCTTGTGTGGGTATCGCGCAAAGAACAAGAACAAAATAATAATCAGAAATAGTTTTTATTACGTATAATTATTCACTGAATCACACTCACTCTCAGGAACATTTTTACACTTCACAACACCTCACTTTAATTACTTCACTCAGCACTAAAACGAAACTAGGGACAGTTCCGGAACGTGTTGGCTAGTTGGAAGCCCAGACGAGACTGATCGCATCTTCTGGCGACTGGCACAGGAGGGGAAATTTCCCTCTCCAACTCTCCTACTCCGACACGCCCCGACTCTGTCAAAGCGCGCCACTAGTTTCATAAAGATGGCGCACTTAAGTTTGGTTTCCGTTTTTGACCGGATACGACAAGCTATACTGTTCAAAATCTTTAAAAAATATAATAAAAAATAGTAAATACCATTTTCCGCACTAGTATTAGCTTCGATCATAATATTTCCATTAGCATTTTATTCCCTATTACTATATTTTTCTTAATTTCATTGAGTACCTAGTTTGATTAGCCGTGCTGATCTTGTAGACATTAAAAATGGCGTCGAAAATAAAAAATATAACTAAGGTTGCAAAAAAAACACAAGTGAGAGCGCGAGGTCCATTCCCTCCGTTAACATCGTCGGAAGTGGCACATCGAGCGCTCTCGCTCGCCCCCGCGTCCCGTTAACAACGTAGGTAGTGACTACCCGACATTGTTAGCGGACTATCTTAGTAATATACGATATTTTAATGTAGCTATTTCAGAAACTATGCATAATATAGATTTTTTCTTTTCAGCTAATTATAGCCTTGCTTATAAGGATATGTTTTATGAAATAAAAAAAATTGACGATTTTGCACATCCGACATTGTTAATAGTCATGGGTGAAATGTTCTCCACAAAAAATATTGGATTCTCGTAGCAAATAACTGGGTTAAAAAGATTATAAGATTATGTAAACCTTGTTTTACCCAAACTGCACGAACTATGACTCCATTAATGGGTAATGGGTATTTTTTTGACCAGCGGCGTAGACTTTTGTGGTCCATTTACGCTGAAACTGTATTCTCGTAGATGCACCAAAACATGTAAAGCTTACATATTAAGTGTGTTTTTATGTATGGTTACAAAGGCTATTCACCTTGAAATAATTAGTTCGCTATCCAGTGCTGCGTTTTTAGCAGCTTTTTTAAACGTTTTACTTTCCGACATGGGCATTGTAAAGACCTCTGGAGTGATTGTGGGACTAATTTTATAGGCGCGTCCAAAGAATTAGACCTCGCGTTCAAAAACAGCAAATCAACTGTCGTTGACGAAATCGCCCAACTGTTAGCTAACGACATCACAACATGGCATTTCATTCCCCCTGGTGCCCCTCACTTTGGAGGATTGTGGGGGGCAGGAGTTAAATCCGTAAAAGGACACCTGAAACGCGTCGTAGGCGAATCATGCTTAGCATTCGAAGAGTTTGGCACTCTGATCACACAAGTTGAAGCTTGTGTCAATTCTCGGCCTCTTACGTTGATTAGTTCTACTGTTGATGAACTCCTGTTAACTCCTGGTCATTTTTTGATCGGCGAAGCACCGAATACTATCCCTGAAGAAAGCTTCGTGGATACTCGACCCGATTATTTAAACCGATGGCAAAAGGTGCAACGTATGGTTCAAAGTCTGTGGAGACGTTGGCAATTTGAGTATCTTACTATGTTGTAACATCGATATAAATGGTCCCAGAATCACCCTGACATAAATGTTGGTACGGTTGTCTTAGTGAAAGATCGTCGTTTACCTCCAGGTAAATGGCTTTTGGGACGAATTGTGGCGAAGCATCCGGGAGCAGACGGTGTAACGCGTGTAGTCTCCTTGCAATTTAAGGATCGTGTGTTTAGAGACCAGTTACTAAACTGTGCCCTCTGCTTCTAGCTGCTTCAGAGCCTTAGTAGTAGTATAGTTTATAGTCTTGTACTTGTTTTGTTCTTTCTCACTCTATTTCAAGTTAATGTGTAGATGTTTGTCTCTTCCATAGTTAAAGGACCCATATAGTCCTTGGGCCGCGGCATGTTTAATGTAAAGATCTGGCAACATTCATCCCTATAGATAGAGGTTGTTTAAGTAAAGGTTTGAACATATATATTATATATAATGTTCAAACCTTTTCTTAAACAACCTCTTTTTATTATTACTAATAGTGTCAACAGCTGAGGATAAATAAAAAAATGGGTGCGTGTGCTTATGTACGCGCGTGAGAAGTTATACTTAATATTAAAAATTAATATTATAATTTGATGTTCAATTTTAATTTTTATCACAAACTTTTTATTAAATGTTATATTAAATTTATTTCTTTATTTTGTGAATATTAAATAACCAATAATAAGTATTTAACATTAATAATTTAATAATATTTAGTATTAATTATATTAAATAAAAGTATTTTAATTTATATCAATAAATAATACATACGGATAGTTAACCTCAATTATATTGGAGCACTTGAAAAAGTATATAAGCACAATTTTTTTCACTAATATTCACAAATAGTAAGTAATATCAATCAAAATATTCAATTTAAATCACGACTGAATATAATTTATTAGCACATATATAATTCGCACTTGTATGAAACTCAAACACGTGTTGTGAATGTATAAACTAGAGACATGTCGATAAATATTATAAATGGACGTAGTTATACAAAAATGTTCCAATCCACAACTAGTTGAAACCAAGATAAATACATTTTTGTGTTTTGTCTCGGCATTTTTTTGTTTGAACTAGGATAATTCAATACTGTAGGTTTTATTCAAGTATTTCAATAATACTGTTCTATCATAATAGTATTATTACGAAATTGCTTTTTTAAAATATATAGGTATTTTGGAAAAATCGTTTTGGAACGTTTTTGAAAAAATATCTTTTGTATGAAGTAGCACTCAGTATATTTTGTAAAAACGTTCCACATTTTTTAATTTTAAATAAATACGACTTGTTATGGAATAAAAAGGATTTATTGTGAAAAACTTAAGACTACCAAGAAATCGGTTAAAATGAAAAATCTAAATCATCAACTTTTGCAATGAAAGTTGCTTTAGCAAATAAATGAAACAGAAATATTTTAGAATATAACTTGAGCACACAATAAGGTTTCAACAAATATAAAAAACTTAGTTAAAAAAGCTGATGATTTATTCATCAATTATCTCGAAGTCAGGCTCCCCGCCAAACCCATCAAAATCATCGATAACCTCATCCGAACTTTTTAAATTTTTATAAAACTGGACACAGTCCTCGGGTATAAACATGTACATTGATTCTAAATCAGCCAATTTAGCTGGTGCGATCGGTTTTCCGTTAGGCCACAACAGAATTAAATCATCTTTCTTTATTTCTCTGTTCTTTTTGTCAATAAGCAACTCCTTAAACTCTTCCTCAAACGAAGTTCTCATAAATATTGAGTATAATTTATTTTTTTCTATTTTTATTTCTTTGGCATTTAGCCAGCTTACTTTACTTTTGTCACTAAATTTTTTTCTGTTTATTATATTTTTTTCAATCTTTTCAGTTCCATAAAAATCTGCTTTCTCCATTCTTTGTACTTGCAACGGTTTCATTTTTTTAGCATTTTTAAAAATATCTATATACTCTTCGGCTGTGTATATACGCTGGTGATGTTTTAAAGCAGTTTCAATTTTAGAAAAGTCCGTATCGTTAGGCAAAAAGGTATGCCCTGATTCAAGAAAGCGAAATGTAATGCTTTCTAATGTTGGGTGACAACTTAAGACAGTTTTTAGTAAGAGAACTATTTTAATGTTCCTATTTTGCCCTCCGCAGCAATCGCTCCAGAGTATAAGATTCTTAACAGACGGCTGTATTTTTGTTTTAATATATTTCACTAAGCATGATCCTACCTCCTGCGCTCCTCTACCCGCTTCACCTTCGACCCAAACATAGCAGTGTCCTACGTCATCAGATGCAGAGTGGATACCACTATTGTAAAGCCACAGTTGCCTTTTATAAAAGGCAACATTTGTTGGTATCCGCGGTAGTGGCAATGTCTTTTCCAAGTCAAAGGTTAAACACTCAACATCCGGCATGTTTCTTGCGTCTATAAAATCCTGATTCATCTGATTTCTTAACATTTCTGCTCTTTCTAAATGTTTAAGCTTCTCAGTTTTAGCATCTTCTTGTTCCTGTTCAGTTTTGGCATTAGAGATTTGATTGAATAATTGGTCACACTTATTGCAAGTATCTTTTTTTAATTTTTTACATTTTAAATTAAAATCAGCATAGAAAATCTTTTTCAATGTTGCAAAGGAGGCGCATTTGCGATCGATACCATACATTTCTGCGTGTTCTTTTGTATATATATCATAAATTTTATTTATTGTCATACCGGGTCGTAAATATAAAGTGCCACTGTTATTATTTCTTCGATAATGTGACTCGTATTTCGGAAGATTACTAATAATATCAACAATGAATTTATGATCCTCATCTGTCAACTTATTTATGTCACCTCTATGTATTCCCCTACCATCCGCAATAGGTTCGCCACTTCTACGTTTTTTTAATGACACTGTGACTTTTTGAGTCGTTATTTGAAACGTTTTCAAAAACATATCGCGACATACCTGTACGTCTTTGATCTTATAGACACGATAAAATTGTCTGGGCTTTTTTCTTGCACCGGGTACGTTACACATAGTGTAACTACGTTTTTTATTATATTCAGTGACACAAGATAATATGTAAAGCACCTGAGCGTTAAAGGAACCTAGTTTAACAAATTTTTCAAACTCTTGTTTTCTAACCTCTACTGGAATTAAGTCAGCACATTTTTTTAAACACTTGCACCTATAGTCTACAAACACTTTAGGCTTTATTATTTCATTTTTAGTTGTAGTATATTCTATATTATTATATTTATTACGTTTTCTCTCATCACGACTCTGAGGATATTTACGTTTACGTCCTTTTTTTGGTCTACCAGTTTTTACAGTATCATCATCATTTATTACGGGTTCTGGTTCTATTGGTATATCAGAAGTTGATGTAACTTCAATATCTTTATGCTGTTCTTCTAATGACATTAAATTATTAGTACATGTTTCATTATTATCCAAAGATGAACAAGAAGTAGTTGACTCGCTTATGTTAACACTTCGTTCATGACATATGTTAAAATTCGGATCCCTAACACTATCATCGCTATCGAAATCACATACGATATCCTCATGATGTGAAATATCCCTATTGTCTAATATAATGTTCTGATGTTCACTTAGTGTGTTAAAAAGTTCTTGAGTTTCTGGGGACATCGGTCGAAGTGGTGATGAAGATGGCGTTTCGGTTGAACATCGTGGAACAGACACAATGTTCTCTGTATCTGACTGTGAAACACCTGAATTAGATGGACCTGAAACAACACCTTGCCTGTAATTAATCATCATCTCACTTTTCCTGGATCAAATTAGTTAAACTCGAATCAGTAAAGACACGTATGTACATTGTACATAACTATATATCTTATAGCTACTTGTAATCATATATTATAATGTAGATTTGAATCAAAACTGCGATACACCTACCTTCTGATAAACTGATGTTCTTGTTAGTGGTTTTCATAGCAATAAGTGGAGTAAGGGGTGAAAAAGGCGGTGGAGAAATGGATCGTTGCTCATTTGAGTATGGAGTAACGGGATTACCTACAAACATAAAAAAAAACAATTATTATCAGAATCTGTTTAGCTGTTTCTTTGTTATTGAACAACAGCCATCTAAACATTTACATTATTTTGTCCTAGATTTAGCTGTATTAAAGTATTTTTAATAATGTTGAAACAGTGGTATCTGAGATTAGCGCTTTCAACCAAACAACAACAACAAATTCTTCAGCTTTAAACTATTAGTTAAATATATAAATACTTACTGTGATGATTTGCCACTAGATCTACGGTATTCAATTCTGTTCTGCATTTGTCTATAGATATTATGGTGTTTCGGAGATCCATCAATTTTTTCCGTTTAGCTAATAGCTGTGCTAAGTACTGAACCTATATAACAAGAAATAAAATAAATAAATATTGGACGCGTTTCACATTCACGGTCGGTTAGATCCAAACTACACAATATAAATACAAAATATATCATTAATTCGAAACATATTGTACAACCAGCTTTCAATGCGCTCATCAGACATACCGAATCGAACACGGTATACGCCGAGCGGCGTCCGGCATGACGACCCAGTAACAATGATAATTAATTATGTACCATCTGGTTAAAATAGGTATAAAACCTATTTTAACCAAAAAATGTTATTTATCACGGCATGCCTTATACCACAGAATATATAATAGTACCTATCGGTACTTATACGCATCTTTATAATAATATGAAACTGTGCATCTACCATAAATATTTGATCCACTTTGATCGAAGGTGTAAACAGTCAATAAATACTTGGGTATTATTATGTATCAAGCCTATTATAAAACACGAATAACAGTCAAAATGAATACCTAGTATTACCTATTCTATATTTTAGTAATTGTATTGCAATAAAACTTACCCCGCTTTCGTTTTCTTCCATTTTTATTACGATGATAAATCCTCAAAACAGTAACTCAAAGTAGGTAATTAACGAAGCACAACACAAAATATTCCTTACTGATATATTTTTTTAATAATAATAAAACACGAACGACGTTAATTATTATTATGACACTTGTTACAAAACTGATTCACTCGGTCAAGGTCAATCGACTTAGCGGAAATAGATTTTGATTATTAGACAAATTGAGTGCTCAAATGCATCCTCATAATTTGTTTGAATCATTTAGAATAACTTTAGACTATATTATTTTTATAAAATAATACTAAGTATTAGTAATACACATACACACATTACACGTCATTCACGCGAATCATATTTTGTTCAATGTAAAGCCTGACAATGACCGGAAAATTGTAAAAAACGTACGAAAATTTGAATTTCGCTTGCTATCGTGGAACATCCAATGAAACATTAATTTTAACGAAACAATGTTTTTTTTCGTATTTTTAAAACGATACTATAACATGGGAACATTAATTTTACAATTATATTTCATTCTTAAAAAAGATTCAAAAGCATAGAAACATTATTTTTTAAGAAAAATAAATATTTTATATTTTTTTATAATGTTCCTAAAGTATTGGAACAGTGTTTTCAAGAAAAATCTTTATTTCACAATATTGTGTAAACGTTCCAAAAGAATTGGAGCATTATTTTCAAGAAAAATGAATATTTTGTAATTTTGATAAAATGTTCCAAACGTATTGAAACATTATTTTTAAGAAAGGAGACCATTCTATAGTTTTGTCAAAATGTTCCAAAAGTATTGGAACATTCTTTTCAAGAAAAAAGACCATTTTATAATTTTGTCAAAAGATTCCAAAAGTATTGAAACATTGTTTTCCCGGTGAAATAAAATAATATTGTTTATTAAAATGTTTCTTGCGGATTAATACATTTTTTATGACTTGCATATTGCATTAATCTGACAAAGTGTGGGTTGGAACGTAATGTCAAAATAAAATACCTAAAACTGTCACTGGAGGACTGAAACAGATTAATGAAACAATTAGTAGATGTAAAAACACGCAGATCTGTATATATAACTCATTTTAGCATGACATGTGGATTGGAACATTTTTGTATAACTACGTCCAAATATAAAAACAGTGATCAGAGGTGACGAGCGTACCAACATGCGCGACTAATATCGAGGTTCAATTCCTATTTTGTTGGTAGCTTTTTTTTCGAGACTTAATGAGCGGTTAAGCAGACGGCTTCATACTGTTAATTTTGTGTCACAGGTGCGCGCGCATCTTAAAATTTCACTCTCATCATTTTTTCATAACGCGCCTAAAGAAGTATAACTTCAAAAAATGACAGATTTGATGTTAAACATGATTAATTAGAATTTTGTTCTCTTGCATTTCTCTTGCTGTTTTTACTTTTTTTACAATAATTTTTTTCCGTGAAAAAAAGTGTTGTTACATGTTTGATTAGTAATTACACACTGTCCAATACATATTTAATAAGCTAGACATTTTAAGTAATAACTTTCCTTATGATAACTGCAATAACTCTTTAACTTTTTGCACTTATGACTAGTAAATGTTTCTAAAATTTATAAAACGTACTAGTCATAAGTGCAATAACTGGACTTATTAAAATAGCAAAGCTATTCAAGTCATATCTCAAGATATTTCGGTTATGATTAGCTACTTGCAAATCGTAGTATTAGATATTGCAGTTATGATAAACAACAGAACCGAAACTACTGAGGATACAAAAAAAACGTCTAAGGTGAAAATATAGAGCTCACTTTCCTGATTATGGTCTTAAGTCAATTTGCCCAAAAACTCGACTTATTGCACTCTTCGTTAAGACGGCAGCGATGGGCTTTGACATTGGCCAATGCCCATGGTTAATTGGCCGAGCGCCATAGTTAGAAAAAAAAATTGTCAAAGTTTGACAGACAGTCATTGTCTAAAAGGGCCCATTCACGGCAGTCCGCCGTGCAGGACTGCAACACCATTCACTATCCTGCATAAGCCGGCGGACTGCACGGCGGCTTAAGCGCTTATTCCATTTCACTAAACTTAGAAGTTCTAAGTAGGATCCTAAAAAGAAGACAAATTAGATGCTTCTTATTCCACTTGTCCTAATTTTGTAACTAAATCAGTTGTGACAGCTTCTAAATAAAGAAAAAAAATCAGTTGTGACGACGCGGCGATTTTGGCCAGACGTCTTCTTAATGGCTCCAGTTCTGTCAAAGCAACAAAAAATTGGTTGTCTCATAGGCTTAGCTGTAGGCTCAATGAAAATCAAAATAAATAAAAGGCGAAAAAGATGGTTGAAAGAATTTTAGCTCCACGAGAAATTATGAATTATGAACTTTCTGAACTACTTGGAACCAGCAGAATTTAAAAATTACCTACGAATGGATTCCAGATCTTATAACATAATATAAATTGACTTTAATACAGATTTAGCAGTTCTCACTACAGATAAAAGGTTGAAACCATCTGGCAACACTGATTTAGTCAGTTAGAAGCTACACTTTTTCCGATTTAGTACACTAATTAGGATCCTAGCTTTCTAATAGAGTCCATTCACGGCAGTCCGCCGTGCAGGACTGCAAATGAACATAGCTCACTGATTGGTCCACACTCGGTGTTTCCGGTCGTGCGGACCAATCAGTGAGCTATGTTCAATTGCAGTCCTGCACGGCGGACTGCCGTGAATGGACCCTTTAAATGTTATTTCACTTGACTAAATTTAGTCACTAAATCATTTAGAACTTCTAAATTTAGTCAAATGGAATAAGCGCTTTATGCAGGATAGTGAATGGTGTTGCAGGCCTGCACGGCGGACTGCAATGCAGGATAGTGAATGGATTATGGACCCTTTTAAATAAAGGACAGTCAATTAATGTGAAATCACCATTAAATAAGAAGAAGAAGGGAGTTTTGCCGGGAATATGAAAGAGTGACGTTGTGTTTTTGTATTATTTTCCTAAAATTGTGTTATTTCGGTTTTTAATGTGTAATGTTGGTAGAATATTAACCATTTTAAAATATTCGTTGTCGTGCACAAGTGTGGGCAAGTGATACAACTTCAAGAAACGTGCCATTTTGTGTTCCCTCCAAAACTCCATCGAAAGTTTTAGTAAAGGGTCTACCACTTTACTAAAACAACTGACTTGACTCGTTGACTTTACCGACTACTTTTTAGACTTTGACTAGACTTTCAACTTGACGATAATCTGGAAAAACAACTTGAAAATTTAGTTATACGAAAAAATTTTTTCCCGCCAATACTTTACTTGACACTGGCCATGGCTTAAAAGCCGAGCGCCATAACAAGAAAAAAAAAAAGAAGAATTAATGTCAAAACTCAAATGTCAATACTGAATTCCCTTTTGCATTTTGCAAAACTTTGTGTGCAAATTCAGAAAATTCTATGTAAATTATCGTAAATTATCCTTATAACTATATTTTAATCCTAGGAAACGTGGATTTCTAATCCAAGTGCAGCAACCCAAAGATATGGAATTGGTGAGTTGCTAAAAATGGTAGCATCATTTCTACATTGTAGACTACCGAGTACCGACCCAAGCCACGATGCTTATTACAATAGAACAAGGCGAAAGAAGGCTGAAATGGCTTAGTTTACTTTAGATTGTTCATGAACTTTTATTATTACAATAGTTTCTGTACCAAACATTGACTTTTAAAATATGTCTACTTATAACCTAAAAATAAGATGAGAAATACTTCACAACGTAAATATAGAAAATAACAATATGACCATCCATAAGCTCAGAAATTTATAATTTTTAATACTTAATATGTTTGTTGTAACTTATTAGAAACTACCATTTGGATTATAATAGTCAAAACGGTAGTTTTGATAAGTCTTAAGTTTTTCATGGCTCAAACAGTTTATTCAGTCACTTATAAACATAATTAATTACACACTTCTAAAAGGTTTACTATAAAAATACAACATTTAGTCTCAATTTTAAAATAATGGTAAGTAAATAGAAAAAGATAATTAATAATTGCTAAAAATAAGGTACAAATTTTACATTATGGTAGAAGAACCTTCTTTGTTTTTTTTCAATATAGTACAGATGGTACAGACGTCATGGTACACTACATACAGCATAGTACAGGTCACCAGCCACCAGGTGACATGGTAACCTGAGTATTCCTCCAAACCAAACTTGCTTTGTAGTGAAAATTATGTGCGTACTTTTTTACCCAGTTTTAGACACAACTATATTCTTCTGTGTTACTTCTGTATTTAAATACAGTAGGGCCTCGTTAATCGGGAGAGGCAAAAACATGACCCTTTTCAAATTATCGAGGCGTCCGGATTATAGTATGCAATATTTAATGTTAATAAAACACGTCATGTTTAACCTTAGTTTCTTTAATCATTTTTTAAAATTTTATATCATAAAGACGAATTAATGTACATGTTCATAATAATTACAACCAAGAAATCAGTAAGTTAAAATAAAACATTAGTTAATTCCTTTTGAAAACCGGCCAAGTGCGAGTTGGACTCGCTCATGAAGGGTTCCACAGCAGCAACAAGGTTCATTTGTATGAAATTAAAAGGTTTTTGATTTATTTTTATATTTCCGTTGATTTAATGAAAGTTAAATTAAGGTTTACCATTTATGACTTATAAAGAAAACTACTTACTAGATCTCGTTCAAACCAATTTTCATTGGTAGTTTTTATAGTAATGTACATCATATTTTTTTTTTAGAATTATCATAGACATACTTTAGAAGTTAGAGGGGGGGGACACACATTTTACCACTTTGGAAGAGTCTCTCTCGCAAACTATTCAGGTTAGAAAAAAATGATGTTGGAAACCTCAATATGATTTTTGAAGACCTATCCATAGATACCCCACAAGCATAGGTTAGATGAAAAAATTTTTTTTTGTTTCAGTTGTACCTATGGGGACCCCTAAAATTTTTAATTATTTTTCCATTTTTGTATCAAAATCTAAATGCGGTTCACAGACTACATGTACTTACCAAGTTTCAATAGTGTAGCCCTTATAGTTTTGGAGAAAAGTGGCTGTGACATACGGACGGACAGACAGACAGACAGACGTGACGAATCTATAAGGGTTCCGTTTTTTGCCATTTGGCTACGGAACCCTAAAAAGTCTTTAATACTCTTCTGTAAATATTATTTTCGTACTTCATTTCGAAAGCTCGGTCTCTACTCTCTAAGTTGACGGAGAAACATAACTTCGTGGCTATCAAATTCATTATCTTCAGCCCATTTTAAAGCAATGTTTAAAGCTCCGGCCGGCCGGATTACAGCGATCACCGAACAAGCGGGAGTCCGGATTACCGAGGCCCTACTTAAGTGAGTACTGTAATACACAAGTAACACTGAAATCATTTGGTTGACCATCAATATTGTTCAGTGTATAGTCTCTTGTCAATGATTGTTTAGAATCTTTTTACTGAAGGTCGGACTGGTTCTAAATATTAAAAAGTTGATTGTCATCGACATGAAGTTTTTTAGATTTTGTTTGTCATTCTCACACAGAAATTAATGAATATAATGTTCTAGTCTACAAAATTATTTCTTTTCTTCCGTTCACCTATTACAACAAGTGGAATTTACAACAATGATGTAGATTGTAGGTGGACATTGTCCACACACATCTTTGGAGTTTAAGTTTTTAATTTTTAATGCAACATCCATACTAATATTATAAATGCGAAAGTGTGTTTGTCTGTCCATCTGTCTGTTACCTCTTCACGCTTAAACTGTTGAACCGATTTTGCTGAAATTTGGCATGGAGATACTTTGAGTTCCGGGAAAGGACATAGGATACTTTTGTCCCAGAAAAATGTACGGTTCCTGCATGCACAATAAACGAGTTTTGGCGCAACGGAGTTGCGGGCATCATCAAGTATTGTAATAAACTTATGCTTGACAGCCTACTGATATATTTTGAATGCAAAAAGCTATTATTTTATTATTATAATATATAATTTTACATCTTCAAATAATATATTAATATTTAATATAAATATATTATTGTGTTTTAGTTGCAGGGTTCGGCCATGATGAGCGCGGGTATGGCTGAGCCGACAGTGCCCGGGCCAGATTACGGCCGATTAGCGGCGGCAGGCATGCAGCCGGGAATGGTAGCAGGCATGCAGCCGGGCATGGGAGCAGGCATGCAGCCGGGCATGCAGCTGAGCATGCAGGGAGTGGTCATGCCAGCGGGGGTGGGCGCACAGGCGGGAGGCGCGCAGGCGGGCGGTGAGTGTGCGGCGGAAGCGGGCGGCTACTCTGTCCCAGCACGTCTAACGCTCCGGCGTGTGCTCGCTGTTGCAGGCGCGGAGCGGCGCGGCGGCGGCCGGGCGACGTCACCGCACCCCGAGACTTACACTCACTCAGTGACCACCGTTCTGCTTTCTGTTTCAGGCTAGATATAAGTTAGGTTTTTGCGAGGCTGCGCCCGCGCCGCCCGGAGCGCCGAGCCCTCGCCGGCCACACAATGTACCTACTTTGTTACTTATTTCATTACTATGTTGTCTGTGCGAATGATGCGTGCTCGAGGCCTGACAGAATGTAACAGATGATTACTATAGATACATACAATTCGAACGAACCTCACAAGAGGAGACACAAGAAGAAGTTTCATGTCTTTGTGGAATAAAAAACACACCATTCACTTCCTACTATTTCAAGTTTTATTCATGTAGAGGTAACTAGAGCAATTGTATCTTGACAGTGTGTGTGTGTACAGTTGGAAGAGTGTTTATGTCAGAGTGTGTGCTGAGAGTCCTGCGATTTGCTGACCCGCTGCGCTCGGTACCTGCCATGTAACACATATTAACACTCGATACCTAATTTATTAGCAATGACTCGTGCAATAATTTACAGAATCTAAGTACACGTTTACTGCTTAAATCTGAAGATAAAATTTAAAATTGAATCTACAGGTCATCGGTTAAATACTGACGTCTTCACTATCACACGAATGATTCAAATTGTACTATTTTCTGGCCTAACATAAGCAGTAAATGTGGTATATACTTGTGATATATGTAGCGCCAAAGCCGCGTTTAGCTATCGAGTGTGTGGTGGCGTACCGAGCGCAGCGAGCGGCGGCGGCGGCGGCCGAGTGTGACTCTTCTCGTGTTGCAGGCTTCCCCGACGCCCCCGTCTACGACCTGCGGCAGGTCGGCGATGTCTACACAGGTAATACATATTAATATAAAGCATGTTAAGAGTTAGATAGATAGATAGATAACTCTTTAATGCTCACAAATTGGTACTTTAACTAGTTCGACTAACTTAACAATATATTTACAGTAAAATGTGGGCAAGGGCGGCCTTATCGCTTTAAGCGATCTCTTCCAGGCAACCCTGCGACTATAGAGATATTACATATTTATAAGCAGGGTAATACAAAAGTCGACAAACAGTTAAAATAGTTAGCAGATGCTAGAGAAAAACATAATATCTAATATATTTAAATGCTACAGATTATTTAGTGTTTTTTTTTTTTTTTTTAAGAGTTGTAATGTATGTCGTAATTTCGTCCAAAACTTATACAAAACACTCGCATTGCCGCCCCCTAGGGCCTAGGGCGCTTCCTGTTTTGCGTGTTGTCACCTGCGCGCGGATCTCATTCACATGCGGATGACGACATGCTCCTGGGCGGCGGGCGCTCGTGTGTTGCCCGCAGCCCGCCGCGCGCCAGACAGAAAACGTCTATGAAACGATAGGATGCGGGCAACTAGCATGCCGACCAGATCCGCGCGCGAGAGTTAACATGCATGACAGGAAGTGTAGTAGTATTATAACGTAACATTTTCATAACAGGCCTCTTTTGATTCATTACATTTATAAAAAAATTGGCAATATCAATAGTTTTTGTACGAGAGTTACATCCACTTATACTAGATACCGTTATACTTAGGGATGGGTAAGGCAGTAAAAACTGAGTCAGAGTAAAAACTCAAACTCAGTAAATACTGAGTATTTACTTTATTGCATGAGTATTTACTCACTGGACACAGTAAAAACGATTTATTCAATATTTTAGGTTATTTAACTTAAACAAATCAAGAACATTACCTACAGAATAATAAACAATACTTATAATTTAACAGATTCATAATTTTAACTAAAATTACTAAGACAATGTGTTTTCATGTTGAAGGTTGTCAATATGTCGACCCTTCGCTTCTCTTAAATATCTTAAAATTTCATCATAGCACCATGTGCGCGCACATGGCAGCTGTATATGTACCTATTTAAATTCTTCAGCAACCAATTGACTGAACAATAATTCGTTTCTCTTGTCATCTCTATAATACAGGGTGCAATTAAACCTTCCTGCCAAAGGAGTATGTTTTAAAATGTATGGAGTCTGTTCCAAATTCCCACTATTAACGAGACCTATAATTATTATAGTAAAACTGTCTACTAAATACTGAATCATTATAACCAGACTCCAATCAAAAATACCCTGTCAGTGAAAAGTTATGGCTGAATGAAAAGTCATGTTTATTACCATTTTGTATGAAAAATATCGTAGATGAAATAAAAATGGTAATCTTTATAACTGGACGGCAACCAAAAATATCCTGGATGTAAAAAGTTATCACGGAATGAAAAAGTTTTCTACCATTTCATTCCATAATATGATCCATTGCACTTTTTAACTACTCAATCAATGTTATGCATGTCGCTTGGCATTAGCCGCGTACTGACCAAGCGAACCGCCTCGCCGCGGCAGCCTCGCGCGCAGTTGCTCGGTCGGTCAGTACGTGCGAGCGCGCGGCAAACGTCCGAGGCGCCTTTGAGCATCGACAAAATACCGACAACTTTTGGCTCGGCCGCGGCACGCTCGGGCGAGGCAGCGAGGCGGCTCGCTTGGTCAGTACGCGGCTATTTACTATTAGGTTTTCACTGAAATAGATGAATGAATAATATCAATATTTTCACTCAAAAAATTTTGTTTCATATGGTCATAACTTTTTACTGACAGCTTATTTTTAATTTGTCTCATAATGAAAGTTACTCTATATTTAATGGACAATATGGGTCTCGTTAGTGGTGGAAAGGATAAGGTCCAAATTGGGCTAATTTCAAAAGTGCCGGCCAACGCAAATAAACCCATTATTTAAATAGAACATAATCTAAGGAATAATTTTTATTATGACACCAAAGTTCTAAGTCAAGTCTCCGAGTTGTTATTCAAGGTCAAACTTTTTTTATAATGTATGTAACAAAACTTATTTTATTAATTAAAAGCAATAAGTAATCGATCCCAACATCCCTATCCGAGTCATAGAACAGATTAGAGGCCAAATACCTACAAATTATTGGGAAAATTCAAAGGAAGAGGGAACCTCTATGTGGTTGGGGCTTGCAGGGCACAACTCATTGCTTACTTGGAATACTAGGCAAATGCTGTGCGTACCCCAAGCACGTAGAGTATCCCCCTTGGCCCTTCCTTTGAGTTTTTTCAAACCATTTGTAGGTATTTGGCCTCCAATCTGTTCTATGACTCGGATAGGGACGTTGGGATCGATCACTTATTGCTCTTAATTAATAAAATAAGTTTTATTACATAATATGATATAAAAATTGTTTGACCTTGAATAACAACTCGGACACTTGACTTAGAACTTTGGTGTAATAATAAAAAATATTCCTTCGATTATGTTCTATTTAAATAATGGGTTTATTTGCGTTGGCCGGCACTTTTAAAATTAGTCCAAAATTGTATGGACGTTGCATTTTGTCCTTTGGACCACTTTAATCATTCTCCTTTTGGTATATTGATCCTTGTTAAAAATAATAATATATGTATTTTTTTTTATAATCACTCAGTACTAAAATGTCGAGAAATACGTTCCGAAAGTTATACTAAAAAACACTACAATTAATGGACACGACGCGTCGACCGCACATGACGTGCCCCCGCGCGCAGGCCTCCCCCCGCGTCACCACCGCTCTTTCGCCCGCGCCGCGAGTGACCGTTCTGCAACGACTTTTAAAAGGGATAAAATATGTCATTAAAAAAAATAACACCCAATTTTTTTTGTTAAATAGACTCCTAATGATACCTAAGCCCTGGAAAAAATTTGGCAGGAAGGTTTAATTGCACCCTGTATAATGATCATTCAGTACAAGACTAATTTTCTTTTTTTATAAAGGTTTCTTTGATTTTTTATGTGCTGGCAAATCATCTGGGCATTTCTTAAAACAACGTCGAAACTCCCAAACTTGACGTATCTATAAAGAGTCAGGAGTTCTCTCAGCACCTTCCGAACCATAGTATACCCAGTGCAAAATCTTGCTTGTTGGTAGCATAATATGCTTAGAATAATGCTCACGAAACCGATCCCGACGATGGATCCCTTCATCAGGTCACCACTTTTATGAATACGGTACCAAATTGAATGATAGCCTTTACACCAAAAGAAAAATTTTGAAAATCGGTTCACAAACGGCGGAGTAATCGTTGAACATAAAAAACGAACATAACACCTCCTCCATTTTGAAAGTCGGTTAAAATTGTAAGCTATATTATTGTAAAGTTTCATTAAAATCCGTTCAGTAGTTTTTGCATGAAAGAGTAACAAACATCCATACTTCCATACATACATCCAAACTTTCGCCTAATATTCTTGACAGACTTTATAGTATATACCTATGATATTTTTTTATAACACCGACACTGTAAAAATCGTCTATCTAGATACCAAAATTAGGTAGTCTATCATCAAAATTAGGTATTCCATAGCTGAGGTACCTAATTTTTCGTTACTGAGTCCAAAAAATACTAAAAGAAAATTTTGCATTAGGTATATTATATAATTACTAGACGTTCCGCGCGGCTTCGCCCGCGTAAATTAGATATTTCACAGACAAAATAGCCTTCCTCGATAAATATGCTACCACTGAAAGAATTTTTCAAATCGGACCAGTAGTTCCTGAGATTAGCACGTTCAAATAAGCCCTTTCAAATAATTTCCCCCGATTATTCCACATTTTCCTCTATTTCTTCGCTCTTATTAGTTAGCGTGATAAAATATAGCTTATAGCCTTCCTCGATAAATGGGCTATCTAAAACTGAAAGAATTTTTCAAATCGGACCATTAATTCCTGAAATTAGCGCGTCCAAATTAAGCCCTTTCAAATAATTTCCCCCGTTTTTTCCACATTTTCCTCTATTTCTTCGCTTTTATTAGTCTTAGCGTAATAAAATATAGCTTAAAACCTTTCTCGATAAATGGGCCATCTGACACTGAAAGAATTTTTCAAATCGGGATCGGGAATCGGGAACTACTGGTCCAGTAGTTCCCGAGATTAGCGCGTTCAAATAAACCCTTTCAAATATATTTCCTCCCGTTTTTTCCACATTTTCCTCTATTTCTTCGCTTTTATTAGTCTTAGCGTGATAAAATATAACCTATAGCCTTCCTCGATATATAGGCTATCTAACACTGAAATAATTTTTTAAACCGTACCAGTAGTTCCTGAGGTTATCGCGTTCCAACAAACAAACAAACATACTAACAAACTCTTCCGCTTTATAATATAGATTTTATTTTCATTTATACTGGTAATACTTAAAAAGAACATAGCTTACCTATACATTGGCTTATACCGTACTTATACTTAAAAATATCATACAAATAATAATAAATAAAGAAAAACCTTAAATAATTCAATTCTGGTTAGTAAAACATAAATACTCAGTTAAAAGTAAATACTGAGTGTCTAAATTCATTTTTACTGAGTATTTACTCTGGTCTGAGTAAATACTCAGTAGCTTACCCATCTCTGGTTATACTAGATAACTAGGTGAGGGCAATGATACGTTGCTATCTGATACACAGCGTTAATTATTTGCTGTGTAAACTTTTAAAGGATACGAGTGACAAGACGGCTTAACTTTGTATTAAAAACTAGCGACCCGCCCCGGCTTCGCACGGGTATAAAATATATAGCTACAGAAAAAATGATAAAAATCGATTCGGCAGTTTTGACTTGTATTCATTATTACTACCCGTGGCCCGCATTGGTCGGTACCGCCGCAAAAGCTACGTCTCATAGGGAATTAGAGCCTTTTGCAGGGTATAGGCAAATCAGCTGTAGGGATCATTGGTATTCTTGGTATATGCAAATGGGTATATGAGCTAATTCACCAGCTGCAGGGCCGGTCATAATCTTCGCTACTACGCACCCCCGCCTTGGTAGCGCCCACTTCGGAACGGGCGTAACGCAATTTTTAATTTCGCCATAACTTCTAAACTAAACGTCCAATTTTAATCATTTAAATACCAAATATTATCTACACAAACTGTACTTAGTGATGAAATAATTTATTTTGATAAGGATTATCAGCATGAGTAAAATAAATGCGTTTAAATGTAGTCCAAAAAAAAATCAAGATTTTTAAATAAAAAAATGGTTTTAGTGCCTCACTTGCCATAGATAGGTATAGTGTATCGCGGACATTTTTGTAGATATTTGTAAGATCTACATTTACTTAGAACATTGTATGGTTTTATCTTTTATAGTTTAGGCAGCGTACGCAAAATAAGTAACTTTTCTGGTTGATTTTTTTCACCTTGTGTCAGAAAAACCCAAATATCTTACGGAACCCTATATTTTTCAAAATAAAAAGTAGCCTATGTTACTCGTAAATAATGTAGCTTTCGAACGGTGAAAGAATTTTTAAAATCAGTCCAGCAGTTTTTGAGCCTATTCATTACAATTAAACAAACAAACAAACAATGTTTACCTCTTTATAATATTAGTATAGATTATTGGTTTAAAAACTAAAAAACACGCTTTTAGCAAGCACTGAGCCAATCCGCCATCTTGGATGTCCGCCATGTTAGATGTCCGCCATGTTGGATTTAAGTAACGTGACTATTTTTCTCGTATTCCTGACAGCAAACCCTTTCATTTATACTCATATCATGGGGACCGTGTTTCAAATAGCCTGTCCGCCATCTTGGGGAAGCCGCCATAATGGATTTGTAATGACGTTTCCTAGCTAAAGCTAGTCATGTATTGTCATCAGAATTCAGAGCGTGTGCAAAATTTCATTCTTATCTATGGAGCGTAGATGAAAGGAGGAATATCTCTGTATGTGAAAAGTGTCCCCGAAAATGCGTTAAACTAGGGTGAAACTACAGCTAAACCAGAACTAAACTAAACTAAGGTGGCGCTACAGTAGCAACAAGGTAACTTTTAAATCATTTAGCAACTTTTATTTCAGCTATTTTAGGTTATATTTTTCAAATATATATTGGTATTAAGTATTAACCCAGTAATTCTAGTAATAATTTATATTCCAGTAATAATTTATATTTTGTCACCAACGGCTACATTCATTCCTACACTCCATAATTCATTCCATACCCTTTGGCTGCAGCTAGCGCCACTCGTGGAGGATTTTTCAACTGTTATTTACTGCGTACAGCTGGACACTTTTTCAAATATCCCCCATATAAGATAGTTCTCTTTTCATCTACACTCCATACTAATCGAAGACCGGAAAGTCAAATTAATATTAATATTCCAAGATTTTCTTACGTACATAGTTACAAGTGAAGCCAATATAAGCGTGTTAAAAAATGTTGAAGTGTGTGTGGTGTCAACTGTCAGGTCCGGGCGCGAAGTGGTCGACGCTGCCGGCGATCCTGGGCGGGTCGCTGCCGCGGCTCAGCTCCGAGCAGGCAGATGCCGTCGCCCGCGCCAAGAAGTTCGCCATGGAGCAGAGCATCAAAATGGTGCTGATGAAGCAGACCCTCGCGCACCAGCAGCAGCAGATGGCCTCGCAGCGCACGCAGGTGCAGCGCCAGCAGGCCCTCGCGCTCATGTGCAGGTCGGTGCGCAACAACATCGATTCATATTATATGCGACGTTAGCTTTAAGGGGCCGGGGTACCCTCGAAATTCTCATACATACGTAATACCAAAATCATTTTCTCATACGAAAATATTTTACATGTTTGAGTTATTTTTCAGCTTAAAATAGTAATTACCTAGGTTCCTGCACAATTTTTTTCTACAAAATATTCAAACACTAAAAAATAGAGTAAAACACTAAATATATATATAAATAAATAGTAAATTTACTACAAAATATTTAAACTCTAAAAAATATTTTTAGTATTTAAATATTTAGTAAATTTACTTTTTATTTATATATATTTTTAGTGTTTTACTCTATTTTTTAGTGTTTAAATATTTTGTAGTAAATTTACTACAAAATATTTAAACACAAAAAAAAATTTTTTAGTGTTTCAATATTTTGTAGAAAAAATTTGTGCAGGAACCTAGGTAATTACTATTTTAAGCTGAAAAATAACTCAAACGTGTTAAATATTTTCGTATGAGAAAATGATTTTGGTATTACGTATGTATGAGAATTTCGAGGGTACCCCGGCCTCTTGACCCGTGTCTATCGTGAAGTCAAAATTAATTAAACGAAATAATCATTATCTATGATGAGAAGCGATACGTGAGACTCCCGCTCCGGCTGGTCGAGTCCGTGATTCACAGCTGAAAAGATCTGACCGTCTCTCTCTAGCGCATACGATCTACCACCACTGGACACAATGTAACGTCTCTTTCCGACTTTCAGGGTGTACGTGGGTTCGATTTCGTTCGAGCTGAAGGAGGACACCATCCGGCAGGCGTTCCTGCCGTTCGGGCCGATCAAGTCCATCAACATGTCGTGGGACCCCGTCACGCAGAAGCACAAGGGGTTCGCGTTCGTCGAATACGAGATACCCGAGGCTGCGCAGCTCAGCTTGGAACAGGTGAGCTGTACAAGTGTGTTTCAACTGACAGCAACTTGTGATATTTTAATCACTCATATGTATGTACTTGTTATGCAAAAAAACACTAACTACCATGGGCATACCCAGGTTTTCAGCCAGGGGGGGCAGCTTGCACTCTGCACCCCCCCACACACACACCCTCGATACGCCCATGCTAACTACTAAGGTCTAGCCCCATTCGCCTCTGTGTGGCAGGCACTTTATTATTGACTCTACCCGGTTAGCAAAAAACATTCTTAATTTGCGAGGTTTTATCCCATTGTGATAAAAATTGCCTTAAATGAAAGGTAATTAGATAGTCTACCATTAAAAAACACAAAAAGAGCAATTATTATTCAAAAAGTTTAAAAGTTTCTATAAAAATAGAGAAAACACGTGCAAATTTTACAACTATTGTATTTTTTTACAGAAACAGCCCCCATAACCCATTTTTTTTTGTTTAAAGAATTTGAGTTAAGCTGTCATACAATGTTTAATTTATGTCTGTATGTCAAATTCCTCTTAAGTTATTATTAGTTGAACATACCCTATGCTATGCGTAAGCACTAAAAACGATTATGCGCAACTTTATAAGGAAATCATGAAAAAAAAGAACTGCACTTTTTCATAAGTATTTTTATTGTCTAATTACACTTGAAAATTTACAAGTTTGGCTCAAAATGCTCAAAAAGCTAAAAAAAGCTCGCGCACGACCAATGTTCAAAGAACAATAGCTCTTAAAGTATTTGACATAAGAACGTAATGAATATGTTGTATTAAAGCTTAACTCAAATCCTTTGGATATAATAATAATCAATAAAAATGGGTTATGGGGGCTGTTTCTGTAAAAAAAATACATTAGTTGTAAAATTTGCACGTGTTTTCTCTATTTTTTTTAGAAACTTTATGACTTATTTAAACTTGTTGTATAAAAAAACCCTTTTTTGTTTTTTTTTATGATTGGTTATTTAATTACCTTTCATTTAAAGCTATTTTTATGGCAATAGGACGAAACCTCGCAGAGAAAGAATGTTTTTTGCTAACCGGGTAGAGTCAATAATAAAGTGCCTGCCACACAGAGGCGAAGGGGGCTAGACCTTAGTAGTTAGTGTTTTTTTGCATAACAAGTACAAACATACACATAACTAACTAAACTAACTCCGCTGGCTCAGCGACCCAAAGTGGATCTTGGCCTCCGAAATGAGCTTCCGCCATTGACCCCTGTCCTGCGCTACCTCCTGCTAGTCACTGATTTGAAGGTCACGCAGGTCAGCCTCAGCCCTCAACAGCATTCACATACACATGAGTGATTAAAATATCGCTAGTTGCTGACCAAACACACTGTATAGTACCTTTAAAAGTATCCTGGGTGACTTTGGTTATACCCAGGAAAACAATCTATAGTCAAAAACTATTAGTCAGGGAGCCCTAGCACAATTTTTTTTTTGATTACTAACAAGCAAAGTTTTTTGTGAGTAGCTTTAGCTTAGCTCATTTTGATACGACAAACAACTTTTTTATCTGCGAAAAATCTTGAAAGTGGTAGCTTAAACAGACATAGAAAGGATTTCATACTTTGATTTGATGGTCCTAAAATATTCATTGTTCTATTTGTAGGACAATGTTACTGTTAAAATATTGGGAGTGCCTCCGCTGCCGGCGCGCGTTGCTGGAATGGCTGCCGGCGCCGTTTTCCGAACTCCGAAGTTTTCCGAAGTCACGCGATGTTTGCCGAATAGGCTGCCGGCGCCTATTCGGCAAACATCGCTTGTCAAATGACAGAATAATGATCAAAAACATCAGTCTTGAGCTAAAGGACTTAGATGAAAAGTACAAATAATAAGGTCATAAATAGTCATATTGTAAGGGTGCATATTTGAATCCTTCGATCGGGGATTCTTGGAAATGCTATTGTATTTTATTGTTGTCGCGATCACCGGTGCTCGTATGGGGCTTGAATCTTGATGGGTTAATCATTAATGGTGGTGATGATGATGCTGATAAATGTGATCTGCATAGTAGCATAATACAATATCTTTGCTTATTTAAACAACGCTGAAACTCTCTAACATGTATAAGGAATCTGAAGTTCTGTTCAGTACCTTCGGAAGTATACCACGGGGTTTATTACTGTAGCCGTGGTGCAAAATCTTACTTTTTGGTAGCTGAAAAAAGGTAGCTAAGGTAAAGCTAAGCTAAGAAAATGCATCACAAAAACTAAAATATCCGCAGCCGAACAAATAGGTAAGTACCTAACCTTCACCTTTTGAAGTCGGTAAACACGTAGTGATTGTATTCTCTTTGTCAGTAAAGTCGAATATATTTGAGATTATAATTATTTCTTTTTAAAATTTGTGTATCGGCACTGGAACCTAGCGCTTTACGCATTATCACCGGCTCCCATTTCGAGTGCCAGCGTCGGCAGCCGTTATTTTGTATCTCGGCTGCCGGCAGTATACTTACCGCCAGTTCCCATTACTGATATTTTTGGGAGCCGGCGCCGGCAGCGGAGGCACTCTCTAAAATCTATACTAATATTATAAATGCGAAAGTATCTCTGTCTGTCTGTCTCGCTTTCACGCCAAAACTACTGAACCGATTGTAATGAAATTTTGTACACAGATAGTCTAAAGTCTGAGAAAGGACATAAGTTGAGGAGGTTCTTTTCAAAACTTGACTATTTCACTTTTTGGATCTTTGTATAATTTAAAGAAATATAATTTTAAGAACACAGTTACGTGTTTAACATAAAATTTTGGTGAATTATAATATACAACAAGAATAGTGATTATTTCGTATGAGTTTCAAAATTTTAGCATTATTATAATATTGAATAAATCCAGAATCTTAAAGGAATAATCAAATTTTGACGAGGCTGATTGGAATAATCAAGTTTTGTTATGTGTTCTATAGGAATAATCTAGTTTTGATTCAAACCATTATGGATTAATCTTATTTTGTTCACATTAATTTAAAATCGTTTTTTACTAATATTTTATTTGACTAACCTCATTTTCATCTTGAAATAAAATAAATAAAACTAATGCAATATTAAAGAAATATTTTTTTATTTTATACTTAAATTCTAACAGCCGTTTCATGTTCAAGGCAATCACATTGTTCATCATTGTCACAAGCATATTCTTCATCACTATCACAATTATTGCAACCATTTATAATATTGACATACCAGGAGAGCTCCTGTTCTTGTGTTCTGCCCAATTTTCACCAAATTGTTTCACAAGCAGGTTTCTTACATCATTTTTCTTTTTTAAAGTCAGGTGTTTTTCTATTACCAATTCGGTTAAATCAAGATTAACCCGACTTGTTTGTCGTTTAAAAAGGGTTAATTTTGTACGGTATTATTTTCGACATCCGATATAAACATGTAATTTTCAAAAGTTTTAATGTGACATTGACGTTGGTTTCTTTTATTAATAGTTTTAAGTGGTTTTAATAAAAGTTATTCTTTTTAATTTCTGTACAGGGTGTAACAAAAATAAGTGATAATACTTTAGGGTATGTACGTGTTCCTTGTAGAGAGTTCACTGTGAAAGCAGCAGCGCTGAAAGACCAAAATTTTTTTTCACTTTTGTATGGGAAAACTTGTGACGCTCGGGCCCTTGCCCATACAAAAGTGAAAAAAAAAATTTCGTCTTTCAGCGCTGCTACTTTCACAGTGAACTCTCTACAAGGAACACGTACACACCCTAAAGTATTATCACTTATTTTTGTTACACCCTGTATACCTGTAACTTTTTTGTAAACTTTTTCCAACTCTTTAATATTATATAACTTCCAATCAATTCCTAATTTTTTTACTGTTCCAAACTGAGAGTAATATTGTATGTATTCCTCTGAGATGAATATTTACGGCTCTGTGTTCTTTCCCTTTCGAGCCTGACATCAACCGTTCAAAAACTTGGCAGATTTGGCACCAATGAGAACATAAAAACTTTAAAACTACCTGAAAAATATGAGGAAAAAACATGTTTTGTTACAATTTCTAGTAATTAAAAAAAATATCTTCTTGATTAATCATGTTTTGTTGCAATTTTAAAATCCTTATTTTGAACATGTTAATTCGAAGAGGAATAATCTACTTTTGTCGAAATCATGCGTTTTGGAATATTTTTTTCTAGTGGATTGATCACGTTTTGTCAGGATTTTGTTTTCGATGCATATAGATTTCAATGTTACCAACTTAAAAAAAATAAAAAATCCACTTTGGTCGCAAGTGGAATAGTCAAGTTTTGAAAAGAACCTCCTCAGTTACTTTTTTACTGGACAAAGGGGTTGTAAGGGGGTGAAAATGCGTAAATTTGTTCAAATTAGTTCTAAAAATTCATAACAGATGGCGTTGTGCGTCTCCGACATCGCGCTATTGCTTACACAAACGTCTTTCTATAAGAGGTGGTATCATCTTATTATTTTTTCGGTTTTCGATTTTTTCGATTGTTATTATGTTCTCTTTCACGTAATTAAATAACTCAGTACTTTATCTATGCAGTGACGTAACCTTAAACCTATCAATGATAAATAGTTTATGGCAAAAGTTGTGTAATTGGGAGGCTAATGCCCGTTTTCACCAACAATCCCTAAAATTTAGGTGTCCCTGAAGCCAATATTCCAAGTTTTGTTCTTGATGAATTGACAACCCCCTAACTCTTAGGTGACGTTTATTTGAAATAAAACAACTATATGCGATTCATCCATCAAACCATTAGGTGACGTTTATAATTTACGGGATGAATTGACGACCCCGTACACTTAGGTGACGTATGTGGCGACGACGACGGTTGCCTTGACAAAGAATCTGTTATAGAATGGCCGTCTGATATTTTACTTGTAAAATAGCGATCTCCCATAATTAATATACATATTTATCACAAACCTTCCTCTTTAATCACTCTATATATTAAAGAAAACCGCAATTAAAGGGAACAAAGGGACATGAGGATAGAAAAAGCGACTTTGTTTTATACTATGTAGAGACTAGAGATATACGTATTTATATTCTTGTAATCAGGTTATAGTTTTTGACTTGCGATAGTTGTGTTGCTAGTAATTTTACTCAGGTTTGTCCAATTTGTTATAGTATAATTTACAATAAGTCGTTAGTAACCCTCTTATCAATAAATATATGCGGACTATAAATAAGAACTATCCAGAGACTAAAGACTGCCATCTTTGTTTATTATGCGACTTTCTAATATGCCAGACCGAAGAGATTGGCAGACCTTGTTTAGTTATTGCCTGTGTTGTGTCTTATATATAAAAATGGATTTTCAAATGTGTTAGTCGCGCTAAAACTCGAAAACAGCTGAACGGATTGGGCTGATTTTAGTCTTAAAATATTTGTAGAAGTCCAGGGAAGGTTTTAAAGTGACCTGTGACACGAAGTTCACTGGGACAGCTAGTCTTATAAAAATGGATTTTCAAATGTGTTAGTCGCGCTAAAACTCGAAAACGGCTGAACGGATTGGGCTGATTTTAGTCTTAAAATATTCGTAGAAGTCCAGGGAAGGTTTTAAAGTGACACGAAGTTCACCGAGACAGCTAGTCTTATATATAAAAATGAATTTTCAAATGTGTTAGTCGCGCTAAAACTCGAAAACGGCTGAACGGATTGGGCTGATTTCAGTCTTAAAATATTCGTAGAAGTCCAGGGAAGGTTTTATAGTGACACGAAGTTCACCGGGACAGCTAGTTCATAATATTTATATATTATTACTAGACGACGCCCGCAACTCCGTTGCGCCAAAATTTATTTATCGCGCGGGAACTGTACATTTTTCCGGGATAAAAAGTATCCTATGTCCTTTCCCGGGATTCAAAGTATCCCCATACGAAATTTCAGTAAAATCGGTTTAGCGGTTTGGGCGTGAAGAGGTAACAGACAGACAGACACCCTTTCGGATTTATAATCCATACTAATATTATAAATGCGAAAGTGTGTCTGTCTGTCTGTCTGTTACCTCTTCACGCCCCAACCGCTGAATCGATTTTGCTGAAATTTGGCATGGAGATACATTGAGTCCCGGGAAAGGACATAGGATACTTTTTATCCCGGAAAAATGTACGGTTCCCGCGCGATAAACTAATTTTGGCGCAACGAATTTGCGGGCGTCATCTAGTATTAAATAAAAGTTTGGATTTAAGAGGTAAATCCAATTGAAATTATGTAATGAAATGGAGCAAATTTTAGTGAATGATATATCTGTGTGTCATTCAATAACATTCAGTCAATAAGATATTGAGTGTTGTGTTTAGATGAACGGCGTGATGCTGGGCGGGCGGAACATCAAGGTGGTGGGGCGGCCGTCCAACATGCCCCAGGCGCAGGCCGTCATCGACGAGATACAGGAGGAGGCCAAGGTACGACCCGACATCCTAGTGGCCATGGCAGAGCGACCGCACACTTACAATTTCAAGATGGCCAACTAAATCGTATAGTATACCAATAGCGTCGTCTGAGAGCATGGGCGCCGGCCAGTGAACTTAAAACTACAGGAAGAGTAACTCCGTCAAAAAAAGTGCACCAAAAGGCTACAAAATGTGACCCGAATACATGTATACTTTATGCATGTGTTCGGTACACATTTTTCGTGTATATATACACGAGTGACATTCAACCAGGTTGACATGATAATTATTGTCAAACTCATTTTACAATTTGTTTACTTACTTTTTACGTAGCTTTTTACAAAATTTTCGTTGTTAAAATGCCTAAATGCCCTGTGAAATGGTGTAGAAGTCATACAGATACGACTTTTAATAGAGGAATAACCTTTCAAGTTTCACCAGTAAGTGAATTTTTTTAAATTATGCTTAGGTAAAGTTCTTGTATTTTTTCCGACCCAAAAACATGCCCAAAAAGATGGTTTATTTAAGTTGGATGCCAAAGTATTTGCGTAAAATTAAGCTGGTCTCTTTGTGTTTGTCTTATTGAGTTTACATGTTATTGTAAAAATGCAATAATCAAAAAATAATATAATTACAAAAATTTTACAAAGTCGCTATGGACAGTGTTATGCAAGATGTAACAATTTAATCATAATTCATAAACGAGGGTCTGACTGACATCAGTACTCGTTTATGTAGCATACACTGTAATAGTCATGATATATTTTGTATGAGTAATGACCGAAAGTAAGAGATTACGAAAATCTGCATTTGCACCGTAAATTTTTATTTCAATTCTGTAATAATTCTGTAATAATTTAGCACATAGATTTTTGTAATCTGAAAACGTCTTGTCTAGGTGCTCTGGATAGTTTTAAATTCGTCCGAGTCGTACAAGGTTTGTTCAAAATTATTATATATTATTATTATCGATGACTTAAGGATCAGAGGAAAATGTTTGATTTTAAAATAATAATTATGTACTCCTTTCCTCGTGATAGTAAATATGTTTGGTGTATACTGCATAATGCCATCCGCTTTTGACAATTATTGTCCACGGCTTTGTTTCATAACTGTGACAGTGACAATAACCGCGCAGGCTGTCGTCCAGCGCGCAATATTATGATACGTTACCTGGGAAACGACCTTGGCGAGAATCTGAATTGTCATATGACAATTAGTGTTCGAAAAGGAGCCAAATTTAAAACGGTTGAAGTATGGGAGTTACGTTTCCTGTAGTTTGGTTATTCGTAGGCGCCGGCAGAAATAATTTCCAAGGGGTGCAGATTTTGGTTTTCTTTCTTTTATTTTTACTTTTTACGAATAATAGTGACTGTCTATTTACGTTAATATAATACATATTTTAGTGCCGAAACATTACGAACTATCTTTGTGCGGCATGGTTATAGGGTAAAATGATTTCCAATAGACTGCTTTTTATTTCAATAATTTCTGTTGATCCCGAGATTCCCAATGGCCGGCGCCGACGGCCGGCGCCCATGTGAGAGCTCGCACATTTTTCCCAATAAATTGTACAAGTACGATAGTCGGCCAACTTGAAATTTTATATCTGCGGTGACCCTTAATCTTTAGTAGGGATGGGCCGAATGTGGTTTGAACCGAATACGAACTTCGGCCGAACATTCGGCAAAAATGAAAAATTCGGCCGAAGTTCGGCCGAACTTCGGTCCAATTTCGCCGCGCTTTTTCGTGTTGTGACTTGTTTACGCACTTGCTGCAAAATATATTACTATATGTGCCCCGCCCGCACTCCGCGCTTCCCCGCGGTGCCGTTAGCCAGCTAGTCATTTGTAAAGTAAACGTATAGTCAACATTTTTGTTTTTGAACTGAAAACTTCTTTAGCGGCGTTGAGCACTTTTGTGGGATGGGTAAAAACTGTGAAACTCGCGTCAGATTCTCGTGCTGATCGAAAAACCTTGGAAAAACCGTAAGACTGTTTCGATTTTTTTTTTAATCGATTGTAAGAGTTTCGATTAATTAAAAAAATCGATTTTCATAAAAAATGGGTTAATAATTTAATCGATTGTAAGGGTTTCGATTAATTAAAAAAATCGATTTTTTAATAATCGATTTTCATAAAAAATGGGTTAAAAAAATGCACAACGTTAATAATCAAGTTTTCACTTCTGCCGGCACTCCCGGAGTGCAACCCGTCTTTTTTTTTACTAACCCATCAGTCGTGGCAAAACGAGACACAATAGCTTTTTCATTGTTATCGCGGCCGGATGTGGCCGCTTGGGGCTTCATGAATTAAGTAAGAGAGATTTCTTAGACTTGTTGAGAAGGGCAGTAAAATTTTGTTTTTTGATTAAGTAAGTAAGATTTAAAAGGCTGATTTGGCTAGTAAGAAGAGCAGTTTAATTTTATTTTTTGGTTGTTTGAGTAACCAAAGATTTTTGAGACTGGTCGTTAAAAAGATCAATTTAAGTTTTTTGTTTATCACGTATTTTTCTAATTCAAATAAGTAAATGACTATGAATAAGTATAAGTATTAGACTTATTTTATTTCACTGTTACTACAGATATGTTTTTTTCATTAATTTCTATATGAAATTGCAAGTATATTTGGTGCTGAATGTCCGGCATTTTAACCAAAATTCGGCCGAATGACGAAGTTCGGTTCAAGCTGCCGAATTTCGGTTAAACCGACTGTAAAACGAATTTCGGCCCACCCCTAATCTTTAGTTGTACAGGATGTAACAAAACACAGTAATAATACCTTTGGGTGTTTAAGTATCCCTTGTACAGAGTTGACTGTGGAAGAAGAAGAGCTGAAATATATATATTTTTATAAATATTGACAGTGATCTCTACAAAGAATACATACACTCAAACTCTAATTTTTACATTACAATTATTGAATTTTTACATTACATAGCAACAATAAGTATGCAGCATCGCTTGAGATGATCGCCGCTGCATAAGGTTAAAGAGCTATTAGTGTAGCTGCAAGTGACCACTGATCTACTAAGTTGCTGCTAGTTGCTACACGTCTAGTGGCTTTTTACGATCGTATTTACCACAGATAACGATTAGCTTTGTCAACACTATGCCTTTTTCTGTTCGTCAAGGGCATGCGTTATAGCGCAGTCAACAGCGGACGTGAGGCATGCCTGCGACGCATGCCCTCTCACCGTCCAAAACTTTCGCTTTGTTATTAAAAATGACAGTTGGTGTTGCATTCTTTGACGTATTCAATCATTGAATGCGCCAAAACGAAAGTTGAACGAAAGAAGTTGACGAAAATTTAAGACGAAAGCGCATAGTGTGGACATAACTATTGGTAGATGGGATCATATTATGGATCGTTATTGGTGGTCGTAGATATAATTTCCTATTGGTAGATATTTCACGCCGATCTCTCCATTGGCGACGATCGTCGTGTTGTGCGTGTCGTAACTCGCATTCCGTGTGAACTTGCAGCGCTACAACCGCATCTACGTGGCGTCGGTGCACCCCGAACTGACGGAGGATGACATCAAGAACGTGTTCGAGGCGTTCGGCCCCATCACATACTGCAAGCTCGCGCACGGCTCCGCGCACAGGCACAAGGTAAGCACTACTTATATAATCAAAGTAGCGAGCCACACAGTTAAAGAAATAACGCCTAAACATCGTACGGCTTTTGCGTTGTTTGATATTTTTACTAGCGACGGCCTCAGATTATAGGAATCTGACAGATAAAACGATATCAAAATTTTGACGTGGGAGAGCCATGCTTCGGCACGAATGGGCCGGCTCGACCGGAGAAATACCACGGGCTCACAGAAAACCGGCGTGAAACAGCGGTTGCGCTGTGTTTCGCCGAGTGAGTGAGCTTACCGGAGGCCCAATCCCCTACCCTTTTCCCTTCCCTACTGATGGCGCGTGGGGCGGGTGACTCAACAAATGGCCTATAGCTGCTATCCACCTTCGATAGTTAGTGGACTGTATTTTTATAGTCTCACGAATGCTGGAGGTAGGGGCAGATAGTAGGAAGGAGATTTCGTGCACTAACCTTTGGTCTTCGCGTCCACAAACGCAGGCGCTGAACAGCACGTCTGGGGCCCCAGGAAACACTCGCGAAACACTAGATGGTGCGGCACAGATGGAAATCAGCAGCGTACCAGTTCTCCAACGTCCATATATTCTGATAGCGGTCAGCGAGGACTTGACGAAAACGTCTATGTCCGTCTCGTAATGAGTCAAAAATTACACTGGCGAATTCCCGAGCTTCAACGACGATAGGCGACAGTGCACGAAAGGAAAGGGATGGAGATAGGTTAAGGGAAGCGCGTGAGACTATATTAATATTTACTCGGCCTAATTAAAAAAAATTAATTTGTTATCCTTTATTTATTTATTTATAATACGAAATTTCGCAATATGAAATGTAATAATTTTCATAGTATTCGATGGTTACTTAAAGTTATGCTAGATGGCGTTACCATTTCCCCCGCCCTTAAAGGTTCGCCTTTAAAAAAAAAAAATATTATATACATATACGGTATATCTAAGCTATATCAACTTAATAGTACCGGATACATGTTATGTGGAACATAAATATTTATTATAATAACTATAGCTATTGAAAAAATATATACATAAAGCTTAATAAACAAAGGCAGAAAGCGAGCGTTAGCATTATTGATTAGGCAGAGGACACAAACGAACCACGGGACGCAGGAAAACACCCTTAGCGGTCTTAACTGAAACTACGCGAACTACGCCATCCTTACCGGGGTGCAATTTTTCAATAACACCTAGCGGCCAAGCGAGAGGTGGTGTATTATCAGTTATAATTATTACAATTGTACCTAATGCAATAGAAGGAGAGGCCTTATTCCACCTTTGCCTCACTTGTAGCTTATGAAGATATTCTAGTCTCCATCGCTTCCAGAAAGACTGGACTAATTTATCAATTAATAGATGTCTATGTAATAGCGTGACGTTCCTTTCCTCTACATCGTGCGCGGGTAAAGAATTTAAAGGTATAGCGAATAAAAAATGGTTTGGCGTTAAAGCGCGTGGTTCCGACGGATCGGAACTTAAAACATAAGCGGTCGCGAATTTAATAGACATTCTATCTGTATGAGAAGAGTATTTAACTCCTCATAAGATAAAAGTTGTTGTCCTATGACCTTATTTAAGTGGGTCTTAATGACCTTCACCATGCTCTCCCAACATCCACCGAAATGTGGAGAAGCAGGGGGTATGGTCTTCCAAATAATTCTATTCTCTAATAGTTCCTCTTCGAATCGTGGTTTATACTCTTTGTCTAGGAAACGATAAAGGTCCTTTAGATATGACTGTGCCCCTACAAAATTCCTTCCATTATCTGAGTACAGATACTGTACGGGACCGCGGCGAGCCAGAAAGCGCTTTAGGGCAGCTAAGAAGCTATCGGTACTTAAATCGGTGGCTATTTCAATGTGCACCGCGCGAGTCGTAAGACAGGTGAAAACACACAAATAAGCCTTGTAGCTTTTTGCTCCACGACGTCTTAATGGTACGTATGAGATGGGCCCTGCGTAATCGCAGCCCGAGTGTGTAAAGGCCTTTATGTTTTCTGTCACCCTGCCTACAGGTAGGTCAGACATAAGAGGAGAAATAGAACGCGGTTTTAGTTTAAAGCACTTGTTACATTTAAAAACGCGATGACGTATTATACGTCTAGCGGACAGGATCCAATATCTTTGTCTGAGTATGGACATTAAAAGCTCTGGACCGGCGTGTAAATATTTTTTATGATAATAGTCTACAATTAAGTCTACAATGTGATCATGACGCGGCAATATAACGGGATGTTTTTGGGAAAAACTTAAATCGGAGTTTGAAAGACGGCCTCCAACGCGAATAATACCGTTTTGTAAAAATGGCAACAGTCGTTGTAAAGCGGTAGAGCATTTCTTACCCTTGCTTAAATTATCGAAATCGTCTGCGAAGTATTTTGATTGTAAAATGCGTATCAATCTATTTTCAGAGAATTCTAAGTCTGTAACTGATATGGTCTGGTGAGTTTTACATGGTAGCAGTTTTGCGAATCTGAAAATGTAAATCATAGTGCGTAAGAGCTTTGTCCAGGAGGACATGCGGAGCGCAAGAGAATATAAAACGGACTCATCAACTTCTATCAATCCCGTGTGAGTAAGCGTTTTTTGCTCAGGTATGTTTAAAGTAGAAAAATCATGTACCTCGTAAATAGGCCATTCAGAGGAATTAATAGCCCAACGAGGCCCACGGAGCCATAGCGGATGGCTAATCAATTGGGCGGGAGTCAAGCCGCGGGAAAGGCAGTCGGCTGGATTTTCAGATCCAGCAACATGATGAAAGTTATCAGAAGAAATATTATCATTTAATGTTACAACCCTATTGGCAACAAAGGTATGCCATCGATGCGGTGAACTTTTAACCCAAAATAAAACAACCTTAGAGTCAGTAAAGGCTAAGACATTCATTTTGTATCGCGGGTTAAAATTATCGTAAACGATGCGAAGTAATTTTGACAATAATACGGCAGCGCACAATTCCAATCGCGCGATAGAAATAGTTTTTATTGGAGCTACCTTTGACTTTGCGCATACCAGTTGAACAGAAGAACTGCTACCTATTTGTAAATGTAAATATACAACAGCGCCATATGCTTGCTCGCTAGCGTCCGAGAACCCCAGCAGAGTGGCGACACCGCCGTCAACGACACCTAAGTGTCGCGGAATATTAAAGCGATTTAATAATGGTAATTCTAAACAGAATTGCTTCCAAGTTTTAACAATATTGGGAGGAGGCTGGTCATCCCAATCGAGTTTTAATAACCATATCTGTCTAATAAGCAATTTAGCGTAAAGAATAGTAGGCGCGACAAACCCCATTATATCCCATAATCGTGCAATGGTAGATAAAATTATGCGTTTTGTGCATTTGCCGTCTGGCGGAGAAATTTGGAAAAAGAACGAATCCGAGGAATGCGACCAGAGTAGTCCCAGAACCTTATGTTGATTAATTTTATCAAATTCCAAATCAGACGGAAGTTTGTGCGATTCTGGTAGGCTTTGGAGAACTGAAGCGGAATTACTACTCCACTTCACCAAATCCCATTGAGCACCCTTAAACATACTGATCAGCTGGGTGGCTGCGGTAACTCCCTCTTCTTCTGTTCTCACGGAAAATACTAAATCGTCCATGTAAAGCGACGACGACGCGATTTCAGCGGCAACAGCGTATTTATGCCCGTCATCTTCTACCAACTGTTTGACGGTACGTAAGGCGTGAAACGGACTAGATCTTAAGCCAAAACAGACCCTCTTAAACTCATATATTGTTATTGGGTCGTTTGAATTGAAGCGGTAAAGAATACGTTGGAAACGACAATCGTTTTCCATAACAGCGATTTGTAAAAACATCTGGCGGCAGTCGGTGGAAAGTGCGATAGCAAAAAGTCTAAAATTTAAAATTACTTGAAATAAATCTCCTTGTAAATTAGGTCCACTGTGAAGGATATTATTAAGATCTACACCTGAGCTAGTTTTACAACTGGCGTCGAGAACGACACGTAATTTTGTCGTGGACTTATCTTCACGGACAACACCGTGGTGCGGAATTATATATGATGGAGAATTCAAATTACTAATATCTGGTATCGCGGGAACTAAATAATTATTTTGAATATACTCAGATATAACATTGTTATAAGCCTCTCTCAATCGCGGCGAGGATTCAAGTTTTCGTTCTAAACAAATAAAGCGTTTATATGCGATATTATATGAGTCTCCTAAAGAGAACACATCTTCGCGGAACGGCAAAGACACCGTATACCTACCACTGACGGGATCTCGTTCAGTGGTAGTTTGATAATGCATTTCACATTCAACGTCATCGGGACTTTGAACGGGCGGAAGGGAAAGCTCTTCTAGTTCCCAAAATCTTTTAATAAAAGTATCGATAGAAGCGGGCGAATTAATTTCAACAGCGCAACATGAAGCTAACGCGTGAGCGGTACCTAATGTGGGCGCAGAACCCATTAAAATATAACCGAGTACGGTTTCTATAGCGGGCGGAGCGGTCGAGTTGCTGTGTACAACACCAGGCAACAGTAAATGCGGAAACAGCGAAGCCCCGATTAAAACATCAACGGAATTCGGGGTTGCGAACGTGTCGTCCGCGAGCGGTAAATTATTTAAATATGAAAACGCGGACTTATCAACTAAAGCGGAAGGCAAGCAATCAGTTATCTGATCTACAATTAAAGATGAAATATCAAATTTATTATTTGTATTATATTTAGAAGAAAATTTAAAAGAAACCTTTCCTCTAACAACCTTCTTCGAGCCACCGATACCCTTGACAGTCGTTTGCGGTATATTGTGAATGCGAATATTCAAACGTTCACAACAATTTTTAGTTATAAAATTACTTTGAGACGCGCTGTCAAGCAAACTGCGTACCATATGAGAGTTACCTTGCGAGTCATAAATAAAAACTTGTGCGGTGGCTAGTAAAACCGTCGTGGGCGCAATACATTCGCTGCGCTTCATATAGTAGTTGGGCACCGTACGCGGAGTGCCAGTGCGAGTCGCACACAACGCAACGTCCGAGCGCTCAGTGGATAAGACTGTCCGCGCGGGCGCGGGGACGGGCGCAAGGTTCGGACGCGAGCTCCCTTGCGGCACGGTAGCAATATCGTTATGGTGGCGGTTCGATTCCGAATTGAACGAGTTATAATTATTAAAATGAAGCAAAGTGTGGTGTTTAAGCTTACACACTCTGCAGTTTGAATTAGAGTTACACACAGAAACTTTATGTTTTATACTCAAACAGTTTACACAGGCGTTACGTTCTTTAACTAATTTAAATCTCTCACTGGGCGAAATATTATTAAAGGAAGGGCATTTAAATAAATGTTGATGTGTTATATTATTACACAAACAATTAGACGTAGTATTATTATTAGTTGTAGTGGTATATGTTTGCAATTTGTTCGACACTGGCTTACTATAATTATTAGTACGAACGCGATCGCTTATCTTTTTATTGTAATTATTGTGTGTTAGTGTACGTTGCAATATTTTAGACTGATTCTGAATAAAAGAAACTAGGCTGTCGAACGTCGGAATAGCGGATGAGTCATTCAATCTTTCAAAGGTATTTATAGTATCAGAGTCTAACTTTCTTAATGCGATATGTAACAGAATAAAGTCTGTAAGATCCGGAATTTTTAAGTTTTTTAAACCTCTAACGGCAGTAACAAATTTATCCATAAATAAATCAATATTATTAGACGATGTGCTAACAATATTTTTGAAATCAAGTAATTGGTCTATATACGAGGAAGCGAGTAAGCGTTTATCATCGTATTTATCGATGAGCGTTTGAAACATTAAGTCATAATTTTCTGCGCACGGCGTTATTCCCGCGCAGGCGGCTTGCGCCTTGCCGGTGATTCTGCCAAGTAAATAATATAATTTTTCGGAATCCGTGAGAGATTGGTTTTCGTGTATGGTCGATCTAAAGCTGGCATAAAACAATGGCCACGATTTTATATCACCATCAAAGGACATTAATTCTATGGGCGGTAAGCTAGGCATAGTTTTGCGCGGCAATGTTTCGTTGACCTTGGGCAAACACTGCGAACTAATATATTTAATACGACCGTACAACTCTTCAAAGGAAACCAAACATTTATAATTAGGTGTTGCTTCGGGATTAATCGTCAATAAGCGGTCATTATAGTGATCTAATAGTTGTGTAAATTCGTTTCGCAATGAACTTAGCGTTGTAACGGAACTAAGGAAGCCTTCCCTTACGTCCTCGCTCGTGTGTATAATTTTCGAAGTGTCGTAAATACTTTGAACACGTTCGAAAATAATATTACGCTTTGCTTCGAGTAATTTAAGTTCTTTATCGTGGATTACTGTAGATGATCCCTTTTTACTCTTAGATTCTTCCGACATTGTAAAAGAATATTATGCGTACAAAATAAAACTAAATTAAATACTTTATATGTAAGTATCTAAATCGACAAGCAAACCCGGTTGGCAACGCGAGTGGGTACCTATCTATTCGTATGGTGCGTTACAAGTGTTACAACTTACAAGCAAACGCCAACGGCGCGACAACAACGCGCGGCGGTAACAGATTTTTCTAGAATGCTCGAGTATAGGAATAGGTAGGTACGAAGTACGAACTTATAATCCAAATTTACAACCTTAGATATGTATGAAAATTAAGTTTCAATTAAGAAAGGCAAAATATAATTATTTACTAGTTATTTTAATATTTATTTATGCGGTTATATGGGTAAATTATATATGATATGAAGGTACTTATAATGTTACGAGAATATACTTGGGTAGGTAGTAATATTTAAATACGAATGAAATATACTATTTTTACAATTAAGTAGGTGTTAATAGCTTGTGCAATAAGGGCGGGCGATATTTAATTTAAAGCCGAATTGACCATGTAACATGGTTCAATCATCCGGCTCGAATGGAACCAAAAAAATATGATGGCGCGTGGGGCGGGTGAATCAACAAATGGCCTATAGCTGCTATCCACCTTCGATAGTTAGTGGACTGTATTTTTATAGTCTCACGAATGCTGGAGGTAGGGGCAGATAGTAGGAAGGAGATTTCGTGCACTAACCTTTGGTCTTCGCGTCCACAAACGCAGGCGCTGAACAGCACGTCTGGGGCCCCAGGAAACACTCGCGAAACACTAGATGGTGCGGCACAGATGGAAATCAGCAGCGTACCAGTTCTCCAACGTCCATATATTCTGATAGCGGTCAGCGAGGACTTGACGAAAACGTCTATGTCCGTCTCGTAATGAGTCAAAAATTACACTGGCGAATTCCCGAGCTTCAACGACGATAGGGCGACAGTGCACGAAAGGAAAGGGATGGAGATAGGTTAAGGGAAGCGCGTGAGACTATATTAATATTTACTCGGCCTAATTAAAAAAAATTAATTTGTTATCCTTTATTTATTTATTTATTTATTTATAATACGAAATTTCGCAATATGAAATGTAATAATTTTCATAGTATTCGATGGTTACTTAAAGTTATGCTAGATGGCGTTACCACCTACCTTCCTCTATTTCCTTCCCTACCCTCTCCTATTCCCTTCCCTACCCTCCCCTGTTACCCTATTTCCTATTAAAAGGCCGGCAACACACCTGCAGCTCTTCTGATGCAGCTGCGAGTGTCCATGGGCGACGGAAGTTGCTTTCCATCAGGTGACCCGTTTGCTCGTTTGCCCCCTTATTTCATAAAAAAAAAACTGTCCGTAGGGTTACGGCTTCATCGAGTACTCGACGCTCCCGGCGGCGCTGGAGGCCATAGCGAGCATGAACCTGTTCGACCTGGGCGGGCAGTACCTGCGCGTGGGGCGCGCCATCACGCCGCCCGACGCGCTGCTCGGCCCCCCCGCCGCCGGCGCCATGCCCACCGCCGCCGCCGTCGCCGCCGCCGCCGCCACCGCCAAGATACAGGTCACTACTATACCCATTACCCAACAAACAAACTAACCTTATAAAACTAAGCCAATAAGGTCTAAACTCTTATAATTGTTATAAAAGAGCATTCATTATGCCAATGTTACTTATAATGGCACATTATTAGGAGATTTGGCTAATATTACCTTCATTCTTATAATTAGGTTGGGTAAACGTTAATAACTCTATTTAGTGGCTAGTTACATTGCTTTTTAGCCTTATAATATTCAAAGACATATAAAGGCTTTTAATATGGTCAATTATTCTTATAAAAGTAATGTACAAGGTAACTATAATGCTTTTAACTTATAGGGGCATTTAATAAGACATCTATCCAACAAACGAATGCTAACATTTTATATGACCTTAACAAGGATGAAAGCAATCCATATTCGCTTATACAGTGATTATAAAGATTTTATTCTCTTTAAGGTTACATTAAAATGCTTTACATAACTATATTCGCCATTTTAAACATACAACAGATTGTGTAAATATCTTGCGGAGCGGAATATTCAGCCAAGTGCGAGTCGGACCTGCGCACGAACTTTCATAGAGCAAAAACAGCCCAAAAATTGATTTATTGTATGGGAGCCCCTTTCTATTTATTTTATTTTTATAATAAGTAATATTAATTATTAAAGAACACATATAATTAAGGCCTTTGTGTAAATTTCAGGTGCCTACCTGTTGTCATTATTGATAACAAGCAATAAAAGCGAAAAAAAAACATGTTTGCTGTATAGGAGCCCCCTTAGATATTATATGTATTAATTTTATTTTGTTGTATGTATTTGTTGTTATAGTGGCAATAAATGCATACAATCCGGAAAAGTAAAAAATAAAACAATTAATTTAATAATCACGTATTTTAATAATATTTCAAACTTAAAATTAGTGCACAAAAGTGAGCTAAAGTATCCTTAATAAAGAGGTATCTTTCAGCCAACCCAACTACAGTAAAAAAAAATCATTTTTATATATAATATACGGGAATAACACTAGCTAGGTGCGATTTTGTCAGTGTGAAAGGAACCCTAACCATATCGACGGTGTAAATTTCAAATGTCGTAAGGGACATTTTGTCGTAAGTACACTTTATATACCATCCGATAGCATTTTTTCTCCTCTATCGATCTGTATATTTAAAATTTTGATATCTCTTCAAATATAGGAGATATAGCCATAATTCTCTTTCGTAACATACAAAAAAAAAAAAACAATTATGTTATAAGGGTCATGACCTTGATAATACTATTTTTTGGCGTCGTAAGTCTTTGTAACTGTGAGAGATATGTGTTGTAACAGCCAATCTAAACTAATATAGCCCCTTACGATATATTTTAAAAGGTTTTTTTTTCTTACTATTAATAATGAAGTCCTTTACGACACGTTCAGAAAATAAGTCTTAAACATCAGCTGATGAACTTTGTCGTAAGTAACGACCTAGGCTATAATAATTATTGCAACATGTTACTTACGACAGCCGATAGACACTTGAAATATTCACAAAATTTTTAATTATATAATTTTTTTTCATAATTTATAATAAAAGTAACATAAAATAAATATTTAAAAGGGGTTTCCACACAAAAAACTAAATTTTTGCCTATTTTTGCTCGGCCCTACTCGCACTTAACCGATTTTTTTTAATTTTTCCTGAGATTACACATAATTAACTAAGTGAATTCCTTCCTTCTGAATTTCTATCCTTCATAAATTTCAGCCTTCTAGGTCATCTAGAAGTGGGTTAGAATTTTAATCTATAGATTAATCAGTCAGTCGCCAAATTTGTCACGTTTATGTGGAATAGTTTCTGAATTATGAGGGGGTTAAAAGTGACTGCAAATGGTTCGTGTAATATTACACACGGTGCTGCTCGCCAGTACTGTTTTACTTGAACTTGGCTTGGCACGCTAGCGCTGTCTAGATGTCAAATATTAAATAAAAGAAAAATCCACTCCCTAATAATATAATAAAAGGAAAAGGGAAGGGGAAGGGAAGAGAAGAGCATCCTTCTTTATTTTCAGTTGATTTGTGTCATTCTTGGAATACTCTAAAAATCGGTTAACTAACCTAACCGATTTTTAGAGTATTTCAAGAACCCAGCTATTACATACCAAATGAATTATAGTTAAATTATGAATGAAAATTTTACCCCAGCCAACTCATATTTTGTAGTTATTTTATAATTAAAATTTAGTATTTCGCAATCTCCTACGAGGGCTGCTATTTATGTATCCGGAATTAAAAAAAAAACAAACATATATCATTTAATATGGTTTTATTGCTTTTCAAAATATTCGCCGCGATGATCGACACACTTTTGCATACGCTGGAACCAATTTTCATAGCACTTTTTCCATTCTGATTGAGGTATCTCCAAAACGTGCATTTTGAACGCATCAACAGCCTCTTCGCGGCTCGAAAAACTTTGACCACGTAATTTGTTCTTCGCCTATGGAAATAAAAAGAAATCGTTAGGTGCCAAATCAGGGCTGTACGGCGGATGACCAGTCAATTTGATCTTTTGGTGTGACAGCTAGCATTGTCGTGATGTAATATGATTCTGCGTTGTCGGTTGTCCTTTCTTATTTCTTCAAAGACTTCTGGTAAACAAATGGTCGTATACCATTCAGAATTAACCGTTTTACGATTCTCTAATGGCACTGTAGCCACATGTCCAATAATTCCAAAAAACAGGCGACCATTTGCTTCAAAGTACTTTTTGCACGAGTAACTTTTGTTGGTTTCGGCTCATCTTGGAACACCCACACCGTTGACTGTTGTTTAGTTTCGGGGTCATATGCATAGATCCAAGATTCATCACCTGTGTAGATATTATAAACGGCTTTTGACGTACCACGGTTGTATTTTTTTATCATTTTTTTGCACCAATCGACACGAGCCCGTTTTTGATCGATTGTCAAGTTGTGCGGAATCCAACGCGAACATATTTTTTTTACAGCCAAATGTTCGTGTAATATCTTATGTATGCTCGTCATACTTATGCCTAAGGACGCCTCTATCTCGCGATATGTAACATGACGATCACGCATTATTAGTTCCCGCACAGCATCTATATTTTGTGGGACAACAGCTGTTTTTGGGCGACCTTCTTTATTTTCATCCGTGAGCATAGACCGCCCACGATTAAACTCACTGTACCAGTGATAAACAGTGGTTTTTGATGGTGCTTCATCTCCAAAAGTTGCGGTGAGTTGAATAAAGCACTGTTGTTGATTTAGCCCACGGCGAAAATCGTAGTAAATCATTGCACGAAAATGTTCACGCGTTAAATCCATGGCAAATGAAGACACGCAATTTTCAAAATGACGCCACAATGGAAAAATAATTGACAGTCACATGAAACAAAATGTATTCTTCAACCAAAGAGTTCTATTTTCAAATGTTGTAATTACTTTTTAAATATTGTTCTTGTAAGTGGCCAGTTCCTGATACATAAATAGCAGCCTATGTATGATGTAATTTCAATGTAAACAATTATGTTCTTGGAAGTTACTTCATTATCTTGATTATTAAGTATGCTTTACAACATTAAAATGCCAGATGATTCAGACTATTCGGTGGTTACAATAAAATACTTCAAAAAGGGCCACGTGTAAGGGACGTTTGTTCTAAAATTCCCGTGTGTAAGGGACATCATCTCCTAAACTATTGCGTTTTTCTAGGATTACTTGAATTATAGCTGTAAATGATGTAATTCGAAACAAAACTATCTAGAAATTATTTTAATAGGTTGTAAAATGAAAGAGTTATGCCAGTTTGAAAGTAAGAAAAATGTTTTTTTGCTCTCCTGTAAAGTCGAGGTTTGTCCCTTACGACATTTGAAATTTCCACCGTCGATATGTAAAATGGCGACAACATAATAAACAATTGATGCCATTATAAAGTCTTTACTCTCATAGACTCCTTATAGACGATGTGTGAATCCTGCTGTTCTTTTAAAAGAAAAAAAGATTATACAGTGCGTATATAAATTATAACTTGACTAAATAATTATTAATGACGTTCTTAACACAAAAACAGCTTAAATTCAAGGGCGAGTTGATACCAAAACACACAGCATATCACATTTTATCTTGCATTTGAATTCCCACACACTTTTCACTATAAACGAGCAATAAATCAGGTAAATAAACTATACATAAAATAATGACTTATCGTTCACTTGACAGTAAAATCGCTGACGTTTCTATTTCTTGTCCAAGCTGTTGCAAAAATGTAAATCATTTATGACGGCAAAAAGGGCTAACGTATTTTAGGAGCCTTTGATTTGCCGCATTGAGTTTAAACCCCTTGTATCGGACAATAATATAACACGTATAAGGGTGATCGCCCGTATTAACGCTTTCCATATGTTTCTTATAAGTTAAAGTACCTTGTTCTTGGTCATTATATAACACGTATAAGGAAAAAAGCGTACAATAAAGCAACTATAAGGAGGGTATAAGGTTATTATCTTTATAAATTGAACCCAAATTATTAGCGATAATACGACTCCTATAAGAATATTATTTTTGGCTATATAAGCTACTACAAGAGCAAGTTTTGTTAGTTGGGTAGGGCCGGGACACAAAAACACGACACGACGTCGTACGACATCATGTCGTGCGAATCTACTATATCTATCTAATCTACGACTCTAATCTGATCTAATCTTAATCTATTAATCTAAATCGTAAAAAATCACGACGTTCGTAGTTCGTAGAAATTCATCTTTGAATTTCTACGTGAGTTTCTACGACGCGACGTCGTACGATGTCGTACGATGTGTCGTCGACCGTGGTTTTTAACGACGCGCGTCGTAGATTCCCGTTTCCCGTAGATTCGTGTTTTTGTGTCCCGGCCCTTACCCAGACATTTTATTATTATGTCAAACTCATGTTAACTATTCGCGTTCTGTTGTTTCGTTCTAAACATTCTGCAATTCTATTAAATCCGTGAAAATCATTGGTCCGATTTAGAATTGTAAGCCAAGATTTTTGCAAGTGAAAGAGCTGGCGATGAATACCATGAAAATAGAGAAGTCACTATCTTATATATAAAATTCTCGTGTCACAATGTTAGTCCACGAACTCCTCCGAAACGGCCTTACAGATTTTTACCAAATTTTATATGCATATTCAGTAGGTCTGAGAATCGGCTACTGGGTACTTTATATATTGATAAGTGCATTTGTTGAATAAATAATAGTAAATTATTACAACCTGAGACTGACGGCGACCATTGTTTGTGCGACGGGATAGCGATCGACGTTGCCATGGCGACATACTTATTTAGTCACTTCAATAAAATAATATGGGCGAAATACTTTATATTATAGCAAAGCAACGTTTGCCGGGACAGCTAGTATTTATATATATTTATGTTTGCAGGCGATGGACGCGGTGGCGTCTAACGCGGTGGCGCTCGGTCTGACCAAGCTGTCGGCGCTGGGCGTGCCCCCCGCCGCCGCCCTGCCCACGCTGGCCGCCGCCCTGCCCCTCGCCGCCCTGCCCCTCGCCCCCGCCGCGCTGCCCCTCGCCCCCGCCCCCGTCATCCCGCCTCCCGGCGTCGTCATACCCCCCGCGCCCCGCCAGCCGCCCGCCAAGCCGGTCAGTATACTATAATACTCGAAGTTAGTTGACACCGGCGGTCATTGACATGATTCCTAAAATATATACTCACAATAGATCTATTTGGGTCGCATTGATGTGAGGTCTCTGTTGACTTACAGACAAGTTAAAAAACAAAGTTATTAATTTCTCGCTGATTATAATATTTTATTTGTGGGAATAATGCTTGGCCGCTTTAAAGGAAGATCTGCCAACCGAGTGAGGTGTTATGCTCGGCCAGGCCGAAGCCCACGTGATACATTTCAGCTGTCGTATGTATACCGACGCGCTTAGGGTCTACACAGACGGACTGCAGTTCAACTGCAATCCAACTGCAAATTGCAGTTCAAGTGCAGTTTGAATGCAGTTGACACGACTGCAATGCGACTGCAATAGAACTGCATACCAAACAGTTCACACGACTGCACGCCGACTGCAACTGAACTGCAATCCGACTGCGCGTTTGATTTGCAGTTCTATTGCAGTCGTGTCAACTGCATTAAAACTGCACTTGAACTGCAATTTGCAGTTGGATTGCAGTTGAAATGCGCTCCGTCTGTGTAGACCCTGAAAAATTCGATAGCGCGATGCAGGAATGTCGAATTGTGGGTACCGCCACATATTTGTTGATATCGAGGGGTGAAAGGCTAATGGCTTTAACCCATCAGTCGTGGCAAAACGAGACACAATAGCTTTTTCATTGTTATCGCGGCCGGATGTGGCCGCTTGGGGCTTCATGAATTAAGCGACACTATGTGCGATATTGAGTTATATATATATATTCGGAATCAGCGAATTTTTCTGCGTCTTTTGAGCCAGGTTTCATGACGATCAGAGCAATTTTTTGGCGGTTAAGGCAAATAGATTTGGCCCAGCTTTTACATTGGGCTACTACCTCAAGCGACACAAAAATATGTCTTTTTTATAACATGGATGACTTAAGCCACGTTATGACACCTAGGTAGTTACTTGAGTCTTTTATCCTTTTTCACTTTTAAACTTAAATGTTGGTTAAAGCTTTATTCCCGTTTCTATAACTTAAATACATGGTTGGTTACATCATTTAGCTTGCATCATAATAAACGAACTCCTGTCACTTAAATCAATTGGCGTGCCACAAAAAAACGTTCAGCATGTCGCTTGATGCAATTAACTCTTCATTAAAATATTAGGTACATGTCGTTTGAATCAAATAGCCTGCAGCAAAATCTTAACAAGTTTGTAGCTTGAGTCATTTAGCTTTGCTTTATTCTATGTCCTGTACAGTGACATGAAGTAAATAGTATTTTTTGGAAATTCGAGACCGAAGGTCGTTTGAGATAAATATGACCTATAATTTAAATAAAAAGCGGTTGCTTAAATCAGTTTTCCTTTCCTATAATGAGCAAGAGATGTATGTTAAGCAAGCATATTTTCCTATGACACCGTAAGTCGATGTCGTTTAAGACCTACCTACATTTCTTAGTGTTACCTTAACACTTCTAGCGAATAGTAGGTATGCGCTCGCGCGCGGCGCTTCAGTTAGTGCCGAAACTGCAGGTGGACCGGTCGCGTGCGAATTTCACGAGCTGCGAACAGGAAAACTGTTGGTAAGAAAGCTTTTAAATTCCATGTTTTCCTATGTAGTTTATTAAATATTGTTATTTAAACACAAAACAAAATGCAATACACGTGATAAACTATATTTTGAAGAAATTCTAATTGAATCATGTGTAATTTGATAAAAAAATTATTGGTAGGTACCTAAATGTTTTCATGAACATCATGATTTGAGCGATTTGTTAAGTCAATATCAAGCCTAGAATGATTATTTATTACGACCCTATTGTTTTCTTTTTAGTATTAAGATGGACTCACAAAGAAGCTCGTTTTTTAAAAAAGAAATCGCAAATGCTATAGCAAAATCGAAGAAAAGAAAGGAGGAGAGTTCACATGCTTCTGATGTTACAATCTTAGGAAGTCAGTCCTACAACAAACAAGATAAAGATGTAGCAATAATACATTCAAGACAATATCTTAATAAAACTGTATGCAGAAAGCTCTTTACTCCTGAAGCAAATTATGCAACACTGATTCCTAAGGTTGGTATTTAAATTTATTACTTATAGCTAGCACTTTTCAAATCCATCCTATAATAATATACTAATATTTTAAATGCGAAAGTGTGTCTGTCTGTCTGTCTGTCCATCTGTCTGTCTGTCTGTTACCTCTTCACGCCCAAACCGCTGCCGTCCCGGCAAAGGACATAGGATACTTTTTATCCCGGAAAATGTACAGTTCCTCCGCGATAAACGAGTTTTGGCGCAACGGAGTTGCGGGCGTCATCTAGTAAGATATATTTTAAACTTGAGAATGAAGCAGTAAACTGTATTTCTTTTATTTTAATTATAGGAACTCGGAAGAATTAAAGAAAATGAAGAAATTGGGAATAAAAGCTTAAACGCAGAACTTGATGATGCTAGTAAGCTGATTTGCTCTGAAGTAGTGATTGAAATAGAACAAGATGTTGAGGTATGTTTTACATGTCTTTTATAAAGCCTTTGTTAAATAAAGAGTTAACGAACATGATTAGAAAACTTACTGTCAAACCATGATTGCCAAACTAAGTAAAGCTTGTACCATGGTCATTAGTTGAATTGACTGTAATTATAAATACATACCTAGATACATGTTACTGTAGATACGTTAACATCCAAGACTGGGAAACAAGTAGGTACCCATTACAAAAATACCTGTTCCCACCAGGATTTGAACCTGAGACAGTCAATACTCAATATCACAGTCAGGGGCACTATCCACTATACCAACCGGTCGTCTACATTTCAGCGTTGCTTTTTAATTGTTATAATTGAACAAATAATTATAATATTATTTTTTTATTTAAAATTTCATTTTTTTCAAGGATAAGGAAAATTCTAATATTCAGGCTCAAAGCTTGGTTATAGACAAAGAACAGGCAACAATTTATTACGAACTGGTAACTACGGACACTGAAATTACAACAAATGCGGTAAGTTTTACAAATAAATAAGCTATAATTTTTTATACATCATTTAGACCAATAAAGTAGATTAAAATCCATACTAATATTATATATGCGAAAGTGTATCTGTCTGTCTGTCTGTCTGTCTGTCTGTCTGTCTGTCTGTCTGTCTGTCTGTCTGTTACCTCTTCACGCCCGAACCGCTGAACCGATTTGGCTGGGTATGGAGATACTTTGAGTCCCAGGAAAGGACATAGGATACTTTTTATCCCGGAAAAATGTACGGTTCCCGCGCGATAAACGAATTTTGGCACAACGAAGTTGCGGGCATCATCTAGTTTTTAATATAATATATTAAAATAAGTGGTTATGTATACAAATAAAACTTCATTACAATAGAAATCATAAATCTGTTTATCGGGTAATATCTAGTATCTAGTATCTACCTTTATTATATTTAATACTACTTTCTTAAATTTAACCAACTAGTAAACCTTATGAAAACTTCTTGATATCTTATAAAATCAATTTTTTATTCCTTTCTAGGTTGAAAACGTTTCACTGCCGCAAGGAAATGAGAGAGGCCGTGAATTAATTATTGAAAATAATTGTATAGCCGAAGAACAAAAGGTAGTGATAGATTTTTCTCAAATAAATAATGGAATCCATAAATTATAATTAAATAATGATTTTATTTTGTAGATTAAGTATAGTAATATTTTATTTTATAGAATAATTTTGTAGATTTTTATCTGAAAAACACTGTTTTTTTTCAGGACAATAATCTAGAAATATAATAGAAATTATATACTTAAATAATAGTAATAAAATCATTTAATTTTGTGAATTTTTTATCTAAAAAACACCGTTTTTTTTCAGGACAATAATCTAGAATCGGAAACTAGTGAGTTTAATCTTCAGTCAACATTAACAGATATTATACCAGAAAAAGAAATGGATATTATGCGGAAATCTTTAGAGGAAGAAGACATGTGTCAAGAAAATAATGAGATATTAATTTCACCTGCGCCTAAGAAAAAGCGTAAGCTAAATGCACGCAAGGCCATGAACAAAAGTTACGTGGATTTTCTTTCTGAAGAAGATTTTGTTTGGGACTCTTCATCCTGGAAGGAAACGGGTGATGATAGTGATTCATCTTCTACTAAAAATGACGCCCCAACAAAAAAGAAGAAAAAAGTAATCTCCGAAGATGGCAAAGGAGGTGAGGTAGGTTTGAAAAGGAAGCGAATTAATAAAAAGAAACAAAGGAAAGAGCTCAAAGGTACAGGTCAAAGTTACATAAAAAAAATGGAGATGTGGTCAATAAAAAGGAATTGAAGCCTAACCCTTGTTTTAGAAAAAAATGTGGACACAATTGTGGAGAAATTGGCGAAGAAAAAAGAAGAAATATTTTCAATTTCTTTTGGGGATTATCACTATTGGATAGTGGTTATGTCATCATCACAAGAAGTGAAACGAAAGAGATCCAAATCTTCTACGATAACGTTCTTCAAGAACTAATAATTACTTCATTAATAATGGAGAAGGTCGACGCCAAGTATGTTTGAAATTCATATTAAATACTCTTGATGTCTCTCAAAAATACGTTCAGTACACTATATCTACTGCATCTTATGGTATTGCTAAGGAAGAGTCACGTGGAAAATGTATACCAAGCAACAAGATCAGCGAAGAAAATAAGGAATCTGCCAGAAACTGGATAAAAAGCTTACCTGCATTGCCATCTCACTACTGCAGAAAAGACTCTACCCGTTTATACTTACCAGTAGAGTTCAAAAGTATCAAAAATTTATACCGGTTACACAAAGAAGCAAAAATTTCCGAAGGCGTTGACTGTTTAAGCGAAAAACTCTTTCGTAATATGTTTCTCAGTGAGTTCAACCTTGGATTTCATATACCCAAAAAAGATAAGTGTATAAAATGTATGAAGTTTGAAACAGAAAATGAAAACGACTGACCTGAAAAGAAGGTTCATTTGATGGAAAAGAAGGCATCTAAAGCACGTTTTGAATGTCACCAAGAGCTCGTGAAAGGCAATCCATCCATTTTATGTATGTACATCGTTTGACTTACAGAAGGTACTCAGTACACCGCATGGCTCAAACATGTAATTATATTACTCTCGAAAATATGCTGTCTACAATCTTTGCTTTTATGAAAGCGTTACAAGGTCTGGTTTCTGCTACATATGGGGAGAGTCGGAAGGAAATAGAGGTTCGAACGAGATCGCTACTATATTGCAAAAATATATTGAAGATGTTGATGCACGGAGTTCTGTAAAATCTCTAATCCTCTATTCTGATTCATGTCCCGGACAAAACAAAAACAAAGTTGCCTTAGCTGCTTTACACAATGCTTTATTACAGTCACAGAATTTAGAGACAATACAGATGAACTATTTACTACCAGGCCACACTGAAATGACTGTAGACAGTATACACTCTACCATTGAAAATTCAGTTCGAAACACCACAGTTTGGGCCCCTTCACAATGGCTAACTATTTGCCAATTAGCACGAAAGGATCCAAAACTTTACAACGTAGAAGGCTTGACGCATGTAGATTTTAAGAGCTTTGACGATCTGGCTGACAAGTACTTTAAAGGAAATTTAATTGGAAAAATTAGTAAGCTGCGAATTGCGACTTTCAAAAAATCATCCCCTAATATAATGGAAGTAAAATATAGCATGATGGAAGATTCTCCAAAAGAAAAAATCCAAATAGTGTCAAAGCCTAAACTTATCAATCAGAGATATAATTCTTCTCTTCCTATCACAAAAACTAAATATAAGGACCTGAAAAAACTATGCGATAGCTCAGTTATTCCACGAATTTTTCATTCGGAATATTTAAACTTGAAAACTTCTGATGGAAACGACGTATTATTAGATACAGATTTGGAAGATGAAGACGATGCAGATTAAATCACAATTAATTAAATATTAAACAATATTTAATTAATTGTGGGACCTATAATTAGATAGTAGATACAGATCTGGAAGATTAACAAGATGCAGATTAAGTTTTAATTAAATTTAGTTTAAAGCTTTAATTATTTATGAGACTGATTAGATACTGATAGATATTTTAGAGGCTGATTATGTGATAATCACATGGTTATATCCTGATTCCTGTGATTTCTTAAATTAAGAAAGTAAATGACTGATTGTTATAGTATTAATATGTTCTAATAAAAGTTATTGATATCACAGATATTAACATAGTACAAGATTTACTTTTTGTTACTGAAATATTTAAAATTAAAAAAAAATAATTTCTTTTCAGTTACTTATGCTAAAATAATAAGTCATTTTTAATTTGTTCCCTGTAGTTTTTAATAAACACTCCTATTTCAATACTTATTTTTATTTTATTCTCGTCTAACATCATGGAAAACTCTCGTTAAATATTCTGCAATTTGGATGTGGTGAAGTTTTTGTTAAGGTTTCAACGACCAATCTCAAATAAAATTTAATTTTTTGAGGATTTAGGTCAATCACATTAAAAAGTTGATCGTGGCTTAAGTCACTTACCCTGCACCTAAAATAGTATTGAATTTATCTTTCAGCCTATTAGGCGTAATCTGTTGCAGCCATAGATATGTAGTTCAATCTTTTGGCTTTCCTCGAAAATTACTATAGCTACCTTCTTGAATCATTTAGCTTCCCACTTATTATAATAACAGTTGTACCTTAAGTCATTTAGCTTTACTCTAAAATCTAGGCAAAGCATAACTTAAGTCCTTTATCCTTACTCTCAAAAAATAAACAAATAAGCATTTTTAACTCAAGCGACATTTATTTCTGTAACCCTTTATTCTATTGACTTAAAACTAAAACATGTGATGAAGGATTTAATTACGAAAAGAACTGTATACTTGGAATCTAAATTAACCGAAAAACTGAATTTCTACGATTTTTTTTTCTGATTTTAAAAACTTTAAAACGCTCTCCTGTAAAGTTACAAAAATGTCGCTTAAAGCCATTAGCCTTTCACCCCTCGATATAATAAGTTGCAATCCTATATCCTATGCAATCTAAATAAATATAAGTTAAAAAAATACAAAAATTTATTAGTTACGTATAATGTTGCAGGCGGCAGACGCGGCTGCTGCTGCTGCTGCTGCTGCGGCGGCGGCGGCGGCGGCGGGCGCGGCGCAGACGCAACAGGCGGCGCTGCAGCGCAAGCTGCTGGACAGCTCGCCCGACACGCTCCAGCAGCAGGAGTCCCTCTCCATCTCCGGACAGTCCGCCAGACACCTCGTCATGCAGCGACTGATGAGGCGACGCGCCTCGCGGACGGTATACATGTTTACAATCCTTATTAATATTATAAATGCGAAAGTGTGTCTGTCTGTCTATTGTATGTCTGTTACCACTTCACGCCCAAGCCGATGAACCAATTTTGCTGAAATTTGGTATGGATATACTTTGAGTCCCGGGAAAGGACATAGGATACTTTTTATCCCGGGAAAATGTACGGTTCTCGCGCGATAAACGATTTTTGGCGCAACGGAGTTGCGGGCGTCATCTAGTATTCAAATAAATGAACATTTATTTACATATGCATAGATTAGCCTCCTTATTGATAAATATATTTAAGCAGCGTATTTTACTAGCGTATTCAAAGTCCGGGGCCTGCAGTGTACATTACATGTGTAGGCTGTGGCAGCTATGACATGATAATGCAAAATATATTATAATTAAGGATTTATATCGATTTGTAAAATTTTTCATAAAAACGTATTAATATTTTGCATACTTCAAAAGCAGAATGTTTGCCACTGTACCTACTTATTTTAGGATGTTTCGCGAACAACATTGTTTACTAAATAATAAATATGTTACGTGCTAGGGTTCGAAGGATTTGGAGAGAAAGACCTGCTGACTCTTTGAAGACTCAAATCACTAGCACTAGGTCTAACATAAAGCACTAGGTCCAAAACACTAAGCACTTACACGGTCCTAGGTCGTAGCCAAGTCGTAGGTTTCACTGGAATCACTTTTGATCACTACTTTTCACTCCGAAGTCGCCTTGATGAAAGCTCAAACTGAACTGATTGACTGGCCCGTTTCCCTGCGGCTTTTTATATGGGCCGAGGCGAATCCCAGACTGTTCCAGAGAGTTCGTTTCTAGAACGTACCTGACTCGCGTAAACATGGGTTGAACGTTTCTTGAAAATACGCGCATGTAATCGTACACCTCACGCCATCTAGTATCGAGTAGGTGATTAATGTTGTCTGTGTTCCCCGAGTGGTTCCGCTGATTGACGCTAGATGGCACTGAGTGTCGTAAGTTCGTAACACTAATAAAGTGTTACAATACAGGTGCTGCTCCGCGACATGGTGGCGGCGAGCGACGTGGACGAGGCCCTGCACCACGAGATCCAGGAGGAGTGCAGCAAGTGGGGCCGCGTCACCCGCCTCGTCATATACAACGAGCGCCAGAGCGAGGACGACGACCCCGCGCACGCCAACGTCAAGATATTCGTGCAGTTCGAGGAGCCGGACGGTACGTGATACCTCTCCTATAGCGCTAGCACGGCGACCAGCGGAAATGCGAAAGTATAGACAAACTGTGGAAATAAACCTAAGGTGCCGTTCCGATCTTTGCCGCAGCTAATCGCGACCGACAAAAATTTAATTAAAATGCCACTTTAGGACAGACTATAGTATATGTCATAATATAGAATATTATTTTAATTTTGAGGACTATAGTCTGTCATAAAGTGGCATTTTAATTTAATTTTTCGCAACTAAAAAAGATCGGAACGGCACCTTAAGTTTATCCCCACAGTTTGTAACTATAGTCTGTCATAAAATGGCATTTTAATTGAATTTTTCGGAACGAAAAAAAATCGGAACGGCACCTTAGGTTTATTTCAACAGTTTGTCCATACTTTCGCATTTCCGCTGGTCGCCGTGCTAGCGCTACTAGCGTTACATACCATCATACAAGTCGAGTCATAGACAGATGGCGGACCCTACGTGATTCAGCCATCTGCCTATGAATCATCAGTATTTTGGTCGAGTTATGTCAAACCCAGCCGACAGATCACGACTTAAATTTAATTGACATAATCCGACCAAATGCCGCAGATCCGCCAATTGCATTTGAATCAATTTCTTCGGTGGTACAATTTGCAACGAGAAATTTTATTTAGGCCGATCGCCACGGCACACTTTTTGTGTAGTCTGTGGCGCACATACATTCTGCATGGCGCGGTCATGCAGAATGTATGTGCGCCGCAGACTCGATCACACAAAAAGCCGTCTGCGATCTCCCTTAACGTTAAGACGTTATTTACTGACTAGACTTTATTTGCTGCATAAGTGCAGTAAATAAAGTCTAGTTTTGATTTGATGCTCCATGTTAAATTTAATGTTCGCCGTATTGCAATTGAACCGAATTTCATACGAGGTTCGCTTGTCTTTGAGTGGCATATTTGAAACGTCACGTGATAGATTCTCCGCTGACCTTGAATAGTTATACGCTGCGTAAATATTTTTATTAGTAAGCTAGATCAAACTTAAATCGTCAAAAATGTCCGTTGCATTGGGTGCCGATAAGTGGTGATGATGGTTATTGAATGATATCCGGGTGGTGATGTTTCAGAGGCGTCAGCGGCGGCGTCGGCGCTTGACGGGCGGTACTTCGGCGGGCGGACCGTGCGCGCCGCGCTCTACGACCAGGACCTCTTCGACCACGGCGACCTCTCCGGCTAGCCCCCCGGCGTGTAGGGGGCACGGGGGGGGACCTCGGAGACAACGGGAAAACAAAATACTCCACAACGTCTTCTAATACCAGTCTCGCTTAAATCCTAGCAGACAACGGGAAAACAAAATGTAGATCTCTCAGCCGCTTTGCGGATTTCAGTGTCGGTGTTCTAAGAACAAGTTGTATATTATAATATCATTTAAAAGTACTATATATTTTGTAAATGACAAGACGTAACTTTTGGACAATCGTTCAGCAATAACAGGCCGTGCATCTGAAACCCGCGATGTTCGACGAGATACTCCTATTTCGACACGGTTCAAGTGAATAGAAGTACGTACGTTATTGTGGAATAATAATATTATGTAGAATCTTAGATCAGCTGTGTAATGTGTTAGTACGGTCCCCAATACCGTTCTTACCCTACTTCCGTTCAACTCATCTCCGTCCTACGAATTATTGGTATGTACTTATTGGGCATATTTTCCTGAACACGAAAAGTGCTGTTGTCACTTCCTAAGTGTATGGAGGTGGTACCTTTGACGTCACAAAGATGGCCGCCGGGCCTATTATATTGTGCGGATTATTGAAATATCTACTGAACCGATTTACTTAAATAGGCTGTCAAACGAAAGGTTATTAATAAGCAACATTTTATTCTTTAGAACCATCCATGTAAATTAAGTGCCAAGGGAAATATTTCCAAAAAACGTAATTTCTAAAAAAAAATTCTTCTTATGTATATAACTCGTAACCGTCAGGATAATGGAAATATAGGTTATTATAAAATATTTGACTACTTTTATCAGCTTTCTAACGAACTTTAAATCTTTCCAATAAAGCAATAAACAACGGAACTGCAGCCGTTTGAATGAGCCTCGGTAGCGCTGAACCCATAGCGGTAGCTAAGCTACTGGGCTGGTTTTTTATAGAATTGACATATACTTTATCTATGCTACCTTGGGTCGTTGCCATAGCACCGAACTTATTTACTTCAGACTTCAATAATTATTCTTACAATAAAAGTACTACGTTACAAAATGCATTTCAATTACACAACATAGTTGGCGACGAGGATGGCTGCGAACTTAAAGAATTGGAAGAGGATCCGCGCCTCTATACGCGCACAATTTTCGAGGTGGGTATCATACATAAATACACTACACGAGGATCTTGATTACGCAGAGACTCATGTTAGACTACAACGCCTACACGAAGACTTCCAATTACTTCGAGAAGTACAACAGAACATAATATGTGAAATACCTAATGAAGAATTAGATCATGAAATTGAAACAACACACGACATTGAGGAGGAATTCATATCTATCAAACTAAAACTCCTTGATATGCAACGACGAGCTGAAAATAATTCTCAAACTACACGAAGATTTCAATTACATACTGAGAATAAACCTACACGCTGCAATACATCAGAAGAATATTCAACCAAAGAAAAAGTACAGTCCACTAAATATTTTGAGGATCCAGCTACAGTTTACCACGAGAATAACGCTGATGGCATCATACATGAGCCATTAACAGTTACACCTACGGAGCCGAACACACAGAGCGAAATCTTACTAGAAGAAAATGATATGAATACACGATGCGAATACGATTCCTCTGATAGACTACAATATACTACATTGAAGCAAGAAAAAGATTCAAACGACACTCGGAAAAGAAAATATATAGAACGGAACTACAACAAAATACTACCTATTATGCAACGAGGATCGAAAAATACTATCTCCTATACTATGATTAGATTCAAATACGATACAAATCTGATATATTCCAAAGAAATAGAAAACAAGTTCAAGATACGTAAGCATAAATGGAAAGAAAAGGATACCAACCTAACTAGTTTACGTCGCCTAGGCCTACAATACTACCTGGTCCTTACTGATGCTGTAGATACCAACCTATTTTACGTCGCCTGAGCCTACAACACTACCAGGTCCATTACTGATGCTGTAGCAGTTTGCTGTATGAAGTAACCTACAGCAGCTCTTGCCTACGCAAGGCATTCTGGAATAGCGGGGGAGAGCTGACATATACTTTATCTATGCTACCTTCGGTCGTTGCCATAGCACCGAACTTATTTACTTCAGACTTCAATAATTATTCTTACAATAAAAGTACTACGTTACAAAATGCATTTCAATTACACAACAAGAATGATAATAGAATTTTGAATAAAAAGCATGAAAGTTGGTAATAAAAATATACATATATAAGTATGCTAGTACTTATTCATAGGTTGTATTTACTGTTTTTTAATGTGACCAGCATAATAATAAGTTATGGGTAGGTATGTGTTGTACTAAAGTTACTGATAAAATTATTAAAAATTTAAAAAAAAATGTTTCAAATTAATGTCCTGAATCTGATCTTCTGAATACCGATTATAACATTTGTAACCGACATGACACATCCACAACGGGATGAACGGGAACCAGCTTTACATTGATATGATATTATAAGTTCGAGATCTTTCAATGAGATTGAATTTACGGATGAAGTAACTGGCAATAAGAGATTGATATCCCCGTTCTTTCAGCCACAGCTTATGGGTTCAGGAAGCGTGGGCTTTGCTACTTGGGCGTTCTCCCAATGTAACGTCTGGTAGTTCGATCTTAGCGCGTGCTGTCGCGCGTGTAATAATTTAAAGTTCGTTAGAAAGCTGATAAAAGTAGGCAAAAATTTTATAATAACCTATATTTCCATTATCCTGACGGTTACCAAGTTATATACATAAGAAGGAAAAAATATTTTTTTGAAATTATGTTTTTCCGAAATATTTCCCTTGGTACTTAATTCACATTGATAGTTCTTTATAATAAAATGATGCTTATGTAATAACCTTTCGTTTGTCACCCTATTTAAGTAAATCGGTTCAGTAGATATTAAATAATCCGCACAATAGAATAGGCCCGGCGGCCATCTTTTTGACGTCATAGCTACCCCCTCCATACACTTAGGAAGTGACAACAGCACTTTTCGTGTTCAGGAAAATATGCCAAATAAGTACATACCAATAATTCGTAGGGCGGAGATGAGTTGAACGAAAATCGTTATTTGAAGACTTTCTTGCAAATGGGTCTCGTACTATGTATGACGTTACAAGTATCAGCTTTCTAGTTCAGTTCACTGAACATAGATGTCGCGACTTGCAACTAAACTTGTTTAAGGTGTACTTCATTGATTACGTTTTTGTGAATATTTACTTGCACAGAAACAATCGTCAAATTTTATTGATACAAAGGAGCAGCGCCTGACTTTGGGCTCTTCTAGGGTCACACAATTTAAAATCAAAACGTTAATAATCCTTGTGTGTAAAAACCCTATGCATCCGTCAGCGTCATGGAAAATATGCATGGGCGGTTTATTAGTTTCATGCGAAATGCTCGGTATCATATCCGTTATATTTTCATTATAATTTGTAATTTTTCGTTACGTAAATGGAATTTTCGTACCGCCCTACCGGGTCATCGTATCGCGTGGGCAGCAAATGCGTATAATCCGCGGAACAGATAAACACTAACACAATGTTTTGTTTACTAAGTTATCAGTTATCACTATACAACTCCCATGTCGTTATCACTGTACGACGCGACTCAATAGAGGTCTGTTTTCATACCTTATCTCGTTTATATACGTATTTTTGATTAAATATCATAATAATTATATAACTTATAAGCAATTGACTGTGACAGTAGATGATATTAAAGGTCGTTTTAATAAATGATACCACTTTGACGGTTCTACTGCTTACGACATGTCGTGGTATCGAATATAGTTTATTGTAAAGTATTGTTTATACACACACACAAGCTCCGTCGTGTCGCGGACCGAGAGTGCTGGGGAATAGAAAAGTAATAGAACAAAAGTAATTAAGTTTTCGGGAACCGTTGATGGCTCCTACAACACATTTGCTAGCTAAAATGTACGATACGTCCTCCGACATCGAAACACACCTCACAAAGCTGATTTCTGTTGATCGAACCTCTTTCCGTTTAGATTTTGAAATTGATTCTGAATAACCTAATAATAATATAAGGTCTCACTCGCTTGTAATAATACAAGTAATTAGAGTACTTTTTGAAATGGTTTGTAAACTGAGGCCCGCCAGCCCCGGGCGAACTAGACTGTAACGTAAGATAATAATTATAATGTTATACTAATAAAATATTTGTTACGCTATTCCGGTTTTTATTGCACATTTGCCGCCATTTTTTATGCTTTATTTAAGCTATGGAGTGTAGATGAAAGGAGAACTATCTTATATGGGGGATATTTGAAAAAGTATCCAGCTGTACGCAGTAAATAGCAGTTGAAAAATCCTCCACGAGTGGCGCTAGCTGCAGCCAAAGGGTATGGAATGAATTATGGAGTGTAGGAATGAATGTAGCAGTTGGTGACAAAATATAAATTATTACTGGAATATAAATTATTACTAGAATTACTGGGTTAATACCAATATATTTTGAAAAATATAACTTAAAATAGCTGAAATAAAAGTTGCTAAATGATTTAAAATTTACCTCGTTGCTACTGTAGCGCCACCTTAGGGTGAATTAGTTTTACCCTAATTTAGCGCATCTCCGCGGGCACTTGCTTTTTACATACAGGGATATTTCTCCTCTATCTACACTCCATAATTTAAGCTTAAGGGGCCGGGTACCCTCGAAATTCTCATACATACGTAATACCAAAATCATTTTCACATACGAAAATATTTAACATGTTTGAGTTATTTTTCAGCTTAAAATAGTAATTACCTAGGTTCCTGCACAAAAATTTACTTAAAAATATTTAAACACTAAAAAAAAATTTTTTATGTATAAATTTTTTTTAGTAAATTTACTACTAAATATTTAAACACTAAAAAATAGAGTAAAACACAATAAATAAATAAATAAATTTACTACAAAATATTTAAATACCAAAAACATATTTTTTAGAGTTTAAATATTTTGTAGTAAATTTACTATTTATTTATATATTTTTTAGTGTTTAAATATTTAGTAGTAAATTTATACACAAAAAAATTTTTTTTTGTGTTTAAATATTTTGAAGTAAATTTTTGTGCAGGAACCTAGGTAATTACTATTTTAAGGTGAAAAATAACCAAAACATGTTAAATATTTTCGTATGAGAAAATGATTTTGGTATTACGTATGTATGAGAATTTCGAGGGTACCCCGGCCTCTTAAGTTGAGATTTAGAGTATGAAGTAACTCCTTAACATATTAAATTTTTTGTTAATTAGATTACAGAACACGAAGGAGGATCGAGTGTCCCCAGATTCCCCACCTAATTGCGTTAACATAATATTATTTGTAGCGATATAATAGTGTCATTGTCATGAACTCATGACAATAAAATTATGATTTATGATGTATTTCATGCGATAAAAAAGGTTTAGATAAAAAGTTTGCTAATAACATTAATAATAGTTCTATTTTTATCATCCGTTACTCTGAATCCAACTGATCTTCTATCTGTACTGTTATGTATAAAATCGAAATATCATTAATAAAATATTACACTGTTTTACTACTGCTATTTCTGTAAAAAAACTATTGTGTAATAAAGTCAATGTTTTTAAAAATCACTTATAAGTTTTTTACTGAAGTGTAATGTTTCGTTTAGCGTGGTTACCTTATGGTTGTGGATATTTGTCATCAAACCTCTAACTAAACGAAATAGTGCAGCACGAGTCGGCGCATGAGTACCGGAAACTATTCCACCTCAATTTTTTTATGCGATCCTCTTCAAATTGCCCTCCTGATGATATAAATGCATGTTGCCATGGTGCAACCCGGTGCCATATTGTTTAAACAAACATTGTTTAAACAATTGCTAGGAATTGTTATTTTTTAACCGGACATTTTTTTTATATTCTTTATTGAAATACCAATAAAAAAGGTCCTTTGAATTTTCACGATAAAGTTAATATTTTTAAAGATATAATTTTTTAAAGGTTCGAAAAATCTCAAATTTGGGTACTTTTGACCCATAAAAAATATATTTAAAAAAATAATAATGACTAAGTTATATATATTTTTTAAATTCTCTATACAATAGTTAATAATATCGGTAATAGAGATTTAAAAAAAAATCATTGTTTATATCTTATTTATCTTAGCAAAAGTAGACAAAAAATTGTGTTTTTTGTATGGGAGGAGGGAGTAAACATTTACTTTATTTTAATTTTGTGAAATTTTCAAGTGCCAAGCTGTTACCATTATTGATTACGAGCAAAAAAGGCAAAAAAATCACGTTTCTTGTATCGTCTCTAGCGGTTTTTGAGATACTGTCTGTCCGTTTGTCTGTATGTCTCCTGGCTGTATCTCAAAAACCGCTATAGCTAGACTTCTGAAATTTTCACAGATTGTGTATATCTGTTGCCTCTATAACAACAAATACTAAAAATAAAATAAAGTATAATATTTAAGGGGGGCTCCCATACAAGAAACGTGATTTTTTTGGCATTTTTTGCTCGTAATCAATAATAGTAACAGCTAGGCACTTGAAAATTTCACAAACTCCTTAATTATATTTGTACTTTAATAACTAATAATAAAATAAAGTAAATGTTTAAGGGGGGCTCCCATACAAAAAAACACATTTTTTTGTCTACTTTTGCTAAGATAAAAAAAGATATAAGCAATTAAATTTTTTAAAATCTCTACTAAAGATATTATTAAATATTGTATAGAGAATTTAAAAATATATATTAAGTACTTAGACATTACTATTTTTTTAAATATATTTTTCATGTGTCGAATGTACCCAAATTTGAGATTTTTCGAACCCTTAAAAATTCATATCTTTAAAAATATTAATTTTATCGTAAAAAGTCATACGAGGGCTGCTATTTATGTATCCGGAATTAAAAAAAGAAACAAACATATCATTTAATATGGTTTTATTGCTTTTCAAAATATTCGCCGCGATGATCGACACACTTTTGCATACGCTGGAACCAATTTTCATAGCACTTTTTCCATTCTGATTGAGGTATCTCCAAAACGTGCATTTTGAACGCATCAACAGCCTCTTCGCGGCTCGAAAAACGTTGACCACGTAATTTGTTCTTCGCGTATGGAAATAAAAGAAATCGTTAGGTGCCAAATCAGGGCTGTACGGCGGATGACCAGTCAATTCGATCTTTTGACCCTCCAAAAACTGAGTTGTTTCAGCTGAGGTGTGACAGCTAGCATTGTCGTGATGTAATATGATTCTGCGTTGTCGGTTGTCCTTTCTTATTTCTTCAAAGACTTCTGGTAAACAAATGGTCGTATACCATTCAGAATTAACCGTTTTACGATTCTCTAATGGCACTGTAGCCACATGTCCATTAATTCCAAAAAAAACAGGCGACCATTTGCTTCAAAGTACTTTTTGCACGAGTAACTTTTGTTGGTTTCGGCTCATCTTGGAACACCCACACCGTTGACTGTTGTTTAGTTTCAGGGTCATATGCATAGATCCAAGATTCATCACCTGTGTAGATATTATAAACGGCTTTTGACGTACCACAGTTGTATTTTTTTATCATTTTTTTGCACCAATCGACACGAGCCCGTTTTTGATCGATTGTCAAGTTGTGCGGAATCCAACGCGAACATATTTTTTTTACAGCCAAATGTTTGTGTAATATCTTATGTATGCTCGTCATACTTATGCCTAAGGACGCCTCTATCTCGCGATATGTAACATGACGATCACGCATTATTAGTTCCCGCACAGCATCTATATTTTGTGGGACAACAGCTGTTTTTGGGCGACCTTCTTTATTTTCATCCGTGAGCATAGACCGCCCACGATTAAACTCACTGTACCAGTGATAAACAGTGGTTTTTGATGGTGCTTCATCTCCAAAAGTTGCGGTGAGTTGAATAAAGCACTGTTGTTGATTTAGCCCACGCCGAAAATCGTAGTAAATCATTGCACGAAAATGTTCACGCGTTAAATCCATGGCAAATGAAGACACGCAATTTTCAAAATGACGCCACAATGGAAAAATAATTGACAGTCACATGAAACAAAATGTATTCTTCAACCAAAGAGTTCTATTTTCAAATGTTGTAATTACTTTTTAAATATTGTTCTTGTAAGTGGCCAGTTCCGGATACATAAATAGCAGCCCTCGTAGGACCTTTTTTATTGGTATTTCAATAATACTGCAGTCGCCAGAGGTTTTAACCTCCGAAAATTGTAATAGTGAATGGATTTTTGTTTTTGAGGTGTCATTTTCTTTATTACACTATAACTTGCAAAGTTTACCAAAAATTTTTTTGTGCTTTTAATTTTTTAGTTACTTAATTAAAAATTAATATTTCACCATATAAAAACGGTCCAGAAAAAAAATTTTTTTCTTGTTCCTGATATTTAATTACTCTTATCCGATTGTTCACGTCGAAAATTAACCAAATACGCAATTTTTAAAAAAGAAAGTTTGCTTTGCTAAGCTAAATACAACTATAAGGTTTTTGCAAAGTTTTTAGAGATTAACGCTCGTCGTAACCAAGATAAAAGGGTTTGGGTGGATTTAAGGGTTGTAACAAAAAGTGTGTTAAACTTACTCGTTGTGCGTATTTAATTTTTAGAGAAATGATAACTTTTAAGTACTTAAAAACGTTTAAATATCTCCAAAAACGTGTAAAATACACCGAAAATATTTTTCTATATTTGTTGAAAATTTATTTAAGTGAGAGCTAAAACATTAAATGCATCGACAAATGAAAGACTTTTTCTAGTCTTTGAAATATATTTTAACTTCCTACTTAAAGCCAGAAAAAATATTGGGTGCTACAAATCTCACGTACATACTAAAGACGCATGCTGCGACCTATGTTTGGAAAATGCTTACCTGAATACAAAAAATATCAGTTATTAACCTATTTCATAGTATAAGGAGGGGAAGTAAGTTATCTTCATACAAAGGCACCGCGCGCGGCTTGTATGTGTGCGCCATAGTATCTATGCGTCGCCGCACGCACACTTATTAATATCTCAGACCGTTTTCGGACCATACCAGTCGGGGCTAACACTTTACGCAATCAAAAATGTCCGATCATAATCGCAGCAGTAATAAAATATATTGCTGTGTGTTTGGGTGTTTTAATAGTAATGCAACAACCTATAACCTAAATCAGATACCTACTTACTTCTTTTTTTATTGTATTAGTTTTCTATCACACAAACTTTCCCACTAGAACATAGTATAAAATATAAGAGAATGTTTTAGGTAAGTAGGTACTTTTGATCAGTCAACTAATTTGCCGCTATTGCTTTGTTTACGTTTAGTAATGCCGATTTCTCTGTGTTGTAGGTATACGTATACGAAAAATGCGTGCAAATTGCACAAAAATTGGCCGAAATATGGACAATCAAGAGTCAATTATTATTATTAAAAGTCGGAAGACCGTGACGTTGCCGCTGTTCATGCGATTGCGAACGAAACGCGGACAGCCGCTTGCCGCTCCCACATCACAATGTTACGTAGTATACAGTTTACATCCTCTTTGCATCACAACGCCGCCGCGCCGCCGCCTCCTAAAATTGACAACCCTAAGACAGTAGGTAATTAAATCGCGGATTGGGCCGGAGTTACCCTACTTCCCCTCCTTTTACTATGCCTATTTTGTACTTTTTTCCTTTAAGTATGTTTTAGCAAATATAATTAATAAAAAAAAACTAATAAAAAATCAATTTTATTCTGTAAAAACCTAACTAAAAGAAATAAAATACAGATTTTCTTCGAAAGATCCGTGAAAAGTTTGTGCTACATTTTCAGAAAATTTAATAAAGTAAGAGCTAAAAAGTTATACACATTAAGAAATAGAAGGCTTTGTTCAGCCTAAAAAATAATTTTAAACTTCCTATTTAAAACCAAAGAAAAATAGGAACGCCATTTACCTGGCGAGGCACACAACAAGCACATTTGGAGGTATGCTCATCTACATACAAAAATATTAATTTTAAATCTAAATTATATATTTTTTCAACTTATTTTCTTTCTTTGGAATATAAGCAACGATACAAATCAAAAAAATAATAATATATTTTATTATTTTGCTATATATTTAAAAGAAAGAAATATGCAAATTTTCTTCAAAATTTTGCAGTTTTATGAGTTTACTTGAAGTGGAAGAGAATAATTTAAAAATCAAAAGCACAACTTTTCAATAGGTAAACTTTATTATTTATGTTATCAGCTACACATTCCTTTTTTTCTTTTCAATTTTCATCCACTATTGCAAAAATCGGAGGTTAGCACGATTTTTACGCTCTTCCCAGAGCTATAAAGAATATTGAATTCCACTATAAAGAATATTGAAAAAAAATTGTCCAGTTGAAAAATAACAATTCCTTGCAATTGTTTAAACAATGTTTGTTTAAACAATATGGCACCGGGTTGCACCATGGCAACATGCATTTATATCATCAGGAGGGCAATTTGAAGAGGATCGCATAAAAAAATTGAGGTGGAATAGTTTCCGGTACTCATGCGCCGACTCGTGCTGGTCTAAAATGACACTTAATTATTATTTTTTAACAAAAAATTAAAACCGACTTCCAAGGTAAAAACAAAAGTAGTTAATACTTATTCATAATCTAAAAAGAATCAAATAATTCTTATTCCTTATTATAGTGGCGTCTTCAGACTTCGCCTAAACCTCAACTATTTCTGTACTCAATCTTTGTACTTTTGAAGTCGGTACCAGCCCGGAAAAGTTCTGAGATCCTTGACATAGCAATTACGCTAACGGCTAAAGTAAGCTGGTACCGACTTCAAGAAATAGTTGAGGTTTAGGCGAAGTCTGAAGACGCCACTATAATAAGGAATAAGAATTATTTGATACTTTTTAGATTATGAATAAGTATTACTTTTGTTTATACCTTGGAAGTCGGTTTTAATTTTTTGTTAAAAAATAATAATTTTACCGTTTTTAGTTAAGTAACTAATATGAGACGACAAGGCTATATTATGAATAAATAAATAAATAATAAATAAATAAACTTTATTGACTCTTATTAAATACAAATTTGGATAGGAACACAAATATAATTATCATAGCACCAAGGTTTACAAATTAAAGTGCGCAACCCCTACACTAAGAATACTTGTGTTGTAGGGGTTGACTAAAATTCTTAATGGTACATACAAAAGAATAAAAACATAGAGAAAAGACAAATAGAATTCAGTAATTGTACTTATAAATTGTTAACTAAGACGTGTCTTTGTGTGTGTGTGGTGAGTGTGGTGTGTGTGTTTGTGGTGTATGTGGGTGCACGCCCGCGCGCGCGCGTGTGTGTGTGTGTGTTTGTGTGTGTGTGCGTGCATGTTTTATTTTATTATTTCTAGTAGCTTTTCAGTTTCCTGATAACTTAGACTACTAAGCCAGCAGGTGATTGCTAACTTGGTGTCTCTCTTATTTAAGGTGGTAAGATTATCAATTTTCTTATTAGCGCGGTTGTACAATTGTGAGCCAAGAAACAGATGACGATCAATAATAACGCCAAGATACTTGATGTTTGAAACTTCCTGTATTTTAGGGCAGTTAGTGCAGTTAGTGTGGTTGCAGTTGCTATGTATAAAAATATTTAATGGCGGTATACGTCTCCGAGACAAAGTGAATTTTACATATTTAGTTTTGTCCACATTCAGTGTCAACAGATTATTAACCAACCAATTAGCAACGATCTTTAAACCCACTTGTGCATGTGCCCGAACCTCTTCCCAATCTTTACCAGTAAACACTAAGGCAGTATCGTCTGCATAAGAAAATACTCTTCCATTGATTAGATGTGTATAACAAAGGTCATTAACATAAACTAGGAAAAGGCTCGGGCCCAAAACACTTCCTTGGGGAACGCCATAAGTAATGGTTTCTTTATCACTTATTGCAGCGCCTACTTTAGTTTTCTGAGTTCTATCACTTAGATAACTTTCAAATAATCGCAGTGCAGAACCACGAATACCCAGATTTTCTAGTTTTTTAATAAGTGCAGGAACAGGGACCGTGTCGAATGCTTTTGCAAGATCTAGGAAAATGCCAACAACTTTATTTTTTCTATCGAGTTCTTTAACAACTAAATTGGTGAGTTCGGACACAGCATCTTCGGTAGATCGACCAGTTCGGAATCCGTATTGCGATGGTGAGAGTAATTTGTATTTTTCCAAATATGATTTTAACCGAATATTAATGATTTTTTCTAGAACTTTGGAAATTGTGGGTAAAACTGATATAGGTCTATAATTTTCGACATGGTCTCTGCTGCCACCCTTATGTATAGGGCTGATTATAGATGTTTTCAAAGCTTTGGGGAAAATGCCTGTGGTAAGACATAAATTGTAGATATGAGCTAGAATGGGTGTCAATGTAGGTGCAGATTGTTTTAGAATTTGTGATGTAATGCCATCAATTCCTGCTGCTGAGTCATTTTTTAATCCCATAATTAGGGAGTTGACTTCAGTATTATCAGTTTCTAGCATTGCCATTGAGTTTGTGTGTGGTATCTTTTTGCTTGTACGACTGTTATTACTGCCATTATAATTAGTGTTATTAGTTATATTATATGCTAGTTTTTTACCAACATTTGCAAAATATTTGTTAATGTGGTTTACCGAGTCTATGGCGTTGGGTTTAAGTCGAAGCAAGTGGTCATTATGACATTTTTGTGTATTTGTGTGTGTGACGTTTTTTATTATTTCCCACGTTTTTTTAATGTTTCCTTTGTTTTTCTCTAATTCCAATTTATGATAGTCGTCTTTAAGTTTTTTTACTAAGTAGCTGCAAAGTTTCTGTTCCTTTTATATGATACTTTTAAGACTTCGTTATTCGGGGATTGTTTTAGGCACATATGCATTTTGTCTCGTGTTCGCAAGCATCTTAAGATTCCGTCAGTGATCCATGGCTTAATAGTGCATTTGTTACGGGACTTTGTGTACGTACGTGAATTAGATTTTATTATTTCTTTAAGTTTTTGTATTAATAAATCAGTTGCAGAGTTAGGGTCTTGACAAGTTAGAATGTCATGGAAATCTGTGTTTTTAATTTGCGAGGCGATTTGCCTATAGTCTAATCTTGTACAAACTCTCTGTGGGGCGAAGCAGTCTCTTAATTTGTATTTAATATTTACAAGAATAGGACGATGATCAGTAAGGTAGGTGTTTAAAACAAAAGTGTATCTATATTATTGCACATTATAATATATTGTTGATTCCTATCCATAATCGCAAGAAAAATAAGGAGCAGGATCTTTAAGTATTTTAAATTTTATTGAGTGCATTTTTATTATATTTATCAAGTGTGTTTTTGAGTGTAAGTGAATGTATAGGGGTGAGTATGGTAGTGTGTAGTTGTTTAAGGATATATATAATAAGTTGTGTATAAGTTGTAATTCTGTTTGCAGTGTACTTAAAAATAAGTTTAATATTAGTATTAAAAAAGAATGACATAATAACCTAACTAGTTTTTTTGTTTCAGCTCTTCAAGTTGTTTTTCGGAGAAGATAACGATAGGCGCAAGACCTTCGGATTTACGCATGAGTACTTTGCCATTCGTGGTCCAGCAAAAGTGGAAGCCAATTTGTTTAGCAGCATCTCTCGCTAGGAAGTAGAGTCATTTTGCTTTTGGAGTTAAAAGCTCTGACACAAAAACCGGTTATTTAGCTCCTATGCCGAGGGTTGAAGTGTTCAGTCGGTCAGTGATATTAGATGAATTGTATTTCTTGGTGGCAAGTAACATTTTGTCTTTAAATAAGTTTTTATATTATAGCTTGTTGTTTAAGAGTTGTACATATTACTAGCGGTCGCCCGCGGCTCCGCCCGCGTGGATGTCGGTTACGGCTGCAAAAAGCCTACCCAGGAAAGACTCGGTCAGCAAAATGATTCGGTCAATTCACAGACTCCGACAGTGACATCGACGACGCGGACGCAGTCATTATCCGAAGGTTGTACAGTGCACACTGCACAGACTGTCTTCCTCCCGCAAGCGCATCCCGCTTGGTGACGCCCACTATCGTAATATTTTAATTGCGCCATAATTTCAAAACCAAACGTCCAATTTTAATCATTCAAAGACCAAATTTTATCTACATAAACTGTACTTAGTGATGAAATAATTTATTTTAATAAGGATTAATAGCATGAGTAAAATAAACGCGTTTAAATGCTGTCCAAAAAATTCAAGATTTTTAAATAAAAAAAATGGTTACTGTGCCTCACTCGACATAGATAAGTATAGTGTGTCGCGGACTCTTTTGTAGATATTTATAAGATCTACAATACTTAGGACATTTTATGGTTCTATCTTTTATAGTTTCGGCAGCGTACGCAAAATAAGTAACTTTTCTGGTTGATTTTTTCACCTGGCGTCCGAAAAACCCAAATATCTTACGAAACCCTATTTTTTCCAAAATAAAATTTAGCCTATGTTCAGCAGAAATAATGTAGGATTCATTGGCTTTTGCTTGGAGTAGTTTAAATAAAGCCAAAATCCTCAAACTTGTATCTATAAGGATTCAAAAGTTCTGTTGGGTACCTTCAGAACCAGGGTATATCCTGGTGCAAAACCTTACTTTTTGGTAGTATATGCCTAAAATACTTCAGAAAAAATCGAAATCACCATATGTTCCCATATAAATTTCAAGGACTCCCCTCGATTCCTCATGGATCCCATCATCAGATCACCACTTTTGTGAACATGGTACCAACCTCGAATTCAACCCTGTACAACAACAAAAGAATCATGAAAATCGGTCCATAAACGGCGAAGGCGAAAAAAAAAACAGACGAACATATAACCTCCTCCTTTTTGGAAGTCGGTTAAAATAAGTATATTGTATCTGAATTTTCAGTGGTTATGAGAAATGAGCATGACTGGCAAGTCGCACTATCTTAAGGATATCTATCTCAACCATATTATTATCTACACCCTTAAGGGTGTAGATAATATTATCTATATCTATATAGGTTGAGATAGGTCTAAAACTCTAAACCTTAGCACATAGTATACTCGGCTTTATACAGACAGGAAGATAGGTACTGTTTGGTGATTTGGCAGTTTGGGAGCCTCGGTCCACCCAACTCGTACTGGCCGGAGTTTTTCCTGCTCGTTTTATCATAATATTTTCTCAGTTTTCCTCGTCGTCGAGTGTCTGATAGCGTGGACTTATCGCCGTCTGGTCTATTTATGTCTACACGAGATCAAAAATTGCAGCTGACCCGTCACGTCCGAAACTCGCGCCATGCCCTGCCTAAAAATTCTAACAAATCTGACCAAGGACAAGATCCCGAGCGACGCCGTGCCCAAGCTGATTGCGCTGCTCGCCCAACTCCTGAGGAAAGATGTAGCTGTACGTATTTTATTACCATGATCATTTTTAAAAATATATAATTATGTATAAGAAACACTTTTTACACAGAATGTTATGTTAATTGCAAGCGTACCGTTTTGAAACCGTGCTATGTCATCGACAAAGTTGCTGCATAGCCCGGTGCAAGCCGGGCGTAACGTGAAAATATCAGCAACCAACTTCCCCCAGCAACCTAACGACATTTACCCGCACTCGCAAGCACAGTCTCAATTCTCGTGCGTGATCTTGGCGGAGTGCAGCAGCCAGCATGCACATGAACGGCACGGCGCGCGCGGCGCGGCGGAGGCGGCCGTCGTCGGCGCGCTCGAGTCCATCGGCCATCTCGGCCCCGACGACAACAAGCGCATCGTGCGCGGGTCAGTGATAGCACTGTGCAGTGGTCGCAGTACATTTAGGAACATAGCCTGACATAGCCTAGGTAAATACTGTCTTTGGTAAATACAAATGAAAAAAGACGTCTCACGTCAGTGTCTTGGTGTCAGCTGATAAGATGACATATGTCAGTTATATGTCAGCTGTGAGCTGGGAGCTGTCATAGCCGCGGACTCGCTAGTCGCTCACTTCGTGGAGACGGAGCTGCGAGTCAAACCCGACAGATGCTCCACAACTTAAACTTGTACGGTCTTACCACAAAAAACTAAACATCTGTAGAACAGTTGTTTTGAGACCATTTTGTAAGTACAGAATTTTTCTCTAATCAACTGTTCAACAGGTGTTTAAATCTTTGTAGTACGACCGTTATATTATAATTTTACCAAAATGTACAGGGTTTAACGAAATCGAGTGATACTACTTTTGGACGTGTATAAGTAACTCTCGTATAGAGTTCATTGTGAAAGTAGCAGCGCTGGAGGAGCTACTTTTGACTTCTATGTTTCTATTCTATGAGAAATGCCCAACGTCATGAATTTGCCCATATAAAAACACAAAAGAAACTTTCAGCGCTGCTACTTTTTCAGTGAACTCTATGTACGGGACACACTATCAATCTGACATAAGGCAAGGCTGTCCCCACAGATTATATAACCTAATGAGGTTACATAATCTGTGGGGACAGCCAATGGGCCACAGATTAAGTATTATAATAGGCTGTCCCTAAAATTAGCAGGTCGATGTCTGTCAGTGTGAATATCGACGTAAAGGCAAATACTTCTATCACAATAGACTTAACTATTTAAACAGAAGTTTTTGCGTAAAGGTCATTAAAATAACATTAATATTATAAGCGCGCCTTGTACAGTGGCGGTTACGACGCTCGCCGCGTCCTTGATAGGGCGAAATAGGAGGAAATTATAAATTTTATTTTATTAATACCGAATCATTTACTTATTAAAAACCTATTCGGTTATTTCCTTAGAACAGTAACTATAAAAATTCATATCATTGATTGTAAAAAAAAATCATATTATTATTGTCATTGAAAATTACGAGATGTTCGAATTTGAAGTGTATTTTTTATAGTTATATTCAAGATTTTCTTACAGAATTACCATCTATAATATTATGTTCGGGTATTTTACTACTTTGTTCCTTTTGAGTCTACATTAATTTGGGTGTAAGAGAATTCCACATAATTTCTTCAGACTGGAAGCTTAAAAATCAGTCTTTTCGAACTGGCCTGGCCTTAAAAGATATTTTGTTTCCTAGTTTCCAACACTTCATTTTACGCAGAGTAGATAACACATTTTGAATTCCCACTTTCCAGGAAAATTGACGTTTATTTTACCTTCCAGGTGGTACCTGCCCCCCCCCCCCCCCCCCCCCCCTCGGTACGTCTATGGGGACACAATACACAATTAGGGAGATCGCACACGTCACACTTTTTGTGTGATCGAGTCTGCGGCTTACATACTGTAGGCGACGCACTACACCATAGGCCATAAGTTATGATAATTTATTAGAATTAGTTCTGTGTAAGAAAACAGCTAACACTTTGTGATTTGTATGCTTTCGATAAATAAAGAATTAGGTGCTGAAAGAGCGTTCCCACAGGAAAGGGTTCAGGCACTTAGCCCGACACCCCGGGGGCCGGGAGTCGGGACCCACAGTCCAGGGGGGGGGGGGGGGGGGACAGATCGTGTATTATGAGGTTCCACCAATAGCGTATCCCCCCAATGAGGTCAGACACTCTTGGCACTCTCAAGGCACTCTACTAGCACAGAATATGTCATAGTGTGGTCATAGTAAGAAAAGCCACAGAATAAAAATTTATTCTGTTTTTTCGTTTATATATCCATAAAGCGAAATAAAAATATAAATAGTGAGATTTTGTATTGTTCGTATTAAAATATTATGATTTTAAAATAATTTCCACCATTAACACTTGCTAAACAATTGTTTAGCAATTGGGAGTAATGTTACTAATGTATATTGCCATTTTATAATGGCAACCCTGGTCTCCGCCCTCCGGCCTCATAACAAAATGGCGTTCGTTTTGTTTTGAGATTTACGAACAAGGTGCTATTGATGTATTCGGTGATTAAAACGTTGAGTTGAGCTTCAATTTCTCCGTTGTATTATTCCTGGATCAATTGCAAAACTGTGTGTGTAAGAGAAATTGACTCGGTGTTGTTGTAAAGTGATATAATAGCTGGTATAGACTCCTGACTCGGTGTTTCTTTGTGAAAACATCTTACAAAGAAAACAGAAGAAGGTGCTTTGAATGCTGCTCTTCAGCTGCTGAAGACGGCGTTAAATTGTTTCGTTTTCCTAGTCCTGAAATAAAAAACCTGTTTTGGTACGTAAATATGAATCTAATGATAGTTATAATAACCCTCACATTTGAAACACTTACTCCTCTTTCTCATGTTAATTTAGAGCTTATTTATAGTAATAAACTTTTTTAACTTTAGAAGTAATAAAAATTTTTGTCCTTAGAGCTTAGATATAAAAAGAATGGCTAAAGTTTAGAATCATGCCCCACGATTTTGGTGTTAAGATGGGTTGAGGAGGGATGGGTTGGATGAGGAAAACCCCTCCGTACCACTCCCAACCTCAGGAGTGGTCTCCTGAGGTTGGGAGTGGTACGGGGGTCCTCCGTTTATAAATTAATAAAAAAATATATAATACCTAAATATAGGTACATATTTAGCATAACATAACAATAATTATTGTTTTATTTGTTATATAATTATTATTTATGTATTCATCTTTTATTTTCAGTTGTGGGTCATGGACAAGATATGTTTTTGAAGTTGGAAACTATACATTGGAAGTCCGAAAAAACTGTACTCTGTGTACATTAGCATAGGATGCTATGTGAGAGACATATTTTCAAAGAGACAGACTTCACTGATGGTAACAAAGAGCCTTATCAAGGACAGCAGCTATCCCATGTGATGTGCATATTTGATTGTGTCTGTTTTATACTTAATTTGAGACAAAGATTTTTGGTATGTGGTGGCTTTTGGCACTTTGGTACCATTATGTAAAGTGTAGTGTCACGTCTTGATACAATTTATTTTTTAATTACAAATACTTACACAGTAAATTGAAAGTCAATGATTATTTAATGTATTGTATATTTCAATTAACCCCCAAGCGATAACGGGCTATCGCCCCTTGCAATAGCAATTAAATAAGTCTTCAGCCAATCATGTTTTTTTTCTTTAAAATTTGTGTGTCGTGTCCTTTGCTTGTCAACTTATCCATTGAAAATAAGTATTGGTCAATTATAGTGTATGCGCCATTCATATGTTTTATTATAGTATTTAATTTTTCTCTTGCAGTCTCAGCATAAGTTGCCTGTGTTTTGGCCAACCTGGACCTTCTCAACCTCGAGACAACAATATTTAAAAGTAAAACACTTTTAAGATTAAATAGTGTTATGTGGCAGGGACTTTATATTGACCAAGAAAAATAAATAATCATATTCGTCAAAATTTTGTTTTTATTTGTTTTATAGTGTCGGATTTTTATGTTTCAAAGACTTTGTTTTTGTGAAAATTGTGTATTGTTATGTGAACTAAACTTAACAAACTCAGTTTTTACAAATTCAAGTTTATTGAAACATAAAAATCTGACACGGATATCCTATCCCCATAATATCCTAATACACACATACAAACATAAACGCACACATACACACCTATGGAATTTTAATCGAACCAATTTCAGATGGCGCTAGCTGTCGCATCAAATGTCAATTCGTGAGCCGTCAAACTATTCTAAGACGCTTATCTGTCTACAATATTATACTACATATCTGTGCCACAGTCGCAACCTAGTCGCAACCAAAGCCGCACGCAAGTCGCACTCGAAGTGACATTCAACTTATTGAACGCTCCGATGCACCATAGTTTTTCTAACTCGTGGTTTTATTAAATTCCCTATACATACAATCTGCATGGCGCGCGCCATCAGACTGTATGGAAGCCGCAGACTCGATCACACAAAAAGTGTGACGTGTGCGATCTCCCTTACACATTCTAAAGAATTTAACTTGGTTTTATTACAGCCTGTATCATCCTCGAAATAGGTACAATAATAGTTGAAAAGAATTATTGATTATATATTTGTCTATGTCGCAGGGAAAAGAGGATATCAGGGATTTCACGATATCCCCAGGGATATCACGAACTCCCGGTAGATGCCGAATATTCTTTTTTGTTACGTCTTCTTACTAAAAATATCTAGTGATATGTCATTTCACTAAACTAAATCTAGTGAAACGTCAGAAAAGCGGACACCGCCGAATAAAAATCAAGCCACGCATTTCTCTCGCTTGCTCTAGTATACACACGGGTACTTTGATAGGATCATCTTACATCTGAATCTGACAAGTAAGATGTTAGATGATCCATGCGTCGGATGGGCATGTAAAAAGTCGGTCCTGCGCCTGATCTCTCGCCGGTCGTGTCAGTCTTCCGTCCCACCGGGTTATGCGAGTAAAGGAATATAGAGATTGCTCTTATGTACTGCGCACACACTTGGGCACTATAAAATTACTCTTGGCCTGGTTTCAATGAAACCGGCCACCGTCACCAAAACCAGAGTGGGAGTTATTATTATTATTATCACACGTGTAATGCAACTAAAGCAGATCTGAGGGGGCATAACCATATCTCTGAATCATACAGTTGAAACCAGCTGAGGGTTCTTCATCAGATACTTCATACCTTTGATTTTTGACGTCAAATGAAGCGGCCGACCAAGTTGAATATTTTTTGTAAAGGTGGCATGTCGATATCTAGTTTGGTTAGGCTCTTGTACAGGCACAGGTACTAAAGGTACTCCAGCTCTTCGATTATCCTAGTTTTTGCGGTTCCGTACCCAAAGGGCTAGTCTGTCTGTCTGTCTCCAGGCTAGACGAGCCGCGCCAACTCGAGCGAAGCATTTGTTTCACTCCCACTAGTGCCCGTGTCACGTATGGGAACTAGAGCGAGCGAGAGAAATGAGTGGCTCGATTTTTATTCGGCGGTACCCGCGTTTCTGACATTTCACTAGATTTTAGTGAAATGACATATCACTAGATATTTTTAGTAAGAAGACGTAACAAACAAGAATATTCGACATCTACCGGGAGTTCGTGATATCGCTAGGGATATCGTGAAATCCCTGATATCCTCTTTTCCCTGCGACATCTATATTTCTCTGTAAATTAAGTACGAGGTCGTCGTGATATCAGTAAAATAAGGACATAATAAGTATATAAGGATAATTCTTAAGATTTTCGACGATTACGTAGTAAATAATAACACAATTGGGTTTCTGGAAAAAACAAAGTTTTTATTTTAATCAAAATATGTGGATCCACATAGCATAAAGCTTTAATTATTACATTTAAATTATAACAAAATCTTACCTGGAAAAAAACAAAGAAACGACATTTAGTGTTATTAAATTAACAATCGCCGAAATCAATGATAATACTTTCTAGTTTTTAGTCCATTCGGCTATCTTTTCTTTTCATATATTACATAGAAGTCGTAGAGCAGAAGGATCTGTCAAATAATCATCTAAATGGCGGCAAAATGCAAATAAAGAAAAATACATTTTTCTTTACATCTCCCCACCAAAAGAAAATATAATCAGGTGTTTAGTCACGCAAACTCTCAGACTAGATGCCATCAGGAGCTGGGGTTAGTTTTGAGATGTGAAAAAAATTTGACTCCGACTTCTTATGATCAGTCTTTTTTGTTAGTCAGATTTATCTTGTAGATTGTATTTGATATTTTTTCTATAATTTGATAAGGTCCGAGTTTCAATTCATCCAGTTTTTTTCTATTAAGTCTGTTACCATTCTCCACAAAGACAATATCACCAACTTTAAAGTCTATGCATATTCGATTCTTATCATAGATTTCTTTGTTGTAATTATGTGATTTTAATGTGTTTTCTAAAGCTTTTTGCCTGTCTTTTATTAAATCATTCTCAGTCTTTTTCAGCTTCATCTCATTCGGCAAAAGAGATACATCTGTGCCATATAGTAGGTACTTTGGAGCATATCCAGTAAGCGAGTGTTTCGTCTTATTATAGTATTTTACACAGTTTTGAGCAATGGTTGTCCATGCAACTTTTTAACATTTTCATTTGCTTTGCATCGGATTTTGTTGACTTATGTCTGATTAAGTCTTTCATTTAGACCATTTGAGTAAGGCGAGTTAACTGCTGTAAAGATTATACAGATATTTTCCTGGTCCAAAAATCCTTTAAATTCTTTAGAATTAATACCTGGATACTGATCCCATAGAATATTATGAATTTCTCCACAGTTTTTTATGAGTTTGATGAAGTCATTTGAGTTTTGTGTACTCGAAGTTAAAATATGTGCATACCTAGTAAAATGGTCCACTAGCAGATGTAAATACTTCTTCGTCGACCATGTACCTCCAAAGCCTCCAATTGTATCAATAGAACATAATATTTGAAACGGTTTTGTGGCAGGTCCCAACAATGATATTGTATGTTACTAACGTAACTAGATTGGCAGTTTACGACAGCAACGCGTCACCAATTTGAAGATGCCTGCAGGCATATCTGCCATACATAATGACATAATAACATAATGAAGTGACATTGTCTTTTGGGCTATCAAGTGGTTACGCATTTCTGAGAATCGTTTGTAAGACGTTGCCACTCTAGTATTTTAGAAACTCATTGGGTCCCAAATGTGACATTAATCCATATTTGTTCCGTCCTCTTGATTTGTTTTTTATACACACTAAGCAATTTTCACAAATTCTTTTTATGTCCTTTGTGATGTTCTCCGCTGTATACAATGAACTAATCATACTTTGCATCTGCCTAATTCCTAAGTGACCCATGTCTTTATGTATTTTAAATTTTTCAGATAAAATTATTTTGTCTTTGTTCTTTACTCTCTTATAATATATGTTGTCTTTTGATATTAATTTATCTTTCTTGCACTGTATATTTTCATTTTTTTCTTGATCTTCTAAGATTTCTTGTAGTTTTATTGTGTTTACTATTTTTAATTGTTCATCTTGATTTTCATTTGATCCAAGGACAGGGTTTCTACTCAGACAATCAGCTTCAATGTTATATCTGCCGGGCGAGTACTTAATTTGGAAATCATATTGTGACAGATAGAGTGTAAGTTCACCTAATTCCTCATCTGTCCTTGATTTAATGTTCATAGTTTCTAACGGTTTGAGGTCAGTAAATACATTAAATTTTCTACCTATCAATAAATGCTGCCAATACTTAACACATTACTTAATCGCTAGGCATTCCAGATATATTGCTTTCTTCCTTTTTTGAACTTCATTTTTAGAGAAGTATGCAACAGGTTTTTCTTCATTATTGTCTTGTGGCTGCTTCAAGACTGCTCCCAGTCCCTGTATACTGGCATCTGCATATATGTGAATAGGGTGATTAGGATCAAAGATTGTTAATATTGGTTGAGAACATAAAATTTGTTTCATTTCATCGAATGACTGTTGACATTTTTCAGTCCAGTTAAATATTTGTCCTTTTCTTAAAAGATTATGCAAAGGCTTTTATTGCTATAATTGGCACATACTTATGGTAAAAGTTTATTTTCCCTAAAAATTGCCTGACCTGTTTCTGTGTTTTTGGAATTGGGAAATTTTGTATTGATATCAAATTATCCTTCAGCGGTCTGACTGAGTTATTCTGTATTATATGACCCAAGTATTTGACTGATTGTGCTGCAAACATACATTTAGAAAATTTGAGTTTCAGGCCTTCATTTTTATGGCTTCAAATAATTGTTTTAGGTGTCTTATATGGTCTAAAAATGTTTTTGAAAATACTAATAAGTTGTCTATAAAACTTACTGCAAATTCTCCTAGCTTATTTTTTCGTATAATGTTACACATTATTCTTTGAAAAATGGCCGGTGCTGTCTTTAGACCGAACGGCAAACAGGTCCATTGGTAGTGGCCCTCCTGTGTAACGAATGCAGTTTTGTATCTGTCAGTAACACGCAATGGTATGGACCAGAAAGCGGAGTTCAAATCTACCGTAGAGAAAAATTTGCAGTCTCTTGTTTTCACCATAAGGTCTTCAATAAGATGGAATGGTTGCGATTGCGGAACAACTATCTTATTAAGTTCTCGGAAATCTTTGCATAATCTGGACTTTTTATTTTCATCACTTTTGTAAGCGAGTGTAACAGGTGCTGAAAAAGGGCTATATGATTCCTCGATTATATTTTTTTCCAATATCTTTGCAACCTGTTTTTCTATTTCCTTCTTATCTTGAATAGTGCAACGATGTGGTCTTTTACTGCAATATTTTTCCACTTGTAAATCGATGTGCGCCTCATAATCCGTTACTCTCCCTATGTCATATTTATCTTTTGCAAAAACAGATTTATATTTTGATATCAACTCCTCAATCTGTGCTTGATCCTTGAAATCTAGATGATTTATGTAAATTTGAAAGTTTTCTTCACATAAGTGTTCATTAAAGTTTATTATATTTGAATAATTTTTTTCTTAAAAAACCGTTGAATTTTAGAACCAGGCAGTTTCTGGTGTACTTTCAAATTTTCATCTTGACACAAGTAAAATTCTTTTATGCAGTCTAGTCCTATTAAAAAGTCATAGTCAAAATTCTTTCTGTCTATCACAAAAACATTCATTTCCTTTTCCATATCAAAAATATTTATATTAACTTTGATTATGGCGTTCGCTTTTTTAACGCCATTAATTGTTTTCAAATTAGCATTGTTACTAAAGTTAGGATCTTTATTATTTATCTTTAATAACTTTGAATTGATCAATGATACATTAGAACCAGAGTCGTAGATTCCAAATATCTCAAGGGAACAAATATAATGACCACCAAAAAATGCTCGGATACCCTAAACTTGTTTACCAAAAAAAGTTACTTAACACCAAAAAAAGAAAGTCTAAAATTGCAATAGTACCAGCTATTTTTGTCACGACTACACTTCAAATTGTAATAGAATGCCAAATATAGTAAATGATCACCAAATCCTTGCGAGCAAATCAATGCCATATTTCTGTCCAAAATCACTACGATTGACAAAAAATGTAAGCATATAACTCATCAATCCCCGTAGGGCCCAAGTGGGCCGCGATAACAAAAGATTTTCAAGAATTGGCGATCGAAGGACAAGGAAGTATTATAACTCCATATTATTATTATTGTTATATTCAGCAGTTTTGACCTGAAGAGATAACAGACGGGCACCTACCCATTCCAATTTAAAATATTAGCATGGATGATAAGAGTTTTACACACTAAGTAATGTGTAAAATAAAATTAATAATTGTAACTAAATAAAATAAGACGTAATAAAAAGAAACAATGTTAAAACCTGTTTGTAAAAATAAGCATCTATGTCGCGTGTGTATGTGTAGTATGTAGTACATTAGTAAAGCGATAGATATCGCTACGGACCTCGCTAATGTATATTGATACAAATAATTAGTTCAATGTTTTGCCAATAGATGTCACTAAGATCAGTCTACATCGCGCTATCGCTTCACTGATGACCCCTCGATATAAGACCGGCAATAATTTTGTATTTTTGAGTTTTAGTACGAGTTTTAATTCGGGCTATATGTGTTCGAATACGAGATATACCTGTACGTGAGTAATATACGAGTTAAGTTAGTAGTGAGTGTTTCATTTTTGGACATGGTGCCGAAACCCGGGAGGAGTGAGAAGGGACTGCGAGAGGTGAGGCACAAGGAACTAAGTGAGTGAACAGTGATTTCAGTGTAAAGTGAACTCTATTACAAAGGATTAGTGTTGTGCTGAGGTAAAGGAATTTGGACCCTAAAACCGTGAGTAAATGGACTTAGAAAAATCAGTGGTTAAATCAATAGCTTGGACTTGTAAAAATTTCGTGGATTTATTATATGGACTTGTAAAATTTCAGTGATTTTATTCTATAGACTTAGAAAAATTTGTGGATCTTGGGACTTGTAAAAATTTCGTGAATTTATCCTATGGACTTGTGAAATTTTCGTGATTTTATTCTGTATACTTAGAATAATTTGTGGATCTTGGGACTTGGAAAAATTTCGTGAATTTATTCTATGGACTTGTAAAACTTTTGTGATTTTATTCTATATACTTAGAAAAATTTGAAGTGTTTTGGACTTAAAAAAAAATTTTTTTTGAATTTTTGTTTTAACAAGTGTTGTGTTTGGGAATTATAATTTAATTTTGGCTATTGAATCTAAACTTCAAATATTAAAAAATGGAGAAATTAATTAAAGGTCAAAAACCACTGTACGACCAATTGGTCAAATCTGAACGGAATTTTAAGAAGTCTAACCAGGAGACGAGAAAGAAACATAGTCTGTTGACTACAAGAATGGAGGCTTAAGATAAATTGGAGGAGACATTTAACCAAAATCATCTCGAAATTATGGCGATGGTAACAGAGGAAGAACTAGATATTTATGAATACTTCAAGGAGGATAAGCAAGATCAGTTTCAAGAACTGTTCATGCAATACAAGGCGCTATTAAAGGATTACCTTTCATTGGATATGCAAACACAGCCTACCACAGCAACTGATTCTGCTGAAAGTCAGTTACCAATTTTGAAGACAAACAATTCTGAAGTGCAACTGCCGAGGATACAGCTTCCACACTTTTCTGGAAATTATAATGAATGGCAGTCATTTTATGATATGTTCGTGTCTTTAATACATCAAAATTCATCGCTATCACTTGTACAGAAGCTGCATTACCTGAAATCGAGTGTGTCGGGAGAACCTGAAATATTATTAAGAAATTTTGCTACAACATCTGCGAACTACCAGGAAGCCTGGGAACAATTAACTAAACGCTACAACAATAAGCGATATAACTGTAACGCAATTATGAAGAATTTATTTGGCCAAAAGCCTATTCACCACGAGTCGAGTAATGCTTTGAGACATTTACTATATATACCACAATACCACAGATACCACAACATCCTGTCTAAAGGCACTGAAGAATCTTGATATACAAACAGATCAGTGGGATCCAATTATACTTCACCTGGTGACGTCAAAACTGGACCATGAGTCGCTGAGACAATGGGAGACTTATGTAGCTTCAACATCTGATGATTTACCTAAATGGTCACAATTTGAACAATTTATTGAAACGAGATTTAGAACTTTAGATATGCTAGATACGAGTAAACAACCAAGGAACCAAACCTTAAAGACTAAAACATTTCACTCAGCAGTAGATATAAAAAAAAGAGAACCTGAGCAAAAATGTGCGATGTGTAGTGGCCCACATTATATTTATTACTGCATCCAATTCAAGAATAAGCCGGTGTTAGAAAGGCAAAAGATTGTACAAAAGAGGAAACTTTGCTTCAACTGCCTTGCACCGACGCATCCTGTTTACAAATGCTACTAGAACACGTCCTGTCGCAAATGTGGTAAAAAGCACCACACGATGCTTCATTTTGAGAAGGGGGATAAAGACGCCTATGCAGATCTGAGGAACAAACAAGAACAAAGAGACAACACAGAAAGTAAAGAAAATAACATAATAGCAAATTTTTCGAGAGGAGATGTTAAAACTTCTAATGTATTGTTAGCTACAGCTGTTGTAAAATCTAAATCTAAAAGTGGTTCTTATGTTATTAGAGCTTTACTTGATCAGGGCTCTCAAGCCTCTTTTGTTACTGAACATACTGTACAATTGTTAGGTCTTAAGCGTAACAATGTAAATGGTAAAGTGTGTAGCTTGGGAGACGGTCACATTAATATTAAATATTCTGTCAGTCTTGAAGTCGAGTCGCGTCACGAACCTCAAAGAAAAGTTTGGGTTAATGCTTATGTACTAAAATCACTTACCTCAGTGTTGCCGAGTCGAAGAGTGTGTATCCCTGATTGGCTGGAACTTAAATACTTACCTCTTGCTGATCCAGAGTTTGCATCCCCAGGTAATGTTGACATGTTACTTGGTGCTGATGTATACGGAGAAATATTACTAAATGGAGTTAAAAAGAGTCCACATGGAAATTTACTGGCGCAGAATACATTGTTTGGATGGATTTTGTCTGGAAAAATATTACAAGAGTCAAATGGAGAACAAATAATTACTTTACACGTGCAAATACGAGAAGATGAACAATTGAAGAAATTCTGGGAAATTGAAAACGAGCCTAATAGTATTGAGAAAAAGTTAACAGAAGAAGAGAAGTGTGAGAAATTATACGAGCGTACTACAACTAGAAGAGAAGACGGAAGATTTGTTGTTAGACTACCGTTTAAAACAATTGATCCGCCGTGTCAATATGGACAAACGTGTGACATAGCATTTAGAAAACTATGTGCAACCGAGAGAAAATTGAGTAAAAATCCTGTTTTATATAGAGAATATAATAACGTGTTGTAAACAAGTAAATGGCGATAACGGATGTGGACCCCTGTATCTTCCTCATCATGCAGTTGTGAGAGAGGATAAAACCACAACCAAAGTTCGAGTAGTGTTTAATGCCTCGAGTAAAGGCATTAATAACGAGTCATTAAACGATGACCTTATGATAGGTCCAAAGCTACAACAGGATTTGCGTCATTTGTTGATGAGGTGGCGTACACATCCTATAGTTTTAATAGCTGATCTAGTAAAAATGTACCGGCAAGTACAAGTACATCCAGATGACACTAAATATGATGCGTATATTGTGGAGAACTAATCCAGAAGATCCGGTTCAACATTATGAACTAACTACGTTAACATTTGGGACTGCTTGTGCGCCGTACTTAGCTGTGAAAACCTTACAAAAGTTAGCATTAATAGAGAGAAATAAGTTTCCAGCTGCTGCTCAAATTACTATGAATGATTATTATGTTGATGATCTTATGACAGGTTGTGAAACAGAGACAGAAGCTTTAACTATTTACAATGAAATGACTGAACTGATGAAGTCTGGTGGTTTCGAGTTACAGAAATGGAGTAGCAGTAATGAACAAGTTGTAGAATACTTTGAGTAGAATAAAATAAATACTGAAAAATGCATAACAATAAATAATGATAATACGATGAAGGTGTTAGGAATAAGATGGAGCAGAGTTACAGACAATTTTGAATACATAGTTAATTTGGAAGAAACACAGAAACCTATTACAAAGAGAAGTATTTTATCGGATATAGCTAAACTTTATGACCCTATTGGATGGATTTCTCCAGTTGTTATTACTGCAAAAATATTTATTCAGAAATTATGGAAAGCGAATTTAGAATGGGATCAAGAATTACCTAATGAGTTGTTAACGGAATGGATGAGTTATAGAAATGAATTAATTAATGCTAAAAATATTTTGATTCCACGATGGCTTCGTTGTACTAAAGGATGTAAACTTGAGCTTCACGCGTTTTCTGATGCTTCCAATGCAGCGTATGCAGCTGCTATTTATCTAAGAGTTGTAGACGAGAAACAGCAAGTGAGTGTTATGCTTGTTACTGCTAAAACCAAGGTAGCTCCAATGTAGAAGGAGTTATCTATACCTAGATTGGAGCTTTGTGGGGCTACATTGGCAGCGAAATTATTGAATGAAGTTTCTCAAGTGATGGGAATCCCTAAGAGTAATTTGTTTGGATGGACTGACTCTACAGTTGTTTTAGCTTGGTTACGAGGACCAGCATGTCGATGAGTGACATATGTGAGTAACAGAGTCTCGGATATACTTACGATTATGGATTTTGAGCAGTGGGGACATGTTTCAACAAATTTTAATCCAAGTGATTGCGCTTCTAGAGGGTTGAAACCTACAGAGTTAAACAGCTACAATAATATATGGTGGCATGGCCTTACTTTTTTGTCTAAATTAGATATTTCAGTTGTTAAACCTAATTTACTTGATACGCATGAAGAAGAACGTGTGAAAACTTTCGCTGTAATGGATGAACCTATTGAATTTGAATGGACAAAATTTTCTGAGTTAAATAAAATGTTAAGAGTAATTTCGTTGTGTAGAAGATTTCTTAAGATTAGACTACCTATAGATGAGAGAAAAGTTTATTCAAAATTTGTAACGCCAGATGAGATGTAAGAAACTTTACAAACTATAGTTGTACAGGTTCAAGAACATACTTTTGGAGAAGAGATACGTGCATTAAGAACTAATAGAGATGTTGCCAAACGGAGTCCATTACGCACGCTTTGCCCCTTTTTGGATAAAAATGGGGTTTTAAGAGTGGGAGGACGTTTGACCCAATCTGACATGAGTTATGATCAGATGCACCCTATTATTTTGCCAGCTAAGAATCATCTTAGTCAGCTAATAATAGAGAATGCTCACACCAAGACTCTTCATGGTGGACCTCAACTTATGATGAGTTTTTTGAGAACAAAATTTTGGATTTTGAGAGCTCGTGACATGGTTAAAAAGTGTTACCGTACTTGTGTGACCTGTTTAAGGTATTCTAAGGCAGCTACGACACAGTTGATGGGTCAGTTACCAGAATATAGATTAAAGCCCAGTCGTGCGTTTAAGATTTCTGGAGTGGATTACGCCGGCCCTATAAACATAAGATTTTCTCCTGGACGTGGTTCGAAGTCCTACAAGGGCTATATCTGTTTATTTGTTTGCATGGTGACTCGAGCTATTCACTTAGAGGCGGTTTCTGATTTGTCTGCCAAAGGTTTTATTGCTGCTTTTAGAAGATTTGTGTCGCGTAGAGGACACTGCCAGGATTTATACAGTGATAATGGCACAAATTTCGTTGGCGCAGACACTATATTAAAGAACATGTTTAATAATGCTAAATCGGAACTTAACACTGAAATTAGAGAGCTACTGAGCGTAGAAAAAATAACATGGCATTTTATTCCACCTAGTGCGCCAAATTTTGGAGGAATATTCCCATATTCCTCCAAAATTAAGGCGGGAGTAAGATGCACGAAAGCTCATCTAAAACGTGTAATTGGGGATACTACTTTAACTTTCGAAGAAATGTCAACTTTACTTACCCAAATTGAAGCGTGTTTAAATTCTCGTCCGTTAAGTGTTTTGAGTGATAACCCCAATGACCCTCTCCCACTAACGCCTGGCCATTTTTTAATTGGTGAGCCTTTGTTAAATTTAATGGATAAAGACAATTCTGATTTAAATGTTAATGGTTTAGATAGATATAAATTAATTCAAAAGATGCTAAATTTATTTTGGAAGAGATGGTATAAAGAATTTTTAACAAATTTAAATCAAAGAAACAAATGGTGTACTAAAAAATCGGAATTAGAGGTAGGAGATGTAGTAGTGGTAAAAGATGATTGTATTCCACCTGCTAAATGGTTATTAGGAAAAGTTGTAGAGAGACATGTTGGACCTGATGAAATTACACGAGTCGTAACTATCAAATGTAGTAAAGGGTTTCTAAAGCGGCCTGTTTCCAAATTATGTCTGTTAACAAAGCCTTAGTGTAAAAAACTATTAAAGGACCAAGTCCTTGGTGGGCGGGATGTGTAAAATAAAGTTAATAATTGTAACTAAATAAAATAAGACGTATTAAAAAGAAACAATGTTAAAACCTGTTTGTAAAAATAAGCATCTATGTCGCGTGTGTATGTGTAGTATGTAGTACATTAGTAAAGCAATAGATGTCGCTACGGACCTCGCTAATGTATATTGATACAAATAATTAGTTCAATGTTTTGCCAATAGATGTCACTAAGATCAGTCTACATCGCGCTATCGCTTCACTGATGACCCCTCGATATAAGACCGGCAATAATTTTGTATTTTTGAGTTTTAGTACGAGTTTTAATTCGGGCTATATGTGTTCGAATACGAGATACACCTGTACGTGAGTAATATACGAGTTAAGTTAGTAGTGAGTGTTTCATTTTTGGACAGTAATATTATAAATGCGAAAGTGTGTCTGTCTGTCTGTCTGTAACCTCTTCACGCCCAAACCACTGAACCGATTTTGCTGAAATTTGGTATGGAGAGTAGTGCTGAGTCCCGTTATCATTATATTATTATTATTTATTTACGATAGTCAAATAACGAGATGTAATTCTTATGTTTTTTATTTTAAAATTAAAATGTAGTTCAAATTTGGTTTCTATTATTTATTATTCTCCGGTTAGCAATGTTTTTTTGGTTCATTTTTCTTTAAAAGGATAGCAAAATGAAAATATTTTGTTTATAATTTTACATAAAAATGCTAGTATGATGTTGGTGATCATTTACTAATTTTGGTGATCGTTTACAATTTTTGGTGATCATTTACTAATTTTGGTGATCATTTACTATTTTTGGTTTTAAAATGTTAAATCTTTGGTGATCATTTTACATTAAAATGCTAGTATAATGTTGGTGATCATTTACAAATTTTGGTGGTCATTTACTAATTTTGGTGATCATTTACTATTTTTAGTTTTAAGATGTTAAATCTTTGGTTATCATTTTACATTAAAATGGTGGTCTGTATTTTGGTGATCATTTACTATTTTTGTCTGTGAAATGTTACTATTTCTGGTGATCAGTTAATTATAAGCCATATCTCAATATTGTTATTAAGAACTAATTTTCCTTTAATTAATGGCGGTACAGTTAGTTTTTTTGATCTTCACACTGTAGTTCACATTCTAGCTCTGAATTATTGATGAGTTTTATTTGCTTTTTATCCTTTTCATTATTTATCTTAGGATTAAACCAACATAAATCTTCCGAGTGGTAAAGTACACCTTTTTTAATTTTTCACAAATGCTACACTTTTCTTTTATTATATTTGGTTTAGTATCTTATCTCTTTTTGAAAATTCTTCTTTTTAAAACTAGACGCTCTAACTTTCTCAGTTCATTGAATAAATCTTTTACATACACAACCTCCTCCTTGTTAATTCTGTCTGTTATAAAGTATGGCAAGCCCGCATCTATTATATCAATTAATGTCCCTTCATCAATTGTTTTTCTTACTTCTAGCAATAGTTTTTCTTTTCTTAAGCATAGTCCAACAAAGAGCCTGATTGATACTTATAAGACAATGCATACTTGCTTGTTGACCAACCTTTAATGGCATAGGTTTGTAAAAAACTCGATTTCCATTCGGACTACTCTGATTGTAAGCTATGTTTAATCATCATGGCGGCATACCAATCTGTGCAAGATTTTTCAAGAAATAATCTGAAAATTTCAATTTTTTCATATTCGTTTACTATTCCAAACCTTTCACATTCCTTTTCAAATGTCTGCATCCAATATGATGCACTTATTATATTTCGTCCATCAAACTTTTCAATAACGGATTTGTCAGCCAGTTTTTTCATACTTTGTTTTTCTTTTCTTTCCTGACTTTCAATCAATTTTCCAAAATCTTTACAATTGGGTCGACTTCTGTTACTTTTGTATTGGTTTTAGAAAATTGTTCTTGACTTATCTCCTCGAGAAATTGGTCCTGGAAAATCATATTTTTATCCTCATCCACATAAGTATTTAAAATGTCCTCCGTAGTTTTTATCCAGACATTTCTGGATTGGTGTCTTTTTTTCAGTGTATTTTTCACTGTACTAAAGGTTTTACTGGCTTGTATATGTTTGTGGAGTGACACTGCTTGAAAATCTTCAGGAATTAGAAAAATCTTGTCATCTTGTGTACTGATTGAGGTTATGACAATGTGGTTCGACTTTCCGTCTGATGTTGGTTTTACTTGGAATGCGAATTTCAACCTTTCCATATTTTCTTTTCTTGACAATAAATGTCGTTTTATAAGGATAATTCTTAGGATTTTCGACGATTACGTAGTAAATAATAACACAATTGGGTTTCTGGAAAAAACAAAGTTTTTATTTTAATCAAAATATGTGGATCCACATAACATAAAGCTTTAATTATTACATTTAAATTATATCAAAATCTTACCTGGAAAAAACAAAGAAACGACATTTAGTGTTATTAAATTAAAAATCTCCGAAATCAATGATAATACTTTCTGGTTTTTAGTCCATTCGGCCATCTTTTCTTTTCATAGATTAGATAGAAGTCGTAGAGCAGAAGGATCTGTCAAATAATCATCTAAATGGCGACAAAATGCAAATAAAGAAAAATACATTTTTCTTTACAAGTATATTTTTCAACATACGAGTTGAAATAAATCGGAGTGTAATGTTGTGTATCGCATAAACAAACAGCCGTTCCGAAAACTTCTCCTAACACAACTCGAATACTTTATGCTCGTTTCAGATTCCTTCTCACGTTTTATGGCCTCGAGGCGCACAATCTCGGAAAATTTGGAACTACGGCGGACGCCTGGTGATCGGTGACACATCAATAAAAACAAATAAGGTGATACTTTTGGCATTTCTTTAATAAAAAGTATAATATATCTACTATCTGTTTTATTTACTATTCTGTAGGAGTTGGGCTCTTTTCTCCTTGATTTCACTACTGACTAATTACACGACGACTGAGATCAACGATTGCGCTATTTTACTATTATTTTAATTTAGGTTATTTAAAAAGTAGGTAAAGGAGCACAAACATCGGGAATAATCAAAACAGGAAGACAGACATAAACATGTAGTACAACTCGTAGTCGGAATACTCCGAAATGGACGGATGTGTACTAGCACTCGGCCAAACTCACGAGGAAAGGGAATTCCACAATGATATTGTATGTTACTAACGTAACTAGATTGGCAGTTTACGACAGCAACGCGTCACCACTTTGAAGATGCCTGCAGGCATATCTGCCATACATAATGACATAATAACATTATGAAGTGACATTGTCTTTTGGGCTATCAAGTGGTTACGCATTTCTGAGAATCGTTTGTAAGACGTTGCCACTCTAGTATTTTAGAAACTCATTGGAATTCCACATCATACGTGACCAACTTCGGCTGCAAATTCGAGGGGCGAGCTAGCATTATGGCCGGCCGATGGCTTCGATGTCGATACCGGCCCGGCGCACAGTGTATTTTTTGTCCAAAAAATTGGCCATGCCGTTTTTATTACTTAATTTTATAGGATTTGTGATTATAAATGCAGGACGAGAACACCCGACTGCCCATTTCATACAGAAGAATGTAAATTAGTACTTGAAAAAAAATTCTATGGTTTCCAGAAAAAACACAGAAACAGATTATTGGATATTAAAATATGCAATGTTAATTCATGTAGTTTTTATTCTCAATAATATTTACAAAGTGAAATAACAACCATGCTGCTATGGGTTACCATAGCAGCATGGTTGTTATTTCACTTAATGAATAGATGTTAATCTATCAAAGTCCTATTCATAGACAATGTAAAATATGTGTCAGTCCTCCGCCGCTATTCCTGATGAATGCCTGGCGCAGGCAAGAGCTGCTCTAGATGCCGGCGCCAGACTGTCCCTGCATCGGTTCGGACCTCATAGTGAAGTTGGCCCAGGCGACGTGAAATAGTTCCAAATATAATGATTTCTTAAGTTTTCGCGAGTATCACTCATGATATTATAAGTTTTAAACACTTACGGATTTTGTCGCGGAGCACTTTTATTAATCCCGACGTTTCGGCTACTTTACAGCGGCCGTGGTCACGGGCGGACTGAGGTGACAGGTGTCCAATTTCTTGAAGTTATCCAACTACCCGACGACTCATCAATATTTGTTTGCGTTCCGATCTACGCAGAACGAACTCACAGTGTCTTGAAGCCGAGGTATCATAGATTTGTGCTTTAGTTTGTTTATCACTGGATCCCAACTAGATGGCAGCACCCAACCATCTTCGCGGTTGAAATTAGGATGTTTTTTAATTTCTATGGCCTCGCGTATCATTCGTGGGCGGTATCGTGCTTCTTTTGCCAGTACTTGTGGCTTATCAAATCTTATGTAATGGCGAGGTTGATCCAGTGTGTGTTCACAAATTGCGGACTTGTTGTTCCTACGGTGTTTGACGCGAGGCCATAGAAATTAAAAAACATCCTAATTTCAACCGCGAAGATGGTTGGGTGCTGCCATCTAGTTGGGATCCAGTGATAAACAAACTAAAGCACAAATCTATGATACCTCGGCTTCAAGACACTGTGAGTTCGTTCTGCGTAGATCGGAACGCAAACAAATATTGATGAGTCGTCGGGTAGTTGGATAACTTCAAGAAATTGGACACCTGTCACCTCAGTCCGCCCGTGACCACGGCCGCTGTAAAGTAGCCGAAACGTCGGGATTAATAAAAGTGCTCCGCGACAAAATCCGTAAGTGTTTAAACTTATAATATCATAGTTCCAAATACCCATCTCTGGGAGCCGTAGGCCTTAACTTGGACTCGGTCGCCTGGCGCGAACATGTTAACGGGCGGCGTCTCGGTGCTGGCCCTCATTGTAGACGGCGGCGTTTTGCGAAGCATCGCGTGAAGCGATGTCCTTATGTCGCGACCAAACATCAATTGGTACGGACTTTGTCCATCGTTGTTGGGGGTGCGTCTCAGTCGCGTCTTGACTGTTACTAATTTGCTTAGTAGGTCACCTTCCTCCCCCTCCATTGCGCGTATGGCCTTTTTGATGGTCTGAACGTAACGTTCTGCTTGCCCGTTAGTAGCGGGATGATATGGGGCGGACGTCCTATGTACTACTCCGCATTTGTTTAAGAAACTCGTAAATTCTACTAACACGAATTGGCGTCCGTTGTCTGAAACGAGCGTGTATGGAATTCCAAAGATGGAGAATAATTCTTTGAGTTTCTTAATACACCAGGAACTCGTGGTATTTTTTGTTGGTAGTATTTCGACCCATTTAGTGTATGCGTCTACGATTATCAAAAGCTGTTGGCCTTGGATCGGTCCGGCGAAATCGACATGCAGTCTTTGCCAGGGTCCCGTCGGTTGTTCCCAATGATGCAGTGGGGCCTTAGGGGGTTCGTTCTGTTGTAAACGGCACGCTCTACATGACTTCACTTTCTGTTCGATGTCTCTATCGATATTTCTCCAGTAAACGTGACTGCGAGCTAGAGCTTTCATTTTGACTATGCCGCTGTGCCCGGCATGGAGTTCGTCTAGCACCTGCCCTTGTAAGTTTTGCGGTATGACGACTCGGGTTCCCTTGAGGATTCAGCCGTCCTGAATGGTGAATTCGTTGTCGTTTAAACCTATTGCGCGTAATGATCTGCCATTTTGTAGGGCATCTCGCAACGTATTCAATTCCTTATCTTTCTGTGTTTCTTGAATAATGATATTTGGGCTTATGTCCAGAACGTTGATTTGGGCGCGTTGGTAGATGCAATGTTGGTCTTCGTAAGTTTCGCGTACGTTATCCACTGGGAATCTTGACAGGTAATCGGCGTTGCCATGTTTGGCGGCGGCTCTGTATTCGACTTCGTAGTCGAATCCCGATAGAAAATGTGCGTAGTGAAAGAGCCTCATGGTGCTTAAGGCTGGGAGTGTCTGATGCGGATGGAAGATGGAGGTAAGCGGCTTGTGGTCGGTCACCAGTGTAAACTTTCGTCCATAGCAGTAGGGGAAATTTTTTTTAATACCCCAGTATATAGCTGTGGCTTCCTTGTCTATTTGACTGTATTTCTTTTCACTTGTTGCTAGCGTTCTTGACGCGAATGCCACTGGTCTTTCTGATCCATCTGCGAGTCTGTGTGAGAGTACTGCTCCTAATCCTACAGGTGAGGCATCAGTTGCTATTATTAATTGCTTATTTGGATCAAAATGTGCAAGGACTCTTTCGCTGGCGATTTCATTCCTTATATTATTAAAACTAGTCTCGCATTCAGGTGACCATATGAATTTGTTTTCTTTTTTTAGTAATCTATTCAGTGGGTTTGCGAGTGTTGCCAAACTGGGGATGAATTTATTATAGTAATTGGCCATACCGAGGAAGGTTCGTAGTTCATTTCGGTTCTCGGGTCTTTTTGTATTTAATATAGCCTTTACTTTTTCTTTATTTTTGTGCAAGCCATCTTTGTCTATTGTGTGTCCTAGGTAGTTGATACTATTTTTGAAAAATTGGCATTTATCTCTGTTTACTCGTAGGTTGCCTTCTTGTAATTTTTGTAAGACCTGATTCAGTCGTGATAGTAGTTGTTCTGCTGAGGATCCCTGTATTATAATGTCATCGAGGAAGCACTTGACTCCTTTCAATCCTTGCAGTAGCTGGTCCATAAATTTTTGCCAGAGGTTTGGAGCGACCTTAACTCCAAACATTAGGCGGTTTACCTTGTACGTTCCTTTGTGCGTACTTAGGGCTTGCAGGGTAGCGCTTTCATCGTCCATCACCATGTTGAGGTAGGCTTGAGTGATATCCAAAGTGCAGAAGAATTTACCTCCGTTCATTTCAGCAAATATGTCCTCAATTATAGGTATAGGGTATTGTTCATCCTTAATCACCTTGTTTAGGGTTACCTTGTAGTCGGCACATAGGCGGATACTGCCATTTGGTTTTACGATAGGAACGATCGGTGTGCCCCACTCTGAATGGTCTATTTTTGTGGTCACTCCTTCTCTACTTAGCCGATCTATTTCCTTGTCAACCCTCTCCTTTAAGGCATAAGGGATCCTTCGTGGCTTTATGAAAATAGGGTGGACACCTTCCTTCAGATTTAAATGGGCTTTGTAGTTAGGTATCATTCCTAAATCAGATTTGAATACCGTATCCGAAAATTCTTCAAGTAGTTTATCTAATTTAGATTCGGCCGTGTGTATTACTCGCATATCCGCCAGATCAATAGAAACCTCCTTCATCCAGCTTCTCCCGAATATAGGGTCTACATCTTGATTAATAATATATAGTTTTCCATTAAAATGCTGGTTCTTGTAGAAGCATTTAACGTAGGTTACTCCAACCGGCTTAAAAATTTCTCCTGTGTATGTTCTAAGTTTCATATCTGTTTTGAAAATTCTAGTTTTAATGTTCAATTCCTTGTAAAACTTGAGCGAAATAGAAGACAGAGTAGCTCTGGTATCAAATTCCATGTTAACCTGTTTATTTTCAATTTTGATAGGAATCATGTATTTTTCTGTGATTTCGCTTTTAATAAGGTTAATGTCACCCAGACTCTCGTCACTACTCGTGTTGGGATCGACTTGGTTTGTCAGCGGGTTCCTTCTAAGGCAGACGCGTGCCAGGTGCCCTGTTTTGTTGCATTTTGAACAGATTACGTTTAAGGCACGGCACTCCCTTGAATGGTGGTCTTCCTTTCCGCAACGGTAGCATTTTCCCTTTAAGTCTCTTACTGTGATTGGTGATCTGCGTTTGACATTCAATTTTGACAAAGTAGTTGGCCGAGTTTGTCTACTTGTAGGTGTTATAGCGTTTGTGATCCATGATGTGTTTAAATCTTGTGACATATTTTTATTTTCGCTCTTCCCCATTTCTATTGCCGAGGCAATTTGAATTAGCTTGGCAAAGGGTGGCGTGTCTCTTTCTTGAAGAATCTTTGTTCTGATGTCACTGTCTCTCAAGCCACGGATGAATTGCAGCGATAAAAATCCTTCTAATGTTGATTTCTTGCAGCTTTGACATTTGAATTCACAATTTAGTGATATTCTCTTCAATTCCGCTGCGTAAATGGCAATAGTTTCATTTTCTTGTTGTTGACGAGAGATAAATCGATGTTGTAATGCCCACGTACTCGGTTTAGGGTCTAGGTATTCATCTAATAGGTCTGTTAGTTCCGTAAAATTCATATTGATTGGTTCATCAGGAGAGCATAGGTCGTAGAGTTTCTGATGGAGAATAGGAGGTAATGCCGAAAGTAATGTGTACACTTTGAATTTCGCATCTGTGATATTGTTCAACAGAAAGAACAGAAAGGATACAGCTAGGCGCTGGGTGAAATTCTTGAAAGTTTCGTTTTCTTCTAACGCTTGAAAGAAAATTTTCGGTTTCGATTCTGCTGGGCTGTTGGTAGCCCATTGTGGATTTGACGTTGCTTGTGTTGATGTAAGGGTTTGTTCACTTTGATTAGGCATATTTAGCAATTTGGTTTTCAATAGTGTAATTTTTTCTTCAATTTCGTACCTGATTTCCATTTCGTTATCAAATTCGTCATCAGCAATTTCCGATTCTATTTTTAGTTGTACTTCTTTGAATGACTGTAGATTTTCTTGTAGGGACTGCAGTCTTGTTTGTGTTTCCGCGTGAGTTAGAGTTTCGTTCGAGTTTACGTAATTTTCTAGTTTTGTAAGTTGTGCGCGTGTAGTAGCGCGTATTTTTCTCAATTTCTTAAATTCTGCTGTCGACATCGTCGCCAGTTATTGGATATTAAAATATGCAATGTTTATTCATGTAGTTTTATTCTCAATAATATTTACAAAGTGAAATAACAACCATGCTGCTATGGTAACATCTATCAAAGTCCTATTCATAGATAATGTAAAATATGTGTCACAGATATAGCTCAAAAGTTTGAGATTCTTTTAAGATTTTATTAATTGGTCTAAATAGTATCCTAAAAGCCCTACAATAGCGAAAAACATCCAGGCTTTATTTGTTCAAGATAACGTATTTATGACTGATTTTGTAAATTTATGTTTTAATTTTTTTAACGCCATGTCTTTTCATATTTGGATTTGAAACTAAGACTGACTATTCTTTTTATTGATACTTATAACCCAAAAAAATGAGATCCAAATGAGGCAGGGCATCGGAGTTATTCAATTTTATATTATTTTGGATAGGGTTACCACCGCATAGTTGAATAATATTTGAAGTAGGTTTTTATATTATGCTCATTTTTCTAATGAAGTTCATAACTTCAACAAAACAAAAAGTAGGTAATAGTCTTTTTTACTTACTAGCTTACTGCCCGCGGCTCCGCCCGCGTGGAAATTCATTATGCTATCCACAGATTACATTTTCTTCGCGTTATAATTTACTACTCTGCTCCCCTTTGCTTCACTGCTGTTTCACTTTTATATTGAGTTTTGAAGTCACAATTTGGTTTGAACCTTTCTGTTTTTGGTTATTAATGTTTATTATGTACTGCATATTATATGATGTATTACCTCCGCCATGTTCCATATTTGTTACAAGTATCGATCTAAATATTTAAGTGTACAGATTTATTTCAGCATAAAAAATCTAACATGCCTTGAATATACATAAATAATATAAATAAGTAAAAAATATATTGTCCTGTTCGCATGTAGGTACTAGTCGAAACACTGTGTGTTTGGTAGAGTACTATTTCAGGAATTTCAAGTGAAAACAATTTTCTTTTTATTCAGAGTTTTATTCAATTACTTAGCTGTTGCGCGCGGCTTTGCTCGCGTGACATTCAATTTCCCTGGACCTTAATTTGATCGTTTTGGTATTTTACATACAGACACTTATTTTTTGAATAGCTAAGTACTAAAGATTTATTTTTAAGTTCAATGAAAGTCTGCTAATTTTTAATATTTTCTATACAAATTATTATCAGGCGTTGTAAATAGTTACCTAATATTTTCCTTGTTATTATAATACCCAACAAAATTATTTGAAATGTTAATTTTTTTACTTGGAACCTGGACACCCGGTTCGCGTGATGTTTTAGAACCAGGTAATAAAATCCAAAACCGGACCCGGTCTGCACCGGCTACCTATTAAACAATAGATTTCCGGTTATAGTTAAACCTATATGAGACCATTTTATTTATTTATTATTTTTTTTTTAATTAGCCAATGCTGTCCCACTGCTGGGCAAAGACCTCCCCCAGAGTAGAGACCATTTTATACCGGAAATATAATTATAAAAGATTTTATATATGTCACCATGTGTACATTAGAAAAGTTTTAATTTGTTAAAAAAATTCCAAGTCAGTATTGTAGGATTGACAGGTCAAATTAATATGAAAACTGCAAATGTGCTTTTGTAATATTGATTTACTGAAGTATATTAGAAACTAAAATAAAAACTAACCGTTTTAAACTTTCGCGTTGCATTATAATTAAAACTTATTTATCGGGACTTACTACTAGAATAAGTCGCGTTCAGTCCCGATTAATAAGTTTTAAAAATGTTTTAAAAAGTAACCGTTTTTTTTTGTTTCTGCTCAAAAATATTTCACGGCATTAATAAAATATTTTCTCGATTTATCCAGTCACTTTAGTGTCTCATTGTAGTTTATCTAACCTTCTGTTTAAGTATTAGAAATTAGTCAGGAATAAAAAAAACAAAGTTCAAATGAATAAAAAATTTGGTATAGAAATATTGATAACCCTAAAACCATAATAACCATAGAAAACTTTAGAAGCCTCTAACTTCGGTGCCCTTTATTATTTGGATCTAATTTTTTTTACACGAATTCTAGTACATTTAGGTAACAATTCTGTATTAAAATAAAATCCAAATAATTAGAAATACGTTCATAAAAAAATTAAAGAAAAAAAAACATAAATCGTAAATAAATCTTTAAACACTTATTTAAGAAATATGTAAATCAGGTTAAATTGTGTGTTTTTTTATTATTGTCGATCAGAATAATCAAGAAGACTATTAAGTAAATATTTAAAAAGTTATGGCAATATTTTATTAAAAAAAAAATATTAAAGTGTTTTTTTATTGTTCATAATAAGAAATTAACGCATGTAAATACTAATAAATTGTTTACATAACATTTATGTATGAGATTTCTAAAAAAAAAGCATGGCCAATTTTTTGGACAAAAAATATACTGTGCGGCGGGAGTACCGGCCGCCGTCACCGCACGGCCTCCTGCAGCTTGTCCCACACCCGCGGGTCGCTGGCGCGCAAGACCGCGCGCACGCCGCTCGGCAGCGCGGGCGGCGGCCCCGCGTCGTCCCGCAGCAGCACCACCGCCCGCCGCAGCCGCACCGCCGCCGCCAGCTCCCGCCGCCGCCACCCGCACCGCGCCGCCGCCCCCGACAACACCGCCACCGTGCGCCGCGCCGCCCGCACCGACTCTGCCCCCTGCGCCGCGATCAGCGCGCCCGGCCGCCAGTCCCGCTGCGGCACGCACACGCGCCGCCCGCCGCGCTCCAGCGCCGGCACCGCCGCCGCCCACGCCCACGCCGCATCCGCCTCCGCCACCGACAGAAACACGTCGTAGCGCAGCTCCCACTGCCGCCCGCGGCAGCGTCGCCTGTACCACACGAGCGCGACGCCGCCTACCACGACCGCCCCCGCCGCCAGCGCCGCCCCGGTGACGACGGGGCCGCCCGCGCCGCACCGCCCGCCGTCGTCGGCCGCGCACGTCACCTCGTCGAGGTCCAGGACGAGGGACTCGCGGCCGCGCAGCCCCGCGGGGATTGCCGTGCCGCACTCGCAGCGGAGCGGGTTGCCGGCGAGCCGCAGGGCGCGGGCGTACGCCGCCAGCCCCCGCGGCACCTCCGTCAGCAGGTTGTGCCGGAGGTTCAGCTCCGGGAGGGCGACTCCCGGCGCCGGCCGGTGCTCCTCCTCCCCTAGCGCGGCCGCCGCGATGCGGTTGGAGTTCAAATCGACGATCGCCGGGCTCGACCACGTCAGGTCGCGGGCCTGTAAATGCAGCGCGGGGTCACTCGAGGCCTCGCTCCGGCCTCCCGGGGAGGAAGGCCGGCGAGGAGCCGACATTTTATAACGCCCATGACTATTAACAATGTCGGATGTGAAAAACAGCAACTTTACAGGAGCGAGCGAGCGAGCGGAGTGATTCAAAGTCTAAATTGTGAATAACTTTTTACTTATTTCAAGTAGAATCATGAAATTTCAGGGTTGTGCTCTATAAGTTATTTACGTTTAGTATATTATTAGGAGCATAGAGAAATATAATACATTAGGAGTATCCCGTATTTTATGAATAAATATGAGAAAGTAGTGGAAGGAAGCTTTCTTTACTCCGAAACATAAAAACGGGGATCCAAGTAATACAGCAAATTATAGGTAAAATGCTCGAAAAATTTGTAAAAAACAAGCTCCATTTTCACATAAAAGCAAAATTGATATAAATCAACACGGATTTCTTCCGGGTAGATCGACTACATCAAACGTCTCGGATATTTATGAAGCATTAGAAAACAAAAAAGAAGTTCATGCCATATATACTGATTTTTCTAAGGCCTTTGATGTAGTTAACCATCAAATCCTAATTGCTAAGTTAGCACATGCTGGCATATGTGGTTCCCTATTGAGATGGTGTGAATCCTATCTACTGAACCGGTCTCAGCTAGTTAAAATTAGGGGTTTTAAGTCTATTTTAAAAATGGTACCGTCTGGTGTGCTCCAGGGCTCTCACTTGGGACTAATATTCTTTTGATGTTAACGATTTGTGTTTGAATTTAACATCCAAATATCAAATGTTCGCCGATGATCTTAAAATCTACAGAGCTATAGGAAGTATGGCTGACACAATTTTATTACAAAGAGATATTGACCAGGTGACTCATTGGTGCTCGTCAAACGAAATGAATTTAAATGTTGTAAAATGCTATTATATAAAATTTTCACGTAAACGGAATCCTTTCCGTCACATGTACCATATCTCTAGCAATCCTATAACTGAAGTGTCTTCTATGCGTGATTTGGGTGTTATAGTTGATAGCAAACTAGATTTTCGAGATCATATAAATAGTATAACATCTAAAGCTGCTAAAATGGCTGGTTTTGCAGACCAAGTTCTTCAAGGATCCAGAAATACCGGTGATACTTTTTAACTTTTATGTTCGTTCTATTGTTGAATATTGTTCTCAAGTGTGAAACCCATTATTATGCCCACATTTCGAGAATCGAGAAACTGCAAAAACATTTCTTGTATCATTTATGTTATTCTCAAAACCTTTGTCAAAATTTTATCTCTTATGAAGCTAAATTAGCACTGCACACTTCAATTTAGTTTCACTGGAGCATAGACGTTGCATCTCCGATATTGTTTTTTTACATAAATTAATTAACGGGAATTTAGACAGCACCCCACTTCTAAATAAGATCAATTTATTTCTTAATATATAATAATATTATTAATTTTATTTCCTCGACCGGGCAGCCGTACTCGAAATAGAAAAACTTTTGACATACCAGTACACCACACAAATTATGGACAAAACTCCCTACCGAATGTGTGCCTTATACAATAAGACCTGCGGTGAAATCGATATTTTTGGTACTTCTGTCTCATTATTCAAAGATAAGTTATATAAAATTGTAAGCAAAGATTAGGTAACAAGAACTTTGCACCATTTTTGTAACTTAGATTTATTTTGCATGTAGTATTATTCACTTCAAGAAGGATGTACACTACGTTATGATACTTACTAACTTGTATTTAGAAATAAGTTGTAAATGTGTATTATCTTGTTTAAGAATTAATAAAAAAAAGTCACTTCTGACCTTTTTAACGGAGTACGAGTAATGCTGATTTGTCGGAAGTGCCAGAACCGACGTTGTTGCTTGTAGTTTGTACAAAATCAATGATTGCTTGTCGGAAGTGGCACTTACGCCATTGTTAAGTGATAACTTTTAATTTTAAAATATGTCGTATGTAGACATTACAAACAAAAATGACAACAATTTAAAGAAAATATATCTTTTTTATGGACTTCTGTCAAATAAAACGTGAAAACAATGTATGTATGAAAATACAAAACATTTCTTATGACGTAAATAATTCGGAAAATCAAATTTTCCTCCGAAATGTAAATTAACTTAAAACATTGAAATTAAAAATTATTGCCATCACCATTTTGTTGACTTTTTGATATCATAACTTAAATTAACTTAGCAAAATTAATATTTTTTTTGTATCAATCATAAAGAGGAAAAGTTTGTTTTGTGTTTGGAAAAGTCTTTGTATCTTTGTTTGTATTGAATTGGTTCAATAACTACTGAACTAATTTTAAAAATTCTTTTACCCTTGGTAAGCTACATTGTTTGCAAAGAACATAGGCAGTGTATTATTCAGAAAAATAGTAGGGATCATACCGAAAATCGCAAAAATATAACCCAAAGTGGTAAAAATTTGCAATTAATTACATTATTTCGCTTGCGCTGCGAAAAATACAGCTGATTCATAGAAATAATATTACAAATACTTATAGTGTTCATCATTATCTACAAAAAAATCCAGGACAGCATAATTATATGTATCTTTTATGGTTAACGAATAATAACCATTTCCTTCATTAAAAAAATAACTTCAAATCATCTCCTACTAGCGTGGGTTTTTTTGCTTATTAACAATTGATCCTTACCTAAATAAATATCAAAATATTAATTGCGATTCTGTAAAGAATAGAATTGTCTTTAAAATTATTACCATGGGGCAAATATTTTAGAAGTTAGGGCAGTTTGATTAAAGCTTAAAACAAGGCGCCGACACGGCAACGGCGGTGGCTACCACGAATTTGTAATGGAAAATATTATATTTTCCAAACTTGCTATGGATCTTATCGACATCTGCCAAATACGCTGGAGAAATGAATTTGCCCAAATATGTGGGAAATACAGAAAATACTGACGAAGGACTGACTGTTTTGCAGGTCCATTAATTTGTCAGCGATTTTTTTTTCGGGTAGGTGTTAAAAAAGTTAATACATGTCTCTACATCTAAATTAAGAAAATTAAATAGTTTTAGTAAATAATTTGCACTAGTTACGATTGATTTAAGTTCAATACATACCATTATTAAAGCTCTGAAATTGGCAAACCTCTATGTGACCAATTAACCAAATAAAGAAGACACCACCCATCAGCTGATAGTTCAACAAAAATATTTCCATACTATATTATACACAGCACTCAAGATAAAATGTCACAACTAGACAACATACAAAAGGCTCAACAAAATCTGGAGGAAATTTAGTTTGTTATTATTTTTAGCAATATTCCGCGAAACCTTTAAGTAAATGAGTGAGTGTACGCATAGGCATGCGTACAGCACCTCCCTCCTCCCACACTGCCTGTGCGTACACTCGCATGCATGAACTTGCAAACAACACCACCACACAAGCAATAATGTTGGCAAATCCGTGCAAGGCCCCTCACCACCATGCAGGTTGAAAACCTCGACGCGCGTTTCGCTCCAACACCGGAGCATCCTCAGGATGTGGACTCTACGAACAACGTCCGTCAAGTGCCGCCACCGGCCAAAACACCGCCTTTTATACCCTATCGAGCCCCGCTACTACCCCCACTACCCTCACCAGTACCCCCGAACATATTAATAAGCGGTGACGTAGTCAAGCAAGTTTGGTCATTCAACAATGCAAATCTGTTATTTTTCTATTCTTTTATGATCTCTAATTGTTCCAACACGCTCAGCCGAAAGCCTTTATCGCATTTATGTAAAACTTTATAAGAATGGCCATCGGGCACGGTATGATTCCTATCTAAAAGATGTTTAGCAAAATGTGACTTATCAGGATGATCATTCCTATAAGCCGCGATATGTTCTTTATACCGAGTCTCAAAGCTGCGTCCAGTTTGACCCACATATACACTATCGCATTCAGGACAATCGATCTTATAGACACCGGACTGATATTTTTCATCAATCCGGTCTTTGTTATGACATAAATTATGTTTTAAAGTATTTTTCGTCCTGAATGCGACATGCATATCGTTGTTTTTCATTATTTTGGATAAGCGTGCAGATACCTCTCCCATGTAGGTCAAACTGGACTTATATCTAACTACCTCCTTACCAATAGGACCTGCGTACAAAAACTTAACCAGTTCTTTCTTGTTTTTATTTTTCAAAATATTATTAATAATTTTTGGACTATATCCGTTGGATATCGCAATTTGGAAAATGATATTAAGCTCATTTTGATAATTATCTTTACTAAGAGGGATCGATAATAATCTATGAATGTAACTATGAAAGGCCGCGAGTTTGTGTTGCCAAGGATGACATGACGATGCATGAATAGTAGTATTAGTATATGTCGGCTTGCGAAAGATTCCAAAACTGTGTTTATTATTAACTCTAGTAATCGATAAATCGAGAAAATTTAGGGTGTTATTATCTTCACATTCTAATTTGAATTTAATTTTAATATGTTTTTTATTTAGTTCTTTAACAAATACGTCCAGTTGTATCTGTGTACCCGTCCAACAAAGAAAACAATCATCTACGTATCTAAAGTATAAAATACTTTTATTAACGACGATATTTCTTTGTTCAAAATCGTCCATAAATATTTCGGCCATCAAAGGACTTAAAGGTGAACCCATAGCTAGACCGTCGTCTTGAACAAAGAATTCGCCGTTAAATCGAAAGTAGTTTTGTTCCATGCAGGTTTTAGTAAGAGTAAGCAGTTCATTACTTTCACCAGGAGGTAAACGTTTTTCTAATTCATTCCTTAAAATACCCAATGTTTCCTTACGTGGAACATTAGTGAATAAACTATCGACATCAAGTGAAACTAATTTGCAACGAGGTGGCAAAGTCACATCTTTAATTTTGTTGACTAATTGTAGACTATTTTTTATGGCATAAGGTGGCCGAAATGAGAGCTTTTCTTTTATTATGAAATTAAGTGACTTTGCCAGCTCGTATGCTGGTGCACCTATGTATGAGACAACTGGACGCATGGGAATATCAGTTTTGTGAATCTTTGGCAAGCCGTACAGTGATGGTGCGCGAGGATTCATTGGGATGAGTTTTTTCTTTGATGATTCAGTTTGAAAGAAATATTGATTATTATTAATTGCTAATTTAAGCTTAGCTAAAACTTGTTTGTTGGGTCAGAAGGAACCCTTAGAAATTGTTCACCCTGAATCACGTCATTAACTCTGTCCAAATAATCGTCGCGCTCCATCACTACTACTGTGTTACCCTTATCCGCTTTCGATATTACTAAGTTATTATTATCTATTGTTTGTTTTAATGACCTCAAAGCCACTCTTTCGGGGTTAAAAGAGGAACCGGAAGGAGTACCTTTGATTTCGTTGGCTAGTAGGCCCTTAACCATGTTATCTTTCTTATTAACTACGGCAGTTATTTCCGAATCCACCGCAAGCATTTCCAAAGCATTCTGATTAATATTAGGAGTAATATTATATTTAAGACCCTTTTCCAAAAGTGTCATCTCATCCTTGGCAAATTGTACGCTGGTTAAGTTTTTGACGCGAGGGTGGAAGGAAAAAGGTTCAGACCTGGATTCTGTATGTGATTGGACAATCCTGTTTTTATTTACCAAAGTCTGAAGCTTTTTCTTTTGACTTAAATATTTAGCGTGCACTTCGATTGCTGCGAAATGGCGTGCCTTTTCATCTAAGCGATCGAATTCGATATTATGTAATTTAAAAGAGAGCTCGGTATAAAGAACTTTGAGATGTAATTTTAAATTATCCCTAACGGTAAACCAATGACGTGTCTCTTCGTTAAGCCAGATAGTCTCGGCTTTTTTGATAGCAATATTGGAGGCTCGGCTGTGCGTGTTGGTTCTTACATTAATATAATTAGGAACGACATTTAGACGTTTGCATTGTTGATTGAACCAAGCATTTTGGGCGGCTATACGATGTAATTTTGTTAACTTAATGTAGAGTCGTGCCTGATCGGTCATGCTCACCGATTTTAAATAGTTAATGGAATCAGGCGTTACTTTGCGGAAATCCATAGCTTAAAATTTAGTTTGTTATTATTTTTAGCAATATTCCGCGAAATAAACTTCCACCTTTAAGTAAATGAGTGAGTGTACGCATAGGCATGCGTACAGCACCTCCCTCCTCCCACACTGCCTATGCGTACACTCGCATGCAAGAACTTGCAAACACCACCACCACACAAGCAATAATGTTGGCAAATCCGTGCAAGGCCCCTCACCACCATGCAGGTTTTTCAACCTGCAGGTTTACCGTTAGGGATAATTTAAAATTACATCTCAAAGTTCTTTATACCGAGCTCTCTTTTAAATTACATAATATCGAATTCGATCGCTTGGATGAAAAGGCACGCCATTTCGCAGCAATCGAAGTGCACGCTCAATATTTAAGTCAAAAGAAAAAGCTTCAGACTTTGGTAAATAAAAACAGGATTGTCCAATCACATACAGAATCCAGGTCTAAACCTTTTTCCTTCCACCCTCGCGTCAAAAACTTAACCAGCGTACAATTTGCCAAGGATGAGATGACACTTTTGGAAAAGGGTCTTAAATATAATATTACTCCTAATATTAATCAGAATGCTTTGGAAATGCTTGCGGTGGATTCGGAAATAACTGCCGTAGTTAATAAGAAAGATAACATGGTTAAGGGCCTACTAGCCAACGAAATCAAAGGTACTCCTTCCGGTTCCTCTTTTAACCCCGAAAGAGTGGCTTTGAGGTCATTAAAACAAACAATAGATAATAATAACTTAGTAATATCGAAAGCGGATAAGGGTAACACAGTAGTAGTGATGGAGCGCGACGATTATTTGGACAGAGTTAATGACGTGATTCAGGGTGAACAATTTCTAAGGGTTCCTTCTGACCCAACAAACAAGTTTTTAGCTAAGCTTAAATTAGCAATTAACAATAATCAATATTTCTTTCAAACTGAATCATCAAAGAAAAAACTCATCCCAATGAATCCTCGCGCACCATCACTGTACGGCTTGCCAAAGATTCACAAAACTGATATTCCCATGCGTCCAGTTGTCTCATACATAGGTGCACCAGCATACGAGCTGGCAAAGTCACTTAATTTCATAATAAAAGAAAAGCTCTCATTTCGGCCACCTTATGCCATAAAAAACAGTCTACAATTAGTCAACAAAATTAAAGATGTGACTTTGCCACCTCGTTGCAAATTAGTTTCACTTGATGTCGATAGTTTATTCACTAATGTTCCACGTAAGGAAACATTGGGTATTTTAAGGAATGAATTAGAAAAACGTTTACCTCCTGGTGAAAGTAATGAACTGCTTACTCTTACTAAAACCTGCATGGAACAAAACTACTTTCGATTTAACGGCGAATTCTTTGTTCAAGACGACGGTCTAGCTATGGGTTCACCTTTAAGTCCTTTGATGGCCGAAATATTTATGGACGATTTTGAACAAAGAAATATCGTCGTTAATAAAAGTATTTTATATTACTTTAGATACGTAGATGATTGTTTTCTTTGTTGGACGGGTACACAGATACAACCGGACGTATTTGTTAAAGAACTAAATAAAAAACATATTAAAATTAAATTCAAATTAGAATGTGAAGATAATAACACCCTAAATTTTCTCGATTTATCGATTACTAGAGTTAATAATAAACACAGTTTTGGAATCTTTCGCAAGCCGACATATACTAATACTACTATTCATGCATCGTCATGTCATCCTTGGCAACACAAACTCGCGGCCTTTCATAATTACATTCATAGATTATTATCGACCCCTCTCAGTAAAGATAATTATCAAAATGAGCTTAATATCATTTTCCAAATTGCGATATCCAACGGATATAGTCCAAAAATTATTAATAATATTTTGAAAAATAAAAACAAGAAAGAACTGGTTAAGTTTTTGTACGCAGGTCCTATTGATAAGGAGGTAGTTAGATATAAGTCCAGTTTGACCTACATGGGAGAGGTATCTGCACGCTTATCCAAAATAATGAAAAACAACGATATGCATGTCGCATTCAGGACAAAAAATACTTTAAAACGTCATTTATGTCATAACAAAGACCGGATTGATGAAAAATATCAGTCCGGTGTCTATAAGATCGATTGTCCTGAATGCGATAGTGTATATGTGGGTCAAACTGGACGAAGCTTTGAGACTCGGTATAAAGAACATATCGCGGCTTATAGGAATGATCATCCTGATAAGTCACATTTTGCTAAACATCTTTTAGATAGGAATCATACCGTGCCCGATGGCCATTCCTATAAAGTTTTACATAAATGCGATAAAGGCTTTCGGCTGAGCGTGTTGGAACAATTAGAGATCATAAAAGAAAAGAAAAATAACAGATTTGCATTTTTGAATGACCAAACTTGCTTGACTACGTCACCGCTTATTAATATTTTCGGGGGTACTGGTGAGGGTAGTGGGAGTAGTAGCGGGGCTCGATAGGGTATAAAAGGCGGTGTTTTGGCCGGTGGCGGCACTTGACGGACGTTGTTCGTAGAGTCCACATCCTGAGGATGCTCCGGTGTTGGAGCGAAACGCTCGTCAAGGTTTTAAACCTGCATGGTGGTGAGGGGCCTTGCACGGATTTGTCAACATTATTGCTTGTGTGGTGGTGTTGTTTGCAAGTTTTTGCATGCGAGTGTACGCATAGGCAGTGTGGGAGGAGGGAGGTACTGTACGCATGCCTATGCGTACACTCACTCATTTACTTAAAGGTGGAAGTTTATTTCGCGGAATATTGCTAAAAATAATAACAAACTAAATTTTAAGCTATGGATTTCCGCAAAGTAACGCCTGATTCCATTAACTATTTAAAATCTGGAGGAATGTGTTATGAAGAAAATGGAAGAGCTTCAGGCACAACTGCAATATGGAGCCGCTAAGGACACTGTTGCTAAAGTCGCAGAGGAGTTTCGAACATTTCGTGAGCTCACTTTTTCTATGCTCAGCTTATTGAGAAGACAGCAGAGTGTTCTAATGCCATTGATACCATGGAAACAAGATCTCGCAGAAAGTTCCTGATTGTCACTGGTGTTCCTGAGCAAAGCGGGGAAAATTGTTTAAATTTCATACTATATATAATTCAAATATTCATTTCTGAATAAAGTGCATCAAAAACTTGCAATGAAAGACATAACCGCAAATTCTATTAAGGAGTGTTATCGACTTGGCAGACCTTCCACCCTGGACAGTCACAATAAAAGCCGGCCTATACTGGTAAAATTTTCTTCTATTGAAGTCAAGACCTCTATCTTCAGAGCCAAAACTAAACTTAAGAATACTCCTTATTCACTCAGAGAGTTTTTAACTAAGGCTCGGCAGGTGGTTTTCAGCAAGGCGAGGTCGCACTTTGGTATGAGAGCGTGCTGGTCTCAGGATGGTGTCGTCGTTATAAAGAGCTCCGATGGCCAGAGACACAGAGTAACAACCATAGAAGAGCTGCAGCCGCTTTTGAAGAGGTACCAAAAGGCAGAACCATCGGTATCATATACCAATGCCAAGTAACTTTGTCATCGTCATAATGTGTATATTGGTGCTTAGTGTGGATTAGCGTGAACTTCCTTCTGTAAGACGTATTGTATTTACTTTCCATCATTTTGTCATCAATATACTTTTATTGTACTTTTATCACTATTATAGGGTATATTCCTTGGGTATACACCAAATTATTTTCAAAAATTTACAATAACCCTATTTTAGCAAACAATAAACATCATAAATTCATAAGTAGTAAATGTTTCGACAGAATTGACCATAAAAAACTTTTACAAAAATTAGCGGAGACCGGTGTACATGGTGATTTACTCAGATGGTTTGCGTCTTATATTACCAATCGCAGTCAAGCAGTAGCAATCAATAACTGCACCTCTAGGTGGCGTCGGATCCCGAGCGGTGTACCGCAGGGATCCCTGCTTGGACCCCTGTTATTCGACATATTTGTTAATGATACTGACCAATGTTTTAGCTCGTCCCAATTATTGTACTTTGCTGACGACATGAAAATCTGCAAGCGCATAACGTGTCTCGATGACGCTCATCGTCTTCAGGCTGATCTTCAAGCACTTGAAGTCTATTGTGTCAATAACCGTTTAGACCTTAACCCGTTAAAATGTTCCGTTGTTATCTTTACGCGAAAGAAAAATAATATTACTTACGATTATCATCTCAAGAATCATCCGTTGCCCAGAACTACCACTATAAGAGACCTTGGAGTTATTCATGACTCGAAACTATCGTTTATAGTCCGCGCGGAACTAGTTGGCCGCGCCTTAGGTATGTGAGCGGTGGGACGGAGAGGCAGGGGCGCTTGATTTTGACAGTTCTGGCTAGTTTAGACAAAAAGCACAAGTGATTGCAATAGCAAGATGAGTCCGCCGATAAAAAGATAATCTAAGGAAATAATATTTAAAGTGCATACGTTTTTAAAAAACGGAAAGCCGATGTCAATAGTTTAGAATATAAAACTGATCAATTGTCTTTTATTTATTCTTTTCAATATGTTCGAGCGCGTACATCCCTAGTGCTGCTGCACGGCTACATCACTACAGCGGGGCGCGGGGGGAGCATTCCCGCTTGCAGCGTGGGCCGCGGCGACACTGTGCTCGTTCACTTGCCTAGGCGACAGGCGCGCGCGCACACCGCACACACGGCACACCGCCGACCACCATATTACTTTGTATTTGTTAAAAGTTATGTAAATCTCAATACAGTTTAATTTGTAAACCATCTTTTAATTATTATGTCCCGCTGACATAATTTGGCGCCCCCGGGTGGGCACGGATCTCTCTCCTAAAAATCGGTCGAGTCGCCGCCGCCATTTTTCTCTCCACGGACTTCGCCCCCGGCCGCGTGGCTATCAACGGAGGAAGGCGCGTTTGGAGCTCAAGACCAACAACGCTTGCATGGGCAAGCAACCTGCTGCATCATAATGCCTGCCAGGAGAGTGTCGTGAACCTGCTTTTCCTATTCTTTCATAACCTAAACTTTTTTCCCGCAGCTTGGGCACGTGGTTCCGAACCTTTTTGTCATGTGTGCTATGCCCTAAGCTAGGCGGTGTGCCTGCGCATCTCTGCACCTCTGTGTACGTAATGTACCACAATATGCTTTAGGTACGATATGCATTAATTCACTTAATTTTCCTTGTCGGTTGTCATGCATTGAGTTTTGCATATTTCATGCGCATCACGCATCTTATAACGTCTGCATAGCCAGATACGTCTTTATATGGTCATTATTCTGCATTAAAACGAAAATATATAGGGGGACTTTAGTGGGTATTGTGTAGTTTACAACCACACCCTTATTTTTTTCACTAAGAGAGTGTAGGTAGTTTAATTTTCTTCCTTACATAAGATAACCTACTACACTTGCATCTTCATTTTGTCATGTGCTAGTTATAACAATTCACGCTGTGCACTTCTTTATTTCTTTATTGCACGCTTACTTACATATTACTTTGCATCAAAATTTCAGTGAGAATACATCCATCATCGTGTGAGTGCTGTCGAGTCTGCTCGAGCACACAGATCTTCATTCTTGCCTCTGCGTACCTCGGGTTACTTCCTCATCGCTGTCCACTGCGGGACAACAGGCGTTCAAGACATCACATACAAGGGGAGTAAGCCGGTTTAATTTTATTTGGAGCTTTTTAATTATTTTAGTTTATTTCTTTATTTGTGATCATCAAATATTGCATCATGTCTTACGATAGTAAAATGTCAGACTTAAATACACTTAAGGTTAAACGCAGTTCAATTAAGGGACAAATAACTAAATTTCAGAATTATTTATCGGATTTGCAAGACACTTCTCTTACTTCAATTCAAATAAGAGAATTACAAATTAAATTAGATAAATACTTGGTGATCTCTCAAAGTTTTGATGAGTTGCAAAATCAGATTGAGTCATTAAATTCTGAAGAACTCGCTGCAGAGCTTGAGATTAGGGAGAGCGTGGAGGACAGTCTTCACCATTGTCTGGCCCTCGCACAAGAGTTAATTGAATTGCATAAACCTAAAGATGATTGCAAGTCTTCCCGCTCAGGGTCGTCAAACAAACACACATGCTGCAGCAACGGTGAATTAATGGGACTCAAATTGCCACAGATTAAAATCAATAAATTTGATGGTTCTTATTTTAAATGGCTAGAGTTCCGCGACATGTATGAGTCGCTTATTCATAACAGTGAGAGTTTGAGGCCCATCCACAAATTTCACTACTTGTGCTCCTATTTAGAAGGTGAAGCGGCGAGGGTTATTTCTAATTTAGAAATCTCTTCCGATAATTACTTAGCAGCGTGGCGGCTTCTTTGTGACAGGTATAACAACAAACGTCAACTCGTTCACAATCATTTAAATTCATTGTTTAATATTGAACAGATTCAAAGGGAATATGATAAGTCTTTGAGATTTTTAAGTGATGACATTACAAAGAATTTGCGAGCTCTAAAAACATTAGGCCAACCAGTTGATCAATGGGATACCTTAATCATACATTTAGCTTCTACTAAACTGGATCCAGGCACTAGTGTTAAATGGGAAGAATACAGGAACGGTTTGAAAAAGGATTTTCCCACTTTAGATGATTTTAGAGACTTTTTGAAGTCACGCGCTGTGTTAGAAATGTTGTATAGGTCTAAAAGAGACAAACAAGTAAATAAATTTTCATCGCATCCAGCACAAAATAAAGCTCCTCATAAACAATTTTATAATGATTCTCACACGAAATCTTTTGTAATTTCAGCTGGAAATAGCAACCAGCCGCGTCCATGCGTTGTGTGCCAGGGCAAGCATAGGATCTTCGACTGCAATGTCTTCAGGGCTCTGACCACGGACGAGAAATGGGCTCAAGCAGTAAAACTGAAGCTCTGCCTCAACTGCCTGCGGCCTGCGCACGCTGCAGCTCAATGCCGTCTGGGCGGCTGTCGCGTATGTAAGAGGCGCCATAATATATTACTACACAAACACAGCTCTGACACTACACCCTCAGGTAAGGCTGAGGGTTCCTTCGGTAGTCGAGTTACTAGTCGACAGGGCGAGGCCGAGGTCCAGGCTCCTGTCGTCATGTCTTCGTCTTCATTGTGTTCTGAATCTCTTCAGTCTACTGCCTTGTTGGACATCATTTATCCTCATACTGACAAGGTTGAGAGTGTTAGGGCACTGTTGGATTGTGGAAGTCAGTCTTCTTTTATCACTACTAGTTTGAAACATCGTCTTCAGCTGGCTTCCGAACCATCAGGCACTACAAATATTCTAGGCATTGGAGATGCTTCGTTGAACATTATTCCAGAGCAATGCTCTGCAGTCATTCAATCAAAACAGGGTACCTACTCTCATAAAATAGAGTTCTTGGTGCTACCTCGTATTACGCATAAGCTCCCTAAGCTTCATATTGACATATCTTCATTCAATCTGCCATTTTATTTTATATTGACGGATCCTTTATTCAATCAACCCTCACAGGTTGACATGCTTCTAGGAGCAGACGTCTTCTGGGAACTTCTTAATTCCGAACAAATTTCTTTGGGATCAAATTTACCTTTTCTGCGTAGCACAAGGTTAGGATGGGTCATAGCTGGTAAAGCACCATCTCTTCATTATTCAAAGGAACTTCATTGTAATTTTGCATCTATTGATAACATTCAATCTGACTTAACACGTTTTTGGGAATATGAAGACTTCCCAACTAATCATCGTAAGGGCATCGTTACAGAGAGCGAGAGTCACTTCATTGAAAACACACATTGTCTTGAGGATGGTAGGTTCTGCGTCAAGCTACCTCTCATCGATTCGCCTGATTGTTTAGGTGAGTCATATCATCTCGCTAAAAAGCGCTTCTTCGATTTGGAGAAAAGATTCAAACAGAATCCTTCTTTGAAAGAAAAATATGTTGACTTCATTAATGAATATCGAAATCTAGGTCATCTTTCAGAGGCACCTGTATAGAAAACGACCTACAAATGGTAGGCTCTAATATTCAGGACTCACTTTTCAATATTTTGCTTAGATTTCGCAATTACAAATATGTACTGTCATGGTGATAACGACCCCTACGGGGGTCATGGCCCCCAGGGTCAATGCACTGCTGCTGTCGGTATCAGGCCTTCTCTTCCTAACGATAACTTCATTCTGATTTACCTGAAATCAGACACTATCACTGTACTTAACACAGAGACACAATCCTCATTGAATCTCGTAATTGATTTTGAAAGGTACTCTGATTACAAAAAATTACGTCGTATTGTTGCTTACATTCTTCGCTTCATTAACATTAAATGTAGAAAACAGACAGTCAACGGTCCACTTTCTTTTGAAGAACGAGACACTTCACTTAAAGTCCTAGTCAAGCTTTCACAACAGGAATCCTTCCCCAAGGAGTTAGAATTACTTCATAAAAATAAGACCATCAGTCCAAAATCATCTCTTTCTTCACTGTCACCATTCTTGGACTCTCAGGGCATCCTGAGAGTGGGGGGGAGGATACGTAAGTCGGATTTCGATTTTACTAAGATCCATCCTATACTTTTAAACTCAAAACACACACTCACTAAACTCTTATTTACTCATGAACACATAGCCTCTTACATGCGGGACCGCAGCTCATGCTGTCCTCTATCCGTGAGCAGTTCTGGCCAATCGGGGGTAGGGATCTGGCACGACGCACGGTACGCGGTTGTGTCACTTGTAACAGATTTAATGCTAAAGTACTGAAAAACATAATGGGAGACTTACCGCCACAGCGGCTTATTCCCGACTTCCCATTTTCCACTGTTGCTATGGACTTTGCGGGCCCTTTTTTAATTACTGACCGTAGAGGGCGTGGGTGTAAAATAACTAAGTGCTATTTATGTCTTTTTATGTTTTCGTTATAAATATATCCATCTTGAGTTTGTTAGCGAACTATCTAAAGATTATTTTATGCTAGCCCTGCGCCGCTTCATATCTCGTAGGCTCGTAGGGGTAAGCCTAAGGATTTTTTTTGCGACAATGGCAGAAATTTTGTGGCAGCTGCAAGAGAGCTCAGCGAGTTTTTTAGCAAATATTCTGACTCTATTGTAGGTTTTGCAGCTGATCAGGATACAAAGTTTAAATTCTCACCGGCTTACGCTCCTAACTTCAACGGTTACGCAGAGGCAGGCATAAAATCTGCCAAACATCTCTTAAAACGTTCCTTGGGCAGCACACAAATGACATTTGAGGAACTCACTTCTTTGTTTGCCCAAGTGGAAGCTATCCTCAATTCTAGACCCATTTCCCCCCTTTCTTCTTGTCCTACTGACCATGCAGCGCTCACACCTGGACACTTTCTCCTCGGCAGTTCACTGACGTCACTTCCGGCTCCAGCGCTAGAAGACATCAACCCCAGACGTCTGGACAGATACCAGCTGATCGAGCAAACACGTCAAGTCTTTTGGAGGAGGTGGCAGGCGGAGTACGTCACTGAGCTGCAGTCCAGATGTAGAGACCTGAAGGAGGGAGATCTAGTCATTATCAAGGAAGACAATAACCCGCCACTGTCCTGGAGGCTAGGACGGGTGGTGAAGCTGCATCCTGGAGCTGACGGGGTGCCGCGAGTAGCGGATCTTACCACGGCGCGAGGAGTCATTCGGCGCGCTCTCAACCGGCTCTGTCTGCTGCTGGATGAAGACTACAAGGCTTGAAAGCAGGGCTTTCATGGGCCCCCAGTATGGTGCCGATACCGGGAATCGAACCCGAGCCTCCTGGGTGTCTGAAATAATATTATTGTTCACGATATCTTGAGATTGGTCGTCACTGTCTAATCTCATGTGCGTTGCGAGCAGCAAGGAACCCGCCCCCTCACCCCCGTCCCTACCTAAGGCGCGGCCAACTAGTTCCGCGCGGACTATAACTCTCATATTGATCATGTCATATCAAAGGCATCTAAAGCTCTTGGCTTCTTAAAGCGAAATTCTAAAGAATTTGTTCGCGCTAAAACCATCAAGGTTCTATATTGCTCTCTAGTTAGAAGTCACCTCGAGTATGCCTCCCAAATTTGGAACCTTAGGTATAAAATTCACATTAATAGAATTGAGAATATCCAAAGAAAATTTATACGTTACCTGTGTTTTAAGACTAATCAACGGTTTAGTAGTTCCAATTATAAGTCTATCTGTACCAAACACCACCTCCTTACCCTAGAGGACCGTCGTGTTATTGCCGATGTGTCTTTTCTTGTAAACATTTCTTCGAATAATCTAGACTGCCAAAACCTATTATCTAAGTTGTCTTTTAAAATTCCTACTAAGTCCTATCGTCGTCATGTCCCTATCTTCTTACCCACTACCCACACCTACTACAGACAGAACTCTTTCATGTATCGTGCAAGCAAGCAACTTAATTCAGCGTGCTCTAATATGGATTTAGATATTTTCAATTGTAATATTTCGACTCTAAAGAGATCATTATGCAAGCATTTTGTTGATTTAATTAATTAATTAATTGTTTGTTGATGTTTAGCTCTTCTGTACGTAATAGGTATTGTAATGTTAGAAATAAGCAAACACTAAAAAAAAAAATATTATATATATATATACACTGATATTCTTGTTTAAAATAACAGATTTTTTTTAATGTTTAAAATTTTGTTGTAGTAGTAGTACTAGGTATTCATAACGTAATATTTAAGTCAATATTTTGTAAACTATTACTATCAGTGAAAACTTCAAATTGGCTCCTTATTATGTACTCCGTCTTATAATTTAATTGTAACAATAGCTGTAAGTTTTCCAAGTATCATAAAATAAAATAAAATAAGTCAAATGGATGTCAGCTGTCATGATGACAACTGACATGACACTTTTTTTTTCTTATTGTAAATTATAGTCCGCGCGGAACTAGTTGGCCGCTCTGCCCGTATACTCAGTGAATATACTCAGTGTATAGTGTCATACCCGTATACTCAGTGAGTATACAGGCAGAGCGGCCAACTAGTTCCGCGCGGACTATAATATACAATAAGAAAAAAAAAAGTGTCATGTCAGTTGTCATCATGACAGCTGACATCCATTTGACTTATTTTATTCATACCGCCAGAGTGGCCAACTAGTTCCGCGCGGACTATAACTGTGTGAGCATGTTGTGTTGTTTATTTTTCTTCTCATTTTGTTAATGTATTTTAGCAAAGATGGTGTTAGTTTTGTAATTAATATTAGTATTTTAAAAAGGGTTTTATGTTTCGCTCCTATTTGTCTTAGCGTGATAAAATGTAGCCTATAGCCTTCCTCGATAAATGGACTATCTAACACTGAAATAATTTTTCATATCGGACCAGTAGTTCCTGAGATTAGCGCGTTCAAACAAACAAACAAACTAACAAACTCTTCCGCTTTATTATATATAATATAATATAATAATATATTATATATAATATACATAAAGACACTGCACAAATTTTCCAACAATAAATTGAATGTGATGTGAGTATAAATTGCGTTTATACCTTTATATTAAAAAGGTATAAACGCAATTTATACTCACATCACATTCAATTTATTGTTGGAAAATTTGTGCAGTGTCTTTATGTATATTATATATAATATATTATTATATTATATTATATTATATATAATAAAGCGGAAGAGTTTGTTAGTTTGTTTGTTTGTTTGAACGCGCTAATCTCAGGAACTACTGGTCCGATATGAAAAATTCTTTCAGTGTTAGATAGTCCATTTATCGAGGAAGGCTATAGGCTACATTTTATCACGCTAAGACAAATAGGAGCGAAGAAATAGAGGAAAATGTGGAAAAAACGGGGGAAATTATTTGAAAGGGCTTATTTGAACGCGCTAATCTCAGGAACTACTGGTCCGATTTGAAAAATTATTTCAGTGTCAGATAGCTCATTTATCGGGAAAGGCTATAGGCTATATTTTATCACGCTAAGACAAATAGGAGCGAAGAAATAGAGGAAAATGTGGAAAAACAGGGGAAATTATTTGAAAGGGCTTATCTCACGTATCTATACTACGAGTAATATTATAAAGCGGAAGAGTTTGTTAGTTGGTTTGTTTGTTTGTTTGTTTGAACGCGCTAATCTCAGGAACTACTGATCCGATATGAAAAATTCTTTCAGTGTTAGATAGTCCATTTATCGAGGAAGGCTATAGGCTACATTTTATCACGCTAAGACTAATAGGAGCGAAGAAATAGAGGAAAATGTGAAAAAAACGGGGGAAATTATTTGAAAGGGCTTATTTGAACGCGCTAATCTCAGGAACTACTGGTCCGATTTGAAAAATTATTTCAGTGTCAGATAGCTCATTTATCGGGAAAGGCTATAGGCTATACTTTATCACGCTAAGACAAATAGGAGCGAAGAAATAGAGGAAAATGTGGAAAAAACGGGGGAAATTATTTGAAATATCTATACTAATATTATAAAGCGGAAGAGTTTGTTTGTTTGAACGCGCTAATCTCAGGAACTACTGGTCCGATATGAAAAATTCTTTCAGTGTTAGATAGTCCATTTATCGAGGAAGGCTATAGGCTACATTTTATTACGCTAAGACTAATAGGAGCGAAGAAATAGAGGAAAATGTGAAAAAAACGGGGGAAGCCGCGCGGAACGTCTAGTGTATATTATATTTTTTTTAACCGACTTCCATAAAACGAGGAGTTTATACGTTTGGCTGTGGATATTTTTTTTTTAGTGTTTATCTATTCACATTGTATAATATTGTTTAATATTACAATGAAGGATGTTCATAACTTATTGTATCAAGTCAGTTGGCGGGTGGTGATGACAGAGCTAAGCAAAGTAATATTATAGTACGTAACTTAATTAAATACAGTTATAAATATATTTTATTTATATAATTTATTTTATTATTATATTTATTGCAGTTATTATATTTAAAGCAACATATTATAATGTCTATTTCGGGCATTGATTCATTTTGTTCTGCCAACAATACATCAATTAATTTATCTGCAGATGACAGTTGGGATTCTACAAATGATATCACTCGAGGAGAACTTTAGCGAGAAAATTTTAATCCACAGAACAACAAATTACTAAATGTGTGTCTCATAAACGCACAAAGTGTACCTAGCCACTTTAATGACATCCTAGACACTTTCTCAGATAGGTATCAACATGCATGCGCTCTTAATTTCGGAGACCTGGTTAAAACCTAATCTCTCTTCCACATATTACAGTTTGCCCGGGTATATCTTAATACGAAATGATCGTATTGACAGACGCGGGGGTGGTGTGGCTATTTACTTACGGAGTGATCTGCCTCATAAAATAATAGCTACTTAGTTCTCCTCCAAATTATTCAGGAATCGCCGAATTTTTTTTTTTCTTGAGGTCTCTGTTAAGGGTACGAAGCTTGCTCTTGGTGTGGTATATTGTCCTCCTTCAATTGACTATTTTACTCAGATTGAAACAATGCTCGAATCTTTAGTAACTGACTATAGTCGTCACATCATTATGGGTGACTTCAATACTAACCTATTGGATATTAACTCCCATTGTTCTAGTAAACACTGCACTGCACACAAACACACACTGTACTGCACATCTTGGAATCAACTAGCTTACATAATTTGGCTCTTCAAGCCACACATCATAATGTTAATGGAGGAGACACTTGGCAAGACTTAATATTAACATCTAATCCACTATTAGTTCATTCGCTTGGTCAGTATCCTGCGCCCGGCTTCTCGCTTCATGATCTACTCTTCTTTATTTATTTATTATTATTATTTTATAGCTTTAGTCAACTGGGATCAACTTCTAACCACCACCAACGTTAATGATAAAGTGCAGGTCTTTAATAATGCAATTCTAGCCCTTTATAATGTTCATGCACCAGTTAAACGAATTAGAATAAAACATCCTCCGGCACCCTGAATGTCGTCTGAGATTAAGGAGGCAATGAGACGACGTGATCGCGCCTATTGCAAATACAGGGCTGACCGATCCGACATTAAGTGGGAGAAGTTTAAGAAGGCAAGGAACAAGTGTAATCAGATGGTGCGCAACGCCAAACGTAAATTAATTAATTATTCTCTCCAGTAAAGTAATTAATTATTCTTCATCAGGTGCTAACCTGTGAAAATTTCTCGGTACCATGGGCTTCGGTAAATCGCGTCATATGGAGTTGCCAAGCACAGTTAGTCTGGATGACATTAATTCCCACTTCGCTACTTCTCCTAACATGGACACATCTACTAAATCGGAAACAATAGACTATCTAATCGGATTACCACGAGCAAATATAGATAATTTTCAGTTAACACCAGTTACTACAGGCGAGGTTAAAGCAGTAATTACGTCTTTAAGTTCCAGAGCTGTGGGTTGTGATGATATTAGCCGTCAAATGATCACTCCCATCCTTGAATATCTTCTTCCAGCCATTACCCATATAATTAACTTTTCGTTCGAGTCCTCCACATTTCCCGTTATTCCTTTCAGCCCTAGTGTAAAGAATCCCGGTTTGTATATTGATGCTAATCTTGATTGGCGTACTCAAGTGGCTCATGTTAGTAGAAGTGTTACTAATTGCCTGCGATCTCTCTATCGCATGAAATATTTCCTGCCTTCCAATATAAAAATAGTACTAGTACAATCTCTTATACTCCCAGTACTGGACTATTGTGACACTTGTTGCAATAGGCTTCAAAATAGGTCATTTTTGTATGTATATATATATAGATATATATATATATATATATATATATATATATATATATATATATATATATATATATATATATATATATATATATATATATATATATATATATATATATATATATACACAAAAATGACCTATTTTGAAGCCTTCTGAAATTTTTTTAAAGGCGGTAAGCAACGACAGATATTGTACAAACTACAAGCGCCATTTAATCAATAAGAAAAATAAATGAAATGATTGTGATGTAGTACTACCGACATTTTACCAATTTATAAATCCGCATAACAATGTCGGAAGTGGTACTACCGACAATTTAACCATATATAAAACCGATTAAGAATGTCCTATGTGGTACAACCGACATTTTATACATTTGAAAAACCGGTTAAGAACGTTGGATGTGGCACATCCGACAACTTTAAATGACTTTTTTTTTTTTTTAGGAGGGGAAATGCATTACGCATCCCCCGCCCCCTCGGGGGAAAGGGGCAGGGGTATGTCGGACTCCCTCCGCAGAGGTTTACCGACTAAAACCCCCCCCATGCCCTCGTCAACGCTACACGCGGAGGAACGCGATCGAAAACGCGCCGCGTCCTCCGCAGCGCTTGCCGCTTCCGGCACCGCATCACTGCAGCAGCCTATGCCGCCGCCAGCCTTCACCGAGAGGCTCCCCGGACATCGGGGGAGCCTTTCTCCTCGGGGCCTATATTGTGGGCGGTGATCCCCCGATCAGCCGCCCACAGGCTTAAGGTACCATTCGGATCTGCGAGGCAAGCGTACAGCGTCACGTGTAAGCGACCGGTCGCTTGCTGCGGAGCAGCAAATAGCTTACCAATGTCCGCGACCGCGTAGCCGCGACCGACAAAAAATTAATTAAAATGATACTTTATTGACATGATTATAGCTATCATTTTTGTCTAAGTCACTAAGTAGTATTATAATAACCACGTGGCCAGCGTCGCTTGCCGCAGAGACCCGCGGCATGCAAGTGCGCCGCGTAAATAAGTACATTTGAACAATATGCAACATTATTAACTACGTAACTAGGTAGCATTTCAAACTATGTTGCGATCTACAATTTTGTGATATTGTGCGCAGACAGAAGCTTTGACCATTTTTCCACCATAACTACGAGTGTAAACAAAACAATAATTGTGAATTATTTTACAATATTATGGCAGGGAATTTAGTATTAAGGAAGAAATTATCCAAAAACTGTTGGCAGATAAAGAGGATGACGAAATTATTTTGTATTTTTTATCATTTCCGGAAAAGAGGAGAAAGGTTGACCCTATTTTTACGTCGCGGGTCGAAGAGGGATGCTACAATATACTCATTGCATGTCACTTAATGTGTAATGAGGAAAAATTTAGAATGTATTGCAGATTAAGCCACGAGCAATTTTATTTTGTTCTAAGTTTAATAGATAACGACATTAAACCAAAAAGAAAAGGCACATCAATCATTAGCAGTTCCGAAAAGCTTTTTATTTGTTTAAGGTATGTACTCGTACATAAAATTGTAACATTGAGAGTTTAAATTTGAACTATCCTGAATTGGACTCGAGTTTCTTAGGTAAGGGACTCCTAAGGATTGGGATTCTTGGGAATTGATCATGCCCGACTGTTCTAAAAGTCTAGGGGAAGATAGGCTTTCACACACAAATTGTGCATTTCTGTTGCGCAGTGCGCTACAGCAACAACAAACGTCGGCCGATTTTATTGCCATTTGCGTAGGGAACCCCGAGTAAGGAAGCAAATTAACACAATATACACATATAAAATACTAGCTGTTGCCCGTGACTCCGTCCGCCGTGGACTTCAGTTTCGCATGGTGTTTCTCGTTTCCGTGGCAATGCCGGGAATCGGGATAGAATGAAGCCTACATTACTGCAAATTTTCCTCAAAATCCATCTAATAAACACAATTCCCAAAGCTTTGTATAACCTTTGACCTGTCCCCCGTTACCCCCCTTCCAACCCCCTTTTTCAGTTAAAAAGTAGATTATGTCCTTTCTCAGGCTCTAGACTATCTGTGTACAAAATTTCATTACAATCGGCTCAGTTGTTTTGGCGTGAAAGCGTGACAGACAGACAGACAGATACTTTCGCATTTTATAATATTAGTATGGAAGTATAGATGACTATGAGAGAAGTAGCTGTCATAATAATATTATAGTTCATACCTACATACTTTGATACCTCCATGGCTTATATTATACGAAAAATTTTATTTTCGGTTTCGATATGATTAATAACCTATCGGCAGGCCTGTCCCACTCGCGCGAATAGGCATCGAACTGTAAGTACCACCCGCGGGTGGCAAATCAGTAGGGACTCACAAGCGAGCGGTGACGCACGCGCACGAGTTGTTCGTTGCATACCTGCGTATTGCGTAACTTATCCACTCGACAGTGGCATGCAAAATGGCAGATTTGTCATGTCTGTGGCGCCCTGAGGGGGTTTCGCCACATACCGATGTTTCTACACGACCAGCATACACTAAAACTGCAATTTCTTGTTCCTTGGTCTTGCAGGAGCCCATAAAAGGATCTAAATCATTTTTAAATTAAATTTTCTACCCTGAAAATAGTACTTTTATAATATATTTGTCAGTAATAATGTTATACAGCTGGTATAATTATTGGGTACCAAAATTTTCAGTAGATTTTGGGTCATATTTTAATAATAAACCACTATTTAGCGAGCTAAGAGTATTTATTTATAACTTTATAGTACTATTTACAAAATAATATCACTCAAGTCATGACTCTCATACAAATATTTTATAAAATCAACGATTTAAGTACAGGACAAAAATGGAGGCTGCCTCACAAACAGCTTCAAGTAGGCTGTGTATTACATGATATCTTAAAGTCATTTCATACTCTAGGCATTACAATATTATATAAACAATAAATTAAGGTTATTATCTGGGTGGTACAAGAGTATGAATATTGTAGGTTCAGTAAATGATATGTAGGACTTTACACAAAAAGATATCTCTTTTGTTCATGAAAAATCCTACCTTGATACTAATGTATTTTACGAAATAAGTAGTAACTTTTATCCACAGAAGTTTGATTTTCTTATAATTATAATAAACAAAGTACAAAATAAAATCCTCCAAATTACATGAATTAAAGGAAAACTGAGTAGAAACATGAAAAGAAAACTTGCAAAAATGCGAAAATTTTCTTAAGTGAGTGTAAGATTAGTATGGATAAGACCTTTTTCATCTAGTACTTGGATGCATTGTGCAAGCGTTTGTAACCCAAAATGTAACCCAAAATCAATGCCTCTTTTATTGCACAGCCAACTACTTCTATTTCAGTCACAAATATCACGCACGCGGGAGAGCCATGCTTCGGCACGAATGGGCCGGCTCGACCGGAGAAATACCACGTTCTCACAGAAAACCGGCGTGAAACAGCGCTTGCGCTGTGTTTCGTCGAGTGAGTGAGTTTACCCGAGGCCCAATCAAAAATAAATAAATATTTATTAATTCTTCGTAATATTCCATATATATATATATATATATATATATATATATATATATATATATATATATATATATATATATATATATATATATATATATATATATATATATTATATATATATATATATATATATATATATATATATATATTCTTTTTTAATAAATAAATTTCGACTCGCACTTGTCCGTTTATTTTTAAGTCTTTTTGTCTCAATGCCTCCTTTCTTGTAATCCAACAACAGAATGATTCCGGCTATTCAATGTTATGCGAACATTCTAATATCGGCCATTAAAACTCAGAGGAGGCGTCTGTGGGGCAGCCCGATACAGGTTGTCACCTGTCTGTGACGAAACCCTTTCGGGGCTCTAATCGGACGGTACTAGATTTCGTCATTATTTATAAAATATAGAACGTTCTATTAGTGGTAGAGTTTAGTTAAACGAAACTACGTTAAATTATCATTACAGTAAAGTAACATGAACTGCATAAATATGTTATTTAATGTTCGAAAAGCCAAAATCATTGTGCGAGTAAGGGCCAGGCACGGGTTAGATTGCCGTTTTAACTCTTTTTGTTGTTCTACTTAGAACAACGAGTTGAACATCGAGTCCATCCCATTCTACCAGCTAAACGGTTGCTTCTGTAAATGTGAAAAAATTCACGGGAGTAGGAAATATTGTGAATTTAAAAGGATTTGCTTCTGTTAATGTGAAAAAATTTACGGGAGTAGGAAATATGCTGAATTTAAAAGGAAAACTATCACGGCTAAGAAGAAAGACTTAATAAGTTATTTTTTTAGTAATAGTCGGTCACCCAAACAAAATGTATTCGGAAAAGTAACTATATAAAGGAATTTTTCGATAAGATTCCTTTGAATGCTACTAATATGATGTTGTTACTTGTTAGTAGTGTAAAATACGTTTTATAAATGTAAATTCATTGACCGTACAAAAATGATCAAAAACTAGCGTTACAACGGAATATTGTGCGTGGCCCGATACGCACTTGGCCAGTTTTCTGAAGGATTTCAAACATAATATTATATTATGTACTACCAAAAAGCTGGTTCCGAAAGTGCTGTACAGAAACTGAGGAAAAAGGACTCGCGGAATGGCAAGTAATATCCATAGATTATAATAGCCGTTGTATTAATACAATAATTAAACGTTCCATTGCGTGAATTCGCTAGAACGGCGAATTCGCTCGAACGGCGAATTCGAGCGAATTCACTCGAACGGCGAATTCGCTCGAAAGGCGAATTCGCTCGAATTCGCTCGAACGGCGAATTCGCTCGAACGGCGAATTCGCTCAAATTCGCTCGAACGGCGAATTCGAGCGAATTCACTCGAACGGCGAATTCGCTCGAACGGCGAATTCGCTCAAATTCGCTCGAACGGCGAATTCGCTCGAACGGCGAATTCGCTCGAACGGCGAATTCGCTCGAACGGCGAATTCGCTCAAATTCGCTGGAACGGAGAATTCGCTCGAACGGCGAATTCGCTCGAACGGCGAATTCGCTCGAACGGCGAATTCGCTGGAACGGCCAATTCGCTCGAATTCGCACGAACGGCGAATTCGCTCGAACGGCGAATTCGCTCGAACGACAAATCGAACTTTTCGTCAATTTCGTCGATTTTCTTCTTTGTTTACGTTTCGATGCAGTCACAGTGTAATGAAACAACAAAATAGCCATGGCGGGATATATATATATATATATATATATATATATATATATATATATATATATATATATATATATATAAAGGCAACTGTTTAACAAAATAAAGTATTACTCATATGCTAATGCATATGAGTAATACTTTATTTTGTTAAACAGTTTTTTACCATATGATAATTCATATGGTAAAGTGCGTAATCAGGGTTACTATAATTAGTTTGAAATAAAAAGTCTATTTTCGTAAAATTGGTCGATTTGCCATTCAAGCACTAGGGCGGCGATAAGTTTATGTTAAGAGCGGGCTGCCAAATTTTGCTCTTTTCTAATAAGTATTACGATCCCGGAAGACAATTGACTCAAATGAAATTGAGATTTATTTAATCATTGTATATTTATCTGATATTTGGCTAACGGAAAATACGATTCATTTATTTTGACTCGATAGTTATATTTTTCGAAATTATGAATATTTCTGGGCTTTTCAACAAATACATGTTACACTTATTGAGTTACTATCATTAAATAACTTGCACTACTACAATCACTTTACACTTAATAGCTAAAGGAAATATTAGTATTGTATTTAATTTTTAAGTACCTAATCATCAAAAGCATTTTTGGGACTTTACTTTCGTGCTGTAATGCAGAAATCGTTGTAACGCGATATATATTATATTATGTATAAGCATTAGTTTTTCCGGGAATATCAGATGATTACTATTTGAAGTTCTATAGATAATATTGTTAGTTTTTCTGGAAATACCAGATGATCACAGATCTATATGTAGATACGAAATAAAATTAAAATCGGCTGAAGTGGAAGTTCCATATTTACTAGTAGCTTTAAAAGTAAAATGCAGACCAATTATTGTTACAACTTCCAGAGGTATTATATAAAGATTTATTGTTTGTTATTTCTAATTTTTTATCAAGATTTACTTAACTTTACTTAACTTTATTGTGTATTATGTTAGAAAAGTTACTTTTTGTACCACTGCAATCGTTAAAGGTCTTGTGTGAGAAGTTATTATTTTAGGCTTATTTTTTCAGTTTCTTCAGTTCATGCGTACTATTTGAAACCTCATTTGTTTACAAAAATAACTAAGTTATACAAACACTTTAAGTAGGTACTCGTAATATAAGACCGGTTTCAATAATTAAGATACGGTACCTATCGAATCTAAGTACGCGTAACTAGTTACACGCGAATTTATGATAATTAAATCTACGTCATAGTACTAAGACATAATATCTTAGATTATTTCGAGTTAAATAAAATGTAGTTATTTAATTCATGAAGCCCCAAGCGGCCACATCCGGCCGCGATAACAATGAAAAAGCTATTGTGTCTCGTTTTGCCACGACTGATGGGTTAAATATAAAGATTATAATATTATTTTTAAAAAGAGACAACCCTGATTTCTTCAGAAAAGGTACGAGTTATGCGATAGAAAGAGAGCGGAGATGTAGGCAAATATAATTGTAGGCACCTAGCACTGCGCGGTCGGAATTCGAACTTTATAGTAGTAGCATGAGACGTTAATTCTTTAAACGGATTTCGTTAGTGGGAATTCTGTTGGTACAACTAATATATATTCTGTGCTATCGGCGCGTTTCTAGACAGAATATCTACCACAGCTGCCCTGTGGCTGTCACGGTACTGCTATCGACGCGACAGGGTCGCGCTCATCGAAATTTGCCGCGCCACGCCCACCGGTCTCGTGTCGCGCGTCGCGGTAATCGGAATGTCGTCCATATAAACACATACAAAGCAGAGGCTTGGCTACAGTCTCGGGTCGCGGGTCGCGGACATCGGTACGCGGCGACCGGTCTCTCTGTCTCGCGACGCGGGTCGCCGTGATTGTTTAGTCCTCCATACAACTTCATAGTGAGCAGTGGCTGTTTGGGTCGCGGGTCGCGGCGACCCGCTGCATGCTGCCTTGATCCGAATCATACCTTTAGGCTTCTACCTCCATAGCGGGGGCGACTTCACTCGCCCCGGCCTTATCAGCTCCAGGCCGCTTACGCGGCCGAGCCTTAGAGGGAGCCTTGCGCTTCTTCCTCGTGCCGGGCGGCTTGCTGGCTGCTGTGACACAGCCGTTAGCCCCCAGCACGTGGTTGCTCTCTTTGCCGAGCTCGGCGCAGAAAAAGCAGCTGGGCTCCTCCCCGCAGTCGGCGGCCTTGTGCCCCGGCTTACCGCAGCGGAAGCAATTCCTGCTACGATCTACCGGGGACTGGCAGTTCGACGCCAAGTGGCCGACGTCAAGACATCGGTAGCACCGCGTTGGCCTCGCGGCCAGCAGCACCACCTTCGTCATGACCCAGCCTACCTGCAGCCGCCCAGAAGCCACCAGCTTCTTGGCAGCAGCCGTGGGGACGTGGAGCCACAAACTCCGAGCGCCCCTAGGACCCACCGTAATTCTGCCCGACCGGATGTCTGTGGCCGGGCAACCGCCTTCTTTTGCCGCCGCCTTGGTGACATCGGCAGCGGTCGCTGCGTCGTCCATGCCGGAGACTAGCAATTCGGCTCTATTGACAGGGCGGTCGATTCTAACGACGTCCCTGTCAAGGACGTCCCTCATCCTGGTGGCGAGGGCGTCCGCCTTCTTCTGGGCGTCCTCTCCGGTTATCTCGAGTATTCGGGCACCTGTCTTCGCTAGCCGGAATCGAACCTTGTTTCCCTGGCAGATTCCTACCTCTGCAAGGTCGATCCGGCTCTTCGCATTTTCTAAGATAGAAGCGTACGTCACGCTCTGGTCCACCCCCTTCTCCAACGTGAGAGTGATGGCGGCTGACTTGAGCGGACGTAGCTTCCTCTTCTTCTTTTTCTTTGGGACGGCTGTAGATGGTGTAGCCGCCCCCTTCTTCTTCTTACCCTTTGGACCCACCGTGGTCCAAGGGGTCTCTGTACGGGGGGAGCTGGTGTTCGCTCCCCCTTGCGCCGCCTCCTGAGCGGCCATTGACAGCTGCTTCTTCTTTTTCTTGGGGCCTTTTTGCCCTTGGGCGCCGTCGACGCGGCAGGGGCCTCTTGCGGGGCAGCTGCTACCACAGGCGGCTGAGCCTTCTTCGCCTTCGCCTTCCCGTCCGACGCCAGCGGTGGCCTCCGCCTCGGCTCCGGCAGAAGTCGGTCCTCCAGTCCGGCGAGCCTGGCGTTAAGCATATTGCCGAAGGTCTCCACGTTCGCACGGGAGACCTCGGCCAATAGCTCGCGCAGGCTAGCATCTCCGGCAGGCTGCGAGCCCTGTTTGCGCATCTCGTCCAGCTCCTGGCGTAGAAACGCCACTTGCTTTTCGAGACGCGCGTTCCGGGCCTCGAGCCTCTGTATCTCCTCTGATGAGGAGCGACTCCTCATCTCGGCGAAGACCATTGCGATGGTCGACACTGACTCCTTCAGGTACTTCTGGAAGGTTCCTTTAAGGTTGGCGGAATTCTTGCCGACCATCTCAATGGTCTCCAACGCCTGCTCCACAGTTTTGGCCAAGTCAGCGCCCACCGTCTCCAACGCCTCTTCTCGCGCAGGAGATGAAGCGGGGAGCGCGGTGAGGGCGGAGCTCGTGTCCTTCCACGTCCTCCTAGCCCTTCGCGCTGCTTCGGCAACCTCTTTTTCGGCTTCTAGCCTGAGGGCTTCCTCCTGCCTGTACTTGGCCTGCGCCTTAGCGTAGCCGACGTACTGGCCGGTTGTTGGTGGCCGGCCACGTCCCCTTTTAGGTTTAGGTGCCGTCTCCTTACTAGTAGACGGCCCTGCTTCGTCTTCAGCCAGTAATCGCCTCTTGATAGGCGTCCTCCGTCCGGTAGGTGCGGGCCGTCCCACGTCGTCCAGCGACATATTGCTGCCGGACGAGTAGGAGACCTCTCTGTCATAGTCGGTGCGGCGGAAGCGGGATGGAAGGCCGGCAAGCACCTCATCCAGCCGACGCGCCGATTCCCTTAATGCAGGATCCGTATCCTCTGTGGACAACGTCACTTCCTCAGATGAACAATCCCTAGCCGGCGCGGTTAGGTGCGCCGGCTTGGGATCCACGCGCTTTTTAGCGCCACCCTTCTTCTTCACCGCCTTAGCGACCCCCTCGTCCTTCCTCGCAGAAAGTGGCCCCTCCGTATACGCGGACCGCCCGTCACCCGAAGGCGACGTATGGGATTCTCCGGCCCCATCGGGACCGGGACCCACCCGGAGATTATTTTCTTTGCTGCGACCTTCCATCATACAAAACTCCGACACCCCGGGTCGCGGGCCCTTTCGTCACACTGTGGGCGCAGCCAAGCACACACACACTCACACACGCATACCGGCGTTCAGCCACCCCCCCCCGTGTCCCCGTGAAAAAGCTCACGATGGCACAGGGGAGGTGCCCAGGGACACGAGCGTGGACGGACCGGTATCGCCCCCAACTTTAAATGACCTACGATAAAATGTTAATGAAGGTAAGTGTTTATCTTATAATCAAATCTAAAGCAATAAAACATAAGCTATACTGTTCAAATCTTTAAAAAATATAATAAAAAAATAGTAAATACCATTTTCCGCAACTAGTATTAGCTTCGATCATAATATTTCCATCAGCATTTTATTTCATATTAAGTACTATATTTTTCTTAATTTCGTTGAGTACCTAGTTTGATTAGCCGTGCTGATCTTGTGGACATTAATATTGGCGTCGAAAATTAAAAAATATAACTAAGGTTGCAAAAAAAAAAAAAAAAAAGTGAGAGCGCGAGGTCCATTCCCTCCGTTAACATAGTCGGAAGTGGCACATCGAGTGCTCTCACTCACCCCCACGTCCCGTTAACAACGTAGGTAGTGACTATCCGACATTATTAGTGGATTATCTTAGTAATATACGACTTTTAATGTAGCTATTTCAGAAACTATGCATAATATAGATTTTTTCTTTTCAGCTAATAATAGCCTTGGTTATAAGGACATGTTTTATGAAATAAAAAAAATTGACGATTTTGCACATCCGACATTGTTAATAGTCATGGGCGATAATGTGTAGTGATGCGCTACATACATCGAGGCGACGTATCCTGTTGTGCGACAGGTCGATGCGGTGGAGGTGCGGCAGCGCGCGCCAGTCGCCGCACACCGCGGTGAGGTTGTTGCGGGCGAGCTCGAGCCGCCGCAGCGCCATCAGCTCGCGGAGCGGCGACGGCTCCTCCCCGCAGTCCACCAACAGACCGTTGCCGGACACCGACAAGTTCTGAAACATGAAGACCCGTTAGTCATATAACATAATATGTTGCTAGATGAGGTCCAACCCTTAATATTATTAAGGGTTGGACCTCATCTTGCAGCACGGAATCGCCTTTTTCCGTCGCCCTTTCTCTTTCTGTCGCTTAGAACTGCCATGTTTGCGTGTTTTTGGCTGGTTTTGCGTATTTTGGTTTGGCCCTTTACTTGAGGAGTGAAGAGAAACAGCAGGCTTGACTTCTTAAGTATATTCAGCTAAAATCTTTACAGTTTTTGCGTATTTTTGCGAATATTTTAAGGGGTTACAAAACGTATTTTAAGATGGAGGATGCAAGGGTGAATGTAATGCGTATGAGGGGTTCTCACGGCAGCTTCGACTGCGTATCACGCCATCGGCGGCCAATCGCTGCAGTTTATGACGTGATGGACGACCAATGGGCTGCTGCAGGCATAATACGTCAGCTAGACCAGGATGGAAGATATCTTGTGCGTGAACATGCCATTTGCTAGACCAAGACAGAAAGCATAATGCGATAGCACGCGGCGGAATCCTCGAGGCTATCGCATTATGCTTTCTGTCTCGGTCTAGCAAATGGCAGTTCTAAGCGACAGAAAGAGAAAGGGCGACGGAAAAAGGCGATTCCGTGCTGCCAGCTGAGGCCCAACCCTAAATAAGCGCGTCCGACGGGTGCCTCTCGTCCCCCGACCCGGTCGTATTCCGAATCCGGTGGACACGTTACCGACCCGGAGGTGAAATTAAATCGCCCCGAGGAGTATATATTATATTATCGTCCTCGGTTCCGGTTTTGATACAATCGGCGCCAACTCACCGTCAGGTGCATTCGAACCGCGAAGAAGGTGTCGGGGTTCAGCCGCATCAGGTAGTTCTCCGACAGGTCCAGCTCCTGCAGCTCCAGCAGACCCTCCAGGCTCGATCTGCCACGAGAAACGACGTCACAAAAAACTGGGTGAGACAAAAAAAAAATATAAATCGTTCCCGAGGATACTCCAACATAAACAAAAATCATCATAAACTTTCGTTGACCGGTGCTACTATAATACAAGTATAAAGCCCAACCGGTCCAGAGTCGTCAGGTTGTTGCCGCTGAGGTTGAGCGTGAGCAGCGGCAGCGGGCGCGTGCGGCCGTCGCGGTAGGCGCCGCGCACCGCGCGCACGCGGTTGTGGCTCACGTTGAGGTGGAACAGCTTCCGTAGCTCGCCCAGCTCGTTCAGCGGCAGCACCTCCAGCTCGTTGTAGCTCAGGTCGACCGTCTCCAGCCACATCTAGGAACGAACGACGTTCGACTTTCGTTAGCAGCTGGTTTTTTGCAAAAGTCCCGGAGGTGTTTAACTTCGAAACGCATATTAATATTAGTAAGGCGAGCTTCGTGTAAGGTGGAGGCTCACCGCGCTGGCAACGGCGGAGTCGTAGAGCGTGCGCAGGCGGTTGCTGTTGAGGTGCAGGTCGGTGAGCGCCTCGCAGAACATGAACGCCAACGGCGGCAGCGACGACAGCTCGTTGTCGTTTAAATTCAGAATCTTCAACTCGTTCGGGTCTGCAACACGACGGTAGAACCACATCTCATGGCGGGAGCTGAGCGCATTCGGAAAAGACGGATCTAGTTCTAGAAAACGCACCTTTGAAGGCATCTTTGTGAACGAACCGGATGCTGTTGCCCCACAGCGACAGCGCGGCGAGGGCGGGCAGCGGGCGCAGCGCCGCCGCCGGCACCTCGCGCAGCTCCTCGCACTCCACCACCTCCAGGTCGCGCAGCCACGCCAGCTTCGTCCCGCCCGCGCCCGGCGCCAGCGACCCCACTCCGCCCCGCAGCCGCAGCTCGCTCAGATCCGCCAACCCGGCCAAGGTCGCGTACGGCACCGACGTCATTGTAATGTTATCGTCGTCTGAAATTGAAAATGTATTCCGAGTATTGCGGTCGACGCTTAATATTTGTATTCTTTTACGTCCACCGCTGAATCCAAAACGAGTCTACAAAAGTAGCACGATCGAGTAAATAGTACGGCCATTCTCCGGAGAGCAAAATTTAAGTGTCCCGGGCTTGTATACTCTGTAATATTATGTTATTCAAGTATGCAATATTTTTAAACACATCCGTTACTAGCTACAAACTTAAACACGGGCTTCTAATTTAAGTAATTCAGACTAAATTAATTTATGTCGTGTTCAAAAACCTTTTTTTTTTCTGATTACCGTAACGTGTCCCCACGCCAACTTGATCTCGAAACTTGCTTGTAATTTTTATAACGTACATATTTACTTTGATCTATTCATCTTTTTAAATGCTCATTAACATTGGTTATCGCATTGGAAAATATCGACTCAATAGGCCCAGCCTGTAAATAGTTATCATGAAATAATCGCTTGTCCTATCAAAAGTTCTAATTACCGTAACGCATTCTATTTTCGGGTACCCACCCAAAAATAACAGGATTTGGCACATTACAAGTGCACGAGTCACTTCTCCCTAGCGTGTGCCACGGCCATTTAGCGGTCCCACGTCGTTAATGTTAGTGTGCCGCCGATGAAGCACGTGAGTATCTAACTACCATAGCTTTGGTTTCAAACTTTTCTAATTACCATTATTTTATTTTGCTACTTGATTTTTAAATTAGATTGTAGATCATGTCAATCTATAAAGTTATTTGGTCTACGTACTTTGCTGTAAGCTAGTTTTTGCAAACTGTGTCGGTTTTCAAAATTTTCAAGAAAATCTAACTTTTTATAATTACCGTATATTAATTACCATATGTTCCTAATTACCGTTGTATGAAAAACTGATACGTACTTTTTTATCAATTGAAGTTTTCTCGCGGTTTTCATAGATTATTATTATCATGAATAAGTCTTTAATGATACTAGCTTTTGCCCGCGCTTTGCCCGCGTTAAAAAGTATTATTATATACAATCTTTCATCCCGTATTTAATCCCCTTAGAGGTAGAATTTATCAAAACCCTTTCTTAGGGGATGTCTACGTCATAGTAGCTTTATGCATGGAAGTATTAGCCCGATCAGTTTAAAATTGACAAAGTTTCATAGCCCTTTGGGGGTAGAATTGATAAAACACTTTCTTAGCGGATGCCTACGTCATAACATCTACCTGCATGCCAAATTTTAGCCTGATCCGTCCAGTGGTTTGGGCTGTGCGTTGATACATCACTATGCCAGTCCCTTTGTGATAAAATATATATAATATTTAGATATCTATATGCTGAGTATATAAATATAAAATTATATTTATTTTTTTGGATGGGAATGACCAGAGAAGAAATTGGAGAAAAGAAGGCTTGTTCCTTGGAAACATCTAGTAAAAATTTGAAATTACCCAGTTTTATATCAGAAATCAAAAGAAAAAGTGAAAGAAAGGTATACTTAATAAAAGAAAATACTGCTTATCAGTGAAATTCCAACAAAACGGCGGAAGAAAACTCTAAAAAGAAATGAGTAAAACCTTAGAGCTTATTACAATTGACAAAAAGAAAAAAAAATGGAAAAAAATCGAGAAATAAGTGTACATAAATATAGATGAACTTGTAAAAATACGAGAAAACAAAAATAAGTAAATTTCGAGCTGTAAAAGCTGTAAGCTATATATTTTGAGTTGCTATTCTGTCCAAAGAGATTTAGAATATAATTATTTTTAGGTTCATCGTACCTGGATCTTAATAAATATCTACTGATTAAAACAATGTTTGTTATTATTTTTCATTTCAGATGTTCAGATTTTATTTGAAAGTGTCTATTTTTTACTATTGGCATGTTATGGTTGTAAAGGACATCGTTAATTCTACCCCTTTTGTGACAATTATACATGTGCAACTTATTAATCAGTGTTTTTGTATGATGTTTTAGATAGAATTATAATACTTTCTAATTACCGTCACATAAAATTTTACATTAGTCTAATTACCGTACCCATAAAAATTTTAAGTCTTATTATCTAAAAAAACTATAATGAGCTGTACCACGCCAAATTTATTATTGTATTGGTATCTTTCATTACTTTCATATTTTAATGAGTTTAAGTCAAATCAACGAAGAAAAAAAATGGTAACGGTAACTAGGCAAATAATGCCAAGCCTGAGAATGGCCGAGTAAAGTTGCGATTAGAATTAATTTACGACTGCGAGCACACGAAACGTACCATTCTCTATCACTATAGTCCGAACGGCCGGGAGCCCGGCCAGGCCGGTGGAGATCGGTCCCCGCGTGTTTTCGAGCTCCAGGTCGGTGACGGTGGCGGCCCCGGGTACGCAGCCGAGTTGCGCCCGCAGCTCGCAGCCGACCACGGTGAGCTGCGCGGCCGCCACCGCCCGCCCCGCGCCCGCCGCCAGCGCCCCCCCCGCGCCCGCCAGCTCTCCGCACGAGTAGCTCCCACTTCCCTGTAAAACACGTGCGTGCTGTATGCCCTCCCGGTGAAAAGCCGGCCGCAAAACTGTCCCCTGTGTACCTCGCAGGACAGCGTCAGGTAGTTGGTGGAGCTGTCGAAGTCGAGGCGCGTGCCGCTCCCCGACCGCCACGTCACCGCCGAGCTCGATCTGGGAAGAAAAGAGAGGCGGTGAATTTTTTAACTGGGTATCACTCGATCGGTACATGCGGGTCTCCTCCGTTCGAGCGGCGCGTTTCGAATCAAAATCCCGTTTACCTGACGCTGTGCAGCAGCGCGACCGCGAGCATCACTCTGCGCCGCACCGCCGTCGCCGGGCCGCGGGCGCGCTCTCCGGTCGCTGATGCTCTGGAAACGGCCAGTCGTTATCGGGCTGCCTATTTATACTTTAATAAGGTACCTATGTAATTGAATTAATTGGGAATGGGTCCAATCGAGTAAAATTTCCTTCCTGTTAAAATATACGGCTACTTATATTACGAGACCGCAGATAAGAACAATAATAATTATTATATTATCGAACCGAGAACGTCGTGCACCGTATAGCAACAGTCGACTCTGCCCGAACCGTTCGTTAGCGACTCGTATTCGATGTGTTTATTTTATCCTGTGTAGTGTGTAAGCTCCTCACGCATCCAGCTACGGTGGCACCTCCGGTACAAATATATTCCAGCAACAAAAAAAGACCAAAATATGAGGCCTAGGATGACGCTCGACATCACCACGTTGTTGGACTTTAGTCTCGTGGACCTGATCCAGCTGCGCATTATTGTTTCCTCTCGAGGCGGTCTGGGCAATGATGACCTCCTCCTTACTTTGGGATTTACTCATAAATGTCTTCTTGTTAAAAGAAAGTAAAGATACAGCTCACCAGCTGGAACAGCAGCTCGAAGGCAGAGGCAGGCTCGGTCGCAGTTGCAGGGTCGCCATGAGATGTGCGAGGCTTGGGAGTCCAATTAAAAGTGTGTTGTCCGTCCGAATGCCATTTATTGAATGTAATCATTTATACTTATTACTTATTTACTATTGCTAATATTACACAATACAATCAGCAGTAATATAAAGGAGCTTACACACTACACCTGATTTGGGATCGGAAGCTGGATTAAAATAGACTAAACGTCATTTCCTTCTTCGTATATAATTTGAATCTTTTTAGGAGTCATCGGATTCCTTGTGTTTTACGACCTCTCCGAGGCATTTGAGTATGTCAAGCGACAAGCGTGCTACATTAATTAGGAAATTATACCACCACAGCATAGGGGCCTCGTCACTCCACCTTTTTAACCGACTTCCAAAAAACGAGGAGGTTATACGTTCGGCTGTGGATATATTTTTTTTATGTATGTTCAACGATTACTCCGCCGTTTGTGAACCGATTTTCAAAATTTTTGTTTTTGACATACAACCTTAAGAACAAAACCAGAGGGTTGAGGTAAACAGTAAAATGTTCTATATAGCTACCGAAATAGAATCGGGTGTCCCACATGGGCAGTGGGCACATTCTATGCCCGTTATGTTTTTTAATCTACTTACACAAATCTTATGAGTTATGTGTTACATACCTAATAAATAAATAAAATACTTATACACATAAGAGTACAAAAAGTTGTAAACCTAGCGAATCTAATACCTACTTATTAGATTAGTTAGGTTTACAACTTTTTCAACTACTTTTAGACAATCAAATTCCTCTCGTCACGATATGAACCGAGAATCATCCGTGACCCGCTTATCATTCGACACATGGTACTACAATATTATAAGTACACGTCTAGCTGATAATACTGTAGTGTTGCTAAACACAGCTGACGACGTGGCAGTATGTTTAATTTTGAGGTATCCAGCATGGTGTTTAGACGTGTTAATTAAATACCTAGGTAAAAAAAATAGTAAGAAGTAATATTAGTAATTATTAATTAATAATAAAAAAATATTAAAGGGGACTCTTATTCAAAAAACACATTTTTCCTGTTTTTGGAACGAAGTTCCTTATGGCTTGTTCGGCGTTGCGAAAGGAGGCTTGACAGAACGATATTTGACCTCGACACTTTTTTATTAGTATCTGCATAGTAGGGGTAGAGGGCGTTGATAGTATTCCTGTGCGTCAACTAGTTGACGTTTTTGAGAATAAACATCAGCGATGCGTTGTTAGTATTCATGGGCGTCAATAGATGGCGCTTTTTTATAATTTTTTTGGGTGTATATTATGTTATAATAATTATACATACATATACAGGTTTTTTGAACATAAGAAATAACTTCGTTCCATTCGGGTATCCCTTGACACCTCTCAAGTTTTTTGTTCTAAGGTACGGAACCCATCGTGCGCGAGTCCAACTCGCACTTGGCCGATTATTTTTCATCAATATTCATATATTCATAGTTATCGTCATAATTTTCATATTAAAATTCGTAAGTCAGGTTGAGGGTTACGATACTCGTGATTTCTTGACTGAGGGCAAAAATTTTGCTTCGGTTTTGACCGACTTCCAAAAAGGAGGAGGTAATACGTTCGGCTGTATGTATTTTTTTTTGTATGTTCCTCGATTACTCAGCCGTTTGTGGTCCGATTTTCAAAATTCTTTTTGTGTTGTATAGGGTTTAACTCGAATTTGGTACCATGTTCACAAAAGTGGTGATCTGATGATGGGATCCTTGAGGAATCGAGGGGACTCCTTGAAATTTCTATGGAAATATATAGTGTTTTAATTTTTTCTGAAGCATTCGAGGTAAATGGTACCAAAAGGTAAGACTTTGCACAAGGTTATACCCTGGATCCGAAGGTACCGAACAGAACTTTTGAATGCTTATAGGTACAGGTTCGGGGATTTCAGCGTTGTTTAAACAACTGAAAGCATAAGCCAACACATCAATTTGACTAATCGTCATCATCACAACTATAATTATACCATGGTCATCACACTATGATCCAATTATTGGTACTTTTCGTGATATTTTGCATCGAAGCAGATGTTTTTGACGATGATTTCACTGTTTGTGGACCGATTTTAAAAATTTTCGTGTTGTTGTATAGGATATAATCTTAATTTTGTATAACAATTACGAAAGTGGTGAGCTGATGATTGGATCTATGAGTAATCAATGGAAATCCTGGAAATTTATCAAAACGCTCATAGTGGTTAAAATGTTGTTTCTAGTAAGTTAAACATATATTACGAATAAGAGAAATTTCATACAAAGGTGTCTCTTGGTCCAAAGGCACTGAACAGAACTCCTGAACCTTTAAAGATAAAAGTTTGGAAATTGCAGCATCGCTTAGATAACTGCAAGCATTTGCCACAATTTTGCTTACAGTAACATAATGTACTGAATAGTTAACATTCGTATTGGTTATTTACGCATAAAGCCTTATTTTGTAGACAAGACTAAAAAGAGTGAAATTATTATTTTTAACAAAAAAATGAAAACCGACTTCCAAGGTAAAAACAATCGTAATATGAACTAAAAAGTATTAAATAACTCTTACTCTTTAATAGTGCCTTTTTTCAGAATTTGTCTAAATCTCAACTATTTCTGTACATACTACAGTCTTCATTACTTTGAAGTCGGTACCAGTCCCAAAAGTTTCAGATATTCTGACATTAATGAACTCACGATTAAATTAGCTGGTACCGACTTCAAAATAATGAAGACTGTAGTATGTAGGTACAGAAATAGTTGAGATTTAGACAAATTCTGAAAAAGGCACTATTAAAGAATAAGAGTTATTTAATACTTTTTAGTTCATATTACGATTGTTTTTACCTTGGAAGTCGGTTTTCATTTTTTTGTTAATTGTATCGGTCAAGTATCGCATAACCTTCCGCTAATTTACGAATAATAATATGATAAAGCAGGGTCACGTGTGATAAAGTTGTATGTACACACATGGTACTATTAAAATTTTTTGAACGGTTTGCACGTCCCCGTCTTGTGTACGAAAGCTAACAGAGGTACCTACCTTTATTTAAATACTTAGTGAGTGTTATATATAGGTACCTACCCAATGCGGTATCCCCGGGGTCCGGTCGCCGGACTCACACGGGCCGTGCTCATGTTTCTGCTGCTGATTTACTGTCTTCTCGTTAGGTACGAGCTCCGCGACTCGGTCACTATCTCCCTACTCACTTATTAAAATATGCAGGGGCTATCACAGTTAGATATTGTTTGCCGACCACCGATTTATCACTATTGATCAGACACCGGACGATTGTAGAAGATCGTTATGAATTTCCCGAAAATACGTTAAAAATTAATAATTACTGGGCTAACATCCAGTCACTGCGCGCGGACGCGGCGCGCCACTGACGCGCGTGTTGTATGTGTAATGTGTATCGCTTGTACGCAGTCGTCAGTCGACAGTCGGAGCCGAGAGATTAGACGCGATGATAATATTATAATGTTATACAATATGACACGCACGCGGTCACTGCGTCGCGCGAGTCACAACCAAACTACCAAGTCACAACTGACTACTGAGCCACACTGCAGAGTGCGGATTGCGCGCCGCCTGGCGTACGTTAGCCCGTACATGGCCCGTACCCACAACGGCCGATGCCCAATAATAGTAGGTAATGAGTGCTGTGGGCGTACCTCTAACCCCATGACTTATCTGACTCGTGACGCCTTTATTTCCAACTAGTTGACGCCCGCAACTCCGTTGCGCCAAAATAAGGCCGTGTTTTCACTGACGCGGAGCGGGGCGGATAGGAGCTTAGCGGTGCCGAATTGATCAATCACAATGCTCGAAATCTCCGCTCCGCTTCCGCCGGAATAGCAGGATTGGTCAATTCGGGCACCGATAAGCTCCTCTCCGCCCCGCTCCGCGTCAGTGGAAACACACCCTAATTCATATTTTATAGCGCATTCAAAAACGTTTAAAACAAAAGTTTAATTATTATGCTTTAAAAGTTAAAACATAATGTTCCCAGAGACTAATATCCTTATTGTGTGCTTGTTCGCTATTCTAAACGTGTAGGAGCGATGACAAATAAAAATTTATTTCCCCTCCCATCAATCGTCTGAAGTTTGTTCTTGGGAATTGTTCGATTTTATATTTTATATCGGTTTTTAAGTTTCAAGGCCATCTGAGTACTAAATATTATAGTAGGGGAGGTAGTGCTAGCGTTTGCTAAGTCATTTCATACCGACCAAATTTTTGTCCAGCGGTAGCTTAATATTTATCAATCAATATAATCAGCGCCAGTCACCGCACCCGTGGTGGAATGTTAACTGAGAGTATTTCAAAGTTGTAAAAAAAATAGTTGCGAAAAGTGATTTTATACCGAATGAAACTTTGATGCATGATTATTGAGGTCATGTTTAACCAAAAAATCACCGTCAGCCGTATTGCAGACGGGGGATTCAACGTCAGTCGCGTTACTGAACATGTAAAAAATGTTTGAATATAAAGTCATTATAAACCGTACAAAATGTATACAGGTGAATGTTTCTACTTTGTATATAATAAAGAAAACCGTCAGTCGCTAATACGACGGTGGAAAAACCGTCAGCCAGCGATATAAGTTATAACCAATATAGCCCTACTTCGCGCTCAATGTATCCTAGGGCGTCGCGTAGACGACATTTCCACCTGCAAACATTCAGCTGACGGCGATTTTCGTTTGAATTAACCATAAAATTGTCTCACATAGCAATTTCAAGTAATTAATTAATTCGATAGTCAATATTTGTGAAGAAGAATGATATAAATTTTACTTTAAAAGCGCCATCTGTTGTTATATACTAAAACTAAAACGACACCTACCGAACCTAAACGTGTATAATCTAGATATGAACCTTTATTGGGTGCAAATTGGGATCTTTTTAATGTCAATTCAATACGATTCCCAACAACAACTTTGAGATACTCTCAATTTTTTAAGCGACTTCCAAAAAGGAGGAGGTTATATGTTCGGCTGTGGATATTTTTTTTTATTTTTATTTGTGTATGTTCAACGATTACTCCGCCGTTTGTGAACCGATTTTCAAAATTTTTCTTTTGTTGTATAGGGTCCAACTCCAATTTGGTACCATGTTCACAAAAGTGGTGACCTGATGATGGGATCCATGAGTTATCGAGGGAAATCCTCGAAATTTATATGGAAACGTATGGTGATTTTGGTTTTATGAGAAGCATCCTAAGCACATGCTACCAAAACGCAAGACTTTGCACCAAGGTATACTATGGTTCCGAAGATACTAAGAGAACTCCGGATTCCTTATAGATACAAGTTTGGGGGCTTAGGCGCTGTTTTAAGAACTGAAAGCATATGCTACTATACAAATTACATTCATCGTCATCATCATCATCATTACCACGTTTGGGTCACCAATGTCACCAAAATTGAACATAGCAAAATATTCAAGCTTATCTCCAGTGCGTAAGGCTCACATTTGACATTACTTCTGAGAAGTAAGTTGCTTCGATAATACAAGTAACATGCTAGTGCACTGTCACACCAATCGCGGCCACGAGCAGCCACGGGCGGCCGTAGACTTCTCAAGCGATACTATGTATTACAATAATAAAGATAAAGTTCAAAATCATATGACACTGAAAGCCTCGCCGCTGCTATTCCGGTTTGGCGCTGCCCTAGCACGTGTCCACTTCGAGTTTTTTAAAATGTATTGTTTAAAATTATCTGCAGCTGATATTATATTTTGTAAGTGTGACTGTTAACAAATTGTAATAAGATACGTAGAATAATATACAGGTGTATTATATAGTAGTACGCGATATATAGTACGCGATGGTTTTACTTAAGGTGACTAAAAAGAGTGAAATTATTATTTTTAACAAAAATTTAAAACCGACTTCCAATGTAAAAACAATAATAACATCCTTATAATATGAACTAAAAAGTATTAAATAATTTTTCCTATCTAATGGTGCCTTTTTCCGAATTCGGCTAAACCTCAACTACATATTTCTGTACTCAATCTTCATAATTTTGAAGTCGGTGCCAGTTACAAATGTTTCAAATATTCTGGCATCTGGATTCAGCTATATCTGGTACCGACTTCAAAATTATGAAGATTGAGTACAGAAATATGTAATTGAGGTTTAGCCGAATTCGGAAAAAGGCACCATTAGATAGGAAAAATTATTTAATACTTTTTAGTTCATATTATAAGGATGTTATTATTGTTTTTACATTGGAAGTCGGTTTTAATTTTTTGTTAAAAATGATAATATTCCACCCATGAACGTAGAAAAAAAGGCGGACGGAGTCTTGTCATATACAAAACTGTGTCTTCACTTTTCTTCTGAGTCGGCCACGCACACGTTCTGACGCCTGTCAAATGGTATGAACTAGCGCAAGAATGTGTGCATGCGGACCGTGTACATACAGCCAGCTGGCCGACTCTGAACGACACAGTTTTGTGTATGGTGGGACTCCGTCCGCCTTTTTTTATACGTCCGTGATTCCACCACTTCTGAAGCAGCTGACGATCCAAGCTGTTATGTATTAGTGGAATACTATTATTGTAACGATTTTCGCTCGGTATGAAATGACTTTTTAAACTGAGCGCGACCTCCACTACTATTATTTTTCATCTTACCAGGACCGAAAGTTTGATTTTCTTCCCTTGTTTGCGTGAAGAAAGATGCATATTTCAGACTGCTCACAACAGCTGACAGTTTAAAATTTTCTTCTTGAAATAACTCATCACCATGGTAACCGTGCAGTTGTTATTTCAAATCATAAAATCGAGTTGAGGAGGCGGTTACCAACTTAGCTATTTTACGTCGCTTGGGCCAACTACACTACATGGTTGTTACATCGCATCGCAGCATCAGCACTGCAGCAGTCAGGAATACCGGGGGAGAGCTGATATATTATACCTAATCTACTTTATCTTTGAGTCGGGACTAGGGACAACGATGGACGTTGCCATTGGTTGCCATGGTGATTGCTGCCATACAGTTTGTTTAGTCACTTCAATAAATATCTTTACAAATTAAGCACTACAGTCTACATTACAAAATGGTATTTTAACGACACAACATTGTTTAATTAAATCTTTTAGTTTGTTTTTTTTCATCTGTGGTGGGCTTCGCCCACCCAAACCCCCACCGGGGCTTCGCCCCGGACCCCTTCTGTCGGTTATTTGAATCTCATTACTTTTTACAACAGATCCTCAAATTTTAGAAATAGTTTCCGGATATAAGTTAAAGTTTGAACAAACACCCGTTCAGGTTGTCGAACCCAGTAATCCGCCGTGTTCGAAAACTCAAATGTTAGAATCGATTGAAAGTCTTAAACGGATAGGTTCAATTGTTTTATGTGCGGAACGTGAAGATCAATTCATTTCGCCAATTTTTTTTAATACCTAAAAGTAACAGTTCAAATAGATTTATTCTTAACCTAAAGTCACTTAACAAGTTTATACAACAACAACATTTTAAAATGGAGGATATCCGAACTGCAACTAAATTAATAGACTATGATCCATACCTGACGACAATTGACCTTAAAGACGTTTTTTTTTTGTTGTTCCCATCCATCCATCTCATAGAAAATACTTACGGTTCCGCTATGATAACCAGTTATATGAGTTTACTTGGCTTCCATTCGGATTGTGTTCGGCTCCTTTTGTTTTTACGAAGTTAATGAAACCCGTGCTGACCTACTTACGCAGTTTACAACATAAAATAGTATGTTTTTTAGATGACATTTGGTGCACGGCCGACGACTATTATTCGTGTGTCGATACAACGGCAGTCACTCAGCTTTTGGAACAGCTAGGATTTATAATTAATGACGAAAAAAGTTGCTTTTTACCTACTAGAAAATGCAAATTTTTAGGTATATAACTTAATTCACGAAGTATGTCATTGGAATTGCCAAAAGAAAAACGTAAAAAAATCTACGGTTTGGTCTGTAATATATCGCGTAAAAAGACAATAAAAATCCACGAGTTTGCAAAATTTTTAGGTACTTTAACTGCAGCTTGTCCAGCCGTAGCTTACGGCTGGATGTACTGTGTACACAAAGCGTTTTGAGAGGGAAAAATACCTAGCATTATTAAGTAACTCGGATTATGACTCTCTAATGGAAATACGATCAAGGCTGTTACGTGACGATTTCTCATGGTGGGAAAAAGTTATAAATTATGTCGATAATCCTATTCGCTTAGGTAATTTCAAATATGAAATATTTTCAGACGCTTCTCCTTCGGGATGGGGAGCGTTTTGTAATGGGCAGACAGTGAACGGGTTTTGGTCAAAGGAAGAAGTAGAAAATCACATTAATTATTTAAAATTGCTAGCTGCCTTTATGGGCTTAAAATGTTTTTGTGATGGATCGAGAAAAATGGAAATTCTCTTAAGAATTGATAACACCACTGCCATATCATATATCAATCGAAGTGGTGGAGTTCAATTCCCTCATTTGAATGATATAACTCGTCAGATATGGCAGTGGTGCGAAGAAAGGGATATTTTAATTTTCGCCTCGTACATCCGATCACGTGATAATGTCGAAGCAGATAAAGCCTCCAGAATTTCAAATATTGACACAGAATGTGAGTTACATGAATCTTGTTTTGATGATATAGTAAATAAGTTTGGTCATCCCGATGTCGATCTTTTCGCATCCAGAATTAATAGGAAATGCATTAAATTTGTATCATGGGAACGGGATCCAGAGGCTTACGAGATTGACGCGTTTACTTTAAATTGGAAAGAGCTTTTCTTTTACGCCTTTTCCCCCTTCTCGTTAATATTAATGTGCATTCGTAAAATTATTAACGATGAAGCTTCTGGCATATTAGTCGTACCTTACTGGCCAAGTCAGCCGTGGTTCCCACTTTTTAAATCCTTAACGTTATCTGATACTTTATATTTTCATCCCAATAGAAATATGTTGCTTTCGCCTTCCAGAACGCCTCATCCTTTATGGCCCAGCCTTACCCTGGCGTGTGCGAAGTTATCCGGAAGGCGTACGAGAAACAATCAATAGATCCTTAAGGATAAGGATCCTAATAAATAGATCCTAAGGATACAATAGACAATATGATTCATTCACTATCCAAGAATACTTTACAACAGTATAATTCGGCTTATAAATTATGGTTCGGCTTTTGTATAGACAATAAATTAGATTTTTTTAGTGCACCTGTTCCAATGCTACCTAAGTTTTTATCATATCAATTTAAAAATGGTTCTAGTTTCGCTTCATTAAATTCTATCCGATCAGCATTATCATTGATCTTAGGAAAAGAAACTTGTACAAATAATTATGTCACAAGGTTTCTTAAAGGTGTTTTTAGAATCCAACCTAATTTTCCTAAATATCAAAATTCTTGGGATCCTAACACGGTGTTCGCTTATCTATCTGATCAATACCCTAACGAATCGTTAAATCTGGAATTGATTACTAAGAAACTGGTGACTCTGCTCGCATTGTCTACAGGACAACGCGTTCAGACGTTGTCGTTAATTAAGGTGTGTAATATTAATGTCAACTCTACTGGTATAGATATTAATATAGATGAAATTATTACAACTTCTGCTCCGAATAGATCAAATCCTAGATTAAAAATTCCATTTTTTCATGAAAAATCCTGTATTTGTCCAGCTAAAGCTTTATCTGTGTACCTAGATAAGACAAAAGAGCTGCGAAATGGCCTACCTACTTAGTCCCCAGTACAAGGAACTAACTTTTTTCTGATACATACAAATTTGTCACTTTGTGAGTGCCTTGTTTACGATGAGTCCAACAAACTTTTCTATGCGAAAAATTTCGGCGCTGCTGCGTTTTCGAATGCTTGACTCCTGGAATTGTCGATATTTCGTCACCATGGCTCTTCGTACATACAACTTTCATTTTTTGGAATTAGTTTAATAAAGCTAATTTAAAAACTGTGGTCAACTTGTCCGACAAGAATCACGCTGCATATTGGAGTTTCCACCACCCCAAAAATGTTGATGTGACATCATTATGTCTCCCCGTACATACAACTTTAAATTTAGTAGTTTTCAATTTAAAATAAAGTAGGGTAAATGACTAGTGATTGGACAGTGCCAGTCATTGGAAAAAACACAAAAACACAATATTTATTAAGGCTGCTTTATAAACTGCCTATTTTTAAAGTAATAGAACGCCTGATTTTAAAGAAAAACAGGCAGTTTTTAAGCAACCTTAATAAATATTATAGAGGGGAAGGGGAAGAGAAAGCTCTTCAATATTTAAATAATCGGCCAAGTGTGAGTCGGACTCGAGCACTAAGGGTTCCGTACCATTATAGAGCAAAATTAGGCCATAAAATGTGTTTTTTGTATGGGAGCCCCCCTTAATTTTTGACGTGATAACGTCTTATAATTCGATATGGGGTGCGCGCCCGAAAAACGTGACAGTTCATGCGGCGCTGCCTCGCTGACAGCTCTGAGGCGTTCCATTTATCCTCTCAGCAACCGTACTCAACCCACCTGGGCAGCGCTCGTTGTTTCGATAATATTACATATTTCGATGACTTAGAGAATACTTTTGTATGAAGAAGTTTGGTTAGTTATGACCTTTGATACATTGACCACACTCTGAATGAAAAATAAATAAGCAATCTGTGAGCTATTAGTATTATTTCGGCTATTTAAAATTGTGCTCTATTTCCTACGTGTCAAGGTATGACTTGTGCTTTGTTCGAAGATTTTACTGGATTTCACGAACGTATGTAGCGTTTTGTATTGCGAATAGTTTATTTAACTCATTATAAATATTTTCAGACAATCATTTGAAAGAAATACATCGAAATAACTTTAGGTTACAGTCGAAAAAGTTTGTTTCTATTTATAGAGATTCGGAAGCGAGGGTAAATGGGTTAAGGATAGTTGAACGTGACAACGTCATACGTTGTCACGTTCAACTGTCGTCAGTAAACCGACTTTACAGACAACCGATTTTTTTTGTTTTATTTAAATATTATTATTAAATATTAAAGAAAACATATAATTAAGGATTTTGTGAAAAAAAATCCATACATCCATACATACAAATACTGTATGTAAAATGGTAATAAGGTTATTTTTTAATGAAATTTTTAATAATGTTGACTACGGAACCCGAAAAATGGCGTTTAAATAGTATGATATAGTAACAATAATAGAGCTTGCCCACTGGATACGTAGGGTAGGCACCATATACATCTATACATATCGATAGCCCCAACGAATAAACGTGCAATCGAAAAAAGACAACTTTTCAGGAAGACAAAATAACGTTTGGAACCACATAACTTTGACTACATAATAAATATACAGATATAATGTATAATCATTTTAAAGGTAAAGAAAATATCTTTCAGCTCATATCTTTATTAAAAATCAAATATTAACGGTTTACTACATATTTGAGAAAAACCATGTTAAATTATTATTCTAGTGAATAATATGTGACTTGTTAACACTATTGTATCAATGCACGTTTATTCGTGTCATAAATGAAGTTTTAACAAGTGCAGTGAAATGTTGCATGGTTATTCCACGTATATTTTTTCCCTCCTGAGCCATGCTCTGGTCATTTACACGCTTATTCTTGTATATTTTGTTGCTTTTACATGTTTGTAAAGATAAAAGCCCGTATATTAGTGCTAAGAAGTTGGTTCATTATTTATGTAATACGACCTTTTTAGTGTATGGTATAAAATGTAAATCTATACTTATATTATAAAGTAGAAGAGTTTGTTTGTTTGAACGCGCCAATCTCAGGAACTACTGGTCCGATTTGAAAAATTCTTTCGTCGTTAGATGGTTCATTTATCGAGGAAGGCTATAAACTATAAATTATCACTCTAAGACGAATAGAAGCGAAGAAACATAGGAAAATGTAGAAAAAACCGGGAAAATTATTTGAAGGCGCTTATCCCGCGATCTACTGGATGAATTTTTAAATTATTTGGCACAGATGTAGAGTAGACCATGATGTGAAAGAACATAGGCTATTTTTTGCGGAAAAATGTACGGTTTCCGAACAAGTAGACTCCTCACGCATCCAGCTACGGTGGCACCTCCGGTATAAATATATTCCAGCAACAAAAAAAGACAAAAATATGAAGCCTAGGATGACGCTCGACATCACCACGTTGTTGGACTTTAGAGTCTCGTGGACCTGATCCAGCTGCGCATTATTGTTTCCTCCCGAGGCGGTCTGGGCAATGATGACCTCCTCCCTACTTTGGGATTTACTCATAATTGTCTTCTTGTTAAAAGAAAGTAAAGATACAGCTCACCAGCTGGAACAGCAGCTCGAAGGCAGAGGCAGGCTCGGTCGCAGTTGCAGGGTCGCCATGAGATGTGCGAGGCTTGGGAGTCCAATTAAAAGCGTGTTGTCCGTGCGAATGCCATTTATTGAATGTAATCAATTATACTTATTACTTACTATTGCTAATATTACACAATACAATCAGCAGTAATATAAAGGAGCTTACACACTACACCTGATTTGGGATCGGAAGCTGGATAAAAATAGACTAAACGTCATTTCCTTCTTCGTATATAATTTGAATCTTTTTAGGAGTCACCGGATGCCTTGTGTTTTACGACCTCTCCGAGGCATTTGAGTACGTCAAGCGACAAGCGTGCTACATTAATTAGGAAATTATACCACCACAGCATAGGGGCCTCGTCACTCCACCTTTTTAACCGACTTCCAAAAAACGAGGAGGTTATACGTTCGGCCGTGGATATATTTTTTTTATGTATGTTCAACGATTACTCCGCCGTTTGTGAACCGATTTTCAAAATTTTTGTTTTTGACATACAACCTTAAGAACAGAACCAGAGGGTTGAGGTAAACAGTAAAATGTTCTATATAGCTACCGAAATAGAATCGGGTGTCCCACATGGGCAGTGGGCACATTCTATGCCCGTTATGTTTTTTAATCTACTTACACAAATCTTATAAGTTATGTGTTACATACCTAATAAATAAATAAAATACTTATACACATAAGAGTACAAAAAGTTGTAAACCTAGCGAATCTAATACCTACTTATTAGATTCGTTAGGTTTACAACTTTTTCAATTACTTTTAGACAATCAAATTCCTCTCGTCACGATATGAACTGAGAATCATCCGTGACCCGCTTATCATTCGACACATGGTACTACAATATTATAAGTACACGTCTAGCTGATAATACTGTAGTGTTGCTAAACACAGCTGACGACGTGGCAGTATGTTTAATTTTGAGGTATCCAGCATGGTGTTTAGACGTGTTAATTAAATACCTAGGTAAAAAAAATAGTAAGAAGTAATATTAGTAATTATTAATTAATAATAAAAAAATATTAAAGGGGACTCTTATAAAAAAAAAAACATTTTTCCTGTTTTTGGAACGAAGTTCCTTATGGCGTGTTCGGCGTTGCGAAAGGAGGCTTGACAGAACGATATTTGTCCTCAACACTTTTTTATTAGTATCTGCATAGTAGGGGTAGAGGGCGTTGATAGTATTCCTGTGCGTCAAATAGTTGACGTTTTTGAGAATAAACATCAGCGATGCGTTGTTAGTATTCATGGGCGTCAATAGATGGCGCTTTTTTATAATTTTTTTGGGTGTATATTATGTTATAATAATTATACATACATATACAGGTTTTTTGAACATAAGAAATAACTTCGTTCCATTCGGGTATCCCTTGACACCTCTCAAGTTTTTTGTTCTATGGTACGGAACCCATCGTGCGCGAGTCCAACTCGCACTTGGCCGATTATTTTTCATCAATATTCATATATTCATAGTTATCGTCATAATTTTCATATTAAAATTCGTAAGTCAGGTTGAGGGTTACGATACTCGTGATTTCCTGACTGAGGGCAAGAATTTTGCTTCGGTTTTGACCGACTTCCAAAAAGGAGGAGGTAATACGTTCGGCTGTATCTTTTTTTTTTTGTATGTTCCTCGATTACTCAGCCGTTTGTGGTCCGATTTTCAAAATTCTTTTTGTGTTGTATAGAATTTAACTCGAATTTGGTACCATGTTCACAAAGGTGGTGATCTGATGATGGAATCCTTGAGGAATCGAGGGGACTCCTTGAAATTTCTATGGAAACATATAGTGTTTTAATTTTTTCTGAAGCATTCGAGGTAAATGCTACCAAAAGGTAAGACTTTGCACAAGGTTATACCCTGGATCCGAAGGTACCGAACAGAACTTTTGAATGCTTATAGGTACAGGTTCGGGGATTTCAGCGTTGTTTAAACAACTGAAAGCATAAGCCAACACATCAATTTGACTAATCGTCATCATCACAACTATAATTATACCATGGTCATCACACTATGATCCAATTATTGGTACTTTTCGTGATATTTTGCATCGAAGCAGATGTTTTTGACGATGATTTCACTGTTTGTGGACCGATTTTCAAAATTTTCGTGTTGTTGTATAGGATATAATCTTAATTTTGTATAACAATTACGAAAGTGGTGAGCTAATGATTGGATCTATGAGTAATCAATGGAAATCCTGGAAATTTATCAAAACGCTCATAGTGGTTAAAATGTTGTTTCTAGTAAGTTAAACATATATTACGAATGAGAGAAATTTCATACAAAGGTGTCTCTTGGTCCAAAGGCACTGAACAGAACTCCTGAACCTTTAAAGATAAAAGTTTGGAAATTGCAGCATCGCTTAGATAACTGCAAGCATTTGCCACAATTTTGCTTACAGTAACATAATGTACTGAATAGTTAACATTCGTATTGGTTATTTACGCATAAAGCCTTATTTTGTAGACAAGACTAAAAAGAGTGAAATTATTATTTTTAACAAAAAAATGAAAACCGACTTCCAAGGTAAAAACAATCGTAATATGAACTAAAAAGTATTAAATAACTCTTACTCTTTAATAGTGCCTTTTTCAGAATTTGTCTAAATCTCAACTATTTCTGTACATACTACAGTCTTCATTACTTTGAAGTCGGTACCAGTCCCAAAAGTTTCAGATATTCTGACATTAATGAACTCACGATTAAATTAGCTGGTACCGACTTCAAAATAATGAAGACTGTAGTATGTAGGTACAGAAATAGTTGAGATTTAGACAAATTCGGAAAAAGGCACTATTAAAGAATAAGAGTTATTTAATACTTTTTAGTTCATATTACGATTGTTTTTACCTTGGAAGTCGGTTTTCATTTTTTGTTAATTGTATCGGTCAAGTATCGCATAACCTTCCGCTAATTTACGAATAATAATATGATAAAGCAGGGTCACGTGTGATAAAGTTGTATATACACACATGGTACTATTAAAATTTTTTGAACGGTTTGCACGTCCCCGTCTTGTGTACGAAAGCTAACAGAGGTACCTACCTTTATTTAAATACTTATTGAGTGTTATATATAGGTACCTACCCAATGCGGTATCCCCGGGGTCCGGTCGCCGGACTCACACGGGCCGTGCTCATGTTTCTGCTGCTGATTTACTGTCTTCTCGTTAGGTACGAGCTCCGCGACTCGGTCACTATCTCCCTACTCACTTATTAAAATATGCAGGGGCTATCACAGTTAGATATTGTTTGCCGACCACCGATTTATCACTATTGATCAGACACCGGACGATTGTAGAAGATCGTTATGAATTTCCCGAAAATACGTTAAAAATTAATAATTACTGGGCTAACATCCAGTCACTGCGCGCGGACGCGGCGCGCCACTGACGCGCGTGTTGTATGTGTAATGTGTATCGCTTGTACGCAGTCGTCAGTCGACAGTCGGAGCCGAGAGATTAGACGCGATGATAATATTATAATGTTATACAATATGACACGCACGCGGTCACTGCGTCGCGCGAGTCACAACCAAACTACCAAGTCACAACTGACTACTGAGCCACACTGCAGACTGCAGAGTGCGGATTGCGCGCCGCCTGGCGTACGTTAGCCCGTACATGGCCCGTACCCACAACGGCCGATGCCCAATAATAGTAGGTAATGAGTGCTGTGGGCGTACCTCTAACCCCATGACTTATCTGACTCGTGACGCCTTTATTTCCAACTAGTTGACGCCCGCAACTCCGTTGCGCCAAAATAAGGCCGTGTTTTCACTGACGCGGAGCGGGGCGGATAGGAGCTTAGCGGTGCCGAATTGATCAATCACAATGCTCGAAATCTCCGCTCCGCTTCCGCCGGAATAGCAGGATTGGTCAATTCGGGCACCGATAAGCTCCTCTCCGCCCCGCTCCGCGTCAGTGGAAACACACCCTAATTCATATTTTATAGCGCATTCAAAAACGTTTAAAACAAAAGTTTAATTATTATGCTTTAAAAGTTAAAACATAATGTTCCCAGAGACTAATATCCTTATTGTGTGCTTGTTCGCTATTCTAAACGTGTAGGAGCGATGACAAATAAAAATTTATTTCCCCTCCCATCAATCGTCTGAAGTTTGTTCTTGGGAATTGTTCGATTTTATATTTTATATCGGTTTTTAAGTTTCAAGGCCATCTGAGTACTAAATATTATAGTAGGGGAGGTAGTGCTAGCGTTTGCTAAGTCATTTCATACCGACCAAATTTTTGTCCAGCGGTAGCTTAATATTTATCAATCAATATAATCAGCGTCAGTCACCGCACCCGTGGTGGAATGTTAACTGAGAGTATTTCAAAGTTGTAAAAAAAATAGTTGCGAAAAGTGATTTTATACCGAATGAAACTTTGATGGATGATTATTGAGGTCATGTTTAACCAAAAAATCACCGTCAGCCGTATTGCAGACGGGGGATTCAACGTCAGTCGCGTTACTGAACATGTAAAAAATGTTTGAATATAAAGTCATTATAAACCGTACAAAATGTATACAGGTGAATGTTTCTACTTTGTATATAATAAAGAAAACCGTCAGTCGCTAATACGACGGTGGAAAAACCGTCAGCCAGCGATATAAGTTATAACCAATATAGCCCTACTTCGCGCTCAATGTATCCTAGGGCGTCGCGTAGACGACATTTCCACCTGCAAACATTCAGCTGACGGCGATTTTCGTTTGAATTAACCATAAAATTGTCTCACATAGCAATTTCAAGTAATTAATTAATTCGATAGTCAATATTTGTGAAGAAGAATGATATAAATTTTACTTTAAAAGCGCCATCTGTTGTTATATACTAAAACTAAAACGACACCTACCGAACCTAAACGTGTATAATCTAGATATGAACCTTTATTGGGTGCAAATTGGGATCTTTTTAATGTCAATTCAATACGATTCCCAACAACAACTTTGAGATACTCTCAATTTTTTAAGCGACTTCCAAAAAGGAGGAGGTTATATGTTCGGCTGTGGATATTTTTTTTTATTTTTATTTGTGTATGTTCAACGATTACTCCGCCGTTTGTGAACCGATTTTCAAAATTTTTCTTTTGTTGTATAGGGTCCAACTCCAATTTGGTACCATGTTCACAAAAGTGGTGACCTGATGATGGGATCCATGAGTTATCGAGGGAAATCCTCGAAATTTATATGGAAACGTATGGTGATTTTGGTTTTATGAGAAGCATCCTAAGCACATGCTACCAAAACGCAAGACTTTGCACCAAGGTATACTATGGTTCCGAAGATACTAAGAGAACTCCGGATTCCTTATAGATACAAGTTTGGGGGCTTAGGCGCTGTTTTAAGAACTGGAAGCATATGCTACTATACAAATTACATTCATCGTCATCATCATCATCATTACCACGTTAGGGTCACCAATGTCACCAAAATTGAACATAGCAAAATATTCAAGCTTATCTCCAGTGCGTAAGGCTCACATTTGACATTACTTCTGAGAAGTAAGTTGCTTCGATAATACAAGTAACATGCTAGTGCACTGTCACACCAATCGCGGCCACGAGCAGCCACGGGCGGCCGTAGACTTCTCAAGCGATACTATGTATTACAATAATAAAGACAAAGTTCAAAATCATATGACACTGAAAGCCTCGCCGCTGCTATTCCGGTTTGGCGCTGCCCTAGCACGTGTCCACTTCGAGTTTTTTAAAATGTATTGTTTAAAATTATCTGCAGCTGATATTATATTTTGTAAGTGTGACTGTTAACAAATTGTAATAAGATACGTAGAATAATATACAGGTGTATTATATAGTAGTACGCGATATATAGTACGCGATGGTTTTACTTAAGATGACTAAAAAGAGTGAAATTATTATTTTTAACAAAAATTTAAAACCGACTTCCAATGTAAAAACAATAATAACATCCTTATAATATGAACTGAAAAGTATTAAATAATTTTTCCTATCTAATGGTGCCTTTTTCCGAATTCGGCTAAACCTCAAATACATATTTTCTGTACTCAATCTTCATAATTTTGAAGTCGGTGCCAGTTACAAATGTTTCAAATATTCTGGCATCTGGATTCAGCTATATCTGGTACCGACTTCAAAATTATGAAGATTGAGTACAGAAATATGTAATTGAGGTTTAGCCGAATTCGGAAAAGGCACCATTAGATAGGAAAAATTATTTAATACTTTTTAGTTCATATTATAAGGATGTTATTATTGTTTTTAAATTGGAAGTCGGTTTTAATTTTTTGTTAAAAATGATAATATTCCACCCATGAACGTAGAAAAAAAGGCGGACGGAGTCTTGTCATATACAAAACTGTGTCTTCACTTTTCTTCTGAGTCGGCCACGCACACGTTCTGACGCCTGTCAAATGGTATGAACTAGCGCAAGAATGTGTGCGTGCGGACCGTGTACATACAGCCAGCTGGCCGACTCTGAACGACACAGTTTTGTGTATGGTGGGACTCCGTCCGCCTTTTTTTATACGTCCGTGATTCCACCACTTCTGAAGCAGCTGACGATCCAAGCTGTTATGTATTAGTGGAATACTATTATTGTAACGATTTTCGCTCGGTATGAAATGACTTTTTAAACTGAGCGCGACCTCCACTACTATTATTTTTCATCTTACCAGGACCGAAAGTTTGATTTTCTTCCCTTGTTTGCGTGAAGAAAGATGCATATTTCAGACTGCTCACAACAGCTGACAGTTTAAAATTTTCTTCTTGAAATAACTCATCACCATGGTAACCGTGCAGTTGTTATTTCAAATCATAAAAAAGTTGTTGAGTTGAGGAGGCGGTTACCAACTTAGCTATTTTACGTCGCTTGGGCCAACTACACTACATGGTTGTTACATCGCATCGCAGCATCAGCTGCAGTGCTGCAGCTGATGACTGCAGCAGCAGTCAGGAATACCGGGGGAGAGAATATTATACCTAATCTACTTTATCTTTGAGTCGGGACTAGGGACAACGATGGACGTTGCCATTGGTTGCCATGGTGATTGCTGCCATACAGTTTGTTTAGTCACTTCAATAAATATCTTTACAAATTAAGCACTACAGTTTACATTACAAAATGGTATTTTAACGACACAACATTGTTTAATTAAATCTTTTAGTTTGTTTTTTATCATCTGTGGTGGGCTTCGCCCACCCAAACCCCCACCGGGGCTTCGCCCCGGACCCCTTCTGTCGGTTATTTGAATCTCATTACCTTTTACAACAGATCCTCAAATTTTAGAAATAGTTTCCGGATATAAGTTAAAGTTTGAACAAACACCCGTTCAGGTTGTCGAACCCAGTAATCCGCCGTGTTCGAAAACTCAAATGTTAGAATCGATTGAAAGTCTTAAACGGATAGGTTCAGTTGTTTTATGTGCGGAACGTGAAGATCAATTCATTTCGCCAATTTTTTTAATACCTAAAAGTAACAGTTCAAATAGATTTATTCTTAACCTAAAGTCACTTAACAAGTTTATACAACAAAAACATTTTAAAATGGAGGATATCCGAACTGCAACTAAATTAATAGACTATGATCCATACCTGACGACAATTGACCTTAAAGACGTTTTTTTTGTTGTTCCCATCCATCCATCTCATAGAAAATACTTACGGTTCCGCTATGATAACCAGTTATATGAGTTTACTTGGCTTCCATTCGGATTGTGTTCGGCTCCTTTTGTTTTTACGAAGTTAATGAAACCCGTGCTGACCTACTTACGCAGTTTACAACATAAAATAGTATGTTTTTTAGATGACATTTGGTGCACGGCCGACGACTATTATTCGTGTGTCGATACAACAACGGCAGTCACTCAGCTTTTGGAACAGCTAGGATTTATAATTAATGACGAAAAAAAATGCTTTTTACCTACTAGAAAATGCAAATTTTTAGGTATATAACTTAATTCACGAAGTATGTCATTGGAATTGCCAAAAGAAAAACGTAAAAAAATCTACGATTTGGTCTGTAATATATCGCGTAAAAAGACAATAAAAATCCACGAGTTTGCAAAATTTTTAGGTACTTTAACTGCAGCTTGTCCAGCCGTAGCTTACGGCTGGATGTACTGTGTACACAAAGCGTTTTGAGAGGGAAAAATACCTAGCATTATTAAGTAACTCGGATTATGACTCTCTAATGGAAATACGATCAAGGCTGTTACGTGACGATTTCTCATGGTGGGAAAAAGTTAATAAATTATGTCGATAATCCTATTCGCTTAGGTAATTTCAAATATGAAATATTTTCAGACGCTTCTCCTTCGGGATGGGGAGCGTTTTGTAATGGGCAGACAGTGAACGGGTTTTGGTCAAAGGAAGAAGTAGAAAATCACATTAATTATTTAAAATTGCTAGCTGCCTTTATGGGCTTAAAATGTTTTTGTGATGGATCGAGAAAAATGGAAATTCTCTTAAGAATTGATAACACCACTGCCATATCATATATCAATCGAAGTGGTGGAGTTCAATTCCCTCATTTGAATGATATAACTCGTCAGATATGGCAGTGGTGCGAAGCAAGGGATATTTTAATTTTCGCTTCGTACATCCGATCACGTGATAATGTCGAAGCAGATAAAGCCTCCAGAATTTCAAATATTGACACAGAATGTGAGTTACATGAATCTTGTTTTGATGATATAGTAAATAAGTTTGGTCATCCCGATGTCGATCTTTTCGCATCCAGAATTAATAGGAAATGCATTAAATTTGTATCATGGGAACGGGATCCAGAGGCTTACGAGATTGACGCGTTTACTTTAAATTGGAAAGAGCTTTTCTTTTACGCCTTTTCCCCCTTCTCGTTAATATTAATGTGCATTCGTAAAATTATTAACGATGAAGCTTCCGGCATATTAGTCGTACCTTACTGGCCAAGTCAGCCGTGGTTCCCACTTTTTAAATCCTTAACGTTATCTGATACTTTATATTTTCATCCCAATAGAAATATGTTGCTTTCGCCTTCCAGAACGCCTCATCCTTTATGGCCCAGCCTTACCCTGGCGTGTGCGAAGTTATCCGGAAGGCGTACGAGAAACAATCAATAGATCCTTAAGGATAAGGATCCTAATAAATAGATCCTAAGGATACAATAGACAATATGATTCATTCACTATCCAAGAATACTTTACAACAGTATAATTCGGCTTATAAATTATGGTTCGGCTTTTGTATAGACAATAAATTAGATTTTTTTAGTGCACCTGTTCCAATGCTACCTAAGTTTTTATCATATCAATTTAAAAATGGTTCTAGTTTCGCTTCATTAAATTCTATCCGATCAGCATTATCATTGATCTTAGGAAAAGAAACTTGTACAAATAATTATGTCACAAGGTTTCTTAAAGGTGTTTTTAGAATCCGACCTAATTTTCCTAAATATCAAAATTCTTGGGATCCTAACACGGTGTTCGCTTATATATCTGATCAATACCCTAACGAATCGTTAAATCTGGAATTGATTACTAAGAAACTGGTGACTCTGCTCGCATTGTCTACAGGACAACGCGTTCAGACGTTGTCGTTAATTAAGGTGTGTAATATTAATGTCAACTCTACTGGTATAGATATTAATATAGATGAAATTATTAAAACTTCTGCTCCGAATAGATCAAATCCTAGATTAAAAATTCCATTTTTTCATGAAAAATCCTGTATTTGTCCAGCTAAAGCTTTATCTGTGTACCTAGATAAGACAAAAGAGCTGCGAAATGGCCTACCTACTTAGTCCCCAGTACAAGGAACTAACTTTTTTCTGATACATACAAATTTGCCACTTTGTGAGTGCCTTGTTTACGATGAGTCCAACAAACTTTTCTATGCGAAAAATTTCGGCGCTGCTGCGTTTTCGAATGCTTGACTCCTGGAATTGTCGATATTTCGTCACCATGGCTCTTCGTACATACAACTTTTATTTTTTGGAATTTGTTTAATAAAGTTAATTTAAAAACTGTGGTCAACTTGTCCGACAAGAATCACCCAGCGTTTGGAGTGTCCGACACCCTAAAGATGTAGCTATTACGTCACTATGGCTCTTCGTACATGCAACTTTCATTTTTTGGAATTTGTTTAATAAAGCTAATTTAAAAACTGTAGTCAACTTGTCAGACAAGAATCACGCAGCGTTTGGAGTGTCCGACACCCTAAAGATGTAGCTATTACGTCACTATGGCTCTTCGTACATACAACTTTCATTTTTTGGAATTTGTTAATAAATACATATCGATGGCCCCAACGAATAAACGTGCAATCGAAAAAAGACAACTTTTCAGGAAGACAAAATAACGTTTGGAACCACATAACTTTGACTACATAATAAATATACAGATATAATGTATAATCATTTTAAAGGTAAAGAAAATATCTTTCAGCTCATATCTTTATTAAAAATCAAATATTAACGGTTTACTACATATTTGAGAAAAACCATATTAAATTATTATTCTAGTGAATAATATGTGACTTGTTAACACTATTGTATCAATGCACGTTTATTCGTGTCATAAATGAAGTTTTAACAAGTGCAGTGAAATGTTGCATGGTTATTCCACGTATATTTTTTCCCTCCTGAGCCATGCTCTGGTCATTTACACGCTTATTCTTGTATATTTTGTTGCTTTTACATGTTTGTAAAGATAAAAGCCCGTATATTAGTGCTAAGAAGTTGGTTCATTATTTATGTAATACGACCTTTTTAGTGTATGGTATAAAATGTAAATCTATACTTATATTATAAAGTAGAAGAGTTTGTTTGTTTGAACGCGCCAATCTCAGGAACTACTGGTCCGATTTGAAAAATTCTTTCGTCGTTAGATGGTTCATTTATCGAGGAAGGCTATAAACTATAAATTATCACTCTAAGACGAATAGAAGCGAAGAAACATAGGAAAATGTAGAAAAAACCGGGAAAATTATTTGAAGGCGCTTATCCCGCGATCTACTGGATGAATTTTTAAATTATTTGGCACAGATGTAGAGTAGACCATGATGTGAAAGAACATAGGCTATTTTTTGCGGAAAAATGTACGGTTTCCGAACAAGTAGACTCCTCACGCATCCAGCTACGGTGGCACCTCCGGTATAAATATATTCCAGCAACAAAAAAAGACAAAAATATGAAGCCTAGGATGACGCTCGACATCACCACGTTGTTGGACTTTAGAGTCTCGTGGACCTGATCCAGCTGCGCATTATTGTTTCCTCCCGAGGCGGTCTGGGCAATGATGACCTCCTCCCTACTTTGGGATTTACTCATAATTGTCTTCTTGTTAAAAGAAAGTAAAGATACAGCTCACCAGCTGGAACAGCAGCTCGAAGGCAGAGGCAGGCTCGGTCGCAGTTGCAGGGTCGCCATGAGATGTGCGAGGCTTGGGAGTCCAATTAAAAGTGTGTTGTCCGTGCGAATGCCATTTATTGAATGTAATCAATTATACTTATTACTTACTATTGCTAATATTACACAATACAATCAGCAGTAATATAAAGGAGCTTACACACTACACCTGATTTGGGATCGGAAGCTGGATAAAAATAGACTAAACGTCATTTCCTTCTTCGTATATAATTTGAATCTTTTTAGGAGTCACCGGATGCCTTGTGTTTTACGACCTCTCCGAGGCATTTGAGTACGTCAAGCGACAAGCGTGCTACATTAATTAGGAAATTATACCACCACAGCATAGGGGCCTCGTCACTCCACCTTTTTAACCGACTTCCAAAAAACGAGGAGGTTATACGTTCGGCCGTGGATATATTTTTTTTATGTATGTTCAACGATTACTCCGCCGTTTGTGAACCGATTTTCAAAATTTTTGTTTTTGACATACAACCTTAAGAACAGAACCAGAGGGTTGAGGTAAACAGTAAAATGTTCTATATAGCTACCGAAATAGAATCGGGTGTCCCACATGGGCAGTGGGCACATTCTATGCCCGTTATGTTTTTTAATCTACTTACACAAATCTTATAAGTTATGTGTTACATACCTAATAAATAAATAAAATACTTATACACATAAGAGTACAAAAAGTTGTAAGCCTAGCGAATCTAATACCTACTTATTAGATTCGTTAGGTTTACAACTTTTTCAATTACTTTTAGACAATCAAATTCCTCTCGTCACGATATGAACCGAGAATCATCCGTGACCCGCTTATCATTCGACACATGGTACTACAATATTATAAGTACACGTCTAGCTGATAATACTGTAGTGTTGCTAAACACAGCTGACGACGTGGCAGTATGTTTAATTTTGAGGTATCCAGCATGGTGTTTAGACGTGTTAATTAAATACCTAGGTAAAAAAAATAGTAAGAAGTAATATTAGTAATTATTAATTAATAATAAAAAAATATTAAAGGGGGCTCTTATAAAAAAAAAAACATTTTTCCTGTTTTTGGAACGAAGTTCCTTATGGCGTGTTCGGCGTTGCGAAAGGAGGCTTGACAGAACGATATTTGACCTCAACACTTTTTTATTAGTATCTGCATAGTAGGGGTAGAGGGCGTTGATAGTATTCCTGTGCGTCAAATAGTTGACGTTTTTGAGAATAAACATCAGCGACGCGTTGTTAGTTTTCATGGGTGTCAATAGATGGCGCTTTTTTATAATTTTTTTGGGTGTATATTATGTTATAATAATTATATACAGGTTTTTTGAACATAAGAAATAACTTCGTTCCATTCGGGTATCCCTTGACACCTCTCAAGTTTTTTGTTCTATGGTACGGAACCCATCGTGCGCGAGTCCAACTCGCACTTGGCCGATTATTTTTCATCAATATTCATATATTCATAGTTATCGTCATAATTTTCATATTAAAATTCGTAAGTCAGTGATTTCCTGACTGAGGGCAAGAATTTTGCTTCGGTTTTGACCAACTTCCAAAAAGGAGGAGGTAATACGTTCGGCTGTATGTATTTTTTTTTTTGTATGTTCCTCGATTACTCAGCCGTTTGTGGTCCGATTTTCAAAATTCTTTTTGTGTTGTATAGGGTTTAATTTGAATTTGGTACCATGTTCACAAAAGTGGTGATCTGATGATGGGATCCTTGAGGAATCGAGGGGACTCCTTGAAATTTCTATGGAAACATATAGTGATTTTAATTTTTTCTGAAGCATTCGAGGTAAATGCTACCAAAAGGTAAGACTTCGCACCAGGTTATACCCTGGATCCGAAGGTACCGAACAGAACTTTTGAATGCTTATAGGTACAGGTTCGGGGATTTCGGCATTGTTTAAACAACTGAAAGCATAAGCCAACACATCAATTTGACTAATCATCATCATCACAACTATAATTATACCATGGTCATCACACTTTGACCCAATTATTGGTACTTTTCGTGATATTTTGCATCGAAGCAGATGTTTTTGACGATGATTTCACTGTTTGTGGACCGATTTTCGAAATTTTCGTGTTGTTGTATAGGATATAATCTTAATTTTGTATAACAATTACGAAAGTGGTGAGCTGATGATGGGATCTATGAGTAATCAAGGGAAATCCTGGAAATTTATCAAAACGCTCATAGTGGTTAAAATGTTGTTTCTAGTAAGTTAAACATATATTACGAATGAGAGAAATTTCATACAAAGGTGTCTCTTGGTCCAAAGGCACTGAACAGAACTCCTGAACCTTTAAAGATAAAAGTTTGGAAATTGCAGCATCGCTTAGATAACTGCAAGCATTTGCCACAATTTTGCTTACAGTAACATAATGTACTGAATAGTTAACATTCGTATTGGTTATTAACGCATAAAGCCTTATTTTGTAGACAAGACTAAAAAGAGTGAAATTATTATTTTTAACAAAAAAATGAAAACCGACTTCCAAGGTAAAAACAATCGTAATATGAACTAAAAAGTATTAAATAACTCTTACTCTTTAATAGTGCCTTTTTCAGAATTTGTCTAAATCTCAACTATTTCTGTACATACTACAGTCTTCATTACTTTGAAGTCGGTACCAGTCCCAAAAGTTTCAGATATTCTGACATTACTGAACTCACGATTAAATTAGCTGGTACCGACTTCAAAATAATGAAGACTGTAGTATGTAGGTACAGAAATAGTTGAGATTTAGACAAATTCTGAAAAAGGCACTATTAAAGAATAAGAGTTATTTAATACTTTTTAGTTCATATTACGATTGTTTTTACCTTGGAAGTCGGTTTTCATTTTTTTGTTAATTGTATCGGTCAAGTATCGCATAACCTTCCGCTAATTTACGAATAATAATATGATAAAGCAGAGTCACGTGTGATAAAGTTGTATGTACACACATGGTACTTGTTTAAACTCCTAAAAGGTCTCTCTTTAACTCAAAGGCGGTAAAGCTTTATAAAGTATTATTTATTTACTTTCCCAAGTTGCTGTTACAAGCCATATTCTAGCAATGCTTATATTGACATAATATGTTACTACTTGTCATGTATACTTTTTAAGAATATTAAAATAGGTAACAATATTGAACTGGACATGCCGCCCACCAAGGACATCTAGTGATGTCCTTAATTAACAAAAATAATTATGTTATAAGCTCTACTCGTTAACATGAAACAAAGAACACTAAAACTAATAACAAAAATACAATTCTGATATATAAGTAAACTCAATATTAAGAAACAAGATAACTAAAAAAATGAATCAATCTGTTGGAAGACAACACACTTTAGTTATAGGTCTCTTCAAAATGTTATTTTTACACTTCACTGTCACAACACGTACCAAATTGTCTTTTCCAGGGTGAGTATCAATGACCCGAGCCATAACCCATTTCCCAGGGGGAATGTTGTCTTCCTTTAATAATACCAGTTTACCAATAGATATGTTAGGTTCATTTTTCGTCCATTTTTCCTTTCTTGTAATCTTGGCAAATATTCTCTAGACCATCTTTCCCAAAAATTCTGAAACATTCTTTGTGCCAGCTTCCATCTATCAAGCCTGTTAACATTTGTCTCTAGGTAACTTTGTTCAGGTACTGTTATTGGCGATTCTCCGATTAGAAAATGACCTGGTGTTAATGGATTTGTGGCGGTACCCACAATTCGCCTAATATTCCTGCATCGCGCTATCGAAGTTATCTGAGCGCGTCGGTATATATACGACAACTGAAATATATCACGTGGGCTTCGGCCTGACCGGGCATACCACCTCGCTCGGTCGGAAGATCTTCCTTTGGCCTTCACACATTATTCCCACATTGGTGATCCTCGACAGAACACGCCTTCTTCATGATCATCACTCCCCAGTCCCCGCCCCTCCGCACCGCGCCAGCCAGCATCGGGTACCTCGTCCACTAGCAGCAATGTACCGCGGTCTGGGCGACTCCGCATCGGCATCATCGGGCTTTCTCACTACACCGACCGGTCAGCAAGCAGAGCAAATCTCTCCTGGTCAGCACGTAGCATCGGCCCCGCACGGCAGCTATCCGACTCACTGGATCCCGTGCAGCAGCTTACAGTTCCGACTCACTGGGACTCACTGCAACAGTTCCGACTCACTGGAACTCCCTGGCACTGGCGACTCAAGCGACGAGACTTCAAGATTCGACCCCCGGTCTTCGGGGGGGAGTGATGTGGCGGTACCCACAATTCGCCTAATATTCCTGCATCGCGCTATCGAAGTTATCTGAGCGCGTCGGTATATATACGACAACTGAAATATATCACGTGGGCTTCGGCCTGACCGGGCATACCACCTCGCTCGGTCGGAAGATCTTCTTTTGGCCACCACGCTTATTTCCACAGATTCAAATCTGAAGGATCGTCGCTTATAGGGGAAATAGGCCTTGAATTTAGTGTCGCCTCGATTTGTGTTGTAACTGTAACATTTCCTCGTAAGTTAGGGTAGTATTTTTAAGTATTCTTCGAAGATGAAATTTAATTGACTTGACTCCTGCCTCCCACAAGCCGCCAAAATGGGGTGCAGCTGCTGGTATGTGATGCCAAGTCGTTCCATCATCGGCTAAAAGTTCTTTAATTTCAGCTCTTACTGTTTCTATAGTTTTTTCGAAGGCCGACATCAGCTCTTTATTCCCAGCAGTTAAGTTAGTACCATTATCACTCCACATATTTTTACAGTGACCTCTTCGAGCAACAAATCTTTTGAATGCAGACACAAATGCTTCTGCCGTTAAATCTGTCACAATCTCTATATGTATTGCACGCGTCACCAAGCAAATGAAGATAACAATATATCCTTTTTGAGTTTTACATCCTCGGCCCTTTGACAATCTTAAGTCAATAGGGCCGGCTAGATCTACGCCTGTATGCAAGAAGGGTCTAGCAGGCGTGACTCTATCTTTGGGTAAGTCCCCCATTAATTGCGTTGCAGTTGCTGCTCGATATCTAGCACAAGTAACACATTTATGCAATACTTCTCTCAAAGAGCTTTTCGCACTTGTAACCCAAAACTTGGTACGAAGATAGCTGATCATTAACATTGGACCTCCATGGAGTGTTTTATGATGACAATCTAACAAAATTAATTTCGTAAATGGATGCTTGCAAGGTAATATGATCTGATGTTTGGCTTCTACTGGAATATGAGCATTGGCTAGTCTGCCACCTACCCGTAATACATCATCTTTATCGAGAAACGGGTTCAATATCCTTATCTTACTTTGACTGCTGATCATGTTTTTATTTGCTTGGATTCCTTCTAAAGATCGGAACCTGTACTCTAAAAATTCGACGAGCATATCAAAGGTAGGAATATTATCCGGTTTCTCACGGTTTATTTTTTCTTCCCATTGCTTAAGAGACTCTGGGTCCAGTTTATTTACTGACATATATACAACAATGGCGTCCCAATTGCTTGTGTCCACTCCGACGCTTTTAAGTCCGCTCAAGCAGTCGGTCGTGGTATCCAATATATACTTTATTGCACTAGCAGATTCATTAGTACAGTTTCTAATATTCATTAATCTTTGCAAGTAAGCATTAGCTATAATTCTTTTGTTGCTATACCGTCCCTTCAATCTTTCCCACGCTTGTAAAGCTTCTAGCATTGCGATATTCGTCTTTGTGTACTTTTCTTCGCAAGTATAAAATATATCGTCGGTTTCGTATGCAGTTGTTCTTAATTCCTCCCTGTCGTATGTATTATAAAGTATATGATGATTCTCCTCCACTCTGTTCCATATTTGTTGAAGTAGCCGCAACTTTATATTAATACAATTTGGACTTTGCTCTTCCTTAGGCATAGACATAAACTTAATATACATATTGGACATTCGCTCCGAAAGTTCTATCTGACTAGTTATAACTCGTTCCATTTTTTCTGTTTTTAATTATTATGTCAATATTTACAAATTATTCTATGTCTAATTCTTATTTTTTCCAAGTTGACACTGCTGTCACTCTATTCAATGACGTCTCTCTGGCTTGCTGTATAGGTACTTTTTTCTTCAATTAAAACCTTACGCCTTTTCTCTATGACTGTTATGACGTCTTTGACCTATGAAATTTTCTACAATGACTTATTTATGATATTTATTCGATATTTATTTTATGATATTTATAATATTACGTATTCTATATAATATAATCTTCTCTCTATATTTCTTTACAAATTTCTTAGCCTCTTTGCTTTTTATTTGGTTCTTTTCGCTTACCACTTTTTAGTTAAGCACTGTTTACTTACCTCCTTCAATATAGCGGTGGCGATCACAAAACTATAAATCTTACTTGGTTGATTGCTCGATGGACCATGTTTAAACTCCTAAAAGGTCTATCTTTAACTCAAAGGCTATAAAGCTTTATAAAGTAATATTTATTTACTTTCCCAAGTTGCTGTTACAAGCCATATTCTAGCAATGCTTCTATTGACATAATATGTTACTACTTGTCATGTATACTTTTTAAGAATATTAAAATAGGTAACAATATTGAACTGGACATTACTATTAAAAAATTTTTAACGGGTTGCACGTCCCCGTCTTGTGTAAAAGAAAGCTAACAGAGGTTTAACAAACCTTTATTTAAATACTTAGTGAGTGTTATATATAGGTACCTACCCAATGCGGTATCCCCGGGGTCCGGTCGCCGGACTCACACGGGCCGTGCTCATGTTTCTGCTGCTGATTTACTGTCTTCTCGTTAGGTACGAGCTCCGCGACTCGGTCACTATCTCCCTACTCACTAATGAAAATATGCAGGGGCTATCACAGTTAGATATTGTTTGCCGACCACCGATTTATCACTATTGATCAGACACCGGACGATTGTAGAAGATGGTTATGAATTTCCCGAAAATACATTAAAAATTACTAATTACTGGGCTAACATCCAGTCACTGCGCGCGGACGCGGCGCGCCACTGACGCGCGTGTTGTATGTGTAATGTGTATCGCTTGTACGCAGTCGTCAGTCGACAGTCGGAGCCGAGAGATTAGACGCGATGATAATATTATAATGTTATACAATATGACACGCACGCGGTCACTGCGTCGCGCGAGTCACAACCAAACTACCAAGTCACAACTGACTACTGAGCCACACTGCAGAGTGCGGATTGCGCGCCGCCTGGCGTACGTTAGCCCGTACATGGCCCGTACCCACAACGGCCGATGCCCAATAATAGTAGGTAATGAGTGCTGTGGGCGTACCTCTAACCCCATGACTTATCTGACTCGTGACGCCTTTATTTTCCAACTAGTTGACGCCCGCAACTCCGTTGCGCCAAAATAAGGCCGCGTTTTCACTGACGCGGAGCGAGGCGGATAGGAGCTTAGCGATGCCGAATTGATCAATCACAATGCTCGAAATCTCCGCTCCGCTTCCGCCGGAATAGCAGGATTGGTCAATTCGGGCACCGATAAGCTCCTCTCCGCCCCGCTCCGCGTCAATGGAAACACACCCTAATTCATATTTTATAGCGCATTCAAAAACGTTTTAAACAAAAGTTTAATTATTATGCTTTAAAAGTTAAAACATAATGTTCCCAGAGACTAATATCCTTATTGTGTGCTTGTTCGCTATTCTAAACGTGTAGGAGCGATGGCAAATAAAAATTTATTTCCCCTCCCATCAATCGTCTGAAGTTTGTTCTTGGGAATTGTTTGATTTTATATTTTATATCGGTTTTTAAGTTTCAAGGCCATCTGAGTACTAAATATTATAGTAGGGGAGGTAGTGCTAGCGTTTGCTAAGTCATTTCATACCGACCAAATTTTTGTCCAGCGGTAGCTTAATATTTATCAATCAATATAATCAGCGTCAGTCACCGCACCCGTGGTGGAATGTTAACTGAGAGTATTTCAAAGTTGTAAAAAAAATAGTTGCGAAAAGTGATTTTATACCGAATGAAACTTTGATGGATGATTATGGAGGTCATGTTTAACCAAAAAATCACCGTCAGCCGTATTGCAGACGGGGGATTCAACGTCAGTCGCGTTACTGAACATGTAAAAAATGTTTGAATATAAAGTCATTATAAACCGTACAAAATGTATACAGGTGAATGTTTCTACTTTGTATATAATAAAGAAAACCGTCAGTCGCTAATACGACGGTGGAAAACCCGTCAGCCAGCGATATAAGTTATAACCAATATAGCCCTACTTCGCGCTCAATGTATCCTAGGGCGTCGCGTTGACGACATTTCCACCTGCAAACATTCAGCTGACGGCGATTTTCGTTTAAATTAACCATAAAATTGTCTCACATAGCAATTTTAAGTAATTAATTAATTCGATAGTCAATATTTGTGAAGAAGAATGATATAAATTTTACTTTAAAAGCGCCATCTGTTGTTATATACTAAAACTAAAACGACACCTACCGAACCTAAACGTGTATAATCTAGATATGAACCTTTATTGGGTGTAAATTGGGATCTTTTTAATGTCAATTCAATACGATCCCCAACAACAACTTTGAGATACTCTCAATTTTTTAACCGACTTCCAAAAAGGAGGAGGTTATATGTTCGGCTGTGGATATTTTTTTTATTTTTATTTGTGTATGTTCAACGATTACTCCGCCGTTTGTGAACCGATTTTCAAAATTTTTCTTTTGTTGTATAGGGTTCAACTCCAATTTGGTACCATGTTCACAAAAGTGGTGACCTAATGATGGGATCCATGAGTAATCGAGGGAACTCCTCGAAATTTATATGGAAACGTATGGTGATTTTGGTTTTATGAGAAGCATCCTAAGCATATGCTACCAAAACGCAAGATTTTGCACCAAGGTATACTATGGTTCCGAAGATACTAAGAGAACTCCGGATTCCTTATAGATACAAGTTTGGGGGTTTAGGCGCTGTTTTAAGAACTGAAACCATATGCTACTTTACAAATTACATTCATCGTCATCATCATCATCATTACCACGTTAGGGTCACCAATGTCACCAAAATTGAACATAGCAAAATATTCAAGCTTATCTCCAGTGCATAAGGCTCACATTTGACATTACTTCTGAGAAGTAAGTTGCTTCGATAATACAAGTAACATGCTAGTGCACTGTCACACCAATCGCGGCCACGAGCAGCCACGGGCGGCCGTAGACTTCTCAAGCGATACTATGTATTACAATAATAAAGATAAAGTTCAAAATCATATGACACTGAAAGCCTCGCCGCTGCTATTCCGGTTTGGCGCTGCCCTAGCACGTGTCCACTTCGATTTTTTTAAAATGTATTGTTTAAAATTATCTGCAGCTGATATTATATTTTGTAAGTGTGACTGTTAACAAATTGTAATAAGATACGTAGAATAATATACAGGTGTATTATATAGTAGTACGCGATATATAGTACGCGATGGTTTTACTTAAGGTGACTAAAAAGAGTGAAATTATTATTTTTAACAAAAATTTAAAACCGACTTCCAATGTAAAAACAATAATAACATCCTTATAATATGAACTAAAAAGTATTAAATAATTTTTCCTATCTAATGGTGCCTTTTTCCGAATTCGGCTAAACCTCAACTTCATATTTCTGTACTCAATCTTCATAATTTTGAAGTCGGTGCCAGTTACAAATGTTTCAAATATTCTGGCATCTGGATTCAGCTATATCTGGTACCGACTTCAAAATTATGAAGATTGAGTACAGAAATATGTAATTGAGGTTTAGCCGAATTCGGAAAAAGGCACCATTAGTTAGGAAAAATTATTTAATACTTTTCAGTTCACATTATAAGGATGTTATTATTGTTTTTACATTGGAAGTCGGTTTTAATTTTTTGTTAAAAATAATAATATTCCACCACTTCTGAAGCAGCTGACGATCCAAGCTGTTATGTATTAGTGGAATACTATTATTGTAACGATTTTCGCTCGGTATGAAATGACTTTTTAAACTGAGCGCGACCTCCACTACTATTATTTTTCATCTTACCAGGACCGAAAGTTTGATTTTCTTCCCTTGTTTGCGTGAAGAGAGATGCATATTTCAGACTGCTCACAACAGCTGACAGTTTAAAATTTTCTTCTTGAAATAACTCATCACCATGGTAACCGTGCAGTTGTTATTTCAAATCATAAAAAAGTTGTTGAGTTGAGGAGGCGGTTACCAACTTAGCTATTTTACGTCGCTTGGGCCAACTACACTACATGGTTGTTACATCGCATCGCAGCATCAGCACTGCAGCAGTCAGGAATACCGGGGGAGAGCTGATATATTATACCTAATCTACTTTATCTTTGAGTCGGGACTAGGGACAACGATGGACGTTGCCATTGGTTGCCATGGTGATTGGTGCCATACAGTTTGTTTAGTCACTTCAATAAATATCTTTACAAATTAAGCACTACAGTCTACATTACAAAATGGTATTTTAACGACACAACATTGTTTAATTAAATCTTTTTGTTTGTTTTTTTTCATCTGTGGTGGGCTTCGTCCACCCAAACCCCCACCGGGGCTTCGCCCCGGACCCCTTCTGTCGGTTATTTGAATCTCATTACTTTTCTTATAATATGTATATGATGTCATTAAACTTTCGGTCCTGGTATGATGAAAAATTCTATTCGCGCCACGGGAGGATAGCCGGACATATTTTCAATCGACGCTTTTGTCACCCTTGCCTTCGGCTCGGGTGACAATATCGCGCGGGTTGAAATGTCCTACTTTCCTCCCTTGTGATAAAAAACTCGATCTGTATTGTAACACATTTATTCTACAATATTCAAGTACACTTTCGGGCAGAGATTCCTCTTACAATTGTTCCTCCGTCAAAATCCACATCATACTGAGCTACTGGGGTATTTATACCCAAGTTTTAACCGTCAACCCCCACTTCAAGTGTGGCGACGGTAGAAGGGATTGCACATTGTCAGTGTGGCCAGCTTTAAATATTTAAAACTACCATCTAATTTAGTAAAGATAGTTAAATTATGATAATTTAGTATATATTCTAAAATCGATGAAATATGTTCTACATTACGTAAATCATAACATTCGGCCATCCGACAACGTGCAGCGTCCCGATGCACTCTTTAAACATAACTTATCTATCATCATTAATGCAATACATAATTATTTTAGAAATCTATACATTTTCACTATACATAATATTATACTAGTATTATTAAATACACTGTTCAAATTAAATTTAACATTCAGAAAAGCTATTCATTTGTTATATTGTTTACAAACCGTGTAAAATGAAATGAAAATCTAATAAAAACTACAAACATAAATAAAATTACTAATATAAGATTTTTTGTACAATCATTGCTATCGACAACCAACATTGTATAATGAAGAATAAAAATATTTGTTTTACTCTCAACTTAGAACTTTACAATATAATAATATGTGTATAGGTAATCTATTATATTATATCTCATAATGTAAAACTGACATTAGTACTAAGTACAATACCCGGCAATTATACTTCGTTGCTGCATCCTATGAGATTTAATAAACTTGTAGTCCGCATTTTGTGGTACTGCATTATCACACGCCATTTAGATATTTATTTAATTTAAAACTGTAAAAAAGACAATCAACTGGTTTTATAGTACTTCCGCCTTGCTTTCCTAGATGGCGGTGTCAGTTTGTCCGTCATTCGTTTTTTCGTGTGTTGCATCATTCACATCGACGACGGAAAACAGAAAGGGCGTATCCCGTTAAAAGGTCGTAACTAGACTACGTATAAGGTCATTATCAGTTTTTTTTCTGCGTCGATTGGTCTGGGTCTGGTTGCTCTACGATGACATGAAATTTAAAAAAAAGTGAGTATTTTAAAAAGTGTGATAATTTTTTTTGGCGTAACTGCCCACAAAACTGCGTATTATAAACTTTTTTGAGATACGATTTGAAGAAGTTTGTGTTTTTAATTAAAACATATTTACGCTGTTCCTGTTTCGATGCGTCCCAGATGTTACGACCTTTTTGCGGGAAGCAATTTTTATGCTTACTATGTTACGACATTTTAACGGTTCAGATTTTTCTAAGGACAAATAATGACTTCTTAGATACTACAATTTCATGGGTGGTAGAAATGAACTCAATCGTAGTTAATACGAGTCACAGGTCCCGCTATTTGTTGAACATTCCGGAATTTCTTACATACACCCCAGGTAAGTTACCTTAGTCGCTGCGCGGGCGTCGTGTTGAAAGGTTGTGTCAGTTTCGCTGTAGTGAAATCGTGTTGCAAAAACCTTGGAGTGTATAATTTCTCTATACAAGGTATGTATAAAATAAGTTATGTCTGTCTTAAGTCCCTCCCCCCGCGGCCTCCGTACGGTTAATATCGTCTGACGTGCGCTCCGGGATTAAAAATTATTTTCGGTGGTTTTAAATCGGTAAATTCGTGCTGAGTGTGTGTAATTAGCTAGGTAACGGTGTAATCTACGTGTACTGTAAGTTTTTTAACACATTTGCTCGTACTTTATTGGATTTAACTCGGTAAGTAAATTTCTTTGTTCACTTTTATCAGTAGGGAATTGTAGGTAGGTAAAATATTGTGTGTGTCGGTACCGCTCGCGCGGCGCCGGCCGGCCTTGCGATCAGCTGACTGTGATTATTAAGCTAAACTTTTGTTTCATTCTAATTTAAATTAAATAAGTGTAATTGGTACATTCAAATTTTATATTAACTCACAATGTCGAGCCAAAATAATATGCCACCAGATAAAGATACAAACCCGTTTAATAGAAGCGATAAAACTCCTCGTTCTCCGACATTCTCGTCCGGTAAACGTTTGTTGTCAGAATTATCTCCTTCCTCCTTGTCACCTGTGGAGAAGCGTCACCAACCCACTAGGGACGAGCCTCTGCTGTCCCCCGTTACGTCATTATTAGACACAAGCCGCGCATCCGACGATGCTTGCAATTATTACGAGCTCGTCCGCGAAGCTAGCTCGTACTTAGCCAAAATAAACGAGTTCGCAAACGACACCGTGTCTCGCCGTAATAATTTTGCCAACAAGTCCGATATTATGAGTATGACTCAGAAAATAACTACGATCGTCTCACTTCTCGTCATAAAGAACTCCTCCTTGGAAACCAAGGTCGCTAATATGGAACGCGAATTGTTAGCTGCCAAAACTAATCCCATCGTACAAACAGTTGCCGCCGCGCCTTCTACCTCCTACTCGGATGCGCTTAAACTAAGACTTGCGAAGTCAGTGCCGCCAGTCGAGACCCGAAAACCGCTTCCCTGCGTTATTGCCTATCCGACACAAGAAAAATCGGGGGAATTAAAATCATCGTCGGAGACTAAACAAGCTCTGATGAAAGTCATCAACCCGGCCGACGGTTTTCAATTTCACGGCGTCAAAAAAACAGCTAATTCGGGTGTGATCTTGCGACTAACTAGCGAGTCGCAAGTTAATAAACTTAAATCCGTGGAAGCGCTTAAATCGGCCGGTCTGCGACTCGAGTCGCCTAAAGGACGTAACCCACGTATTCTCATAAAAGATGTACCGCAACATATGACGGATGATAATTTCCTTCTCGCACTTTTTAATCAAAATATTAATGGCGAAATGAATATGTCTTAAGAACAATTTTTGCGTTCAACAAAAATAGTAAGACGTCGTAATTTAAATAAAGATTACAACAACAGGAAATGGATAGGTATCGAATTAGACCCCGCTGTGCGTAAACACCTGATCAATTCAAAAGAAAAACTGTTAATCGATTGGGCGATGTGTCGCTTCGTGGACGACGTTGAGCTGGTCCACTGCGGCAACTGCCAACAGTTTGGGCACGTCGCTAAATTCTGTCGCGATCCTAATCCTTGCTGCTATCACTGTGCCGAAAAACACAGCTCGTTGTCGTGCCCCAACAAAGATAAAGAAAATTTTAAGCCAGTTTGTGGTAGTTGCCAACGTTATAAAAAACCTTCCGACCACCCCACGGGCTCCCCAGACTGTCCAACATATAAAAGCAAAATGGAGCAACTTATTTTAACTACTAGGTATGAATAGTTTAAATATAGGACAGTTAAACCTCCATAATAACAAGCACGCGACTTTAGAATTAGAAAAGTTAGTTTCTGACCACAATTTAGACTTAGTACTTGTTCAAAAACAATATCAACTCGCGTCGTTTCGGTCGAAAATGATACAAATTAATAACTTAGCTCGCGCGGGTATATACACACCTCAGTCTAGATTTTCAGTCACGGCCTTAACTAACCTTTCGACGACGCATTGTGCGGTAGCCGAGGTATCGTGTCCTCAGTTTAGACTATACGTTGTAAGCTACTACTTTCAGTACGCGGATACAGTAGACCCACATTTACACCAACTCCGCCGCGTATTACAATCTCTCGCGGGTGATAAAATTATTATTGGCGCCGACGTCAATGCATCCTCGCCCTTATGGCACGGCCAGCTTAGGTACACTGACCGCGACCGTCGTACCGCTGTAGAAGACTTTATTGCGGAGTTTAACCTCCAAATTCACAACACCCCCGATGCACCACCTACCTATAGTAGCCCAACGGGCAAATCGTCGATTGACGTCACGCTATCCAGCGCGTACGTCCAGATTAAGCATTGGCGTGTCCTTCCTGATGCGTCATGTAGTGATCACCGCTTATTGGTGTACGAGTTTTCTCGTGCGGTCCCGAGTGATACCGTAATCAATTCTAATGACTATAAATACAACGTAAAGAACGGCGATTGGAATTTATTCCGCTCCCTCATTACCGCTCATGCCGGAGACTTCACTCGGCCGGATTTAAACGTCGATGAGTGCGCGGAAATTATGACAAATACATTTGTTTACTGTGTCGATGTAGCCTTGGGTCGTAGACCTCTTAAAAAAGATCACAACTGTAAATGGTGGAACAGTAACCTTCTTAATCTTCGTCGGGAATTTAGAAGGGCCAGGCGCAAAATCAATAATCTTCGTAAATCTGGCCACGATCGTTCGGATAATAATTACATAATTAGTTTGAATAACCTACGCATTTCAAGGTCACGCTATCGCGCCGCCGTTACGTTAGCGAAAAATAATATGTTGAAGAATGCCGCGAATAGACTGGATAAAGAGGGCCCCTGGTCCTCTTTATACCACGAGCTTAAACCCGGTAGTAGTAATGAGCCAAGCTTTTTCTCAAATATTAAAATTAACAACTCTTACACTTGTAGCTTAGACGAAACGGCGAAGGCATATCTAAACGTTCTCATCCCAGACGACGAGCCCTCCTTGGATGATGAACACCACCGCGACATTAGGAGTAGAATGCTAGACCCATTCATACACCGGTCTCAGATTTACCAACTTCGGAGGAGTTTAGTAAAATAGTAAACCTTCTGCCTATAAAAAAATCTGCGGGCCAGGATAAAATATCGAATATTATGATAAAACAAGCGTGCTTAGCGGCCAGCTCATCGATTCTACATGTTTACAACAGATGTATCGCAGAAGGTATATTTCCAAAAATTTGGCGCACCGGTTGCTTAAAATTAATACCTAAAGCGGGAAACAAACCTCCCGACGACCCAAAATCTTACCGTCCGATAACGTTACTGCCTTGCTTAGGTAAATTACTAGAACGTCTCATCGTACCTCGCCTGCTACCCGGTGGCCCTAAATTTTTATAGTCATCAGTTCGGTTTCACCGCCGGGAAATCGACTGTTGACGCGGCTATGGAAGTTAGAAAAATAGTAAATCTTTCGGAATCTAAATACGTGGTCGCCATTTCATTAGATATCTCCGGCGCGTTCGATCATGCTTGGTGGCCGATGTTATTATTAAAACTAAAAAATCGAGGTTGCTACTCTAATATTTATGCCATAATACGTTCTTATTTTTTTAACGGTCAAACTAAGCTTCGACTTGGCCATTGTACACACGCCAAAGATTTAACATGCGGCTGCCCTCAGGGCTCTGTTATCTCGCCAAAAATATGGAATTTCGGATTTGATGATTTATTAAGTCTTCCCCTACCACCGCTGTGCGTACTAGTTGACTACGCCGATGACGGTTTTCTCATCGTTCATGCAAATTCACGTTCCGAAATTGAATCTAAAGCCAATGATAGTCTTAATTTAATATCAAGCTGGGGTAAACGTAATCGCCTGGAATTCGCCGCGCATAAAACTTACCAAATTCTTTTAAAAGGGTCCCTTATATCTTACCCTAGCATTAAACTTGACAATATTAACGTTAAACGCAAACAGTCACTCTGTTATCTTGGTTTTTACTTGGAAAATATATTTACATTTTTAGAACATATAATTCAAACCGGTGAGAAAGCGAAGCGCAATTTTTACTCCTTTACCAAAATATCTACGTCGACATGGGGCCTCTCCTTCAAAACCCTAAAATTAATTTACACTGCTACTTACCTAGGCAGCATTTGCTACGGGGCCCCCGTGTGGGCCGACAGAGCAACAATCGGCGCAGCTCGTCGCAAGTTGCTACAAAGCCAACGTCTTGCTCTAATATTCTTATGCAAAGCTTACAGGACCACAAGCACCGAAGCCTTACCTGTGTTAGCCGGAGTTTTACCCGTTGACCTTGAGATTCAGCGTCGTGCGACAATGTACTATCATAAAAAAAACATTGACAACCCGTTCTTTTTAAGCGCTCTCGATAAAATTAAAATAGCAAGACTGTTTGAACCTTTAGAAAACTCTGTGCAAAGCCTAATCTCCGAATGGCAGTCACGATGGGACTGTTCCACCAAAGGGCGACACCTTTATAATTTTTTCCCTAATATTCGTGAACGGCTATCCAAACATTGGATGGATATCGCTGCGTTTCTCAATTCCTGATCGGTCATGGAAATTTTAAGGCCAAACTTTACGGATTTAAACTAGTAGCATCACCCATGTGCGAGTGCTCGACCGAAGGCAACATGTTTGAACAAACCGCGCATCATGTTCTCTGGGAGTGCAGTCTCTGGCAGGACGAAAGAACTACTATGCTAAACAACCTATTCTGTACATCTGGAGTAGCATACTACGGTGATCTCGTGGACAGCGCTAGGAACTTCCGTGCCTTCAAGCGTTTTTGCCACAATTATTATTGGCAACAGTCAAACACAATAAACTCCAATATCAACTTAGCTTTAGCTTAGGAGTCACAATTATTAACCTTATTTCCGTGGTGCTCCCCCTTAAGTTCTTTGACTTTCGGTCATTGCAACTTTGTGCTGTCTCCCGCTTTTATGGGGAGGAATATGGAATCTTCCTACTCCTCCTATTTTCTTCTGATTAATTTCGTTGCGGGTCCCAAGACAGTATTAGCATGTCCCTCGGGCTCCCTGAGATCATATCAAAGGGTTTTCGTGGTTGGATGCCGCTGTCGATCCTGGCGACACAGGAGATACAGTGGTGGGAATGTGTGGTGGGCCAAAGCCCGTTTAAAAAATAAAATGTATAAAGTAAGTTACTGTTCAGTTTAGTTGAGGTACAATCATTTTTTTTTTGTATATTATTTAAGAGGTAAGTTTTTTTATTTGTATATTTCCATCGCATCGGGGTCAACCTGTAATGGTAGAAATAAGTATGGAAATAAATAAATAAATGTTATAAATTCTAAAGATTTAATTACCTAGTAATAAGTTCCAGGATACATAATGTATTCTTGAGCTAAACTCAAAAAGAATGTAAACAAATCGAAATCAAATTCTGCGTGGTACCTATGCGTTGTAAGATTTTAGGTTTTTTTACTACTATTAGGGGTTAAAGTATGAAGTTTCCGTTTTTGTAAGTAGGTGTTCGTGAAATTCAATTTTCCAATAGTAACGTTTTTCTTAATCCTTTGATCGAGGGTTCCAAGAATTGCTATTGTATTCTATTGTTGTCGCAATCACTGGTGCTCGTACGGGGCTTGATGTGTTAATTAGGTAACAACTAATTAAAATCTAAGCATACCTACGTATTTATGGGCATTCGTAGTTACCACTAACATGACACATTTTTTAACCCTCGACAAAAAAAAGGGGTGTTATAAGTTTGACGTGTCTGTCTGCATGTCTGTCGGTCTGTCAGTCGGTCTGTCTGTCTGTGGCATCGTAGCATCAAAACGGGTGGACCGATTTTGATCTAGTTTTTTTTGTTTGAAAGCTGACATGATTGAGAGTGTTCTTACTTCTTAGCCATAGTTCATCATCATCAGCCCACTCAGTGCTGGAAAATTGCGGTTCATCTGGTTTGTGAAGGGCCGATTAGCAACTTGCAGTCGTTTGGTGGGCTTTATAATATTTTGCATTCTAGTTCGTGACATTTATGAATAAATACACATTAATGGAAAGTTGACCTGGTGCTGCAGCATAACCTGGTTTAATCAATAGGATACCCAACTCCTCACCAACTTAGAGCAGAGGTTTCGTGTTTGGGCTCATTTTAATTGCGACAATTAGTAAGACGTAGATAACAGTAAATATTTTCATGCTGCTGCTACAGCATCGCCAGGATTCTATAGGAGCCGAGCTCCATAATATTATTATGAACCCAAAGTGGAGGTTTCATGTTTGGACTCATATTGACGGCCTCATCCAAGAGGACATTCGAAGATGGTATTCATTGAGATAATAATATTATGATCCTTTTGATAGGAATTATTCTGCACTATAACGAATACAAGTTTAAAAAGCATGAAATAAATTTAAATTAAGAAATATTGATGAATTAAATATTGATTTTATATCTTTTCTTATAATTTTAACCGACTTCCAAAAAGGAGGAGGTTTCTCAATTCTACCGTATATTATATTAATAATATTGTTATTTTTTTTTAGTGTTTAATATTGTTCTGTAATGTTGTATATTATGTACAAGACTTATCTTTGACATTTTTTTTATTTACTCCATAAATAACATTAGTAGGGAAAAAAAGTATTATGAAAGGAATAATAACATAATAATATTATATTCCACTTAAATTCTGAATATTATTAGTTATTTATTGTTAAATAATTCTTTAATGAAAAGTATAATTACGTAGGTACCTAAAGTTACTATTATGGATATTAAGTAACCTTATATTATCTGTTTTTGTTGTTGTGTTTTTAGTGACATAATATATTATTTACTTAATTAGTTATTAAGTTGACATTGTATCTATACTTTAATATTATAAAGCGGAAGAGTTTGTTAGTTTGTTTGTTTGAACGCGCTAATCTCAGGAACTACTGGTCCGATTTGAAAAATTCTTTCAGTGTTAGATAGCCCATTTATCGAGGAAGGCTATAGGCTATATTTTATCACGCTAAAACTAATAGGAGCGAAGAAATAGAGGAAAATGTGGAAAAACGGGGAAAATTATATGAAATGCTTATTTAGTAATAGTTTGAACGCGCTAATCTCAGGAACTACTGATCCGATTTGAAAAATTCTTTCAGTGTTAGATAGCCCATTTATCGAGAAAGGCTAGGCTATATTTTATCACGCTAAGACTAATAGGAGCGAAGAAATAGAGGAAAATGTGGAAAAAACGGGGGGAAATTATATGAAAGGGCTTATTTGAACGCGCTAATCTCAGGAACTGCTGGTCTGATTTGAAAAATTATTTCAGTGTTAGATAGCCCATTTATTAAGAGAGGCTATAGGCTATATTTTATCACGCTTAGACTAATAGGAGTGAAGAAATAGAGGAAAATTGCCGCGTGGAACATCTAAATATAATAAAGTCGTAGGAAGGTAAATTCTGTACATTGAATATTTTTGTACAATAATACTTGGGACGTGATCTAATATTATGATAACGCGGACGAAGTCACGGGCAACAGCTAGTAATATTATATTTTTTGCTTTGTGTTTTTGGTAACTTTTTAAAAGTTCAATAAATTTACGTTTATAAAAGCTTACGACGTTTTATTTCATCATTGGGTGTCTAGACGTTTGACTTACAACCAATTTTCTAACCATTATAATGCATTATGAATGTGTTTACACCCCGTTCCTAAGAGCAAATTAAAACGAACATTAGTGACGACCTTTTTGAGGTCAGTAAATTTCTTATAGTTTTATGATTCAGTACAAACGTCGTGTCAATATACGACATTTTTGAGGTCTGCAACTTTTGTATACGATGGGCGTAACTTAAATATCTTTATTTCTAGCAATAGGAAGTTATTGGCTTGTATGCCACTTTATGCAGGTTTTTATTTTAAAGTAAAGGTGTTAAAATTATGTTCCCACGATTTACCGTTAAAAAGTTATGATTTAATTTCCCAATATTTTTTTGTTTTTTGGCTCTGGTGTAAAGTTGCGTTAGACCGAGTTACGCCCTTTCTGTTTTCCGTCGTCGACATGCACTCAGCTAAAATTAAAGTTGAAATTAGTTAAAATCAAGTTATAGTGAAGTGTTTGGTGAAATTATGGGTAAAAGAACCAGGAACAAGACAGAAGAAGAACTCGAACGTAAAATTAAACGTTTGAAAAAAGAATTGGAGTCCCGGAAAAGACCGACTCCGCCGGCTTTTTCTCAGAACGAAAGTGGGTGTTTTGTTTATGTTATATTCCTCTCTTTGCGAATTTCCCTTTTATCGTACTGTGTACGAGTTTAATCATTTCCTCAGGGGTGAAACGTGATGTCATCTGGAAATAATATTAACTACTTTCTTATGGGATAACACGTGATGTTATCTAGAAAGTAATTATCAAAAGCTAATTAGCTTGTTTGTATGAATCTAAGGTCGTTCAGCGGAGTATTACGACGACGCCTCGTCATACGATTATCGCGACGAAGTGGAGCTCGACGAGTATCCGGTCGCCAGGACGTCTGATGAAGAGGACCGTGACCGTGACGTATCGGGACCTGTGCCTTCCGATGTTGATCCGCCCGCACCCCCACTGGATGAGAATACGGTCGATAATTTCCAAGGTATTCCACCACCGAATCGTGTCCAGTCCGTGGTCATACCTGTTGAAACGACCATGCAACCTGAGGCGGACACGATTTCAGCTGAAATTATGGAAGTGCTCGGCGAATCAAAGAAACCTAAAGAAACCTTCGGTAAGAAAATCCCGCAGGGAGTCTCTGAACGTTTGGGGAATATTCTGTTGGACGGTTAGCAAAGGAACAGAAGGAAACCTTGCTCACCAAGACCTTGATAATCCCAGAAAATTTTCAGCTAGTCAAGGCCCCGAAACTAAAAGCCGAAGTGGCTTCAGTACTCACTAACCCAGCTAAAAATCGAGATAAAAGACTGGAGAAACTACAAAACCAACAAGGCTCCGGCATCGCTGGTTTAGTTAATTTAACAACAGATTTAATTAACAAAGACCTGGATAAGATGGAAATAATCAAAAGAATATCTGAGGTACACCAAGTTTTACTCGATCTTCATCATGAAGAGACTATAGGCCGTAGAAGAATAGTCATGCCTTTGTTAGACAAAAACTTTATTAACATTATACAGAACGTTAAACGTGGTGAATATTTATTTGGAGACAGTCTGGCGAAAATATTAAAACGTCGAAATCGATTGAAAAATCGAGTCTCCAGATTAAGAAACCGGTTCCACCGCAGTCGTCTACAAGTCGTAAACCTCCAGGCCAAGTGGGAAACTTGCGAGCTCCGGCCCGTCAGATGAGCGGGCCCAGCGCAGCACGCGCGCAGCCTGCGACCTCGCGGTTCTACCCTCCATTGCTGCCAGCTGCCTCCAGGAGGCCGCCGCCAACGTCGCGCCGCGCACCGCCGCCGCGCACCGCCGCCGCCCCCAAAGGAACCAGTCCCAGGACCGTCAACGCGGCCGCCAACGTTAAACCAGGTACCTCATGCTGGCCGCCTTCAATATTTATTTGGTCACAAATTACAACAGATCCTCAAATTTTAGAAATAGTTTCCGGATATAAGTTAAAGTTTGAACAAACACCCGTTCAGGTTGTCGAACCCAGTAATCCACCGTGTTCGAAAACTCAAATGTTAGAATCGATTGAAAGTCTTAAACGGATAGGTTCAATTGTTTTGTGTGCGGAACGTGAAGATCAATTCATATCGCCAATTTTTTTAATACCTAAAAGTAACAGTTCAAATAGATTTATTCTTAACCTAAAGTCACTTAACAAGTTTATACAACAACAACATTTTAAAATGGAGGATATCCGAACTGTAACTAAATTAATAGATTATGATTCATACATGACGACAATTGACCTTAAAGACGTTTTTTTTTTGTTGTTCCCATCCATCCATCTCATAGAAAATACTTACGGTTCCGCTATGATAACCAGTTATATGAGTTTACTTGGCTTCCATTCGGATTGTGTTCGGCTCCTTTTGTTTTTACGAAGATAATGAAACCCGTGCTGACCTACTTACGCAGTTTACAACATAAAATAGTATGTTTTTTAGATGACATTTGGTGCACGGCCGACGACTATTATTCGTGTGTCGATACAACAACGGCAGTCACTCAGCTTTTGGAACAGCTAGGATTTATAATTAATGACGAAAAAAATGCTTTTTACCTACTAGAAAATGCAAATTTTTAGGTATAGAATTAATTCATGAAGTATGTCATTGGAATTGCCAAAAGAAAAACGTAAAAAAATCTACGATTTGGTCTGTAATATATCGCGTAAAAAGACAATAAAAATCCGCGAGTTTGCAAAATTTTTAGGTACTTTAACTGCAGCTTGTCCAGCCGTAGCTTACGGCTGGGTGTACACAAAGCGTTTTGAGAGGGAAAAATACCTAGCATTATTAAGTAACTCGGATTATGACTCTCTAATGGAAATACGATCAAGGCTGTTACGTGATGATTTCTCATGGTGGGAAAAAGTTATAAATTATGTCGATAATCCTATTCGTTTAGGTAATTTCAAATATGAAATATTTTCAGACGCTTCTCCTTCGGGATGGGGAGCGTTTTGTAATGGGGAGACAGTGAACGGGTTTTGGTCAAAGGAAGAAGTAGAAAACCACATTAATTATTTAGAATTGCTAGCTGCCTTTATGGGCTTAAAATGTTTTTGTGATGGATCGAGAAAAATGGAAATTCTCTTAAGAATTGATAACACCACTGCCATATCATATATCAATCGAAGTGGTGGAGTTCAATTCCCTCATTTGAATGATATAACTCGTCAGATATGGCAGTGGTGCGAAGAAAGGTATATTTTAGTTTTCAGTAGTATTCAGTCTCGCGCGTGAACGCGTAAGTGACGGTCACAAATCACTTTTCCGTTACAAATAGTTTAATACTAAGTGCATATATTATACCAACCTAGTACAGAACGTGTGACTTACGCGTCTAAAAAAAAATAAAAAAAAATATTAGCATTCAATTAATTTAAAAGTTAATTTTTTCAAAATAACTGTTGTGTTACCCTTACCTCAAAAATGAATTGTGCAAAATGTAAAGACATTGTCGCCGATTTCGTCCTTTGTGGCAAGTGTGGCGGTCAATATCACTTTAGTTGTGCAGGAATATCAGAGTCTAGTTACCGAAAACTGGGGCAGGAGAAAAAGTCGGCCTGGAGATGTATACCGTGCCGCGCGCAAGTGCAATCCTCGGACCCCGCGAACACTGTCTCTCTGGCTGACATTTTACTCGAGATTAAAAATCTACGTACCGATTTTAACACAATGAAAACCGACCTGAACGAAATAAAATCAGATATATCTAGCGCCAAACAATTTATGTTAGACCTGGATATGAAGTGGAGCGATATGCAGCAAAAATTCGTCGATATCGAAGGTAGATTGAACGGGTTCGAAGATAAACTGTCGGGTGTAACTACTTTGCAAAAGGATTTAAAGAAGGCAAACGAAATTATTTCCGCACTCGAGCAAAATAATAATACGCAAGACCAATTCTCCCGATTAAATAACATCGAACTTTCGGGAATACCGATTCGCAACGGAGAAAATTTATATTCAATACTTCGCGACTTTTGCTCTGTAGTCGGATTTAACCTGTGCGAAACCGATATTGACACCGTACATCGAGTGCGCCGGCACATAACTACCGACAAGCAAGCCCCGAGGCATCCTGCTATCATCGTGCGGTTTACACAACGGCGACGTAAGGTTCAGCTGCTGGCGGCGGCGCGCGCTCGCCGCACCATCTCCACCGCCGACCTGGGCCTGCAGGGGCCGGCCTCCACCGTCTACATCTCTGATCATCTCACACCTACTAATAAACTTCCCCTGAAGCGTGCCCGGGAGCTAAAAGTCGAAAAACAGTATGCCTATTTGTGGGTGAGAGACTGTAAGATCCTAGTGCGAAAGAATGATAAATCTAAAATTATACGTATCTTGAGCGAATCAGATTTGGATAAGATTAAATGACTCCTATGTTCATTGCTGTTACAGTGCTATCTTTGCTTTTATTTTATCTTTGTATTTAAACATAACCTACTAAAATATTATATTCTCACCACTGTATTAAAATATAAGTTTACATTTTATTTAAAATTTACCTTAGAATTGTATGATCATGTTAACTTTCAGACGTTTTTAAATAATATACGTAATGTTTACTATCCGGCCTACTCATTTATAACATATTATAATTTAGCATGTTACATACTTTATAATAGTACTACATCATATGTAGCTACTCATTATCGATTTCACATATTATTCAAGGTATTATTGATGTTTAAGCAAGTTAAAATAATTATTTTTAATATTAATTTTAAAAGTTCTTTTAAATGTATCGAGGAAGGTATTTCTTGTCCTGGTAAATTCAATACTACGCTTTTTTATTTGACTTTTACTACTAAAAAAATGGAGCTTAATTCTTTATTTATTTACTACCAGAACTCTAGAGGTTTGCGCACTAAGTCCCACGTGTTTTTGTCTAACGTATGCAGAACGACTACGATTTAATAATTTTAACAGAGACTTGGCTCACGCCCGACTTTAATGACTGTGAATGTTTCTACAACAAATATGATGTGTATCGGAGGGATCGAGCTATAGGCGACGGGCGGGGCTCCCGGGGCGGCGGCGTGCTGATAGCGGTGCGGCGGGGCATGAGTGCACGAGCCCGCGACGACTGGTGCACTGAGAGCGGCGCGGAGGTCGTGTGGCTCAGCGTGGAGCTCCCGGCCGCGGCGCGCGCGCATACTAGGCCTCGTGCTCCGCGGGCATCGAATCGAATAATGCTTCACGTTGCGAGTTTTTACTTTCCGCACGGAAGTAATCATGCCGAAACTCTTCAAAAATTTTATGATAGCACGTCAGATATTATATTAAATAATTCTAATGATTACTTCATAATACTCGGCGATTTTAATATCTCGCACGCGACTTGGTATCACGACGGCGACTCGATGTTAAGTTTAAATACGAACAATGACTCTAAAGCCACTTCGCTAGAAGATTTTATGCGATTAACCAATCTTTCTCAGTACAATGCCTGTACTAATTGCAATGACCGTATTTTGGACCTGGTGCTCAGTACTGGTGACTGTTCGGTGACGAGTTGCGCGGACCCGCTCACTGCTGAAGACCCCCACCACAAATCAATTTGTGTAAATTTTACCTTAGCTGCTACTACATACTTGAAGGAAAATAACCGGATTAAATTTATTTACCATGCTACAGATTTTAAGCAGATGAGCGAAGGCATCTTAGCTATCGATTGGGTGTCGGAACTTTTCTATCTTAATACGGAGGAGTCAGTTACTTACTTCTACAATATTTTTTATGACTTAATGGATAAATATACTCCCAAAAAAATTGTCAAGTCGAGTACGAATTTTCCCCCCTGGTTTTCTAGGTCCCTTATAAAACTAATTAGACAAAAATTCAAAATTCACAGTAGATGGAAAAAGTATAGCAATGCCTATGATTACGAATTATTTAGAGAATTACGCTCGAAAGAGAAAAAACTTCAAAAAGAATGTTATAATAACTTTATAAAATTTTCTGAGGACAAAATAAATTCATCACCTAAATATTTTTGGTCGTTCATTAAGTCTAAGTTAGGGTCTAACTCCGTACCCGCTTACATGAATCTGAATGGGGAAACTTCCACTGACCCAGATCATATCTGTGATATGTTTAACGACTATTTTAATTCGGTATTTGTAGCTTCTAACGACTCCACACAGTTAGATATGAACGTTTTAAATGAGTCGTCGCCGGTTAATATATCAACTATTGAATTCTCCCAACCTACTGTATCAAAATATTTTAAGCAAGTAAATGTAAATAAAGGAGTTGGGTATGACAAAGCACACCCCATACTTATCAACAAGCTGCATAGGGAACTCTCAATACCCCTTACTTTAATCTATCGTAAGTCAATCTCGGAAGGGTGCTTTCCAGGTATCTGGAAAAAGGCTTTACTGACACCTATCCCAAAAGGTGGTGATAAACACGACATAAAACAATACAGACCTATATCGAAACTTTGTGTTTTTGGGAAAATTATGGAAAAGATAATTACTTCCACATTATGTACACAAATAAATCATGCACTATCTGATGAACAGCATGGTTTTCGTAAGTCACATGGGGTTGCTACTAATTTAGTGTCTTATACAGACTTCATACTTAACGCCATGGATGCAGGATACCAAGTAGACGCCGTGTACACCGATTTCTCGAAGGCATTTGATAAAATAAATCATTCAGTTCTCATCAAAAAACTTTTGGAGCTCGGTGTTCACGGCGATCTTCTAAGATGGGTGGAGTCCTATGTATCCAATCGTAGTCAGGCAGTCGCGCTAAAGGGGTTTCAATCTACGTTTCTAGTGAACAGGTCGGGCATTCCACAGGGGTCTATTCTGGGACCTTTTCTATTCATCCTGTACGTAAATGATATTCAAAAATGTTTCAGGAATTCTCATCACCTTCTCTACGCAGATGACACAAAAATCTATAAAATTATCAAGACAAATAATGACTATATTGAATTACAAAACGATCTGAATAGTCTCGACTCATATTGTGCAGCTAACCAATTATATTTAAATACCGACAAATGTCATGTTATAACTTTCACGCGGAAGAGAAACCCAATCATTTTTAACTACAGGATTAGTGGTCGAACCCTTGGTCGTGTGTCTTCAATACTTGATCTGGGAGTGACCCTGGATTCCAAGCTGAATTTTAATGACCATATCGATGGGATTGAACAACTGGGAACAATTATTCGTATAGGTCAACCTTTTAAACGCGTAGAAACGTTTAAGCTGCTGTATAATGCTTATGTTCGAAGTGTTCTTGAGTTCGCGAGTGTTGTTTGGAATCCGAATTATGTTTTTAACATCAAACGTATTGAAAGGGTCCAATTAAAGTTTTTGAAAACACTAGATTTTAGGTCTGGCTCACGGTCTACTGACCATCTTGAGAGTGCAGCAAGATATAATATTCAACGATTAGACTTAAGGCGTAAATATCTAGATAGTGTGTTTCTTTTCAAAATTCTACATAGTTCCATTAATTCCTCAAATCTCTTAAGCAAAATTTATTTAAAAGTTCCGCGACCATCTTCACGTAGTAAGGACACGTTTTATGTCCCGCCCTATCATACAAACTACGCGAGAAATACCTTCTTCAGGCGATCATGTTCCTGCTACAATAGTGATCTGAATTCTGTTGATATTTTTTCAAAAAATTTAAGACAATACAAAAAAGAATTAAATGAGGTAATATTTGGTTCATAAAATACTTATTAATAAGTTTATTTGTGTATTATCATTGTATTTGTGTATAGGTTCTAGGATATATTTATATTTATAGTAGTACTTATATATTATATGTATATAAAAATAATTTTATTAGTTGTATTTTTTGAATGTTAATATTACCTACATTTGACGACCTCTGTGGCTCAGTGGGTGGGCTGTTGGCAGCTCAAGCCGGGGGTCGCGGGTTCGAATCCCGCCAACGGAACAAAAAGTTTTTCAATGTTCCTGGGTCATGGATGTGTATTAAATATGTGTATTATATAATAAAAATCTTAAATATATGTATGTACAGTATAAAAGTATTAAATATATTTCCGTTGTCTGGTACCTGTAACACAAGTTCTTCAGGTACTTAGCACGGGGCCAGACAGACGTGGTGTGAAGCGTCCATAGATATAAAAAAAATATTAAAGGTATCCTATGTCCTATCCCGGGACTCAAAGTATCTTCATAAACAGCAAAATCGATTCAGTGGTTTGGGCGAGAAGAGGTAACAGACAGACACACTTTCGCATTTATTAGTATGCTTAGGCAATAAATCTTGTGCATAAAGTTGCTGAAATGTTTTTACAAACGTTGTATATTATGGGTACTTTTATAGCTACCCTCGGATTTGACCGCTTTGCCTTGTATAGGGGACTTGGGAGGTGTTGAAAATATCATGAAAACAACTCTCAGAGGTATCATTCGATTGTAAAAGTGACTGAATTTTACCGTTTTCATTATAATTTGTTTATAAAGGGCTGAAGAGTCACGCTTTGATAAACGGAAATCTCTAGAACATTTTATTATCTCATATCTTTAAACGAGCAATTCTTGTATATATAATTTAATTAGATTCTCGGAATTGGCTCCAACGATTTTTATGAAATTTAGTTTATAGGGGGTTTCGGGGGCGATAAATCGATCTAGCTAGGAATCATTTTTAGAAAATGTTATTTTATTCGTGTTTTATCGAATACCGAGCAAAGCTCGGTCAAATAGCTAGTCTTTTATTAAACAAGATTGTCGTGATCTGTATTATTGACGTCACAACGTCTTATAATTCGATATGGGCTGCGCGCACGAAAAATCAAAAAACATGACGCAATATGCGGCGTTACCTCGCTCTGAGGCGTTCCATTTGAGTTGTTTAGCAGAAATGTACAGTCGGGGAAAATTGTGCTAAGCAGAAATGTACAGTCGGAGAAATGAGTTGTTTACAGAACTGTACAGTCGGGGAAATGAGTTGTTTAGCAGAATTGTACAGTCGGGGAAAATTGTGCTAAGCAGAAATGTACAGTCGGGGAAATGAGTTGTTTAGCAGAAATGTACAGTCGGGGAAAATTGTGCTAAGCAGAAATGTTCAGTCGGGGAAATGAGTTGTTTAGCAGAAATGTACAGTCGGGGAAAATTGTGCTAGGCAGAAATGTACAGTCGGGGAAATGAGTTGTTTAGCAGAAATGTACAGTCGGGGAAATGAGTTGTTTAGCAGAAATGCACAGTCGGGGAAAATTGTGCTAAGCAGAAATGTACAGTCGGGGAAATGAGTTACTAAGCAGAAATGTACAGTCGGGGAAAATTGTGCTAAGCAGAAATGTACAGTCGGGGAAATGAAGTGTTTAGCAGAAATGTACAGTCGGGGGAAATTGTGCTAAGCAGAAATGTATAGTCGGGGAAATGAGTTGTTTAGCAGAAATGTACAGTCGGGGAAAATTGTGCTAAGCAGAAATGTACAGTCGGGGAAATGAGTTGTTTAGCAGAAATGTACAGTCGGGGAAATGAGTTGTTTAGCAGAAATGTACAGTCGGGGAAAATTGTGCTAAGCGTGTGCGTTTGCGTGTGCGTGTGCGTGTGCGTGTGCGTGTGCGTGTGTATTATGTTATTTCCACAGACAAAAAGTGCGTCACATGATTGAATGTCGCTTTCATATTAACGCTTATGTCAATTCCATAATCCATATGGCCCGGGAGCCAGGTAAATTTTTGGTCAATGAAACTTTGTACAATGCATAAGAGACTTATACTATGAATACTAGCGACCGTCAGCTACGACTCCGTGGGTGGGGTGGACACTGGGCAGTGGCAGCCTCCCACCCATGAAAAAAAAATTCAGTCATTTCCTCTCATTTGAAAATTTATCAGAGTATAGTTTATATAGAGAAGAAGCGCTTTTGAATGACCAAGTTATCTGTCGAAAGGGCTTAATTCTAGGTCAGTAATGGCAACAATGACATAACTTTCCAAGTTTTTCCAATGTTATTAAAAGTGCATTTTAAAACAGGTTGCCTTGCAGCTGGCCTTCCACACAACCTCCATACACCCGACCTTGGGCAGCCATGTAACATATAAAATGCAAAAGGCTAATTCTAGTGACGTAAGGTGCATTTTTAGTTCTCGGTCGCGCCGAGATCAGGGTTGGATCAACTTGAACAGACAATAGACTGGAGTATAGTATTTTTGGCAACACCTGTTACAATAGGGATAGATTGTGAAAGCACTAGCGAATTTTAGGTTAAAGGTAAGACTGCACTAGACACGTCACACGTGACACGTCACGACTCGACACTTCGCTTCCATACAACTGACGTTTGTAAAGCTCTAGTCTCCAGCGCGTTCAGTATTTTTTCATTTCATTTTTTCATTGATGAAGAAGCAATAAAAATTGTAATTTAAAAAAAGAACGGATTAAACAAGGAACAAAGCTACACTAGCGGCAGCCAGTGCAATTCCGATGCTAGCCACAAGATGGTGAATACTGATGTATTCACAGTATCTAGTAGCTGTATTTAAACAATAAACATTTTTAAATAAACTACACTTCAATTCCACGTTTAAAACTTGAGTTACCAACACTTGTAGCTCAATGATTATAGTCTTTTGGAAAACAGAAAACAAGATAAAAATGTTATAACAACTTGATCTACTAACACAAATCACAATTAACTTTTAACATTATTATTACTACACTATCTTTAGGTAAAGACAAGATACAAAATATAGCTGACTTCAAACTTTCTCAATTCCAGAACAACTGGGCATGGAGTTTGCTCAATTCCTCCTAGAGCTGATCGAGGAGCCCCCGGAGACGGATGTGGATGAACAGATACCGGATCTCTTCCTCACCCTGCTCTAGTTCAAGTGCCTTTTTGCGACTCAAATTTCGTTCGAGTTCAAGTGCCTTTTTGCGACTCAAATTTCGTTCGAGTTCAAGTGCCTTTTTGCGACTCAAATTTCGTTCGAGTTCAAGTGCCTTTTTGTGACTCAAATTTCGTTCGAGTTCAAGTGCCTTTTTGCGACTCAAATTTCGTTCGAGTTCAAGTGCCTTTTTGCGACTCCAATTTCGTTCGAGTTCAAGTGCCTTTTTGCGACTCAAATTTCGTTCGAGTTCAAGTGCCTTTTTGCGACTCAAATTTCGTTCGAGTTCAAGTGCCTTTTTGCGACTCAAATTTCGTTCGAGTTCAAGTGCCTTTTTGCGACTCAAATTTCGTTCGAGTTCAAGTGCCTTTTTGCGACTCAAATTTCGTTCGAGTTCAAGTGCCTTTTTGCGACTCAAATTTCGTTCGAGTTCAAGTGCCTTTTTGCGACTCAAATTTCGTTCGAGTTCAAGTGCCTTTTTGCGACTCAAATTTCGTTCGAGTTCAAGTGCCTTTTTGCGACTCAAATTTCGTTCGAGTTCAAGTGCCTTTTTGCGACTCAAATTTCGTTCGGGTTCAAGTGCTAAGGAAGCTAAGGCTCCCACAAGGAAAAGATTTGAAGCCATGTGCTATAAGTGCGGTGAAAGGGGCCATCTTCAGCTCAACTGCCCGCAGAAGAAGACCCAGATGGCAAGGATGGAAATGATCGAGGAACAGATAGAGGAGCTCAGGAAGCAAGCAGTTTCGTCCCCTGTCCGGGATAAGGGGAAACGAATAGAATCCAGGACTAGGTGGCGAGTATTTGACAATGTGGAGAGAGCCCCGATAACTGTTACCTCCCAGGCACGGAGCGGAAGAACAAAGACAAATACTTTGGGTATCTTGGAAAATGATGCTATGAGGAAGGCTCAAGAAAGAGATGAAGACCTTCGGCACATCATCACATGGAAGAAACGCGGTGACGTAAAACCAATCTGGAGTGAGGTTGCACCCACTGGCGCTGTCACTAAGGCGTACTGGGAGCAATGGGACAGTCTGATACTTCAAAACGGAATACTCACCGGAACTGGGCTAGCGGTAGAGAGTTCTATTTTTAACCCCCGACCAAAAAGAGGGGTGTTATAAGTTTGACGTGTCTGTCTGTCGGTCTGTCTGTCTGTGGCATCATAGCATCTAAACGGGTGGACCGATTTTAATTTAATTTTTTTTGTTTGGAAGCTGACATGACTGAGAGTGTTCTTAGCTATAGTTCATCATCATCAGCCTGCTCATTACTGAAATATCACGGTTTATCTGGTTCGTGATAGGCCGATTAGCAACTTGCAGTCGTTTGATGGGTTTTATATTTTGCATTCTGGTTCGTGACACTTATGAATATAATACACATTATTGGAATGTTGACCTGGTGCTGCAGCATCACCTGGTAATCAATAGGATACCCAACTTCTCACCAACTTAGAGCAGAGGTTTCGTGTTTGGGCTCATTTTAATTGCGACAGCTAGTAAGACGTAGATAAACAGTAAATATTTGCATGCTACTGCTACAGCATCATCTGGATTCTATAGGAGCCGAGCTCCGTATGAACCCAAAGTGGAGGTTATAATATTATGTTTGGGCTCATATTGACGGCCTCATGCAAGAGGACATATTTTATAGATGGTAATGGATGGGATATGATCCACTTGATATGAATTATTCTGCACAAGTTTAAAAAGCATAAAATTAAATTAAATTAAGAAATTTAAAAAAACCCCCGCCAAAAAACTTTAAAAAGTAATGAAATATTATTTACTGACTTTAAGTTTAAATAATTCCTAAGAGTAAAGTAATATTTTAGTCCATAAATGTTGTCAAGGTGTGTCGGGGGACCGCTAATGTAGATGTTTGATTTCACATAACAATTTATAGTTTAAGGGTCAGATCACAACGACCCGAATCGAGAGAATCAGCGACTATTATACAAAAGTCGCTGTTGTGGTAGTTTACTTGGCGGTCCCCCGACACACCGTGACAACATTTATGGACTAAAATATTACTTTACTCTTAGGAATTATTTAAACTTAAAGTCAGTAAATATTATTTCATTACTTTTTAAAGTTTTTTGGCGGGGATTTTTAAATTTCTTAATTTAATTTAATCAGATAATTGTCCCAAGGGCGAGAGTACCAGATGTTCTCCGTGGGATACATGAGGGTGTACCAGGGAGTCATCTAGGTGTCAAGAAGATGCTAAGGAAAGTGCGAGAACGATTTTTCTGGTTGCATTGGCGAGATGAGGTGCAGGATTGGTGCCGCAAATGTACTACTTGCGCTGATGTGAAGGGACCGCAGACCAGCAGTCGTAGGAACAGCATGGCGCGTTACCATGGCAGTAACAACGATGCTCGGGACGAGCATCTCTAAGAGGGGAGTAGTGTTACGGATACGGACACCCAGTGCCATCTAGCGTCAAACCAGCGGAACTACTCGAGGGAACGCAGACAGCGTAAATCCGCTATTCGATACTAGATGGCGTTAGGCTTCTCGAAGTATTCCATACTTGTTTACGCATATCGGGTTTATTCTGAGATGTTCCGGAATCTTCTGAGATTCGATCCGGCCCGTATAAATAGTCGCAGACAGTCCAGAAGGAGTTGAGTTTTATCGGAGCGATCTTCGAGGCGACTTCGAAGTGAAAACAAGTGATCAATAGTGAGTGATAGTGAATCTACGACTCGGCTAGGACCTAGGACAGTGATAGTGCTCAGTGTTTTGGATCTAGTGCTTAGTGTTTGGACTTAGTGATTTGTGTGAGCTAGTGTCAGTGAATAAAGTCTTCAAGAGAGCCACCAGGTCTTTCTCTCCAAATCCTACGAACCCTAGCACGCAACAATACATACGCGTCGAATTAATAACCTCCTTTTTTTGAAGTCGGTTAAAAAGTTGTTTTAACGTTAGATAAAATTTCTGTCAATATTCTGATAGTACCTGTGTAACATTTGCTCGGTTTATTTACAGTATGTTCTAGAAACGCCCTCGGCTCCGACCTTTGCGTAATATTCCCTATTAAAAAGGTTTATATATTTTTCTTTTGAGAGTCTGAAAATTTTGTTGCATAAGCCACGCAATTTTTAATAAACTTTAAGGTCGCTTGGCAACATAGGTAAGGGCAAGTACAACGGAAAATGAGCGCCTTGAAGGCCTTGAAGGCCTTGAAATAAGTCTACTGAGAGATCTGCGGACATATTGGTCGTGATTAGTAGACCTTAGATCGTGATCAAATGGTGACATGTTACGGGTAGAATTTGTACACATATTACGTACGTACCCCCTCCAGTTTGCGAAGTTATCTTTAAGTTATGCGTGGCCTTTAGAACCACTTCATTTTTATATAAAAGGTTAGGGCATGCGGAAATTTTGGCGTGCACACTTTTATAAAGCCCTCTTTCAGGTAAAAAAGACGTGAGAGGCAAAGGTACTTCAAAGCTCTCAATGTATCCCCTAAACCAGTGGTTTCCAAACAGCGGTCCGCGAATATTAAAATTAGTGGTTTCCTAATTTCGGTAAATTGTAAGAAGCAAAAGATTGTTCAATGCTTATGTAGGGAGATCGCAGACGGTACACTTTTTGTGTGATCGAGTCTGCGGCGCACATACATTCTGCATGGCCGCGCCATGCAAAACTAAAATGTTGTCGTAAAAACATAAATTCATATACCTACTTCTCAGTTTCAATGCTAAATTTTTTTCCTGTTATATTATCAAGATCTCTGCTAACAAGAATGAAAGTGGTTCCAGCAAGAAAATGTAGTAAATCCAATGTAGTACGAATACCTAAATTGTAAGGGCAACTACCCCATCGATTCCACTAAACGTTAACGAAGTGTTTACCTTGCCCTTGCGGCAACAGGGCGGAAATCGTTAATTTCGGTTTGAACTGTCAGTGTCTAGTTAGTCCGGGTAAAAATATAATTGCCGGCAATCAATTCTGTGCCGCGACAAGACCCATGGCGCTCAAGCAAATACACAAGGGCATCTACTCCTCAAGCAACATCGTCAAGTCCCTGGCAATAGCACCCATGACCGGGACGGAGATCCCTAAAACCGATAACAACACCTTGTACCTGACTTACACACAGCTGGAGAAATCAACGCTGAGAAAGTCAGGCTACGGAACCGGAGAGGCCTCAAAAGTACTAACCATTCACGAGGCCCAGGGATTGTGCTACAAGAGAGTATACGTCATCAAACACCAGAAGAGGAAGTTACAGCTACATCACAGTGCATCACACGCGGTGGTCGCCCTGACGCGTCACACGGAACATCTTGTCTACTACACCGACGACACAGATGACGCGCTGGGCAAACTTATAAAGGGAGTGATGGAAACACCTGCAAAGGCCATCATGGACCACAACGCCAAGATGGCAATCAAGAACCGGGACCATACCACCATCAAAAAACTGGTCTCGGTGAAAGCCCCATGATGGCAATAAAACTGATAAAAGACTGATAACACTGATAACGACGACAAATACCGGATATGACAACCGCAGCCCTGGCCCAGACGGTCGAGCGGCGAAGGCGCAGCAACACACTGCCTCTGCCAGCTCCCGTCCTCTCCCAGGGCTGCACTTACCAAACAGTCCATCGTGGAAATACACTAGGCTATCAAGAACCGGGCCCCTTACACCTGGCCGGCAACAGCCCCACGATGGACAGAAGCAGATGACACCACGAGGCAAGATCAAGCCATCGATGACAGCCCCGTCAAGCAGATGGCATCCGATTTGATGACCTCAGCCACAATCAGTGGCCAACGGAAAAGACAACTGTGTGCCCAGACCGGCCGGTGGAATCGGAAAGCCCATTTACAGCCAAGCGATTCCACCGACTGCCTGTCGGCGGACACGACATTGAATGATACCTTTTGCCATCCCAGGAACTCCACCCAGCTTTGGTGACCCCTAAACACCCGAACCAATGCCACAACATCAAAAGGCAAAGGGTGGAGCATCATAAACCTGAGGGTAGCGGGAAATGTCGGGTCCGCCGACAATGAAATGGAAATACAGTACCAACCTCTTCAGGGAATATTATTAGATAAAAATATGTAAAATTAAATACCATCTTTATACAATTTCCCCTTCAGGGAAATTATACGACAAAAATATGTAAAATTATTAACATCTTTTGATACATATTCAGATTGTAAACCGACGCAAAAAACGATATGATAAAAAAGAAAACAAACTAAATTGAAAAGAATAATAAACAGAGCACGGGCCATCTAGGCCTGTGGACAGAAAAAAAAACCTAACCTAACCTAACCTAACCTAATCTAACCTAACCTAACCTAACCTAACCTAACCTAACCTAACCTAACCTAACCTAACCTAACCTAACCCAGTTCCGCTCCGACCGTGGCCCGAGCAACACGTAGAATCGCGCGCTCCGCATTTTAAAAATCAGTAACGCGGCTATAAGTGTCAAAGTGCAGTGTGCTATACGTCATTCGACGCGTCTTGACGAGAGGAGTGTGACAGTGAAAACCGTGTGGAAACCCGACGTCACCAGCCCAAGATATTCACAAAAAACCAGAATTTCCACCGGTTTTTGACCTATCGACGCGTGCGGCGCGCGATTTGTCGCGGCGACCCCCCCTTTTTCTCACTTCAAACGACGTGCAAGACCCCGGAGCAGCTCCTCCCAAAAAACCAGATTTTTCTGGCGGTTGGTTCAGGAGCCGCAGGCCAAAAACCGAGAGGGGACCCAGAGGTGCGTGCGCGGGGAAGTGCGGGGGAGGAAAGCGACTGCCACCAATCGAAGCGGAACTACTGGGGCTACACAGAACCGTTTTTCTTTTTTAAATCGGGTACATAGTTCCTGAGAAAAACGGTTATCAAAAAGTGCCGAATTTTAGGTCGTCTAGATTTCGTATTTTTGAGCGACGACCTAGACTTTTAATAATTTTGTTGTGTGTGGTAGTGTGTGTACCTACCGTGTTAGAAATTGTGTGATACGGTGAGCGGTTTTGCCGGAAAACCGAAAAAACTAAAAAATCTAGATAGCGATCTAGGCGGTCTAGACTTGCAGGCGACCGGCGGACCGACACCAGGACCCCTCATCTGCAACCGGAGGTTCGAGACACCGAGCTAAGTGGCATTTTTTGGACTTTTTATACCCTAAAAATAAGCAATAATTTTAATTTTAACTGACTTCCAGTGGCTTTGGGAAGCCAAAATTTTGTAATTATATAGTGTTTATTGTGTAAAATAATAATATCTTAGCCCCGTTAGTTGTTAGTTAGCAATTTAAGTTTTATTTAGTATTTAAGTGACCAGCGAAACTCCTTAGTGAAAAAACGCGGAGGCAGTACCACGCCCCCAACTAAGGAATTTCGCTGACAGCAGCCCCAATTTAATATTCCTAGCATTAGGACACTCTGGAAAACATAGTTTAGACAGCACAGAATATATATGTCAAATTTTATTTAAATCGGTCGAGTAGTATGGCGACAATTAGCTTTTTACGTAAATTTTCAGTGACGTCAAAAACTAAACTAGGTCACAGGAATTAGGGCTGCACATGACGAAGTTTTCGCCGGTCAAGAATTATTTGTATGGCCTGTTTCTTTATTGTGTTAACATACTCTAGTCAAGTTTATCCATACTTACAGTTAATATTTTTCAGGATACATAAAACAATAATAACCGGGAATAGTATACAATTAAAAAATTCATCAAAATTCGGGTAAATAAATATTTAAAAACGGCAAAACAACAATTAAAATAAAAACTATCGACACAAGTTATATAAATAACACATAAATAATCTAAATTCAACCTTAGCACTTAAAATAATACATAATAAATAATTTATTTTTCAAAATTCCCATCAGGTTCGTTTCCGCTCATTTGTTAGATACATCCAAGAATCGATAACCCTATTTTACCGATAAGACAAACAACTAGCATTCAGATAATTCAATTCAGATCAGGGACTCCGCCCATAAAGCAATGGCCGCCGTCGCATAGTCCGAGGTGTAACAAGGAATTTTGTTTCTTTTAAAAAAGTCAATAATTTAAATACATTAATTAAACTGAAAAAATATCTTTAAAACTAAATTTCAATTCGTGTTTAACGTTAAATAAATAAAAATAGCATAATAGTAAAATTAAAACAATTAAAAATAGTAAATACGTCAAATTTATTATTAAAAAATTAAAAAAAAACTAAAACATTAAACTAATTAAAAACGTTTATTATGAATATTATACCCTTTATATAATATAAATTAGCTTATAGAATTAACACTGAAACAAATTAATAATACTAAATAACAACCTTCAACACCCGGACTACATTCCGTAGATCACAACAGATAACGCAGCGATAACACCATAAGTGCGAGCGAGACAAGTAGGGTTGACGCGCGCGATACCCGTCTCGCTCACTGCCCCGCCCACTGACGCGCTCGGTCAGGGCTGCGAAAAATTCCTCTGCCAACCCTAACAAATAAATTAAATTATCAAAACTAGGAAAAAATCATTTAGCAATATAAATAAATAACTAAATTGAATAAATTGTCCTAAAACATAAATAACAAGAAAAACAGAAAACAAAACTTAAATAGGCATTTAATAAAACAACAATAAAACAATAGCACTTATTAAATTAAATCAAAATATACCATAAATAGTTAAATATATATATTGAATATAAAACGTAAACTAGATAATTAAACACATATATTATAAATTCATACTAAAAGATATAGCAATACAATATAAATAACATTGTTATTAAAATTTTAGCACAACAGGAAGTTAACAAAATTCAAAATTCCCATCAGGTTACTCCCGCTCATTGGTGGAGACAAATAATACATTCAAGCGTGTGGCAGCCCTGATACGCCCACTTGGCGTCAAGCGCTGTGTGTGGTCTGGTAGTCTAAGAGCCGCTGCCGGTAATTCTACGAAAAATAAAACGAATAATATTTTGGTTAAATAAACATAAATATAACTAAAAATAACTTTTAAATTAAAAATAAATATAAAGCAAATAACATATTAGAAATAAGTTCAATAAAAAATCAAAAATAATAATAAAACATTGAAGAAAAATATTAAATAAAAATAGAAAAAACACGGAAAATTAAATTCAGTAAAAATAATTAATTAAAAATTAGCTAAAAATTGTTTAAGAGTATTAAAAAATTTAAAATAAAAACAAAAATAAAAGAATAAATTCAAGAGAGCACCGGCTCTTTAACTATAAGAGATCGTACGGTGATAAGGAATAAACAGAGTTTTTGCTATTCAAAAATTATAGGCGCTTCATTTTCTGCATAATAATCGAACTAAAAACTAGGACGTTGCTTTTTAAAATTAACAGGCGAAACATTATTTTATAAAATTGAAAGTTGCTTTAAATTAGTAGCACATCTTGACCGGCGAAAGCCTTCATCTAACCGTTATAATCAGTACTTTAGACCAGTTCGCTTCCCTATTGGGGCGTCTGTTAGAATAGTGACTTGTATATATTTTATGTTGTGACGTCTGTTTTTACAGTTTTAATATTTAAAAAAATTATTAATATATATACAATTATAGTAATTAGTTGACCGGTTGATCCCTATTGGGAAACCATTTAGATTAAGTTAGCATAGTGACTAGGATACATATACTGTGACGTAAAGTTTTCTCTTTTATAACATATTGTTTTATCTATACATATATACTTTTAAATAGACAAATTGATCCCTATTGGACAACACATTATAGTATTAGTTTGACAATAAATAGACAAGTAGCCCACTATTGGGACTACTGAAATAGTAAGGTTGAAAGGACAAGACAACTAAATCTTGAAATTAGAAAGTCCCTTCGAAAAATAAATAGCAACAATATAAGCCGTAATTGAGTATTGCCATTTCAATCTGAAAGTTAAGCTTACCTAGGACATTATTAAATTATAAATTAAAATTGAAACTTAAGAGCTAATATAGAACTAAATAAATACTGAATAAATAAGGCCTATAAATAAAACAAATTTCTTCTAGTCACTAGTTAAATATATACAAACTTTTTACAACTTTATTTTATTTTTACAATATTTATTATTTAGTTATTTAGATTGACGCGTTCCCCCGTACGTATAAATAAAGCAAGAAAAATGGCCATGGTACATACGCCTAAGGAGGGTGTAAAACCCACAAAGACAAAGGGCAAACCCTCCCTTGAGGGCATGCAGAGTGACCCGTTGGTCACTATTAAGCAGTCCTCTATTATTGCAGAAACGAACCGATTCTGTTGAGGCCCTTCTGGCAGAGGTAAGCGGAACAGTTAAAAACAGTATCTATCTGCTACACCAGACCAGAAATATGAGAGGAGATTTGAAGTCTGGTTTAGCAGATAATCTGGAAAAGCTGGAAAGAAAAATAAGTGACATAGAGCGATTAGTAAGGATAGAATCAATAGGAACAGGGAAAGGAAGTATAAAGGAAACCAAGGAATCGGAAGTACAATGTAAATTAGAGACAAACGAAGTAATAAATAACTGTGATAGTAAATAATTAATAATGAAAATGTACAACAGGTTAAAATTTGAAATACATGATAGGGCAGATAATATAAAGGAATCTGTAGAAGAGCAGATTACAGTGTAAGCGCATACAGTGATATCAAATAAAGTAAATAAAGAGGTAGAGCAGGAAACTAGGAAGGATAACTCTAAGGTTATGGAGAGTTATGCCACCAAGGTGGCGACGGCAGGGTAAAAACCTTACCGTCGGAGTCGAGGCCCATAACTGTCCACTCCTTAGCAGTAACGGACAAGGAAAATTATATGACGGGACAGATAGTTGATAGCGTAGGTAAAATAATAGATGCAAGAAAGGAGGGCATAAAAGTAGAAAGAATAAGAAAAGGAAAAGGGAGGAAGGTAATAATAGGCTTTAGGGACAGAAAAGAGAGAGACGAAGTAAGGAAAAAGATAGAGATATGTGCAAGGGATAAGTTCGAAGTGGAAATAGTGAAAAACAAGGACCCCCAGGTTATTCTGTATGGGGTGCTGAAGTCGAACACGGATGACGACATTTGTGACGCAATCCGTGTTCAAAATAAGCACCTCATACAGCATATCCTGGATGGGGACGAGGACAGGATAAGGGTTAAATACCGAAAGCGTGGTAAGGATGCCCATACTGAGCACGTCGTGCTGGAGGTGTCTCCGGAGGTATGGCTGTGCCTCACCAGAGAAGGCCGCGCATACATTGATATGCAGAGGGTGCGGGTCGCTGACCAGTCCCCCCTAATACAGTGCTCGCACTGTTTGGGGTACGGACATGGGAAGCGATTCTGCGCCGACATTGCTGCGGAAATGAGGTGCAGCCATTGCTCCGGAGCTCACCACAAATCAGTGTGAGGGCTTCGAGGCGGGCACCGAGCCATGTTGCATTAATTGTAAGAAAAATAATTTAAAAGCAAACCACGGCGCGTTCAGTGCGGAGTGCCCGATAAGACGAAAATGGGAAGCAATGGCACGTGCGGCGGTATCGTACGATCCTGAAGACGATGCGTTCGTGGAACGTACATGGCTCTACGGACGCACACGCAACGATACTACGATACCGTCGCAGTACAGCTGCTAAAACAAATGTAGAGCCAGTTAATTGTCAAAAATAATTTATTGTATTGCCTGCAGTAAATTGTGAATTTATAGCAGCAATCACCACAATGTAGAAAATTCAAATATGTATAATACAACTATATTATTAAAAAATTATGTATTAGTATAAGTATATAAAAAATATATATATATATATATATATATATATATATATATATATATATATATATATATATATATATATATATATATATATATATATATATATATATATATATATATATATATATATATATATATATATATATATATATATATATATATATATATATATATATATATATATATATATATATATATATATATATAACCATGATACTTAGCATTTATTTGATGTAGCAAATAAAGCAGAAGTAAAAATGTTATTGTTTGTAATATTGTATTATAATTATCATGTATTCTAAAATATGCCAATAGTATTAATTATATAGTCTAATAGTATTTAATATATCCATAATAGTCAAATAGTATTAAGTTAATTTGTATATAACATTAAGGGCTCTACATTTACGTTCCAGAACACATTAGATCAGTAGTTCTACGTTGAATCGGCCACACCGGCTAAATGAGTTAATATATAACCAGAAACAGAAGTCAACTACACCAGACTGTCGCTCGATCAAAACTGCACAGTGTTTCAGTCAGAGATGTTCGCCCTCTATAAGGCAATAGAGATGGTAAAGGAAACCGAACATAAGGAAGTTAACATCTTAAGCGACTCAAGATCTTCGCTAGAGCTGATTCGGAATCCCAAACCCAAAACTCAACTAGTGGCGGACATCAAAAGATGGCTTAAGGACATCGAAGAAGAGGGTAGAAGAGTAAGGTTCTTCTGGCTCCGCGCACACGTAGGGACGTCCGGGAATGAAAGAGCGGATGAGCTCGCAAAACAAGCGGCTCTGAACACCAAAGAAATCCCGGACTATGATCAAATCCCCCTGTCCTACATAAAGAGGAAGATCCGAAAGGAATCAATACAAAAATGGCAGGACAGGTATACGAACGCGGATACCGGAGGAACCACGAAAAGATTCTTGCCCGATATACAGAAGTACTATTTTAAACTTGACATATTTTTATTGTATTTTTATATATTTTTGACATTTTAACTTGGAATTTTAATCTGGAAATTATGATATTGAATACTGTCGAATGTTATTATTTTGGAATTTTAATTTTGAGAATATAAAAATGAAAAATATAAATTGTAAATCTATCTTGTTGCTGATATTATTATAAGAAAATAAAGACAAAGAAATTATTTGTACTGATTAAAATGTAAAATAATATTATATAGTTCATAAATCTGACGAAATGATTGTATCATAGAAATTGTAAAACCGAAATAAAAGAGAAAAGAATTAATAAAGATCAAAAGAAATGAAAATGAAAACAAACATACCTAATCATGTTAGGGGGAGGAGAAAAAAAAAAAAAAAAAAAACCTACTCTAACCTAACCTAACCTAACCAGTTTCAAGCCGATCGCGCTTGAGAGCACATGTGTTCTGAATCGCTCCGTACTAAAAATTCGAAAAAAGTGGTAAATCCTTAACCGATTTTCAAGTGTGATATATCAAACGACGCGCCTCAGTGCCGCCTACACGTGGGTAGTTCGGGCGCGTCTTAAAAAGTTCGGAAAAACTGTGAAAATTGCGAAAAACCAAAAGTGCCAAAAATTTAAAACTTTAAAGTGCGATAAAAGACGCTATAGTGTTAGGATTTCTGTGACACAAAGTGGACATTGTAGGGGACAGTGACCTTTATTAGTATAGTGATTTTTAGAATTAAAGACCTACGGGAAGTAGGTTTGACCTTGTGTTTTAACTTTCGGCGTCACCACGAGGTCAGTGAAGCAAAGGTCTTAGTGAACCAGTGAATAGTGATCCAAGAAGTTATCCACAGGAACACAATATTTCCGCAAAAAGAAAAATTTTTGGGATCATAGGGGGTAAGTTATAGATATTACAAAATAGAAAACTGAAACATCTGGAGCGGAGGCGCCTATTGAGACGCGTGGGATTAGACAACGGCATCGGCTGGCTTAAATAGAGATCTAAGCAGCTCGCTATAAAAAGGTAGGTGGTTCTGAACTTCAACCCGGTGAAAACCGGGAAAAACCACTTTTCCCGAAAAGCGGCTGCAGCAAAGACCAGCAACTAGCCAGAGAAGTCAAACCCCCACTCGAGGCTGCCCGCACTTGCCCCCAACCCAACGCCCAAAACCGCGTGCCTCCAGCTCTCCCAGAACAGAAGAAACAACAAAAAAGTTAAAAAAACCTGGATTAAACAGGAACGGTCGGGAATATAAAGAAGGAGGCACCGGGAGCAGACGGCTGAAACCGAGACGAAGCTAACGAGCCCTAGCACGCCTCTCTAGGACGTCGGGAAAGGGAGCTAGATCCAAAAAACGTTTTGGCCGCCATTTTGACGGCCATCTTGGAAAAGTTCAAAGGCCAATTACTCCCGATCTAGAAGTCAGACAGGGGCGTGCGACATATCACCGAAAAGAGCTTGACGAGGAGAACCAGACGAGACAGTAAAAAAGGGGAAAAAGGGGGGAATTGCAACCCCCCCCAAATTCACCCCCCACCATCTAGATCAGGTACGGATACCCCCCCTAGGATGAAACCGCGATCCGGGCAAATATAAACTGACGGAGTTATAGGCCAAAAAAGACCAACTTTGACGTTTCGTCCGCCATTTTGAAAAAGTTTGGAAGACTATAGCTCCGTAACCAGAAGCCGTAGAAGGACGCGGTTTCCGATTCAGAGCAGCACGAGACACCACCTACACATCGGGGGGGGGGGGGGGGGGTCTGGTCCCGGAAAACCCGGAAAACTCGGAAAAATTTTCCAAAAAATTTTTCGCAATATAAAGGTCAGGATCATACAGAGGGGAAAAATCCAAGACGAATGACCCCAAGAACACCCTACCTACGATAAATAGTTGCCGAGTTATAAGCCCCCAAACATTGACATTGACAGCTCGGCAGCTGTCAAACACCTCACAAAATTGGACATAACTCCGCTCCTAATTGGCCGAAAGGATCGGGGTTTTCTTTGTCACTTAGGGCGTCACTTCGGCAAACCCCCTCCCTGAATTTCAGCCAAATCGGGGTCATCAAATTTTGGACGTCGAATTTTGGGGGCTGACCCACACTATCAGGAAGAGCTAGGAAAACCGAGAAAAACGAGCCCAAACTCGATCCAGTTAGCCAAGAAAATAAGGAAGCAGCGGAAGCTCTAAATTCCAGGCAGAAAATTGGCCGCCATATTGGAAATTTTAAAAGCTCTATAACTTCGCTTCTATACCTCGTAGAGCTACGGGGTTTTCACCCTTGATACAGGCGGCCAAAGCTCTATCCGGACGCACTGACTCCAAACACCTGGAAAAAGGGGTCAACACCTGGAAGAGTAAAAATCTCATCTATAGGCTTCGGAACATCGCAGGAGGCTGCGGTTTTCGGGAACCGGCTTTGGACGAGGTTGACGACGCCTCCTGCAAATCCAGAACTCCTGGAACGCCTGAAGCACCTGGAAAACAAGAAAAAATTAGAACTCACCTGGAAGAGGCCGCCGCATCGGGAACTGGAGAGCTGCAACATCTGAAAAAGAGCTTAAATCTAAGGTACAAAATTTTTCATAGTTTTAACGACCAGTAGCCCCTATTAGAGCTACTGCCTAGTGTGTAAGGACCAACTACACCATTTTTGGGTAGTTGCTAGATTAGGTATTGTTGTAAAGAGCGCTTAGGGAAACCTTAACACAACACAATATTTTATAAAGCTAGAATAGGTCAGTTATCCCCCTATTGAGGAAACTGTTAGAGTAGGAATTTTGACATTTTATCATTTTAACATTGTATCATTTTGACATTTATTTTTTAATAATTCAATTTTAAATTATTTATTATTTAATTCAATTTTATTTGTTATTACATATTTATATTTAATTTGATTATCGTTATTGACCAATCCCCCTATAAAAATGCATCGCACCCCACCACCCTCCATCCCACCTACCTCCATCCCACTACCCTCCATCCCACTACCCTCCATCCCACCTACCCCCATCCCACCACCCTCCAACCCACCCCCTCCAAAACGCGCTAGCGACACATTCATTATCTCACCACCGAAAAGGAATAAAGTAAATGAAGGCAAAGCCCTGTCACAACCAACAACATCTGCTGTGCGGACCAGTATAGACAGGTTTGATGCGATGAGTATAGGAAATTAAGCGTTCCCAACCGAAATGGACCCAACCCAACCCAAACTGAGAGCTACACAGGGAGCAAAGGCAAAAAAATTAATAGTTTTTGGGAAGACGGCTAGCCCCGTTCCCCCTAATAAACCTTGGATGAAAGAAGGTAAAGCCTGTCTAGATCGAGCGAAGAGCAGCATTAATGAGTCGAGAAACTTCAAAAAAGAGCTCAAGGAGCAAGCCTTCGCCGCTTTAGATAGGCTTTACTATATGGTAAAGGAGTTAGAGGAGGAACTCACCAGTGTCAGAGCCGGGAGCAATGGCGGGCCGGGGAAGGACCCTATACATCCTCCCCGGTCGGCCGTAGCAGGGGCGAACGCAGAGGCCGAAGCACTGGTGAGGAACCTGGAAGAAAATAGTAGGTAATAATAAAAAAAGAGAACATAAAAAAGATGGAGGAGATAGGAGAAACTATAAAGGAGAACAAGGATAAAATGGGTAAATTAAGCTCGATACTGGAGAACAACATGACAGTCGCCAAACCAGCGAGCTATGCGAGCGTTGCTTCGAGGGGTTTTATAGAGAAACCACCCGAAGCAAGGGCCCTGCATTCGGTCATGGTGTCCTCCAGGGACGGGCAAGAAAATGGGGAGGAGGTATTAGAGAAAATAAGGAAAACTGTAAATGCTAAAGACGGTTGGGTCAAGGTGGAGAGGGTCAGGAAAGTTAAAAATAGGAAAGTAGTAATAGGTTGTATTAACGAAGAAGAAAGGAACAAGGTAAAGAAGAGACTGAGTATGAACGATGAACTTATAGTTGAGGAAGTGAGGAATAAAAACCCCCTTCTAGCCTTCAAAGATGTGATGAAGGTCGACGTAGCTGACTTTGTCACTGCGTTCTGCAACCAAAATGCAGACATCTTTGGGGGCTTGAGGGGGGAGGACAAAAAGGTAGAAGTAGCATACGTGAAGAATGCGAGGAACCCCCTACAGAAACACCTCGTGGCCAGAGTCACCCCACAAGTATGGAAGAGGTGTGTGGAAGTAGGCTATGCCCATATTGGGCTAGGCAGAGTGCGTGTAGAGGACCACAGTCCACTGGTGCAGTGCTCCTGTTGCCTGGGATATGGGCACACGAGGAGGCACTGTGAGGAGAGCCAGGTACGATGCAGCCACTGCGCCGGTCCTCACCTGAGGATCGATTGCGACAAGCGGCTGCGGGGAGAGAAGCCCAAGTGCATTAACTGCACGAAGGCGAAGAGAGGCAATGAGGAGCACAGCGCCTTCGATAGAGGATGTATGGAAAGAAAGAGGTGGGATGCTCTGGCCAGATCGGCGGTAGCGTACTGCTAAGGTTGTCCCCGGTGAGTACTTCCAGTACCGAATACTGCAGGCCAACCTCCAGCGGAGCCGACATCGCCACAAGGGAGCTAATGCTCGAAGCCACCAAGTATAAGGCCTGCGTAGCGCTGCTGCAAGAGCCCTACATAGGTGGGGCCCGGAGTATGAGGACACACAACGGAGTGAGGGTCTACCAAAGCGATGCGGAAGGGGACGGCGTTGTCAAGGCGTGTGTTGCGGTATTCGACGACACGTTGGACGTCGAGCTGCACACGCGCCTCAGCAACAACAACATTGTTGTGGCCACCCTCCGAACCAAAGCCTGGGAGATGGTTGTAGTGTCCTTCTACTTCGAGCCCGATAAGCCTGTGGAGCCCTACCTGGACCATCTTATGAGGATAGGAAGGGAGTTGGGATCCGATAAGATGGTCTTGGGAGGCGACGCCAACGCAAAGAGCCCGTGGTGGGGTGGCGATGTGGAAGACCCGCGAGGAAGGGAAGTGTCTGCTGTACTGGAAGCAATGAGCTTACACATACTCAACACCGGAGACATACCTACGTACGACACCGTCAGAGGGGGTAAAAGGTACACCAGCTTCGTGGATGTGACAGCGTGCTCCGACGATCTGCTGGACCGAGTGGGCGACTGGAGGGTGGAGGAGGGTCTGACGAGCTCGGACCACAACGGCATCTCTTTCGGCATCACACAACATAAATCCACAGGCACGAACATAATACGTACCACACGCATCTTTAACACTCATAAGGCAAACTGGACTCAGTTTCGTGAGAAACTGACCCAGTTGATGTCAGACAGACAATTGACTGTACAAGCGATAGACTCAACACACAGCACACAACAAATAGATGAGGCAATAGACAGCTACACACAAGCCATAACACAGACATGCAGAGACACTATGCCGACCAAAAAACACACGCAGAAATTCACCTTGTCGTGGTGGAATGATGAGCTCGCGCAGATGAAAAAGGAGGTCCCCACGAGGAAACGCAGGATCCGGAACGCAGCGCCTGATCGCAGAAACCGCGTAGTTGGGTTGTACCTGGAAGCGAAAGAGAAGTATGAGAAGGCAGTAAAAGAGGCTCAAGTAGCGAGCTGGAAGGAGTTTTGCCGAAAACAAGATAGGGAGGGGGTCTGGGAGGGCATCTACAGAGTGCTGAACAGAGTTGGAGGGAGGGAGGAGGATCTGCCCCTAACAAGGGGCAGTGAGACCCTCGACGCCCGAAGCTCCGCAGAATTGTTGGCGGAGACCTTCTACCCCGCGGACCTGGAAAGTGATGAAAGCGAGGAACATCGACGGACCGGCCGGCGTGCGGAGTCCTTGGACTCTGAACCGCCGACGGGCCCCGACGACCCTCCTTTCATCATGGAGGAGTTGAAGAGAGCCGTAAGGTCCTTCAACCCCAAAAAGGCCCCCGGGGTGGACGGTCTCACGTCCGACATCTGCCAGCACGCTGTAGATTATAACCTGGAATGGTTCCTTGCCTTGCTGAATAAGTGCCTCACTGTCGGCTACTTTCCCGAAAAGTGGAAGCAGGCGACAGTGGTGGTGCTGAGAAAGCCGGGCAAGGAATCATACCAGGTACCGAAAGCCTATCGACCGATCGGCCTCCTTCCTGTTCTCGGCAAAATCTTCGAGAAGATGCTGGTCGCCCGACTTAGGTTCTACCTGTTACCCAAAATAAGCCCCAACCAATAAGGCTTCATGCCCCAAAGGAGCACCACAGACGCCCGAGGTTAGTGAACCACATCAGAAAACTGAGGGAGGAGAAGAAAATTTCTGTTGTGGTATCACTGGATATAGAGGGGGCCTTCGATAGTGCATGGTGGCCGGCCATAAAGGTTCGGTTGGCTGAAGTTGGGTGTCCGGGGAACCTGAGGCGGGTGTTCAGTAGCTACCTGAGCGGCAGAAGAGTGAATGTGAGATATGCTGGAGTGGAAGTGAGCAGGGGGACCGACAAGGGGTGCGTACAGGGGTCTATCGGTTCTCGACATTATAGCGCGCACACACACTATAATTAACAGGGGTCGAGAGGGTAATACATGGACAATTAACTTTTCCATGTGATCATGTTTTTTTTTGTATTGCAGTGTAAATTCGAACTACCCTTAAATATGATGTCGATAATAGAAACAATGTATACCGGATGTAAGAGGGAATGGATAAAATGTTTATCAACCAACAGGTTGTTGAAGCTGTGGACGCGACCTATCCCATTACGTAAATTGCGTGAAGACGTACATATACTGCTCACCAGCGAGTACGAAAGGAGTGGACTGAGTGATGATAGCATTTACACGTTGATTCAAATTTGGGATGATATCGCAGAGCATCTCGAGGATACAGCGGGGTGTGTAAACATCGATCACGAAGAGTGGTTACGGTTGTTGGGTGAAGTGCCGGCAGAGTATTTCGCTCACACCATATCACCTACGGGCAAGTTGACAAGTGAACTGTTAAACTTCGTATTTTGTGCCATTGGTGTTAACGGTATAGACTGTGTGACATATGCAAAAACAATAGACTGTGCGGACATCTAGACAACAAACAAGTGTAAAGAACAATTATTGTATAATTTTTTTAGTTTTAAAAATACTGTTAAAGTAGTAATAGTGTGTGTGCGCGCTATAATGTCGAGAAATAATATTAATAATATTAATGATAACATGGATATTGACATTAGGTATGTAATAGACATCGATGGCTTCCCCCTTAAGAGTGACATATACTTCAAAGAGGTTGGTATTTATGATATTTGGAAAGAGGTGATGTACCTGCACTATATTAAATTACCGTTATGGTTTCTCCATCTGAGGAAAAGTAAGGAAATTGCATTCTGTGAACGCCATGTTCATGGAATGGCGTTCAGAAATTCCGATGGAGACATAACCCAAGAAATTTAGTGGAGCGTTTACACTCCCTCGATCCAAATAAACAATACTTATGGGCGTATAAAGGGGGCACATTTGAAAAAAAATTGCTATCAACGTTGGGTTTCAGACATGTAAACATTGAAATGTTTGGGTGCCCCAAAGTGGAAAAGGTGATGGCAGAGTTGGACTGGAATAATTCAAAACTGTCAAACTGCCATCGTCATACCAACTTCTCCAAGACATCTAAGAGAAGTTGTCATTGCAGCGGGGTTGAGGTGGTAGCCTTCGGTATGTGGTTGAGGGCCAACGTTAATAGAATTCAAAGATGATAAATGTAAAATATGTATCTAGGTAACTATAAGGATTAAGGAAATATATTATTGTACTCCATAATAAAGGAACATAATATATGCTATACGAATAAGAATATAATAAGTTATAGAATTATTATGTGTTTTTTTGTTAAAGGAAAACTTAATAAATATTAGGTATTGAGTATACATTTTTTAATTTAAAAATGATAGTATGAAGTTTTACAGTCTTATCTAACGTTATCCTATTCTTTTAACGACACAGGAATAATCAGATAGTCCTAAGAGTTCTGTTTGAAATCACATTTAACCAGTACCACACTCGTGAGCAATACAGTAATTAATATTTCCGCTAGAATTTTTTGAATATTGTGAGTATAAAAAGTGTCTTAGTTTAAAAATATCAATGGGGGAAGCTCTGAAAAAATTAAATAATTATAATAAGACATGGAAAGAATTGGAGGATCTTGAGATAAACATCCCTTATAAAATCATTGGAGGTTTCAAATTTCCATCAAAGGTTCATGCTGATACATTGCATACAGTGGTACATCTCGACAATGGATGCGTTGTAGCATTACCATCGAGATATAACGACATAGATGAAGATATTTTGGCAATACTTAATCAGGGTGTAAACATAATTAACAGGGGTCGAGAGGGTAATACATGGACAATTAACTTTTCCATGTGATCATGTTTTTTTTGTATTGCAGTGTAAATTCCAACTACCCTTAAATATGATGTCGATAATAGAAACAATGTATACCGGATGTAAGAGGGAATGGATAAAATGTTTATCAACCAACAGGTTGTTGAAGCTGTGGACGCGACCTATCCCATTACGTAAATTGCGTGAAGACGTACATATACTGCTCACCAGCGAGTACGAAAGGAGTGGACTAAGTGATGATAGCATTTACACGTTGATTCAAATTTGGGATGATTTCGCAGAGCATCTCGAGGATACAGCGGGGTGTGTAAACATCGATCACGAAGAGTGGTTACGGTTGTTGGGTGAAGTGCCGGCAGAGTATTTCGCTCACACCATATCACCTACGGGCAAGTTGACAAGTGAACTGTTAAACTTCGTATTTTGTGCCATTGGTGTTAACGGTATAGACTGTGTGACATATGCAAAAACAATAGACTGTGCGGACATCTAGACAACAAACAAGTATAAAAGACAATTATTGTATAATTTTTTTAGTTTTAAAAATACTGTTAAAGTAGTAATAGTGTGTCTGCGCGCTATAATGTCGAGAAATAATATTAATAATATCATGAATACTGACATTAGGTATGTAATAGACATCGATGGCTTCCCCCTTAAGAGTGACATATACTTCAAAGAGGTTGGTATTTATGATATTAGGAAAGAGGTGATGTACCTGCACTATATTAAATTACCGTTATGGTTTCTCCATCTGAGGAAAAGTAAGGAAATTGCATTCTGTGAACGCCATGTTCATGGAATGGCGTTCAGAAATTCCGATGGAGACATAACCCAAGAAATTTTAGTGGAGCGTTTACACTCCCTCGATCCAAATAAACAATACTTATGGGCGTATAAAGGGGCACATTTGAAAAAAAAATTGCTATCAACGTTGGGTTTCAGACATGTAAACATTGAAATGTTTGGGTGCCCCAAAGTGGAAAAGGTGATGGCAGAGTTGGACTGGAATAATTCAAAACTGTCAAACTGCCATCGTCATACCAACTTCTCCAAGACATCTAAGAGAAGTTGTCATTGCAGCGGGGTTGAGCTTTCGGTATGTGGTTGAGGGCCAACGTTGATTTCTATCAACGTTGGCCCTCAACCACACAATTCAAAGATGATAAATGTAAAATATGTATCTAGGTAACTATAAGGATTAAGAAAATATATTATTGTACTCTATAATAAAGGAACATAATATATGCTATACGAATAAGAATATAATAAGTTATAGAATTATTATGTGTTTTTTTGTTAAAGGAAAACTTAATAAATATTAGGTATTGAGTATACATTTTTTTATTTAAAAATGATAATATGAGGTTTTACAGTCTTATCTAACGTTATCCTATTCTATTAACGACACAGGAATAATCAGTAAAGAAAGTGAAAGTGTATCTATTGTATGCTTTACCATTAAAATGATGTTTAGGATGACTCAATAATTGTGAATAACGTTTATGATATTAGGTACGACTTTCCACTGATGAGAAAAAAAAAACGCTTGATAATATTCTTGGGGCAAGTACTCAAAAGATTTATCATAGGATTTGTAAATAACGCAGCATTTATTCATTAGTAAGAATCCTTTCAATTTTGAAAATTATGGTATGAATTCATATTGTTTATACATAGATGGACAACACGTGCCTTCATAAACTCTACAACCATCCTTCAATGGTATCTAATATGTTCACTTCAGTCTCTCATACATTATTTTCCGGTACTGGTATACATTTCCTTAATGAAGGAAATGTGATATCAATTGATTCTAGTCTCTCTCAAACGATTACGGATTAACTGTATTGTATTTGCAGAGTTTGATAATGTTATAGAAAACTAGATAAAAACCGTAATGTAACTGTAGACTATAGAAGCTAAGAAAAGTCACATGTATGATATATTTGAGTTATAATGTGTAACGTGTGTATGTGTGCGTGTTTACCTAATAGCGTGTAGATATTTTGAAATAAAATATTGTACCTAAGTTATGTTTCTTTTATTTATTCATTCATTATTTCATATGTAATAGTTAGTAAATACATAAAGCATACATTATACGGTATTATTATTATACAAGATTCATATACCAGTTTGGTTCTGTGATAATACAGTATGAACACAATAGAGATCCGTAATTATTTGAGAAGAATTTGTGAAGGTTTAGACTTGAGAACATAATATTAATAAATAAAAATGACATTTGTCAATACTTTGATTCCTGCAGGCGCGCTCCTATGCGATATCACAAGGCTTTTATGGGGTGGAACTGTAGGAGGTTGGACATGTGGAGATTACAATATGTATGTCCTTGTATTGTAAGTTCAATGGGGAAAGTTTAGTAGAGTTTCAAAAGTTATTTAGTAGCAACACTTTGTGTAATGATATAATATTGTACAGTATGTTCAATACATGTTTTAATGAAATAAAATAAATGTAATGAAAAATTTATCAAGTTTTATTATACAAATTACAAATTATACAAATTCTTTATTACACTCATACAGTAATACACAACAGCACAAAGTAGACAGTGACATCACGTCGTCTGTCATTGTCAGAGATCCGTCGTCTGTCATTGTCAGAGTTTCAGACTGAATTTGGCAGTGACACACTTAAAAATGATATGTTTTTGAATAAAATGTTTGAATCTTGTTTTATGAACTGTGGTATGTAATACGAAATAAATAATTTGATTGAAAGTAAACCAAAGTTTTATTTTAACCTTAGCTTTAATTATATTGTTAATAAAAGACTTTGGAATATTGTTTACGAGGATTGCGACACAACAAAATGTTATTAGCAGGAATGCATTGTCAATATTCATTAGATACTGAGGGGAACTATATAAGGGCGCATTTTCATTAGTCGTTAACTCGTACGGTATACAGCATGCGGGGAGTCTATGACAACTAATTGACAACTAATGGCGCATTGTCATTGGTCGTGGCATGCGTTTCAGAAATCTCCCGCACCCCGCATCTGGGCCCTATCGACCAGTGAAAATGCGCCATTATATGAATAGTGATTCACAATGCACGAAAACATACTACTATGGGAGTTATTATTATTACATGTTTTAATTAAATAAAAGAAATGTAATGAAAAATTGATCAAGTTTTATTTACTTATTTAAAATCTTGTAAGAAAGTGAGGTGACGTAAGCGATAAGCCCAGGTAGTCATTACGAACAATAGGACACTGAGGCGAGCATAACAATGCAATAAGTAACGATTGTAATTATGAAGGAACAATGGAGCGTGGTGATAGTAGATAATGAGGGTTAAACACAAAAGCTAACTTTGAAACGAGTGCAAATACGCAGAAACGGATCGCATATATCGATCGGGAATGGCCGAAAACCTATATTTTGACACCAAACTCTTTTTTTTTTTTTAGGCGATGTCGCCGCTCGAACCGACAAAAAGTGATCGAGAAAGTTTGCGAGCCGCGAGCGGGGGCAGGGGTGGACCCAGAATCGTGATCCAGAACCCGCGAAAACACACTACTGTCATGGATGTGTATTAAATAATTGTGTATCATATAATATAATAAAAATCTTAAATATATTATGTATAGTATAAAAGTATTAAATATATTTCCGTTGTCTGGTACCTGTAACACAAGTCCTTCATATTATTGAAGTGAAAACTTCTTTAGCGGCGTTGAGCACTTTTGTGGGGTGGGTAAAAACTGTGAAACTCGCGTTAGATTCTCGTGCTGATCGAAAAACCTTGGAAAAACCGTAAGACGGTTGGAGAGTAGTGTTGTAACATCGAAATTGATTAATCGAACAATCGATTGTGTTTTTTTTAAAGGGTTTTTAAGGGTTTAGATTACTTAAAAAAATCGATTTTTTAATAATCGATTTTCATAAAGAATGGGTTAAAAAAATGCACAACGTTAATAATCAAGTTTTCACTTCTGCCGGCACTCCCGGAGTGCAACCCGTCTTTTTTATATTATATTATTTTAAATGAAATAATATGACGTTTATAATCATGAAAACTACCAGCTAAATAGTTTTTTAAATCAAATCAAAAGAGAGTTTTAAACGAGAAACGAGATCTAACAAGCATTTTTAGTACGCAATAAATCGCAATTTATCTTTCATTTTTCAACTCGTATATAAAATTAAAAACTACGTGTGGCACTCGGGGACTGCCGCGGTAAAGCTGTCACATAGCAATTTTTATCAACTTATGCAAAGTTCGCATACGTCTAGTCGCACGCGCACACTGTGCCGAAGTCTGGCAACGCCGCACGTCAGTGTGTTTGGTTATTTTCGTTACGGAATTTCTTTTTTCGGTTGCCACGCTCAATGCCCGCGTTAAAACCAATGCAATTACAAATATGGTTATTATTATTTCCTGAAACTTTCAGTATCTGGCTGTTAATCAACATAACATTTAAACCGAGCTGTATGTTATTAGATATTACAGTACATTTGGCACGAGCGGTCCCTAAATGGCGGATAAATCCCGAACAAATCAGTTAATTCCACGAAACATTCGCTGTAATAATTTACAGTCGGAATCCCGCAAAGAGTGCGTTTCGTTCGCCAATGTATACCATTTACTGGAACAGTAATAATTATGAGATACTTACAAAAGCTTTTGGCGTTATATTGGATACATAATACATATTATTATATTTATTACACCAAATTAACCCATCAAGCCCCATAAGGACACCGGTGACCGGTTTTTTTTTTCAGAATCTGCGATCGAAAGATTAAAAATTAAATGTTAACACAAGGTACTAATTTGTACGTATTTCTACTGAAATGGCATTATACTTAGAATTGAAAATTTTAACATGATTTAAATTTCACATCGTCATAACTCATTAGTCATTACCTAAGTTCTTAAAATATAACGAATAGCTTAATAATTTAACCCATCAAGCCCCATAAGGACACCAATGACCGCGACAACAATAGAATAACAATAGATTTCCAATAATCCGCAATCGAAGGATTAATAGTATTATTTGGAACTTATCTATCTAAAATGCATCTGAAAAAAATTAACTAGTGCGACGTTTAAGGCCTGTATTCACTTTGATTAGTGATGAGTGCAGGTGATTGGTAATCAGGAGAAAGCAAGTGTGGACAGCGACTGACTAGTACAAGTTCTTTATTTTATCCTAATCACTAGTCACCTGCAATCGCACTAATCAAAGTGAATACAGGCCATTATACGCAAAGTCGACGCGGACGGAGTCGCGGGCAACAGCTAGTAATACGATATGTAGACTGTAGACTGTAGAGTATGGAGAATCTGTCAAATAAGTTGGGGATAGCCTATCCGGCACTTTATCAGGAAGGTGTTATTTTGCAGGCATTACGTATAAAAAATTTTTCTGTTAAGGTACGAATTTAATAATGTACTAACTATAAATATTTTAAACAATAAACATCTTCTTCATTAGCTGCGATCAAAATTAAAGACATGAAAAAGATTTTATATTATACGAAGCTATAATAAATAATAATACAATAATAATTATTGAAGACATGAGTGGATGAAGCGGCTAAGTATAACAATTTGAAAAATGTTGTTTTTTAACATAAGATATAATAGGGGTTTTAGGACCGGGAAAATGATTTGAAATCAATTAAAATTAATGTAGATTCTTAATGTGTAACTGGATAAGATTAGCCAAATGAAGAAGTAGATAAGTAACGAGGTTTGTCCAAATTATAAGGGACAAAGTAAGTAATTTCACATATTTTGTAAAATGTTAGTTGCCCGGTTCATCCACTCATGTATATTGTATTATTAGAGCAGCAGCTTCGCATAACATAAAATTGTGTGTTATTATTAGTTCGGTACACTATCTACAGTAGGCAGTGCCCGCAACAAATTTCCATAGCTAATTCACACACCGTATGAAATATTGAAATTGCAGACCGCTCATTTGCATTTCTAAATTATTTTAAAATTGATCAGCCTAGCAATATTTCATCATAATGATGAAATATTGCTAGGCTGATCAATTTTGCAAAAGGATCAAAATGTGTAACATATAAATTTAACAATAGTTTTAGTATTTGAGTGGTTGAATAAAGCAAAATTAAAGATTTTAAATTTAATCTTTTACTAGATACTAAGCCAAGAATCGTTTTATTGTTAAGCTACCGCAGTCCGTACCTAAAGGGTAAAAATAGAAATCTATTAATAAGATTTAGTCCATCAATCTGATTGTTCGTTCGTCAGTTACCAGGATACAGTATCTCAAGAGCCGTGACGGCGAGGCAGTAGGCAGTGATTCCGGTCAGGTCGTGTCGGTCTGCCGTCCCACTGGGTTATGAGAGTAAAGGAATAGAGAGTGCTCTTGTGTACTGCGCACACACTTGGGCACTATAAAATTACTCCTGCGTAGCTGGCCTGGTAGCAATGAAACCGGCCACCGTCACCGAAACCGGTGTGGGAGCTATTATTATTATAGGCAGTGATTAAAATTTTCACTAAGTACGTATTTCTGTTGCTGCCATCCAAAGACTTCTATTTAAACTGAGAACCTCAGTTTAAATAGAAGTCTTTGCTGCTTCACAGCGCCTCTGTGGTCCAGTGGTTAAAAGCGTGGCTCCTGACTCGGAGGGTTCGATTCCCGCGTTGGAAACTTGTTATTTACAAGTTTGGTTAGGACAATGCAGGCTATGTTAGACAGATCCAGGACATCCCTCCGTATACGGCTGAAGGCAAACCCCAGGTGGTTTTAGTGGGTATGAGTCCCACATACCCCCGGGGTGCTTCAGTAACTGAGGCACATCACCAACCCGGGGCACCCATGATGGGTGTCCCCTGCGCATCAAAAAAAAAGGACAATGCAGGCTGATCACTTGCAGATTGTCTGACAAGTAAGATGATCCATGCGTCGGATGGGCATGTAAAAAGTTGGTCCTGCGCCTGATCTCTCGCCAGTCGTGTCGGTCGTCCGTCCCACTGGGTTATGAGAGTAAAAGAATAGAGAGTGCTCGTGTGTACCACGCACACACTTGGGCACTATAAAATTACTCCTGCGTAGCTGGCCTGGTTTCAATGAAACCGGCCACCGTCACCGAAACCGGTGTGGGAGCTATTATTATGAAGGTGGAAGTGTGTGTGAGTTTGTAACTTCTTCACGTCTGAGGCGATTTTAATAGAATTTGGTGTGGAGTTAGTTGATACCCTGGAACACGCTATTTTTACTGTGGGAAAATATCACAATTTATTTCCCCTAATAATCCGCGGGTAGCACCGCGGGGTACAGCTAGTTAGAAATAAAAATAAAATAAGCCACATAGTCGCTGGTTGTGTGAAAGTGGGAACAAAGTCCCCTGCAATTTGTAATTTACGTCCCTCAACGGAGCTAAATAAGAGCAAATCACAGGGTGGATAGGGCATTGGATTAGGAGCAATTATCAAACTATTAAATAAGCTCTGAGTGTGTGAGTGTTTAAAGATGTATTTACGTAACCGATTGTACTAGTTTCTTGGTGGAAATTCATGTTAGACACTAAGCCAAACGAGCGTAATTTGTGAGTTGTGAGTTGCAGAATTCCTGCCGCGTAAATATCTTTTCATACTTAAGTCATGACTCACAAAATTACGCTCGTGTGAATCAAACGGGACTTTTGTATGAAACTGAATGCAGCTGAATTCTGCCGAACCGAAATTCTGCGACTCATAACTCACAAACTAGTTTGGCTTCGCCCTTAAAAATACAATTTACGTACACTTTTTTCACTATGCAAGGTGGAAAAAAAAAAGTGATAATACTAGTTTAGATTGTGTATGGGGCCCATATACAGAGTTCGCTGTGAAAGTAGCGCTGAAAGATTATTTCTTTTTCTTTTATAAGGAAAAACCCATGACACTCGGGGGGCTTGCCCATATAAATCGCAATTATATTATAAGGAACGCATACACACTAAACTCTAGAGTACTATCACTTAGTTTTGTTACCCCCTATTTATTACAATAGTAGTTTTTATCAATTTTAACGAAGTTCACGACCGGTTTTTGTTTTGAATTTATATCTGATCTGAAAAATCCACTATCCAGTATGTCTGTCTGTTAAGTATCTCTTCAGTTTTCACGCCCAAACCGCTGAATCAATTTTGCGGGGTAAAGCGATACTTTAAGTCCTGGGAAAGGACATAGGATACTTTTAATACCGGAAAATTGTACGTTTCCTGCGATAAACGAATTTTGGCACAACGGAGTTGCGGGCGTCATCTAGTACCCAATAAAGTTGAAAAAGTACACGTGAATTTGTTTTTTTTAGCGTTTATAAAGTTTTAATTGGAAATGCAATGAAACACTTCAAACGTACATGATTCGTTTTCAAGCTTTCTCCTATCCGATGTAGCCGAGATTTTGTATTTAATGTTTTGATAAACTTGTTTGTATTGGGATTATTTTTTATAAAATAAGGGGGCAAACGAGCAAACGGGTCGCCTGATGGAAAGCAACATCCGTCGCCCATGGACACTCGCAACATCAGAAGAGCTGCAGGTGCGTTGCCGGCCTTTTAAGAGAGAATAGGACAATAGGGTAGGGGAGGGTAGGGAAGGGAATAGGGTAGGGGATTCATAGGCCTCCGGTAAACTCACTCATTTTCGATATGTTCAAAAAGGGAATATTATAAGCATTTTTATTTAAAAATTTCACACTTTAACGGATGGTATCAGGGAATCTGCAGATTACCTAGGTAATGTACACGTCAACGTACTTATTCTGCATTCTGACGGTAACATAATATAATGGATAGGCTATGTTTTATTCTGAAGAATATTAAAGATCCTTCCGAAAATTGCAAAAATGTAACCCAAAGTGGCAAAATATTGCCATCAAATTACTGAAAACTATTGATGATTCCTAAAAAATATATGTTTTACATACATACATACATACCAGTGGCGAAGCCTCCATAGAACACGATTCCTACCGGCTTACCTTGGCCAATTTTAATATATACATTTTTTATTATTAATAATTATAGCTTACCCCGCTTCCTACAATTTCATAAAAATAATTCGCCATGTATTTAAAATCACGCAAACGCACACATACCCGTTTTTACGATTGCACTCAGAACGCGTACGTACTGCTCCATAGTGTGAGGCGGCCGCGCGGTGGCCGGGGAACTCGCTCAAAACATCGGGAATCCAAACATTTGAAATGTATGAAATTCACGCACACATACACATTACTACTACATGCAAACGACTCGTCGATATTGTCGAACAACAAGCCGATCCCACATAGCCTACCTAGTCTTTATTTGTCATGTGTTAAGGTTTAGTTTCGCATGTTTCGCTTTAAAAGATTTCGTCCAATCACAACAGAGCTAATTGCAGCGGCCGACCGGCGCGTGCTGTCATTTCAATTCACTTAAACAATTATATTACGCTCTCATTTGCACTCATTTTGTACTGTTATTATTGTAATATGCAAAATTTTGTTTATTAAGTTAGTGGGCTAGCTTGATTGTAATATTATATAGTTTAAAAGAATCGAAAGTAGTGAAATTTTACTTGCCAAGTGTTGTGTTGTGTTTTTGTTTGTTACATCGTAAAGGTTGGTTTGTTTTACTTACTTTGTAATTTGTCGTGACACGGTTAGGTGAGAAATGGCAGCATTAGTACAGATTGACTGTTGTCTTACGGATTACCTATTAAATGACTTAAATTCGTTCTCAAAACAATCGTTCGAAAATAAAAAACATATCATTAAACAAGGACGGGCGCGTCCCGATATGAAAATTGATTAGAGGCGTAAGGATGGGTTTTTCAAACATTTTCACAGTTCAGTGTATGATAAATATAATTGGATAGCGGGCACTTGCAAATTAAATAAGTTATTTTGTTTTCCATGTTTGCTGTTTTCCGATACAAATAGTGCTTGGAATAAAACGGGTTTCTCAGACTTTAATAATTTGACCAATTCGGCTAGGAAACATACTCAAACCGAAAAACATTTACGCAGTTGTATATTATTACACAATTTTGGAAATAGTAGAATAGAAACATTTCTCGGAAATAATTATGAATCCCATAATCGAAAAGTGGAACGTAATCGAAACTTAATGAAACGTTTAATAGACACTGTTGTTCTTCTTGGAAAACAGGAGTTATCGTGGCAATTATATAGAAACATTATTTTATTTAAGTAAGTACGATAGCGTTATAGACTCCCATCTTGAACAATGCTCATCTACTTCACACTCCGTGTTTACCGGTCTATCGGGAGACATTCAAAATGATCTTATACAATGCACCGCGGCGGTAATTTTAGACGAGATTAGACGTGAGATTAGCCATGCCAAATTCGTTTCAGTTATGATTGACGAAACCCCAGATGTCAGTCATAGAGAACAGTTGTCTGTTATATTTCGTTATTTATCCGAAAATGGTCTGGAAGAAAGATTTGTAGGTTTTTACGACGTTAGCGAAAGCCGGACTGCGACTGTATTAGCGACTCAGTTGCTCGATATTCTTGAACAATATCGATGCAAAGACAAACTGATCGGTCAGACATATGACGGTGCCGCCGTTATGTCAGGTGAACGTGGAGGCGTTCAAGCACTAGTACGGGGTCAATGCCCTCTCGCGCGTTTCGTACCGTGTTATGCTCATATTCTTAATTTGGTTTTAAGTAAATCTTTAGAAAATATTTCAGAATTAAAATCATTTTTCGGCCATATCAATGGAATTGTCAGGTTTTTCAACAAATCGTCGAAACGGTCAAATCTTTTAAAACAGTTTTCCGATCGTCGTATGCCTGGAGTAGCCGAAACACGGTGGCATTATCATTCGCGCATTATTAATGTTATATTTAATTGCAGGTTAGATATGATTGAAACCTTTAATCATATAGTAGATAATCCCCAATCGTGGGATGTTGATTCTATATCCATGTCGGAGTCGTTTGTAACTAAATTAGAAGATATGCAGTTTTGTTTCCTTTTGCATATTTTTTCAGAGATTTTTGCCAGAACTGACATTTTGTTTGCTTTGCTTCAAAGCAAACAAGTCGACATCGAAATCTCAATCAGAGAAATTGGTGCATTTCAATCTTGGTTATCAGAAGAGTTTTTAAAACAATTTGATTTTATTTTCAATAGTATTCAGGAATATTGTGAACCACCACGACGGCGCCGGCGGATGGATACAGAAATTGACTTGAAAACACAATACAAGCGTTTATTCGTTGAAATAATAGATAACATCAAAAGCCAAATAAACTCCCGTTATTCATCGTTTCAAAACTTAACTTTTCTTGATTTAGTCAATAAGTCTAAATACGCGAGTTACCGTAGTAGTTTTCCCGAGGAAAGTGTGTCTGCATTAATATCCGAATTCCCGAATATATTTGATTTTCACGCATTAAAAAACGAATTAAAAGTTTTATACAGTACTTCAACATTTAATAATTTAGATATCTATGAACTTTATTTACATCTTTTTAAATCCGCGTTGAGTGAAGCTTTTCCTCAGCTTTTAATGTTATCTCAAATTGTTTTGACTCTTCCTGTATCGGTGGCTTCCGCTGAAAGGTCGTTTTCGGCATTACTATACACGAAACAGCCAAAGTGAGGCTAGATTGTCAAATCTCGGTGTAATTTCAATTGAAAAACATGTATTATTAAAATTGCATCAAAAAAGCGACTTTTATGATAATGTTTTGGCACATTTCGTAAAGAAAAACCGTAGAATTATGTTAGAATATAAATAATAATTCTTAGGTAATTTTTCAGGTTGTAGAATAGGAATATTAAATAACGACGACAGACGACAAATAACAAAATTAAACATTTAGGTACGTATTTCTGCTGATATTTCTTTGCTACTAGCTTTTGCCCGCGATTTCGTCTGCGTGGACTTCAGACAGGTAGCCTATGTTCCTTTCCATGTTTGACATGGGATGCATGCAAAATTTCATCTAAATCCAGTTTTTGCATGATTAACAAACATCTACACTGGCAAGTCAGGATTCACTTATTTTTGGTGTGTGAGTGTGAGTGACGTGTGCTTAAAACGGCTTTTTTTAAAGCCACTTTTATCATACTCGACATGCACTGTTCATATAATACCAGTGATGTCATGTATGGTGAAGGTGGTGAATACTAACAACACTAACACTGCATGCAACGCACACAATGCAAGCAAAGCACCCTAGTAGTTATGGAAAAGGTAAACTAACACACTTAATACAGGTATGTAATTTATTGCACGTTTTTTTTACAAGAATTGAAATTTTGCTTATTCACGAGTTAGCCGTTTTTTGGTCGGGCTTTACCTTAATTTTTTTTCACCCCACGCCACTGATACATACATACAGTATTCATCATTACGTGTACAAAAAAAGTCAGCGACAGCATAATATTATGTCTAATTTCTACCATTAAAAATATAATTTCAAATCATCTTCTATTGCTGAGCCTTTTTTGCTCATTAATTAGTAATCCATACCTCAATAGACGTCAAAGTGAAAAAGATGGCTTACGCGTGGAAAATTCCAAACAATTTCCTTCAGCATTATTATTTGATATTGATGTTTGAACAAATTTTAGGTGTATGGTTACACGAGTTTATTTTAAATCTGGGTGCACGGTAGTGCATCCGCCGAGACGAGCCAAGCGAAGCGCAAGGGCACTACCTACCTTTTCTCGAAGTGATTCGTCGTTTTTTTAACCCTCATAGAGTTGGATTCCGATGTATCAGAGTTCATATTCTCGGGATATGATAGCTATAATAGACTTATTAACCATACAAAGTCTCGATTGAATAGCTCTAATACTATAAATTTTATTGATATCTAAAGTACACCGATTTCGTCACTAACTCACTGACACACTGATGATCATCAAAATGTTTGGCTACTTACTGAAGTGCTAGAATAATGAAAATCGTTTTAATATTCGCGTTGTTAATATTCTTGGGCGTCAATAGATGGCGTTTTCTTTATTATCGTATACAGGTTTTTTGAGCATAAGAAATAACTTCGTTCCATTCGGGTGTCCCTTGACACCTCTCAAGTTTTGTTGAGCTTACCTATAGGTTAGTTATATTAGAGTAGATTTGTCTGTTTTGAAGATCCAAGAATTAATGTAATTTTTGTTTTGTAACCTTATTAGTGAGTTGTCGCTTAACAGCTCATAAAAACTTATAACGATTGTAAATATTTTATTTCTTTTAATTTATGCGGATTAATAAAAACTTTCAAGCTCCAGTCGTAAACCAAGTTTTTAGAGTTTTCTGCTGAAAGTTAACATTTGAATATAAGTTTGTTACCGAGTTGTCTTGGTTCCATGTAGGGTTTGCAGGTTGCCAAACCTAAAAGCCGGATAAACAAGTCAACTTAGTCGGACATACCAACCGTCTTAGCCGTTTATTATATAAAATGGCCGAATATTTGTCTATTGAGGTTTTAGCATCTAAAACTTTTTATCATTGCGGTTTCTCTCAGTCGATGTGTCCGGCATAGCACCTACTCAGCTGTTTACTTAGATTCGAATTATATTAAAATTTAGTTTGTTATTATTTTTAGCAATATTCCGCGAAATAAACTTCCACCTTTAAGTAAATGAGTGAGTGCACGCATAGGCATGCGTACAGCACCTCCCTCCTCCCACACTGCCTATGCGTACACTCGCATGCAAGAACTTGCAAACACCACCACCACACAAGCAATAATGTTGGCAAGTCCGTGCAAGGCCCCTCACCACCATGCAGGTTGAAAACCTCGACGCGCGTTTCGCTCCAACACCGGAGCATCCTCAGGATGTGGACTCTACGAACAACGTCCGTCAAGTGCCGCCACCGGCCAAAACACCGCCTTTTATACCCTATCGAGCCCCGCTACTATCCCCACTACCCCCACTACCCTCACCAGTACCCCCGAACATATTAATAAGCGGTGACGTAGTCAAGCAAGTTTGGTCATTCAACAATGCAAATCTGATGTTTTTCTTTTCTTTTATGATCTCTAATTGTTCCAACACGCTCAGCCGAAAGCCTTTATCGCATTTATGTAAAACTTTATAGGAATGGCCATCAGGCACGGTATGATTACTATCTAAAAGATGTTTAGCAAAATGTGACTTATCAGGATGACCATTCCTATAAGCCGCGATATGTTCTTTATACCGAGTCTCAAAGCTGCGTCCAGTTTGACCCACATATAAACTATCGCATTCAGGACAATCGATCTTATAGACACCGGACTGATATTTTTCATCAATCCGGTCTTTATTATGACACAAATGATGTTTTAAAGTATTATTTGTCCTGAATGCGACATGCATATCGTTGTTTTTCATTATTTTGGATAAGCGTGCAGATACCTCTCCCATGTAGGTCAAACTGGACTTATATCTAACTATCTCCTTATCAATAGGACCTGCGTACAAAAACTTAACCAGTTCTTTCTTGTTTTTATTTTTCAAAACATTATTAATAATTTTTGGACTATATCCGTTGGATATCGCAATTTGGAAAATGATATTAAGCTCATTTTGATAATTATCTTTACTAAGAGGGATCGATAATAATCTATGAATGTAACTATGAAAAGCCGCGAGTTTGTGTTGCCAAGGATGACATGACGAAGCATGAATAGTAGTATTAGTATATGTCGGCTTGCGAAAGATTCCAAAACTGTGTTTATTATTAACTCTAGAGATAGATAAATCGAGAAAATTTAGGGTGTTATTATCTTCACATTCTAATTTGAATTTAATTTAAATATGTTTTTTATTTAGTTCTTTAACAAATACGTCCAGTTGCCTCTGTGTACCCGTCCAATAAAGAAAACAATCATCTACGTATCTAAAGTAATATAAAATACTTTTATTAACGACGATATTTCTTTGTTCAAAATCGTCCATAAATATTTCGGCCATCAAAGGACTTAAAGGTGAACCCATAGCTACACCGTCGTCTTGAACAAAGAATTCGCCGTTAAATCGAAAGTAGTTTTGTTCCATGCAGGTTTTAGTAAGAGTAAGCAATTCATTACTTTCACCAGAAGGTAAACGTTTTTCTAATGCATTCCTTAAAATACCCAATGTTTCCTTACGTGGAACATTAGTGAATAAACTATCGATACCAAGTGAAACTAATTTGCAACGAGGTGGCAAAGTCACATCTTTAATTTTGTTGACTAATTGTAGACTATTTTTTATGGCATAAGGTGGCCGAAATTAGATCTTTTCTTTTATTATGAAATTAAGTGACTTTGCCAGCTCGTATGCTGGTGCACCTATGTATGAGACAACTGGACGCATGGGAATATCAGTTTTGTGAATCTTTGGCAAGCCGTACAGTGATGGTGCGCGAGGATTCATTGGGATGAGTTTTTTCTTTGATGATTCAGTTTGAAAGAAATATTGATTATTATTAATTGCTAATTTAAGCTTAGCTAAAAACTTGTTTGTTGGGTCAGAAGGAACCCTTAGAAATTGTTCACCCTGAATCACGTCATTAACTCTGTCCAAATAATCGTCGCGCTCCATCACTACTACTGTGTTACCCTTATCCGCTTTCGATATTACTAAGTTATTATTATCTATTGTTTGTTTTAATGACCTCAAAGCCACTCTTTCGGGGCTAAAAGAAGAACCGGAAGGAGTACCTTTGATTTCGTTGGCTAGTAGGCCCTTAACCATGTTATCTTTCTTATTAACTACGGCAGTTATTTACGAATCCACCGCAAGCATTTCCAAAGCATTCTGATTAATATTAGGAGTGATATTATATTTAAGACCCTTTTCCAAAAGTGTCATCTCATCCTTGGCAAATTGTACGCTGGTTAAGTTTTTGACGCGAGGGTGGAATGAAAAAGGTTCAGACCTAGATTCTGTATGTGATTGGACAATCCTGTTTTTATTTACCAAAGTCTGAAGCTTTTTCTTTTGACTTAAATATTTAGCGTGCACTTCGATTGCTGCGAAATGGCGTGCCTTTTCGTCTAAGCGATCGAATTCGATATTATGTAATTTAAAAGAGAGCTCGGTATAAAGAACTTTGAGATGTAATTACGGCTATTAGGCTATACGATGTAATTTTGTTAACTTAATGTAGAGTCGTGCCTGATCGGTCATGCTCACCGATTTTAAATAGTTAATGGAATTAGGTGTTACTTTGCGGAAATCCATAGCTTAAAATTTAGTTTGTTATTATTTTTAGCAATATTCCGCGAAATAAACTTCCACCTTTAAGTAAATGAGTGAGTGCACGCATAGGCATGCGTACAGCACCTCCCTCCTCCCACGCTATACAACAAACAATAGATAATAATAACTTAGTAATATCGAAAGCGGATAAAGGTAACACAGTAGTAGTGATGGAGCGCGACGATTATTTGGACAGAGTTAATGACGTGATTCAGGGTGAACAATTTCTAAGGGTTCCTTCTGACCCAACAAACAAGTTTTTAGCTAAGCTTAAATTAGCAATTAATAATAATCAATATTTCTTTCAAACTGAATCATCAAAGAAAAAACTCATCCCAATGAATCCTCGCGCACCATCACTGTACGGCTTGCCAAAGATTCACAAAACTGATATTCCCATGCGTCCAGTTGTCTCATACATAGGTGCACCAGCATACGAGCTGGCAAAGTCACTTAATTTCATAATAAAAGAAAAGATCTAATTTCGGCCACCTTATGCCATAAAAAATAGTCTACAATTAGTCAACAAAATTAAAGATGTGACTTTGCCACCTCGTTGCAAATTAGTTTCACTTGGTATCGATAGTTTATTCACTAATGTTCCACGTAAGGAAACATTGGGTATTTTAAGGAATGCATTAGAAAAACGTTTACCTTCTGGTGAAAGTAATGAATTGCTTACTCTTACTAAAACCTGCATGGAACAAAACTACTTTCGATTTAACGGCGAATTCTTTGTTCAAGACGACGGTGTAGCTATGGGTTCACCTTTAAGTCCTTTGATGGCCGAAATATTTATGGACGATTTTGAACAAAGAAATATCGTCGTTAATAAAAGTATTTTATATTACTTTAGATACGTAGATGATTGTTTTCTTTATTGGACGGGTACACAGAGGCAACTGGACGTATTTGTTAAAGAACTAAATAAAAAACATATTTAAATTAAATTCCAATTAGAATGTGAAGATAATAACACCCTAAATTTTCTCGATTTATCTATCTCTAGAGTTAATAATAAACACAGTTTTGGAATCTTTCGCAAGCCGACATATACTAATACTACTATTCATGCTTCGTCATGTCATCCTTGGCAACACAAACTCGCGGCCTTTCATAGTTACATTCAAAGATTATTATCGATCCCTCTTAGTAAAGATAATTATCAAAATGAGCTTAATATCATTTTCCAAATTGCGATATCCAACGGATATAGTCCAAAAATTATTAATAATGTTTTGAAAAATAAGAACAAGAAAGAACTGGTTAAGTTTTTATACGCAGGTCCTATTGATAAGGAGATAGTTAGATATAAGTCCAGTTTGACCTACATGGGAGAGGTATCTGCACGCTTATCCAAAATAATGAAAAACAACGATATGCATGTCGCATTCAGGACAAATAATACTTTAAAACATCATTTGTGTCATAATAAAGACCGGATTGATGAAAAATATCAGTCCGGTGTCTATAAGATCGATTGTCCTGAATGCGATAGTTTATATGTGGGTCAAACTGGACGCAGCTTTGAGACTCGGTATAAAGAACATAATATCGCGGCTTATAGGAATGGTCATCCTGATAAGTCACATTTTGCTAAACATCTTTTAGATAGTAATCATACCGTGCCCGATGGCCATTCCTATAAAGTTTTACATAAATGCGATAAAGGCTTTCGGCTGAGCGTGTTGGAACAATTAGAGATCATAAAAGAAAAAAAAACAACAGATTTGCATTGTTGAATGACCAAACTTACTTGACTACGTCACCGCTTATTAATATGTTCGGGGGTACTGGTGAGGGTAGTGGGGGTAGTGGGGATAGTAGCGGGGCTCGATAGGGTATAAAAGGCGGTGTTTTGGCCGGTGGCGGCACTTGACGGACGTTGTTCGTAGAGTCCACATCCTGAGGATGCTCCGGTGTTGGAGCGAAACGCGCGTCGAGGTTTTCAACCTGCATGGTGGTGAGGGGCCTTGCACGGATTTGCCAACATTATTGCTTGTGTGGTGGTGGTGTTTGCAAGTTCTTGCATGCGAGTGTACGCATAGGCAGTGTGGGAGGAGGGAGGTGCTGTACGCATGCCTATGCGTGCACTCACTCATTTACTTAAAGGTGGAAGTTTATTTCGCGGAATATTGCTAAAAATAATAACAAACTAAATTTTAAGCTATGGATTTCCGAAAAGTAACGCCTGATTCCATTAACTATTCGAATTATATTAGCAGGATTTTCATACATACAATTACGTTACGTTAAAGCTCCACAAAATCCGTTTCATTTTGTCTGAACACGCAATCAAAAATCCTAACTTTGTCCGGCTCTATCCGTACGCCTGGCAACCCTAGTTCCATGAATTCATTTAACTTCACATCTGAATATTTAATAATAATAATAAAATGCTTTATTCACACATTAAGACAATGCACAGCACATACTAAAACAAACAACCAAGCAATTATATTTAACGCGCCCGAGAGTCCCAAAAAAAACCAATTTTCAAAATTACTTTATTGAAAAATCAAAAATTACAAATTAAAATCAAACATTAAAATTACGTTAAGTACAAATGGACTTGCTCGAGGTTAGAGGCTAAGTGAGGTGGAATCCACAGCGGCGATCCAATTTCGAAGTCAACGCGAAGTCAGCAGAATGTTTCCCTGAATGTTACCGATGAGTATGTTATACGCAGAGGCGACCATAAAATATACCAAAGATTATGTAATGGTATAGAGGCGTTATTAACTTGTAGATTTTATTATCTTGAATCTTCTAAGTGTAAGTATCTTCGGATGATAGGCTTGGTGGTATATAACACCTCCCCCCTTAGTTCAAGGACTATTTTTGAACGACAGGAAAAAATGTCATTGGCAGCTTTCCAGAGTCTTGGCTTGGTCCAGGTTCAGCATAAGTTGGTTCTTGGCGAGGCTTCTTGCTTGATTGGCTTCTTTCTTCATTCTTCTTTCTTCTGTTCAGGATGAATCTTCTGCCCAAAATTATAAGAGAAAGTGCAATAGCACTGAATAATATAGTATAGAAAGGAATAGTTGTATTATAGAACATTGGAAGTTGTTCTAATTGAATTGGTTCTTGATGTTGAATCTTGTCTTGAATTTCATGAAGTTTCTTCAGGCTGATTGAATTACTTTTAATAGAGAAGGATAAGGTAGGCTCTTTTACATGAGCCGAAATTTTAGTAATTTTTATGGGCTGTCCTTTGATGTGATCGTTGGAGTTGACGATGGTGAAGTCTTCTGTGTGCAGCTTGCAGGTAGGTGGTATTGTAGCGAGGTAGCTTCCGTTGAGATTAATGATTTCTTCTCTTTCGCAGGATAACCGGGCTTCAGTTGGAGACGGGAACACGACGACGTAGTGGCGGTCATCAAGTTTTTCTATTGCAGGTTTCATCAGGTTTACGGTAGTCATTTCGCAGGACTTTTCTTCATGGAGATTTCCTTCAACGATGTTGCTGATACAGTCCGGCTGGGGTTTCAGCATGTGGTGGAGCTCATCTTCACATAAGTACCTCATGCCTGACTTCGGGCATTCTGCCTCTATGTACACGTGCATATTACCAGTGATTGCAAGGAAAGGAGAAGGAGGGATTATAGCTTGCCTATTTTTATTAGGAACAATCGCTAGTTTATAAAAGTTATATTCAAGTGGTGAAACTATAGGGAATTTGAAAGCAAAAACTAACTGATCTCCATTAAAATAAGATGCTGGCTTAATTATATTGTAATAGTCTCTAATTTCTAAATCTAATATTTCTTCTTTATTATAAAATGTCTTTAGCTTACTTAACATATTTTTCATTACACCTATACCTATCATAGAATGATGAGTGCGCGAAGCACTGCAAAATGCTAGCGCATTCTCTAACCTACTTATTTCGCTTACTAAACTGTCTACATTATTACTGCTTATTGCTAATGCTTGTGCGAATTTCGCAAATTTAACTATATCCGGTGAAGGAAATGAGTCAGGGTTTAATATCATAAATAATGTTTTATTAATTTTATTTTGACTTTCTATAATTTCAGCAATAATTTTATTTTGTTCATCCATCCAATCTTTGCTAAGACTGATGTGATGATTCTGCTCAATAACTATTTTATCTTGATTTTTCTTAAGTACTGAAAGAGCTTGATCATACTTTACTGCATCCGAATAATCTAAATTTCCAGTTATACTCTTTATTACTGACCCTAGACTATCTATTAAGCCTCTCTTAAACCTTAAGGGTTCTAGAGTTTTTAATTGTTGCAAAGCAAAATCAAGTTTATCACTTAAATAATCTATTTGCGATTCATAGACAGCATAAGTAAGGTTATCTAACTTATTTCTAATTTCACTTAACTGAGACTGCACTAAACTAATGTTAGAATCTATCTCCCTTAATTCTATAAACTGTAAAAATGTATGATAATGATGGGTTAGTCGCATGGGACCTAATTTAAAGGGTAAAATTCCACGGCTTTCTCCAAGATCTTCAAGTTTTATCTCAAGAGCCAGTGTCGTTGTAAGAAGCATCATGATCAGCATCCTGCAACAATTTGGCGGTCTTAGGGATTCGTTTTAGCCTATTTTTAGCTATAGGAGCTTTCTTTTTAGATGTATAGATATGAATAGGTAAGTTTGCTAAAACAGTGTCCTGGGTATATCGAGGTACGAGTTTAGATCTAGAAGCTGAGGGGTTACTGACAAAAATCTGCTGGTTAGGTTCATAATCTACTTCAGTTTCTCTAGTTTCATTACGTTTCTCAATGATAGCTTCTCTGTTAGCTAATGATGATTCATTTACAATGTCATAAACCTGTTTCATTTGTTCTCTATGAGATTGCATATACTGTTGAAGTAAATGAATAGTTAAATCGACATCAGTAGGGTCACGTGGATCAGTATGCCCTAATATAAGGTCATAGGGTTTACATTTAGTAAAACTGTGTATGGAGCTATTATATGCAATTAAAGCGTAAGGCATTAAATTTATTACGGGTTGATCACGCTGTTTTAATTTTAATATACGGAGATGTTCAAGCAAAGTCGAATGAAAACGTTCTTTATTACCATTAGCGTTAGGGGAATGAGCCAAAGTTTGATGATGAATTATTTTATGAATTTTACAAAATTCTGAAAACATTTGGTTATTAAATTCTGTACCCTGATCAGTAATTATGGTAAGTGGTAAGCCGTGGTGAGTACTAAATGTTAACAAGGCCTGTATGACACTGAGTGCCGTACCATCTCTAAGTAAGTATGCCTGTCCATATTTCGAAAAAACATCTATAAGGGTTACATATTTTTCATTATTAGCTGTAAAGGTGTCCATATGTACGATCTCAAAAGGTTTTGTAGCTGGGGGTACTAAATTAAGCTTAGGTCTAATAGGGTTCCTGTCATACTTAGCTTGACCACATATTGTGCAATCACTAATATACTTTGTAATATGTTCTTTCATTTTAGGCCAGAAGTAACGTGCTGAAAGTGCAAGGTAGCATTCATTTATCCCACGATGATTGGTTTTGCCTTCATGATAATTACGAATAATTTCTTGTTGCCTAAGATATTCCTTGACGTTTTCTAATTCTATTTTAGCTATAAAAACTTTCATGCAAGAGCTTTTAAATTTTTCCTGTAATATTGGGACTATTCTGTACATACCTAACGGAGGGTTAATAAGTATACCGGTCTTTATTTTAGGGTTTACATATTCTTTAATAGCATTGATTAAATCTGTTTCTAAATTTGATTCTGATAATTGTATAGATATCCTGGAATGAGTATCGAACGGTTTGGTAACTATTGCACGTTTCTTTACATCACTAACAATATTTAAAACTAACTGGCGATGAAATTTATTTAAAGGATCAAAGGATATAGGTATTTCAAGGATTGGGTTTTCATTAGAGGTATGGGCGGTCATGGTACTTTCGGAGTCGTCAGCTACAGATACTTTGGATGTATTGCCTACTATTGAACTTATCTCTTCGTTAAAGATTTCCACACGAGATAGAGCGTCGGCGTTTGTGTTCTTTTTGCCGGGCTTATATTGGGTAGTAAAATCAAACTCACTTAATTTTAATCTCCATCTCGTTAATCTAGAATTTGGTTCCTTCAGACTCATAACCCATTGTAATGGTTTATGGTCCGTTAAAATTTTAAATTTACGGCCAAAAAGATAAGGACGAAAATATTTAGTTGCCCATACTATGGCTAACAATTCTTTTTCAATTGTGCTATAATTTACTTCGCTATCATTCAGAGTACGAGAAGCGTACGCTATTGGTTTGTCGGATCCTATGGGTCCTTGTGAAAGTACTGCACCTATTGCAAAATTAGAAGCGTCAGTTGTCAGTAAGAAGTCCTTGTCAAAGTCGGGGTATATTAAAATAGGATCATTAGTTAAAAGTGTCTTACATCGTTCGAAACTGTTAACGTAATCTGAGTCTAAAGTAATTTTCTTTCCTTTTTTTAAACATTGAGTTAATGGTTTTGTGATTTTAGCAAAATCGGGAATGAATTTTCGGTAGTAGCCTACTAAACCCAGGAATGATTTTATTTCTTTAGGTGTTTTAGGAATAGGGAATTTTTGAATTGCTGAAATTTTGTCGGGATTAGGTTTTATTCCTTCTTCAGTTATTACATGTCCTAGATATGCTGTCTCGTGTTTTAAAACTTCTGATTTGTCAAGCTGAATTTTAAAGTTAGATTCACGTAATCTTTGGAAAACTTTTTCTAAATTTATTATATGTTCCTGTAATGAAGTTGAAAAGACAATTATATCGTCGAGATAAACTAAGCAAATTACATTTTGAAGTCCTTTAAGAATATTATCCATAACTCTTTGGAACGTGGAGGGACTATTTTTTAAGCCCATTGGCATTCTAAGAAATTCATATTTGCCGTTTTCTACACTGAAAGCGGTTTTATGTATATCCTCCTCTGACATTTCCACCTGATAGAAACCTGATGCTAGATCTAAGGTTGTGAAATATTGACATTTCCCTAATTTGTCAAGAATATCATTGATGTTAGGTATGGGATATTTGTCGTCTATTGTTTTTTCGTTAACCTTGCGAAAATCAATGACTAATCTCCACTTCTGCTTCCCCGAGGCGTCCATTTTTTTAGGGACAATCCAGATCGGAGAGCTCCAGGCAGATTCCGATGGTCTAATTATGCCCTGACTTAGCATTTTTGAAATTTAGTCTTTTACCTCATCACGCAAGATATATGGATAACGGTAGCTTTTCGTATGTACGGGGACCTCATCATATGTACGGATTTTATGTTTAATTTTGTTCGTAAAAGACAAAGATTCTCCTTCAATATAAAAAACATCTGCATATTTACTACAAAGTGCTGTTAAATTGGCTTTTTCTTCTTCATTTAAATGGTCTGTTCGCAAACGTGAAATAACGTCACTGGCACGGTTTGAGAATTCTTGTGAAAATTCGGAATTAAAAATAGTTGCTTCTGTCGGATGATCTAATGAAAAGATTATGTCATTTTTAGTATGATTGGTTACCTGGACTATGGCTCTATTGTTTTTTACTGTAGTTAAACATTCACTTATAATGCAATTGCAAATGATTTGTTCTGGCACTAAAACTTCACCATCCGCGGCGTTTATTGGTAATCTAAGAAGTAAAGAGGTTTCACTTGGAATAACTTTTTCATACAAATTTAAATTTCGGGAATTATATAACTTAATTGGATTTATTGCATTTTTAGTTATTAATGTTGAATTTTTAAGATCTAATTTAGCTTCAAATTTAGTTAACAAATCCATCCCTATCAGACCTTCAAAATAATTATGAAATTTATATACATATAATTTAATATTACAGTTATCACTGAATTCTTCAAAACAAGGTAAGGTTATTGAATAATTGTTTCTACTGGTTGCATGGACGTTAGTGACTTCAAACGGATCAAAATTTAGTGGTATGTCTGGAAAATATTGTTCTACGGCCTGTGGACTAATAAAGGATTGATTTGCTCCAGTATCTATCAAAAATTTTAAATAGAACCCATTTCCGCGAGAAATGCGAATAAATGGCAATTGCCGTTGAGTTTGGAGATTCAATTCTATTTTAACTTTTTTATACTCTGAACTTTCTGAAAATTTTCATTTGTTGATGGTTTTGGTTCTGACTGGGGCTGTTCTACTAACTCCTCAACTATAGGGCTTTCACTATATTCATATTGGTTCATTACGGGATAGTCATTATAATAACCTTCATAATTGTAATAATCATCATAGTAATTATAGTAATCATCATAATTATAGTAATCAGGATTATCGTATTCTAAGCTTGCACATTCATTCATATTAACATCTCGGGGTTTAAAATAATTATAGGGTGGTGGATTGCCCTGCTTGGACCAATTCCATCCACTAGGACCTGGTTGCATCGGTCTCTCCCTAGTCACAAAATGAGAAACTCCACTCATAGGCTTAGGGCCTTGAGATGAGGGTTGCGGTCTAGGTTGTACTTGAAAACCTTGATTATTATTTGGAAGTGGTGCGCTGAAAATTTGTTGAGTGCGCGTGGGCATTCGAGGTTGATTAAAAGGCATTTTAAATTGATGCTGGGGTGAAAATGGTGGCTTATGCATAAATTGTGGTCTAGACGGACCTGGCATATTAAAATTATTAGGCCTGAAGGGCTGAAAATTATGATTAGGCATTTTAAAAGACTGATTATTATCACTAGGTTTTCTATCTGGTATATGTGAATTCCTATTCTGAATATACATAGTATTAACCTCCTCATGTACTAACTCTAAAGCTTTCTCAATTGTTTCGGGACGCATACATCTAATTCGAGAACCTAATGGATCTTTTAGTCCACGTAAAAATGCTTGAAGGGTTAACTTTTTATAAAGTTCACGTTTAGCATCGATAGTGGAAACAAGAGATTCATGCAGTGAAACATAAGTCATAACTGTACTAAATAAGTTCTGGCAACGTTCGTAAAATTCTTGCGGCGTGTTAGACCCTTGTGTTAATAAAGCTAAATCATTGTATAGTGCAGTTTCGTCTCTTTGATCTGCAAAATTATTTATTAAAGAATTACGAATGCTAGTCCAGTCGTTGGGGATACCGTTGGCATTAATTTGTCGCGCGGCAGCACCAACTACTTTGTTCAAAATTCCATTTAAAAGACCCGAATTAATTAATTGATCACCGGCCTGACCATACTTTGCAACTAACTGATCACAAATATTAATAAATCTTACTAAAACATTAGAATTCCCATCAAATTCAGGAACTAAACGGAGGGCTTTACAGATATCATCTAGGGTAGCCATTTTAGGTTCTTCAAATTGTCTTAAATTATCAACTAAAATATCCCTGTTAATTTCGCTAATTTCTGAATCGTCAAGTTGTCTTAATCTATCAATTAATTCTTCCCTACTACTCATTTAATTAAAATATTAACACAAATCTAAATTTAATAATTATTATCATAGAAAAATGATTTTAATTTCCTTTAATAAAATTTTTAAAAATTTTACTAATTTATTTAATCAAAAGAAAAAATTAATTCTTATAAATATTAATTCCTATGCGCCTATAAAATATTTCTACACTGTTCGTTAATTTTCAGGATCGAAAATTTTATAACACGTGCTGAAATAAAAATTCTAAAACTAACACAGGAAATAAAGGAGCAATCACTGAAATAAAGTGTACTCACATAGATCTCGGCATTTCTTGGGAGGTATCGAAGTTTGGATGCTCGGCCACGTTGTTCTTCCAATTTCCGGTTCGGCTGGAAACGCCTATCTCCTCCAGAATTTTCCCTAATTTTCTATCCTGGGGGACCCGGAAAATCCTACCGACTGCGCCAATTATATTTAACGCGCCCGAGAGTCCCAAAAAAAACCAATTTTCAAAATTACTTTATTGAAAAATCAAAAATTACAAATTAAAATCAAACATTAAAATTACGTTAAGTACAAATGGACTTGCTCGAGGTTAGAGGCTAAGTGAGGTGGAATCCACAGCGGCGATCCAATTTCGAAGTCAACGCGAAGTCAGCAGAATGTTTCCCTGAATGTTACCGATGAGTATGTTATACGCAGAGGCGACCATAAAATATACCAAAGATTATGTAATGGTATAGAGGCGTTATTAACTTGTAGATTTTATTATCTTGAATCTTCTAAGTGTAAGTATCTTCGGATGATAGGCTTGGTGGTATATAACAAAGCAATAAACCAAGAGAAAAAAAAACTGCTTAACTAAAATAAACAAACAACATCAGAAAGAACAACAATATGTAATGCTACGTTTTGATGCTTGCCGAGTATTTGTATTTTTGTTAACTACAGTATTTGTATTAACTACACCAGCTGATATTATAGAGCTAACTTCTTGTAGCAACTTCTTGCTTGCTGTGTTACTTTTAGGCGAGGTCATCAAGTAAGAGGCACAACTGAAGTCAGTAACGGTGTATATCTGATGATTATCAAATAACTTTTTTTATTATAATAGACACAGAGTTTAAGTAGCTTTAGGTCCAATTTTATCAAAGTATGTTAAAGTTTATGCTCGAATAGTATCACGTTACCTCTTTCGTTTTTCATACTTTTCATATAGAAAAGAAATGACATTTTAACAAGCCATTAACACTAACAGACGTTGGTGAAATTGGGGCTTAAACTCATTTAATATGAGTTTAAGATTTATAAAACTTAACAACGTGTACAAGAATTCGAGTACAAAAAAAAAGAATAGCCGATCTCCTGATGATCTTAATAAAATATCTCAAGTAACTATAACGACATCAAGTCCAGTAGTAGATTTATTCGTTTAATGAACATTAATTGTTATCGACGTTTCTCTCCCTTTGGATAATTATCCAGTAATTCCAGATAATTATCCAGTAAGTGGTACATAAAAGGTTGTATAATTATACAGCCTTATAAGTACCACTTAATTTAATTAACTTGCCTTATGCCCGTCCTTTAAGGTTATACTCCTACTCACAAATCAAATTAATAACTTACAGAATCTTTCTTACCGAGATGTCTCAGAAGGACTAACCTAACCCGATAAACAAAATTATGTAGTTTAATACGAGTAAAATATGTCTTTGGTGATTAAATTGATTTGGGAGTTTAACCCATTAACGGCCAAAATGAAACCAATAGTATTTTTTTAACAAAACTTGAATTTATCTGCAGTTTACATGTTAAATAAATGAAAAATTAAAGAAAAATTAAAAAAAAAATTAAAATCCTCCCCTCTAGGGGGGTGTACCCAGATAGGTACAACGGCGTGTTATGTGGTACTCAGGTGTGATAAGGTTTAGAACTAACTTTTTTGATACATACTTTTTTATTACATTTTTTGCACTGACAACGAACTCCTGCATGATGTTTTACATTTTGACACTATTTATTTAACATTTTTGGGGTAGTGATCGATACTATTTTGAGGTAAACTAGAGACTGACGAGGAGGATAACCAAATACAGGGTGATTTCAGGAGTCATATTTCTTACTTATGAAGGAATGTCTATATTAGCTTATGTTATCATAACACTTTGCAAATGACAATTTTGTAGATATTATAATATCTATTCTAGTTGATACTAGCTTCATTTTTACTGACAAGATAGAATCCTCTTACAAGATTTAGCTACTGTCAAATCTTTTAGCTGCTATTTTACCTGCGTTTTTCTGTCTACAACGTCTGTAATTTCAGGACACAGAAATGAATAAGAGAACGGACATTTTCACTATGTTATGAGTTTTCTGAATGTATATGATAATTTTTATTTACAAAAGGAGCACAAAATAGCTTTTCCTTAGTATTCATAACGATATAAGATGTTAAAATTAATCAAACTCAATATTTTAAAATTCTGAAAAAAGGCAAATTTTGCTAGTGGATTCGGCCATTGTACTCAATTAGGTACAGTAGTGTTTGAATCACAATTTTTCCGTCTTTTTCAATAATCTACCACTAACTTGTTATTTATTATATAGATAACAATGTATTGAATAAAAAAACAAACACATAAAGTGGTTGAATATTTATCTCTTTATTTTAATCGCATAATAATGCGATTAAAATAAAGAGAGAATTTATGAGCTTACTCCTGCAGGTCGCAAGACTGTTAGTTTCAAACCTACTTTATGACTAAAAATATTGGTTTCCAGTATAAATTTGCTAAAAAAAGGTTAGAGCTTTATCTTTAATTAAATTTATAAAATAAAAAACTGCGATGTGATACCACAAAATTTTGAACTATCCTTAATTTTGTAGGTGTACCCAATTGAGTACAGCGGCGGTAAATGGGTTAATATAAGTATTGAGTACTTATTTGCAAATTTTTCACAGATATTTTACATCATGCCTACGAGTTTTCTGTCTATTATCTCTTCGCGCCAAACCACTCAACTGATTTAGCTGGGTATGAAGATACTTTGATTCCGGGGAAAGGACACAGGATAATTTTTAAAAATGTATGGCTCTGAAAGAATTTTAGTGCAATGAATTCAGAGTGTAATTTTATTTGAATTTTTGTTGGTCACGGTCGTTTGCGGCAAAGATCAGAAAGTAAGGCTTCAGTCTCGAAATCAGCGGGCAGCGGGGCGGTGGCGGCGCGGGAGCACTGCGTTAAAATGTATATATAGATTTATATGGAACTGACCTCGAAAGCAGCAGCGCGGCGAGCGGCGCGCGGCCTACTAGACGCTTTCAGCGCCGCCGCCACCGCTTCCGCCCCGCTGCCCGCTGATTTAGGCCCGTATTTTTGGTCAGTACTTAAGATGCGACCCGGTCTCAAGACGCGGTTCGGCTCTGTGATTGGTCCAAATTTTGACAGCCAACCAATCACAGAGCCTGAACCGTGTCTTGAGACCGAGATCTCGGGACCGAGAGACGGGCCTTAGAGACTGAATCACAATACTTCTGTCTACTCTGACTGAAGTCTAAAGTTAGAAGTTGGAAGCCGGCTACATGAAGTTGCAGCAGACGACGTGTCATCGCGACACGTCATTTCTATGTATTTTGAATGTGTCGCTAGCTTCGTGTCGCTAGCTGCGCAGGGTTTTTCATAGAAATACATAGAAACCAGTAGTGTCGCGACGACACGTCGTCTGCGGTTGCTTCATGTCGTCCGCTGCCAACCGGCATCTTTATGGTCTTTCACTATTTTGTCATAAAGTCCCCTAATTCTCCGGCTCTTGATTAATTCGGGTAATGAACATCTGTTATCGACGTCTGCCCGGTCGGTGTTCAGGTCAGTGGTTCCGCACTCGATTAAATTTGCCTGCCCGAAGCCCATTTCCTCGGCACCGCCGCTTTAATTTCTGTACTGGAAAAATACTCGGCTTTACCGAAGTTCGTTAAGTCCGCCGTCCTAATTGCGGACCGTTATGTACGGACAAAAAGTGTGGTCCGTACTAAGTTTTTTTACGAGTTACGTAAAGGTCCTGACCCCTGTTAGACGTACAAAATTCTAAACAGGTTTTTGCGGCGTTGTTTGCGTAACTAATCGATTTTAAAGAATAGAAAATGTTTATTAGGTTGAATTATTGTTATCCATATCCACAAAAACTAAAAAATTTGCGATTTAATTTATAAATGTTGAATTACAATACATTTATTATTGTTTGATTAAAAGTATACCGTTTTAGAACGAGCATTATTTATGACTTGTTAAAAGGTAACAACCTGAAATATGCAATTAAAAAAATACTATAACATGCCACAATGCTCAATACGTGAATTAGCTTATTATATGCACATGCAACTATGCAAAGAAGCATAATCGGATTTCTAATTATCATTATGAATAATCTAATGCGCTTATCGCAGAAGCTAGTTATAGTGCTTTAGAAATTGCTTTCTATTATTATTTTTAACAAAAAATTAAAACCGACTTCCAGAGTAAAAAACAATAATAATTATTATGTAATGAACAAAAAAGTATGAAATAATTCTTACTCTTCGATACCAGCTAAGAATGGTGAGTTCTTAGACAAAATATTTTTAATTTTAAAGACTGGTACCGACTTCAAAATTATGAAGATTGTGTACAGAAATAGTAGAGATTTAGGAGTATTCTGCATAAGGCACTAATAAGAGTAAGAATTATTTCATACTTTTTTGTTCATTTTATAATAATTATTATTGTTTTTTACTCTGTAAGTCGGTTTTAATTTTTTGTTAAAAATAATAATTTCACTCTTTTTAGTAATTTAAGTAATTTATAAGGTTTTCTGTAAATACTAATGTGTTCTACTAAGTGACTTTGGAGCCAGGATACACATTTATGATATGAGAACCATAAATTTAATATACCTAGCGCCCTCTCGGAATAGAGAATTGCATATTAGCAACTCCAAGAATATACTCGTATCACTGTATAATTAATAATATAAGCTTCAGTTCTTAGAACAACGCCGAAACCCCCAAACATGTATCTATAAGGAGTAAGGAGTTCTGTTCACCACCTTCGAACCATGGTAATATCCTGGTGCAAAATCTTACTTTTTGGTAACATATGCCTGGAATACTTCATATGAAACCAAAAAAACCATATGTTTCCATTTGAATTTTGAGAAGTTCCCTCGATTACTCATGGATCCCATCATCAGGTCACCACTTTTGTGAACATGGGACCAAATTGGAGTAAAACCTAATACAACAAAACAAAAATTTTGAAAATCTGTTCACAAACGGCGGAGTAATCGTTGAACATACATAAAAAAATATCCACAGCCGAACGTATAACCTCCTCGTTTTTTGGAAGTCGGTTAAAAAATAGATTTAATCCGATAATTCTGATGAGATTAAACGGAAATTAATATTAAACGATTTAATAATGTAAAAAATGATTATATTTATTGTACCTTATATTGAACTAGATGACGCCCGCAACTCCGTTGCGCCAAAATTCATTTATGCACGGGAACCGTACATTTTTTCCGGGATTAAAAGTATCATTATGTCCTTTCCCGGGAAGTATCTCCATACATTTTAGCAAAATTAGTTCAGTTTAGCCGTGAAGAGATAACAGACAGACAGATGGACACACTTTCGCATTTATATAATAATATTATTATTATGGATTATTTACATTTAATGTTATTAAGGATTATTTACTAAGACCTAAACATTTTGTACAATTTCGTCGTCAGAGATATTTTGAATGGAGAGAAAGACTTTTAATTCGAAGCTTAATTTCCTTTATCTGAGCATCCATACTTACTAATAATATTATCAATGCAAAAGTGTGTATGTCTGTCTGTAACCTCTTCACGCTCAAACCGCTAAGCCTATTTTGCTTTTTGGTATGGAGATACTTTGAGTCCCGGGAAAGGACATGGGATCGTTTTTATCCCGAAAAATGTTCGGTTACGCGCGATAAACGAATTTTTGCACAACAAGGCGTCACCTTGAATATATAATATTCTCGTGTCACGATGTTAGTCAACGAACTCCTCCGAAACGGCATTACTGATTTTTACCAAATTTTATATGCATATTCAGTAGGTCTGAGAATCGGCTACTGGGTACTTTATAATATATTGATAAATGCATTTGTTGAATAAATAATAGTAAATTATTACAACTCGAGACTGAGGGTGACCATTGTTTGTGCGACGGGATAGCGATAGACGTTGCTATGGTAACATACTTATTTAGTCACTTCAAAAAAATAATATGGGCGAAATAGGTACTTTATATTATGGCAAAGCAACGTTTGTCGGGACAGCTAGTAATAATACAATATAATACTGTTACGTTCTAGGGTTCGAGGATTCGGAGAGAAAGACCTGGTGACTCTCTTGAAGACTTTATTCACAAACACTAGCTCACAAAAATTACTAAGTCCAAATCACTGAGCACTATCACTGTCCTAGGTCGTAGCTGAGTCGTAGGTTCACTGGTTCACTCACTATTGATCACTTGTTTTTCACTTCGAAGTCGCCTTGAAGATCGCTTGTATCGAACTGAACTGCCTGCGGCCGTCTACCTGCGCCTTTTTATATGGGCGAGTCGAATTCTAGAAAGTTCCTTGCCTGATTCACGTAAACAAGTAAACACGTAAACACGTAAACAAGTAAACAAGCGTGGGAACTTTCTAGGAGGCTCGAGCATGTACCACCTAGCGCCATCTAGTTTCAAGTAGGGGATTTATGTGTAGAGTGCCCTCTAGATAAGTTTTGCTGGTTCGACGCTAGATGGCTCTGTGTGTCCGTAACAATACTATCGCGCTCATACAAAATAACTTGATACATGTGTTAAATAACACTGGCACTGAAACCAACCACGAAATGAACAGAACTTAGATGCTTGAGATGTAACTCGTAACGACGTCGGGCGAAGTAAATCGCTCGGAACACTTTACGAGTCGCCGTTTTATCCAGCCCATTATACCAAAGGGCTCTAATGCAAAGAACACATATCGTCCGCGTCATTCTAGACAATTATATTATGATAGCTCTTGACGAACAATTTTTAATAAAATTTAATCAGTTCATCAGTCGAATTAGTAGCAGTGCTTGTTGAAAGTCTCTTAGGCCTGTATCGCTACTTCCTTATAAAGTGCCGGATAGAGTAACCACAACTTTTTTTGACAGATTCTCCATCGGTCAAGTTAAGTGGTGGATAGTCATTCCGGCGCTTATCTGAAAGTGGTGAAACAGGCTCTAATAGTCGTTTTTATGTGCTCGAGAAATCCCTAGAAATAATATTTGAAATTACTTATAAATTTATAATGCATCAAAAACTAATTTTACCAAAAAGTAAACTTGTTAATTATTACAAGCTATCACATCTTGATCGACGATATTATAGTATTGACATCGTTGCGATATTGTGGATGCCAGCCTGACCACTACCACCTCACTCGGTCGGATTATACTCCATTGGGCTTCCACTCATATTCCCAAAATTTCTATAAGGCGCGATCGCAGATTCAAAGGCCAAATCCACACTAATATCTATAAATGCGAAAGTGTTTCTGTATGTCTGTCTGTTACCTCTTCACGCAGCGCCCCCAAACCGCTGGACCGATTTTGCTGAAATTTGGCATGGAGATACTTTTTGTCTCGGAAAAATGAACGGTTCCCGCGCGATAAACGAGTTTTGGTGCAACGTAATTGCGGGCGTCATCTAGTGATAATTATATTAAGGGGGCGACTAGCCCAACATTTTCGATTTTATAATTCATTTTTATACTTACTTGAAAATAAGCCCCGAATTGTTTCATTTTCTAAAATTAGATACTACATTATATTTCCAAGAATTCGATCTGAGCAAAAACACGATAATATCTTTAAATATTCTCGATAGAAAAAAAAAACACAAAGATGCATCTAATTTTCGCGAATTTTTCATTTATTGCCATAACCGTGCATATTTGTGCATATTTTAATACATTGTATAAAATTCTATCATTGAGAAACCGACCTAGCGGAGTTTTAAAATGTTGTATATTTATCGAGTTATTGAGAAAAAACTGATTTGGCGATGAATCCATTCTGTGCATGCTATTTTTTCCTTTTACCTACTTTTAACCATCAATTAAGTTCCAGTAATTTTTGAAGTTGTATGTACTATCAGAGTTGTTGATTCCTAGGCAGATAGCGGATCTAAGTAATTTGGTCGCGTTAAGTAAAACCCATCCGACCGATCACATTGCTAACATTGAATTTAGAATTATTTATTGTCATAAGCCAAACACATGACGTAGGTCCGTCAACTGAATAAGAATCAATTTCCTCGATGATACGTTAAGACAGTAATATTGAATCAAAAGCTTTAAATTTTTAAGCTCAAGTTGTATTTGTGCATTTCTCAAGCGATGTGAAACTTTATGCTATTCTAAAGACTTAAGACATTTAATAATATTCAAAATTTTTTAATTATTCGAATTATTCGAAAACTTTTGTAAAATATTCGAATCATTCGAATATATTTTCAATATAGTACTAAATCTAAGATAAATATAATTTAGGTAACATATTTAGAATATAAAATTTACGATAACAGTAATCTACAGAAACTTAAATAAAAAATAATACAATGATAAAAATTAGAATAAAAAAAAACAAAAGGAAAAACTAAAGATCTTAATCAAAAAGGCCACCCCGCAGCGTACCATGCTCAAACGTCCCCATCACACTGGCCGCGTTACCGCGCTGAATGGCTAGGGAGACGTGTTGGGCCAGGTACGCCCCGGAGCGGGGATCGTTACCCGATTCCCGCAACCGACGTCCGAGCTGGCGAACGAAAGCTTTCGCTTCGTTACACCAGGTACCTCCTGTTTCCACGGCAAAAGGAACGAAAAGGTATTTCTGCTCCAGATCCGCATACTTGGTGTGTTTCTGCCTGGCTGCGTACTCGGCGGCAGACCCCGCGGTTCGAGCGGTGCCGGAAATGTGCGAAGCGGCGTATGTACTCACGCACGTGGCATCCCATAGGAGGCAACGACCTTTTTCCCATGGTATCAAAGTAAGGCCGTCCGGGCGTTTGCCGTCGCTCCTACTCAAACCGGGGGGCTCGAGAACACACGGTACGTTTGCTGACACCAAAGCTCGACGAAGAATGTCATTAAGTGCATGGTGTCTAGCAAAACGGCCAGCTGCTTTAACGCAGCTGAGCCCGTGGTGACCATAGGCGTCAGCCTCAGTACCACAGGGGCAGCGGTGGGGCTCGCACACCTCGTTATTTAATTAGTATTTTATTAAAGTGTCATTGTTTTATATCGTATGGCTGTTTATTTATTTATTTAAGTCTCTTTTACAATTTGTTCAATAATAAGTTAGCACTTAGCACATTACATAAAGCATTTCATTATAATCACACTTTATATAGTAACATTGGCAGACGTACTAGTAATAATTAAAACCGTATAGTTAATCAAAAGCCGTATTTTGATCTTTACGGTGAAATTAACTTTCTGGCGTAGTTCTTTTAATCCTCCTTTAATTTCACAGTTGGCTGATAAAAACTAGGTACACACAAATAATAATTGAAAACAAAACATTGGTATCAAAAACATATATTTTACAAAAATGTATAAATCAGTCTGTTTAGTATGACATTATTAAGTGACTAATATTATGCGACTAAGAAGTGGGCGTGGCCGCGGTGGTGGCGGGGCAGCGGGAGGTCCTGAACTGGGTGATACCTGGAAAATAAAAAAATAATTTAAAAAAATATCCACTGACGAACACAATCTAACCTCCTCCTTTTTGGAGGTCGATTAATAACGACCGGGGTTGTCGTAGGTGACGACCTCTGTGGCTCAATGGGGATTGTCCATTTTTTTTAATTTTGCTCATCACAAAAACATTTCGAGGAATAAGGTCACTGATCGTTTTTCTGTATATAAACGAAAAAAATACCCATTAGTTACTTATATTTTTGAACAAATATGTTTAACCTTAGTTTGACCTTCAATGGCGTTAAATTAGCAATAAATTCGACCAACATTACGTTTCGAACTTTTGGTAAGCTTCTCGTATCAGCTTTCACATAATGAGAACTTGCATTTGACGAACCAGCCATTATAAATAAGATTGAAAGGAAATTTAAAACATACTGCAGAGGTCAATTGGCCGCCGATGATGACGTCAGATCGAAACTTTAAAAATTTATTGAGAAAAAACTAGCCAATGAATTTCAAAATAATTTAATTTATATTCTTAAAATACCCTATTTAACGAAAAAAATATAAAAAGTACATGTGATTTTTTTTGGACAATGCCCATTGGTTGAGTGTGTGGCAGCTCAAGCCGGGGGTCGCGGGTTCGAATCCCGCCGACGGAACAAAAAGTTTTCAAAGTTCCTGGGTCATGGATGTGTAATAAATATGTGTATAATATAATAAAAATCTTAAATATATGTATAGTATAAAATTATTAAATATATTTCCGTTGTCTGGTAACAACCCGTAACACAAGTCCTTCAGGTACTTACCACGGGGCCAGACTGACAGTCCACCATACAAGTCATCAGAATTGACAACGCCATCTTGCAATGTGTTTCTCTATTTCAATCTACAAGATGTTCTTTATAATAAGGTCGGGTCTACTTCAACTACTTTATTAGTCTTACTGTATGAAGTTATGAACGACAAATACCTATAGAACGGTGGACAACAGTTTCTGACGAGAAAAAATATCCATGCATTGTATCTCTCGCCACTCGCCAGTCGTCTCGGACATCCGTCCCACTCAATCAGTTTCTTTAGTAACATAGAATATCATTGGTCCCACTGAGTTACAAGAGTAACGGAAAAGAGATCTCTCCATGACATTAAAAAATTATGTAAATAATGACTGTTTTTTAAAAAGATAAAACCGACTTCAAAATTAACGGTCATCAGTAGTTTTGGAGATAGAAAGTTTTAATTGAGAATTGAAACTTCCTATCTCCAAAACTACTGGACCAATTTTGATGAAACTTCCACTATTGCCTAAGTTGAACAATACTTAGTACAACAAAAAAAGAATTACTGAAATCAGAATAGTAGTTCCAAAGATATGCGAACACAAACATAAAAACATACATACATACATAAACTATTGGGCATATTTGTTCAGATGCTGATAACAAAAATTAGGCAGTTCTGGAAATATTACATACCTACGCGTCGAATTGATAACTTTTGAAATTTGGCACATTTGTTCAGAAGCTGTCATATATACAAAAATTGAGCATTTCTGGAAATATTACATACATACGCGTCGAATTGATAACCTCCTTTTTTTGAAGTAGGTTAAAAAAGACACTCACTCATCCCACAGGTCTGCGCGCAGATCAGCCTGCCGGGGTTGTCGTAGGTGACGAAGTCTGAGCCGCACACAGGGTTGTACTCCGACGTCACCGGGCACCGCCTGATGCAGTCCTGGTACTCCGCGCTCTGGGCCAGGCTGGAATGTCAAAGACAAATTAATTATTTTTACAGGGCGTAACAAAACTAAGTCATAATACTTTAGAGTGTGTGCGTGTGCCTTGTAGAGAGCTCACTGTGAAAGTAGCAGCACTGAAAGACCAATTTTTTTTCACTTTTGCGCGGCGTCACGAGTTGTGACGCCGCGCTGGGGCGATTGGCCATACAAAAGTGAAAAAAAATTGGTCTTTCAGCGCTGCTACTTTCACAGTGAACTCTATAAGGAACAATTATAATTAGGGAATGCAATCTCGTTCTCGCGAGATCTCGTTCTCGCGAGATCTCGGCCTTTTTTAGCGAGATTGATCTCGAGCGAAAAAAAGGCGAGATCTCGCGAGTTTGACGAGATTGCACTTGAGCATAAAAACGTCTTATACGAAGCGCAGATTGACACGGACGGAGTTGCGATCACGGAGTAAAAACAAAGAGGAGCTGGCCTAAGCAACTGTGCACTGCAATTTTCAAGTAGGCCCTGAATTTTGACTTCTCGTTGTTTTGTTAGTTATAAAAGAACTGTTTTATTACTAAAAGATTTGTGATTTATAATGTGCACTTTTATAATTCTGGACGTCAAGTTATAGTAGACGCCGGCTTCCACGATAAAACGTTGGGTACGTTAAATGCCCTTTTGATTTTACACACTGCGGACGTTATGTGCGGTTCAGAAGTGTAGACGTCGTGATGTCCTCTAACGTGCACGTTAAAAAATTATCGTCGACGGAAATTTAAAAGCGTCTTCATAATATATTTCCATACATTTTACTTCCCTATGTTATCGTTTTACCGCAGACGTCCACGATATTACCGCCACGTCCAAAATTATAAAAGCGCACATTAGAAGAGAAGACTGGTTGTTTCTTTCATTTGTTGTATTTTGATAGTAGACACGTATGTTAAAGTTTACTACTTAAAAATTATAGACAGATACGTTAAACAATGTTTGATGCATAAAATTCTATTGAAAAAATTCGTGAAAATAAATGTTAATCTTATAATGCTTAAAATATTTATTCCTTTTTTTTTTTGGAATTTATTCAAATATTGTGATTATTTGCAAAAAGAACCACCAAACTGCTAATCTCGCGAGATCTCGAAATTGGCGAGATCTCGCGGTATTGTGTTCATAAACTCGCGGGATCTCGCTTGAGCCCCAATCTCGCGAGATTTGCATTCCCTAATTATAATACGTAGGTTACACGCTCAGTTTCTCATCAGTTCAGTCCATAAATCTGGCAAGATTGACGTGAAATTGAACGTCTAAGCAGTTGATTGACAAGACTGGTCATTTTTTTATTATGTACCTTTTAACCTGGTGGAAACTTTTTTATGAGAAATTGAGTGTGTAACCTACGACTTACGGGTTACCCCAATTCTACAGGGTGTAACAAAAATAAGTGATAATACTTTAGGGTGTGTACGTGTTCCTTGTAGAGAGTTCACTGTGAAAGTAGCAGCGCTGAAAGACAAAAAATTTTTTTCACTTTTGTATGGGGAAACTCGTGACGCTCGGGCCCTTGCCCATACAAAAGTGAAAAAAAAAATCGTCTTTCAGCGCTGCTACTATCACAGTGAACTCTCTACAAGGAACACATACACACCCTAAAGTATTATCACTTATTTTTGTAACACCCTGTATATAAGGCACTATTAATTATTTTAGTCAAATACTTTTACGCATAATAAATTTTATACAAAATGTTTCGTGATTGTGAACGTCGATTCTGCAATGATGATTACCAAAAGTAAATTAAAGAGTTTTCAATTACTAGTCAAGTAAGTATCCAATTTTCTCATCAATCATCATAATATTATGCAAAAAAAAATCGTTTCTCAGAGAAACATTTGCATTTGTTATTTTCTTAAGCTTTTTTGCATTTTATATAGATAATTTCATTTTCGGAGCTGTTAAGAAATATGAATTTATGATCCTCAAAGGTTTAAAAAATAATATGATATTTGCTCACCTTCCACTTGTGTTTCCATTGGTACCCTGTTGGTTGTTGTTTTGTTGTCCTTGGTTAGACTGTTGACCTTGGTTTGGCTGTTGGCCTTGGTTTGACTGTTGGCCTTGGTTGGGGAATTGACCCTGGTTGGGGAACTGTCCTTGGTTGGGGAACTGTCCTTGGTTGGGGAACTGGCCTTGGTTAGGGAACTGACCTTGGTTCGGGAATTGGCCCTGATTCGGGAACTGTCCCTGGTTCGGGAACTGATTCGGAAATTGGTTTGGGAATTGGTTCGGGAACTGGTTCGGGAACCGGTTCGGGTTCCCTTGTGGGTACCGGTTCCAGCCGTAGCGGTCTTCCAACTCGCCTGACTCACCACTGTCATCGGGAGATTGACGTTTCTGTCTGAAGCTCATGCTGAGCGCCTCGCTACTGAGGAGACCTGGAAGTAATAAATATGTACTTAAATTAATTTTAAAAAATAATATGCATAATTATTTGAACCCGCTTTCTTTCAGGCAATCAATGCAACAAAATTAACTAAAGTTGCAATGGCTTTTTTGCGAGACATACAAGTTGCGATGGTTGCAAAGGAAACTCAATTGGCATCGTTTATTTTTTTTAAAAAGTGTATTTAGAGAGCTCTATGTTCCCTCTGCTATCTTAATTGCAAGTTATTAATTCTTTGTCACTGTTAAGGGTGGGTAATGGGTTGCACGGTGCACCAACTTACTTTAACTATAACTATATAAAATGGCCATAATTGACGATAACCTTATCCGCTCAATTTTCCTCGGTTAAACTTAGTTTTTCAAATTATTTTTGACGTGATAACGTCTTATAATTCGATATGGGCTGCGCGCACGAAAAAACATGACGCAATATGCGGCGTTACCTCGCTGATCGCTCTGAGGCGTTCCATTTATCCTCTCAAGTCTCTCAACAACCGTAAGGCCCACCTGGGCCGCGCTCTTTGTTTCGATTATATTACGTATTTCGATGACTTAGAGAATACTTTTGTATGAAGAAGTTTGGTTAGTTATGACCTTTGATACATTGACCACACTCTGAATGAAAAATAAATAAACAGTCTGTGAGCTATTAGTATTATTTCGGCTATTCAAAATTGTGCTCTATTTCCTACGTGTCAAGGTATGACTTGTGCTTTGTTCGAAGATTTTACTGGATTTCACGACTGTATGTAGCGTTTTGTATTGCGAATAGTTTATTTTATTCATTATAAATATTTTTAGACAATCATTTGAAAGAAATACATCGAAATAACTTTAGGTTACACTCGAAAAAGTTTGTTTCTATTTATAGAGATTCGGAAGCGATTTGCTTATTATGTTTGTAAATAAATTACGTTAAAAGCTTGTAGAACTACTAGTCACTATTGTACGAAATTATTTATTGCCCTATTAAGCACACAGACCGACAGGGAACCGATAAACATTTGACACAATATGCTTAAGGCGAACATTACATTATCATATAATCATCATATAAATATGATTTCATATCTGTCAAATTCTAACATGATATTTAAATGATGCTGTTCTTCATTTTTACATATTACATTAAGGTCATATAAACGTCATATTTAATCATAATGGATACCGATTTAGCCGCGTTTTCCGTTGCTATGAGTGCCATTTTATTAATAGCTTTAAATATGAAAAAATCAGTTAAGAAAAAAATGAAAAACAAAAGACGTATTTGGGTTAGATCATGGATAGCAAGGCGGTCAGAGTGAGGGGTCCATAATACCTTACTCGAAGAACTTAGATTGGAAGACATAAAGTCATACAAAACATACTTCCGCATGAATGAAGTTGTATTCAACTATATATTGTCAAAGGTGGCACCCTTAATTTCAAAGCAAGAAACTCATTTAAGATGCCCAATCAGTGCAAAAGATCGTTTATTAGTAACCCTGAGATATTTGGCTACCGGAGAAACTTTTTCCAGCTTACAGTTTCTAACCAGAATTCCCCAATGTACACTATCATTTATTATACCGGAAACATGTAGAGCAATATATAAGGCTTTAAAGGATATACACCTAAAAGTAAGTTTCTTTGGTAGGTATAGTTTTGTTACAGTAAAACATGACAAAAAAGATAGAAAATGTTTATTTACTTAACAGTGGTATGCAATTGCTATGCCATATCTTCTGGATCATAGTTATTAACGTAATATACAATTTTTTCATTAGATTTCTGAATATTGTCTTCGTCCTCTGTGCAAATTTCGACACTGTCATTCTCTTGTGGGCTATTATAGGTCAACAAATCATTTCTCTTAATTACAATAGAGCGGGCATTTCCTGTTACTACATTACATACACGGATTTTGATGTCCGTGTATTCTGAGAAATTATAGAATTCTCAGAGTAGTTAGTGTACTGCGTGGACGGTCTCTCCTCATGCATGTAACCAGTATCAATCTCGTCCCAGATGTCAAACAGGCACATTTGAATATTTCGTTTAGCTTTCTTTACAAAATTATTGTTGCTAGCATGCAGAATACTGGTCAACTCGCTGTTCACAAAATTACAAAAACTAGTGAAGTGGCTGTCGCTGTTAGTGTGTGCATTACTGGTAATGTGTTGAGACATTTGTCTCATCGTAGCTGTCGCTTCTTTGATCAAACCATCTGCATCTCCAGCTTCAGCAGGTCCTAATTTCTTCTTCTTCTTCTTCGTTTTATGTGGATGCTCTATCTGAAATTAACAAAATAATATTGCAGGTACCGAATACTGAGACTGAATGGAATGAAGTATCTGAAGATTTTAAAAGTAAATGGCATGTATTTAATTGCTTAGGAGCTTTAGACGGAAAGCATGTTCGAATTACATGCCCCCCTAACAGTGGATCACATTTCTACAACTACAAACTGTATAACAGTATTGTCTTATTAGCTTTGGCAGATGCTAATTATAAATTTTTGTATGTTGATGTTGGAACAAACGGTAGAGTTGGTGTTTCTGGAGTTTATGCCAAAAGTAAACTTAGACGATTCTTAAACGATAAATCTTTATCACATATTCCACAAGGAAAACCCTTGCCAGGCACAAGGACAGTGTTGCCATATGTAGCAATAGCAGATGATGCTTTCCCTCTCAGTTATACCATATTGAAACCATATCCTCTCAGGAATATTACACGGCAGGAAGCAATATTTAATTATAGGTTGTCACGTGGAAGGAGGGTTGTAGAAAGTGCATTTGGAATATTAGCCACTCGTTTCAGAGTATTGTTAAATTCAATTCATTTATCGCCAGATCGTGTAAAAAATATTGTTTTGGCATGCTGTGTTTTGCACAACATACTTGTTGACAAGAGAAAGCACCTTTATACTAGACAACCACGTTTTGAAGGTGATTCTATATTTCAAAAAGTCAATGATGATATGTCAATAGCCAGACAAGACCGAGAGTCACTATTACATGGTGCAGAAATAAGAAATCATTTTAAAGTTTATTATAATGGCATGGGAAGAGTGCCTTGGCAGGAAGATAGAATTAATTAAAATATGTTACCTCTTCTTCACGTGCCTGCTGTGTGTCCACACTGTCAGAATCAGCTTGAGGGAATTGGCTATCCAAGTTTGATTGAGAAGCGTCGGCTTCAGTGGAAATATCCAGAAAACGAAGCAGTGGGAACCAGTACGCTGTAGGAATGTAATCCCCACCAGATCCACTTTTACATTTTGTCATCTGTAATTTTTTTTAAACACAATTAAGTTTAATATATTCCAATAAATACTAGTATGTAATATTACTAATAAAATGTATGGTTTCAATTACATCATTGAGTAAACCTATCCTTCCAGTGAATAAAAAGGACCAGCCAGTGTTGTGTGGCATAAACCGTTTAAAAAATGGTTGTAATAATGGAGCTCTGAATTAGATACTTACCTTTAGTTTTTCTGCGAGATATTGAGATCTGGGACTGTTTATTTTCTTACGTATGTCGGCCACTAAGCATATTCTTCCTGTTGTATCTTGTATCAATTTTGCTATATTTGTCATTATTGACAAACGTTTGTCGCGATTTTTATATTCCGGGTCAAGATTGTTATATAAACTCTCGTTTTCGTCGTTAGACAAAATAGGATCATAATTGTACGCTTGCTGTCAAATAGGATCCCATATCTATGATCATAGACAATTTGAATAATATGTTGTTATTACACCGTCATAGGTTCTTCATATTTATGTGACTCCTACATCTATGATCATTTAAATATGATAGTGTAATATTTGCCTAAGGGCTATCTGCTGGCCGCGGCCATTTTGAAATTTATTTGTATAGCACTAAGGTCGATGTTTGCTTGCGGACTATTTTTTCTTTGCAGAGGAGTGTCCTATTTCAAGTAGTTTGTTTTTATACATCTCAACATCATTCGTCGATTTGTTTACAAAAATAGTTAGTATAGGAGTTTATCATTGAGATGAGAATAAAGTATTCGTTTATTTCTTCTGAACAAGTCACTAATGATAGTTTCGAAAGTTTATAATTGAGAAACTAATATCACATCGGACTAAATACTATATTATGATGGCTTGATAGATAGAAAATTTAACATATATTATAATGTAGTTCACACAAACATAAAATATGGATTGTATGTAAGGATATTTCATATTAAATTAATTTTACAAAGAGGGTAGGCCGGGCGCCATTTTTTTTTTTTGCACATTGACCTGCCAACTTTTTTGCATAGATTTTTCCCGGAACTGAGAGGTTAAGGCTATGACGTTGTCACGTTCAACTATCGTCAGTAAACCGACTTTACAGACAACCGATTTTTTCCTGTCAATTTGTATGGATAATTTATTTTACTCTCATCAAAGTATAATATAACATGTGTCAAATTCTGTGGTCATAGTTATAGTTATTGTTAAAGTTAACTGTTAATCTTAACTATAACGGCCAGTGGCGGCCTTAGGGGGTAGCGACCAGGGCAATCGCCCGGGGCCTCGCTCTTGCAGGGGCCTCGCGTCAAGCAACAGGTCATAAAGTGGCAAATTATTCGAATTTTTGGCGGTGAGATCCCGGTGTTGGCGGCGGTGAACAGACGACGAAAGGGACTCGCAAAGACCACCACGTAAGGCCACCACTGCTATAACCTTAACTTTGAGCATAACTGTAACTACAAACAACGCCTGCGGTGCAACCCACCCCAAAAATTTTGGCACTTCTTTTTTTTAACGCTAGAAATCATTGGCGGATCCTTATTGAATTATTTATGATAAATTAAATTTATTTTACATCATAAAAGCTAAAACCGTTACAGGTCAATAGCCTCATTTCACCCTGTTCTACTACTACACTTATTGAAATAGAACTGCCCACGTTACTTGGAGCCAGAACCATTAAAATCAAGATTGTAAGAGAACCGGGAACCCAGAACTCAAGACAAGTATGTTCTATTTTAAGGACAAATAACCTGCTTTAGCTAGTAATTTTCAAATATTTTCCTTATTCAGCGTTTAACTTAGACAAAGTACTTTATAAACATGTTTTAATGACCACATATTATAAGTTATTACTCTGTCGACGTACCTATTAAGTATTAACATGAAGTCAATACATTTTTTGTCAATATCTTCAATATATAAGTGTTTAAGTAATCAGTCATTGTCTCTGAATGCGGCCGTTAGTGACCTAAATTATTAAATAAATAATAAATATATATAATTAATTATTAACAAAATATGTAATTACAATTGAAAAAGACACGAATATTAGATAACTGATTTAATATTTCTTTTTGACGTAAATTAAAAAATCTAAAACAGAAAGTAGCAGCTCTTATACAGGTGTAACAATTACAAAACTAAATGATAAATGATAATACTTTAGTTGTGTATGTGTTCCTTGCAGAGAGTTCAATATGAAAGTAGCAGCCCTGAAAGACCATTTTTTTTGTGATTTGTATGGGCAAGCGCTCCAGCGTCACGAGTTTTCCCATACACAAGTGAAAAAAAATATTGACTCTTTCAGCGCTGCTACTTTTACAGTGGACTCTATACACGGGACTCATTCACATCCTGAAGTATTATCACTTAGTTTTGTGACACCCTGTGTATGTTTTTTGTTTCATTTATTAGCCTAAATAAAAGTATAGTGAAGAATTATAATTAACATAAATAACACATACTGTATAAACATTATTAATAAGAACAAGTTTCACTGATAACCATTTAAACTGCACGATAAAAAATACCAAAATATTCGTAGATATAGCCAGCAAAAAGTAAACAAAAAAATGTTTAAAAACTTTTAAATACAACAAAAATATATAATCCTTTAGTATTTAATTTAAACTTAAAAAGTATAACTTACCGAAAATTAAAAACAAGCACAGCTTCTCCATTTTGATTAATTAACTTAAGTTAGTTGAAACTGTACGTGGTGATGTGATGTGCTCTGATGCGACACTGCTTGACCCTGGCTGATACGTTTATAAATATAGCATTAACTCGCTTTTCGACCTGCTCTGCAACCGGTTAAGTGATGTGCAAAGCACAAGTTGTCGATATCGATAAACCTAAACTAAAGTATGTTATGTTTAAGCTACTGGAAACTAGATTTATGATATTTTAATTTCATAAATTTAGGTTCCAGTAGCTTAAATTTTACATAAAACTGGATGTATTCTTAAATTGTCATATTAATATTTCTATATTGTTTTTTGCTTCATCTGACATCTCTGTAGTTTAAATTTCACGAAGAACATTAATTAGGTAAATTAATTTTTGAGTATACCTACTGATTACAGTTTAATTTATGTTTGATTAGTTTAATTTATGTCACACTTGAAAGTACACTGATATTTTTTAGAAATACAACCAATATAATGTTATGGCTGGTTTACACGTATTAAGTAGACAAGTAGTAACTAAATTTTAACTTAATTTGAAACGTGCCTGCCCGAGATGTGTTAAGTGACAAGCCCCGCCTGCCAACTTAACAGAAAATAGTCAAAATTCTAATTTCCTTGTTTAGTACTTAACTAAATTTTAACTTGCTACTTGCTACTAAATTTTGTGTTTAAAATTAAGTTAAAATTTAGTTAACTGCTTATCTACTTAATACGTGTAAACCAGCCCTTACTGACGGTAACCTGCAGGCTGCAACTAACTTCAGATCAGTAGTGCCAACCAACAGAAAAAAAATCTAACCCGCCTGTAGTATTTAACTAACTAGTAAGTTCTATAACTTCTTCTGTAGTACAACTAGGACAGCACTAGTTAGGAAATAAATGCAAAAATTGGTGTGGAACAATCGGTAGTGTGACAAACAAGTTTTTATTTTCTTGTTTGTCACACTGGTGTGATAACTGGTGTGACGACAAGTCGGAGAGGAAATTAAAAGTGTCTAATGTCACGCCATCTGGTGCAGATTCTAAAAATTAAAAGAAATGAAAATTATTAAGTAATAACCCATTATTCAACACTGAACGGGCTGATGTTGAAGAACTAAATGATGAGAAAAATATATAAAACACTGGAAGTTGCTCAAAACCTTTAATGAAATGGATAAACCTTTTTTTCAATAAATGAGCAGGCTGAGAATGATTTTAGTTATTACTTAATACTTATTAGACCAGGACCAATACCTTCAAAAATAATAAAAAGTGAAAAAAAATTACAGTAGGATGAAACCCATTACAAAAGGAGGAGAATATTATAAAAATTAAGGGAAAAATAATTTACGGGCGATCTGAGTTAGGGAAAAGTGGGAGGTTTTAAGGGGGAAAACGGTTTATCTCGATATCTGGCAAAACTAATATTCCTATGAAAAAAAGTCAAATAGCAAAGTTGTAGGTAAAAAAAAGATCTAAAACTTTTCTATTTACATTTTTTCTCCATAACCTCAAAATTTATGTGAAAAATTAAAAAAACCATGTTTTTGGTTTTTTATTTATATCTTTTACAAAAATTATTTTTTTTTCACGAAATTTGGTGAAAACTTACATTTTTATGTCCCAGATACGCTGTCATCTATTTGATTAGAAATATTTATTTTTTCACCTTATTTTGAATTTATATCTAAAAAATACCCTAATTTTCAATCGAAAATTCGACCGTCAAAATATCAGCTTTTTTCAAAAAGTTGGTATGCTTTCTGTTCGTTGAAATCTCTACTTTCCGATGGAAAAAAATATATATTTCACCATAGTAAATCTTCTCAGAAAATGCAAAAAATCGAAAAACTCAAATTTGAAAAATTTGTTTTAATCATTATGAATAATTTTATCAAAAAAATGTGATTGCTGCAATTTGTTACAGTTAAAAGTTGATTTATTTAATTCTTATTACATTTCTGTCATAGAAAATCTCATTATATTGTTACGGATACGGACACACAGAGCCATCTAGCGTCGAACCGGCAAAACTAGGGGACACACTACACATAAATCCCCTACTCGAAACTAGATGGCGCTAGTTGGTACATGCTCGAATCTCCTAGAAAGTTCCGACCGTTGTTTACTTGTTTACTTGTTTACGTGAATCGAGTAAGGAACTTTCTAGAATTCGAGTCGCCCATATAAATAGGCGCAGGTGGACGGCCCGGGATTCAGTTTTATCTGAGCGATCTTCGAGGCGACTTCGAAGTGAGAACAAGTGATCAATAGTGAGTGACAGTGATAGTGTTTAGTGTTTGGACTTAGTGATTAGTGTGACCTAGTGTTTGTGAATAAAGTCTTCAAGCGAGTCACCAGGTCTTTCTCTCCGAATCCTCGAACCCTAGCACGTAACAATTTATAAATATATATGTAGATCTATACTTATAAAATAACATGTCTTGACCGACTGAATGATTCATCATCGCTGAGCAAAATCTCTTAAAATTACAGCCAAAAAATTTGGTGAGTAGGGTTGTTTTATGAAGTAGAAACCCACTAAGGAAGGAATTTCGGAAATTGTACCCCGAATGGGGTGAAATAGGGGTTGAAAGTTTGAATGAAAGTCCGTCATTTCTCAAGTTAGAAACGTGAAAGTTTATTTTTGGGCTACTGATTAAAAGTGAATGGATACGTATTTCATCGTTTAAGAAAATTTTATCCCCAAGGGGTCACCCCCTAATAGGGGTTGAAAGTTTGAATGAAAGTCCGTCATTTCTTAAGTCAAAATACATAAAAAATATATTAAAAATCTATAAATTTATGTAAAGAAAAATGTATTTTTCTTTATTTGCATTTTACCGACATTTAGATGATTATTTGACAGATCCTTCTGCTCTACGACTTCTATGTAATCTATGAAAAGAAAAGATGGCCGAATGGACTAAAAACTAGAAAGTATTATCATTGATTTCGGCGATTGTTAATTTAATAACACTAAATGTCGTTTCTTTGTTTTTTCCAGGTAAGATTTTGTTATAATTTAAATGTAATAATAATTAAAGGTTTGTGTTATGTGGATCCACATATTTTGAATAAAATAAAAACTTTGTTTTTTCCAGAAACCCAACTGTGTTATTATTTACTACGTAATCGTCGAAAATCAAGAAATAACCTTATAAAACGACATTTATTGTCAAGAAAAGAAAATATGGAAAGGTTGAAATTCACATTCCAAGTAAAACCAACATCAGACGGAAAGTCGAACCACATTGCCATAACCTCAATCAGTACACAAGATGACAAGATTTTTCTAATTCCTGAAGAATATCAAGCAGTGTCACTCCACAAACATATACAAGCCAGTAAAACCTTTAGTACAGTGAAAAATACACTGAAAAAAAAGACACCAATCCAGAAATGTCTGGATAAAAACTACGGAGGACATTTTAAATACTTATGTGGATGAGGATAAAAATATGATTTTCCAGGACCAATTTCTCGATGAGATAAGTCAAGAACAATTTGCTAAAACCAATACAAAAGTAACAGAAGTCGACCCAATTGTAAAGATTTTGGGAAAATTGATTGAAAGTCAGGAAAGAAAAGAAAAACAAAGTATGAAAAAACTGGCTGACAAATTCGTTATTGAAAAGTTTGATGGACGAAATACAATTAGTGCATCATATTGGATGGAGACATTTGAAAAGGAATGTGAAGGTTTGGAATAGTAAACGAAGATGAAAAAATTGAAATTTTCAAATTATTTCTTGAAAAATCTTGCACAGATTGGTATGCCGCCATGATGATTAAACATAGCTTACAATCAGAGTGGTCCGAATGGAAATCAAGGTTTTTACAAACCTATGCCACTAAAGGTTGGTCAACAAGCAAGTATGCATTGTCTTTTAAGTATCAATCAGGCTCTTTGTTGGACTATGCTGTAAGAAAATAAAAACTATTGCTAGAAGTAAGAAAAACAATTGATGAAGGGACATTTATTATTGATATAATAGCTGCGGGCTTGCCAGACTTTATAACAGACAGAATTAATAAGGAGGAGGTTGTGTATGTAAAAGATTTATTCAATGAACTGAGAAAGTTAGAGCATCTAGTTTTAAAAAGAAGAATTTTCAAAAAGAGAGAAGATACTAAACCAAATATAATAAAAGAAAAATGTAGCATTTGTGAAAAATTAAAAAAAGGTGTACGTTACCACTCGGAAGATTTATGTTGGTTTAATCCTAAGATAAATAATGAAAAGGATAAAAAGCAAATAAAACTCATCAATAATTCAGAGCTAGAATGTGAACTACAGTGTGAAGATCAAAAAAACTAACTGTGCCGCCATTAATTAAAGTAAAATTAGTTCTTAACAACAATATTGAGATATTTGGAATCTACGACTCTGGTTCTAATGTATCATTGATCAATTCAAAGTTATTAAAGATAAATAATAAAGATCCTAACTTTAGTAACAATGCTAATTTGAAAACAATTAATGGCGTTAAAAAAGCGAACGGCATAATCAAAGTTAATATAAAAATTTTTGATATGGAAAAGGAAATGAATGTTTTTGTGATAGACAGAAAGAATTTTGACTATGACTTTTTAATAGGACTAGACTGCATAAAAGAATTTTACCTGTGTCAAGATGAAAATTTGAAAGTACATCAGAAACTGCCTGGTTCAAAAATTCAACGGTTTTTTGAAGAAAAAAATTATTCAAATATAATAAACTTTAATGAACACTTATGTGAAGAAAACTTTCAAATTTACATAAATCATCTAGATTTCAAGGATCAAGCACAGACTGAGGAGTTGACATCAAAATATAAATCTGTTTTTGCAAAAGATAAATATGACATAGGGAGAGTAACGGGTTATGAGGCACACATCGATTTACAAGTGGAAAAATATTGCAGTAAAAGACCATATCGTTGCACTATTCAAGATAAGAAGGAAATAGAAAAACAGGTTGCAAAGTTATTGGAAAAAAATATAATCGAGGAATCATATAGCCCTTTTTCAGCACCTGTTACACTCGCTTACAAAAGAGATGAAAATAAAAAGTCCAGATTATGCATAGATTTCCGAGAACTTAATAAGATAGTTGTTCCGCAATCGCAACCATTCCCTCTTATTGAAGACCTTATAGTGAAAACAAGAGACTGCAAATTTTTCTCTACGCTAGATTTGAACTCCGCTTTCTGGTCCATACCATTGCGTGTTACTGACAGATACAAAACTGCATTCATCACACAGGAGGGCCACTACCAATGGACCTGTTTGCCGTTCGGTCTAAAGACAGCACCGGCCATTTTTCAAAGAATAATGTGTAACATTATACGAAAAAATAAGCTAGGAGAATTTGCAGTAAGTCTTATAGACGACTTATTAGTATTTTTAAAAACATTTTTAGACCATATAAGGGTTCTTACAGACGAACGGCACGTGTCGCCGGCACCTGTCGGCGGCAGTCGACGGCAGTCGGCGGCACGTGTCGGCGGCATTCGACGGCAGACGACGGCACGTGCCGGCGGCAGTCGGCGGCAGTCGACGGCAGCCGACGGCAGCCGTCGACAGTTTATAACGATTGCAGTTGTGACGTAACGCGTAAAGGTAAGCGTCCACAGGTCGGTATAGAACGCAACGGACGTTTCGCATCAAACGAAATTTTTTTTACAGTACGTCCACTGTATCGGCAGCGTACGGATTACCGACTAGCTAGTATGTTTATCTTTAAATTAGTCCAAACAAAGTTACTAAGTCAAAATTTCTGCTTTCGACTTTTCCATCCATACCCTTATGAGCATTCATTTACTAGGCTAAACGGTAATCCGTACTGTGTAAAAAAATATTCGTTTGATGCGAGACGTCCGTTGCGTACGATACCGACCTGTGGACTCTTATCTTGCGGGGGTACGTCACAACTAGGGGCCTACCACCAACTCTGAAAGCAGTATTATTAGGTACTTCAAAATTTTGTACCACAACCTCTTTAAAGTAAGATTACTTTAAGAATGTTTCATCCAGACGTTTTGTGACGTCATCCCATTTCATCGCTCTCAGCATACGCTGATGAATAATATTGCTCATCTGTGTCAAAATGGAGCTCATGATACCATGAGCTCCATTTTGACACAGATGAGCAATATTATTCATCATTCACGTCAAACTAGCGATCTTAAAAATTTGATATTTTTCAGTAGATTTAACATTGTTTTGTATTTTTTCCTGTTATTTAGTAAAATTATATTAAAAAATTAAGACGGTATGACATTCGGAGTCATTTTTTCACCGATGTTTCTATTCTTGAGAGTTCCTTTAGTTACCAATAACAAAAAAAAGTCAACTAGCCTAATCTTTTACGCTGTTAGATTTTTTTTTATTGAAATATTTTAAGGTGTAGTATAAAACCTTTCAAATTCTCTAGTGAGTTTTTACTACAAATTTTGTTTAGACAATAATTCATTTGTTAACACATTCATGCGAGAGGGACGAAGCGCTTAGCTGCTATATCTCGCTTTGACCTACAGCAAAATATTATAAACAAATAATTTGATATCGTTCGTTCTATCCCATTCCTAAGTGTCTTAAGTTCTAAACTCTAAACACACTCGGCCGAAAATAAGCGACCGAAGTTCGGCATGATTACGCTTGTAATGCGCTACGCATACAATATAGGTAACTTGACGTTATTTCGGCATGGTGTGTCATCGGTAATTTAAAATATATTATTACAGGCGTAATCTTGCCGAACTTCGGCCGCGTATCTTCGGCATGGTGTGTTTAGACACTAAGATCGCTTACAGACGAAAGGCACGAGTCGGCGGCATACATACGGACATAGTACGGACATTACATATTTTTTGTAGCCATAATCCAACAATTATAGACAGTCTCGAGTTGATGGACTCAACTGGTCAGAATGGCCATGTAACCATTGACTTAACAGTCTTTAAAATTCAATAAAAAACTACAATCCTATAAATAAAAGACCTTCTTCATCGGATGCCATTTTTATGCAATTTACTTATGATAATTTACGGTATGACATTCAGAGTCAATTATCTATGTCCACATTAGGCGCTTTCGCCTTCAATTTTCGTCATCTTCTTTCATTCAACTTTCGTTTTGACGTATTCAATTATTGAACGCAACGCCAACATTGTCATTTTGAAGTTTTGGATACGGTCAGAGGGCATGCCTCGCGGGCATGCCTCACGTTCACTGTTGACTGCGCTATAACGCATGCCCTTGGGCCTTGAATCCCCATGCCCAGAAAAAGACCAATCCAAAACTTAAAAAATTACAATGTTGATGTTGCGTTCGTTGACGCATTCAATTATTGAATGAAAAGATGATGAAAATTGAAGACGAAAGCGCCTAGTGTGGACATAGTCATTAGCTTTGTCCACATTGTGCCTTTTTTTGTTCATCAAGGGCATGCGTTATAGCGCAGTCAACAGCGAACGTGAGGCATGCCCGTGACACGCGTTGAAATCGTAGCGCTCGCTATGACACTTTTCTTTCAACGCGGGTGGATTTTGACGCATTCAATTATTGAATATGCCAAACGAAAGTTGAATAAATAGAAGATGACGAAAATTTAAGATGAAATTACATAATGTGGACATAGCTATTGGCCTTGTTCGCCGGCGTAATTTTTGGCGCATGCGCCACAAAACCTTTTATTGCGCATGTCCAAAACATGCCATGTCATGACAACGCCACGAACAAAGTTGTTTATATACTTAGTCACCTGTTAAGTTTAAACAACGGGTACAGTATGTACTCCAAAATTAATAAAACACATGAAAATCTTCGCTTATTGTCGTAATCACGGAAACACCGAATATAATATGAAACGTAAGAGTCCCGAACAATTCTTTTGCATTTTGCACCTGGTTCGAAAGAAATAGTTCGTTCTATTACATTCCTAGACCCTAAGTATGAATAAAACAATATTATTTTCATACACTTTATGAAGCTCATGATACGAATGAAAGTCTGTAAAATTATTGTAATCTTACAACAAAGTGTTCTGGAAACATGATAGTTTTAGGAAAGGTCGTGGTAGGCCCCCTGCAAGCGTCATAAACTGTCAACGGCTGCCGTCGGCTGCCGTCGACTGCCGCCGACTGCCACCGACACGTGCCGTCGACTGCCGTCGACTGCCGCCGACACGTGCCGCCGACTGCCGTCGACTGCCGCCTACACGTACCGCCGACACGTGCCGCTCGTCTGTAAGAACCCTAAGACACCTAAAACAATTATTTGAAGCCATAAAAAATTAAGGCCTGAAACTCAAATTTTCTAAATGTATGTTTGTAGCACAATCAGTCAAATACTTGGGTCATATAATACAGAATAACTCGGTCAGACCGCTGAAGGATAATTTGATATCAATACAAAATTTCCCGATTCCAAAAACACAGAAACAGGTAAGGCAATTTTTAGGGAAAATAAACTTTTACCATAAGTACATACTTGGCACATGCCAATTATAGCAATAAAACTAGAGCCTTTGCATAATCTTTTAAGAAAAGGACAAATATTTAACTGGACTGAAAAATGTCAACAGTCATTCGATGAAATGAAACAAATTTTATGTTCTCAACCAATATTAACAATCTTTGATCCTAATCTCCCTATTCACATATATACAGATGCCAGTATACAGGGACTGGGAGCAGTCTTGAAGCAGCCACAAGACAATAATGAAGAAAAACCTGTTGCATACTTCTCTAAAAAGCTAAATGAAGTTCAAAAAAGGAAGAAAGCAAAATATGTGGAATGCCTAGCGATTAAGGAATGTGTTAAGTATTGGCAGCATTTATTGATAGGTAGAAAATTTACTGTATTTACTGACCTCAAACCGTTAGAAACTATGAACATTAAATCAAGGACAGATGAGGAATTGGGTGAACTTACATTCTATCTGTCACAATATGATTTTCAAATTAAGTACTCGCCCGGCAGATATAACATTGAAGCTGATTGTCTGAGTAGAAACCCTGTCCTTGGACCAAATGAAAATCAAGATGAACAATTAAAAATAGTAAACACAATAGAACTACAAGAAATCTTAGAAGATCAAGAAAAAAATGAAAGTATACAGTGCAAGAAAGATAAATTAATATCAAAAGACAACATATATTATAAGAGAGTAAAGAATGAATGATAAGACAAAATAATTTTATCTGAAAAATTTAGCATACAATTCATAAATAAAATACATAAAGACATGGATCACTTAGGAATTAGGCAGATGCAAAGTATGATTAGTTCATTGTATACAGCGGAGAACATCACAAACATCACAAAGAACATAAAAAGAATTTGTGAAAATTGCTTAGTGTGTATAAAAAACAAATCAAGAGGACAGAACAAATATGGATTAATGTCACATTTGGGACCTGCCACAAAACCGTTTCAAATATGTTCTATTGATACAATTGGAGGCTTTGGAGGTACACGGTCGACGAAGAAGTATTTACATCTGCTAGTGGACCATTTTACTAAGTATGCACATATTTTAACTTCAAGTACACAAAACTCAAATGACTTCATCAAACTCATAAAAAACTGTGGAGAAATTCATAATATTGAATTGATACTATCGGATCAGTATCCAGGTATTAATTCTAAAGAATTAAAAGGATTTTTGGACCAGGAAAATATCTGTATAATCTTTACAGCAGTTAACTCGCCTTACTCAAATGGTCTAAATGAAAGACTTAATCAGACATTAGTCAACAAAATCCGATGCAAAGCAAATGAAAATGTTAAAAAAGTTGCATGGACAACCATTGCTCAAAACTGTATAAAAAACTATAATGAGACGAAACACTCGGTTACTGGATATTCTCCAAAGTACCTACTATATGGCACAGATGTATCTTTTTTGCCGAATGAGATGAAGCTGAAAAAGACTGAAAATGATTTAATAAAAGACAGACAAAAAGCTTTAGAAAACACAATGAAATCACATAATTACAACAAAGAAATCTATGATAAGAATCGAAAATGCATAGACTTTAAAGTTGGTGATATTGTCTTTGTGGAGAATGGTTGGATTGAATGGAGACTTAATAGAAAAAAACTGGATGAATTGAAACTCGGACCCAGGGTGACCATATTTAAATTACAGATCCTGCCTTACTTTGGTCAAAAAACTGCCAAATCCTGCCAAAGCCTGTAGTACAAAGCCTGTAGTAGAGTTTCTTACGCCGGTTCTTCTCACCGGGTTAGTTCCCGAACCGGTGGTAGGCATCATGTAGACTTTCAGAAAATATTTGCAAAAATTTATTCTGAATAAAAAATTTTGAGTTTTGAGTTGAGTTTTTTTTTTGAGTAAAAAATGTCCAAATACTGCCATCTTTATTTACGGTTGTTTTAAAGTAAGAAAAGTAAAAATACACATTTAATATATTGCATTTTTTATTTAGATTAAACATTCGCATCGTCTTCTTCCATTTCTTCATCTTTATACATAGATTTGTTCATGCGATTCAAAAATTATTTTGTAGGTTTGAAGGAAAATTTGCAATCACTATGCAATACAAATATAAATTTGCAATCACAAATTTGCAATCACAAAGTTACGTATTGAGTTATGAATGCAATTATGTTACATCATTTAGATTTTAGAACAAGACCACATTAAAATTCAAAAAAATTGTGGGTTAGTACCAGCGTTGCCAGACGTCCCGATTTTGGCGGGACGTCCCGATTTTTTCACCAAAATTAAATGTCCCACGCGGGACAGGCTCAGTCCCGCTTTTCGGGGAAAGCCCAAACGTACATGCAGCGTGCTGAGAAAGAAAGGTGTGTAATGAAGATAAGGGTGTGGGAGGTAGAGGAGTGGATTTTATTTGACTACTTTTGCTATCTATTGTCACGTAAACGTTATTTTAACACAAACAAAAAGATAAAAAATCAAAAAACTTTTGATTTTATACTTTGTCCCGCTTTCGACTGAAAAATCCCGCTTTTTCACTCAAAAAGTTCCAAAGTCCCGACTTGGCACAAAAAAATTCTGGCAACGCTGGTTAGTACACAAATGTTAACAGCGGCCATATTGTATTTAGGTGTTCGAGCCTTCGCTTGAACTACCGCGCCGGTGAGATTACTGCTTCACAATTCGTGCCATTCTTCTCGATTTATAGTGCTATCTCTCTCTAACACCCGCCTGTCAACTCATGCTGTCTCTTTCAGTTGTTTACGGGGCAGCGCATGGCCGGTTGTTCTTCAGTACGCTTTCAGAATTCGTGCAGTAAAGTTGTGTGAATAATCATCGTAAGTATTTTATCATGATTCTTGTCGAATCAAATTCCGCTCGGCACCCATATCGGTCCAGCGACGACTAAGGAGTTGTCCTCCTACTTAGCCGACACCTTGTGTGTGGTGTTCTATGTCAAGTTGTTGACTCGATGCAACTTGACTGGACAAGACAAACGTCGACTTCAAGTACTCGACGACATCGACCTTCCAAGTCGAGATAACGAGTCGACATAAAGTTACAAGTCGACGTCGAGCTGAAAACTCGACGACATCGACCTACCAAGTCGAGATAACGAGTCGACATAAAGTTATCAAGTCGACAACGTCGATCTAACAATTGGACGTCGAGTTGACAAGTCGACACCGAGTTAACAAGTCGACATCGAGTTAACAAGTCGACAATGTCGAACTACAAAATGTGACAGTTCTATACATATACTATATTATATAGTTACCTTAAGGCACATTAAATCCTTGCAGATGGCTGAAGTCATCACGTGGGAACAGCTTACTACTATGACGTGTCGTGATGACCAAGAGACAACTGCGTTCCAAGCACTAATTATGGCGATTTGGCGGAAATGTTCAACAAGCTTTTAACTGCCTCGTCGGAACAGAGCAAAATCAAATCAAATCAAAAATCAAATCAAATCAAAAATCAAATCAAATCATTTATTTCGGGCATCAGAGGCCCATAGAACAAATACCTTAAAATCTAACATACATATAATTATATAATAAATACCTTAAAAAGTAACATACATATTTTATATATACTTAAAAAACTAACACTGTCACATTTTGCCGGCGAAAAAAGCCTGAGTATGATCAACAAGCTTTTAACTGCCTCGTCGGAACATAGCAAAAGCCTGAATAAGCTGGTGAGCAGAGAAAGTGTTGCTTCATCACACTCTCAGGAGTCGATCTTGAGAAATCAGAGCGCGGATGCCCAACGGAGGTTGGTGAAACTGAAAAGTCAGTCTTCACCGAGATTAATATCCGAACCTATATATTTTGATTTTTCGCCTTTCACAACTGAAAGAGAGCCACGGGTTGCGAAGGCTGATCCAGAGCTGCTTAACCCTGGAGTGGTCGCGTGGACTACATATGTAGTCCACGTAAACAAAATCCAAAATTTCTTAAAAACTGTAAGCGTGCGACTCTTGCGCCTGTAGGTACTTTCAAATGACCTATCTAGCTACACATTCAGTGCAGCGCAAGCCCCTATCGCGTATTTTCTTAACGTAATAGTCCTTCAAATATCGTGGACTACAGGTGTAGTCCGCGCGACCCATTATGTAAGTATTTTTTTGGTTCAATTTTTTATTATTTCCGTATAAGTATTTAAATATTATATTAGTACATACTAGTAAAATTAGCTCTGTTTTATAATTTTCATTTGTTTTAAAATAATATTACTTTATATTTTTAGACAAAAAATAGCCGAACGACAAGCTGCATACATTGAGGCGTGGTTGAATGAAGTCGATGGCAATAGGGAAGAGTATCAAGCGCAGTCAAGCTCTTTATTTATGTTATTTTAATTACTTTTAATACAGAGGTCGTGATTAATTTTTCTTGATTTTTTCTGATTAAGATGTATATACTTATTATATTTTAATAAGTAAAATAAATAAACTATTATTTAACATGTTTTTATCTTTATTTAAAATTGGACTACGTATGTAGTCCGCGCGACCACTCCCGTCACATTTAGGTGCGCGACCACTGCAGGGTTAAGCAGGGCATATTATGTCAGCGGTTCAGGGATGAGAACTGGCGGAATGTTAGGTATGCTGACACGCAGAAGACTTTCCACGCGGCCCCAGCATTTTCATCGTTAAAAACTAACAATATTTTAGCGGGAGCCACACCGCAACTTAAATCTATATCTATTTTAGAAGATTTTGACATGACTCTTGGAGCGATAACACATGGACTGCTTCAGCAGAGGAAATACTTCGAATCTTTGTTAAAAGGCTTGCCTGATCAAATCAAGCACGAGGTTGGAAGGGAGTTTTTGTCCACGGCCTCAAGTTTTCGAAAATTATCTGACAACCTTTTACAATATACATGCGGACGTCGTGCGGAAATAATCCAAAAGCGGCGGCAAGTATATCAACCCGCAAACAAAGTCCTCCGTCAAATACTCCACGACCTTCTGAATCTCATTTGTTTGAGGACAAAACTCTCACGGATGCCGTCAAAGAACAGGGTGGAGTCCATAGATTTTTTTTCCGTCTACAAAAAACACTCCAGCTCAACCCCAAAAGTCCAAAATAACACCATTGTTATCTCCTAGATCCATATCTAGGAGAACTGAAACGAGAGCGGCTATTAATAACCCCACCTGAAAGAAAAGGAAATACAAGGATAACTCCGTCAAGTTCTGCGCAACTCAAGGAATGTCCCGTGAGTTTTCAGGAAAAACGCAGGGTCGTTTTACCAGGGAAAAAGGGGGAGGCAACAAAAAGTGAGTTCTTCGAAGCAGGGCGGCTCCACAAATATATAGAAAAATGGAGCTCAGTACCTGCAAATATTTTAGCACAGCACACTCTATTGAGTAACTGATTGTTCTGATTACATGTTAAAGGGATACAAAATCCCATTTCGCAGAAAACCTTCTTGGGCACCATTTTCAGAAGGAAATATCGTAAAATTCAGAACGAAACCATCAACAGAAATGACGAAGGGAATAGAAAATATGCTGACCTCGTCTGCAATCGAGGAAACACACCTAAAACTGTTTTTTTTTTTGTAAACCTTTTTCTCAGAGGAAAAGGGGATGGAACAAACAGACCCATATTCAACCTGGAAAAATTAAATTAAAAAAAAAACAACTGAGTGTAGAGAAAATAGAGAAGTTCAAGTTAGGTAAACCTCATCAATCTGATCAGGAGAAAGTCCTGGAGTTGGTTAGACGCAAAAAATCATTCTCGGAAAACTAAACTTTGCCTCGAACGTTGTGTCACTAGGGCGTCTACATTGCAGAATTTTACAAGGAGTGGCAAACAAACTGTCAAGAACAAATCGACATAAAAAGTTTCCGCTCCCAGATGCAGCATCATCGGAGCTGAGTTGGTGGCTAAAGAACGTACACAAGCACTCTCCCATTCACTATTCCTCGCCAACAATTTTTATAACAACAGATGGGCAGACAAAGGCGGGGGAAGCAATATAGTAAATAGTAAACGGCCGTCACCTATCAGGCACGGGGCGCTTGGACCAGAAGGAGTGGCACAGCAACAAAAAAGAGCTTTGGACTGTACTAAAAGTTTTGCAAAGTAAAACATGAGAAGGAAAATCGATATGTTTACAGACCGTTAACCGCACCAGTGTAGCTTTTATAATGAAACAGGGCGGAACAAGATTCTTGACATTGCTAAAAAATGCCACACGCATACTAGAATTTTGCCACAATTTGGGATGCTATCTGACAGCTCGGTATATTTCCGGGCCAATACAATGGCATAGCAGATGGGCTTTCGAGAGCCAAAGCTCTCCCAGAATGGCACCTCAACACTCACATGTTACAAAAGATCTTCCAACAACGTTCGTCGATTAATAGATTTTTTGCTACAAAACGATCAGTAGTAGTCCCAGCTTATGTCAGCGAGGACTCGTCAGACAAAAACAGCCAATTTACGTACAGGCTAGGTTGGTTTTTCCCACCGCCTGTTTTGATTCCTCAAGTGCTTCGCCATCTAAAATTGTCTCAAGGGAAATATTTTCTGGTAACCCCGACCTGGGAGAGAGCATTTTGGGAGCCAGAACTGAAACGTCGTGCGCTGGGTCCACCCGTAGAGATTCCAAACCTACGAACGACCTTAGTCGACCTACGAACAAGACAACCACCTCCAGAGGTAGACAAATTAAAATTAGTGGTATGGAATATAGAAATAAGGCCCACCAATTGGAGAACTGGAATGATAGCGAAGTGCAGTTATTAGAACATTCCTGGCGAATTACCACGTCGAAGACATACAGACCTGTTTGGCTTAGATGGAGAAATTGGGCCACATTACATTCGGTCCCGATTGACAACCCAAGCCCTCAGCATCTAGATAAATACTTGTGCCATCTCTTTATAGAAGAAAAATTTGCCCCAAAAACAGTGGCACTTCATAAGTCTGTGGTTGCGACGTTTTCGAACTCAAACCGATCTGAAGAATTGAGTTCTCACCCATTAGTAAGACAAGTCCTCAAAGGAATTTTCTTTTTTCGAAATCCTCCAACAAAGAAACCGCTTTCCTGGAAAATAGAAGTCTTATTAAACTTTCTTAAGAGGTTTAATATATTTTAATAATTTCTTTGACGAGACAAGCCTGTTCTCCGTATCCAGACATACATCCATCCTTCTGCTGCTAGCATCCATCTGGGCGGAGGGTGCACGATTTAACGCAGTTAATCATTAAGGAGGATGCGTTTGAAGATAGCGGTGAAGACTGAAGAGATTGTGTTTCATCTGAATTTTGGGTTAAAAACTGACTCATCAACCTGTCGCCAGTCGGGATGGGTAATCAAAAGCTCAAGTTCTTGGGAAGAACTCTTGAATGTAGTATTTTAGGTCAGAAAATTACTAGAAATTATTACTATCACGGCAAAGACGGAACTCGGGAAATATTGAAAACTTGTTTATTACTACGAGAGGAACTGTAAAAGGCTCTTCGCGTTCAGTCATTAGGGCTGGATCAGAACACTATTTAAAGAAGATGGAATAGACGCATCTGCGGGAGGTTTTAGAGCTGCAATAGCTACAGATATTTGGAACAGTAATCGCTATAACATCGAAGATGTGCTTCGATTCGACGAAGGGGTAATTGGTGGAGCAGGGACCACATTCTTTAATCATTACCATAGAGAAGCACCACGTCGTGAATACTCTTCCAATAATTTATTGATTGATTCGTTTACAATAGTCGTGTGCGTACAAGACAAAAAAGCGAGGAATACGGATTTTGCTGAACCAAAGATTTCCTTTGGTAGGATTGATCTTTATATCCCTAAGATGGGTTTACGATGTGGAGCCACCTGAATATTTCATGCAGGTGGGGGAGGGGGGGGGGGGGGGGTTTAGCTTTAACAAGGTATGAGGTCAATAACTGCGTGGGATTTAGGTATATAGGCGAGTTTGGTATCATTTTCGATTGAATCGAATGTTTAAATGCCAGTTTTTGAATAATATTTAGATAAAATATAGTAAAAATAAAATAAAATAAAAAATTTAGAATATATGATTTTCAACCAACGAAAACGCTGTTGACAGGGCTTAATTAATATAAGGAGGCTGATGGCCGCATTATTCTGCATGCCAAAGACATGGTGATGAATGGAGCAATAAACATATTAATATTACTAGACGTACCGCGCGGCTTCGTCCGCGTAAATCTGAAATTTCACGGAAACCGTATATTTTTCACAAATTAATAACCCATATCTCACGTAGTCTACTGTATATTCGTGTCAAATAACATAAAAAGTGCTCCAGTAGTCTGTGAGATATTAGCCCTTTCAAATAATTTTCCTCGTTTTTTTACATTTTCCTCTGTATCTTTGCTCTTTGCTCTTATTGGTCTTAGCGTGATAAAATATAGCTTATAGCCTTCCTCAATAAATAGGCTATCAAACACAGAAAGATTTTTTCAAATCGGACCAGTAGTTCTTGAGATTAGCGCGTTCAAACAAACAAACTAACAAACAAACTCTTCAGCTTTATTTTCACATATTCCTCTGTATCTTTGCTCCTATTGGTCTTAGCGTGATAAATATAGGCTATAGCCTTTCTCGATAAATAGGCTATCAAACACTGAAAGACTCTTTTAAATCGGATGAGTAGCTCCTGAGATTAGCGCGTTCAAAAAAACAAACTCTTCAGCTTTATAATATTACTAGACGTTCCGTGCTGCTTCGCCCGCGTAAATTAGATATTTCACAGACAAATTAGTCCACAATAAATAGCCTATGATTCTTCACGTTCCTACTTTTTATCTGTGCCAAATAACAGAAAAATTGCTGAAAAAATCGTGAAATAAGCCCCTTCAAATAATTTCCTCCGTTTTTTCACATTTTCCTCTATTTATTCGCTTATATTAGTCTTAGCGTAATAAAATTTAGCCTATAGCCTTCCTCAATAAATGGGCTATCTAACACTGAAAGAATTTTTCAAATCGGACCAGTAATTACTGACAATACTAAGATTAGCGCGTTTAAATAATGCTTCTTCTTCTTTTTACGTTGTTTAACATCTTTATCGTGCAAATATGAGTCCTAAAATGAATATAGCATTCTGAAGTCATCCGAATATGGTACCGAACTTGGAATAGTACCATAATTAATGCCTCTATACAGATTGAGACTCTATTTTCCTCCAAAGCAGAAGCTGCTAAAATTAAAAAAAAACTAATATCAAGTGTGTGGCTCCACATCTTAAATCCATCCTTGGACCATAAGGACCAATCCTACCAAAGGAAATCTTTGGTTCATTAATAGCCGTATAATTCACCGTACACACGCAACTACAACGGTCACATGACAATATGATTATTATAATCTTTATTTGATGCTAGGCAAAATGGCTGTGATTATGTTATTTTCATTTTATTTTATTTTTTGTTGAAATTATTGTTCCTAGTCCTAAAATATCTTCCAAAGATTATTTAGTTGTTGTCAAAGATCTCTTAAACCTGGTTGTTGTTTTGATATAATTTACATTGTATGATGATTTTATGATTAAGAAATATTTATTTTCTGTTCTATTTGGAAAACAATGTAAGATTATAGTAGTACATATAATAATATATTTTGATAAAAATTTGAAACTGTCAATGATTAAGAAATATAATATTTTGATTTATGAAATACTGGCTGTCATTTATTGGATCTTATCATCAAGAAATCTTATTTGAGTATTTTCATTCTTTATATTTAATTTCACAGTACGCTTGGGTCAGCGCCGGCAGAAAGTAAACACGTCTCACCGGTGGTTCAAGCGAAGGCTCGAACACCTAAATAGACCCGTTTTTCCCCCAAAGGGTAAAAAACGGATATTTAGGTTTCAGCCGAAGCTTGAACCACCACTTAAGTCCTTTCCGGCTTAAGGGCACTGAAGAACAACCGGCCATGCGCTGCCCCGTAAACAACTGAAAGAGACAGCATGAGTTGACAAGCGGGTGTTAGAGAGAGATAGCACTAGAAATCGAGAAGAATGGCACGAATTGTGAAGCAGTAATCTCACCGGTGGTCCAAGCTTTGGCTGAAACCTAAATATCCGTTTTTTACCCTTTGGGGGAAAAACTTTTGTGCGCGTTTTTCGTTCGGCCGACGAGGTTGATGTTACATCACTTGTACGGTAGCTGCTTCGCGACCGTTTGGTTTAAATTTCTTAGTTAATATCGTGATCGGTGTTGTGTTCTGTAGGGCCACATGATCAGCTCTGGAACTTCACAGGTGAGTACAGTAAAACGATTTGGCCTTTTTTTCGCTAATCTTTTTTCTAAAGTCAATTTTAAAAAAGTGACGAATCGGCCTAACGCTAAAAAGGTCGCGTGTAAGACTACGGTTACACGGTCAGTCTGGCATTAGTTCAGTCCATCAGTCTGATCCAGATTGACGGGAGATAAAAGAGGGATAAACTAAACAAAAATAAGTTTATTACAATAATATTATTATAGTCTTAACACGTAAAGGAGCAGTGTGCAAACTTTTTGTTTTTTGTTTTTATAGATTGTAAACAAGAGTCCTTGTGGCGTGTACGGTGCAGTGTGTACACGAGTGCGGTGCAGTGTAGTGGCGGCCGAGCCGTGCCGTGCGGAGCCCGTCGCACAGTGTGATAAAAACCTCGATTTTGTTTCACCGCGTTTTTCTTTCATAATACTATAGTTGATAGCTATATTATAAACATTAGAGTAAAACTCCGAGATCGATATTCTTGGTAGTTATTTTTTTAAAGAGTGTCAAAGTTGGCTTTTTTCCGGGTCAAAAATTTGCATAAAAATTAATTAAAAAAAAACTAATCAAGTAACATTAATTTTGTTTATACCTACCAATTGAACAAGCACTTAATACCTTTACTTTTTCTCCAAATTTGGTTAACCTACTGTTATCAAGTAGGGAGATATTTATTTATTTAATAATTTTAGTTTTTCATTTTTAATTTCGCGATTAGATCGAATTAGAAAAATTTTTAAGCATGAAACGATAGTGTGAGTAATCTTTTATCAATGTTATTAAAAATCACACTCTAATAACCTCTGTGTCAGAAGTTATATCCAATTTAAAAAAATAATAATAAAAATTCGGATTTTGTATCTAGGGTTATCACTAAAGGTCTCTTGTTTGATTTATCCGGTTGATACGAAAATTCGCAATCGATATCCTATACAAAAAAATATCAAGATCGCGTTTAGGTAGGTCTAATAATAAAAATCTAAAAAGTGAAAAAATATAACGTAAATTAATGATTTTATATGATCAAACAGTATCTAATCAGTAACCACCTTCTGATGTAGTCGGGGAAAATAAAATATCAACTTTAGTGACAACCCTAGGTATAAACAATCCGAATTTTTATTTAAAAAAAATTTAAATTGGATATAACTTCTGACACAGATGTTATTAGAGTGTAATTTTTAATAACATTGATAAAGGATTACTCACACTATCGTTTCATACTTAAAACTTTTTCTAATTCGATCTAATCGCGAAATAAAAAATGAAAAACTAAAATTATTAAATAAATAAATATCTCCCTTCTTGATCACAGTAGGTTAACCAAATTTGGAGAAAAAGTAAAGTATTAAGTGCTTGTGCAATTGGTATGAACAAAATTAATGTTACTTGATTAGTTTTTTTTTTAATGAATTTTTATGCAAATTTTTGACCCGGAAAACGCCAACTTTGACACTCTTTAAAATAATAACTACAAAGAATATCGATCTCGGAGTTTTACTCTAATGTTTGTATAGCTATCAACTATAATATTTTGAAAGAAAAACGCGGTGAAACAAAAACGAGGTTTTTATCACACTGTGCGTCGGCCCGAGCCGAGCTGAGCTTAGCGGAGCCGAGCCGTGCCGAGCCGAGCGATGCCGAGCCTATAGGCCGAGCTAGCGGAGCCGAGCAGAGCCGTGCCGAGCGAAGCCGAGCGGAGTCACGTCGGCCTGTGCCGAGCCGAGCCGTGCTGAGCCGTGCACATCTGTACCGCGGGGCGCCGTGCCGTCACCACTCAGGTATTACTTCCACCTGTTCTGTTTTAACCATTCTAAATACAGTGATTTGTGGAGTACCTATGCCCTTAAATTACACAAACTAGTTAGACCCGCCAATCGCCATGCTCTTATGACCTTATGAATTAACCTGTAGCTATAATTTTGATTTCCTTTTTGTAGAAACTGAGACACCCATTTAAATATTTTTGTGTACCCACTGAGTTTAGAAAAAAGCGACCGAGGCAAGTTTACTGCATTACAATTTAAAATCAGAAATACAGAACGATGGCTCATCAGAAAGGCCAAAATTTTTTTGATTCAAAATGTTTCTTTCCAGAAAAACAGTGTCAACGCCCGAGTCGACTGCTGGCTGCATCTGCATCACAAAAAAGGTAGGATTTTAATAATTAAGTATTAGTTACATGTAGTTTGTCCAAAGATTTTAATTTACTGGGGGTAGAATGAAACATTAAGTAAACCAATACAATCCGATGTACCTTTTAACTATACAACACTAAAATTATTTTCTTGGATATTTTTTATACTTAATATTATTAGGTATTTAAAAAATAATAAAGTATTGAAAATAATAATTAGAGTTAAGATTGATACTATCACACCTAAATATTATACACAATGTAAGTTTTGTATGGTTTGTAGTATCGACATAAATCTGACGCATCTTATCTTATCTGTTGCCTACAGATAAGATAAGATGCGTCAGATTTATTTAGCACATCACTACACTCTGTACACGGGTTTTGACCTACGTAAAATCCCTCAGTATTCTTTCTTTATCATAGGGAAATACATTTAATATTTACATCAACGTATTGAGGACAAACACTGAATATTATATTACCATTACTCTTGATTTTGTAGTTCTCGGCTAACTTTGATTAGATAAAAGAAGAAATAATAATTAAGATGTACTTAGTTTGATCGAAGTTGATACAATGTCTTCAAGGTGAAAAAAAAACTTAATAAAACTTACAACTCATTAAAATTTAAAAACCAATAATGACCATTAATTCAGTCTTGGATGTTCAAAATACAAAGACTAAAGAGACTTTAAAATCCCACTTTCCATTTTGCTGAGCAATTAAGCACGTGCGACATTTATTTTAACGTTAAAACGTTAACTTTGGTCAAAATTGGTCACTGTCTTCATAACCCGAACTTAATATGTAGCCTAGCTATTATATTATGTTAGCTTATTTCATTTTTGTAACCAGTTATAGTTAATTGCACCAGTGATGACTGTCAACTGGTTACACGAACAACGGAAGGGCGATCAAGTTTTATCACTTTTGACTTATCCTTATACCATAGTTGACGATGGGCGTGGTCACAATTTACGTGTTACTTATACAAGGTGTAACAAAACTAATTGATAATACTTTAGGGTGCGTATGAGTCCCTTCCCATGTATAAAGTTTTTTGCGAAATAACTTTTTTTTGTATCCAAGGTGAAAAAATTACTCTATTTTAGCAATAGCGTAATTTTAGTACTTAGTACTCACATACAGTTTTGCTCGATAGTTTTACTCGAAATCGAGCAAAAACCACCGTGTGGACCGCAAAACTCACAGCTCGAAGGCTCGTATCGAGCCAGCTTGAAGGCTCGTATCGAGCCAGCTTGAAGGCTCGAATCGAGCCGGATTGACAAATTTTTTGACACTAGTTTTTATTATTCATAGCTAATTTCCTTCGAACTGGAGTAAAACTATCGAGCAATGCTGAATGTGTGGACGAAAGCCCGAGCCGTGGTTTTTACTCTACGTGATTGCTCGATCGAGCGAAACCGTATGTGAGTACTTACGCTATCAGAGCTACCACTTTTACAGTCAAGTCTATACAAGGGGCACATACATGACCTAAAGTATTAACCTTGTATAATAATAATTATTATTTTAAAATATTATGACTTCAAACTTCAAAGGCATGACTTTTGCTACAAGTTCCAAGTCATTGAATGTAATGACTTGGAACGTGAAATGACTTGTGAAAACGATGAAACCGCCACGACTCTAGAGTTAGGCTTCTACATAAGGTATCAATAATAAAACTGAAAACCTAATCGGTCAAGCACTTGCGTGTCCTCTGGTGAACACCTTTCTTCTGCCCAGAATCCCTGTAACTTGCACGCGTCCTTAGACAGGAGTAATCTTCTTTTTATAATGTTAAGGAACATAGGTGTAGTAATAGCATAAATTATAGCCTATAATATATGTGTGTCAGAATCCTTCGATCGCGGATCCTTGGAAATGCATTCTATTGTTGTCGCGATCACCGGTGCTCTTATGGGGCTTGAAGGATTAATTTAATTAATTGTCATAAACCATTTCAATGAATTAAAACTTAAAGCTATTAGCACTACCGACTACGTAAGGACATTAAAAAAGAACCGTATTCTAAGAAATAGCAACCGTTATGTTATGACTTCAGAGTGATGACGAGAAAAAACTTAGCTGTCTGGAAACCCCTGCTGACTGCTCTAATTAATCGCGAAAAGAAAAAAATAAAGCTGTGTCATTTATTATTCGTATTTAAGAAAAAAAAGTAAACCATGCCCTGGGATTTCCCTTCGTACATAATATTTGTATTTTGTTTAAGGTAAAGGTATCTCGTTTAAACCTAATGTTTTTTTTACATTGCATTCATGATTCAAGTAATAATTTTGATTTTTAAAAAATATTGCAGTTAATTAATATGACAACGGGACAAAAATATATTAAAATCACACTTTTAGTAGCATATGCAGGTGACAGTTTGTGATTGTAAATGTTAGTAAATTAACACTAAAACTACTGAACTAAGTAATTTTTATCGAACTGTCATGTTAAATTAGTATGTGTGGGCATGGTTTATAATTTATTTAGCTTATTATACAGCTTTAAAATTTGCAAAATAAATATATTTTGTTGTAATAGTTTATTCCAGATTTTGCTTCATTAAAAAACATTAGTTAGTGATTGTAAATTTTAGTACTAAATTAATGCTTAAACTACTGAACTAATTTTTATCGAACTGTGATGTTAAATTAGTATGTGTGGGCATAGTTTACAATTTATTTAGCTTACTAAACGGCTTAACATTTACGTTAAAAAGTTATGACATTTACGGCCGCACTCAGAGACATTTAATGATGATTATACTTTAATTTAATGAAGAGTTTGAAAGATAATATGTATGGGGTATACGCATACCGCATGTACGCCAAAATCTTTTTCATAATAGACCCAGATCCCAGAAGAATCAGACATAGCTTACTCTCTGATGGATGAAACCTTAGATTCTTAGTAGTGCCTCATGTACTTAGAAATTAGAATACCTGTGTGTTTGTGGAGCTCTACGTGAGGCACTGGGCAGGTACCAGGTGACAAAGGTGACTAAAAATTTGTCTTATCTACTTAACTTATTTTTTTCGTGGCTCCACTAACACGCAGGTATTCTTATATTCTAAGTACATAAGGCACTACTAAGAACCTAAGGTTTCATCCATCAGATAATAAGTTATGTATCCTTCTGGGATCTGGTAGGTATTCACCTTTGTGTAGCAGTGTAGTTTTAAAATAAGTAAATTGGTTTTTAATATGTCCGTTCCGAGAAACCGAGATAATATCGAGGAGTTCAATGTCATACTTTGTTGTTACTGTCTTATGCGTGTTATCGTTTATATTTTTATACCTTGCATCATTTACAGGGTTCCGTATCCAAAGGGTAAAAACGGGACCCTATTACTGAGACTTCGATATCTGTCCGTCTGTCCCCAGGCTGTAACTCAAGAACCACTATAGCTAGACTTCTGAAATGTTAACAGATTGTGTGTTTCTGTTGCCCCTATAGCAACAAATACTAAAAACGCAATAAAATTAATATTTAAGGGGGCAATAAGTACAACAAACGTGATTTTTTAGGTTTTTTTGCTCATAATCAATAATGGTAACAGATAGGCACTTGAAATTTTAACAACTTCCTTAATTAAGTTTATTTGTACTTTAATAATCCCACCAAAAACATACCTGTTAAAATGGGCCAAGTTCCTATCGGCAAATTTTAGCCTAAAAAAAGAGTTGAAATCCAATCCAATGCCAAGCTTAGATGCAGAAGAATTCATCGATCGTAATCATCTTCATCAACAGCCTGATCCATAATACTTCTAATTTGAACTTGGCAGGTTAATTTAATTGTTTAGATAAATCTTATCTGATTATACTAATTTTAATCAAGTGTTATAGCACGAAAACCTGCCAAGTTCAAATTTAGAAGTATTATGGATCAGGCTGTTGATGAAGGTGATTACGATCGATGAAGTGCATCTAAACTTGGCATTGGATTGGAATTCAACTCTTTTTTTAGGCCAAAAATTAGCCGATAGGAACTTGGCCCATTTTAACAGGTATGTTTTTGGTGGGATTTCAATACTTTTTTTCAGGAAATTATGCTTTTTTTTTTCTTTTTATGCCATGACCGATATATACCACTAGCGCCATCGAAAGTATTGTTTATACTTTCGATGGCGCTAGTGGTATTTGTTAAACTATCAATAGAAGCCGAATTTTTAAGTAAACAGTATTTATGTAATAAGCTATATAGTAGGGTGTGTCACGTTGTATGGGCGTTTTTTTTTTTTCTTTAAATTTCTTTACGTAATAGGAATCAAAAGTTGTCTTGGACTTATATGATTATGTATATGTAATAAAAGTTATATATTTCTTTTATTTTTGGCTCGCTCAAGTGTCTTGAAATATCAAAAAAATGAATTTTTGCCCTATTTTTTTTAAGTCGGTTAAAGTGATAAATATTAATTTTTATCAGTTATAAATATATGTTTATACATTAAAGAAAGTAAAAAAAATAATTTTAATCCATTAAATTATAGAAAAGTAGTTTAAACATAAGGCAAAATTACAGCCGGCAGCGTTCAACAAATCCAATTTAGTCGATTTCCGCCAAATATAAAATAATAGCTTCCGAACTGCCTTCGGAGATTCTGATGAATAAGTTGCATGCCCCAGATAAATTAAACCTAGTTTTTGTACCATTGTTATATGCTCTTCTACTCGTATGCGACGGTTTATCTTTTCATAACTCCATAGTAATTTATTTCGCCCTCTCGTTTCTATCTTACGTTTTGAAGCGATTTTAATCGTTTTATCAAATTAAACGAAACGAATTACTATTTCCTATCTATTATTTAGCTCACAAATTACAATTGAACCACTCAGATAACTGAAAAATACCCCTTAGTTGTCAGTTGAAACTGTAGGAGTCGAATGAGGTCAAATAAAAACAGGGCGCGGGTATGTAAGTATAAAATATAAAGAAACAGTCGTATAACGTCTAAAATATTTTTTAGATATTGTTTACATTGTTAATAATATTAAAACAGTCCGATGTTTTTATTTTTCTAATTGCAAATAGTAAAAAAAATCTTAATTGAATGTCTGATTTTGTGCTTTTTCCGAAATTTCAAGGTCTTTGAGCGATCCAAAAACGTAAACTTAAGTAGAAAAAATAAATGCAGTTATTATTTTTACGGACAAATACAACTTTTGAAAACTATTACATGTAAAAAATCAAAAGTTGGAAAAAATGACACACTATATATTGACTATATAGTGTGCATTATACATGACAATATTTTATACCTCCTCCTCCCGCCCTCCTCAGCGTATTCTCGTTGTATCACTGGTACATAAGAATTTTTACCTAAAGTCTATGAACTATCTAGTCTATATACTATCTACGAATATATAAATATCACGTTTGACTGACTTCTTAAATTTCTTAATTTTTTGTTAATCTACATATGATATAACACACGACATGTGTGCCAAATTTCATAACGCTAGGACAATTGGCCTTTGAAGTTCGTAGATGAACCGACTCACGCTTGACCGAATTCTTAAATTTCTCAGCTTTTTGTTAATCTACATTTAAATAACACACGACCAGTGGGCTGTGTGCCAAATTTCATAACGCTAGGACAATTAGAAGTGGCCTCTGAAGTTCGTAGATGAACCGACTCACGCTTGGCTGATTTCTTAAATTTCTCAATTTTTTGTTAATCTACATATAACACACGACCTGCGTGCCAAATTTCATAACGCTAGGACAATTGGAAGTTGCCTCTAAAGTTCAGAAATGAACCGACTCACGCTTGAGCGATTTCTAAAACTTCTCAATTTTTGGTAATCTACTTAATTATAACACACAACCTGTGTGCCAAATTTCATAACGCTAGGACAATTGGAAGTGGCCTCTTAATTTCGTAGATGTACCGATTCACGCTTGACCGATTTCTTGAATTTCTTAAATTTCTGAATTTTTTGGTAATCTACGTATAACACACGACCTGTGTGCCAAATTTCATAACGCTAGGACAATTGGAAGTTGCCTAGAGGTTTTGATTACCGGTCAGTGAGTGAGTCAGTGCCAAAATAACTATTTTTACAGGGACATATTTCAGGATCTACCGAAGCTATACCTATGAAATTGAGTATACTGCTTAAGTACTAGTATATAATTACGTAGGTTTAATTTTATGTTTGCACTCCCAATAGACACTGAGCTACAGGGGGGTCAAAAGTGCGTCGAAACGGTTCGTGTAAATAGTGCACGGCATGCGCGCGCCTGCTGGAACTTGGCCGCGCACTCCGTGCGCTTTGATTAGTTAATTATAAAATTTTAATTAAGTAAATATTACAGGGGGGGGAGGCTCCTATACAAGAAACACAATTTTTTGCCTACTTTCGCTTTATACCGGTACGGAACCCTTCGTGCGCGAGTCCGACTCGCACTTGGCCGATTTTTAGTAGCCTATATACTATGTATATTCTTATACTTAGGTTCTTAGTTTTGGTATTGTTTCCCACATATAATAATTTGTGCCAAAATACATCCACACCAATTATTATTAATAGCAAATACTCCTTTGCTTAACTTTTGTACCGATTTTTCTTATTACAACAGTAAATACTAAATAATTTTATTTTTAAACTGGATGACGTCCGCAACTCCGTTGCTTCAAAATTCGTGTATCGCGAGAGAACCGTACATTTTCCGGGATAAAAAGTATCCTATGTCCTTTCCCGGGACTGAAAGTATCTCCATACCTTTCAGAAAAATCAGTTCAGCAGTTTGGGCGTTAGGAGGTAACAGCTCTATAGACAGACAGACACACATTCGTGTTTATACTAACATTAGTATTATAATATATAATGGATATAGTCTTGGTAGGTCTTGGTATGTATACAAAAACCTAAAAAATGAATCAAATATTTTCGTACTAATCCATGAACGTAGAAAAAAAGGCGGACGGAGTCTTGTTATATACTCGTACAAAACTGTGTCTTCACTTTTCTTCAGAGTCGGCCACGCACACATTCTTACGCCTGTCAAATGGTATGGACTAGCGCAAGAATGTGTGAGTGCGGAGAGTGTACATACAGCCAGCTGGCCGACTCTGAACGACGCAGTTTTGTGTATGGTGGGACTCCGTCCGCCTTTTTTTATACGTCCATGTACTAATCATAATGTGTAACAATTTAGGTGGAGTTTTGGCGGGCATGTGAAAGAGTGCTGTTGTGTTTTTGTATTATTTTCCTAAAATTGTGTTAGCTGGGTTTTTAATGTGTAATATTGGTAGAATATTAACCATTAGATATTCGTGTTCATGCACAAGTGTGGGAAAGTGATGTAATATCCAGAAACGTGCTATTTTGTGTTCCCTCCAAAACTCCATCGAAAGTTTCAGTAAAGCGTCTACCACTTTACTGAATCGACCGACTTGACTCCTGTGACTGTATTGACATTTACTTAGACTTTGACTAGACTTTAGACCTGACGATACATGAAAACGATGATGAAAATTATAATAGGAGGAATGTGATTTTCTCGCCATATTCCTTACCTGTTTACCTTGTCTGTGGCACAACATACACATCCTTTGTGTCAAGTTGCCAAAAAAGAAGAAAAAAAAAACAATTTAGGTAGGTACTGTAAAAATCTGTATCTAGTTCAAGTTTCAACGTATACAAGATGTAACAAAACAAAGTGAGTATCAGTAAGTACTTGAAATAGGGTGTGTAATTATGTGTGCGTCCCTTATAATACAGAGTGTAAACTAAAGTATAAGGGGGTGTAAATGAAAGTTGCTCCACTGAAAGAGTAAGTTTTTTTAACTTTTGAATGGGAAAATTCATGACGCTGGACTATTTGCAGATAAATCGCTAAAAAATTTGATCCTTCTGCTCTGCTATTTTCACAGTGAAGTCTATTTAGAGATAAACTACGATAACATGGCGCGCCCCTCCAAAATTCAAAACATTTGAAGTGCGTTGTCTTCCGCGGTCGGCTAGTTATGATTAGTTGACCAACAAATTAATATCTTGGTAATAAGTTACATTGAGTGAAATATTACGAGTACTGTTGATTGGTTGAATACTTACTACATACGAAGTCTTTCATATGGATGTGACTACACACATTGAAACAGTAATTTGGAGGGGCGCGCCATGTTATCGTAGTTTATCTCTAATCCATATACATTAGTCATTAGTCATTACACACCCTAAAGTATTTACACTTAGTTTTGTTACACTCTGTAGAGTTCACTGTAAAAGTAGCAGCATTATCAGTAAACTCTTTCTTCTGAATTTCTGTTTCTAACTTGACTATCGAAATTATATTCGATAATAGGTTGTCTAAGTACCCTGCTGTCTGCTGACCTTTACAGTACCTAAGCTGAGTTTTGTTTATTATTATAGGCTATGATGTTCTTAACTATTTTGGGTAATATTAAAACAAACTACAATCAAAAAGCAGTTATATATTAAAAGATTTCATAGTTAGCATACTAGTAGTTAGACGAAGATGAGTTAAAAGTAGGTGTAGCAGAAGTTAATAGTTTTGTAGCTGGCTGGTATTAAGACAGGCGGATTCCGTCAGAGCCAGCACACTCTCCTTTGCTGATCTTCTGCAGGGCTGAAAACAAAAAAAACAATGCGTTTAGTTATCTGTTCTATAACGAGATGTATCTATAACGAGATGATGCCCGCAACTCCGTTGCGCCAAAACTCGTTTACCGCGCGAGAACCGTACATTTTTTTGGGATGAAAAGTATCCTATGTGTTTACCCGGGACTTGAAGTATCTCCATACCAAAATTTCAGCAAAATCGGTTCAGCGGTTTGGGCGTGAAGTGGCAAATGGTAACAGACAGACCGACACACTTTCGTATATTTTATAATATTAAGTAAGTTGATACCACATGTATTATTTAAATTTAGGAAAGGCTAGAATATTTCCTACACCGTACACGGTTATTTAGGTACGTTGAGTACTCCTCTACAAGTTACTATGTTATGGCCACTGCAATGTCATATCACATATGAGTGTTCTGGCGGGTAGTCAAGAACAAAAGCTGTGACGACGTGTGTCGTGTCACACTCTGCTGACCGTGGGGTTGACCGACGGCCATCATGGCCGTATATTATTATGTTAGACGTTCAATTAAGAAAAAAAAAACTCCCGATTCCATAATTTTAAGTAAGTAGATCAAATTCAGCACTGAGCGGGGCTGATACTATGTGCTATAGCTAAGAACACGCTCGATAATGTAAGCTTTCAAACAAAAAACTTAAAACTAGATAAAAAATCTTAGGCTCGATTAATGTTTAAGTATTTAATATGCATCCACGCCGCTGTTTACATACAATTGCCTATGATTTGGTTGTGTAGCGGCCAAACCGCGGGGCTAAAATGGTCACATTTAGCAATTCCTCTCAATCAATTCAGACAAATGTCAAATCAGTACAAAAATACAGAAATGAATTGCAAGCAGAGTTGCATTTTGCGATTTTAGAAAAATGAATCATATTATGATTCATATCATGATTCTTCAAAGCGACCATTTTAGCCCCGCTGCTCTCTCGTGCGGACTCATAGGGGTGAGGCGAGACTAAAGTCTAAGTTCTTATGTTCATGCTTACTTCTTAATAATTCATTCAGATATTCTCATTATTATATTATTTTTTTTTCAATTAAATTACTAGAATTCGATTATTTTTTTCCAATATCAATATTTTTTTACCCAAACGTCTTCCCAGATGCCCAAAATATCCTGAGGAGATTTTCCCCACCACAAAATACTCACTATCCTTGTGCTCGCAGTTGTAGTTGTTCATGACGCACTCGCTGCCAAAGGACTTGGGCTTCTCTCCCTGCTTCCCGGCGCACACCGGGTCGAACTTGGCCGAGGTACAGTCGTGGAGGCAGGCCTTCTTGCGTGCCGCCTCCGCCTTCAGCTGCTTGAGGTCAGGCTTGTCCGGCCTGCAGGTCACCGCCACGATCAGCACGGCTGGAATTACAGAATAGTGATATTAGAAATTGGTCATACAAGTGGGATTAAAGAATTGAATAGTCAAAAATTTATTTTTACATAGTAGTTAAAGCAGGGCTGGAATTACAGAATAGGGATGTCAAAAATTGAATAGGATTTAGTTTGAAAGTTAAAAATCGGTCTTACAAGTTGAATTAGAAAAATCATTAATAGGTACTAGTAATATAATGTTAAAACTTAAAAGATAATAGAATCGGTCATTCTACACGGCTAGAATTAGAGAATTTAACAATGTAAGAAACCGTGCCTAGTACCCACGACAGAATTTTTAAGGTAAACACACCTTCCCGTGCGATTTACGAAATTCTCTATAGTATAATTTTATCTATAGATTGTAATGATTTTCTGGAACATTATTTCTTTGTGAGTTCCTACATCGTACTCTTATGTTGCGGTAGATTAATTAAACTATGCCTAAACGGGGAGTGGAGCACCATGGGGTTTTAGCAGCTAGACCCGAGGAGAGTCCCACATACCCCGGCCGGGGATGCGTAAAGGCCAAAGCATTTAAAATTGTCCTTAATTAAAAAAAAGCTAGGTACTCTTATGATGTTGCGGTAGGTTCTATCGTACCCGCAACTCTGTTTTAGTGGGTAGACTACGCAGGAGTCCCACATACCCCGGCCGATATCCCCAATTTGCCGGGGACGCGTAAAGCATTTCCCCATGTTAAAAAAAAGGTACTCTTATGATATTCCACCAAATAATTGCGTAAAATTTTAAGTTTCTAGCTGTAATCGCACGCCCGTGCGATGAACTATCAGTCAATCAGCTTTACATTTATGGATTTTAGTAATGCTGGCTTTGTTTAGCATGATTCATCCATCGTATCAAATTAATTATTATTTCCGTTGAGTTCTTGTGTATTTTGAACAAAAAACAGGAAAATACCAGAGGTGTAAAGGCTACTAGTCCAAAATTATATATCTGCCGATATTAATCAAAGCTAACTTTTTGTGCGGTTTCTGAGAAGCCGCTCTAGTATTTTTGGCAAAAAATTTACGAGCATTATATAATACTCAGATAATAAATGTTATTTTTGATAGTCTGTATTGAAGGTTAAATATTATATTTTACACGATTCGTCTTTAGTCGCAAGGAAGTCGAAAAGAGAAAATAAAGATATTGCAAGTGCAAGTAAGACAAGATTTCATTGTTTTTAAAAAACTTCAAAATTTAATATACTGTACTCGGCGAAACATGGCGGTAGCGGTCATTGACTCCCTTTCAAAAACTTGTCATTTTCTATATAAACCGCGATTGACAATGAAGTGTCACATGTTGTCATTTGTCAATCGCGGCTTTGTATAGAAAATGACAAGTTTTTGACAAGGAGTCAATGACCGCTACCTCCATGTTTCTCCGTGTATAATTTACTTATCTAGAAAAATTGCACAGTATAAAATTAAAATTTTATCAAATTCCGTATTAACTTATAGCTTGAAAGAGTAGCAAACATCTTTATCCATAAGCAAACATTCGCCATATACTATCTACTACGTTCTAAATTATTACTAGCATCCACGTAACGAATGATAGACGTAATGCCCAGTAAATAGTTCTGGCCTTAACCACCAGCTCTTAACCTTAGTCAGATGTTGTATAAAGTTAATCAGATAAACGCAGGAAACCATTTCGTCTACTCGCCTAGGTCGTAGAGATACCTACTTGAGTCATTATTATGTTGAGTATGAGGTCACTAGTCACTAGTCATTACTATAATAGAAAAATCGGCCAAGCGCAAGTCGGACTCGCGCATGAAGGGTTCCGTACCATTATAGAGCGAAAGAAGGTATAAATTGATTTTTTGTATGATCTCCCCCATTTTATTTAAATTACAAAAACAAATGAGGGTTTGGTGAATATTAATCGAAAGTACCTTCTTATTGTTGCCATTATTGATATCGAGCAAAAAAGGTCAAAAAATCACGTTTGTTGTATGGGTCCTATCGGAGCCCCTTAAAAATGGTAATTTTATTTGATTTTTAAGTACAGTATATTTTTTTAAACGGCAACAGAATCTGTGCAGAAGACTAGGTATAACGGTTCTTGAGATACTGCCTGGAGACAGATAGACGGACAGACAGTGAAGTCTCAGTAATAGTAATAGGGTCCCGTTTTTACCCTGTCAATCGATAGCTCATATTCGTTTTAATACCCTGTGTAGAACCATCAACCATCTTTACCGGGGACTCCATTCGGGCGAAAAAATAACCCTAAAAACCGAAAAATCAATATTTCACTAAATTTTTGAGGATTAGTAATGTTCAACACAGCTCACCACAAAGACGCCTAACTTGCGACCTTATTGCTTTAATTATGAGATATTTTGTCGTCGAAAAACCCGTTTTAGTCGTTTTGTTTTCATTTACGAACAAACACGACTTGAGCAAATATTAGGTTTTACCGTTATATTCAAATTCCTCCATTTAAGTAGGCTGTTGACCATAATAATATTGAAAATACCTAGACCAGTATTTCCCAAAGTGTGGGTCGCGACCCACTGGTGGGTCGCGGGTAGATATTTGGTGGGCCCTGAAACTATAGGACGATTGTCGTACTTAGGTACGTTTCTTAATTGAAATGGGTGTGGTGACAAGCTTTGGAAACTACGATACGATACGTGGTGAACTACGATAAGAATCAACGGGTACCTAAATGCTGCGGCAGCAACACACCTTTAAACTTTCTTGTAGATGGGTCGCGGTCCTGACAAGTTTGGGAAACACTGACCTAGACTAATATTTTACCAAAAGCTAGAAGTACTTACTTATTTGCAGAAAAACTGTCACGGCAACTATGGACTTATAAGTTATAATATTATCTAAGAATTTTATATCTACTTATCTACCTGCTAAGATAAAAGTTTTCAGAACTAGCTATTAAAAACTAGAGCTCAACCTAGTTTAATGTATATAATAGTTACTTATGCTTACTTTGCCAATTAATGCAGAGCCTAATGCGCAAATAGTTTAATCCTGAAGATAATTTTAGCTCTAAAAATCGACCTATATCAACTTATTAGCTTGGACGAAAACAAGCTAAAGCCTGTTTTTGTTTAGTAAATTGTAGCAAAAAAAAATACTCACCAAAGAGAACCAAGGTTAGAGACTTCATTTTCGAGATATCAGTGCACCCGATAGCCTATTGTGTGGACTGACAACGGCCCGCTAGTGGCTTGACTTTATAACCTGTTGGTTCGACCTGAACTTCGCGCTGATTAGAGAGTAGAGATAGCCACGAGCTAGCTTTATTGAATGTTATACATTTATTTGAGTACTGTCACATAATATTATTAGGATGAAAAGTTTTTCTTTCTTATTTTGCGGCTGACCCTTACTTATAGGGTCAAAGTTAAAGATAATACTTATTATTAAGTATATCGTACTAACATACGTGTTTTGACATAGGTACCTATCCTTAAATATTTGAAACATCTTACCGACAGCAAACTGAGTATATACAAAAATTGTTTACTATTTTTATAATATCCTATTCAATTTAGTTTTTGGTTCGGAGCATGATAATCAATTTTTAACTACAGTATTAAAATTTCTTAGTTGTTTAAAAAGCGCCACCTGTTAGACTTATTGAAAACTACTAAAACATTGAGCGACACCTGCCATCTAGCGTGCAGTAGCATCACTAATAATTTTGTTATCATATCATAGATGGCGCTGACACATTCAATTTTCAAATTTTTCCATTTTAATTAATATTTTGATTTAATGATAGATTGTTTTATCATATCAAATATACCACTTATATACCAGCGTAGCGTGGCTGATGGCCGGGGTATACCCAATATAGCGGAAAAATATGAGAATAGGCGCCTGTACGAGCCGCGCCGTACTAGTAATACGTAAATTAACGTAAATTAAGAGAAATTGACCTTCAAGAGTATAATTAATCCTTCAAGCCCCATAAGAGCACCGGTGATCGCGACAATAGAATAGCAATAGATTTCCAAGAATCCGCGATCGAAGGATTTTAATAATAATATCAAATAATTTTTTTTAGCAACAAACCCTCATGTTATCTACTTTATTTACTTGCAGACTGCAGTGCTTGTTTGTTTAAGAAAGTAATATTTTTATAAATCACTAGCTCTTCCCCGCGACTCGTACACGCAAAATAAAATCCAGCAGGAACCGTGCATTTAACAAAAGTATATCCTTCCCATAGTTAAGTCAATATCTGCGCCTTTGATAACAATTTTCACGTGACGCTGTGACCAAAAATTTGTAAAGTAACAGTAAAATAATTGTGAAACAAACTTTTAATATAAACATCTTTTTTATTCCAACTTATAACCATACATAATATACACAGTACAAAAAAAAACTCGTTTTCTTCTAATACAGTTAATAAGGACAAAATAAAATTGTCGCTTCTCGTTTAACTATTCACTTTCATTACAGACCAAATTGAGAAATCTAATATAATATAGGAGAAACTTATCTACACGCGCTTCGTTCAATGTACAACGCTTCCAGCGAATACGTTCACTTCAATACAATAACTTAAACGTAACTCTCAGTATGCACTCGATGGAATTCGAATCAAAAAATGTACACATTACATACATAACACTATAACTACTTAAGCTGCTACAATAATCAGAAGAGTTTTTGTATTTCGATTAAGGAACATAAAACATATCCACATCTCGATATCACCATATTCAGACTAATTTACATTGCACTCGCTCCGGCCGCGCGCGGCCGACACTCGCTCCAATCTTACGGTAAATGCGGAACTTAGCTAACGTTACGTTCGAAGTTGAGATCAAATGCCGTCAGTGCGGCGCGTCGGGGGTGCGCGTCGCCGCGCGTCACTGCGACGCCGCCGCGCGTCACTGCGACGCCGCCGCGCGTCACTGCGACGCCGCCAGCGCCTCCTCGAGGCAGCACAGCGAGTCCTTGACCGCGTGGTAGACGATGTTCTTTATCTGCAGCTTGTCCTCCTTGTTGGCATGCGCGCGCGACAGCCGGCGGAACTGCTGCGCCAGCTCGAAGCAGCGCGACACGTTCTCCGGCGACACGAAGTCCTCGGCCACCTTGACGCAGTCCAGCAGGTTGCGCACCTGGTGCGGCGCGCCGGCGGGCACGAACACCGCGTCGCCCGGGCACTGCAGGATCGCGTACCCCTCCACGCCGTACTCGTCGTACAGGCGGCGGCGCAGCGCGGCGTCCAGGTACCAGGTCTGGTCGTGCACGGGGTCGTGCTGCGCCCGCGGCCGCGCGCCGCGCTCCAGCTCCGCGCGTACCAGCAGGTCGCGAATCTTGTCCGCGTCGCGCGCGGCGTAGATGTGCCACAGCGCGGCGGGTGGCCGCTGGCGCGCGCGGCGCCGCGACAGCACGTCCACGCCGGCCTCGTCGGCCGCGCGCTGCGCCTCGCGCGCGCGCTCCGGGGCGTCGGCGGGCGCGCTGGCGTGCACCATGACGTTGACGGCGTCGCTGACGTCCAGGTGCAGGTTGGTGGTGCCGCCGGCGCCGCCGTACGCGGTGTACATCTTGGGGCCGAGGTCGGGGCGCACGAAGCAGTCGGGCAGGCGCGCGGCGAGGTTGAGGCGGCCGGCGCGCGAGGTGTACTCGGCGAGGGGCAGGGCGCGCATGAGGTCGTCGAAGCGCGAGGGGAGGAGCTCGGCGAAGTCGTCGCCGGGCGGCCAGTCCTTGAGCTTGAGCACCATGGGGGCGCCGCGCTCGTCCCGCAGGCGCTCCGCGGCCAGCTCGAAGCCGTCCCAGAACTTGCGGGCCGGCTGGTTGGGCACCACGAGGCCGGACGCGCAGTTGATGAGGTCGACGCGCGTGTCGCCGAAGTCACGGGAGAAGGACTGGGGCGACCACAGCCCGCGGTCCAGCAGCGCGGACAGGTCCGACACTAGCACCGGCTGGCCCAGCTTCCACTGGTCCTGCCACGACAGATAATACATACATTAATATTGTATTGAGATACGAATTAAGAAATATTTATTTATCTTTATTTATTTATTTTAATGCACAAAACACATTACAATCGAAATGAAATAACAAAAAAAACAATAAATAAATATAAACAATTCGAATTCCAAATTCTTATCCTGTGGTTGAGGGTCCGTATACGAAATTTTGCCGATGAATACGAAATTGCAAAGGTTCGCTACAGAAATATTATTAGGTTTTTTCCCCTTATTAGACTTAAAAAAATATATATTAATTATTAGATTTAAAATATATTTAAGCGCGGAAAGCCGACTCGAGCCTTGCGGCGAGTAATATAATGTGAGATTTAGGTTGTTTTGAATCGTGTTTTTTGGTACAATTTGTTTTTTTTTTCTTTTTTCTCGAATTGGATAGAATTTTATCTATAGATTATTTCTGTCGTTTTCTTTTTATGAATTACAGCTCCGAGTTGCCGAAATTAACAGCAATTCTTTGCCCATTTTCTCTAAAATTTTGTCGAGTTACATATTTTTTACTCAACTATTTCATATTAAAGTGGTAAAAAGTAATTCCAACATTGTATAGACGACTTTCTCAACAGTACATTGTATTTTTTTCATACCGTTAAAACGTCAATACAACAGGTGATATTCTAAACCTTTTACAGCAAAAATCACAAAACTGTCGCGGGTTTGAGTTGGATTATTTAAAAATACTTTAAAAAAAATCTAGCTCCAACATTAGATTATAATTGAAATGATCTTACATGTTGTGCATTAAAACTTATAGAAATACTGTATTTTAACTGTTAAATCACGTCTGTAAAATCAGCGAAATCGGCAAATTTCGTATACGGACTCTTAAATATCGCGCTGACTACGCATCGTTCAAAATCGCTTTTTAAATTCGCATAGATTTAGTTAAGACTGGTTTTAGTGTCACGATCCGGATAGTGATTCGATTACTCTCGCTCCTTAAAGCTCAACACATATCGGTCTATACAGAGCGATCCGTACTGACATGACGGTCCGCGTGACACTCAAACCGGTATAATAGGCAACGCGATACTTAGCCGCGTACTGACCAAGCGAGCAGCCTCGAGAGGCTCGGGCCGCGGCACGCTCGGGCGAGGCACGTGTACGTTGGCCTCGGGCGAGGCACGTCTTGACCGACCGAGGATTTGCCTCGCGAGGCTGCTCGCTCAATCAGTACGCGGCTATTGCAATTCAACATATAAAGTGACCTACCTGGAACGGCTTATAGTTCCCGGGATGCACGGGATCAGTGAGATGCAGCAGTTTGCCATCACACAGCCAGGCGTGCGGCACGTCGGGGTACAACAGCTTGGACTCAGTGAGCGTCATGATACGAGTGGGGAGCTCCGCGCCCGCCGCGCGATCGTATCGCTTCACCGCGTCCGATATCGCGAACGGTTTATCCTCATCTTTCTTATCGATTATGCTGGAGATGACTTCGTCTAGAAGATCATTATTCTTCTTTTGTTTTTTCTTGGGCGTGGCTTCCCCCTTGGGCGTGGCCTCCCCCTCGGGCGCGGGACGGATGAGCAGCTCTCGGAGAGTGGAGTAGTTTCCCTCGTCGGAGTCGGACGAGCTCGAGTCGGACTTGTCCTTCATGGGCACGTCCGTCAGCCAGCTGATGCCGGTCTTGCCGTTCTCCGACTTGACCGGCGACCCGTTCGTATCCTCCACTTTAACTTCCTCTTTCTTTACGTTCTGTAAATGGGAATTGGTGGACGTTAATAAAATAAATAATAAAGACCTAGCAACTATACGGCGTTGTTGTACTCTACTTTAAAAAGAGACTTGACCGGCGACCCGTTCGTATCCTCCACTTTAACTTCCTCTTTCTTTACGTTCTGTAAATGGGAATTGGTGGACGTTAATAAAATAAATAATAAAGACCTAGCAACTATACGGCGTTGTTGTACTCTACTTTAAAAAGAGACGTTACGCGAAGTGGCGTCACAACCCTACTTAATATTATAAATGCGAAAGTGTGTCTGTCTGTCTGTCTGTTACCTCTTAACATTGAAGGCCCAATTTCACCAACGACAGTTAAAGTTAACGCTCGAATTAGTATCACGTAAAGCGCAATACACACTGAGCCCGCCGGGCCGCCGACAAAGCCCGGCGACACAACCCGGCGGCCTGTATGAAAAGAATGATGTCGGCCACATGCGCCCGCGCGTGTTACCCGCCGACATGTTGGCGGCTTGGGTACGCCTGCACTCAGTTGCCCGGCGACATAACCTATAGACACGCGGCAATCACTGACCAATCACTGACTGCCAAATAAATTTCTCATCTCAAGCCGCCGACCAAATTTTCCGACTTGTATTATGTGAAGCCGCCAACAAGACCGCCGACAAAAAGTTGCCGACATTGTTTGAAAAAAGAGAAGTCTGAGAAAAGTTGTCGGCAGCCCGGCGGGCTCAGTGTGTATTGCGCTTTACCACAATCGTTTTTCTTATTAAAGAGAAGACACGATATTTTAACACGCTGTTAACACTAACAGGCGTTGGTGAAATTGGGGTTAAGTTGTATTACTTGTATCAACCGCAAAGTGACATCACCTCCTTAATAATATTATTATAAATGCAAAAGTCCGTCAGTCACCTCTTCACGCCTAAATGGCTGAACCGAAAAGACATAGTTTTTGTTTCGGAAAATGTACGGTTCCCGCGCGATTACCAATTTCCACGCAACAGGCGTCATCTAGTTAAAAATACATATAAATTTCCTTAAGGAAACGTAACTCCCATACTTCAATCGTTTTGAATTTGGTTCTTTTTTCGCATACTAAAATATGGCAATAGCAACGAAACATTAACATTCAGGAAATAAAGCCGTTTATTTGTCACTTGTATAAAAAGTAAAAACACAAAATTGTGTACCGAACACATGCTTAAAGTATGCGTGTATTCGGGTCACATTTTGTTGAATCGGAACAAATTTGACACAGTTAATCTTCCTTTGGTTTTATTATTCGTTGGGGAAGACATATAAATAATATAATTTACCTTATTTAGCGCATCGCTGAGCAACCTTCTAGCTGCGGCTTTCTTCTCCGCGTCGACCGGGGGCTGGTGTCCGCAGGCGCAGGGCGGGAGGGCGAAGGCCGCGCGCGCCGCGTGCGCCCGCGCAGCCGCCGCCGCTAACGCCCCGCCCGCCGCTATCTGCGTGAGCAGTAACCGGCGGGCGGGGTGCGCCGCCCCCGACGTGCACAGTAACCAGCTGCGGACAAACATATTGTTAGTTCACTTCGATAACTATTATTATACGTCTTAGAGCCTGTTTCACTTATCAGGAAGTGGTGAAACAGGCCCTTAGGATCTGTTTCACCACTTTCAGCTGGCCAATTCTATCGTACATTTTATGAGTTAATCACTGAGTTACTAAACGAAAATGTACGATACAGAATCGGCCAGCTGATAAAGTGCCGAATAGGCTATTCACAGCTTTTTTGACTGATTCTCCATACTTCATCTGTCAAGTTAAGTAGTGGATAGCCTATTCGGCACTTATCAGAAAGTGGTGAAACAGGCCCTTAAAAACTAACGGGCCGGACTAGCGGCACCCGGCTGTCGCATAACAATTGAAAATCTATAGTTTCTGCGTTTCCCACGATCGAGATATTAAATTGTCTAGCGGTGTTCCGTGTTACAGTATTAATTTTACCTACTCGTTATTTTTAATGAATATTATTTTTTGTCAGAAGCACTCTCCTCGGACATTTATAAACACATCAAATAAAAAGAATAACCGAAAATGGTTCAGCGGTTCTTGAGATTAGCGCTTACCGAGAATAATTTAGCTCTTTATTTTAATATTATAAATGCGTAAGTTTGTCTGTTTGTCTGTAATCAATCACTTCTACTAGCTTACTACTAGTATGTAATAATTGTACTTCATAAAATTAAACTTATAGCACAACAAAGGACTGATATGTATGTAAATATTCAGAGAATACCTACCTAAAATAAATTAACCTTTTTGAATTTTAAATTGAAGAACAAAATGTTTAATTCAAGTCCCTAACCAAATTCCGTAACAAACAATTCCAACTTTAAAGTATACAATATAAAGTTTTTCCTTAAGGTACAATTCCGTGCATCGCGATCGATCGCGATCGTGCACGACCTACGACTGTCGTCGGACGCTCGCGACCATAGTCAACGTATGAAAATGTATGGCACCGCTTCCGAGGCCCGCGACTGACGCGCGCGTTCTACGACTGTCGTAAGCCGCGCGCGATCGTGTCTTGAAGTTATGACAGTCGCGCACGACCGACGACAGTCGTAGGCCCCGCGCGACCGTGTCAATGTTATATGGCACAATCGCGCGCGGCTTACGACAGTCGTAGGCCGCGCGCGTCAGTCGCGGGCCTCGGAAGCGGTGCCATACATTTTCATACGTTGACTATGGTCGCGAGCGTCCGACGACAGTCGTAGGTCGTGCACGACCGCGATCGATCGCGATGCACGGAATTGCACCTTTACATTTTAATTATTCATAAGATATCATCGAATAATGTCAAGGGCGTTATTAATTTAAATACTTTATAGCTATTGTTTATCTTCCGTGATTTCTTTAGAGGCTGCACTATTATGGTGTAAAAATACAATTTTATATTCCTTCCTCATTTTATTATTAAGATGAATGATTTTTTTTTGTTCCACCATAATTTGAATTTTAATTACTAATTACTTATGAATAAAGTATAAACTGATAAGTTTAACTTATTTATCAAATCTTCTACCCAATTCTACACATATAATATGAACTGCAGTGCAACATCACAAATATTTTAATCCTGTTTTTGTCCCGTTAATATTGGCGAGTAGGATAATAATCTAATGTGTAGTTTTAATGTTATTGTGTAAATTATATATTGCAATAATATGTAGGTAAGTGTGACAAGATATAAAACAATAATTACCCGAAAGAATCTCTCTCTCCGTTGGTTGTGACGTTGTTTGTGTTGTTGGTCTCACTTGTCGTATTGCCGGCTTCGCCTGACGTTCTTTGCTGTAATTAAAATAGTGTTTAATTAAAATAAATTACATATTTAATTATAATAAAGTTGATTAAGGGTGGGTTGCACCAACTTACTTTAACTAAAACTGTAACTTTAACTATAACTTTAACTATAACTACCCTGTTTTTATTGTTCTGTGACAACTACAGTGCAAAATGTCATGTCATGTCTTTGATTACCGTTAAATATGGCGTCCGACGCCATATTTAACCATAACCGCTCATACTTATATCTAAATTTTTTCGTAAAAATTTAATATGTTTATATTTACTATGTTTATATTTTTTGTCGTGTTATATTTTTCCTGACGATTTTTACGGATAATTCAATTTTTTATACTCTCAATCCCATTACCTGTAGCTTTAATTATTATTTTTAACAAAAAAATGAAAACCGACTTCCAAGGTAAAAACAATAGTAATATGAACTAGAAAGTATGAAATAACTCTTACTCTTTAATAGTGCCTTTTTCAGAATTCGTCTAAATCTCAACTATTTCTGTACATACTACAGTCTTCATTGTTTTGAAGTCGGTACCAGCTAATTTAATCGTGAGTTCAGTAATGTCAGAATATCTGAAACTTTTGGTACTGGTACCGACTTCAAAGTAATGAAGACTGTAGTATGTACAGAAATAGTTGAGATTTAGACGAATTCTGAAAAAGGCACTATTAAAGAGTAAGAGTTATTTAATACTTTTTAGTTCATATTACTATTGTTTTTACCTTGGAAGTCGGTTTTCATTTTTTTGTTAAAAATAATAATTTCACTCTTTTTAGTGTTGTCTACAAAATAAGGCTTTATGCATAAATAACCAAGAATGTTAACTATTCACATTATGTTACTGTAAGCGAAATTGTGGTAAATGCTTGCAGTTATCTAAGCGATGCTGCAATTTCCAAACTTTTATCTTTAAAGTTTCAGGAGTTCTGTTCAGTGCCTTTGGACCAAGAGACACCTTTGTATGAAATTTCTCTTATTCGTAATATATGTTTAACTTACTAGAAACAACATTTTAACCACTATGAGCGTTTTGATAAATTTCAAGGATTTCCCTCGATTGCTCATAGATCCCATCATCAGCTCACCACTTTCGTAATTGTTATACAAAATTAAGATTGTATCCTATACAACAACATGAAAATTTTGAAAATTGGTCCACAAACAGTGAAATCATCGTCAAAAACATCTGCTTCGATGCAAAATATCACGAAAAGTACCAATAATTGGGTCATAGTGTGATGACCATGGTATAATTATGGTTGTGATGATGACGATTAATCAAATTGATGTGTTGGCTTATGCTTTCAGTTGTTTAAACAACGCCGAAATCCCCGAACCTGTACCTATAAGCATTCAAAAGTTCTATTCGGTACCTTCGGATCCAGGGTACAACCTGGTGCGAAGCCTTATTTTTTGGTAGCATTTACCTCGAATGCTTCAGAAAAAGTCGAAATCACTATATGTTTCGATACAAATTTCAAGAAGTCCCCTCGATTCCTCAAGGATCCCATCATCAGATCACCACTTTTGTGAACATGGTACCAAATTCGAGTTAAACCCTATACAACACAAAAATAATTTTGAAAATCGGACACAAACGGCTGAGTAATCGTTGAACATACAAAAAAAAAAAGATACATACAGCCGAACATATTACCTCCTCCTTTTTGGAATTCGGTCAAAAATTAACGCAACAAACATCAGCTGTCAATTTCTGTGGTCAAAGTTAAGGTTAAAGCTAAGTTAGCCTTAACTATAACCATAACTTTAACCTTAACTTTAACTTTAACCACGCCTCTGGTGCAACCCAACCTAACACCAGAAAACTCTATCATAATTAGAAAATTGCTGATCTATAAACTACAAATACACTGCTTTTTAGGATCCTTGGCACATTTACAGTCAGTATGGATGCGAAACAGATGTCACTGAAGATGCCAATACCGTTATAGTCCGCGCGGAACTAGTTGGCCGCTCTGCCCGTATTCTCACAAACCGTCAGAGCGGCCAACTAGTTCCGCGCGGACTATAGTTCTGATTGCGGTCACATTAAAAAATATGAATGAACGCCATTGGCAGACATAAGGTTGACATGACGTGTCAACCTTATGTCTGCCAATACCCCTGCAGTCATGTGATTTACAAAATGGCCGCGTTCTTAATTTTTGGCTAAAAGATCCTTGTAAATCTGATATTGCTATCTGTAAGCATGGACGTATAAAAAAAGGCGGACGGAGTCCCCTGTCCCACCATACACAAAACTGTGTCCTTCAGAGTCGGCCAGCTGACTGCATGTACACGGTCCGCACGCACACATTATTACGTTAGTCCATACCATTTGACAGGCGTAAGAATGTGTGCGTGGCCAACTCTGAAGACACAGTTCTGTGTATAATAAGACTCCGTCCGCCTTTTTTTCTACGTTCATGTCTGTAGGTTTTCAGTTCAGAGCAGCAGCAACGCGAAACTTTACAGCATCTATAGATGGGTCAATGTCCGGGCATAACAAGCGTTTATGGACGTTTATTCTTCTGTATAATACAGGGTGTGACAAAACGAAATGATAATACTTTAGGGTGAATATGGGTCCCCTATATAGAGTTCGCTGTGGGAGTAGCAGCGCTGAAAGTAACTTTTTTTACTTTTGTGTGGGAAAATTTATGGCAAAAAAAAATTTGGTCTTTCAGCGCTGTTACTTTCACAGTGAACTCAATGTAGCGGACTCATATGCACCCTAAGGGCCTCATCACACTGGCGATTAACGAGCGATTTGAAAGCGACGCGACTGCGCAGCGCACACGTCGCGACTGCGTGGCGTGCACGCCGCGACGACGTGGACGCCATTTTGTACACTCATATTTTGTATACTCCTTAGACGAGTGTACAAAATGGCGTCCACGCCACGCCGCGACGACGCTGTGCTGTCGCAGCGTGTGCGCTGCGCAGTCGCGTTGCTTTCAAATCGCTCGCTAATCACCAGTGTGATAAGGCCCTAAAGTATTATCATTTATTTTTGTTTCACCTTGTATATCCGTCTCTCTCTCTCACCTTGTAGCAGTCGAGACAGACGACGAAGCCGCACTTGCCGCACGTCCAGTGGAAGTTGAACAGCGTGGTCTCGCACACGTCGCACATCTCGCGCACGCCCTGCACCACGCGCTTCCACGCTATCGTCTTGTCTGAAACACATGTGCGTGCATACCATGAAGGCAAAAATGCAGTGCCTACCTAATGCATGACTTGCCATACACATATATTTTAATTTAACTTTCGTACGTTTTAGATGACTCATGACGTTATTTATTAAATATTAATAGTAAAAAATATAATAGAAAAAATGAACGCATTTAAAACGCCTACATTTATAAAATAGCAACAATCAATTTGCGAGAAATTAAACATTAAGTTAGGTACACGCGCGAACCGCATGACTCAAGGTCAAGACAAGCAGATCTCGTGCGGCAGGCTCTGGGGTCATGTGTGCGTAAAGATTTTTGTGTCCGTGAACAGTTCGCACACGCACACAGACATGCTATATTATAGGCGAACTCCTGCCGCAGTAGCTGAGGCGAGCACCGGCGCGTATATAATACGTAACAATAGATGGCGTTTTTATTTATTTTAGCTTAGCGCACAATATTATGTTGTATGGTAAATTTTGGTATATTTCCATGGAAACATCGATGAAATAAACTCTCATTGTAGTTCCAACGGGTGACAACAGATGGCGTTTTTTTATTTCTTCATAACAACGTAATTATACTAATAGTTTAGAAAACATAGTTTTTAATTTATATCCACACTATTATTATAATTTATGCGAAAATATCTCTTTCTGTCCGTTTGTCTGTCTGTTTTGCTTTCACACCAAAACTACTGAACCGATATCGCTGCATTACTAGTGTCAAAATCTTATGCACGCCGCTGCTGAAACATTAGGGGCCGTTCATTGATCACGTATATTTTGTTAATTGCTTGATCATGCAATCACTCCTCGAATTATAAGCTTAATTTACGTCGTATACAAAACTTTTACTTTTCCTAATCCACACTGCATGCTTTGCGCTGGCGGCTGGACAGTAAACAAAGTAACTTAACAGACAGGAGCGATGAGTAAAATACTCGCACTGTATTCTGTTAGCTTTAACAAAAAAATAATCTTCTCTTATAAAGACTCCGACTATTATACATTTATCGGAAACCTCTTGGTAAAATCTAACATTTACTCTCTAACTTTTTTGAGTTCAAAGCTATTTACTCCATACTCATTTTTCATCGAGATAATATTCTCTCTCTCACCTTCATTTAGGTGATGTGACTCCGCTTCCTTCTCCTGTTGTATTAATTGACAGAACTGGTCTCCGATCTCTCGCAGTAGGAAGCAGCTCATCTCTATGTCTAACTCCGCGGCGCCGGGCGATGCTGACAACCATAACTTCTTGTCATCCTGCAACAAAAGGACTTTTTATTTTGACACTATTAATTCATCGTCTAGAGTCTAGATTCTAGGAGCTAACACTATTACACTGACATGATGATATTATAAGACATAGATTAAAAAAAAATGTATTCATGTTTTAATATGATATATTAATGTCAATGAAATTAAAATTAGCGATATTTTTTATTTTATTTTATTTTATGATACTTGGAAAACCTACAGCTATGGTTACAGTAAAATTATAAGACGGAATACATAATAAGGAGCCAATTAGAAGTTTTCACTGATAGTAATAGTTTCCAAAATATTGACTTAAATACATACATATATTATGAAAGAAATAATAATTACCTCCTCGGCGTCCTTGTAGGGATCCGAAAATCCGGCTATAGCTAATTGCCTATTTTTGGCGTATTTCAGTCTTCGGAAAGCGTAGAAGCGGCAGAATATGTTGAGCATGTCCTTGTCGCGCTGCGCCGGCGACCAGCGGCACTCGCGGCACTTGGCTAGGCGCGGCGCCACCTCGAAGCACGGCCCGTTCTGCAGGAACGAGTCGGGCGCGGGCTTGGCGCGGGGTGCGGACGGCGCGCGGCGCGGGGGCGGCTCCTCCCGCCGTCGCCCGCCTCGCCCGCCGCCCCGCCCCGCGCGCCGCCCCCGCGCCCGCCCGCCGACGCCGCGCCGGCTCGACGTGCTGCCGCTCCCGCTGCCGCTGCCGCCTGACTCCGAGTCCTTGTCGTCGCTCTCCTTGTCGCTCTCGCTGCCGCTCTCGCCGGCGCGTCGCCGCTTCGGGTCGTCGTTGGCGCGCCGCGCGGCCCCCTTTTTCCGCTTCGCCTTCGGGGGCTTCCTCTTGGGCGGCGACGTCGCCTCGCGTTCCGAGCTCGAGCTGTCGGGGTCGCCGGCCGAGCCGCGCCCGTTCGGCTCCTTCGGCTTCCGGGGCTTGGCCGTCTTGCGCGCGCCGCGCGGGATCGAGTCGGCAGCCACGGGGACGACGACGTTGGGGGCGGAGTCCTCGGGCTCCGGGGGCCGCGCGATGGTCATCGGCAGCGTGATGCAGGTGCCGCCGCCGCCGGAGCAGTCGCCCTCGCCGATGGGCGCCGTCTCGTGCCGCTGCAGCCAGGCCTTCTTGCCGAGGTGGCGGACCGGCGCACTATGGAAAATGGTACAACTAGAGCATATCATAAATGGTTTTTAAAAATATCACAATTTGAATGAAATATTTATTGCATTCGATACTCTAATAACCAAATAATCCTAATCAGACATTTTTTAGGGTTCCGTAGTCAACAAGGAACCCTTATAGTTTCGATCTGTCCGTCCGTCAGTCCGTCTGTCTGTCTGTCTGTCCGCGGTTTTGCTCAGAGACTATAGGACCTACAACGCTGTAATTTGGCATGAATGCACATATTAATAATGGCAACAAAATGGTACATAAAATTTTAAAAAAATATTTTTTTATGGTACCTTCCATACACATCAAGCGGGGATGAAAAATTTTTTTCGCGTCCACCCCATCGTGTGGGGTGTCGTTGGATAGGTTTTTTAAAACTATTAATTATGAGTATTCATAGATCATTTTCCGATTTAGGGATCCGTTTGTGAAATATGTATTAAGTTTTAAAGTGGAAAAAATCATTAGAGTCCAGTGTCTCCCCCTTCTACCAGCTAAACGGTTGCTTCTGGAAATGTGAAAAAATTCACGGGAGTAGAAAATATGCTGAATTTAAAAGGAAAACTATCACGGCTAAGAAGACTTCATAAGTTATTGAGTAATAGTCGATCAACTAAAAAAAATGTATTCGGCGAAGTATAAAGGAACTTTTCGTTCAAATTCCTTTGAAAGTAACTGAGATGATGTTGTTAGTAGTGTAAAAAACGTTATAAATGTACATTCATTGATCACACAAAAATTTAAAAAAGAACTAGCGGTATTAGGGAACCCTATATTGCGCGTGGCCCGACACGCACTTGGCCGGTTTTTTGTACTAAAACTGCATAAATATTTTTTTTTTTCATAGGTTTCAGTAAGTTGAAGTAGCGGATGGCTCATTCAAATGTTAGCATACACATAATTCAAATGAATATTGTGAAAAAAGTATTTAGCACATGCATGCGGTTTTATACATGTAAAGAAAAATGTATTTTTCTTTATTTGCATTTTGCCGCCATTTAGATGATTATTGGACACATGCTTCTGCTCTACGACTTCTATGTAATCTATGAAAAGAAAAGATGGCCGAATGGACTAAAAACTAGAAAGTATTATCATTGATTTCGGCGATTGTTAAATTAATAACACAAAAAGTCGTTTCTTTGTTTTTTCCAGGTAAGATTTTGTTATAATTTAAATGTAATAATTAAAGCTTTGTGTTATGTGGATCCACATATTTTGATTAAAATAAAAACTTTGTTTTTTCCAGAAACAAAATTGTGTTATTATTTACTACGTAATCGTCGAAAATCAAGAATTATCCTTATAAAACGACATTTATTGTCAAGAAAAGAAAATATGGAAAGGTTGAAATTCGCATTCCAAGTAAAACTAACATCAGACGGAAAGTCGAACCACATTGCCATAACCTCAATCAGTACACAAGATGACAAGATTTTTCTAATTCCTGAAGAATATCAAGCAGTGTCACTCCACAAACATATACAAGCCAGTAAAACCTTTGGTACAGTGAAAAATACACTGAAAAAAAGACACCAATCCAGAAATGTCTGGATAAAAACTACGGAGGACATTTTAAATACTTATGTGGATGAGGATAAAAATATGATTTTCCAGGACCAATTTCTCGAGGAGATAAGTCAAGAACAATTTGCTAAAACCAATACAAAAGTAACAGAAGTCGACCCAATTGTAAAGATTTTGGAAAAATTGATTGAAAGTCAGGAAAGAAAAGAAAAACAAAGTATGAAAAAACTGGCTGACAAATTCGTTATTGAAAAGTTTGATGGACGAAATACAATTATTAGTGCATCGTATTGGATGGAGACATTTGAAAAGGAATGTGAAAGGTTTGGAATAGTAAACGAAGATGAAAAAATTGAAATTTTCAGATTATTTCTTGAAAAATCTTGCACAGATTGGTATGCCGCCATGATGATTAAACATAGCTTACAATCAGAGTGGTCCGAATGGAAATCAAGTTTTTTACAAACCTATGCCATTAAAGGTTGGTCAACAAGCAAGTATGCATTGTCTTTTAAGTATCAATCAGGCTCTTTGTTGGACTATGCTGTAAGAAAATAAAAACTATTGCTAGAAGTAAGAAAAACAATTGATGAAGGGACATTAATTATTGATATAATAGCTGCGGGCTTGCCAGACTTTATAACAGACAGAATTAACAAGGAGGAGGTTGTGTATGTAAAAGATTTATTCAATGAACTGAGAAAGTTAGAGCATCTAGTTTTAAAAAGAAGAATTTTCAAAAAGAGAGAGAGAAGATACTAAACCAAATATAATAAAAGAAAAGTGTAGCATTTGTGAAAAATTAAAAAAAGGTGTACGTTACCACTCGGAAGATTTATGTTGGTTTAATCCTAAGATAAATAATGAAAAGGATAAAAAGCAAATAAAACTCATCAATAATTCAGAGCTAGAATGTGAACTACATTGTGAAGATAAAAAAAACTAACTGTGCCGCCATTAATTAAAGTAAAATTAGTTCTTAATAACAATATTGAGATATTTGCAATCTACGACTCTGGTTCTAATGTATCATTGATCAATTCAAAGTTATTAAAGATAAATAATAAAGATCCTAACTTTAGTAACAATGCTAATTTGAAAACAATTAATGGCGTTAAAAAAGCGAACGGCATAATCAAAGTTAATCAAAATCAATATCAGTTGACAACTTAGCATTGATAGATGGCAGCTCTGATGCCGAGAGTTCTGGTTTATTTGACAACACTATCCGCAGCGTACCATGTTTATCAATGGATGACAGTACTTTCTCAGATTCTTTAAAAGGAAAAATTAAAAATTATCCGACGAACTCCAAAGTGCATTTCTAGAAATTGAGCAATTGAATCTTGAAAATACTAAACTAAAATCTGAGCTCGAAGAAAGTAAAAAGGTTATACACCTACCAAAAAAATATTTTTAAATGAAACGAGGAGCGCTACGCAAAAGTAAAAAACAATAAGCTTCTTAAACCTACAAGCTAATTCTCGACACCATTGAAGAACTTATCTACTCGCAAAAATGATTTACTTCAGGATCAATTAACAATAAACCTTTCGCCACTTGCAAATAAAAATAATACAACTCAAGATAAGCACTCACAATGCAACAGTACTAGCAAAAAGAATAAACCGTCGGCTTCCTGTAACCAGACTAAAACAATTTCAATTTTACCGACCGAATCCGAAGCACTTCAAAATACACCATCGACCACAAAAAATAAACCTATGCCCCATACATACCCCACGATACTTAGACGAAATATCGTTATCATAGGAGATCAACAAGGAAGATATTTAAGAACCGGAAGTAATTTTAGTTAGGAATAGCGAAGATAATAACAATTAGATATAACATTATAAGAAACTAAAACCTAGTTATATAAAACCAATAATATTATAAGATTGAGTGTGAGGCATAGATAGGTACTATACGATTTTATAATTGTATGTATTTTATTATGCTTGTGTGATAAGTAATTGTTTAAGTTTTCTTAATTTTACTCATATTAGTACTTATTTATAAAAAATAAATATATAACTACTCGTATTACTTTTTTTCCCTTTTCTTTTTTTTAACCTAAAATAAATATGTATGTACATTAAAAAAAAATTCAAAATTGACTATTTTTAAAATCTTTGTATATCACTGTATACATGTGCCAAATCTCAATACAATACGATGAAAAACCTTGAAGTTACAGATTTTTGATCCGATACGAACCCAAATTTTCCACTGTGCGGCGCCGCCCCATCGCGCGGCGTCGGCGAGGCGATTTTCGCCGGCGTGTCGGCGTCCGTCCCCGTCGTGACGGGCGGCGTGGCGGGCGGCGCGGGGGGCGTCGCCGCGGGGGGCGGCATCGGCGCGAGCGTCGCGGGCGGCGACGTCGCCGGGACGGGGGTGGCGGGCGCGGGGCTCGCGGCGGGCGTCAGACGCGGCGCGGGCGAGGCCCCCGCGGCCTTCTCGGGGGTCTCGACGCTGCCGTCGGCGGAGGGCACGCGCACGTCGCAGGGCGGGCCAGGGGCTTGCGGCGCGGGCTCGGAGCCGAGCGGCGTGCGACCGACGCTCGCCGCGGCCGCGATGAGGGGCTCGGGCGCGGGGCTCGCGAGCCGCCGCCGCTTGGCGTCGGCGTCGGCGGGCTCGAAGGGGTGCCGGCGTCGCGGCGAGCGGGCGGGGTCCTCGCGGCTGACGCCGAGGTCGAGCGGCTGCGTCTGGCAGGGCGAGGCGGAGCCGGCGGCGTCGACGTGCACGCGCAGCGGCGGGCGCGGCTCGGGCGTGCGCGAGTGCGCGGCGGGCGGAGGCCGGGCGCGCGGCGCGGGCGAGTAGGCGGCCGGCGGCGGGTATGGAATGGGCGGGGGGTCGGCCTTGGCGAGCTGCAGCGCGGGCTCGACGGCGAAGTGGGCGGGGCCGGGCGAAGTGCCGCCGGGCTTGCCGTATATGTGCGGCGGCGCGGGGCTGGACACCTTGGGCTTGGCGGGCGCGGCCTGGTAGTACTGCGCGGGCGAACGCTGCGGCGGCGGCGGCTGGTAGCGGCGGGCCTTGTCCTGCGGCGGCAGCGCGGCGTGCGGCGCGGACTGCAGCGCGGGGTGCGGCGGCGCGTGTGGCGAGAGGCCGGTCCGGTACGGCCGGGACGGGAGGTAGTGGGGGGAGGGCTCGCTCCGGGGCTTGCTCGGGTACGGGTGCTTCTGCTCGAGGTGGATTTGTTTGGCGTCGTGTTTGACTATCACAGAATTCTTCTCGGGGACGAGGGGCGGCGGGGCGGGGAGGTGCTGGTCCTTGAGCTTGTCGTACCGGTAGGGGGGGTAGTTGTAGGGCGCGAAGTTGGGCTCGCCCTTGGGGAGGGGGTGGGGCTTGTCCTTGGGCGGGGCGGCGCGGGGCGGGTGCTGGGGGTGGGGGGCATGGTGGGAGTAGTCGGGGTGGGGCAGGCGGTCGGCAGGGTGTGGGGGGTGCTGCGGGTGCGGCGGGTGCGCGGGCGGGGAGTAGTAGGCACGCTCGGCGGCGCGCAGGCGGTCGTGGTCGGCGCCGGCGCTGCCGCGGTTCGGCGCGAGACTGTTCAACAGCGACCACGACATCGACCGGTCCCGCTGCAACAAAAATTATCCTAATTCATTTGTTACTGTATGCAAAAACTTCTATTTAAACTGAGGTAGACGTGCCATACTCTACGAAATGTCATTTGAAAAGCAATCCTAAAACAATACACTCAAAACATTACACACACACACAAACTATAAGTATCTACGTAGTCAAGTGCGAGATGCTAATATTATTTTGTAACAAGAGTGACAAGGATGCAGGCCTATGGCATTCGTCATACCGAACGCAAGCGAAACTCCCCGAAAGACTAGTAAACAAACGCCCGCAAGTACTGACTGCAAATAAAATAAATTAATTAAAAATCAAAAAACCCGACTGCAAAAAATATTAACTAAAAAGAACGAAACAAGACCTAGGTAATTCTGCTGGATGCATCGAATCCATGTTTTAATTGATACTACTCTTGCTTACGAGTTTCATGCCAGGATAAATAGAAGGTTACATAGAAAAATCTAGAAGAAGAAAGTGGATAATAAAATGCAGTCGGAGGCATGTCGCACCAAGTTTAACATTAATTCATAAATCATAAAATATTATGCCACCGACTACACCGACTAGGTCTTGTTTCGTTCTTTTTAGTTAACATTTTTTGCAGTCGGGTTTTTTGATTTTTAATTAATTTATTTTATTTGCGACTTTTTAGTTGTACTCAATGATATTCTACTTATATAGATCTGTTACGTTCATACTATTTTCTGGCTTAAATCTCTTCCGAACAACATTGACAAATTTGACAGATAAGTGAAACAAAAGATACGAAATGCCATTTACATAAAAGAGACAGACTAAATAAAAGACGACCCAATTGGGTCGTATTTGAATCTTCACAACGCGCGCGGTAGTAGCATATCTGCTAAATGAGTTTTTTTTATATAATATCATTGGTTGTAGTCATCTAATCATTTCGACAATCTAATAAAAAATTGAAAAACTACCGTGCTGATATAACCATATATCGTAGGTACACTTAGAAAAGTGTACCTACCTACAATACGTTATAATAGGTACATAGGTTTGGTACTGTTTCAATGTATGTTTCTAGTCTTAAGTACCAAATCATTGTTTTTTTTTAATACTTTGTCATTGAATTTTCATCTTGTTTCAGTAATGTCAGTTAATTTGTAATTAATATTGGATTTATCCATTCAGGCGGATTTTGGTTTTTTCTTATTTAAATTTTTATTACTAGCGGTCGGCCGCGGCTCCGCCCGCGTGGATGTCGGTGAGCTCTGCAAAAAGCAAATCCAGGAAAGACTCGGTCAGCAAAATGATTCCCAGGTCAATTCACAGACTCCGACACTAACATCGACGACGCAGTCATAATACGCAGGCTGCACCCTGCAATTATTGTCTTCCTCCCACACGCGCACGTCCGTCTTGGTGACGCCAAATATCATAATATTTTAATTTCGCCATAATTTCAAAACCAAATGTCCAATTTTATTCATTCAAAGACCAAATATTATCTACATAAACTGTACTTAGTAATGGAATAATTTATTTTGATAAGGATTAAAAGAATGTGTAAAATAAATGCGTTTAAATGTAGTCCAAAAAAATTGCAAGATTTTTAAATAAAAAAATGGTTATTGTGCCTCACTCGACATAGATAGGTATAGTGTGTCGCGGACTTTTTTATTAGATTTTTGTAAGTTTTTATTTAGATATTTGTAGGTTCTACAATTACTTAGAATTTTATGGTTCCATCTTTTATAGTTTAGGCAGCGTACGTAAAATAAGTAACTTTTCTGGTTGATTTTTTACACCTTACACCGGAGGCATAATATTTTATGATTTATGAATTAATGTTAAACTTGGTGCGACATGCCTCCGACTGCATTTTATTATCCACTTTCTTCTTCTAGATTTTTCAATGTAACCTTCTATTTATCCTGGCATGAAACTCGTAAGCAAGAGTCGTATCAATTAAAACATGGATTCGATGCCTCCAGCAGAATTACCTAGGTCTTGTTTCGTTCTTTTTAGTTAACATTTTTTGCAGTCGGGTTTTTTTATTTTTAATTAATTGTAGATATTTGTAAGTTCTACAATTACTTAGAATTTTATGGTTCTATCTTTTATAGTTTAGGCAGCGTACGTAAAATAAGTAACTTTTCTGGTTGATTTTTTACACCTTGCGTCCGAAAAACCCAAATATCTTACGGTACCCATTTTTTTCCAAAATAAAATTCAGCCTATGTTCAGCAAAAATAATGTAGAATTCCAATGGTAAAAGAATTTTTCAAATCGGTCCAGTAGTTTCGGAGCCAAACAAACAAAAAATCAAATCTTTCCTCTTTATAATATTAGTGTAGATTTATTGTTCTATTTAATATTAAAACTGTAAGTTATATACATATTTAGAATCAGTGTTTAAAATCCTTTATTTTGATACCCCACTCGATATGCTTGGTAAATTTTTATTTTTGTTTACCTCACGATATGGCGTCAAACATCCGCCATTTTGGTTTTTTCTTAATGTCACCTATCTAAGAACACTCGGGCTATTAAGACAAATCTAACGATACCTCAAATGTGAAAATCCGTTTAGCCGTTCTGAAGATACGAGGTAATAAAGAATATTACATACATAGAAGATACGCGCTAAACACATAACCCTCCTGGCAGTCGGGTAAAAAGTCTATTACAAATTAAGATTTTTTTTTGTTATTAAGTTTATTGTTTATTGAGTAACATCAACAACAACAACATTGAAGTTAATATTGAATATTTTATCCTGTTTCTTTTTTTATTATTATGGCGCTTCGGCTATATTATAATCATGGCCAGTGTCAAATAAGTGGCGGAAAATCTATGTTCTTGTAACAATTTTTAGCATCGATTTTTAACCGACTTCCAAAAAACGAGGAGGTTATATTATGTTCTATTTGGTAAAGTCCAAAGTCTAGTCAAAGTCTAAGTAAAAGTCAATGCAGTCAAGGACTCAAGTCGGTCGATTCAGTAAAATTGTAGACGCTTTACTAAAACTTTTGATGGAGTTTACGAGGGAACACAAAAGGCACGTTTCTGGAAGTTGTATCACTGGCCTACACTTACATTACATATATACATAATATAACATTATGTATATATGTAATACAAAACACAACGCCACTCTTTCACATTCTCGGCTAAACTCTTCCTTCGTTTATGTTCTAAAAAAAATTGACTTAAGCATGTTAACCTTATGGCTACCACACACGCTACGGTCTACCGGCGAGGTCACCTGCAGGTATGCCTGCGCAGCCCCCTTAGACAACTGGCAAAACGTTAACGCTAACGCTAGCGCTACAAAATGTATGGATTTGGCATTAGTATTCGCTAGCGAAGCGATGACTTATCGCATCGCATACATTTTGTAGCGCTAGCGTTAGCGTTAGCGTTTTGCCAGTTGTCTAAGGGGGCAGGTGTCACTCGAAAGAATTGATTTTCGATTTTGCGCCGGTCGCTTGCGCAGGGCCAAGCAACTGCACAGGTCTACCTCTCCGGTAGACGGTTGCATGTATGGCTAACATTAGACTGTTTTTATTTGTTTTTTATTGTTTTTTTTCTAGTTGATTTGATCTGTTATATTTTATCAGTGCAGTAATATTTTAGTTACTTAAATTTTAATATTTTATTCCTTTGTTAATGTTCTAAAAATTATATTCAATAATCCCTATCCCTACAACTAAATAATATGATTTATTCAAACAAGAACCTGTTTTATGCAATTTACCGTATGCATGGTCGGTAGTCTGCAGATTACCTAGATATTCTGCAGATTATCTAGTAATGTAAGAATAGAATCAAATTTTTGCACTTTAACTGACTCACCCAGATAATCTGCAGAATACCGCGTTAATCTGCACTCTGACAGCTAACTGGTTTACGCAAATAATAACGGTAACATATATATATTACATACATACATACATACATAAATACATACATATACATACATACATATACATACATACATATACATACATACATAGCCTGTGAGACAAATAACACTTACTTTTTGCTTTACTCTAGTCAGGTAAAAATTATTCATCTATTGTGAAGAACTATGACAGTTACATGTGAAAGGATCACTGAAGATTTATTTGTATAATTTTTACAATATCTTGTTTAAACACAAGATAGCATTTTGATTACAATTTAATATATGAAAATAAAACAAAGTTTGTTTTAAAAATTTCCTTGCTAACCGTACACACTCGCATACGACCGTCGCGTACAGCGCGCCAGGGAACTGCAACGGTGTGAATTAGCACTATTGGAACGGCGGAACATTTGGTGCGTATGGCCTGTTAGTTGCGTGTGTACGGTAAATTATACGGCTATTGCTGAACCAAAGATTTCCTTTGGTAGGATTGGTCCTTATGGCCCAATGATGGATTTAAGATGTGGAGCCACCGCGATTTTTGATGTTAATTTTTTTAAATTTTAGCAGCTTCTGCTCTGGAGAAAAATAGAGCCTCAATCTGTATAGAGGTATTAATTATGGTACTATTCCAAGTTCGGTACCATATTCAGATGACTTAAGAATGCTTAATTCATTTTAGGACTCATATTTGCACGATAAAGATGTTAAACAACGTAAAAAGAAGAAGAAGAAGAAGCATTATTTAAACGCGCTTATATTAGTATGAGTCAGTAATTACTGGTCCGATTTGAAAAATTCTTTCAGTGCTAGATAGCCCATTTATCAAGGAAGGCTATAGGCTAATTTTATTACGCTAAGACTAATATAAGCGAAGAAATAGAGGAAAATGTGGAAAAAACGGGGGTAATTATTTGAAAGGGCTTATTTCACGAACTTTTCTGTTATTTGGCACAGATAAAAAGTAGGAACGTGAAGGATCATAGGCTATTTATTGTGGTCTAATTTGTCTGTGAAATATTTAATTTACGCGGGCGAAGCAGCGCGGAACGTCTAGTAATATTATAAAGCTGAAGAGTTTGTTTGTTTGAACGCGCTAATCTCAGGAGCTACTCATCCGATTTGAAAGAATCTTTCAGTGTTTGATAGCCTATTTATCGAGGCAGGCTATAGCTTATATTTTATCACGATAAGACCAATAGGAGCAAAGATACAGAGGAAAATGTGAAAATAAAGCTGAAGAGTTGGTTGGTTAGTTTGTTAGTTTGAACGCGCCAATCTCAAGAACTACTGGCCCGATTTGAAAAAATCTTTCAGTGTTTGATAGCCTGTTTATCGAGAAAGGCTATAAGCTATATTTTATCACGCTAAGACCATAAGAGCAAAGATACAGAGGAAAATGTAAAAAAACGGGGAAAATTATTTGAAAGGGCTAATATCCCACAGACTACTGGAGCAATTTTTATGTTATTTGACACGAATATATAGTAGATACGTGAGACATGGGTTATTAATTTGTGAAAAATATACGGTTTCCGTGAAATTTCAAATTTACGCGGACGAAGCCGCGTGGAACGTCTAGTATTAATTAATATGTTTATTGCTCCATTCATCACCATGTCTTTGGCATGCAGAATAATGCGGCTATCAGCCTCCTTATATTAATTAAGCCCTGTCAACAGCGTTTTCGTTGTAGTTGCGTGTGTACGGTAAATTATACGGCTAATGCTGAACCAAAGATTTCCTTTGGTAGGATTGGTCCTTATGACCCAAGGATGGATTTAATAAGATGTGGAGCCACCGCGATTTTTGATGTTAATTTTTTAAAATTTTAGCAGCTTCTGCTCTGAAGGAAAATATAGTATCAATCTGTATAAAGGCATTAATTATTGTACTATTCCGAGTTCGGTACCATATTCGGATGACTTAAGAATGCTTAATGCATTTTAGCACTCATATTTGCACAATAAAGATGTTAAACAACGTAAAAAGAAGAAAAAGAAGCATTATTTAAACGCGCTAATCTTAGTACGAGTCAGTAATTTCTGGTCCGATTTGAAAAATTCTTTCAGTGTTAGATAGCCCATTTATCAAGGAAGGCTATAGGCTATATTTTATTACGCTAAGACTAATATAAGCGAAGAAATAGAGGAAAATGTAGAAAAAACGGGGGAAATTATTTGAAAGGGCTTATTTCACGAACTACTGGAGTAATTTTTCTGTTATTTGGCACAGATAAAAAGTAGGAACGTGAAGGATCATAGGCTATTTATTGTGGACTAATTAAACTAAAGCAGCGCGGAACGTCTAGTAATATTATAAAGCTGAAGAGTTTGTTTGTTTCAAGCGCTAATCTCAGGAGCTGCTCATCCGATTTGAAAGAATCTTTCAGTGTTTGATAGCCTATTTATCGAAAAAGGCTATAGCGTATATTTTATCACGCTAAGACCAATAGGAGCAAAGATACAGAGGAAAATGTGAAAATAAAGCTGAAGAGTTTGTTGGTTACTTTGTTTGTTTGAACGCGCTAATCTCAAGAACTACTGGCCCGATTTGAAAAAATATTTCAGTGTTTGATAGCCTATTTATTTAAGAAGGCTGGCTTTAAGCTATATTTTATCACGCTAAGACCAATAAGAGCAAAGATACAGAGGAAAATGTAAAAAACGGGGAAAATTATTTGAAAGGGCTAATATCTCACTGACTACTGGAGCAATTTTATGTTATTTGATACGAATATATAGTAGACTACGTGAGACATCAGTTATTAATTTGTGAAAAATATACGGTTTTCGTGAAATTTCAGATTTACGCAGACGAAGCCGCGCGGAACGTCTAGTATTATTATGTTTATTGCTCCATTCATCACCATGTCTTTGGCATGCAGAATAATGCGGCCATCAGCCTCCTTATATTAATTAAGCCCTGCCAACAGCGTTTTCGTTGGTTGAAAATCATATATTCAAATTTTTTTATTTTATTTTATTTTTACTATCTTTTATCTAAATATTATTCCAAAATTGGCATTTAAACATTCGATTCAATCGAAAATGATACCAAACCTGACTATATACCTAAATCCCACGCAGTTATTGACCTCATACCTTGTTAAAGCCAAAAAAAAACCCCTCCCCCACCTGCATGAAATATTCAGGTGGCTCCACATCGTAAACCCATCTTAGGGATATAAAGATCAATCCTACCAAAGGAAATCTTTGGTTCAGCAAAAGCCGTATTCCTCGTTTTTTGTCTTGTACGCACAGGACTATTGGTTGAAAAACATATATTCAAATTATTTTATTTTATTTTTACTATCTTTTATCTAAATATTATTCCAAAATTGGCATTTAAACATTCGATTCAATCGAAAATGATACCAAACTCGACTATATACCTAAATCCCACGCAGTTATTGACCTCATACCTTGTTAAAGCTAAAAAACCCCACCCTGCATGAAATATTCAGGTGGCTCCACATCGTAAACCCATCTTAGGGATATAAAGATCAATCCTACCAAAGGAAATCTTTGGTTCAGCAAAAGCCGTATTCCTCGTTTTTTTGTCATGTACGCACACGACTATGTCTACCTCAGTTTAAATAGAAGTCTTTGGCTGTATGCGACGTTATGATAATATATTTTATTCAAATTATTTTGGTTTAACTTATGAAATAAATAAATTGACATAGAACAAAAGTTGATATTTTTAGTTTTTACCATATTAATCACCTTTTGAGCAAGCCTGAGGGACTCTTCGAAGTGCCTTGATACAAGTTTCGAAGCCGCATTCTCCTGCTCCCGCCTCTCCTTGTCCTCCCTCTCCTGCTTCTCTCTCTCTCTTTCTCTTTCCCGCTCTATTCGTTCTCTTTCTTTCTCTTTTTGTTGTTTATCTAAAATTTCTCTTTGCTCCCTCTCTCTGCGGACAAAAAATAATTTAATTAAAAGAGGCAAAAGAAAGAATTTAGATGCTTACAATATTACAACCTCGATCTGGCCAAGCAAACGCTGTAGACGCGTGTATAATCACTAGGGTGCTTAATGTAAATTCCTGTACTTATTAATATTAATAATAATAATTATAATAGTTCAATAATATAACACTTACATTTCAAATATCATATGAATGACGAACGATTGTATAATGTGTTATTAGGTGTTGTGTATTTAAAATTTGACTGAAATCTTGGAATAGTATGAACACTTTTATCTATGTTGATAGTGTATTATTGTATTATCTTATCATTTATCTGTAAAGTGCTGATACGGTGGGTAAATATTTTCGATGTTGCGACTTACGTGTCATATTTGAATACTTAGAAGGTAACTATGAATATTATTTTATTGACAACAGATAGTAAATAGATAGCTGTATATATTTGTGTTATTATATTCACTTAGTATAACTATTAAGGCCCTTCTTAACGTGGGGTATTATGGGTCATGAAGGATACCCATGATTGCAGAGGTCTAAAGTATACACAATCGACGTCGAATTTCGATTATGAGTCATTGGTAATTGAAAATATTATGTAACTAGACGTTCCACGCGGCTTCGCCCGCGTAAATTAGATATTTTCACAGACAAATTAGTCCACAAATAGCATATTATGATCCTTTACGTGGTCTACTTCTTATATCTGTGCCAAATAACAGAAAAATTATTCCAGTGGTTCGTGAGATAAGCCCTTTCAAATAATTTCCCCCGTTTTTTCCACATTTTCCTCTATTTATTCGCTCCCATTAGTCTTGGCGTGATAAAGTATAGCGTATAGCCTTCCTTGATAAATGGGCTATCTAACACGGAAAGAATTTTTTTAAACCGGACCAGTAGTTCCTGAGATTAGCGCGTTCAAACAAACAAACAAACTAACAAACTCTTCCGCTTTATAATATTAGTATAGATTCGCAAGGGTCGGAATATAGGGCGGTACTAGCACATACAGTAAACAATCCGACCAAAATCCGACATGTTGCACACGTCATATCAGAATATTGACAGAAACGTTGTCAAACATCGGACAAAACTTTATGTTTACTGTATATACTGGTGCTACCGCTAGCGTAAAAACATTGCAGTAGTTATTAAGGTGACGCAGCGTTAAAGTAAGAAACCGTGTTGGATATGTTTTAGATTGCTTGTTTTCTATGAGAGGCCGGCCCGGCCTCTCATAGAAAACAAGCAATGGAACAGCAAAAAATGGAAAGGGCGTGAGCGACAAAATGGTTTTTGTCACTTAATTTAAAAACCATAAATACATTTCATATAAGCTATGCACAAATTAAAGTGCATGCTTGAACCAATTTATGTACAAATTTTGGAACCTTAAATCACTCTCCTCCGTTGGAAAAATAGGAATCCCTTTTTTACAGAGGTCTTTTCGATTGATTATTCTGTGCTATAAAAGTTGTCCAATCGTGTTATGCTATGGGCAATTCAAAGACAAAGACATGATGAATACTGACAATGAACTTCAATTTCTTAGCTTTAGTCATTGCTGAGAAAAATCGGCATCGCTACAGCCAAATTATCAAGGCGTCGTCTTAAAGACAAATATTTGTGCTCCCTACGGGTAAGTATAATATTAGCTGATAGCTTTCCATCATATTGAGTAAAACTGGAGTATCACCTATCTACCCAATTTTTAACCCCCAAAAAAGGGGTGTTAAAATAAGTTTGACGTGTCTTTCTGTCTGCGTTTCTGTCCGTGGCATCGTAACATCCAAACGAGTGGACTGATTTTGACCTAGTTTTTATTTAATAGCCTGCATTAGCTAAGTGATAACTCAAACACTACTAGAGTCATCGGTAAGTAAAACCAGGTAATAAATAGAATAATAAAATCAGAAATGCCACTTTAAACATTTTCAGTTGCCGGTAACAAATAGCAAGTTTTAGAATTTACAGTGGAACAGTAATTTAACATACTTACATATAGGAAACATGAATTTCCACCAAGAAGTTACGGTACATTCAATATCATATATTAACAGTGGAAGTATAATTATAACATTCTGAAACTATTTAGTGTTTTGGTATAAACGGCGCACTATTACATCACTCTGTCGCAATAAAATGTTTGCGAACATTAACTACAAAGTTGTGTCCGGTCGTGCTCATTTCATAATTCATATACACATAAATATGTACATACAATATACATAATATTAATATCCTTACTAATATTATAAATGCGAAAGTGTCTGTCTGTCTGTTACCTCTTCACGCTCAAACCGCTGAACCGATTTGGCTGAAATTTGGCATGGGGATACTTTGAGACCCGAGAAAGGACATAGGATAGTTTTTATCCCGGAAAAATGTACGGTACCGCCGCGATAAACGAAATTTGGCGCAACGGAGTTGCGGGCGTCATCGAGTTTAAATAGAATAATATATAGTATAATAATATACCTCTATATTTTTTGTATCTTTCATGTAATCGGGTTCACAATCCGTTCAGGGTTATATCAATGAATGAAAAAAAAGAATGGTAGGACGCATGTCCCAGCGACATTTAAAGGGTGATCCTCAAAATACCTTTGGAATGTTACATCAACTATTAACGAATATATTTAAGTGGTAAGTGGTAACACATACCTACACAAAAGTAAAAAGTTAAGCAAAATGGCCTTCTTCTAAGATAGAAGAAGATAGTATTTATATCAGAGAAGTTGATTCCTAGGTAGATACAACCTTTGTAGTTTGGGCACAGAATATATATTAGTTGGTTTGGGTTGGTCTGTCAACTGCTTTGGAACCAATTTCCTCGATGGTACATAGACACATCACACGCGTCCATCCCCGTTTGAAAAGATATATGTATTTCCCTCCTCCCCTTAAGGCTTAATGTAATATAATTAGAATTTTAAACAGTATTAAGTAATATACACCGTCAATGTGCTTTAAATATTTATTAAAATACATATTTTAACATCTTACGATTCAGTTAGCATTACTGAAGATAAGAAGAAATCGAAACTTATACATATTCTGGGCTTATACGCGTTTTTTTTAGCAATAAACCAGCATCCTGGGCGCCGAGGAATTCTCACCCAGGCCGCTGGTAGTGCGAAACCCGGCACTTTGTCAATTGTCAGGTAATCTAGTCAACTGATATAACGGCGAAAAGAGTATCCGCCGCACTCAGAGACATAATATATTTTTAATTAACTACTAGCTAAAAGCCGAGTTTTGTGAGGCCTCGCGTTGTCACACCTTGACTAACTGATGAAAGCACATATTATCTACAACATATTATGTATAAAAAACCTTGACTGAGTGATGATAACACATCTACATATAAATAAAAATTACTATGTTAAAGCACATATTATATCAATAGGCGTGATAGTTATTCCGTAAAATGTACCACAAAATGTTCAGGTTGTGGAATATACTAAGGCTCGTTTCGCTCGCCCTGATGTGACCTTCAATTTAATGAAGAGTTTGACAGATAATGTATGAGGCTTATGTCAAAATGTCAAATCCTTCGACCGCGGATTCTTGGAAATCTATTGTTATTCTATTGTTGTCGCGGTCACCGGTGTCCTTTGGGGCTTGATGGGTTAATTTACATTTAAGTAATTAATGTTCCACTCTGAGTGCGGCAGGACTCACAAAATAATCGGTCGCCCAATAAATAAATTGTCGTTTGTCACCAGTGCTGCAGACGTCGCATACGCATTATGGTAACCATTTTACATCAGGTAGAGCATAATACTCTTGTTTGCCTTAGTTATTTGTATAAAAAACATCAGGAATCATCGGGAATGAGCTGACCCCTCGAGAGTGTGGGTGGAAAAATGAAGGTAATATTTTGACGCCAAGAACAATAGACGGCTTACCAGCATCTTAGGCTTTACTAAGAACAATATTTTGTCGCTGCAAACAGAATTAGAAAGGAATACCTACATATTTAAAATAAAGCTTTTTTTAATTTTTACTTTTCCTGAGCGTGTAGTTCGAAAACGGATGAGAATTTGGAAAAACTGTATAGAATCTAATTTATAGAAAATTTAATAAGCTTTAATGTCATCATAGAATATTTTTTGCTATACTTACTTAACGCATAGTTTTTTAGTTATTGACGAAAAACCAAAAATTTTGACCTTTGTCGCCCCCCCCCCCCCCCCCCTCCCGCCGGCTCACCTCCTAGACGTCAGGACTTTTAGTATGTTTTGTCCTTAACCACCCTGAATAAGTTTCAGCAGAAATCGCTTAGGTTCCCGCTCACGCACTCTACAAATAGGTACTTTGTTGACCGAGCTAAGAATATACTAGGTGCAATTGCAAACCGTTTGGATAAAACATGATTTTGTTCACTTACCTACATAAAAATTAAAATTATGGCATACTTGTGTGTATTACTTTTAACATCATTTAAAATCAGCTGTTTCTATAAAAAGTATGAAATACTTACAAGATATTTTTAGGAATATTCAAACCATGATAGTTCGATTTTAAATCTATACCTATTTTACATATTTTTGGCCCAACAGAAGAAAAAAATAATATTCAGGAAAAATAACTATCGTCTATCTTTTGTGTTCGAGATACCTAATTAGTTTATTCATTCAATAAAAGTAACTACTAGAAGGTTTATGCGTAGAAGGAAAACAATTGTTTGATCTTATTCTTGAAATATTTTAATACATATTAAAAAACCAAAATATTTGAATAATATCGACAAATATTTACTGCAATCGAGTGAACGATTCTTTTAAGTTGTTCAGCATTCATAAAGACTTTTAAAAACTCCCATAGACTTGACTTTGCATTTTATTGACTCAAGGTCAAAAGATTCGTCAAAAAAACTTTTTGGCATAGCTTGAAAAGGACAAATATTAAAATACTGTGCCTTTTACAAAAATGACTGTCGATTTAAAATGATAAGAGCATTCTAAGAATCGACTTTGTTTATTGACCTTGAGTTTTGTCTCAAGGTCACAAAGTTTGTTGTAAGAATTTCTGATGCGAAACTAACTGGTCACGATTCTAACATTAAAAGTAACCAATAAGCATAATATTAAAGATAAAATAAGAACACTCGTAACTATGCTGAAAAAAAAGAAGTTATGCTACTTTTAAAATAATTTTAAACGCGGAAAACAAGTCTTACTGATTCTGTTCAGATAAATTATACTCTTGCCTGTCTGTTTGCACCGTCTAGCCCAGTGGTTCTTTACCAGTGGTCCGCGGACCACTGGTGGTCCCTGAAGCCATCTTAATAATACATAATATGTGAGAAGTCAGAAGTTAGTAAAGAGTACCTATGCAGTCACAAAAATCACATTACTTAAATAAATAAAAAATCGGTTGTCTGTAAAGTCGGTTTACTGACGATAGTTGAACGTGACAACGTCATAGCCTTAACCCCTCAGTTCCGGAAAAAATCTATGCAAAAAAGTTGGCGCCCGGCCTACCCTCTTTGGAAAATTAATGTAATATGAAATATCCTTACATATAATCCATATTTTATGTTTGTGTGAACTACATTAAAATATATGTTAAATTTTCTATCTATCAAGCCATCATAATATAGTATTTAGTCCGATGTGATATTAGTTTCTCAATTATAAACTTTCGAAACTATAATTAGTGACTTGTTCAGAAGAAATAAACGAATACTTTATTCTTCATATATTAAGTCATACCTTGACACGTAGGAAATAGAGCACAATTTTGAATAGCCGAAATAATACTAATAGCTCACAGATTGTTTATTTATTTTTCATTCAGAGTGTGGTCAATGTATCAAAGGTCATAACTAACCAAACTTCTTCATACAAAAGTATTCTCTAAGTCATCGAAATACGTAATATAATCGAAACAAAGAGCGCGGCCCAGGTGGGCCTTACGGTTGTTGAGAGACTTGAAAGTGTAAATGGAACGCCTCAGAGCTGTCAGCGAGGTAACGCCGCATGAACTGTCATGTTTTTCGGGCGCGCAGCCCATATCGAATTATAAGAAGTTATCACGTCAATAAAATCAGTAAATTTTAGATTTTTGCCAAATGTAAAATGAGTGCTAATTATAAAGTTGTGCTTATTGTCTTTATCAAACAAACCTTAATTTAGGTAAACCAACTGGGTAGTCCCTGGCAACACAAACATTTGATAAGATGGTCCCTCATGACATGACTAAAAGGTTAAGAACCACTGGTCTAGCCTGTCTGTTTGTACCGTCTCTGTGTTGCCCTGAAGGCTGAAACTCATACCTCGTAATAAAAACATAAATACATATACATTAAACATTTACATAAAAAATACAATTTTGTTTAAAGATTTATAGTTATATAAATTAACTTTGGAACCCAAACTAATATAAGTAGGTAGGTATGTTAGCAGACGTCCAAACTCCAGTACAAGGTCAAACAAGTATAATCTAGGTCAAGTGCAAATGTGGAGGAAGTCCTCTGTTAGATAGATCCAGGACATCCCTCCGTATACGGCTGAAGGCGAACCGCAGGTGGTTTTAGTGAGTAAGAGTCCCACATACCCCCGGGGTGCTTCAGCTTAACTGAGGCACATCCCCAACCCGGGGCACCCATGATGGGTTTCCCTTGCGCATCAAAATAAAAGGTCAAGTGCAAATATGGGAACAACCTGCCAAGGAAAATAAAACTGTAAATATGTAGCTCCTATTGATTTTCGGAATGTACAATACCTAATGATCTTACAGCGTATACTAAATAGGGAAAAATGAAAAACTAGATGACGCCCGCAACTCCGTTGCGCCAGAATTCGTTTATCACGTGGGAACCGTATCGTTACCGCGGGATAAAAAGTATCCTATGTCCTTTCCCGGGACTCAAAGTATCTCCATGCCAAATTTCAGCAAAATCGGTTCAGCGGTTTGGGCGTGAAGAGGTAACAGACAGACAGACAGACAAACTTTCGCATTTATAATATGTATTAAGTATGGAAGTATGGATAAATAGGTGTTGACATAATGCATAATATCTCAAATTTTACTGGTTTCTGAAGTTGTTCTGTAATGCAATAATATAACAATATTCATCTTTCTATCGTATTTCTGTCGTATTACTACACAGTTAAGTGACCAGAGCTCGTCTACAAACAAGTTTAAAGCCATCAATACTCAACTCAAACTCCCTCCAGACAAACTTCGAACTAAGTTTGCAAAGAAAACTTCGCACAACTTTGTCAGTTACAAAGAACTTGTCGCTAAATTTTCTTTTCCTGTTTGACTGTCGCACTCAGAAGCATTAAATGATGATTCAACATCAATATAATGAAGAGTTTGACAGATAAATATATAACATTATGTCAAACTCGTCATTTAATAGTTCAGTTAAGTAGTTTTGATGAAAATCTAACTGCCGCACTCAGAGACGAATATAAATTACTAAACCGTAACTAAATGAAGATTTTGGCATAAATAATAAAAATATATAATAATAATATTTGTCTGAAAATATACACATATTATAGTACAATGTAACGGTTTAAAAAGATTTTCATTATTCATTTCATTTTCAACAGCAAATGCATGAAATATCAATATTAGATTGACAGCAATAATTGTCCATCTCACTAGCCGCGTACTGACCAAGTGAGCCGCCTCGCGCGGATGCCTCGGACATTTGCCGCGGCGCACGCCGCGCGAGGCGGCCGGCGTACGGCCGAGCCAGCTGACAGTGTTGCCAGATCAGGGGATTTCCCCCTAGATTTAGGGGGTTTTCGACCAAGATAGGGGCAAAATAGAGGCAAAATATCGGGAAAATTGTGCTAAGCAGAAATGTACAGTCGGGGAAATGAGTTGTTTAGCAGAAATGAACAGTCGGGGAAAATTGTGCTAAGCAGAAATGTACAGTCGGGGAAAATTGTGCTTAGCAGAAATATACAGTCGGGGAAATGAGTTGTTTAGCAGAAATGAACAGTCGGGGAAATGAGTTGTTTAGCAGAAATGTACAGTCGGGGAAAATTGTGCTTAGCAGAAATGTACAGTCGGGGAAATGAATTGTTTTGCAGAAATGTACAGTCGGGGAAATGAGTTGTTTAGCAGAAATGTACAGTCGGGGAAAATTGTGCTTAGCAGAAATGTACAGTCGGGGAAATGAATTGTTTTGCAGAAATGTATAGTCGGGGAAATGAGTTGTTTAGCAGAAATGTACAGTCGGGGAAATGAGCTCTTTAGCAGACGCGCTGATAAAGGCCGCGTCTCCACCTGCAAGACAACTGTCGCGAGAAGTGTCTGACAGTCTATCTGACAGCAGCTTTTTTTTTCGATTGTCGATATTTTTTAATCGATTTTAAGGGTTTCGATTAATTAATTAAAACGATCGTTTTTTTTTATTATTTTTTTTAAATCGATTTTCATAAAAAATGGGTTAAAAAAATAATGCACAACGTTAATAATCAAGTTTTCATTTCTGCCGGCACTCCCGGAGTGCAACCCGTCTTTTTTTTTCTCTCGACTTCTCCCTCCTATAAGACCCTAGTAAAGACTCAATTTTTTTCTTTAATTCAGCTATTGGAAGGTTCATTTTCCTGGCTTATTTCTCCATGCATCTTCCCTTAGTCCCCTATTTGTGTAATCAGGACATTGCGCATCCCAAAGTCGTCTATAATCACCATATAGTTGTATTAGTTTAAAACACTGTTCTTTATCCATGACGCAAAGTCCTAACACGCAACGATTAAGCGAGGCAGAACACTCCCGTCTTGAGTGAGCGCGGCAAACGTACCGAGGCGCCTTTGAGCATCGACAAAAACCGACAACGCTCGGCTCGGGCTGCGGCACGCTCGGGCGAGGCAACGCATGCGTTTGCTTCGGGCGAGCCACGTCCTGACCTACCGAGCAACTGCCGCGCACGACTGCCGCGCGAGACGGCTCGCTTGGTCAGTACGCGGCTAAGTCGATGCTCAAAGGCGCCTCGGTACGTTTGCCGCGCACTAACACGTCCTGACCGACCGAGCAACTGCCGCGCACGACTGCCGCGCGAGACGGCTCGCTTGGTCAGTACGCGGCTACTTACGCATAATGTTATTATGTAACATACTCGTATTATCTATCTATACTTATAAAACAACGTCGCCTTTTGTCCCTCATGTCCCTTTGTTCCCTTTAATCTTTAAAACTACGCAACGGATTTTGATGATTCTTTCAGTGTTAGATAGCCCATTTATCGAGGAAGGTTATAGGCTATATTTTATCACGCTAAGACTAATAGGAGCGAAGAAATAGAGGAAAATGTGGAAAAAACGGGAAAATTATTTGAAAAGGCTAACTTGAATGCGCTAATCTCAGGAACTACTGGTCCGATTTGAAAAATTCTTTCAGTGTTAGATAGCCCATTTATTGAGGAAGGCTATAGGCATAATTTTTTCAATGGCTAGATATTTTGTACCCGTGCGACGCCGGGGCGGGTCGCTAGTACATATTATGATGTAGTTTTTAGCACGCCTTTAGTAGCTTTGGCTGTTTAGGTGACCTATATTCAATTTCATTGAACAAGTGAATATTTCTAGTAGAACTTGGCCTAGGAAACCGTATTTCACGTACGTTATACGTTTTTATTCGATGGTAAGCCATCGAATAAAAACGTATGATTGATAAATATAAAGTCGATTTGAAAATATAATTTTAAATTTTTTAATTTGTACTGAAGAAGACGCTTCTGCGGTACTTCCAATTTGGATGTGACGTCATCACACTAGTAATTCTTTTAATATCTTTTATTTAACGCGCTCGTTATATGTAAGTTTATCTTAGATACCTACATAAATAATAAGAATAAGCCTAGAAAGATTAATTGTAAAATATAGTTTCTTGAATAATTCAAATAAAACATCAGTTTTATATATTATGTATTATCTCGGATCTCCATTATCTGTAGTTGGGAAATGAAATGGCCAAAATTTTTCTGCAAAAGTTTTCAACATTATAAATAATTTTTCATTTCTTACTTCGGGCACTTTTAGACTCGTACGTTTAGAACATAAAAAAGGTTCAAAAAAGAAAGTACTTATATAAAATACAAAAGATATGACGTCACACTATGGCGGAGTGTTTTCGGCGCCATTTAAAAGGCATATTTTTCAATCAACATTTTTATGGGTTTGTTTAAAATATGAAAATATTAGTTTTTTGGTGAATTTGAATGAATGATTAAGAAGCGATTAGCATAAAGAAAAAAAGTAGGTCAAGTAGCCTTGTAACGGAATCTTTGAGCACGATTTTTACCTATCTCCAGTTGTCTAATTAATTCGAAACTTAACATACCGTGTAAAAGCCAATGACGAAGCAATAATTTGTTAAAATTTTTGAAATTAAAGCGTGTTTTTTTAGTTCTATTAAAGCTGTTACTAATTCTTCATTTTAATTTAAAGCCAACGAATATTTGTAGACTGTAGTACCTAAAGCTAATCTTAGTAAACCTAGATTTCTCATACTAGAAGTTAGAGAATAATAAAATTAAAGATGTGAGTGGAAGAATACGATAAACGTAACAGTTAAAAAAATGACGTTTTTTTTGCATAAATTGAGGCTTTTTGTGCATTTTATATGTAGCCAGATATATACGCCAGCTGATGAAGTAGATAAGTTACAAGGTTTGTTTAAATTATTAGGGACAAAATGAGTAAATGTCAGTATGTTACAAAATGTTAGCTATCGTGTTCTTCAACTCACGTCTCTAAGTTTTGGTCACAATTTGTCAAGTAGCTTACTCGACAAATAAATGAAAAATACAACAATTATTTCAAGTGTTTAAAACGAAAAATGGAATCTTCAAATATTCCAACGGACCTGACAGAGACAGAAGACAGTACTCACTACTCTCAGACTCAAACAAAAGTCTTATGAAACCCTTACAACCCTTACAACATGAAAATAGTTTAAGAATATTACTTATATATATTACAGTAGTATGGTTTTTTTCAAAACGGGTCCTTACAAAACCAATCTTATATTCCTTACTGTTTTAAAGGACAACAATAGTGTTTACCATTTTGTTATTTTATCTACGCAATTTTATTCTCATTAATTTACTCGAATTGTTTTACAACAATTTATCATTAAAAGAAATTCGATGTTTGAATCTAAATTCTAATATCTTCTCAATACAGTCAAAACCGTTTATGGCGACATCGTTTAGAACAACATACCGGTTACTACGTACTGACGTGGTGTGAAGCGTCCATAGATATTATTATTATTATATTATTATTATAAATTGACCAAAATCAAAGGTCCCGGCTGAATGCTATATTATTATAACCTGTCACTGGTTATTACAACTATCGGTTTTTACGACTAAATATGAGTAGTCCCTTCGATGTCGTTATAACAGATTTTGACTGTATATCTAATTTTGTGAAAATACATATGTAAAAATGTTTGACATGGGCAAATGTAATAAAAAACCTATAGCATTTGTATGAAGAAAATGCTGACTACCACTTATCTTTAATCCGTATTCCGTAGTACAACCATAAGAAACAAAATATTAATAAATAGTTACTATGTATTACTTAAGAACATGAGAATGGGGAAAGAAATAATATTATAATTTATAACGGTCAGAGGGGCCTGCCCTTTGGCTTTTGTTGTTGTAAACCGTCGTTTCTCACCATAATATTATACGACCATAAAGCTTAACAAGGATAGTTACAAAGAGGTAGAAAATCATTAATTCAATATTTGAAATATGTAGATTTAGTCACAACTCACACTCAAACGAAAGTAAAGGTCATTCACTCCATTGACCTTGATTTTCTTAACCTATCAACCCCCATAAGGACACCGGCGACCGCGACAACAATAGGATAACAATAGATTCCCAAGAATCAGCGAACCAAAGATTAAAAAAAAAAGAAAAACTGCAAAAATATCAAGAACAAGTTCAATTTAAGCAAAATTTTTGAGGCACTACCATCGAGTAACAGAGACGTTCATACTCGAAATAAATGTAAATGCTATTTCATGACAAAAAATATTTGAGATGATGCACAAAAACAAAATTATCCTATGAGGACTTTTCTCTATTGAATGAGAATACATTATTTACGCTAAGCAACATTCCATCAAATAAGACACGCGTGTAAGTTTTTTTTTTTTTTTTTATTAAATAAGGGGGCAAACGAGCAAACGGGTCACCTGATGGTAATGCAACTCGCAACATCAGAAGAGCTGCAGGTGCGTTGCCGGCCTTTAAGTATTTTAATTGCAGCTCCACTTGCGTAACTTCCACATGTGTTCTCAATTACATACTGACACATATAAGTAAATGCATCATACAAATATACAACTACTATACGTACTACATAGGTATTAAACAAAATAGTAGTCTTTACCAGTGCTCAATAGTCAACACCAACAAACAATTACATCCGTAAGTTCCTACCATGAGCTCTTATAGCAGTATTACTTTAATATTACTTTTGAATTTCGCATAAACAATAATGATCTCTATTTTTATAAATATAGCTATGTTTTTTGTTAGTGCGAAATCTGAAAGTAATATTAAAGTAATACTGCTATAAGAGCTCATGGTAGGGGGGCTGTTCCTGTATGAAGTACATACTCGTATTAGTAATCCATCCATACTATGCTTACTAATATTATAAATGCGAAAGTGTCTGTCGGTATGTTACCTCTTTACGCTCAAACCGCTGAAGCGATTTTTCTGAATTTTGGCACGGAGATACTTTGAGTCCTAAGAAAGGACATAGGATAATTTTGATCGCGGAAAATGTATGGTTCCCGCGCGATAAATCAACAAAACTTGGTTGACTACGGTACCCTAAAACGGAACCCTAACCAGCAGATTTTTTGTATTTTGGTAGGTTAATAGATATATAATTTAAGAGTAACATTGTCCTACAAATAGAACAATCCATATTTTAGGACCATCAAATCAAAATATGAATTAATCCTTTCTATCTCTGTTAGCTACCACTTTCAAGATTTTTTCGCAGATAAAAATGTTGTTTATCAAAATGAAGCTACTCACAATTAGCTTGATAGTAATAAAAAAAATTCTAGGGCTCCCTGACTAAATTATTAATAACTTTATAGGCGAAAGCAAAAAAGACTTTTGGGTGAAAATAGTAAACCTGAATACAGGTAGCAAAAATACAGGTAGAGTGTTTGTCAATTGATTTTTCATTAGCGTGGGGTTTGGTCTGAAAGCTAGCATTTTATAAAACGCGAAATACGATTGATATATTATCATCCAAACCGGTTCAAAGACTTGACATATTTATTATTTTGTCATTCATATTTAATTATAAATCTTGAACTATCTACTACTACTAGCATATTTTTTAACTTAAGTAGTATTTAACCCACTTATAAATAAAAGTTGCAATATAAACTTTCAAACTAGTCTTTTAGATAATATTATAATAGTAGATTTACCTACCAGACCCAGATAAAACTGTTATTTACAAAATTATTGATGACACGATTTCGAATTTCTAGTCAGAAAAGTTCAATACTAAATGAAATATAATGTGAGAAAAATAAGTAAAAAGAGGAAATAGAACTGCTTCATAATAATTGTTAACAATGTTAACAATTATTATTAACATAATATCGTGTAGGTAGTCGTTGTGGTTTACAAACCCAGTTACATAATAACAGTCAAGGTCAAATAATTTTCTGCTGGAATATATAAAACTAGTGCAAACTATACTGTAATCGGCGAAACGAGGCGGTAGCGGTCATTGACCTTTTCAGTCAAGGCGCTAAATGAAAAATGCTCGCACTGTATTTAGAATATTTAAGAATAAAATTGAGCTGAGAAAGTATTGAATCACAACAAAAGAGGGAAAAAGCTAATTTCGACTTAGAAAACAAAACAAAATCTGGCGTATCAAAACAAAACAATATAAGAACAACAAAACAACTTCAAAACAACAAAAGGAAATGAAAGTGAAAGTGTTCAGAGCTGATACGACAAGACGTACATTATATTTTCGTCTTCGACTTACAACTTACGAGGCTGTATATTTTAATGCCAAGGAAACGAATTTCCGCTAAACCCTCGACCACTTCCTATCGATAAGTCAATGACCTATTATGCAGCGTTTAAAGATACTTTGATTTCTGATGTTTTCTGAGGGTTTTGAGTATACTGTACTCGGCGAAACATGGCGGTAACGTTCATTGACTCCCTGTCAAAAACTTGTCATTTACTATACAAAGCCACAATTGACAACATTCCACTTCACTGTCAATCGCGGTTTATAATAGAAAATGACAAGTTTTTGACAGGGAGTCAATGTCCGCTACCGCCATGTTTCGCCGAGTACAGTATAGAGTTTTTTAGTAGCGTTGTTGATTGGTTAATGTTTTGACGGCTAACGATAAAAAACACTGGTAAGTAAAACAGCCAAAAACTACAGAAACCGGCCTTTCAACACCCACCCTTATCTTGTCGGTTATGGATAAAATAAGGACTTGAAACATGTTTTTGCACAAATCGAAAATTCGATAACATTGGGCGTAGAATGTGGATGCAATTACAGCGACCAGGCTCAAGATGATCCTTGGAAATTAGGCACAGGCTGTTAGGCTTAGGTAAAATGTTACCAACAGGTTTAGCATGGCCACACTAGAAAACTGAAAGAATAGAAATACTGACTTAGCTTTGTCGTTATATCACAGTACAAGACACTATAGCCATGCTAAGCGTACTGAGAGATCTAATAAGCGTACTAGCGAGCTATTTTGATAGCGAACGTAACTCTGAACACTCTACACCCTACCAACTCATAGGTACTATTCAACCTACAAAACTTTCGTAAAAACTAACGAAATATTGCTCACACGCATATCAAAGATCCATTTATTAAAACGAAGGTTAGCTAAACCGGGTAACTCGGATAGCATGCGGTACGCTTTACTGGTTACCAGCTAATAGTTCCTATTGTCTACCCACTTACCAGTTACCGCTCGCGTGCGGTCACGCGATTGCGCGAAAATAAAACGTAACATAGTGCATACTTTTTATATCGCACTAGCTGTCCCGGTGAACTTCGTGTCACTTTAAAACCTTCCCTGGTCTTTTACGAATATTTTAAGACTAAAATAAGCCCAATCCGTTTAGCCGTTTTCGAGTTTTAGCGCGACTAACACATTTGAAAATCCATTTTTATATGCTACTAGCTGTCCCGGTGAACTTCGTGTCACTTTAAAACCTTCCATGGACTTCTACGAATATTTTAAGACTAAAATCAGACCAATCCGTTCAGCCGTTTTCGAGTTTTAGCGCGATTAACACATTTGAAAATCCATTTTTATATATAGAGATAAGAAGATAAACAGTATAAGATGACGCCCGCAACTCCGTTGCGCCAAAATTCATTTATCGCAAGGGAACCGTACATTTTTTTTCGGGACAAATTTCACTATTTTCAGAATTCAGACAATAAGAAATTTCAGCAAAATTGGTTCATCGGTTTGGACGTGAAGAGATAACATACAGACAGACCCACTTTCGCATTTATAATATTAGTATGGATTGGTAATTTTTACAGATGACTGGGGTATAATACTTCCTTTTATAATACACTTATATTTAAATTTCTGTCTACTACCTTTTAACGCGCTCAAATGCTAAGTACTCGCATACGGTTTTGCTCGATAGTTTTACTCGAAATCGAGCAAAAACCACCGGGTGGACCGCAAAACTCACAGCTCGAAGGCTCGCATCGAGCCAGTTTGAAGGCTCGAATCGAGCCGGCTTGACAAATTTTTTGACATAACTCTTCCTAATTTCCTTCAAACTGGAGTAAAACTATCGAGCAATGCTGAATGTGTGGAAGAAAGCCCGAGCCGTAGTTTTTACTCTACAATCTGCATGATTGCTCGATCGAGCAAAACCGTATGTGAGTACTTACACAAAAAGTCTAGCGTTTTAGTATTCAAAGTGATTACGAATCCCCAGAAAGGACAAAACAGTTTCTTAACTGAAAAATGCACGGTTCCCGCACGTTGTACAAACTGCGCTTGTTTACTTGAAATAAATCTCATTTACAAATTACAATAAAACGAATTTGCGAATAGCAGCACTAAATGAATATGACTCATGAGTCATGACTCACGAGTCACGACCTACATTAAGCCTGTGATAAAGCTAAGAAATTATCGCGTTAATTTAATACGAATAACCATAAAAGATAAGCTAATCATAATAAACTAATGCTACAAAATCGATTACTGAAGACGTTTTGACATATTAGTTATCGTAGAAAAAGTCATGCTACGAAGTATTACTACGCCGTAGACGCGCTACGAAGTTTTCACAAGTTACTCTCTTATTTTACAAAAAGAGATTTTTTGGAAAGACTTGTTTACAATTTTTATAAGGTATTTAAGGACTAACAAAAGGCTAAGGTAAATTATAAAGGTCTAGAATAAATATATGTCATACTAAGGCCTAAGCATGTAAACATTTTGATAGATAGTATGTATTCATTAACGTGCTGGAATTTTACACGTAGTTATTTTAAGATTGTTAAAAAAATCTACGTATTTATAATCGTATAACCTCGTTCTTATAGCCGCTTATCAGAGGAATTTGGTCCGGCAAACGCGGCGATAAGGAGGTCAATGACCCACATACAACGGACGTCTATTTTAGCATGAGTATTACAAGGCCTTGATACATAGCAACAAGATTTCACGATTATGTATAAATAGAAGTAGTGAAAGAGCAAACGGCTAGCATATCAGAAAGGCACCAAGTAATTCCTCTTTGCGTTCTTTGAACACGCTACGGGGGCCTATTCCCAATCATTTCGGAAACGTAATTCCGAATTCGACATGAGTTCGATAACTTCTCGCACGGCAACCGATAAACCTGGCGCGCTCAGTGTTATCGATTGACGTGCGAAAAGGTATCGAATTCGGGGCGAAGCGATTACGAGGCGATTGTAATTATTGTTATTATGCCGTATTTACAGTTCATTGTCTTTGACGCATAGACTGCCCTTAGGATGACCTTGACAAATGATTGGAATACCCATACTAACTAGGACTGTTTTTGGTCACACAAGTTCATTTTCTACTAAGTTTAGACATCTACAGGGTCTTTTACATCTGTGCTAAGCCTGTGGACACGAGCTAAGTGTAAACTGTATTGTGAGGTGTGTAAGTGTAAGTGCAGTCCTATCCGCTCTTGTCAAAACTATTAGGGCTTCAATCCTAGCACCTGCCATAGGGGATTTACGCAGTTGACTCGAGCCGCACGACTAGCAAATCCTCACAGTCTTTTGACAAGGTCATTAATTCCTTTAGGTTTATGAAACAACCGCAGCCGTGCAGCGAAATCAACCGCGGTCCTATCCCTAGCCATAAAAAAAGTTAGGACATACCTTAACAGTCTTTCTTGTCTCTCTCTATCGTATGTCGCCGCGGCGAGATAGTCGTCGGCGATCGCATGGTGCAGCGGCGCGTGGAGCGGCGGCTGGTAGCGCTGCTTCCACAGTAGCTCGCCGTACATCGCCGGCGGCGGCGGCGGCGGCAGGTGCATCAGCGGCGGCGGCGGGCCGTTGTAGTGCGCCATGCCTCGCCACTCGTCCACCGAGCTGGCGGACCCCCCCGAGCCCCCCCGCACGCCGCTCACGCCCGAGTCGCTGCGCTCGTCCGCATCCCGCGCGCACACTATCACACAGTCGTCCTCCTCGGAGGCCACGGCGCCGGCCACATCCGCGGCACTCACTTCACCCTTCACTTCACCACTGGGGCACTCCGTCTCCTTCGCGCACTTGTTCGTCTCACTTATCTCCACCACATCACCACTCGCACTCACACTTTCAGCGACACCTGTAACAATAGAAAACGGCACGTTAGTTATGCAATCAGGAGCCTTTTCAAATACAAATATCTTTATTGCCTGTTTTGTTTATATTCACACTCTTAGAAGAGTTCAGAATCGGGAACGGAAGTAGCTTAACCTAAATTAACGATTCATTAGGAAAACTTTTCATACTAATTGTCTCCTGTCATTGGAGTCATTTTGTAATTCGATCGGCGCTGGCGTCTAGCCGCATCGCATTATACCCGCGCCTGGCAGATCGCCAGCTGAGCTCATTCACACTAAGCCCACGCCCAATTAATCTATATTCATAATCGTCAACAATTTCAACATCTCTATCAACATAACAACAAAAAATACTTTAAAAACCTCGCAGCTAGCATCACCTTGATATTTCATCGGCAATTTTTTCGTTTCGGATATATCTGTCGGCAAAATTGATTGCGTCTTTGGAGACCGTAAAATGTAGTGTGGCATTTATTTCGGCGGAACAGGAAGTGGACGAGATTTAGTTCAGCGCTGGCATATGTTTGGCAATGGCACGGCGTTTTATGCAGCGTGGCACACGTGTACCCCTGGCCTCGTGCCAGACGCGGGCCGGCCAAACGACCGCCTGGCATCGCACCAGAACGGGGGCAATGTGACACAAAGTTTGGACATCCCCTAAGGTCTAAACGAGAATGTTTACTTTGAAACTATTTACGATCCGACCGTAACGGGGTCACGTAAACTCCGCAGTATGGCGTTATCTTTTAGGAGGAGCAGACAATATGTATAAATAGTACACATCTGTAAACCTACCTCTACAAATTAGTCGTAGTACCGTTATAAACAAATACCGGCATTAAACAGCACAAATGTTGTTAAACATCTCAAGAAAGCAATTATCAACAAGATCACATCAAAAATTCCAACGAAAGTCACAATTAAACGCGTATCATAATGGCATAGAAACCGGAGTTACACGTAAATTAATCTTTCAAACGAGCAAAATGGAAACATAAAAATTGCAAATGAGGTTAAAAACGTAAAAAGTCACATCATTATCATAATTGAATAAATTATAAAGTCCGTTGGCAATACTTAATTCGATACTACCCACACAGAGCGGCGCTCGGTGAAATTCAAATGAGGTGCCGCTAACGACGTGTATTTACATAATCGCATATTTGAATAATTTATTCATAACAAATATATAAACATGACGCGAATATTTTTAAACGCACACCGATCGAACGCGTTCGAATGGGGAATGCCAATTTTCGTATCGCGAACATGGCAATTCGATTACTCACCGAGATACTTGCGCGTTTTACTTGTACGTTCGTAAATAACTTACGTAATTAGTGTTGTTACATTTACCGATGTACAAAGTTGCAATCGATATTTAATATTATGTTATTAATTATTGCAGCGATTATTTTAATTATCGTTTTGTATCTCTCCGATGTGACATAAAACTGTTCCGTTCGCAGAAAAAGGGCAAAGCACCCGAAAACAATGGAAACTACGAGCTACCCGAACAATACAATGATGACTAGTGAGGGAGGAGCGCAGCGTAGTAACAACTAGTTATACAAACGAGTCCCCAGTGTTGGGTCATCGACAAAAAACTATCGATACGTTTAACTTTATATACGTTTACCGGTAAATCCAGATAGTTGTTGAATAATCATGAATGCGGATTTCTGAGAACGGACGAGCTATTTCAGTTAATAAAACTGGTTCCTATAAATGGATATGTCATTGAAACAAACTTGTATGTTATTTAGGTTGAACGTAATATTCAACTTATTTCTTATAATTAAAATTCACTTTATGGGCAATTAATTGCATATATTCCTTAATACTTTGAATAAAGATAAGGCTGTCGTATCGCTCGGGTTTTATTACATAGTATAATATTATGCACATCAAATTTGTTTTTGATTCCATATTAAAATATGCATCATCATACCTACACGAATGAGGAAATCAAAATTAGCAGGATGATGTTATTAGTGACACATCTACATTGTGTCAATAAATTATCTCAATATTTTTCTGGTAAAACATGTTATATTTTTGAGCAAATATTTATCTTTATTAGTAGAATAACACGACTAGTTCTACAAGTCACGATCTCATAAAAGCTACTAGAGCATGACTGTTCAACATGCTTATAATGATCACTTCCACTCGAACAATAACTACGGAATTGTTGACCTTATAATGACTTTCACCACAATTTGGTAATTACATAATGCAATAATGTTATTGACAACGAACATCACTTATTTACGTGCCCTGTTCGAAGTTCTGATTTCGTCGCAAAGATTTTTAACAAATATCTTTACAGAAAATATTAATGAAAATATCTAGTTGAAACTCTTCAAGTAAACTTTGAAAATATAGGTAATTTAGGGAAACCCTTCATCAAGCATGGGAAAGAAGGGATAGTTTGACAAAGTAAGGCAGTCTAAGGACGTTCGCAAATCTCTTTAATTAATAGAAATCCCTTTTGAAACCCTTTCAAATAAATCTTAAATAAGTAGGAAAGCACTATTCTTTAGCATAGGACAGGAAGGATAGTTTAAAGTCACTTTAAAGCCATCGGAGTTTAAAGTCGCATCACGATTCACGATTCATGGCGCTTGGTGGCGCTTTAAAATATTTCACCTATCTAGATTCTAGAATATATAATAGTCTAGAATAGGCTCTAGAAATTGCCTCGCTCCTGCGGACGATTATGTCGTTTCCTATCTCACATAATATTATCTTCAGTGGTGAATTACAATTCATACAGACAAATCACAAAGTAACAGAAAATCAAATGAAAAGTAGGAACTGTTACTGCGACATTAAATTATGTAGGGTTTAAATTCCAGTACTTAAACTATGAAACAGTTTTATCTTATTTAATATAAAATACTAGCTGTTGCCCGCGACTTCGTCCGCGTTAGCATAGTTGATCACATCCCAAGTATTATTTATTGTACAAAAATATTCAATGTACAGAATTGACTTTCCTACGATTTTATTATATACTTAAAGATGTTCCGCGTGGCTTCGCTTGCGTAATTTATGAATTTCACGCAACCGTACATTTTTCCGGAAAAAATAGCCTATGTACCTTCACGTGGTCTATTCTTCATGTTTGCCAAATAACATAAAAAATGCTCCAGTAGTTCTTGAGATAATAAGCAATAAGCAATTTCATATAATTTCTCCTATTAGTCTTAGTGTGATAAAATATAGCCTATAGCCTTCCTCAATAAATGAGCTATTTAACACTGAAATAATTTTTCAAATCGGACCAGTAGTTCCTGAGATTAGCGCGTTCAAATAAGCTCTTTCAAATAATCTCCCCCGTTTTTTCCACATTTTTCTCTATTTCTTCGCTCCCATAAGTCTTAGCATGATAAAATATAACCTATAGCCTTTCTCAATAAATGGGCTATGTAATACTGAAAGAATTTTTCAAATTGGACCAGTAGTTCCTGAGATTAGCGCGTTCAAATAAGCCCTTTCACATAATTTCCCGTTTTTTCCACATTTCCCTCTATTTCTTCGCTCCTTTTAGTCTTAGCGTGATAAAATATAGCCTATAGCCTTCCTCGATAAATGGGCTATCTAACACTGAAAGAATTTTTCAAATCGGACCAGTAGTTCCTGAGATTAGCGCGTTCAAACAAACTAACAAACGCTTCCGCTTTATAATATTAAGTATAGATTATCGTAGGTTATAGAGGTGGATTAGTGATTAAGTACTTTAAAAAGTTAGTAGGTACGTAACTTATAGAATGAAATCAATACGAGAGACATACATAATATCACTGAGCAAATCAAGCCCCATAAGCTCACCGGTGAGCGAAACACAATAGAATAACAATAGATTTCCAAGAATCCACGAATGATGGATTAAGTTCAAAACGACAAGATAGTTACAATATGATGTGTGTATTGTATAATCGGGTAATGATTAATGATTATGTTGTTGGATGCGTGACTGATAAAATACGAGACATATTGTTGTGTTGAATTACACGTACATAGGCCAATATTGAACATGATAACCCCGAGGTTATCGCAATTCGCAACTGCTATGTTTATGATGTAGCAATTATTGCTAGATAGTTTCGAAGCAGACGTTTCGATTATAACGATATTAACTTAGATAACTCCCAAGCGGCCCAAGTGGGCCGCGATAACAATAGATTTCCAAAAATCTGCGATCGAAGGATACGAAATTATGTAAAATTAAAATAAAATTGGTGGACTTTAAATCTCTGCACTATTTGCTATTTAAAATATTATTCCACTAATTACATTAACACAATTATTTGTAACAAAATTATTATTATTCTAATCCTCGGTAAAATCCTCACGATTATTTCTAAAATTCCAGAATACCGTCACTTTTTAAATAGAACAGTAAATAAAAGCTATCAAAATTAAAGACACCAAAAATGCACGGATACTCACGTTTGAGAACAAGGTAAAACCAGGTAAAACTCAACAAAATCCTTTCAGCAAAATATATTAATCTTCGCACACTAAAATCACTTGCAAATTCTTCACAATATTTTCTTCCAAAAGACCGATAATAATCACTCACAAAAATCACAATATCCTCCAAATCCAGAAAGTAGAATCCAATCAGATTCCTGTCCTTGAGGGGTCAGCGTGTGCTACTCGTTCACCTGCAGATGTAAGTACTGTGTAGTTCGAACCGATCGCTAGCGGAATAACTCGACGTGCAAAAGTATCGGAGGCGCACAAAGAACTGAAACGCGCGTCGAAATGGCTCGGAGGGGAGGAAGGGCAGGCATGAGGCAGGCCGTACTTCTGCGTAGCATTACGTAGCAACAAGTGAACGGATATGCGGGTGTGAGGAGGCCGCGGGAGGGGGGAGGTGTCCCCCCCGTGCCTCCCCGCGCCCGCCTCGCCCCGCGCGCTACCTGACAGCGATGCATGCAGCTCTCCGTCAGGTTCCGTTGCCTGCCCATCTACAATCCATTTGTGTACACACATTACACGTCCCCATTTGATAGCAGGCTCCAGGAAGGACTAAATTATGATTACGTGTTGTATTGCCACATTATTTCGTTTCCTAGCGAGTGTAGATATGAATATTTAATTCAGCGATGATGAGTGGCCGGAGGAAGGCAAATAATAGTTCCAATGTAACCTTGTTTTAAAATCGATTGTTCATAAAATGTAGGTAAATGAATGTGAATAACAATAGAATTAATTAACATAACAAATCGCTATAAGCCACTATAAGGAAATTATTTGTACGAAGTAATAAAATTAATTTATTCCGACCCAGCAACGACGTAAAAATTTAGGAAAATCAAAGGGAAATCGACAAAGAAATAACAAGGCAAAATTAAGAAAAAATAATGAGAAATGACATTTAAAAGCTTGTCGTGTGCAAAGAAATTAATGCAGTAAAACAGAACATTGCATAAATGCAAAACGGATTACAAAACTCGAACGCAATATAAATAATTATGAGTGCGTTGCAGTAATTAAAAGTAAATATAATTGCTAATGAGGGTATGTATTTAAAGATTATCGTAACACGTCTAATAATAGTCCAGTCGATAACATTTCAGAACATAAACAATATATTTATTGCTGGACTGCATACCGCGCTCGTTAAACTTTTGGCACGCCTTCAACAATTCACGGGCTATCACTCACGGGCAATAATAATAAATGAATTCTTTAAATATATTATGAAGCTTCATGTTACCGATGAAAATAAAAGTAAATAACACCGAAATAGCTTTCCCGAGAACATCTTACGTAAACTTATTACAGACAGAAATAAACACAACTAGGACGATTTAGGATGTGCCCAAACATTTTGTATTATATTTGGAGATGAAAAAATGGCAGTGAATAGTCGTCTACCTGCTTACAATGCTTACAGAAACTCGGGCATGGAACGACTCGAATATAAAAATGTGGAATCAATAAGCCCAGTCTGAAGTCTCATCTGCGATTCCGACGACATTTATAGGGGTGACCTTTTGCAAAAATAGCTTCGCCTGTTTGAATAACGGACACGTTTTATTTAAATTACATCTGAGATTTATCTCTATCCCGATTTTATTTTAATATAATATTAATGCAGCTCCGTTACTTGTTGTTAAAACTAAAGTAAATCAAATTTTATACTCTCATGGCAAGCCAACGTTAAACGCCAGAAACGACGTTTGACGTCGGTCTTGGTTAGGACCAGTCCATCCAAGACAATCAAGGAATAGCATCAACAGGACAATCTGGTCAATCAGGACAGGATCAATTACAAGAAACAAAGCTGTATTGACATTGCAGTAAATAATAAAATCAGAATAGGTATGTTTCATGTGATGTTGGACATTTGTTTACTGCGAGTTATTAATATGAAGCATCGTTAAGATAACGTATCTAAACACGTTTCGAAGTATCCACAAAGAGGTCATGTATCTAATATCTATTACGCCCTTGTGTTAACTGTGCTAGTATTAACAATAAACATCATCTACTGGCAGAGTTGTTTGGCGTGTAATGTTTCAGTATACAAATTTATCGCAGTAGCTACTACATGCTACTACAAAATAATAATCTTGTTCTAGTTTATCAACAACAAATTACAAGGTTTTGTACGTTTTTCTGTAAATTAGTTATTACTACATGTCTCTCAAATTCCATTTGTCGACGATAAAACAATGTCCTTTTCAAGGACTAAAGACAGGATCTAAGTTCATCCAAATCTATTCAGAATTCAAATTCTGATATTTGGATGAAATTTAGTTCTGTCTGTTACCTCTTTACGCTCAGGCGTAAAAAGGTAACAGACAGATATACTTCCCTAATTATATCAAGTACTGATGATGACACAAAATCTCCAAACTTCTGGCAATTCTTTAACAATGTACAGGCCTGTATCGACGAATGAAATAACAGCTGAACAGCACGTAACTAAAAATAAGCGTTTATCATGTTTTCTAGATGGGTTAGATAACGCACACAAGGTACCCGTTGATAGGAAGCTCAAACACGATAACCTGGTTGCAGCGACTGATAACCAGCTATGTATACAGCCTATCTCTGCCTATCTAAATAGCGCTAATAACATTGATAAGGTACGGTGCTGTACGCACTTGGAGACACCAAATCATTGTTCAGGGCTACACTATAGTGTCTGGAATTCTTCGGGCACAAAATCCAACTAAACTCCTAAAAAGATATACAGCTTTGTTTAGGTTTTGATGCAGTCTAGATTTAATATACGTAAAACCTGTCAAAGTAAAACTAACATAAAACGCATTCTGATTGGCCAAAACTCCAAAAAATTGTCGTTTACATTTTGACGAATATGAAAATAATTCTATTTTAAACTGTTTGATAAGTTTCAAACTAAATCGAAGCCGTATTAATGATGTTATTTCGGGGTTTTAGTTTCATCAACTTTTAATTAATTTCACTTGGTATTCCCAAACTATCAGAATTCAATAATGACTGCGTAGGTTACTTTAGATCAGCCTTTCCCAAAGTGGGAGATAACGCCCCCTTGTGGGCTCTGAAGGTCTAAAGGGGGGTGTGGGACCTCAAAAAAATGGAGGCCTTGTGTAGAGGCTTGGGGGATGATTTATTTCATCTGGATGCATTTTACAAATTGAAACAACGGGGCGCTAAAACAGAAGGGGGCGCTAATACAAAATTTGTTCTCGAAGTGGGCAGTAGACAAAATAAGTTTGGGAACCCCTGCTTTTAGATCAATATCATACATTTAAGAGGCCGGGTACCCTTGGAATTTCTCATACAAACGTAATACCAAAATCATTTTCTCATACGAAAATATTTAACATGTTTGAGTTATTTTACAGTTTAAAATAGTAATTACCTAGGTTCCTGCACAAAAATTTACTTCAAAATATTTAAACACAATTTTTTTTTTTTTAAGTAAAATTTTGTGCAGGAACCTAGATAATTACTATTTTAAGCTGAAAAATAACTCAAACATGTTAAATATTTTCGTATGAGAAAATGATTTTGGTATTACGTATGTATGAGAATTTCGAGGGTACCCGGCCCCTTAAAACCCTAAGTATTTGACACCAGTGCCAGTGGATCTAAAATGGCCGCTTTGGAGAATCACATTATGATTATAATATTACTAGCTGTCCCGGCAAACGTTGTTTTGCCATTTAAAGTATTTCTACTTTATCAGCATACAAAATCTTACCCCCTCTTTTGTCCCCTAAGAGGGGTTGGGGGGGAAAAATGTTATACACCAGATGTTAAGTTGGAAAAACAGTTAATAATATAAAGTAAGTCCATTAAAGAAAAAAGTTTAATACAAAATCTGACCCCCTCTTTGGTCCCCTTAGAGGGGTGGGGGGGGGGTGATTTTTATACACCAGATGTTGAGTTGGAAGAAGGCAAATATATCTGCGAAAACCATATGCAAATCGGATCAGTAGTTTTCGTGTTAAAGCAAAAGTCTTATACAAAATCTGACCCCCTCTTTCGTCCCTTTAGAGTTGTGGGGGGAAAATTTTTATACACCAGATGTTAAGTTGGAAGAAGACAAATATATCTGCGAAAACCGCATTCAAATCGGATCAGTAGTTTTCGTGTTAAAGCAAGTCTTATACAAAATCTGACCCCCTCTTTCGTCCCTTTAGAAGGGTGGGTGAATTCATACTAATTTGACATTCATTAGTTTGACAATTCATTTTCTGAATTGATTTAAGAGGAATTGCACTTTGTGACCTTTTTGGGTCTGCTGGTATCCTAGTATGTACCTACTGTGTACTAACAGCTGATAACATAACTTAACGGATTGGGATTTTTTCTCCGCAAACTGTGACGAGGTTACAACTGTATCGTGTTGAACGATCAAGGTGAGCGTGTACATTTCAATACAATACTAATTAACCGCTAATAATATAATTCAATACGATCGTGATTCGTGACTGTACTCCGGACTTCGGATAGACCTTCACCCATTGGACAGGCTCAGCATAAAACGACACATTTGCGATCGATCGTTACGATATATCGCAAGTGGCGTGAACTGGTTTGTAATGGAGAAGAACCCAGTTCATACCAGTTGAACGAAAATTTTGCAAATCAGCATTTAGCATTGGTTAACGCGATTAATATCAAAGAAGAAGAAGATTAGAGTTTAAACAAATTAGATGCTTAGGAACTACCTTAATTCTGATCACGTGTTACGAGTTACGACTCATATTAATATCCGTATTATACAATAAAAAGAAAAGAACCGTTCCGTATATGGAAGTGGTTCATGTATAATTCTAATCGCGTGCATTGAACAATGAGTTATTTAAACTATAGATAATAATGCAAAGCGGACGCAGGCTGATAGAACACGTCGATTTAAAAACCAAATGTGATGCAATCATATGAATCATGCTCATAATTTAGTTAATATTCTGCACTCAGCTCTTATTCGACTGAATATAGTCGTTATCGCCGTATGCTTAGTCATTATAAGACCGTCTTAATAATACTCGATGATAAACTCGAGGCAAACATTCTAAAACCTTATCTGAAGATAAACGACACTCGAAACATATTACAGTTTTCGACTTTGATAAAGTAGAAAATAGGAATACTTCCGTCACTAGCAAATGCAATACCATAAATAGCGAATATTTAGTAGCAATTCAGGTAATATAACACGCGTTGCCAACGTAAGAATGCCAACGCGTATAAAGTTACAAAGTGCGAAACAATACTAGGATCGAATGTCAAAAACCGCACGAGGCAATAAATCGTTGTCTCGTGGAAGTAAACATAGGCGTACTTTGGTCGCATTCATGCATAATTGATGAGGGTTCGTGGCCGCGGCGCGCGGACGGCCGGAATCCAGTCGGTCACGACCGCCGCCATCTTGTGGAGCCGACCACATGGCCGGAGTCATGCCGAGAACTCTCCGGAACCACTCCGAAAATGCACTCCGGATAGACGGAATCACTCCGAGTACTTATTCTAGATAACCAGAATCATTCCGTTGGATAATTTCGAATACTCCTACTTCCGTTCCGCACGACCGGCCGCACGTACGTATCGCTATCGGCCGCGTGGCACGCAACGCGCAATTAATATCATTATTAGTTTCTTTTGTTGCCGGCTGGGTAAATAGAGCGGATCCGCGATACATAATAAATTTAAAGACAATACGGCCGGCTCTCACGGGCGCCTATTGTGCGCGGTAATTGTAATCAAAAGTATTTTCTCTCGGAACAGACGAGTCGTTAGCGATGATGTGAAACACATTCAATGTAACAGTTTCTTGCGCCTTTACATAAATAACATCACATTATGTTCTCCTATGCTAAGACAATATAGATCATCAATGCCTTATAGCGATGTCTTTATGTTAGCGAAGTCTACGAATTCCACGCATGACCTTAATGAAAAGGAGGGCGAGATAAAAGAATTTAATAAAATTGGCAGACATAAAGTTAAATAAGTGGTAATTTGAAAATAAAATGAGCGTGAATTTCGTTAAAAGGTCGCCCTCGCAACCTTCAACGCTCCACTTAATACTACTATCGTTTCAGACGACTTCAGACTAAATTGAAAAGACTACAAAGGCATTAGAAACGTAAATATCTGAAATAGAAGAATTAAGATTGTAATTACATAAAACGAACTTGAGGCAAAATTCGTAGTCTTTCGCAATCGTTATGTAGCATAAAAAGCAGACAGCTTTTAGTCTACGTATAAATATTTTGCCAAGAGCACGAGCGGAGCGTACGCAAAAACTAATGAAGCCTAAGCCCCCGCTCTCGCTATAGGCTATTACATTCGTGCATAATGTCTGGCTCGGTTTGCGTTTCATACGTTGGCGGTTTTTGCCGAGGGCGAACACTTATCGTGGATGAAAACAGGGCTGCCGACTGCCAAGTATTGAAGCATCCTGCTCTGATTTATTGATATCCAATGCAGTAAATAAATCTGGCATTGCTTTTGTATTACGTAACATAGACATAATATACCAATCAATTAGAAGTCGAATGTTTACTAACGCTAATTTAATTTTTAAACAACATCCGTGCAAGTGGCACGGATGTTGTTTAAAAATTAAATTTAAACCCTTGTTACATCTTTCACTCTTCGTTCAAAGAAATTTGACACAGGGTTAGGTTAGATCTATCATCTATGCAAATGAACCTTAGAATATCACCATTAATGCCCAAAACTATGCTCACAACGACCTGAAAAGGCATGAAATTGCCTCACGTTCCGCACATAAAGTAGACAACCCTGGACGAAAGCGTACCTTCGCCTTAGAATATGAATCGCACCATCGCACGCATTCGCGACGCGTAGCCATGAACTACGAATTAGTATTCCACGCGGCCTCTGGGAGAATGTTGTATGTATAATTAATTATACGAAATGGGCTTTACGAGTTAACAATAATACTGATATCCGTTTCATTGTTCGATGGCATCATCGAGTCGTTTTAACGACTGCGGTAACTGGAGCCCAAGTAAATTTAAAGTTATTGACTGAAAATTATGAAAGCTGCGTCTATGCACTTTTATTCGACGTTACGAATATCGTCAAATATTAGGTATATTGGACTAGCAAGGTACAATAATATGGTTAACTTGGTAGGGTTAAATTTTCTTGTTTATTAAATTTGATCTTACATCTTTAAAGTAATGTAATTTTAGTTTCACAAAATTGAAAACCACAACCTAATTTAGAATTCAAATTATAATATTCGTTACCATTTCACTTTGCATTTAATTTAGTCATGTTGATACGAATCTAACTCATCTGATATTTCAAACTATTAATTAATTAGAGCAGTGTGTTGCGTAATCACTAATCACAGAATTGTATACATTTAATTACAATAATATAACAACTATGTGAACTGAATTATATCATTGTATGCAAATACGATAGTAAAAGACCCGTATACGTATGTAGGTATAATTATGATATTTAATTGTTTTGACCTGATAATGATACTGGTTTTCCTTAAACGTTTATCTAGAATCGCGGTTAAAGATCATCTAGTATTAAAAATAATGTGCACCTACTATGCAAGTACATACTAATATTATGTAGGAATTATCATACAATTAAAATTAATATTTGCAAGTTATATATACGTAATGATTAGCAAAAGAGTATTATTTTTGATAATAATAAAAATTAAAAACCAAAATTCCAGTTGCCTCAATGTCTGGTCTCTGCCTCAATTAAACTTCACTTCTTTTTCAATGCCTATTAAAATAGAAAAAAGGATTTACTATAATATCTGGTAGCAAAGAATAGAATACAATATCTATTCTAGTCTTTATTGATCGCTAAATTGCAGACTAGGTCACCGGAACAGAGTCACTTAAACTTTTACGGCCTTATTAATGAACAAAGAAAATACAGGACTACCTCTTCCATATTGGTGTCTTTGTTATCTTTGAAAGCCTTATATTATATACTTAATTCCTAATTATGTGGCAGCTAAAGTTTTCATAAATAACTTTAACACAAAGATAAAGAGTCTTGTAATTTAATTACGAAAGCTTTAATCCTCTCATAAATATAAGCTTCCGTTTCTGGCGTTGCCATGGCGACGGTAGCTCCATATCCCCTTCATTTCTCACAAGGGGCCGCCCGAGCAGCTGATTCCCGCAAGAATAATTCCGCTCCTTTTGATACGCTTTTCGGAATTATTGAAACGTCACAAAAACGAATTCTTTTTGTGATTTCTGTGAAATGAAAATCAATTCTCGCTCCACGCCCCGGCGCGGCGTCTCATTAATGCTTTGAATACTTACGTTTCTATTGTGACATCAATGTTTCGATAGACGATAGTACAATATTGTAATAGCATGAAATATACGCAAGATTTCTATACTTATGTGATATGTCATAATATAGCCGTCGAAATTATGATAGCAAAATTTAGATCCAAAGCCTTGTTATAAACAAAAATGAGGGGCCACGAAAAACAGTTGAAATTCTTCGGAAAAAGGTAGTCAAAAGTAGGGAATGCAATCTCGTTCTCGCGAGATCTCGTTAAAAAAGGCTGAGATCTCGCGAGAACGAGATCTCGCGAGATCTCAGCCTTTTTTAGCGAGATTGATCTCGGACGAAAAAAAGGCGAGATCTCGCGAGTTTGACGAGATCGCACTTGAGCATAAAAACGTCTTATTCGAACTGACACGGACGGAGTAAAACCAAAGAGGAGCTGGCCTAAGCACTGTGCACTGTGATTTTCAACTAGATCCTGAATTTTGACTTCTCGTTGTTTGGTTAGTTATAAAACAACTGTTTATTACTAAAAGATTTGTGTTTGATAATGTGCGCTTTTATAATTCTGGACGTCACGTTATCGTGGACAACGGCTTCCACTATAAAACGTTGGGTACGTTAAATGCCCTTTTGATGTTACACACCGCGGAAGTTTTGTGCGGTTCAGAAGTGTAGACGTCGTGATGTCCTCTAACGCACACGTTAAAAAGTTATCGTCGACGGAAATTTAAAAGCGTCTCCATATATTTCCATACATTTTACTTCCCTATGTTATCGTTTTACCGCGGACATCCACGATATTACCGCCACGTCCAAAATTATAAAAGCGTTAAGCGCACATTAGAAGAGAAGACTGGTTGTTTCTTTCATTTGTTATATTTTAACAGATAGTAAATATGTATGTCAAAGTTTACTACTTAAAAATTATAGACAGATACGTCAAACAATGTTTGGTGCCTAAAATTCAATTGAAAACATTCGTGAAAATGAATGTTAATCTTATAATTTACTTACTCAGAGTATTTATTACCTTTTTTTCGTAATTTATTCAAATATTGTGATTATTTGCAAAATAAACCACCAAACTGCTAATCTCGCGAGATCTCGAGATTGGCGAGATCTCGCGGTATTGTTTTCATAAACTCGCGGGATCTCGCTTGAGCCCCAATCTCGCGAGATTTGCATTCCCTAGTCAAAAGGCGCTCCAAACATTGGCGATAGCCGAAACATCAAAATAGTGTTGCTGCCATATTTTATTAATAACATTTCGCTTACGGCAGTAATCATAAGTCATAACACATAAAAGTTGTTCAAAGTTCACGCTCGCCTGCAGCGCCGAGTCAGCTCAACATATCGATTATTTAGTCAAAACATACAGTTATGTAAGCATCGAATGTAAACACGTCTCTGATTACATTGAAAAAGTTATATTAAATTCGATGAAGTATTAAGTAAGCTGTGTAAGCTATAATTCTCATAAACCTAATTGATGCACAGTGTCAGAATTTGTTTGGACAGATGTTAGAATAGTTTCGATGATTGGCCAACTTTTTTGTTTTAGCCAATCAAAAGCACTTACGTGAATAAAAAAAATGTGGGAACTAGACATCAGTTATATTATACAGACATCATTGCCTGAGCAATAGGGTGTGTCATTTTTTCCAACTTTTGATTTTTTACATGTAATAGCTTTCAAAAGTTGAATTTGTCCGTAAAAATAATAACTGCATTTATTTTTTCTACTTAAGTTTACGTTTTTGGCTCGCTCAAAGACCTTGAAATTTCGATAAAAGCACAAAATCAGTCATTCAATTAAGATTTTTTTTTACTATTTGCAATTAAAAAAATAATAACAACGGACTGTTATAATATTATTGACAATGTAAACAATATCTAAAAAATATTTTAGACGTTACACGACTGTTTCTTTATATTTTATACTTACATACCCGCGCCCTGTTTTTATTTGACCTCATTTGACTCCTACAGTTTCAACTAAGCGATATTTTTCAGTTATCTGAGTGGTTCAATTGTAATTTGTGAGCTTAATAATAGATGGAAATTAGTAAATAATTTAATAAGTAATTAATAATTTGATAAAACGATTAAAATCACTTCAAAACCTAAGATAGAAACGAGAGGGCGAACTAAATTACTTACTATAGAGTTATGAAAAGATATACCGTCGCATACGAGTAGAAGAGCATATAACAATGGTACAAAAACTAGGTTTAATTTATCTGGGGCATGCAACTTATTCATCAGAATCTCCGAAGGCAGTTTCGGAAGCTATTATTTTATATTTGGCGGAAATCGACTAAATTGGATTTGTTGAACGCAGCCGGCTGTAATTAAGCCTTATGTTTAAACTACTTTTCTATAATTTAATGGGTTAAAATTATTATTTTTACTTTCTTTAATGTATAAACATACATTTATAACTAATAAAAATTAATATTTATCACTTTAACCGACTTAAAAAAAATAGGACAAAAATTCATTTTTTTGATATTTCAAGACACTTGAGCGAGCCAAAAATAAAAGAAATATATAACTTTTATAACATATACATAATCATATAAGTCCAAGGAAACTTTTGATTCCTATTACGCAAAGAAATTTAAAGAAAAAAAAATCGCCCATACAACGTGACACACCCTACAGACGCCTTACAACAACTTTTTTACATGGGTTTGAAAATAATGAATTGATTACTGCCACCCAAACCTTGAATTCTGATTATTCAAAAATAGAGACAAGATTCGTATGACGTATCATCCGCAGTTCAGAGTCTAGACGTATGCATATCCGACTATTAACCTTTAGAATCTGCTCTACATGCTAATATGGGCCAACCGAATCGAGCCCACTAAAAGTTGGAACGTTTAAGAGAACCGGTTACGGAATTGCGCGGTCAAAACTTCGTGCAATTTAAATGTCAGTTTAAACGGCAAGGCCAGCGCTGGCGCTATCATGCGAAAATCGACAAGTTTTATGTATGCCAGTAGGTAGCTGCTGGCATTCCTTCGCATTCGCGGGCGATTTACGAGCGTGATACTTCCATTTTCACGTTCCAATGAGTTCGGTTCGCGCTTTGTCCGTTTTCGTTCCTTAGATGCGTGACCAATCGCAGCAGGGCACTCTGGCAAATTGCATTCGATAGATTCGACGGTAAATGTAGAGAATCAAAAATATATGGGATTTTGACATGAGGAATCGCAAGCGCCACATCAATCGAGGGTTTTGAAGTTTGAGACATAATATGACAGCTGTTTGATACAAAGCTTCGCCTGGTGGCAGGTGATAGGTAGGAAAATGTCGGAAAATTCATACACACAATATATTATTATAATTATGTACTTAGATTTTAAAAACGCGTGTCCATCAGGCGTTGCTTCATGTGAGTCGGGTCTACCTAGCGGCAAATGAATCGGAAACCCTCATCTGACTAAGTACCCAGATCTCTGAGAGTTCAATAGGTGGCTTATTTACGGCGTAATAGCCGTCTGCGAGGGGGTCCGTCGGTTCTGCCACCGTTTTTGCTGCGCGTGACAGCCGTGACGCGCTAATCTACGGCACAGTTACGCAACCGGTCAGCCGCTTTGTATGCAGCGGACTGCGGACATTGAACACTTCACTTTCTAAGTCCACCAATAAAAGCCGATTATGAATCACGAATACACAACGTGGACTTCCATAAAATTTGAGGTAACGTTGTTTTGATACGCCAATAAGATCGTCAATAAAAACGAGGATATACGTGCAGACGTTATAAAAACGTTTAACTCAAACACGATAAGGACAAAGTCAGCTCCTACCCTTGACATGATGCAAATGAAGCAGAAGCCAAACGAGATACACCAAGCAGCACAAGAGCTATCTACCGTGAACCTTGAGCTTAGACGTCTAAAAACACGCATACTAATTCCATACCGGTTCGTACTGCATCGTCCATTATAATAATAATACAAAGCGTAATTTATTTAAATAAATAATAGCACTTATATAAATATTAAAATTAATGACCGTATAAAACTGGTTTCGTGAAACCGGGTCTCGGCTCATTTAAATTGCAAATGAACGGAGTGATTCACTTAATATTTTGTTACGTTAAGTTTGAAGGCTAATAAACGGCGAGAAAAGAAAGCAAATGTGACGAAATTGCTGAGAAACGATAAAACGGGACCGTTAGTTGGCGGAGATTTATTCGTAATGCTCTATCTAACGCCGGAGAAATAAATCGACGAATCACCGCTCGACGTTAGTGACCATAATATCCTTACGCGTGAGAACTCGGCGTTATGCTAATTTTAAACATTTTCATCTAAATGTCAGCAGAAACGGCTACCAAACTAAGGAACCTGTATTATGTCATCCATATCCACATCCATCTATTCTTCCATATCCATATACATTATCTATACTTATCTATACAATATATTATAAATGCGAAAATGTGTTTGTCTGTCTGTCTGTTACCTCTTCACGTCCAAGCCGCCGAACCGATTTTATTGAAAATTGGTATGAAGACTCTTGAGACTCCTGGACTCAAAAGTCCCGGGAAAGGACATAGGCTACTTTTTATCCCGGAAAAATGTACGGTTCCCGCGCGGTTTTGGCACAACGGAGTTGCGGGCATCATTTAGTTTCATCTAAATGTAAGCAGAAACGGCTACCAAATTAACGAGCCTGTATTATGTCATACCACAGAATACATAATATTAGTAGAATTAGTAGTCATACTCCATAAGTTGATATCGAAAATTATTATTATATTTTACAATTAGTATATTTAGTATTTAGTCAAAATACAATCCCATTATCAAACAGCATTCTTAGATATAACGAAAACAATGAGTATTAGAATTTAATCTATTTTCCTGTTACGGTTATTTAAATAACAAGAATCGAGACATCTATCACAATTCACAAATATGTATTACTTTCCTCCTCGTCCTTAATAAACTAATATAGACTTCCTCGCTCAGCAACAGATATTAACATCGGTGACAAACACTTACGTAGGTAAAATCATTTTCCTTGTGCACCAGTTTCCACGAAGAACAAAATCATTTTAATTTCCTCGTAAAACCGACCCGTTATGTAATATATTATATTCCAAACGGCGGTTATGACAGATATAGCGGCTGGACACATCGTTCTGAGATGGGAAGACATAGGTAAGGAAACTATTTTTGTGCGATGACGATTGAAATCATGACATGATATCATTCCCCAGACTACTTTTGTAGCTTCGTAGGAACATTCAATTAAGTTTTTTTCCGACTGGATGGAACAAGGAACAAAGACGAATAATTACTGCTGAATAGAGCAGTAATTATTGTTCCGTCTTTACCTGTTCTTACGCTAACTTATCATGTACCATGTCTGTTATCTGTGGGTATGTAGATTGCAGATACATATTATGTACTAGTATCAATATCAACGTTTAATTACAGTAATAATTTAACTGGATGTCTAATATCCGAGCTTTCTGCCTACAGCGGGAACCACAATATAATTAATCAAGTCCTCTCTACTCGCAAATCGCAAGTAGGCGTTCATTACTCACATTTTATTGAAGAGTTATTCAGCTTAATCTTCTAGTCTATAATTTTGATTCTTCATCTGGAAAGAGAGGGTGGATTTTGTGTATTACGACGATGAAGGGACTACTCTAATTTCGTCCTTATATCTTAAAGTAGTTACCTCCGTTTTTCGAAATTGTGTAATAGGCCTTTTTGTTTGTTCCGTAAACAAGATTTACGATTTTTGAAATGCCTGGGTTTCCTACTTTGCCTATGAGTTTAGATAAGTTAATTTAATGTTATTAAAAGTAGATTTGAATAGGCCCCTACCGAAATTAAATCATTACTTTAATTCCAACATATTACCTCGTACTTCTAAAAGTGCGCATAATAACTTCAACATTTTAAGAATTCACCAACCTCATCCTCAAGTTAATATACTTATTCTACTACATACGTAGGCAATTACCGTAACAGCCATTACAATATAAATTGTTTCGTACCAAGACCAACATAAATCTAGACCTATTGTCCTAGCTTATCGGCACGAGACCTGAGCTGTCAAAAGGTCATCGACGTTACGGGCGTGGGTTGGACGCAATAACTAAATTGCTATTCATGCCACTCTCTATACGGCTTTGTGCTTACTATAATACTCTACGTGAAACTGATAGAAGTCATCGTCCTTTGATCTTTCGGCTGGTAGTCAAACCTATTTTGTAATGGAAAGCCGATGATACGTTTACAAATTGGCGTGAAATTCACAATTGAAGCTCGATGCCAGGTTATTCATATAATAATAGGTAGATATGTATGATATTCGTGGATGAGATAGAACTGCCTTAGTAGCGAAATGAATTTAAGATTAAATAAATTCTCTTCTTCGACTTTAAACTCGGCTTTGCTTGGATCAGCGGGGTGATTCACAATTTCCGTTCGAATGCAAAAAATTGAAGTGTGCTTAGTCAGCGCTAGGCGCGGGGCGTTTTTATTGGCTGCCTAATCAAAATCCAGTAATTGTAAATTAGGCCCCATCAAACGTTCAGATGACCGATTTAGAAAAAACATCTCAATCGTAGCTTCGTTTTCGTTAAAAAATAAGCATCGTCGTTTATAACGTATCTATTTACGTCGGGCGGCAACAGTTTATTTGCCAAAAGCCATTAATTACGGCGAATAGAATATCCAAAGACCGTCCAGAGTTATTTTACCTCTGCCGGGACCTTATTCCAATGGCATAAGGATCGTAGGAGGTAAATAACGGTCTGTAGCCAGTATCTAATCCCTCCCAGACACTCGCTGCAGACAACGCTGATTAATGCATGCGGGAAGCGTTTAGCCCATTGTACGCCATCTTGTTACGTCATATCACCGGCCCATCATTAATCCTTCGATCGGAGGTTCTAGGAATTCCCATTGTATTCTTTTGTTCTCGCGATCACCGGTGCTCGCGCGGGGCCTGAAAGATTAAAATCGCAAGAAAGAGAAAGGACGGTAAGGCTTGTTGTCTCTTTTCAAAAACACACATGACTCATTTCGATGATGCAATTCACATGAACTTTTAAAATTAAAATTTAAAATATAAAATTGCAATAAAGGTGAATAAAATGTTGGGTCACAAAAAATATTCTTGTGAATATACATAACATTATTATGTGACTTCGCAAACAAAATAAATACACATCATCACAAAATTTTCCATCTGTAACATATTCAAAATAAATAAAACATGATTTTTAATCTGGTTTCGGCCATTTAAATGCAAAAAAGAAAGTGTCCTACATTATAGGCGCCATTACCGATCGCCGTCAATGCCAATTAGCGTAATGTTTTCACTCGGCTGTGGCAATCGGTTGCCTAGCAACGAGCCGGTTGCCTGGCAACGTGCACACGTGGTGCACGCATATATGCGAGCATATGCTCGGTCAGGCGTGAGTGTAGTTGAATTCCATATGGTCGATCAGATTCGTCGAAGCGATTCTAGCGCGATTTGGACACGCGCTAGCCTTTTTAGTGCGCCGAACCTGGGTGGCAATTCTATAATTATAATAATATATTATAGTATATTATATTATAATCAATTTGGTTCCAGTGACCGAATCTGCTATTATAGCTCTTACACCTTACACATATTCCATTCGATGGGTGTGTAAGTAGAGATTGTGCTTATGAAGACATTGCAAATTGTAAAAAAAGATGAATGAAAAAAATCGTTTGCTAATAGTCTGGTTTTTGAACTTGTTAATGTTCAAAGTAATTTATTCAAAGTTACATAATCATTTAATAAAAATGACGATAAAACTACTGATTATGATGCAGCAACTGATTAGGGTTTAATAGGCTACTTGACCTATATTCAATTTCATTGAACAAATGCATATTTCTAGTAGAACTTAGCCTAGGAAACCGTATTTCACCCTTATCATCAAATAAAAGCTTATGATTGATAAATAAAGTCGATTTGAAAATATGATTTTATGAAAATAGGATTTGTACTGACGAAAACGCTTTTGCGGTACTTCCGATTTGGATGTGACGTCATCCTCATAGTAATTTAATATCTTTTATTTATCGCGCTCGTTATATGTAAGTTTATCTGTACATAAATAATAAGAATAAGCCTAGAAAGATTTGTAAAATATATTTTATTGAATAATTCGCTTAAAATATCAGTTTTATATATTATCTCCACTTATTGTAGGCGGGAAATGAAATGGCCAAAACTTTTCTCCAAAAGTTTTCAACATTACAAATCATTTCTAATTTATTATTTAATTCTTTTATAATTTTTGGGCACTTTTAGACTCGTACATTTAGCACATAAAAAAATGTTCAATAAAGAGAGTTTAAAATACAAAGCGTATGACGTCATACTATGGCGGATTATCTGACGGATGAAGTATCTGCCAGATAAGTTGCGGATAGCATATCCGATACTCGTCGGAAGTGGTGAAACAACACCTTAAGGTTGCGATTGAATATAGTCGAATATTATGTATGTTTGAACTGGGAAGATTAAGATGTCTACTGTCTACCCTTGCTTGGAAAGTTTTCTGTACAAAAAGTAATGATATCCCACCAAAAACATAAAATATGTAAAAATGGATAGCCAAGTTCCATACAAACATTATTCTTGTCTATGGACTTCGCCGTAAAAAGGATGGAGATCTAAATGAGTGCCAAGTTCAATGGAAAATCGAAATATGTATGTATAGGAACCAAATAACATTATGAACAAATAATAGAGTCTATTTCTTTGCTTTATTGAATATCTATAACAATTAATGTTATTAAATAAAGTGAGATCTTAAACAAGGTTAGATTTGACTTGGCTAGTTTTCATCAGAATTAAAATGTTCAATAACTTTATGAAATGACTGATGTAATAAAAACTGGCCAAGTTAGATCTAATCTAGTTTAAGATCTCACATTATTTAATAACATTAATTGTTATAGATATTCAATAAAGCAAAGGAATAGACTCTATTATTTGTTCATAATGATATTTGGTTCCTATACATACATATTTCGATTTTCCATGGAACTTGGCACTCATTTAGATCTCCATCCTTTTTACGGCGAAGTCCATATACAAGAATAATGTTTGTATGGAACTTGGCTTTCCATTTTTACATATTTTATGTTTTTGGTGGGATAAATAAACATACTCCAAAGTCTAATGAATACGGATTTGACAAACAGAGATTTACTCTACTCAATCATTGCATAATATTTGTTATGTTACAACAAACAAACGTAACTGCGTATTATGTGTTATCTAGTGCTATTAACATTCGATTGGGGTGTGTACTGTGTATAGATGATAATTGATAACTTACTAAGAACAGTTGAATAGTTTAAACATCAACAACACTTGATAAGACGCACAAACAACAATATGACGACTAAACTTACTACTTAGTTGAATAACTTGTAGGTTAATCATTTTATTAAGTACTTGAAGATGCATCAGCGCTCGTGTAAATTATGCGTATGTGTGCGTGTGCGCACAGTGCAACAGAGCAATTTCTAGCGGTGAAGTATGAAGTTATAAAAGTGTGCATATTCCACGGCAATGATTTTAGGCAAACGCGATTAATTAATGATGTAATTTATTGTTATTTTCAGCAGTGGGATAAATTAACATAATATATAGGCATTTACATACACATACGTAATATGTGGAATATACAGCGCTGACACGGGTTTTCCGGACTGAGTTCTCCCTTTTTTAGCGTTGTTTAAAATGGGTTTTACCAAATCATTATCGACTTATCGGAAGAGACAGTCAGTCGTATGATAAAGTGTATAAAAATCCTGAAATGACGATATTTAAATAATAGTATGACTGTTTACGAAAACACTCCAAATTACAGTTTCTTGTGGCACAGATATGGAATCAAAGTTTACGGACTTCTTTCATACAAAATGGCTTCCTTTAGCGATTCAGCAACATCTATCCAAACATCCCGTTTTGAGTCTTCCAAAAACAATTCCGTGTATATTTGTGCACCTATTTGTGTACATCACAGCGCGAGCGATATAGGTCACCCGGGAGAGGAGGTAAATAAATACGAGTCTCGCTAAACATGCGGCGACGGACGACGAACATTCGCATTCACCTTTATCATCAATCACGTTAATAGTCGAATACTTTAAACGAGACAATCTTGTGTTATATACATGTGTATTTCGGCAACGGCCGTAAATATTTGCAAGAAAAGCGTGTAGGCAGTTTTAGGGGAGGAAAAATATTTAACCTAATTGTCTTTGAAAGCTCGTATTTTTGAGTTATTTATGTTTCTTCGTTCTTATAGCAAAGGCCCAGGTTCTTCAGAACATTAATCCTTCGATCGGGGATTTTTGGAAATGCTATTGTATTCTATTGCTGTCGCGATCACCGGTGCTCTTATGGGGCTTGAAGGATTAATATATGCTGACAGAGATAAAAATTTCGCCTGTACAACAAGAAACAAGAGCGTAATCAAATTAAAAACTTTTAAATCGAGTTAGTTTCTTTATCCGCACACTTTGTTATTGCATACGAGGAAAAAATTCGAATTAATTTAACTCAAACAAAGAGGATAAACTTTATTATTCTACTCGGCTACATCGTCTGTGCCAAATTTCCGTATATAGCTACAGCTACGGAAAACAACTGCGATGAATCTACATTGGCAACAGCTAAAATTAACATAAGAATATTTTGTATTACAATTTACATTACAGAAAGTACTAGATATTGTAACATATTTCTCAAACGCCATAAAATTATCGTAGAGGATACTTTTCGCTATTTCTTGTCATAACGCCGCGTAATCTTGCTGTAAAAAAACTCTGAATCTTTGCTTCTACTTTTAAAAACTGTTGAAAACTTAGATCTACCTAAAAATATGTAAAAAATATTATCAGGCGCATAACTAGTCGTTCAAGTTTTGCAGTTCGTGAGTTAAGCTCATGAATTTAACTTCGTTATGTATACGCGACCCTTCTGCATAATTATCTCATAAACATATTGTGTCACTGAGGTCGTTCTTGATTTACTTAGGTACCCGCGATTTCGAAGAACATTTGGAGGTGAAACAAAAATATAACGCTATTTTATGGCTATTTTAATGTTATGGTGATGTAGTATAATGTAGCTCACAATAAAACCGCAGTTAAAAAAAATAATTATTAAATTATGATATTTCTAAAATTATTATGTTAATTCTAATTCCTTTATGATATAGAAGGTACGAAATACGAATAACGTAACTAGTGATATCATCACCCAAAAATCTCTTTTCAATCTGCCAGCGAAATATATTTCGATTGGATTTAAGACGACTTATAAAACAGATCACGAGTAAAATACGGAGAAAAACCGATCAATACACGTGTGTTTCGTTGAGCGTGTATATATTTGGATGTTACGTAAACAGAATTGCTTTCAGGGGAAATTTTGATAAAGCGCCTACATTGTTCCCTTGTGTTGACGCGAATATCACTCAATCTGAGCACAGTACATCTGCTACATAATTAGCTATGTAAAACGGGTTGAAATCATCTTTAGAATTTGACTAACTTTCCAAAAAATGGTGGAATGACACTAGAACATAAAAACTTGAACTTAATAAGTAATAACATAGGAACTTGCAATTACGCAAGTAATTTAGTATTGTAAATAATACTGACGAAACATTTCTGTAACAACCCAAAGTCTTTATCTGATTGTAATTACACCATTTCCTTTTAGATCACTTTATTCAAGTGGTATCGAATATATCAAAACGATCGTTCCCCTTGTATCATCGCCGGCAATTGTGCAAATAGAGTTGCGCAATCGATCACGCACTTTATAGACGACGGCAGCGGCAAGGTTAACACGTCGCATATCAACGACAATTACAACGATAAAACTCCGGAAACCGACTGATAATTCAATAAAACCCGATATTCGTGCCATGTAAACTATGTCAGCGATAACGCCGAAGAGATCTCGCCAAAATATCTGTGAAAGCTTAACGTCGGATAAATATCCGCCTCTGCCGGTTATAAATTAGACTCGCATAAAAGACGGTGGAGAATAAAACGAGATGTCGTATAGTGAAAAGTTTACGAGGGCCCGCGAGCCTCGCGCCGTCTACGCACTCAGTTGGCGCGCGCTCAACTCCTGTTTGAAGTATTTTGGGAAACTTCGGCGCTGACTGCATGTTTACAAATACTAGCGCACTCGATTCCTTTCCAGAATTTATAAACACTGAACCAGTGGGAATTGGCTCGCACGATCTGGTCCTTACAACATCGCGCAATATTGAGGAACACAGAACTTTTAAACAAGAACACAAAACGTCAAATCTATTCAGTAGAGCCAAATATTGTGATTGTTGAAATTATCGATCGACTGATTGACAATCTACTTATGGCGTCTTTAATATATTATCTTTAGAAGCTTTGTAGTTGACAACAAAAACAACACAGTACCTAGAAGAAATGGTTACGCAACACCGACAAGAATATTATCAGCCAACCGGTCGAAACTAATTGAGTGCGTTACCAAGTCAATAACTTGAGTAATCGAACGCGTCATAATACGAGCTGCTACATTATTCATTTGCCGAATGAATATATTGAAGGACAGACATTTGAATTGCTATTAAAATGTGCAATGATTATTTAGCGAAGTCAGTACGACTCATATTGCGCAGATCAAATTTGAAAGGCATTTAAGACCATTTAATACCTATAATACTAAACCCCAACTTGAAAAAGACGTTATCAACGTAAAATACGTATTAACAAACAAAAATACCACAAAGAGTGTAAGGACCGGTCTAAAACAAACAAGCAGTAGTGCATTTAAAGTTAGTCACGTTGCAAATTTAAAAGGGAGCGGTAAGCAAAAAACTGAACGCCGTAAATATTTCGACAGAGCCGCGAGCGAGTGCGTTTATATTGCCGGCTTTGATAGTCCCACTAAAGATTCTAGAGCGTTGAACCTCGACGCGCCATTATATGAGGTGTGCCATCGACATAAATACACAGACATTACCGGTAATTTATAACATCGCTTAAATGACTAGAATGCTAAATGACGTCAATGAAGACTTTCTATAAAACATTGCAAAAAAATAGTAAAGAACATTAAAAATAGAGCTTACCGTCAATGCTACGATTTACGAAGAACACCCTGCCAAAAGTTACAGTAACAATAAAAAGAAAACTGTCGTGCAAAAACTCCCAATAAAACCAGCCAACGATCACAAAAACGTTAAAAGTAGAATGCCAACAGAAAAGACATACGGTTCATGTCACGGTACAATAAAACAGCTGCGTAACCTTGAAAGTGGAAACCTGATTTTATCGTCTAATCAGCCCTAGCTGGAACATGTGTCGGCTCACGCGAAGGGGTATTAATAACCCAACTTTAATTGCTCCTTCGCCGAACTTCATCAGCTCGAATCTCGACAGTTTCGTGTATGAAATTAGTTGGAGCAACGAAACAGGTCGAAGCATTCCTAGTGCCCCCCGAATAGAGGTCAGTGACTCAACGGGGTGGTTAGGGGGCGGGGGAGGCCGGGGGAGGTAATCACGCAGAAAGAGCCCCGAACATCTGCCGCACATGTGCGCTTCAACGAATAATGCAACTTGCCTACCCATTGACTGGATCAAAGTTTTTATGTTTTTGTCTGTATCGGTGTCGAAGGTTTATGAATTGTCTCATACGGGATCGGTTATTACTTTTCAAAAAAGAAGAATATGTTATAAAAAAAAAATAACAAATTAATTCATGAAGCCCCAAGCGGCCACATCCGGCCGCGATAACAATGAAAAAGCTATTGTGTCTCGTTTTGCCACGACTGATGGGTTAATCAGCAGACATTTGGCAATTGAAGAGCTTCAGCGAGCATTTGCCAAAGAAAACAAAGGAAGCGCCTAGAAACTAGACGCAGAAAAACACGAATTTTAAAAAGACGCGAATGTAATGCGCGGCATTTCCGCGTAAGTTTGTTATAAATAAAATATTGTAAATGATTTAAACATGTGAATCGGTATGGCGGGCATGACATGAATAATTTAGTGGAGGCGCGTAGTTCCGAGAAGCCGGGCTCGATTTGGACCGGCGCCAATTATCTTTTTATTTGGCTGTGGAGGTCAAGGAGAGAGCACCAAGCTACCCATATAGTTAGTAGTTTTGACTCACAAACATTAATTGAGTTTTTATTGCTCCTACTACCGTAAACGGTAAACATAACATTTTTATTTTAGGTACATAATATTATGTTACATAAAAGCATCACTTTCGTTTTTGTGTGCTTTTAAATATTTATTGTGATCTTTTAGAGATAATGATCATGCTATTTTGCACCTAAAAGGAGACAAAAACAATTCAGATTTGACAAAGTTCAATTGATTAGCGATTGTTTATCAATTCAACTTTGTATCTTCTGTAGCAAACTTTAACAATGTTTATATTTACCTTAGTAAAGTCTCTGGTAATAATAACATTTAGTTGTTTACAAAAAACACTGCCACTCACAAGTCACACGCACGAAGTCACCCTGCTGTTTAATCATACAGCGAAGCCGGTAAATGTGATCAAATTTATGGCAGCTAAAAATAGAGCCAGCGCTCCCCACGTAAATGTGTTGCTACTGTAAACATGAAGTTTAATAACTCAGCACCAAATACTCCTTTTTGATAAAAACCACGTATGAAATATAAGAATAACCTGTTACAAAAATATAAGCGCTTTAGAGATGATTCTGAGGGGTATAAATTTCAAATTAACGAAAACTTAAAAGACAATACAATTTTAATTTGTAACCTGCGTCTGAAGACTAATGAAGTAATGACTAAACTGAATAATATTATGTCAATAATTGAATATTTTAAAATAAAGACGTCACTTTACGGATGTCGGTCGTAATAAAAAAGTGTGATCGGCAAAAATATTTGTCAAATAAATTTAATAACATGTTTTTGTTATTTTTAGATACGACAAGTGTGTAGAAATAATTATTAAAAGACGAAGTCGTGATTCGTGAATGAATTAATAAGTTAATAAGTAACGTGAGAGAATGAAATACAAAGTGTTTTGTGATAGAAGTGAATAGATAGGTATACATTATGTAACACGGTCCAAAATACTCACAGAAATTTAAATAAATAGAGCATGTATAGAAGGCAAAACAAAAATAAATATTATAATGTACGTACGTCAATCATGTATGTAATCTTATTTGAGAGATGAAGATTGAAGATATAAAAATATAACAAGGTTAAGATATTAATAACGAATTCAAAGCAAAAAATAGACGAATTTATCGAGTGCTCCAAGCTCATTCGGTTTTTTGTGTAGATTCGAGAACTTGTGAGTTTTGTTCGTGAGTCCCCCGGGGCGAAGTCAGGTTTGAGTTTCACTTGTTTTTGTTATCACGGATAAGTATCGTCTTACGACTACGTTCTTTTTGCATTAATAACATTTCTATTTTCTATGTGTGAAGTTACAAAGTAGTCTGCGGCAGGGCTACCTGTGACCCCGCCAAGAAAACGGTTCCCAGGTGAATGTTCTATATCATTATCAGCAGATATATTATCATAATGTGAATTACCATTATTTGGGGACTCTACTGCCTTCTCGGAATCTACTAGAATACATTAACAGGTCCAAATGATATTCATATCGATACTATTATTAAAGTAAATTTACAGCTTCTGTTATTTATATGTATATCCATATTCCATAGGTCACATCTACCTGGCTTGTTATCTGCCTCATTGATATGCACTTTATTATTTATCCTCATTATGCGCTCAAAACCTGTCCCATTAATTTCATCAAAAAAGGAAGCAAGAGAATAAATTAATCCCATAAAATTACATTTATTAAGATAAGTATCGTACTTTGGAGCCGGTATATAATTGGCTGTAAATAAAATTGTTGTAATATTACCTCACGACATAATCTCCCGATCACTATGATTCGATGGAAGACCAGCGCGGGTGGGAGGGGCGGGGGGAGAGGAGATCCCGTTAGGAGAAAGTAGTCACCCATACCCGGCCCGATCGAACAACGCCATATTAAAACTTGATTCGAAACATTGTAATATGTTAAGTGATTTTATAATTTTTGAGTGTGAAGATTTTAAAATGCAAAATTTGTTAAGTTTTATACTAGTTAGTTTCTTTTACTAAGTACTTTTAAGTTGTAATGAGTATATGAATATGTAATTAAGAAATTCGGACGAAAACTAGAACCTAAAGGACTCAACAACAATAGTATACAATACTGCGATTTAGTAACTTTCATTTCATTTCATGATACATATACTATAGAATGAATAATAGCCGGTGGTAATAACAATTGGAGTTAACTATACATAGAAGAAGGAAATGAATTTGCATAAAAACTGTTAATGTGATTAGGCGTTAATGATACTTTAGTTCTTGCCACGACATCATTACGCATATTGCTGTCATCAATTTGCCGATGTATCATTATTGCGTAAAGTCCATTTAAAATGACAGATGCTTAACGTAATTAAATTTTATGCACTTTTTAAGGTAATGACAAAGTGAAATCCAAAAGAAACAGCTGTTAGTAAAGTGAATAAAATATGCAGTAGTAATATTACATAATTGTATAAATGGAACCAGTAAAACCGGTCTGGCTGGAACCGCAGGTGGCTACGTCGACTTCAAGACACATTATACCACTAAGCTTAACTACCAATCATAAATAAATGGCTGAACATTATTATTTAATACCTTCAACTCGGTTGTACAAAAGTTTTACAGTCTTTGAGAAAGTGCAGGCAATTAGTAATGTTTTATGGCATTCGGAATATCAATTTGGAAGTTTATTGCGGACAAAGAAATATTAAGTTTTATTGTTATTTCTGCACGTAAAGTTTTATTTTACATAAATTGAATTATGTATTTCGTATATTATCTGACATTTAAATAACAAAGAGGACCTTAATTTAGCAATAGATGATAAAGTACAAAGCGACAATGAATTATACAAATTGCAAAATGAATTAGGTAGGGCAATCACAAATTCAAACTTAATACAACTTTAGCCGATAGTAGCAGGAGATTAAGGTAACTTAACATTTACTTAAGAGGACAATTGCCTACTGATTTATTGCTCGGAGATAATGAAAGCAACAACCGAATGACTGAGCAAAGTTTTAGAGTAAATAATGATTGGAGAACAGATAGTCTCGTCAGATAAGAATAAATGAATAACGATACAGAACTCGATGTTATCCGAGACATTAATGCTATTGAGTACATTATTGACAAAAGTATAAAATCGATGTTCTTGAGATAATAAATCATAACTACAGCATTATTGAGATCGACTTATTAAGGCTATGTCGAAAATGTCGTAAGTATTCTACATAAAATGTATTTCATAGTTTTTAAAAAGTATATTCGTCATGCGTAGCTACTGTGCACCTACAAGGGTGTACAAAACTTTACGAATATACTAAAGAATTTAGTTAATATCATAATACTGCATTAATAACAATTTAATGCTTGCGTGAATTTTAAAAAGCTAAATAAATAATAAGTGCACATTTATTTGGCAAGCTCTCAAAAACTGTTCTTTTCAAAAGAAAACATATCATGGCAACATAATTTACAAAGTTGCCAGAGATAGATTCAGCACTTTGTAAATACATGATGCTAAATATTTTTATTCGAAAAAATGCTTTGTGTAATAGCTGTCTGACTTCTCGCACCTATTTACTAAGTAGTTAAACAAAACATAGCAACATGTAAAAATTGCAAATAACTCGTGATTTGCGTCATGGTAGACAATATGAATTGTACATACAATATTATGTTATTCATTCCTTGTAATTCCCCATGTATTTATCCACGAATGCGTGCGTAACTCATTAATATTTTACTTCTTAGGAATTTCTAACAAAAATTAATTTACTTACTTTGCTTTGTTAACTTAAACCATTTAAATAAAAGCCCCGAGGTAGCCGTATAAACAGGCATATACGCTAGGAGCTACGCATATTTTATACAATACAAATAGAGACCGTGAATTGTATAGTATACCTAATATTATACAAATTGAAGTAAAATATTATAATTGGCGAGTCATGTAGGAGCGAAGGCAACCGACATGAACGCTGATAGAAAGTCATGCGAAATTGCATGTTCCGCTAACCGGTTGCGAGGGTCGATGCCAGCAATCAGCATTGGCAGCATGTGAAACTTGAGTATTAGCCACGTAAACCAATTTTGATGGGAAACAAATACTACTCTCAAATTACTTAAAACGAAAGGTGTTACTGATCGAGATTTAAAATCGAACGTCGTCTTAAGCATTTAAAATTAAAATGATAACGCTAATGACGGAGGAGAGGCAGCCGCAAAAAGAATTGAAACTTCTAAAAGTTCCACACGATACTTCGTATAAAACGACTCCTTTCATTGGCAAAGATAAACTCGTTCCTGAAGTCAAACAAAATACATATATTCTGGCAAATGATACACGTTAAAACTTTTTTGGCACATTCGTAAACGCCGTGACGCAAACGTGTTAGTATCACTCATCAATGAAAATTGGACCGAAAATAATATCTCATTTCCTTTACAATTCGAATTTTATCGCGACATTAATCTTTATTTAATGCTCCAAAAATTCAAGTTACATTGAATTATTCCACGGCCTTAGAACCAAAGGACATTTTTTCTACGACTGCTATAAAATGTAGAGAAATTCTCGTCACGTTGACAGTACCGTAGCGTTCGCGATTATGCCGCGAGAATTGGGCTAACAGCCTAGTCGCGAAGATAAAATTTAAATGGAATTTAAAATAATATGACTTTATATCCGGCAGCGGGTCGATAAACTCCGCGATGCGGGTTCATTAATGCTATAAAGACGGAGCTTCCAGTGCGGGAGCCTGCCAATTATAACGGTATCGTAACTGCTATCGATTCTTACCTTCCTGACAACATTAATAAAGACTTTTTGTATCGCCTTTGTGCCGTACGCCATTATCGCAACACACGTCGAAGCGTGGAATGAGCTCGACGTTTGGAACAGATGATTGGAGTGTTTGGAGCGTAGCACTTCCCGTTTCTACGCAAATTACAACTTCGTGCATGCTCGTTGCGTTCTTTCGCATTTTGTGTTTTACAATTCCGATCCGTCATTTGATTTTGGATAGCAAATCCGGGACAATAAATGTAAGCCCTCCGTTTTCGAAAATAAATTCTAACAAACGAGTTTCTGACGAGCCAATCGCTTGAGCTAGATTCAGTATTCTCTTATTTATTCTGTATCGATCTACATATTTTATTCATTGTTTGCTATTCACTGTTACCGTGCTACAAAATAAAGATTGAAAATAGATAACGATTCGTGATAAATCCCCCATTAATTTACTCACGTGTGGACGCAAACGACCATCTATTAGTCAACACACCTAATGACGATCAATAATGTTGGATTTTCCCAGGTTATTATGCACATAATAACATAATGTTGTAAAGATTTAACTAGTTTAACGACAGTTGTTATTTATGTCCTATTAATATTAAATTCGTTGGTTTGTCTTTCTTTGAGTAATAAGCATGTACTTGCTAGATGGCATTAAATAAACCTTGTCTGAGCTGATGATTATAGATAGCTGTCAGCCATTTTGTTGAAATGACCAACATTTAAAAAGTCGAGAAGTCGGAGTGAACGTCAACGGTTTACGTAAACATAAATAAAATTTTTGAAGTTGACAAAAATACTTTTATCTGCCAATTAAAAGCTCTCTCGTCGCTGTCGCAACACTGTCCAGTTTCCGGAAACATTATGTTTATCTTCATCTTTTATTAATTAAACTACATTTGCATTAAACGGGTTTTAAGCATCGGCAATATTTACGGTTTCTTTAATAAATCCTTTATGACAAAAATAATAAAGAAGAATCGTTCAAACATCTATTAAGTCTATGGAGTAAATTGAACTCCCTTCTCAGCAATCGCGGTTACGTCTATTAAATCATCAGTTACGTAACGCATACGGACCGGTCGTTTATGACATAAAATTATTCATTTGCCGAGGGAATTAGTCGGTCGCACTTTCACCGTCGACTTTCTTAAACCGGCATCGGCAAAAACTCGTTCAGCTGACCCCGAACAAGCTATTGTGGACATTCTTTTGTTAGTCCACCGTCGACATCGTCTTGACGAAAATATAATAATTATTGTAATTATGTAGTTATAAACTTGATTGACACTTTGGGTCCTTCCCGTTTCATACCACATATTTTTCATACCGCGGTATGCAACAGCGAAGTACTGTTTTTGAATTGCCTGTTTCATACCGCGGTGCTTGGAGTGGTATGAAACGACGAATTCTTTTTTAGTATGCGTGGATTCGTACCACGAATTTTATTAAATATTTTTAGCCTAATCACTTATTTATACTGGCGTATAGAAAAGTGGTAACAAGAAGAAATATAAAAATATTTTGTAAGTATAAAGAAATGTCATTTATTTCAAAATCAAAAATATTAGGGCCATTTGTATGGGCAAGCGCCCCAGCGTCACGAGTTTCCCCATACAAAAGTGAAAAAAAAAATGTCTTTCAGCACTGCTAGTTTCACAGTGAACTCTACGAGGAACACGTACACATCCTAAAGTATTATCACTTTAGGATGAGTACGTGTTCGTTTACAGGGTGTGTTTTGTTACACCCTGTATATATTATAAGATTTCTAACAATAGAAACACAGCTTGATTAAAATTACACAACTTTAAAATTAACCTAACACTATAATATAATAATTGTATAAAATCACAGTCGTAAAATTTTAAATTATCAAAAGAATAAAAATGTACGTAGTTTAAAAATACTTTAAACTACATAATTATATAAAATCACTGTCGAAGAATTAAAACAAATCAACAAGAATAAAAGTGTAAATAAAAAATTCTTTAAACTTCATAATAGTTGAAAATCGTAATTACCTAATAATATAATTAATTAAAATCAACAGGAACAAAAAAAGGAGAATAATTAATAATCATTACTATTACTATTAAAATCCTCAATTTTTCTAAGCAATGGCCTATGCAGGTTATTTCTTTGATTTATTTCAATTATTGATTGTTTTGATCTTTTTGAAATTTTTACATCACCAGGTTTTTTTTAAATAAAGCACAATAATAATTAGAGTCTTTTCGTATACCATCAATAAATTGCCCAATATTTGGTTTCTCTGGGATGAATTTATATAATTACTAGATGACGCCCGCAACTCCGTTGCGCCAAAATTAGTTTATCGCGTGGGAACCGTACATTTTTTCAGGATAAAAAGTATCCTATGTCCTTTCCCGGGACTCAAAGTACCTCTGTACCAAATTTCAGCCCAATCGGTTCAGCCGTTTAGGCGTGAAGAGGTAACAGACAGACAGACAGATAGACAGACAGACACACTTTCGCATTTATAATATTAGTATTATGAATATAATTTAAATAATCAAATAAAATAACATGATAGAATAATAATAATAAAATTAAGTAATTTATAATTATATAATATTATATTGTATAGATATTTTGAGCTTCACTGTACTAAAATCTGCGCTGCGGTACAAATCGACTAATTCAAGAAAGGTCTTCGCTTTTTCGGACGCCGGTATGAAACAGGCAATTCAAAAACTGTACTTCGCTGTTTCATACCGCGGTATGAAAAATATGTGGTATGAAATGGGAAGGACCCCAATTTTCAACGAGTTATAATCTTGAACATGTTAATTGAAAAGAAAATAGAGTTGAGTAAATATATTACGTCTAAACATTTAAAATATTTATTACAATCCCACATTACTACAAGAACTTGAAAAATGTATGTACTAAAGACTGAGGTACAAAATTATTATTCCACATAACTGGAATTATACTCAATAATAACCTCATTCCATATTTGCATAAATAAGAAATAACTATTATAAAATTAATTAAAGTAGCCACAACCGAAATTAAAATGAAGTGTTTTTAATAAATTAACGTTATTATATGTATGTTGAAATTGAAACAGGATACAGAATCTCCTATGTTCTGCTGAACAAGTTATAAATGATAATAAAATAATTTAGTTCGGAATTGGTGAATATTATAATAACGAAATAATTTAGATGCGGAAATAATATATTAACGGTATTTACTATTCACGAGAACATTATAAACAAGATTGGAATTTTGTATTTGTGAATGTATAATAATTTATAAGGCTGGTTTATAATGGGCGCCAATTTTGTTATTGATATCATTTTATATTTCATATTTATTATCTTCATTAATCTTACTTTATTTTGTGGTAATTTATCACTTCTTTTAACTTCTTGTATTCTTTAGATCTAAAAATTTTCTTTTTATAAAATAACTTTTTTATTTCTTCATCACATTCCATTACGATTCTCTTCGATACATTTACATTACTAAGGGCCTGTTTCACCACTTCCTGATAAGATAAGGCTATCCACCACTTAACTTGACAGATAGAGTATGGAGAATCTGTCAAATAACCCTATCCGGCACCTTATCAGGAAGTGGTGAATCAGGCCTTAAGTATTCAAAGTTATAAATCGTAAGTATTGTAGCGTTCAGACTAAGAACCCGAAGAATGGTGTTTAATTTATTCAACACCAAGTTAATCGCTACAAATAATTACAACAATTTTATAATTGCGGTTAGCATCATAAATGGTAATAAAAAATCGCATATTAACCGCCAACAAAATAGTGTTTCCATATTTATTAATCATTACTAATAATTTAACTTTAATTACTTCTAAGTTTAGACGCAATATTACATACTTTACATATTGTATCTTCATTTCTAGTACATTCGTCTTTTTCATTAACTTCACTTATTCTATCGTCTAAATCTTGTTCGTAAGCTTCAGCTTCATTTTAAGCTAAGTTATGTAAAGCCGTACCGCCCGCGCCATATTTAACGCTCGCAATAAATTCTGGTATATTAATCATATCCGCCGAAGGAACACTCACGCATATACAAGCAGCTGGTCATACTATCGTAGCCATAACAGGCATAATTGCTTGCACGACGAACAAAAAACCATAGACCGGTTCGCCTCGCCATAAAATTGTTTCGGGGTGGATCGCGTTGAATATTCATACGTTACACGAGATTCGTGATGACGCATCCCCGCCGCTGTTATCTGTTCCTTGGAACTGTTCCCTTTCTTGTTATTTATGAGTCGGATCGATCGTTAATCGTTAGCGGCACAACTGAAGTCTCCCGTCATACATTTTACATGTAATTTGGTCGATATTTTGCATTTACATTCGAACTAGGCCGCACCGGTTAGTTTCTCTAATCGATAGAATTGCTTATGTACGTTGTTATTTTTAGCTTCCCTAAAGAATGTCTATTTAGACATCATCTACATACGCATTAACAATTAATGCTACTCTTTATATAATTTCCATAGTTTTTTCTATATCTGATGCAAATTAAACGCATATTGCTATAGTATTCTATGGAGTCGTTACTAAATAATTGCATACGCAAATTGCAGTTCATGGAAGTTTATGAGTAGAAGTTGGAACAGTTTCCACTGTTCATAATGTATTTGAACGTAACGATATTCAATTGAAACGCATACATACGTAACGCACGTTTTACATTAGTAACGCCTCGCAGCGTTTACATACACAAAGAATTATGTAAAAATTATTCATCGAAAACGACGTGACCCCGTTACTTCGAGTTCCAATTGAAATTTAGATCTCAAAATGATAATAACAAATTTATTTTTGTCAAAGTGACCTCCGTTTTTAAACTGTGGATATGAGTAAAATGTTAGCGGCTCATACATACGCAAAACGACTTCGTGAACAAACAAAGTCTTATTTGAATGTTAAATTAGCGGCGGTTGGTCTCGTTTTTAAACCGGTTTCAGATTAAGAAATGTCTTTCATGGTAGGTACAAAACGTGATAGCCTTCTTACTACACGTTACAATTATTTTTGAAATAACCCGTCTTATTACTATGGTCTTATTTATATTTTGCTCTTTCGATTTTTAATCTTATCGAAAGCCACATTAAAAACAAACATGTAATAAAACTTTTAATGATCTTCATAAGCCTGTTTCCACACTAAAACGAAAAGAATTCGAAAATGTCGAACCCAACGTCGCCAAGTTTACTTTGAATATCGTACCTACTTCGACAACAAGCCTGCGCCGCGGTGCTTATTAAAATTCGTCAACAGCACAAAACGGTGTCGGACCGATGAATAATGTATAGCGGTGGAAATAAACAAGTTTACCTTTTTTACTAATCTCGACGGCTTCACGCTCCGGTGGTGAACCTGAAAAAGAGAAATCCAATTAATACTAGTTCAGCTAAAATAGACGAAACTTTCACATACTACAAACTGCCGATAACGATTCACGAAATACTAAGAGCCTGTTTCACCACTTCCTAATAAGTGACGAATAGGCTTTTCACCAATTAACTTGACAGATCAAGTATGGAGAATCTGTCAAAAAAGTTGTGGATAGCCTATCCAGCACTTTATCAGGAAGTGGCCAACAGGCCCTCAATAGACAAATCTTGGTTTTTGTACAAAAGTTGCCAGAAACTAAAATAAATTTTTTAGTAATTTAATTTTCACTCCCTAGCAACTACGCAAAGTCTGCATAAATGATTCATGATAACATAAATTGACAAGAACAAATAAATGTAGAATCAAAAATTCTACACAAGTCAAAGTATATATAAAACGTTACCGAAACTCAAATATATATTAAAATTCTAAAATATAAAAGAACTGACACAGAAGCTGCAAAGGAAAATCGAAGAGTAAACATACGGTGAATTTCCGCTTAAAGAAGAGAATTCGTCAAAGCATTGTTACTCGTATAACAATGCTTCCAAAAAAAGTAATCTTGTTAATTTTTGTTTTATATTAATTGGAAATTCATTAGAAACGAAATTCAAAGGATTGTTAAAATTTCCTATATTATCTACTTTAGATCAACTGTTGTTTTACATAAAATATTCTAAATCGCAATAATATGTTTCTAGGACTTCATTGTTATTTTTACCATTTTAGAATCAATTTACCTCTTACCGTCGTGGACAAAGGAAAATACTCCTCATCCAGAAAAAGGTCGCTTACGCAATATCCATATAATTTATTAAAAAGTTAGCCTTATTTTTATTTTTTCGCTCCTAATTATTGTAATATATTTTTTATTTTATCATCTACTTAACAGATATTTTACGATCGGAATATTTTCGTTGTTATTTGTTACATTTTTGTCCAGTAGGTTGGGTTTTTTGTTCGCAGAGGAGGTGTTTACGACCGGTTATGTTATTTGCGTCACATTTGTCACATTTTATACAGTTTTATTCAATTTACAACAGATTTTCGGAGCTGTTGTTATTTTGAGCAAATATTTTCTGACTTTGGAATGCCTTTTCTGGTCTCAAAAACAAACTGGAACAATCCATAGATAAAAATATTTCTTAAATTTTAATTTATCTAGCTCCAAGTAGAGATAAGCCAAGCTAGAGGTGTATTTTGAAGACCAGACATAACATTATGATGTTACCAACACCCCATCACAAACAAACATTCTACGCTCTGTTTGACTTTGAACCAACGAACGGAGACTAATAAGTAATAACAATTGTCTTGAATGATTGATCGTGAATTAGCTCAAGCGAATGACCTCCAAACTTCCAACACATGTCTGTTATTATTGGAACAAATTGTAGCCCACTTAAAATTATTTTCCATCAAATATTTATGCTATTGTTTCTATGTACGCTTAGTGAGGTAAACCGTTTCATTAGAAAATAACTTAATTATTTAGATACGTCAACATCAACTCTATAATTATATCGATCCAGTTTTGCTTAAAGAAACGTCTTTTATAGAACAAGTTTTTACGATGAAAGTACAAACAGTGAGCATAGAGCCGCAATGAGCCGTAAATATAAACAATTTTGAAAAAATAGAATCAAGAACAGTCGACGCGGAGTCATTATCCTCGTAGCAGCTTTAAAAAGCGGGATTAATGTATCCTCCCCGTATCAAGGGCATAGCAGGTGTTTAGATAACCACATAGTTTCTATTTCTGCCGCCCGGGTGCCCGCATCGGCTGTCATCCAGTCGCCTGCACCTGGCCGGCCACTAACCCATGCGTCACCCGGCGCACCCGAGCCCCGACACCCTATTGGTCTCGTGATTGCGCTATAAATAAGGGGGCGAACGCCCTTCATGCGTACGGCAAAAAAAAACGCTCGCGTGTAAAATGGCTAGCATTAAAACGCGAATTCTGAATTTATTTCTGGGATATTATTCGAAAACATGCCATCGATATCGTGAAACGAAATCAAGCCATTCCGATGTAATCTTGGAAAAATATCTTTATACAAAAAAATAAACAACGGCTCGAAATGAATGTTATTGCGAAATATTTCCCCGGTCGGGGACCAGTATCGAAATGTAGCCATATGTGTCCACAGTCCACTTCACAACCTTAATTTAGCGTCCACATATGGAAGGACTCGGGGGGATAATTATAATGCGAGGTAGGCGCGACAGTCATCTGGTTAAAATTTATGGCTCGGACGAATCTCGTGACATTTCATCGAAACAGGTTTTAAAGTTATGCAACGCCGTTAATATTATTCGTCGTCTGGGTGTTTAGCATAATCACCTGTCAATTGACGTGAAATATACAGGCGGCTTTGATACGAGCACGACTGGTCTATTTCGAGCGGAGAACCGGGGAAGTAGATGTATGGCCAATTTATTTTTTATTCCGTCTCGTATCGGCTCTATTCTCTGGGCCCGCCCGTGTTTCTCACGCCGCGCCCGCACTGTGATGAACTGTTAATTGATGGTAATGATGATAACATCTATAGAAAATATCCCATAACACCAGAACGTTGGCTTCTCGTTGTAGACGGCTAGATGGGCCATAACTTCGACACGGGTTAAGATTATTCAGGTGATAGTAGTTATTAAACAAGCTGGAATTCGGAAAGTAATTTTCTGTTTTGATTGGAATAATAAAGAGAACATCACTATGAATTATGATCTATTTCATTAGCTGACGCGTTATTTTAAAATAATTTTAATAACATATTAATTACAGCAATAAACGATGCAACTAATAGGTAATAAATAATAGGTAATGCAGAAAACAATAAAAATCAAACAGTTGTAGTGTACAAACAAAAAGAGCTAGTTTATTAACCATATAACAATGTTACCACAACACATAGACCACATATTAATGACAAATATTGTGATGGTACACTAGAATATGAAGGAAATTATAACCCCTTAATTTCAATAATAGCTCCGCTGCCTACCTCCTGCGGTGAGCCACAATAAAATAATGACCCAACCCAGAAATAATCGCGCCCATTAAACAACAAAAACCTTAATTAAATTAAAATGTGAAACTCGTATGTTATGTACATATTGTGTTGACACACTGCCGTATGTGCTTTATTTAAGACAACAAGGTCCATACAGGGTCGACTTGTTTTTAAGGACAATGCTTAATGTTTAAATAAATTTATACAATATCTACCTGAACAAATACACCTTATTAAATATCTACATAATGTTAATGAGTAATGACGATGAAGTTTTTAATCGTGTTCTTAATGTGCTAATTATTAATTGTGAACTTGTTAAAAAACTTTATGACACACGTAAATCGTACTATCGCTACTTTTCGATAGTAATACAATTATCTATGCGCATTGCGCAGTATCTACAGCGGTCGATATAAAATCGATTGCATATCAAAACAAATTATTATCGATCCGTCTGATTTGCGATAGCCGATAAGGTTCCTAGTATCGTAATATGTTACCACATTGTGTTCAGATTTCAATATAAAATAATAATATGGTTTCCTGTTGTGCTGATTCCTGGTAAAATGTAGAGGTACAGAGTTGAGAAATATCTAAAAGACAAGAATTTGTCCCTCTTTTATTAGGTACTTTATCTTTTTTAATTTCCTCTTCTGTTCGTCTAATTCACCTTCTGGTGTAACAAGCCAAATCCGATTCATAACAATATTGATTAGATTAAGAGCGGAAGTGTACAGAATTAAAATTACAATAAAGCAGATGGCACCTTACTTTACAATTTACGGATCTTTATAGTTCTCGATAAATTTGATATGGGGTAACCTCAACATCTGTCTTAGACAGATGCTAGAATACGATTGCAAGGATTATCGTTCGATTATAGCCTGTGTGGGTAGGATTAAACAAGTTCTATTACCAAATCAAGCACTAGACAGACTACAAAAGCAGGTGGATACAAACCGGTGAGCCAACATTCAACTATGAATTTAGAATCAGCTTCTTGAGTCGGGTAAATTTCAAGCAAACAATTCGCATTTTATTATTCTTGATTTTTAACGATTACTCTTTGTTCATTAATTTTCCGATACTTAGGGCTTGTTTCACCACTTCCTGATAAGTGCCGAATAGGCTATCCACCACTAATAACTTGACAGATGAAGTATGGAGAATCTGTCAAAAAAGCTGTGAATAGCCTATTCGGCACTTTATCAGAAAGTGGTGAAACAGGCCCTTAATTTTTTTACTTTCTACGACAAAGAATAACCAGGAAGACCAAAGTCCAAACCACAACCTCATTAAAACCCTTAATCGTACCAGGCACGTAAAACAAATGAATTCAAAACCTTACTGAGAAATAAGAATGTAAAATATCCTCTATCAGATAAATTATAACGAACAACAATCTACCTGCGGGCAAAAAAAGGGCTGCCATTTTCTCTTGTGGTGGCGCGGGCGCCTTTCTTGTTCGGTATGCAGACCGACCGCTCGGAACCGGTCCTGCGAGAAATGGGCAGCCCGCGGCGAGCATTGCCCGATAAACCTGTGGGTGGACTAATTTCTTCTTCGTCTCAAGTGGGAAGCTATATATAACCCGTTTAAACCTCCATTCTTGAGCGTAATCGAGACCCGTGGAATGTACTCTAAACGATATTAAATCGATGAGTAATAGTTACGATATAGCCATAAATACAGATCAGAAATGTGATATAGAAAGTGCTTCATATGAGTAGATGTTATTCGATTTTGTTTCCAGATAATCATTATTGTAACGAGGGTTGCGTGCTTAAAAAGCATTCAAAAGTTTGTAAACTTTAGGCAACAAGGTAAAAGTTTTGGAATAGTTCTTTATGTTTGTTTTTTACCTCTGTTTGGCCCAGTTATACTTTTATTACATGCTGCATATCCAATCTTAGAACAAGTTATTTTATGGCAATATAAAGCAACTTTGTTATTAATTCCCTAACTTTTCGAAGAACAATGTTGAAGCAACAAAAGGCTCTAATCCCATTTGGAATGTGTATAGAAATATACGCTGAAACAACGAACAAGTTTGAACAACATTACATAATGAAATTGATCGAGGTGAACACTGAACAAAGAACACACCCAAGAGAGAAATATTTGTGGAATTCATTTAAAAATAGCAATTGTTACTGTTTCGGTAGACAATATACAATATATGTACTTTTTTAATAACGAGGAATGTTATTCAAAAAAGTAGAGAGCATTCGCTGACTTACTATTAAAAGAAGACAGAATGGTGATTAGTGAAAATAGCTACAATATTTTAGACAATAACAAACTATTCAATGACAAGCAGATAATAAATTAATTAAAAAATCAAAAAACCCGACTGCAAAAAATGTTAACTAAAAAGAACGAAACAAGACCTAATTCTGCCGGAGGCATCGAATCCATGTTTTAATTGATACTACTCTTGCTTACGAGTTTCATGCCAGGATGAATAGAAGGCTACATAGAAAAATGTAGAAGAAGGAAGTGGACTACAAAATGCAGTCGGAGGAATGTCGCACCAAGTTTAACATTAATTCATAAATCATAAAATATTATGCCTCCGACTGTATTTTATAATCCACATTCTTCTTCTACATTTTTCTTTGTAGCCTTCTATTCATCCTGGCATGAAACTCGTAAGCAAGAGTCGTATCAATTAAAACATGGATTCGATGCCTCCGGCAGAATTAGGTCTTGTTTCGGTCTTTTTAGTTAACATTTTTTTGCAGTCGGGTTTTTTTTATTTTTTTATTAATTTATTTTATTTGCGACTTTTTAGTTGTGTGTGTCATCTAACCATTTCGACAATCAATCTAATAAATAAAAAATTGAAAAACTACCATGCTGGTAATATTTCTAAGTGTATAGGTTACAATATGTAGGTACATAGTTTTGGTACTGTTTCAATTTATGTTCCTGGTTTTAAGTACCTAATCATTGTTTTTGTCTAAATATAATACTTTGTCACTGAATTTTCATCTTGTTTCAGTAATTTCAGTTGATTTTTAATTATTGTATTTATCCATGCAGGCGGGTTTTTGTTTTTTTTTGTTATTTATCGTTCCATTTAATATTTAATCCTTCGATCGGAGGTTCTAGGAATTCCCATTGTATTCTTTTGTTCTCGCGATCACCGGTGCTCGCGCGGGGCCTGAAAGATTAAACTGCAAGTTATATACATATTTAGAATCAGTGTTTAAAATCCTTTATTTTGATACCCCACTCGATGCTTGGTACAATTATTATTTTTTTTACCTCACAATATGGCGTCAAACATCCGCCATTTTGGTTTTTTTAAATGTCACCTATCTAAAAACACTTGGGCTATTACGACAAATCTAACGATACCTCAAATGTGAAAATCCGTTTAGCGGTTCTGGAGATACAAGGTAATAAAGAATATTACATACATACATACAAGATACGCGCTAAAAATATAACCCTTCCTGGCAGTCGGGTAAAAATATGTAATTAATAAAAACAAAAACCACACAAGTTAAAACAAATGAGAGAATAACAACGAGACATTATTTAAGTAGACGTTAATCCCGTAATGAATAAGCAGTTTAGCCAGGCACGTTGTTAGTAATGTTACACAGTTTGTGAGATTAACAATATTAATGGATATCGTGACACATATTATGCTCACGTTCCTACTCAACTTATTTAAAAACATTGTTATCCATCTTGGCGATGTCGAATGCAGAGGTAGTTACGAAACTGATTTTACGAGTACCATAAAAAGTGCTAGCTTCGGGACGCCGAAATGTCATATTATAGAATACTCACAAAATATTTGTTACTAGCCCAGTAGGGTTAGTTCAGCCTTGTATCTATATAATCTGAAATTAATTATAGTCAGAATTTTTGCTCCTGTGTTTAGGGGGGGTCATGAATAGCTTAAATTCAAAAACTCGACCGACCCCGACGTGTGCGTTAGCCGCCATATTGGTTTGAAGATGAAATCTTTTTTTAGACATATCTCCTTTATTTTATATTTTTTTACGAAAATGATAAGAACTAAATTTGTTGTTAATTTAATTTTCTACATTTTGAGTTCTTATAATTTTCATTGTAAAATCAATATTTACGGAGATACATGCAAAAAACAAGTCAAAGTATAATTTCGCTTGTATGTCAATTATTATCGAATTTAGCGAAAATAATTGTAGAAACAAAGTTGTAGGTGATAAGATCATTAAATTTCCTACAAATTTGATCGCTATGATTTTTTTTAGAAATCAATATTTAAGCTCCTACACTATGGTAAATGTACCGGGACTGGATAAAACTGAATATTTCTGATCATGAATTAGACCTTTTAACAATTACGGCACAACCTACACCTGAATAATTATTAAAATATGGCCAAGTGCGAGTCGGACTCGCTCATGAGGGTTCCGTACCATTATAAGGCAAAGATAGACAAAAATTTGTGCTTTTTGTATGGGAGCCCCCCCTAAATATTTATTTTATTTTTATTATTTATTATTAATGTACAAATACAATTAAATATTTTATGCATATTTTAATTGTCTTAGTGCTGCTATTTTTGATAAAAAGCAAGAAAGGCGACTAAAATCCTGTTTGTTATATGGGAGCCCCATCAAATATTAAATATAATATGTTTTTTAGTATTTGTTGTTATAGAGGGAAACAAAATACATAATATTTGAAAATTTCAAGTCTCTACCTATCACCGTTCTTGAAGCCTGGAGACAGACAGACGAACAGACAGCGAATTCTTAATTTTAATTGTGGTTAATGTAAAGAGCTACAAGTTTATTTCTGTTTTTTTTCTGTATTTGACCATAATCGCGATACAGGTCAAACAGGTCGAAATTATACTTTAACTTGTTTTTTGCAGTTATTTCCTTAAATATTGATTTTACAATAAAAATTATAAGGACTAAAGTTGTAAAAAATCAAATTTTCGACAAATTTGATCCTTATCATTTTCTTGAAAAAATATTTAAAAATAAAGGAGATATAGCTAAAAAAAGATTGGACCTTCAAACCAATATGGCGGCTAACGCACACGTCGTGGCTGGTCGAGTTTTCGAATTTAAGCTATTTGTGACCTCCTCTAAACACAGGTGCAAAAAAATTTCTGACTTTAATTAATTTAAAAAAAATCTAACCCTACTGGGCTATATATTTCATGAAACATAAAGAATGTTTAATGTCAAGACAAAGTTTACACTCACAAGTGGAGGAGTTCCAAACTTTGATATTAACATTCTATAAAAAAGTTACCACAATTAAAAAGAATAGAATTCTTACAAAAGTTAAATCGACTTTCATAAAACAAATAACAAGTTCGCAACGAGGAGTAAGAAACTTAAACCTCGACAGTCTGTAATAATATTCTGTTTGAGAACTTTGTGTTCTTGCTTCAGGAGCATAAGATATGGAATATTTCAAAGCGTATTCGAATGAGATGGAATAGGTACAGGGATCAGTTCTCGCATCGATTCATATAATAGATTCACGATTCACATACGCTAGTATCAGTCGTCACGTTGTGTTTATCGTAAATTCAGCTGGCGATGATAAGTAGCTATCGAAAACCGCCTCACTTGGCACACGCTCCAGCTGTAAAACAGACAAATTATCCAGTGGTGGTCTGGTGCAGATACGGACTAAAAATAGTCATGTTTTCATAAACCCAATATGAGTTTACGCCGAGCTAGCGTTCACGAATGAGGTCAAACGAATTGGCATACGTCCCCGGTCTTAAGTCTGATGAAATTAAATCAACATGGCGAATTACGTCACAGCACTCTGACTCATAGATAAAAGTAATGAAAGAATATTTATCGATTTGCCCCTCCGTTTGGTCATTAATTGCTAGTTAAGAAGCGACAGCAGATGATGCGCGTATTCATTTCGCGTTCATTTGTTTCAATTAAACGGGAAGCTATTGTTAAAGCTTACATTGTTAGCCCGTTTGCGAAGCATCGTTGTTGTTGAGGGTTTGTAAATAAATTTATGTACGTACTTCTTACAATCTGTATAATTTACTTTCGCAGAAACAACCGAAGGCTATTAAAAGTATTCCATTAATAAAAACAGCAAATGTGAGTGACATTTACGTCCACATGCATGTAAATATCAGCATGAAATTATCTTAAACGAGGCCAACATACCCGTTTGCAAATAGGCAGTAAATAAGACCACATGTGTCGCATTATTTCACGTGCAACGATAACACGGTGGCCATGAATTCTAATTAATGTATTCGAAAACTTATCAGCTTGTTTTAACCTTTTACATATTAACCACCGCCAACTGAAAAGGAAAACTGCTGAAATAGTTACACATCGAAATCAAGAAAGATGTAGATATTTAAAATTTGAAATAATACATAAAGTATGTAAGTATGTAGAAATGAGAAATAGGTAAATGAGAAATCTGTTAAGCGTTTTAAATATTTTATCCATGTAGTAACAATCTAAAACAAAATACCAACCTACCACTTACTAAACAGAAAATGTTGATGTTTTTGCCGCAGTTATATGCCGATATCGATATAATGTAAATAGATCAAGGTAGAAGAAATTTTCCAGTATCATCACAGCCTCTGTTGACTGAATTACAATGATTTGCGTCAATCGCACATTAGAATTTCAATCATATACAACACGGAGTGCTAAGATAGCGTAATTATATTCAAATATCAGAATATCAAATCTGGCTGTTTTAAAAAAACAACATATTTGTTATTCAAATATTTATGTAACGTCTTTGTAACATGTCTTCGACGTCCGCGAAATAGACAAATATTCTTTATAAAATTTTAGTTGTTATTAAGGGCTCCGAAATTTTAACATTTTATTTTATCGTCTAAACAAACCTTTCGTCTAAGTAAATTCATTGATGAACGTTTTCCACTAAGCAAGTTACTTACTATAGATTAGCAAAACGGCGGTAAAAACATTTATAGTACTTCAAATAGCAATGAAATAATAATGGTTACGTGGGAGGTAGAGGCAATAAAGGTCAACGATACTCCTTCGCAGGTTTATTACTGCACCATCGAGAACAATAACAAAATTGGAATTCGGAGCGCATAAAACAGAACAATTGGCCGGCTGGAAACAGGAGACCGGAGAGCAAAATAAATCAAAGCGAACATTGCGTGTACCGAGCCTGCCATAGATTTTCGCATTTCGTTCTGTACGCCTTCCGCCGCCCGCTCATAATTACGAAGTACTTTCGCCAATCAACGGCACGACGCCATATTGCTATTTATACTACAAAATGGCGGAGTGCGCAACACGTGCTCCTTTTCTTGGGTTATTTGCGGACATTTACAAAAACATTGGATGTTATTGTGCACTTCGTCGGCGTGTTAAATTATTTAGCACTCGATATTGTGAATTCTCTCACAATTTGCACGGCGCGGCGCGGGCGTGGCGTTCTAAGTGATCGTCGACGAAGGTCACCTTGAACACCAGACCGTAGTGTTTGTACGCCGCGTAATTTATCTGACATATTTTTTACATTTAATACATAATATTACACCATTAGCAACAATTTATTGATAACAGCTCTAACGGAAGGCTACATGACTTCACAATTTACATATATAATATGTAAATAATAATGATTAATGACACAGCATTAGCGTGTTTCCTCGCAGATATAAATATCTGAATCATGTTTATTATTAATATTATTCGAGTCATGTAAAATACATGAATTTGCATCAAATTACTCGTCAGTGTTTTTATTGCTTACTTAGATGGTACAATAACCTCTCTACTAAACTTGTCTATAGCACGCAATTTGTGTCTATGCCAATTTATTTTGATCAATAAACGTGAATTTTCTAACTTACTAGTACATAATAGATTCTAGTTCAACTTATAAGTATGTATATCGACAATTATAGCTGTTGGTAGATTCATTCGTAATATTATATGAGTATATTGTACAATGTACTGTACTTTTTGTGAGAGCTTCCACTCGAGTGACTTGGATGATAAAAAGGTTAGTGCCGACTGCCGAATTTAAATCAAAATGATCATTATTGACTCTACGAGGGCTGCTATTTATGTATCCGGAATTAAAAAAAGAAACAAACATATATCATTTAATATGGCTTTATTGCTTTTCAAAATATTCGCCGCGATGATCGACACACTTTTGCATACGCTGGAACCAATTTTCATAGCACTTTTTCCATTCTGATTGAGGTATCTCCAAAACGTGCATTTTGAACGCATCAACAGCCTCTTCGCGGCTCGAAAAACGTTGACCACGTAATTTGTTCTTCGCGTATGGAAATAAAAAGAAATCGTTAGGTGCCAAATCAGGGCTGTACGGCGGATGACCAGTCAATTCGATCTTTTGACCCTCCAAAAACTGAGTTGTTTCAGCTGAGGTGTGACAGCTAGCATTGTCGTGATGTAATATGATTCTGCGTTGTCGGTTGTCCTTTCTTATTTCTTCAAAGACTTCTGGTAAACAAATGGTCGTATACCATTCAGAATTAACCGTTTTACGATTCTCTAATGGCACTGTAGCCACATGTCCATTAATTCCAAAAAAACAGGCAACCATTTGCTTCAAAGTACTTTTTGCACGAGTAACTTTTGTTGGTTTCGGCTCATCTTGGAACACCCACACCGTTGACTGTTGTTTAGTTTCGGGGTCATATGCATAGATCCAAGATTCATCACCTGTGTAGATATTATAAACGGCTTTTGACGTACCACGGTTGTATTTTTTTATCATTTTTTTGCACCAATCGACACAAGCCCGTTTTTGATCGATTGTCAAGTTGTGCGGAATCCAACGCGAACATATTTTTTTTACAGCCAAATGTTCGTGTAATATCTTATGTATGCTCGTCATACTTATGCCTAAGGACGCCTCTATCTCGCGATATGTAACATGACGATCACGCTTTATTAGTTCCCGCACAGCATCTATAGTTTGTGGGACAACAGCTGTTTTTGGGCGACCTTCTTTATTTTCATCCGTGAGCATAGACCGCCCACGATTAAACTCACTGTACCAGTGATAAACAGTAGTTTTTGATGGTGCTTCATCTCCAAAAGTTGCGGTGAGTTGAATAAAGCACTGTTGTTGATTTAGCCCACGCCGAAAATCGTAGTAAATCATTGCACGAAAATGTTCACGCGTTAAATCCATGGCAAATGAAGACACGCAATTTTCAAAATGACGCCACAATGGAAAAATAATTGACAGTCACATGGAACAAAATGTATTCTTCAACCAAAGAGTTCTATTTTCAAATGTTGTAATTAATTTTTAAATATTGTTCTTGTAAGTGGCCAGTTCCGGATACATAAATAGCAGCCCTCGTACTGTCTATTGTAGCTTCTCTTTCAAAACTAACATTACTTTTCGAAGTCATATTTCCTCCGGCATCTTATCAATATGAATTCGCGTTAGCATTACGTGAATGTTGATAATTCTTATCAACTTGTCGCTAACTGGGTCACACAAACAACATAATATACGGATAAAACCTTCGCATGCCCCGCTATAGTATTTTATTAAATAACAAATTACACTGAACTCGTCGGAGGAATTCGTATTCCAATACTTCGAATGTTTCGTCCCCCGTTTCGATACAGCTATTTCTTTGTACACATTATTTGCACAAAAATGCCTGAAAGGCTTTTGTAACGGAGTTATTAACCTTTTTAGCGTATATTTCTGTTTCATACCTACGAGGTTTACAATATATTATATTATGATGTATGTACTTATTATAGAAATTTTGAAAATTCTTATCTTTTATGTATGTATTATAGTTGGTACGTAGCTTAGGTGCAAAACATAATGATTGTTTTATGTATTGTAAATTCTAACGCAACAATTTTTCGTTTCTTACGTCTCATTAACCTCAAAGTGCAAATGGCACCTGACAAATTATAGTCTGAACGATTTCCTGCTACGAAGTTCGCAATTGCGATACAGGAAACCGAATCCGAAGACCATTTCTATGCAGATCTTGCAGAGACGATTGTTTAGTATTCTGCGAGTTTTGCGGGCCAATGGCGGGCGAGAAGCACCGTCCAGCGCCGCTGAATATGTATGAGGGGGCACTTAAACACTCAGTACACACGCCGCGCAACCATGACACACATCCTTACAATGAATTCAATATAGTGACTTGAAAGCGTGATTTTTATTGCGTGCCGATTCGAATGCTCACTTTTAATCCTTGGCGTAAGTTCGCAATGAGGTTAAACTGTGAATCCGTATAAATAAATTGTACCTCAACTTGAATTGGCTATTTAACGTTTACCGTACGATTCGTACGTTGAGGGACTTCTATTATTTCATGTTGTAAAACTTTATTCCGACCACGAAACTCTAATAAATTAAGATGTACCTAATTGCGTAAAACTTGTATTTTTAGAATCGAGCACGCCTTTTTTACTGTACAAATAAATAATAATATGTAAGTATATAAGTTCAGTGCTAACAAGAAGCAAATATCCTTCTACAGAAAAGTCATAAACACCAACTATCCAAGGCAATTTACATATTTACAGATGTGAGTTGTGAGTTGTGACTTGTGACGCACAATAAAATAATCTAACAACCGGGCGTAGAGATAAAAGCCGATATCTCTAGCAAACCTCTAATTTAGGTTAACGAGCTACGGTTGCCGAGGAATTAGCCTCGGTAGTACGTGCACGACGAAATTAATGCAAAAAAAGTAAACAACGACGATGCAACACAAAAGGAACGAGAATAAAGCATGCAGCATGGCGTGCGACGTGGGAAAGCGAATGGCGTGCGGCGGCCATCTTGGAGCCGGTTCGGAAAACATCACGTGTCCACACATCCGCCTAGCAACAGAGTAAACGGAGCGGAACAATTCGTGCACATAACCACGTGCTTTATTTGTGCAACATTCCTCTCGCTGGAGCACACTGCACAATTGATTGGCGGCGGCGACGGTTTCATTTATATGTTTTATCTTTTGTTATTTATGAGTTACGTGCTCGCCAATACGTATGACGACAACGAGCAGAAATAAACTTTGACATGACAGAAACAAACATGAAATACCTATCGTGTTTTTATGATACGAGGCATGTTTTGTCACTTGTCATGCTATTTAATGTTTGTTTCGCAAACTACATATTTTAACTCTGTCATAAACGTAAGTTGCTTTGTATAAAATATAATATGTATTATTAATGCTTCCGTTAATTCTTGTGATAACTTTACTAACAGTTTTTATGTTATTATCTAATTTAGTCACTTCAAATTATATTTCCGTGCTGTGAAATATTTATACACAGATATAAATTGAAATAATATACTCCGGTCGATTTAGACATTCGAAGTTACAAAAAGTCCCAGCAAGCTGAAAATCGGTGAAATTGTTAATAACATAATTATAAACAATGTCTAAAAGTTTCCCATCATTCCCGTGTGTGGAAATTTTTTATTCAAGGTCAAAGGTAAAAAAAAATAGTTTTTCGCGATTTTCAGCAAAACGGTAAGTTTTATCATAAAAGTAGCTCAGACAAAACTTGCAGATCATAAAATTATCTATAAAAATGTATCAATACTTTTTTTCTTACGAGCCAACTTCTGTGATATAACGTTTAAAAGGTTATAAAAGTTGTTATCGCCATAATATGCATGGGTACGCCACGTATACAGTGTGTTTGGTCAGCAACTAGCGATATTTTAAGCACTTATGTGTATGTACTTGTTATGCAAAAAAAACACAAACTACAAAGGTCTAGCCCCCTTCGCCTCTGTGGGGCAGGCACTTTATTATTGACTCTACCCGGTTAGCAAAAAACATTCTTAATTTGCGAGGTTTTGTCCTATTGTCATGCAAATAGCCTTAAATGGAAGGTAATTAGATAGTTTACCATTAAAAAACACAAAAAAGAGTATTTTAATTCAAAAAGCTTAAAAAAGTCATAAAGTTTCTAAAAAAATAGAGAAAACACGTGTAAATTTTACAACAATTGCATTTTTTTACAGAAACAGCCCCCATAACATATTTTTTTGTTTACTATATCCAAAGAATTTAAGTTATTATTAGTTGAACATAGCCTATGCGTAAGCACTAAAAACGATTGTGCGCAACTTTATAAGGAAATCATGAAAAAAAAAACACTGCACGTTTTAATAACTATTTTACTGTATAATTACACTTGAAAATTCACAAATTTGGCTCAAAATGCTAAAAAAGCTCAAAAAAAAACATTTCGTGTTCGCGCACGATTAATGTTCAAAGAACAATAGCTCTTAAAGTATTTTTTGACATACGGACGTAATGAATATGTTGTATTCAAGCTTAACTTAAATTCTTTGGATATAATAATTTATAAAAATGGGTTATGAGGGCTATTTCTGTAAAAAAATACAATAGTTGTAAAATTTGCACGTGTTTTCTCAGTTTTTTTTTAGAAATTTATGACTTATTTAAACTTGTTGCATAAAAAAACCCTTTCTGGTGTTTTTTTAATGGTAGACTATCTAATTCCCTTTCATTTAAGGCTATTTGGATGACAATAGGACAAAACCTCGCAAATTAAGAATTTTTTTTGCTAACCGGGTAGAGTCAATAATAAAGTGCCTGCCACACTGAGGCGAAGGGGGCTAGACCTTTGTAGTTAGTGTTTTTTTGCATAACAAGTACATACACATAAGTGCTTAAAATATCGCTAGTTGCTGACCAAACACACTGTATACGTGGCGTACTCATGCATACTATGACGATAACAACTTTTATAACATTTTAAAAGTTATATCTCAGAAACAGTGGCTCGTAAGAAAAAAAGTATTGATACATTTTTATAGATAATTTTATGATCTGCAAGTTTTGTCTGAGCTACTTTTATGATAAAACTTACCGTTTTGCTGAAAATCGCGAAAAACTAATTTTTTTGACCTTTGACCTTGAATAAAAAAAATTCCACACACGGGAATGATGGGGAACTTTTAGACATTGTTTATAATTATGTTTTTAACAATTTCACCGATTTTCAGCCTGCTGGGACTTTTTGTAACTTCACTCTCATTTTTTGGTCTAAATCGACCGGAGTAATAATAATCATTTGTATTAGTTGACTAAAACCATTTTAAATACATAGTTCACTGTAATAAAAATACATTCGTTTAAAATTTAAATGAGATCTTTTACTGTTAATCATGGATCTAAACAAACTAGCGCAAACCGCTAGTTTGTTTAGATCCATGCTGTTAATACCAAAAACATCTACATAAGCAGAATCGTCTAGTGCTCCAATCATTTAGAGTTCACGAACTCCGAAGTAATTTATCCGACATCAAAAGAAGTTGATGACAATGTTGCGTGTGGGCGTATAATATTTTAACGATCGAATAACAACGTTTCTCGTGACAAACATTTTCTCGTTCTATCCGCGATCGAAGCCGCGCGTGACTCGCGCTTTACAATTTTTTCCCCGAACAGGGAGAGTTTAGAAGGGTTGGGTGAGGAATTCGTAAAACCGTCTCGTTCGTCCTCGGTCCAGACATGAATATTAACGATCCCATCTGACGAAACTGAAACGTAACGGACTCGAATTATGCATATTCAAGTATTCACGACTTGAAAAGATTATATTTAACAATCTGTGAGAGTAAAAAGACGGTTAGTTTAACATCGCTAAATGCTAACTGTGCCAACAATTGAAACTTTATATTTAGCGACTGCTATTTTAGTCCCATTTCTTTTATTTCTTTTCCTGCGAGTGGCGTCGGTCTTCAAGTCGTTTCTTTGTCTTTGTAAAACTTGAAGTTCTATTTCAAGGATCTTTTTAAGGCTATACAGTATATATACTATATCAATCCTAACATTTTATTCGTCCGTCCTGTAATTTTCTCAGTAAACAGACCCTCGTGGTTCATGCAAAGAGTATATACAGAGAACGGACCCTCTTTGCAACATGCAAAAGCATTCATTACGTGAAGTCTCGCTTTAGCTCTAATGTATAATGCTTTTGTAAATATGCATAATGACTGCATATTTGTAGTTTATTAAAACGTTTTCATGTTATTGTGGATATTTACACTGTGTTCAGGTAAAACTGGTCGTCACTGTCAGTAAACGTTAAGACCTCGTTGCTTTAATAGGTGTCTAAAGGTTTGCCATTTGTTTCAATTACCTCTATATTTATTATTTACTTAGAATAATAATATGTGATTCAGAATTCATGGAAATATTCTTGAATTCCACTCCACGGTTTAATAAACAAATTAAGTTCCATCCCTAGTTCGCATTAAAATATGTATTGTTGGATGTATTAATTCCATGCTATCAACATTGTAACGATACTCTATTTATTTATTCTAATAAGTAACATAAATCTTAATAAGTATAAGTATTTGTAACAAGTGATCAAACAATATCATCTGACGCCATTTCATATCGCAACAATCATCACGTGACGGACCTATTTATTCTCGAATCTCGTTACAATTTAACCTCGAAGTTGTATCGTTATCAAATAGCTAATAATAAAAAGATCGTCGACTGTTGTGAACCAGGCAAACAGATAACCTTCGATCACATTTACCAATGTTGAGCCACTATTGCAATACTCTTTTTGATAAAATAAGATCAAATTCGGTAGCAATTTCTTGTCATTCTCTTTGTCTTGAATTCTTAAATAGTGTTTACAAGGATTGAAAAGGCATTTTAAAAGAGTGCACAGTGGTAAAACTGGTAAATAAAACAGTTTAGATAAAATTCAACTATAACTTCCAAATTTCTAAATTATATCTGCAATTGTAAAATTTAGAAGGATAACCATAAAAGTATTAACTCTTTAACTGATAAATGGTGTAAAAAGATACGTTACAAAAGCAAATATCGCTGTTTTTAAAAAGCCGCCACTTTAGCACATTACATAACATGATCCTATGCAACGCAGTTGTCAACGCAAACTGTATAATGCCCGATGCACGCGAGTTACTGTAGTGCGTTGCTCCACTTACGAGTTAACTCCACTGTCCACTTAACCCCATTAACGTCCAAACTGGAAGTCAATTAGCGAGCCAATAGTTTTGAACTTTTGACAGCTGCAAACGAACACAATTGCTTTCGAAGCGGCAGTAATGGCTAGCGAATGGCGATTCTAACTCGGTCATGGATATCGGTGATCTAAGCAAACGGTTGTGATTTTTTCCCTCTTAATTGCAGCCGATTTAAAAGCGAGGCTTATCACACAGACAAACGAAGGTCGCGTATAACACGACTCTATTGCGGACTGAATGTTTGCGTTTACGAATTCGTGACTAAGGTTATTCCTTTGTTTAATGAATACTTTATGATTGGAAGGTTAATAGCTCTTGCCTCGTCGGAACGACTTGTACATTTCGAATTACGTGATTAAGACAGGTCAGTAGTCACAGAAGTGTTATTTATTACTAACTTGTCTTTACTAGTAATTAAATTATATCATACTAGAGAAGATAACTTTTGTAATGATGCCAAACGTTCTGTTTGCCATTAAATACGTCCTATTTCTTTAATTTTGCCAACTTCTGAATGTTTAATTGTACTTCATTTATCGTCGTCAAATACAAACCTATATTATTTAACAGTACACCTGCAGGTAAACTCAGTCCATTGAAATCAAAACTGATAGCATAAAGGGACTATAAATTAACTCTAGTAATGTAATACAAAGTTTACTCTCAGCCAGACAGCAATTACTAGGGAAGTTTAAGCGCTGTTCGCAAGCGTAGAGATGACGAAACTCCCCACACGGGCCCCAGCCCCCACCTCACCCCTTTCAAAAGATTCAAAGTGGGAGCTAAAATTGACAAAGTTTCACCCTCGCTTCTATCCAATTATTTTGGAATCTTAAAGGCATAACTTTCTTTGACAGAGTAACGCCGGCGACTATTAAATTTTTATTAAACTCCCTAACTTGTATATTTATGACACTAATTATAATGTACAAAGGGAGGTAATAAAGTTACCTACAAAGATTGAAACGAATAAATTTTCCTTCCGAATATTTAATGAAGTTATAAACTCTGATTCGAACGATTCCGATGTTTAATAGGACCCCAATGCCCATCCTAAGAAATTGAACAAAATCTTTCCGTCGTAAATTATAATCTTAAAGATAAATATGAATATTAAAGGAGTACATATTAATTTTCGTGTGTGTTTATGTTTGTTAGTTGCACATTGTACACACTCAAATTAAAAAATCTTAGGCACGGCATAAAGAGATGTATAAACTATAAAGACGTTGTCTTTCTTGAATGAATTCTGTGATTAACAATAATATAATTATTATATTTATTCCAACGTTATAACTTTTACTTCCTTCGATGAAAGGATTATATTCTCATTCAATAAATTAACATGTGCAGTTTTTGTTTTTATTAGTTAGGCGACGTCTGCGTAAGGTTCTTAGAATAGAATTGGTAAAGCGCCAAGTTCAATTTGTGGTAATCGTGTTCCAAGTGGCTGTATCAAATAAATGTTGATTGATGGTTTCCCTTCCCAGTAGCTCCTATTGACCTCTAGGTTCAGTCGACCGTTCGAGTCGACAGTTATGGCACTAGATTAATCTTCTGCGTCTACAGCAGCAGTAACTCATGCCATCAATTTTAGAACCATTTAAAGGCGAAGAGTTTATAAAACTTTAACAGTAAAATGCAATACTCCAGGGGAAATAGCGAGAACAAAGAAACTAGAAGATATAATTTTAATTACTTCAAGAAAACTGTTCACATAAAGCAAAACTTTTCCTTTCAGCTATTGTTTCATAAACACAAAAACCAATAAAATCGTTTCGAAAACAATTTATGTAGCGACCATAAATTGTTCAATTGAAGTTTGGCAGCGTAAAATACTATTAGTATTTACTGGAACATTCCAGCACTCCCCAACTAAGCCGAGACTTTAATGAGCTTCGGGTTTAATTTACTGTTATTGTTTTATCCTTTCGACCGTTGATTTCAAACAGAAAACATCCGTTGAACAACTCCCACAAACTTCAAATGGTCACGTATAGTTACAATTTACATGTTTGGGACTAGTTTCGTGTACAATACAATCACCTTTTGTTACCCCGACTACCTGATAACGAAACTATTTTGAATAGTTATTGTATTCCTGCAATTGCCATGAATATAGGAATAAAAATATTTCTGTGGTGAACGCATATTGTCAAGGTTTTTCACAGAACCTGTTTTTGTCAACAATTATTATTGCATTCTATTCAGAATGTTGCTGAAACTAGAGCATCCACAGATTAATTTTGGAAAATGAAAGACCAAAGAACTACAAAGGTCAGTTGATATTATATTCCAACTCCATTATAATTTGAACAAATGTAATCAGCAAATCAAAAAGATTGAACGTTGCAATCAAGATTAACTCACGATTAGCGTTTGTTATTTCATCGAACTAAATTACAAATCAATAATGAGTCAACTTGTAAACAAAATAGTAAAATTCTAGGAACGGAACCGGGAAGGATCGTGATTCAGATTGTTGAATGTTTACGCTCGAGACTGACTTAGCACAAATCTCAATAGCAAAGAATACACAACATTAACTTATTTACAAAACATTCGAATCGTAACCACAAACATTCATTTCAGAGAACATTTATTGCGATCTAACTTAATTCTTTGCATAAATCTAGAGAAACGCTATCCCACTTATATCAATCTTGTAGCATTACAGTTTGGAAGGTGCAAATTTTGTCGGAAACTTTCAATTCCCAACTTTGTTCCAGAAGTCAACTTTGGTAAAGTTTGGGCAACTAAAGTTGTTTGTTGAATTTGATAAAGTACTTAATATCTTGGTTCGGCACTGTCGCGGAGGTTATAAAAGCAATTATAAATGATCAATCGGCTCAAATTTATGCTCAAGTCTAATCGCATTAACCAGCTGAGCTAACAAACATCTGATCATTATCAGTATCACGTTTACAACCTGTTTACAGACTTGGCTTGTTTATCTAGACTCTACATTAGGTAGCAACGCTTTTCCTTTATTACGGAGCCATAATATTCCTTGTGTCACAAATAATATCACCAAAGAGCTTTCCTCTTTGAAACACCAAATTTTCCTCGTGCTTATCGATTTCCTCTTAATTCCGATTTAGACGACCTTCGTTGTTATGACACAAAAAATATGTCATTTTATTCATGTCAAATTTCGATAGCCGGGCGACCTCTATTTAGACCTTTAGAGGTATCATAATTATTGTCCATTTTGCGCTCGGCGACGTAAAAACATATAAACAAGCAAAATTTTAATGTTGATAACATTATATTTGAGGTTATTAAATATCTAGATTCCCGAACGGTTAATATAAACATTTACATTAAACACTCGTAAACTTTTAGTGCCCTTGAGTCGGTATAATCGCGTTGGCCTCACGCCAGCCCGCGCTAGATCCGGCCACGATTTCCTTATTAATAATATTATTTACATTTTTTATCATATCAACATTAATAGTAATATTTAGTGATTATAAAAACCGGTGGAGCTGGTATTCGTCGGAAAATATTAACATCGTCAACACTTCATTTGCGTCACATGAATTATGTTATTTCTACACCTATTGACTTTGCTGCTCTTATCATTACCATACAAAAAATATATTGAACAAAATAAACATTTACAATCGACAAAAACTGACAGCACAGTAAATGCTTCGACGTCTTTGGAAATAACACCAACTTTTCCTAAGAAAAAACAGCAATTCTAAAATCAAAATAGGTTATGCTTATAATCAGTGAACTGTAAATCTACAGTCAGAAGTTAGTTGCGAAGTCACATCGAATTATAATCGTACCACCGACCGAGACTAGTCCAGATTAACAATAAACTAGGATGAATAAATTAATGTCCACTTAATTTATGTCCGCGCGGATTACAGTGTAGTAAAAAGCGAGAGAGTTTTATTTTTGTACAGGTGCGTCACGTTTGCGTCACAAGTCACAAATGTGCGTCTGGCATGCAGCCACGGTCACCGATTACTTATCCTTGACCAAGTTCGCGATAACTTGACAGGTCCGCAGTAAATTTCATCGCATTGTGTGTGCAGCCGCGCAGACTGACAAAAAATGTATTGTATGGTTCTTGAACATATGTATTATTTACAGCTTTATTTTATCCTGTTATGTGTTGCCATGTCGCATATCAAAATGTTTTCATGCAAATCGTAATAACCAGAACGACCTGTAGGTTGTTAGTTATGATAACTTGTACATGATTCTATTTTTATACCGAAGTTTGAACTATAATTTTCTTCTTTATAATATAAACTAGTATTAAAACTAGATTCAACTATTAAACCACTGTTTCATGTTAGTCATAGAGACTTGCAGAATTTACAAGCGAGTCACGTAATTGGCTGTGTTTTGCACAGATAACGACAGCAATCAGGTCAGCGACCAGCCTACACGGCCTCATGGGAAATTAATCGTAGCCTCTCGCAGCCGCTACTATACTAATATACTAATAGACGATTTACCACTTTCGTACTAAGATTTACTCGCTTGTTGATTTGATATTTACAATCTTATGGGTCAATTATACTCAATAACCAGCCAGTAGTCAAATGCTAAAACTTACTCAAAGTAAAAAAAAAAAGAACATTTAACACTGGAGAATTATTTTAATCGCATAATATATGTAAAGATGCAAAGACTACAAAATATTTTAAATTAAAATGTAACGACCATTTAAACGTGTAACCTAAAATAAATTGGCAACAAAGTAAACTTGAATAACATCGTTCAAACGGCATTTTTCCACACTACTAAAATTACGAAACACGTTTTAAGGATATTAAATACGAAGTAGAGCACAAACGCGATAAAAAGTAAAATAAAACGCTTTAAACGTTCTCAGGGGTAAAATATGAAAAGTATTTCGTAATACATATTGCACATAGCCGCCACTGCAATGCAGTAAGGCGCTTATCTGTGCTCATAACGCCATACGATGGGTGAAGGACGAAGGTCGGTTCCATGCCATACGCGATAGAGGAAATTTAATTATATTCCAGTATGACTATCACTCGGCTATCGTTTGCGAATTGTTCTCCTCGCTTGCACGTAGGAACTATCAATATCAATGATTATCTACCCTGATACGTTTCTTTGAAACGTAAAATAAATCAATAAATAAACATAAAAAAGTAGATAAAACAACGTTTGGAATAAAATTATATAAGCAAATTGTAAAATATAAGGTTAACCCAAATAAAGCAGAATAGGTGACCAACAAATAGTAATTAAAATATATTCACGTCTTACGATTCTTATTATGAAGTCTGTTACATACCTGCAACAAAAACACTGTCATTAATAATATTATAACCTTTGTACGTCTTATTATTACGATAATATTAAATCTCTTAAATATTAATAACATCTCTTTATAAGCGGACGAACAGGTTATACCACAACATTAGCATATTTCTATCTAACAACTTAATGATACGATGAATGTTCTTTGATATTGTGAGGGGTCAAAAGAAGTCATCGGAAAAGGTAAAACGACTATGGGCGGAGACCGTCATAACAACAAAGAAATCGTGTGAATAAGTTCAACAGAGGTTCAAAACGACAAAGTTTATTGAAAGAGAGATTCTAAAATGGCAGGAGGTGAAATGTTATTAAATGCCAACCATAGAATTAAGACACAATATCAGCATATTAAAAGACTCTTTAATCTACATTAGTGTTTAGTATATTAACACCAGTTACAGAAATTTAAACTGTAAGAGTAGGTGATTCGTAATTTACGCATTAAATAATAATGTAAAAGATATTATAACAAATAATACATGACTATTTCATTAATAATTAAATATGAAAAATTGTTGTGTAATAGTAATACAGAAAACTATTTACAAAAACGCTAGAGATAATGAAGCAATTAAGATCTTTATTGATAACACAAAATGATATTTCACAATAAATAGAGTTTTAATATCTTATCTGGAGTGTACAATATCAACAGTTATTATCAGGATTCAGGCCGTATCTTGTGATAACGTAGCTAGATAGCACCTTATTAAAGGAACTCTTGTTAGTACGAGATATCGTGTTTACTTTAATAAATATTTGCTTATGAATCACATTTTTAAGGTCGACATTCCATGTTACCCTATTTTCAATGTTAGAAAGTATTTTGAGATACAGATTTATTATGTTTGACTTCGTAATACAATAAATTCTGCCTAACATTTTATTATAACCTGATGATATCATTTTTATAGTTGATATACATGCAAATTCCTAATATTATAAATAGTGTGTTTTAACTGCAGGCGACGTTTAGAAAAGTCTTGTTAAAAAAATATATATATCCACAGCCGAACATATAACCTCCTCCTTTTTGGAAGTCGGTTAAAAAGTAAGATTTACTACTATTTTGCTTGCAACGTTAAAATAATTATCATCAAGATTCTAAGAATTCGGAAACAACACCGTAACGACTCACGGCTGAGTATAAGATTATATTTTCAAAGGTAGCTGGAAATTGATACCATTAAGAACGTGTGAACGAACAACAATAGCGATGTGAGAAAATAGGAGGATATTGTTCGCAAGTAAACAACACTTATTAATTAACATCTCGCTAAAGAAAGATAAAGATGTTTCACCTGCATTAGAAATTGATAGGACCTCTAATCATTATTACTTTCACCTATTTTTATAAATAGGAATATTATAAATTATAAAAATATCAACGTGTAGGACTGTGGGTTATAATATATGTATCGAGTAGGTATAAAAAACACATTGCGGTATCATTCGAAGAAATAATACTTAAGCAACAATGAGCCAAGACCCTTGGAGTACGCCTAATAGGCCAGTCATTAAAGCCAAAACCCGAAAGAAATTAGTAACTTGATAAAATTTTAGGGGGTTGTTAAAGAAGGTAAAATAACTTGCCGTGTGATTTTGCAGCGTTCTGGGGTGTACGGAAAGTTGAAAAGGGGTGAAAAAGGTTTTTTGTTAATAACATTGCGTAAAAAATTAGTAACACGCTGCAAATTTGGAATTAGGTTGTTCTTACCGTTTTGTAACGTGTATTAAATTTGCAGCGTTTGGCAACATACGGAATATTGTTTATTATTAAAAAACAATAAAATTTGTTAATAACAGGGGTAAAAAAATTAGTAACACGCTGCAAATTTGGAATTAGGTTTTTCTTACCGTTTTCTAACGTGTATTAAATTTGCAGCGTTTTGCAACATACGGAACATTGTTTTTTATTAAAAAACAATAAAATTTGTTAATAACAGGGGTAAAAAAAAATAGTAACTTGATGTAAATTTAGAATTAAGTTGTTCTTACCGTTTTGTAAAGTGTATTAATTTTGCAGCGTTTTGGGACATACGGAACATTGTTTATTACTAAATTGCTGTAAATTTGATATACGTTAGAAAACGGTAAAAACAACTTAATTATAAATTTGCAGCGTGTCACTACATTTTTTACCCTTGTTAATAACAAATTTCATTGTTTTTTAATAATAAACAATGTTCCGTATGTTGCAAAACGCTGCAAATTTAATACACGTTAGAAAACGGTAAGAACAACCTAATTCCAAATTTGCAGCGTGTTACTAATTTTTTTACCCCTGTTATTAACAAATTTTATTGTTTTTTAATAATAAACAATGTTCCGTGTATTGCAAAACGCTGCAAATTTAATACACGTTACAAAACGGTAAGAACAACCTAATTCCAAATCTGCAGCGTGTTACTAATTTTTTACGCAATGTTATTAACAAAAAACCTTTTTGACCCCTTTTCAACCCTTTCCGTACACCCGAGAACGCTGCAAAATCACACGGTAAGTTATTTTACCTTCTTTAACATCACCAAAAATTTTATCAAGTTACCAATTTCTTTCGGGTTTTGGCTTTAATGACTGACCTATAAGGTTTCTATAAATCGATACTCTGCGTGTCGCCAAATTACTAAACTCAGAAGTTTTCTAACTCGTAAGACGCGCACGCCAAAGAAAACGAAAAAGCAAGTCTAAAGTGAACAACAGCTATTATGCTGAATACAAACTACATAATAATTGCAGTACCTACACTTTTCCTGGCCATAAAAATTATTTTGATCACTCATGTTTGAAACATCATAACTCCTCTTGTATGATTCTGTTACCTTTAGTTATTTGTAGCTGTGATACTTATTGTTCTAGTGAAATTGCTAGCCACTTAAATGCGATGCCATTCTAAAAGATCACGTTACAAATGCGGAATCAACTGAACAATAGAATTTCTGGTTGATCAACGCTGACTCCGGTTGCTCAATCAATAGTTTAGCAATATATTGTAAACATTGATCTAATGACACGACACGTGTAACAATAGCTGAATTTTCAGACAATGGAATGAGGTTATTCGACAAAGTATATCCTTATTAGAAATACACGTGAATAATGAATAAATTACAACTACGACCTTCGCCTTTGTTAACATTCTTATTTATTTTTAAAACGTATAAATCACTCGGTCACAGTGACAATGTTTCAAGAAAACTTGCATAACTAAGTAAATATAACTAAGTAAGAAGTATCTTTAGCTAATAAAGCAAGTCAATACCAAAATGTATGCCTGTGAGCAACATACAACTATTTGGATATTTTAGTATCTACAAAGACTTTACTATCTACCTGTACAGGTTGAATAGGTCAATACAACCAACAACCACAATTGCCACTTGCCAATAGTAACTTAACACGGTAAAGGTTACTAAGTAGTTCTCTTTATTTTATTCCCCGCCGGTCGTATTCTTATGCCAGTCATTCCGCTTTCTCGAAGGGTCGAGACCTAAGCCCGAAGCAGGGCCATTTGATAAATTGTATAAGCTTCATACAGGCTATTAGGGTTGGCAATTTAGATTGTTCCTGGAGACTTACAAGGTCTTTTATTCAGGAATGTACCTTAGTATAAATTGCCTTTTACCCGTAGTAACTATGATAGATTCCTTGTCAGTTGGTCGGCAATTTTTAATCAATTTTTCGGATTCTACCATCACATCTAGAAATTCGTGACCAAAACATTAAATTTGGTAAAGGTCACAAATACATAAATTATGTTAAGTTTTATGGCAGCTGTTTGATAATACACAGTTACAAATATATAAAAGTATCACAAAGTTAATTCACTGTTAAGTAAAGTATCTTCCGCAAAACAGATCATAATACATACTTTAAATAAATAAAAAACAACAGACGTCATGTCTTGTATTTAGACATGATAATTTTGCGTCAGTATCATATCTTGGTATCACAAAAATTGTTTGAAATATCTCTGTGATATGATATTGTTGCAATGAGATTATATAAGGCAAATGCATGATTTAAGGACACCAAAGGGCAAACTTAGTTTGAGGCAGCAGATGAATAAATACTAAGTACATAGAGTTCTTTTGAACATTTCATTAAAATATTCATTACTAGAAGACGCCCGCAACTTCGTTGTGCCAAAACTCGTTTATCGCGCTGAAACGGTACATTTTTCCGGGACAAAAAGTATCCTATATTCTTTCCCGGGACCCAAAGTATCTCCATGCCAAATTTCGGCAAAATCGGTTCAGCGGTTTGGGCGTGAAGAGGTAACAGACAGACAGACAGACACACTTTCACATTTATAATAATAATATGGATGTTTTTGAAATGTTTAATATTAAGGTACCTAGGTATTTATTTAATCCATCGATCGGGGATTCTAGGAAATGCTATAATTGTATTCTATTGCTGTCGCGATCACCGGTGCTTGTGCGGGGCTTGAAACCGATCACTACTAGATACTTGCCACAATGTTGTATGTATATTATAATTTTCAATGATAATATTTTTGATTCATCTGCACAAACATGATAAGCATGAATTGAATTTCTAGAAAATTTTCATCATTATTCCGATTATAAAACGCTATTATAAATAATCTAGTAATTAATATGATAATATCGTTATCTGGTATTACGTGCACGTCACTCATACATGTTGTATTAGTTATTTTTGTATCGAGTTCAGTGTTTACAGATAACATTATCTAGTAGTATCAGCGTACAATTCCAAAAATTATAGCAGTTTTTATCACGGCAACATTAATAATTTTATTACGTTTATTTTGATAAAAATGTTTATCGTCGTATTATACATATAAAGAGTATTTGCATTCGTTGGATGCAGAAATATGATACTTACGTAATAATACTTTTTGATTACATTTAAAAACGTTAATGGTATAACGAATATTATGATTTATGTACCTATCTCTATTCTCTGCCAATAATTTTCGAATGTAATTTAACTAATTTAAAATAACTTTTAAGCAGCTTATTTAGGAGCCGGGATGAAAAAACGCATTAACACCCCACGAAGCAACTTTGTTTTATGACAGTTCACACAAAAACTAAAATCCATAAAAACAGCAGAACATAGAAAAACAAGTTCTCATCCCTTCTGAAACGAATTGTTTACATTTTTTACACTCGGACAAAAACGCAAGAGCAGATTTACGGGTCATGTTAATACGAAGAATGCCCTTTCCGTAGCGAAGGGCACTTTTTGCCGGCGAACAAAAAATTATGCTTTCTTCACACAATGGCTTCGGGCATATTAATAAGAATAATAATAACTTTGGGGATGTCTTTTGTTGGGAGGGGAGTTTTTACTGAGCGGGCGACCGTGGCAGGTGGCACATGAGCGGTTGTGCTCCAACAAAGAAAAAACGCCACAAAAACCTGTCGAAATGTGTCCGCTCGGTGCTCACTCGCCAATGTCATTTAAAGGTCATCACTACGACATCGTACAGACTGTTTAAACTTGCAAATTGAATACTTATTGTACTACAATTAAATCGCTTTCAAGGATATTGAATAATTAATTTCGTTAGCAAGCGGAACCATCGCCCATTTTACATTGAAATAAAACACGCTTAAATAATTACCATTAATTAAAATTGTTGTAATCTTTAAGCAATTAGCATCAAGCATCATACGTATGTTCATCTATATCTATACTTATTATAAAACAAAGTCGCTTTTTTCCCTCATGTCCCTTTGTTCCCTTTAATCTTTAAAACTATGCAACGGATTTTGATGATTCTTTCAGTGTTAGATAGCTCATTTATCGAGGAAGGTTATAGGGGCATATTTTATCACGCTAAGATTAATAGAAGCGAAGAAATAGAGGAAAATGTGGAAGAAACGGGGAAAATTATTTGAAAGGGCTAACTTGAACGCGCTAATCTCAGGAACTACTGGTCCGATTTGAAAAATTCTTTCAGTGTTAGATAGCCCATTTATTGAGGAAGGCTATAGGCTATATTTTATCACGCTAAGACTAATAGGAGAATGTGGAAAAAACGGGGGAAATTATTTTGAAGGGTTTATCTCGCGAACTACTGGAGCAATTTTTATGTTATTTGGCACAGATAAGAAGTAGACCACATGAAGGATCGTGATAGGCTATCGATTTTAATCATTTTTTCAGTGGCTATATATTTTATACCCGTGCGACGCCGGGGCGGGTCGCTAGTTTAGTATAATTTGACCTTCCTTGAGAGAATTATCTTAATTCTTAATCATAATGAAGAGTTATCAGACTTTTAAATAAATCTAAAACAATTCAAAGTCAATAGTCATATAACAACTACAACTGCAACGTCTATTATAGATGCAACACCAGACGACATTGGTGCACGTATCGTACACGCAATAAAGTCCTCGTGTATTCATCCTGCGGGGCCCATTAATATAATGAAGCATCACGTTCGCCGCGGCCCACGTCCGCATGACTGAGCCACAAAAGGAATGCTCACTATTATTACCACTAAAAAAACGCTGACACTATATTTTTTTCCTGACATCCAGGTAGCGCAACGGAAAAACAGAACCGGTCCGGGTGAAAAAACTCTTTGTAAATGTGAAGGCATAAATCATCCGCACTCACGATCTCTCGAACATAATGAGACTTCAATCAAGGTCGACTCTTTCAAATGCCAGTGAATAGTCTCTCGATATTAAAACCAGTCCACTTAATCGCGTAGTTATTCAGTTTTTATAATTGAATCTTTTTATAGCATCTAGAGGTCTGGCAAGGTTAAATTTTACAACACTATCATGTATTATGCAAACAAAATATGATATGATAAATTCTGAAGCTAAGGTTGTTAAAATCGTTTGTGTTATGAATTATGATATCGCACTTTTGAATACAGACAAGGACTTAATTAGCGTCTCCCTAAATTTGGCTGTTAAAAAACATAGATATGCCAAATTGTCACAGATACTAAGCGTTCAAGGTGAGAAACAAGAGTCAAATTAAACTTAAATAGCACCAGCTCGAAGAACATGTAATTAACTTCACTCCTATAAGCCTAATTGACACAAAAAAGGAAATATCGTAAGATAAAAGAATACGAAACTTGAATTTTTAAATAAAGCACAACTTGAAGCTGAGCGCTAAGAGCAAGAACCAGATACTTTTAATTAATGCTTTGGGTACTTAAGTCGAAGTGCTAGAGTGGATTAGCTGTTGTTCTCAAAAGACAATATTATTAACGTTTTAAAACGAGAGAGCTCTCCAGGAGGTAATAATGAATACGGCAATAAGAGCAGCCATTGTGTAAAATTGAAAAACAAACATTTCTCATTAGGCGAGTAGCTCGAACCCGACCATTGTTCTCCGAGGACATAACGGACCGTGTCGGATTTACGTCTACGCTTCGACCGACGACCTATGAAATCATACAACCTTTTTACACATACACTTCCGCATATTCAAATTTTCACCCTTTTTACATCGATTTGCATACTGCAATTCCAACGCTATCGATTTAAATACATGATTCGATAGTATTTAAACGTAATATTTAACAAAAGAACTATGTATAATGTTTTTCTAATTTACTATATCGAAAGTAATCTAATCGACGTTATGTAACTCCGTCTCCTCTCCACGAACAGAAGATATCGCAACGAGCATCGCGGCCGGCATCTACATTGTCGTAAGTCGTGACTGTACATTTGTTTTATCAACATTCTACCGGAACACGAACAAATGAAATGGTTATGTCGGTTCAACGGCCGACAGACCTCGGACCAATTCGCGACATGAGATTGAATAATAAGTTGATTGCGAACAGAACCAAGGCCGGCGGCCATTACCGAGCGCGCCGCCATCTTGCGCACTCACCAGCCGCAGCCTCGTCAATATTAACATCTGTTCCAATAATAGACCCCATATTAACATTTTAATAGAGTAGGATACTACAAAATTGAAGATTCGGAACACGTTTTAACTTTATTACGGAAATATACTTGAGGGCGTTGGAATTAAGAGCGGTTTTAGTAGCATCTATCATTTCAAGGCGATTGTGTAGGTATTTCATAGTAGATAAAGTTTGTGAATTTTCAACAGTGAATTTTTCTCACATAAATAATCTAATATAGATTATTTATATAGAGAAATACAGAGAAATACAATATCATTTTATATTTTCTGACTACACCAAGGAATCAATTCTGATATTACTTATGTTTTATTTTGATGATGTTAGCCGTTTATGAAATCTTAGGATGATGAAATTACTGAGTCTGATAATGTCTTATCATTATCAAAGAGTAAATCATAAAATAAAAATATTGTTCTGGCTTAGTTTATAAAATGTTTGTCAGTTGTTTTTTGTTATCATCAAATACAGCGTACGTGAAATATAACATGCAGACATGTAGGTTTTTTAAGAAAAGAAGTGACAAGCCTTAAATCCCTAGATATCAAAATTTATCATACAAGTAAAATAATAATAATTGATTTATCACCAACCAACAAAACCTATTTGATTTAAGACATACTGACGTAAAAGCAGGAGAATGGTAGACGTCTGAAAATCCAGACAGTAGGTATATAATACTTGGAATGATACGCAATATGACGCATATATTCTTGTAACAAACCTGGTAGCAGGTAGACTGACTCCCGGTATTAAGCTCTAATATGCAGGATGTGTGGCCTTAATTAATCAATAACAATCACCCACGTATACGTCGTAGTAATAATAATAGTTACATAAGTGTCGAATACACTTATGTGATCTAAGCGGATCCTATTAATAAACATTTATTTGTGCAATGCCTCATTTGTTGCATGACTAATGACGCACGGCAGTCCTGTTAGCATTTTAAACGATTTATCGCATAATCTAGAAGTCTTAGAACATGTTACGGTCCTTGTTACGGTCCTAGTATAATTAACCCAAGAGTCAGCGACAGCCAGACTTTCGTCATTTTATAAAAGTTGTGAGTTCTCCTGTAAATGTCTCCTATAGAGGTAAGAACGACCAGCAGTTTCGGTCGCGGTTACCTTAGGACTTAGGAGTTTCCAGTTCTAGAGGTTTATATAACCAAAGAGGATAATATAACCTTCGATAAAGTATAAATACTCAATTTCTTATCCTATTTTCTTCGGGATTACTGCAGGAACTTCGTCTTACACTACCGGCTATTTTAAACACTTGCTTTCCACTGCCAGGCACCCTTCAAGTATTAAACTTTGAGGTGGTCTGGCAGTGGGAAGGAACTGGTTGCTGGTCGTTCTTACCTCTCGAGAAGTCATTATCAGGAGAACCTTAAGCTTTTATAAAATTACCAAAGTCTGGTTCTCGCTGGTTCCTAGATTCAATAATTTAAGTTCTTACATTTAAATATTTCCGGATATTTATACTAACGAGTAGTCAAGTGACCTACTTTAGAAATAGAAGTCAAACGGTTAAACGTCTATTTAAATATTCGCCTCGCTTTGTCTGAAAATTAATCAGTATTACATAGAACCGTCTACTACCAATCATTTAAATAAAGCCTATATTTAGATAATTTGTAAAAACGAATAATATTATAAAAGACTTTAAGGCTGTGTAATGTTAACAAAAAAATTAATACATATTTAAAATCAACGAGCTTATAAAATTCTTAGTAACATATGTATAACAATTAATACATATCATTGTTTAAAATAATCTAACTAGTTTTCTAATCCAGTTACGAATGGCCGAAGTAGAAAAAGTGTATTTTATGGTAATTTTAATATCAATAATGTACGAGGTACAAAATTCAACTAATGATGTTGAAATAATAAAACCATTGACACTAATAAAATACAAAACGCATAAAAAATAGTCTAAAACTGAATATATAATACTACTTAGAAAAAATAGTCTAAAACTGAATATATAATACTACTTAGAAAAAATAGTCTAAAACTGAATATATGACTACTACAACAGAATATATAATAGTACTCCTACTAAAGTTAACAGTACCTATCTCATTTTCGCGCAAATGAATGGGGCTTTAGACAACGATAACAGCTAAAAGCACATCAGAAAAAGTGCACAAAGTAGTTTTTGACTGCAATGAATCTAAAGTTTTATTGCAGTCATTTATAATAGAACAATCAGTCGAAATCCACAAAGACTTAGAAAGGTCAACAAAAAACAAAAAAATCCATCTAAAACTAAACCAAGTAGATCGTTTACAATACGGATCCCGGGTATTATGTTCCCTAATCCCCAGCCAACTTCAGTCGTTACGTCTATTCAAACTCGCCTCTTTTGTGAAAAGGACAATAAGTTCCCCGAATGAATGCAGAAAAATACTATAGACATAAATACAGGTGGAACTATGACAATGCGACGAAAGAAACTTAAGTTATAATTATATTTTATGCATTGATATTAAATTGCAATATAATCTTTTGAAAAGTAAACTCGTCTACAGGTCGATTATATTATTTTGATCGTTACCTTGTAACTTGTAAGTCAAGAATCTATAGAGAAAAGCAAAGTGTTGTTTCACAGATTTTATACTTTTAAGTAATGTTTACACTCGAATTTAAAGAGAATTAGTATTCGTCATTGTCATTCTAACTTGACCTCCTTATTTAGTTCGTGTGACTTATACTAAACGAATGCACAACATGCATAGAAATTAGGAATCTTAAGCATTTATTCTTTTGTTTATTGAATTTAATTCTGGCATTTTGTCGAATGTAAATAGTAACTGAAAGTGGACATTGAATATCACTAAATTTTCATAAAAGAATTCATGCATTAACTACAACTTACAAATTACTATTTGATGAAATTCAATTCAAGTTGAATCATAAAGGTCAAACATATTTTAAAACTATAAAATTCGCACACACTCGTAACAGGAAACCAACTGGTTTGAAAGGAAATGACAAAAATACATATTAAATATTTATGTAACACACTTTCTAAAACAAGTTAGGTGGGTACTTTAATGTTATTGATTCCGATCACAGCCAATAAATATTGTGGTTTCCTGTGCTCTTATTAAATGAAAATATATATTTTGAGAACAGTTTCTTCTTTATCCAAAGCACTGTTATATTATCTGATCGATATCTTACCTTTTATAGAACTTTGTTGTGTTCTCATCCAAATTTTTATTCCTTTTCTTTGTATGTATTTTCATTACCTTCGCTACTACGAAGGTAATAAAGAATATTCTTATTCTCCTAGTATTTGATAACTTATATGGATCATCTCATCTCTTCATACGGTATGAAATACAAGGAGAATATTCCCAAGATCATAATAAATCCAGCCAAAATAATATGACGAGAAAGCGCTATAATTTCAGGTCGGGTAACATTGAATAATCGATCCACTATCGGGTTCTAAATTATGCGGCGAACGTTCAATCCATCATCAGCGGACGTGTTCCGTATATTTCATGCGCACTTAGCTATAACAACATAGCTGAAATAACACGCCCCTGTAGTATCCACGTAGGGATGAGCGCGAAAAATGGGTTAAAATACCCAAACAAGATATATTGTGGATTGAAGAGATATGGCCACGACCGTATTGAAAATCAGGCCGAGTGGAAAACCAATGGAGGGCCGCTTAAATGTGGAGCCTGAAAATCTGATTCGCACACTTTTCACAAAGTAGATAATACTTCAAAAATGTTTCGTCAGTCATTGGTCTTTGCATTTCTGCTAATAAATACTTCAGTTTCACATAGTTTTTCTCCCTTCATTTGCGTTATATAATATTCAATATTTACCTGTATGTAAACTGCTACTCGTATATCACAATAATCAATAATGTATATAACGTGGTGTCACAGATACCATATAAGCGTGATAACAGCTCGTATATGGTGTCGACTGACGATCATTATCGCCGACCACCGTTTTGGTTACGTAATGTCCGCTATCTTGGCCAACATTTATCGATTTCGCTAACAAAACCGACGATGGGTTCTTTAAAATATGTAATAACACTTTCTACACTTAACTTATGAAATAATATTATAAAAGATCTAACAACTTTTCAAGACAAAAACTTGTGTAATAGTTACATTTTTATAAGTAAAAGTTAGTCATAGTTTATTACTTTAAACCTTTAAATGTAACTTAATATAGAAGAATACCTTGTAGAAACTTTATATTTCCTTTTTTTATTTTGAATTTTTTATTATTAATAAGTAAATATAAATAATAATCGTAATAGAGAATAAATAAAAAATTTGAATATCAAGAAATCTCATTAAAACTTAGCCTTTTAAACTGTAACAAGTGAAACAACAAACAAAAGCGAATGGGTCTGTAAAGGGTTGTGATAAATTCTCCCGAGGAACGATTAGGAGTAGACGGCGAAATTCCTTTTACGGGCACCATGAATCTTCCCGGTCGGGGCGATTAGAGAGGGACGGGAACAAAGAGATGATCCCGATAGGGACCGCATACCCCACACCGGTTATAAATCCGGTCGGACATGCGGAGGACAAATAAAAGTCATAACGGAGAGTAACAGCCATAGCTGTATGAATAATGTATTAACACAACTCTGTTGAATTCCTAGAACTCGTTGTTTGTGGAGCGAGCGCCGCGTAGACTTGTAATTGCTGTCAAAACAACTAGTAAATTCCACGGAAATGCGAACATAATAAACAAAGAAGGTAAAAAATTTAAAGAAAAGGGTAGAACTCTTGAAGTAACATCATGGCAAAAAGCCACTTAACCAATTAAAATAAAAACAAACACCTACTATTCCAAAATTGCAACTCATGCTCGACAGTAACCAAAGAATTATGTGGGTATAATTGTATGCAAACTATCCTTATTTATACGCATTGCTGAGTATATACTATTACGGAAGACTTAGGCAATATCCGAGAGGCAGCGGCGTGTGACAGAGATGGAAGATATCTGGTTAAAATAACGGTAAAGCGAAGTGAAAGTACCAGCACAGCACAGTAGCTAACAACAGACCTTAGTTAGAATTAACCAATAAATATAAATTAAGCCGAGTCCGACGTGTCTACTTCCTCCTAGAATTTATATAACAGTTTGCATAAATTATTGTAACCTTGAATTTGAGTTTCCCCTGTAATAAACTCATCTACATACTCAAGTATTTTAATTTGAATAATGTATTCTAGAATACCCAAATTAAGTTAGAACGAGCAAAACCGTGAATCGAGGTGGAACGATGTGGATCAATACTGAAATGTAGGTGCTAACGAACAACCGAGTGATTGTCGAAGACGATCACGCGTCAAAAATATGCAAATACCTGTTTATACATCGAACAGTCGACGGAAACGGTATACCCGATCGCAATTCACAAACGATATGGAATAAAACAGTGGCCCGTATGAATAAATAAACAGAATAACAAGTAAGAATTCGCGTCGCGTTCACGGTCGCGCTCCCAGCCGGCCATTGTTCTTTACGTAATGTGAACGTGACGCGGCCGATGCGACTCGCGTTTATTATGCTTACGCAGGTGCCTACTGCCTGCCGCTTGCTCCTCGTCTGCGTTTCACACCGCCGATTTCCCTCACTATTGTTCTCGTAATCTCGAGCTAGTCATGTTTGTGTTCTCAGTTTTACATATCCATTGTGATTTTTTGCTTATTTCATTACATTTTCCTAACATAAATGCATTGATTATGTATTTACACGCATTATGCCGTATGCGAAGACGACACAAAGAATCTGCTTTATATTCAAAAGTGTCACCAATCGAAGAACGGAAAAATACTTCGATCAAGTTTTGTATATTGTGAGAGGACGTCAAGTCAGGCGATATTTTTTATTCAGTCAAAAGTACAGTACAGTTAGATTTAACGTAGGCCATAAATCATTTTTAAATCAATGGAATGGAATTGTTTATGAAATATATACCCCTGTCGTAATAAGCGAGTTAAATTCATGATTCGAGTATTTGTGAATATTTCGAGAACAGCCTAACAACATAATTTGAATATTTAAATTAAAGTCACGATTATTCTAAATATCGACAATAACTTGTAGTAAAATCAGGTGGCCATTTATATAATTCCCGATGTCGCAACCCACATCCTTATTAGGTCGAAATGTTTGTATTCAAAGTTAATTCCCGATTCTGAATATAATATAGATACAAAAATCCATTTACTAATGAGCCGCTATTATTCTCAAATGCGAGTATATTTAAAGCTCAGCGTGTTTTATAAAGAAATAATTCGTGTTACTGACCTTCTCGTAATTATATCCGGACGCGATTGTCAATCGCCGTCTGCACCGAATGCCACGTTCCGTTTCACACGAGTGAGCTCACAAACAAAATTCATTTGGGTCGTTCCGACTTGCCGCGTTTCAAAATTTTAATCCACATCATTAAAGTCAGGTGGCATCGGGGTACATTCCTGCACGATTCGTGAGGCCACCCCTGAAAACGTGCATTTGACGTGTCACAATTTTCCCCTACCTCCCTAACATCCATTTAAGCCCGAGGGAGCCACCCCGCCCTGCTTCGTTTCGTCTGAATGCAAATTTAATTTTGTTATCTTTTTTTACTTTACAAGGGCACTGGGGAATATTAAGGCGGTGAAAATTTAAAGTAATAGAACAGGTTTGAAATAAATTAAACTAAACGTTAATGGTGAAAAATACTCATCATTCTGGCTTTTATTTAACAGTGTTTTAATTGGTACTCCAAAAATGTCGGTACACCAGCATTATTTCATGCGACAATAACTTCAATTCGCAATTACAAACCACAAACTTGCAGTTTATGAGCTGCACGAGATTTCACAAGAATATTCAAACGTTATATCGCAGTTCTAGTTGATATGAATTTACATTTAAATTTCCGCCGAAGCTCAAACTCTCGAATATTATACAAGTTGGATCCTATCTAAATTTTGTATGTAAAATACACTAAAGCCACCGATACGGTGGTGCATTTAACGGTAAATATGTAAAGTTATGCAGAACACGCCGAGGTAGGCATGCACGCAAAATTCGACGTGGATACACCTCGCCGACGGAATGCAGATAGCTTCGTTAGCGAATAAAATGATTTTATCAAACATTCTAAATCATTCTGCGCGCAGATAATTGAGCTACGTGGTTCAGATACTGTTGTATCTAGATGATCATTTGTTTCAGCTGACACAGAGCTCGATATTATTTGCCAAATGGGTCATCTAATAATGATCCTTTTATATAGTGATTTCTAGTTTCCTTGGTCAAGTACCTAGTCTTTTTACAATAGTTCCTAGTTTTATTGCTCTAAAATCTAGTCTCTTTAAAACATTCTCTAGTTTCCTTGCTCAAATATCTAGTTTCTTTATTATAAAAAAAAAATATTCTGTTGAACTGTCATCCCATAATGCCCCAACGACAGCTGACAGGACAAAGGTGGAACAGGTATGGAATTGTTGACGTAAAACATCCCCAAAGTTTAAGGGTCATTCAACTTTTATTTAGAACAGCTGTTCTATTATATTCCGTTTTACATTATAGTTTAGTCTCGAGTAAATATTTTGTGACTTTGGATTTAGATTAACAATAGATTTCCAAGAATCCGCGATCGAAGGATTAATAAAGCAACAAAATATGTATTTAATCATGCCGGTTAGGTCCACTCAGATTTTGATTGGGTCTAAGATATCACTTAATCAGAAATTTGCATTTTAACTATTAAATGATAGTAATATAAATATGATGCTCTATTTAATCTACCAGTAGACTGTATGTAGTACTGACTATGCTTATTACTATTATATTGTATTATGCAAAACAAATGCAAAGGCAACGTAGACTAACACTTAATACATACTGACATAATTGAATAAAATATGTAGAGTAATGTACACAAAGAATCCAATTAGCGTACGCGAATCGATCACACAAGTGATTACAATAACACGGCAATGGCTCTGCAGAAAGCAATTAAAATGAAATTGTTCAGTAAACAAGCGGAGCGCGGTCGGTGATCCAATATCCGAATCCCGCTTACGGACACCGAATTCCGAACGGACACAAAGGGCTGTCGCTTCCACGCCGCTTTGTGAATCCGCAAATTACGTAGGTACTCGTTAGTCTGTTTAATTAATACACGTCTAATTGAGGCAGTGTGTGTTCTGTCTGTATTATATTATCGTCATTATTATGATCATCCCTAGCAATATTATCATCGTCCACTAACATACTGCTAAGACTATCTTCTCTGCTAGAGCCTAGACCCAACCTAACATAGTCTCCGTCGATTGGATCACACCCAATATAAATAGCACCTAATCCTAATTAAATTTCCCAAATTCTAATTTAAATTGTTTCCTTACCCTTTTACCGTCTGATGAGTGACAAACAACCCAAAATACTCTAAAATTAGATGAATAACCTTGTTGTAATAGATGATAATACCAATCTAATATTAAAATACTTCGTATAAATCTAATCTATTTGCTATACCTAAAGCTATTAACCAGCTCCAAAATTGCACCATCTCTGTAATTGAGAATCGTTGGTTTAACTTGGCCTTCGCCGAATAACCAATTTGCAATATACTGTTAGTTGAGACTTGAGAGTTTGGCGAATTTGGTTCTCAAACTTCAAACAATTCGTATTTTGCTGTTGATCGCAATTTACAATCAACTATGTGTTAAGATCTATTTCAGTTGCTAATCAATTCGAAGGAATGTCACAACTCAAATACTTGGAAGATTACATTCTAAATGGTCTAAGTTATAGATCTAAAAGGACAAATCATTTAAATTCCTTTCTAGCTTCTACCATAAACACAGTTAGGTATTTGGTTTCACGACGCATTCTCTGAGGTCAAAAAGGTATAAATGAGTTCTAAGAACCTGAGAAACAGGTCTCAAATGCCTGATGCTAGAAACTGTAAACCGGTTACACTTTTTAAATGAGTAACTATGTATTTATAAGACAATAAGAAGGTATGCATATTAATATTATGGTAATAAAGTTGTTAAGTAGGTAAACAAGATATAATAGAGCAATTATAATATTAAGTATGCTAGAAGTTTTAAGATATTATGTTTCATTTCATTAATCTCATTATTCATCGAATTTCAAAAAATATAGAAAGTACTTTTCAAATGCATGAAGAATATAGATTGTGGGAGTGTTGGTTTGATCGTTTGACCCATGTCTCCTTGCCACGTCTATTACCCAAACAATATTTAGACGTAATTCCCCAATTGTTTTCTCTTACCTGCAGGCTGCGGCGCAGGCTCTGATGATGTGATCTGTCCGTTGTTCCTCACAGCTGCCTTTTTCCTGCCCCCGGTGGTCGCTGGACTCTTCGTCACTTCTCTGTCCACCCGCTGAAACAATACAGATGTTCATAAGTAAAGTAACTTTGCTTTAGATGAAGAAGTGTGAATGCTCATTGCACGGAGGAAAAGAAAAACAAGTAACATCAACGGTTAAAATAAAAAATTTATTGTACTCTTATTCTCTACCTGTACTATTAGATTCTACAGAGACAACAATTTTTGTCTTTTTTATTTAAATTAACCATGCATCCTATTTTAGGACTTATAGCGAGTTATATTTTATAGAGCAGTAAAACGAGGTAAGTAACGTAAAATAAGACAACTATGTGTTTTTATGATGATATACATTACTCATGATATCAAATTCCTCGACAGTCGTCAACTCTGTCGTATTACATAACAAAACAAATATAATGTTACACTTATCGCTGATCGAACGAGTTCACGGTAAAAATAAACATCAGCTTTGTCGACCATAACGCGTAGTATTACGTCATGATGACCGTTACACGTGACCACGAGTCATTTGGCTCAAAGTCCCAACGTTACCTTTAACATGTGGTTACAGTAACAAAAACTTTGTTACAGCAAATGTTAATTGCTGCAGCAACATTAACGTTGAACTAGCAGCAAAATTCAAAGCATCGCATCAATAACGTTTTAACGCTACGCTTGCGCCGCACTGCAACGCTACAATAACATTTACGGTAGCACAACTTTTCAATGTTAATTATTTTCCTAGCCACGATTAACAGACCGTTGATTCGGCGCTGTTTCATTAAAAAGCAATTGAGGTCAACATCTAATCCGGCGTGTGTACTTTGTATTATGTATTATTAATGGAACATAAACACATCCACTGTGTACACGGCATAATTAATTATTTACTGTGGAAGCATACGAGTGTTTCGCCAGACGTTTTATATGGAATCCTTAATGAAAGTAATCTCGACTTAACATTTCAGACACTTAATTAAAACGCTTAATTAAAAATAAAAAACAACATCATAATTAATTTTTATTATGGCCTTTTTGACCTCATAAAATTTAATAAATTGCTTTACATATTATTTCATGATTTATTAACCCATCAATCCCCAAGCAGCATCTGTCCCATAACAATTGAAAATCTATTGTGTCTGCGATTTCTACGACGCGATCGAGGTACAAACCCAGGTGACAGAAGCTAGAGACAAAAAATACAAAATCTCTAAAACACCGCGTAACATTATCCTAACAAAATATAACAAGTGAACAGTAACTATATATTTTTATAATCGATGTAGTTAGATCTACCCCGCCCGCCAGAGCCACAACTAAATAAACGAATTGCATGAGAGGCTCGCGTTTGACGTTCGTATTTTCTCCCGACCCGTTTCCCGATCGAACAATAGAACAATGGGAGAGCTCGTAATGTATGAAGCATCGAACGGGAAATGTCAATAACATTTCAAGGGTACCAACTACCAAATAAAAAGCAATTTTAACTACGTAGCAAATATTGCAAACGAATAAAGAGAATGCTGTAGTGTTTCCATCAATATTTATGAAGATAAAAAATGTATGACGATGTAAATCCATTATATATTTTTTGTATTTATTACTAGAATAAACTCGTTACGAAGGAAGGAAACACGCACTCAAAATTTCAAAAGTGCCTTTTTCACTCTAAGACAAACAAGAAGAAAAGACCTTGGAGTGGAACCACATATAAATATTATTAAAGACTAATCCGAAGAGGATTATCCAAATTTAAAGGAAGTTGAGAAACAGACGAAAAACCTTCCAAATTACAGCAGCGGCGTGCCAACTGCCATCCATGACAACTTAGTCACTGCTTACACAATTGCGAGCATCAACTTATGGCTCATTAAGTAACCATTATGAGAGACGTAATACCCATCTAGCTGAAACAACACAAAGAATTATTACCAAAGAGTTTTAAAACAGAATCGTTGGATCGTGAAGGCGTAATATTCTTATTTCGTCCGACGATCTAGGGACGAACCGCGCTGAGTCATGTCTCGTGCTTTCTAGCTGAGTCACGAGCGATCTCCACGGCACGATTATTATGCTGACTGGACGAAAACTTCACATCGCTAAGGACGGTTGATATGAGAATGACGAATTACATATCAGCATCATCTGTCATTGTACTCTACTGGTGTTACTCTTGTAGTTTTAAATACCATTTTTTCTGGTTATAGGCCGATTTTATATAAAGTCTTTTCTAACAATACGTAACAATCAAAATTCTTAAAAGAGAGACACTAGAAAGTTGACATTAGATACACCTAGGGAATGCAATCCCGCAAGAGAATTTCAATCCCGGTATTTGCGGGATTGAACCATCACAATCCCGCTGGATCCCGGTATTTGCGGGATCCCGCTGGGTGGACTTAAACTTTTAAAATAAATCGTTATAATGACTTTACTTGATAGAGCCCGTTTTATTCTTAGAATCTTAAATAAAACAAACTTTGTCGGACACTTTTTTAAGGGTTTATTAACACCTCCATACTTCAGACTTTAAAAAAAATTAAAGAAAAACTTATCATTGTTTTGTGTTCGTAATAATAATAGTTAAAAAAACTAAAAAACTAGCTTATTTATTTTCATATTTTATAAAAAAATCGAAATATATGTAAAAACTAAAAATCGTGCCCAAAGATTCCGAAACGGTTTCGGAAAAGCTCGCTCAGCATCCACGCTGGTTGGCTCAATGGGGATTGTCCATTTTTTTTTAAATTTTGCTCATTACAAAAACATTTCGAGGAATAAGGTCAGTGATCGTTTTTCTGTATATAAACGAAAAAAATACCCATTAGTTACTTATATTTTTGAACAAATATGTTTAACCTTAGTTTGACCTTCAATGGCGTTAAAGTAGCAATAAATTCGACCAACATTACGTTTCGAACTTTTGGTAAGCTTCTCGTATCAGCTTTCACATAATAAAAACTTGCATTTGACGAACCAGCCATTATAAATAAGATTGAAAGGAAATTTAAAACATACTGCAGAGGTCAATTGGCCGCCGATGATGACGTCAGAGCAAACTTTAAAAATTTATTGAGAAAAAAGTAGCCAATGAATTTCAAAATTTTTTAATTTATATTCTTAAGATACCCTATTTTAACGGAAAAAAATATAAAAAGTACATGTGATTTTTTTTGGACAATGCCCATTGTCATTTAAAGTAAATTGAAGGTAAATTGTTTAGCGGGCTGCCTGTAGCCAGTTCACGAACTCCCGGGCGCCAAGTTACGCGTATGAATCATATTTCTTTGTAATCCCGCCAGTCCTGCGGGAATCCCGCAAAATTTTCGACCGGGATTAGTCCCGCAAAATGTATGCGGGATCCCGGTATCCCGGTATTGCATTCCCTAGATACACCCATAATTTAAGCATTGCAGCTACTTAGTTTATTATGGGACAGTGATAAAGTTTTAGAATTTATGGCCAGCGATAAAATCTTCATCGAAAACGATAGGGTTGTTTACATTGTTCAAAACGGTAAATTAAGTAGATGCTATCATTTAAACTATTGATAGGAAATGATTCACCGAAAACGCTAGAATATATCAACATGACTCACCAGCTAAATATATTGTCTTTTACATTAATGAACTCGTTAAAGGCATAGCACTCTATCAAGGAACAATTAAGAAAGACTTAATACAATGACCCGTCAATACAAGATTGGGTACGAGCCAACTATTCGTGTGCTATTGACATCAAGGTAGAGAATAAATTCTGGTGGCTTACGTTTAAATTTGGTTATTGGTTACCTAGCCCGAAATTTACAATCGACGATAAACATGACAAGAACAACTCAACACTTAGTAGAGTGATTAAACTGTCATTAATCAGTGTCAGCTCTATATACGTAGATTGTAGACTATCTACAGCTCCGCTAATTAGGCTTGGTGTAAAAACAAAATTAACAATGAAGTGTTAGCTGTCACTAAACGTTTAGAGTTAGACCTTTTGACCTTCAACGTTTCCGCTTAACTTCAGAGAAAAACTTGTTATTTGTTACCCGATGACGCGCGATCGTGCATTCAAAGGTAAAACTGTTAAAAGGTGTTTAGAAGTATTAAAATAATAAATATACAGTATTTTACAGGCCAAAATTAGTAGAAAGAAGGTACTTGACTACACAAATTCTTAATTAAACGTATCATGCAACTGCATTTCACCACAATGATACAATATTTAAGAGGAAACACTGTTGTTCGTAAGATAAGGTTTCGACACAGAATTTACTTGTGGGAGCGACTTTATCAGATTGACCTCTTTAAATTATCAGAAACATACTTCCATATCTATGAAAATCAATTTGATTGAGGGCCTGTTTCACCACTTCCTGATAAAGTGCCGGATAGGCTATCCACAACTTATTTGACAGATTCTCCATACTCTATCTGTCAATTAAGTTGTGGATAGCCTATCCAGCACTTTATCAGGATGTGGTAAAACAGGCCCTGAGTGTATGTCATATCAAATATGTAAATCCATCAGATATCGAGTGAAGGTGAAATGCAGAGAAAGTGTGCCCATTCGCTATATGACTGACCTACGCAATGTGACTCGCGAACTGGGACAGCTACTTAAGAACCGACTAGCGATTAATTACCATTAATAAATGCACCTACTCTATAATATATGCGTTTAACTAGGATCTTTACTAGGTGCAATATTATTTTATCGTGTTGCAATCGCACGACATGAAGTATTTATGCCCGCTCATATGCACGTAACTTATTTACGTACGTAGTTAACAATCCGCCGAAGTGTAAACATTACGAGCTAACTAAATAATTCATAATTAATTATTAAAAGTGTTATATGCGCATGGAATTAGTGATACAAGTGCGAGGAACTTAATAAGCAATCACTGTGAATATAAATTCAACAAAATTAGTGGTGTTAAGGTAACTTTTTTCTCAAGTGAACACGATCACTTTATTATACGCGTAAGCGCCGCGTATTTCCCTGGCACTTAAGACCTTTGGTTCGCGAGTATCTCGTGTACCGTTTGCCGAGTCATCTTAAAATATAACAGGACACCGAGTACTTACTATTTCCGAAAAACTATGATGGAATGCAAAATATGTGTTTCCAATGTCAGTATTGAAGAGTCCCTCAAATGTGCATCTTGCAAAGCAGTATATCATTATATTTGTGTGGGATTGAATGACGCGGATTACAAAAAGATTTTACCTATGAATAAAGCGAAATGGAAGTGTTCTACATGTAAACAACCAAAAAGGTTGGCTGAATGCTTGGGAACGAGCCCAGCGAATAAGTCTACCGTGGTCCAATCTACTTCTGAAACATCAGCTGATCAACAACCTCAATCTATTATAAATATTGACGCAAATTCTTTAATGTGTCAAATAAATCTCCGGTTTGATACTCTGTCAGATGCTATTAATTCGTTAAAATCACACTTTACTGAAAAGCTAGAACACTTTTCTACCATAATTGGAAACTATGAGTCAAAAATTTCTATCATGGAGGCCTCTCTTGTCGCTGCTCAGGAGCAAATTAATGAGTTGACCACAGACAAATTAGCTATGAAGTCGGAAATTGAAAACTTAAAGTCTAACATTAATAACATTGCTTTATGTAATAGTAAGAATGAACAATGGGTAAGAAGATCTAATATTCAAATAAATGGAGTTCCCGAACGCAGAGATGAGAATTTACTTAAGATACTTAAAAATCTGGCAGAAAAATCTGAATTTGAGCTAAACGTTGAGAACGATATCGACTTTGTCACACGCATTGCTGTAAAAAATGACTCTAGTGATAAGAGGCCAAAGCCAATCATAGTAAAATTTTTAGCTAGATATAAGAAAGATGAGTTCCTATCCTCAGTACGTAAGTTGAAGAATCTCAAAGCAAATGATATTGGCTTTATTGGATCTACTGGCCGTATTTATTGCAATGACCATTTATCTCCTACAAATAAAGCACTGTTTGCAGAGGCAAAAAGAAGAGTGAAGGAAAAACAGTGGGCTTTTATTTGGGTTAAAAACTGTACGGTCATGGTGCGAAAATCTGAAAATTCACCGGTATTTCATATAACTTCTGAGGATTGTTTAAAAAAAATTACATAAGAATTATGGCAGATGTTGTTTTGTGTTTAAAATTGATAGGTTTAATAAAATTATCACAACGTAAACATATTTTAACACTTTGTAGTAAAAGTTTTAATGTCATTTATGTTCTATACTATTTACGGCGAATTTTGCTTGTTATAACTCAGTTTTTGCTACTAATATGCATTTATCTGAGACTTGTAACTATAAGACTATTTTATTCAAAATCAAAACTCACTAGAATCCATAGTAACATAAAGAATTGTAATACTTGTTTAATTAATATCCTAACAGGGTTTAACTTCTGGCAGAAAAGTGTTGTAAACGGCCAGTTAATTCATGTAGATTTTTGTATATTTGTGTTTGTGGTAATCTTTTGTTTTTTTTTAAAGTTAGGTCTATCTAAAAAATATTATGACGGACATTGTGGCAGCAATGAAATTACTGTTCTCAGGATATTGTGTTGTTTTGGGCAGATTATAATAAGTTATTCTGTTTTTCCTACAGTTTGGTACATCGAATTGCTATTTTGTGAAACCTATTGTTTTGAACTACACGAAAAGTATGAAAATTACTGTTATAGTCTTACCTTAATATTATTTGTTATTGTTATTCGCTTGTGGCAGCGACTGGATACACCAGGACAGTTTAACATTTTACTTTTAGAGTATGTTTTGATACACATCTCACACTTAGCATTGCAACATTGGAAAGTCGCTAGTAGCAAAATGTTTTATACTTCAATAACAAATAAATCACACTGTATTAAATTTTTTGTCACAGATACTATTAAGGCGTCAAGGAAACCTGACTCACTATGAATGTTAGCATTTATTATCAGAACGTACGCGGTTTGAGATCCAAAACAAGCCAGTTGTATAGAAGTATTCTAAAAAATAACTACGACATTGTTTGTTTAAGCGAAACCTGGCTACTCCCGGGTATATCAGACTGTGAGCTATTCGATCCTAGGTATACTGTATATCGTAATGATCGGGATTACGAACGTGTAGGGCAAACGAGAGGTGGCGGTACACTGATAGCTGTCCGCAAAGGGCTAACTGTCGATATACGGCGCTCGCGACCATTACCTGACCTACCTAACGCTGATATCACTAATGTCGTTATTGTACTGGACGGGACTAAATGTCTAAGATTGTTTTGTTGTTATTTCCCTCAGAATCGGCATCATGAATCATCTTGTCTTACATTTTACGAGTATATATCGGGCTTAAATATAGATTTTACAGACGATTCTTTTCTGATAACAGGTGACTTTAACATAAAAGATGCAATGTGGAGTTTTTCCAATACTGAAAAAAATGTTTTGCTCCTTCAAAATCCCACAAATAGCAATATGGTAACCGATTTAATAGCATTTATGTCGTTTAATAGCTGGTCCCAATATAATGGAATTAAAAATATGAATGACAGATGCTTAGATCTTGTCATTTCTAGTCGTGAATGCGAAGTTGTGCGTACGGAGCCACTCTGTCTGCCAGAGGACACTCATCATCCAAGTTTTTATATCTCATTGAATTTCCAATCAACCTATAATTCTTTGCAGCCGGCTTCACGAATTGTAAGACGCTTTTTTAGTGCCGACTATGACACCATTAACAGGGAGATTGCTAAAATCGATTGGCAATTTTGTTTATCGGCAGCAAACTTAGACTCAGTAGTAGACATTTTTTATGCAAAAATTAATGATATTATTAATTCATTTGTTCCGTCTAGAAATGTGTCAGGACCAAATCGTTATCCTATATGGTACTCGAAACAACTAATAAGAATGCTAAATAAAAAATTTAGGGCCCATAGAAAATGGAAAATATATGGAAGGAATTCTGATTACGATCTTTTTTGCGAGTTGCGTCGTTGGACTAAATCTCTTGAAGAGACTTGCTATAATACTTATGTATCAAAAATTGAAACTTATATACGATTTAGTTCTAAACCCTTTTGGACATTTATAAATTCAAAAAGATCTGCAAGTGGACTGCCAGACACAATGTACCTGGATGATGAAGTTAGTTCCGATGGACCTCAAATATGCAATATGTTTAATTCTTTTTTTCAGTCGGTTTTTGAGCCTGATTCTGATGGAGTACAATGCGATGTCCCTGAACCTAATAATGTAAATGTCATAAGGACTGTTCAGATAACGGAGTTTAGTGTTAAAAAATATCTGAAAAATCTAGACGTTAATAAGGGCTGTGGGCCAGATATGCTTCCTCCATGTTTCCTTAAAAATACCCGCGAATCAATTTCACTTCCTCTTTCTATAATATTCAATAAGTCCATCAAGCAAGGAGTGATACCTTATGTCTGGAAAAGATCTCTAGTTGTTCCCATTCATAAAAGTGGTGATAAGCATAACTGTAAAAATTATAGAGGAATTTCTAAATTATCTGTTATACCAAAGCTTTTTGAAAAAATTATTTATGATTCAATCTTTCCCCTTATTAGACCCCACCTTACCTTCTCTCAGCATGGTTTTGTTAGCGGAAGATCAACAGAATCTAACCTAAACGAATTTATCGACTACGTCTGTACAGCCATGGACAAGGGTTTCCGTGTAGATGCCGTTTATACCGATTACGCCAAGGCTTTTGATAAAATTTCTCATAAAATACTTATAAAAAAATTAGCTTACTTTGGTATTCATGGTGATCTCTTGCGATGGATGGAATCTTACTTGCGTAATAGAAGCCAAGCTGTCGCAATTAAAGGATACACTTCTAATTTCGTTCCTATCACTTCAGGGGTTCCCCAGGGATCTCATCTTGGCCCACTGATGTTTAATATATTCATTAATGACGTGGTAAGCTGCTTTAAACACTCAAGAGTTCTTTTATATGCTGACGACAAAAAAATTTTTTGTATAGTTCGCACTATAAGTGACTGCATTAATATGCAAAAAGATTTAGATGACTTATGTGATTATTGTGCTAAAAATAAATTACACCTTAATGTTGATAAATGTCAAACTATATCCTTTTCTAGGAAAAAGAAAATTTCTTTGTATAGCTATTCACTGTTTGGTAAAACTCTTAAGCGTGTTGATGAAGTCAAAGATCTCGGACTAATTCTGGACCGTGAACTAACTTTTGCAAATCATATAAGTAGTATTTGTAACAAATCATTCAAAAATCTTGGTTTCTTGTTTCGACAGGCTAATGATTTTAAACAACCAACAACATACACTATACTTTATAACTCTCTTGTCAGATCAGTGCTTGAGTATGCGTCAACTGTTTGGAATCCCTTTTATTTTAAATACAATGATATGTTAGAAAAGATACAAAATAAATTTCTAAAAAGATTACAATACAAGTTTACAAATATTGACAAAACTAATATATTATCCTTAGATAAGCGGAGATGTTTAAAGGATGAAATATTCTTATATAAAATTATCCACAACATGATAGATTCTCCATACCTCCTAAGTCAAATTCTATTTAGATGTCCGTCTCGTACTCGTAGTAGCTTAACTTTTGATACAGCTTTGTGCAGATCAAACTATGCTAAGAATCGCTTTATTGTGAGAGCGTGTAAAAAACATAACCTTAATTTTAATGAAATTGATATATTTAACTTAAAATTTAAAACATTTGCTGCCACAATCAAAGAAATATTATAGTGAGTAATTGTTTTCTTGTAATGTATATTCTTGTTTCAAACACTATTGTATAAAATTGTATGAAATTTCCATAAGAAACTCGAACATGGTGTTATGTATAATTATTGATTGTCAACTGTTGCTTAAACTTCTTGTATCACAAATTGATCCATGTTACTGTAATATTTATTTGTGAAAACTTTATTGGCTCATATGTGCTACTTTACTACTTATAGTTGTTATGTGTTAAAGTGCTGTTTGTTTTCCAATAAATAAATAAATAAATAAATAAATAAATAAATAAATAAACTTGACTAATCTGTTGGCAGAGACAACTTAATACATAATTAATGCTGAGAAACTGTGAGTTAAACATAAAACGCTTTAGGAACAGCTGTTATCCTACTTAAATATCGTAAAAATCTAAAGCCTATCAAGTCAGACCAATTAACATCCATCTATTAAAATCACACGTGAAATCTGTTACATAAAAGCAATCACCAACAATACAAAACTTAATTGTGCTACAATATAACACAGTGAATTAAAAATCATCGATCCCACACACGTATCAGAAGTAATTTCGGCTGACAATGGCGAAGCGTACACAGACGTGAGAGGTAACGATGCCATACATCGTAGGAGTCTGCTTTGTGCGGCCTTTGATATGCACAATAAACAAGCCGGGCGTTGTGGGTGTGGGTGTAGTGAACCGTACAGGTACAATTCAGAGCAATTTTACCCCTGACAGCACCTTCATGCCAACGACATAAGTATTACTCACAAAGATCTCAGGTAAAATAGGTTTGAACGGTCCGTAAGTTGTAACGTAGAACGTAGAGCTCACAACAACAGAATCCATTAGCGATGCTCAAATGATGAGATAGCTGCTTTCATTTCAAATTAGCTTGAGTTTGGCGTTTGAATTCTATTATAAGCACCAACTCTAAAAGTTTTGAGTATTAAGTTAGTAAGTTGTTCGCAGATTTTAGTCGTGTAATTTTGAAACATTTAGTTCGTGTCTTAACTCTTAACAATTAGTGTTAACTTTTAAGTTATTTACTTCATATTCTTAGCAATATTGATCAAAAACCAATATTCTTTAAATGTATATCCTTACCTTCGTTATCCAGAGTTTAAAAGTCAAAATTGAAACGCTCAAATTCAAATTGAACGATGAAAATTGAAAACCCTATCTGATATCCATCACATAAATTTTCAAAGTATGTTTACGCATACATTTTAAAGTTCCTGCGTATAAATCGTAAGCGGTTGGCAAGTTTAATATTAGATCAATAAACAACGTCTAATAGGTAGTGAATGGGCCTGTAAATTCTCCGGGTGATTTATTTTATTTTGCCCCTCGCTCCGGTGGCTCGATACTCGATAGCCCCATCACACTAAATGCGTGACTTTAATTAAAATAAGTAGCGTTCTGTTGACTCACTATTGTAATCCGCGGAACGGTTTCCGTTGAACACAATACCTACTTCAATTATGTATTACAAGCATTTACAACCCTAAATTCCTAACATGTACATAATAACAATTATGAAAATTATCTACAACTGAAAAGCAATAAAATTACTTCTGATGATGGACTTTAAAACACCGATTTAAATACAAACAAGCAACCTGTTACCTATAAAACACAAATATCCCCGGTATAAAAAAGAAAAGGAAGCAAAACAAAAATGGAATAGAGATCACAAAGGTAATTTTTTCACCGTCCCTTAAGAATAGCATTCAGGTGCATTCATAGCCATCTGTTATAAATTTTAATACGTTTGAAATGAACGGAGCTACATTGAATTTCCTACATACAATATTGCAGTTTTAGAATAAATTGACAACTCTATCACGAAGAAACCCTTTGAGAATGGAGTTATCAAACATTGAAATGTATTAAGCAATAGTTAAATATAAGTCACATAAACTTTAGTAGTAGAAAAAAGGAAAGGAAGAAACAGAAAGAACAGGTTATGACTTATGAGTGATCGAAAAGACAAAAAACCCATAAAAAACATTTGCTCCACTCCATCATCGTGAATTGATGCTGTAAAAATTACATAATAACAACTATTAAGTTAAAATGATTACATAATAGCAGCGCTGCCGGCTGCACGAGTCGTTTGACCTTTCTCTACTAGTTATAACGGTATACATCCATGTACAATGCGATGACTCTTCACCATACAACTTTAGCCTTTACACCATCGTGATAAGGTTCAACAAATTCTCCGGCTAATGCTGTATCATCTAAATGCACTTAATGTATAGCCTCGGCTTGGTTGCATTATAAACGTTAACGTTGTAAGAACGAGCATCATATCTCTCATTATCTACAATGGGGATTGTCCATTTTTTTTTTATTTTGCTCTTTACAAAAACATTTCGAGGAATAAGGTCAGTGATCGTTTTTCTGTATATAAACGATTATATATAAACGATTATATAAACGATTATATATATTTCTGTATATAAACCCATTAGTTACTTATATTTTTGAACAAATATGTTTAACCTTAGTTTGACCTTCAATGGCGTTAAATTAGCAATAAATTTGACCAACATTACGTTTCGAACTTTTGGTAAGCTTCTCGTATCAGTTTTCACACAATGTGAACTTGCATTTGACGAACCAGCCATTATAAATAAGATTGAAAGGAAATTTAAAACTCTACAGAGGTCAATTGGCCGCCGATGATGACGTCAGAGCGAAACTTTAAAAATTTATTGAGAAAAAACTAGCCAATGAATTTCAAAATTATTTAATTTATATTCTTAAAATACCCTATTTTAACGAAAAAAAATTTAAAAAGTACATGTGATTTTTTTTTAGACAATGCCCATTAGTGACTTTTACTTTAGGTAATGATTTGCTTTTGTAACACCAAATGGATATTCCTAATTCCTATTGGTAGCATTAGGATTTTTAAACAGAATTCTGTTTTGAAAACACATAAAAGAGAATGTTTAAAAATGGAAGTGTTAAAAGCCGTAAAGATTGACGCCATTTTGCCACATGTAACATTACATAATAATATTTGATGATGATAATTATTATATTTGTTTATAAAAACATTACACTAAATAGCTGAGTGACATCAAGACATAACTCTTTAAAGATCATTGCGTCTAGCATGTAAATTGTAATAAGGTTAACATTCTTCTGTAAATACTCGTTCTTACATTAACACTTATTAAAGAAAAAGAAGTAGAAGAAAGGAAGTTTATAAGTAAGAGATTTATTCAAGAAACGTTGTAACCATCACTTACTGTACACGACAGATCACTTAAAGCAAAAACTCCGTACATCTCCGAGCAATCGTAAGCACAATTTCACAAAAACTTTCCCAAGCACATAAAAAGAAAAACCATCCAGCCTCGGGCCGTACCATATTATGTTCGTACGAGCGTCGTATTCCCGGTACATTTATCTCAATCTCGGAGGAGTGCCCGAGGGCAGGAGTGCAACACGACTCGCCCGACCGGTACCTCCCTCCCGAGCCTCACAACCGGTCCTAGAGCACTCCCAAGACCTTCCGAGCTAGTTAGAGAAACTGGAATCTCGTTATAGCGCTTTAGCCACCGCCGCGCCGGTCTCGTTTCGACACTCATTAAACGTAAGCTTCCATCGCATGCACGGATAAATTAGACGATTTACAACGGTCTCGCGTGAGATACGAATAGTAAAAGTATACCTAATGACGCCACACATCACGCAGAACAGACGAAATTTGGAATCGTCCCAAATATATTTTGTAGACGATTTATGCAGATGTCAGAATTGGAAATGGCTAATTAATTTACAGAAACGGTAGTGTAAAGTGGGTCGAACGAGTACAGTTAAATCGTACAAACAATGTACATAAATACTTACACGTGGCATTTAGCGCAGTCGTGAGTCAACGTCAGACCACGGTTGAAGACTTCAATTACGACTTACGACTTGTGTTGTAGATTATTTCCGTAGTGCTCACAACTGTGAAATTGTTGATGCACGTGATTTATTACATACCAACATGAAGACAATAAATGAAATTGCAAATAGGCTACTTGACATATATTTAATTTCATTGAAAAAATGCATATTTCTAGTAGAACTTGGCCTAGGAAACCGTATTTCACCCTTATCATCAAATAAAAGCTTATGATTGATAAATAAAGTCGATTTGAAAATATGATTTTATGAAAATAGGAATTGTACTGACGAAAACGCTTTTGCGGTACTTCCGATTTCAATGTGACGTCATTCTATTTGTAATTTAATATCTTTTATCTATCGCGCTCGTTATATGTAAGTTTATTTGTATATAAATAATATGAATAAGCCTAGAAAGATTTATAAAATATATTTTCTTGAATAATTCAAATAAAACATCAGTTTTATATATTATCTCCATTTATTGTAGTTGGGAAATGAAATGTCCAAAACTTTTCTACAAAAGTGTTCAATATTACAAATGATTTCTAAATTCTTTTCTAATTTTTTGGCACTGTTAGACTCGTACGCTTAGCACATAAAACTATTTTCAATAAAGAAAGTATAAAATACAAAAAACATGACGTTACACTATGGCGGTACAATGGCGGACAGTGTTTTGGCGCCATATAAAAGGCATATTTTTCAATCAACATTTTTGTGGGTTTCTACTGTTTAAAATATTAAAATATAATTTTTTTTGGTGAAAATGAATGTTTAAGAAGCGATTAGAATGAAGAAAAAAAATAGGTTAAGTAGCCTATTATGATGACCATGACGAAGTGGGTGGCAATTACAAAAGTTACAAAAATGAATGCCCACGAGATCTAAACAAATTGAAACAATCTTAAAGATCTTATTAATTTTGAATACAATATTACCGAGTTATTGTATAAAATTAACTTGTTTAACAAATTCTCAAAAATTCGAGACATTAATAATATCTTTATTAAATACATTGTGTAAGATCAAAGTAAATAAATCACAAAAGCAGAAAACACTTTCTAATGTTGAGATTAAAAGTAAATTCTCCCACACAATTCTAAGCAATAACCTTCAAACGTCCCAAGTTATTGGAAATGTGAAGAAAGCAATATAACAATCGTGTGTAATTTATATAGCGTGGTATGTTGTCAGGTGAGATTTATTCACGTAAGTGATCCGGTGGGCGGACGTGGGAAGCCGGCGGACGGTGTAGTGTAGACAGCAAAAGTAAGAAACGCCTTTGCGATGTCGTGTCTGGACTGTTTAAATGCATTTATAGTCCCATCGCCTCCAACGGAAACCATTTTTATAGTCCGCGTCGACGGATGTTTGATTTATGTTAATATAAACATCGGGAATGTAAAACAAAAGAGAAACTTTGATAGTTTTCATTCGAATTACATTAAGAAAATTACGACGATACAAAGGATTCCAATTAACGAGCGAATGTTTATAAATAGAGCCCGATGGCGGTCGCTTTATAGCACCGAACAAAAGAACAATAATGATTTACAAAGAAGTTAGAAAAGAACAAAAGCAAACATCGAGGCGAGTTAAACAGTCCGTTTCCAATGCGACGTAATAAGAATAACAATATGGCCGACCGTAATGCGTGTCTGCGATGCGCTTATTATGCAACAGACACTTTAATAGCATTCAAATTAAAGTCTCAATCAGTCATGGGTATCGTCAGTAATTAAAAAGAGATAGTATCACGTTTTGCATGAGTGGGAGGGAGATAGGGCTTTATCAGGGTGTGGCTATCAGGAGGTGCTTTGTATGCGCTGCAATAATTTTACGGGTGCACTCTAGTGCATACTATGTAGTATGAAATATGGCTATGTAGGGATTTATACAGTAGTTCGTTAAATATTACTGAGCTTATTATACGCTTATAGGTAATAAACAATAATAATTATAATAAAATGAATAGAACCTATATGTATTAATAAAGCAGAATTTGCTACAATATCGAAAAAAGAAAATTTTGTGCTGACTCTACAAACAAAAGAGACAGATGAGAATATTATTTCAGAGCAAGCAAAATAAGTATACAACGTCAATGACCAACTAACCGGCGTCAGTCGTCGTTTGCTAGGCTTCGCTCCTGCCGTCTCCAAGGCCACAAATCACCAAAATCACTTCACAATGTCATGCGGAACATTCGGTAAGAGCATGCGACGATATTGTGGTGAAAGGTAAGGTGCGATCCGTAAACCGTTCCGTGTAACGAGTCACCGAGTGTAGTGCCGGCGCGGGAGAATGGCGCAAACTGGGGCTCGCGGGGGGGCGGGGACAGGGGGCCGGCCCCCGCGCCCGCGCGCATCCAGACCTGACCGGGCTACCAGACAGGCCTGCATAATTAATTACAACACTTCCAGTATTGTATCTTTCTCACACAAGGTCACCGTTATCGTCAATAAGGAATTAACGCCGCATTATCGCGAAGTACGTGACATAATGTTATTGTTGGAAAACGTAATGCTAGAGATAAAGATAAAAGAGCTGTAACTAGTCACTTTATTGCCGCGATAAAAAATAAGAACAAAATAAATACCGAAAGAGAAATTTATGTTAGCTCAAAGCGAAATAATAAAATATGTAGTATACTGTATACCCAGCAACAAAGCATAAAAGAAATCTTATGATTCCTAATTTCTTGGAAGATGAGGCTTCAGGTAACAGAAAAACTAACCTTCATATTAAACGAATACATATTAACCTTCAAACAAAATAAGAACAAAGTAGTGGCATGTTCGAGCGGGGTTCTGTGGGATGGGTGCGGGGGCGCGCCAGACGAATCCCGGCGTCCCGGCCGACGCGATCGATATCCATATCCACTGCACGGGAACTCGCATTAACTAACTGATAGAGCCGGAAAGTCGGAAAGGTGTTGCAAACTTTGTCGATTACATTTACGCAACTCTCCCCATGTTGTCGGGCAAAATAAGCGAAAACTATCCGATGTAGTTCTATCAGATATGCTTTCTATACATCGTTATGTTGAATTATGGCATGAGGAATAAGTTGTTAATATTGGAAATACATAATATTAAATCTAAAGTTCTGTTTACTGGGAGAAAATAATGATAAGATTTATTATTATTCCATCAGAAATTATTTTAAAATGTATTTAATAGGATACGAATATTGGAGAATGCACAAAGCGAAGCTTTATAAGGACTACAAAGGGAAGAGAAGTAACTGCAGGAGGAGAAGGTTTTATTGAACATAGGATAAGTATTTTATGAAAGAGGAGAAATTCTTCAATAAAATGTCTAACAAAAGTTTTAAGAGCATTAAATATGAAAATATAACAATAGAAGCACAACGACAAAGATACGGAGAATGAAATTGAGTAAGTTCCTAAAAGGTATAAAGGGTATAATAAATAGTGAGTCCGGTTTTCTGGAAAATAGCACAGAGCGTGGAAAATAAATGTTGCAAGTTCCACGAAATAATAATTATTTATTTCGCTTGTAGCTAGTAGCTACTACACAAACTCACTAATCCTTTATCTAGCTAAGCTTATGTATCGACATTCCTGTTTTAAAGTTGTCTGTCTATAAACAAGTTTATTATTACTTTCGAGATTTTATGTAACAGAAACTTAAGGGCCTGCCAAAGACATCATTTACAACCATACATTCGAGATGATGTTACAATAATATTATTTTATGCTACCATCTAATCCTCTTAATATTCTGATTCTCAGTCTTATATTCAACGTAAGGCAGAATCTGATTATGCTAAATAATTACAGACTAAGTGATTAGCATATAACGCAGAACACAAGTAGACGAGAGTCGAGCAAAAACAAAGGCAGAACTGAAGCCAATTCTGCCTTTGTTTTTGCTTTTGAAAAAAGTTTGGATCGATCCGGCGACTCTCACGGAGCACTGTTATGAGAAACTTGCTTGCATTTTAATGTACACTTCTCGCTTCCAATTAGAACGTTTATTGATTTTACAGCTGACATTGAACTTTATTTAATACTTATTTTACTTCGACTACTTGTACACCACTCCACGTTCGCTTTGTTATGATTTGTAATTTTTGCTCGTATGTAAAATTTCTAAATCTACTCAATTTGGTTCATTTCATTACTTAATATTTTCATAGTCTGTAAAGGTCTCTGTTTGTGGTCTGTCTGTACCTTTGTCTAATTTATTACATTGATCAAAATTTTGATTTATCCGACGAATACGAAGAAGTTGATATAATTAAAAAACAAAATAAAAATTCTGAATCCAAAGGAAATTTTAAAATTGGAAACAAAAATATTACAAAACAAACAGATTAAAAGTTTAAAGCACAAAGAGGAGTGTTTATCAAAAACAAACATGTATATATCATAAATAATTTATTTGAACTGGCCAAGAGGTGGAAAGTGCTGTTGGCATCTCTCCAATAGTTCTCTGAAAATGTTTCTGTTAATGCAAGTTAAGATGACTTCCTCGGCGAGCGCTGCATGAGATGTATATTTAGATTATTTAATGCATTGCACAATTGCGATGATCCACTCCGTTTTACGATACTATTAATCCCAATTTGAGAATTTATGTTCTAGCAATTCATTAAACAGAGCCAAATGTTGAATTCGTTTTGTGATTGCGAATTGACCGTGGCTTTTACAGGCCTCAATTCAAGAGCGCTAAATCTATTCGAATGCGCAGCATTTTACGGATGAAAATAAAAATCACTACATATTTCTCACATTTTTTATTTAAGTATGTGAAAATCAGACCAAAATAATTATTACAAACTCTGTTAAATAAACTTTTAACTCAGAAAGTAATGATAAATGAAATCAATTAGATAAATCTAATAAGCTAAACACATAACCAACACGAAACAAAAAGCTGTGACAACTTCAGACTTCAGTCGTGCTCCAACCATGAATAGGTCGCATGATTTAAGCGCACTTTACAAGTAAGATGAACATTTATTATGCTCGTTCGTGACGCGTAGGTTTGGGAAGATGAATTGTTTATGGATTTGTTCCAAAAGGGTACATTGAACCGGACAAATTGTCCCCCTCCCTGTCACGAGACTTAATCGCATTAGCGCGGGATTTGTGTCGAGCTCCAATTGCAGCGCTATGCGAATTGCGAATATGACCCAACATGTTAAATCCATTAATCTCTTTAGCACTAACGTTTTTGAAAATAACCTATTAATAATAGTATCACCTGTTTTATAAGAAAATTGTTAATGCTCTACAGAATCAGTAGCATCTAAACTCGACACATAATTACGACAATTATAACTAAAACTAATTTCATCTGAAAATACTTGCAAACTTGATGAAATAGGAAATAAAAAATCAAATTGATGAAGAAGTGAAGAACGCTTAGCTTAAGAGCTATTATTCTAAATTCTAATAGATGATGGATGTTATCAACGATATGAATGATGTTATCGATAATGGGGGGCAGTGACCGCTGAAGCACTATCACTTATCATCAGTGACATACGTGACACACATACGGACTGCACAGTCAGTTCGCTGTTATTTTACCTTGAAGCTTCTATCAGAGTAATCCTTACGTCGTTTACATAAAGGTCCTGTCAGATAAGCTTGGACAGACTGTGTACGCTCTCAATATAATGGTGACACGTGCCTCGCTCGTCCCTGTTTCTGCGATAATCTCTATTTATGCCCCTTTCATGTCGGCAATGGCTATGTACGGAGATAAGACGTGTATTATAATGCTGGAATCTAGATAGAGCGGTATGTTGATATAATGAACATGATTAGGTGTATATCGTGTCTTCTTTTTCTCACTCACACACGTGTACTTTAGGCAAAGAGAGAAAGAGGCCCGTTTCAAAACTCGTAGTCTGAATTAATATAGATTTGGATGGGACTGACCTTAAAGAATTTTTAGTGATGGCATCGTAGTCTCGTTGATAAAAAGACAAAAATTTAACTTTTTTTGCATTAAAAATTAATTCAGTAGCTATCTGATCTGATACAATCATTACTTTTACGTGTTATCCACGTCCTTTATCATCAAATATCTTAAAACGAAATTCTTTGAAATCTTTAAAGAGAAATGTCTAAGGAAAATCATAGTATTTCTTTTTTTAATTAAATGTTCACAACAACGTACTTGTTACATAAAGTCTCCTTGAGAGTTTAGAACAAAGATGAATACGATTTCAAGGATTTATAAGATTAAATCCGGTGTTACCTTCGAGAAGACTGGAAAATTTATGCTTTGAACGTTTTTGAGAAATACATTTAATGAAAGATGTAGTTAAAGAAGCTATACTATAATCTCAGTCATTTATATTTTGTAAATTTAAGTAACACTTTTAGAGACTGATAAATTGTAAGATAATACATAATAAAATACAAATAATAAAACAACCTACAATATCTAATATCTTTAAACGAGCAATTCTTGTATATAATTATATATAATTGGAATCTCGGAATCGGCTCCACGATTTGCACGAAATTTAGTATATAGGGGGTTTCGGGGGGAAAAATCGATCTAGCTAGGAATCATTTTTAGAAAATGTCATTTTATTCGTGTTTTATCGAATACCGAGCAAAGCTCGGTCAAATAGCTAGTATTGTCCTAATACGCGAACCAAACAATAAAATACGTAGAGTAGCTTTACACAAACAAACAAATACTAAACAAAAACAAAATCTGATGATTTAATTAATCAAAACAAATTAGCTCTATGCATAATTAAAGTGGAATTTAAACATTTTCGCACATCAAAAAGCGGGTGTATTTTTGTAACAATAGAGCCAAGCCATATAATTAGCAGTCAGCGACCGGCGTGAATGGGCGCTTTATGAGTAATAAATTTGCGCAGTTCAGCGAACTACGAGCTACGGACGAATCGATATCGAAAAAGCCGTAATTTGAATCCTCTATTCATTTACGTAAAGGTACATTCTCATTGAGAGCGACGTAACATTACGTAGAGCGATAGAGAAGATTGATAGAGAAGAACCAGTTAATACCTCCACTTGCCAGTGATGTTACAGATAGGAGTTCGGAGTATGAAGCATTACGTTGGTGACAGTTAAGTAGCCGATAAAAGAGAAGAGGCAATGCATAACAGCGCTTACTCTTTGATGTTGAAGTACCGTATGTTGTCCGTACCGTATGTATGTCCAATTTAATCCGTATTCTTTAGAACCAGGCAAAGAAATGCACGAATATTATATCGATGCTCAAAATCTTATCCATAAACGTGAGAAAGCACCTTAACTTTCAAGAAACCAACATGATTCATAGCATAAATGAGTTTGTACGTCAAAACGCAAAACGTGTGTGGCGTCAACTGAAATACTGTTCTTGTGATGTTACAGTTAATTATCCACTTGTGCCCCGCATACGATCTAAATTAGATTTTCGCAAGTTTTCCAACTAAGTGGAGGGGTTTATTCCGCTTGCGTCCAACTCAAACACCCGCCGATTAACATAAGTTTGGAACAATGCCGAACCCTAAACTAAGTTCCGGCTGCTTCTATATTCAAATGAGTTCAGTAGCGCAGAAACTCAATCGTTTAGTGCTCGCTCCATATGTGATGCTACTTGCACTCGAGTATTACAATATAAGCACAACATGAAAGGTATTTTATATGAAAATACATACTTTGCATCTAGGAGATGTGTGCATCCAAGAGTAGTACAGGCTTTTTGCGTTTAGATTTAGATATTTTATAGTTGTACTCGTATGTTGTATGTTGTTTCAGTAAGTCCAAAAAATTTGCAGACACAGTAGTTAAAAAGACAAACAATAAAAGAATATTAAGTCCACGAAGTCTTTATGTTTCAATTGTGTCACTCAAATTAAATTTAAGCAACTCACATCGACATAAATTCAAGCGCCTGGAGGATCAAAGCTGATTAGACAGATATTAGTCACAAATGCCATATTTAGCTAAGCCGGCGCTCGGGCTATAACTGTCGCGTGATTCACCGACCGCCCATCTCTCACAGTGGACACATTCAATCTCCAACAATATCGAAATCCACGATTTGAATAAAAACCAATTTACTTTTATACGCCAATACCAACCGGAACGTAAAAATAAGCTATGGAGTGTCTATCATCACCAGTGCTGTTTGTTGACGTTTATAAAATGGAAAAATATTTGTTTGAAAAAGTTCACATTCGGGAATGAAGGAACCCGTAGTCTAGGATTGGGGATATCAGAAACCGTTAACGATGATGATACTGATTATGGAGATATTGACAAAAACGAAGCTAATGACTGTTCAGGTTAACACAATTAATGAGTTCCAAAATTTAAACAGTGTACTAAACTAAAATAAAGGATAGTTGGACATACGAAAACCCTGTAGAACTGTGGCGGTCTAGTAAAATATCCGGTTATTGTAACTAAGCCGGTAAAACCGAAATCGCACATTTGTAAATCAATTCCAGACATCAAAATTCTTAAAAGGTGTTTAATTTACATAAACAGGTCGTCCCAGACGAGTCAAGTAACATTAATTAACATGCATATTCATCAGACGCGAGGTTAACGCTCAACCCTGTTTCGTATTTGAACTGTGTTGACATTTGTGTGACCATTATCTCTGATATTTTGAGTAAGTACAAATAATGATTTCAAACGAGTTTTTTGCCGTGTTTGTACAACTCTAACAGACCTTTCGTTTTTTGTTGCGAATGAATAAAGTTTTTATAGCTCTCGTATCAGTTTCTTGGAAATCATCTGTATATTCAACAAAAGCATTTTAAGCCTCGAGTAAGCCTGTTTGATTTGCAAAATGTTTCTGAATAATTCTATTGTCTGTTGTCATGATCGGCATTATTATTCAAAAGTGAAAACGTTATGAATATTTAACGATGAATTGTCAGTGTTTTCTTTATAGGTTGAAAATAAAATTTTAACAATTCATCGTTAAATGTGTCTCTAAGTTGCGACTTTAGAAGGTTGCAGTAAATTCCCATATCACGTAATTTTTAACCACCAGACGTTGTGATTGATGGTATCGATCCTGGCAACTCGGTCCATGCAGCTAGCCAACTACAAAGAATATTTGAATGTGGTATAAATAAATATACTCACTTGTAAATTCGAGCGAGATCGCCTTGGCATTACACCAACAACCTCCCCTCGCATTATTGATTCGATAACTGCAAATAAAAATATCAATGTTAGTAACTCAACTAACTCTATACTATTATTGACTAGCCGGTGGCCAATGGACTGTAACACACAACATATACATAGATAGCTTCATACATGCACTGAACCGTGATGTAAATAGGTAAACATTTGATAGTGTGCAAGTTAACGTGGAAATTAATCAAACAAATTGGATAGTAAACAATGTTACACTTAGCGGAATTGACGCACGATAAAAACATTCGATAATTCTACATCAGAATTAACCTGTGCTATTACGAAACGTTATCTCATGATAAGAAATAGTGCCACAATAGCAGATCCCATTCTTCGAGTTGAGCACGCACCGCACAATAGTTTGTATTGGGGATTTGCTAACTCAGTGCATATTGTCGGCGTACGGCTTCCTATATCCAATTATGCGAGAATCAAGCTCTTGTTACCCTAACAGGATGTCTGTTGTACTCTGAACATCGAGGACATACCCCAATAGTGTCGTTAGAGCATTCAATTTGTATAACCATTCGACAATCTGCAGTAACAACGAATTGTTCCTAAATTTCTAGTGTTATTAACAATTTTAATTTGCCGGCAATCATTAGGGATTTTTCGGTTTTTCGAGCAGCCATTCTCCTCTATGCGCGAATATTACAGAAACTTACGATGCTAATGTCGATTCATTATTACACAGAATAATAACTGTATTTAAAAAGATAAAACCGACTTCAAAATTGTACGTAATTGAGAATTAAAACTCCCTATCTCTAAAACTACTGAACCGATTTTGATGAAACTTGCACTATTCCCTAAGTTGAACAATACCTAGTACAACAAGAAAAGAATTCCTGAAATCGGAATGGTAATTCCAGAGATATCCAAACACAAACATAAAACATACATGCTTACATATACATACACTTTTGAAATTTGACACACTTGTTCAGACGCTGATATAGACTAACATAATATACGAAAATTGGGCAGTTCGGGAAATATTACATACATACGCGTCGAATTGATACCCTCCTTTTTTTGAAGTCGGTTAAAAATAATTCAAAACCGAAACTTTCTCTACATTTAATTACTATAAACAGTTGTTTTGAATACAATTAAATTTTTCATAATAATATAGTATCACAATTACGTTTCAATCTTACTGGAGAGTCTCTACAGTTTCCCTTCTAGAAAATAAAACTATTTCAATATAAAGTATTTTTATTGCGCGCTGCATTACAAAGAGAGAATTTTGTAGAGTAAAAATTTTAGTTTTAAAGCTCTATGCTTTGTATTTTATCGTAGAAAGTGTATATCGTATTTACACGATATAGGTACACTTTCAACATTGTGTTATAACTTATAACTTATAACACAATGTTTTAGAATCAATTGTTTTTAGATGTTATCATAAAATTTTACCATTGTCTATTAATATTAATGTTTTTCTATTAAATAAATATATATTTTTAGTACAATTGCATTAAATTAGCTCCGAAAATCTGTTTCAATATTGATCAATAATTATTAATAGCAATGATATGTCGTGTTATCTCCTTCTTATAACGTCAAAATATTATAATATTGTTTCCGCGTCACTTTTATATAAAAACTAGCGACCCGCCCCGGCGTCGCACGGGTATTAAATATATAGCCACTGAAAAAATTATTAAAATCGATAGCCTATGATCCTTCACGTGGTCTACTTCTTATATGTGCCAAATAACATAAATATTACTCCAGTAGTTCGCGAGATAAGCCCTTTCAAATAATTTTCCCCGTTTTTTCCACATTTTCCTCTATTTCTTCGCTTCTATTAATCTTAGCGTGATAAAATATAGCCTATAACCTTCCTCGATAAATGGGCTATCTAACACTGAAAGAATCATCAAAATCCGTTGCGTAGATTTAAAGATTAAAGGGAACAAAGGGACATGAGGGAAAAAAAAGCGACTTTGTTTTATAATAAGTATAGATAGTCAATATCTATATCCTCCATTATCCCTTTAGCTTAGCCATCGTCGAGTAAGAAGATACACGTGTCCACTATAACCTCAATACATAATTCAGTTTTGCATGTTATAATTTTGCAAATTTATTTAAATTATGAAAGTTATGTAAATTATATTTTTACATGTAACATGACTAACGATTAACGGGCAAACGGAAACAACTGTTTATATCATTGCATTGGCCTTTGAATTTGTGGTATTTTAATTTAAATTTTAAAGGAACGAATAACATCTTAACTTTCTGATGTGTTAGAGTTGAGGCCATAATTCTTGGCCAAGATACGCCAATATTTTTCACTACTTATATTGCATTTCAAAGATATCATGTCCCGTACTCTATTTATTTATTCATTCTCTTTATTTATCAATTCATCGTACACAAGATTACATCACAATCTCTACGAAGAGAGATGTTTTATCTTTCCAATTACTACCTAAATACGAGTGCTGCCTTTTAAGTTCTGTCGTTTGTAAGCTTCCCGCGATAATTAAAAAAAAACATATGGGATTTTAATCTCCTTGTATTTGGATTTCAAAAACAAAATAAAATTTTCATATTGGTCGAATAGTCTTATTGTGTCGTCTATTCAAAGGTGACAAGTCGGTTGTAAAAATGGAAATGTTAAAGGACCGTGCGATAATTTTTTACAACTTACGAAGTTGACTATCGCGACTTCGGCGTTTTGAGGAGATCACTTCTGTGTTTAGTTGTGGTTATGCAGCACCATCTCTTAGGATTATAGAACGCTGGTATTTAGAAGTTTAAAGTGGACATCCTAGCCTCAGTGACCAGCCACGTGATGGTCGTCCAAAAACCACCGTAACGCAAGAGAATATTTAAGCCGTGCAGCAGCTGCCAGCTAGTCCTCGAATACCGTCATGTTATATATCGCGAAATAGAGGCATTCTTGGGCATTTCAGGGTCCACTGTTAAAAGAATCCTGCACGAAAAACTTGGAATAAAAATGTTAATTTCTCGTTAGATACCTTGTTTGCTTAGCGACGACCAAAAACATCCCGTGTTCATTTACGACCACCAACCGAGAAGAGTCAAAGCGAGTTTATAATTTGCTCAATGGTGACGAGTCTTGGATATATTATGCTTATGATCCAAATTCTAAGCAGCACTCTACTGTCTTCTGTCATTCTAGAAGACCCTTCTAGAATGAGCCAAAATTGACTAAAGTCATGGGCTCACAGAAGACTTAAAAAAAAATATTGCCTCCATTGTGGCAAAGGGTAGTCACATCACCACTATTGTACCCGAAGATTGGACAACGGTTACCGCTGACTGGTATAATACCACGGCTTGTTTGCCACAAGTCATCACCTAATTTCGAAAAAACAATTCAAGACGTCGTACTATGTTCTTGACCATGACAATGCATGTTCGCACATCGCCGATCAAACAAAGGTGTATATTTGTGAACCCAAAACGTTGAAATTTAGATCATCCGCCTTATAGCGCTGACTTGAGCCCTAAGGATTTTAATGCGTTCCACAAAATTAAGCAGTCTTCGTGGTCGACGTTTCAGCTCACCTGAAGAAGCTGTTTACGCGTACAAACTTTTGCCATTTTGACTACCCAATTTCGGACTGGAATAAATGTATTAAAAACTGGTTTGAACGCATGCAAAAGCATATTAAATATCGCGGAGAATTCTTAAAAAAACTATAAATTATAGTGAAAATCTATTAGGTTGTATTTATTTCAAATGACAAAACTTAAAAGGCAGCCCTCGCAAGAGCTTAACTTTAAATCCTTGACCAGAACAACAATAATTACATTATTCACGTACAAGGAAAATCGCAGGAGTCTTGCTCTTAAACGGTGTTAAAGGAAAACTTGGTGCTTTGCATAAATACATTATGAATCGTCCTCGCAGATGATGCAATCGCTATCACACTGCAGACACACGTGATACATACGAGTACAATTGCAAACACTTAAAGGCTTGTTTATTGCCTACTTCACCTTATCTCGACTATTTATTGAAACGAGCGCTATCGCTAACCCTATAATCGACCTTAGTTGTTTATTTGCAGCCTGTCCAATTGCGAATAGCTTTGGCTTCGTAGTTTTTCGTTTACCTCTCTTTAATTTTGTTATTCTTCTTTAGGATAGTTTGAGAGTGCGAGACTATCACTTTATTTATTTATTTATTTATTTATTTATCACTTTTAAATATTACACAACTAAACCACACAATTTAAGTAGTGACTTTTGTCTGCCACTATGGTACTGTTTATAAATTCTAAATAATATTATTTTAACGCCTTAGCAACCCATACGAAACCTTGCTTTTAGCGAACTTACAATAGGTACGTCTTGTGACAGCATAACTTTTGGATATTTTGCAACGAAACTATAAATGACTCTATCTGTATTAATTATTGTAACTGCTATCCAGTTGGCCTCGTAAGAGCATTGTGCATCATAATTGTTTATTGACGTGCATTCAACTGTCGTGTAAAATTGAACTATTCTATTTAATTTAAGGAATTTAACTAGTTTTTTACCTCCATCACCGAGGAGTTTCATCTGCACCAGGGCGGGGTCTTCGCTGTGCTCCTCCAAAACCGTGTCGTCAGTCACAGTGAGCTCCTGTGAAGAACAAAACGTCATTTCAGAGTATGTATACTAAACAGTTATCTTAATATGCAAGAGACACGCTTATTGATTAATTAATTTATTATCGTTCCTAAATCCTGAGGCAGTTGGAGGTCAATGATGCTTTATAGATTTATTTAATTATACTAAACTTTATAACATAATGCAGTAAGTCAACAAAATTAACAGTACTAAGTTGTTTATTTTGTTTTCAATTTAGGTAGGTACTATAATGTACTATAATAATTATTATGAAATAGATATTTAACCTTATCATTATTGGTAACCTCACCAATCACCATTTATTTATTATTCGTACTATTCACTAGTCTTCATCAGACTCCATCCAGCAAACAATATTCAAATCGATTTTCGCCAAGTTTAAACAAAGGCGGAGTTTTACGAGCGCCTCGAGCCGAGATCAAAGGGCTTAAACCTGACAAGTGACTGTTGAACGTCGAAATGGCAATTAAAGATAAGTAAAAGACGTCGGAACGTGGAAATTAGAATTAATTCTGTTGATGATGTTGAGATAAAGGCCTTGAGACTACCTACTGTTGTGTTGGACAAACTTTTGTGTTTGACTATCTGCTCTAAAGAAGGTTGATTGTGGACTAAAAAATGAGTATGAGTACATGAGTAGAAACTCAAAATCAAGTTAAACGCTATCAATCCTCATCTATAGAAAACATTGACCATGTTGAAGATTTGTGACGGAAGTTTGTTTAACCATCAAATAGAGTTAAAAGTATTTTTTTTACTCTATTTAATGATTTTCAAATCAATAAGGCAATAATTGAATAGATAAACACCTGTAAAAAAAACCTAAGACACTAGTCTTCGAAGATATCTATCCATACTAATATTATAAATGCGAAATTGTGTCTGTCTGTCTGTTACCTCTTCACGCCCAAACGGCTGAACCAATTTTCCCGGGAATAGAGATACTTTAAGTCGCGGGGATGGACGTACAACTTTTTATCCTAGATGAATGTACGGTTCCCGCGCGAAAAACGAATTTTGGCGCAACGGAGTTGCCGGCGTCATCTGGTAATACTATAAGTAAGTACAAAAATTCCAACAAATCAAGCAGACCTAGGCATTCACCAAAACAGTGCAAGTTTAATCTCATTCGCACTACTATTAGTTTACACGAAATACCCCCATTCTTGGATGTAAATAACAACATTGTTTGAAACTTTCTCACGCGGGAATTAACATAAACAGAGTCTGTTTCGTGTCCGTTGTATCCAATCAATAACAAATTACCCTCGCTGTATTGCGCAACTATGATTGATGGAGCGCTACTGAAAATATTGATAGGCTCTAAGGTTTGTTAGTAATAAAATGTATCAAATAGCGCTGTAGGTACCTATTTGTTTAGTGTTAGCACAGAATACATATTAGTTTAAGTGTTAGGTGGATACTTGGTGGGTTATTTGTGTTGTAGGTACAAAATGTTTGTTTTGGATCTAATTTAATGAAATCAACATCATGGTTTTGGAAGTGATATAACAATATAATGACCATAAAAACTAAAAAGCCACACATAGAGTCTATGGGATACGGTATACCCTAGTTCCTAACATAGAGCGTGTTATATTTAAATACATTTAAACGTCCAATGTAAAGCAAAATAAAGTTTGAAAATCTAAGATTCACACCCGGTTTCTGAAAGGCTGATCAACAGTAAAATTAACTAATCGCCTGTTAAATCTCTTGTCAAGTACCAATTGAGTTGCTAGAAGCATGATTAGTTAGTTTAATTTGATCAGCGCGTCAGTTGACACGGCTGTTCAATTTGACTGTCAACCGCCATTTTGGGTTTCCGAAACGCTTGTCAAGCCGTGATCATAGATTTACACCCGGTTTCTGAAAGGTCTGTCAAATCACTGATCAACTAACACTGCTGTTAATTTAGCATGAATATCAAATCAATTTGAGTTTCTGATACATTGATCAGCCGAAAATTAACTAATCTATGATCATTTTTAATTTGACTAGCGATTTGTTATTTTTCGTTCATTACTTCACTATTAACTATCAAAAATGCCAATGAAATGTCAAAAAAAGGAATTGCAGACTGTCATTGCTATCAAAAATGTTCTGGGAATTTCAAATCTGATGTTTTCTGAATCATTGATCAGACGAAAATTAACTAATCTGTGATCATTTTGATTTGACATGCGATTTGTTTATTTTCGTTCATTTGTCAGAATTTTGATTTTCAATTTTTCAGACGTTATCGATTCCTAAATTCTTCTTCATTAACCCATCAGTCGTGGCAAAACGAGACACAATAGCTTTTTCATTGTTATCGCGGCCGGATGTGGCCGCTTGGGGCTTCATGAATTAAAGAAATTAAATTGATTATAATATACATTTTTTGAAAATAAAACAAGTATTGCAAATAAAACAGTTTATTTGCATTATCGACGTATTTATTACGAAGTTTTATTAAAACTTCATAATAAAGAGAAAATGTAGATTTACATAAAAAATCAATTGAATTCATAAGTTAATTCACCCGCAATTACCGATTAGTTGACACAGCTTTTGACAAACGTTTAATCTATGATCACGGCTTGACAAGCGTTTCGGAAACCCAAAATGGCGGTTGACATATGATTCTCGAGTCAAATTGAACAGCCGTGTCAACTGACGCGCTGATCAAATTAAACTAACTAATCATGCTTCTAGCAACCCAATTGGTACTTGACAAGAGATTTAACAGGCGATTAGTTAATTTTAGTGTTGATCAGCCTTTCAGAAACCGGGTGTAAACGTTTGTCAAAAGCTGTGTCAACTAATCGGTAACTGTGGGTGAATTTACTTATGAATTCAATTGATTTTTTATGTAAATCTACATTTTCTCTTTGAACCTACGTTACTATAAGGTTTGTAAACACATTTATTATGAAGTTTTAATAAAACTTCGTAATAAATACGTCGATAATGCAAATAAACTGTTTTATTTGCAATACTTGTTTTATTTTCAAAAAATGTATATTATAGTCAATTTCATTTCTATAATGCAGAAGAATTTAGGAATCGATAACGTCTGAAAATTTTAAAATCAAAATTCTGACAAATGAACGAAAATAAACAAATCGCATATCAAATCAAAATGATCACAGATTAGTTAATTTTCGTCTGATCAACGATTCAGAAAACATCAGATTTGAAATTCCCAGAACAGTTTTGATAGCAATGACAGTCTGCAATTCCTTCTTTTGACATTTCATTGGCATTTTTGATAGTTAATAGTGAAGTAATGAACGAAAAATAACAAATCGCTAGTCAAATTAAAAATGATCATAGATTAGTTAATTTTCGGCTGATCAATGTATCAGAAACTCAAATTGATTTGACATCCATGCTAAATTAACAGCAGTGTTAGTTGATCAGTGATTTGACAGACCTTTCAGAAACCGGGTGTCAGTGTCTGACTATGATAAATGATTACCATAGATTTCCCTATCTGTATAAATTATAACCATAGACAAAGAGAGAGATCATTCATAATGATTCTAAAACATGGAGAACCATGGAGTAAAATTATAAGTTATCAAAATTCAAATTACACACAGAACATAATAACCTTGATATAAAAATACAACTTTAATAAAGTTGAGCCCTCTATAAACATATTTGCGAGCCAAAGACAAAGTTACGGAAACTTTGTTGAAACAAAGAGAGAACTTTCGGAAAGTTACTTGGGTTACCAGGCCCCCATCCTCCTACGGGGAGTGGGCGAAATGCTCCGAAACTTTGACATCTCAGATGGACAAACTTTGTAACTCGCTAATTCGAAATATAAATTTGTTTAATACCCTTACTTTTTAACTATAATTACAAAGCAAAGTTCGAGATTAATTTAAGTGCTTTGCGATCTTATCAGAACTTTTGCTATCGACGAGATCGGGATAAAAATAGCACTTAATGTTATGATTGGGAAAGTTTGTTCAGAAGCCGTTTGTATGAAGTGCTATTTAAACTTACAAATTGTTTTGGTATTACACTTGTTTTCAACATTATTTTAGTATTTAGACTTGGTACAATTCGCAACTCAAAAGTGCCATGTCACTTATGGCCGGTTTACATTATTCCAAACCAGTGATCCAGTCTAGAGCTGAATTAATTTAACCCGCTATTACTTATTAGTTATTAGGAACGCGCTATTTCAAATCCCATACATTTGATTACTTTGCTGTCTTTATCGATGCGATTATTATTTAACTACCTACCTCCAAAACGTTGCTCTTTTACGCACGGCTGGATACTCAAAAGTAATACTTATACCTTAGGTACATAAGGTAATAGGATTAAATTTGATTTGTAAACATCACATAACCTTTGATATAATCGAAGAAAAATACCCTCGGCGCAAGATATTCCGGTGCAAAGGGAAGGATGAAAGAAAAATAATAAAGTGTTTCAATAACGCAAAACAAAGTTTCTCTTTGAGTTCGTCTCACCCCCTTGAGGTGGGATCGAGGGAGTTATAATATTCATATAACGACATTTCTCCGACATAATTTAATACAACCCATCTTTGCTTAACATGTAACGTATTATAAAGTTAAAGAGTTATTTGGTAACTTGATTACTGTTTATGACGAAGTTGCGCTTAGAGCAATTATACGAAAGAGGCTAAGTTCCTTAACTCATTTTATTATTAGACTAGGCTATCTCACAGGTAAATAGCTTATGTGTAATACTTTGTTAGAGCAGAATTAAACGTACTTGCTTAATCATGCGTGTACGTTAGAATATGTATGTATAAGATAAGTCTTATACATATACAATATACATATTCTAACACACTCACACCCGGTTTCTGAAAGGCTGATCAACACTAAAATTAACTAATCGCCTGTTAAATATCTTGTCAAGTACCAATTGGGTTGCTAGAAGCATGATTAGTTAGTTTAATTTGATCAGCGCGTCAGTTGACACGGCTGTTCAATTTGACTCGAGAATCATATGTCAACCGCCATTTTGGGTTTCCGAAACGCTTGTCAAGCCGTGATCATAGATTAAACGTTTGTCAAAAGCTGTGTCAACTAATCGGTAATTGTGGGTGAATTAACTTATGAATTGAATTGATTTTTTATGTAAATCTACATTTTCTCTTTGAACCTACGTTACTATAAGGTTTGTAAACACATTTATTAAGAAGTTTTAATAAAACTTCGTAATAAATACGTCGATAATGCAAATAAACTGTTTTATTTGCAATACTCGTTTTATTTTCAAAAAATGTATATTATAATCAATTTCATTTCTATAAAAAAGAAGAATTTAGGAATCGATAACGTCTGAAAAATTGAAAATCAAAATTCTGACAAATTAACGAAAATAAACAAATCGCATGTCAAATCAAAATGATCACAGATTAGTTAATTTTCGTCTGATCAATGTTTCAGAAAACATCAGATTTGAAATTACCAGAACATTTTTGATGGCAATGACAGTCTGCAATTCCTTCTTTTGACATTTCATTGGCATTTTTGATATTTAATAGTGAAGTAATGAACGAAAAAAAACAAATCGCTAGTCAAATTAAAAATAATCATAGATTAGTTAATTTTCGACTGATCAATGTATCAGAAACTCAAATTGATTTGACATCCATGCTAAATTAACAGTAGTGTTAGTTGATCAGTGATTTGACACACCTTTCAGAAACCGGGTGTCAGTGATGCGCTAGCGCTACATATTTGCAACTCTCCAAGGATTTATTGAGAACCAAATTAACGCCGCCATGTTGTTGCTACGTGATTCTTGTAGATCAATTAACATTAAAAAAATCTAAAAGAGTGCTCCTTTTGCTGTGGGGTTTCTTTGAAGTAACATAGTTCTAACTCTATCTAGCAAACATACTTTAGCAATTGACAATGACATGACTATTGACAATGACCGCCTTGTAGAAAAGCCGCCATATATAGTGGAGTTCCCAGAGCGTAAAAATCGTGCAAACCTCCGATTTTTGCAATAGTGGATGAAAATTGAAAAGAAAAAAAGGAATGTGTAGCTGATAACATAAATAATAAAGTTTACCTATTGAAAAGTTGTGCTTTTGATTTTTAAATTATTCTCTTCCACTTCAAGTAAACTCATAAACTGTAAAATTTTGAAGAAAATTTGCATATTTCTTTCTTTTAAATATAAAGCAAAATAATAAAATATATCATTATTTTTTTGATTTGTATCATTGCTTATATTCCAAAGAAAGAAAATAAGTTGAAAAAATATATAATTTATATTTCAAATTAATATTTTTGTATGTAGATGAGCCTTCCTCCAAATGTGCTTGTTGTGTGCCTCGCCAGGTAAATGGCGTTCCAATTTTTCTTTGGTTTTAAATAGGAAGTTTAAAATTATTTTTTAGGCTTAACAAAGCCTTCTATTTCTTAATGTGTATAACTTTTTAGCTCTTACTTTATTAAATTTTCTGAAAATGTAGCACAAACTTTTCACGGATATTTTAAAGAAAATCTGTATTTTATTACTTTTGGTTTGGTTTTAACAGAATAAAATTCATTATTTATTTATTTTTTTTCATTAACCCATCAATCCCCAAGCGGCACCCGGCTGTCGCATAACAATTGAAAATCTATTGTGTCTACGATTCCCACGATCGAGGTATTAATTATATTTGCTAAAACATACTTAAAGGAAAAAAATACAAATTAGGTTAAGAACTGATATTTTTTGCATTCAGATAAGCATTTTCCAAACATAGGTCGCAGCATGCGTCTTTAGTATGTACGTGAGATTTGTAGCACCCAATTTTTTTTCTGGCTTTAAGTAGGAAGCTTAAATATATTTCAAAGACTAGAAAAAGTCTTTAATTTGTCGATGCATTTAATGTTTTAGCTCTCACTTAAATAAATTCTCAACAAATATAGAAAAATATTTTCAGTCTATTTTACACATTTTTGGAGATATTTAAACGTTTTAAAGTACTTAAAAGTTATCATTTCTCTAAAAATTAAATACGCACAAAAGGTAAGTTTAACACACTTTTCGTAACAACCCTTAAATCTACCCAAACCCTTTTATCTTGGTTACGACGAGCGTTAATCTCTAAAAACTTTGCAAAAACCTTATAGTTGTATTCAGCTTAGCAAAGCAAACTTTTTTTTTTTTTTAAATGGTGTATTTGGTTAATTTTCAACGTAAGCAATCGGTTAAGAGTCGTTAAATAACAGGAACAAGAAAAAAAATTTTTTTCGGGACCGGTTTTATATGGTGAAATATTAATTTTTAATTAAGTAACTAAAAAATTAAAAGCACAAAAATATTTTTGGTAAACTTTGCAAGTTATAGTGTAAAAAAGAAAATGACACCTCAAAAACAAAAATCCATTCACTATTACAATTTTCGGAGGTTAAAACCTCTGGCGACTGCAGTAATAAGAATACAATTATTTTATCTAGTAATTCTAGCATAATAATAGCTCCTTGTATGACACCGAGCATTGTCCGGCATCCAAGGTATTTTAAGCCGCCATAACACTCAAACCAGTTTGTTGATTAATTCAACGACCAAGACTAATAAGTCCATGCGTATAAAAACCTGGGCGAATGGAAAGCGGCATTACTGTCTGGTCGTCCGCCTGTCTTCATTTAACGACTTTCTTTAAAGTGCCTTGTAGTACCCCGATCACACTTCTTCGATTTCTAGTATGCTGTATGACCTTTGATATTTACAAAAGAGTCCATGCAAAAGAGTTGTCTTACCGGACTCAGGGATCCTATTATCCTACAGAGCCGCTTTTTTCTGTAAAATCTCATCTCACCAAATAGGCAAGGGAATTTTACTATTTGGACATACCTAACAAGTTTACGTTTAAACGGTACGGTACGAAATATTTTACGGTTTATTACGCGAAATAATTTAATAGAAAAAGATAAGTATCCATATCCTTTTCATATCAAATTTCATCAAAATGATATACGAGATACGAGAAAGAGGTAACGAACAGACATAATTCGCACTTATATGTATATTATATACTATGAAAATGTGGACATTATGCAAACAGTTCCCATGTAATGGAAGCATAAGGCGTACGTCCTTATAAAATACCATCATTACCAAGCTGGATAGCGTCGTTCAAGAAACAGGTTTCAAACAACTTCCCGCTTTGGACTTGTAGAATGGCTTTACAGTTACCCATACACGCTTATGGCCATTCTAGAAACAGGACATGATTATTGATAAACGCCGTATGCGGTCGTATCGCATTCGTTATCTAAATCGTAGCCATTTCGACATTCATTTATTCAAATCGAAACACCGATTTTGGAGTTTATTTAAATTGGTGTGGCGAATCGCGAAAACTGGTGAGACTAGACTACATTTTATAGTCCTAAAGCTAGGCAAATCTTGTATATTTATAAGATTATCTTATTTTTTACGATATGTTTTTGTACATTTTATATTTAAGTACATCCTTTTTACGAGATGGTCTTTAATACTATATTACGTAACAATTTGGTTTTTGGATTCTCTGCAACGGATGTAATATGTTAGTAGAGATTAGCAGAAGAGTAATTAACAATCTCTATCAACATGATAACAGATAAGTAATACATATTATGAAGCGGACCTTGGTTCGACCAAACTGTTTATGTAAATGTGGGTTTACACCAAAAGAACATAGAGCAAGAACAGCATAAGAACATTCTTTCGTATTCGTTTAGTGTAAACTATAATTCGGTACAACATACTTTAGATCGTTTACACCAATCGAATCAACAAGAACATCAAGAATAAGAATTTTTGCTCTATAGATGAGAATCATATAGCTCCGTTTAGACCAAACAAGCGAATGCTCATTGTTCATTCGTCAACGATAAGTAGTTAATTTATTTTTATAGTCATCAAAGGTTGGATCCTATAAACATCTTTTGTTATGGTATAATTCTATCATTTGTAAACATTTTTCATTACTCCAATCCATATTTACGAAATAACCTTTGATAAACTACCTAAAACTAGCCGCCAAAAAGTAAAAATATCAAGAACACTAGAATCCCTTTGGAGAGACCGCCTCGAAGAGTGAGCACGTCCGAACACGAAAGAACGCTCTAGGCAATTGCTCGAGCGCTCTTCCGTCGTTTACACCAAACGAGCGAGATTCTTAGAGCATTCTACCTATTTACCGCCGAACACGTGGCGAACACACTAGAACAACGAAAGAATGCTCGTTGTTAGTTTACATCAAAAGAGCTTTACTAGAATGAGCATTCGCTCGTTTGGTCTAAACGGAGCTTAAGAATGGAAGTCCCATTTCTATGCAAAAAGATGATTTTTATCGTCACTCAAGCAAGCTGTAATTTCTACTAATAAACTTCTTGCATCGATCTCCCAGTTACTAAGTTTAATAATAAAACATTTAGGGCCTACTAAGCACCACGTAAAATCAATACAAACAAGCTATTTCAGGAGCGCCTATCAAGTGTAACACCGTCCAATTTTGTCAAATCGTCGATGTCTAATTTAGTCTCAATCTCCCCCGGGGAGAAACCATCTATAAATAATAATTCACACGCATTGGTGACTATATTAGACGCCCTCGTTTCTTATGGAACAACAAAAATACACGGAAGGTAAGAGCGAAATACTTCTGTAACAAAAACTTATGATTTTTTTAATTGACATTGGCAACTTGATTGCTTAGACTTGATATCATATTAACCTTTTTAGTAGTAGCAAACAAATAATTAGATTTTGTAAAGAGTTTGTCTTTACACAGTGTTTTTATTTTATTTAGATAATAAAGGTGTTATTTAGATAATAATGAACAAGAAATTAACATATTCTTAGACTTTTTGAATGAAAAAAGGCCGTTTCTTTATGAAAAATATCTGCTTTAACAGTTTTCCGATAAATATAATATCCGATTTCCATTAACCACTATACTATATTTTTGGATATTTTTATTAATTTATTTTGGAAAAGTGATTGGTTATTAAGGTTCGGGTTTTATAATCTAATCTGGATGAAATATAGCCTAAGTTAGGCCTCGTTCGACGGCCGATAAGTTTAATCTGACGATAAATTTTCAATTTCTATAATCTTTAGGATACCTTCCATGATTCATCTATTGTAAATATTTGAATTTTTATCTGGTAGTTTTTTTCTTAATCAGAATAAGACTAGGTAGACTCCTAGATAAGATTGTGCTGCTAAGAATTTTATGTTTCCGTCGATTAAACCTACTAGGTAGGTAATAGGTTAGATCTTTCTTTACTCCGATTCCTTTTTGTTTTCTAAAATGCAAATAAAGCTTACTATTATAATATATTAATGATTCCAATTTATTTACTGGGCAATTTAGGGAACGTACAGAACCCACGGGTGTTTAACATATTGTTAAGTTCCTTTGTGACTGACGCCAGAAGACAGACTCTGTTTAAGATACGTGTAGGACAGCACATATCAAACATGTAAATAAATTCACTTTTCGTATTGGCATTTGGCGATAACAGTTCGCAGCACCTTCGTTGCGTTTTGTCCTGGTTATTCGTTTGGAATTAACCTAACTTTAGTAAATCAAAGGTAAAGGACCTCATTTGAGGAACACCTACCCCGGTATGCTCATTGACGCCAACGATGACCGCGGTGTACCACTGCGTGGCGCCGGCGACGCGGTACACCTGGGCTCGGCAGCCGCCCAGCACGGACGGTGTGGTGGTGAGGATGCGCTGGCCGTCCTGTTTGGTCCGCCACTCCGCTGCCTCTGCAGCGAGGGCGGTGATGGTAGCGGCCTCCACACCTGCCTCCGCCCCCGCTAGTTTCGGATCCCAATCCTGAAAGAGAAACACAATGTTGGTAGACGCTTAGCAGTTATTGACTAGTGGACGATCAACACAGGGAAATACATAGGAAATTGAAGATTGTTCTAAAGCACAGAAAAGGTGTCATCTTCACTTATTTGCCATAAATCGTTTCGATCCGTTGTAAAGGAACGATAGAACTTAGTTTCTATGACACTGAGGGTTTCACAGTAACATCAATCAATGGTTTCTAAAAAGCAAATACATATTTTATAATAATATGTATTTGCGCAAAGGAACTTCATACCGGTTCATTTACGATGAACAGAAAGGATCCATCTTTAACTATAGGGGTGCTACTATAAGGATTCTAGACTTTAGATGTCTGATAACTATATTATCCCTCAGACAACAATAACATTTAACAAGTTATCAGACAATCAAAATCGCATTACAAATGCATCCATAACATTTTATGAAGTCTGCTTCGTGTAATACATTATACAAGCACTTGACCTTTCGCTTAAGTGCCGCGGGTCACGACCTCACGACAAGTGTGACCTCAGTCAGACCCACCGGCCACAGCTGTCTTATTGAGCAGCCATTTTTCAAAACAAAGGATAATGTTAACAATGAAAGTACTTATGTTCAGACCAACTGATAATGTTAATAAAGAAAGTATGTTCAGACCACTTGACCAATTTTCTGAATAATTATTATAGATAGGAGGGATAGGAGTCTTCCTTTTTCACTAGTCTTCATGAGCTTAAGTATATGTTTCTGATTAACTCTATATTAGATAGAGTCTTCCTTTTTCTTTAGTCTTCTTTACAAGCATAATAGTTATTTGTTTATACTTTATGTTTACTGTGAGAGGCATTAATCAGTGATCAAGTATTAATTAGATATTGCGAAATAAGCATCCCCATTTAGACACATACTATGAGAAGACTAGAAAATATGGGCCACATAAAAACATTCAAGATACTTCCGGGAAAGGCATTTACTGCAACTTTAAATTTAAAACTTGGCGAACAGATAGGGCCCTAAAATTTATGTATCTGTTAGAAACTGCAGTTATCCAACCCAATTTAATATATTGCCGCACTCCCTGCACATTTGACCGCGCTGGCCTTATTTCAAGATAATTACTCCACGAGTTCTAAATGCGGAACTCAAATATATCAATCATCATGTTCGTAATTACTGTATGAAGCAATGGAATATAGCGTACAAAATAAAGCCAAGTTTTAACCCTTCTTCATGTCTAAAAACACGTCATAAGTAATTCTCCTCTATCTTCGGGACTCGGGTTACATTTCCTTTGGATTACATAATATTATTTTGTTTAATTATTCTCCTCTATATTTGGGCATTTGGGTTACATTTCTTTTGGACTATATGTTTTAAAATTTTTGTCAAGCAGATCCTTTTTTCTTTGCTATAGTGGTTGTTCTGGGACAAGGATAGCCTTTATTTGAGACTGGGGGACTCTAACTAACTAGAGAACCTATATGTAACCCAAGGGGTATTACAAAAGTATAGTAGTATAAAAGATCACCTGTCCATCTACACAAACAGTCATGATATACTTGGATACAGTCCAATTCATGTCAAGAGACACAGACATAAGTCAGTAGACAACATACGGGCAATCGCGTCCATAAATAGTGCAATTACCTCAGTCGATAGTGAGCTATGTGACCTCGTAATCTGCGACCCACATTATCTATCACCCACATACAATTATCGGCCTATCTGTTTACTGAACGTTCGGAAAGGTACTTCAGTGGAAAACTAGTGATTAGATAATGTGTGAATATGCACCAGTCGTTGAAAACATGATTAAGTTTGATGTTTTCTGTGTATGAAATATCATAACCCTGATCATTAAAATATTATGAATTATTACTTATATTTGTTTCTAATTATGTGCGTGGCGGGCGAAGAGGAAGATCTTCCGACCGAACGCGGTGTTTAGCTCCGTCATTTCAGAGTTCCTAGACGTTGTATATTGCCATGCTCAGAAACTTCGATAGCGCGATGCAGGATTGTGGCCATAGATTAATCATTGGTCTTCTTGTAGCGCTAATTGTTGGTACCACCGTAGCGTAGTAATGTATCAATAATTAATAATTATGCAGTTGCATTGGAAATCGTGTAGAAAGGAATTTGGAATTCGTCAAGAATTACCCAAGATCAATGTCGATTGAAAAAGAGCCATCATGCAACAGAAAGGCCTTTAAAACTCAGAATAAATATACAATTGTAATAGAACATAATGCGTACATAATATTTATGTCAATGTTACAGCAGGCACCTGTGTGTGACGTGTCCGGTACGTTGAACCCGCCGGCCTTCTATAATAATATGTAGATTGTAGCTCTTTCTACTCTACAAAGCTAGGTAGGTTTTGCTAGGTACGTATTACTAGGTATTAAACATCTTTACTAATGTTATAAATACGAAACTGTGCCCGTCTGTATCGTTGTTACATCTTCACGCTCGAACAGCTGTAGTGGTTTATATGTTTGATATGGATATTTAGAGAGTTTGCTGACCCCCCGCGCATTAGGCGGCCAGGTCGCGCGGCCACGATCTGGTCGCGCGGCCAACGAAAAACATCGCGACACACACTTGGCCGCCGCGGCCAACGAGATACGGGAATTTGTATGAAATTACTCAGTCATCAGTGTGCGCGCACTGGCCGCCGCGGCCACACGTTTTTTGTATACAGAAAACAAAATAATATTCAAAATTTACTCATCAAATCACTACTCATACGAGTGTGGTCGCAGACGTGGCCGCAAAGTGCGCGGGGTGATCGCAGCGACCTGGCCGCCTAATGCGCGGGGGTCCTAAAAGCCTGGTCATGCCTGGTAGGCTTATTTATAGCCTTTTATGATAAGAAAAAAGATTCTGACAAATGACCTTTGCCAATCGTTTAAAAAGGCGTGATCATTACAAATTGCACATATAAAACAGCACGAGTAAAGTTACAATGAGAACCTAACTTTTGTTCGGTTAAAAATACACTTGCTCTTCACAAAGGTATTGCACTGTCATCTCATTTGACGCTCCCGGCTTCCATAGCCAAGGGTTCGCTTAAAATATCGACTAACCATGACAAGCTAACAAAATCCTGACCGAGCATTTTTAATCCGCTAAGAGGCAGTAATTAAATGCTTATAATATGTAGTTAAATTTTTTAGGATTAAAGTTTTTTTATGTTACATTATTATAATTTATTAGTATTGCATAATATTAGGCATAATTAAAAATAAGGATAGACGCAGACTGGCGAATGACTGTAATTGGCGCATTAAAATATGTAGTACTAACCAGGAATCACGATAGAACTATGATGATACTGTCTGTTTGATGATTGAGGTCCATGAAGGTATTTCATAAAATTAATGATTAATTGAAGCAAATCCCACAACAAAACTTTCTCTAGATTAATAACAATTAGTTAGGAAACGAAGGGCGAAAGCCCTTCAAAGTTATAGCCTTACTATAATACAGATTAATTAAGATCCAATAACATTATAACATTAACCCATAAGACAAGAGAGTCAATTTGCAATAATTTCTGGAAAGTAGCCTACGCATCATGCATTAGGTTTACCGCTAAGTGCTAACTGCGACAAAACCGAAGTTAGACTGACTCTTACAATTCAAAAGTTGAAACAACACACAAACGAAACAAAAACCACATAGAGTATAGACGAATCTGCCTTAAAAGTAAAAAATATCGTGATATGTCTGAATAACGCTTGTCCTCATTTTCGAGAATCGAGACTGTCATAAAACTTCTCATAATATTATTGTACCAAGTCAATACCTTCTGACTAAATACAGCTGACGTGCAGTAGGTGAGCGCCGAGCCTAAGGATTCTCACTTACTAGTTACTTGACACCGGAAAATCTTTACAGACCATTTTAATACAAAGTTTTTTTTGCTATGTGCACCTCTATAATATGATTTTTATGATATACGTCTGACTGTCGTGTCTGAAGTGAGCGACAGCCCTAAGAATATCGTGCACAAAACCAATACAACTTTCTCCGACACAAACAATTAGCCAATATGGCGATGGCGGGCGTTTTTCGTTTCACGGTCAAAGCAATTTCGCTTCTACCCACATAATACTCGTGTCACGCTCCGCGGACCCTTCCCTGTGATTCAGCATTACGCAACGCTGACTCGTGGCTTTAATGTTTCATTCCTCCTCATGGCTAGATTACATCTACTACTCGACCAAGCCAACTAGACGAATGTCAAAGCTTGCTCTCTCGCACTTACGCACGTCGCTAGCAATGCATAAGTGCGAGAGAGCATGATTTGACAGTCGTCTAGTTGGCTTGGTCGAGTAGTACCAAGCAGTGATCTCGGTCGAGCACTCGGTATGTATATTACGCCTCCGTGGTCCAGTGGTTTAGAACGTCGCTCTTGACTCGGAGGTCGTGGGTTTGATTCCCACGTTGGAAGCATCATGTTCTTTCCAAGTTTGGTTAGGAGTGTTAGGACAATGCAGGCTGATCACCTGATTGTCTGACAAGTAAAAATTAAGATTTAAGATGATCCATGTGTCGGATGGGCATATAAAATGTCGGCCCTGCGCCTGATCTCTCGCCAGTCGTGTCGGTCGTCCGTCCCACTGGGTTATGAGAGTAATAATAATAATAATAATAGTTTATTGCCATCAGAAAACTAAATACTGTATAACATTTTAAAGAACACATTATAAAATTATTACATAGAATATTATCTTGTTAGTTGCGCAGCCCCTACAGGCCTACACTAAGAAATCGTAAGGGAATAGAGAGTGCTCTTGTGTACTGCGCACACACCTGGGCACCATAAAATTACTCCTGCGTACTTGGCCTAGTTTTAATTAAACCAGCCACCGTCACTGTATTATGTTTATCGCCACTCTACTACTCGTTAGGTGTTATCAAGCCCTAGGTATAGTCGATCAAAAACGTGCATAAACATCATTCTATAAAGAAATTGAACGTTTTATGTGCAATTTCAAGTTCCTAGATAGTTCGAGGTTGTGCTGTTGCTCAGTGTGCCTTAAAGAAGCGCTTACACGGGCAACAATTGCGGCAATAATTGCCCGGCGACACGAATGGACCGATCTGGAGCAATTAGTGGAGCAATATGGAGCAATTTCAATAAATTAAATTGCGGCAGTTATTTCGGCGATATTGCTCCAGATATTTCATATCGCTCAATGTCGCCGTTACGAATTGGCGAATATCCGATGGGCTCGTGTATAACAGTATTGCCTAGTAGAGCTTGTCTAATTTAAAATGACGCGCCCCACCACTTCACTAGTTGATACAAATGACACAATTTTGTACTGAGAATACGAGGGAGGGGCGCGTCATTTTAAGTTAGACAAGCTCTAACTAGTTGATGAAGTTGCGCCATATCGCTCTATTGCGCAATATTGCTGCTTGTTGCTGCTTGGAAAATTGCTTGATGTAGTCGTGACGTCAAAGTTGACGAGAATTGGCTGGAGTGGAGCAATTTTAGTTGCCCGTATAAGCGTACCTTTAGACAGGCAATTGCAAATTGCAATGCAAAACATGAAGATGCGCACCGGAAAAACTTCATTTATTAACAAGTTATCAAAGAATACAACAGATCGAATCCATAATAATATGGACTCCTCGTTACTGCGAAACCCTATAAAAGTAGCATCGGTTAATGAATAAAATAAACTCATCTAAAGTCCGTAAGCTCGAAACGCCAAAGGTTAATGAAATTCAAATATTATTTTAGGTGCTTCGTTCTATAACTGTTTTCACGCCTACGTGAGTGACTTTGAAGATACAAATTATATTATTATTTTAACAAAAAATTAAAACCGACTTCGAAGGTAAAAACAATAATTAATAATATGAACTAAAAAGTATTAAATAATTCTTAGTCTTTAATAATGCTTCTTTCAGAATTCGTCTAAATCTCAACTATTTCTGTACATACTTATAGTCTTCATTATTTTGAAGTCGGTACCAGCTAATTTAATCGTGAGTTAATCAGTCAATGTCAGAATACAAGTATGAAACTTTTGGGACTGGTACCGACTTCAAAGTAATGAAGACTATAAGTATGTATGTACAGAAATAGTTGAGATTTAGACGAATTCTGAAAGAAGCACTAATATAGACTAAGAATTATTTAATACCTTTTAGTTCATATTATTACTTATTGTTTTTACCTTGGAAGTCGGTTTTAATTTTTTGTTAAAAATAATAATTTCACTCTTTTTAGTTATTTACCGGTAAACATATTATAAGCTGTCAGTTGTAGATAGGGAATGCAATACCGGGATATCGGGATCCGGAAATACCGGGATCCCGCATGCATTATGCGGGACTAATCCCGGTCGAAAATTTTGCGAGATCCCGCGGGACTGGCGGGATTACAAATAAATGTGATTCATATGCGTAACTTTGCGCGCGGGGGTGCGTGAACTGGCTACAGGCAGCCCGCTTAACAATTTAGCTTCAATTCACCTATAATTCACTTTAAATGACAATTGAACTAACCAGCGTGGATGCTGAGCGAGCTTTTCCAGCTGCTAGCTACCTTGTGTCGAATATCAGGAACCGTTTCGGAATCTTTTAATCTTTAAATTTCGATAAAAGATGGACATAAATAAGCGATTTTTTTTAGTTTTTTTTTTTAACTATTATTATTACGAAGCCATTTCCAAAAAAATGATGAGTTTTTCTTTCATTTTTTTATAAAGTCTGAAGTGTGGTGGTGTTAATAATTAAACCCTTGAAAAAAGTGTCCGACAAAGTTTGTTTTATTTGCGATTCTAAGAATAAAACGGGGTCTATCAAGTAAAGTCATTATAACGATTTATTTTAAAAGTTTAAATCCACCCAGCGGGATCCCGCAAATACCGGGATCCAGCGGGATTGTGATGGTTCAATCCCGCAAATACCGGGATTGAAATTCTCTTGCGGGATTGCATTCCCTAGTTGTAGATATATAGGATTCAGGTATGAAACTATTACAACTACTATACTCAGGCAGTTTTCAAAAAAGTTTTTTCCTACGTACCTCATAGATCCCATGATCAAATTGCCAACTTGGTAACCGCAACACCAAGTTTAAATCATTTACTTTGTAACAACATTAATATTATATTCAAAATCACTCGACAAACTCGAGTCTCGATCGATAATACTATGATGAAAAGTACCAATAATGGGGTCATAACTCATAACGATGCATCGTGTGATGGTAGTGATAATGATGATGATGATGATGATGATGATGATGAATAATGTAATTTGCATGGTAGCATATGCTTTCAGTTCTTAAAACATCGCCGAAAGTCTCAAACTTGTATCTATAAGGAATCCGGAGTTCTCTTAGTATCTTCGGAACCATAGCATGCCTTGGTGTAAAATCTTACTTTTTGGTAGCATATGCCCAGGATCCTTGACATAAAACCAAAATCACTATCACCCGGTTTCTGAAAGGCTGATCAACACTAAAATTAACTAATCGCCTGTTAAATCTCTTGTCAAGTACTCGTACCAATTGGGTTGCTACAAGCATGATTAGTTAGTTTAATTTGATCAGCGCGTCAGTTGACATATCTGTTCAATTTGACTCGAGAATCATATGTCAACCGCCATTTTGGGTTTCCGAAACGCTTGTCAAGCCGTGATCATAGATTAAACGTTTGTCAAAAGCTGTGTCAACTAATCTGTAATTGTGGGTGAATTAACTTATGAATTCAATTGATTTTTTATGTAAATCTACATTTTCTCTTTGAACCTACGTTACTATAAGGTTTGTAAACACATTTATTATGAAGTTTTAATAAAACTTCGTAATAAATACGTCGATAATGCAAATAAACTGTTTTATTTGCAATACATGTTTTATTTTCAAAAAATGTATATTATAATCAATTTCATTTCTATAATGAAGAAGAATTTAGGAATCGATAACGTCAGAAAAATTGAAAATCAAAATTCTGACAAATGAACGAAAATAAACAAATCGCATGTCAAATCAAAATGATCACAGATTAGTTAATTTTCGTCTGATCAATGATTCAGAAAACATCAGATTTGAAATTCCCAGAACATTTTTGATAGCAATGACAGTCTGCAATTTCTTCTTTTGACATTTCATTGGCATTTTTGATAGTTAACACCTTCGCTGCAGGGCGGGCCGAAATCGGCCCGCCGCGGAATTTCAGCTGGTGCGGACGAAGAAAACTATGTTCGCTCACTCGGTGCGGAACGATTATCTCAGGTGTTTGTAAAGGTACGACAGAGGCAAATATATATTTGAAATTGTGTTTAAAATTATAGGTCTTTCCTATAAAAAAATTATGGCAGGTCGTTATCGGCCCACCACGCACTGGATGTGTCAAAAATCAACTCAGTGCGGCAGTGGGCCTATTGCGGCCCGCCGTACAAGCAGGCGGTTGGCGACCCGATACCGCACCGAGCGTCCGCCTCGCCAGTTAGTGATGTGCAATCTGGCGTAAGTCGTAGCTGACGTACGTCGCGTTTTTTAACCGACTTCAAAAAAAGGTTATCAATTCAACCTGTATATTGAATGTATTATTTTCAGAACTGCCTAGTTTTGATATGTTTTACTCTATATTATCAGCATCTGAACAAATGTGACAAATTCCTAAAGTGACATACATATTCATGTATGTTTTTATGTTTGTGTTCGCACATCTTCGGAACTACTAGTCCGATTAAAGTAATTCTTTTTTTGTACTGGGTACTATTTAACTTCGGGAATACTGTTCATCAAAATCGGTTCAGTAGTGTTTAAAATAGGTAATTTTGATTCACAATTACGTACGATTTTGAAGTCGGTTTTATCTTTTTAAAATACAATAATTATTCATTTTATAAAATTAACAACGCACGATAGCAGGAAACAAAAAATCATGTCCTTGAGATGAGCATTAAACGGCGAAATTGTGCAGGGTGATATGAAAAACTGAGAGAAACCATGAGGAGTGTCGAATCAAAAAAGAAATTTAAAAAAAAATAAAACATACTGCAGAATGTGCAAACAAAAATGGGCTTTGTGTTTTAAAGACAGGAATTTAAATATATTAATAAAAATATATATTTTCGATATCCCCTTATTTTTGTCTTTCCCATCTCTACTAAAATACTTTCTAGTGCGGTTCGGGTCGATATCGGCCCGCCACTTTCCCTGGTTTATTTCTCATTTCCTGTTTGGCAGATCCCGGGGCGAATCAAATCTAAAGTAGTTGGGTTCAAGGTTATTCCAACAGTCCAAAAACTGTACACTTACATTATGTTTTCGCAAAGTTATAGTAATTTAATCTAACCTTGTGCTGGTGGGTCGAGAAAGGCCTGCCCCGCACTGGCGGAAAAATCATTGGGGGCACACTTTGGCCCGCCGCCGCACGAGACGAAGGTTTAAGATTTTACTTGCCGCAGTGTAGGTGTTAATAGTGAAGTAATGAACGAAAAATCGCTAGTCAAATTAATGCCCCATACATACGTAACTATTTCGTCGCTTGCCTCTCTAACTGACGTATCTGACATTTTTTTCGAAACTGAGTTATCTACACCATCTTAATCAATTTTGCAAGACGAACCGATCTGTCTAATCTACGTATCTGTATGTTTTACCATTTCTGAGATATCATAAAGGTTGGGGCAGGCGTATCTACACTTTCTTGAATTATAGAGCTCACTAAAAGACTTATGTCACTTACGACGTTTAGTAAGATTTTGTTTGCAATACTTGTAATATCTATTGGCGGCGTAAGTGACATACTAGTCCATTGAAATGTTACAATTTTAGGACCGAATATTGCATTTATTAGAGGACGCAATTTTATTTTTGGAATATTATGTTGGGGGGGTCAATAGAAGCTTAACCTCAAGTTTGCGGGGTCGCCACTCTTGTCCCCCGGCCGCCATCTTGAAAAAAGGGATGACAACACTATTTTCGTGATATCTCGGAAACTATAAGTCTTACAAAAAAATTTTAAAAACATAATTTGTTGCAAACTATTTTACTTAAATATTTCATATAATTTTTTACCCTAAATTAAAGAATTTAAAAGTTATAAGCAAAAAAGTTATATTTTTTTTTAAAGGTTTATTATTGCTCTATATATGATCTGAGTTTTCATCATCCCAAAAAGGATCAATGCAGTTTATGCATGGCGTATCGTACCGGTAATTCCGAATAAGGTTAAGTACGTAACTAAGATGTGATCTCAAAGATAGTGTTTTATGAAACTGTTAGCTATCTAATTAAACAGATGTTGATTATGTTTGAATTTTAAACAATGACGTTATAGAAAAAACTGTTATTTAAGCTTAAGTTACAAACTCTTGTTAAAAAAAACACAAAAATTTAAAATTTTAGTTACAATTTGTTATTTTTTTAAACTATTAGTATACCTAATGGTTACGTGTTTGTAATTTGTAACTTGTAATTTGATTATAACTGATTATTTCTGTACCCTGAATTTTATTACATGATTTATAGTACAAATTGCCCGACGTAAGTTACAACAAATACCGTCCAAATCGAAAACAAAGTTCTCTCAAAGAGACGTATCTGCCTTGAAAATGTATTATTTAAATAATAATAATAATAATTAAATAAAATTTATACCCACGCGAAGTACTCTATATGATCAATGTACAGGCAGATTTTTATTTTGTTCACGCTGATAAACGTTGAGCTGCCTCCGATTTTAGGTAACCATAAACCGAATTAAGCTTGCCCTGAACATTTTGCTCAATGTCAGTTACGTCAGTTAGAGAGGCAAGCGACGATTTATCGTAGCGATAAATCTGTGCAGACCAGTTTGCGCAATTTTATCGATCGTGTGTATGAAAAATCGTTGTCGATAATCGTTCGTCGGTGGCAGTTGCAATTTCTATCAGATAAATCGTTGTCGATTACATATTTTGCACAGTTTTATCGTTGCGTGTGGACGGCGATCGCTCAGTTCGGCAGTACTTCACGGAGCTTGCTAGTGTGCGCACGTGCACATCGCTTTCACAGAAATAATATGTCGGAAGACGAAAGAGTTGGACACCGCAAACTACTTCAAGATTTTATAGAAAGCTACAGAAACCTAATCTTTCATGAGGACTTATAGCTTCTCTCATAACAGTGTCTTGTTTCTTTATTAGTGGAGAAACTAAAGCCAGCAGATTTAAATATGCCTCTTCATTCATCCTTAAATAGTTATGCCAATCTTGCGGAGCGAATTTCAACTCATACAACAAGTTGGTATGAGAAAATTGCTTCCTTTTCATGAGCCAATCTTTACACCATAGACTCCGCTTCTTTGTAGGGTTCCGTACCCAAAGTGAAAAAACGGGACCCTATTACTAAGACTTCGTTGTCTGTCCGTCTGTCCGTCTGTCTGTCACCAGGCTGTAACTCGAGAACGGTAATAGCTAGAAAGTTGAAAATTTTACAGAATGTTTATATCTGTTGCCGCTATAACAACAAATACTAAAAACAAAATAAAATAAATATTTAAGGGGGCTCTCATACAGCAAACGTGATTTTTTTTTGGCCTTTTTTGCTCTATATCAATAATGGCAACAGGTACTTAACTTTTTCACAAAATCCTTAGTTACCTATCTGTGTACTTTAATATTTAATAATAATATTAAAAAAATAAATAAAAAATTAAGGGGAGCTCCCATACAAAAAACACAATTTTTGGCCTAATTTTGCTCTATAATGGTATGGAACCCTTCGTGCGCGAGTCCGACTCGCACTTGACCGATTTTTTTCTTTAAGGACATAACCAGGCCTATATTAGCAAGTGCGTCATAATCTTCCATTGTTAACACGTATCTTGCTTGAGCTTCTGCGGAGAACTGCCCGATCGACGTCGATATCGGAGCCGTGTGGAGGCACTAGGAATGTTCGATTTATCTGCACAGTCTGAAATCACTACGATAAACAGTTACGTATGTATGGGGCTTAAAAATGATCATAGATTAGTTAATTTTCGGCTGATCAATGTATCAGAAACTCAAATTGATTTGACATCCATGCTAAATTAACAGCAGTGTTAGTTGATCAGTGATTTGTGATCAGTGAAACCGGGTGTAAAAAGTTTGGCGAAAAGAAAAAAATTACACCTTTGCAGTGGTATGGCGGCCATTGGGACCTGTCGGAAAAGTATGGCAAGGTGATTTTCGTGAATGGCTACTCGACGATGATTAGCTATGCAAAAATTAGCCTGGTACAAATGGTTCAATTTTTTTATTAAAATTAACGTATTCGCATCGGTATGGCGGGCTGTAAGCCGCACCCGACAAGTATGGCATTACGCTTTCACCTACTTATTTTTTTTCGACTATCTGAAAATACAAGCATTTTTGTGGAACAAATAGTTCGACACTCGTTATTTATCCGACACGTTCGATTAACGCCCACGCGTTTGGGCTGCCAGTGCGAGCGCTATGACCATCATTTTCCTTTTTGCCTTTACGTAATTATACCCCTGTAAAACCGCCATACTGGTACAAATCACCAAGAATTTTGTGTCAGTATCTCCAGGCCTATATTATGTATTATAATTATAATGGCACGGAAGTCTGCTTTCTAACGCAAAAACTATCACCACAAACATTTCCACTTGTCTTGTACTGTTTTATGCTATGGACTGAAAAACACAATATATAGACTAGCTACAGCTTTTGATCCCGGTAAAAAATACACTACCTATGTAATATATTGTATACTTAGCCTTAGTGGGCAACAATTTTTGCGGTAAAACAAAGCCTCTTTTGAATATCGATTGTAGTCTGTTATGATAACAATACCGCCCACACAGTTGCTACGTCAGTTCGTTCGGAGCTATTCTACCTCCTGCGGAACCCTTATGCCAAGGAGATAGTAACCACTATAATAGACTCCGAGGTAAAATATTTGTGAACACACGCGAAAGGCTGTCGCTATAATATTACTTCTATTCTGACAGGACCCTTATGCCAAGGAGATAGGAACCACTCTCATAGTCTCCGAGGTAAAATACTTCTGAACACAAACGAAAGGGTGTCTCGTTACTAATGGGATGTACGTTATAAACGTTACCTATTCCACGTTATGTAATTGAATAACAATGGTCGAGTGGGCTACAGCGATGATAACAGCAGCTTAATATAGTCTAATCGCGTTAAGAAAGCATCATGCGTACAAATATTATGTCGAAATTCATTGCAAGATGAATGTTGACATGCATAGGTAGTTTTGTTATTTGTCCAAATGGTTTACATTTTATACTGACCTACTGCATGAAAAACAGAGTAGACTAAAGTAGAATATTTGAATATTACTGGGTAGTGGGTAGCCAACTTGATTCTAGTACATACTTAGGGGGCGTCCACAAATTACGTGAGGTGTTTAGGGGGGGGGGGGGGGGGGGGGGGGGGGTCGAGTCAAATCTCACCTAATCTCACGTAATTTTTTTCTCAACAAAATACTACTATTTTGGTCCATTTCATCCAGATTGTACGTATGCATAACCCTTAAGGTACAATTCCGTGCATCGCGATCGATCGCGGTCGTGCACGACCTACGACTGTCGTCGGACGCTCGCGACCATAGTCAACGTATGAAAATGTATGGCACCGCTTCCGAGGCCCGCGACTGACGCGCGCGGCCTACGACTGTCCTAAGCCGCGCGCGATCGTGCCATATAACTTTGACACGGTCGCGCGGGGCCTACGACTGTCGTCGGTCGTGCGCGACTGTCATAACTTCAAGACACGATCGCGCGCGGCTTACGACAGTCGTAGGCCGCGCGCGTCAGTCGCGGGCCTCGGAAGCGGTGCCATACATTTTCATACGTTGACTATGGTCGCGAGCGTCCGACGACAGTCGTAGGTCGTGCACGACCGCGATCGATCGCGATGCACGGAATTGTACCTTTAAAGGCTACTGCAATGATTTTGTAGCCTTTAAAGGTACAATTCCGTGTACTATTATGACTACAACGGGTGTAAAAACACCCGGTTTTTAAAATTGGAAAAAATGACTATAATTAAATTCTTCATATTGCAAAAATGGGCTCAAAATGTTTTTTGGACTTTTAGCCCGCAAACAAATGCATAAAAACATCATATTTATTATAAAAATACCTTCTAACATGACAATTAATTTGAATCCTGAAAACTGAAGAAATATTACTACCTGTATGAAAAATGTCCTATATTAATACAAAAGTGTTTTAATTTATTGATGTCTTATTATTTTTTATAATCACAGAACAGACAATAATAAGGCGCACAAAATATTTATGAACTTATAAAAAAAATATTTTCTTTTTGTAATTGAAATTTCCATAAAATTTGTATAGTAAAAAGTTTGTATGTCACGAAATAAATTATCCATAAGGCAAAAAAATACAATTTTATATCATAATAACGTAAACGAAATCGAAATAAGCTTAGAAAGTTCAGCTTGACAGCCTTTTTTGGCGACAGTACTTTATGCATCACTTAGTAAATGACTTTTGCCTGTGGTCCAATTTATCAGACTTGTCGATGTCCAAAGTAGTTTTTGAAACAGCCTATGATCTTAAATGAAACATAACAACGAATTTTCAAATAATGAGTTAATAATAAAACTAGGCATCAAAATAAAAATTTTATTTTCGACAAATTTTAATACCCCACTATGACTACAACGGGTGTAAAAACACCCGGTCCACCTTCGTATATCAAAATCTACTTGTGCTAGTCACTGTTTTTCCTGCGTACAGTGGTCTCGAACCTACCGATTTTTCGGTATTTTCTGAACGTAATCACGCTTAAAAGGTGTATTTTTTTCTTTGTATTTTCACAGAGAACGCTTATTACATTTTAAATATTGTCACCTTGCACATTTTTATCTCGAATTAATAAAGTTCTCTTATTTTTTATTTCATTTAAAAATTTTCCCGCCTGTCATCACTTTCTTGACAGACTATATTATGATTTATGATTGTTATATTTTAGTCTGTAAGTTTTTTTAATAAATAAACGAATTTGATTGAATATTGTATTTTTTTTTTTTGTCAAATACCGATTTTGGGTACAAATATACCGATTTTAGCTGGCAATTCTACCGATCTCGCTCTATGACGTTCGAGACCACTGCCTGCGTATTCGGAGGCTACTTACCTTTTAGAAGAATACACGAAATCACGTAGCGATCAGTTCGCGCATAAAAAAACTATAGCCAAAAGATTTCGTGACCCGGGTGTAAAAACACCGTTGTAGCCTTTAAGGGTTAAGATTTTCAATCTTCGCTAATTGTCGACGTATTCACGAAAACACCCGAATCCATGAAACGTAAGAGCCCCAAACAATGCACTTGCATTATGCACCTTGTTCAAAGGAAATAGAAGTAAATATCATAATAATTATAGCCAGTGGCTGTCCGCTGTCGCCGGTCCGTCAATAAGACGTGCTATAACTCACCCGGTCACCGGGAAGCCAACGCGGCGTTACCATGGGAACGTCCTAGCAACGTCAGACGCCTCTACGTCGCTGCAAAGCGCTGTTTTTCTTAAGGCGAAGACAGCTGCCAATTCGAGATCTTTGTGCAGTTTTCTAGACGTATGTATTTCATTGATTGGCACAAAAAAAATGTGATTTTTTATTATATTTGGAAAAGCTTGTCTAATTTAAATAATAAAATAATGTACTCCTACTGGATGAAAAAAAATACCAAAGTCACATCTTTCAGGAACTTTAAACAGTTCTAACTAAAGTAATAATACAATCTATGCTTTAAAAAATTGTTTATTTGATACTTACCTTTTACAAAAATCCAAAGATTGCCCGATTTAATTTAAGGTTCTGACATCTAGATTTCCCATAATATTTATTTTTTCCTCTAACAAACGAAAAATGTGTCCACGCTACCGAGTGAACATTTCACATCTCTGTCTCTCTGGCATAAAAATCGACAGTGGTGCGAGAGTGATGCGAGATCAAGATCATTGGCAGTTGTCAACGCCTTAAAGTTAATTTTAAAACAGCGCTTGCCGCCGACGTCTTCCAACGCTCGGGAAATACGACTGTTGCCGAAAAATTACGAAAATTTCTATGCGCATTATCACTTTGGGAGCACTGTACGATTAAGATCATTCACAAATTCATTCGAAAGAAAATCTACTGACTGTCAAACCAAACGTTTACGTAAGAAACCCACATTTTGAAAAATCTCACGTGAGATTTGTGGGGGGGAGGGGGGGTTGAATAAAATCTCACGAAATCTCACCAGAGGGGGAGGGGGGGTCAAAAAATTCAAAAAAACACCTCACGTAATTTGTGGACGCCCCCTTATATTGAAACCCGGTGAAAATCCTAAGTAGTAACTAATAATTACTATACTTACTGACTAAATAATGACAGGAATACTTACATACATACAAATCATCCTCGGTAGATATCACACTAATATTAGTGTGATATCGATATAATCGAGGCAAAAGTTTTTAAATATTTGTATTTGTTACATGTTCATGCAATTTGCCTTGGTTTTGGGTCTATACTCCGGTCGATTTAGACATTCGAAGTTACAAAAAGTCCCAGCAAGCTGAAAATCGGCGAAATTGTTAAAAACATAATTATAAACAATGTCTAAAAGTTCCCTATCATTCCCGTATGTGGAATTTTTTTTTATTCAAGGTCAAAGGTCAAAAAAATTAGTTTTTCGCGATTTTCAGCAAAACTTGCAGATCATAAAATTATCTATAAAAATGTCTTTTTTGTAATTTTTAATGGTAGACTATCTAATTCCCTTTCATTTAAGGCTATTTGGGTGACAATAGGACAAAACCTCGCACAAATTAGGAATGTTTTTTGCTAACCGGGTAGAGTCAATAATAAAGTGCCTGCCACACAGAGGCGAAGGGGGAAACCTTTGTAGTTAGTGTTTTTTTTCATAACAAGTACATACACATAAGTGCTTAAAATATCGCTAGTTGCTGACCAAACACACTGTATACGTGGCGTACTCATGCATATTATGACGATAACAACTTTTATAACCTTTTAAACGTTATATCTCAGAAACGGTGGCTCGTAAGAAAAAAAGTATTGATACATTTTATAGATAATTTTATGATCTGCAAGTTTTGTCTGAGCTACTTTTTTGATAAAACTTACCGTTTTGCTGAAAATCGCGAAAAACTATTTTTTTTTACCTTTGACCTTGAATAAAAAAAATTCCACACACGGGAATGATGGGGAACTTTTAGACATTGTTTATAATTATGTTTTTAACAATTTCACCGATTTTCAGCTTGCTGGGACTTTTTGTAACTTCACCCTCATTTTTTGGTCTAAATCGACCGGAGTATAATTTGGCATAAATTGAGCATTCTTTGCATCTTACCAATCTTTTTTGCACACCTAAAATACTTTCCACTGATTTATCGGCATCTTATCCTAGAAACAAAAAAAACAACACCTATACACCTTGAAGGTTTACCATATAAATAGCTCGGTTATTTGTTCCCCTGATAAATTGTTTGAACCCGAGACGACACGTACCCCCATTAATCATATCAAAGGTCTGAGAGCTACGAAGGGTCTTAGGGAGAAAATGTCCTTGAATATTGAAAATACAAATTGTGAGACGAAACAAGGAGAAAATTTGGATTTTCTAGTTCGCTTGGGGCTATTTTTAACCCGAGGTGATAGAGTCCCTTTTTTGACGTCATTAATCCTTCGAAGACGGATTCTTGGAAATCTATTATTATTCTATTGTTGTCGCGGTCACCGGTGCTCTTATGGGGCTTGAAGGATTAAAATATTAAGTAAACTTCCACCCATAGGTAGAAAATAGGCAAAAAACAATATATTCTGTATTTTATATTTATGAGCTTTGTGTTGAAAGGCAATATGGATTACCACGATTGCGATTTGCGATGTTGTTTATAGCGTACAGTCTAAGTCGATCGCAGGCGTCATAACTCATAAGCGTATTTGCTCCTCTTCACGTTTGCAAAGAATGCTTGTTTTAAGCATTCATAACGACGCGAACAGAACATTGTGCAAATCCTACATAATAGTAAACAGAACGTTAAATAGTTCCCATCTAGATATAACATCCAGTATCCTTTGCTTTACTCCTAATATCCTCTACTAAATGGCTTTTACCCGTTTTGCATTCAAGGTACGCCTGGCCATTCCTCAGTCCTATCACTGGGTCTCTCTATTGGGAGAGGGAACGTGCACAAGATTTTAACGAGCCCTTGGTCATAAAACTGTCAAAGCACTCCCCCTATTTTGATTTTGTGCAGTTTTTATGGGTTCAACCCCCCATGCCTACCTACTTTTTATGTTATGTACCTACAGCTATAGTATTAGGAACATATATAAACTGAGTAGTAAAAATAGAATTTATGTTACTTAAATTTGTCAAATTAAGACAATATTTTTAAAAATATATTAATGTACTTTCTTAAATAAAAAACTAATATGTATTCTGTGCTATTGTAGTTATTTGTAAACGCTAGTGAGTAAATTACCAATTACGTCACATACATATCCGTACTCATATTATAAATTATTACATTGAGAATTTAATTTAGTTGATATAATTAAATACATGATAATTTAATATTTCTATACTAATATTATAAAGAGGTAAACTTTGTTTGTTTGTTTGTTTAATTGTAATGAATAGGCTCAAAAACTGCTGGACCGATTTTAAAAATTCTTTCACCGGTCGAAAGCTACATTATTTACGAGTAACATAGACTACTTTTTATTTTGGAAAATATAGGGTTCCGTAAGATATTTGGGTTTTTCTGACACAAGGTGAAAAAAATCAACCAGAAAAGTTACTTATTTTGCGTACGCTGCCTAAACTATAAAAGATAGAACCATACAATGTTCTAAGTAAATGTAGATCTTATAAATATCTACAAAAATGTCCGCGACACACTATACCTATCTATGGCAAGTGAGGCACAACAACCATTTTTTTATTTAAAAATCTTGATTTTTTTTGGACTACATTTAAACGCATTTATTTTACTCATGCTGATAATCCTTATCAAAATAAATTATTTCATCACTAAGTACAGTTTGTGTAGATAATATTTGGTGTTTAAATGATTAAAATTGGACGTTTAGTTTAGAAGTTATGGCGAAATTAAAAATTGCGTTACGCCCGTTTCGAAGTGGGCGCTACCAAGGCGGGGGTGCGTAGTAGCGAAGATTATGACCGGCCCTGCAGCTGGTGAATTAGCTCATATACCCGTTGCATATACCAAGAATACCAATGATACCTACAGCTGATTTGCCTATACCCTGCAAAAGGCTCTAATTCCCTATGAGACGTAGCTTTTGCGGCGGTACCGACCAATGCGGGCCACGGGTAGTAATAATGAATACAAGTCTAAACTGCCGAATCGATTTTAATCATTTTTTCTGTAGCTATATATTTTATACCCGTGCGAAGCCGGGGCGGGTCGCTAGTATATAATATTTTTAATTGTTTATAAGTACTTAATTTGAATGTACTGCTGATTTGTATTTGTTTGTAATTCCAGATGTTATTGTAATATTTGAAAGTGACGGTTGGTTATTGTTTTCAGTGATATAAAAAAATGACGGTACTTTGGTAAACCGACACGGTGGTGACTGAACAAATTTGTAAGGCAGAAGCTTTGCCAAGTCTGAATAAAGTTATTGTGCTGCTAAGTGAATTTTATTATATTCTTCACATGGAGCTAATACAGAGATTCTTCATATCTCAGAAGTGGGATTTGGACAAGATGTCAGGACCCTACGCAGCCGGACTTGGAAAAAGAAAACTTCAGCTGGCAGTACAAAATTGACCAGCTCGGTGATGTCCACGGTTGGGATTCGGTGCAGAGACAATTTTTTATGCAGCTTCGTCTACGACGTTCTACCAGACGAAGATACGATGAGCTCAACGATCACAGTCTTGATTGGAAATTGGAATGCATGGAAACGAGCTCTAGAGACTGCATTTCCGCGTTCAGTCTATTTTGTGGATAAATTATTAAGAACTATGTTGGCTAGAAGTAAGGAGTCTGAAACGATGATCTGTAATTATCACGACAAGCTATCACTGCTACGAAAAATGAAAATGTAACATCAGAGGCGCAGCCTGTGCTATGATGTCATGCATAATAAGAATACTTCCGGTAGAATTGCGTGCTAATGCTAAAGCGTATACCTATTAGTGTGAAACACCAGAAAAGTTGTATCTTGAATACCTACCCTCTCTAGAAAATTATAAGGGAGATGATACCTCATCTTTAATTTCTCGGAAATCGTCGTGGCGGAGGGGTACCGCAGTGGGAACCGCGGAAGAGAACTCTACGGCTGCCCTACACTCTGGAGTGAAACGGTGCTACATCTGTCGGCGCATCGGACACGAGGCACGTGATTGTCGAGAACAACAACGGTGTGACATTTGCCAACGGAACGGCCACACTCCAAGCTGCTGGCTGGCCGCTAAGCCGGGACCACCGAGACGACAGGGGCAGTCAACCCCGGTGAGTTTACTGATACTTAATTTTAATGACAAGTTCTTGAATATTTAAAAGCGCCTCATATTTGTTGGCACCTCGAGTTCAGTTGTTTATATTGATACAGGCAGCAAATTAAATGTTTTAAGTTTAAAGAAAGAAAAGAAATAACTGGAGCTTAAAATAATACATCTAATGTAGTAATGAAAGGCGTTGGAGGAGTTATCTGCATCGTAGATTATTTAAAATTCATCAACTTTAGTGAAGCCTATAAGCTTTTCGGCTCACAGAATTATTTTACATATTATCCAATCAAATGTCTCATAATGTTATGACCGTTGATTTTTCTGCTAAGAATAATAACACTTATTTAACTGACTTAGGCAAAATGGATGCAGGACTACAGAATTTGCATGCAATCTATGCAAAGGGCACTATATTCCCAGACGATGAGAAAATGGTGAAAGTAAGTGGTAGTAGTTGTGCAATGAATCAGGGCCGTCTGACCAGACGATGAGAAAATGGTGAAAGTAACTGGTAGTAAAGTAAATGGTAGTAGTCGTGTAATGAATCAGGGCCGTCTGACCAGACGATGAGAAAATGGTGAAAGTAATTGGTAGTAAAGTAAATGGTAGTAGTCGTGTAATGAATCAGGACCGTCTGACCAGACGATGAGAAAATGGTGAAAGTAACTGGTAGTAAAGTAAATGGTAGTAGTCGTGTAATGAATCAGGGCCGTCTGACCAGACGATGAGAAAATGGTGAAAGTAACTGGTAGTAAAGTAAATGGTAGTAGTCGTGTAATGAATCAGGGCCGTCTGACCAGACGATGAGAAAATGGTGAAAGTAACTGGTAGTAAAGTAAATTGTAGTAGTCGTGTAATGAATCAGGGCCGTCTGACCAGACGATGAGAAAATGGTGAAATTAACTGGTAGTAAAGTAAATGGTAGTAGTTGTGAAATTAATCAGGGCCGTCTGACCAGACGATGAGAAAATGGTAAAAGCAATGATCGAAAACTCAAAGCAGATATGTTACTACCGCGCGCGTTGTGAAGATTCAAATACGGCCCAATTGGGTCGTCTGTTATTTAGTCTGCATCGAGCGCAGTCACGACCGTGCCGCGTCTTGTCTTACCTAAATAAATTGAAAATGACGTCGTGCGTGTTTCGAAAAAGTACCAATTATGACTCAAAAGAAAACAAAATACATGGAATCTCTTACCGCATGTCTTGATTGTAATAAATACCTCGATTATTTACATTTTCAGTTATTTTTCGAACAATCTGGAAAAAATCGAATTTTCGTCATAGCTCAGGCGAAGAAAGAGACAGCGATACGATTCGACGTTTAAAAATAGAACTGTCTCTTTTATGTTAATGGTTTTTCGTATCTTTTGTTACACTTATCTGTCAAATTTGTCAATGTTTGCAATTTTGAATTTGGAAATTGTTCGAAAGAGATTTAAGCTGGAAAATAGTATGGACGTAACAGATCTGTATAAGTAGAATATCATTGGGTAAAAGTAACCTTGTCACGTAATGAATGTTCTTTCTGTCATAATAAATGGGCCATCTTCAATCAATTGTTCTTTCTGTCATAATAAATGGGCCATCTGATTTGATGATGAAAATAACCAAATGATTTTTTTAAATAATGATATAATATAGTAAAACTAAAGTAAAATCGGAAGAACATTAAGGATGTATGTATATAACATTTATAAATAGTAGAATAAAACATCCTGCATCGATTGATACAAAAAAAATCAATACCTTACCGACAAGTTATTTGCCGGAGGTGTTGCAATTTTTGAGAATTCGACAGAATGGGGAACTTTGTATCGAAGACAAAAGGTTAAAAACTGCTTATCAATTTATTTGTACAATTTGCGATTTTCAAGCCCAAAAAGTGGGCTCACCGGTAATGGGTTGTTTGACACTTCTAGATCTCCTATTGGTTCCGCACTGATCTGAAGCATCACATTGGTTGTGTTTAAAAAAATATATGTGTACTGTCAAATGTGATATAAATCAAAATACAATGGTACCATAAAATTAACACAAAACTGTATGTATTTATACATTTCCATATATTTCTATGTTGTTTTGTTTCGTCTCTCTAGTTTAAATTTCACGAAGAACATACGCCTAAGCGAACATTGGTCTTTGCGATTAGGCCATTATACTGGTAACAGTTAGGAAAACGCTGACATAATGATTGTCAAACTGAGAATTGACAATGACAACTCAAGGAGTTTTGGCGGGCATGTCACTTTGACAATTAGTCTTCTAATTTTTGTTGTTGGCGTGGTTTTTATTTATTTATTTTTCCAAATTGTGGTATTTGGGTTTTGATGTGCAATATTGGTAAAATATTAGCCACGGAATTTTCGTTATTGTGCACAAGTGCAGGCAAAATGTTGTCAAAATCAAATATAAAACTTCTGTAACATTTGGCGTGAATGACGATAAATGCTGCTATTTCTTCTATGAGTTTCTACTAAAATTTAAATGTATCAAGTTTTATATTATTTTTTCCTATTTTGTGGCAATAATTAATGATGGTATCAACGATAGTATAGACCCATACACCATCTAGTTACTAAAATGGAAACTGTTTGACAATCAAATAAAAAAATAATAATAATAATAAGAAAATGAATTCTGCGGAAAATTTTCAAATTAAAATTGATAAAAACTTTCCTCGAAAAGTAATGGTGATACAGCTGAGATTAGACATATTTCTTCATTTTCAATGCGCATGTGCAGCTTTTATTGAATGATTTCTTAAAAATTTACATATAATTAGGACTTTCATAATTTAATTCGATGTACTACGGAATTTGACCTTATATATAATGCATCTGCAATATTATGCTGTTTCTTCTCTTTTTTTTATTTTTATTACAGGTAAGTCCTCTAGGCTCTATCAGAAGCCAGACTGACTGATGATGGAGAGTTGATGTCAAGCTCTAGAAAGAAAGAAAGAAAGAAAGAAAAATCTCTAGTGACCTCGTAACAAAAGTCTCTTTATTGTTAATTTAATTCTTTTCAATTTGCGTGGTAGCAAATTTTGTCAGGATGGACGATTATTAGGAACATACATAAACTGAGTAGTAAAAATATAATTTATGTTACTTAAATTTGTCAAATTAAGACAATATTTTTAAAAAGATATTAATGTACTTTCTTAAATACTATTGTTTGTTAAAACTAATATGTATTCTGTGCTATTGTAGTTATTTGTAAACGCTAGTGAGTAAATTACCAATTACGTCACATACATATCCGTACTCATATTATAAATTATTACATTGAGAATTTAATTTAGTTGATATAATTAAATACATGATAATTTAATATTTATATAATATTTTTAATTGTTTATAAGTACTTAATTTGAATGTACTGCTGATTTGTATTTGTTTGTAATTCCAGATGTTATTGTAATATTTGAAAGTGACGGTTGGTTATTGTTTTCAGTAATATAAAAAATGACGGTACTTTAGTAAACCGACACGGTGGTGACTGAACAAATTTGTAAGGCAGAAGCTTTGCCAAGTCTGAATAAAGTTATTGTGCTGCTAAGTGAATTTTATTATATTCTTCACATGGAGCTAATACAGAGATTCTTCATAATAGATCGTGAAATTAAATGGCCAATATTTTGTAAGACGTAGAAACTGTAAATGAATCATGTTCACGAAAAAGTATCTCCCCGATTTTATATTTGTCTGTTCGTCAGTAAGTCTGATTGTCTATCAGTCAGTCTGTATGTCACGCTTAAACCGCTGAACCGACATAAGTATTTTAGTCTACAGGTAAAGAACGTAGGATAGTTTTTATACCCGAAAAATATACTGTTACGCGATACACGAACGCGACGATGCTAGCAAATCCTAGTCAAAAATCTATACTAATATTATAAAGAGGTAAACTTTGTTTGTTTGTTTAATTATAATGAATAGGCTCAAAAACTACTGGACCGATTTTAAAAATTCTTTCACCATTCGAAAGCTACATTATTTACGAGTAACATAGGCTACTTTTTATTTTGGAAAATATAGGGTTCCGTAAGATATTTGGGTTTTTCTGACACAAGGTGAAAAAAATCAATCAGAAAAGTTACTTATTTTGCGTACGCTGCCTAAACTATAAAAGATAGAACCATACAATGTTCTAAGTAAATGTAGATCTTATAAATATCTACAAAAATGCCCGCGACACACTATACCTATCTATGGCAAGTGAGGCACAACAACCATTTTTTTATTTAAAAATCTTGATTTTTTTTGGACTACATTTAAACGCATTTATTTTACTCATGCTGATAATCCTTATCAAAATAAATTATTTCATCACTAAGTAGAGTTTGTGTAGATAATATTTGGTATTTAAATGATTAAAATTGGACGTTTAGTTTAGAAGTTATGGCGAAATTAAAAATTGCGTTACGCCCGTTTCGAAGTGGGCGCTACCAAGGCGGGGGTGCGCAGTAGCGAAGATTATGACCGGTCCTGCAGCTGGTGAATTAGCCCATATACCCGTTGCATATACCAAGAATACCAATGATCCCTACATAACAGCTGATTTGCCTATACCCTGCAAAAGGCTCCAATTCCCTGTGAGACGTAGCTTTTGCGGCGGTACCGACTAATGCGGGCCACGGGTAGTAATAATGAATACAAGTCAAAACTGCTGAATCGATTTTAATCATTTTTTCTGTAGATATATATTTTATACCCGTGCGAAGCCGGGGCGGGTCGCTAGTATAATAATAATAATATATATGGACGCTTCACACCATGTCAGTCTCGCCCCGTGCTAAGTACCTACTTGAAGGACTTGTGTTACATGTACCAGACAACGGAAATACATATATTTATTTTTATACTATACATAATAATATATTTAAGATTTTTATTACATGATACACATATTTAATACACAATTACACATCCATGACCCAGGAACTTTGAAAACTTTTTATTCCGTCGGCGGGATTCAAACCCGCGACCCCGGCTTGAGCTACCAACAGCCCACCAACTGAGCCGCAGAGCTGTCGTCATAAATAGGTATATAACATACTGACCAATGACCATAATATACATTCCTCAATGTACAAAGTACACGGATGACATATCCGTGGGAAAAGATAAGGATATTCTGGACAAACATAGAAGCTTTTACTCGGCAAACAGGTAACTCTCAGGCCCGAAGAAAACATTAAACGTGCCTTATCGCTGACCCCTGCTCAATTCGCAAATTATCTCTCTGCAAAGCCTCTGCAAATGTACACGGTTTACAATCGTCTTTATGTCGCTTCAATCACAGGCTGTCTCTCTCACACTTTTATATGCTGTCAGTTGCCACACGAGACTGACGAGAGAGTGACATAGCCCAGGATCGTAGCAACATTTCAGGGAATGAGAATTGGGCCTGCTAAGCACCATTCGATAGTCCACAATCCATAAAGAAAAATCTAACATAAAGATTTCAACCAAAATAATGGCTTAGCTATAGTGCTGTCAGACAATCAATAAGGTCCAAATGAAGCAATTACTTCAACAACGCTTTACAAAGAATTCTCAAATGATACCAAGGACTAACGTTTTCACAATCCTATCACCATTTATAATTGCACCAAATATTTTACCAAAAACGTTTAAGTAACGACTTTCGTCAGTAAACGTCGCGCTCGAGTGCCCCGCCCATCGAACCTTGTACCACCGCGCCGTGTGCCCAACAAACGGAAACGTTTTTTGTACCCTGAGGCAATTTTAAGTACCCTCGCTTTTTGCTGGGAATTACGTAAGTGGAATAGGTCTCAATTCGAATAAATTGGGTCTCATTTTTGATAGATTAGGTAAACCGTAAAGCTCTTTATGTAGTACCATGATAGATAACCATGCTTGCGAAGCAGACGTCGATCTTGGACAATCATAGAGGAATATGCCCTTCAACATTTTCATAATCACTTGTATTAATCGTTTTCTCGCATAAAAAAAGTTTAAATATAAATATGTAAATGCAAAATTTTGAAGGCGTAAAAACGAATGACTAACAAATAATATGAATTATAACCTAAAAGATTATATATTTAAATTCCGAAAAATAATTTTCCATTAGACGGTATAAAAATACAAACCTAGTCAAAAAACAATTGCAATTATCATGAATGAAGATTATGATATTATTATAACTACATTTTAGTATGTACAACTACATTATTGTTATTACCTTACAAGCATAACAAGCACCTCATAATATCCAACTACAAAAGCACTAAAATATTCAAATTCCACTGAAACATTGTCATACAAAATTGAACGTTCGTCGTAAAGGCATCAACAAATTACCCCTATCTGTAGCCGCTCTCACACCTACATCAATGTCACGTTGTCCCACTTGCCCCCCTACACGCGCTCGAGGGGGGTCCGGACACTGGGGCAAGAGTAGGTACACACTGCGCTATCGAGTGTCGTGACAAATAACTTTGCTGTTACGGTACAATATTGGCATTACACTTTGCATTACATTTACAGAGCGAATAAGAACTACTTTCTGTATTTGTTACATATGTATTTGGAAATCGTGTGGTAAGATATAGTAAAAGATACATAGATTTCTTTTATATTGTGTTTGCTTTTTCATAATATTGTGCTGATGGATGACCTACGTATCGGGTTATAACTTATGACAAGCCCAGCAGATCACGTAACGACTAACGTAGGTTAGTACTTCGTCAAGTGCCTACAATGTACATAGTGTGTAGAGTTATAGATAAAGAGTATAGAGTATAGACTATAGGCACTCGATTGTTGCTGCGCCGAGTGCAAACTCGCTTAACCCGGGTCGAAGTTTACTCGTTACGTTGCGGGCAACTGTCTGCACTCTGCGTACCGACTACCGAGCTCGCCGCGATAAACTTTTATTGGCGAATGGCGGTCTATTCCGTTTTTAACGACTGTTGTCTGGTACTTTTGGCTATCGTTTAATTATGATTAGAGTTAGGTATTTGGATGTATCTATATATCTATATATCTATATATCTATATATCTATACTAATATTATAAAGCGGAAGAGTTTGTTAGTTTGTTTGTTTGAACGCGCTAATCTCAGGGACTACTGGTCCGATTTGAAAAATTCTTTCAGTGTTAGATAGCCCATTTATCGAGGAAGGCTATAGGCTTTATTTTATCACGCTAAAACTAATAGGAGCGAAGAAATAGAGGAAAATGTGGAAAACACGGGGAAAATTATATGAAATACTTATTTAGTAATAGTTTGAACGCGCTAATCTCAGGAACTACTGGTCCGATGTGAAAAATTCTTTTAGTGTTAGATAGCCCATTTATCGAGGAAGGCTATAGGCTATATTTTATCACGCTAAGACTTATAAAAGCGAAGCAATAGAGGAAAATGTGGAAAAAACGTGGGAAATTATGTGAAAGGGCTTATTTGAACGCGCTAATCTCAGGAACTACTGGTCCAATTTGAAAAATTCTTTCATTCTTAGATAGCATATTTACCGAGAAAGGCTACAGGCTATATTTTATCACGCTAAGACTAATAGGAGCGAAGACATAGAGGAAAATGTGGAAAAAAACGGGGGAAATTATATGAAATTGCCTTAAGAAATTGCCTTAAATTATCTTAAGAACTACTGGAGCAACATTTATGTTATTTGGCAAACATGAAGAATAGACCACGTGAAGGGACATAGGCTATTTTTGCGGAAAAATGTACGGTTGCGTGAAATTCCTAAATTAAGATGGCGAAGCCGCGCGGAACATCTAAATATAATAAAATCGTAGGAAGGTCAATTCTGTACATTGAATATTTTTGTACAATAATACTTGGGACGTGATCTACTATGCTAAAGCGGACGAAGTCGCGGGCAACAGCTAGTAGTTATATAAAACTCAAAGGTGACAGACTGACATGGTGATCTATCAACGCACAGCCCAAACCACTGGACGGATCGGGCTGAAATTTGCCATGCAGGTAGATGTTATGACGTAGGTATCCGCTAAGAAAGGATTTTGATCAATTCCAATCCCAAGGGGTTAAAATAGGGGATGAAAGTTTGTATATAATAATACTGCTTAACGTGAGCGAAGCCGCGGGCAAAAGCTCGTTAAGTATAAATCGTAAAAGTTATATGTCGCCTTGTTCTAATAGAAAGCAGTTACAAATCAATGTTTTGTTGTACACGCACGATTTCTATATCATACAGTGCAGCATATTGCAATCGTTTTTTTTTTTCAAACAAGTTTTGAAAACGTGTACGTTTTTAAATTCAAATTCAAACTTCACGAATTAAAGTACGAGACAAAACAAACTTTTAGTACAAACATTTAATAAATACAGATATTACTTTATATAAGTTATAATACTATATCGCTGGAAATCGAAATTTCTTTTTTGTGAAGCATAGGTTATTGACAGCAAAATTGGAAATAAAAGTATGTAATAAAAATTGAGGATGAAAAGTTCAATAACGAATATTCATTTTTATTCGATATCAACACGTACCTACTCCGTATGAAAAAAAAGTAAAAAACGTTTTTCAATACAATACAGAATAAAATAGCATAATTTGTAAATAGAGTATGACGCCCGCAACTCCGTTGCGCCAAAAGTCGTTTGTCGCGCGGGAACCTTACATTTTCCAGGATAAAAAGTATCCTATGTCCTCAAAGTATGAAGTATTCATACTAAATTTCAACAAAATCGGTTCAGCGGTTTGAGCGTCAAGAGCTAACAGACGCTTTCGCATTTAAAATATATAGAAATAATATTATATACAAGATTCCAAACGTGCATCCCATTAACTTATCGTCATAATTAACAAACTAATTAGACCAACCCAAGCTATCAAACAAGTTACGACTATTACAAAACGCAAGGTAACCGTTGACAAGAGAGTCAGAAGCTAATCAATCATAGCTTTACCCGGGAGCTCCCCGAAATAGCGTAACCACCTGGTGTGGGGGTGGGGAGCCGGGTACGGAAAATCAATATAGCGGGCGACGACCATCAAAACATGCCCCTTCCCCGGGACTAGGGTTGCCAGCGCGCGAAAATTTGTAGCTGGGTACAACAGTTTTAAATACCAATTTCTGGGTTTTTTAGTGTTTATCTATTCAACAGCGTGCTTGAGTTGTTAATATTAAAAAAAAAAAACAAAGTGATTAAGATAAACTTCAGTCAAATAAAGTCGGAGATAAAACATCAATAGCCAGCTAAGCCAGACGTTGGAATGACACCCATATAATGGCCATATAGGACGTAAAATCTTCTACGTTCTAACATTTAGGCCCGTATAAATTAGTCAGCACTCAAGATGCATCTCGGTCTCAAGACACGGTTCTGGCTCTGTGATGTGAGACCAGCGGGCCGATTCTGTATCGTACATTTGTGAGTTAATCACTGAGTTAGTAACGAAACGGAGGAGTGAGCAACCGAAAGTCTCACTTTTGTATGCAAGTGAATACAAAAAGTGGCACTTTCCGTTACTCACTCCTCGGTTTCGTTACTAACTCAGTTATTAACTCACAAATGTACGATACAGAATCGGCCCGCGGGTCGCATCTTAAAGGTGAACGCAGATTTGGCCGCACCGCACGCACCGCAGTCGCCGCATTTCGAATTCTTTATATGAAGTTATAGGCAAGCTCGCATACCTACCCGCGCCGCAGTCTTCGCAACTTCTACATTCTTTATATGAAGAATTCGAAATGCGGCGACTGCGGTGCGTGCGGTGCGGCCAAATCTGCGTTCACCTTTAGAAGGTACTGACTATTTATACGGGCCTAAAATAGGATTTTCATAGATATAAAAGGCGATTTGCGCGGTCTATTTTAAAGCCAGACTCTCTTAAGTCCCTTTAATATGGTCGGCATGCAAAAACCGAGATTAACGGATGACGAGAATTGAGTTAACGGAATCCAGAGCCTTTAGTACGTCAGCCTAAAGTACGTTAGCTAACCGTATTTTCAAGGGTTTAATATACAATATGTGTGCATATTGCGAATTGCGAAACTCCCTACTATATCCGGCTCTGGCAACCCTATCCGGGACTGCCCCCCGTCGCCACGGGAACCCCCCTTGTTTGGCAGACGCCGGCCTTGATGCCCCCGCACCCCCCGCAACCCCCCGCGCCGCCCGGGACCGCAAGTTTGGATAAACACTCGTGTCGTCTCGAAATTGGGTTATACGAGTTTTTATCTACGAATTATTTCACTTGTTTTGACTGGGGGCGAAGGGGGCGAACGATTTAAAGTTATGTTATGATTTATGAGTTGTGCTTATGACGCATTTTGTATGTTTTACTTTGCTATGGTATTTTGCTAGCATTCTTACTTCTATGTCCATACTAATATTGTAAAAGTGAAAGTGTCTGTCTGTCTGTGTGTGTGTTACCTCTTCACGCCCAAACAGCTGAACCGATTTTGTTGAAATTTGGTATGAAGATACATAATAATTATTATGTACTTTGAGTCCCGGGAAAGGACAAAGGAAATTTTTCCGCGCAATAAACAAATTTTAGCGCAACGTTTCGGGCGTCCTCTACTATTTTCTATTTTTGTAAGTAACAAGTTGTATGTATTATTAATTGTAAAAGAAATACATACATCGGCCATAAAAACGTTATGGTGCCTGTTTTTATCTGAAATAGGTACCAGACGATGTTACAGAATTTAACCCTGGGTATATTACATTAAACGAAAATTAAATGTGCCACAAAACAAAGGATCATTTTTAAATGAACCGAACTCTAAAATAGATACACTCTTAACGCCATCTAGTGGCTTTACAGTAAGGTTTATTAAATGATATTGTAGTACACAACTACACAGCATGATTTAGAAACCAATTTCCAGACATTAAAAAATCCAGTTCCCATTCAAACTAGTCAAACTTGAAAATGGAATATAGAGTTATAATGCTATGTTGCCTGTACGGTGTACCAAAATAAACAACAAACGCCGTCGCATTGCAGCTGCTAACATCATTTTAATTCAATCCACCCGGCTTTTGCAACGGTTTTACCAGGTAACTAGATTCCCAAGATTTCGTTCACGCAGAAATTTTATTTATCTAGCAGAAACTATGCATTTTGTCACATAAAACCTATCCTAAATATAAAAATAATATAATAAAGTATGCTTCATATCAATCCAGATTCACATGATATACATTATACAGTGTGTTTAGTCAGCAACTAGCGATAGCGATACGATACTGGGCTGTTTCTGTAAAAAAAATACAATCGTTGTAAAATTTGCACGTGTTTTCTCTATTTTTTTAGAAACTTTATGACTTATTTAAACGTGTTGCATGAAAAAACCATTTTTTGTGTTTTTTTTAATGGTAGACTATCTAATTACCTTTCACTTAAGGCAATTTGCACGACAATAGGACAAAACCTCGCAAATTAAGAATATTTTTTGATAACCGGGTAGAGTCAATAATAAAGTGCCTGCCACACTGAGGCGAAGGGGGCTAGACCTTTGTTGTTAGTGTTTTTTTGCATAACAAGTACATACACATGAGTGATTAAAATATCGCAAGTTGCTGACCAAACACACTGTATAGTGAGCGAGTTTAAGTATTTATATTTTATATGTTACAATGTTACATTTTTAATTTTGCGTGTGAAGCAAAATAAATAAAAGTGATGATGTTGTGATTATTGTTTGTTCAGCTAAATTGTTTCCACAAATTCTCAGTCTCATAAAAGCAATTATGAAGTTAAACAAAAACAAAATATTATTATAAAGGTAAAAATAATAAATATTGTAAGTACATAATTTTTGGCAAATGAATTCGTCTCAAAATAAAATATCCAATTTCATTCGTTATTTCGCTGGTAAATAAGAGGTCAACATACGTTATTCCTTGACTGAATAAAAACATAATAATAGGTAGATGTTTTGTTTTTGTGTGTTTTGGTTTGCTTCTTTAATTTTGGGAATGGCAAGTAGAAACCGGTCATTGGGGGTAAGTAGAGGTGTCAATGAAAGCCACCTCTAATCATTTAAAATTACATTCTTGAAAATTCACTACATCTTAGTCCTTACTCCTTAGGGGCCTGACATTGTGCACCAATCTGGAATGCTGTGGAAGACCTTAACCTGGGTACACAGTTCAATGTAAATAAATCCTAGTCCTTGATCATAATTCATAATTCTTACGGTCCTGATAAATCGAGCTTCGCGCGGAATTGGAAAAAGAATATGAATACGAGTATGTAATTAAAAAATGTGCGGCTACGTGGGGATGCCGCGGCCGGGGACCTACTTTTACACCTTCAGAACTCCATATATTATACTGTTAAGTTCACAGTAATACTTGTAACCTTTGCTTTCAATAAGCCATACAAGACTATCTCTTAAATAGTATAAGTCAGAACTCATAAGTCATAAGATATATAAACTACAGTTTGCGGTTGCAGTGCATTATTACTCCGGTCGATTTAGACCAAAAAATTAGAGTGAAGTTACATAAAGTCCCAACAAGCTGAAAATCAGTGAAATTGTTAAAAATACACTTGAAAATTTACAAATTTGGCTCAAAATGCTCAAAAAATAACCTTATGACGATAACAACTTTTATAACTTTTTAATCGTTATATCTCAGAAACGGTGGCTCGTAAGAAAAAATGTATTGATACATTTTTATAGATAATTTTATGATCTGCAAGTTATGTCTGAGCTACTTTTATGATAAAACTTACCGTTTTGCTGAAAATCGCGAAAAACTCATTTTTTTTGTCCTTTGACCTTAAATAAAAAAAATTCCAAACACGGGAATGATGGGGAACTTTTAGACATTGTTTATAATTATGTTTTTAACAATTTCACTGATTTTCAGCTTGTTGGGACTTTATGTATCTTCGAATGTCTAAATCGACCGGAGTATATGTACATATGTAGTCGTGTGCGTACAAGACAAAAAAACGAGGAATACGGCTTTTGCTGAACCAAAGATTTCCTGTGGTAGGATTGATCTTTATATCCCTAAGATGGGTTTACGATGTGGAGCCACCTGAAGATTTTATGCAGGTGGGGGAGGGGGGGGGGGGGGGGGGGGTTTAAGCTTTAACAAAGTATAAGGTCAATAACTGCATGGGATTTTGGTATATAGTCGAGTTTGGTATCATTTTCGATTGAATCGAATGTTTAAATGCCAATTTTGGAATAATATTTAGATAAAAGATAGTAAAAATAAAATAAAATAAAAAAATTAGAATATATGATTTTCAACCAACGAAAACGCTGTTGACAGGGCTTAAATAATATAAGGAGGCTGATAGCCGCATTATTCTGCATGCCAAAGACATGGTGATGAATGGAGCAATAAACATATTAATAATACTAGACGTTCCGCGCGGCTTCGTCCGCGTAAATCTGAAATTTCACGGAAACCGTATATTTTTCACAAATTAATAACCTATGTCTCACGTAGTCTACTATATAAAAATTGCTCTAGTAGTCTGTGAGATAATTTTCAAATAATTTTCCCCGTTTTTTTACATTTTCCTCAGTATCTTTGCTCTTATTATAGCCTTCCTCGATAAATAGGCTATCAAACACTGAAAGATTTATTCAAATCAGGCTAGTAGTTCTTGAGATTAGCGCGCTATAGCGCGTTCAAACAAACAAACTAAACAACAAACTCTTCAGCTTTATTTTCACATTTTCCTCTGTATCTTTGCTCCTATTGGTCTTAGCGTGATAAAATATAGGCTATAGCCTTCCTTGATAAATAGGCTATCAAATACTGAAAGATTCTTTCAAATCGGATGAGTAGCTCCTGAGATTAGCGCGTTCAAACAAACAAACTCTTCAGCTTTATAATATTACTAGACGTTCCGCGCTGCTTCGCCCGCGTAAATTAGATATTTCACAGACAAATTAGTCCACAATAAATAGCCTACGATCCTTCACGTTCCTACTTTTTATCTGTGCCAAATAACAGAAAAAGTACTCCAGTAGTTCGTGAAATAAGCCCTTTCAAATAATTTCCCTCGTTTTTTCCACATTTTCCTCTATTTCTTCGCTTATATTAGTCTTAGCGTAATAAAATATAGCCTATAGCCTTCCTTGATAAATGGGCTATCTAACACTGAAAGAATTTTTCAAATCGGACCAGTAATTACTGACTCATACTAAGATTAGCGCGTTTAAATAATGCTTCTTCTTTTTCTTCTTTTTACGTTGTTTAACATCTTCATCGTGCAAATATGAGTCCTAAAATGAATTAAGCATTCTTAAGTCATCCGAATATGGTACCGAACTTGGAATAGTACCATAATTAATGCCTCTATACAGATTGAGACTCTATTTTTCTCCAGAGCAGAAGCTGCTAAAATTAAAAAAAATTAACATCAAAAATCGCGGTGGCTCCACATCTTAAATCCATCCTTGGGTCATAAGGACCAACCCTACCAAAGGAAATCTTTGGTTCAGCAATAGCCGTATAATTTACCGTACACACGCAACTAATGGGCTATGGCGTATATATAATAATATGTCCGTAGCGCCAGGCAAAAAAAAAAAACACTGACTAATTTAGTGATGAGTTAAAGTGAATTATCCGGACTTACCCTGTGTCCGAACTTACCCTGATTAACTTAATGCATGCTTTACTCTGTCATTAAGAATTATTTTACCCCAAACATGACCTTTATTCCAAGGATACAAGGGTCACTATTCACTATGGCTCACCTGATAAGCCTGTAGTTTGGCATAGTCTAGGAACTGCAGGCTCTTGTCGTGCAGAAACTCCACCGGCTGAGCGTCCGCCTGCAGTGTCACGTCCGGCGTTAGCTGGGTGAACGTCTGAAATGTACAAATACAAATAATTTAATTTAAAAAAACATGTGTATAACACATCAGTTTATGACAAAATATATTCATACTAGGCGTAGTCTGTTCTGTTTTTGGGGTCAATGATAACATTTTATTTAAAAGGATTTATCATTTACATACATACTAAATGGGAACAGAAAGTTAGGGTCAGTTGACATTGCAACGTGACGAGACGATGCGATGTATTCTTAAATGAGCCGTTGAAAAATAAATTTTATTCACTACACTGAATTGACAGACTTCTCGTCGAGGTACCTGACTATCAACATTACAATAATGTCAATGCAATAGAAAAAAATCCACTTAATTCATGAAGCCCCAAGCGGCCACATCCGGCCGCGATAACAATGAAAAAGCTATTGTGTCTCGTTTTGCCACGACTGATGGGCTAAAAACAATGAAGCAAATAGCGCATTTTTTTTCAAATTGTGTTATGTAGCGCCATCTAGTTTTTGTTTACGCAATTAGCGATTGAGGATTCGAACCTCTTAGCGCCATCTAGTTACAGAATATAGCAACTTAGCAAAATTTTTCCGCAAAATAATATTTTAAAAATAATACAATTTTTATCGAGAAAACAAAATAACTCACCAACGCCGGCCATTTTATGTCTTCATTTTCTAACTTACGAGGTGCCCACACTAAAGTTCGCTCCACTAGAAACACACGAAACGTTTTACGCGAATACACTGGCACCCATTCCCGACGCTGCCAATCTACACCGTCGTATTCCACTAACACCTGAAACAAAAAAAAATCAATTAACAAGACAAAATAATGAAAAAATTCAATTTATTTATTTTCTAGTTCGAATCGAGGTTGAAAATGGGGCGCTATTATAAGCCCGTTACAGCGCCATCTAGTAGCGAGTAGCAAAAGTAAAACGGATCATTGTGTGCTTTGACACCTCAAGTTTGACATCATGGGACGATAGATGGCGTTGCACGTAACATTTCTTGTAAATATACTGCAATACCCCGCCCATTTGAAAGTTCCGCCTATAAAAACAAAACTTAATAGCGACTTTAATGAATTAAGCAATTAATTATAAATGTTTTATAATACGTAATTATAACTTAAAACAAGGTTAATGCATGTCCCCAGCATAAAAATGCATTTAATGACATAATTATTTACATTTAAGGCAAAAAACACGTACACAGTACATTTGTACTTTTATTCACACACGTAGGTAGGTATGTATTGTGTTTTAAAATAAATTGCAAATGCGAACCGTGACTATCAATTTTGGTAAGAACACGAAACTTTTATAAACTGTATAAAAAAACTTCACAATAATATCAACATAATATTATTGTGAATTAGTGTTATTGTGATTTGTGGCAATAGTGCCTATTATATGTAGTTCATATTTTACATGATTTTACCTATTTCAATACATATTTCAATTAAATTTTAAACTAAATCTATTCTTTTTTGCGATGGCATTAAGCCTAAGGTCATGTTAGACGGGTTAGTGAAAAGGTTTTGTAGTTTAAAAAAGAATTAATGAAAAATAAATAATTTCTCAATAATTATCTGTATTTTTATAATATAAGACGAAATTGGAGCCTTATTGGCCCGAGATCCATTACAAACGATAACAAACGTATAATATTATATTCTTACTAGCTGTCCCGGCCCCATATTATTTCGCCCATATATATATTTTTTTAATTTATTTATTTTAAGTCGCTTTAAACATCGAAAGTCATTAGCGACTACAAGTTTACATTAGATTACAGAATAATATCCAGTTAACCTTAGAAATTTTACAGTACTCTCCCAATCTGATAGACAATCTTTTAATGAACTTTGAAGATTTACACTACTTCTTTCTAAACTGAACATAGAACAATCAATAAGCAAATGTTTTATAGACAATTCGCAATCACATCTTGAACATTTGTTCCTAGAAGCTTTAGTAACGAGATGAATGTGTGTAACATTACAATGTCCTATTCTTAGCCTATTAATAACTATTTCATCTCTTCGATTAAAGAATTTATATTTACATTTTTCAAAAATTGATTTTCTTATTTCATACAAATAACTATTATTATTTACAACCCAACAGCTGTTCCATAAACTTTTAATTTTAAACTTTAGAAATTTTGTAACATCTGAAATATTACAATTTAACAAATTACATTGATCTAACGTCGTCGCTTCCTTAGCTTGAGCATCTGCCTTCTCATTCCCCGGAATGCCCTGGTGACTAGGAATCCAAATAATTTCTATAGAAAAATTATCAATGTTTAAATTAGCTAAATTTTCTCTTATCGTATTAATTAAGGGATCAATATTTTTATCATTCAATAAAGCGGTTAAGCACGACAAAGAATCGGAAAATATTATGTATTTTTTGGAAGTCGTAGGATGAGTTTTAATGATCTCCAAACATTTTAAAATAGCTATGGCCTCGCAAGTGAATATAGAAGTATAGTCAGGTAGTCTGTATTTATAATTATAATTTTCTGAAACAACTGCAAAGCCTGTTCTTTTATTAAAAATAGATCCATCTGTATAAAACATTGTATAATCCGAATATTTCTCTAAAAGTTCATAAAAGTAGTTCTTATACATATAATTAGGAGTAGATTCACGGGAATAATGTTCGCCAAGTCTATGTTTATTTTAAATATATTTTCATCCCAATGTGGTAAGCTGGTAAGGAAAATGACGTTGAAATAATGGTGGCAAATTATATTTAATTTCATTTAAATAGTTTTTAACCCTTAGTCTTAGAGGGACTGAAAGAGAAGGTCGTAAATTGTATTCTATATCAGATAATAATGCGGGCTTTAAAAAGAGAGAATCTATATTATTCACAATATGTTTGGCTGCAAACGTTAGGCATAGTTCCTTCCTTCTATATGATAAAGGCATTTCGCCAGACTCGACTAGAATTCTGGGCTTGTTCGGAAGGCTCCCAAACTTAACCTTAAACAAGTATTATGAATGCTAAATTTTTTTAATATTATTGGATGCTGAATCATATAAAACAGAACCGTAATCAATTTTTTGCCGAATTAAAGCTTTATAGGTATTTTTTATACACCTACTGTCAGATCCCCAATCGATTGCTGATAAAATTTTTATAATGTTCATTCTGTTAGAACATTCGGATTTGAGTTTTTTTATGTGTGAAACCCAATTTAATCGCGAATCCAAAGTAAGGCCTAATATTTTTATCTCATTTACTTGATTAATTTTACTGTCATTTATAAATACGTTAATTTTTTCTTTATTTTTATTTCATGAAAGAACCATAAGTTCCGTTTTGGTTTCCGAAAACTTAAAGCCCGTTTCCAGGCTCCATTTACTCAAATTGTCTAAGGTCTCTTGCAATATTTTTTCAACGAGTTTAAGATTTTTGCCACTACATAAAATTGTTAAGTCAAATAAATATCCCTTAACGGGTCGTTTTATAATATCTAAGACGTTATTAATTGAAATCAAAAATAAAATTACGCTTAAAACAGACCCCTGAGGAAGTCCATTTCCGGTACAGAGAGGATCAGAAAGAATATCATTTATTTTAACCCTTATACATCTATCAGACAAAAAATTTATAACATAAGCTAGAACGTTACCTTTTAAATTTAACTGTTGTAAAAGTTGTACCACTCTGTGTTTCCATACCATTTCATAAGCTTTCTCTAAATCTAGGGCAATTAACACTATTTTATGTTTATTTGCAAACGACTTCAGAATTTCTTCTTCTAAAAGGCTCAGATGATCTAAGGTTGATTTAAATTGTCTAAATCCAAACTGGAAAGATGTTAAAAATTGATTTCGCTCTAAGTACCATCTGATTCTATTGCTTACAATTTTCTCTAAAATTTTACAAAGATTACATGTGAGTGAAATTGGTCTGTAATTTGATGCAACAGTAGCCAGCTTACCTGGTTTCAAAATAGGTATCACTATGGCTTCTCTCCATAGATCAGGAAAAACCTGATTTACCCAAATATAATTGTAGATATCTAAAAGTCGTTCGAGAGCCAATAACGGGAGTTTTTTAATCATGATGTCTGATATTTTATCAGGACCAGGGCTGGAATTTCCTAATTTTTGAATAACGAGATTAAGTTCGTCTAAAGTAATTTTTTTGTTGATAGAATTTTCATTATCTAACTTATCAAATCCAGTACAGCTATCTTCTTTTTCTTTTTTGTAAGATAAAAACTCTTGTCTATAGTTATTTGAACTCGAATTTGCAGCAAAACTTTTAACCAATAACTCGGAATTCATTTTAGGGTCATTACAAAGTATTCCTTCATTGTTTTTTAAGATAATATCTATTCTATTCTTTTTTTTACCATTTATAGAGTTTATTTTCTGCCATACATTCCCTATCGGTGTTTGACTATTTATTTGATGAAATAAAATTTTGCCAATTAACTTTTCTACTTTCTTTAAAAATTCTTCTAGTCTTAGATCTTATTTTACGATATTCAATCTTCCAATATTCTTCCTTACGTTTATCATCTTCGGTATATTCTTGACTAATTTGCTTATTTAAATTAACTTTTTTTATTTTTATGTATTTTCTGTGAGCTCTTTTTGTTTCTCTTACTGATTTCGAACATTCATCGTTCCACCAGGGTACTTGATTTTTTCTTAGCTTTCCACTAGTCATTGGTATATTTTTTTCAACGGAGTTATAAATTATTTAATTAAATTCTTTTATAATTTCATTTATACAAACTTGCGATGTAATATTTATTTTTTCTAATTGTTTTACTCGATTTTCAATGTCATTATGGAAATTTAACCAATCAGCTTTTAAATATTTCCAGTGCTTAGAACCTATTTTACTGTAAGGGTTTAATTCAATTTCTGCAGATAATACAATAGGAAAATGGTCACTGTCATAAAGGTAATCCAATGCATTCCAGTCAAAATAAGTTGATATATGTTTTAGAGAAGCAAAAGATAAATCAATATTACTTGTATGACCATTTCCAGAATTAAAATGCGTAGGTTGGTTTTTATTTGAAAGAATAATATTGTCACTTAAATCTAACCACTCTGCTATAATTTTTCCCCTTTGATCGCAACGACTAGAGCCCCAATAAAAATGGTGTCCATTAAAATCTTCTAATAAGAGAAAAGGAGTCGGAAGCTGATAAATTAAATTATTCAACGCATTATGATTAATAGAACAGCTATTAGGTATGTAAACATTACAAATAGTTATCTCTAAAGGGAATTTTATTCTTTTCGCAACAACTTCAAGGCAACTATTAATAATAATCTCTTCAGGTAACAAATGAGGCTTAACATACGTGGCGACACCACCACTAGCAATACTGCTGTAAGTTCGGTTTTTATGAAAACATTCATAGTTTTTCAATTTTGCAAAATAACTATCTTTAAAATTGGTTTCTTGTACACAGAAACATAAAGGATCGACATCATTCAAAAGTAATTTTATGCTTTCGAATCTTACATGAAAACCATTTACGTTCCACTGCAAAATTTTCATTATGTTAAAGTTTTAGCAAATAATATGATATAATGTTTTAAATGGGTTATGAATTATGATATAACAATTTAATATAAATAATGTACATGTACCAAAAAGAAATTACTTATCTTTAATTAAATTAAGCTCTTGCAATTTTCTAGTGAGTCTCGAACATCGGTTTTTTAAATTCCTACTAAGTTTCGGGTGAATGAATAGGCACATTGTAATTAACTCGGCGGTATTTTCTGTATAGTCTTGCAAAATTTCCTGTATATTTTGTTTGTTTCGCGTTTCATCAAGAAGTTTTCTAAATTGGTCCAATGTCAAGGGGAAGTGGGGTAAGGCATCTTCATTTTCTAATTCCTTAATTTCGATTTTAATATCCGTCCATACCTATTCTTCTGATCTATTATCTAATGTTTTCTTTTTCTTCCTTTAGTTTTTCTTAGTAGGTATTTCTTCTTCTAATGAAAAGTTACTGTCGGTGTCGTTAGTATAATCACTCGATGGTACAATTTCTTCCGTAATAAGGTCAGTATTTTGGTTCAATTCTGAATGGGAAGGTTCTGATGCAGTAGTAGAATGAATTCGTTTAATGCCCTTACTATGTTCATAATCTTTTGATGACAAGTTAATAATATTATCAACTTCGTTTCGGTCGGATGAGTTCGTGGACTAACATTGTGACACGAGAATTTTATATATAAGATTTCTTTGATTATTATTTACATATTCATCAATGATCTATGATCGTCGATTACGTGTGGCAAACATGGCTATCTATCAACAACGTGAAGAGGGGCCTCCATACAAAACAAAGGACACATTTCCTCCGCAAACGTGATAAAACTATTTATGACTTTTTACCGTTGTTATGTGGCCTTACAAACAAATGTGTAGGCGTGGCTGGTACCAACCCCGTAAAAACCCTGTGGCCATTAGGATGTTAATAATTATTATTAATATTGGATTAATTTAAAATATGAAAAAAATTGTATGAGTCTAGAGAACGCTGTATTGTGTGGTCCTTTTAGCCCCCGACAAAAACTTTTAAATAAATAACAGTAAGTTACACACAATTTTTCAATAGTTTTTTATTAGTAAGGCGTTAACCTAATATATTATATAGGTTTACTCTACGTGCTAGCAGCGCCCTCGCCCGGGCTCTGATTTCCTATACCATCAGCACCAATGTGAAGCCTAAACTACTGAACTACTCGTAGTTCGCCCTCATGTTGTGATAGCTCGTTAGCCGTCTAGTCTATACACTTGTCTATCGTAATCACCTATTATTGCATTGTCACTTGTTTATCCACAATTGTTTATCAAGTGCGATAGTGTTTGTACGGTGTATCATAATATTATTGTTGTCAATAACTCTTTAGGATGGAAGCCCTAGTCTGCTGTCTTTTGCGAACTTCAGTGAGCGGCTAGTCATCAAATAGATATATTTCTATAGGCTCTAAGAAGCGACGAGAAAGCAGAAGCCAAAGGAACATTGTAATCACCTATTATTATTGCATTGTCACTTGTTTATCCACGATTGTTTATCAAGTGCGATAGTGTTTGTATCTTATTATTGTTGTCAATAACTTTTTACATCGAAGCCCTAGCCTGCTCACTCTGCTGTCTTTATTGCGAACTAGCCAGCGGCTAGTCATATTAATGCTTCAACTCCCAAACGGCCACATGCGGCCGCGATGACAATGGATAAGCTATTGTGTCTGGTTTCACGAATCACGATCGAGGTATTAAAATAGATATCTGATATTCCTATAAGTAACAAGCGGCGAGAAAGCAGAAGCCAAAGCAACATTGATGTTGATGCAGTTTTGGCTGCACGAATACTGATTCGTCGTGAAAACGCCAAGTGCATTGACTTTGAGGGGATGTCCTTACAACAACGTCACACTTTACACTTATGACACCCACTTGTGTGCATACCAGTACAATATTTTGTATCCAGTACCCAGTACTTGGTTTAATTTCGGAACCTAGGCATCTTATACCGTTATTATAATAATATAATATTATTATGTCATTAGTTCACACACTACTCAGACCCAGACGTATCTGTGGACCTAAAGCAAGTCGTCGCGTTAACATAGTTCATAACAAAGATGGATATAGTTTTCCCCTTTTTGTGGAATGTGGTTCCTTATAAAAAGGGTAAAAACTATTGCAATGACTTCGCTGTTTATCTGTCTCCAGGCTGTATCTCAAGAACTCCGCTAGCTAAATACATAGTTGATATTTTTACAAATTTTGTATTTCTGTTGCCGCTATAACAAATTTACTAAAATTAATTACGACAAGATAGGTCTGGCAATTTAGCTAATAGCTATAGGTCTGACTTTAAGAAAACATCAATTTTATAGGGGCAAGACCTAAAATAGCAAGGCTCAGAGTTCAGACCTAACTAATTTAATTGTTATTAACTACAGAATTTCGTCGAATATTTAACTTAAGGAAGATGAAACTGAATAAATATGACTTTATTTAATTAAAAACCTTAACCCCGATACTGCTAATAATTCTGACTTGGATATATGTAGTTAAAATCTACTCCGTATTCTATCTCACACTTCACAACAATATTATAACAGTATTCTCATGTACTTCAAGCTTCAAGCAACTGATTTCTGGGGTTTTTTTTTTTTTCTTTTTTTGGCAACTTGACACAAAGGATGTGTATGTTGTGCCACAGACAAGGTAAAAAGGTAAGGAATATGGCGGGAAAACCATATTCCTCCTATTATAATTTTCATCATCGTTTTCATGTATCGTCAGGTCTAAAGTCTAGTCAAAGTCTAAGTAAAAGTCAATACAGTCACAGGAGTCAAGTCGGTCGATTCAGTAAAGTGGTAGACGCTTTACTGAAACTTTCGATGGAGTTTTGGAGGGAACACAAAATAGCACGTTTCTGGATATTACATCACTTTCCTACACTTGTGCATGAACACGAATATCTAATGGTTAATATTCTACCAATATTACACATTAAAAACCCAGCTAACACAATTTTAGGAAAATAATACAAAAACACAACAGCACTCTTTCACATGCCCGCCAAAACTCCGATTTCTGGGGTTAACAAGAAGAGTTTTGACTAGAGATGTGCCGATCATGACCGACTAGCCGATTAGTCGGCACTCGGCTGCAAAGAAGGTTTTTCTATATTGTAATTTCAATAATTATTATAGCAAAAATTAAAAAGTAATAAGCCGGATAGTCGGCGCCTTTTGCCGACTATTCGCCGAGTAGTCGCCGACTACAAAAGTGGCCGGATAGTCGGCTTTACCGACTAGTCGGCCCATCTCTAGTTTTGACCAATTAGCGCTTTCGTTTCTAAGAATTTCCGAGAATCCGCGATCGAGGTGTTAAAACGCGTCATACATTAGTTTGTCGTCGTCGACAGAATGCGGCAGTGGTTGTGAGGTTTGTAAGTTGTCACTGTCAAAAAACCCAAGACAGCATCGAAGCTGTAATAATGTTGGATTAAACCAGCAGAAGTACTTAGTTCTGTTTACTCTGGTACTGATATCCTCTTTAAAAGTAAACAATGTAACATTACAATAGTAACTATTGTCAATGTCATCACGAATGCACGTGCAACGCTTCACGACATCGGAGCCTTTATTTATAATCGTCCTGAAGTTCGTCTAAACAACCCTATATATTATCTACTATCCAAGTGTTATAATGCTGAACCATAAGACTAGGCACACAATTCTATAGTTTCGACTTTCGGTACAGTTAAGAAAGTGTATTCGTAGACAGGCTATCTGACGTTCTGTCTGTTACCTCTCTGATGATATGGATGAAAATAGTACATGTACATAGGTACTTTAAAGTCACGGGAAAGGACAACAGTATTTTTTTACCGCATAAAAATATAATGTGTTAGTTTCCCGCGCGACATGCATCTAAATGTAAGAGATAGGTTTTTATACATATAATATAATAGGAGCTAGCTAGTTAAAGCAATCTTAATTTATGATCTTATAGTTTCAATAGCTAGAGGTTACACCCACAAAGCCAAGAACCCCTTATAGTCATCAAAACAAACTACGCACCAAACAGTGGACAAAAAATATAAACATTCAAGTTCACCTTGCTCATTTATAGTTATCTCGAATCGTATGATTACGTAAGGTTTAAATACCTTATATATCTACATAGTACTATTTAGAGTACGTGTTGATAGTATCTATTAGGGTTGTCGATGAGTATTTAATTTTTCCAAGTAACCCCAAAATATATACCTTCAAAACGAGGCATTTACTTCCATAGCTATCCCCCAACCTTTCTAGAGGGTTCTGGTAACTGTTCCTTATTTTTTCCTCTTCTAAATAGAAGTTTATACGTGGGAAAATAAATGAAGGTGTCAGCCCTGCACCGCCGTCCTACTTCTCGAAGCCCTACCATTAGCGGCGACCTTGTCACCGTATCAGTTACACGTTACTGCATACACTATAAAACGATCCACTCACGATATTATGTACTTTATTACCTTACGTTCATTATCATCCCTGACTTCAGATTTCAAAGATTAGGAAAAACTAAAATATCTATATCAAGATCATAGTAGTTCAAGGTCCATCCATCCTTCATCATCGTTGTTACAGATTTGTGTAATTAGTTTTTTCCTGATGTCCAAAAGTCGAATTTGTCCCGTGTCCCTAGACACCAGTTTCGCTTTGGCGAAAGACTCCATTCCTTGCAAGGAACAGAGTATGGACAAATAGATAAATAATACCTGCGTTTGTGCTATTTTAATCCAACATTATATACATATAGGTTCTTCGGTCCGTCTGGATCCTATCAAGCGGTATAATAGTTTCCCACATTATGGAACAAATGACTGTTTTGAGGACTTTTGTTCAATCAGAACGCCCACCAGTAGTAATATTTTTCAGACAGCCAAAGAGAAAGACGGAGATAATATAAGTACAGGATACTCTAAAGCCGGTATCCCCAACCCGCGACCCGCGGGCCGCATGTGGCCCGCCGCGCCGCGCCGCGCGCTGGGACTTTATTTGTGGCCCGCGTGATGTTAGACAATTTTGAAATTCACGCCCACCGGCAAAATAACTTAAAGTCTACGTGATAGTCGTTAAATTTTTTCCACTTTTAAATCGTTAATTTTGAAGAATGTTATTTTTTAACCCTAAAAAATTTCTGTTGCGGCCCGCGACACCAAGGTCCAAGACCAAACATGTTTGTGGCCCGCATGAAAAAAAAGGTTGGGGACCACTGCTCTAAAGAGTTCTAAATTACGTTCATCTCCAAAGTACATGAGGCACAGTATTTCACAAAACGAAAGCGTCTGATAGAAACCATCGTAATGAGGAAATAAGAACCCGTATTAGTGTTGATAGACGTCTGCCGTCGTGGACGTTACGCAACGATGGAACCGACGACAGAAGGAAATGATTCAAAAAGTGGACTAAGAAATTGAATCACCGCTGCAGATCGAAGGCCGGCAGATTTTGGCAATTAGCCTTTATTCGTTGTTTTCTATACGAACGCGAACGTTAACAGATTTTACATTAGAAGATAATTGTTAATCATAACCTAAATCAAAATCTGAGGTATGTTCCTACTTCCTAGTATCCACCTAAGTTTCGGTGCCTAATTTTTAAGCTAAGTATGACCCAGTACCTATTGTGAGAATACAGTATAAAATCTGCTGTTTTTGTTAGATTTAGCAACTTTTTAGATTTTAGATATTTTATGAATTGAAAGTTATAATATGTGACCTCTTTGTTTCAAAATATACTTCGGGTAACCCTGTACAAGATAATTAAAGCGCACCCCGTAAACATGGAAACCTGCACTACTCCAACATAAAGGAGTGCCGTATGAAAGAAAACACTGATTAAGAAACCCAAAGCTTTGCATGCGTTGTAAATAGCTGTGTTGATACAGGCCACGTACTCCACTCATTAAAATCCAGGTTTTATTACAACATCTAAAAAACACAGCGACCTAAATTACAGTAATTACGCGCCCGTTGAAGAATGGAGCTGAGGGTTTTTTTAGCAAATCCCCAGCTTGAGTTATTTATTTTTTAGCCTCGCTAGGCTAAACCAATTCTGTTTTTTTTAATTAAACATAAGCAAAGCTTCGATCAAGTGAGGATCCTAAAAACGAACCAAAATATACATCGACGGTTAAAAGGAAATAGGGTATAAGCGCCAAAAAGTGAATTGTCCAGGAGAGTCGTTTAAAGTTTTGAGATTAAGAAAAACTGACGTATCTCTGTTATTTATTGACGTATCGTGATAATTTAAACAGTTATAAAATGATAAAAAATGGGCCTCTTACCGGTATTGTTAGCTTTAATGATTTGGTGCTATTTAAAATGTTTTTTGTCGCTTATAACAATTACTTTAAAATTTTGAATGAGGTAATATGGCATAAGAGACAAATGACAAAAAAAATTAGAGGATAAAAAGCCTAAACAACATTCTGATTTCTTACATCGCAAAGTAAAAGGGTATACGAGACTAGACGATTCAGTAAGTGTTATAGGAAAAGAAGGATAACGAATTTTTACAGTGGTCGTTTATTAGTTAATAGAACACAAGTAACAGTAGACTTTCACAAAAACTAGAATTATAAGACTTAAGTGACACACATGTGACACACAAATCACAATGTCGTTTGAACGTGAAGGAAAAGAAGTATAATCAACATCTGGCGACTGGCATTGCGTGAGTCTATGGAAATATGGTTGAAAAAGGTTGTAGGGTATATCCGACAGAGTAATATGAAAATAAAATTTGGATATATAGGGTACAAGCGCCAAAGCTATGATCAATTACGAAATGGAAGAAGGCTATAAACGACGTTTGTAATTTTTGAGAGAATTGCTTAAAAGATATAAGCAGCCGAAAGCTGTAGACAAATATTTTTTGCAGGGGTACAAGCACCTTTACAGAAAAACTGACCTGAATTTTTGTCGGTTACAAAAAATACTACTAGGAAATTGTTTTTTTTTTTTGCTAGGGCATAAACGCCAAAAAACTCATAGTAGAGCTATGAGAGTCAGCGCATTCGAAAGAGCGGGAAATTTTAAGTAAGATGGCATTTAAAACTCATTTTTGACAAAAATGTCGCTTATTTCCTTTTAACCGTCGACACCATCACAATTCATAATATTATAAAAGCAGATGTAGAGAATTAAATTAAATTCGAGAAGGATAAAAAATAAAATTAATCAAAATTAATAAGGACGGAATTTAAAATATTTTTACGAATTACGCCTCACGCCAAAGCGCGTAGAAATAGAATACCGTTCACGTCGCGTTGGCTTATCAATAGGTCCCAGAGGGCAGGTCGCAGGAGGCAAAAAACACATCAAAAGCGGGGGAGGGTAGAATTTGGGTCAATGCGAGTTTCCCCTACCTTAGCCCTTAAATATATTACTCCAAATTGACAGTATCACAGACGCAGGACAAACCAACCTCAATGTAGCTGAGCACCAAAATATTTCAGAAAGATTTTGGCAAACATTTTTAATTCTATAGTCAACGTTGTATGTATTAAAAAAAACTATATAACATTGAAGAAAATATGGAATAGGATCTAAAAGAAAAAAGGGAAAGATGTTGGTAATGTTTAAAAAAAGTATGTCAGTACTCAGCAGGCTTTTAGACGGGCCTCTTCATAGGGATTACTGAGACGCTCTTCAGTCCAAAAAAGTGTTCCCGCGCCATTTGTGATTTGTCTCTGATACGATTATTTATAAACATCAAGCAAAAAGTAAATGCAAGTAAAGTAGGTTCTTATTGGTAGGTTTTAAACCTAAAATCACCAGAAAAAAATGTCGCATAATATTATTTTTCAACATTTTAAGTCTGCGATTCCAAAAGAGGCTTTTCATCGTGTAAGAACTCGTTTATGTTTCTACGGCTCAAATTGACTTTGTAAATCTGATTTTAAACAAAACTTTGATCTCCAAAACCAGAATAACGACACCAAGATCATCACTACGGAACATAATTAACCCATCAGTCGTGGCAAAACGAGACACAATAGCTTTTTCATTGTTATCGCGGCCGGATGTGGCCGCTTGGGGCTTCATGAATGAATATGTTTTAGAGATCTTCTTATAATTTATATCAAATAACAACTGAGAATCATAAAAATCCCAAATTCAACCCACACAAAACATGTACTGTGAGGCGCCAAAGTCCGAGACCCGAATCCCATCAGACTTCGGACTTGGGAATGTCTAAGCATGTGTCCAACATAATATTACATAGCACTAAATACTTTTTTTAAACTACCAAAGTAACCGTCATGAAACGTCAGCTAACGACAGATTGCAACGACACTAATAATGGTTTGAAGAAATTCTCTCCGTAGTTCGAGTGTTCGAGAATCGAGAATTGGGTACAAGTTGGAAGCCGGCTACATGAAGTTCAAGCAGACGATGTGTCATCGTGACACTACTCTGGTTTCTATGTATTTCTATGAATAAGTGTCGCTAGCTTCGTGTCGCTAGCTGCGGAGGGTATTTCATATGCTAAGTACTGACATACGGGTTTGCTCGATAGTTTTACTCCAAATCGAGCAATAACCACCTCGTGGACCGCAAAAACTGACAGCTCGAAGGCTCGCTTCGAGCCGGCTCGATGGAATTAAATATGTCATTTCCTTCGATTCGGAGTAAAACTATCGAGCAAAACCGTATGTGAGTACTTAGCAGTAGAAATACATACAAACCAGTAGTGTCGCTGTGACACGTCGTCTGCGGTTGCCAACCGCCAGGCGCCACCTTTAAAGCTTACGGAGGTTTGTCAAAGAAATCCCTTGAAACCAGTAGTGTCGCCACTGCACTTCGTTTGTTGCAGCTTCATGTCGTTCGTTTCGTGCACCTTAAGCCCCAACGACTGTTAAAGTTTACGCTCGAATTAGTATCACGATTCACGTTACCTCTTTCGTTTCTCTTATGAATGAAAGAGAAGTCATGACATTTTAACAAGCTGTTAAAACTAACAGACGTTGGTGAAATTGGGGCTAAAAATACCATGGCAACTATACCAAAACTTTAACCACGCGATAATATCCCATAATTCGTACTATGTAGCAGATATTGGTTTGGTTCCAAAATAGCGCATTCAGATGCGGCCACGTAAGCCGGCGTAAACAGACGGCACTACAGTGCAGCGCAAGCCCACGCGTCGCCGTTGCCAAACCCTTGGCTGGATATACCGGTATCTATAAATCGCCAGCCAACACGAAGCTAGCACCTTTATTGGCTCTAAAAGATGGGTACGGGATTAGGAATTCAGACTGTTTTGCGCTTGGAAACAATAACCAAAATCTTAAGCAATTTCCTACTGTCGGTTTTACTCCGGGAAATTCCGATCTAGTGTTTTGGGTATGATCGCATCATTGGTATTATGTTAAAGTACAAAATCATAGCTGCTATTTGCTATTTAACTGATACAGCAAATGAGGATTCCGAGAAATCGATTATTTCTTATATCTACGCTTTGTTTACTAACACAATACATAACATATTAATCAATGAGCATAAAAAATCCAACCGCGGCGGTGACTGATAATAATTACTCTCGTCGAGAATTTCTATTTGTGGTATCATGGAGATCGGAGAGCATTTTTGTATCTGACAATCAGCTGGAGATGACAATGAGCCCTTGTGCCTGCTCGCGTTGAGCATCATTATACGACCTATTTGTGTTCCAGATCTGTGTTACGTACTGCCAGGTAACAGAATGACCTATTTGACGCAAATCGTAACATTGAAATATTTAAAGCTCCAATTTTAACCACTGATTTAGCTCCATAGTCCAAATCCTTAGGTACGATGCTGTTTGTTTGTTAAAAACATGTAAATCATACTTGTCTCCAAAAAAAAAGCAAAACCACATCAAAGGCGACTCTGTTAAAAGACCTTTTGGCTTTTATTCTCTTCGGCGAACTTCTAAAACATTATTTACGCCTTTTGACCTAAGGCCTAAGCTTAAGATCATTTTATATTACGTCTACTTTAGTTCATTTTGATATTTAGATCAGAGTCGCTACAAATTCTTTTGTATGGACAATTACAAGCTCCTGGCAAAGAATCCATAGTTTCTACTTATACCACTACTAGGCAAGGGGCTGAAGAAAAAATATGCGTTGCCAATGGAAGTACCTTAGGAATGTTTAGATTCGCGCATGCAAGACCATCAGACAAGAATGCGAACGTACGAGCACCTGCGTTTATAATAACACGAAATCTGCTTCATGTTCCATCGGTACTTCTTTGCGGGCGTGCGGAGAAACTGGTTCTAATAATAGAAACAGTGAGTACTTAGTCAAGGTTGTGAAACTAGGCCACAGCAAATGCAAAAGATTTTAAAAGCAGCTGCGCTCGTCGGGCGTAGTGCAACTCGACGCGACGTCGCATTCAGACCATTTACACAGCCGTCAACGTATATCATCGTATAGTGATGCATGTGCCGAGCAACTTGCCCTGCTACCTACATATGGGTCATGTGACCCAGCTTATCAAAGAATTATACAAGTAGATTTGCGCAAACTTCGTGAGGGATATGAATGAGCTTTTGACAGGCGGAAACCGTACACATTATCCTACGTCAGGATTCAATGTACCTTCATATCATACAGAATTTCTTTAAAATGTCAAGCGTAAAGTTTAAAAATTAGTATGAAACAGTTTATGCAAGTATGGCTTTTATAAGACGGTCGTAATTAGGGTATATTATCTGACTTTCTTAAACATCTAATCAGTCATGAAAATCTTAATTCGATATCTATTCATTACCAAGTTCAAACATTCCCCGTCTCCCGATTTCTCCGTAAAAGACCTTTACAAGAAATACTTAAAACTCTCTCCGTTGAAACTATTGTACCTACGGAATATTCGCAAATAAACGGCCGGTCTGCTACAAAGGACGTCTCTTGGTCCCTGGATGGAGCCATCAGGATCGTCGGATCGATAATTGTCGCCTCCTGTTTGTTATCGTGAATGTAAGTGAACAATTACATTTACATAGACATAAGTAGCAATTTTAAAGAAGTAATTATAATGTATAGAGTTTTAAATGTAATTTAAAATAACACTATCTATATTCTATATTTAAAACAAAAAAATAATTTCAAATTTTGTTTATTTAAATTGAAAAACTCGAAAACGGCTGAATCAATTTTGTAAATTTTAGTCTTGAATGTTTGTAGAAGTCCGATTCCGGGAAAGGCAACTAGGAGCGAAATGTAGTAGAAGTAGGAAGCAGCAAATTTCCCCGGGTAAATAACAATTTATAACGAAATTAGGTATGTAGATACTTTGGAGTCCCAGGAAAGGACAACAAGATCGCGGGCAACATATTATATAATAGTTTAAAATAGATTTAGCTCTGAGTGTCCTAAAACACAGAAATAATTGATCACACTCATGATCACCACCATGCGTATGAAACAATAATAATTTATTAGGAAGCTATTTGTGCAAATACCCCTCTGTCGTTCACTAATGCTCCTAATATTAATTCACCATCTAATAATAATCAGGCCATTACCAACAAAGGAATCTCTAATGTAATCTTGGCTACAAAGGGAGCTGCTACTGCATTCTGATGACATACATAACGAGCAAATCCGATAGTATATTCTTCATAGTAATTACTCGGACTATCAGAATATAAATGGTGCAATCACATGCAACGATTTGTATTAACAACGGGGTGTTGATAATAAATCCGATGGAAAATTAGATATAAGACAGGCTATTATTTACTAACTGTGAAGTGGTTTAGTGGTTGGTAATACTTTCCCTAGAGGTTTGGATTAGATATAAAGTTAGAGATCTATTCGATTCTAAGTTTCTAACTCAAAAATGAAATATCATACGTCCTCGATTGTTTAAACTCTGTGTTTAAAGCATTTTGCTGATATACCTTCGTCCATATGATGTTTATCGTAGTATTTCTTAAAGATGTAATGCTGCATTACCTGAAAAAGAATGAATTTAGATTAATAAAAGTGTACATGTAAGTATTTATGAGACCTAGGATAAAGGGAACGTTTATCCTAGGTCTCATAAACGGGAACGATGAAGGGAACTGGAATGACATTTCCCTTAAAAGCATGATTCTCCAGCATTCATTTGCAAAGTGACAACAGCAACTAAATGTAGGATAGATGTAGGTCGAGTTGCTTGTGGCATTGCATTGACGACATAATGTTTGTCTTCAAAACGAGTGAACACGACAAAGCTAGAAAACGTGCTTGTTTTTAAATAGACAAAATGTAATGTTATGGTAAAATTTACCGAGCCTTCGCCTTGATACTATCCTTCCTTTGTACTGCTGTCGTGTGAATAGAATAATTATGATTTATTTATTTTAGAAATCGTAGTAATTATTTATAAACACTGCCTCAACCTACGTGTTTTACAAGAAAAAATATCATGGGATAACGCATGCACTATTGAAGGACACAATATTGAACATACAAGTGTCAACAGTAGGATGCATTAAAAAACCTGTTGTTGCCATTATGATAGTTAAATAAAAATAATTAAGTAAACTTATTTGTTGTTACACAATACAAGAGAAAGTAGAAAGTTAAACAATGAAACAAAGTCTCGAATGTGCGTCAGGTGAACAACTTGTAAACAATCATAATTTTAATTACTTTATTAGTCATGTGACTGATAAAGGAACTGAATAGCACTAAGTTTAAAAAAATTAACTGGCTAAATAAACAGCAAATGACATAAACATTAAACGGTCAAATAACTAAAAATGTAGACTAGATTGATTACTTTTGAGTTTCTATAAGTAGTGCTCCTAATATCATTTACATTGGTACATAAGGTCTAGTCGGAGGCAGTATGACTCTAAATGGTCCATAATGACGTCAAACTTAGCCCTGCCACTATCTAACTGTATCTAACATCTCACTTCTATATTTCTTTCCTCAAGTGCAAGAACTGTACAATAAAAGCAATGGTAGATACTATACATGTCGTAGCTTTCCTGAATTTAAATTTTTGAGTTTTGACATATTAAAACCAAAACTGACATACTATGCTGATTCTGAAGAGATAACAATAAGCAGACTGTCATAAATTTTATTAGTCGACAGTTGGCACGTTCATTTCCTTATCTCTAAATCAGAGGACAAATCCATCATTTTCAATTATTTATGATTCATACCACATATAGGTAGCTTAATCATTTGTTAAACTCTAGATATAAATGCTGTAACATCTAGCATCATAAATCTACCTTCCTTTTATGAAGCAACATCAAAACATGTTTTATAATTCCGAGCGTCCCTCGTAACGCATCCCTTGCTTTCAACAGCGGAAAAAAAGGGGTGAAGATTTTTTCCCGCGCAATCATTTCCGAGTGACAGCTCTAGACGAGACCGTTTCCCGCTCGCGGGTTCACTGGGTCAACGAACGCGAGAAGCGGACCTGTCGTACGATCGGTTGCGAAACACAACCTTGTGTTTTGGTACCACGACTCGACTCTATCAGACCTCTTTTTGTTATCCAAATTAATACTTTCTCTTTATCAATTTTAAACGTGGGCGTTTAATTGCTAAAATTGTTATTGTGTAAACGTAAAGAACTTTTAAACAAGTAAGTTTAAAAAATAGTATTAGCCCGGTCTAATTAGACGCAGAAAAATCGTAACCTCGGAATAATTCGCATAGAGCTGAAAATTGGTAGAGACGTTAAATACACCATTACAAATAAAACCTCAAAAGTCCCCGGTGATCCTCCTTGTGCAAAAATTTTATTCAAGGTCAAAGGTATGAAAATGAGTTTTTTCCTACGGTTTCCGTGAAATACATAATTAACAGGGCGGAGCGGAACTTCTTGTACTACAGCATACGAGGGTTGTTCACAGCCAAACATACTTCTATGTGACTTATTACCGTTACCAAATCTAAACTTTTTGAGTCTCGAAGAGCAACAGTACGCTTGCAAGTCACTCAGAAGTGTGTCAGGCCGTGAACATTTCAATTTTTTCAAAGAACCCTAGCATATAGTACTAGATGTTAAGCGTTGCTCCGCCCGCGTTAATTATAAATTTCACGGAAACCGTAAATTTTCCTTAAAAAGAAAATAGCCTATGTCCCTCCACGTGGCCTATTCTATATCTGTGCCAAATAACATAAAAATTGCTTCAGCCGTTTGTGAGATAAGCTCCTTCAAATATTTTCCCCGTTTTTCCCCATTTTCCTCTGTTTGTTTTGCTCCTATTGGTGCCAACGTGATGTTATACATATAGCTCAAGTCTTCCTCGATAAAATAAGACTATCTAACAAAAAACAAATTCCCAATTCAAAGCAGTAGTTCCACAATTTTTTTAGCTTTATAATATAAGCATAGATATGATTTTCCCAAACTTTAAGGCCGCCATTCATAAGGAATGGTAAGTCATGTGAAAAAAGTGTCTGAATACTTTTTGTAGAGAATTCTATGATCTACACTCTTGCCTTACCTATTTTTGTGATAAAATGTACAGTTTGGAAAAAAAACAGGAAAAACCTCATTTTCATACCTTTGACCTTAAATAAAATTTTTTGCACAAGGAAGATCACCGGGGACTTTTGAGGTTTTATTTGTAATGGTGTATTTAACGTCTCTACCAATTTTCACTGTATGCGAATTATTCCGAGGTCGAATGTTTAATTTTTCTGGGGTATATCATAAATCATAATTCATAATCTACGTTACCCTCAGCAATCAGCATCATTACTATTTACTAATCTATTGACGTTAAAGTGATTTAGCAACTACGAAAGCACAGACTACTATAACTACTTTACAGACTACCAAAATTGTTAGATCATACCCTTCTTTTTGGCTTGGCAGTAGTCGAGTAAAAGAAAGAACATCAGCTCAGAGATAAAAGTAACCTAAAAATACAATATAGAGCCATATAAATCAATTTATGTCTAATATTGTAACATGTTATGTCACTGATAAAGCCTAGTAGATAAGTTATCAATATATTTGCACAGTCACGACTAAAATAGGGATCAGTGAAAATACACAAAGCTTCATAATATTTTAATAGATCATTTTATAAATAAAATAAACCATTTAAAATAAAACCAACTAAAAAGACACGACTAAACCAGTTTTGTTTTAAGCTGTGAACAACATCTGGTCTCTGGATAGAGCAAGTCATTTATCAAAACTTAGTGAACTTTAATAATAGAGTAGGAATATTAGAGTGATGATGATGGATCATAGTGCTCAAAGTTAAATCCATTTCTCCGGAAAACTCAGAGCCGTTACATAAACATACAAGACATAAATAACAGATGGAAAACCAGAAACACGTACGAAAAAGTGAAAGTACCAGAGGAATTTGCTTTTACATCAGCCTCAAGACGCACAATAGAGCGGACTTTATAGAATAAACGAGACACTATCGTAGAAGAAGGAAATAAACTTTAATAACTGGGTAGTAGCTTTCCCGCTCAGACAAGTTTACGTACAACCTCACAATTTCTACACCAACGTTGTAAAACAACTTGTTAATTTGCCCAACACAAAGTAATTTAAAATATACAAGCACAAGACACAAAACTAAATATTAAAATTCAACAGAAACCATAAAAATTCATAAGTTTATTTACAGATATTACGCGACCTTGAAAGAAAATCGCAAGGAATGATGGAAGAATACATCATAATTAGTTCTTCCGGGCAATTGTTCAAAATTTAAAAAAGAACTTCAGGACTTAATGAGGAGTAAACAGAATTCTTCAATTTCCCGCCGCTCGTTTTACGACTTGGTCTTATTGGGCGCCACGGAACCATGGAATAAATAATTTAGTGGTGTTTAGGGATAAAAGGGAAGGCGCCTCGTGATGGCTGACTGCAAATAGAAATGAGAGCGAGTATAAAGGCGAGCTGTACAGTGTACATTAATTTGGGGAACAGACTCTCTAAATAGAGGAAGCGTTGAATTGAGAACACGACGTAGCAGTATTAAATTCTCCGCTAAGGTGTCTAAGGCTGTGTTTCCACTGAAGCGGAGCGGAGCTTATAGCGGAGCCCGAATTGACCAATCGTGCTATTCCAGCGGAACGACAGCGAAGATTTCGAGCATGGTGATTGGTTAATTCGGCACCGCTAAGCTCCGCTCCGCTCCGCTTCAGTGGAAACACAGCCTTACTGTCTACTTGTAACTTGTAAGCTACGAATAATAAAAACTACTTGTAAGCAAATAACAGTATTCACTGATTGATCTTAATAAAATAATGACAAATGCAATTAGTTACTTTGGTTAATTAACTAATGACAAAACTACTTTCATAGATAAAGAGCATTGAGCAAGACCAACAATTAAATCTGGTAACGACTAACGATAAAGTTTATCCTCCTTTACGGAAGTAAAATCTTCATTAAGTTTTTACTTCCTGGAATAAGCAAGATCGAGGCTAGAAGAACTTTAGCTCCAATGCCCATACAGCCTTTTATTTAAATAGAATCGAAGGCTCTTGAGTGGGCACTTACTATGTATAGCACGTTTGGAGGCGAAGGGAACAGTATGCGGCGCAATCATGATTCATGCTGCTCAGGATTTTCTTGTCTCTATGTGGCGCTACGTAAAATGGGCCGATTGGATAAATACCGCTTAGTGTGGCTTAGTACTTCTATGATGTACATAATATAAAGCTGATAAAAAAAATAAAAATAATTAAAATTGGTGCATGAACCGTCTTCATATTATTATTAAGTGGTACAGTATTTAGAAATAACAACATGATGTGCGGCTTTAAATCTGCATGTCCTAAATCCTAATCGATACGCGTCTACCTCAATTGCTCTATTGTTGTGACGTTTTGATTGACTATCCTAGAGTTTCCACAGGACATATTTTGATCAAAATATTGCTGAAGATCACTGTTTTAATTTGGTCCTCTTTATGATAATTTAAAAAAAAATCTGGCGATTTGATAAATGCCGTACTTTAGAGATATTAAGGAGCATTCTGGAAAGGAGAACGAAAATTGAGAGAAGGCGATAATGGTATTATGGTCACGTTGGTTATGACTCAGACGAGAGATTGATGCAATACTACCTTGACCTCGTAAGCAGCGAGCTGTGTACGCAAACTTATCAAGTTAAATAATATTATTACATTCTTATAATACAATTATCTGACGGAGATCCATTCTATGTCCTTGATAGTAATACAAAGACGGCTGAAATATGATTGAACAATAAAGCTGCACATATAGACGATAGGACTTTGCAACATCCAATGATAATAAATAATTATTTAGAACATTGAGTTAAACTACCTATAACTATAATATTATTACTAGAAATATTCCTAACAAATACTGCACTCGATATCGTGTTATTTTCCGTGATTCACTTCAAAGTTCAAAGTAAAGGTACGTATGGTAGCATGAGTTACTCGCAGTGACATTACAGTTTTCATAGTATAGTTGAAATTCAAGTCTACAATGAAAATGGAAATTGCTCTCAAAGATCCCCAATGGAATGAAACGCTTCAGAGAAAAATGTCTAGTTTTTAGGGTTCCGTACCCAAAGGGTAAAAACGGGACCCTATTACTGAGACTTCGATGTCTGTCCGTCTGTCTGTCTGTCTCCAGGCTGTAACTCAAGAACGGTAATAGCTAGAAAGTTGAAATTTTCACAGATTGTGTATATCTGTTGCCGCTATAACAACAAATACTAAAAACAAAATAAAATAAATATTTAAAGGGGGCTCCCATACAACAAACGTGATTTTTTTGGTCTTTTTGGCTCTATATCAATAATGGCAACAGGTAGGTACTTGAATTTTACTCAAGGTCCTTAGTTTTATGTGCACTTTAATATTTAATAATAATATTAAAATAAAATAAAAAATTAAGGGGGGCTCCCATACAAAAAACACAATTTTTGGGCTAATTTTGCCCTGTAATGGTACGGAACCCTTAGTGCGCGAGTCCGACTCGCACTTGGCCGATTATTACAAGATTATGGAGGCGAGGCCTTTATAATCTTTAGAAAAAGGGCAGGCTGATGGATACGCTGGGTGGCTCCGATTATCTCGCTTCACTGACAGAGGCAGCGGTTGAAAAAATGAGCTCTTTGACGGTTTAATGAGGAGGCACTAAATTTTTCAAACCTCCTTACGGATTTATAAAGTATGAATAATTCATTGTTTCATATTATTATTTCAGGCCTTCAGGCGAGAACAAAAGAATACAATGGGAATTCCCAGAACCTCCGATCGAAGGATTATTAACATTTAAATATGTCTATATCATTATCGTTCTGTATTTTATGGTTCGCTATTTAGATAATTTATTCCATTAATATTATTAATTGCGGCTGATGTAAAATATTATGATCATTTAAAGGTGATTGACTCGTTGAGTAAAGTAAACTTCACGTTACTCTGCGAATGTATAAAGAAATCATGAACTTTAGGTACACAATTTATTTAAAGTTATGAACTAACATACTAAAAAACCTAATGTTTTAAGGCAGCACCAATGTCATCCAATGTAATATGCAAGCAGCCAATCTCTTTTATGATTTGTATTGCAAATTGCTGTTATGAAAAGTTGCAGGCATATAGAAAGATCATTAACATGCAATCTACATGATGATATGAACTGTGAATTATTGTTTTAGTAGCGGCACTGTGCTTCGTCGAAGATATTATGATTTCAACAGTGGATGAAGCTTTAAATTAATTTTCCTGCAAATGGATAACTACCAAAGTGTCTTTAAGATGTACTTAAAGTATACGAAGTCTTAAAACGTAATTAATATCCTTCCTTTAGCGTTTATCCCATCCGTATTCCCTATAAATCCATTAATACTAGAAATACCCAAGATAGAGCTATAAAACGAGACAGCGCGAAGTATATTGTCGACTATTTCGTTGCAGGTCCCAGTGTCGCGAAGAGTTCTCTCGTTATTCTATCGTCTAGACTCCATAGTCTAGACTCTAGACTTTGTAGAATGTATTCTGTTAATAGTATATCCAACGCGAAAACAGATTATTGCCTAGCCGAAGCATTAGTGGTAAAATTGAATAATACTTGAGCTGTAGTTTTCGTAAAATATGATTAAATACCAAACATGACAAGTAAAGAATGATATTAGGTGATCCATAGGGCTAGAGCAAAGCAGAAAACCATTTACCCAGTGATTCCAAAGCAATCACTCACGTCGCCACTTTAGATATGTATCTGTGCGCATTAAGTTTATCTATCTAATATTATCAAGATCGAGATTTGTGAACTGAGGACGTCATTGGAGCGGCGAGAAACAGCTGTGGATGCGCGTGCGCTGCATACATTCTTTGCGGTCAACGCACGCAGCGCTTGGCGCGCGCCCGTTCCGATTGCGTTCACATATACTTATATATCAATCTTATTGTAAGCATTTTATCCTTGTATTCCTGGTTGGTCATGAGTTGGATAATGTGGGAGGGCTCTGACTTCTGGTCTATCTCAGCTAAATCAACAATAATTAAATAACGCACTAGCAAGACCCGAAGTTCTTAGATTTAAATATATCTAGTATCTTAAATGATGTCTTCTATCGAATGAGTAAATGATATCAAATAAGTAAAAAGTTTCTTATGTATATTTACTAGGTTATGACTTAAATGAACTCAAACCACTAATATAATATATTCTGTGCTCAAACTAAGAAAAGACCAAAGACAGGTTTGTAACTTCCCTCTGTTTCCAATGCTCTTATTTTTCAAGCCATACCTTTTCTGAGTTCACGACAAACAAACCAATAAAGTGGTTTTAAAATACTCTATATAATGTACTTATCAAGGTTGGATATCAGCGGGGTTTTGTAAATTATTGGTCTGTTTACGTGACTCCAGAAGACTAAAATCCGGATGTGCATGCACGAGACACTAATATATTCAATATTCAGCAACCTGTTTTATAAAACCTTGGATCTCATGATACGGTTAGCACGTAAATAAAAATCAGAGAAGCAAACAAAACTCGTATACATAATATAACAGGCCCTTCAAAGGAATTTCATAGTGGAAAATACCTCAGTCATGGCACAAGAATTATAAATATTACAATTTTTCTTAGACCAAATATTCAAAATGTTAATCAACAGAATTTATAGATAGAATTCGTTAAGAGAAAGTACAGAATCCAAGATTTTTTTTAATTGTGACGATATTGAGATTTGCGACATATTGAGAGATAAATTATATACGAAACCCTAAAAACACAAAATATAATAAACACAAAATATAATAAACATCAGAAACACAGGAAAATAAAATAATTTAACACACTTCAAGTACCTGATAATAGTCACAATAATTGTATCAAAGAGGAAGAAAAAACAGAAACCATAAAAGTGACCTTCAAGGTTACCGTTTACAACTCACAATAAAGACGCAAACGTAAAGCAAGTATTACATCAAATAGAACTCAATGAATTATTCAACTCAATGTTTGGAATGAAAATAGAAGGAATACTTCTCAGACTTTACAATAGATATTATGTCTTTATCACTCCTTATAGACTACAGTAGATTCTTTAGGAGACTGCGTATATATTTAGTGGCTTATTAATATTCGTGGTTGTGTAAGGCATTATGTAAGTTTACGCGACTAGTTACTACGAGCCGTCTACTTCCTATGTTACGTATGTACATCGAGACAATCATTTATCAATGCAATTTACTGTAGATAAAATTCCACGTTATCTTCCAAGAATAATTGTAGCATGCAATGATACGTATTGTCAATATAACTATGATGTCCCAGTCGTTACTCGTTTGTGATTAATCCTTCAAGCCCCATAAGAGCACCGGTGATCGCGACAACAATAGAATACAATAGCATTTCCAAGAATCCCCGATCGAGGGATTAATAGCTAAACAAAGAGGAGGCTAATGCCCTGAAACGGACAACAATTTGAAGATCCGAAAGGGGACTGAGCCCATTATTGGATTATGCTCAACAACATCCGGCAGACAAGTGCCAAGTCTGGGGACAACCTGAATGTATAAGGTGATTTGCAGGTACCCTAAACATGCGAAGTATGTATTTGAATAAGACGCATATTTTACTTGGAAGGAAAAACATCCAAGGTCAAACCAAAACCAGAAAATTTTTCGTCTCATCTGATATTAAAGATACGTTGAAAAGTAGGTTAAATATAATATTCTGGCCTTAACAAGACTCAGATTCCAAAATCTTATACAAATTCTGCCTTATCTACGATTCATTCAAATAGGTACGTCAATAATACAATTGCTGCGCAAGGTAAATTTTAGAATTTTCATGACGAATCAATTAAAATTCTTTAACAATGCCTGTAGACACGCAACTTTCAAGGCAATCTTTTATCAATTTTTCTTTTACTTTTCATATAATATTATTTATGTCTTAGAAGTAAACATGCTAAAATCTACTAAGACCTAATAAACCTCGTTTTTAACAGCATACAACCACACTTAAAGAAAGATTACAGCACACAAAGCGAAAATTATTATTTTATAACACCAGAATATTCCACGATATAAGGCTATATTTAATTTCAACTCGGCGTGGAGTGAACCCTTTGAGCCAATGTCCACAGTCTCCCCTTAGAGCCGACCCAAATTCAGCCCTCCGCGTTTTGACCTACTTTAAAAGAACCGCTCAATGAGAACGGGCGGCATAAATTGGAGTTTCGCTACCTTGTTTCTAGTGTACATTTGTGATAAGCTTCGCTAATAAAATATATGGAATCTATACTCTTTGCCAATAATTTTATAAAGAGGAAAATGAGTTTGCATAGAAAATACTCTGACACTATTGAGCCGATTCTAGCGAAATTTCACAAAGACACTAGTCCCCCGGGAAGGACATAGGATACTTTGACAAAGGTTCCATTTTTCAGGACTTGGGTAATATGATAATATGCAAAGATACCACAGAGTCAAACTTCTGTAGGAAAATTGCCCACATAAATTAGGTACATTAAAAGTTTACAACTTTACGATGGCTATGAATCAAGTGGTGGACCGGTTCTTGGTGGAGGCCGCATTTGGGATGGCAAACAATTAGTGATAGTAACTGATCTAGAGATCGAGTCACCCAGTGCAAATGTAAGAGAAATCATGTGTAGTCTTTCAGCAGTCAGCAATAAATACGATTCGTATAAACAAAGAACGGCCGTGGAAAACCAAAACCAAAAAAAAACAGCCATTAGCGACCAAAAAAGAAATACATTTTCAAGGAAAATTAGTTTGGAACAACGTTGAATACCAAGCACATAAAAACATGGTCAATAACCCCAGCTAATGTCTCAAAAGCATTTATTACACTGTCGTAACAATCCACAAGGCCGCCACTATTTTCGATGGGCGTTGCAACACAGACATTATGGACGGTTGTAAATGTTCTCTTTAATTCGTTTTCATTCATTACACTCGAGTTACATACATACTCATGATTCGCCAGTGTCTTCATTACGTAATAACTTATTGAGGAATATGGAGCGGAGCAGAGAAAGTATTGTTTGCCGCGAAATGTAATAGTCAATCCAGGTTAATATTAAACTTGGAATTTTAAGATGCTCTTTGACTTTGATATTTAAAATAAGGGATGATAAGACTAACGATAAGACTCGTTGTAAAATATTAAATAAGTTTGAAATCTGTAGACTAAAAGCACAATAGTTCTTAGAAAATAATTTGATGGATTCCTGCGTAAAATTACACATCTACAAAAATCATCAATAATTAACAAAACTGTGAGTCTTGGAACAAAAAAACATAATTTAAATTGAAAGTAACATTACCTATGTGAATAAGTAATTTTCTATCACTATTATTCGCAATCAAAATAAGTACAAGTTATATCAAGCAAATGTACTTAAACCAGAATTCTTTCTCGTGGTTAGACTTTCTCTAGAAATGAGGATTCTTTTAAAAGACAGTCTTTAGCTGCATAGCGAGAACTGTCACTCTAGTAACGAGTAACGACATCCGCTCGAGAGAGGGTTTCATCAGGTCACAAAAGACTTGCTTTTGCAACTTTGTGTAAAAATACTACACTAACAACCCAGCCTTTTCTATTTACTCAGTAAATGTGTAATAGACTTCTATGCTGGAAACTGTTGACATAAATACTTTTTATATTAACGAGGCCTCTATTCATTTTGCTTCCCTTCTCTACTTGTTCTAGCAGTGTTAATTAAGTGGAGACTTCACTATATTTTGCCGTAACCAGGGAGATACTTAATTATCTACGTATTTTGCTTTTTATTAAAAATAGAAACTGAAAATCTTAAAATTGCATAATAACATTGTAAATATGATTCTTGAGGACGGCAATTTGACTGTCAATGTCTGGATAACCTATGTGAGATTAAGACAATGGAATGAAATAACAATTGATTACAATTGCAATAAGATTTATGTTACAGACTTCAAGAGACTAACAAGATAATAGCACCAAGGCCATGTAACCGAGTTGATATGGGCGGATGGTGTATCATATTATCACGATGCATACAATTCTTCATGTTTAATATTAACATTCCATTATTACTTCCTTTATAATAGGGAATATTAAGGTCAGAGCAGAGGGCGCTAATACGACATACAGTAAATGATACAACAAAACGTCATATCAGAATATTGACAGAAACATTGTCAAAATATGTTTAATCAAACTGCAATTTGGAAGTTGCGAAGTATTAATATATTATAATGGGAATTCTTGCTTCTATTTCTCAGTATTTCCTAAATCCTATGTATTTTAAATATAATGTACGGTCACATTAACTTGACGCATCGCTGGGATGCAAAATGCATTCCAGCGATGCGTCAAGTTGATGTGACCGTGTTATAATATCTTATTACAATTTGTTAAGAGACACACTCACAAATACCAGGTAGAATGTAGATAATTTTGTTATTTAACATGGCGGCTCCATAATAATGTCACCAATGATCTAACAGCTGTGTGTATTATATATAATATTGCTACGATCTAAGACATGTTTAGCTATTCGGTGTTACACTTTCTCAAGTCTGTCTGAGCACCAAGAATTCAATCTTGCTCAGTACATATTTGCTGAAGCTTTTAAACTATTTACTCACGAGTCTCAACATCATTGTTTTACGTACTTATTTACTTAATACATAGTTGCATTGCATAGATGGGTTACTTTGTGGAACGTGAAAATTTACTGCTATGATTAAAGTACCAAAAACCGTTAATTTAGATATTATTTTTTAATTCGATTTTGTACTTGCAAATACGGCGTTTAAAATTTTAATAGAATAAACTTTAGTTTTAAATGGAACAAAAACATTTTGAACTTCAAAGAGACCTTTGAAATTTTAAGACGTTTTTGGTTTATCATTCTCACAATTTAAATTATTACAATTTAACCCATCAGTCGTGGCAAAACGAGACACAATAGCTTTTTCATTGTTATCGCGGCCGGATGTGGCCGCTTGGGGCTTCATGAATTAATGTATTTTTATTATACACAAGCAAAATGGCTTTTACGATACATATTTGAATATAATGTATTGTACAGTGTACTTAATTGAATATTTAAAACATAGTTTAAACAGTTTTATCACTGGCTGCGTTCACTACTTATAGTATACTTATTAACTACTGAATTTATACTAGATGACCCTGTGAACTTCGTATCACTTTCATCCTAATATAAACCTTCCCTGGACATCCACGAAATATTTCATTACTAAAATTAGCCAAATCGTTTCAGCCGTTCTCTTTTGTCTTTTGTCTGTCTTCAATATTGTCATTCATAAAATGAACGACTAGAACATAGACGTAATTATGCACAAGTAACCTCTGTTCTCGTGATAACTATAATTAATAGTGTCTGTATAGATAAGGGCGTTATCACACAATTCAATGAACGCACAAACACGCATCTTACGTCTTTCAAAATAAAAACGAGCAACGAGCAATGTCAAATAATATATTATATAAAAGTTAATCACTTTATTTCAGTATAAAAATTATGTTTAAAAATAACTCCAGCTAAGTAAGAAAAGACGTCTTTAGTGCGTTGTTCGAATAAGACCCATTTCAAATTGTCTGCATTGACTTGTTAGCGATAGTGAGTTTCTGTTTGTGAAGATAAATCCATGGAATTATTATTTGTACTAGTTACTTCTTTTATGAATGAAGATTTTGCGAATTCATCGACAGACCGCAATATTAGAGCATTTGGTACGCTGACATCCAACTTTCAAGTGTAAAAAGGGTATTTTCGGGCCATTTGATTGGGTTGTTTAATTCACTTTTAATTGATGATCGTCACTAGGACATAGGATACATATAGGATGCCCATGACTATCCACCTTCATCTATCTGTCTCTATCATAGTATTATGTTTAATTGACATCGTCATCATTAACAGTTCTCTCGTCTCACGTTCCTTTTCACCGCAAAATACTCCCAACGAAGAACTTTAACATTGTATAGCGCTCTTATCGGGCAGTTATTTGCGACGTCGACTCAGCGAAGCAATTAAAATTCCATGTAATGGTCACTGCATTAGTGCTACCTTAACGATACATTGTTTTTATTTGTAGAATGGCATCAGGATTATGCACGGTATTTTTAAAAGGCACCGTAGTACTACTATTTGTCTTAAAACTCTATAAAAGTCTCTTTTAGCGATTTTTCACGCAGGTTTTCCATAAGTTTGTACAATGTCACCCTCAATTATTGTTTTTAGTGATAAGCAAAATTGGTTGATTGGTCTTGAAAAAAAGTAAGACCAAGACGAATTTTGCTCGACACCATAAAGGAATTATACACTAACCTGGCCTGCTTCACCACTTCCTGACAGTGCCGGATAGGCTTATACTAGTGAGTATCCACCACTTAACTTGACAGATAGAGTATGGATCTGTCAAAAAAGTTGTGGATAGCCTATCCGGCACTTTATCAGGAAGTGGTGAAGCAGGCCCTAATTGTTTTTTACGTTTTAATTTACGAGCATTATAAAGGGCTTGTAAGAAGACATTTTGGTTATTGGATACTATCAATTGTCTTGAAACAATTTCGCTTTACTAAAAACTATGGAACTCACGAAATAGTTGAACTGAAAAGCTAATCTAAAAGTTTTTAATATATAACATTATAATATATTATAGTATACTATGGTTTTAAAACAACTTATAAATTAGGGGGGTGTCTTACTGTAGGGCAATCGCGTTATTTTTAAACGTTTCAATTCAGGTTCACATCTGCTTTGGTTGTGGTTTAGTTACGGTTTGGTTCCGCTGCGTCTGAACAAATTTCAGTATCGTGCTATCGTTTCAACCGTAACTCAACCTTAGATGGAACTCGAACGAAGCGCAACGTTTGACCTTTAGACAGACATTGCAGCGGACCAATCAGCGCCCTTCTGATTTAGTTTTGATTGGCTTAAATATGAACAAATTTTTTCCGATGTGTTAATTGGTCAATTGACAAATTGTTTATTTACATATGGATGAATATGACACGGGTGAAGTTGTGTTGGTAGAACTTAATATGAATGTGAATGATTAGTACTTGGAGTTTTTAATTTACGTAGTTGAATTCATAATATTGTTTTACTATAATATGTATTTTACAAACGCCATATAAGTGTTGAATAGTGACTTGTGAGTTGTGACGTGTAAAGAAGTAATTAGTAATGTCAAAATTCAATTCACTTTTTAACAAACTAAAATAGTCCGTAGTGTTATTTTACAGCTTTGAAGTAAAACATAAGCTTATATTATAATTTGATTATAGCTTATGTTATATTTTTCCATCGATTTTCGACAGTTTAACACACCAAAATAAGAAACGTTTCAGAAACGTGCGAGTAAAAGTTGCATTGTATCAACTTTTTGTTTTGACAGCGTTTGCGCTCGGGCTGAGGTTCAGTAACGTCTCAACTAGCTGTCAAAACGTTAGCGCGATACCGAATCGTTCCAAAAGTCGATCAACGTCCGAGTTTCATTTGCGTTTCAGTTGAAAAAATTTAGCGCGATTGCCCTGCTGGTTTCATTATTGTAACCGGTATATGAACTGTATCCTTCCACGAATAGCAAATTCTAAAAGGTTTTAGCTAAACGGCTCTTCTCTGTTAAAGAATATCATTGTTATTTAAAACACCTTTGTTAACTTTATGACAACGAAATTTTTCTACTTGACTCAAGGTTTTCTCTCTAAAATCACCATAGCCTGACATAATATTGCTTTACTATAATCTAAGAATCTTTGTCATTTAAAGATTCTTAGATTTTTCTAATCCTTTAAATATGCTTCATCCCTTGCGTAATTAATATGTTAAAAGAAAGACTATTTTGCCATTTCATACGTTCGTCTTTAAGAGTGAGCTGTCAAATTTTGCTGTGTTTTCTAATAAGTATTACGATCCCGGAAGACGATTGACTTAAGTGAAATTGAGATTTATTTAATCATTGTATATTTATCTGATACTAGCCTAACGGAAAACACGATTCACCTATTTTGACTCGATAGTTTTATTTTTCGAAATTATGAATATTTCTGGGCTTTTCAACAAATATCTGTTACACTTATTCAGTTACTATCATTAAATAACTTGCACTACTACACTGCATACACTTTGTAAAATCATAGCTAAAGGAAATATTAGTTGTATTAGATTGTATTTAGTTTTTAAGTAATCATCAAAAAACTGTTTTGGGACTTACGACCTTTACGTTCGTGCTATAATGTGGGAACCCTTGTTACGCGATATTGTTCACTACTAGCTGCGGCTCAAAGTACAATTCATGCGGACACGATTCATGGAATCATTATATATCACGATTGGAGGATAGCGGGGTATGTAGGCGGGGCTAGCGTGTTTTGATATTTTTGGCAGCCCGGTCTTAAAGAGAAATTGTTCGCAATTTCTAGGCTTCTAAGCGTTGCATAATATATCGTGCTTTCCATTTCCAAGAATATCATTTTCTATGGAGTAAAGGAAAACTTCTCAATGGACTTTTTGATAAGGTATTTTACGCATGATGCAATGCTGTGCAAAGTCTCTTATTCTAAAAAAGAAAACTTCATAAACAGATACGGAAAATCAAAATGTTCAAATTGTTGTATTTTGTCGTACTAATCCACAGCACAGCTTAGCTATCATAGCTATCATACTTTAAAAAACTTAGTTGAGTCATCCTGAATGACATCAAAGCAAACGTAAATAAATCATTTTGTACTTAGTCATGAGTCATTTGGTAGAGGTCTGACATAATAATCCACCCAAAACCAGGTGTCTCGTTGTAGATTAAGTAAATCCTCTCCTCTCCTCTCTCTTCTTTTCTCGATCCAGCTAGCAAATCCAGCATCAGCCAATAGTGCTAATCTCTAATTCTCCATCAGTTTTGAGTTTTGACATTACTGGCAGCAGCTGCTGAATTCACAAACAACCTTATTAGAAAGATCATACATCACACAAGTTCTCAACATTGCTCTAGATGTGGCTTACTGCTTACATCGTTTGTCCCAACTCCCAAACAAACTTATTTCTACAATTAATTACCAAGTGTTCCCGCAAAGTAAAACCTTGGCCTTTGACGTCCCTGTAGCTTAAATGGTCTCCCTAGCGTATAGTTCGCAACACGAACAGTAAGGGACTTTACGTTATTTCTTCGTACATTGCCATTAGCCACGTAGGTACGTTTAAGTAACAGTTAATTTCTACTGTCACGCTCCGTTAGGTGGCGTCGCGTGGCCAATACGCTTCCTACATTACTTCAATATTCTTAATGCCTTGTTATTTTATAACAGTCTGCAGTAGCAAAAACAATACGATATGAACTTTATTCATTGTCTTGTTGTCTGTTACCCACCGTACCAGTGTAACCTTGATTAGCTCCAAAAGTGTAAAAATTTACATAATCTTTTTAATTAAGACACTCAGTAGGTAAAACACAATCAAGTTTTTCCCTATTTCAGAAGTTTAAAATTGGAATAGTGTACTGTAGAATCATCTAATTTACAAACAATGATTTGAACCATTTCATCGTTCAGTAAAGCGTTGTAAATAAAATTAAATAGATCACTTACATATTGCCCATATTGGGGTAAACCAATGATGTCAAATCGTCTTGAATTATTGTTCTGGGTCCGTGCGCACCAATATTTTTATTTTTTCATTCAATACGAGTTACGACATTGTTAATTATGGACCCTTACCAATTTCACATCTTTTCTTAAATTTTTTTAAAGCAAAGATTTGGAATTGTTTTTTTAGAAATCTGACAGTCGCGAGACGACGTCTTTTGAAATTTTTGCCAGGAAACTGTCATGCCGACTTGGAAATGGAGTAAGCCCTACGCATAATATATGTATTTCAGTGCCAATCTCCAACCTCATTATATATAACGTTTTCTAATTGATGTGGAGTTGATGTGTGAAGTGAGCCAGTTATTACGGTGTGTTCTATAATTCTGGCTTCGTTACTTTTTGGCACGCGATCAGTATCAAAGACCCAAATACTGACGTCAAAACAATTCTCATACCTTGAGAACACCTTTCAAGGTCGCTACAATCACACCTTTTTTACGAATCTTATGTTTTAATGAAATACATGTTTTAAAGATAGTGAATATTTGGAATTCACTCTATACGGCATCAATGAAGTAAATTACTTCGACACTCAGCTTTCTATCTAAAGAATAGTACTTTTTATGTGCGCTCAACCATGCTAAGACAAAGAACATCCCACAAATTACGCGTTTGAAATGGAAACTCCCACATAAGAAAAATTGTGCAATCTGCCCTGAATACTCCGAAAGGTACGTTGACAACCGGTTAGACTACACTGTACAAGAATAAATTATAGCATTCTCAGCGCCTTAAACGTATAAATATTCCATAAATACTCGTTTTCATGACAAAGAAATCGACGACATGAGAATGCAATACTGAACATCCGATTTTCGATGAATATTCAATTGAACACGAGTTCAATTGCAGCAGTCTACGACAGTCCTGATTACTGCAGGTACAATAGCATACTGCTGATAACCTATCTATCTTGAGCTATCTACAAGAGGTTCCATCACATTTAATGGTTCTTCAACTTTGGATCCGCAATTTCAGGTTTTATTGCGTTCAACTTTGTAGACAGAAAAAAACGAAGGGCAAAAGCGTCACTGCACAAAAAAACTAATTAGTAAATATTCAAGACAAAGCAAGATTGTAAAAACATACAAAAGTACGTAGGTATTAATACGAACAACGACCTTGACACAGACCCAAGAAATTTAAGAATTATAATTGACCGACATACGAGACACGTAATACTCGACGATTTTTTACGTCAATAAAATGTTTTGTTACCACTGAGTTAATAAAACACGCTAATTATTAACATTAATTAATGCAAATATCTACGCAATTCCTTTATTTGAAACACATTATGACAAAGCAGACAAATGCTTTGTTTGAGGAAACACCTGTGTGACCTATTATAACCTATAGATCCGCAATCGCCCATCAGTGTTTACAGCTCGACAAGGCTTTAAATGAACGTGGGTGACATTGACGGGAGCGCTGCTGGTAAGGGAGAACTGTCAAACACATTCTTAAACGGGCAAAAGGCCCACCACACATTCCCACCACTGCAACTCCTGTGTCGCCAGGATCAACAGTGGTAACCAACCACGAAAACCCTTTGATATGATCTCAGGGATGCCCGAGGGACAAGCTAAATCTGTCTTGGGACCCGCAACGAAATTCTTCTTCTTCTTCTTCTTTTTGAAAATGACGCAACGAAATTAATCAGAAGAAATGTAGGAGAAGTAGGAGATAGCTGTCAAACACATGTCAAAAATGACGTTTTTGTATGATAGAAGCGCATAGATTAATCATTGGTCTTCCAAAGACCAATGATTAATCTATAATAGAAGCGTTTAGTTCCTTTTCTCATCAAGTTCATATAAAGCCTTGCCGAACTGTATTTTTAGAATAGGAAAGCAAGAAACCGCTTCAGAGCTAGGTAGATCATGCAACCATTTCTTCCACAAATACTACTTGAGGCGATAATCATTACATGATGATAGCAGTTTAAACTAAGATTCACATGTTCATGGTTAGCCATTGCTTAAGGGGCCGGGGGTACCCTCGAAATTCTCATACATACGTAATACCAAAATCATTTTCTCATACGAAAATATTTAACACGTTTGAGTTATTTTTCAGTTTAAAATAGTAATTACCTAGGTTCCTGCACAAAAATTTACTTACAAATATTTAAACACAAAAAAAAAATTTTGTTCTAAATTTTTTTTAGTTAATTTACTACTAAATATTTAAACACTAAAAAAATAGAGTAAAATACTAAAAAATATATAAATAAATAGTAAATTTACTACAAAATATTTAAACTCTAAAAAATATTTTTTAGTATTTAAATATTTTGTAGTAAATTTACTATTTATTTATATATTTTTTAGTGTTTTACTCTATTTTTTAGTGTTTAAATATTTAGTAGTAAATTTACAAAAAAAAAAAATTAAAACAATTTTTTTTTTGTGTTTAAATATTTTGAAGTAAATTTTTGTGCAGGAACCTAGGTGATTACTATTTTAAACTGAAAAATAACTCAAACATGTTAAATATTTTCGTATGAGAAAATGATTTTGGTATTACGTTTGTATGAGAAATTCCAAGGGTACCCGGCCTCTTAAGCTTTAAAAATAATAAATAACAAAGATTTTGCAAATGAATTACTACCAACAGATCTTTAGAATAGTCTTACGATCGTCGTGCATGATAAGAAGCAAAGCTAGCCGGGATCAGCGTTTCTCTTATTTGTAATAACCATTAAGTCATAAAAAGGCAATAAAGTTCAAGGCCATACGAAGAGCCACGATACCCAGAAAACAATCCTTATCTTGGAGGGCTATTATCTACAATATTCCTGCGCATGCCCGCGGGGCTAAAATGGTAACGTTTTGCAATTCCTCCAGAAAAAGAATTGTCCAAACTGTCAAACTGACAATTAATGTCAAATTAGTACAATTAGTACAAAATAAATCATAATAATCATGATTTATTTTTAACCGACTTCAAAAAAAGGAGGTTATCAATTCGACGCGTATGTATGTAATATTTCCAGAACTGCTCAGTTTTTGTATATATGTTAATCTATGACAGCTTCTGAACAAATGTGCCAAATTTCAAAAGTGTATGTATGTATGTTTTTATGTTTTATGTCTCCGCAACCACAAGTCCGATTTTAGTGATTCTTTTTTTATTGTACTAGATATTGTTCAACTTAGGGAATACTGCAAGTTTCATCAAAATCGGTTCAGTAGTTTTTGAAATAGGGAATTTTAATTCTTAATTACGTACAAAAATTTGAAGTCGGTTTCATCTTTTTAAAATACTATTATGTATTTAAAAATCACTCTGTAATTTGCACAATTTGTACTAATTTGACATTTGTCAGTTTGACAGTTTTGAAAATTCATTTTCAGGAGAAATTGCAAAACGTTACAATTTTAGCCCCGCTGGTACCATTTCTGTGCGTCATTCTGGGAACAAAGAAATGGTTTTCGTGAAAGTATAACCGTAGAATTGAATGCTCAACTTAAAAATTCACACAAGCAAAGTCCACAGCGGCTGAATTGACCAATCGGAGCAGAGACGTTTATTTATTATAATAAAATCGCATTGTCTTCAGTAGATGTCGGTACTGGGTAGAATGAGGACAGAGTGTGACCTCGCCCAAGCCCTTCGGCTTCTGTGGACTGTGACCTTAACGTTTATGTCCAAACAAGTTTTTATTGATCTTTTTTGCTTGTCATTAACAGGAATGTTTTTTTATTTTAAGCAGTTTTGTATTTTACAGTTATTATCGTATAATCTATGCAACGCGTTCCATGCTACTGCGTGCTGTGGAATGTTTTTTGAGGTATTTTATGAATGTCATAACCGTTAACCCGGCGTCAATGACGTGAAAATAATTACATGGACTATGACGTCGGGTCAATTTGACCCGAACTTTTTAGATACATTTTTAATGAAAGTAAGTAAGCTACCACAATTTTATTTATTATTTATTTAAAAAGGGGACTTTAATTATACATAAAATAAAAAAAAAACCCTGTATTATATAATAAATATTTTTGTTATTGGCTTTCTTCACGACAGATGAAAAATCAACCTTGAAAACTTAACGTGTACGTTAATTTTATATTTTGGCAGAATTTTCTTACCTATGAAGGAAAAAATTTACTGATGAATTTAAAAGAGAGGTTGTTATAACTTACTAACATGAAAATAAAAAGAAATCAGTCTTCTACTTCCTCGTTCAGAGTTATAGAACTACTAAAGTTATCACAATATGTAATTATGCCCTAGCATATAAAAATTGGACATGCTGTGCATTGTGAAGTGTTTTTTTTTATCTTTTTTAGATGAACAGACTTCATATCTTTTGCAAGTTCCAGGATTTTTTTCACTTTTACCGAGATACGTAATCCACAAGTTCAATGCCCAAAGCAGCCTGAGACACGTCATCGTCAAAGTCTCACTCTTGTAACAACTCTTAAATCATTTCTGGGCTATATTTTGTCAATGATATTCTCCTTCAAAACGTAAAAAATAAGGCAAAACAATATTTTAATACTAATAAATGTTAGTCACGAAAATACTACACCGACGATGACGCCGGGTCATAATGACCCGTTTTAACTTGACGCGCAAGTATCTTGCTGCACACTAGTTATGGCTCTAGCCGCAACAGCTAGGCGGATGGAAAGAGGTTGTATCTCCAGCTATACAAAGATTGGAAAACATTCGATTGGCGCAAAGACAAAATATATCCAATCAAAGATGGCTCGGGTCAATATGACCCAGCGTCATTGTCGCCGGGTTAAGTCATCGGTAGAGAATAGAAACATGAGAATCCACCAAAAGTGTTAAGTTTTTCAAGGAATATTCTCAATTTAAAACTACATTTATTTAGGGCCCGTTAAATCTTATCAAGAAGTGATGAACCACTTCTTGATAAGTGTCGGATAGGTTAGTCTATCCAGCGCTTATCAGGAAGTGGTGAAACAAGCTCTTCATAATTTAATTTTTAAGTATGAATTATCATTCATACTTAAAAATTAAATTATGAAGAGCTTGTTCATCTAACTAAAACAAATGTTTTGAATTTTGAATCTTGGGCATGGCTCTCGACTTGCGAACCTATAATTTGAACTAGACAGAAAATATTAAGACCGAGTTGGACTAATTGAAAATAAATTAAGATGAAATTGCTACAGGCATTTAATTCTAGAATTTACAAGCGGTAAACAAGCCAGTCGTAAAACAATAAGAAATCTTTTACGACATAGACGAATCGCGGAGGAAGTACTATTTGTTTTATGCCCGTCAAAGAATAGAGAGTGATTACTATTCTCTTCAATTATTTATAGACGTGACTCATGAGTTACATCTGCACGTTGTATAGGTATTCTATATTACGTATTTTACTAGGTATATTATACCTAGTAAAATACATAATATATCACTCGAGATCTCCCACATTCGACATCTAGGTTATCGTCGGTATTGCGAAATTGTCTGCGGTTTATGAAAGAAAAATCATAAGGTGCGTCCGAAATAGACTCTGCTGATGTCAACGAGGTTGGAGATCTTGCGTAAATAATAATTATGGATTTAATGAAATTGTAGATAGATCATCCAGATATATAATACTAAAATTGTAAGCGTACCGCGTAACTCAAGTAAGTCTTTCGCAAGATCAAATATCTCTTTTCTCGAACAGACTCCTCTTCTCAATAATTTACTGTATTATCTTCCTCATTTCTCGTATTTTTTTTAAGTGCAGATAGATCTGGAGATTTTACATTCAAAGTGAAGAACAGGCTGTATGTTCAGAATTCAGAAAAGATGGGCAAGTTTCCATTTCCATTTCTTAGTTTTGTTTTTTTTTATTTCCAGGATGAAGTTAATCTCTTAGATATCTTTTAGGCTGCCATTAAAATTTTAATTGAATATACGGAAACGTTTAGATTACGGAAACCAAACTTAAAAAGAATACCGACATAGCATCGGGCCTTTTACAAACGCGTCTATAAATTCTTATCAAATAATCATCTTAAAAGATCGTTGATTGAAAAATACCAATTTTAAATAGTTTTTTAAAAGCTATTTTCATGTTCCAGCCAAATTCCGAAGTAGTATTTTAGTAATATTTTACTATGCCATGAGGCATAACTAAGGGAGATATTACTTCAAAATAGTATAATAATTTGAACTTAGCTTTTACACAGCATTCCTATCACGTATTATATCATGAGATACAGGTATCGACACGATTCCTGAACAGATAACAGGTTCTACAGGGCAAAGACCACAACTCGTATGACCAAATTAGAGCACAGGACTGCAAGTCATTTTGCAAGTCATAATTGTATAAAATAAGATGCACAATAATGTTTACAAGGAGGTTTTAATAAATATAAAACTTTGCAATATTGAAGTAAGTATTAAAAATTCTTATAAGTTAGTGATCAACTTGAAGTATACATTGATATCTAACATCAATAAGGTCATCCATATAAAAATCAGAACATTTAACAAATATTTTGAATAATTTCTATTCGTAGGAAAGTTTTAAACAGCATCACTGATCAGTGATCACAGTGAAATTAACAGGCAGACAAACACAAGACACGCTTTCCCCGCTAGCCGCGGCCCCGCTCGTTTGATAAGTGGCCTAAAGGGCTCCTCCGCCGCCCGCGCCTCTCTGACCCACTTCCCTCCCTCGCCCTAGCGATCTTTGTGCACGCCATCGCTACTTGCACAACATCGCTCATATCAGCTGAATGATTACGGCGAATCAACTGTACAATACACGTCGGGATACCGTTCCACAGATACAAAAAATGTATATTACATTTGTTAGTTGTTACCATCCACAGTACTTCATCATCATCATCATCATATCAGCCTATATTCGTCCACTGCTGGACATAGGCCTCTCTCAATGAACGCCAAGATGACCGATCTCCATTACCATAGCACTTATGGTAATGTAAATAACAGTTGCAATGGTAGATAGCAGGTATTTAATTAATATGAATGTTATAAGGCACAAGAGAGGATTTACTAAATCGTTAAGCAATTTAAGGTATCGATAGATTTAGTTGGCTGATATCTGAAAACGCTTCTGAAGACGCTAAACCTTCTAAATCTGATTTCAGGTAAACTTCTCCACATAAATCCAACGCAAACGGGGGATCGGATATGGAATACCAGAACAGAAATAAACCCGATGAGCCACGAACAATTACAAACGAAATTATTGTATAGGAAAGTTGTTTACAAACTCGCAGCCCTGCAACAGTGCGACCCACGAGAGTGTGAGAGCGAAGTTCAGGTTGCGTAACCAAATACAGTATACACGTGCCATACGGCTACCTGTGTGTTTTAATGTTTAAACAAAGAACCAGTGCAGCAGCATCATCCCATTGTTTGAAAAAGCTGTAACTTAGATATAACTGTCCATCAGAAACATGACTGAAAAACGATTCGTCCATCCTTTATCCAAATCATACCTAATTTTATAGATTTTATTGAAATAGAATTTTAAAAACTTTAGAATCTGACCTAACTAGTTAAGCCAAACAGTAATAGTTTAAGCCTAGGATTTTGTGCTATCTATTTGTGGCTTCGCAGTTAATCTAGAGCCTGCGATTAGCAGAAACAATAGCGCAATTTTATTTACAAAGAAACATAAACATTATCTTTACAAAATCGTACCTAGTAAATTATATACCACCGACACGCTCCAATAACATTTCAAGGTCTAATCCGAATACAAAAATGGAATAGTTAGGTCTTAAACGGTCAGACTTAAATGAGGACACGATATTCACGGTAATCATTGCCAAATAAAACAAAAAGCTTTAAATGACACAGTCGTGAGGGAACTTAACATTGAAGTAGGACATTTTTTACAGAACAAGTGTCTACTTAGAATTCTGTGGACACATAGAAGGACCTCAATATCCAAATGTGCAATCGGGCAAAAAATTAAGTCAAGTTTTTGCTGATTTAGTATTGAATATAGATAAACCTTTTTCTAAATATGACGATGACTCCCAACAACTGTAGTCCTAGCATGGCCACCAGTAGAAATGCGAAACACTTTATGACAGACTATAGTCCTAAAAATTCAAATAATATCCTGCTTTATGACATATACTCTGTCATAAAGTGGCATTTAATTTATTGAATTTTTGTCGGTTGCGATTAACCGCGGTAAAGATCGGAACGGCACCTTAAGTTTATGTCCACAGTTTGTCTTAGATACTTTCGCATTTCTACTGGTGGCCATGCTACGACTACTGGTACATAGAAGAATTTCGCAGCAAAACATTCGAGATACGGCCATTTTTGAGGCATTGCAATCACTCAGCTGAGCAGTGAGCTACATTACCATTTCTAACTCATTCCAAATGAAAGTCTCAGTGTCAACTTTCCCATTTCATATTCATGATATGCCGTGCTAAGAAGTTATTTAAATTGTCAAGGCTCAGCATGCACAATGCACATATTTTGGAAATGCTTCATATCTCGGATGTCTGTTGTATACAAAATGCTAAAAACGTTGTGTTTCTTTGTTTTAATTTATTCAAAAGACTAGGATACAAATTGGATCACTTCCTAACTTTATGAAAAAATCCAATCATCCTTAATGGGTCATACGTAAAATTTTACAATCTTACATTAGTCTTGGCTTTCATTGGGACAATTCTTTAAAGAGCATTTAGCATCAACAGTAAGCAATGCAGTAGCCTGCATTTCTGTGACAAATTCCTCCCCTGCTTTCCATCCCATGTAAATTGCGGGGCCCACATTCGTTAATCTATGTAATGATGTCATTGATGTCAACAAGTTCGAGTCTATCAAGATCCAATTGCTTATAAATGTTACGTCCGTACAAGGTTATCAATTAATTGCTACCACTTGTTACTACTAGATAATATGAGATACTAGTCACAACTCACAAGGCATCCGTATCTTCATTTTCAATTTGGAAACTGATTTGATGCCACAGCCGTACAGGTCATAAAAGAAATCTTAAAGAATTCAATCGATAGTAGAAAACCCATAAAAGTATCCTTTTTATGGGTTTTCCTTTTCTACTATTGAATGGATCCAAAGAGTTCCCGTCTGTGTTCTTAGTTTCGAGCTAAAGCTTTACTAAAGAAGCCAATACTGATCGTAATGATTAGTTTAACACAATTTATTGCATTAAATACATTCCTCTGCCTTTTTAAATCACTTGAAGTCTCTATTTGCCGAGGCGGGAAGTTGATTGCCAAGACATTTTTATTAAATTACACTTGTTATGAGATTTTTATACGCATATATTTGTAGGAATTTCAATAAAGGAGCAAGTGCGCCTTCAGCTGCCGGATGTGCTCTGAATTATTAAAAGAAAAGCTGATAAAGCGTATTAGAAGCAAGAAAGTCACGAAGACTTGTTACTTGGGCTAGTCGAAGTTAATCATATTCTTCTCTTGAAGAAAAGACCTTGAGAGCTGAGGTCTACATCCTTATCAGAAAGTCGGAGTCGTCGTGAAGATTGAATCACAAACAAATTGTATGCAGTAGTCAGATAAAAGGTCAATTCAAATGGTCATGTTTGCGAGCAAGCCCAGTCGACAATGCAAGCAATGATTCAAACAAACTGGTATTTGTACGAATCGGTACTTTCACAACGCCGTATTGGATATATCTGTTATATTACAGCATTGTTTAGCTGACCAAAGCAACTTCGAGATAATATACTGACATTTCCGTGTGCCAGGGGGATAAAATATAGCCGAGCCCACCGGGAATGTTGGTTTTAATAGTTGCCTTTAGCTTGGAACAATCTAGAATTGTTAGCCCCAAAGACTTGTGCACTAAAGTCTATTAGATATGAGGGATCTTGTGACTATGTAAAATGTGCTTGCTTGGTGTGTTTAGCAAAACACACCAAGCAAGCACGACTTACAATTTTAACCCTAAGCCACCTAACGTCGGTCACAGTGACTCCAACGGTTATTGTTTTTTGAATAACTATGTTGCTATGCGAGCGACGCGTTTGTGACTTTGTGTACTTTCCCCCCGCTCTGCAGTACGCGCTGAGCGCCTGACCAGCTTATTTAGTTTGCGGGTGCCAAAATTACAGGTAAATATATTTTGGTTGCGGTCATGATGACCGCTATTAGGTGGTTATGATATTTTTAAGAAATTTTTGTAAATTGTTTTTTGTAGGTTAATAATGTCTAGAAGAGACCTAAATATTGAGAAATGGTTGCAAGAGTTTGATTCGGACACCGAACGCGAGCAGTGATGTCGAAGACGTACCAGTGGACCATGTAATTGCAGGTGACAGTCTCTCTGACTCGGACGCGGAAGTTGATGGGTTGCAACAACGAGATGAAGATGATAGGAACTCATCTCTGATGGAAGATTCATCTTCTGACGAAGATGTTCTAATTACAAGCTATAGAAATTATTACTTTTACAAAAATCGATTTCGTTGGTCTGCTCATCCACCCGATATCGAAAAGTTTGATGTTAGGAAGACTTCTTCAACATGTGATTTAAAAAAAACCGTAAAAGATAATATCACATAGGTACAGTGTTTTCAATCTAAAAAATCAATTTGCGTCGAGTGCTCGCAAAAAATGTGTAAAAAATGTCTCCAAAAATTGTGAATGTTTACCACTTGCAATTTTCCCGAAAATGTGATTTGAGAGTCCCATTATTATTTTTTATTAGTAGATTATATATCTTAGTAGTCTATAACCTAAAATGCGTGAATAACTTAAGTTTAAGTTTGTATTCCTTACCGATCTCAGATTTTCATAGATGCCTTTATTTTTTTCTAAAATGTTTAATGTTCATGTTAAATGTTATTTATTAATACTAAAAGCAATATTTTTTAAAGTTTGTAAAAGTTGATTATAATAAAAAAGTCTAAAGTTTATAACCAATGTGTATTTATTTTCATTTATATTATTATTAAATATTAAAAACAATGTCAGGGGTCACCATGACTGCCGTTAGGTGGTAGTGTTACTCAAAAACACGTTAGGTAGGTAAGGGTTAAGCAAACACCTAAAATTGTAAGTCGTACGGGCTACCGCGTAACTTAAGACGTGAGACTTTAGCGAGATCAAAGAAATGTCTCATTTCTCGAACAGACTCCTCTACATGGGTGCTTTCACAAAAATAGGGCAACTTTTGAGGGTATTTTGTCTTCATCATATTTTATTTGTTATTAAATTCCCTGTTAGTGTGCATGATAGGTGATCAATTAATTGTGTCTTATCTAAAAGGGCCAGTCACTTTATGCCTTATTTTAGGAAATTTTTAGAGTTTTGCTAATTTAGGCATCTAGGGACTGACAACTTTAAGCCCCTAATGCCTCGCGCATGATAATGACTCGCACTTAGCCGATTTTATATTATTTTAGGACTGCTGGGTCGAAACTTCTTTTAAGATATATAAAGAGTGGAACTGTATCACCAAAGTATTTATTTTTCAACATTTGGGCCAGACCAAAGCTGCTTGAAATTTGACTGCTCTTGATGAGTTTTAGATTTTGATATATTTTCAATAATTGTTTTTCTTAAGTCTATTGTATTTTTTCAGTCCAGAAAACTTAAAAAATATATGTATTTCGTTATAGTACTGATGTTTTCATACTAAACGTCAGCCCGAGCGCCTTTAGAAGCTAGGGCCTGATGGTCTAGGGCAGTGTTTCCCAAACTTGTCGGGATCGCGACCCATCTACAAGAAAGTTTAAAGTTTGCGGCCCACCTTGTGTCATGAAGACAAAAAAGCAGCGGCATATTATATAGTTCTCGTGGGCATATTATAGGTTTTTAGAATCAACAGGTAAATGCTGCGGCAGCAACATAATATTATGCTTATCGTAGTTCACCACCATATCATCATCGTCAGCTTACTGACGTTCACTGCTGGACTTGGGCCTTTTCCAAAGCTCGTCACCACACCCATTTCAACTAAGAAACGTACGTAAGTACGACAATCGTCCTATAGTTTCAGGGCCCACCAAAAATCTACCCGCGACCCACCAGTGGGTCGCGACCCACACTTTGGGAAATACTGGTCTAGGGACTGATTATTTGGTATAAAATTGAACTTAAAATTCTGTTGCAAATAACATTATGAAGTCTAATATGATATTGCGAACAATGCCGACGTATTACTTATAAATATTGATTAATTCATAAGAATTTAATATCAATAAACCACAAAATTATATATAACTTATCTAGGGATTGAACAAGTGACTGGAATTACCACGTGGTGGCCCACGAACTTTCATTTTTGCACTGATTTTTAAAGTGACCGCCGCAGAGCGAGTGTTGTCAGAGAATAACTTCATGTAATACTCTAAAATTCACCAATAATATTCAACGTACATTCTAATGATGTCGCGAAATTTTAAAATTCGTAACTGGCTAGGGCCTGGCGAATAAAGTTGAGGACACTAAACTCATTCGAGAAAAAATAATTATTGTTTATTTTTACTACAAAATACTCACATAATTAGCTGCGAGTACTTAAACATTTTCAAAAATATTAATAAAAATAAGTATAAACATAGTACTTTTTAAAATATGAATTCCTAAACACAAAATTTCGGAGAACGGAGACGCCTAGGACATTTGGGACATATAAAACAGATTTTAAATATATAATATCATGTTATTTTTAACATAATTTGGGGGATAAATTAAACACATTTGTAAACTATTATTTAGCAATTGTGGTATTAAATAATTAGTATTGATTTTAACTGAAATGTGCTTCGGAAACGAAGTTTCCCTATTTTTGTGAAACCACCCACATAATGGTGGCCATACACCATCCTTCCTATCGTCCAATCGGCATGACGCTACCGCATGACGCATGCCAATCCACTCCCACACACGGTCAGTTCTAACTGATCCATTCGGTAGAATCATGCCGATTGGACGATAGGAAGGATGGTGTATGGCCACCATTAGGTTTTACTGCATTATATCTTCCTCATTTCTCGTATATTCTTTTCAATATTATGATGCTTGATGGAGATCATAGATAGAGATCTAGTTGGTCATACGACACCTCGTTTAAGTTTATATTTCCCCATCTTCTATCACATTTCTATCATCTTTTATCACGACGTCAATAATTACGATGTAATAGCTCGATTTCTCTACATTCAATAAAAAACCAGTTACAGTTTCTGGTTGTTACGAAACTTACTCGGTACTGTATCTAGCGCGCGTCTGCTGTCTTGGCGGGAGGCGTACGCCGTTAGAAGGATATCGTCTATTTATACAGACGTAGCGGGCGATCACTACACCTTATGACCTATAACTAGAATACACTCATTAATCATCATCATCTCTCATCAAAATCTGACAGTCACGCTCCAATTTTAAATTTGCGAAAAACATAAAAAAGAAACAAACTAGCGCGCTGCACCTACTTCTACTAAAACTTAATCAGCTGTCGGCAGAATCCAAAAAATTCCATTAGCTCAGATTACCCACCCGAAATCGATACCAGTATCACAATTTATAAACGCCATTTAAATCTCCAAGATGTCAATGCCTTTATCGCGGCTGATACGAATCTAAAAATAAAACGGGTATCGTCAGGCGTGTTTTTTTTACAGGACTTTGGGCAAGTCCGGTGCGGCGAGTCTCGCTCGGTGCATCGAACGAGGAGCCGGCCTGGCATCAGGTCAACGAACTTCCAGTCATGTGCATTCGGTTTTGTTGTTACGCTTATAAATAATCTCGATTCTATATGCGGGGCAGGTGCCAATTAATGACGTAACTATAGTCGAAACCATGAGAGGTGAAATGGGAGAGGAACTTTAAAAAATTGTTGCGTGTGAATACAGACGCCAAAATGGTGGTTTTAGTTTTGATTCTCTTTGTAGGTAATCATTCCTCGTATCACGGTTTTGACTATGGTAAAACTAAGTTTTAACCTGCAACGTACACCTTCAGGTTCTCTTCAAGTGCAGGCAAACCCAAGTGTTGTACTTGGGTAATGTGCCTTTCCAGACCCACGACGGAAAAATCTATTGACATCATTTCGGAGTTGGAAGAAGCGATTGCCGATTACGAACATTTACCTATAGCACAGAATATATGTATATTAGTAGTACCAACCTATAGGGGCATATTCGTAAATGATTGCCCATGATCGACGTATAGAATGTAGATGCGTGCTATTGACAGCTTCGCAATCATGGTGCCAAATGCTAATCATACCTAAGTACAACACGGTCAAATTAACTATAGTCCGCGCGGAACTAGTTGGCCGCTTTGCCCGTATACACTATACCAACTAATATGTATTCTGTGACTATACTCACATACCGGCAGAGCGGCCAACTAGTTCCGCGCGGACTTTAGACGCACGGTTTGATGACGTCATTATGTGTCTAAACACACTAGGCTGAATCGCCGGAGTAAATTCCGCCGCAAATGTCAAACACATACAAATACGCGACGGAATAGTGTGTCGTCTCTCGCGTTCCGCCCGTATTTTGTATGAGTTTGAAACGCGGCGTAAACGCGGCGGAATTTACGCCGGCGTAAAGCAGCCTAGTGTGTGGAGCTATGGAGCTATGGAGCTAACTATGGAGCTCGCATGTTAATTTGACATTTCGATGAGTCAAGTTAATTTGACCGTGTTGTAGGTATACAGTTTATCTTCTACGTGAATAGGGACATTTAAAAAAAGAAACGTGATTTATACCTACGTCTTATTCAAAGGAATGCCAATAAATTATGTTTACTGCCAGTACCTAGCTAAGAATTTAGATTTCTAATTTAAAGTTAACAAAATGTAAGTAAGTATTCGAATAATTTAAAAGTCGTTAAATAAATGAAACTCGTTTTTTTTTGTCTTTTGGCCAATTTCAACAAACTTTCCCTCCTATTCAACCGACTTCATAGAAAGAGGTTAGAGTAAACTATAGAAACAAGATCTAGAGAGCAAACCATACTCTTTATAATTTGTGTTCTTTTATTTAAGACGTCTTCTCCATACTTTCCAAATACAAGTGTACCGCTAAATAATAATAATCATTATACCTAATTGATTTCCAAATTCCAAGACTGGCAAATCATAATGGTTTATGGTAGTATAAATCGTGGCCAACTGGAATACAATAAAATATAAATGATAATATCTAGTTACCTACTAATAATAGGTACTTACTTACTAACTACAAACTAGAGAGCATAGACGTACAAAACAAAAGAACTTCTTTTTTTGTACGTCCATGCTAGAGAGCTGTTAGTTTAGTAGGGTACACTTCCAGAATCTTCTGCTTTCGATCTAAATGGATGCATTAAATCTACTGGATGGGAATAGAATGCAATGTACATTTTCCTAAATAGGTATCACAACGCAATCATGCGAATTTTAATAATGATAGGCGGCCGCCATTTCGAAAATTCCATTTTCGATCCCTTGATATTGTAATGAACCCAAAACGTAGGTATCCATACTAATATTATAAATGCGAAAGTGTGTCTGTCTGTCTGTCTGTTACCTCTTCACGCCCAAACCGCTGAACCGATTTTGCTGAAATTTGGCATGAAGATACCTTGAGTCCCGGGAAAGGACATAGGATACTTTTATCCCGGAAAAATGTACGGTTCCCGCGCGATAAACTAATTTTGGCGCAACGGAGTTGCGGGCATCATCTAGTGTGGATATAATTATATTAGAAGTAAAGACCTAAATTACGTTAACTGGTCTAATAATGTAAGGTTTGTTGTAGGCAAAATGGAATGCGCGCGCTCTTTCAAACCTGAATTCGTAATCACGAAAACGTTTCTGTAATTAACTATACGTGACTTGTTAAAATATATTGCAGTAGCATTGAAGTATTTTAAAGCAAACAGATTTATAAGTGCCTAGGTACCTCAAATCATTTTAATAGCTAGCAAAATAAAAAGTAGGTATTTAATACAAAATTGTACGAAACTCTCGTACCACAAAATATGACTGAAAAGTATAGTTTTACTAGATAATTTTATTTTGTTATACAATATTTTTACCTGAAGTTCCTTATTCTTGTTATCTTTCAGCGATGCTGCTCTGATAACACCAGCTTTCCATCCCCATTCGGAAACTTTATTCACGTTTATTTTTGCAACACCACTCACTGAGAGAAATCTTTTGCCAACTAAATCTTCGCGATATCTAAATGCCATAACGAACACAATCACATTATTCACGGTAAAAAACTACACAAACGTTAGGAAAACACAAAACTCAAACGCATAACACACTGCACTATACGTCGAGCAGGGGAAAACTAGGTGGAAATCGAAATACAAACGACAGCTATCAATTGCAATAATACGAATAAATAGAAAAGGTACCTTGTCTACGGCACTAATATGTAAAGCTTGTGACTTTGTATATAGTCGGATAATCGGTTAAAGCTTTGTGTAATGCGACCGAATGAAAAATAACATTAAACAACAATTTGGTCCGTATAAAAAGTAACATTTTGATTTTGTGGCATTATATTTGCATTGTAGTTCTGCTACTCAACAATAGGTAGCGCTTTTAAGACCATGTTTAAAATATTAATGTAATTATATTTTCGCCGTCATTTCCTAAATTTTCTGTGTTTTATTACAAAACAATTTATTTTTATTGTTTTTTTTTGCATTTATACAAATAATTGATTTATTCTATTACATTGTACAACTGCAGGTACTTATTATTTGGTTTTTAAACGAAGGTAAATTTCTGAACGTAAAATAATATTGATTATTGACGTCACGTGATCAAAACACAGGCTAAATTCAATATGGCGGACGTGACTTACTACTGAGTGGTTGTGTTTTTGTCATGTTTACCTTGGTTAATATTTTAAACTAGATTTTTCATATGTGATTATTAATATGATATCGTCTATAATTTCCCGACTGGTCATGTAAGTCCTTTTTAATTTTTATCAATATAAAAATATTTACATAATAATTTTTGTGCGTAGGTATCTGAAGAATTATTATTGTGACATAAATTATCAATAATGAGTAATGGAATCCTTTGTTTGAATTTTTGCGGTTATTCTATAAAATAGGCTTTTTATTTTGTAAATGCAAAACAAATAATGTTATTTGAACGAAGTCATGCACTTTGCTCCAACATGTTTTATGTTTAATGTAACCAAAAAAGTATTACCTGTAATATATAGTTAATCTTTCAGGTGTATTTTAAAATTAGATTTTTCATATTGCGATAACAATACAAGATTCCTATGGTTTTGCCCAGCACTAGGTTTTATCTCATTAGTATAACATCACCAATCCCATTTGCTAGGATTCCAATAATAAAGCAATTAAACTTAAGACAATTAAAATTAATATCCAGCCCTAGTATTCATTAAAGCAATTTTAATACTATATTTTGCCTACCATATCTTCTATCTTTATCAAGACACTACACAATAATTTTCATATCTATTATGTATAGATATGAAAATTATTGTGTATAACATAGTGCTTGTAAACATGTCTCTGAAACATTGATTTCAATTCAAACCCATATTAGTCCGTGAGAAACTTATAGGACTGTATTCGGAACATAAACAGCCATATAATGAGCCAGTGAAGCTTAGAATGGCATAACCCTGATCTAGAGAGAAGCTCTGTTGGTGCAATTAGCCTTAAGACCTGATTACCAGGCAGATTTACCATTGATAGGCCGTATAAACTGTGGCCTAAGGCAGCAGCATCCTAGGGGGGCAATAGCATCCTAGAGGGGCAGCATCGTTCTAGGGGGTGGCAGATTTCATAATGTGGCCTACACTAAAAAAAATATAAACCCGGCACTGGTAATTACATCTACAGAGTCAAGTAGCGAGACATTGCCCTTGGCCGATTACATCTATAATAAACTGGTGCGGTGGGGACCCATCTCACAACTCTACATTGGTAGGTGTAATACCTCGATCGTGGGAATCACAGACACGATAGATATTCAATTGTTATCAGGCACCCGGGTTAATGAGTTGATGGGTTAATTAGCCCCTATAAGCCATATTTATTTAGTTTCCACCAATCAGCAATATCATTTGTAAATAAGTTGCTTAAAATTTCATGTAAATTTATGTTTTACAGTATAATAAAGTTTACATTGTTAAAAATGCTGCACCTAAGTAGCTATTTTAATACTTCAATACTAAATCTTAATATTGGCAGTTGGTCAAATTTCATGACATTCAATTCACTCAAGGTAACATTTAACATGTTGTTAAGAAAATAATAATTGATTATTCAGTGAGCTATGTAAGGTTAATTGAATTTTTTAAATACCTTGTACAATTTTATGCAAACTTGTAAAACCACATCCGCTACTGACAATCAAATATCTATGAATAGTGTCAATTCCTTATTGGCTAATAAAACTTCAGTTATTAGAACATAGCTCATAGGTTAGATACTAAAGTAAAGTTAGGATATTATTAAAATTGTTCAAGATTATGTGGCAATCGGCAAACCAAGGTAGCAGCTTCTTTCAATTAGCTATACTCCACTCGGGCTAACTTGTCACTAGCGGTCATTGACTCCCTGTCAAAAACTTGTCATTTTCCATATAAAACCACGATTGATATCATCTGACACTTCATTGTCAATCAAAGTTTATATGGAAAATGACAAGTTTTTGACAGGGAGTCAATGACCGCTAGTGACAAGTTAGCCCGAGTGGAGTATAGATCCATTGCTTGTTGGCAATTTCCAATACCTTTTTAGGTTTCTTTGCCCCTAAAGGTATGACAGTCTTAACATCTGTTCGTCTATCTGTTCGCGATAGCTAAACAGGCAACAGCTGTTATTTATAAACCAAAGAGCATTAAAAATGTAGTATAATAATATGACAATACTATTATAGAGTGTAACATTTTCATTGTTGCCAGTATTAATTTTTGAATCTAAAGAAAATTGGCTAGTATATAATTATTAATTAACAATATCATTTTGTATAATGTCCAGTTTATATTTTTACATATAATAAAATTAGTGTTAGCTACTTGCCAATCCTAAATTATGCATTTTTTGTTTCTTATATTAATATTATGTTAGTGAATAGCTGTGCGTTCACCACAGTTGGCTGCGATCCAAATATGTTTGAAATGGAACAACTATCCATCGTAAAGTTTGGCAGGCTCCCTGTGCACATGTGTTTTGCTCTTATTTTCACCTTTACACATCTTTTTGTAGACCAAGTCTTTGTTCTCTGCATATTTTAATTAAAGTGGTGAATTAGCAATTGCTGTAACAAGTGTCACAATTCACTGTAATTGGGTAATTAGTGGAGTGTGTTTTGTGGATGAAACTCGAGATTTCAAGAATTTGTTCCAAGTATTGAAGTTTATTTCAAGAGTTGAAGTTTGGTTTCCCAGTGGGCTACTGGCTACTGCATGGGTGCTATTTTTGTTTGGTTCTGACGCGGGGCGTGCAGTAGAGCTCTTAGTTCGTGACGATTGCTGCGCAGACGCACAGTGCATTGACTCCTAACTGTATTGTATTGTGAATCATTGATTGTCATACCGTGGATATAAGTGTGGTGTATTTTTCATAAGGCTCGGTCTACCTTGACAATGTTCATAACGAGAACACTTGTCTTACCTTTTTAGGTGTAACCTCGTTGTGTACCTTTACCTAGTTTTGCAGTGACGTAGCCTTTATGTCTTCTCGGTCGAAACTTGAGATTCGAATAACCATTTATTATGAGGACCATGTGGTCGTCATTTATATATGATAAAACATGTGTATTGGTATCATAAGTTTACTAACATAATAATATTATTATGTAAATGCAGTAATAAAGGGGCAAAAACATGGCCTTTAGGTACACCAATCCACGTTACTGGGTAACTAGAACAAAACAAAATTAATGTAAATTTTTACTTTTTATATTCATTTAGGTAGGTATAAAATGTAAAATGATACAACTGCATATACCATGTACTCTTTCAAATTCCTTATGTTTTATGATGGTTTTATGTGTGCATCACTTTCATAAATTTTATTTTATAATAATAAGGTTAATTACGTTTGCAAAATTTTAAAGTAACTAATTTAAATTAAATCCACCCATAATCTAGCTAGCTGAATATGAAACCACAAAAAATAAGAATTTCTTACTATGTTTTTAACCGACTTCCAAAAAAATGAGGAGGTTATATGTCGGGTCGGCGGACTAAAGCACATAAGTCAAAAAATTGCAATATTTTTTCTTTGTACCAAAATTATTAATTTACATCAATACATCGGCAGACTAAAGCACATAAGTCATATTCGTTTGTTCGGGCTTGAAACTAAGTGGCGTCCTTTTTCAACCACTTGAATCGCATTAATCTTGCGGCGTTATAAAAAACATAAGTTGAGTTATGTTAAAAGGAACACTTGAAGCTCTCGGACTGAGTCTCGGATTTCTTGGATACAGAAAGTGACTTATGTTATTAGGAACGTCAAGTGGGTCGTGTTATCTTGATTTTTAATTCGAGGGCAGGTACTCAAATTATTATTTATTGCTTACAAAAAACTGAAGTGGTAACTGTAATGATTTGGGTCACATTAGTCGAGTTAGTTTTGCTCTGATTTGTTAACAGATCACAGTTGTGTTGTGTGACATTTTATTTAAAAATATTACCCACAAAGCGGAAGAAGAACCAATGCCTTCCACATCGTCAGGCCACACTGGCGTCATGTTTATTAATCGAGAAATGGATTTCTCAAGTGTTCTGGATCCACATTTCGAACTCCCTGAAACAGCAGTAGATTCGTAGACATCCACCGATACTGACAACAGTGCTTACCCACTCCAGCCCTCAGCTCTTCTGTAGCTTTCTACAAACGCAAGCTGTTGTGGACGTTCAACCTGACTGTCCATGACAACAAAACTGGAAAAGCTGTGTGTTACGTATGGTATGAAACCATAGCTGCTAGAGGAGCTAATTCATTACTGCTAGAGCTTCAAACATACCTGAGAATACAAAACATGTAATATTTTATTCTGATACTTGTGGCGGTCAGAACCGAAAGTCTCATGTCAGTTCAATGTTGACTTGGGCTTTGCAGAAATTAAACATAGGTGTCATAGACCATAAGTTCATGGTTCCGGGTCATAGCCACTTGGAAGTGGACACGGATCATAGCATCATTGAAAAAAAGAAAAAAAAACGGATTTGCAGATTTATCACCCGCATGATTGGATTCAACTCATCAGATCGAGCAGTAAAAAAAAACTGGTTGCACTCCGGGAGTGCCGGCAGAAGTGAAAACTTGATTATTAACGTTGTGCATTTTTTTAACCCATTTTTTATGAAAATCGATTTTTAAAAAATGGTCAATCAAGTTGTTTCGATCAAGTTTCGATCAAGGTTTCGATCAAGGTTTCGATCAAGTTTCGATCAAGTATTGAACAAGTTTCGATCAAGTTTCAAATTGAGTTCGAGTTCGACACAAAACACTACTCTCCAACCGTCTTACGCGTTTTGTATGGTTTTTCGATCAACACGAAAATCTATCGCGAGTTTCACAGATTTGACCCATCCCACAAGTGCTCAACGCCGCTAAAGAAGTTTCCACTTCAAAAATTTGAAGTTGTCGAAATGCGCAGTTCCGACTCTTTGGATTTTTCTTCATTGTTAAAGGGTCCTTTAGTATTAAGAAACAAAGATGTAGAAGGGCGACAACTTAAATGGCTCGATAAAAAGTGGTTGCGCTATAATTCTGAATTTGGCGTAATCTGCTACAAAGACACGGACGCGGAATGTAATTTTTATAAATTTAATTTGAAACCTGACACTATTCCTGTTAAATCGGTACAGCCCCTACCGATATCAAAAGAAAAGAAAGATGATATGATTTCTTTAGTCTCCTTAATACCCTGCGTTTTTCAAAGATTTTATTTAGATTTGCCTTCTCACTTCTGTAAACAATGTAATAAGTAATACTGACACTGATATTTTTGATAGTGAAGAAGATGAATGTCAACTAAAACAGTTTATAATATTAAATTTACTGTTCTCATACACTTAAGTCACAAGTACAGTTATAGGTACACAGTGTTCTTTCTAACATAAGTCACTAAAATCGCTTTTTATTATATTTTTAACCCCCGACCAAAAAGGGGTGTTATAAGTTTGACGTGTCTGTCTGTCGGTCTGTCTGTCTGTGGCATCGTAGCATCCAAACGGGTGGACCGATTTTGATCTAGTTTTTTTTGTTTGAAAGCCGATATGACCGAGAGTGTTCTTAGCTATAGTTCATCATCATCAGCCTGCTCATTGCTGAAATATCACGGTTTATCTGGTTCGTGATAAGTCGATTAGCAACTTACAGTCGTTTGATGGGTTTTATATTTTGCATTCTGGTTCGTGACACTTATGAATAGGTATATACACATTATTGGAAAGTCGACGTGGTGCTGCAGCATCACCTGGTAATTAATAGGATACCCAACTCCTCACCAACTTAGAGCAGAGGTATCGTGTTTGGGCTCATTTTAATTGCGACAATCAGTAAGACGTAGATATAAACAGTATATATTTGCATGCTACTGCTGCAGCATCACCTGGATTTTATAGGAGCCGAGCTCCGTATGAAACCAAAGTGGAGATTTCATGTTTGGGCTCATAATATTGACGGCCTCATCCAAGAGGACATAATATTTTATAGATGGTATTCATTGGGATATGATCCAGTTGATAGGAATTATTCTGCACAAGTTTAAAAACCATAAAATTAAATTAAGAAATTTAAAAAAACCCCCGCCAAAAAACTTTAAAAAGTAATGAAATAATATTTACTGACTTTAAGTTTAAATAATTCCTAAGAGTAAATTAATATTTTAGTCCATAAATGTTGTCAAGGTGTGTCGGGGGACCGCTAATGTAGATGTTTGATTTCACATAACATTATAGTTTAAGGGTCAGTTCACAGCGACCCGAATCGAGAGAAACAGCGACTATTAATGGCGATACAAAATGCAAAAGTCGCTGTTGTGGTAGTTTACTTGGCGGTCCCCCGACACACCGTGACAACATTTATGGACTAAAATATTACTTTACTCTTAGGAATTATTTAAACTTAAAGTCAGTAAATATTATTTCATTACTTTTTAAAGTTTTTTGGCGAGGGTTTTTTTTTAATTTCTTAATTTAATTTAATTATCAAATTATATTTACGTGCATGTTTGTATTAATTAAAAACATCTCAATATTCCAATAAAGTTAGTTTTATAGTTTAATACTTTTTTTTTTTATTAAGTTTTTTGTTGTTCCTGAAAAGTTTCACTTTTGGACTTATGTTTTTTAGTCTGCCAGCCCTAGATATGTTCGGCTGTGGATATTTTTTTTGTATGTTCAACGATTACTCCGCCGTTTCTGAACCGATTTTCAAAATTTTTGTTTTGTTGTATTAGGTTTCACTCCAATTTGGTACCATGTTCACAAAAGTGGTGACCTGATGATGGGATCCATGAGTAATCGAGGGAACTCCTCGAAATTTATATGGAAACATATGGTAATTTTGGTTTTATGAGAAGTATCCTTAGCATATGCTACCAGAACACAAGATTTTGCTCCAAGGTATACTATGGTTCCGAAGATACTAAGAGAACTCCGGATTCCTTATAGATACAAGTTTGGGGGTTTAGGCGCTGTTTTAAGAACTGAAAGCATATGCTACTATGCAAATTACGTTCATCATCATCATCATCATTACCACGTCAGGTTCACCAATGTCACATGGTTGTATAATGTATATGAATAAATATAACCACAACACCGACTCAAAAACATAGTGAAAAATTCTTATTTCCTTCTTAATTTCATCATTGTAAGATTGGTTCCAAATATGGTTCCCAATAAGTGTCAATTTCAAAGGTTGAGGTCATACTGATTACTGACCTTAATATACACCTGCAACCTACGTTCTTATAGCAGCTGCACAGCATAATAATATTAATACTATTTTATTGACTTCTTTACAACGATTATAAGCTTTAAAAGTATTAAGGAATTCTTGATTACACATTCAAAGCATTTTGTAAATAATTATGAAACATAATTTTTCTTTTAAATGCGACAAATCTTTTTAGTTTGAATACGTTTTAAATTTTACACCATTCTTTTTACATGACTCTCTTTCTATACATCTTATTGTAATGTATATTTCTGTATTCTATTTATGTATTACACAATATTATATTTAATAAAGTCTTGAAAGTATTAAGTTTTCATATTTCCTAGCAAATATTTAGTGCAATAGCATCGCTCATTAAAGTTTATAGTTATAGAAAGTGGGATCTATGCTTCAGTTGATGTTACCGCATTGAATTCGGAATGCACTGTGCACTCCATATTAGGAGGCGTACGTGTTTATAGTAGGGTTGTCAACCTTTAATTATTGTCAGGATTTTAAGTTGGAATAACCAGGACGATTTTGTTAAAAACAGGACGCAGTAATACTAGTAGTAAAAACAACTGAAATGAAGTAATTAAAATACTGTTCAGAAGTATTCGTATTAATTATACGACCTAAAAGCTCGTCCTTTAAATGTTAAAAAGTAAAGACCCAGGACGTCCAACTGTCCAAGATGTCCCAGGACATTACAAAAACTATGTACATACATATAACATATCCTGGAAACAGAACAGTTGGCAACCCTAGCTTATAGACTATAGTTTATGCCCGCTACTTCGTGCAGATGCTTCTTCGTTTATAGTGCCGGAAGCCCTACATTTCCCGTAATAGAAACTATTATATTGTGTTCTTTGAAAAACATGAAATGTTCTTCTCACCAAAGATCACAATCGGTTCAGTGGTTTGAGCGTGATGAAGTAACAGACAGACAAAAAATAGACGGGCATACTAGCATAATTATTATTATGTTTGCATAGATTTCGTCCGCGATTTCATGCGCTCAAAACTCAAAAGGAAGCACCATAAGAACCGTGCTATTTGCCGCATAACAATTGAAAATCCATTGTGTCTACGATACCCACGGTGGAGGTGCTACAAAGTATCCTCTGTCCTTCCCCAGGGTAAACTCTACATCTATGCCAAAGGACAAGATCCAACGTCCATACAATTTTGGGCTAATTTTAAAAGTGCCGGCCAACGCAAATAAACCCATTATTTAAATAGAACATAATCTAAGGAATAATTTTAATTAATAAAATAAGTTTTATTACATGTTAAAAAAAAAAGTTTGACCTTGAATAACAACTCGGAGACTTGACTTAGAACTTTGGTGTAATAATAAAAATTATTCCTTAGATTATGTTCTATTAAAATAATGGATTTATTTGCGTTGGCCGGCACTTTTAAAATTAGCCCAATTTGGACCTTATCCTTTATTAAAATCGGTTCAGAGGTGTTCAATCATTTTCAATACATACAAATTATTATTCCTTTATCCTTTATAGTATAACTTAGTAATACGCTGTCGATTGACTTGAATGCTATATAACCTCAATACGAAAATAACTTCAGTAATCCCCAATACCCTGTAAAGTGGAAGTTATGACTAACCAGTAAACGCTGAAGACAAACAAAGCTAAAATACAGTTGGAATAATTAATATGCACGGAGCATCGCTCTGCCTTCTAATGAGGATGGCTGTTTCTTTTTATAGATAACCTATATATCGTTTGCAGCACGTTATTTTAGTCGTAAATCATGTTCTGCTAACCGATAGGCGTAAAAGTTTAAGGAAACTGTTATATCATGCGTATAGTTTCGGGTTAATGTAACCAGCTGATATTTTTTGATGCTAAAAGTACCGATTTAGCAATCCCATCCTGGATATTAGTCATTCTGTTGCGGCGTTTTACCGTCTTAATCATCATTATTTTTAATTCCTTTTTCACTGGTCATAACAGCTGTTTTTCCGTGTTCGAACTCTTTGTCATTTTGATGCTGATGCCTGACTTTTTCTGCAGCCGTTTGAACAAGTCTCACATCAAAAAAAAGTTCTTGAAAGTCTGTCTGTAATCTGTATAATTTCTTAGTGCTAATAAGTACCTATTAAAAATTACTGAACATTGGTTAAAATGTTGCCTCTATCTTTAATGCCGTGTACAACATTATTAATTTTAGAAGAATAGGAAGCAGTTAAATCGTGCATGCGTGATAACCACGCTCATGATTTTCGACCCAGCTGACTGAGTTTCGTGTTCAGTGATCCTTTGTTCAAACCAATTTATACAGAAAAATCGACTCAAATGTAACACTGGCCTAGAATTTCGTTCCTTACTTTCCAACAATTTATTCGTTCAGTGTAATTTTTCTTTAATTGTTACGCCTTTTTCTGGTCGACTCATTAGTCTGCATTCGCGCCGGAAAATTCTTTCAATAGTTGCGCTTAGGCTTCAGACTTGGGTGATTTTACGAAATTCTTTGTTCATTATCTTCTGCTTGCATTATGAAATATTTGATTTTGCTTACAACTTTTTTGCAGTTGAGCAGCGAACAATGATTTGGATTTTGGACCATGGCTAAATAGGAAAGTTGTAGATGGTCAAAACCCCAAGACGGATCGTTATACTTCATATTTTATGTCAAAATGTAAATAGTGTCTACCTTCGTAATTTCCACCATAGCTCGGTACAAATCTTGATTCAATGCTCCTATTCATTTCTCGCGGAGCAACTTTGTGCATAGTATACAATGCAGCATGCACGACAAGTGGGTGTGTGCTTTCAGACTCAAGACACTTGTCCGTGCATCTGTGCAGTCTTGTTATTTATTTATAAAACAAGCCAGCCAGTCTTGCTCTCAACTCGTTCATCCATAGTCCATACTAATATTATAAAGAGGATTTGGTTCTTTCGAATAAAGAAAAGCTATGAGACGGTTAACTTTTTGTTCACTTTTCCTTTTGGGCATCCTTCAAACCATTTGACGCGTCAAATAAATGTAAATGTATTCAAAGAAAAATTAATTCATTCGAAATTAAATAGTTGGAATCCGTCTAGTATTACTCACCGTGAACTAAGTTTCATTGGGCACAGATATGTTAAGTAGACCATCAGAAAATACTATTATACACAAAACGCATGTTCTGTGTTGTAGACCATCAGAGAATACTGTTTGAAGCAACAAAATGGACGATTCTTGCCACTTGCCAGTTGCCTGTAACATCTAGTATCTCATACCCATAAAATGCAGAATTACGGCCGAAATAAAACGGGTTGCGTGATGCTCCGGGTTTTATTGGCCGTCTCATCTCCTGTAAACATTTTCTTCCCTACCGGATCAATTTTCCTAAGTCCACGTTGAATGCCTGCTTAAGTTGCCTTGCGGCTGTCCCTAAAATTAGCAGGTCTGTCAGTGCGAATATCGACGTAAAGAACATTAAAATAACATATCAGCGCGTTTTGTACAGTGGCGGTTACGACGCTGGCCGCGTCCTTGATAGGGCCATGGAGTAAAATAGGTGAAAATTATATATTTTATTTTGTTTTTTTAATGACCGAATCATTTATTAAAAAACTATTCGGTTATTTTCTTAGAACTATAAAAAAGCTATCCTTTTTGTAAAAACAAAATCATATCATTGTCATTGAAAATTACGAGATGTTCGAATTTGTAGTGTATTTTTATGGTGATATTCAAGATTTTTTTACAGAATTACCATGCCATTTTTTAAAATTATATTCGGTTATTTTTTTACTTTGTTTCTTTTTGAGTCTACATTTTGGTGTAAGAGAATCCCACATAATTTCTTCAGACTGGAAGCTTAAAAATCAGTCTTTTCGAACTGGCCTGGCCTTAATGCTTTATCAATCGATTCCGTATCGCTTTAATTACACGTTATCGTGCTCGATCCTAACTGCGCATATCAAACGAATTTGGTAGCCAACTGACTGTGGAGGAATGGTCACGACTCACGCCAGCAGTCGTTTATGTTCTAATTACTGTGGTTGAAATATGATACCTCGTTTGCCGTGAACATCACAATAAATAGCAGCAAGTGTGCTCAACTCCGGTCGCGGGATAGATAACGTGACCATTAATATTTTTTGTCAGAGCGGGACATCTTCGGATCAAACCCCCCCCCCTCCCCCAAAGAAATTTTATTTACATTTAATTAATAATAATATGAAAGTATAGAGGTAAATACAATAGGCTAATTGACCTACTTTTTTTCTTCATGCTAATCGCTTCTTAATCATTCATTTTCACAAAAAAACTAATATTTTAATATTTTACACAGTAGAAACCCATAAAAATGTTTATTGAAAAATACGCCTCTTAAATGGCGCCGAAAACACTGTCCGCCATAGTGTGACGTTATACGCTTTGTATTTTCAACTCTCTTTATTGAACATTTTTTATGTGCTAAATGTACGAGTCTAAAAGTGCCCAAAAATTATAAAAGAATTAAATAAGAAATTAGAAATCATTTGTAATGTTGAAAACTTTTGGAGAAAAGTTTTGGCCATTTCATTTCCCGTCTACAATAAATGGAGATAATAAATAAAACTGATGTTTTAAGCGAATTATTCAATAAAATATATTTTAAAAAATATTTCTAGGCTTATTCATATTATTTATGTACAGATAAACTTACATATAACGAACGCGATAAATAAAAGATATTAAATTACTATGAGGATGACGTCACATCCAAATCGGAAGTACCGCAAAAGCGTTTTCGTCAGTACAAATCCTATTTTCATAAAATCATATTTTCAAATCGACTTTATTTATCAATCATAAGCTTTTATTTGATGATAAGGGTGAAATATGGTCTCCTAGGCCAAGTTCTACTAGAAATATGCATTTGTTCAATGAAATTGAATATAGGTCAAGTAGCCTATTGATTAAGTATTTTGTGAATGTCTAGTGCCTATGTGTATATTGTATATCGACGACGGAAAACAGAAAGGGCGTATCCCGTTAAAAGGTCGTAACTAGACTACGTATACGGTCATTATCAGTTTTTTTTCTGCGTCGATTGGTCTGGGTCTGGTTGCTCTACGATGACATAAAACCTTATATTATGTGGTTTTGTTGTTATTTTATTGACATAATATATTATTTACTTAATTAGTTATTAAGTTGACATTGTGTAATATTATATTTTTTGCTTTGTGTTTTTGGTAACTTTTTAAAAGTTCAATAAATTTACGTTTATAAAAGCTTACGACGTTTTATTTCGTCATTGGGTGTCTAGACGTTTGACTTACAACCAATTTTCTAAAGATTATAATGCATTATGAATGTGTTTACACCCCGTTCCTAAGAGCAAATTAAAACGAACATTAGTTACGACCTTTTTGAGGTCAGTAAATTTCTTATAGTTTTATGATTCAGTACAAACGTCGTGTCAATATACGACCTTCTTGAGGTCTGCAATTTTTGTATCCAATGGGCGTAACTTGAATAACTTTATTTCTAGCAATAGGAAGTTATTGGCTTGTATGCCACTTTATGCAGGTTTTTATTTTAAAGTAAAGGTGTTAAAATTATGTTCCCACGATTTACCGTTAAAAAGTTGTGATTTAATTTCCCAATATTTTTTTTTGTTTTTTGGCTCTGGTGTAAAGTTGCGTTAGACCGAGATACGCCCTTTCTGTTTTCCGTCGTCGATATATAAGCAAAATATGGCAGAATAACCACATTTGTTGAATCTGAATGGGAGTGTGTTACTTTCAGGCATTATACACAGGCATTTCCAACATAAAAATACTTTTAAATTGTCGATTGGTCTGTTTGCCAAAGCGGGACAATTTCAGCCTCGCGGGGGGCAGCGGGACAGACTGCCTGAAAGCGGGACTGTCCCGCCCAAAGCGGGACGTATGGTCACGTTAGAGATAGAGCGAATTTACAAAAAAAAGTATGTTAAACACTATGTTACGAACTGGCCGAAACAGTATGTTAAAAGCCTTTTACAGGTTTAATGCCGTTGCACTAGATCTATACGGGGATAATCCAATTGAGTACCATAAAAGTTGTATCCATGTTGTGTCTGATTGAAATTATTTACGTCATATTTTAATGTAGAGAGTGAAATAATTTAAATGTTTATCACTTTCCCAAATTAATGCGTATATCACGCTGATTCTCCTCACCGGACTTCCGAAACGGTATTTGGCACCCACTATCCACGAACCATTTTAAATTGGAATTTAAATGATCAAAATTTTATAAAATGTAACTTCAGACATCTTGCGGGTATAAAAGTAGTTTTATAAAGAAATGCGAAGACACAACCAACCATATGATAGCACTTAAGACTGCATCCTCCGTGCTAAAACACAACACTCGTAAAACAAGGATCCCGCTCGTAGAGTTCAAGTGTAGCGAGGGTTGGTAATAGTTCAGAGGTCTATCCTCCAGCAACAAAACTACTTTATCTATATCAAAACATGAATGTTTTGTTATTTACAAAGATACATCTTTATCTATTTTATTATAAATGTTATTGTCTATTTATTGCATTGCTTGAAGAGACAGGGCATGATAGTTGATAATTTGATATTAGGTGCACTTAACCTTAAATTTTCTTAAATCTTTTAATGTGATAGTCTGTCTGGTCTCTTTGCTGACTGAAATTAAAAAGATATTCTACACGAAGTACATATAAACTGACGATTTTCTGTGTCAGAGTACTCCTGTACCGCGGTCCTCCTTCATGCAATTTAAATTGGAGACGATAAACGTACAGTCCGGTCGTTTATTGTTCATCATTCGTTGAATTGGTTTATTCCTCCTTTTTTATATGTATCATAAGCGGTTCTATTTGTGGACGATCCCTCTGTAGTTTCGAACTGTTCATTCATCTATGATCTTGGTTGGTTTCACTGTTGGTTCAACTGTTCATTCATCTATGGTTTTTCTTTTATCTGTGATATTCATCCTTTCTATCTTTAAAAGATCTTTCACGCCCAACGGATGTCGGTGTTATCGTAAGCTGTTGTATAATGTTCATCATTTGCTTCATCTTAGTGTCTAAACACACTAGGCCGAAGTTACGCGGCGTAAATTCCGCATGATTACGCCCGCAATGTATTTTAAATTACCGACGACACACTATTCCGTCGCGTTCCGTCCGTATTTTGTATGCGTTTGACATTGCGGACGTAATTTATGCCGCGTAACTTCGGCCTAGTGTGTTTAGACACTTAATATAACCCCTCCTGGGTCATCTTCCAGATGTCATGAATTTTTTTAGTTCAATTTCTCTACCTTGGGATCTGTCAACATCAGAAAATATACATTTTCTCGAAATCCAGTTCACATATTTTGTATTTTCGCTTATAGCACTTATAGTTTGATTTTGTTGGGCTGGGCTGATTATTACACATAGTTACAAAAATTTCGCGTGTCCTGATATTATTACGTATACTAACAATGAGTATTTTATGTGCGAGTTTATTGTTTTAAAAGTATAACCTTACATGTTCTCTGTATTTGTTCCTACTTCCTATTAAATGCGTTTAACCAATAAGATTAGGCTTAGAACTGAGAGATTTTGATTTGCGGAAGTAAAATACTAGACTTTAGAATCTACAATGTTTCTAGTAATCCTCACTAAAATGTCTTCTCCAATACACCTAAAGCTCTTGTTTCAACATAGATCTGTCTTTAAAGACTGGTTTTATTTTCCCAAACTCATAAATTTCCGTAACTCGAATGCCCATAAAAGTAACTCTAAATAAAGTGTCACCTAAATATTTATATGATTCGGTATAATGTCACGCTTCTTGGTTAAGTCTATGTGGGGGATGTATACGAGTATAATTTGAATGAGAATAGCACCGGATGGTATAATTGAGAGACGACTGACGACTCTATTATTTTAACATCAAAGTTATAAAATATAACATGAAATATGGATGCAGATAGGCTGAGACGAGTAAGGAAAGACTTATGAGTTATGGCATAGACACATTTGATATTGTGTGCGGACCAAGCATTTTCGGAGATCAACTTCTCCAGGATTTAATGTCAGCAGTTGCACCAATTTCACGGCAAAAAGACAGATAATTAGCAACAACAATTGTCACTTTTCTCATTGATATGTAAAATATAAATACTTTTGCTTAATAAATATTGTTTTGATTAGGTTTTTATAAAATGTGTGCACCGCGAAGAATTTTAATGGACCCCGAGCGAAACTAATTGGTGACCCCTGGCATAGAGCCTAGAGAAGGCGTTAAAGGCAATATTATATCTTCAGAGTTCAGGTTTAACATATGGACTTGACTTCCAATTTTATGACCTTGGATCTACGACTATATTGCATTATAAACTCGTTACCTTTCAATTAGTAGCGGTAGTAATTTTAGATACCAAACTGGGACACTCTTAGGAAAAAGCGGACAGGAAAATATATGCCTTTCTCTTTCACTCTTATTGGTAAGGCCCTAGAGATGTATTGTAAAAAACTCACTGTTTAACTTTAAGTATTACTTTTATGTTCTTATTTTTATCCTTCCGCGGGTAGAGATGATCCCAAATGTCAAACTATTTATACGGACGGCGTTTCTAAGTAGCCCCATGCTATATTTGTAGAATTCTTGTTAGTGTGTCCTGCCGCATTGCTGCATCTATTTCTATAGGAGATTTGTTTCAAATAAGTCAGTAAGGGAGATCGCAGACGACAGACTTTTGTGCGATCAAAGTCTGCGGCTTCCATACAATGTGATGGCGCGCGCCATGCGGAATGTATGGAAGCCGCAGACTTTGATCGCACAAAAGTCTGTCGTCTGCGATCTCCCTAATTATTACTGATGTTAAACAATAGGAACCGCATAGCTAATCAACTCTATTGTAGAGTACTGATCAGTAAAATATACACGTGGATTAAAAACACAGAATTGGATATTCAGAAACTGGTATTCGATCATTTCGACGGCTAAAGTTAGAAATCAAAAGACTTACACGTGTTGGCAAAAGGCTGGCAAAAGGTATCACAAGCGCCACTTAAGTCGAATCCCACAATTTATTTCTAACTTTCCTGTTAAAATTATCAAATGCAAACTGTCTACCAGTTATCCATAATAATAAAGATTCATACAGCGCTTCTTTTATATCCTACTAATCGTCATAATACCAACGCTAAATACTGCTAATAGCCACCTGATTTATTTACAAATGCGCATATGCACATGGGCTGATTAAACGAATCTTTGAAATGGTCGGAGCACGCAATTACACGGAGCAATCTCGCTCAGTCTCGGTAGAACTTTAAGAGTGGTAGCATCTATTCGTGCGCTCTGAAATGTGACGGGCAGCGTATGCCGGCGTATATATAATCAGTACTAAATGTATCCATGGAGACGGCTCGTAACCGTGACAACGGCTTACCGAATCTCAGCCTCGGATTGTCCAGCGTACGGCAAATAGTCCGAACCCTAGAAGCTAGAAGCGCAAAAGCTGATGCGGAAGTCGTCAGATACGACCCAAATATTGAATATCCTTTGAAAGGAAACCCTCTGAGTAGAATCGCTGCCGCTATAATAGATGGCCTCAGCAAGTGTATACCCAGTGTTACCTTCGGTAACTTTGGAGCTATAGCAGTTGCTACAGGAGTGCTAGCGCCGAGGATGATCTCTTATATGGTGATATATCCGTTTTGCAGATTGGTTTTTGGGACGTTGTATCCGGCGTATGCTTCCTACAAGGCTGTGAGGACGAAGAATTTGAAAGAATATGTAAGTAACTTTTACTAATTTTTATATGCAGAAAGATTAGATAGAGATTAGGTAATAATTTATTTATTATTAATTTGGATGCATAGTTGTACCTACCTAACTAACAAAATAACGTCAATATTTTGGAATATTTCGGTGGATAGTTTGTTTAAAAAAATTGCGCTAATGTTAAATATTAAGTATATCTATTTGAAACGTTTCCTAAGAAACTTTTTAAAGTCGCCAAATTACTGTCGTTATTTTTACACTTTCCAGTTTTAAAATAGTAATTGCAATTGTAGAGTTTGAACAACGCAGAATGGCTGAAATAGTTGTAATGCACAGAGAATGTTTTGGTATCTTTAGTTAAAGAATATAATATTGTAAGCTGTCCCGGCAAATGTTGTTTTTCCATATAAAGTATTTCGCCCGTATTATTTTATTGAAGTGACTAAATAAGTATGGCACCATGGCAACGTCCATCGCTATCCCGTCGCACAAACAATGTTCGCCGTCAGTCTCGAGTTGTAATAATTTACTATTATTTATTCAACAAATGCACTTATCAATACAAAAAGTAGCCAGTAGCCGATTCTCAGACCTACTGAATATGCATATAAAATTTGGAAAGAATCAGTAAAGCCGTTTCGGAGGAGCACGGTAATTAACATTGTGACACGAGAAAAAGCTCTAAAATCAATAACATAAACTTAGTTTTTCTTAGTTTTCACGTGCAATTTTGAACAAAAACTCCCAGGATACCATGGTAGAAATGTGAATGAATCGACTAATAGCTTTTGTTGTCAAAACGAGCTTCCTTTGCCAATCACACTTTATCTGTTTTGCCGTAAAGAAGCCCTCTCTATAATTACTATGGTAAAGGCAATGATATTCTATGTTACTAAGTATTTTATAAGCTCATTGGGTAAAGGTGTGTGGGATAATATTATGGTCTTAGTTAATCGACAGCGCGATTCAGCATTATGGCGATTGGCGCTGATAGTCCGCTACAGGTGTTAATTAGAACAATAACAGAACTAAGAGCATTAATCAGCGAGGAACAAGTGGAGCGGTGAAGTTACAAAACGGCCTTGTATCGGGCGCTCGCAACCGAAACGCTTCAGTTACTGCCGTGTCCTTTGTATTACTTTTATTAGATTTCCTTTTACTGACACCCGATCTACAAGTGTCTGTTACATACAAAATGTACATAACAAAAAAGGAAAAAATTAAAAAAAAAGACGGGTTGCACTCCGGGAGTGCCGGCAGAAGTGAAAACTTGATTATTAACGTTGTGCATTTTTTTTTAACAATCGATTAAATTTTTAACCCATTTTTTATGATTTTTAATTAATCGAAACCCTTACAATTCGAGTTCGAGTTCGACACAAAACACTACTCTCCAACCGTCTTACGGTTTTTCTATGGTTTTTCGATCAACACGAAAATCTGACGCGAGTTTCACAGTTTTTACCCATCCCACAAAAGTGCTCAATGCCGCTAAAGAAGTTTTCACTTCAAAAAAAAACCATTGATATGCGAGGTGTCACTCAAGTTACAAATTACAATAGAAACATACACAAGTAAAAATATTAAAATACTGTAAAAACACACGCAGGGTTTTGATATACCCAGTGTCACTTTTATAGTTAGCACGACTCTAACGACACCTCTCAAGTTAAAATCCATCAAGCCGGTCAGGCTGCAGAGGGTGCTAAATAATTTAAAATACACACTCTCGAAAAACATAGGTATAAAAGGTATCAAAATGGACCAACCCACTAAGATAATACTCTAGGGGAGTTTCAAACGGAATTCCTAATGAAACAGTTTAATTAAACTTTGTGCTTGAAGACATACATAAAATGATTAAATATTGTACAATAGAGCTGTGCGTAAATCATAATGAAACAATTTTTTATTAAAATGAAGTTATATATTCCTAGATCCTAGAACCTAGGTATTAAAGTAATTTAATCTCCTGATTAAATTACTTTCCCATATCTGAAATGTAGGTAAACAAGTAATATTCAAGTACAAATAAGTTTTGAAAAATTGTTTCATAATTAGAATTTAGAGCCATCTTTAATAATGCCACACTATGCCAACCATAATGGTATATAAATGGAAATGTTTAGATGTCGCTTTGCACAATGCAAAAATGATTTCAACCATTGTAACTCTACCATGGTCAGACCATTCACTGTGGTAGTGAAGGTCTCACCATATTGTTTTTGGTTTTGGTACCTCTACCGTCAAGCTGTGGTGGACAAAGTAATAGTAAATATTCCACTCCTTACACATGCTTAGGCGCCTTCAGAACTTTTTACCCTTAAAAACTAAAATCTCCCTAGTCCAGTCACTCATCCTCCCTATCCTCGATTATGCTGACTACAGGAGTCAGCATTGATACTTGGATGTTACCGAAGAGTTGCTAACGAAGTTAGAACGTTTGCAAAATCAGTGCATTCGTTTTATCTTCGGTTTAAAAAAGTATGATCACGTATCAGCTCTTCGGTCACAGTTAAAGTGGCTCCCTATTCGCCTTCGGCGGAACATCCATATCCTATCCCTCCTTTACAAAATCCTTTATAACCCTTTGTCTCCCTCTTACCTTGTGGATCGCTTTAACTTTTCTCGACCCTTAGACATCCCTTGTAGGCCTAATGTGAGAACAAAACTTTCCCTCCCCTCCCATCGCTCCAACTTCTTCTCCTACTCCTTTACCGTTCATGCAGTTAGATTATGGAATTCCCTTCCCCACACCATTCGTGATAGTCCCACAATCACTATCTTTAAAAGACGATTGAAGGAACACTACCTCAGTACTGAATCCAGTTAAGATTATTGTTAAATATACATATAGTATGTATCTATATAATGTTTATATATTTATATGTACATAACTGGTATATATGTTGATATAGTATGTAATAAACTATAGTATTATTAGTATCTAAGTATTATAGTATATATAATTATTATATTTTAATATTGTAATTTAAGTTGTTCATCAATATTAATTATTATCTGTGCACGCCCTATCTGATGTTTCTGTTTCTCTACTTAGGACTGCTGTAAGAAATTTCTTTTAGAGATAAGCAGTACCTGTTGTGTCGTCTTTCTAATATTATGTTACTTTTTAATGGTTTTGTGTGCAATAAACTGTAAATAAATAAAAAATAAATAAATTCTTTTTGTAGACCATGCCTATACAAGTAAAGATTTTTAATTCTATTTAAATAAGAATGCAGAATAAAGAGTAGGCCTAGGGCCTAGGCCAATAGCAAAAAAAAGAAAGAAAAGAAAAGGGAAGTTGTTTTCTATGAAGAAGACTTGTAATATTTTTGCGTCGTAAGCGTCGTCGGTAACTTTTACTGTAAAATAATTACAGTTTTCGCATGCTAAGTATAGGTCACGCACAATTTTTGGATCTCTTAGTGAAATGAAAAATAATATTATCGAATACTGCGCATTTGCCATTCATTTCTACTGGGCGATCCAAAAGTTGTGAGCATCCTGTATCTCTATTTGAACGTAGAGTCTACAATCTACATGGTGCCTTTTATTCATTTCTACTGGGCGATCTAAAAGTTGTGAGCGTCCTGTATCTCTATTTGAACGTAGAGTCTACAATCTACATGATGCCTTTTATTCATTTCTACTGGGCGATCTAAAAGTTGTGAGCGTCCTGTATCTCTATTTGAACGTAGAGTCTACAATCTACATGATGCCTTTTATTCATTTCTACTGGGCGATCTAAAAGTTGTGAGTCTCCTGTATCTCTATTTGAACGTAGAATCTACAATCTACATGATGCCTTTTATTCATTTCTACTTGGCGATCTAAAAGTTGTGAGCACCTGTATCTCTATTTGAACGTAGAGTCTACAATCTACATGATGCCTTTTATTCATTTCTACTGGGCGATCTAAAAGTTGAGAGCGTCCTGTATCTCTATTTTTGTAGTACAAAAAATATTCAAGGTATTTACCATCCATTTTGAACGTAAAGTCTACATGATGCTTATTTTAAGGACGGAAAATAGAGTTTACCTACATGGTACATACCTACCTTATTAACTTTTATTAATAACTTCTTTCTTACTTTCCAGGTAAAATGGATGATGTACTGGATAGTGTTCGCGCTGTTCACTTGCACGGAGACCTTCACGGACGTCTTCCTCTCATGGTTCCCATTCTACTACGAGGTGAAGATTGTGCTGGTGCTGTGGCTGCTGTCACCAGCGACGAAGGGCTCCTCCATATTGTACAGGAAGTTCGTACATCCGGCGCTATGCAGGCGAGAACAGGTAATCCTTATGGCCCGTATTCACTTTGATTAGTGCGAGTGCAGGTGATTAGTGATTAGGGGAAAATAAGCGTGTTTACACACGCGCTGCAGCGGCAGCGGCACCGCCACCACGGCGGCGCTGCTGCATACTCATCCTTGTATTTCTATAGGCCCTATTCACACGGCACCGCCGCGGCGGCGGCGAGCGGTGCCGCAGTTTTCAACAAACATACGAGACTAGTCGGACATGATCGCGCCACAGAACCTGCGGTGGAGACTGCGGCGCCGCGGCGGCGAAAAACGCTGCCATTGCGACGCCGTGTGTAAACAGCCCAAAAGACTTGCACTAATCAGTCGCTGTCCACACTTGTCGCTCTTGCAATCAGCTCTGCAAAGATAATAACCGACTCAGCCTGAAATATTCTTCTTCTTCATTAAGCAGTTATTATCACTATTATGTGATTACTGATTAGCTCCATTTCAATTTCCACCCGTTGATAAGTTTAGAATCACACAGTCTACTTTGACGCTATTTTATGTATGTATTTAGATTAAGTACAAATAATTATTATAATACCGTCTGTAGTACAAATTGACACTGAAACACTTAGGTTTTAATTGATATAATAGTGTTAATCAGGGTTTTAAAGTCAATTAGCACACGCCAGAAATATCTCCGTTAAAAGCTTTTGACTATAGTACAAAGTTGACTTTATGGGCGCCTCCCTTGCCAGGTAATTTCATTTAAACTACTTTAGAATATTGTACCTTGATGGGTCTATACATTACTGAAAATACCATCTAATAGATTTGCTTAGGAAACTATCTATTACGATTAATAACAAAGCTGTTTAATATAGAACTATTAAGTAATTATTATGATTAAAATACTTTAATAAACGGTAATTAAATAATAATTATTGTTAACAGCCGGCCTATTTTAATTAAAACCTACCTATTATTATTTATACGGTATATCCTAATGTAAATATGATATATGTATATATATAAGGTGGTTAAGCTAGCAGCCCTGGCTGATGGGTTTTCCACATCATAAAATATACAAGGACGTCGGTATAATGGTCTGTCCTTGTAGTAGCAAGTTTTTCCTTTGTTATTGACCTTTATTTTAATGTTGAAGTATGACTAACTCCTTAATCAAAGCCTTTAGTGGAAACATAACGAAAGCTAATTTGTACTTGAGTTTAAGTTCTTATTATGTTATGAATATAGAATAAATCTTTAGAATATTATGATGGATTCCATAAAAGAATATATTAAGGCATAGATTAGCATATTAAGACTGCCATTCATGGAGATTCTCAAAACAGAAGTGAAGTTTTGTCAAAACATAAACACTTGCGGCCTTACCACAAAAAACTAAACAGTTGTTTTGAGACCATTTTGTACAGATTTTTTCTCTAATCAACTGTTCAACAGGTGTGTAAATCTTTCGTGGTAAGACTTTAGATATTAGATATTTTTGCAACCATTTATCATATATCTTCGGTTAAACAAGGACTTAAAACGCTAGACACTCTAATTCTAGACAAACTGCCCTCGTCTTATTGAATATACTAACGAGTTTGCAAATTAAAAAAGTATTTTCGCATAACACCCCAACTTCTGAAATAATTGCAATACCGGTAAAATGGGACTATTTGGTACAACATTTTGTGAAAAATTATTATTAAAACGAACTAAGTACTGGTAACTGTACTTAGATGATTTCTAGTAACAAAGAAATTTGACACAAAATAACTAAATTTTAAAATATTCTGGCTTTGTTTCTATTTATCTCATCAGGCGATTGTTGGAACAATAACACTTCACATTACTACGTACATACTAACACTGCAAATATATATTTTTCATACTAAACATTTTTATAAAGATATGGTGGTTCTAAATTTGGGGTTATTTGGAATAAATATAGCGATTGCTTTATAGTTTTAATTAAGTATGTGGGGTATATTTGGAACAATTTAAGGGGAAGTAGCAGATATGCCTTTTCATTTCGTGTATTTGTATTTTGTACATTTTCTTACATACGTACGCACTATGTTCATAAAACTGAAACAAAATGCAACCTACCCTTAAATACTCGAAAATTGCATTTGGGGTTATTTGGTACACCACCTATAATCTTAACAAAACTATCACATACAACATTTGGAATTTTGTTCCGAATAACCCCAAAACGGTTTCAAAAAGCCCCAATTTATAAAACAAAATAGATATGGCGATGTAAAAACGTTAGGAAACGCCGGTATAAATAATTAGAATCACAAGAAAACGTACGATATGTGACAAATCCCATATTTATCTTACCTCCAAAAACTTCTCGTAACACACCAAAAGTAGGCCACACATAAATAAGTTCAATTTTGACGATTTTTTTCTAAATTAGTTTTGCAGCACTCACGATATAGTTTCATTACCTCCAAATTTCGTCCCCCACTACAGTTTTAGTTGAAGTATTGCCAGATGAAAAAAAATGTAATACTTACCAGTAAAACAAAAGTTATAAATTACCAAATCTTTTATTTTATTTTTTTAAATAGCCCCACGGTTTCCGAAAAGCCCCAACTTACGGTACCAATATAATGTAGTAACTACATAATTTATAATACATTATTTGTCACGTTTCAGGAGATTGATGAATACATAGCCAAAGCCAAAGACCAGGGTTACCACACCGTGCTGAATCTAGGTACGAAGGGTGTCAACTATGCCACCACTGTCATTATGCAGACTGCCATCAAGGTAAGATTAATGTTTTTCTGTTAAAATATATTAGCAGCCATGGACGTATAAAAAAAAGGCGGACGGAGTCCCACCATACACAAAACTGTGTCCTTCAGAGTCGGCCAGCTGACTGCATGTACACGGTCCGCACGCACACATTATTACGCTAGTCCATACCATTAACCATTTGACAGGCGTAAGAATGTGTGCGTGGCCGACCTTGAAGACACAGTTCTGTGTATAATAAGACTCCGTCCGCCTTTTTTTCTACGTTCATGTTAGCAGTATGCACATCGAGGCTGCAAATCGCGAAAATATATTACTTTTTCTCTCTTTAATTGAGAGAGTTACTATTGAGCTAGAAAGAGCGAGGGATATGTTGCATCTCGATCAATAGATATAACTAATAAGCGAGATACAAAATAAGTCATTTTTACTTTTATACCGATGTTACATTAAACACTGCAAAAAATCTACAAAGCGAGATGCAACATAACGCTATTTCGTTTGGCATATGAGACAGTAAATGCGACAAAAAAGAATAGAGCGAGAGGCAAGACATCGCTTCGCTGTTTCACATAAGACAGTAAATATGTCAGCCTATTTTTTGCGGTTTGTAACTTCGGTGTGCAAACAGCCTTAGGTAAACCCATGTTTAAATGTCTATTATAATCTGAATTGTTAATGTAACTGCAAAAAGGTAAAAAGTAGCATATTTTGTGTTTTTTTTTCAATACAATTAAACTTATAAACAATAAAAATAAAACATTACATTTAAGATAAAATTTTGCCTTTTTAAACTACCTCTTCATTAAAATATTGCAGTTACAAGTTTACCACATTTACATAAAAACTTTGTTTCATTTAACAAGCAAGGATTGCGGTTGTAACCCGTTAACTAAATAAAAAGTAATTTCTAATTGTTGTTGCTGAGTAGCGAACGATGAACTAGATAAAAAATACTCTTATGGCTTACTCAAACTCAAAACCATACTGTGTAACTTATTAGTAAGAGATTTATGTTGTTAACAGTAAATTAGTTGTAGTGCTTTGTTCATACAAATTCCAAGTAGAAGCTTATAGTTTCCAATGTAAACCTAGATGTTTTTTTTTTATCTAGATCACCGTATTTTTTTGTTTTCACGATCTCACTTGTGTGTAGCATGCTTGATCACGAAACACGAACACCGCTCGCGCTAGTCACAAAATGCTTGTAAATATTCATACAGAAAAAGCTATAATAAAGACCGGTCGCAGAGCAGATTAAATGTGGTTGTTGACTCATACATCTCTTTTACTACAAAATATCGCATTGTCGTATTCGTGGGAACGAGATAGCAATGTTATTTTGAGCGAATAAGAGAGGTAGCGATAGGTCAATGGATGAATTACCTACGTGCTCTGCGACCGTACTCTAGCTGCATAGCAAGCCGTTTCGTTATCATGCATACGCGCATTCACTTATCCGTAACTTTTTTTATTTTATTAACACGCTTTTTTTAATTTCCTCCTACCCTCCCCTCTCCCTAACCTTTTGAATTTAGAATCTCAACTTGCCAATTCAAGAAGACGGCGTTAGGCGAGCTATCGGTGACGTCACAGATTCGCCTCAGAGAGTCGAAAATGAGTACCAGAGATTCGAAGATAACTTAGGAGTAGTCGAAATAGTAGAATTGGACCCCGAAATTGATGTACCGGACGCCAATGACCCGGACTATGTCCCGGAATCCTCGGCTCGAAGCCGCGGTGTGCCCCGAAAAAGGAAGGTAGTAAAGGAAAAAAGACCAAGAAGTAGGTCGAGGGGCCGAAGAACTAGGAGCCAAGCGGCCAGTGAGGAAGTGACGGTCGACTGAACTGTGATTTAGTGCCTTAGTTTAGACAAGTTCGTAGTTTAATGTTGGGTGCGTTCCGTTACTTGACCCAGTATACTGGTGAGTGCGATCTGACGTCTCGATAGCCAATCGACTCTCGTTAAATCGAACTGGTCAGTATACTGTTAGGGCTGGTTTACACGTATTAAGTAGATAAGTAGTAACTAAATTTTAACTTAATTTGAAGTGCCTGCCCGAAATGTGTCAAGTGACAAGCCCCGCCTGCCAACCTTACAGAAAATAGTCAAAATTCTAATTTCCTTGTTTAGTACTTAACAAAATTTTAACTTACTACTTGCTACTAAATTTTGTGTTTACATGCAATAAATAACTTAAAATTAAGTTAAAATTTAGTTAACTACTTATCTACTTAATACGTGTAAACCAGCCATTACGACCTGAATAAACAAAGAAGAGTAGTGTCCGATTCCGAGGTATTTTGACAGTTTAATGTTTATATACTCTTTAGCTTTTGATTGGATGACGTCTAAACTGTAACTAATCAAAAACGATGTTGAATACATAAACTCATGCCAAGAAACACTAGAAACTAGGCATAAATTCACATTGCAGTCTTTGTCTTCTCTACATATATTAGTTAGTCCTGTCTTCTTCGTTTATTTATTTATAAGGAGGGTTACAGTTTCGGAACACACTCATAGTGCACATCTGTGGTACTTTTTGTTACATAGATTTGGTAAATAAAAAGTAACATAGGTAAATTTAAGGTTGTAGGTAATAGGAATTGTTTTTCAAACCACATTTTTCGTAACTTTTTCTAAGTTGTTTTTTTATAAACAAATTATAAAATTTTCTGTCTCATACGTATATTCCATAACCTGTAAATGATTTGACTTATAATAATTTTGTCAGTTTGATTTAATAGTTTTAGGTTGATGATTTAATAGCAGAATGTGCTCTGCATGTTTGTCCAAACTTTTTGGTTTTTACTTTTTAAACCGCTCTTTTTGGCTCCATGTTGATAAAATTTTATATTTTCACACTCGTTTTCACGCTTCAGTTACCTAATGTCACAACACTTATTTTTTGTTCTAAAATCAGTAAGATTAATTTTAGGACAGAAGATTTATCTTACCGAATCTTCTTTTTCTAAATGAATCCTAAATTCAGAACTCAAAATTGGTTAAGAGAGAGAAGTAAAAATCGCGTGACTTTAAGCTTACCCTTTATGTACTGGCCATAGACTATAGTGCGCGCGGAACTAGTTGGCCGCGCCTGAGGTATGTGAGCGGTGGGACGGAGAGGCAGGGGCGCTTCGCACAAGAGATTGCAATAGCAAGATGAGTCCGCCGATAAAAAGACAATCTAAGGAAATAATATTATTTAAAGTGCATACGTTTTTTAAAAAACGGAAAGCCGATGTCAATAGTTTAGAACAGTGGTCCCCAACCTTTTTTTCATGCGGGCCACAAACATGTTTTGGTCTTGGTGTCGCGACTCGCGGGCCGCAACAAAAATTTTTTAAGGTTAAAAAATAACTTTCTTCAAAATTAAAGATTTAATATAGTATAAAGTCTAAATATTTAATAATATTTAGACTTTACGTTATTTTGCCGGTGGGCGTGAATTTCAAAATTGTTCACGCGGGCCACAAATAAAGTCCGCATGCGGCCCGCGGGCCGCGGGTTGGGAATAGGGGGTTTAGAATATAAAACGATCAATTGTCTAATGTATTTAATTTATTCTTTCCAATAATTAAATAATATTATTGTTCACGATATCGTCGTCACTGTCTAATCTCATGTGCGTTGCGAGCAGCAAGCAACCCGCCCCCTCACCCCCGTCCCTACCTAAGGCGCGGCCAACTAGTTCCGCGCGGACTATAAAATAAGACGGCATAATATTTGTTCAATTTTTATGTTTGTATTTTTAGTTACTTATATTTTTGTTTCGTGTAAAGACAATGTTTTAGGTAGGTAATGAATTGAAAACATATATTTTTGTCTATGGTCGATTGAATGTTGTGTTCATAGCTTTATGCAACGTATGACTGATGTAGTTTTATATGTTTTGTAACTTAAATAAATATATTTGTAAAGTCTAAGTCGTTTATCCATTGGCCATTGCTTAATCGACGCTTCACTACACTGGCTCATAAGCCAATGAAATTCATGTAAGTAGCATTTTTCTTTTTTTTGCTAGCTAACCCTATTTGTAAGCATGTTAACTTTTGCTAACACAAACGCCGTATTAATACAACACTTTAAATACTTACACTGAGAATTGCACGGTGATAAATTTTATTGTCTACAACGCCACTGATTGTGTTTTATTCAAGGAAGAAATATTTCACAAGTACCGATATAAAAACGTCTATTCGCGTTTAGATGTCATGTCAGCTGACTAGTTTCTACGGCGCAGTGTGACCAATGACGCGTCCTTATCGATTAGGTACTGATTAAATTGCGTCTATTGGTCATAACTTATTATGAATTATTATAATATTTACATAATGACGACCTCTGTGGCTCAGTGGTGAGCGCGTTGGTAGCTCAAGCCGGGGGTCGCGGGTTCGAATCCCACCGACGGAACAAAAAGTTTTCAATGTTCCCGGGTCTGGATGTGTATTAAATATATGTATGATATAATAAAAATCTTAAATATATGTATAGTATAAAAGTATTAAATATATTTCCGTTGTCTGGTACCTGTAACACAAGTCCTTTAGGTACTTAGCACGGGGCCAGATTGACGTGGTGTGAAGCGTCCATAGATATTATATTATTATTATATTATATTGAAATAAAATATGAACACTGTCCATCATTGGTTATTGCTGGGGTGAAAACCTATATCCAGGATCTACTAATAAAAATACTTTCACAGCGAATAAAATATATTCAAGATTCTCTGTCTGTCAAGAAACCTTTCTTATGTGTCAGACAAGCAGACCTTGGCCCTGATTCACAATGAGCGCACGGTAAAGTTTCCGAATCCGTCTCGAAAGGGAATCGTGAATTGCCCTGCTGGTCATACGCTGCGTAAATATCTTTATTGGTGAGTGGGATAGAGAACATCACAAATTCTTAAATAACAATATTATGACGCCATATTCCAGGGCGGCGGCGGTTTGGTTCAGCAGCTTCGCAAGAGCTACAGCCTGTCTGACCTGACCGAGTGCGATCCGCGAGACGAGAGAACTGACGAAGTCGACGATGTGCTGTCTGAACCGAGACTGCTACGGCGTGCCATTAAAAGGTTGGTTAGAGCTTAGAAGTGTTAGAACTGAGTTTGGGGAAAATGTATGGTTAGGTTGTAAGGGAACCTTAACAACTTTAATCAGGTAGTACGAGTAATATCAGAGAAGTTGATTCATAGGCAGTTGACAGACCTACGCAGTTTGGTCGAGTTTAAATGTCAAACCCAGCAGCCAGCAGCCGACAGATCACGACTTACATTGAATTGACATAATCCGAGCGAATGACGTAGGTCCCCGTCAACTACCTATATTTTAGGGTTTTAAATGTAGGTATTTGTTTTATATTTTACTTTATATCACATGGGTGATGGGCTAACAAGACTAAAAAGCAACACAGGCAAACGCAAAAAGTGCTCTAGGGAAATATAAGATAGAAAAGTATGTTGTCAAAAGTCACCCAAAGTAAAGTCGATATGTTCTAACTTATAAGACGCAAATCTCTGTTAAGTTTTAAATCCCCAGTCTACGTTGGACCATGTATAGCCATGATTACCACAATGATTGCGAAGCATTAATAATCGCAATTATAGACGAATAAGCTTCTCTACATGATCGTAGTTGCTTATATTGGACATTTCCCATTGGCCAACGTGCAAAGTTTGCACAGATGACAGAACAGTGTTTTTAACCTTTTCTATGATGCAACTGGTATGAAAAAATATTTCGTGACCCACTTTGCTTTTTCATCATGTTTAAAATTCTCCTACATAATCAAAATATCTTCATTGTTTTTTTACTGAAATTGTTTTTTTAACCTCTGGCGACCTACAGAAATTTCGCGACCCACATGTTGAAAAACACTGGCATATAATGATAGTTTAATTTGACATCACTGGTTGACATTTTAGTGGGTACGCGGCCCGACGAAGCGCCTCAGAGTCGAACAGCAGACAGCCGATGTATTTCCCAGAAGTCGATGTTGACGTTAGAACCACGAGGAATAGAATGGACGAGCCAGATTTTAGGTAATAGAAATTGTAGTGGTAGTAATCGCACATTTCACCTGTTGTAGTTCGTTCGATGTCTTAAATCATGCACAAATTCATTCATAAAATATATTTTTTAGGAAACCATGTAGATTTTAAGGCTGGTATAAATAGTCAGTACTTAAGATGCGACCTGGTCTCAAGACGCGATTAGGCTCTGTGATTGGTCCAAATTTTGACAGCCAACCAGACCGAGATGCATCTTGAGTACTGACTATTTATACCAGCCTTATTAAATTATTAAAGGTCCTTGCATGACTCCACGGTTTTTAAGTGTTTTAAAATAACGCTTAACACCACGTTTATTTTGAAAACAAAAAAAGCTGGTTTTATAATTTATATGCTCTAAATATAATGCTTCCTTCTTACTTTATACATGTATACTTATGAATTAATATTAACTTTTAATATCTGAAACATATTTAAAACAAAAATTTTATTCTCCTTATTTATATCAATAATTAAAGACCCCAATCACATTTTTCACCGATAACGAAAATTTTAACACAAAGTCAGAATAATTAAAGGCTATAATATAATAATAATTATATATTTGCATTGTCTATCTCCAAACTAACTGGCAACTAGCAACAGACTACCCAAGCAGCATCACAAGCTGTATAACAGCTGTATTAAAGGTCGTTTATACTCTTAATGCTGTATTTCCAGGCTGCATAAAGGCTGTATAAGCGCTTATACAGCCCTTATACCCCTGTAATGGGCACAAATTATACAGCGTTTTGCGTTATATAGGCTGTACAGTAGCTGTATAGGCAAAAATAGGCTGTATAATAGCTGTTTTTCGGCTGTACTATGGTGTACGAAGAAACCAATACACTCCAATTATTCCATTGTAACTCACTTGTTCAGCTTTACGCTGTAAAAAGTCTGTTGAACAGAGTAACAAAAGAAATAAAACGAAACAGAAGATATATTTTAATGATGGCGTTTATAATAACTGTTGATTGAAGTAACATATTATAAACGCTGTGTTTAAGGAGATTCGATGGGGGCAGGATACAATGCATTATCGTGCAAAAATAAATTTATTGTGGTTATATATATATATATATATATATATATATATATATATATATATATATATATATATATATATATGTTTTGTGATAAAAAATAAACGCGCCAGCAAAATAATCAAGGAAGATATATTAAATAAGGTTACTAAATATGGTTTCTATAGGTTAGAAATTAAAAAGTTTGAATTAATGGACGTAGAGCCTCGTTGGTGCATAGAAGGTTGTTGGACAAACTAAAAATATTGATAAATATAATAACATTAGTCTAATTTTTATGTACTCATGTTGGTAATCTTCGATTTGTAATTGATAAAATGGCGACAATTTGCTAAGCAGCCTAAATTCTATTTTGATATAGTTACAACCACGATTAAACTACCATGGTCTTAACCAGACCAGTAGCTTAGACCCTTTCGAAAAAAAAGCATTACGCAGAAAGTCGTACACTGACCCTTCGTAACTTGTCTCTTTCGCTCTTTGAAATAAAATTGTATGAAAATAATACTATTAGTGTCAAAACACACTAGGCCGAAAATACGCAGCCGAAGTTCGGCATGATTACGCCTGCAATGTATTTTAAATTACCGAAGACACACCATGCCGAAATTACGTCGCTTTATATTGTATGCGTAGCGCATTGCTGACGTAATCATGCGCAACTTCGGCCGCGTATTTTCGGCCTAGTGTGTTTAGAGTTTAGACACTTATGAGTTATGATCCTATCGTGTGGCCATATTTATATTTTATAGTCGTGCATGCCCTAATCCATCACTTGCAACTTTCCAGTCACATCAAGTCGACTGAAGACATCAGTTCGGGCTACTCGAGCGCGGAGAACTCTGCGTCACTAACGCGCGCGGGCTCCATCGGCGCGCGGCGCATGCGCACCTCGCGCACCACTGTCACCACCATCAAGCGCCCGCAGGCTGCTGAGGTCTGGTAACATTGTAATTATACAAGACTACATGACGCCCGCAACACCGTATGGATGACCCGTGAACTTCGTATCACTTAACTTCTAAATTTTCTCACCGTATAAACCTTCCCTGAACTTCCATGAATATTTCAAATAAAATTAGCCTAATCGGTTCAGCCGTTCTAGAGTTTAAGGCCCGTATTTTTGGTCAGTACTCAAGATGCATCTCGGTCTCAAGACACGGTTCAGGCTCTGTGATTGGTTGGCTGTCAAAATTTGGACCAATCACAGAGCCGAATCGCGTCTTGAGACCGGGTCGCATCTTAAGTACTGACCAAAAATACGGGCCTTAGAGAACGTCACAAAATTTAAAATTCATTTTGATTTACATAGAAATGTTAAAGTATTGATATTAGAGTCCTTTTATATTTACTAATTGTCTAAACTGAAGTTACAATATTGCTGTAGGTTAAAGTAGTGACGTTAGCTTTCTTTAATATTTACTTTGTAGTCGACTTCAGTGTGTTTAGTTTAGACATTAAGTATGTTGTCTAAACTCTAAACACTCTGAAGTCATGCGACTTAAATTAAATTGTAGTTTATAATATGTAGCGATATATTATATCGAATAATTATGCCAACCGTAAAGCCGCTTAAACGTAAACATCGGCATAGAGTGTTTAGACACTAACTCTTCGAAGCAAATACTATTAGTAGATTTGATTGTATTTACTTCACTATTTTTTTAAAAGTTAACTCATTTAAATGTCACCGTGTATGTATGACATGTTGGTTGGGAGATGGGCACTAATTGTTAGATGGTAAAGTATTACACTGCAAGATGTAGCAACTTATATCATCCAAATTTTTATTGATCATATTTCTAATGTCATATTTTTTCTAATAATAAAGTAATCTAAAATGTTTGCAGTGTGATACCTTGCCGCCAGCCCCAGCTTAATTTGACTTGTGTGAACTGGAAAGTGGGACATTTTATAATCGTACAAAATAGGTACGTACTTGTGTAGAACTTAAGGGTATTTTATTCTTGTAATATTACTTAGTACGTAGAAAAGTTGCTTCGGATTACCCTGACGGCCACTATTTAGTTCTACACTGTCAAGTACGTTTTTATATACTTACTTGTTATTCGTTGAGAATAAACACTAGAATTTAGTTCAAAGAAAGTATAATAATATTCCATACTAAAATGCATTTATTCTTCTCATATTTTAGGCTCAAGTCTGATAACTGCATTTATTATATTATGTAGGTATTATATATATGCTCATTTATGATTAGGACTCAAATACTTTTATTTAAAGGACGACGAAGTTATCATCGAGGAGTTACAAGACATGGAGCCCTTTGATTATTCCACCATGCCCTCTCTTATTGATTTGCAGTCGCAGATATTCGTATCAAACACCATCCCACGATTTCTATATCAATACATCGGAGATCAAGTCAAAATCTTACAAGTATTGAGCAATTCAGTACCTACAGATAGCTCTGTTAGTATTTCTGACTTAAAAGAGGATATAGAAATCAAACCAGATGGTGCAGATAAATCTAAAACAGCAAAAGTAGCTCCGACCGTTGATGTTCCTAACATTCCTAATGAATCACTTACTAAACCAGTTGAAAATGTAACAGACGATCAATTCGATAACACTACTGTTAAAACTGATCCTGCAAATAAAAATTTAGGTGATAATAAAGATAAAAAGAAAGTTGAGGATGAAAAAAAAGATAGTACACCCCCTGAAGAATCAATAGATTCTTCTAGTATTTATACATCTGATCACGATAACGATTTCGAAGATGGCGACGACGAAGCGTCTTTTGGGACGCCCGATCCATCGCCAAAGAGCGAAAGAAAACACAAAGGTAAATATGGCAAAAACAAAGCTCCACCACCGCCTACAATAACAGACGATAAGAAATCCACTGATGTAGTAACAGAAATAAAAACTGCCAATGAAGATATAAATAAAGCAGAAACTAAATCAAATATAGAAGTGCAAAATATTGAGAGAAAGGATTCATTAGACGTGGGACGTGAGAGACAAAAGTCAAAATCGCCAGTAAGACAAAAAGACGGGTCTGCGTTTGGTAAGCTTTTACAACTGCCTGGAAAATTAGCGTTTTGGAGCAAAGATTTGAAATCTGATGCTTCGAGTGAGGACGATGTAAGTCGTCAGTCTATTGAACGACAAATAGATGAATTCCAAAGTTGCGTGGACATTAGTAAATTGGCACATACTAATGAGAATTTGGAGGACGTAAGAGAATTAAAAAATGAAATAATCGAAACGAGCGAAGAGCTACAGAAACTTATTGATGCGAAGTTACAAACGCATCCAGAATACAAGTTCATTCCGTTGCATGAAGAGATACCGTCAATATCAAAGAGTACTGACGTGTAGCCAACGTTTTAGTTGAAGCCAAATAGTATGTTGACTTTGTGTGACATTGCATGGATTTCTCAGTGAAAATAAACATGTTGTGTATTGGATATGAAATATTAATACTAATTGTTAATTGTTTTCTAAGTGCATGAAATTATATTTTAAAATTGTTGATGTTATATTAATTATAAAAAATTTAATTAAGTACTAAAATTAGAACTAAACTGCCTTTACAAAGACATTTTGTAAATTTGTTTAGTCCTCATCTGATAAGTTAGAGAAGACAACACATTGACATTACACATACAATTTTGTAGCGTCTTTATTTTAGCGCCCGGCCCGTAGTTTTTTGTTCCTGAAGGACATAATATCTTTTTATATAACACACTAACAGCAGTTTTAAGGTTATTGTTATAGACTACAAAGGTTTATTTTTTCAGACAGTTGTAGTAGAATGTATTAATAATTTTAACTCAAGATTTGAATAACAAAAATTATACATACAACGCCATCTATGTCATTGATCAGGCAATGTATAAAACGACAATTTTTTTTAACTATGTGTAATTTTTCAGTGTCGTTAACTTATTTAGAACTAACGATTTAAGCATTATAACAATGCCTTTGCGTATTAACAACATTTGATTTTACTAATTTGTTTGTACTTGCCTTTTTCTTTCTACAGTTCGACAAGGCTGTTTATGAACGTGGCGAGAAAAGGAACTAACGCTTCTATCATACAAAAACGTCATTTTTGACAGTTCTCCTATACCAGCAACGCCCATTGACATAATATTCATTTAAAGCCTTGTCTAACTGTGTGCCGAGTGTGAGTTTTTTGTTTCACATTCGTGAACGCGTTTGGCGTTTACTAAGATTTTGTATGGGAGCTAGGCTCACTCCCGTGAGCATCGCTAGGTGGCGCTGTACAAATCCCATACAAATCTTAGTAAACGCCAAACGCGCTCACGATCGAATGTCAAACAAAACTATGTACAGATTGTCTATTGTCCCTTTCATTATATTTTTTTTTTCAGGCCATGATGTCGGCATCGGCTACGATCCCTCGCGCAAAGAAATCCTCCAATAAAAGAAAAACCCAGTAAGAGATACATCACATTAGGAGTTACCAATTTCAAGATGGCGGTCTGTAGCTATTCAATTTGAATCTCAAAGCCAAGAGGCTTAAACTGGTGAGCCAGTTTGAGAAATGAACGAGCCCTGAGGTAGCATTTTTGTATGCTAAATACTTTTTTGCTTAAATATATTTTATTTTTTCTTAAAGCAAGAGTGTCCGTTAAAAATCAATATGAAATAATGTAAATACTATAATTATTAATTATATATTTTATTTGTAACAAAATAAATTAACCACTCAAACGCTTACTTACTATGAATATCTATAATATAGTAATAATATTATATTAACAATAAAATCTATATGACGAGCTCAAGTCACAACTTAAGTTACCAATAGGTACCAAAGCATTAAATGCACAAATTATGCAGTGCTATAGTATATTTATTATGAGAACTCAATTCTCAAAAATGTTGTTTTTGTAATAGTTATTAATACATGATCATATCTAATGAAATCAACATAGTATTTATGATCCGCATTCCTATGAGTTTGCAAGTGATGTGTCAAATTACGACATGTATAGGGGGGATATAAAAATGCTAATATACAGGGTGATCAGACATGATATCACTATGTGAAAAATATAATATTATGAAAGACTGTTCGAAATAAATGGCAGAAGAATGTTCGCTTAGTGTAAACATTAGTTATCAGTTCCTTTCGTATTGCTTTTATTAATTAAACATTGGAAAATTTTAATTTCGCCAAAAATTGCCAAATCTTCGAACGAGTAGTGAAATTATTGTAAGATAGAAAATAGGTAAAATAAAGGCTAGTCGTTATTTATTTCAGCAAATGACTTTATTTTACATAGTAGGAGCTGAAATAGGTTCATGTCAATAAATAATGTTTCCTTAAAATTAAATATAATTTCGTCTTCTATTTTTTAAATGAATGTTAAATTGTTAAACTTGTAATAAATCTTAGTACTAGTAAAGAGGTCACAATAATGTCACAAACCCATTGTATTGTTGGGGTTCTAGTTTTCGATAAGCACGTGTTATAAAGAAATCTTAATATGAAAAGATCATGTTACCAAAAAAAATAATGGAAAATCCATCATGCATTTTAATTGTTGTAAAATGTTAATGTTGATAACGTTGGGGTATATGTTAACAAAACTTCCACATTTCCTTCCGTAAATTGCGAGAATGACCAGCTGTTTAAAAAGGAATGCCACATAATAAAATATTATGTAGGTCGCGTGCATCTTTAAGATAGTTTGGCAAAATTTTAATTTTGAAGGGAAGGCAGACGGCAGTGTTCGATTTGAAGGTATATCTGGTGGGGCGCGGAGTGAGCGGGGTGGGTGCATGTAAGTACGTTATTTGTAGATATTCAGTGATCAGATTGGTCGTTATTGGTAACTATTGCAGTGGTATAATACACGGTGTAATGAAACTAAGTGATAATACTTTAGATGTGTATGTCTCCCCTGTCTAGAGTTCAATGTGAAAGTAGCAGCTGAAAGAGTAACTATTTTTTCATCTTTGTATGGAAAAATTCATGAAACACGGGCCCTTGCCCATATAAATCACAAAAAAATGTGTTCCTTTAGCGGTGCTACTTTCACAGTAAACTCTGCATATACTTACAGGGGACTCAAACACACGCTATTATAGTATGTATTATCATTTATCACTAAGTTCTATTACACCCTGTATACATGCGACATTGCCCTCTCCAGTTTCGTCAAGCGATTTTAAAGTTGAGTGTGGCCCTCATCATCAATAATTATTATTAGCTAATGAATATTTAAAAATATGTAAGTATTAGAAATGTTCGAAAACAATAGAAAGAAATTAATGAATTTAATGTATTAGTAAATATAAAATAATAATAAATAAACATTGTGTAATATCCAGATTCCTATAATTTTTTATTTGATGTAAGTGGTTCCTAAATGGATGTAATGTTAATTTTATCTTGGCGTGGGCGGATTATAATATTTTATAAATACTTAAAGTTAGACTCTTCACATTTCTTGAATTAGTTCGACTTTTGATTGTAATACTCAAATATCTTTTAGTAAAATGATTCTTCACAATTTTTTGTACAATCTTTTAGTAAAATGTTTGTACAAAAAATTGTGAAGAAAACTATCTCATATTACTTTAATTATTGTTTTATCTTGTATGTTATTTTTTTAATTTTCATAAATAGAAAATGTGAAGCATGCATTGCTGGCAATAGTTTTTCCTATGCTAATGAATTTTAATTGTAATAGAATCTATATTTTGTTATATTATGTGCAATATGTTTGAGCTTAATGTGTTTGTGTTTTACCCCAGATGCAATTTATAAAATAAAATAAATAATTGAAATATAATAATTTATTTTTTACACCTGTATTCCGCTACGAAGCCTTAAAGTATCGAAAATGTATTTTCCACTATCACCTTTGTAAACATTATTTAGGAGCTGATTCTCCAAAAGATTTAATGAGTCTTTGTCCCATGTTTTGATCCAATAGAAAGTGGATAAAAGTTTGTGATAGGCGATATCATCTTCCGAATCAGATATTGAAATCTTTGGAAGGTTTTCAATAATACTCAGCAGCTTGGGCTTGACAACTGTGTTGAAAACATTATTGTTTGTGGCAGCAAAACGATGAATGATGTTTATTGTATCATTATTTACACTTTTACTTAGCAAAATATCAGGTAAATGTTTTAGCCACATCTCATAAGCCTCACTGTTATGGAAATGCGAAAGTTTGTCGTTCAAAGCTATCTTACAAAGCATACCAAATATCTTCTGTTTATATGAATTGGTGATAGGTTTGTTAAAATACACCCAAATTATTTTTCTGAACAATGCATCCAAAACCAGCAATGTTTTACTCCAACCCACAGATTCTATTGAGAAAAATGATAGTAAAATATTGATAACAACATCATCAATATAATCATTAATATTCTGGCCAAATATTTTTTCAATGTAACCAAGCACAGCTGATATTTCTTTTCCCTGATGCTTTTTATCAACATTTGGATTAAACTGAATGAATAATTGGCATATTTTGAGATTTTCCTCTACCAACTTTGGGTCTGAAACAGTTTCTTCGTCACCTTTACCCTGCTTCGATCGTATAACAGTTGCATATGGAAACGAATTGACAAAATTTTGGCTGAACAAATTCCTATATTTTTGTGAGAATATACTGCCTATATTTGATGCAGAGTTCTTTTTATTGAAATGCTTGACAAAGTTCCAAGTTAAAGAAATAATCTCAAGTATATGTTTTAAAAGCAAAGCCGAATCTTCACTTACGACCATCTCAAAATTTGTTTCTGATTTCTTATTTGGGCACATCTCAACCCACGTTTCAAAAAGCAATGGAAATAGTATGTCTATGTACTCTCTGAACCTTTCAATGTCATCTGTGACTAGGGAGATTTCTGAATTTTTGGAGGAAAAACATGAAATGTAACAATTTGCTACATAAGTTTTATCAAAAAGAGGATAGTAGTTCATTGAATTGTTATCCTTAAAGTAGTGAGTATTGGCTGCCATACTGACTTCCTGATTGATGTTGTTATATTCTGCAAACTTCTGCATCAAATCTCTCAGTCTTTGGAAAACTTTGCCCCTCCATTTCACACTTGTGATTTGACTGTTCATATTGACGGTGAGAGTTCTACCAGGTTGATCTGAGCGTAACTTTGATATCATGTCTAGGAAGTTGGGTATTATTTTGTTAAAATCTTCAGCTAACTTTGTGGGAGTACATAAAAGAAGAATATCTAAGAACAATAAGGAATCCTCTTGAATTCTGCTGTCTATGTGGGTCATAGCATTTCTCAGATATGTGGACATGACATCAAAAAATGGCTCAATATTCTCTTGAGATATATTCGAAAGCACCAAGTGTAAAACTTTAAGGGCCGATTGTCGCACCTGAAAGTATAAGGGAAATTCATAATTAGATTTATTATAATGTAATAGCCTCTTGAACATCTATAAAACACAATTTTATAATAAGTTAAAAACTCTAAGGAGATAACTAAAAATTGTGTATGTGTTATGTTGTGTTCCAATAGAATCAATAAAATGCAAATACTTACATTTTTCTCAACATTTAGTATCAAAGCAGTTACTCCGTTAATCAGTTGGCCCAGATTCTGTAGTAATACTTCAGGGTGAGAGGATATTAATTCTTTTATTCCATCAAGTGCGTCTACTCGTACGTTTGTGTTAAAGTGATTGAGGCGTGATAGAAGTTCCTTCACGTTAAGTTTTCTCGTCGACAAAACATCTGTCGATTCGTGTTTCTTCAGTTGTTCTCTTATTATGATTTTCTTTACCTTGAAATTGGTTTTGGTCACGTTTGTCCCTTTCGGCAGTTCCTTATCTTTTTTACCCTTTAGTTTCGTTTTACTTTTCTCAGCTTTCAGGAATTTCTGATATCGAGTTGCGCCAGTTTTATGCATTTTCTTTGATTAGCTAAGAAGAATCCAACCAACACACATGCAAATAATATGCTTTTATCTAATTATTCGTGATTTTTATTTATTATTTGCCAATTTAATAGATAAAAAAAGTAAATAAAATTCCGAATTCCCCAACCAGCCAAAGAGGATGTAAACTGTATACTACGTAACAAGAGGTCGGACTTAGAAGAAAAAAAATAAACATCCGTTATTTTTTAAATTTGAAACTGAAGTTAAAAATTTTAAGTGCAAAACCTTTCACTCTAAACATACCAAAAATAAAAAAAATAAAATAAAAAAGAAATGAGCTCAAATAAATGTTTTATTTCAATAAAAAATATTGTACATAGCTAAATAAATAGGCTAATAAGGTAAATTAAGCAATAAAACAGATTTAATCCACAAGCTTTTGTTGATTTCTATTATTCAATATTATAATATAACAGTACAGTTTTATGTATTTTATTTATAAATACAATAGAATAGCTGTATATGCTACTCTACTAACTACTTGATTGGCTTATACAGTAAACTCTATATAGGGAGGGGATTAAAGCTGCGCGTCCACCAGGTCGGAATCGGTATTTGTCAGGCGCAGAATGACGTTCCAGTACTTCTAGTGCAGTTCACAGTAGTCAATACTATACATACAAAGCAACAAATCCGTCCGCTGCGTACCTACGCTCCGATTCCGATCCAGTGGACGCGCACCTTTATACATACAAACTTATGTATCCAGTATCATGTTTGTTACGCCCTGTATACGACAGCTGAAATCTATCGCGTGGGCTCAGGCCAGCTGCATACCACCTCACGTCTTGATCAGAGGATTTTTCCTTGGTGGCCGTACCACTCATAATCCCATACCTTCCTTCTCCTCCTAAAATCTCCTTAAGAGCTATTGCTTGCAGACTAAAATGTTGCAAACTAGTATAGGGACCTAAAAATCTGAAATTAATGAAAAATTTTTCATTTACTACATTTCCATACAGTTTACATAAATTATTAAGTATAGTTAACAACCAGTATTATTACAATAAAACAATATACACATTTCAACATTTTCCAAATTAACTGTTTACTGATATACATTATAATATTTTCTAGGAAATAATAATCTGTCTGTTTCATAATATTAATACAGTATAAGTTGTAAATTATTGTACAAATATGCAAATAATACTACGACATACTTTGTATTAGAACATGGTATGACAAAGACGTTATGTTTTGCTTCGATTTATCAATTTACGGTTATATTTCCATATTACAATGGCTTACCTTTCGTTTTTCAATAATTAATCCACTTAATTTACAATTTTTGTATGAATTGCTACAAAATAATTTTCACAAAATGAAAATCGAACTTTGAGTTTTAAACTTCTTCTTCGTCTTTTTTCTCATGTAGTTTATATCCTCTATGGTCTTTTTTATCAGCCAATTACAGTCGACCTTGCACAGATTATGTGATTTCATTTAGTTGCTACGCTTAAATTTGGAACCCAATTTTTTTTTGTTCGGAAATTTCGTCCACCTGCAACCAGCAACCACGTGAAATTGACGTTCAGTGTTTCCACTATTATGATTTCGTTTCCCCACGCCTCAATTCAGATTTCCCCTTTTTTCCCCTCAAAAATTATTATTTTGCTGTAGTTTTAAGTTTGGCACTAGTATATTAATTAAAAAGAGACTGCCCACTTACGCCTCTGGTTATACGATACTAAAATAATAATATGTATTATAATATTATTTACACTGATTCCAGTTTCAAATTCTAATTATTTATTACAGACTTTCGTCCATATTAGTTTCTCTAGGTTTTCTATACGACTTCCCGCAATTTCCCCTTTTATAGTCTTTCCCCTTTTTCTTTCCCTCTGGATTCTAATTTCCCCTCAAAAGGGGGAGTTCCCCTCATTGTGGAAACACTGTTGACGTTTGACATTAATCTAATCTTAATGTCATTTTGATAGACGATTTTTTTTTGGGTTTTTGGCACTGAGCTGTGGACTGTGGCACTGTGTACTGACCAATGACTTAAAGCTCGATTTACACGGGTGACTAACGGGTCGATCTTAGTCACCCGGCAAGTCACCAGTCGAATCTCCTGTCCAAGTTGAATCGCCACCCCATTTACACGGGTGACTAACGGGTCGATTTTAGTCACCCGGCAAGTCACCAGTCGAGTAGTATTCGCAGCAAGCGATAGCTTGCGAGTTGCGACTGAGCGTTTGCACGGTCGATTTTAGTCACCAGCCGCATGCGGCCGCTGGTCGCACGACTTTGGGGCTTGCGACTTTAGCCGCATGCGGCGTAGTCGACTTGCCATTTACACGGTCGATTTTCGCCGTGCAGCGAAAATCGTGAGGCTTTAGTCACCCGTGTAAATCGGCCATAAGAAACAAGAGGACACGAAATAACCACGAAAGGAAAATCCATTGAGATACTTTATACTAGGAGAGAGCCTTATATTGGTGTATAAGCGTCAAAAGCGTGTAATGTTATGTCCTACTTACTAGGACATAATAAAGGAGTCGGTCTGCATATTTATTTCATGTAATAAAAGTGTTAATAAAGACTTTTGTGGTTTCGCTAAATAATAAACCATAAGAATGGCCAAACAATGCCTCAAACACGTGGATTTAACATTAAATACGTAATTTTTGAACAACGTTTTTTGGGGTTTTCAATCGGTATTTTTGTAAGCTAAAAAGATAATTTGTAAGTTTAATAATCCCTTATTCGTGCTATTTAAGGCATTAGTGCTAAAAATGTCACATCAATTAATAATTTGGCTACAAAAATTGCATAGCTTTTTACGTGTGTTTACGGATTCTCATTACTTGAAATAGAGTTTATCGATATCATGAACTAAATTACTTTCTTTTCTGGATTATAATGTGCTACAAAATGATCAACAAATAGAAATATTCAAGAAAATACACGCACACTACTTGTATGAAAATAAGCACAAAATGCCCACGCGATGACGTGCTAAGATTACATCTATACTATAATACTTTATCTATGGGAAAATCTCTCAGTTTATTATTATAAGTTTAAGCTAGGAACATTGACATATTATTGGTACTGACCATCAAGTTAATATACCTATCGGAATAGAGAAACAGAGGCCTGAGCAAGCGAGATGTCACTATCAGTAACACTGCGTGGTAGAAAGAGAAGCGTGATTTGAGGTTGCATAGCTTTTTTTTCATCTGTTTGACAATCTGTCTGACCCTGTGTCGATGGTTGTCAATTTGGGCTCTCAGAAAAATTGTGATTTTAAGTTAAATAGTGAATAATTTTTAGAAATACTGCTCTAGAAACATGGTTAAATGTTTGTGGAATGATTCTGGATCCACACATCGAAAAAACCCGGACAAATATTCATTTCACAGGTGAATTATTCTACATCGACAGGACCTAGCTGTAAGTTTATTTTTGCCAATTCCCTACGAGTTATTGGTATTGATATTGATAGTTAACTTCTATATATCTTTAATTATATGGAAAACATAACTTGACTAGCCATGGTGCACAATTTAAGGATATTTTGTGTAAACAATTTTCATATATTTTACACTAGGGCTGCATCAAGTTATCGATAAGTTGTATCGATATGAAAATATTTTTGAAGTTATACTTCTTTAGGCGCGTTATGAAAAATGATGATAGTGAAATTTTAAGATGCGCGCGCACCTATGACACAAAATTAACAGTATGAAGCCGTCTGCTTAACCGCTCATTAAGTCTCGAAAAAAAGCTACCAACAAAATAGAAATTGAACCTCGATATTAGTCGCGCATGTTGGTACGCTCGTCACCTCTGATCACTGTTTTCATATTTATAATATTTATCAACATGTCTCTAGTTTATACATTCACAACACGTGTTTGAGTTTCATACAAGTGCGAATTATATATGTGCTAATAAATTATATTCAGTAGTGATTTAAATTGAATATTTTGATTGATATTACTTACTATTTGTGAATATTAGTGAAAAAAATTGTGCTTATATACTTTTTCAAGTGCTCCAATATAATTGAGGTTAACTATCCGTATGTATTATTTATTGATATAAATTAAAATACTTTTATTTAATATAATTAACACTAAATATTATTAAATTATTAATGTTAAATACTTATTATTGGTTATTTAATATTCACAAAATAAAGAAATAAATTTAATAAAACATTTAATAAAAAGTTTGTGATAAAAATTAAAATTGAACATCAAATTATAATATTAATTTTTAATATTTGATATTTAATGATGCCAAAGAAGTATAACTTCTCACGCGCGTACATAAGTACACGCACCCATTTTTTTTTAGTTAAGTATACTTATTATCTAGAAATGTTGAAATGATAACATACTCATCCGTAGTTTATAATTAGTTTAAGTATATTAATATACTATCATACATAATTTATCGTTTTTAAGGTTCCGTACCCAAAGGGTAAAAAGTCCTAGAAGTGGGGTCCCGCAGCTCGCTCTACTACTAAGACTTCGTTGCCTGTCCGTCTGTCCATCTGTCCGTCCGTCTGTCTGTCTCCAGGCTGTATAACAAGAACCGCTATAGTAATAGATTTCTGAAATTTCCACAGATGTAATGTCATTCTACATCCAATATGGCTGCTCATCCAAGATAGGGGAATAGTTGAAAGCACTTCTGCAAGATGGGCATCAAATAAAAGGGCTCATTGAGAGTGAATTGAAAATTAATAGGGTCTAGTGAAGTCGTGTCGTGTCGTGTACTGATGTGACGTGACGTAACCTGTCGTGTCGAATCGTGTCATGACATGTCGTGTCGTATCATGCCGGGTTTTAGAAAATGCCCGGTTGAAACCGGTCACTCTTCATGCGCGAGTCCGACTCACACTTGGCCAATTTTTCAGATTTCCTGCTGACCTGGATACCAGAAATTCATGGCTTAAAATAATTAACCGTCCAAACTGGACTCCGAAGAAAAATTCATGCATACTTAATTATGCTGCAAGCATTTTGAAGAAAAGTCACATTTTACATCAAAATTACAATTTTATTATAATATATCTATGCAGTTTTATTTTATCCCATTTTATTATTTTTATAATCTTACAATTATTATTCCATGATCGATATTTTGTAGAATTACAAGATGTTTGTACATCACTGACATAATTGTATACACAGATGTAAATCAAATTTTGGTTAAGCTTGACAGCTCGGGATTGTTTCTCTATTCCGATAGGTATATTACCTTTATGGTACTGACACATTGGGATTTGGGTGTACAGTGTACACTGTAGTCTGTAGTTCTGTAGTCTGTACACTGTACAGTGTATTGTACACACTTTATTAAAAATGTTGATGGAGTTTTGGAAAGTTTTTACTGCTCTCTTTCTTTTAATATTGTATTCGTTATATCCGGAACATAGCCCACAGACCCAGATGACAAGTATTGAAAAGTGGCACAGACTTAAATGACAGCTTCAAAAGACATATTACAGTCTGTCAAGAAAAAGTAGACGCAGAGTGCGTTTCACCAAATAGTTCCTTTGCCGTCATGTTGGCACTAATGCAAATTAATGTTGCCACATTACCCTTACTGTGCTTCCTTAAATTAGGGGAGATAATATTATGTTATCACAAAATGCAATTGGAGAAAATTGTACATAATTCTAACAGCTTTCGCCCGCGGCTCTGCCTGCGTTAACGTCTATACTCTATCCTTCGGGGACCGTTCTTTTTCCCGGGATAAAAGGTACCCTATGTCCTTCTCCATACCCCGGACAACGTGTACCTATGAAAGTTTCATTATGATCCGCTTAGTACTTTATGTGTGAAGGCGTAACAACCAAATTCACTTTCGCATTTACTAGCTAAAAGGCAAAAGCCGAGCTTTGTGAGGGCTCGCGTCATCACACCTTCACTGACTGATGATAACACATTTACATGTAAATACTATGTTAAAGCACAAATCAATAGGCGTGATAGATGATGATTCCAGGGGTCTGTAATGTTTATTGTTTATTATTTCTAATTTTTTATCACCAGCGACATTTGATAAAGTATCTAAGATTTACTTAACTTTATTGTGTATTATGTTAGAAAAGTTACTTTTTGTACCACTGCAATCGTTAAAGGTCTTGTGTGAGAAGTTATTATTTTAGGCTTATTTTTTCAGTTTGTTTTTATTAAGTTTTTTGCGATACTTAATTTTATTTTGACACTCGGAGTTATGTATCTCTATTAAATGAGTCGCAAAGAATATAATTAACTAGCGACCCGCCCCGGCTTCGCACGGGTATAAAATATATATCTACAGAAAAAATGATTAAAATCGATTCAGCAGTTTTGACTTGTATTCATTATTACTACCCGTGGCCCGCATTAGTCGGTACCGCCGCAAAAGCTACGTCTCACAGGGAATTGGAGCCTTTTGCAGGGTATAGGCAAATCAGCTGTTATGTAGGGATCATTGGTATTCTTGGTATATGCAACGGGTATATGAGCTAATTCACCAGCTGCAGGACCGGTCATAATCTTCGCTACTGCGTACCCCCGCCTTGGTAGCGCCCACTTCGAAACGGGCGTAACGCAATTTTTAATTTCGCCATAACTTCTAAACTAAACGTACAATTTTAATCATTTAAATACCAAATATTATCTACACAAACTGTACTTAGTGATGAAATAATTTATTTTGATAAGGATTATCAGCATGAGTAAAATAAATGCGTTTAAATGTAGTCCAAAAAAAATCAAGATTTTTAAATAAAAAAATGGTTGTTGTGCCTCACTTGCCATAGATAGGTATAGTGTGTCGCGGGCATTTTTGTAGATATTTATAAGATCTACATTTACTTAGAACATTGTATGGTTCTATCTTTTATAGTTTAGGCAGCGTACGCAAAATAAGTAACTTTTCTGGTTGATTTTTTTCACCTTGTGTCAGAAAAACCCAAATATCTTACGGAACCCTATATTTTCCAAAATAAAAAGTAGCCTATGTTACTCGTAAATAATGTAGCTTTCGAATGGTGAAAGAATTTTTAAAATCGGTCCAGTAGTTTTTGAGCCTATTCATTACAATTAAACAAACAAACAAACAAAGTTTACCTCTTTATAATATTAGTATAGATTATCCTAATGAGCTTTTGTATAGTTTAATTATTTAGCAAAACTAAAATTTTAGATTGTTGTATTTCTATACTGTAATTTCTGTTCTACATTGAAAGATATTACATAATTCAATTAATGTTGTAACATTAAGGGTTGGACCTCATCTGGCAGCACGGAATCGCCTTTTTCCGTCGCCCTTTCTCTTTCTGTCGCTTAGAACTGCCATTTGCTAGACCGAGACAGAAAGCATAATGCGATTGCACGCGGCGGAATCCTCGAGGCGATCGCATTATGCTTTCTGTCTCGGTCTAGCAAATGGCAGTTCTAAGCGACAGAAAGAGAAAGGGCGACGGAAAAAGGCGATTCCGTGCTGCCAGATGAGGTCCAATCCTAAGACTTAAGAGAGTAAGTAATACACAAGGATTTTTATCTTAATTAATATATAATGTCAATGTTGGTTGATGCAAAGCAATGATTGTACAAAAATCATATATTAAGTTTAATTAATGTTTGTAAGTATAGGTACATATAGATATTACGAGTGATAGGTACATATAGATATTACAGAGATACGATAATATAAAGAGTGTTGGCGATCTGGACAAAATTAAGTGACTATCTCCACCTTATAGTTACTACTGTATGTTATATAAAAATATTAAGGTACTGTCTAGGATTATAGTTTTATACTTTGTATCAAACATCAATTATTATCATACTCAAGCCACATGCAAAATTGTTATTAAAATAAGCATAAAATTATTATTTTGTAAACCTCTCTTAATATTATACTTACATTATAATACTATATTATATTTACATCATTTATCGTATTTTTTAAAAATATTGACCTTACTGAATATTACTATATCTACTTTAATATTTTATACATATATAATATATTTTTTTACATTTAATATTGTTATACCACATGATAAAATAATATTTTCTTTCAGTACTTGTAGCATAATATTATTCCTTCTGCTTTACCTATACAATATAAGCCCCACAATGCGACACAGGCGCAGGCGACGCATTAGAATAAAATCATTCACAGACATTAATAATCTAGTATTTAAAATAATATACCTAGCACTAAAAATATTAACTTTAAAATTAAAATATGGCTACACTAATTCATAACGATAATCTTCAGTTATATTACCAAAATGTACGGGGCTTAAGGACTAAGTGTATTGACTTATATAATAATGTACTGTCCCAGGATTACGACATATTATTATTTACTGAGACTTGGTTACAGAGCGATGTACTCGATAGTGAGCTATGTGATAATAGGTACGACATATTTCGATGTGACCGGAATCTCGAACGTTCGGGTAAGAAATCAGGCGGCGGAGTGATGCTGTGCGTACGCAGCGAACTAAACGCATCGACCGGCTACTTGTGGAGTGACAGCGGTGCATCAGCTTTCCCGCCGAGCACGTCATACGAGTCTACGTGCGTAAGTATACCTGCCAGCGCGATCGGCTCGCAAACTAACTTACATATTATTCTTACTTATATAGCTCCTGACCCGACTTCATTATACGATTGTTTAATTAACTTTCAGAATAAGTTATCAAACTACATAAACTTAAATTCTTCCGATAATTACATAGTATTGGGTGACTTTAATTTGCCACAGCTGAGTTGGAGTTCACACGACAACGTCGCTCACATATTTGGTACCTCAACTTCACACATTAACGCAATTAACTTTGCTGACGCTCTCGGATACTTAGGCTTAAAGCAATATAATTTTTTTCCTAATTCTAGCGGTAATATTATTGACCTATGTTTTTCCACGCTACCTTTGCAGGTAAACACCACAAACTCACCATTAATAAAAGAAGATAAGTATCATCCCGCATTAAATATTACAGTTTGTGATGTCAACTTGCAACCTTTTATAGAATGCCATGAACCGCGTTTTAACTTTTATAAGTGTGACTACACAGTAATTAATAATCACTTTAACAATGTTAACTGGGAAGAGATTTTAAGTGTTGGCTCAGTTAATGACGCCGTCGATCTGTTTTACTCTAAATTACATGAATGTTTTGTTCTTTATGTTCCACTCAAACATTTCTCTTTAAATAAGCAAAACTACCCACCTTGGTATTCTTTGCCACTAATAAAGATTATCCGAGAAAAATCAAAAGCGCATCGTGCTTGGAAGAAATATGGCAACCCATTAGATTACGACGAATTCTCGTTACTTAGGAAGAGGCAGCGTATCGTTCTAAATCAGTGCTTTGGACGTTTTACTTCCAGAGCCGAAGAGAATATTAGACGTTGTCCAAAATACTTTTGGAGATATGTACGCTCCAAAAAAGGTGTAATTAAATATCCAAAACATTTTACATTGGGTTCGGAGAAATACGACGAGGGCCATTCGATCTGCTCCGAATTTAGTAATTTTTTTAAAAGTGTTTTTACCTCTTCCTCATTAGATAACAGTGACACTCAATCTCTAAATTACGTCTGTGATATAAATTGCCCAGATTCGATATCCCGTGTCAATATTTCCCACGAATCTGTATTAAAGTCACTTAAATCACTGAACATAACAAAAGGTTCTGGTTGTGATAATATACCACCTATTGTTTTAAAAGCATGTGCTGATTCACTGGCTACACCCATTACAATTTTGCTGCGTAGGTCAATGTCTGAATGTATTTTTCCCGACAAATGGAAAATAGCCCACGTAATACCCATTCATAAGAAAGGCAGTAAATCAGCTATTGACAATTATAGGCCTATCTCTATTTTAAGCACCATCAGTAAAATTTTCGAAAAACTTGTTTATGACAACATTTATCACATTTTATCTAAAGGCATACCAAGTACTCAACACGGCTTTCTGAAGGGTCGGTCAACATTATCAAACCTGTCTATATTTTCTACCTATGTCTTACAGAATATGGAGCGTGGTGGGCAGGTGGACGTGATTTATACGGATTTTGAAAAAGCTTTTGATCGAGTGGATCACGGCCTCCTGCTCAGCAAGCTCCATAAACTGGGAATACATGGTGATCTGCTACGGTGGGTCAAGTCGTATCTTACGAACCGTTCACAAGCTGTTATTCTGGGGGGTTTCAAATCGGATTATGTAAAAATACCCTCAGGTGTCCCACAGGGATCACATTTGGGCCCTTTATTTTACAGTGCTTACATTTTTGACATTAACAAGTGCCTCACCAGCGCCATGCATCTACTTTATGCAGACGACAAAAAAAATTTCCTTGCGATCGGTTCATTACATGACTGTGAACTTTTGCAGCGTGATCTTAACCAATTATTTATTTATTACAAAGACAACAATATAACAGTTAATATTCGCAAATGCCAATGCATAAGTTTCACACGCAGAAAAAACTCCATAATGTTTCCGTATAATTTTAATAACGTCACCATAGCTCGCGTTAGTAATGTACGAGATCTTGGCATACTTTTCGATTCCGGAATGCTTCTAACTATGCATTATGACAATATAATAGACAGAGCATATCGTATGCTTGGTTTTGTGCAAAGGACAAGCAAACCCTTCACAAGCATTCATTGTATTAAAGTTCTGTACTTTGCATTTGTTAGAAGCATTCTGGAATATGCATGTCAAATTTGGTCTCCTTCTTATGTCACCCATGCATCCCGCATTGAAAACATCCAGAAGAAGTTTATACGTTTTCTAAATTTTAAGTCTGGCTCATCTTTACCCACACAGAATTATGTTGAACAGTGTCGTCATTATAAACTAATGCGCCTAGATGATCGTCGTCACTTATATGACATGTGTCTTCTATATGATATATTAAATGGTAATTTAGATAGTCCTTATCTGTTAAATTTAGTCTCGTTTAACGTACCCCGTCGCAGAACACGTCAAACTCCTTTATTCTATGTTCCATTTCAGTACACTAATTACGCTAAAAACTGTGTTCTCTCTAGAATTTTACATACATACAACAAAAAATTTTCTCATATTGATCCCTTTATAGAAACAAAACCATCATTAAAATCAAAAGTTAAATTATCCCTGCTAGAAATATAATAAGCCTGTGTGATAATTGGTGTTGTTAGTTAGTTTTAAAATTTAAAATTATTGAAATTGTACTGAATTTACTATCTTATTTTTAATATCCTCATCTATAATTAATTTATTATTTTTACTATATATACTTATATCTTATATATAATACACATCATATTTATTTTTATCATTTATTCACCAAATTATATTATACACATATATATTTTATATATTATGTATATATTTTTATATTACTCTATAACTTATAATAGATAAAATATATGGCTTGAGATTATTATAAGAATTAGCATTAAGTGTCAAAAATGTTTTGATTTCTGTTTCTACGCTGTTTACTTCTGGTAAAATTGTAATAAGTTACGTAATAAGTTGTGGATAGCTGTTATTGGCCTTATGTACTCATTGTATTCTTCTATAATACTGTTAAAATTGACGGCTGTTGTTATCCTAAATAAATAAATAAATAAATTACAAATATGGAGTTTCTTATCATCACTCACAAAAAATTAGCTTGTTATATAGTAATCACAAAAAAAAATTGTTCTAGGGCTCCCGTACTATAGTGCAATACGTAGTTTGTTATATCCGTATTCCGTACTATTCCATGTTATACGAACATTATAATATCGGCCATTAAAACTCAGAGGAGGCGTCTGTGGGGCCGCCCGATACGGGTTGTCACCTGTCTGTGACGAAACCCTTTCGGGGCTCTAATCGGACGGTACTAGTTTTCGTCATTATTTATAAAATATAGAACGTTCTATTAGTGATAGAGTTTAGTTAAACGAAACTACGTTAAATTATCATTACAGTAAAGTAATATGAACTGCATAAATATGTTATTTAATGTTCGAAAAGCCAAAATCGTTGTGCGAGTAAGGGCCAGGCACGGGTTAGATTGCCGTTTTAACTCTTTTTTTTACTTCTATTTGTTAAACACACACTTAATTCTAATAAAAACTGAAAGATTACTTACATATTAGGCACTTCCCAAGTAAATAACTGTATTTTATCACTTTTCTTTATAGTATACACTGCGCTGTCCTCACCTCGACGCGGCCGTGTTTTGAAGTGAGATTTCGCATTTCTTCCTTGTCTACCGAGAACTCAAACGACGCTTGCTAGCTGTCTTGTTCTACTTAGACGCGTTTTAATATGTTAGACAAAGACAAAAGTAGTTTTATCGCTGTGTTTGCACATTAAACGTGTGCGCGAACACAGCGGCCCGGAAAGGGCTGCGCCACAGACATTGACTTTTGACATGCGACCCTTAGGGGGTTTCGCCACTGTCGAGTGGATATCCACTAAATAAATAATTATTTTTACCAAATAAGTTAATCTTTCTTTGCTTTTTGGTGTATTACCAAAAAAGTAATTATTGTCACTGTCAAGTGTCAGAATCAACTATCCGCCACACGTGCTCGTACGTCAAAATGGAATGAATAAATATTCGGATTTTACAGATTTTCCAGTAATAAAAACGTTTATTGTAAAATTTTTTGCAGCCCATTGAAATAAATTAAAAACATGAAGGTCAAGAAACAGCACCGCAAGAAGAAATACCTTCATAAATTGAACAGAAAGCAAATGCACCATAAACTGAAAAGCACAGGCACAGTAAAAAGGTATTTTATTATTAATTACAATCTGAGCTATTCTTTTTTAATATTTTAAATATTCTTGTTCTAAATTATGTACCTGTTGTTGTAATTTCTTCTAGCAAAGTACTAAAAGAAGCTTGGAACAACAAAAAGTCTTCATATCGTAATTTAAGAGAAATGGGTCTTGCAAACGATCCCAACAAGGCCATCAAGATTCAGAGCTTTAAACAGGAGAAGTTGCAAATAGCCAAAAAGATCGTCAAAGGAGATGATACAGATTCGGAGCCCGAAGAGCCAGTACCGAGAAGAAAACCACCAAAAATTGCAGTTGCCGAGGAATTAGAAAAGGAAGCTAAAGCACCAAGAGAAAGGCGATTTATGTATGTTTATTGTATAACCCATTGAATTAGGAAATCATTATTCATTATAGCCAATAATAATAATTGGGAAATCCAGATTGTTTAAAAATTACAGTTCTAATCTATAAAGTCTTATAATAGTGACCAATTTGCATTACATAATTAATTAGTAATTCGTATTTTTTTGCTTGTTGCAGGTTACCCAAAGGGCAGGTAGAATTTATAACATATTTGTTAGATAAGTATGGACATGACTACAAAGCAATGGCAAGAGACAAGAAAAACTATTACCAAGAGACATGGAAACAACTAAGAGCGAAAGTGAAGACATTTATGGGAATACCAAAACAATATGGAGAGTATTTGGAGTCCAGAGGTTTACTAGATAAAGAAGAGGATGAAGAAAAATTAAAACAAGATGCTAAAAATCTAATTATGGATGATAGTGATTAAGATTGTTTAATTATAAGACAAAAAGTTTCTTTCATTTCCAACTTTTAACTTTATTATATAGTAGGTATACAATATTTAACTAGTAAATAACTTAAAATAACTGTAAAAGTTATTTCTGCAAAGGCTAAGCTATGAATTTAATCTTTCGACCACAGATTCTTGTAAATCTATTGTTCTAGCTGGCCACATTGGCCGCTTGGGAGTTGAAGCATTAAAGATGAAAGATAAAGCAATGTTAGGAATGTGCATTTTATTAAGTGTAGCACTAGTTATTAGTTTCCTTGGTTCTTAATTAAGGGGACAATAAATAAGTAAAAAAATAAAACATTATAGTTTTCACTCTGTTCTTAAAAATATTATTTAACAATTGCAACTCTTTGTAGTGGGTGTCCATTTGCAGTATTCAGTTTTAACCATCAAACAATAATTTTAAACATCAGCTGTGTGCAGACAATAATAATATTTTCATTAAAAATCAAAGCTGTAGACACAATGCACCTGTAAAAACATCTCAACTTCCATCATCAAAACAGCTCATATTATAACTCCATTTACGAATAAAATCTTATTGTGTTTTACAATCATTTGGTATGTCTTTCACGGGTTCTACAGTATTCAGTTCTTGGTACCAATCTTTTTCCATGTCTAAGAGTGGTTGCGGTTTTTTATACTGAAATTAGAGATAAAGTTAGCATTAAATGAACTATTTATTCGATTATTTTGATGAGATTTTAGGTGTCTGTACATTTTTCTGCAATAAAAACTGCCCTAAGCCATTTCCAGGAAATCAAAGTATCTTCGTACTTATCTAAATCAGCTTAACAGTTTAAGCAAGGAGAGGTTACTCGGTTACAGGTTGAAGACAATGAACGACAGAATAATTGCAAATAGTATTAGATTTCATTAAAAAAAAAATTCTACCTCTTCAATTAGCCAGAAACACTTTTGTATTTATAATAATAATTGTTATACTCACAGTCACAATCAAGGTATTAAATTGATGTGAAACTTGTACGTTTCCCTGTTCAAATGGTAGTGCTAGTCTAGTCAACTCGGGAACATCTAGTTTTTTATAATACTTTTTGTTACTAGTACTTATAATTATGACTTTGTTCTCATTATCTGCTTTCACTGAATATGTTTCAATAGGATATGGCAGATTTCGTATTCTCCATTCAATGTTTATTCTAGTATTTCTTTTTGTTATAATTGGCTAGAAAAACACAAAATGTTATCATTATCACAATGGTACAACATGATGTTATTCTCTAGTTTGTAACTACATGCGTGCATGCTCCTCGAGAAGGAGGAAACTTAAAAAAAGAGAGTATTCAACTTGACAGGACTACATGAAACCGTTACAATAGTATATTCACAACTCACAAGCAAAACTTAAGGTAATAAATGTCTACAAAGAAAAGCTATCATAAAATACCTGGTCTTTAGACTCAACAATTTCTGGAAGTTCAGTATTGGGTGTAGTTTCTGGTATAGGGTCCCCAACCTCTACCAACCACTTGCCATCACCACCCAACTTGCCTTTAACTTTCCACGCTCTTCGTAGCAGCACCTTAGTATCACTGTTGTATTCCTCAACCATCTCTTTATCGTCCTCGAATTTGTAGTGAATTTTTCTCACTTTATCCTGCTTTAAACACGTTTTTTCCGCGTTTTGCAAAGATCTGTACCAAATTGTGTGCCTATGCATTTTCGCGGTTTGATTGCTGAGAATATTTTTATCGATGTTATTGTTTAGCTTTCTTTGTATTGATTCGAAATCTTCGATGAAACACAATTTTCTTTTCATTATTTCTATAGCAACCGTGATTATTTTGGTTATGTTTTTGTTTTGAATTGTTTTTTTTTGAGAGTTGAGATAAAATCTGTGGTTGATTGCGACAAATGGCAAAGGTCATAAATCTGTCTATCGGAATGTTAATATAAATAATTAAAATATGCACTACGTTAATACGTTCATGAGAATATTAAAACGCGAAACTCAGATTGCGAAGCATATGACCTACTAGCTGGGTTTAAACATTATTTCCCATTCCTCCTCACTTCTCAGTCCTCAGTCCTCACTCCTCTGTCTTCACAGGCCACAGCAACTTCACAGCCTAGGCAACAGTTTCGTGCTAAACTACAATAAAAATTAAAAAGAAGAATAATTGTCAATTTGTTATTGTTTTCTGTCAAGTCACCAAGTGTCTGTTGGGGAGTTTTGGCGGGCATGTGAAAGAGTGCTGTTGTGTTTTTGTATTATTTTCCTAAAATTGAGTAAGCTGGGTTTTTAATGTGTAATATTGGTAGAATATTAACCATTAGATATTCGTGTTCATGCACAAGTGTAGGAAAGTGATGTAATATCCAGAAACGTGCTATTTTGTGTTCCCTCCAAAACTCCATCGAAAGTTTCAGTAAAGCGTCTACCACTTTACTGAATCGACCGACTTGACTCCTGTGACTGTATTGACTTTTACTTAGACTTTGACTAGACTTTAGACCTGACGATACATGAAAACGATGATGAAAATTATAATAGGAGGAATATGGTTTTCCCGCCATATTCCTTACCTTTTTACCTTGTCTCTGGCACAACATACACATCCTTTGTGTCAAGTTGCCAAAAAAGAAGAAAAAAAAAGTGTCAGTTGTCAAAAGTCAAAACACAAGACGAAGAAGAAGCTTTAGCTTTGGTTTCGTGTTTAATTTTATTGGTATTATGTAAAATATTGTGTAAAATCTCAAAAAAGATATTAATTACCCACCACCATTACTGATAATAACATTAGTTTGTCATAAAACGAATATAACACATAAACTTCCTATACAACAATGCCCAGAGCTTTACCAGACAGGTGAGAATTTATTTATTACGTGCTGTTAAAAAATATCATAATTAGGTAAAGGTTTACTACATAATCTGTTAATAAACAAACAGATTCTTATAACATTACATGTACTTTGTACAAAACATTTGTGTAATTATTTTTTTTAATGTTTACAGATGGATACCATACAAGGCATGTGGAAAGGTTATAGAAGGCACAAGGATCATCTGCTTTAAAGTTCCTCTAAAAACGGTAAGAGTCTTAGAAAACTAGAAGATTTTATACGTTTTTCTTCTCAATATTATTGTGATCCACTAACACAGACTAAATAATTCTATTAAGAGTTGATAAAATAACTACTAATTGTATGTTGCTGATAATAAGGCTATTGTAAGTATGTGTCTAATTACACGTCATACATCATACTCTTAGTAAGTAGAGTAGAGTTTTATATTTATAGCACCATATCAGTATAATGCAATAATTATTAGGTTGCATTTCTGAGCAATACTTGCTTTAATAAATTATTACACCATTATGATAAAAACTAAAATTTTGTTTGTTAAACTCAAATTTTACAAATATTATGTACTTAATAAATAATACAATTTAATTAGTAGTAGGTGGCATTTAAGTGAGAAGAATTAAAAACTACGGGGAGGCCTTTGCCTGGCAGTAGGACGATGAATAGGTATCAGCACAGATTTATAAATAGGCCGTTATAGGCCAAAGCCTAGGGGTGGCATTGGCATAGAGATACTGATTACGTACATGGGGCTACTCTCATAAAAAATAAAAATACGGCACTGATAGGTATAATAATATGCAGAATTAACTAAATCTTAAGCCACCTTCTGGCACAGTTCAATAGAAAATAATATGCTTAGTGTTAGCAGTGACATCTAGTGGATGTTACAGTTGTTACATAGTGTTAAAGTTAGTGAAGTAGTCTCCAACGACGGCCATAGATGGCGCACTGAACACCATTTTTAACCGAATTCCTATAGGATCCAAAAAAAAAACTTTGTGGTTGATGATGAAACTAGGTTAGCTAAACTGACGCTTAGATATAACACTACTTTTTGGCTTCCACAGGAACTACAAAAATCTTTAATTTATCTCTCTGTCCATCCATTCGTCCGTCCACTCTCGATAACTTAAAAAATTATGAATATAAATTGACGAAATTTTTTGAGCTATTAGCGAATTATAGACATTATTAGGTACGATGCTGAGGACAGGCTAACTCCAATTTATTGATATTTCGCGTCGGTTAAAACAGATAGGTCATAAATGAAATATTTACTCAGAACTCTCAAACCACTAGAAATTCCACAAATCGACGATGGCCCAAGTAAAAACATAGAAAATCTCTTCGCCGGTTAATAGAGCGTACTTGAATTAAAGGCATTTGCACCTGCAACGGCGGGCGCACAATAAGATGCATTATGGCGGCCGTCACAATACGTGTTTGTCTAACTGTTCGCCCGCTTGACCGGCCCACAGTTATGACAAACATTCGTTCATTTGTTCTGTATAACATTTGCATTGCTATTCTATCATTAGATAGGCAGGAAGTTGGTTTAGGTGCTAGACTCGTCGAAAGCTTTAGGCAGAACGATTGATAAACCGGCAGGGCTATCACGTAAAAATAGCGATCAACAATCCACTAGCAATAATCGCGCGAGCGATAGCTGGGTATAAAAACAATGGTGTCATGTATAGCGATTGATTGCAATCGTATTGTTTTGGCTGATACGTGATACGAAATTGCGATTTTGGAGCAATTATCGCGCAATAATTGATTAATCGCGCAAGATATTGCGAGAGCAATGCGATAGAATACCGTGATACGGGGGCCGATGTTGATTATTTGCAAGTTCCTAAAGTATCGAATATCGATGTTTGGAATCCGAAGTGAAGACGTGAGTGGAAGAATCTAACAAGTAACATTTCGTCACTGTATACGGACAATAACTAATTTTTTCCCTTCTTATTTTCATAAAACTTGTAACTTATCTACTTCATAACCTAGCTAATATATCTGGCTACACATATATGATATAACCCACAGCTGTTTTGCTATTTCAAATATTTTTTCCTGCACTAAAGCCTCCATTTAAGCAAAAAAACGGGAAGTTTTTTCATGTTACTTACCTTATTGAAGAGTGGAAGCACTCACGTCTTGAATTATTACAAAGCCTAAGGTCTGGAAGAAAATGCTAGAAGCAGTAAGACCGCCAAAGTAAACAATAATTGAAATTAATACACAGAATATAAAGAATTTATCTATTAATTTATAACCTTTTAAAACTGCTTTTGTTTGAAATTTTAAATGCAGAGCTTAAAATTAAAATTGCTAGCCCACAGTCACTTCATCCAACTACATTTTTTCCAATGAATACTATCTTCAATCGAAAATAGAAGACCCATAATGAACTCATTAGACCTAATGTTCCAGCGTCCAATGAGTACTGAATAGAATCTCATAAAGGCCATACAAAGGCATCGTCTTCAATTCAGACCGCATTGCGACCGCAGCCCCGCAAGCAGTAGCGGCTTTAGCGGGGGCGCGGTTGGGCGACCGCCCAGGGCGCCGGCCAAAAAGGGGCACTGAAGGCAAACAATAAAGGGCACCGCAACCCTCCATGCGCAAATCTGATTCGCACTTGGCCAATTTTTTCGTTTGTATTTAGGGGGCGCCGGCAAAATATCGCCCAGGGTTCTGGTAGTGCTAAAGCCGGCACTGCCCGTAAGTAATGCTGAGCTCAAACCGAAGATAACACACGTGCCATCTCCCTAAATTGCTGGACTGGAATGTATTATAAACCCAAATTGTTTGATCAGGTTAATATCAATTCATCTAGATTAATCTATTGCAATATTCATGGCTTTAAGGTTTTTTGGTATCTAGCGATTTTTAAACACAGTAATTGTTTGAAATTGCATTTTTTAAAATGAAAACAGCTGATTTTAAACAGCAAGGTCTTGGATATGTCTCGGTTCCTGTAAATTCAGATCCTCCATGACTTCAGATCCTCCATGATGCAGACGACAGACTATCCGTGACGCACTTTTTGTCTGTGGAAATAGAACCTTAATGCAATTATATGCGGACTTTTTGCGCGTCGTGTGCGTTACTGCATATAATTGAATAGGTTCTATTTCCCACAGACTAAAAAGTGCGTCACGGATAGTCTGTCGTCTGCGCTGCGCCTTAAAATAACTATCAGTAAGTAGTAACGAAATATTATACTTTATTTAAAATATTGTCATAACTTTAGTTTTAGTTAAATACACGTAAACATAATCCTTTAAACCCTTCTAGCTGCGGATGACCTTAATCCCGTTACTCATCTATTTTCTATTTGCTCAGCGACGTGTCAAAATATTTGTTCATATAAAGGAACGGTCCCGGCACGCAGGACTAATCCCGCATGTGATAAAGCGGTGCCTCATACTGTGCGTATGAATAGTTGAGCCTTTATCTCTAAATCTTTTGAAATTTTTTACCCCAAGAAATAGCCCTTTATTCGGCGTCCGTGGCGCTTTGATTTCGTTCTTTATTCAACGGGATTCGATCATAAATTATAATGTTTTGTTTAGGTTGAATTATAAAGGAATATTACCGTAATGGCAATCGGTAGACGTAATTTGATATCGCTCGGTTATGCAAGTGTCTTTATTGTTATTTAGTGTTCAGATTAAGTTTCTCAAATTTTGAACGTTTGAGCATCGTTTATGAAGCCCCGTGATTTGACTTGGGATATGGACCTGCTCCGATTTAGTAAAAATAATGTTAGAGAATTTGAAGGAATAAGTTCATTATACACTGGGGCTTTAGGTACTGGTGGTTGAAGCATGTAAAGGGATCATTCAACAATTACGTGATCACCGGAAGGGGGGGGGGGGGGGTCGGGTGCTTGTATAATATACATCTGGATTATTTGGGGGGAGGGGGGGGGAGAGAATCCATGATTATGTCATCATCATTTTATAACTTTGATTAACTAAAATATATTTACGTCCAATTTTGAAGACTATTACTGCTAACAGTAATAGGCTTCAAAATTGGACGTAAATATATTTTTGGAACGGGATTTCCCCTGCTATAGCCAACTGTGGAACAGTGTGACCAGATTCAGTATTTTTATACTTTTTCGGCATATTTTATCGACTTTTCCAAGCATCAGTATTTTTATAGCTATATTGGAGGAATAGAAACATGACATACGTGTCAGTGCTAATAGACAGCAAAAATTTTAAGCACGGACGAAGATTACGTAACCAAGGGGGGGGGGGGAGGTAAAAACAAAATATTACGCTGTGATTACATAGGGGGAGAGGGGTTAAAAAAACGGCCAAAAATGATAACGTAATTGTTGAACGATCCCAAAGATAGAGATGAAGTTAATCACTGGTTGGGAAAATTAAGCAAGAAGTGTTCCGATGACGACGTCTTTGGAGTACGCCGTTTATACAGTCGCCAATCGCCCTAGACTGTAGATAAACGAAATTGCATTTTACGTCTTAAGAACAGCCTGGACTAAAGAGAATATGATACGAGTAATAAATTCGAATGATAAGAAAGAAAGATTTATTGCAGCATTTTCTATTAGAACTATACATCGACTATCGAGTCCTATTTATTTAAAGATTTAACCGTTCAAAACATGTCGCGAGAAATCATTCCCTCACTCGAGAGCCCATAAAGTTCGTGCGGTAGAATTATTGGAGTAACTACATTAATTTTTACGATTATCACTTTATTCGCTTAATCGATTGAACAGAAAGCGGACATTTCACTGAGTGATATGTCAAACACTTGTATTACACGAGACAATAATCGTAAGTTCGTGTGCGATCAACTTTTACGATATCACCTCTGGCGAGGGCGACAATTGGGACGACGATTCTGATCGCGAGCCATTATGCGCGCACACGGAGTTGTATAGAGTTATAAACCTCATTGTCCGAGGGCCTTTTTATTTGTTTTTGGTCCGTTTAAAGGCTGAGTTAGTGACGCGTTGCTGCTCCCTTTATCTTTTATTTACGACCACAGTCAATTGAGCTTTTCTTGTATCTGACACTTTACGAGTTTTTAAGCATGCGTCTGCTGTGAGACAATTACTTCAAAGAAATTTTAACCAATTTGCGCCTTCTATGAAATTATCGACAGAGCCGATGTTTGATTTCTTCAAGGTGGTGCTATATCTGCTATATCCTAAAACCTTTAAGGTTCTATGACATCAATAGTGGGTTGTCCTCAGTCCTGCAAGCATAATTTTATCGATAAACCTTATAAATCATTAATCTAACAGGTGCAAGTCCAAACTTAACAAAAACTTTGATGCTTGTATCGGTAAGATCAATATTTGTTGTTTTCATGTTAATCACATGCTCGGTCCACCCTTAATCTAATTATGTATCAAATTCGGCTCGTGAAAGCCGGAGAAATTAGTATTATGATTGATCACCCACGTAATGAATTGCAGGCAACTGTTGGACAAAAAATCATAATCAATCATTGATTTGGTAAATAAAAAAATCTTATTTGCATAAACAACGCCCAAAAACTTGTAGCAGAAGGCGACGTAACTTAATTCGGTTGCTTTAAGATTTTACAATTTAATTCACATTATATTAGATAGGTACATTTACGTTGTTAATGGCATATGGCCTATTATTATTTAATATTTGATTCAATTCAAATATAGTATCATAATCAGAATTAGTAGAATGTTGATCCTTTGGGTGCGATTTAAAGTTTTTGTTTACAGCTTAAACTATCCCATAATTTACGAAATTTGTCACTACTAATACCTTTCCCTTACAATCAGGAATACTAATCTTTTATTTATGACACTTCCATATTTTTATACCGGGATTTGATTCATACGTATTCATTTAGATGAGATGATTTATATAAAATAGTGCTATGACAATAGTTTATTGGGATTCTTTAAAAAATGTACTATGTTTTACGTTTCGCTACCCCAACTTTTGTTACGATAAAACGTTGCTCAATAACAACATAAAAATAAACGCAATGCAAAATGTCATTCCATTGGTTGATAAAAATAAATGGACGACTGAAATCTGAATAGGTCAGCGGTGTTTCATTTCTCCTGCTATCGGACTATATAAAAATGTCATAAACATTCCCCAGGCTGGGAACTGGACGACCAATATCGCATGAGCAGTGGACCGACTAATATATTGCACTTATCGTTTATCAACCAGTAATGGGCATGATGTTACATGATCGTAAAAAGTTCAAACTTTTAACAAGTCTTGTTCGTGTTTATCAGCTTCTTTCTCCCACATTTGTTCTTGTAATCATCTGTCAATAACAATGAGGCAGATCAAGATCTTATTAGCATCTCAGAAAGGAATATAAGCTGTACCAAAGAATTTAGTGTCTTGACGTGTCTATATTTGTTATTCTGAACTATGCCAACTTTCTTTGACTGATTTGATTATATTATGCTTAGATTTATTTTATTGTATGCTTATCACTTCACTAGCTATAAGCTTTTTATACACAAATTATTTATTGATTTTACAGTAAGCATATTCTGATCTTTAAAACCAAAAATTTTCTTCCGCATTCTTTGATATAACATAAATCATCATCAACGTAATACTTAACTGCATCCAGAATTCAAATATTCGTAAGTGGACGTGTCAATTAACGAGTATTTTGACGCTCCCGCAGCCGTCTGTCGGAATTTTCTCGTATCATAATGAAAGGACTCCAACCGTGAAGCGCTGGATCGAGTTTTGCTAATCGATGCAAGCTGATTGCCAATTTGCACCGTGATATACCGCCGATTGGGGCACTAAATTGTCTGCTGTATGAATCGATTATGGTCGGTCATTGCCGATTCTCTGAAAAGAGAAATTGAATCAATTTAGGGCTCCGTTATTTAGTTTGCTAAACCAGTATCGACTTTCGCGTGTTATGCAATTTGAACTTGAATAGGTGGAATGGCTTAACTATTTGATAACTTTAAGTCAAATTTATGGATGTATGTTTATATTATACATATACTAAATAATTTTGACGAAGCAACAGCACGAAGATTGCAAATGGGTGTTTCTCTAACGCTAATTTCTAAGATTATTCATATCTCTATTAATATTCATGAAGGTATTCATTTTGACTTTCTCCTCTTCCTTCGGCGCATGTTAAATGACTTTTAAAATTTTAAAGCACACATTGTGCATCAAAGTGACATAATTGCCACCAGGCGAGATAGCGTCCTTAAATGATTCAGTGTAAACGACAGGCGCGTGGGTGGTTTCTCCTCAATCAGCGACGGTCGTCGGCTGCACGCGCCAACGAATCACTCCACTATTATTATTGGCACTATTTGTGGCAATAGTACCGGTGCACGCGGTGGCGCGCGGTGGCACGCTCACTATTGTGCCCCGACAGATGCGCGTTTGCGGGACCACCGAGGGTTAGAGGAGTGGAACTAATTGTAACATTTTATACCTTCCCTTTATTGCTCATATTTAGATTTTGTGGCCTTTTTTGTTTGATATTATAAATTAAGATGTTTGAAACGGCCCACCTTGAATGCTTGTCCGAGCCCGAAGTTAAATTTAGGCAATATGTATTATGCGCATGAAATATTGACCGTCGGATAAAAAATCTGTCAACCTTAAAACTTCCTATAGAGATACGTGTGGCACACGGAAATACACGGTTTCCGACTCTCAGCTAACAGATTTTATGATCGATCGAGACATTAAATAAAAAAAATATCACGGCGTAACTCTCGCTAAGACGAATGTACGACAAAGCCAAGACATTAATTGTTACTGCGGTCAGATAATACCCGAGCACAAATCGAAGCCGGCCGGCATCAATCAACAGATCGAGCTGACCAATTAGCCCGTCGACTGGACGGGAGCTAATTAATATTTTCAATACAAATTAATACCGATTAGGTCATCCCAGACGTCGCGCTCGGCACATTCATCATAATCGTCAGGAGGCATGATACATTATACTTAGCGGTAAAAAGGATACATTAAACCAGTATCTCGGCACGTGGACTCAATTCGAGGGTCCAGTATTTGTTTATGGAGGCACAAGACCACACAGTGAGCGGGCAATCATCTGGCCATCTCGCCCGCCCCTGGTAATCACGCCATCATTACCTCTAATGACGTGTTAACGTTTCTTTATGGGAATGCCAAACATGACGTTCACATTTCGGTCATTTACATTTGTTTGTCCACTATCTTCATACTGTTTGCTTTCGTCTTCTAAAACAGAGGGCGGCGTTTGGGCCGTCACAGGTGCTGGTTTGAAGTGCAACTTGGATTTCTTTTTTTATCTACCCACTTGTTTGCGTTTTACTTTTGTAGTAAGTTCATATTTTTTTGTAGTAATTCTAGTAGGTTTAATTTCTATTTGTGAGATAAAATTCAGTTTACACTTATTCAGTATCTACTTTTTTTGATTAAAAAATAATATTTAAAAAACTTTATTTTCGTAAAAAGTTTTTTAAAATAAACTGTGTTTCCAATCCACTAACATAAATCATATTCAATACGTTATTCAACTTATTGTAGAGAATGAGGTTATTTAATTTTGAAATTGGGTCACGCTCATGCATGCATATGAATGCATGGATTTAAATTTGATTATTGAAATCAAAAATATTGTAGCCATTTCTATAGCAATACATTTAATGTTCTGAATACGGCAATGCGACGTTTGCTATTGTGTTCATTTTCAAACCTAATAACAGTATATTCATACACTTAACTAAACTGAGAAAAGCTGGTTGGGAACACCCACAGTCACTTGCGTTGGAGCATCTCTCGTGGATTCTGTGCTATCCGACAAATCCGTTTTACACCCGACGAAATCAATTATGGTCTTTATTATCAAAAGAATACTCGTTTCGTGTAAACCGTTGGACCATGCGCGTTCGCAGGCGGTGTCTAATTTACATGTGTTTAGCTGAACTTCGTGAAACACAACAAACACGTAATGATGTACATGGTAATGCATTTTTTCGTGTGCTTAAAGACGTCGCCGACGATGTTAATTGAATTATCAATGCAGACTTCCTCATTACTATAAAACTTGTTTGGAGCTAGTAGTGAAACGCTTCTTTCTCGTCGTAAGTTTAAAAATTAATCGATATTGTATTCACACGTCAATATTGAGTTATCTGCTCCCTTAAACAGGAAAGTCATGTTTATAATAACGTGTTTAAAAAAATCGACCTGCGTTGGAATTTTAGGCGTCGAGGGTTCCGTACTTAACAATAATTAATGCTTTATTTTGATTACCACTATAATATTATGAATGTTTTTCCCGATTTTGCATTTTTTTTGTACATATATTTAGAACGATTGCCTGTAAGTGCAAAGCCTTGCTTCTTTTCAAAATTGTACCAGTAATTTTAACTTTTGTTTCAAATGGATCATTATTCATTATTAATTATTATAATACCATTTTTATTGGAAGAAAAGAAAATTAGGTAAATATATCCCATACCAATATTATTAATGAAACAGTGTGTCTGTCTGTCTCTTACCTAGGGCATCGAGACCGGGTTTTCCCGAAACTCGAAAACCCGGGAAAACCCGGTTTTTTGGGATCACAAAAAAACCCGGGTTTCAAAAATGGAACCCGGGTTTTTCGAGGTTTTCGGGTTTTTCGTTTTTTGATTATTATTAAAGGCAAGACCTGATTAAGGTATTTATAACAAACTAACATACAAATTCTTTATCTTTATAGATTTAATTATTTATATTCAGTTTATATACATACAAGTTTCGTTTTTAGAGCGTCACAGATTAATTGTTACAAAAATGTTTATTTAATATTTTGCACATCCTACCAAAACTATTCAATATAAAAAAGCAAAGTCTCTTCTAGCAATCTATCCATCGCAAAAAATGTTCAAATCTCATAGAAGTATAATAGTTTTCAATGAACATTCAGTGACTGACCACAGTTTTCTTCATTTTGTGATTAAAGGATTACGAAATAAATAAAACTGGAACTAAATAAAAAAGGATTACGAAATGTCATAAGAAAACAGCCTCAAAGGGTTCTAAGTCTGCTGAAAGTACCACTGAGGAAATTGATTCCTAGGCAGACGTTGACAGACCAACGTCATTTGGTTTGATCATGTCGATTCAATGTTGATTGTGAGCTGTCGGTTAGGTTTGACGTAACGCGACCAAACTATGTAGGTCCTCCATCTGCCTAGGAATCAAATTCTCTGATAGTACCTTAGACTCTTGATAATGGGCAAGTCAGCTAGTTGGTTCACTTGGTAACAAAACGTTGTAACTTGGATAGACCGTTGCTGATAAAATACACCCATCAACAAAGTCTCTATGAAAGAATATCTAAAAACCTATCAGGAATTTTTGAAAACAGTGAATACGGGTCTCTAATAATGTTTTATTATGTTTGTTAAAACACTTCCGAATTTTATTGTTTCTAAAACAGTAACAGATTTTTCTAAGGTCATTAAAAATCAACTAACTCAATCAACTAACCTAACTAAAAAAATCTCTTAAAGCTTTTTGTCGTTATTTATTATATAATATTCACAATGGTCATAATCATATCAGATAGCTGTGGACTAGCCCTAAGTTGAAATAATCTGATTAAATTAACCCAATATTAAGACAATGCAACCAGTAAAAAGGCTCCAGGAAATCAGCCTCTAGAAACCGACAAAACCATCCAGAGGAGTTTCCATCAAGTTGGTTCTAATGATGTGAAACCATTTTGTATTCCAGCGTTACAGTCTGGCAAATGCGGCAGATTGCTTTTCATGAGCTTCGGAGGCTGATGATGGTAACACATAATAGGACGAATGATCTTTCTATAGCCGGCCGTGGATGGCATACTCACTGAGGAATTATTAATACAGTTATTTTAGTGAACTCAGATCAAATACAAGCCGGGGCTGTTATCAGCACCAGCGCGAGAGACAATTTCTTGTCTGTTGCACCATGACACCATGGTTTATCTTCCAAATTCATAAAAAGCAATCTTCCACATTTAGCGAGTCTGATCTGGTCAACTAAATGGTTATCTAACATGAATTCTGTCTCAATAGACTAGAACAAATAACGACAAAATTCTTTGAGGGATTTTCCAGTAAGTTAGAAAATTAACTTAAATTGCAAAGAACAATCGGCCTCATACCGTAGCGAGGCAGAAAAAAGCAATTTAAGATAAAAACTACATGGCACAAAAATTAAGTCACAGGTATAAAGTATGTCAAACATCAATAAGGACTAAATGATTATTAATAACTTGACAATCAGCAGTAAAAATGTAAAAGATTAAAATATAAAGATTTGCTGGCAAAATTTTTATAAAAAAGTTTATTCTTCAAAATACTGTCTTCAAAAATTCGTGATAGATTTTTATATATTTCACAAAATGCAAATATATTTTAATAATACACGTATATTTGGGGGTGAAACTTGTACAAACACGTAATTTTGGCCCGAAAACCTACATTTTTAAGCTTTGATAAGATCCAAAATATAGCAGAGGTAAAATAGTCGCTTCATTAAAAGTATGATACGGCCGTGCCCGTGTACCCGAGGCTTGGTTGGGCACTGCTGTGACTCTAAACTATGGTATTTAAATAGTGTTTAACTGTGTAGGTGCTGGCAATCGCAGAAAATCATTTGTAACGTATTTTCGCATTGTTAATACTTGAATTGTAAAAAAAACCCGAAAAAACCCGAAAAACCCGGGTACCCGGTTTTTCATTTGAAAAAAACCGAAAACTCGGGTTTTGAAAATTGAGTCCGGGTTTCGATGCCCTACTCTTACCTCTTCACGCCCAACGTTTAGTCGATTTTGCTGAGATTTGGTATGAAGATACTTTGAATCCCGGGAAAGAACATAGGCTACTTTTTATTCCGAAAAATGTACGGGCATGATAAACGAATTTTGGAGCAACGGAGTTGCGGGCGTCATCTAGTCTCTTAATAATTTTGCGTCGAGCTTATATATTTGCGTTACCCTAAAAGGTTAAGGTTAGTGATAATAGAGTTCACGCACGCAGGCTCCCTGTAGTCTCATCCCCAGGCGCCTATTGTGATATAACCTGCTGCGTTATAAACCTATCACGTCTTTATTCTTGCGGCTGGCTAACTTATGAATTCCTTTCCAATTTAAAATCATATTGATAATGATTAAATTATAATAATTTAAAATGTTTCTGACTTGGTTTCAGTGTCTTAGTTTATTATCCATTTTTTTTACAAACTTTGGTAGATCCAGAAATATTTAGATAATAAGAAAATAATAATAAACAGTTGAAGTCATGAAGTGGCAGATACCAGATTATTCACTTAAAGGAAAATTATACTTTGCCTGTAGACATAATTTAAGATCCTGACTGTCTAAGTCTGAATTCTGAAGTCACATAACAAAACATTGTAGAGCTTTGAGACAAACATATTTACGCGGAAACGTTCTGTATAATAAACGCCATGCGATAAATACTAAGTATTTGCTGAATGTACCTCCCGTACCGACCCCTCCTCGTTATAAATCAAAAGCAGGTATTCCCGCGTCTCGCGCATTCCCTTGTTAATGTTATGAACACTTGCAGGGGCGGTTCAGTGGATTACGACTCGGATTTCGGCTCGCTTACGCGGAAGTCAAGTTTAAAACCAAATATTATAGGCATCAGTAAATTCACTTTGCTGATTTACTATTCCTATCTAGTTATATCAAAGCCAAGATACCACTAACAGATTTAATTTCTTTAAAAATTGAGCTATCGCTGTTGTCGTTCGAATAAAGCCTGTATCGTCAGATATTTTTATGCACGGTGATACTTAATGCTCTAATTTGGATGATCTAATTTTTCCATTCACTCTTTCATCCCTTCCCCTGATACATCAACCTCCATACATTCGAGATTGTAAAGGTATGTACAATGAAGTTGCTAGTCAGCGGCTTTGAGCGGACCCTCCTCACGTGTGATGGCTATGCATTTGTTGCAGCTGCGGTGCCGACAACAAATTTATTATCCTCATTAACCTTCAAGAACGTTATTTAATTGTCGCTCGTTTTTTATTCACTTCACCTCTGACCCGTCCGCGACTTATTGCTTCTCGGCCGCCCTGTGAAAGGCAACCTGGATGTTATTTATTATGCTCCGAGACAAGGATGCGTGTCGTTTCTAGCTTTGTGGCGCTTGTGAGCTCGTCTTCTATGATTTATGTAGTTATAAGGACGTGATTACTGTCACGGTGCGTCGTGTGAACCGGCTTTGTTGCATTTCAAATTCTTTGGATAATGGGAATAAATATATATCATACTTTTATAAATGAATGGTAATCTTTAAAAAGTTATTCCGAACGTAATGAATGGAGACAAGAGTAATTTCCGAGATAATCTATGATATTATGAATTGATTTAATGATCTCAAACGGAGCTAGTAACGGTTCAGATGATGTTGTAATAGTTGTGATTAGCGCTGCTTTAGTTTTCTCTATTGTATGTTTTTAAGCCTCAACCAAGCCAGTATGCGCAATCATTCAAGTTCTCTCAACTAGAACATGAAATTAATCTAAAAGTGTCGCATATCTTATGTCGCTCCCATTGTCCCCAGTGTTATTCACCCTGACGTCTTCATGTGGTGCAGTAATTGTGATATCATGTACGTCACCGGTACGGAACCGTTTATTGATTGGTATCGTCGTTTGTCCGCTGTTCGCTTTGAATAAAATTCGAATTATAATTAATCACAGGGCCGCGTGGGAGAGCACTATGTACCGGTCGGCGATCTATCATATTTTGTGATAACGCCACTATATGATCGTATTGACTGCACGGCTCCAGTTTATGATTTTTTAATACAGCGAAACATTTTGTAAAGAGAGCATTACCATTAGTGCGTGGGTGCACTATTTGTATGCAGGGTATTGTGCACGGTGCATTTATTAATCCATTTAAGTTGTCTTGTAAAGAAGTGATTACATTAGATTGAATTGCAAGGTATATTTGTTATCTTTATCGCGAACGATTATACAGAAGCAAATTAAATCTCTTCACTTATCTGATTGCGTCGTTAAAACTTATTTTTTTTACAATATTTTATGCAAATTCAATGGCTCAGATAGTTATTTATATATGTATATTTAACTTCTGTTAACTCTTCCTTTTTATACTGTAGTAGTTATTTAAATTTCATAATTTTTTATGAATCCAAACCACCTAACTTCCGGAAACTCGTTACCGTAGAATGCGACCATCAATATCTAATTGCACAAGTTCAAAATTTTCGAAGGCGATATAAATAGATGGCGCTACGAACTGCGATGCAGCCCGGGGTATGGACGCCTGTCAATTGAATTTGTCTGCAAGCGTCGAGCTTTAATGGCGTACTAAACTACTTTAAGCACTATCATTGCTATTACCATAGCGTATCTATTGTGAGACACTAAAACTCATTCCACGTCTACTTTTATACGCTATAACGCGAGTTATAATATTCCCAGTTTGAAGGTTTACCGTTGAATATGCGTGTTTTGTTATCGTTGTTTTACTTTTATATCTCTTTTATATGACTTTACTGGTTCATTTTAAATACATCTAAATATTATTGTCTTTAAAGGTATTTTTATATGCAGAAAAAGTTTTTCGAGTCACTTATTGCAATGAAAGATATTCATCTTCATGATCTTCATGGTAAGGATAAATTATTTATTATGAACTTAAAAAAAAAATTACTTCGTCTCTTTCTCCGTGCAAAATTGTTCGCCTCAATAAATAAAGCCGGAAAGAAAAATAGACGCGCGCTAAGTCTGATATTACAATATTTATCGCGCACAAAAAGAAGTATTCAATAGGCCGCACTAGTGAATTGATGACACACAATTATGTATGGATATACACGAGATATTTGCTGTGGTATCACAATCGGCTTTTTTCTTTCTCTCTCTCTTTTCCCACGTTTTAGCCGCTTAATCACGTCAGCTCTGCGCCGTCTATCGTGCCGTAATGTGTTTATTAAGCGTCGTTCTATTTAATTGCATACCATTTAACATACATTGTGCAGTGATCCCTTTTACGTCCATGTTAGTATGGATATGATCTCCACCAATAATGACCTCTGTGAGCGATAATGGAGCGTTAATTGTGCTTAAAACGGTTAGCGAGTCTAACTGTACAACGGGGGCCGTTGTTTCCCCCGGTGTTACGAGATTTCTGTACATTTTCATCCATAGGCGTATCTATTTGTTTACATCGTGTCGTCTTCTGGTCGAGTTTCGCTCGTTGCATTTCGTAATCGCTTGGTATGTCACTCTGTATACGAGAATGTCACGGGAACGGTGATCAGTACTGTCATAATAATTATCAATAGCAGATACGATATGCTCGTTAACTTAGTTATACTAGGGCATGTTATTTAAAAATACTTTTTACTATAAACGAAAACGAATTGTATATTCAAATGTTATTTAAAAGTTCCAATTTAATTTGCCGAGACAAAATGACTCACTAACTTCTCGAAAGAATTTAGGGCAAAGATAATTGTGCTGTCTGAAAATTGAATTATCAAATTATTCTTTAGGCAAAATATTGCCTCACTTTCAATGATTTCTAAACAGATAATAAATATTGCGCTAATAGAAAAATGCCAGTGTAATTTATTGTGTGCATGCTGTGGCAGCATTACTAAATATGGCACACACCTTATTAGTATCTAAATATATAGGTAATAAATTAATAACCTTCTGTTCCCACGAATGCTGTTCTAACGCGCGGGTTACAGACGTTGAAATGAATTAAGTGGATAGATACTCGTATTATTGATGACCAGTTGAGTCATGGTCTGAAACACTAATATCTTTCACTTCTATAAAATAAATCTGGTAATGTTATTCCATTACGAGATTTATTTTAAGTAAGCACTTGCATAACCATTACGTCTTATTTTTACCACAAGTAAGGAAAATTAAAAGGAAATGTATGATATGATGCACATAATAAACTTCATTAAAACCTCAACCAAGAGCAACGTCGTCATCACTCATAAAGCATGAGGAAAATGAAAAGTTGTAGCGTTTAACTGCGTTTATCCAGTGATTATGTCAACATGAATAACTTAATAGCTGAACATAAGTTCTGGCCCGTTTGATAAATACCCCCATGTCACAATTACCTTGTGATCTACGCCTTTCATTACCTCCTTAAGGCGACGCCTTGATAATTTGGCTGTAGCGATGCCGATTTTTCTCAGCAATGACTAAAGCTAAGAAATTGAAGTTCATTGTCAGTATTCATCATGCCTTTGTCTTTGAATTGCCCATAGCATAACACGATTGGACAACTTTTATAGCACAGAATAATCAATCGAAAAGACCTCTGTAAAAAAAGGGATTCCTATTTTTCCAACAGAGGAGAGTGATTTAAGGTTCCAAAATTTGTACATAAATTGGTTCAAGCATGCACTTTAATTTGTGCATAGCTTATATGAAATGTATTTATGGTTTTTAAATTATGCGACAAAAACCATTTTGTCGCTTACGCCCATTCCATTTTTTGCTGTTCCATTGCTTGTTTTCTATGAGAGGCCGGGCCGGCCTCTCATAGAAAACAAGCAATCTAAAACATATGCAACACGGTTTCTTACTTTAACGCTGCGTCACCTTAAAGTAAGATATCAAGCAGTGATTTAGGTCCCGGACCAAGTCATTATTTTATTGCATTCCCTATTAAATACGTTTTAATCATTTAATTAACGGAAGAGTCATGTCACCCATTTTTCAAGTTAATGTCCTCCATGTCATATTTGTAATCTAATATTTTTGTATACTATAGTGCTTAGATTGTATGTGGGTGATTCAACTATTCTTTGCACGCGATCAATTTTTTTTCAAAAAATTCAACCATGCTTTTTTTACTTAGCATAGGGAATCATCTTAATTATACATTTAATTTTATATCAGTAGTTTCAGCACCGATTTTCGTTGACTTTTTGAGCGTTTTTTTGGGAAAAATACGTCACGTTTAATTAGTTGGATTTAACTTAAATATAATAAAAGATATTGATAGATCAAAATACTTTATTCATAGACAAAGTCGTAATGAATCAGAAAAGGTCTTCCAAAAAGGTATGGTTTGAACACAAACACAAAAAATTTTGTTTTTTTTTCTCTTTATATTTTTTTTGTGGTTGTGTAATGTTCAAAAATTGGAATACAGATTTCATCAGTTTATTTTATTTATTTTATTTATTTTATTTATTTTATTTATTTTATTTATTTTATTTATTTTATTTATTTTATTTATTTATTTATTTATTTATTTAAATGCATAGTAGCTGAAAACGGACGTAAATAACGTTAGTAAACCAAACGGTTAGCAAATTTAGCTAGAAGGTAAGCATCTTAGTAACAATTGTCTCCTGGGTAACGAAAGGGGAACCGTTACCCAGGAGGAATATAAGAAATCTAAAAATTTTAACAATATCCAGGAAAACTAAGACATAATATCCATATATGACCACAAAAATTTATTGAAATTATTAATATATTTAAAAAATTTAAACAATAAAACACGCTGTCTCACTCAGAGTCTCAGATGAAATTGCCGATCAATTAGCGAAAATAAAGTGGCGTGACGAGTATCAGGTGAAACCCAAAAAAGTTTCCTACTGATACAGCTTTTTTTTTTTTTATTGAGGGTCGAGTTGGAGCCGCACTCTCCGTATGGAAGGGTGAGGCCGAGACAAAGGCCGTCAAGCTTGCACTGCCACCGTATTGCACTGTCTACCAAGCCGAACTTCTAGCGCTCCAAAGAGCAGTAACTATAGCCTGCAAGAGTGGACTGGCGAAGGTCGGAATCCTCAGCGATTCCAGATCGGCCCTCCAGGCTGTCCTGTTAGTTCCTACTGGTACAGCTATTTAAAGGCTGTGTCTGTCGCACTTACCCCACCTTATGTGTCGTATGACAGCGGACCAGCGTATTTTAGTTTTGGTGGGGACAAATTTGTTAAAGTCAAATTATCAAATAAAAACGAACTATAATTAAAGATTTATGAAGCGTTACACATTCAAATACGTAATCGGAATGTTAAAACAGCCTTCGCTTTGGAACTTTTTTCATAATATTAAATTCAATACATCGATTTGTCAAAAGGACAACAGAAATTTGTATGAAAGTTAATTTTCGTCGGCGGGAACATGTAAGTTATTATATTTTTCAACAGAAAATGTCTTTTAATCCCTACGTTAATATGATGGCAGTAGTTTTGATATACATATAAAAGCAGTTAATTATTATTATTGCCAATAGTTTTGTGACCAGAGCATTCCAATTGTGAGGGACAGGTTTTGGCAAGGAAAAGTAGATCCACCCATGTTGTATTCTGTATGTTTGTAAATATGTATAAATAACTAGATGATGCCCGCAACTCTGTTGCGCCAAAACTCGTTTATCGCGCGGGGACCGTACATTTATTCGGAACAAAAATATCCTATGTCCTTTCCCGGGACTCAAAGTATCTCCATGCCAAATTTAAGCAAAATCGGTTCAGCGGTTTGGGCGTGAAGAGGTAACAGACAGACAGACACACTTTCGCATTTATAATATTATTAGTATATTAGTAAATAGTACTAGATGACGCCCGCAACTCTGTTGCGCCAAAATTAGTTTATCGCGCGGGGACCGTACATTTATTCGGAACAAAAAGTATCCTATGTCCTTTCCCGGGACTCAAGATATCTCCATGCCAAATTTCAGCAAAATCGGTTCTGCGGTTTAAGCGTGAAGAGGTAACAGACAGACAGACAGACAGACAGACACACTTTCGCATTTATAATATTAAGTATGGATTTTTGTTTTCTAAGGTTTAATTTTTATATAATTTTTTGTACATAATGGGATACATCGCATTATTTCTTTATCGTATGAAAGGATAGGATTGCGAATGGTAAGCTTAGACCATTATTTGCTTCAATTGAATCTAAAGACACCGAGACGCAAGATGCCTTTCGTCAAGAGTCAAGACTTTATAATGAATGCCTACCATAACAGCCATGCGTAATTATTGCTGTCTGCTGATTTTTATTTATCTCCAAAAACTATTTCATCTGTTAATATTCATAGAACGTCTTTAATAACGTCGTCAAATAATTTTAAATGGTACGTTACGTTTTTAAATTGATAGTTAAGTTTGTTGTTTTCATTTGGATATCGTTAATGTCGTGGAGTAGCTTAAGGCGATGCAAATGAATACGTTAATGTTAAATTTACTTTGATTTATGTGGTTTTGAAGTGGCAAAGATTTTAATAAAATGCACATCGGGTCACGAACTGTGTTTGGTGTTAACAATCCTTATTAATTAACTTTTCTCTCGCAAGAAAGTATTTAATATTTTAAATAAGTTTCGACTGCCTTAAATTACTTTTAGTTTTTGTTTTAGCTGCATTTTCTTCGTACCTTTGTTAACCATTTATTATTATTTTTTTTAATTTTGGAAATTTCCTTTTTGGATTTCATTTTCTAATATCCTTTTTAAACTACATTACATCAATCATATTATAATTTTACTGCTATTTAATAATAATTATAAGATATTGCCGTAAGAAAACATTCCTTATATTAAAAGTGTTAATTATTATGTGGATTGGATGATTAAGTCTTGCGTGGATAATTGAGTGTTTCGTCGATTTATTACAGGACATGCATATTCATTATGCTAGGAACTAATCAAATCGTTTAGCGACCATTTGCCGCATACATAATATCCTCTGGTAAAATATTACTACAACGGTCCACGTAAAGGTATTATGATTTAAATAAAAGACGGAAGTATGAAAAATTTGCATATGCAGCACAGCTGGGCCAGACTCTTGGTATGGGCCGATATTTGTATGACAATTACTAGTTCCTAGTATTGCTTCGCTTCGGTTTGGCTAGACTGTAGAGCTATTACTTGTTTTGTTCACCTGAAAAATCTGTACAATTTTGCAACAATCTTTATAACAATCGCTATAAATATGTCATGTAGAGTTATTTCTTAACCGAGATTTTTCTTAAATATTATCGAGATCACTGCTTTCTCTCAATATAATATTGAAATTCTGTTTTCTGAATAAAATTGTATGGTAGTTGTAATCGCATTATGCATTAGTTTAAACTGATCTTAATTGCCGTGTATATGATACAGCTATATCTTCCAGTCGAGCCGACTTATTAATCGTTCTTGCGAACGTTTTTGCTTCAATTCTTATCTCATAATTTAATTTATGGCTACACTTCTCTTTGATATTTTAATTGAGTATTCATAAATCAATATCTATCAATTAAAATATTTACTTCTTAATTTTCTTATAGTTGCAACATAATTTATAGTTTCAATTAATCTTGTCGCGTTGCTTTTCTTTCGATTGTTTTTTTTACCTTTGACCAATTTCCTTTACAAATTTATCTTTTATTTATTTATTTTCATTTCCTTATTCTACTAGTCTAGCTGGTTTCCTATCTCCAGCTATTACTCTAGCTGCAGCTATTTTCCTAATAAGGTTTCTTCTGGCACGTAGCGCACCTGCAAGGTGCTGTGCAGTAATTGAGAGGTGTGTCGCCCCGCCCCATAGTGTCGACTACACGTTTCACAACTTGCCATATGTTGATTTTATGCTATGCGGACGTGTTGCCAAGAAATTGCTTTTTAATATCAAATTATCCTTTGACGGCAGAAAACAATTCGCCAACATTGGTCTCCTACAATTTAATTTGATTACAATCTGTATGGAATATTGTTTATCGAGCTTTGATTATTCTGAAAATTAATCTAGTATTTGGCTATAATATATTAATTGAGTTATAAATGCTATTGCATACAGGGACAAATGTAGGGTAGAGTTTTTTTATTAAAAACGTAAAAAATATAAGACAATTAATTTTATATCTAGACTATACTATGTATATTAATAACTTCTGATTCGACATGTTAAATTCTATTAAGTTCTCTATTAAATATATGGGTTAATACCGATAGGAATGTGCTTTTAATTAACTTTATGTGTTAGGTTCATTAGCACCTAATATTATAATTTCTTTATGATTTGGTTTCTACTTTATTCGTATTTGAAAACTTGCGTTTTAATTATCTCATTTAAGTTTGAAATAAACATAAAATAAACTATATTCATTTCTTTATTAACTAACTTGGCAAAGATTTCCTTTATATAGCTTAGGACCATGTGCTTCTACATTTTCTTTTTTTATGAGGTCTCTTTATGAGGCCTATGAGAATATTAATTTTCATTTCACTTAACATTCATTATGTAATAATATACGTGTACGTGTCTAGTTCTGTATAATGTGGTATTTCGCATTATAATTGTTTGGCGGCGCCGGAGTCTTCTCACGAATTTCGCTTCGTGGCGCCTACGCGTGGGCGGCCTATCATTCGCCGCCATCGCATGTCTTCTAACACTTGACTGCGACTACATGTGACCTATATCGAGCGGTATAAGACGCAAAGTTGAATGCACGAGATGATAAAACTTTTCTCCAGACCTAACAACCTCCTTTGTTGGCTAGAGCGGCTAATTAGTCAGGCTGTTTAGTACTATACACGCCGCGGGCTAGCATTACGCGGTACGATAGGGAATGATTTGATTTGTTGAGTTATGTTCACTATTTGTGGTGGCATTACCTCAATAGGTTTAGTCCGCTAATTAATTTTGTTGCGTTTTTGTTGTAAGTGAAATTTTATCTTTTGACGTATGTAATTTAAAAGCAAGTTGATAATATTTACACACGTAGTGACACACATTGCCGGAGTTATCGTAGGAGATATTCCTTTTTTATGAGCATTACATGAATTTATATCTCGCTTACGGGGCGCCATCAATACGCCTACAAGGACATTATATTTTTAATATTATATTGAATGTCTCGTGGAGGCATTGTATTTCAAAAGTCGTGGCCAGATTCATCTTTCCGAGCATATTCATATGAATATTTTCATATTTACCGTAGCTATTAAATCTTGTCTGATGGTTTTGAGTACAGCCTCATTGACAAGGATATAAATAACAAAAATTACATGAAATATATCGCCCATGCTAGAGTTATCCTGCTTATCGTTTAAAGTTATTGTAAGTAACTGGAAATTTATTATTGCAATTTGATTTTTCTTACCATTTCTTTTATTTTTGTTTAATGTACTTAACTTATTTTAATAATTTTGACTAATATATATTTTTAATGCATAGTTATCGCGAGGAGTAAATTACTCACACCATCCGTCTTCATTCTTAACTTCATTAACATTTATTGCATTCGGTATCATTTAGTTACAAAGTAATAAGTTATCATTTACAACCTCTCGATTCACAGCCGTATTACCGGTGTATTCATTTGTACGTAAATGTAATGAACACGTTGGAGTATCGATCTGGTATTACCGAGCATTATCAGCTCCTGATTTGTCGCGATAAGGTGATTTATCTTCAATAAATTTATCGCTCAATCAACGTCGACGCTTACAGCCTTTCTGGTTCGCGCCGCTTGATTGGATTTCTTCATAATTACATCTTTTGACACGTACGCGCTAAGTTTCGTCCGCGAAGCCCGGCATGGGATCGTGGGAGCACCGTATAATCAGTTTCGTGATTGTCTTGTTTTAATTCTCCGGGTTAGTCCTGCTCGAAAACTCGGTGTGATTAAAATAAGGCCGTAATCGCACTGCTGCTTAAATGTTAATTGATGTACGCATATGGTTCAATCTGAGAGTTTTCTGGGCTGTATAATATTTTAAAAATTAGTCTGTAAAATTCGAGTCATTTATATATAGAGCTAATAAATGTCTCTACATAGATGAGGTGTAAAAAATTTATACATATTTTTGTACATTTTTAAACAAGCGTTTTCTTAAATGATAAAAGTCCGATAAGTATGTTCTGATTGCTGATTATAGTAGATGCCTGTATTTTTTATCAAAATAGCAATCAATTAAAAGGATTTAAGCGTAAGCTCATATAGTAAAATGACAAAGGTATGATACAAAGTAACAAATAAAAGCTTTTAAAATATATTTATACACGCTGATGTGTGTTCTACTTTACAATTTACAATAAACGAATGCGTCGAGAAATTCTCATACAATTACATGTATGATGTGATGAAAGGCTCGCACTCACAGGCAGGTCTTGTATGACTATAATTTGTGTCCGAAACTGTCGTATTTACATGATTAAACTTTTAAATTTCGAATCGTTTTTTTTTTCGAAAACAGTTTAGTGTTTTAAACGGTTGTTATTAAGATTTAAAAGATGTAACACGAATTGTGTAGGATGGATAATTTATTCTCAAGCATTCAGATAATGAATTTTGAGAAAATGTCTCTACATTTAATGTGACGTAAATTGAAGATTTTATAAGGAGGAAGACAAGGATTTTTATCATCGTAGAGATGGTGTTACCAACATTACTACGACTGGCGTAGAGATATGAACAGATTATCTATAACGTGTCAAAGCTATTTATTTCAAAGGTTCCAAACGCGACCTTTAAACTAATAGTCCTATGGAATATCACACCGAGTCCAAACATTCGACGGTGGTCGCAATTAGAAACTATAAATGACTTCGTCATCCGATCTCGATTTCTATTAATCGCCTAAAATGAAAACGTATTTTCGATTCTTTATGTGATGTATCGTTACGGTTGACGTATAGATATCGATGTTCTTATCTCGTCATTATTTTAATGCGTTCTATTGAGATCGTTAAGTTTTGTAACCGTAGTACCGGAATGTTCCAGATTTCTGATGAGAGCTTCAACAGTTTTTAGAATTCGTATGTTATGTTTAATGATTCGTATACTTATATGCTCCCTTCATATTCTAAAAGTGATGTTGTACTTTTTTCATGGTCTAAAACTGTTAGAGATCAATAGCAATATTATGCTCAATTATCTCAAATTTGGGAGATGCATCGTAATTTTCTAGTGCTCATACCATTACCCGTATAATAACAATTGATTCTGTATTAGTAAAATATGATTTAAGGGCTTAGTAGTAATTGACAAAGCCCGCATAGTATGCGCTCGCCACATATCAATTACTCCGACAGGATTACGAAGTCATCCATACATTGTGTTAACTTTTATGTCTTAGTTATAATGAGCGGTTGAAAGCGGATGATTTGAACGCACTCCTTTATTTGTTACAATGATATTCTATTGTGCGTTTATTGAATTAATTGGTGTAATAAATTTCTTATCCAATTATAGGGCTGTTGTTGGTATGTCGATCGGTTACGTGTTAACATTTATCAATAGGAAGACTTAGTATTAGTTACATATAGTTTTTCTAAATGTAAAGAAGGCGGTAGTTTTGAAGTTCCAAGGTCTTCGTCAAAGGCGGTACTTTAGTAGTCTTTGAGTTTTGTCCATTCGCGATTTCTAACCCTAGTTCAATACCCAAAAGCATTTTTCGGTGATAGCAAGGTTGTAATGTAACCTTTAGTTCTAAGAGCATCCAAATTAGGGCTGTTTTACCGTCTGACAGTGATGAAGGTATATTTAAATAGGCTCCACCTTTTTACCGTTCGGTCGATAGGTGTCAACGTTAAGGAGGAATGTAAGAACAATAAAGTTGATCCATTACAAGACGACGAAACCGTATCTCGAACAATGGGAGTGTGTCCTCTGTCAGTTGCCATCGTTACCATTCGGATAAATCACAGAATAGAATGCTGCAGGGACGCATAACCTTTTAGTTAAAAAAAAGAAATAATGGAACTAAAGAAATATGTGATTAAATCGTTGTAGACAATATATTATCCTAAATAGCTGTTACATGTAATTAGAAGCAAATATGAAATAATACAAAATAAGGTCTAAAATAATTACAGACTATACTAAATACAGCAGAAATAATAGCCTATTCAGGCGTATTATTTCAGACTTAGTTAAGTTCTTTCATACACAAACCCGACCTAGAGAATAGAGATGTCTTCAATGAAAAACTTAGCTTGTCAAAGTGCTATTAGTCCCCAGTACAAGGAACTAACTTTTTTCTGATACATACACCACTTTGTGAGTGCCTCGTTTACGATGAGTCCGACAAACTTTTCGATGCGAAAAATTTCGGCGCTGCTGCGTTTTCGAATGCTTGACTCCTGGAATTGTCGATATTTCGTCACCTCTTCGTACATATAACTTTTATTTTTTGGAATTTGTTTAATAAAGTTAATTTAAAAACTGTGGTCAACTTGTCCGACAAGAATCACGCAGCGTTTGGAGTGTCCGACACCCTAAAGATGTAGCTATTACGTCACTATGGCTCTTCGTACATACAACTTTCATTTTTTTGGAATTTGTTTAATGAAGCTAATTTAAAAACTGTGGTCAACTTGTCCGACAAGAATCACGCAGCGTTTGGAGTGTCCGACACCCTAAAGATGTAGCTATTACGTCACTATGGCTCTTCGTACATACATGTCGGACAAAAATAGCAATGATAGATAATGTTATTCTAAATGCTAATATCAACTTGTCCGACAAATATATTGAGTTAAATAGTCAGTCCGACAAGAAAATGAAAAAAAAAACATTACTAATGGTGAACTTCTTTTTGTCAACTTCTGACTGAATAAACTTTAAATATAGGTATTCACTTGTATTATTTAAATATTTTATTATAGTTAGGGAGGGGAAGAGGGGATTTCACGACAAGTTCGAGCGTGTCAGATTAAGCTTGTATAGGCTTCCGACATGTGTCTAGTTATCATGGTATAGAAATCAGATTTCTCACGAGGTGAGTTAAAGAAAGTTATTTTCGAATATTGAAATGTCATCGGATCTGTCAGATTAAGATAGATGATGTTTAAGCTGGAAACAAATTATCAGATGTTTTCATCGTATGCGGCTTGTTTCTATCTGATTAATGACGCCCTAAACTGTGCACAATGTCTGAGATAAGTCGCGGACGCGACCTTGACCGTTCGGACGTCCGAACAGAATCTGGCTGGCCGGATGTTTTTGCACATTGTTAAGCCGCATCCATCAGCCGCGACTGCCGCGCCGCGAAAACGTATGATAATTTGTTTCTAGCTTTAGTATTATAACCAAAAATAGCATCGCATCTTAAGTACTGACTATTTAAATACGGGCCAGTGTATTTTTAAACGACTTAATATCAATTTCAATCAATTAGTTTATCAATTCGACGCGTATGTATGTAATATTTCCAGAACTGTCCAATTTTCGTATAATATGTTAGTCTATATCAGCGTCTGAACAAATGTGCAAAATTTCAAAAGTGTATGTATATATGTTTTTATGTTTGTGTTCGCACATATCTGGAACTACCATTTCGATTTCAGTAATTCTTTTTTTGTTGTACTAGGTATTGTTCAACTTAGGGAATAGTGCAAGTTTCATCAAAATCGATTCAGTAGTTTTGGAGATAGAGAGTTCTAATTTTCAATTACGTACAATTTTGAAGTCGGTTTTTTATCTTTTCAAAATACAGTTATGTATTAATCAGATAGAAACAAGCCGCATACGATGAAAACATCTGATAATTTGTTTCCAGCTTAAACATCATCTATCTTAATCTGACAGATCCGATGACATTTCAATATTCGAAAATAACTTTCTTTAACTCACCACGTGAGAAATCTGATTTCTATACCATGATAACTAGACACATGTCGGAAGCCTTTACAAGCTTAATCTGACACGCTCGAACTTGTCGTGAAATCCCCTCTTCCCCTCCCTAACTATAATAAAATATTTAAATAATACAAGTGAATACCTATATTTAAAGTTTATTCAGTCAGAAGTCGACAAAAAGAAGTTCACAATTAGTAATGTTTTTTTTTCATTTTCTTGTCGGACTAACTCTTTAACTCAATATATTTGTCGGACAAGTTGATATTAGCATTTAGAATAACATTATCTATCATTGCTATTTTTGTCCGACATGTATGTACGAAGAGCCATAGTGACGTAATAGCTACATCTTTAGGATGTCGGACACTCCAAACGCTGCGTGATTCTTGTCGGACAAGTTGACCACAGTTTTTAAATTAGCTTTATTAAACTAATTCCAAAAAATGAAAGTTGTATGTACGAAGAGCCATAGTGACGCAATAGCTACATCTTTAGGGTGTCGGACACTCCAAACGCTGCGTGATTCTTGTCGGACAAGTGGACCACAGTTTTTAAATTAACTTTATTAAAAAAATTCCAAAAAATAAAAGTTGTATGTACGAAGAGCCATGGTGACGAAATATCGACAATTCCAGGAGTCAAGCATTCGAAAACGCAGCAGCGCCGAAATTTTTCGCAAAGAAAAGTTTGTCGGACTCATCGTAAACGAGGCACTCACAAAGTGGTAAATTTGTATGTAGGGATTGCAAAAAAACGGATTTAAAAATAATCCGGATTTTCGGATTTTTTCATCCTCAAATCCGGATTATCCGGATAATCCGGTTTTTTTGTAATTTTTTAAATATTTTTGATATACAGCTTAAAATGTGAGTTATTTTCTTAATATTTCTTTATTTAACATTAATTTTAAAAGTGCAAAAATTCTTAAAAATTAACATTTTTCTTAAGTAAGCGATTTTCACATGGGTGTAAAAAAGGAAGAGATCAAAATAACAGTATCTGGTACTTTAAATATTATTATTAAGAACGTAAAAATACCTTGATTTTAACTATTTAAAAATGTGAAATTTTAGATAAGAAAATCCTAAGCAATCTCCGTTTTATCGACGACTTGATCATTTTTGCGCCTGGCCGTTAGCCCACATCATCAAATTATGCTCCAAGATCTGCAAGCCTCTAGTGCAGTGTTTCCCAAACTTGTCGGGACCGTGACCCATCTACAAGAAAGTTTAAAGTTCGCGGCCCACCTTGTGTCATGAAGACAAAAAAAGCAGCGGTATGTTGCTGCCGCAGCATTTACCCGTTAATTCTTATCGTAGTTCACCACCATATCGTCATCGTCAGCCTTACTCACTTACAATAGGGATGATGACAAGGTCAAAGATTAGCGAATTTTGTTAATAAAATAAAGAAATCACAGTAAAAATTAGTGTTCTAAAAATTTCATCTCGATAGCATATGTATTTTTTTTGTTATGCGCCTTCAAAGATGGATAATCAAGTCGTTTTTTTTTTCAATTAAATTTCTTAATATTTGTATACCATTGGATATATTATGCAATTTAAAGCAACTTTTGTTATGAAACCACTTTCATAAACGCAATATTTAATATACCTGTCGAACAAAGTTCTCTCCCGATCCATACAAACTAAGAAAGAGTGACGTCAGTCTTTCGTAGCACTTTGTATGGAGCGTTTCGGGCAGGTCTATTTTATGAGATGTTTGAATTGTCATATCTTGGTGAATTTTTAAGCTATCAGAGTCATTCTTTCAGCGATGTTTCTATTTTTTAAGGGTCTTTCAATTACCAATAAGAAAAAAAAATAATCATCAAGCCTATTATTACGTTTGCGTTCGAATGCCCCACCTCCGTCCCGCACGCACCCACGACGACGAACGAACGAGTAAAATGACAATCGAACGAGTACGTTAATCGTCCTATAGTTTCAGGGCCCAACCAAAATCTACCCGCGACCCACCAGTGGGTCGCGACCCACACTTTGGGAAATACTGCTCTAGTGGAACTTACAAAAAATAGGTCAAAGACACAAACAATGAACAACAAGTACGAGACGTAGGGTCGAGGTAGACGAGCAAGGAATTCACTATGTCAACGAGTACCTGTACTCGGGCCAATTATAGTTTCTTATGACAACAGAAAGGCAGAAAAACTGGTCCATGAAGATTGGTGACTTACCAATCTCACTGAAGCGCAGACTCGTTGATATGTGTATTTCAATCGTCATAACCAACGATGCGCAAACTCGATCATTGACCGATTAACAAAAGTTCCAACTCAGGGTCTGCCAAAGAGCAATAGAGCTCAAATCTCAACAAAACAAAAAAAAAAAAAAACATAATGTGCTCCCAAACTAGAATCATAGACGTAGGAATCAAGACGGCCAAGCTATAGTGGCATTGGGCTGGTCACGTTATCCGCGTACATCTAGGCAGGATATCGACTGAGTGGGTATCTAGGCCCAAGAAAAGACAGCGCTTTGCTCTAGAGGTATTTTTTGCCTCCGAAGGCAGATCACTGTAATTCTGACGTTACGACGATCCTTGAGGATTTATTGTGACTCCTAGTACCGTCCTCAACCCAGTGCTGCTCATAACGATGTGATTGGGATTGGCACCACAAATTTTCTCTTTCGTACATTAGGAGAGTTTTTGCTCTGTACTAAAGAAGTAGAGTCAAGTAGAAGGTGAATAGGTGTATCATAGAATCTGCAGGTCGTAATGCTATTAACACCAGCTATTCTGTAAAGGTACTGTTGAGCTTACATTGTCCAGTTAGGGCTTTTGGCAAGGATTCCATTTTTTTTCTTACTAGCCAACTCGTCAGCGGTTACCAATGAGGAACCAACGATTGCGAAGATTTTAGCCTAGAACACGATTATAAATACCACTGGAGGCATATCAGCTGGGCTGGCAAACGGTGACGCTGGAGCAAGATAAGTGAATGCTTCTGGCGGTGCCTTTGCAAAGTATTTGAATAGTAGATTTATATTAAAACTATTGCACAAAATAATGACTTAAAATAATTATTTAAACTTTAAATCAATATTTCGTTATGTTATAAATTTACTATATCCCTTTATTTAATTAGACAGAATCACAAATCAGAAATGGTTACGTAAACAATTATCTATACTAATATTATAAATGCGAAAGTATCTCTGTCTGTCTGTCTGTCTGTCTGTCTCGCTTTCACGCCAAAACTACTGAACCGATTGTAATGAAATTTTGTACACAGATAGTCTAAAGCCTGAGAAAGGACATAGGCTACTTTTTAACTGGAAAAAGGGGTTGTAAGCGGGTGTTTATGCGTAAATTTGTTCAAATTAAGTTAGTTCCAAAAATTCATAACAGATGGCGCTAAGAGTCGCCTACATCGCGCTATTGCTTGCTCATACTTCTTTCTATAAGAGGTGGTACCATGTTGAGTTAGAATTTTCGATTCTTTCGATTCTTATACGTATAATAATTAATAACTCATTACTCACTATTCAAGACTTCATCTATGCAGTGGCCAGTGACGTTACCTTAAACCTACCAATGATAAAATATACATTTTCGTTATTGTTTTTCATTATCTACATATTACACGCTTATAGACTGACTATTGACGCATCGTACGTGTATACTAATAATTATTATAAGCGTTTACTTCATTAACATATTTAAGCTTAAAAGAAAATAAATCATAGCCGTGCACAGTGGCTCAAAATAGGGCGGTACACAGTGAACTGTGTAAGTGTGTACCGCCCTATTTTGAGCCACTAAAAAAATGCTTTAATTATAATAAAAACATTCTAAGCACAGCATTTATATTTGTTTTATGTTATTGATAATGTTTGATTTTAAATTGTATCAAAAATATGTTAATTTTAATGTTGTTTAATTTTTACGCAAATAAAACATTTATTTCCATATATATAACTGACGTTTTAATTATTAATAATTTTACTATAACAAATTATATCACTAATAATTTTATTAAACAAATTATATCACCTCCAAATTAATAAAATTTAGGTGTCGGTTCACTGTAGGCTAACCCCCTGGTTCAGTACATATGGTAGTACATAGTGAACCATTTCCCGACTTTAAAAAAAACAGTAACTGTTAAATTTGCAATAGACTTAATGCTGAAATTTTAATGCAAATTCAAAGTTTAATAAACAACAAATAATACATATCAAAAACATCACGATTATAATCACTCTCGGTGAGGTTATGAGCTTTCAAACTTTTTCTGGGCCACTGTTCGACAGATCCCCCTATATTGTGCACACTGCACAGCTGTTTTTGGGTATTTTGATTTAAGGGGTACCAGGGTTTTAAAAAGCTTTTAAATAATTTGACACCAATTTTGTTGACACCGCGCGCTATAAATTGAAGTCCACGCGGACGAAGTCGCGGGCAACAGCTACTAATTTATAATTATATCCTCAATGTAAACAAAAACAAGATATTTTATAGAAAAAACATTGTGTTCAATACAAAAATGTTCTAAAATAATTGTAAATTTACTATCATTGCATTTATATTATCATATAGAAAACATAATTATATAGTAAAATGAGAGCTAGGTTATAAGAAATTAAATATGTGGTTATTTCTTTTAAATAAAATGAAAAATATAAAGAAATGTCATTACAGCCACCAAAAAACTACACAATGGAATGTTAGACATAGCACGAAATTCTAACTTTGGTACGCGTAGACCACGCAAAGTTGTGATATCGCCTTTAGGCTTTAAACAAATGTGAATTTGTGTGTCAGATATTACACGATTGACGATACATTTAAATAGATTTTATATTGCGTAAAAGCTTTCTTTTCATTATTTTATCTAATATTCGAAAAAACCGAAAATCCGGATTTTGAAAAATAAAAATCCGGATTTTTGAAAGGCCCGAAAAATCCGGATTATCCGGATTTTTCGGATTTCGAAGTATCCGGATTGCAATCCCTATTTGTATGTATCAGAAAAAATTTAGTTCCTTGTACTGGGGACTATATGTTTTGTAGCGCTCTAAAATGTTGTCTATCCCTGAACCACGGCGTCAACACAAAGCGGTGATAGCACGAAATAGTTTGAACTACTTTTATTTATTTACAATGAAGACTAATGAATAATAGTGCAGGTGTCTACTAAAGGTAGATAAGCAAAATGTACTTTAAACGAACTTGATAAGCTAAAAATAGTAGATGTTAGAAGTAAGACAATAAACATAACTAACACCCTTTAACTAATAAAAATATCAATGATATACGGTTATGGTTATGGTTAAGCAATATAATATTATAATATAATAGCAAATGCTTTTGTTTATTTATTTATGTAATCAGGTATAATTTAATTATAGACAACAGAATAATACATTTACACTAGCTGTCCCGGCAAACTTGAAGTGACTAAATAAGTGCCACCATGGCAATATCCTATCCCGTCGCACAAACAATGGTCGCGGTCGCCGTCAGTCTCGTGTTGTAATAATTTACTATTATTAATTATTCAATAAAATATGATTATCAGACCTACTGAATATACATAATATAAAATTTGGTAACAATCAGCAAAGCCGTTTCGGAGGAGTAGGTACGGTAACTAACATTGTGACACGAGCCCTATTACAATTATACACATCATTGCATTTTATACAATATAATCAATGAAAATAATTACACATTTTAAACAATGTAGTTTGTGTAGTTGATATGACACTTTGAAATGTAAAACACTTAAAAGTGATGCTAGAACTGCACGTAGATTACATTATGATATGATAGACTTTCATCTGCGATCAGTAATATGATATGACGCCATAAATTCAATTTGGCACTGACAAGACTTGTCTGATACAATTGAAACTTTATACGTTCGACACTGTTGACTCACCATTTCTATTTTCATGCATCGCCCCAAGAAAGACTTATTATAGAAAACATTTAACTGTTTTAGTTTAAAATTACATAATATAAGAAAATAAAGAGAGCAAAAGAGAGCAAGTCTTAATATTAGGTGTGCCAAAATTTCGGATACCAGCAACGTTCGTACAGAACAAGCCTCAAGATGAGGATCTTGTTTAAGCAATTAGGGTTAATTGAATTGAAAGATATTAACCAAAACGTTCGGAAGCAATTTGGCAAACATTTTTTCAATGGAGTCCTTCGCAAAACATAAATTAGTTGAATTTCGAATTGCCTCTCGGTGGTCATCAAAAGAAGACTCCACCGATTATTGTGAGCTTTCTCGTGTCAATATTTTGTTAAAAGCGAACATAAAAAGTTAATCAAACTTTAAATTAATCACCAATAAGTATTATTTATGGGCGATTCGCGGTATTTTGGGCTTTTATTTATAACGGCCACCGGCAGGTTCCGATTGAAAATTAACCCCTTGCTGACGGTCCAAATTGTTCGCCGCAATCTCTTCGATCTTGTCAACACGTGATAAAATATGACCGCCCTAACCTGGTATTACGTCGGGATGCCTGTCATTTTATTGATATTTTTGAGCGAAATCGAAATTTTTTTACCAATCGCCCGGGGTGCCATGGGTTTTGGCGATTTATGAGCACCGTTTTTCGAAGATTACAGTGATTTTGAATTATAACCGCCACCTTTTTGCTGTTTGGCTTGGAATCCGGCGCCCTAGTCAAAATGCATTCGCGAGTTTCGATAACGAAGTTAGATGTCAAAAATGTATGCGAGATGACGAATACATTTTTGTATTCGTCATCTCGCATACATACAAGATCCACGGCTCTTGAGATTCGTCACACTTAGTGATGTCGATGCGTTATCTCAAATCATACTTTTTTTTTTTTTTTTGACATCTAGCTTCGCTATCGAAACTGGCGAATGCATTTTGACTAAGCACTCCGTTCCGAGAATCTTGAGTTCGTTTGGGTGTCGCGATGGGGAATAGTCGATTGGTTTTCGGATGTCCCGTGTTGGAGTGGTCAGGTGGGCCAAACGGTCGCTGACCCCGGTGAGGTAGGGCTGGCCGATGATTGATCAGGTCCCTTATCAGTGCACTGTCGCCTACGTGCGGCGTTTTCAAAGAACAATTATTGTCTATGACCACGGGCTTGTGCTCAAATTGTCTTTGTACTACTTTATTATACCCAATTTTTGTTTTGTTGCAGAGCATTCAAACGAATAATCCTGAAATAAAAGAGATGTAAGTATCTACTTTTTATTATGATCTATTTACCTCATAGTAGGTACTTATATCATCTTTATAACATTTATTATTAATTCCAATGCGGATTTCAAATCAGTTGAAATGTTATTTTATCTGTTTCCAGATGGGACGTGAAAACACTTCTACAGACATTACCCAACCTAGGATTGGTCATAGACCTAACAAATACAAAACGATATTATGATCCACAAGTAAGAAAACTACTACTAATTTACACATCTATTTAAGAATTTTTAACCCTTATATTTTCAACCCCCTTCTTCCAAACGAACAATCTTGTATGAACTCTTAGTAGTTAGTACATAATAATGTTCCAAAAACTTTTCCGTTAAAAACTACCTGAAGTTTTCCTTTGTTGATGTTTTCAAGATATATTTGTAGTTCCTTAGTGTCAGGATTTTTGAACGCGTCAATGTTTTTGTGTGTAAAACTGCAAAGTACCTAGTAAAACGTGGTGCTGTGGACGTTAGTTACCGATATAGCGCCTGTAGGACTCACGCCTCGTACTGGGAAGCAATAAAATTATGCTCACTTTTACGATTGAAAGTCACATTTTCCGCTACGATGCTTTGTTCGCGTTCGCGCCTGATTGCCTCGTATTCATCTCGCGCATAATCCGATCGTAAAAATATTTCCGAAGACACCACAAATGTTTGCGTGTGGCCTAATTAATACACTTACGCGCTACTCCTCTGGGTACCCCTTGCTGACGGTCCAAATTGTTCGCCGCCGCTAAATTGAGGGTTAATCATAATTGAATGTCTCTAAATTTAATTATGATTAACCCTCAGTATAATGAAGAGTTTGACAGATAATGTATGGAGCTTATGTCAAAATTTTAAATTAATTATATTTAAGTAATAGTAGGGGAGGTAGTGCTAGCGTTTCCTAAGTCATTTCATACCGACCAAATTTTTGTTCAGCGGTAGCTTAATATTTATCAATTAATATAATCAGCGTCAGTCGCCGCACCCGTGGTGGAATGTTAACTGAGAGTATTTCAAAGTTGTAAAAAAAATAGTTGCGAAAAGTGATTTTATACCGAATGAAACTTTGATGGATGATTATTGAGGTCATGTTTAACCAAAAAATCGCCGTCAGCCGTATTGCAGACGGGGGATTCAACGTCAGTCGCGTTACTGAACATGTAAAAATTTTTTGAATATAAAGTCATTTTATACCGTACAAAATTTATACAGGTGAATGTTTCTACTTTGTAAATAATAAAGAAAATCGTCAGTCGCTAATACGATGGTGGAAAAGCCGTCAGCCAGCGATATAAGTTATGACCAATATAGCCCTACTTCGCGCTCAATGTAGGTATCCTAGGGCGTCGCGTAGACGACATTTCCACCTGCAAACATTCAGCTGACGGTTTTCGTTTGAATTAACCATAAAATTATCTCACATAGCAATTTTAAGTAATTAATTCGATAGTCAATATTTGTGAAGAAGAATTATATACATTTTACTTTAAAAGCGCCATCTGTTGTTATATACTAAAACTAAAATGATACCCACCGAACCTAAACGTGTATAATCTAGATATGAACCTTTATTGGGCGTGAATTGGGATCTTTTTAATGTCAATTCAATACGATTCCCAACAACAACTTTGAGATGCTCTCAATTTTTATTCCACCCATTATGAAGTGGCTGACGATCAAAGCTGTTATGTATTAGTGGAATACTATTATTGTAACGATTTTCGCTCGGTATGAAATTACTTTTTAAACTGAGCGCGACCTCCCCTACTATAATTAATGTTCCACTCTGAATACGGCAGTTTCAATATTAGAAAATGTAGAAAAGAGAGCTAAATAACATATCAATTACTTTATTCGCGATTATTAGAAAGAAGAAAGAATGTACCATCGAGGAAATTGATTCCTATGCAGTTGATAGACCAACGTTATTTGGTCGAATATGTCAATTCAATGTTAATTGTGATCTGTCGGCTGGGTTTGACGTAACGCAACCAAACTACGTAGGTCCCCGATCTGCATAGGAATCAACTTCTCTGATAGTACATTATTTTAAGTTCTTGTTTCTAATGCGCATTTGAGATCATTATTAAGTTCCGCAAGATTTTCGTTCTTTACTTGAGTAAAACTTACAGTAAAACGAAATAAAGTTTGTCTTTACTTAAAAACTTTTTTTATTTGTTATATTTTAAGTGCAAGAAGAGTGTTACATAATTATTAATTATCTACTGGTTATATTTTGCCGTTGGACCATACCACAAATTGAGTCGCGTAAGACAAGTTTCAGTCCAAATAGTTCATAGTTACGTGGGTTTTAATTACAATTAGCGTACGCCTGTTTAACGATGATCATTTCGTTTCGCGTATTAATTTGTTAATGTTCTATTGTTTTACCTATAATTATTATTGTTTTACTAACACTAGCAATATGTTTGAAGTCTTTGAACTATGAACGAACTTGAATGCGAAGTCAATTTGTACGAAATAGTCTTAGCCTATATGCGCTAATCTGTTATAGAGTTAATCGTAATGAAATATCATGCTATCTCTCTCGTTGCTTATACATAATTATAATTATTTGTGAAAGAGAAAGCAATATTTTGTACAAAGGATTATTAATAAGTTCTTATATTTTGTGCGAGTACTTTTAATTTCATTCTTTAAATACTACTTTTTGATTTTTTGATGGTTCGAAATATGGGGAATTTTATGCCTTTTTCATTTGCAGCTAATAAAATCAGCGGGAGTGGATTATAAGAAAATTTTAATGCCTGGCCGGATTTTGCCACCTGAAAATGCAGTAGCGGAGTAAGTAAAGTTCATACTGCATACATCTGTTAAGAGCATACGCTAACACTGTTTTTCCATACAAACGTATTCCCCAATTTACTCCCAGGACAATGCGTCTAGACAAATGATTTTTTAATGCAATATTGGGATCTATTAAAGCAATGCCTCTACGTTCGATTTTTTTCCAAATTTACTAATATATATAAAAAATATGACCCTTCAAAAATCGAAAATAGAATGCCCCGTACCCCGCCAATCCACCAACCATAAAACAAATTTGAAAGATCTTTAAGGTAACATTCAAACGTAGAGGCATAGACTCACTCTTCCTGAAGATATTTAATAAAATTACAGTTAGATAGGCTCTATTTTGAAGGAGGAATCAGAGAAATACGTTACCTCGATTTACTGTATCTGTCTCTATCACAATATACGTACCGGCGCAGGGTGAAGCGTGATGGTAATAGTTTCTTCGTTTTAATTCTACTGTACCCGCGTTCCCTCTTAAGTATTTGATCGGCCATAATATATCTCCTTGCTACCTCGTCTTTATAACACTACTGCTTAAGCGATTTGTTAACATTTTGCCAATTATATAAACTACGTGAAATATATATTGTATTTTAAGCTCAGTGCGCATCTTTATGGAGGTACAATTAAACATACAATAAATGCGTAAAGCCTCAAGAAAAATAGCACCAATTTGTGTAGAACACTAAAAGGTTTTGTGTCTGGCGAGGATCCTCATGATTGATATAGACGTCAGGACGACAAGTGCTTTGGAAGTGGACGCGACTTCGGCGCACTCGGGCCGTCCTGTGCTATTTTGCCTCCGGCAGGACCTTTATACCAAGGACGTTAGGATCACTTTCATCAGAACAACTCCGAACTGTAAATCAGGCGGTTCGCTAGCATCTATCAAATGCGATATCTTTTCGCATTCGCGGCGGATTTTAATTCGAAGCGTCGAATTGGCGCCACGCTAGACCGAATATGGGTAATGTTATAAATCTCGGCGCGCGTGGGCCGACGCCCGAGGCCTGCATAGTGGCATCGCGGTACGTTTTCGGATTCAATTGCCCGGTCACATCTACCTAACGCTCGTGTGTTGACGCCCACGCGCGATGGCGTTTGGAATTCGAAAGGTATTCGTCGCTGCGTCGTCGCACTCATTAGAAAATGATACTTCATAACCTTAGATCAACAACGTCTGAATTTTTACTGCACGATCTGTTTGTTTGTTGTCGGGCATTAACTAGGGGATTATCTCGGCCATTTGTCTAGTCTTTTGTTGGACGCCTTTCGACGATGTCGACTGTGTTCATCATAAATAACAATCGACATTTCTCAGATAGTTCGTCCTTGTTATCGCGCTCGGCGACTCGCATCTGTACGTCAGTTAAGGATAGATAAATGTACCACCCGTAAGGCTACCAGACGTTTTTATATACAAACGCCGACTTATTTCTCCAAAATGCCGTCGGATGCAATATTGAAGCTTTTATGTTAGCAATATTTATGATCAGATTTCACATATATCCGACACATCTTACTAATAAAAATACGGCGAATAACTAGGAATAAAAAGTTTGCTCGTCTATGGGTAAAGTCGCCTGACAGACTGAGTCAGCTAACCTTTAACCCAGCGAAAATGTCTATACGCTTTGTGAATGTCTTTATTAGTAAAAGAGATAGAGTTGTCATCAGTGCTGAATTTATATTTTTTATGAGATTATAGGCCACTTTATTTCCGCCGCGCCGCCCTATGCACGAACTACGAAATATTATGTCCTCTATGGACGCTGTCACCCCTATAGGCCGCCTATAACAGCCTATTTATAAATTCGGGGCTGGTTTCAATGGTTGTAGCAATTGTTTTGGACAAAATCCGGTAGTGATACGAACTGACTGATACTTCATGACCTCCGACAGGGATCATCACGGCGGCGGTGCGCGTGCATCGCCCGTTCATTTATCACGGCTGTATTTTTACTCGTTTTCCATGTCGGCTGTCCCCAATCATGTCGTCATTACCGGCCGTACCGATCGCATATAAATAGTGACCACCGTCGAGGTACGTCCGATTAATAGATTTTTACGGTCGAGTCCCCGACGAAAGGACATTTATTTATCTGCCGCTAATGAGTCGCCGCATAAACTTCGCGAGTGTATACGATAAAGGATGTGACGAATATTCTCGATGATTTATTGATCGGTTCAATATTGGGACTTTGGCATGTGCAGACGCTAAATCCGCCTGAGCTTTTTTATATTCTGTTTGTCGTTGTATTAGCGCATGATTGAGACGATACAATTCGCCGGCGTTAGGTCACAAATTATTTTTAGTGTATTCGCTCAGTTTATGGAAAATCCTGAGGTCTCCGTGAACTCGCGAATACGGCGGTGACGTTGAGTAAACAAAAAATGTGCGTATTGTTTACTGCCGAATAATGAGAAGCGGATGAACTTTGCCTTTTGATAATTTGTGACAAATTCGTGGCGGATACGCTAACAAATTAACTGTCTGCTACTTTAATTGCTTGTCTATTTTAGGCTTAATTGGAAAATCACAACAAAGCGTCTCATTTAAAACTAGAAACATGATAGGAAAACAATTACAATAAAAGTATTTATTTACTGGTATCAATATTACTTCTCAATATAATATTAATAGCGCATAGAATTGTACAATTGGGGACATTAAATGTTTAGAAACGTCTCCATATAATCATGTGATTGATACGGCAACTTATAAAGGGTAGGCCGTTTATTTTTTATGTGGAAAGGAGCCTGACAGGCCCCCCGCTAGCAGTGGTAGCTACGGATATTCTCAGTTATAAATTACTAATAAAAATAAGACTTCCGGAGAATATCGTGTTTCTGCAGTTCATATAGATTCAACGATTGATATTTAAAAGTATTAGTAACTATGTATAAGATATTACTAAGGTAGTTAATGTTGATGAAGCGAAAATGTGTGTCCATTGAACGACGAATGTAGAGTCGGGACACAAAACTTCATATTAAAAATTAACATGTCCTTTAAAAAACTGTGCTTCGTTATTTTGATTACAGCCTTGAGCCTCATATCTAAATCTAAACTATCGCCGTGACAATTTAGCTACACAAAAGATATTTCGTGATCATAGAGATGACGGCATATGATGCCCTGTTGCACCATTCTGTGCTAATCTAAACCACGGTAATCCTAAAATTAACGTAACTTAATCGTGGATTAAACAAATATGTTATCTCTCTAGTTTTTCCTATTTATGAAAGAGAAGGCATGACTTTTGACAAGCGATTGAACCCAGACTGGCGCAATTGTGCCCAGTGTCAAAACACATTTCCAGTATGTGACATCACTTGATACTAAATAAGCACATTACGTATGCTCGTCTTGGGAGACCGTGGTACTATTGATTGATTTAATAATCATAAGCATTTTGGTTCAATGTTAGACGTTTTTTGCTCGGCTGATATATCAGGTTTTTGCTCAAGAACTGCTAACAATAATAGTAGACTGTAGAGTGTAGATGTGTTACATCAATCGAAAACGATATGCCTGTTATAAAAGCAGGATTTAAAGTTAGATTCTCGATTATGTTAAGGTGACGCCGCGTTAAAGTAAAAAACCGTGTTGAATATGTTTTAGATTGCTTGTTTTCTATGAGAGGCCGGCCCGGCCTCTTATAGAAAACAAGCAACGGAACAGCAAGAAATGGAAAGGGCGTAGCGACAAAATGGTTTTTGTCGCGTTATTCAAAAACCATAAATACATTTCATATAAGCTATGGGCAAATTGATTGGTACATAGATTGGTTCAAGCATACAAATACAATTAAAGTGTATGCTTGAACCAATCTATGTACAAATTTTGGAAGCTTAAATCACTCTCCTCTGTTGGCAAAATAGGAATCCCTTTTTTTAAAGAGGACTTTTTGATTGATTATTCTGTGTTATAAAAGTTGACCAATCGTGTTACGCTATGGGTAATTCAAAGACAAAGACAATATGATGGATATACTAACAATGAACTTTAATTTCTTAGCTTTAGTCATTGCTGAGAAAAATCAATATCGCTACAGCCAAATTATCAAGGCGTCGCCTTAAATATTGAAGGAGGTCGGAGCAGAGGGCGCTCCTAGCACATACAGTAAATAAACCGACCAAAATCCGACATGTTGCACACGTCATATTAGAATATTGACAGAAACGTTATAAAAAGTCTAACAAAACTTTTCGTTTACCGTCTGCACTCTGGCTACCTCTAGTGTGAAAACGTTGCATTAATATGTCCTATGTTTTTTAAAATTAACAAGAAGATTCTACTCACTGACTATACTTGGTGTTCACTGTTCATGTCATTGTCTGACACACTAATAAGTCAAATGACGGACAAAGACATCGAACCTTGAATAGTTAGTTCCTTGAATAAATAGAACTTTCCTATTCAGAGGGAAAGGGCTAAGAACTTTAGGATTCAACTAAATCAAAACCTTAAGTATCTAATCACAGTTCAAGCATATTAATGGTATATAAGAACATGATTCCACAGTCAAATCACATTGACGTTTCGTAACTCGAATTTAATTAAGTTCCACCGTCAGCAATTTCGTAAGTTATGTAAAGCAGGGTTCTTAGCCAAACTATATTTGTTAGTTTCGCAAGCGAAGGTGTTAAAATGTACTGAGTTTGGCATATCTGTCACCAGAACTGGCAGTCTGGTGACAGATATGCCAAACAGTCTGTTGTCTGGCAGTCTGGAACGAATTGTCACCAGCAGTATTTCCGGACCTATACGACCTGCAAACCTTCAAGAAAAGAGCGTATTCCCTCTTAAAAGGCCGGCAACGCACCTGCAGCTCTTCTGATGTTGCGAGTGTCCATGGGCGACGGTAGTTGCTTACCATCAGGTGACCCGTTTGCTCGTTTGCCCCCTTATCTAATAAAAAAAAAAATATCGCATCGCAAGTGCCATGTCACTTAGAGACGCGTTATGTCAAACCCCGTACATTGTTATCGAGTTTGTCGTTGTCGAGTTTCGTAAGCGAAGTAAGATATTGAATCGACAGCGAATCGATTTATCGAACACAATTTAACTAAGTACCCAGGACATAATATCTATGTCTCAATTACGTTTGTGTGGTCTCAGTGATTATAGTACGCTATTGTCGAGCCGATCGGCTATTACCAGAAATGAAATGTCGATAATAGTCACGTTAAAAGTCATACAAATTATATACATTTTGTTCTGTAACTACTATGTGTATAGTGCCCGTTGATATAGTTAATTGCTGGTCACAAACTAGAGAAAGCGTTTTTGTTAGCTGGATTATTGTTATCCTTTAGAAGTATTCAATATTTGATTTCACTTCGTTAAATTGTGTTGTAAGTTCGTGACATTCAAATTGGTAGCATTATATCCGCCCCAGAGCGTTGCTTACATTTATATCAAAATAAATCATTGTTAAGGAATTTAGGGACATCCAAGATGATCCTCTACGAGATCAATTTCAATGGAAGACGGTTTCTACAATCACTGGCACAAGTTATTAGTAAATGGCTTAGCTACGTAGTTTTCCGGTTGGCAGTAAGATCTGTCTACGAAATTGTCTACGGATTGAGTATCATTTTTTGGCCACATTTTAGTTGTCACCTTGCACAGTACCGAAAATTTGTCTAGCATCCAATTAGTTACCATTGTTTGCCATTAGGGGCGCTGATACGATCCACATTTTTACTGTATGTATTCTTGGTTTCATAAAAACTAACACTCAGCTCACCTACATATCAGACGTCGAAAGCCTCAATACCTTGTACTTTAACGTTACAAAAAATAACTGTTCTTGAATCACGTTGAGTCAAGCCTCATCTCAACACCATGGTTTGTCATTGGCGCCTGCCATTGGCGCCTGCAAATTAATTAGCACATCCGACTTGTTTATCAGGTGATGAATACGTTGCGGTTTCATTGTTTAATGTTTGTTTGCTTGCCCTTCTGGAGTGCCGTTGGATTACGCATCAGCTGTACCGATTGCTTCGATGACTGCGATGTTTTCTGCAGCTGTATCATTTGACGGATTTACATTGTAGAGCCTTTTATTTTCTTCTTTCATTGCTGTTATTTACCAGTAAGAAGTGAAGATTGCTATATCATAAAATTATGTTGGTAACAGGTGCACCTCTACGTTGAATACGATAGCGAAGCTGTATGACTCCTCTCAGATAGATATTCAATGTTGGGAAGCTGACAATAACACGCACAGTCAACATCACAAAATGACACTCTTCGCGTTCGTAGTCGCTTATATTGGTCGATCAAGGGTCAACGTGGAGAAATTACGTCATTTCTTAGCAGTCACTTTTCAATAAATGGAGTTATTTCCATCAGAGATCAGAGATCCTTCTTACTTTCCTTGTTTTGCTGCCTCTCCACGTTGGCTCTTGATTGACCAATCTAAGTGATTACGAACGTGAAGAGGGGGATTTTGTGATGTCGACTGTGCGTGTTATTGTCAGCTTTTTAATCATGAATGTCTAACATAACCCAAGTAAGAGGGGCCACGGCTTCGCAATCTTAGTGGCAATCATGTCAATGGACAATGCATCATGATTCAACATAGAGATGCACCTTTTACCAACATATTATGATATAGCGATGATTTAGACTCTCATATAATAAGGTCAAGTAGTAAAAGCTAAAATGGAGGTCCGAGATGAGAACAATATTTGATCGGCGCGGTCCGCTTAGAAATGCTGACTCGATATCAAACACTTGTGCCGAGCTAAGTGAGCCTGTTCTATTTTACTGTCAAATTCATTCCATTAGGTCAAATTCGTTTTGATATGAGCAAATATTTAATTTATGTTTTATTACGGGAACTACTAATATAATATTATGAAATACTAGCTGTTGCCGGCGACTTCGTCCGCGTTAACATAGTATAATAACAAAGATGGATAGTTTTCCCCTTTTTGTGGTTCCTTATACAAAGGGTAAAAACGGGACCCAATTTAAGCAAACTTCAAACGCAAACGTCAATAAACTTTCATGTTTCTAACTCAAGAAATGGCGGACTTTCATTGAAACCTTGTACCCCAATTTCACCCCCTTGGGGGTAATATTACCAGAAACGTTTAAATACCTATCCCTTCATTTTTAATCAGCAGTCCAAAAATAAACTTTCATGTTTCTAACTTAAGAAATGACGGACTTTCATTTAAACTTTCAACCCCCATTTCACCCCCTTGGGGGTAGAATTTCCAAAAACGCTTAAACACGTATCCAATAATTTTTAATCAGTAGCCCAAACATAAAATTTCAAGTTTCTAACTTAAGAAATAACGGACTTTCATTCAAACTTACAACCCCAATTTTACCCCCTTGGGGGTAGAATTTCCAAAAACGCTTAAATACGTATTCATTCATTTTTTATCAGTAACCCAAAAATAAAGTGTCATGTTTCTAACTCAAGAAATGACGGGCTTTCACTCAAACTTTCCACCCCTATTTCACCCCCTTCGGGGTAAAATTTTCTAAATTCCTTCCTTAGTGGGTGTCTACTTAATAAAACAACCCTACTCACCAAATTTCGTGGCTGTAACTTTAACAGTTTTTGCTCAGCGATGATGAATCAGTGAGTCAGTCAGGACATGTAATTTTATAAGTATAGATAGAAGATTATTGTTTAATAGGAATATTATTGTTTAACATAGAAAACTGTTGAATTTTGATCTTGATATCTCTGCGAGTCTGCATAAAGGACCAATTTCGTCTTGATATTCATAACACATGGCTAAGTGACATGGCGCTTGCGATGCTTTATGTCAAATTCTTTACATTTTAGTAGTAACTAGTAAGTACTTCTTCTACTACTAGTAAGTAAGTATTTATTGTAGCTATAATATTGATCGAATGCATATTGACTAGGGCCCCTGTTTTAGATAGATGTTTATTCGAATTTCGAAGTAATTTGTGCACTTAATACTCGTAATAATAGTTAAGTGTCCCCAATTTTAATATCTTCTCGTTAAAATTTTACTGCCCAGCTATTGCATTGACTACTGCTTCTGCTAATAAAAATTGAAATTCAAATAAACATCCAATGAAAACAGAACTTTTAGTCAAGAAGCATTCAATCAATTTTATACCGAAGTCAGAAATCAAGAGTACCATCGAAGAAAATTGGATTCATAGGCAGATGGCGGACCTAAGTAATTTGCTCGGGTGGTGACCGACCAAATTACATAGGTCCGCCATCTGATGAAACAACTTATCTGATAGTACCATCGAGGAAATTGATTTCAAGGTAACCTAGGTTGTTGACGGACCAACGTCATTTGGTCGGATCATGTCAATTCAATGTTAATTGTGATCTGTCGGATGGGTTTGAACTTTGACGTATCGCGACCAAACTATGTAAGTCCTCCATCTGCCTAGGAATCAACTTCTCTGATAGTACATGGGATTTGACATAAGGCATCGCACGCATTATGTCACTTGCATTTTTTATTTTTTAGTTACTTACTCCAATTGCGGTTGGTAAAAATAACAATATATATTTAGCGGCTTATTTAAGTTAACCACAAGGAAGACTTATTCTGGGAATTGCACATCGCGGGTGATTCACTTGTAATCGAGATGGCTATGGGGCTGGTGCGGTTGTGACTCATTTGTGGGAATCTAAGGCCAATGTGCCAATCTGGGTTAGCTAATCCTATGTTACGCCATCTTTTTAACTGATTTCCTAACGGGACGAGGATTTATTAAATTAACATTAAGAGCGAGCTGTCAAATTTTGCTGTGTTTTCTAATAAGTATTACGATCCCGGAAGACGATTGACTTAAATGAAATTGAGATTTATTTAATCATTGTATATTTATCTGATACTAGCCTAACGGAAAACACGATTTACTTATTTTGACTCCATAGTTTTATTTTTCGAAATTATGAATATTTCTGGGCTTTTCAACAAATATCTGTTACACTTATTCAGTTACTATCATTAAATAACTTGCACTACTACAATCATACACTTTGTAGAATCATAGCTAAAGGAAATATTAGTATTGTATTTAGTTTTTAAGTAATCATCAAAAAACTGTTTTTGGACTTACGACCTTTACTTTCGTGCTATAATGCGGGACCCGGGAACCCTTGTTACGCGATATTGTTCACTACTAGCTGCGGCTCAAAGTACAATTCATGCGGGCACGATTCATGGAATCATTAAATCACGATTGGAGGATACGCTATCCTACCTCCGGGTATGTAGGCGGGGCTAGCGTGCTTTGATATTTTTGGCAGCCCGGTCTTAAGTATTTACAAAGAATAACATGATATTTACCAAGAGTTATCTTTAATCCATTTAGGCAAAACTCGACTACAGCTGAATTTGAATTTTATTGCGATAAAATTGATATCATCGTGTTAGGTCAATTGAGATATAAACCTGATTATAACTTAACTGGAGTCTGGAGGTTACCTTTTCACATCTCATCACTTTTAGAAATGGCAATAGTTAATTCGAGAATAAGTAATATTATTGTCGACCTCAATAATAAGCTTTACTCGTGAATCGCTTTTGAGAATTCAGACTTTATTCCAACTACTTAATAAAAAGCTCTCAAATATTCAAGCCTTTATCTGTCTCTTTATGCTTAAATTGCCGAAACGATTTGGATGAAATTTAGTATGTAGAAACTTCGAGATCTGGAAAAGGAAGTTATTGTTTCGGAAAACTATACCGTTTCCACGCGATAAACTAATTTTGGCTCAACGAAGTTGCGACTTACATCTAGGTCATAAATAAATTTTATTTATAGAACACCAATCTATTAAAAACTATGATTCATAATGCACTGTCAATTTGTGTTGCTCATATTCAAGTACAACTTACTCATATACAAGAATTCCTAAGTAATGCTTGTAACTTCCGGCGAAACACATACAAATGTTCCCACGCGGGCAACTTTATACTGTAACTGTGTTTTCCCCAAAGCCTCATATTTCGAAACATCAAGGTGAAACTGCACCAACCAGATCTGCACAATGCATATTGGGGGTATCGTTACAATGGCAAAAATTATGAGTGACAGATCACGCATGGGCTAACCTTTGCCCCGGCTGGGTCTTGGGTTTCTGGGTTCCGTGGGAAACGCTGGTTGGGTCCCTTATCTGTTGTATCGGCCCTATCTCTTTTCGGCGCTTGTAGGACATGTACACGTATGTACCATGATGGATGGATCGTATGTGAGGTCTAATGAAAGTTGGGATTTATTCGGATATTTTAGGTGTTCCTTGTTTACATAGTAGCGCAATGGAGAGATAGGATCGGTAATTAAAATATATGTTCCATTGTTGTTTATAGAATGTTTCTTAAATCTTTCTTGTACCAAAGTTTAGAGTTTTTCTTTCCATTTTAGCTCGTCGTAACTCGTAACATTCTTGTGAATGTACAGTTTTTTAAAAGACGTCCGTAACTATTCAGAAAACGCTAGATACGCGCATTCATAAGTTATAGTAAATTATTTGTTAGGGAAAAATAATAGTGTCTAAAGCTTCTGTTACAATATAAGTTACATACATAGTAGTATAACGGCGGCAGTTTTTAAATCAAATTCGTGCAACACCGATAATTTTTTTAACATTAAGGGCGCGCGACGTGATACAGTATCTCTGATACAAGATCTCTTTACATGACTCTTAAATCACGCTTGTGTGTGCGTGTGCTGATTTCGACAAGTCAACCCCAGCTTCCTTGCGTTCCCTGAGCGTTCAACTTACGTTTGTACGATACAAACGAGCATAAAATTATTATTTTTAACAAAAAATTAAAACCGACTTCCAAGGTAAAAACAATAGTAATATGAACTAAAAAGTATTAAATAACTCTTACCCTTTAATAGTGCCTTTTTCAGAATTCGTCTAAATCTCAACTATTTCTGTACTGTATACTACAATCTTCATTATTTTGAAGTCGGTACCAGCTAATTTAATCGTGAGTTCAGTAATGTCAGATTATCTGAAACTTTTGGGACTGGTACCGACTTCAAAGTAATGAAGATTGTAGTATACAGTACAGAAATAGTTGAGATTTAGACGAATTCTGAAAAAGGCACTATTAAAGGGTAAGAGTTATTTAATACTTTTTAGTTCATATTACTATTGTTTTTACCTTGGAAGTCGGTTTTAATTTTTTGTTAAAAATAATAATTTTACTCTTTTTAGTTAAGTATCTACAAAATTAGGCTTTATGCGTAAATAAGCAATACGAATGTTAACTATTCACATTATGTCACTGTAAGCGAAATTGTGGTAAATGCTTGCAGTTATCTAAGCGATGCTGCAATTTCCATACTTTTATCTTTAAAGATTCAGGAGTTCTGTTCAGTGCCTTTGGACCAAGAGACACCTTCGTATAAAATTTCTCTTATTCGTAACATATGTTTAACTTACTAGAAACAACATTTAACCACTATGAGTGTTTTGATAAAATTCAAGGATTTTCCTCGATTGCTCATAGATCCCATCATCAGCTCACCACTTTCGTAATTGTTATACAAAATTAAGATTATATCCTATACAACAACACGAGAATTTTGAAAATCGGTCCACAAACAGCGAAATCATTATCAAAAACGTCTGCTTCGATGCAAAATATCACGAAAAGTACCAATAATTGGGTCATAGTGTGATGACCCATGGTATAATGATGGTTGTGATGATGATGATTAATCAAATTGATGTATTAGCTTATGCTTTCAGTTGTTTAAACAACGCCGAAATCCCCGAACCTGTACCTATAAGCATTCAAAAGTTCTGTTCGGTACCTTCGGATCCAGGGTATAACCTGGTGCGAAGTCTTACTTTTTGGTAGCATTTACCTCGAATGCTTCGAATGATCGAAATCACTATATGTTTCCATACAAATTTCAAGAAGTCCCCTCGATTCCTCAAGGATCCCATCATCAGATCACCACTTTTGTGAACATGGTACCAAATTCGAGTTAAACCCTATACAACACAAAAAGAATTTTGAAAATCGGACCACAAACGGCTGAGTAATCGTGGAACATACAAAAAAAAAAAGATACATTCAGCCGAACATATTACCTCCTCCTTTTTGGAAGTCGGTCAAAAAACGTCGTGTGGAAGGGCTCTAATATAAATTATGGTCTACTATAAATTAATAATACTATGCTTCTGTTATATAAATTTTCAAGTACCGCCGGAGGTAGGACTTGCATGAAAAATACTCGGATTATAAGTCCGGAGCGATCTACCGATAAGGCGCACGTATAAATAACTAAGGCCGTGTGTCCACCGCCGTCACCGGGACGTGACCTACAAAAATTTAAATAAAATGCCACTTTATGACCTAGGCCAGCCTCCCCCCCCCCCCCTAAAGGGGGGCGGTGTGGGACCCAAAAAAAGGGGGCGTTGTGAAGAGGCTTGGGGGGTAATTATTTCATCTGGATGCATTTTAAATTGTAACAATGGGGGGCGCTAAAACATAATTTGTCCTCAAAGTGGGCAGTCGACAAAATAAGTTTGGGAACCCCTGACCTAGGCCATAGGTTTCATTTTCTACCGACATTAGTCTAGTGACCCGTGCCGCTGCTGCTTTTTAGTGGCGTAGAGCAAAATGAAACCTATAAACAAGGCCTTCAACATCCGTTGTGGATAATTTATACAGTACTTTCAGAGCGAAGTAACCGCTCCTCAAATACTGTAGTGCCTGGGACAAGATTTTTAAATGCCCGTATGGTTGGCATACGGCATTAGCCTAGTCGAGAGGAAAGAACTAGTCAATACGTCTGGGACCAACTCTGTGCGGGTTTCCTCACGATGTTTTCCTTCACCGTTATAGAAGTGTCCGTATTATGTACTTGAGATCAGAAAATGTCTCACTGGTACACGCCTCAACCCGCGATTGAACCTGCACCCTCTACGAGTGCGAACCAAAGGTCTACCCATTAGGCCACGGACGCTCTTACAACCGTTACCTATACCTTGTCATAAAGTGTTTTTTGAAGTGAAAACTTCTTTAGCGGCGTTGAGCACTTTTGTGGGATGGGTAAAAACTGTGAAACTCGCGTCAGATTCTCGTGCTGATCGAAAAACCTTGGAAAAACCGTAAGACGGTTGGAGAGTAGTGTTGTAACATCGAAATTGATTAATCGAACAATGGATTGTTTTTTTTTAATCGATTGTAAGGGTTTCGATTAATTAAAAAAAACGATTTTTTAAAAATCGATTTTCATAAAAAATGGGTTAAAAATTTAATCGATTGTAAGGGTTTCGATTAATTTAAAAAATCGATTTTTTAATAATCGATTTTCATAAAAAATGGGTTAAAAAAATGCACAACGTTAATAATCAAGTTTTCACTTCTGCCGGCACTCCCGGAGTGCAACCCGTCTTTTTTTTTGTCTGTGGCGTCTTTGTGACGGCGCGGCGGCAATGGACAAACGGCCTAAGCCCCGACTGATATTAAATAGGAAAGCATGTAATTCACATCGATGCGCACCCATAAAATACTATTCTGACAGTTTTTAAGCGAAGGAAGCGCTTAGAAAGTTACACAAATGATCGTGTTATTGAAAGTTAAAAAGGTAACATTTAAAGGATTTGTAACATGAGAAAGTGGATTTTTGCTGTATCGATAATGTTTCGATTGAAGTCGGATTAAGGACGCACCTGATCGAAAATATTTATGTTTAAGTAATAATTTCGTGTTTGACCGATTTTTATGATGAGCTTTATTTCCGTCGATCCTGAAAAGTGAAACTTAACTAAACTACGCGGTTAATGTGTTCCATTTAAATCGGCAGCATTATAGTTAGTCTTCCTGAGATTTCCTTTATAGAGGTTTAGATTATATTATAAACTAGATAACTCCCGCAACTCCGTTGCGTCAAAATTCGTTTATCGCGCGGAAACCGTACGTTTGTCCGGGACAAAACTATCCTATGTCCTTTCCCGGGACTCAAAGTATCGACATGCCAAATTTCAGCAAAATCGTTCCAGCGGTTTAAGCGTGAAAGGTGACAGACAGACAGACAGACAGACAGACAGACACACTTTCGCATTTATAATATTAGTGTAAGTATAGTATGGATCAAAAAGCTATTTAATTTTTAAACCAAGGTTTTTCTAGTAAGTTGTAAAGGACATTTACATACTTACGATTTTTCTAAGTATCGAGGCAAACCCCGAATTTTATGAATTTTAAATGATACACTCGACATTGAGGTTTTCGTGTGTTTATCGGAAAACATTGGTTTTGATTCGTTTATTGTTTTTCACGGAATCGTGACTTGTATGTTAAATATTTATGTTTAATCGTTGGCGCCAGATTTTGTGAAGAACGCGTATTCTTGTGTTTGTTAATTGGTTGTTTGAATAGATCGTTTAATTGACAAATTTCCACTTATTTGAATATTCGTCATGAGGGTCGCTAATAAATTACGTAAGACGTTTTTGCGGATTTTAGGCTGCCTGCACACATACGGTTTCCGTATTCATTTTCCTAATGTGGGATTTCGATTTAAAATTCCGTGAGACTAGTGCAAACGTTCGTTTTTCTTCACAACTTCACAAGCGAACGCGCCGGCTTGCATTCGCAACGCACGTGCGAAGTTCGCTCCGTTGGGAAAAAAGCAAATGCATGCGGCAGTAAATGTATTTTCTACCGATTCCATGCATTCGGATTTCCGAATACGGAAAATGTGTGTATGCGGCCAGCCTTTTGGGGCCAGCCCTTGGTAAGATTTCCTAAGATTCGCCATAAATTCCCCTTTTTCCTTTGCCTGATTTTTTGTAGCATTTACATCTAAATGACTCTTGTGAATTATGGATGCCCCCTTGTTATTTTTTTTGTATCTTGGAAAATTTCAGTATGAATGTATACGTGAATTTGCAATTGAAGTGGTTCGTTGCTATTAAATATTTACATAAGAATGCAGAGACCCTAAAGGTAGGGTCGCATTCATATTACAAAATATTTTGAGTTGTAATTTTAGTGCGTTGATTTCTTAAATGTGCCAAAACATTTATAAAATTTAAGAGTCAGTCATGTTAACAATAATAAAACAAAATTGTTTTATTTTAAAGTAGATGTTGCTTGTAACCTCATTACCACAGAAAGATTATCACGTGAAGTTGGTTCATTTGCCGAATTCAAGACTATTCGCTGTCCTTTCCCATATCAAAACTATCTTTATCAAATGTCATCAAATTCGGTTTAGCTGTTTAAATTTAAACAGGTAACAGACACATGCTTGAAGCGCTAAACTGATTTTAATAGAAATTGAAAAGGAGATAAATACTTTAAATTAAAAGGCATTGGCACAGAATATACAATTAGTTGTACCAAGCATTGGGACGTTTTTATCCGGGAAAATGTACGGTTCCCTTCTTCTTTATTATACATTCTTATTTATGATACTCGTACTAATTTGTATGCTGTTGTATGCTCCTGTATATTGGCGCCATATAGCGCGAGACATTGATATAAAAACAAACAGATATCATAAATCGGCAGAAATGTGTCGGCGCAGTCACTCGCCCACTGATGCGGTTGCGACATAGTATAAATTATATACAGTAGATCACCCCCATACTAGATCGTACTAATCGGGCGCACGAATACACAAGCGTGATTTGATAACTGGAGAGAGCAAATCAGTGCAATATGACGTCGCGCGCACCCATTAATTTTTTTAATTTTAACTGTCTTCTACGTGTCCAATGTACTAGAATATGATTAAGATTTTAGAATAAGACTGCATTCAAAATTTAACAAAAAAAAAATTGTGGTTTAGTACAGAAATGCTTAACAGCGACCATATTTGCGTTACGCTACTGTATATATTTGTATTGTGGTCTCAGCTTAGGTGTAAAAAAATCGATTAAGGTATGGCGACACGCTGGGATCCATACATCGACATAACTTATAGCGGTCGGGTGCGCCGGTTTCAACATTTTTGTGAAAATCAATTAAATCGATAATGTATTGTAAAATATAATATAATGTATTGTAAAATACACCATTATAAGCCAAACGATTATATTTCAATTAAATACGCGTAATGGCTTCTAAATTTATAGGATAGTTTATGTATAGCTTGGTTCTTACATAATATATTTGCTACTTAGCAAAGCGTCTTACATTATTTATTTGTTTTCAGATTTATGGGTGCCGTAGATGAGTTTCTTCAAAATGACAAAGGTGAGATTAAGTCAATTTTTGTTTTTGAATGACTGTATATAAGTAAATCACACAATATTGAAATAAATTTGAAACCATTTATTGTAATAATTTCTAACAGTAAAGCAAAAAAGAGATACTTCAATAAGAATGAGGAATAATAATGAACGTTAACTTTTTAGAGAACTACTAAATAAGGCATTAGTGAAAATTACTTTTTATGGAGATAATATAAATCGTACACGGAACACTAGTGAATTTTAAAATACATGTTTTACTGCAAAACATTTATACTGTATTCAGGATGTGCAAAATAATTCGCACATCCTCATACAATATAAGCGTTTTGCAGTAAACTATCCTCATACTGGAGCGTCCGAAATCCGAATGTCGCAAGCACACATAAACGCCGATAACTTCAGAGAACAGTAACTGAACTAAAATACTGTTGATGCTTTACACTACTGTATATATTTGTGCTGTGCTTATACAAAATTGCAAGCCCGCTGCGTAGGCGATTAATTCTTTATACAGGGTGTTAAAAAGTGTTACAACTCATACAAGACGTAAAGGTTCGATTATGGTAGGCACTAGGTACTAATTTGGCCTGACATTTCACTGGCCTTTACACGACTTATTGTTGAAACTGACTATGTAATGGGGCCGTTCATTTAGTACGTAAAGGGTTTAGCCGGATACGTATAACGAGTCGGCCCCCAAGTGGGAATCGAATCGCAACTTATGTTTTAATATTGACTAGATGTACAAACACGATTTATGCACTTTTCGCGCCCGACTTCCGGTTTGTCCGGGAGATAGAGAGCAAAACATCCGTATTCTTGACTATTACTGAATGTGATATATCTCTAAAGCTAATTAAGATAAACAAATGAAACTAACGCGAGGTGTTAGGTTACATTATAGAGTATATCACCTAATTTTTAAATTTTTTTAGAATAAAAATTCACCTTAAAAAAACAAAAAAAAAAAACATGTTTTTTTCTATGTTCTCTGTGAGTTACAATCACGAAATAAATATATGTTATGCCCCCTTGTGTGATCTATTACCCATAAAAATTGCAGGAAAAAAAGTTGGTGCAACACAATGAAAAAAATGAAAAAAGTGATTTCAGTTTTATGGTATACCACCCCTGTATTATAAGATGCATATTACATCATTGTTCTTTTCGAAATTTGAGATTAAGTCAATTTTTGTTTTTGAATGACTGTATACAAGTAAATCACACAATATTGAAATAAATTTGAAACCATTTATTGTAATAATTTCTAACAGTAAAGCAAAAAAGAGATACTTCAATAAGAATCAGGAATAATAATAAACGTTAACTTTTTAGAGAACTACTAAATAAGGCAATTAGTGAAAATTACTTTTTATGGAGATAATATAAATCGTACACGGAACACTAGTGAATTTTAAAATACATGTTTTACTGCAAAACATTTATACTGTATTCAGGATGTGCAAAACAATTCGCACATCCTCATACAATATAAGCGTTTTGCAGTAAACTATCCTCATACTAGAGCGTCCGAAATCCGAATGTCGCAAGCACACATAAACGCCGATAACTTCAGAGAACAGTAACTGAACTAAAATACTGTTGATGCTTTACACTACTGTATATATTTGTGCTGTGCTTATACAAAATTGCAAGCCCGCTGCGTAGGCGATTAATTCTTTATACAGGGTGTTAAAAAGTGTTTCAACTCATACAAGACGTAAAGGTTCGATTATGGTAGGCACTAGGTACTAATTTGGCCTGACATTTCACCGGCCTTTACACGACTTATTGTTGAAACTGACTATGTAATGGGGCCGTTCATTTAGTACGTCGACGATTTTAGACCGCTCTCTCTTTGTGTAAATGTATCGCACCTTAACATTTTTTCTACCCCTCCCCTTTTTCTGATGATTTTTGTCTTTAAAATGTTATGAAATGAAATGAAATGATGAAATGAAATCATATTTATTTGGATAATATATGGTTGCTAAAGATGTTACATTTCGGTAGATCGCATATTTTGTCGTAGTTGACGACGTCCAAATATTATTATAATCATAATTATTACAATAAGTAGTAAAGTTATTGACACATTTTTATGGCTGGCAATTTATAAGTAATTACATCATTCATTGGTCATAAATCATAATAATTACTAGGTAGTAAAAAGTTGTAAAAAGTTGTAATTTCTAATTTCTCGTCACAAGTCGAAATTAAGTTTAAATAATCGGCCAAGTGCGAGTCGGACTCGCGCACGAAGGGTTCCGTACCACTACAGAGCAAAATAGGCTAAAAATTGTATTTTTTGTATGGGATTAATTATTTAATTTATTTCAATTTTATTATTAACAATTAAATATTTTGTGAACATTTTAATTGTCTGTGTGTTGCCGTTATTGATTAAGAGCAAAAAATAGCAAAAAAATCACGTTTGTTGTATGCGAGCCCCCCTTAAATAGTTAATTTATTTTGTTTTTAGTATTTGTTGTTATAGCGGCAACCAATATTCACAATCTGTGAAAATTTCAGAAGTCTAGCTATAGCGGTTCTTGAGTTACAGCCTGGTGACAGACAGACGGACAGACATCGAAGTCTTAGTAATAGGGTCCCGTTTTTGCCTTTTGGGTACGGAACCCTAAAAAAATAATGTCAAAATAATCTAAATGTCAAAGTTATTTAATTAAGACTAAATTTTGCGAATTGTCAATATAACCTTAAAACTAACCAACTAACAATTATTTATACATTAGAAAAACATACTACTATACAATAATCTAGATAATTTTATATGTCAGTTTCATTAGTCATCACTCATCACAAGATAATATTAATTCCAATGGTCAATACAATATTGTGTCAAAATACAATAAGCAAACTATAATGTCAAAGAAATTCAATTAAGTATGGATTTAAATGTCATAAATTAAAATTTAATTAGTCACAACTCACAGTATACTTTATTAATTAATTATTATTAAGAAATTCTTTGATGTCATAATATGCCTTTTGTATAAGTATTTTTTTTAATTCCCTTATTGAACGAGTTGTTGTCAATGATTTTATATGTGCGGGTATCTTATTATAATAGACTACAGGCCCACGTCGAAAATGGATGGGTCATATGAACCACCTGGGGACGTATACAGGGTCTCAAAAGACCGCTTCCGATAACTTCGTGGGGTTATTATAGGGCATGAGATATATCCATTGGTGCAAGTAATTTTCTTTAAATCGCCAGTTTTTAAAATAGTCAAAATTTTCAACACGCAACGTATAACGCTGATGTAAATGCGCGATAGTATCGCACGCCAGTGGAGCCCCGGGCCGAGTCAGCTCCCACGCGCCGCCCGGCTCGCGCCGCCCGGCCCGCGCCGAGTCCCGCGCGCGCGGCCCTGCGCTAGAAAAATAATGTTTGGAACCGAAGCCGCACTGTTTCAGATGACCCCTCGGACCCCTGAAAAACAGGGGTTTGTAACCCTCGATTTTTTTCTATTGTCGCATTATTTTTGTACGGCGTTGCGGAATAATTGATTCGAAGCTGTATCCAAACAGTATGAAACGTATGCCGTATAGAATCAAATGACCAAATTTACTGAAAATAAAATAAGAATACCGACTTGTTGGCGTATCATTTTTGTACGGCACTGCGGGCTTTCTTATTATTTTTCATGTGTCTATCGATGGTAAAAATGCCGTACAGGATCATATGACCAAAATGTACTCAGCCTACATGCACTTTTGAATTCTCACCAGCACTCAGTTGGACAGCTTACAAGTGACGGCATAGTGCTAAATCTTATTATTTTATGCTCTAATATCGTCCTATATACGTCCCCAGGTGGTTCATATGACACATCCATTTTTGACGTGGGCATGTAGTCTATAAATCTTTACACACATTGCATAAGCATTACTTAAGAAAATATTTGTCTTTGGTTTTTTATCTATAATTAACCTATTCGAGTTTCTAAAAAAAATTGTGGGTACTTGATCTATTAATTGGGTAAGGATATGTTTATTGTTAGTCACAAATTTAAATATTTCTAATATATATACATTATACATGCTTGGTAAAGTCATAATATTATATTTTTTGAACAAAGGCCTACACGATTCATATGGTGGAACCCTTGCTATGGCTCGGAGATATTTTTTTTGGACTATAAATGCCTTATTTATTTGGGTTGAATTTCCCCAAATTACTAGTCCATAGCGCAGGATAGATGAATCGTATCCGTGATAGGCCATAATTGCAGTCTGATCACTTACTGTCCACGCAAGTCTTCTTAAGACATATACGAATCTGTTTAGCTTAGAACAGACTTTGTTTATGTGTGCATGCCAGTTGCAATGTACACCTAAAAATATGTTCTCATCTACTCGTTCTAAATTTTCATTTTTGTATTGCAATTTGAGTTGCAATGGTTTTTTATTATAGTTTGTGAATTGCATATATTTTGTATTGTTGATATTAATTTTTAAATTATTTGATGTCAGCCATTGAATTATAAGATTCAGTACTAAATTAATGTCATTTTCGATTTTGTTCACGTCTGTTTTATTATTAAATGTAAATAGTAATGTTATATCGTCAGCAAATAATGTTAATTTATAATTAGTCATAATAGGAATGTCATTAACATAAAACAGGAATAATAAAGGACCTAAAACTGAGCCTTGAAGGTCTCCAAATTCATTTAATTGACTACTAGATTTACTATTTACTGATTCATTGTTTAAGTTGATATGTTCTATGATTATGTTGGAAAACATTACGAAAAAACAAAAAGAATACCTTTGTTAATAATATTTTTAATTAGGCGGCTTATGCGTTGGTGATTGTATTAATAAAATAACATCATCGAGCACCAATCCCCCTCATTATCACGTTTTATAACCCCTCCCCCCCAAAACGTGTTACGTAACATATGAACGCTCCCCGTAATAGTTGCCACATGTCATATAATGTGTCCACTGTCCACAAACAATGCTGGACATTAAAGGTGTTTTATTTGGTGTCATTGTATTGACCAGTAAAATGTTTAGATCATTACTTCACAGCGGTGCCTCTTGATGTTTATATTACCTATAACCACACTATAACAGTCAATCTTTTGGACACAGTATAAATGAAACAGTAGAATTACTTATTTCCCAATCAAAGTCACCCTACAGAGACAAGTTTTACACGCGCGCAGCGACTTACTGCTTTCATGTTATCTGAAATCACGCATATGTGTGTGAGCGCCGTTTCAGGCGGTCTATCAAGATAGGTAACGCCATATATTTATATTGTGACTCGGTCTACGGTAACCGTAAACCGTAAACCGTATAAATTATTTGGTATTAAAAGTTACCCGTAATAGCTGCACACACATTGTGCCGATTCGGAGGGTCTATGAAGATGGTCTTACTGTATGTCATTATATTGTATCTTGGCTCTCACTGGGACGACATTTTCACGAATGTCCAAGTGGGCTTTGTCTGTATTGGTGCGTAGGAGACTAGGTGCTAATGCAGTTGCCTAATTACTTGGGCCATAAACGGATCGTTAAGCCCAAAATCTAGTAATCTATTCGTTTTATTGTAATATTCGACCTCTTTAGTTACAGAATATAGAGTCAGAAATAAAATAACTTGTTACAAAAAGAAGCCTGATTCATTCAAATCAAACATACTTTATTGCAGCCAAAATAATTAAAACATAATTACAACACTTAGGGCCTGTTTCACCACTTTCTGATAAAGTTCCGAATAGGTTATTCACAACTTTTTTTGACAGATTCTCCATACTTGATCTGTCAAGTTAATTGGTTGATAGCCTATTCGTCACTTATCAGGAAGTGGTGAAACAGGTTCTTAGATTCAATCACACATTATTATGTGTGATTGAATACTTAATATAATATCTAAACTGATTATTAAATTTTATTTAATTGAAATTATACAGCAAAAGTGCGAAACAATCAAAAATTATTTTGAGCAGTGAATTCGGTCCCTAGAAGTAGCTTGTTATAGACCTTATAGTGGCACAGTTTTTTTTTTATGTATTTGTAATTTAGTATATAGGGGGTTTCGGGGGCGATAAATCGATCTAGCTAGGAATCATTTTCATAAAATGTCAATTTATGTGTGTTTTTTGAATTTTTTCAATACCGAGCGAAGCTCGGTCATATAGCTAGTTAATAAACTAATCGAATAGGGTTACTCAATGACTCATCGAAACAGAATTCGTATGACAAAATCCTGATCCTAATCTGTTATAATTTTAATAGTATATTAATTTTCACGTATCATTAAATCAGATTGAACTATCTCTAGAATCTTGCGTAAAATAACTATAAAATAGACGGGACGTTTATCAATAATACGGGACACAACATACGATTTCAATTAGAGATAAGTTCGGTTTCGATTTCAAATTGGTAACATGTTTTCGACGGAGAATTTCGTCGCTCGTCACACCTCCGTCGGTGCTTCGATAAACGTGCCAGTAACTTGCTTTATATCATGCTAGTAGCTAGCAAACATAAGTAAGCGTAGGAAGAGAGAAATAGAGTGTTTCTTGCAAATTGCAATGTGATCGCCTTACATCATATTATCCTTTTTACTGAGTATCGGAAGAAAATCATGGAAACCTGATTCATTATCAAAATTGATTTCATAATATTAATGTATTGACTGCAAATTGTTTTACTGTTGTATCTACTTCACGTTGTTAAATAAAGTTCTGAATACTGTGACAGCGATAAGAGACTGAGTTTTCGCTTTCTCTTTATTTATTGTCAAAATTTATTCAGATCTAATTTAAAGCGAGTCTTATACTGTTATTCTGCACCAGCGCTGCAAGCCACTGGCGTCATCTACTAGCACATTTAAGTGCACATCACACACAATGAAATCGACGACAGTTCGGCAATGAAATCTGTCTCGATGGCCGAACTTTTAATTACGTTGACACAATTGGTTATCGGCGGGTTCTCACGGCTGTGTTCATTAGTTCTAATTACTGAGTGCGCTTGTTTGTCGCGTCGCGTCGCGCTCGCGAGATAAAGGTAGTTCAATTAATTGTGAATATCTGTTTGGTTATGCCGCTAAGATGACGGTGGACGTTAAATGTGGTAGATAGTGGTCGTATGACGTTTCCTAGTTTTGTGAAGAACACAATTCATAAAACTAGGAAACGTCAAAGTAAACGAAAACATACGCATATGGCGTATATTTTTTAAGTTGCAAATCTCATATCGACCTTTGATATCGATTTGGTTCAAATGTTATGTTAACCAAATCGAAATCAAAGGTCGATATGATAACTTTTCATGGAATTTATGGCTTCCGTCATTAATAAATCGGGGCAAACTCCGAAATTAATTTATTCTACCTCTTGTGCGATCTACGGATGAACTATAGTGAAACCTAGGAGCTCCTGAGCTTAGAGGTTTGACAGTAATCCTTGCACTTTCACTGTAAGTCTTCGAAATGCGAAAGAATGTAGATGCTAGAATATAACTAAGTTTCATACCCGTGCCATGTTCATATCCTCTGCTCTACATGAGTGAGGTGTAAAATAAAGTTTTATACTGAACCCCTTGCCATGTCTACCACATCTTTGCTCTATACACGAGTGAGGTGTACAACAGGTTCCGCGCTAGCGCCAGATATTCAGGTCGGCGCTATTTATTCCTCTGATTAGGCCGATTGTTTAATAATTGAGATGTCGTTAGATTTCGTAATCCCCGACCACAATGTAAATAACATAGAGTAAAGCAACTTATTCCTGTCTTGGAAATTAAACTTGCTGAATGCAGATACAAGTTTTACAGGTGCGTGATGAGATGTATTAACAAATAACTTCTTAAAGTTGTCTGAAATCATGGTACTGTGTGCGTGCGTCCGATGGACGGTCCAGTATGAAGATGGTCTACTCTATTTTATTATACTGTGGCCCTGCCCACGGCACACGCGTAAACCGGTGATTTGCATTATTAATGTAAACTTTTAAATATTATTAAGATTATATGGTGTAATAATGTTGATAATTAATTTAAGAATTAAGTAGCACTTATGTTGAAACTGATCAAAATATTATCTGTATATCGAATTTAAGTAGATCTTTTTCTCAAAGCAGTCTGCATTATTTTGACTGTGTTGTAGGTAAATGAAACTTAAAGGTTGTCTATACTGCCTAGATCAGGATTGAAGACCATGATTGCGAAGCTGAACCGACGACGGTCATAGGCGATCATAGACAAATATGCCTTATTACACGTTCGTAATCGCTTGTACTGGTCCATCATGACGGAGTGGCAGAATGATCTAAATTCTAAGCAGTTAAGTAGAGAGTAGAGTTTATAAGAGAAAATCGACTTTGGAAAATACGTTTACAAAATACTATATTTACCTTAAACATTAATATGTTTAGGATTAAGTTAAGTAATTAAGTTATAGTTGATAAGGATTAATATCCTTCGATCGCGGATTCTAATCTATTGTTATTCTATTGTTGTCGCGATCGCCGGTGATCTTATGGGGCTTGATAGGTTAAAGGAAACCTTTGACTGTTTTTTTTTTCGTTTTGTCCATATTTATTTTATTATGGACGAAATTCTCGTGTAACGTAATAAAATACTATGACAAATGCCCGTAGGAATTTTTCTTACAGCAGAATACTAAGTTCTCAAGAAAAACACGCGAAAAAGAACAATATCGTTGTTATTTTATTACAGTGTGCGTAATATTTATAATACAAATAGTGTGAGAAGCGCGTATAAGACGTTAGTGACCATAGACGTATCATACTAGTGAGTATTGAAGTCTGCACGCTCTACAAATAAACTTAAATGCTACTCAATGTAAATATTAAACTGACATAAATAAAATTCATAACATTTCACCTAGCTTTTAATTCAAAAGCTCTCAGTTTACATTTAAAAGATCTATCAACAGCTCTACCTATAAAATAGCCGCCAGAATAAACTAATTTTAAGTACTCAGTATGAACAATTAACTTCTTAAAAACACAAATACTATATAAAATACAATGAAAAAATAAACACTATAAGTAAAAAATTAAATCTAAATCGGAGGCTGCGGGCAAAGTACCAATTAGGCTGGCAGCATTACCTCACTGTATGGCCAAATCAAATCAAATTTATTTGCTAAGAATATGGTACAGTAGAAACTAAACTAATACGTTGGCCGAGGTAAGCGCCAGCCCTAGGGTCATTTGATTTGTCGACCAGTCAGTATGTATTTTATGTAGTTTGGGTGATAGAAACATGAACGTTATTTTTATTAAGGATTATAATTGATACGGTATTTAGGATCTAGTGCAAACGCAGCAAAAATCAGTTTATTGAAAGCCACCCAAATCAACTTTTACAAGTGCACAATTTATAATGCGACATCCGTTATTTCCTTCTATGGTACGTCGGTGTCCGTTCCTCGTAATGTTAGTAAGTCAGGCGTATCGCGCGGATCTCGGCAGATTTACAAGATATCGTACCGGGAGCGTATTTGCCGCACTCGCTACCGTGCGCCAGGGGTGGCCCGTACTGGGGTTTATGTAAACTTAAGTTGGCTAGATGTTTCGTATGTATTTTAATCCTTCGATCGCGGATTATTGAAATCTATTGTTATTCTATTGTTGTCGCGATCACCGGTGCTCTTATGGGGCTTGAAGGAATATTATGCATTGTAACGCAGTCTATGTATAATCGATATCGATCCTGAGCAATCTTCACCGAATATGTCCCTCTACATGTAGGTACCTAAGTAATCGCTTGTGTTTGTCCATCATAAGCAAACGTGGAGAGGCTGTATTATATTTTCAATTAATTATATCAAGTATCAGTTTGAGACTTACCAAAGAAATACTTTGAATTCCGAGAAATATGATTGACTTGCTAAAAACCTCTTCACATCACTATGACCCACAATAATAATTAATTTTACAATAATATGTCACAGCCCTCACAGGTATAGTCACAGTAAACATTGCGGTTCTGATTAATGATCTATAGATTGGCTATGGACAGATGACTTGCTACTTAGGCCGTTTACAACAAATATTTTTGTTTTTTATACGGAAACGAGCAGACATATCATCAGATGTTAATACGAAACCTGTTACACTCAAAGAGTTGCAGTTGCCAGCGTTTGTTTTAATAATCCACTTAAGAAAAACACATAGAAATAGCTTATCTTTACCATACCTGTATAATGTATATATATTCTGTGTTTATCTTTTTTGAAGTGAATACTACATGCGAATATTTTATGATTTCAAATCTTAGTTTAAATGTTAAATTAAACAATCTTTTATTCTGCTTTTGTATTAGGCTGCGGTATTTCTCCGGCAGACCCATTCGTGCTGATCATGGTGCTTTCGTGGTATTTTATCGCCTGGAATTCTTGTCCTGGGGCCCGATTCTCAAGCATCGAAAGTCGTTTTTAGATTGCAAGCCATCTCATTCCTGCCTGTGACAGTATGTCACGCAAGTGAGATAGCCTGCAATCGAAACGAAATTCGATGCCCGGGAATCGGGCTCCTGTTTGTTTCTGGGCAAAGTTGCAACGTTGATAGCGCAGTCGCATTTTGTTTGGCTGACTTGTTATAAATGAGTTTCGGGACGCCGAACTTTCCAGATAAAACGTATTTTTCGATTTCTACCCTGATTCTGCTGTTTTAATCCAACTACAGCTTCGGTTACGTTTCGATACGTATCGGTGAAAAAAAAACTAGAAAATGGTATCCTCATAATAGGTTAAAAACGTCAAACACGTTCTGATATAACTCCAGAGATCAGTCGTATGACGTTTTTTTTTGTGCAGGTATATGAGAATTTTGCTTTTTGAAACTAGAGCTAACCAAAGCTGTATATAGAATCTATTATAACTACTTGAATGGAACATTAGTGCAATTCGTTGTTTGGTCCTGATCGTTTCTATCTATCAGTAAAGTATACTTACTTTAACTAACTTAAGTACAACATCAAATGCGACTTGAGTAGTGACCAATAATAACGCGTTTGAAACTCATTAGAATACTACTTCGTAGTTTGATAGAAAACGTACTTGCTCGAACAATGTTTGCTAAAAGCTATTTAATTGTTGGATGAAAAAAAACAGAATCAGGGTATTGAGTTTTGAAATTATACGAGACATTGTTGTTTTGTGCTGACTGTGAGTTATTTGAAAAGTGATATTACTGATTGAGATAATGTTGTTACCGTTTAAGTCTGGGAATTTTGTTGAAAAACTCTACATTGTTAGGCGAAGATTAGGACCAATCTGGGATCGATCTAATAATTCGAATGTTGTTTCGATGCATCTTATTACTGCGATCGACTCCGGCGAAACTGACGTCTGCAGGCGTGGCATGGTACCATAGAAACGGTTTCTTTCTACGGAAGAATAGACAAAGTTACAGTTAGACAAGACAAAGTGACAGTTAGACAATGGAAATTCGCCATTTTGTCTATAAAATCTGTCAGTATGTCGATTATTTCCCATGTCTACTGTTGTTATGCTAGCCCTGCTGTTCGGCGTGATCGGGCTCGTGCAGTTGCAAGCAAATTGCATGAGGGTGAAACTGAACTACTCTGCTCTAAATCTGTATAATATATAAAATATTAAAATAGGCAAGTTAAGGTAGTAAAAATATCCTAGGTTAACGTAGACAAAGACAAAAACAAGGATATGGGCAAAAAGTCTATAGACGTTTCGTATTAAGAAACCCTATAAAGTCTTAATCACATGGCCATTTTTGTCACGAATCACGATAATGTATGTACAACCTATAATAGTAAACCAGTATAAACCTTGTAGTAGTTGTAGTACAACAGTTACTTTGGGTAATCGGTCACAATCTGCCGCCCACGCGCGTAGTCAGCTGGTCATCTATTGAATACTTTTGTAATTATCTTATTAATAATGATCTATAGTGGTCTTGGTATTTGTGTCGTTGGATAAGGTTTAGAAGCTTGTGTATGACAAGTGCCACTATAGTGTAATAATTGTATTATGTAATAATTGTTATACCAATTAGTCAATTAACAAAGCGTCTGCTTTGAATATAGCCATCGTAAGTTGTAATTTAATATTTTTTTAAATGAAATAAGGGGGCAAACGAGCAAACGGGTCGCCTGATGGAAAGCAACTACCGTCGCCCATGGACACTCGCAACATCAGAAGAGCTGCAGGTGCGTTGCCGGCCTTTTAAGAGGGAATACGCTCTTTTCTTGAAGGTTTGCAGGTCGTATAGGTCCGGAAATACTGCTGGTGACAGTGTGTTCCAGAGTTTTACATTGCGCGGCAGAAAGTTACGCGAGAAGCGCACGGTAGAAGACTGCCACTCATCAAGGTGATGAGGATGGTATATTTTTCGCGTGGGACGATGGCGAAAAGTTGCAGGTGGTATGATTCCGAACAATTCCTCAGAGCACTCCCCGTGATACAACCGATTGAGGATGCAGAGTGAAGCTACATCTCGGCGTAATTCCAAGGGGTCCAAGCTGTTTGAAACACTATGGCAGTCAACAATTCGAGCGGCCCTTCGCCCTTATTATGAGCCTTTAGGACTTATTATAAGAAATACAATAAAATATAACTGAACCAAAATTACTTTACTTAGGGCCTGTTTCACCACTTACTGAAAAGTGCCAGATAGCCACAACTAATCTGACAGATGCTCCATACTCTATCTGTCAAGTTAAGGCGACGCACAGTGGAAAATTTGGGTCCGTATCGGATCAAAAATCTGTAACTTCAAGGTTTTTCATCGTATTGTATTGAGATTTGGCACATGTATACAGTGATATACAAAGATTTTAAAAATAATCAATTTTTGTATTTTTTTTCAATGTATACATATTTATTTTAGGTTAAAAAAAAAAGAAAAGAGAAAAAAAGTAATACGAGTAGAGTTATATGTTTAATTTTATAAATAAGTACTAATATGAGTAAAATTAAGAAAACTTAAATAATTATTACTTATCAGTTATCACACCAGCATAATAAAATACATAAAATTATAAAATCGTGTAGTACCTATCTATGCTTCACACCAAACTAATTTATCTCAGATTAGACAAATCTTATAATATTATTGGTTTTATATAACTAGGTTTTAGTTACTTATAATGTTATATCTAATTGTTATTATCCTCGCTATTCCTAACTAAAATTACTTCCGGTGTGAATGTAGGATCACCTTCAGGTACCACCTTCAAAAGACTTAGTGCCTCTTCATCAAGATCCTTCACATTTCTCACATGACGTTTTCTTAAACTTGAAATGTATGGATCTGAAGTATATAGAAGCGTTTTAAATACGTCTTCATTTGTAGCTATACGGGAACATTTTCTGGCATGGTGCAGGCGCATATTTTTAAGTCTTTATTGCGCGACTCTTGTGCATCTTCCGACAGTTGCCCAATAGGAAGAACAGAAAAATGTTTGATCACGTTTTCTCCGTGTATAAGTAATTTGTGCACGGAGGTTGGTATGTAGTACCAATCATAGTTACTAACATAAATTCGCGCAGTTTCTAAGGCATAAACTCCAAATTTTTCGGGATCGATCATCATTCCAGAAGATAGAGCTTGTTAAATAATATACAAGCGTTTAATCAATGTTTCATCAACACCTGTTATGTTCGCCGAGCAAGTGCAATTGTTAAAGAACCTTCGTGCTGTATTTCCATCACTTGAGTTTCCACTTAATTGACGAGGTTTGTCGATAATTAATCCGGGCTCTTCCCTGAAACGTTTTTGAACAAATTCCTTCTTTTCTTTCTTCAATTTCTTTTTTCTTTTGCTGTAGCAGACCAAGTCTTAAAGTCAAGATTGTTGCAAATGTGTAATACCATTTCCATGCTGCGAATCCAGGCATGCAATGAGGATAATCCAGCAGTAACCGCAAAAGATACCGAATTATCTACTCCGACCTCTATCACATTTTTTCCCATAACTTCCAGGGTCGCAAACTTCCGCAGCTGATTTTTTTAATTTTTCATTTATGAACAGTTAGGCTATCAAATAACACACAAAGTTGCGCGTCGGGAGACGTCGGTAAATGTGAAAACCTTCGACGAAAAAAAAGAAAAGTGAAAAATAGGGTATGTCAATTTTTAAGTACTTACTCAAAAATAAAAAGCATATTAAAAAAAGTTAATAGCTCATTATTAGGAACATAAAATATCCTTTTTAAAAATGTATAAAACCGCATGCATGTGCTAAATACTTTTTTCACAATATTCATTTGAAATAAATGTATGCAAACATTTGAATGAGCCATCCGCTACTTCAACTTACTTCAACCTATGAAAAAAAAATATTCATGCAGTTTTAGTACAAAAAAATGTCTGATTAGGATTACTTGATTATTAGAGTATCGAATGCAATAAATATTTCATTCAAATTGTGATATTTTTAAAAACCATTTATGATATGCTCTAGTTCTACCATTTTCCATAGTGCGACGCCTTGATAATTTGGCTGTAGCGATATCGATTTTTCTCAGCAATGACTAAAGCTAAGAAATTAAAGTTCATTGTCAGTATTCATCATGTCTTTGTCTTTGAATTACCCATAGCATAACACGATTGGTCAACTTTTATAACACAGAATAATCAATCAAAAAGACCACTCTTAAAAAAGGGATTCCTATTTTGCCAACAGAGGAGAGTGATTTAAACTTCCAAAATTTGTATCTCATAGAAAACAAGCAATGGAACAGCAAGAAATGGAAAGGGCGTAGCGACAAAATGATTTTTGTCGCGTCATTTAAAAACCATAAATACATTTCATATAAGCTATGGGCAAATTAAAATGTGTGCTTGAACCAATCTATGTACAAATTTTGGAAGCTTAAATCACTCTCCGGTGGTAAAATAGGAATCCCTTTTTTACAGAGGTCTTTTTGATTGATTATTCTGTGTTATAAAAGTTGACCAATCGTGTTATGCTATGGGTAATTCAAAGACAAAGACATGATGAATACTGACAATGAACTTTAATTTCTTAGCTTTAGTCATTGCTGAGAAAAATAGATATCGCTACAGCCAAATTATCAAGGCGTCGCCTTAACGCGGCGTCACCTTAAGTTATGGTCTATGGATTGCCTATCCGGCACTTATCAGGAAGTAGTGAAACAGCCTCTTAATATTATACGCATTTTGCGGACGCATTGATAATATACAACAACCAACTATGCCAGGTGAATATAATCATAAGTTGTTTAACGTCTGTATTAATTCAATGAAATAAAAAAAGACGGGTTGCACTCCGGGAGTGCCGGCAGAAGTGAAAACTTGATTATTAACGTTGTGCATTATTTTTTTTAACCCATTTTTTATGAAAATCGATTTTTAAAAAATCGATTTTTTTAATTATTCGAAACCCTTACAATTGATTAAATTTTTAACCCATTTTTTATGAAAATCGATTTTTAAAAAATCGATTTTTTTAATTAATCGAAACCCTTACAATTTTTTTTAACCCATTTTTTATGAAAATCGATTTTTAAAAAATCGATTTTTTAATTAATCGAAACCCTTACAATCGATTAAATTTTTAACCCATTTTTTATGAAAATCGATTTTTTAAAAATCGATTTTTTTAATTAATCGAAACCCTTACAATCGATAAAAAAATATCGACAATCGAAAAAAAAAACAATCGATTGTTCGATTAATCGAATTCGATGTTACAACACTACTCTCCAACTGTCTTACGGTTTTTCGATCAGCACGAGAATCTGACGCGAGTTTCACAGTTTTTACCCATCCCAAAGAAGTTTTCACTTCAATAAAAAAGCCTTTATACTCTCAGTGGCAAGATAATACGCTATGTATGTTAATTCAAAATAAGTTTAAATGACTTTCAATAAGTTCATAGCTTAATGTAAATATTGGTAAACAGTTTACTTACACTTAATGGAGCCATTATCGAATTGAAGTAAGCCGATTAAGCCATTAGCGTGCGTAGGCGCAGTTGTCTTGCATTATCTGTGTCCTACTACATGTGTGGCATTCTCGGAATTTTTGACGGAAAACTGGCGTGAAATTATGTTTGAGCTGTAGTGAATAAGGGTATCAGACGCGTGCATAAAACGCGCCCTAAGGTGTTCCCTTTTCCCGTTATTCGTCTAACATTATTTAAAAGAAAAACTTACTAATTCTTGTTTGTTTCCCGCGAAATAGCAATTAATACGCGTTTAAGGATTCGCAATTGTTGTAGAATTTGTTAAAAAGATAAAGAAGTTTATTCGTTCATAAACAACAAACTAAGTAAACTTGTAAAATTATATTACTTGATAAAGCATTTACGGGAAAGTAAAGAATTTAAAAGAACGCGTGTTTTGGGGAGAGGATATATATTTTTTTCTTGATTTTTTTTGTCTTTTTGTCGTGCATGTGAATATTTAAATGTGTCCATGATGAATATGTTTAACACCGATATGTGGCGGATCGCTTAATATTATTGTCAGTTCACGGTTTTCGGGTTGGTGATTAATTTCTTCCGACCTCAATATTGATATTGACTAATACGAGTGTTTATTCGCCAATAATGTTGATAAATGTTTAGCCGGTTTCGCTAATAGATATTTATTGTTTAAAGAATATATTATGTTAAGGCCTCTCTTTACGTGTTTTTTGGATAACAATGATAGTCACTATAATGGCACAGGTGTCATGGAGAAATATTTGTGTAGAAGTTTGAAATCGTCCAACGCGTAACGTGAAAAGGCATAAATGGTTTTCAAGGCTATCAGAAATAAACATAAAGAAATTAATAATTCTTAATGACTCCGTGGTTAAAGTTTTATTTATTTTAAATTAATGTTAGAACAACAAAAAACTGCATAATATTGTTACGTCGCGCGTCGCTTGCTACGCGAATGCTACAAAGAGAGAATCGTAGCAGCCCTACGAATCTACGGGATACAGGTTTAAAAACATTTTAAACCGATTTAAGATTTTCTTATTACATTTTACATAAAATTTCACCGTAAAATTGTAAACACACACATAATAAATGCACAAAAAATTACACACACTTTAAATAAGCAAGTAAATATGGCCTGATACCCTGATATTTGATTAAAAAACCTGATATTTCGTACATTTATCGTGTTTCTTGCGGGCTCGTCTTACTTCAAAGGTCTTCCTGAGGAAGTGTCAAACCACGGCCGCGACGTCCTGCCCCACCCCCACTCCCACCCCCACTCCCCGTTTACCCCACATGGGGACAGGGTCGATGAACTCTGCGGCGACGAAAACATGTTGTTCCGAATTTTTGAATTTACTGCTCAGAGAACGCACGTCGAATAGTTTACGAACACAAGTTTGGTTTTATAGTAGGGGAGGTAGTGCTAGTGTTTGCTAAGTAATTTCATACCGACCAAATTTTTGTCCAGCGTTAGCTTAATATTTATCAATCAATATAATCAGCGTCAGTCGCCGCATCCGTGGTGGAATGTTAACTGAGAGTATTTCAAAGTTGTAAAAAAAATAGTTGCGAAAAGTGTTTTTATACCGAATGAAACTTTGATGGATGATTATTAAGGTCATGTTTAACCAAAAAATCACCGTCAGCCGTATTGCAGACGGGGGACTCAACGTCAGTCACGTTACTGAACATGTAAAAAAAATTTGAAAAAAAAGTCATTTTATACCGTACAAAATTGATACAGGTGAATGTTTCTACTTTGTAAATAATAAAGAAAACCGTCAGTCGCTAATACGATGGTGGAAAAACCGTCAGGCAGCGATATAAGTTACGACCAATATAGCCCTACTTCGCGCTCAATGTATCCTAGGGCGTCGCGTAGACGACATTTCCACCTGCAAACATTCAGCTAACGGCGATTTTCGTTTGAATTAACCATAAAATTATCTCACATAGCAATTTTAAGTAATTAATTGGATATTCAATATTTGCGAAGAAGAATTATATACATTTTACTTTAAAAGCACCATCTGTTGTTATATACCAAAACTAAAATAACACCTACCTAACCTAAACGTGTGTAATCTAGATATGAACCTTTATCGGGTGCGAATTGGGATCTTTTTAATGTCAATTCAATACGATTCCCAACAACAACTTTGAGATGCTCTCAATTTTTATTCCACCCATTATGAAGTGGCTGACGATCAAAGCTGTTATGTATTAGTGGAATACTATTATTGTAACAATTTTCGCTCGGTATGAAATGACTTTTTAAACTGAGCGCGACCTCCCCTACTATTAGCGTATAATGGTTAAGTTATTATATTTTTGCTTATCGTTGCAGTATACTATTGTGGAATTCAAGTAAGATTAAGTAAAAAATATTTTTGTACAGTCATTGTGATCTCAGAGGTATAATTTATTTAAATAAGCAGAAATGAAAATTGCAAGTAGTTACTCCCAACGGCTGATTTTGATGGAATACAGTCTAGATTCTAGATCCTTAAAAAACAAAAAGAATATTTAATTGCTTCAAGAGATACGATGCCACCGATATACAGAACGAAAATCAGACGACAAACTTATAACCCTTTTAAAGGGGGTAAATAAATGATGTGATGATTGGTAAAATAGATGATTTTGTATACTTCTAGAAATTCTAAAAATTGGGGTTATAAGTTACAACCCCCTTGTTGGCCCCACACATTAACAGACGCCGGCAGGCCGCCGCCAGGCAGTTAATCGGAAAAGATCACAGGCTCACAGTTCCCTGTCAGTCAGTCTGCAGGCGGACTGTTAATATGTGGGACCCTTTACTCATCTGTAATTTTGTTGCAGACCGTCTCGTCGGTGTTCACTGCACGCACGGCCTGAACAGAACCGGCTACATGGTGTGTCGATACATGCGCGACCGCCTCACTATGCCCGCCAAGGAGGCTATCAAACGTGAGTACAACAGGGACCGTCCTTATCACCCAAAACATAGACGTTCAGTCAGTACGACTGACTGACTGACATTAGTGATTAGGTCCTTGGATCCTTAGGACCCTTTTCGTGTCAAGCGTATTATCGCCGATACCGATACTGACCCATTGTAATTAGAGTATCTTTCTTAAATATTATAAAGAAAGTTCCGAAGCTGCTATATCCGGAAGCACAAGATAACTTTTTATTGCTAGAAATTATACGTTTTCTTTGCAATTTATTTTTCGCGTACAGAGTCATAAGTTAAAAACGCACACTAACAAAGAAAATCCACATTATGGTATGATATACATTTTATTGATTCAGTAAATTATTTACAGGGTTTGAGTTAGCGCGCGGGTACAAGATGGAGAGGAGAGTTTACATTGATGACATCCTACAAACTAGATCAAGCCCTAAAAACTGGAGGGAGAAAGAAGATAGCGTGACAGAGAAAGACAAAAGCTGGTCGCCGCACCGAAGAGAGAGAACAGATAGCATGACAGAAAGAGAAAACGTTGGGTCTCAGTGTGATAGGAAAAAAGAAAGAGATAGCATAACAGAAGGAGATACGAGTAGATCTCCGCATGACCGGAGAAATAAAAAACATAGTTGGAGCTCTTCGAACGGACAGAGAAGGACAGAAGAGAACAAAAAAGAAAGAGATAGCATAACAGAAGAAGATACGAGTAGATCTCCGCATGACCGGAGAAATGAAAAACATCGTTGGAGGTCTTCGAACGGACAGAGAAGGACGGAAAACAACTGGAGGTCGAATAGGGACAGAGAAACAGACAACTGGAGGTCGAATAGGGACAATGAAACAGACAACTGTTGGTCATCCTTTAACAGACAAGGAAGAGTTAAGAGAGATAGCAGAAGGTCCCTGTTCGAAAGAGAAAAGAGAGAGAGGAAGAATAGTAAAAGGTCATCGTGTGATGAAATAGATTATACCTTCGACTATTGACATTACATATATATTTTATTATTTAGTACTTAATGGAATGCTTTAGAGCAATTTTTATACACCACATAAAATATTTAAAGCATATTTAAGGATTAATTTTACAATTTTAAGTTACATTTAGGTATGATTAAAAAAAAACATTGTATTGTGCACTAGTTACAATAGGGATGATGACAAGGTCAAAGATTAACGAATTTTGTTAATAAAATAAAGAAAGCACGGTAAAAAATAAGCGTCACCAAAATTTCAGCTCGATAGCATTTTTATTTTTTTTGTTAGGCGCCTTCAAAGTTGGATAATCAAGTCGAATTTTTTTTCAATTAAATTTCTTAATATTTGTATACCATTCGATAACTTATGCAATTAAAAGCAACTTTTGGTATGAAACCATTTTCATAAACGCAATATTTAATATACCTATCGAACAAAGTTCTCTCCCGATCCGTACAAACTACGAAAGACTGACGTCAGTCTTTCGTAGCACTTTGTATGGAGCGTTTCGGGCAGGTCTATTTTATGAGATGTTTGAATTGTTCATATCTTGGTGAATTTTTAAGCTATGAGAGTCATTCTTTCAGCGATGTTTCTATTTTTTAAGGGTCTTTCAATTACCAATAAGAAAAAAAAATTAGTCATCAAGCCTATCATTGTAACATATACATAAAGTTATCTTTTCTTATGCATAATACTTTTATTTTTAACAATTTTTGACAAAAAGTCAAGAGAGGTTGTAATAATTTGTGCAATTAATGAACTTACTTTTCGTCCCAATTTTTTTTTATTTTACTCGGTTTTTCACCCCTTGTTACCGAAAACGTCTAGTTTGTACAGACTATGTTTATATTAGGGTTGTAAGGTTTAAAATATATACAAAATTATTTTTATAGTTTTTGTTTTATTTCACCCATTTTAGGCCGACTTAACCTTACGATGTATGATTTTCTTTATTTAAAGGCCAAGCCTAATAAAGAAAAAAAAAAAAACATTTTCAAGGGATCGAGAAATAGACGAGCTTTTGCCAGCAGTCGATCTTGGTCAGCTGAGAATGATGATGATGATTAATAATGATGGTGATTATGATGATGATGATAACTATTTAACATAAAACGGAACATCTAAGCATGCATTTCCTGTTGCGTCACCCAGTATATACAAATGTTGTAAGAAACTAGTAACCTTTGACATACAACGTAGTTTGATAACGTAGTAAAACAGGTGATCCATGTTAGATAAAAACTTTGACATTGTTAATAGCAGTGTCAAAATTTGGAGTGGTATCCCATGACCTACATAGCATTTCTGGGGATTCTAGGTTTAACTTAAATAGTACAGGATATAATTCCAAAATCGTGCCGTAAAAACTTTGACGCTGCTTGGAGACAAAAAAATAATTATGAATCCATACTATACAAAAATATACTATCACTTATCAGTAATCACTAATACTATTTAAATACGAAAGCACAGATTACTAAATAGTTAGCTTTAAAAGGAATTATAGCTGAAGTAAATATTTAGTTAAGAGGAAAAGGCTTTTGCATAAATTCTTCGCAAACATACCTAGTTTTTATTATTCGTAGCCATAGATATACAAATAAATAAGCAGTCTAATTTTTGTTACATAGGTAATAAAAATAATTGTAATTAAGTCCTAGCTAGTCCTCATTCACCAGACACCAGGTAGACAAGTACTGGTGAATTTGATCAGATTGATTGGTTCGTAGGCTACAACGTATTCTATTTATTTCAAGCCTAGCTGAAAATTTTCGATTAAAGGCAGGGACTAGACTTCTAACACGTTACGGACTCCGACAAAGTTCAACTTAACCTAAAACTAATCTAACCTACATAAGTAGTGCTTTACTACTAGTACCTCAATCCTGCCACTTTCTACCTCCAATTGCCATGAGAACGAGTCTAATTAGGTGGGGACGGTGGTATCACGTACGTGGTAGATACCATCGTGATGACACTGAGATACAGGGAGACGCTGCATGACAATGACTCATCTAGGTTTTTATATCAATGGAAAATTTTGATATGCGGAAAACACATGTTTTTGATGGTGAATTGTGCGACATTTCTCAGAATTGAAGGAACATGTCGTCGCGGCACTGCACCGGCAAAATCGCTAGCAAACTCAGTGAAAAAAGTCGGTGGTATATACATCTCTATGGTGGTATATATTACTCGTATGTGTTTCGGCCCTACACATTCTTAAAATGAACCTTAAACATTGGTTGCAGTTTATGGAGGTATGTTATTTGAAAGGGTTATGTAAAGTCCTAGGTCCTTATAAGTACTGAATCGTCTGAGCACAACATGAAAAGACCATAGTTTTTAGGTCCTCCCATCTTTTTTCTGATAGTACTAACTAGAACTTTAATAAGTACTTTGTTTGCTTATTAACTTATCATGAGGTTCTTTATCATTTCATTCCGATGCCCTTTAGATTTCAACTGCAATTGTTCGTGGAAGAATTTTTATGTTTCTAGCGGCATTATGATTTGACTATGCGTAACTTTAACAACAGCATTTTATGCTCTGTTCCATTTTGTTTAAAATGGTATACGATCTCAAGATCATTTTTCATGTAAGTATATTTTGATCAATACTTTGCAAGAGTTAGTTTAGAAATCGTTTATAGTAAAAACATATGTGGCAACATGACCAGAAGTTTTGAGCAGTTTAGCCTTTAACGAAGTATAGTTTTTTAAGATTTTTTCTTATATAAGTATAATATGCACTGTCGCTCCTACAGTCGATACTGATCCCATTTTAATGACCAAAATGACTAAAATTTGCGTAGGTACATGAAACCAACCTATGCCCTTACTTTTTATTATTACACATGCATTTTGCATACCAAGAAAGGTTTTACCAAAATCCAAAGCTTTTATCAAGATCGAGGATGTAAGAGGTAATATTATGTAAGTAAGTTTTTCCTTTAGTTAGGGATACATAGCCCCTAACCAACACGTTTTCATTACCGCTTCCTTATAGAATCGCCATCGCCAATGAAAAATGTATGGAATTTGACATGTACCTAACCTAAGCGTTTGATTTTTAAAGTAAAGTCGCCGACTTTCGACTATTGTCATGCTCCATATATATTGATCGCCGATTTTATAAAGAAGCGGTAAGTGTCTTGGCTATAGGGGCTCAGTTTAATTATCTGTATGCTGTAGCCTGTAGCTTGAGGTTGTCTCCGATACTTGCGTTCGGCTCGTCTGTTCTTATTGCTCTATTGTTTACCAACGCAAGTCGCAACGTACGATACAGTAAGGCCTGGTACTCACGAGAAACGCAAATGTCAAAAGTCTGCTTGAAAACCTATAAGGAGTAACCTGGACTACACAAAACACAAAATATGCAAGTACTTGCCATAGTTGGCGTTGTAAGGCAAAATAATTTCACGATAAAAAAAGTAACCATTAGGTATAGACTTATAGAGGTATTGAGAGTGAAGCCGACAAGAATGGGTTAACAGAAAAGCCATACCGCTGGAAGAGCTGTCGATAGTGGCGTTTTATAGATATAATCGTAACTCGTAAGTATATCTAGTTAGTATATCTACCTACTCTCTACTGTACCAGAAGCCCAATAGATCCGGTGTTAGAGCAGACTCTCACACTCAACACTCTTTGACCTATAAGTGTGCACTATAAGAGAGTATGTTCTGACTTCTGACACTAAAACCCAACATGTTGAAAATGCCCTGCAGACTCAAGCAAAGCTTGTTTTTTTAATTAGTTTATTTACTTTACAAAAATACATGTGTTGTTACAAAATATAAACTTTACTTTGACGTTTTAAGGCGAGATTGTGTCCTTAGCTTTACTGGCTTACGGCCACCGCGTATTGTGGCGGCGCGCGGTTTGCAGCGTTACTTTCATAATGAATCTGTTCGCTGAGGAATTAGGTATCTCTCAGATTTTATGCGCCGTAAACAGAGGAATTCTCTACAGACACGTACATAGATACGCGTTTTTGTACAAGATACAATGTAACATTAAAAGGTAAAGCTGGCAAAATATTTAAACAATACCTAGGTAAACGAAATGTAACGTTAATGGTAGTTTGAGAAGCAAACCCATAGGTAGTAAGCTTTGTAACAGCCAATAGCTAGCTAGTGTTGGCATCGCAATTCAAAATCTGCGTAGCTTTTAGATCGTACCTTAGCTGTAAAATAGTTACAGAGAGTTGTTATGTATAACGACGAGTTTAAGTCTATTGCACCGTGCATCATTATTGACGTTATTTCACGAAGTATCAGAAAAAATCTTGAGATCAGTTAATCGGCAAGCTTAAAACGACAGACAATAAATCGAAATTATACAGCCTCGGAATTCTAAATCTTTTGTATTTTGGCGAAATAAGATAAACAAGGCAATAAATTAGTCCGTTCGTTAGTAACTCATAAAACTTAACGTCTTAACTAGTTATCTAATCCAGATCTTTACTACCTGTAGTCTACCTGGCTTCCGCCAAAGTGACATGTAATTTATGTGCTTTGTTTTACTGCGCATGCGCTCGTCCACTCCGGTGACAGTTCGTGACGCTTTGGGCGCCATCTTGATCGTTATCTCACTATCGAGAAGGTCTATGACGAGCGTTTTATATTGACACCACTATTAATTGCTACATGAGTTTACAATATTGTGCAATGTTTTCACAGGAATGCAGGTTGAAGCCGCAGGTGTAATTTTTTTGTCAGTCTTTGACGGAGTTCAAAGACCGCCGCGAAAAAATACAGCGCGGGATATAAAGGGATATTAATATGCTGCTTTACAATATTTAGGGGGCAATATTGAACGCTGCCATACTATGGCCAATTTGTTTGGGAAGAAACGACGCCAAATTGAAATGAAAACCAACGCTGTGAAAACCAACAATGTAAATCTAAACGCCAAATCATTATAACGGTGCCACTTCATCTTTCGCTTTGTCGCTTCTGTATACTATTCTTTGCCACTAAAAAGATTAACAAACGGCATTTCGGATAAAACTTGTATTACACTATGGCACTGGGTCATTTATAAATCAATGGATACCGGTAATTATTGATACGTTTGTTCAACGGTACGGCTTCCTTTGGTTACAATGTTGTTTAGATAAATTGTAATTGTTGGCTGCGGACGCGCTAGAGGCGTTTTGGTCCATTGTTAATGATTAGGAAGCGTATACTGAATATTTCCAAAGCAATACTCCTACATTATAGTCGGTAGATGAGTTTTGGAGCTAAACTTTCAAACTCAAATGAAATAATTTTATTAAGATTTAGACTGAAAAGCCCTGAAAAACGTAGACGAATCTCTCGAGAAGCATTCTTAGTATCTATTTGCGAGACTGTTTTCTGGTTAGGCATATATTATACAACTTCTAAAAGTTAAAGCTACATATTATTATATTTGTACAGACGTTGCATAGGCTTAGGGCCTGTTTCACCACTTCCTGATAAGTGCCGAATAGGCTATCTACCACTTAACTTGACAGATAGAGTATGGAGATTCTGTCAAAAAAGTTGTGGACAGCCAATTCGGCACTTTATCAGGAAGTGGTGAAACAGGCCCTTAGGCTCCCAAACTACTGTTGTAAGTATTTCATGAAATTCTAACAGTTATATCGGGGAAAAATTGTAGGTGATATCATCAAGGAAAATTGTTGTTGTGGTGATAATGATAATATGTAATATGTATGTTATCTTTTACCTAGTTGCAACTTGCACCTCTACAGCCACCTAGGCTCATCTTACTATCATCTCACAGTATTATAATATATTATGCCGATAATCGAACTATTTCGTGTCGATCGGGGTCAACTGACATAATTAAACGAGTAATTTGTTTAACATAAATAAATAAAAAGCGCACGGCGCCGGCGCCACCAAGAATGCGGATTCACATTATTGTTGTGTTTATAAATTTGTTCTGCCTAGTTAATATGGCAAAAGAATATTGATTGTCAGCATATTGTTGATTAAATGATTTTTTTTCTAAGTTAGTCACGGTTGTTTTTCTGTGCATTCCGAGATTCCACGGTATGCTGACGAAAATTTATAACATGCAGAAAATAATTACATACTGTCTAGACTCTAGTAACTTCAAAATGTGAACATCCTGAAATTATTATATCTCCTAAAACGTAGATACGCAATAATTGATTTAATGACGATCTTAAATTATAAACGCAGTTTAATAAACGCACGGGATTAGACATAACGTATCAATTACTTAGTTAATATGTCGTTTGCGATAATATCTAATGTCAAAACCCGCAGATTTTATATCTAGTCTCGTTGCTGGCGGTTAATGGGTTAAAATAATGAAATCCAACTTGACTAAATACTCAGAGGGAAAAGGGACTGGACATCAAACGAACTTTCACAATATCTCAGTTTTCTATAATAGTTGTAAGTCTTTCTCCTGAAAAAAATGAAGCCTTTAAATTCGTACCTCCACTCTAAAAATGGTCATTAATGGTCTTCTATCTATAACACTGTCAATGAAGCCCATCCATAGCCTCGTCAATTTATTATCAAACTCTATTGTCTCCACCAATGGAAGATGATTCGATAATAATTTTAATAAAGCACATCGATACAATAAAACCGATGGGCAGGAAGCGATGTATTAGAACTTGATCACTTGATCATAGACCAGGATAAAAAATGTATTGATGTTATCTCAATCCAAACTTTTACTGTTTGTTTGTGTTATAAATTTTACAGTTTGAATATTTTAGTTTTATATTCCTTGAAAGTATCCGAAAGCTGGGAACAAATTATTATCGGACGAACGTCCGCGGACGTTTTCATCGGATGCGGCTTGTTTCTATCTGATCAATACAAAATACACTAAACTGTGCACATTGTCTGACATTAGTCGCGGACGCGACCTTGAGCGTTCGGTCGTGCGAACAGATTCTGGCTGGCCGGATGTTTTTGCATCCGCGGACGTCTGCCATTGACATAATATAGGTTAGGTCTTTGACGTCCGCGGATGAACCGTGCACATTGTTAAACCGCATCCATCGCCCACGACTTATGGATGCGTCCGATAATTTGTTTCTAGCTTTAGTATTGATTATCGACGAGATGTTAAGTTGAAGTAGAAAAAGTTTCTATACTGTACTCAGCGAAACATGGCGGTAGCGGTCATTGACTCTCTGTCAAAAACTTGTCGTTTTCTATATAAACCGCGATAATTGACAATGAAGTGTCAGATGTTGTCAATCGCGGCTTTATGAGAGCTTTGTATAGAAAATGACAAGTTTTTGACAGGGAGTCAATGACCGCTACCGCCATGTCTCGCCGAGTACAGTATAGATGAGCTTTACAAGTTTTCTTTTCTTATTTAATTTTTCTGGTTTTAAGAAACAATTTGGTAATTTTGTAACTATGTCCTTATGCGTTGCGTATTGCTGTTGTGCTTTATCCAAGCCATTACCTTAAAATTTAATACATAACGTTTTTATTTAAAAATATAAAGGTAACTAAAAAATGTAACTGAAGGGCTCGTCCGGGATTTGAACCCGGGACCTCTCACACCCGAAGCGAGAATCATACCACTAGACCAACGAGCCGCCTGTCTAGCACCTGAAATAGGGTACCGGAAAATCTGGGAAATCTAGACACGTTTTCCACCGCTGGCGCTATTAACCGAGTGATAGTCGGAAAAACTTCGAGAAGATGTCTAGCGGTAAAAGAACGTATACACCTTCATTTTAAATGTCTAAATAGAAATGTAAAGGAAGTAGATTTTTAAATCGACCCTCTAAAAGTTAAATATGTCTTAAGTTATGCGAGAAGACTTTAATCAAAAGCAAGGAGATCTATGTCTTGCATTGTAAAAATTAACACGTGTTAATCCATACTCATAATATCATATTCCTCTGCGTTGTTTTCTTCGCCGTACCTATATAAAATACTAAAATAGAAAATAAATATAATATACTGAATAGTACATAAACAGTTTCAAGAAAAGATGCGGTAGAGACTAGACTCTTAGTAAGCGGTAAGTTGGTTAACAGTTAAACAACACATTAATCAATGACTACAATATTTAAGTTTTTGCTTAAACTAACTTAGGAAAGTTTTTACTATTTTACTACCGGTATTATTAGGTAGGCTTATCAATTCTTGTTATTATCACGTTTATTATCTTGCCATAATATTGTATGTCTAAAAATTGAATGGAAAAACGTTTACGACGTTGTAGTCACTTTTTTTGTCACCACTAGCTATACACATTATAGTAGCCTTAGATATTACTCGATCTATTAACAATCCCAAAAGGTTTTTCAATCGACATCTCATTAATTAATCCTTCGATCGCGGATTCTTGGAAATCTATTGTTATTCCTTATGGGAGTTGATAGGTTAAAATAAAATATACATACATTTTTTGAAACTTTGTATCTACTTTCTACGTAGTTAGAATATAGATTTTTTAAACCTTATAAAGCTTATTTTGGTAATTATTTTCCACTGTCAAAATGCGTTTGATTTCTTGTATAATTACTGTAGAACGGTAAAACGGTAAAAACATCTGTAATCTTGAAATTGTTATTGGTACATCGTATCGGTAGTAATATAGCGTCGATAAGTATAATCTATGAGTAATTAGACAGTAATATATTGAGTACACATGTTTGTATCTCATCAATGATCGTTTTTCTTACTTTACGGATTCTGGGCCGGCTTAGATGTACAAGGGAACGTACCCATAATACGTGCCTTGAAACGTATGACTTAAATCACTACACTTGCACGTCAAAGCTTTTCATGAGAACATTTTGTAGTTTGATAGAAAACAGACTCAATTCAAGGAGGAACAAAATTATGAACTTTAGTCAAAACTTTTTCATTTTGCCATTTTTTTAATTTCCTTTATATAGCCTCAACCACCACAAACCACATCGTTCAATTAATAAGCAGGCAGTGACGTCATGGCTACAATGACCTGCTTTCAGGACAAAAAGTTAATACATTTAAAAAAATGTACTTGGATACCTAATCTTATTTGATCCATGTGTGTCAATGTAGACTATGTGTAAATTGTTGTAAACTTCCTGGAGGCATAGGAGTAAGAATGCTATAAATAGACACTTATTACAGGGACGTTCCCTGAGTCATACTCGTATATTAATTCCCGAATATTATTTACACTCATATATTATGTTGTCGTGGTATTGACGTAGATATGAAATTATTGAATGTCGTACACAGTGTTTGATAACACTTTCTCTTTATGTTAACGTGTGACCATAATTTTGAGGCTTCGAATATGATTTATGTGGTATTAGGGCTATTTAAATTTGGACATAGGCGTTAATAAGTTAGAGGTGCACAATTCGCCTAGTAAAATTAAGAAAAGACCGCATTCTGTAGTTTTCCTGACAAAAGTGTCTTCAAGTGAATTCACTAGCGGTATAATAATAATCCGACCAAAATCTGACATGTTGCAAAACGTCTTATAAATTTTTTTATTTACTGTTTATGCTGGTGCTGCATTCTAGCATAAAAACATTTCAGTAATATATCCTATTGAAGTGATAAACTTCAATCGCAGGAAAAACAATAAGAAACCAGCCTGTGTATTGTCCTTGTCTGTCAAGCTATGTTTTTAGCATTATACGAGCTTTGCCCGCGGCTTCGCTCGCGTTAAGAAGTATTATTATATACAAACTTTCATCCCCTATTTTAACCCCTTGGGGTTGGAATTTATCAAAATCTTTTCTTAGCGTCATAACATCTACCTGCATGCCAAATTTCAGGCCGATCCGTCCAGTGGTTTGGGCTGTGCGTTGATAGATCACCATGTCAGTCAGTCACCTTTGAGTTTTATATATTTATATAGATATAGATATAGATTTATATTTCGTCTTCCACTTTCGAGTTTCGACGCTTCGGCAAGAGGCTAAACATGCAATTTTGAAACCACACGAATTTCTGCCTTTATGGTAAAATATTATATTTCTTGTAAAACCGCATTATGTTTTTGTTATTTGTTGGGAAAGCTGGAAAACTCAGTAACAGTAGAGACATTTCTTGACATCAACCATTCTGAAAGTGTTATATATTTCAGAAGAACAATATTTAGATTTTGAATTAACATTAACTTGATATTTGTGCTCAAGAGCTTTTCTTGATAACTCCTTAAACTTAATGGTGAAAACTCTTCTTCTCTCTTTCCACGAAATCCGAAATGTCGCATGGCGTCTACAAAAATTTTGTAGGATTTCGTCACAAACCTCCTATAGATTCCATTATACAATTAATTTTCTACTTACTTACTGCTAATAAAAAAAAACATTATTTTAAAAGCAATAAATCACAACTTGATATCAAAATTCCCAAACGTGTAATATGGTAATACGCAACTACCAAATTCCCATGACATCATTGGGAATATAAAAAGTTCATTTTATATTGACATCCACAATACATTATTGATGACGTACTTTGAATATCTTTACCGTAGTTTTACTGTGTATTAACGGTTATTTGTCAATTTTTTATCTCCGTTATCTAGATACCGGAAACAATAAAATATTAATGCGCACGACTGTACAGTTGTTGAATCACCTGATTATCACAGTTGGACCTTATTGTCATAGTAATGGAGTCGAAAATATGTAGTTAGCTGCGTACGGTACGTAAACTTCGGTAGGCCTTTAGTCTTCGATTTCGGAGATAACCTATGATCTGTATTGTCTTAATAATCATTAAACTGTTTTGGTGACCAGGTTAGAGGTCATGTTTTGTCTGTACAGTCTTATGGCCGAATATCTTTATTTGGCCATGAGGTTGACATAAAATAATTTTCATTCAAGCTGTAAGTCGTTTTTTTTTCAAATTTTAAATGGTTTAAAATAGAGATTTTCTGCGACAGTTGTATATAAATTATAATATGTAGAGGAGAGCTAGTTCGCTTACGAGCATACTATCTACCGATGTGGCATTTTCTCACGCTGACTTAATCATTTTCACAAAGTTTAAGATTTACAGATACTTCATATAACTTAATACCGTTCAACTCTTCAATCTTTATGCCAAAAGCATAAGGATTATTCTCATAGTAATACAGGTATTATAACTGTGAACGAATTACGGACTATAGAGTCAGTGGTTCGTGGCTGCAGCTTGCGGTGTTTTCAAATCAAAGTATCGGTAAGGTGGCGAGGTAACGCAGGAGTAATGTAGTATACCGTTTGCTTATGACGTATTTTAGCTTTTCTTTGTGAGAACTGGGAGGTATTAATACTAATATTATAAAGTGTCTGTCTGGCAGTGGCGATCTTCTTTTCAGGTAATGACGGTCTTCAAGTGAAAGCCAACGCCGCTGCTGCCTGTTTGTAACCATTTAAACCAGTGGTCCCCAACCTTTTTTTCATGCGGGCCACAAACATGTTTTGGTCTTGGTGTCGCGGGCCGCAACAAAAAATTTTTAGGGTTAAAAAATAACATTCTTCAAAATTAACGATTCAAAAGTGGAAAAAATTTAACGACTATCACGTAGACTACGTTATTTTGCCGGTGGGCGTGAATTTCAAAACATCACGCGGGCCACAAATAAAGTCTTGGTGGGCCGCATGCGGCCCGCGGCCGCGGGTTGGGGATAGCGGATTTAAACCAATTTAGATTTTTTAAGAGTATAGGTAGCTAGAACTCAAAAGAAATAACTGAACCATGAAGATGCTAGAATCACTTAGTTATTAACATAATATTATGTATAATCCATATCTACATAGGTGTAACAAAACTAAGAAATGTAGGGTATATTTGATGAGTCATCGTAATCATATTATTTGTTAAAATAGAGTTCAATGTGAATGTTTCAGCGCTACGTGAGTTACTTTTGACTTCTATGTTTGTATTAAAAAATACTGCGTCGTTATGAATTTGCCTGAAAAATAAAAGTAACTTTCAGCACTGCTACTTTCACAGTGAACTATACATAAGGGACACAAACACCGAACACGTCCTGAAATATTATCAGTTATCACTTAGTTTTGCTACCTGTATATTGTAACAATATTACCGTACTAAGAAAATTATAAGTTGATGATGTCGATTAATTCATGCCAACATTTCCTGGATTTCTTCGCCCGCAATATGGGTATTAATCCGAGATTAGCCCCGGCTTATGTGCTGCCGGGGCAATTTTGGCCCCATACCAACCTCCGCAGACTGAACCTCAAATGGCGGAGACGCGAGACTGTCATATTTTATATCTTCGTATTATTCACCAAATGTCCTACTGCTGCGGTCGCTGTGCTAATTCCGATAATATGACACTTTTCTAGATGCTGATTGTCAAATTATTTTTTCTTGGAATCCTGTGTTAATTTCGTTATTATGAAAGTTTTCTAGTTGCATGAGTTTCTTTTTTTCGGATCTCAGTACTTAATTGAAGTTAAAAATCTGCTGCTTATAGCTGGCTTATACTACTAGGATATTCAAAAGGATATACAGGGAAAAAACAAAGTTCTACAAAGTAGGCTGATTTATCTTTAATGTGTGTCAAAATTTGCAGTTGCCTAGGCGTCACAGTAGGACGTCAAAATAAATTAAAATAAAACAATAAAATGCTAAATTGAAGCCGCTTTATTTATGAAGCAGCTCCAATTATTTTGCTTTTTATAGTTTTTATGAAGTTTCTACTTATTTGTATTATCCATAATAATGATATCCGCGTTTTCTTCAACAAGGTGAAATCTTTAATCTTCTACGTCAATCAAGTACAGACTGTACCCTATGATTTACTTAATTTCAAGTAAGAGAGAAAACCTTACAATTTTAACAATCCGTACGCTACGAAAATTGACAAGTTTTCACTAATAACGCAACTATTTAACGCTCGTAGTACGCGTATGTAATGCGCGCTTTATAGCCCATATCAAGTTTGGTTTACGGAATTATTCGAAATAAGTGGCAACTGTATTTTTACGACGTCTCGCTGCAAACCGCGTATGGTGGAAAATTGTAAATGAGACAATTTTGTGGTGCAATTAAAATTGCTTGGTAGTCTTTCTGCTGTGTTCATTACAATCTATATTAAAGTCTGTTTCTAGTCTGTTAAGTTAGTTGACAATGCAAACTTCTACAGTTTACACTAATAAAATTATTGTGCCTGTAATTTTATATTAAATGACAAAGTTTGTCGGTCTGTTAACATCAAACTGCTGTAATAGACAATATTTCTTACAAAGACCATACTGGAAAAACTGACAAGGGATACTTTTTATTGCGGCTTCTTGACAAAGCATCTAGGAATATTACCTTTATAAAATTTTCTTTTAGCTCATGATTTGCATTATCTTTTTGACTGTTAGAGTATGAAAATTGACATGTCAATTTCACCAATGTTTATTAGAGTTAATCGTTGATTAAATATTATAATGTACTGTTGTAATCCGTAAGCGGTGAGACCTAAGTGCTTATTAAAGAGAAATACGTAACAAAGATTTACTTTAACCGGCGTTTGTAAAATTGACACTAAATGCTGTATTTGCCACTAAATCATATTTTACCCAAGAGGACCGAGAAAAAGTTGTGACAGGCAATGATCTAAATAGAATTTACCGTCGTCCAAGTGAGTTCTCAGTAATACAATTACTACGACGGCCCCATTGATGATATAGATTACTAGTTTTATGTTACCGGCGTGATTTAAACGTTTATGTCCAATGAAAAATGTTTATGCGTCGAATAAACCGGCATGTTGTGGAGATTGACACGTCTCCATATTGTCCGCTGTCAGCTGTCAGTCAATAACTGTCAGCTTAAATCAATCACTAGTGTTGTACTCGGCCTCGATGGACCGTGGTCTAAAGCTTTAAGGGGCATTTCGCCCAAGAGCCAGCGACAGCCAGACTTTCGTCATTTTATAAAAGCTTTCAGCTTTTATAAAATGACGAAAGTACTCCTGTATTATGTATATTATGACTTTTGTAGGGGTAAGAACGACCAGCAACTATGTTTCGGTCGCGGTTACTTTAACAGTTTCCAGAGACCTTCTCCTTCTGAAGGTCTACCTAACCTTCGATACAGTATTTAGCTCAAATTTTTTATTTTATTTTCTTCGGGTTAGCTGTAAAAATCTCGTCTCCCACTGCCAGTCATTTTTGACAGTTGCTATCCACTGATCGACACCCCTAAACCACCACTTTGAGGTGGTCTGGCAGTGTGACTTTCAGCTTTTATAAAATGACGAAAGTCGGGCTGTCGCTAGCTCTTAGGTTATTTAGGATTCAATTGGATTTGTTAATGATGGACCTTCTGTATTGATCGGCGCCGTTATCGATAATAATAAAATCGATTACGGGATAATAAAAGTGTTGAATTGATTCGTGTCACTACAAATAGGGATGTTTTTATGGTCATATAAATTTTATTCGAGGGAATCGATAGAATAAACTGAATCAGTTTCAATTAAAATTGTTATTACTTATTACTGATTTCTGTCATTGGCGTGTACGGTGTAGCTTATGGTAAGTATATTATACTATCGATAGCGGTATTTGTAATTTTTTTCTGATGTTGTGAATTGATTTTATGAATAGTTATGACGTCAAATATTGTACAAAATTTAATAACCAATTATTTTGAATATTATCATTTCATAGCGCCACCAGGCCGTTAAACTATTAATGTATATTAAACCTGGATTTCATACTCGTACATAATCCAGGGTTAACTTTAATCCAGATTTATGCAAGTGGGCCTAAGATGAAAGGAAAGAGACTTTTTATTTACAACTCATTTTACTGCAATGCATGCATGAAAGTATGCCGAAGCTGAGTTTTAAAATTCAATTAAAATTTTGATTGAAATTTTTTCGTTACCGATGCAATACTTCACGAAATTCAAACTGATGGAAATGAACCTTGATTTATGAGAAAAAATTTCAATTGGACTGTTGTATGATTCCGGACGCACATTGTTTTTATTGGTCTGTTTTAATACCCCTCCAGACGTTGGACTATGATGGTATAATATCACCACAGTTGCCACCATTATTGCAAAGCTGTCTATATATAATATAAGATCAATCAACATCGATCATGGACAATCGTAGACGAACAAACTCCTCTTCACGTTCGTTATCGCTTGCGAAGATAAGGAGAGGCCGCATAAAAGATTTTCCGCTGAAAAGGTCGCTACCACACCTTATTTAAAGTTTTCGTTGCTACTTCATAAGAGAAAATAATTCTTAATAATGGACTTTGAAATAAATATATTATATCCTGTTTAACAATATTATTTGTATTTAGTGTTTAACTTATTGTTGCAATATTTTTATTGGTGGGGTTTACTATAATTTTTTAGGTTTAGCAACTTTAATTTAACCTGTAAATGGTCGTTGTACAAATATGTCCATTCTGTATTTATCGCTAGTTCTCACCTCGGTGTTCCGAGGAGGGCACAAAAACGTCTACCTGCCGTAATGCGTTCCCGGAATATGAAATTGTAAAGACAAACACACGCCTCCCGTACTGACCGGTGTGCAGACTCTAATTCGATTTAATACAGTCTTTTTAACATTCTTGTACGCTGGAATTTTGTATTGAAGATCCGGTCGGCTTCGAAGGTGGTTAAAACCTATTGGTATTGAAGTTTTGGTGGAGATTTTTTACGTTTGTCTTTTATTTTGTAATCACTCTAGCTTTTCCGTGACTTTTCCATACATCGTTATAATTTTTAGTTCTATTTTTTTTGTTCTAAGTGTTGTCTCTACGGTTTGAATAAAATAAAATTATATCTTATTATCACATTTCTACCAGTAGGTTACGGGTTTACGTCAGTCAGTAAGTATGATAATTTTTTGAACTCGTCTTTTAAGCTTTATCTTATGGACTATGTAGAATACCAGTGCGAAATTTTGGAGGTGCCAGAGTTGGACGTACTTATTTTCGGGTAATCAGCACCGAAGAGTTAAGATATTGGTTATGTTACGGTACATCAAATATTAATTAATATTAGAATCACAACCATGATGCAACTCTACCATTATGTTTTTGCAGCACCAGACGACCACCCTAGTCGAAATTTGCATTCGGAATGAATGTAGTTGTCAACTTTTTGCCCTCCGCTGTAATCCCATTTGTTCCGTTTTTGTGCCAATTCGAGCTTCAATCGTAACCCACTTACAATTTGTCGGAACGACATCGGAAGGTTAATTTTTGCTGAGTGATAAGTGATTTTCGATAAGTGATTTTAGTTTACCTTGTTTTCAATGTTTATTATTTTTTCTGAAGATCTAATTATTTAAATTAAGTAAATCTAACAACTAAGCAAGAAAAACAAACAATTAATTAAGTAGGGTAACCCAACTTAGCCCGTACTCAAATAATGTATAAATTATGTTTTGAGGTAAGTAATATTTAAAAAGCACCAAAATATTTTTTTACTCAACGAATTACATATAAAGAAAATTGTCTACAATAATTTTTTAAGCGATAGGCTTTCTAAGCCAAATATATTTTGCTTCAATCCTAATACGACTATTTAAGTTATCCGATTTGTCGTACGACTCATCGTGACGTCACCGCCGCTAATCCTGACGAGGATACAGAGGTGTAAATCCTCTAAATACCCCTAAGTGTTGTGTTAGGTAACGGTCGTCACTCATAGCCGTTACTTGTGCTCGAATGGACAAAAAACTACCCGAATGACTCATCGGTACGTCTTTTGATATTGGAGATATTGTTACTTGACCAGGCGTTTAGCGGATTAAACGAGAGTTTAGCGCATACTTTTAGCTTAGTTTCTAAAATTAATTATTAGAAAGCAATGGTTTTTATCCTGGGTTTATGTGCCTTTGGCACCGTAGCTCACAAATGGAAGAACCCTATTTTGATCTAATTTTCTGGGACAAAGTTGACATAGTCAAGTGTTATTTAAATTCATCATAATCTGCTGTCGAGGCTTACTTACATTTTTTAACTGATTGAGGGCTAAATTTCACCAACGACTGTTAAAGTTAATGTTCGAGTTAGTATCACGTTACAGCTCTTTCGTTTTTTATAATATGAATGAAAGAGAAGACATGAAATTTTAACAAGCTGTTAGTGAACAGACGTTGGTGAAACTAGGCCTTAAAGCTTCAGAATTTAAAAGACGCTGATAACACCAAACATCAATAATTTAATTGATGGACAAAAGGACACAACAAAGGACAACAGCATGAAAATTAAATAAATTCTAAATAGTTAATGGAATCAGGCGTTACTTTGCGGAAATCCATAGCTTAAAATTTAGTTTGTTATTATTTTTAGCAATATTCCGCGAATAAATTTCGCGGAATATTGCTAAAAATAATAATAAACTAAATTTTAAATAAATTCTTCTTTAAACAGAGGTCAATACAATATTATATCCAATATTATGTCAATATTACCCTCATCATAACATCCCAACTAGACTATCAAGGAGACTAGGACAATAAAACATTACTATTATCTCTTTCTAAGGACTATATTCTCACAATTTATGCGAAAAACATGACATAAAGTAAAGAAAACAACGTTATTGGAGTGTATCGAGGACGACAAGTGCGAACAGGAGCACCAACTGACAAATAACTATCCCATTTCTCTGATTTATTCCCGCCAAGTTTGGTTATTTGCTAATGTATGCTAAATAAACATAGACATTTGTTACAAGAACAATAAATAGTATCATCATCAGAGGCAGCGTTTTACGAGTAAGAGCATCTAAATATATAATATAACCTAATGGTGACTGACTGACTGACAAAGTGATCTATCAACGCACAGCCCAAACCACTGGACGGATCGGGCTGAAATTTGGCATGCTGGTAGATGTTATGACGTAGGCATCTACTAAGAAAGGGTTTTGATTAATTCTACTCCCAAGGGGATAAAATAGGGGATGAAAGTTTGTATGAAACTTTGTCAATTTTAAACCGATCGGGCTGAGACTTTGATACCTAATGATTAATGAATAATAATACTTCTTAACGCGAGCGCAACCGCGAGCAACAGCTAGTTTATAGATAGATTTGATTTTAAAACACGCATTTATACGTTGTGCATATTATATTATGTATATGCTATATATTCTATTGAGAATATTGAGATTAGGTACTTAATGTATATATATATATATATATATATATATATATATATATATATATATATATATATACAATTTGATTAAAAACAAGACTGATTCTCTAATAAAAATTAATCCCAAATTAAATAATGCAGTTTTTTTTCATGCCTAATGCTCATGCCTCATGCTCGTGCCTCATGCTCATGCCTCATGCTCATACCTCATGCTCATACCTCATGCTCATGCCTCATGCTCATGCCTCATGCTCATACCTCATGCTCATACCTCATGCTCATGCCTCATGCTCATGCCTCATGCTCATGCCTCATGCTCATGCTCATGCTCATGCCTCATGCTCATGCTCATGCTCATGCTCATGCTCATGCCTCATGCCTCATGCTCATGCCTCATGCCTCATGCTCATGCCTCATGCCTCATGCTCATGCCTCATGCCTCATGCTCATGCTCATGCTCATGCCTCATGCCTCATGCTCATGCCTCATGCTCATGCCTCATGCCTCATGCTCATGCCTCATGCCTCATGCTCATGCCTCATGCCTCATGCTCATGCCTCATGCTCATGCCTCATGCCTCATGGTCATGCCTCATTTTCGGTTTTTTCGAATATTAGATCAAATGAGGCATGAACATGAGGCATGAGCATGAACAAAGTCAAAGTCAAATTCGTTTATTCAAAAAAGGTTTTACAACACTTTTTGACGCCAAAATACAATATTTTACAGTTACATAGTAACAATTTTATATTTCACATATTTTATTACTTATAGTATTAAATTTTTATTATTATTTAAACATGAACATGAATTATATGAATACGAAATACCCATACCTCTCAAGATAGGTAGACTAAACCTAAGATTCTTTATCATTTTTACGCATACTTATTTTCAGATCTATCGTTTCTTATTCTAAAAAGTAAAATACAAAGTGTGGATTACTCACTTTTTATTTATTTAGTAACCAATTTCGAGATGTTAAATTTTTTTGTGGTAAATTTTACACTGTCTTTTTAAATAGCAAAAAATCGGCCAAGTGCGAGTCGGACTCGCGCACGAAGGGTTCCGTACCGGTATAGAGTAAAAGTAGACAAAAAATTTTGTTTTTTGTGTATTTATTTTAATTTTATTATTAATTATTATTAGTACTTTAATCAAATATATAATTAAGGATTTTGTGACAATTTCAAGTGCCTAACTGTTACCATAATTGATTACGAGCAAAAAAGGCCAAAAAAATCACGTTTCTTGTATGGGAGCCCCCCTTAAATATTAACTTAATTTTGTTTTTAGTATTTGTTGTTATAGCGGCAACAGACATACACAATCTGTGAAAATTTTAGTAGTCTAGCTATAGCGGTTCTTGAGTTACAGCCTGGAGACAGACAAACGGACAGACAGTCATCGAAGTCTCATGAATAGGATGCCGTTTTCACCCTTTGGGTACGGAACCTTAAAAATGATCATTATATTACTTGTTTTTATTGTGTCTCTTAAAAATATTATAAACTAAGACCTATTCTTTAAGTTTAAAATAAATGTGCTTTAAATGTCGTTGAAATGGTAAAAAATAACAACGGTTCAAAATCCGGGTAATTATGACCTACCATGCAGTTGTTGTTCCTATTTTCTACCAGGCAGACGCCGGGTTAAAACACTAAGCATATATAATATTATATACGTTGTGCATAATAGGAATCTTTGCATTTTTGATAGTGTATTTTAGAAATTTTTATTATTTATAAGTATACAATTTGATTCTTGACTATGTTCCACAAATTATTATTCTTTATATTTTAAATAAAGATATTTTATTTTATTTGGTGGAGATAAAAACTGAAATTTTTAAAGTGTTTGTAAGAAAAAACATTGTCGGGCATGCGTGTCTCAAGCTCCTATTGCGACAGACTAAATATACTTCAATTTTTAATCTATACTTATAAAATTACATGTCCTGACTGACTGACTGACTGACTGACTGACTGACTGACTGACTGATTCATCATCGCTGAGCAAAAACTGTTAAAGTTACAGCCACGAAATTTGGTGAGTAGGGTTGTTTTATTAAGTAGACACCCACTAAGGAAGGAATTTTGAAAATTTTACCCCGAAGGGGGTGAAATAGGGGTTGAAAGTTTGAATGAAAGTTCGTCATTTCTTGAGTTAGAAACATGAAAATTTATTTTTGGGTTACTGATTAAAAATGAATGGATACGTATTTAAGCGTTTTTGGAAATTCTACCCCCAAGGGGGTGAAATCGGGGTTGAAAGTTTGAATGAAAGTCCGTCATTTCTTGAGTTAGAAACAAGAAACTTTATTTTTGGGTTACTGATTAAAAATGAATGGATACGTATTAAAGCGTTTTTGGAAATTCTACCCCCAAGGGGGTGAAATTGGGGTTAAAAGTTTGAATGAAATTCCGTTATTTCTTAAGTTAGAAACCTTAAATTTTATGTTTGGGCTACTGATTAAAAATGATTGGATACGTGCTTAAGCGTTTTCGGAAATTCTACCCCCAAGGGGGTGAAATAGGGGTTGAAAGTTTAAATGAAAGTCCGTCATTTCTTAAGTTAGGAGCATGAAGGTTTATTTTTGGACTGCTGATTAAAAATGAATGGAAAGGTATTTAAGCGTTTTCGGAAATTCTACCCCCAAGGGGGTGAAATCGGGGTTGAAAGTTTGAATGAAAGTCCGTCATATCTTGAGTTAGAAACATGAAACTTTATTTTTGGGTTACTGATTAAAAATGAATGGATACGTATTTAAGCGTTTTTGGAAATTCTACCCCCAAAGGGGTGAAATTGGGGTTGAAAGTTTGAATGAAATTCCGTTATTTCTTAAGTTAGAAACTTGAAATTTTAGGTTTGGGCTACTGATTAAAAATGATTGAATACGTGCTTAAGCGTTTTTGGAAATTCTACCTCCAAGGGGGTGAAATAGGGGTTGAAAGTTTGAATGAAAGTCCGTCATTTCTCAAGTTTGGAACATGAAAGTTTATTTTTATACTGCTGATTAAAAATGAATGGACAGGTATTTAAGCGTTTTTGGAAATTCTACCCCCAAGGGGGTGAAATTGGGGTTGAAAGTTTGAATGAAAGTCCGTCATTTCTTGAGTTAGAAACATGAAACTTTATTTTTGTGCTGCTGATTAAAAATGAATGGATACGTATTTAAGCGTTTCTGGTAATTCTACCCCCAAGGGGGTGAAATTGGGGTAGAAAGATTCAATGAAAGTCCATCATTTCTTGAGTGAAACATGAAAGTTTTTTGACGTTTGCGTTTGACGTTTGCTTAAAAAGGGTCCCGTTTTTACCCTTTGTATAAGGAACCACAAAAAGGGGAAAGCTATCCATCTTTGTTATTATACTATGTTAACGCGTACGAAGTCGCGGGCAACAGCTAGTGTACTATATATTTGTTTTGGCTATACTACCAGAAGGACATTTTTCAATAAAATATGGCTGCTAAATAACAAATACAAATGAAAAATAAAAGTTTAAGTTAACATCATTACAGATATCGATGTTCTGACAAAAGCTCCATCAAGCTGAAGTCTGACGAATTACTTGAGCTCCACTGAATAAATAACACCCGTTAAATATAATTATTAATACTTTTTTACGAACGAATTTTTGACCGAACCAAAAGCATTCAAAAATATGCAATGCACGAAAGATTGTAATCGTAAAGATTACAAAACTTCCGAGCAGATTTTGATAAAAATTCACACAAATACAAAGTAGTCACGGTGGCGATTTCGGCAAATATATGATTGCGTAAGTTGTAGTAGTAGAGCTAAAAATTGCAGTGGCTCTTAGCTCTCTACTAGAGTCTAAGATATGACCTAAACTATTTTTATTAGACGTTTTCTTTTATACTGCAGTATAAAGCCGTTATAATTATGCTATATTCCAAAGCACTTTACCACATACAGGCTGTTCTCGCATTCGCAATAAAAAAATTCAATATGCTAATAGCAGCGCTTTCCGTGCATTCTATTTTTAGCTGACCGGCGCGGGGTGGCGCGGGGCGGGCGGGCAGAGTTCAGACTGAATTAGGACAGGGGCTGCTACCCCGTCAATGGAAACTGTGCCGGTGACCCGCCACTGTGGCGCATTATACAGCGTGTTTGATGATTAATGATTTTTGGATTGATATATTATGAATAATGAATACCTATGTGATTTTAATGACCAATAATAATTAATTAATCCTTCGATCGCAGATTCTTGGAAATGCTATTGTATTCTATTGTTGTCGCGATCACCAGTGCTCTTATGGGGCTTGAAGGATTAAATGCAAATACAATTCGGATGCACTTGAATATTTTTTTTATTAACAGAACTTTCTACTTTTCTTCGGCTTCGGCGACAATTATCTTATGGTTCCCGTCGCTATCCAACTTTCATACTATCAGATTTTTTTGTTTTGTTTTAATATTATGTAAAATTTATAGTTTTTTGGCACTACCTAATATAATATTATTATACTAACCATCGTGAAATCTCAAAACAGCGACATTATCAAACGTTTAGACTTCAATTCGTCTTCGAAGTAGGTTAATTTTGCGTCTCATTTTATTCGTATGCATCTACATTTTCACATATTTCTATAATGTTTTTTCTATCAGTGTAACAATATGTTTTGTGCTAATAATAACGAACTTTAAAATGTTATTATTTTTACTATTCAATCTCTGATATTTTTTAAAAAAATATTTCGTAGCACCCTGTATAAACGATTAGGCTTCACCGATTTGTCAGTGAGTGTCTACGTGTCTTGTCCATTGTCTGGCTGTCCACAGGCTGATCCGGGGCTTACTATATCTATATCTTAGTATATTGCTATATTGCTGTATGTTACTGATTTATATGAGCACGTTGCGTAATGCACTGAATTTGGATGCAATGCCTGTATAGCATGATTTACTTATATTAAATTATTTTAAATTCACTGGCCGGACGATGCATTAAGATTCATAAATTATTATAGATAAAATTCGCTGTTGTTAAGTTAAAAACCTACTAAAATCTGACATTGACATACAAAATAGAGCCTAATTTATACGAGTACGTGTATACAAGTATCTTTTAAAATATAGCCCATAAGCTTCTTCTTAAGGCGTTGACAACTGCCAATGACCTTGATCTCGCATCACTCTCGCACCACTGTCAATTTTCATGCCAGAGAGACAGAGATGTGAAATGTTCACTCGGTAGCGTGGATACATTTTTTGTTTGTTAGAGGAAAAAATAAATATTATGGGAAATCTAGATGTCAGAACCGAAAATTAAATCCGGCAATCTTTGGATTTTTGTAAAAGGTATCAAATAAACAAATTTTTAAAGCATAGATTGTATTATTACTTTAGTTAGAACTGTTTAAAGTTCCTGAAAGATGTGACTTTGGTTTTTTTTTTTTCATCCAGTAGGAGTACATTATTTAAATTCGACAAGCTTTTCCAAATATAATCAAAAATCACATATATCTTTTTTGTGCCAATCAATGAAATACATACGTCTAGAAAACTGCACAAAGATGTCGAATTGGCAGCTGTCTTCGCCTTAAAAAGTACAGCTGTGATAGTCTTAAAAAGCTACTAAATAAATAGTGCGATGGCATTAAATTTGTCACTATAAAATCTATTCCAATTTTCTCTCAAAATCTAATTCTTCAGCTACATTGCTAGCAGTTATGTAACAAAACCCCATGCGTAATAGGTTTTAATGTTAATCTGATAGGGATGAGTCTGTACCAACATCGTGAAGAATTGACTCCCACGCGGTGGCGTGGGCGGGCGACGCTCCAGGACGCGCGGCGCCGCAGCGGCCTTGCCGAAAATGACCATCCTTGAAATGCGTTGGCGTTTTATTGTGGAACTATGATTTGGAAAATAAGGATGAGTCTCTACGAACACTTTGTATTATTGAGCTATTGGCCGTTGTCGTGAAAATTTCTTACGATTATTGTTATAAAAATATGTTGCCTTAAAGATTCTGAGGTGAGTCTGTAAGACTTTTTTTTGAGAATTACTATTTAGCCTAGCACGCATTTTTTATTTGGACGTACCTTAGGGTAAAGCCCCTACAATAATTATAGGTCGGAAAACTCGAATTATTTTCGGCCCTAAGCTCGTAACTGAAAAGTTAGCGCTCTACTAGACACAATCGTAATTCGTAGACATTTCACGTATTAACAAGATCTGTCCTTACGGGACTTATAATATATAGTGATTGTGCGTTGGTGTTTTACTACTGCGAAACTTCTAGATTTTTATGACAATCTAGTTCAGTTAAGGACAGTTAGAAAAGCTGAATTTGCATGAGTCCAAAGTTTACGATCGAAAAATGACTAATTTTAAAGGAACCGTAAAGTTTATGTTTCTGGTCTTCGATTTGTACTGGGTTATGGTACCTACTGAACTATACTAGGTTTAAGACATAGAACTTTTCATAAAATAGGTCATATATGTTGAAATAGAAGAACTACGAAAGCTTCAGAAATTGCAGTATAATGCTTTTTACTCACAAATTTTGTACACATCGAAATATAATGATATGGAAACTTAACTCTTGTACATCTGCCATTTTTATATTTGTTCATTTTACGTACACTAAAATTTAGCAATGACAACGAACACTTACACTCCCTCAGTGCACGTTTAATTGCGGTTGGTAACGGTGATATCTTTTCCCAGAATACTTTAAAATCCCTGCGCGCCGAATAATTTACATTATGAACTAAAGTCGATGATTGACATAGATGACATGACGGGCTACCGCAATAGTACATTACGCACCAAGGGCAGAAAAATAAGAAATGACTTAGATCACATGTAATTGTAGGCTGAGGCGAAGCCGAGGTCAACAAAGATGTGGTCTGAGGCTTTCTTATTTACTGTCCGTGGTGCGTATACTATTTTTCTCATCGACGGAGGCAGAAAACGGCAACATCGGTAAGCGCAGCGGGAAGAAAGTTGACGTTTTCCGCCCGGAGGTGAGAAAAAGCCTTTTTGTGGTGGTTTTTGACACAGTGACGTTTTTTTAGTATTTTATTTCGATGGTCGTACAAACGTTTTATCGCTGGCATAACGTTTTTACGACAAATAACATGTCGTAAAAATAATTTCCGGGAGGATTTGGTCTATTACGCGCTGTTTTGTTGTTTCTGTACTGTCATGTCGTTGATAAAATCGTTAAGGTTCGGCTACACTAATGCGATTTTTTAACATCCCTTACTTGATGTCTATCGCTCGGAACTGTACATTTTCCGGGACAAAATTTCCTATACTTATCCTTTACCGGTATTTAAGCCAAATTTCATCAAAATCGGTTCAGCGGTAAGAGTGAAGCTAAGCTGTGACGGATAGAAAAACCTATACAGTTTTGCATTATCAATTTTGAAAACATAATAATTATAATTATAATACGAATCGCTATTTCTGTGCTAAAGATGGTGGCAACTTCTAGGTGAAACTAAATAATAATTTATACTCAATTATTTATTTATTCTTTTGGAATACCACCAATATATTTGATGTTATTATTGCTTCCACAGTACAAAACAAATAAAAACTGTGACAAATTGTTATTGAAGACGACTTGTAATAAATTCAGTTGTTTGTTTAATATTTTTTTCTACACCTACGTCCTACATAATATTATAGTAATACAAAGCTACTGTTAAACGTTAATAATACGTTATAGAATCCTTTAAGTTTATATGATACTGTTGCAAAGAGAGAACTAATAACATAAACATTTTAATTATAAATTTAGATAGATATATCTTCCCGTAACTTAGTCTTTTTGTTGATTACGCATCAAAATCTGTTATTGTATACAGTTTAAAGGCTCCCATACACGGAGAGGCAGATCGATGAGGTCGGTCAGCCGTCAGATCAACCTGATTGTTTTGTGCATCCCCGTACACCTCGACAAGGTCGATCGGACATCGGTCGCGTGTAGGGGGCCTTAACAAGTTTTCGGAGGCAAAACCGTAATATCCATCTTATCCAATAGATCGTATATCAAACAAAACTTAGTATTGAAGTTTACATGTTTAGTACAAGTATAATAAAGTATACACATAATTTAATGTTATTTGATTATTGACATCAATTCGGAGGCGAGCCGTGCTATTATGTTGTTAAACTCGGATTTGCAGTTGTAATTATTATACCCACGTAAAGTGTATTATTTAATAAATAAATAACACTTTGTAAATACCACTTTGATAATGTCAAATGGTCATGGATATGTTGCGGTAGGATATCAAATTGATTTTAAAGTGTGTGGTTCGGTTTGGCTAACGAAACATTTATCTCCAATCAGCAGTATGGAAGCTATATGGCGCACTAGCTGCAGGGGTGGCGCGCTTTGCTACACTTAGGGCCTGTTTCACCACTTCCTGATAAGGTGCCGGATAGGCTATCCACAAGTTATTTGACAGATGCTCCACACTCTACCTGTCAAGCTAAGTTGTGGATAGCCTATCCAGTATCCGGCACTTATCAGGAAGTAGTGAAACAGGCCCTTCCTATAATAATATATTAAGTATATGAGAAAGATGAAAATGTGTGGTTTCTTCACACATAAACATTAAACTAATTGAAGACGTGAGTGGAAGAATCGAACAAGTAACATTTCGTAACATACGGACAATACCTAATTTTTCCCTAATTATTTTAATAAAACTTGTAACTTATCTACTTCATATCCTAGCTAATATATCTGGCTACACATATACTTCATAGTTTTTCTATTTCAAATAATTTTTCCGGCCCTAATGCCTTCATTTAAGCAAAAAAACGGGAAGTTTTTTCATGTTACTTACCTTATTCTTCCACTCACGTCTTGAATTATGAAAAAGGTATATAATATAAGATAATTTGAGTCCCGGGAAAGGATACAAGATAATTATTTGATTTGAGATTTGTCAAATAAAATAACGGGCATTACACAGTTCCAGATATAACGCAAATCGAGCATTCTTCGGAAATAACGTCAAACCGAAAAATAAAAAGATTTACATCTCCAGAAATTTATATTTCCGTTGTCGCTCTACTTACAGGACTGTGATCCCTAAAACAGTAAGAAATAAGTGAGATTAATGATGATTATGATTGTTAACAACTGGGGGATTTCTGGCAGCCCCTGGCTCTATCCACCGACTCAGTGACGTAGCTAGGTAACCGAGGACCCAAAAAATAGAGTACTGTGGTGACGCAATTGACAAGAGCAACATTTTATATGTGCGAGGCCCTATGATCAGAGGCGTATTAAGAACGTCCTGTGACAATTAATTTATGCAATTTAAAATCTGAGCACTTTCACTACTCTTTGAAGGATATCAACGTTTGAGGGGGCCCCTGAATTAAGTGGCAAGATGGGGATCCTTTAGTTCGGAGGCCCCGTGGCACCCCCATCTTGCCCCTTAGTAGCTACGCCACTGCATCGACCTTCTTAGCCAGTGCCAGCCCACGCTGTCTCGTTGGAAGGCGGCCAGGATTTTACTCTTCATTCATACTTTCTACTACTTAAAGTCAAAATGATCACGTCATTCCGTGTGGGAGTATTATAGTTCTATTGTGCTTTATTTTTGTGGCTTAATTTATGGCAATCTATTTATTTATTTACCAAAAAATTTTAACATAATATGCGAACACTTACACTAGGCGAAGCCTGTCCTGTGGGGAAACGAAGTTACAAAAATTACATTTTTTTTTATAATAACGACGACTAAACTTAATAATTTTGAGAGGTGGATGAGTTATTTCTTATGATTTTAACCAAATTTACATGGGGGTTTTCAACTTCTGTCTTGAGATCAGTTTTTTCAGTGGGTCTTTTCTTATGCTTCTTCTACAATTTTATCGGAAATATCAATATCCAAGTGGCTTTCCGATCCGCTCGTCCGCTTGCGGCGAATATGTTTTAGTAAATCTGTAGTGGCCTATAGCTTTCTCCACACTGTGCCTTTTTCTGTTCGTCAAGGGCATGCGTTATAGCGCAGTCAACAGCGAACGTGAGGCATGCCCGCGACGCATGCCCTCTGACCATATCCAAAACTTCAAAAATTACAATGTTGGCGTTGCGTTCGTTGACGCATTCAATTATTGAATGCGCCAAAACCACAGATTTCTATCTAATTAGATCCCGCATGTGTATGTACTTCGCGTGCCATCGCGTTCCCAAAAGAGTATAAACTATATTCTTTCGAAAGTCTGTTCTTTAGTCTGCGCTCCACCGTTATCGGAATCGGACGTCAATCGGAATTCTAAAAATGCCTAATTGTGCCGTATTGGGCTGTGGAAATTCGAATAGAAACGTTGGTATAAATAGTGGACACGTTTCTTATCATCGGTAAGTAATTTTATTATTTAATCATGTGTCCTTTATTTTAAAATCAATTATTTAATGTAAATCGTGTGTGGCTGTAGTTTTTACCATGAAATCTACGTAACTGCGTGTGTACCGCATGATTCATAATACATTGCCGCTTTAGTTAGAAAATTATAGAGCCCCTTCTGTTTGTCCGCTATTGAGCGCGCAATGGAAATAAAACAATCGAAACTTTCACTCATCGCTTAGTTACGAGGTACAGTCAATATTCTCATTTTTCTGTCAAATGAAGCAAATAGTGTTGTACATATTCTCGATTCTAATTAATCGATTTTCGAAACAGACATGAAACAGAGGAATGATAATGTTCGCTTTGGGATATTTTGTTTCTATACATATAATAAAACTGTAGAAATAAAAATTCTGTACATTAAAGGTATTAAAAAAATAATAAGCGGGGGGTGTCACTACATCGCTATAGAAGCCAAAACTGTAGTTAGTTTTTTGTCTACTGTCTGTCTGTCTGTCTGTCTGTATGTTTGTTCCACTATCACACGAAAACTACTGATCCGATTTGAATGCGGTTTTCGCAGATATATTTGTCTTCTTCCAACTTAACATCTGGTGTATAAAAAAAATTCCCCCCACCCCACTAAGGGGACCAAAGAGGGGGTAAGATTTTGTATCAACTGATGAAGTACAAATACTTTAAATGACAAAACAACGTTTGCCGGGACAGCTAGTTATGGAATATGTATTTATGTTCCTGTTTAGTGATTGAATTTAGAATAATATACATAATATAGGTATTACTAGCTGTCCTGGCAAGCACGTATCTTAAGATTTATCATTCCTCTGTCTATGAACTCGAATAATAATCGATTAAAAAATCGATATACCTATTAAAATGGCAAAAGAGTTGGGGCGCGGCGATTCCTTTGAATCGATTCCGCGCGTACGGGTATTCCCATCACTAAAGCGCTCTTGTGACGTCACAGTAGGTATGAAAAAAGTGACACGCTCGTGTTCATACAAATGGAGCGACAGCGCTTCTATCTAGATCTTATTTCTGTGGCCAAAACGAAAGTTGAATGAAAGAAGATGACATAAATTGAAGACGAAAGCGCCTAGTGTGGACATAGCTTATGATCGATAGTGTTTCTAGCTTTCATCATTATCAGCCCACTTACTGCTTGATAATTTATAATTAACTGATGTCAAGTAATTACGAGTATGTTACAAGCGATATTTGGATCGATGGTGTCTGTTGGTCTGTACGTTACAGTTTCCCTGAACTATGACCTTTTTAATCTGACTGCCCACGGATTTGGCAATTTGCCAGGCCACCGAAAATATTCATTCATAAATCCCCCTGATCTAAATGTTTAATCTTCACGTTATTGATGATAACATTTCCATTGTATTGTGGCAACTACCTCTACATAACCTACATGGTGAATTTGGTCAGAAGATTTTGCGAAATGAATACACTACTCAATTTGTGTATCTTAAAAAAATCTGCTGTTTTCTACAAAAGTGGTGAGGAACTTAGGCTCAACGCACACTAGGACAGAGTCGAAACGACGCATCATGCTTTTGGCATACAACACCATCTCTATTCAGGGCCCGATTAAGCTATTTAGCAGCACCGTGCAAAGATAATTTTTGCCGCCCTTTACACACAGAAAACCATATTAGGTGGACCTTGGATGGCTAATGGCTAGGTTGGAAGGATAGGAATAAGTAAATTTTGCCGCCCCTCATTTTTGCCGCTCTGGATAAATGCCCGGCTCGCCACCTTTAGATCGGGCCCTGTCTCTACTGCTGATATCCTTACGGAAAGTTGCTTCTTGCCTGGAAGAAAAACATATGGACAACGGAAACGTATCATGTTTAAAATATTCATATTTTTTATAAACCTAATAAACCAATTATTACTGTCATAACTTATAATTTATAACCTAATTTGTAATAATTGTTGTTATCACACATTAGTCCATTATACCTACTTCTAACATGATCATAATTATTAATTAAAACGTTTTATTATAATTATAATCATATGTGTCAAAATATATATTCTGGGTAATATATTTATAGTATTAAAATATTTTTATGTTGGCAACACTGCGATGGCGCCAACTAGTTCTGCGATGCATAAATAACCACTTCATTATAGTTTTTGAGGAATATCTCGAATTCTTGAAACTTTTTATTGTTAATAAACTTACAAGGTCACTGGAAAATCCAGTAAAGGTTTATGGTCTTGTTAGAGGTGGTCTTTGTGTTATACCTACTAGATGTTTCTCGCGCGGGAACCGTACATTTTTTCCAGGATAAAATACTTTTTAGGATACCTCCTATGTCCCTTTCCGGGACTCAAAGTATCTCCATACCAGATTTCAGCAAAATCGGTTCAGCGGTTTGGACGTGAAGAGGTAACAGACAGACAGACAGACACACTTTCGCATTTATAATATTAGTATGGAATATGGATTGAGGTTGATTATAAATTAAGTATAAATAATAATCGTTCTATTTTTGTTGTCATTACAGAGCATTCTCAATTTGATATCGGAAAAAATGATAGGATAAACAATAAGCATGTTTTTGTAAAAATCCATGTTATGCAGGCCGATTTTAATAAATTTTGTCACACTTGTTGAATATATAATACGGAAAAGGCAAATATTACTTATTATAGAGCCAAATTTTTAGTACTTCACGCGGTTTTTCTCTATCGCAATCAAAATGTAAGCAAAATAGATTTCCGTGCGGCCTATGAATTATTGGTTAATTTAAAGAAGATATCAAATGAAATAGGCAGTAAACTTTTAATAAATATTTTAGATTAACCCGAATAGTTTATATCAATAAAAGTCAGTTAAAACTTACTAATGAGGTGTTAATGCTCGCTGAGAAGAACGGTACACTAATTTTATTTAATTAATTCCAAAGAATTCTGGTTCGAATTTACGCATGTGTTTATTAATTTATTGGCTATTATATTTTATTATTTACCAGTTTTATGTATTTATAATTATACTATTGGAATCTTTTAGAAACTTGTTTATATAGGCCGACTAAAGCTCTGTTTTGGTTTTGGGAAGAGTCGCTTACGCAACTTGATGAGCCACTGGTTGCTAAGAGCAAAACATTATGGCGATATTTTTTCTTTCGCATCCATACTAATAATAATATATTGAAGTCTATGTGACTGTCACTACTTTCCACTCGAGGGCATAAACCTATTTTGTTTTTTGGATGACAGTGATTAGTAGACAAAAAAAAAACCATAATATTCAACAATATAACTGTCTCGCGAGTCGCGTTACATGCAATTACCTACACTCAGTTACATCTAGATTATAATATATTTTTAATCATTTAACACTCCTTCTTTTTTGAAGTAAAAAATGATAAAACAGACTTTATATTTATTATTTTTTACGTTTATAACGATGAAAGTTTTCTAAGACCTCCAACATTGACAGCCTTTTAAAATTCATGCTAAAACAACTTTATTTCACCACATCATATCAAATAACAGCTATCACACTGTGCCTACCATTAATTCCTAGGTGGCATTCGACTTGTCGAAATATGGAAATATTAAATATAATTAATAAACATAATAAAATCGATAGTAACAACGATGTTACGACTTGTATTCTGCGGCGAACATCCATACTGGTATTATACATTTGAAAGTGTGTATGTTTGTCTTCACGCCCGAATCGCTTAACCGATTATGCTGAAATTTGGTCTAGAGATACTTTGAGTCCGGGGAAAGGACATAGGTGATAGGACACTTAATATCCCGGAAATAATCTCCGCCATAAAATAATTTTGGCGCAACAGAGTTGCGTTCCAGACTCCAGTAGCCGTTAACATTGTTTCAGTAGGAGTCCAGTGCTAGATTAGGTTACCGGCCATCAAGCAGCTTTTCTCTGTTGTTATGCCGTGTGTCAACACAGTAGCATGTATTTCTACAAATTATACATTTTTATTACGCCTATGAATGTACTACGCACATTTTAAGTAATAAACTCATGTTATTTATGCCGAATTGTTATATAATATCGACGATAAATTCGTTAAGAAGCTGACAAATAATTATTTTACTGCGTGATTTGTGTTTATTTGAATATCATGAATTATACATGAAAGAATATCTTTAGTTTTTGTTAGGACCATGTTTTCTTGAAGGGATGATATATGCAAAAGGTATTTTATATTATTATTTACAATGCTTTCAAAGTTTTCTGAAGAATCTATTCTTATTACAACCAGTACAAGGGTGCCGTTTCTTAGGAAACATCAAAATATCATAATAAAGTATCACAAATAATCACAGTCGCAAGTCACGACCTTTGTTAGAAATTATTGTAAACAAAATATAAGTATTTTCTGTCCGATAACCTCTGGGTATCATCCATACACCGCACGGACAGTACAGTGCGAGTAGCCAACGGCAAAATGTCTCTCAGTCGGGATCTGTGTATAATTCTTTTTTTAATACCAATAGCGATTGGTAAGCTCGAACAAACATTCAAACAGTGTTCAAAAGAGTTGAAACCTGGAAAAGAATTAAATTTGGAGCGGCTGACCGGCGACTGGTACCCAGTTTACTACTGGCCGAAAAAATTCGCGCCGCAGGAATGTTATAAAGTGACATTCAAGGAGGTCGCCCATGCAGACACGGGGCCATGTAGAGACAAGATTCCAGAGGGTGAGAAAATAATCCAATCGACATTTACGACGCAGCAGAAAACATGGACCCAATATTTCTACGGAGCGGGTGAGCTGACGCATTTCTCTATGAGTGTGGAAGTCGCGAAAGATTGTATATTCCTCGATGCGATGTGGAGAGACCTGGGCAACGGGTACACCATAGTCACTGCCTGTGCATTCGGTGCTAATTCTTTGCTGGCGAGGAATGTGACGTCATCTTCTGAACTACAGGCGGTCGTTAACAGCATTGAAACTTTGAAGGATACTGAAGGAAGTTCCAGCTGTGTATAGTCCTTTATTGAAGGAAGCTGTTCTTTGTGGGGTTATAATATATTTTTGTAATCATTAATAAAGAGTGTATTTAGATAATGATGTTTTATTTTTACACTAATCTGTATTTTGTAGTATTTTAAATATGTAACTGTACCTATATACTATCATATTCCAGAAGAAGTTAGTAAGTTACCAAATATGTAACGTAACAATCCGTTCAGTAGTATTTTCATTTAAAAGTAATAAGTAGTAATCAGATCCTTTACAAAAGAAATAATAATATTAACCTAGTAATTTTGAATTTAACTTGTTAAAGGAATTAAAAATAGGCATAAAGCTAAAATTAACTTTAAGTGACCATTAAGACGTATCATTAAGTATGGATAACTAGATCACGAAATCGATCTAATAATTATTTGAACTAATTTTATTGTCATAGATTACTATGAGATTTTTTGCCAATATTATCAGCTAAGTTAGTTTTTAGGGTTCCATGTCCAAAGCCAAAAAACAAAACATCCCGTCCTATACGCTATACAATATATATAGAGAAGGTTGCTCAGCGAAACTGCCCATATATTATATAATAGTTCTCTTCATTCTCTTTGGTGACATTTGGGGGGGGGTTTCGAAGACAACTTGTTATTGGTTTGATCCGCAATAAAACGGCATGTTATTGGTAAATCAGTGATACTCGTAGCACGGTAAAAGGTTAAAAAGAATAATTTCGAAATCTGAAGTAAGTATATGAATTCATTTGGTTTCATCTGTATGTAATGGATTATTATTTATCTGGATTCTGAAGGATGGATTTTTTTTGTACGGAACTTTTCGTATCCAAGTTCTACTCGCACTTACCAGTTTTTTTACTGATCTAGATTTTGATTCATAATCAATCATATATAGTTAAGTCATTGTTAAAACCACTATTGTCATTGAGCAAAAAGTTCTAATTAACGGTTTTAAGCTATTTTTGATGATTATTTTAAGAATTAGCAACTATAAATCAAATTATTCATCAATTATGTATAATACGAAGAGTTTTTTGTCTTGCCTAAATGAGTTACCAGTATTTACTAATTGCTTACTTTGACTCTGTTTTGAGTTATAAAACATTCATCTTACTGAGTTGGAAAATTAAATACAAATGGTGAAAGTCTTGCTCGTGATCGAAGCCGATTGTGCATGAAAATATGTAGCGATCTTGGTTATTTATCATGGCCCAAGTCCCTCACCTTTAGACTAGGGTTACACGGTCAGTCTGGCAACAGAGTCCATCAGTCTCAGACTGACGCCAGAATGATCGCCGGAAAGTACATACTAAAAAATGATGAGTCCGTCAATTACCGAGTGATTACACGATCATTCTTTCGACAGTCTACATCAGTCTGATGGACTGAACTGGTGCCAGACTGACCGTGTAACTCTAGTCTTAGACAGGGCCCCCGCTACCATATGTGCAATGTGTGCAATGCACACGGGCGCCATCCTCTAGGGGCGCCAAATCGCCATCTTTAGAGGCGCCAAAAATAAGGACCCAAAAATTTGCCTAAAGGGGCGCTAAAATCCTTTTTTTGCACAAAGGCGACAGTAGACCTTACGGGGGCCCAGCTTAGACATACAAACAGACAAGTCGTGCTGTACTTAGTATACGTATTTTTTGTTCTAGACGGAGGATAAAGACGTGGCCCTGAACAGCGTCGAGCAGTCTGCGGTGACGTTAGTTTTTGTTACAATTGCTGTAAAAACTCTAGCTCCTACATACTATAATATTATTAAATTGTCTGTCTGTCCCTCTGTCTTGTTACCTTGTCACTCTTGGCATGCTTAGTCATGCGATTTAAATGAAAATGTATAGTTATTTTGAAGCTACTTTAAATTCTTAGCAAAGGACAAGGGATGGTTTTTACCTCCGAGAAATATAGGATTCTCGAAATAAGTGTTCATATTTTGGTATTGTACATAAATATTCCTAAATGTAATTCTAAAACAAAAGAAATGTAGCCGGCTTTCTATAAGTATCATGTAGCGCAAATAGTCGTGTAGGTACGTATACTATAAAGTAAATATAATTATATTCTAATATATAAAATTCTCGTGTCACAATGTTAGATAGCGTACTCCTCCGAAACGGCTTTACTGATTTTAACCAAATTTTATATGCATATTCAATGGGTCTGAGAATCGGCCACTGGGTACTTTTTATATTGATAAGTGCATTTGTTGAATAAATAATAGTAAATTATTACAACTCGAGACTGACGGCGACCATTAAGTTTGTGCGACGGGATAGCGATCGACGTTGCCATGGTGACATACTTATTTAGTCACTTCAATAAAATAATATGGCAAATATATTATGGCAAAGCAGCGTTTGCCGGGACAGCTAGTTCTGTTATAAATTTAGGTTTTCTAAAAGTTTTGGCTTTAGGTTCAAACGAATTGAGGCTTCTAAAATTATCTGGAGCATAGTTTTCTTCATATCAAAGCCTACGTCTAAATCCATATTAATCCGTAATTTAATCTAATACTGATATTATATCACTAAGATAAGTTTGAATATCAAATTCTTCGATATTTTCCCATAAAACCTGATATTAAGATGATGAAAAAATTTAAGAGGACGCGTAGGCCGTGATATAGTAGTGATAAGTGTATCGCCCTAGATAACACTGTGACGATATTGAGATAGGCAATATCGACTATATACCGTCGTTTGATGGATTAGTCGGTGGTTTTCACACGAGGATGAAACCGTCGAATTTTATGAAGAAACTAGCTGATCTTCCTTCCTGATAAAGAGCCGGATAGGCTATCCACAACTTTTTTTGACAGATTCTCCATACTCTATCTGTCAAGACGTTAAGTGGTGGATAGCCTATCCAGCACTTATCAGGAAGTGGTGAAACAGGCCCTAAATAAACTATTACAAACTGAACTATATATTTCATGACTTATAAATAGTGTAACGTTTTTGGGATATTGGATTATCAGTTAATCTAAACCAAGGCAATGCCTTAGTTTTTTTTATAAAATAAGGGGGCAAACGAGCAAACGGTTCACCTGATGGAAAGCAACTACCGTCGCCTATGGACACTCGCAACATCAGAAGAGCTGCAGGTGCGTTGCTGGCCTTTTAAGAGGGAATACGCTCTCGTCTTGAAGATTTGCAGGTCGCATAGGTCCGGAAAAACTGCTGGTGACAGTTCGTTCCAGAGTTTTACAGTGCGCGGCAGAAAGTTACGCGAGAAACGCACCGTGGAAGACTGCCTTAGTTAGCTAGTTTAGATTAACTGCGTAGCTACGCAGAAGTTAGTCTTATAGTGCCCAAGCGCGTGCGCAATGCACAAGGATACTCAATGATCCTTTCCTCAATGGGACGGATGAACCAACGCTGACTGACAATAAACATATCCATGCGACACATGAATCATCTCTCTTATCAATTAGGTGATCAGCCTGCATTGTTATCAAACTTAATAATGTTTCGAACTCACGACTTCTGAGTTGAGAACCAAACTTTAACCACTAGACCACGGAGGCGTTTGAGTAATGTTGTCTTAAGTTAATGGTGTATGAGGAAGCCAGAAGGTCAGCACCAAGTTTTGGACAGTGCTAAAAGGGGACTGGTAATTTTATAATTGTGTTTTACTAGCGTGGGCGGTGAGCGATTTCTTCATACGTTATAGTCCAAGCGCCAGATACATTTAATTTGATATCTTATTTCCGCATTCAAATCGGTGAACATTAATCGAAAGCAGGAAAAACATTAGCTATTATATTAAAATAGAGTTATGATATTTTAAAATGATTTATGTTAAACACTTATATATTGCCCTAAACTCACTTTAGCATGAGTTTTAATTTAAAAGTATGTAAATAAAGTCTAAAATCTAATTGTGTAATTGCAGCCCTTTTATGCAATTTAATTGAAACTTCATTTCTTGTACTAGCCAGTCCATTTACTATATCGTTTGTTTAAAGCACTTATTTGAGAAAACTATTTTCCTCTTTAAAAGGAAACATACTGGGTAGAATAAAAAACGAAACCAATGTTGAAATAAACTAGAAGTATCGATATAATAATATATTTCGATTACTATAAGGATCAGATTTTGTGTCCAGATCTTAGACTATAAAGCTGGTGTGTTTGTTTAAGTCTTAAAATGTTTGCATCATGATAATTATCACACCTTGGAAATATCAAAACAATTGCAAATTCGAAAAATACAAATAAGGTTCAGTATTTTTTGTAAGTTTTTTTAACATAATATTACTCTGATAAGTAATCATAATCAAATTAATAAAACATTGAAATACTGAATTTAATAGTATTGTAACATATTAAACCAAAAATGTTATAAATTTAAGGCTCTGTATCCTCTTTGAGAAAGTAATTAATTTTCAAGTCACAAAGTAACAAAATGTCAAAATAGGTTGGTATTAAACTAAATATTTAGATTGGCTTTAATATAAGTTATATCAATCTTATTAACTGCGATGAAAAAGTACAATACTGTAATAAAGTTTATGAGTTATGGACCATTTGTCAGCCATTGACGCGTCGAATCTAATGCGATTTAGCCATTGTGTCCCAAACCACGTGTCAAAGTATTCTTCCGTAAGCAGATGGCGCTCGCAAACTGCTATTCAGTAGATTATCCCGAACCTTTATGCTATTAATACAATAATTGACAAGCGATGGATTGTATAAAATACAACTTTTTTTTCATAAAAGTATTTTGGACTTTATATCATTGGGATAGAAGAGGTTTTGCAATGGTAAGTCGTATCGTTAATTGGCCAACGATTTGTCCACTCCGTGACGAATTGGTTCGCCTTTTGTCCGGAAATGGAACGATTTTGCAGTGAATTTATTCGTTTCCTATTTGAGGTAATAATGGATGGTCATTTGATGTCTGTTGGCAGTCTGGTAGGTAAATCGGGGTTTGATAGGGGGTTTTATTTGGACAAATAAAATGTCGCCGCAAATTTGGGGTTCCTAATGGTGTTGGAATTTATGACAAATATTTAAAAGTTTTGCTTTATAGAAACTATTAATCTATAATTCGTTCTATTATAATAAATAATATTTGATTTTTTGCTTTAATAGTGTTTGGAAACAACTTAGGCGATTACGAACAACGTAACATGACACAAAAATGTTAATCAAAATATAAAACAAAATACTATTAAATAGCCTATTTTTAATTACACAATAATCTGCGATTACCTACTAGTAAGTTTTCTCTTCCGCGCACGATGGCAACACGTCAAACAAATAGTCGATTGACAGATCATAAAATTGTATTGAGTATTGACAGTTTTATTACTTTTCCTTAAAACAATGATTTTATTATTTTCGCGTGGGAGGTCGTCGGAAAGTATCAAATTCGCCCATAAACGCAAATATATTGATAGAAATCGTTTATACCCTGGCGCCTCGCCTTAACTGCTTTATAGTTATCACATAAATTTCAGATCGGCCATAGTGTAACGCCTATGTATTATTCCTAAACAATATTTAATACACCGATGAGCTGCTAAAATAGCTGTTAAGTTTATGAAGTATTTTATGATTCTGCTTTATTTTATAATGATATAATTTAAGATAAGCCACTTGTTTAGAGTTTATAATATATTATTATATTCTCAATAATTATAGTCGTAGTCATTAATCTTTTGTGGTTTAGTATAATTTTTGAATATTTCAGAAAATCAACATGTCTTTTGAACACAATGCTTGAACACATAATGATGATTACTGGCGCCAGTTACTGTTATCAGACGTCATGTCAAAAATAATGAACGGTGGCGAAATGTGACCGAAAACAACATTGTAAAGGTCTGTTTACAATCTCCTAACATATGATAATGTTAATCATATAAACAATTGAGTACTTATTTAAGTTTCAACTTATAAACTTTAAATATTTAAAGTTTAGAAGTTGAAACTTAAATAATTGTTTATATGATACTTATTTGATTTAATAAGAGAAACGTTGTCTCTACGTGATTACTGCCAAGTGCCGATGTAAATATAATAATCATTAAATCTACTGTGAATTAACCTTTTAGAAAACTTAAATAAATAAGTACTAGTAGACTAAAATATTATATTATTCTTTTACTTAAAATAATAATCGGCCAAGTACGAGTCGGACTCGCGCACGAAGGGTTCCGTACCGTTATAGAGCAAAAATAGGCCAAAAATTGCGTTTTTTGTTTGGGAGCCCCACTTAAATTATTATTTTATTTAAATATTATATTTAATTATTAAAGTACACATATAATTAAGGCTTTTGTGAAAATTTCAAGTGCCTACTTGTTGTCATCGTTGATACCGAGCAAAAAATGTTTGAAAAATTACGTTTTTTGTATGGGAGCCCCCCTTAAATATTTAATTTATTTTGTTTTTAGTATTTGTTGTTATAGCGGCAACAGAAATACATAATCTGTGAAAATTTCAACTCTCTAGCTATTACCGTTCTTTAGTTACAGCCTGGAGACAGACAGACGGACAGACGGACAGACGGACAGACATCGAAGTCTCAGTAATAGGGTCCCGTTTTTACCCTATGGGTACGGAACCCTAAAAATAAAAACTCGAATTCCAAACACGTGTAGACGCGTCTTATGTGTACGTTCGATTTTCGTGACCGTTTAATTTTAAACGTCGCAAGCGTGTACAGAATTATACTACCGCTGATACCACCCTTAAGACAACCACAAAAGGATCATTTTACACAAGTTTACAGGTAAATAACCATGAAAGGTGTAGGGCCAAAATAACCTCCCCCGGAAAACCCGCCACTGACGCACAACTGAAAAAAACGTCAACTTTTCAAATATTTAAGTAAAAACCAACGTAAAATACACGAGTACGTTTATTTGCTTTTACTTATCTTTAAAAATAATCTTAAAAATGTATTTAGTACTTAACCAACTTCCATAGAGTAGGAGGACTTTGTACAGTTGGTCTCTACGCTCTATTTCTACGATTTTTTAAATCGTAGTATGTTGGTAGATATAAACTACATAACTACTTTGCACTTATGATTAAAGAACTATTTGCTCTTTATCTCGTACTCAAGTTAAATTGCTCTTATGATAATAATTACAATAAATTACCGATCATAACAACAAACTCCCAACTTCACTGGTAATAAATAATTACACTTGTAATTTGGTTTGTACTTTATTTTTAATTACAATTCATCATTATTTAGAATTTCTGGCATTAAAACGGCTTTAGGGGTGGAATTTTGATACTTTTTTTCTGAGTGATACATCATGAGAAAAACAAATAGGTACGTACTTACTGGTAACAAATTTCATGTTAAAGCTTAAAATATGTTAATTTTGGCCTGAGACAAAAAGTATTTCTTCTATTTCAATAAATTTTTTATTCAGAAAAATAACAAAAGTCGGAAAACGCTTTTCCGAGAACCGCTAGTTTAGTAGGGGAATAACCGATAGGAAATGTAGGCCAAGATCCCGCGAGTAAGAAGTTTGATAACATCCGGCCTTGTCAAAAAACAAGGACAAGGTTTTCCATAAGCCACAGGAAATATTAACACGACACCGTTGATAGCTTCTTTAATTATTTAATTTACTGATATGCCATGAAAAACTGCAAACAAAAATTAAAGGTTTGACTGCTAGACTTAGACTGAATCTATTTTGAAGGACAACTCTGTGCCCGAAATCTTCTTTGGGCCACCTACCAAAACGTCTACTCAGTAGACGTTATAGAGTAGACTCTATTGCATAATATGGTGCTGATTAAATAGCTTTACCGAAACTCTGCGAACCAGGGAAGTAAAGTTCTTGTCAAAACAAACATTTATGGGCATAATATATCAAGTTGCATCTTGATAATTCCAATGAGAAATATAAGAAATTGATTTCTTATATTTCGCATTGGAATTATCAAAGAGAAATTATCAATCAATGAGATTTCTCCTAAAGTATGGCTAAGTTATACGGCGCTTATTGCATGTTATGTTAAACCCCATACATTTTAACTTATAACTTCGCTGAAAAATTATCGAATGCAACTTGACATAAGCCCTTGTCTCCAATATTATTTCGCTCTAGTATAATCCTACGCATATTATGGCTACCGTGTGGTCAAGAGGAGTCCTACGCAGAACAAAATCTTCATGTAGAGCGTATTAGCACATCCTGTATGTGCATGACTGGCGATACAGAAGCACCCTTGAGGAGACGTAACATGTTTTTAAATACAACGCTATTGGCATATAAAAGCGAAGCCACAAACTTCAGTTGCGGTACGTCATCGCAGCGGCGATACGCCGACGTTGCCACATTGATACTTCTGCGTTGTGTCGTCGGATATTTGGAGAACAACGGATAGGTAAATAAAGTATAGTAAGCTGAAAGGGGGTGACTCATGCAGTCTCATTCTGAACAACTTTTGCTCTAAGACTTTTGAAAATTTGCTATTTCATAATAAGGTCACGTGACCAACAAAGTTTCTATGGAGAATATTTTTTTTCCGAGTTTCCAAAGAACAACGAACCTTATTGGCATACCTATACTTACAAGTACATATAAAATGTCGTATTTTGGTGTACACCTATGAAACGTACGCCAATCGTTAAAGAAGATGTTTACAAATAATAAAATATATTCTTTGACAAATTGTCGTAAATGATATTATACTTTCTGAGTTATTTCAGTCTGAAAATGTAAAATAACTTTATTTCAGATATACAACCTGAAATATTTCAAAAAGTATACCACTTACGACATTTTGTCAAATAAACTTCTCTAACGATTGACGTATGTTTCATAGGTGAACACGAAAATAACTTTGGGTATGCCACGCTCCATACAAAAAGGTTCGAACTCTTTTGTTCAGAATGACTCCCCGAGCTACCCCCTTTCGGCTAACTACACCTTATTTGAAACACCCTGTATACAGTGGATATTAATATGAATAACGTTTCGCCGTCCGGCAGACTGCCTGGCCTTAGCTGCACTGATGTATAGACAGAATGACGGACAGGAGATGAGGAGGGAGGGTATTAGTCAGGCACTGCGCTGTTGAATTGTATTGTGTTATATCACACGTCGCCGCATACAATGCGTTATTCTATTGCAACGACGCATTGCAAGGAGCGATGTGGCCTCATTCTTGATATAGTGCGACCACTGTATTTTGTGTTGGGTGCATTCCAAGTGTAATGCGCCAGCCTATACACCGTTTCACTGCATTTTCACCTAAATGTAAACAAAGATTAGGATAGGCTGCTAATGCTACTAATTTAAATATCGAGTATTCACTGACAGTGAATCACTGTAATGGCTTATGACATACAGTTTATTATTTATGACTCGAAACTTGATTTTCGTTCACATTGGGCTCAAAACGAACCTAAAACGCAGTATAGGTTAAAACATTAAGAGGGCGACTAACCCAAAAAATCAAATATCGTTCTTCTCTCTTCACACTCACGCCCGTCTTTCATATGCCAGGTGAAAAAGGACGACGCGGATTCATCGCCAAATTAGTTTTTTCTCAATAACTCGATAAATATACAACATTTTAAAAATCCGCTAGGTCGGATTCTCAATGATAGAATTTTATACAATGTGTTAAAAAATTTAACTTAGTTCAATGCACGGTTATGGCAATACACGAAAAATTCGTGAAAATTAGATGCATCTTTTTGATTTTTTTCTATCGAGAAAATTTTTAGATATCGTGTTTTTGCTCAGATTGAATTCTTGGAAATATAATGTAGTATCTAATTTTAGAAAATGAAACAATTCAGGGCGTTTTTTCAAGTATAAAAATGAATTATGAAATTGAAAATTTAGGGTTAGTCGCCCACTTAAGGGAGATCGCACACGTCACACTTTTTGCGTGATCGAGTCTGCGGCTTACATACAATCTGCATGGCGCGCGCCATCAGACTGTATGGAAGCCGCAGACTCGATCACACAAAAAGTGTGACGTGTGCGATCTCCCTTAGGGTTTTATTTGTAGCTCAAGTCCACAGTTTCGTGGTCTCCACATCTAAGTCCACCGCTACTCGACATGCCTCGAGATAAGGGTTTTCCAACGAAACAACTTCAGCGTTCATTTCCGATAACGATTTGTAAGGAAATTCACTGCTAGAGTAAACATGTTATTCGCTACACTGTTTGTGGGCTGTGGCACTGTGATTGATTTTGTCTATGTCAATAATATGGTGACTGCGATGATGTAACGCGGTTTGGTCTGTTTTAAATTAGGCGTTGCCGAAATTCGTTGATCTAATGGACTATATGTAAAAAATAAATTAACGGTCCCCCAAACTAGACGAGGCCTGTCCTTTGAGAGAGTATCTAAAATGAACTATCGCCATTCGCCTATGTTTAATAGCTTTAATATTAATATTACAAATATAAAAGAGTATGTCTGTTACAGGTCTTGCAATCTACGAGCGCGCGGCGCCCTTAGTTGTGTGAGTGATCATATCTATACACGCGCACATCGCTCGCTCGCTACTGACTGCTCCGTCAGGTACGCACACTAACGAAAATGTCTATTCACATTTCCAACTACAAATAAAGGCTACGCGCGCTCGTAGATTGCAAGAACTATACCGTTTGAGTCCCGGGAAAGGATGCAGGATAGTGCCTGCGTCCTTTCCCGGGACTTACGTTTTGTTTGCGTTTATGTCCAATCAGTGTTTGCGAGAAACATCTAGGCTAATAAATTAAGCTAATTTTTAATATTCGACCTATTTAAAAACGGAAAAGTTTGACCTCAATATCTGAAGTTTGTTTTCGTGCAAATTGTTTACCGCGGACAACGTTATTCACGGATTAGCGCTAATTACAATTAATTACGCCATGGATCTCACATCACACATGACACTACTCATTAACACATGATCACTTCACAGACATCCTGGACAATGTCATAAAGATGTGTCATAGACCATAGTCCAGCCGCATAGGATTTCTTTTGAGAATAATTATATTTCTTCGCTTTATTCTTCGATATATAATTAACCAAAAGTAGTACATTTGCTTATCTGCTAGGCAATCGCGTTTTTTTTAAAGACGTATGTGGGTATTTCGAAATGTTACCCGCTCGCTCGCTCGATAACTCGACGTTCCGGCGTGCTTCATTCTTTGTTAACGCGAGGCAACGCGAGTACGTATACTGTATACTTAGTAACCATGCCAAAGCGCAGCTGGTTATTATTATTAAGATGATTGAGTCAGTGTTGTAAGTAACTAAAGTCAGTGTTATTTTGTCGTGTAACAAGAAAATACATGTAAGTACTATTAAATACTTAAATAAACGGCAGGCACTACCGAGGCCTAGACGAGCCAATTATATTCAATACTAGCCGGATTGTACAGCGACCGCGAGTCAATAAACGTACAATGTGTTGGGACTGCGAGTTTTTATACACAATCTATAATATTATGTACTTATGCTTTAAATCTGTTCTATAAATAGAATTATAGAACTATATGTTTGCCGGATTGGGGGAAACAACTGCAGGTGATTACTGCAATTATTTAATCAACCGGCATGTACTGCGACTGTGAGTCAATAAGTACAGTGTGTTTGGACCGCGAGTGCTTTTACACAATCTTTATTCTATATGCATCGGAATTGATTGCGGATCTCTGACGATGTTTTACCTATTCTATAAATAGAACTATATGTTTGCCCGATTGGGGGAAATAACTGCAAGTTAATTACTACAAGTGTTTAAATATATTAAGTTATTTTATAAGCCGCCTTAATGTGTGAATTGACCGCGGGTCTCTAAACACAATTTATATGCATCGGAATTGACTGCGAGTCACTGACGATGTTTTATCTGTTCTATAAAATATGGAACTATGCGTTGGCCTGTTTGGGGGTTAACAGCGAGTTATTTTATAAACCGCAATAATGTGTGAATTGACTGCGAGTCTCTAAACACAATCCTTATGCATCGGAATTGACCGCGGGTCTCTGACGATGTTTTATCTAAAAATAGAAGTATAATATGTTGGCTGGTTTTGAGAGGATTAACTGTGAGTTAATTAATATTTAAATTTAAAATATATTGATATTTTTTAAATCAACATAATGTATGGATTGAGTAGGAGTCTCCGACAATGTTTTAAAAATAAAAATTAGCAACTACCGCGCGTTTTCCCGCGCTCTTTGTTCTATAAATAGAACTACATAATTAATATTATAATATTAATATCTTTGCCGTTTTATAGAGAACAGCTATTTCGAGCTAATAACTAGATTGACTACGAGTCTCATCAGTTAACAACCTATGCGCGTCCCGCGCGATCCTTTTGTTCTAAATATAGAACTACGATTATAAATTACTATGTCTGCCGGTATATAATTATTATTATTAAATAAAAATTGCACCAATGTTGGGATTCGGGATACACCGTGAGTGTATAGCGAAACTTACTTCATGAAGCCCCAAGCGGCCACATCCGGCCGCGATAACAATGAAAAAGCTATTGTGTCTCGTTTTGCCACGACTGATGGGTTACCTACGTAACGTGATAGTCACTATCCTCAATATTTTTTGTAACATATTTTATCGACAAATAAGTCGAATATAACGAGCTACCCCAATTTTTTTTAGGTCACTAAGACCAGACAATTGGGGAAATATCATTAAAAGTGATCAATATACGGGTCGATCCGGTTACGAATGAACCCGAAGCTTTCCTACTCCTAAACCAGGTGCCAACGGTCGATTCTGAGTACCGGTATCACTAACTAATAAAAATAAGTAAAACTGTATCTTCGTGTACCCCCACCGATGGTTACCTTATTTCAAAGATTTTCTTTTCCCCTGGAAACAAAGCGGCGGAAAATATTGTATTATATTTTAAATACAATTTTTGAATTATTTTAAATTTGAAACCACTTCGTAACTTTATTTCGAAATAACATGTTAATTTGAAAAATTAACCCTTAAGGCTTCCAAGCCAATACCTAAAAGTGGATATTCTCTATTCTCAACCCTAGCCGATATGCTCGCAAAGATTCACGAAAACCGGGCGAGCCGTTTCAGAGGAGTTCAACCACGCACACTGTGACACGAGAATTTTATATATTAGATATATTTTATAATAATATATGGCTATTAAAAACTGAATAATATAGAACAGTTAAATCAGTGCACTATTCGTGAGCTAGCTCAACTGATAGGTGTTTTGACACCTTCATATCCTGATTCCTGACTCCCACCGCGGAATGCAACTGGTTTTCAGCGATTAAAATATTTAATACTAAATAAAATAGGCAATGATAAATACGATAACAGAATCACACTTATTCTTGAATAATAATTATTGGTTAAATATTCAGCTTGGTGGACCGAGAACACAATATTCTCGACTTTCAATCATATTAATATGCAATAATCACATTATCGACGACCACAGAGCCGGACCCAGTTAAAGCAGTAGACTCCTTAAAATTTATTCTAAAATACTTTACTTCGACTTAGATTTTAGATAAAATATGCTCTCTTCAATCTTATTAGTTAATACATTTATTACAGAGATCTTCGTCCGCTCCATCGGAACCTTAGCCAAACAATTTAACAATGGCTGTAATACGATATCTTCAACAGCCATCACTGTGCACTGTCATTGTTTATGAACAATGTTGACATTATTGGTTGGTGACATTGGTTCAGATGTGTGAAGCGCCTTTTGAAAGAAGCTTTCCTGTAAAAATCCTAGCCCATACTCGAGTAGTGTAGAACCCGGGATCCACTTATAAATTATTTGTTTTTTCTTGCACTCTGTACCTGCAGCTGAATACTGATCATTGACTTAAAACTTTCTGCCTAATAAAACTCGGCAAAATAAAAATAAAAAATAAAAAACGGTTTTAAATAGCGGCGTCGATTTATATTACAATTTATATTACAAAGACATAGACTCCCGGGCGAGATCGGATGTTATTTTTTTATAAAAAAAAGAAATTTATAAGAAGTATATAATATTTAAGTTATTACGCCCTGTGATGGTTATTCAGGATTATATTAAATAGGATAATGCTACAGTGCGGGTTATTATTGCTAACGCTTAACGCTCTGCACAGAACAGCCACCTCCCAGTCGGTCAGTTAGCCGCTGGATAAAACAGGTGCTGTGCGAGAGCGGCGCGGCGTCGACACGAGCGTCGACACGAGCGTCGACACGGGGATTGATACTGGACACTATTAGTAAGACGACAGTCGACAGGCAGGAGTCAGGACTAGTGATTCCGATACTTTTGCTATTTTCCTTAACCATAATTTTATCGACGAACAAAGTTTCGCTGAGTCAGTATAACTGTTATCATTTGAATCACTAACCATAGAGGTCTCTTACGTTTCGTTTCTACTGACTATTATGAAATTTATGGGCATAATGTTAAATTTTTTCTTGAATATATTATAATGACTACTATAATTCATAATGTAATCTGTTGTATTTTGTAAAAAAAATCTTTCTTTCGTTACTCTGGAAATCTACTTTTGGTTAATTATATATCGAAGAATGAAGCGAAGAAATATAATTAATGATCAAACGAACTTACCAAGTGAAGTTCGATCATTATTATATGAGTCGCTTCATTCGAAGATATAATCTCCCTCCCACCCAGTCTGCACGAAACTATGTTTGCTGCAGTACCCAAAGAAAGAAAGAAAGATTTTTTGCATTACTTCTCTCTAAACATAATGAAGCACGCCGGAACGTCGAGTTATGGAGCGAGCGAGCGGGTAACATTTCAAAGTACCCACATACGTCTTTAAAAAAAACGCGATTGCCTAGCAGATAAGCAAAGGTACTACTTTTGGTTAATTATATATCTTCGAATGAAGCGACTCATATAATAATGATCGAACTTCACTGGTAAGTTCGTTTGATCATTTATAATAATCATTAAAGTTTATGATCTCCTAATGAAAATGGATGCCCAGCAGAGCCTGTTGCTCTTAAAAAAAAGGAAATTGGGAAAAAAATTAAAGGTAAAGTTAGACCAGTAATTTTCAATCTCTATGTTGCGAGACCTCTTTGGGAGGTCATGCAATGAATTAGAATTTGAAGCGAAAGCACAAGGAAAGGTAGTATTGAAAAAAAAATGGAATTAAAAGCAGCGCGTAGTTAATATATTATTCTACTAATATTAATGCTTCAAGCCCCATGCGGTCACCGGCGACCGCGATAACAATAGAAAGGCTATTGTGTCTCGTTTTTCCATAATCGAAGGATTAATATTGCAAAAGAATCTGTCAAGTCTCTGTTAATTCACGTTAATTCTACTCAACGGACATCGTAACTCATCGTAACTCAACGGTAACATCTTTTTATCAAGCACTGAGTAAGAGCCAGGCTCCATAAACTATGTTCCACAGAATAAAGCTGGTAACATCTAGTGAAAAACAAAAGGGTTTTTTTTTATAAAAAAAGTTAAAAAGCTCTGAGCTAAGCCCTGGCTCCTCACATATGTAAATTCCTAGGCTCAGAACAGTGTACACAGACTATAATATAGTGTGTAATTAGTCTGTGCAACTGTAATGTAGGTTCGCCGAGGACCGACGAGAATAAACAAAGGTGTGTCAACACTCCACCGAGCGATGACTTGCGCCGGCGCACCGCGACGAAGCACATTTCATATTCGACGAATCTCATTTCGTATTCGACAAAATAGAACATTTATGTTATGAGTTCCACGAAAAAATTTTTTAAATTTTACCGTAGATTTTACCTAATAAGTAATAGGCTTGATGACTATTTTTTTTCTTATTGGTAATTGAAAGACCCTTAAAAAATAGAAACATCGCTGAAAGAATGACTCTGATAGCTTAAAAATTCACCAAGATATGACAATTCAAACATCTCATAAAATAGACCAGCCCGAAACGCTCCATACAAAGTGCTACGAAAGACTGACGTCACTCTTTCGTAGTTTGTACGGATCGGTAGAGAACTTTGTTCGATAGGTATATTGAATATTGCGTTTATGAAAGTGGTTTCATAACAAAAGTTGCTTTTAATTGCATAAGTTATCGAATGGTATACAGATATTAAGAAATTTTATTGAAAAAAAATCGACTTGATTATCCAACTTTGAAGGCGCATAACAAAAAAAAAATGCAAATGCTATCGAGCTGAAATTTTGGGAACACTTATTTTTTACCGTGATTTCTTTATTTTATTAACAAAATTCGCTAATCTTTGACCTTGTCATCATCCCTATTAGAAGAATGTGAAAATTTGCTACGAACGCTTTTACTAATCTCGTAATATTAAAATGTACAAAATGTAATCCTTCAGGTAGTAAATCACATCCTAAGTATGTGAAAAAACTGAATGTCAAAATTTAAATAGATTATTTCAATCCACTACGAGTTACAACTTTCTTTAATTGTAGCATGAAATATTGTATCATATACAAGTTACAACGTATTGAATATACAATCGAAAACTACAAAAATCCGTATTTACGATACTATAAATACTTGACGCGATGCACAAACCAATGAACAAATTGTTCATTACAAAGGCGCCGACGATTTGGTCGGTAATCGCCGGATTAACGCCCACTTAACTTCCCGGTGAGATCTCAAATAACTTATTGACATACTAGTTTTCCCTACGGGTTTCCATAGAATATGAAAGAGCAGAGTTATTTTACTTACTAGCAATACTGCACAGCCGAGAACAGGAAAAAGACTTACCTGAAAAAAGAAACAATAAATTATTTTCGATATCATTAATAATTTATTAAACTATCACGGCCTTAGCGCATAAAAAAAGCAAATTACACCGCCATATTGCACAAAAGTTACCCTCCTGTCAATGTCATCCAAAGAAAGTTTTGAATGCGTCTGAAATGAAAATTAACCCGGCAACTAGTATTGACTATTATTTACCGCCTAGAGTTGATATTGAACATCGCGCTCCTTCAATCTAATAATTGTCAAATAAACTTTCAATAAAATTGAAGCGATATTGATAATAAAATTGCTCGTCTAGGGGCCGGCTTAATTAAGCTAGTGTAATTTTGAGTGACAACCGCTTCATTAGCGATATTATTTTAGCAGTAATCTCATAAATGAAAAAAAAAATAGTAAAGAAAAGGTTGCTAAGTTTTAACGTTTTTAAAATGGTTATTTAAACTTTATTAAGTACTTTCGTTCATAAAATTCTCAGCTGCTATGTATTCTGCTACAGAAACCCTCCATTAAGATCTTTCCAAAAACAAACAAACCAACATTATAATATAGACGTACTTTTAATCAGAAAGCCCGGCGAGATTATTTGAAAGTTGAATATCTTGATTATTTTTATTAATCATATTATACGTGTAATTAAAGAGAGGTGCGAGATTATTAATTGTACCCTAAAAACGGAATAAATTAATTTAGTCGGGTTATGCCTTATCAATATGTATGATAGTAACAAGCGTTTTCCTCTTACTGCACTTGAGCTTCGGGTGACCATGACTTATTTGGTCACATAACATAACATAACATGGTTATTCGGTAGACTTTGATATAGAAAATTATGAAAAAGTTTTATTGTGCCATTTAAGTCCATCTGCTCAGATCTGATGTCACTGACAATTAAAAGCTAAGCCATAAAATATCTTTTTCATGGACCCGTCACCCGAACGACAAGGAGGTATCATGAATCATGATACACCCAGGGCTAATTTTGCCCCAGATCTGCACAAGGCACAAGCGGACCTTAGCAATCAGCATTACGCACTTACTTTTTTAGGGTTCCGTACCCAAAGGGTAAAAACGGGACCCTATTACTGAGACTTCGATGTCTGTCCGTCTGTCCGTCTGTCCGTCTGTCTCCAGGCTGTAACTCAAGAATGGTAATAGGTAGACAGTTGAATTTTTTACAGATTATGTATATCTGTTGCCGCTATAACAACAAATACTAAAAACAAAATAAATTAAATATTTAAGAGGCCGGGTACACTTGGAATTTCTCATACATACGTAATTCCAAAATCATTTTCTCATACGAAAATATTTAACATGTTTGAGTTGTTTTTCAGTTTAAAATAGTAATTACCTAGGTTCCTGCACAAAAATTTACTTCAAAATATTTAAACACAAATTTTTTTTTGCTTTAAATTTTTTTTTAGTAAATTTACTACTAAATATTTAAACACTAAAAAATAGAGTAATACACTAAAAAATATATGGATAAATAGTTAATTTACTACAAAATATTTAAACTCTAAAAAATATTTTGTAGTAAATTTACTATTTATTTATATATTTTTTAGTGTTTTACTCTATTTTTTAGTGTTTAAATATTAAGTACTAAATTTACTAAAAAAAAATTAAAACAAAAAAAAATTAATGTTTAAATATTTTGAAGTAAATTTTTGTGCAGGAACCTAGATAATTACTATTTTAAACTGAAAAACAACTCAAACATGTTAAATATTTTCGTATGAGAAAATGATTTTGGAATTACGTATGTATGAGAATTTCGAGGGTACCCGGCCCCATAAGGGGCTCCCATACAAAAAACACAATTTTTGGCCTATTTTTGCTCTATGACGGTACGGAACCCTTCGTGCGCGAGTCCAACTCGCACTTGGCCGATTATTAATATTTGTTAATTGTTTTTTTTTAATAATAAATGTTATTATTATTGTTATATTCTTGACACAATGCTAATAGTCATGATACATAGTAGTATGTACACCGACAAAAATCAGATAAGATGTAGATCTTATCTGATTTTTGCCGGTAAGAATAACAACTCATACATAGTGGTAAGATTAAAAAAATAAAAGACACTGTCTTTAAAAATTACAAAAGTTGGTAATCCTAGTCACGATGCGCCTGCGCCTGTGTTGAATGAATTAATGTATTCAATACATTTTTATATTGTTTTATTAGTATGAAAGTTGGGTTTTGAATATTGTATGATGCAACATGATATTTTATGTTCCCGATAGTTGTATGATATATGGAATGTTCGGTAACGCGTCGATTGTAATACTCATAGCCTTTCATACGCCGATCATATAATAATATATCTTAGATTATCCAGAAACGAAAGTGTTATAATCTGAGACGATAAATAAAAGTGTGAAATATTTTTATTTGATAAGTCTTAGTAGCATTTAGTAATTCAAAGATGCAGGTGCTAACTAGTTATAAAATAAAACTTATGCTGTAAATAATCTTCAAATTACTTTGAGTTTAAATAAGCTTAGACGGTAAAAAATTGAATTCTCCTGCTTTACTTTATAAAGAAAAGGAAAATTCAGAGCAAGAGAAAATTATGTTTTATTGATTTAATTTGAAAGAAACGCAGCAAAACTGGATTGAAATACTATAATACTACGCGTGCTACGTCGTAGCACTATCTGTTATTAAGGAGTAACTTTAATTTGTATTCGATACGTACTTAAAAATTAACATTTAATGCAACCTGCTACTGTCTGAGGTTTGTGAGTAAAAATAATTACTGCTTCAAGTGTAAAATGTCCGAAACACATTTTGTCAGTTTTCTATAGCACAATAATTTAATATTATATAATAGTATAATAATTATAACGTATAATGATTTCAGATTTGTATTACTAAACTGTTAACCAGGTGAAATTTTAGAAATCATGTTGACTATGGAGTAAATTCTTTGCAAAACTTTGAAAATTTCACTCATGCTCTAGTGCCTAGAGTTTATCTATTTACTGAAGTTTAAAATATAAACTCTTGTTAAAATAACCGTAGAAACCGGGCATTAATATCTTACAACCCTCTCTTATATTAAACGCCTACGTGGTCCAGTGGTTTAGAGCGTCGCTCTTGACTCGGAGGTCGTGGGTTCAATTCCCGCGTTGGAAACATGTTATTTCCATGTTTGGTTAGGATAATGCAGGCTGATCACCTGATTGTATGACAAGTAAGATGATCCATGCGTCGGATAGGCAATGGGCATGTGAAAAGTCGGTCCTGCGCCTGATCTCTCGCCAGTCGTGTCGGACGTCCGTCCCACTGGGTTATGAGAGTAAAAAGTAATAGAGAGTGCTCTTGTATACTGCGCACACACTTTGGCACTATAAAATTAATCCTGCGTAGCTGGCCTGGTTCCAATGAAACCGGCCACCGTCACCGAAACCGGTGTGGGGCTATTATATGAAACAAGATGCGCCTACTCCGTTGCGCCAGAATTCGTTTATTCACGCGGAACTGTTCATTTTTCCGAGTAAAAAATTATATCATTAGGGAGATCGCACACGTCACACTTTTTGTGTGATCGAGTCTGCGGCTTACATACAGTCTGATGGCGCGCGCCATCAGATTGTATGTAAGCCGCAGACTCGATCACACAAAAAGTGTGACGTGTGCGATCTCCCTAATACGTCCTTTCCGGGATTCAAAGTATCTCCATATTAAGGCTGCTCTCTCGAAAAAAGCGTGCAGATGAAACCACTTTTCATCGGCATTAACAGAGAAATTATATCTGAAAAAAATAATTAGTAATCTACATGATATGATACGTAATTTGGTTTTGCCATATATTTTCTATCGGTATCACATAATAAAGAAATAAAAAACCAAATCACCTCCAAATCCTTGAATGAAACCACTTTACTCCTTCATTATTTATCAAAAGAATATATAAAAAATATCTACTGCTTTGCAATACATACGTTAATAATTTGGTTTGGTTACTTTTTTGAAATATGTATTATATTAAGCCTTAAAAAGGTTTTTTCTCCTATTTCGCCCTATCATGGACGCGGCGAGCATCGTAACCGCCACCGTACAAGGCGCGCTGTTATGAATGTTATTTTAATGTTATTTACGTCGATATTCGCACTGACAGACAATCGACCTGCTAATTTAGGAAGAGAGGGCCCTTAAACAGAAAAATTGGTTCAGCGGTTTGCGTGAAGATGTAATAGATAGACAGACTTTCGCACTTATAATATAAGAATGGATAATGGATATGGATGAGATTTTCCATCTTTTCCATCTTTTTACTTTTTAGTAAAACATGGCCCCGTGCGAGTTTCTTACGCCGGTTCTTCTCGCCGGGTTAGTTCCCGAACCGGTGGTAGGCCTCATGTAGACGTTCTAAAAGTGTTAACTTTGTTAACCTATCCATACTAATATTATAAATGCGAAAGTGTGTCTGTCTGTCTGTTTTGCTGAAATTTGGCATGGAGATACTTTGAGTCCCGGGAAAGGACGTAGGATACTTTTTGTTCCGAAAAAATGTGCGGTTCCTGCGCGATAAACGAGTTTTGGCGCAACGAAGTTGCGGGCATCAACTAGTTTAGAAATAAATACTTATTTTGATTTTGATTTTGATGAATGAAAATCGTGAAAGTTCAAAGAATGAACTCGCGATGAATTGAGTAACCAGTCAAAAGTGTTCCTCTGTTTGTGTGAACAGTTTCCATTTCCGTTTCAGTTCCGTTACACACTCAATGTATTTGTTTTCCGACTTCTTATAACGCTATATTCAAATATGGTTATAGCCACAGACATAGATTAAGATAGATACCGTATGTGTATGTACTTCGCGTGCCATATCGCGTTCCCAAACGTCGAGCAATGCTCGTCTTTCGAAAGTCTGTTCTTTAGTCTGCTATCGGAATCGCGCGGACGTCAATCGGAATTTTAAAAATGCCTAAATGCCTAAAAGTGCCGTATTAAGCTGTAGAAATTCAAATAGAAACGTTGGCCTTGATAATGGACACGTTTCTTATCATCGGTACGTCACAGTGGTAGGAAAAAAGTGACACGCTCGTTTTCATACAAATGGAGCGACATGCGGTATCTATCTTGATCTATGTCTGTGGTTATAGCGATGTTTGTTTTCGATAGGATTAAGCTTTTAAGCAATTATAAACCGTAAGCTTAAAGCTCGAAAGAGCAATTTTCGATGTACTATAAATATCCCAGGAATTATAGGGTAACCACACTCGATTTCACAATGAAGGAATTTCATTATAACTCTCCCGTTTATAGTGTTTTTACTGTTCTTTAAATATAACTATAAATGTTTTTATTTATTGCTCATCACTGTACTATATTTTATGATAAATATATTTATTGCTAGTAGCTATAGTTATAGAATGATTAACTTTGGCATAATATTCAGAATATAAACTTTTTAATGGTAAGCTATGAAAAAGTTTTAACCGTCGTTTTCAATGTAATTTTTACTTTTATTCATATTTTTTATATAATTTATATCAATATTATTCGATAGGTCGATATAAATCGAGTAAACAGTATTTTCCCTAGACAATGCGACCTGCAAACCTTCAAGAAGGTAGCCCTTAAAAGCTTCTTAAAAGACGGACTGTTGCCGGCCTGCAAGTTGCAACTCTTCTGATGTTGCAAGTGTCCATAGGCGAAGGTACTTGCTTTCCATCAGGTGGCTTGTTTACTCGTTTACCCCCTAATTTTATTAAAAAAATGTAAATTATCCGTTAACCTACAGATTGACTGAGTACTGTTAACTCGTAAGCATGAGCTTTTATTTATTTTTTATCCAACAAAACCTCTTTATTTTTAAGCAGCGTTAGAAATTAATTTAATATGCAACGATCAAATTTCACATTTGAATTATAACATTGCTTACTGCAATTTAAATTACATTCTTAGATTTCTATCAAATAATAAGTGTAATCGAAATGTTTGTGACCCCTGGCGCACGTTGATCCGGGTGGGTCCAATTAAAATGTTGACAATAGCTGACTCAACCGGTTTGGCACAAGCGGCGCTTACATCTTAATCGCATTGCATGGGGTTCGCGGATTAATATTGGACACGACATATTATAATAAATAGAGCTTAATAAAAATTAATTAATGGTCGTACTCAGACTTACTTGTCACCATCACTTGTCAGTTTTCACAACATATTCTCAAGGGTCGCAGTGACGTCAGGGCTACAATGACTTCAAGAAAAAAACTTATTAGTTATTTTGCTGGAATTTTGCATGGAGATATTTTGAGTCCTGGAAAAGGACATAACAATATTTAAATGATACTTTTCATCCCAAAAAAAATGTACGGTCCCAGTGCGATAAACCATTTTTTGGGTACGTGAAATTGAATAAAAACTCCCTGTCGAAATTTTTTAACGTGCCCTATACTCTTGAAAAATCCAAATTAACCTAAGCATAAACTAAGTTCTTGTACGAATGTATGTTTGTCCACCTTTGAAGCTTTTACAGTCTCTGAAATGAAATTCAGTACGGTAATACTTTGATTTTTGGGTTATCTTTTAGCATTTTTACCCAAAATGTACGGTTAATGTGCGATAATTCATAAACGAAATTATAATATTTAAACGACGTGGCGGGCAATATCAAGAATAAAGTATATACGCTTTCCTATTTTGAAAATCACAATTTTCGTAAATATCTTTCAATATTCTGTGACTATAATTTTATTTTACATCGTTGCAATATTCAAATATTCTTCCAAAACAACCCTAACTGCGCTACAAGTTTAAATACACGACAGTCTATACAGTTGTGCTTTCGGTGCACAATACTAAATAATGATTTCATTAAGGGCGTTCCTTACGGAGATTCCACAATTTACCGTATTTCAAGCCTTATAAACTCATAATTTGAAAGCTACAAAGTTATAATAAAAATACAGCAATAATCTTCAGTATATCAACATTCCTTTCCCCGTTCTAAATTTTATATTTTTGTTTATTATACTTATGATATCAGCTTCCAAAGTAAAGCCAATTTATTAAAATTCAAGCATACATTCAGCATCTCCTTAGGATTTACAAATTACTTTTATTTGAAACACACGCCAATAGATCGACAATGTCACAAACTACATATTCCCCGTTTTAAAATTTTTTAGGACAATTTTGAACTAAGTTAAGTAAAAAAAATTGGGTTTTGGTGCGATCTCGGCAACGCGGCAAATTTATGGCCAAGGTCGTTTGCTCGGGGGACGGCCTTAACCGTACGGTTTTGCTCATAAATTGTAAGAGTGAAAGAGCAACATTATTAAATTAAAAAAGAAAAATAAATACAGAATATTTAAAATTTTTCGAATGATATTAGAGGTAGAAAATGATATTTGAGTCAAAAGCTCATAATATTATAATAGGCATAATATTATGTCATGTCAAGGCAAAACGTGGCCAAAAAATGGTGCCACTTCGGTGATGTTTGGGGAAATTTTGAAATAAGTAGTATAACATTGACGTCAATAGTGTATCTTGTATATTTTTTCCGGTTTTTCACATACGTAATAATATTATACGGAGGTTGGAAATAGTCGAAAGATTTTGTTCACTTTGCTATACTGGGTCGGCACCAATTCCAGCTATGATAACGATCTGTCATCGGCGCAGAATTAATGTTTTCCCAAAGTTCAACGACCGAATTCGCAACCGTTAATGCTAGGAAAGCATTTTTCGTGAAATTTCGTCTATGGTAGTGGGTCAACACTACCGTACTCTTCTGGCTACGATAGCGATCTGTCATGTATGGAATAAGTCATAAGGTTCAACGGCCAAAATCGTCCTGTATAGCCACATTGCGATTTGCGTAGCGTTGTGACAACGGGGGAATTGTAGAGGTAGTAAATTAACGCAGTAAGCTATGTTTCTGCGTTGCGACCTGCGTTGTTGCGTATACACGACGATTGTAGCGCATCTTTCGCCCTATTAGAGTCCTTTATGGACCAAAACACAAAACCACATTGCGACCCCTCAATTTCTTTCAATTTTTAAAGCGAAATTTCCAAATTTTTGAAATGCGTTTTAAAGGCTTTTTGCCGCTCATTTTGGCGATGCGGTGCCGCGAAGCATTGTCCCGTCAAAACTCCGCATCTCAACGTCAATAATGTTGCATATATGTAAAACATATGTAAGCGTCTTTAACAACGTCACCGCAACGCAATCAAACAACGTGGCTTCCCTAAGGATCTAGTCAAAATAAATTCACAAATGAACAAAGCGCGAAGGGGTGCATCAATCAATGCGTTGTGACGTCACTGCGGTGAGTTCGATGCAGGGGGAAGTGAAACCAGTGTCACTTCCGACTTCCCCCATGTAAGGGTCTTTTACATTGATGGTTGCTTTATCAGTTTTGGGTATAGCGAAAAATTGAGCGTTAATTGAGTATAGCGAAAAATTTGTAATGTAAAAGGAAGAATGTGTAATTAATTCTAATATTATATTATGTATGTGTGCCTGTTGCTAGCAAGTCTATTATGTTGTATAATTATTATGTCCACAGTCAGACAGATCTGTCTGTTCTTTTGTTTGTTTGTCAGTCTGTTACCTCATCACGTTTAAGCTGTTGAAATGTTTTTAATGCATGAAGAGATTCTACGAGTTCCAGGAATGATGTTTGAATCCCAAAAAATCTGTCACTAGTCACTACACACGAAATTTGGCACTACAAATCTGCAAGCTTCATACATGATCCAAGTTCACGGTGATCTAGAATGATCCACAATGATCTATAAATCACGGGCGCACGTGGTAGAATCGATTAGGCGCGCATCGCCGATGACTGATCGACCCCAGCGAGTGGCGTGAGGGGTAAATGAATATATTAATTGCACCATCAGCAGCTGTGTACCGGCCAGAGACCTAGGAAGGGGTTGCTGTCGCTTTCAAAAGCGACAAGTAAACGGCAAGAGAAACAACTCATCCGATACCTTATAAAAGTAGCTTGATAGAAGATACTAAAACTCACTTGTCTGTACACAATGGAAATCTTTTAACAAGTAAGATATTAATTATAATTAAGCAAATATAACCAATTAGATGACGTCTTCTACAATCTCGGTACCATGTTTTATTGAACAACCTATAAAAAGGCAATAAGTAAAGATCACGCAGCCTGACATTTTGGGTAGGTGTCATCATTTGTTATTATATTCCATTCCATATTAATATCCATATGATATTATATTCCATTTAAGTAATTAATAATAATCTGTGATATTATCGCATATTATATTAATAAGTATACAAATTAGTATAGATGCTTATACTTAATTTCCATTTGCCATTGATAAAGGAATTTCATTTGCCAAGTCTATAATTTAACTGGTCTATGGTCCAAAAATTCGTTTGTGATTTGTATAAAACTATCGTGGGTTAGTATGAGACGAAAACACTCATTCATTTGTAATTAATTTTATTAGTACGGTACATAAATATCCACACAGTGTAAGTTTGCCCTCGTCCGATACGTAAGAAAAGTAGCCAGAAGATACTAAAACTACGTAGAGTGAATCTTTAATCAGCAAGGCGGCGATAATAATGATTATAACAAGTAAGCAACTGCAACAATTTTAGGGGCCTGTTTCACCACTTCCTGATAAAGTGCCGGATAGATTATGAATAGCCTATTCGGCACTTTATCGGAAAGTGGTGAAATAGGCTCTAAGTATTGTAAAAATTAAATGCAGTAGCGAAACATAAATACTTTTTTCTCAATCGTAAAAAATTATTGCGCACCCGCAATAAATAATGTAGCATTAATAACTTTTAGATCGGACAGATTGTAAGCGATCCGCTTATCTCCGATCAGCAGTTAGCCGGCTGTCTGCTCCGATGTCGGTGGATTGGCGAGATATACCTTCGACTTTACGAAATCACCTTTATATGGTTGGCATAAGGACTACAGAGGTAAATGCATGAAGTGTAGTAGCAAGTAAGATGTCGCAGATTGCGCGATTACTGTAAACAACAGATACAGAATGACGAGAAATGAACGAGTGAATAAGTTTTGATGTTTTTAAATCTCTGAAGGCACGTGGCATAAAATAATAGGTAAGATTAACATTGTTAATCAATATAATTTGCAACTAACTTAATCCTTCGATCGCGGATTCTTGAAAATGCTATTGTATTCTATTTTTGTCGCGATCACCGGTGCTCTTATGGGGCTTGAAGGATTAATAATTATAGCTATCCACACTGGTATTATCAAGATAAAAATATGTTTGAATTTTGGTATACTTTTGTAACCTGTTTGTAACCGTATCACGTCAAAGCTATCAAACCGATTTTGATAATTTTGTCACCATTGGAAAGCTACATTATTCTTGTACATAATAGGCTTGTTGACTAATTTTTTTTCTTATTGGTAATTGAAAGACCCTTAAAAAATAGAAACATCGCTGAAAGAATTACTCTGATAGCTTAAAAATTCACCAAGATATAACAATTAAAACATCTCATAAAATAGACCTGCCCGAAACGCTCCATACAAAGTGCTACGAAAGACTGACGTCACTCTTTCGTAGTTTGTACGGATCGGGAGAGAACTTTGTTCGATAGGTATATTAAATATTGCGTTTATGAAAGTGGTTTCACAACAAAAGTTGCTTTTAATTGCATAAGTTATCGAATGGTATACAAATATTAAGAAATTTAATTGAAAAAAAATTTGACTTGATTATCCAACTTTGAAGGCGCATAACAGAAAAAAATACAAATGCTATCGAGCTGAAATTTTGGGAACACTTATTTCTTACCGTGATTTCTTTATTTTATCAACAAAATTCGCTAATATTTGACCTTGTCATCATCCCTATTATTACTATGGCATATCTATGATTACTTCGCTCTATATTTCTGTACTGCGTTTTAGACATAATTGTTTTGATTCTAAGATTATTTAGCGTTAAGCCAATTCTACTGTGTTTTATCTTAAACGGTATCTTTATGAAGGTGTTTGTGAATTCCATATTAAATTGTAATAATTAATTAGACATTGGCAAAGCGTGAGTCGACTATAATATAATTTTTGGTTCTGTTGTAGTAGGTTATATTTTAAGTTTATTATGAATTAAAAATTAAACTTTTTAAATTTGGAGATCACAAAAATCTTGCAAATTAGAGACAGAAGAGTGAAGTTGGGTAATAAGCTGTTGGCTGATTGGGACTACGTAAAATTCTTTATAATTAAATTAACCCATCAAGCCCCATAAGGACACTACTACTCTAGTGACAGCGACAACAATAGAATAACAATAGATTTCCAAGAATACGCGATCGAAGGATTAATTAAATTATGTAATAAATATTTGTCTCTGAGTGCGACGCATCCTCTTAACGTTGGCTCATGATGATTGATGGACAAACAATTGCGAACGAGTAAAAAAGCATTTCATGCGTCTATGATTGCCTAGACTCGATTTAGTTTGTGCTTAGTGGCAATCATGGTAACCATCAAGAACCATCACGGAGAGGCCGTAAGAGAGACAAGAACCAGCTAAAGACCTCAATTTACACTTACAATCAATTATTTTATAAATATTTTAATACTGAACTCTAATTATATTATAATTAATTTTATGCAAGAATGCTAATAGATATATCAGTATCTGCAATCGAAATCTAAGTCTTTTTAACTTAGATCCTGGAAATCGTTGTGCAATTTCTTGGTTATACGTATTTAATGTGTTTTAAATCTATCATTTATATTCAATGGTTTTCCCACTTAGGTTAAAAAAATCTTTAAATTTAATATAAGAGCTTCAGCGGCTTTGCAGACGTAAACAGTATTCCTGAAATACAAATTTTGAATTTCTCCCCCTCTAGGGATGCAATTTTCAAAAATCCGGATTGGACTTTTATACAAACTATCATTATTGCCCGTTTGAAGTCCTAAATATACGTACGTTATGTATTGGTTGGTTCTTGACTAACATCAAGTCACTTACCATCAGGTATAAGCTAGCTCATTGTCTCCGCTATCGGTAACCCAGTTAGCAACTATGAAGGATGCGCAGGAAGCGACAGGAGCAGGATGCGACAACAACAACAACAGAATTGTTGTTGTGTTATTGTTGCAATGTTGCACGGACTGTGCCCAGGTACAGTGGAATAAGTTAATGACTTTTGTGTCAGATTGTACATACAACGTTTTGGTACTTTCATGTAGAAAATTGTTGTGATGTAAAAAAAGTTTGTAAGTAGATATAAAAAAAATGTTTTTTGTTTACTATAAAGTAGAAAATTTTAATTATTATTACCAAAGTTTAGTCTCAAATTCAAAATTTAAATATTTTGTTATTTTATGTAAGTATGTAATCTTTTTGGAATAAAACTATTGTACATTTCGAGTGAAATAAACTTAAAATATAAATGAATTAATATTATATTTTTATTATTTTCCAAAACTTTTGTATATTTTAAAACTTTGACTTAAGTATACTATAATATGGAATCTTCTTTTATTTTAGTTATTTTTTATTGCAAAATAATTTTACTGCATTTAAATTAAAATGTCTTAGTTTTCCCGTAAACGCACGCAATACATTTATTTCTGTTTATGAATGAATAATAATAATTACATGTAAAATGATAATATTATTTCCTTGTAAGACTTATGTAAGAGGTAATTCGGAGCTTGCGGGTTTCACAAACCACGAGTCATACATACGTATTAAAACTGAATTCATGAGTCACTATGCACAATATCTATTTATATATTAATAATAAATTGTTATTATGTCTGGCTTTTAACTGATATTTCGTTGGATTAAATAATTTTTTCTATTTACAACTTCAAAGCAAATAGTCTCGAGGCAAATCATGTGTAATGTGTAAGGTCCTTATAATTTATAAACTGTCGTAAGAAAATATTTATTTTCGGTGTCACAACAAAAAGTTACATTCATAAAACAGCCCTGTTCAAATTAGCCAACGCTCCCCTTAAATTTTTATTTCTAGTGGTAATAAAAATGACAATGCGTTTCCTACTTTTTGCGATATACATAACAATATGGCTATTTCACACCTCAACAATGATTGCAAAAAATAATGCATCGGATGCCGTGTAAGTTACCCCTTTGGTTACCCCTGTAGTACTCTCGCGAACTCAAAAGGGAACGCAAGTCTTGACTGTACAAATAAAAAACCCCTCAAATTATACACAAAGCCGCAAAATTATATTTTTTGTAATTTTATGTAGTACTTTTCATTGTAATAATTATACTGTACAGCCGATAAAAAAATTATATTTTCAACAAAAAGAGAAATAATGTGTGTAATTATTTGGAAAAATACAATCAAGTAATACAAGTGTCTAAATTGAAATTAGAAAAAAATGGAAAAGTACAGTTAAGTAACACAAGTGTTATAAATTGAAATAGTGAAAAATTCCTAGTCTGGACGTGTCGTGTGAGCTGTAGGGCGACCGGTCGGGGCGAAAGTCGGTTTCGGAACGGCCGCTTCAGTACATACGCCACAGTCTCATCTAAGCCACTGCTATGCGCACATCCTCCCCATAGCCGAAAATCCCCATTCGAACGACGCGTCGCGGCGCGAAACCATCGCGATTTAGAACTTTGACTGTCGACTTGGCGTAGGTAAAGTTTTGTGTTAGTGAGTGCGTTTGCATTTTAGATTTTTTTGTGTGGTGAGAAACCATGTGAAAGTGTTTTTATTTTGTGCCTTTTACTAATTTGGATTTTTTTGCTCCGGAAACTTTTGGTTGGGTTATGCTTTTTTTATTTTTAATATTATAGTTAATTTATTTAGATTTAATATTTATCTTAATTTATACGCACCGAGGTTACAAAAAGTTAGCAGTTGCGACTACTTTCAAGTGCATTTGACAACAATTAGGGATTTTTAAACCACATTTGATTAAATAATTATTGTCTAGGAAAAATGTTGATAAAACTTTTTGAAGAAGATAATATGTATTACTGATGGTTGGAGATTTTTTTATAAAGCATTAGGGCGAAAGCGGACGTAAAAAGTTTTGCACGTAAAGTTTTAGAAAAGTTAATTTACTTCACAGGTTAGATTTTAAAGTAATTCGTAAGTAAAATGTTTAATTAGCTTCAATAATTAAATAATTTGCATAACGCTTAAACTTATATAAGTGAATATTAGAAGTGGTTTTTCTGACGGCACTACCTACTCATTATACTGTTAGATTTCTAGCTTCTCTGACCAGTAGGCTATAATCAACATTATAGGCTAGAAGAAATCTTTAATTAGCAATAAACATACAAACGCTTTTCTTGGAAATAGCAATTTATTTTACAAATTATCTGCCACAAAAATTAAAAGTGAAAAAGTCTCGTAAGAATTTATTTCTGGCGTAAACATTTATTTTACAGAAGTTGAGTTAAAAAAATAAAATTTTATTGCCCGTCAGTTTAATGAGCTTAATATTTATTTATATTGCTTTTTAATTAATTAAATTAAGTGGACTTAAAATTAACATATTATTTAATTATTTTATTGAGATACACAGAATTTTTTTTAAATGTGAATTTGAATTAATTTAAAGACCCAAGAACTTGGGATAGTTAATAGTTTAGTATATTTTTCTAACTTAATTGTTGACGCCAATGGGTTGTTGATTTATTTTCCAAAACTTTTACCCGTAGCTGTGTATTTCCATGTGGCTTTTCGTTTGCAATTTATTGTAAGAACTGTAAATTAATGCAATATAATTTGTAAATTTATTTGTATAAAACTTTATACTTAGATACATATTATAACTTAGCCGATTAAACTAATTGCGTGTGACTACTAGTTTTAGTTTTGTTATTTTTAATGACTTCTAGTTTATTTTTTTTATTTTATATTTGAATAGGTATATATTTTTTAATTTTTATAAAAGTTACCATTAATTATTACAGTTCGTAAAAATTATGCATTCGGCTGAATAGTAGCAGGTACTGTCGCGAACACTAAGATATAAAAAATAAAATAAAACAATATTTAAATAGCACTTTTGAACACATATGCCCAAAGTAGATGATGCCCGCAACTCCGTTGCACCAAAATTTGTTTATCGCGCGGGAACCGTACATATTTCGGGATAAAAAGTATCCTACATGTTGTTTCCTGGGACTCGAAGTAGTTTGAGCGTGAAGATGTAACAGACAGACACACTTTCTTACTTATAATACTAGTACGGATTCAAAGTATGGAAGTATGTATTAAAATTAATATACATATCTAGAAAATCTCATTCGTTTATGTCAAAACATCGCAACCTCAGTGTTTAAATCAATTGATTTGTTTTAGGGTTAAATAGTCAAATAGTAAAATTGGTGTTTTATTATGTCCTTCCGTCTGTGTCACTCCCCGTTTCCTGGGTTCCGTATATTTGACGGATCACATGTCAGAGGATATAATAATATGTAGTCATGAACACATTACTTATTGTCTGTTCAGAACCGATTCAATCTAAGCGTTAACAATAGAACACATAGTGCTGCAAATTTAAATAGCACCTATATCTTACGAAACTTATTTTATAGTTTTTAACGTATTTCTCATTTAGTTATCAATAAGTACTAATCAATACTAATATTATAAATGCGAAAGAGTGTCTGTCTGTCTGTCTGTCCCGGGAAAGGACATAGGATACTTTTTATCCTGGAAATATGTACGGTTACCGCACGTTAAACGAATTTTGGCGCAATGGACTTGCGGGCGTCGCGTCGTCTCGTAATTAATAAGCTGCAGATTTAATTTCTGCCACTATATAAAACTAATTTTCGATGCAGGAGCTTGCGCAGGCTTTGTTTCTTAAACTGTTTCATAGGACACTGACATTATAATAAGTAATATTGTTATTTAGGCCAGACGAGTTTAATTTACAAAACAACTGAAAGAGAGCAAGAACCAAGTAACTATTGCAATATTTTATTGCTTCTTTGATTGACAAAATTAACGAACTTTTAAAAACTAGTCATTGGACAGAGCACAAAAACACAATATTTACTAAGGTTGCTTTAAAAATTACCTGTTTTTCTTTTAAATCAGGCGTTCTATTACCTTAAAAACAGGCAGTTCTTAAAGCAACCTCAATAAATAGTGTTTTTATGCTTTGTCCAATGACTGGTACTGTCCAATTACTAGTCATTTTATCCTATATAAATTAGCTTCCCATTAACTATGTAAAATTTAATCGCAATAATAACTATAGTTTCTGCCAAAATCATTGTACCTACCTAACTATAGAAAAATAAGAGACTGAAGTAACAATTGAAGCACTTTTGCAGTCTGTGCGAACTGAAACGTCCATAACCTAAATTCTAAAACCTAAATGTAAGTCGATTGCCCTACGATACATCTAATACGGTTGCTATAGGCTAGGAGAAGCTAGGAAAAGCAAGGAGTAGCACTCTGGAAGTGCCGGCAGGAGTGAAAAATTAAACATTAGAAGTTAAAACATCGTGGGAAGGTGGTCGTCGCGTCGTGGGAATCTACGACGAGCATCGTAAAAAACTACGTCGCGACATCGTAACGTGCCACGATACACGACACGACGTCGCGTCGTAGAAACTCACGATGCGTTCCTGTGTCAGTGCCACAGTTGTTATTCAAAATTCAAAAATGACGGACGCTATTGAGGTCGATCATTTCATAACGATAGTCGAGCAGCGTCAGGGGCAGGACGCGTCTAGTAAATGCCTCGTTGAACTTAGCGAGCGATGCATAAATTGTTTTTAGAAATATTATCATTAGATACCAGCATCCAGCATGAAACATTTATTCATTCAAAGACAGGACATTCTTATTTTTGGGGTCCGTCAAAACTGTCACTTCTTAAAAGGGTTCCGCCACGCAAATAGCTCAATTTTTCTGCGATTCTCAAAAATATCACAACTCTTTCTAAAAAACCTCTTTCAGCGTTATTTATCGTTATATTCTCTGGTGACCAATGACATAGCAAATCGTACAATGTTTTGAAATATTTGTAATTTCTAGTAATAGAATACGACGCGAAGTTCGGAGCATGAAAAAATTGCAGTGAAATTTTATTTAAGTACTTGACATTTCAGCAGAATGTAATTCTATAGAAAGAGCTGACAAAATTGATGTTTCATAATAATTATATTGTCATCCGTCATAAAACAAAAATTAAAAGGGTTCCGCCACCAAAAAAGTTTGAGAACTGCTGCATTTTAAAAATGGACTTGCTTTACGCAACACCAGCAGTCTGCTCTGCCTCCGTCTTACGAATTTTCGATCAAGTCACGTGTCCGCGAATTTAAATCTCTTACCTAACCCAAAAATGTTTATAACCAAAAGTCTTCAATTAAACACAAAACATATCGAAAAACATAGAGTCCACGTTGTAAATCTTTGAGTTTCCATTAAGATCGATTGGAAACCACAGATAGTCCACAATGTATTTCGATTAAAGAAATCAAATTACAAAGCACAACTTAAGATCGTCCAGACTTAAAGTTGTGATTTTAGTCTGGCATCCCGCCAGCCGAAGAAAAACCGATACTCCCGAATATAGAACATAAAACTAGCACGAAATGTCTTGTGATTGATTGGAAATCTTATCTATAACATTTGACAATCGTTGTACATTCTGTCTGCAAGGTGTCTGAAAATTGCACGCACCTAAATAATAAGTTATAAAATATAGTCTACTTCTAAAATATGTCATCCGCAAAAATCGTTTAGCGCGCGGGAGCCGCAAATTTTTTCGAGACAAAAGTATCATAATGATATGTCTATATCCCGTTTTGATAAAATTTAGTATTTCCATACTAAATTTTATATCCGGTTCAGTGGTTTGAGCGTGAAGAGGTAACAGACAGACAAACAGACATGCCCACCGTCACATTTATAATATTATAAGTATGGATAATTGGATATGGATGTATAGTAGACGATTTTTTCTAATTTCGTTTTGTCACTTTTCCGTGTTGTGAGCGATATTTTTTCATGACAAAAATATCTGAATAAATCAAATTCAGCACTTTATTATTACTTTAAAGGCCTGTTTCACCATTTCCTAGTAAAGTGCCGGATAGGCTATCCACCACTTAACTTGACAGATAGAGTATGGAGAATCTGTCAAAAATGTTATGGATAGCCTGTCCGGCACTTTATCAGGAAGTGGTGAAACAGTCCCATAATATTTTAATAAATTAAATTTTTAAACACTACAAGCTATTTTTGTAATATTTTAACTTTAAATCAATTTGGTCAAAAGCCGTTTCTTAAATTTTCTCGTAGGGCCCACCTTTATTTATTGATTATTTAGGAGTTGAGCTTTTCATTAATTACCATAGCATAAATTAAATAATTCTAACATCTCAATTATAAGAAGTAGCAGGTTTTATTTCTTTTCTCTCAAAATATGTGGCAGAATTAGATTTATTGGACTATAAATTATATGAAGGTATATAAAATGTACATATGAAAATTCTTAATAGCAAAACATATTATTAATATTTTAATCTGTTATATTATACTTATGTTAAACTTACTAAAACCTTATGATTTTACTTACTATATTTATCTTTTATAACAATTGAACCTCTACTAAATTAATAAATAATTTTATTTATTTATTACATTATCATTACGTAACATTTCAATTAGAAGCATTACAGGCTTGGTAACATTCACATCAAAATTTAACTTTTCTAGTCTGGGAAATAAGGACGGAAGTACAAAAGCAAATAGCTCTATTTTTCTGCGATTCTCAAAAATATCACAACCCTTTCTCAAAAACCTCTTTCAGCGTTATTTATCGTTATATTCTCTATTGACTAATGACATAGCAAATCGTACAATGTTTTGAAATATTTCTAAGTAATTTCTAGTAATAGAATACGACGCAAAGTTTGGAACGTGAAAAAATTGCAGTGAAATTTTATTTACTTGACATTTCAGCAGAATGTTAAAATATTGATGTTTCATGATAATATTATGTTATTTTTATCCGCCATAAAGCGTCATAAATCATAATATAATATGAAACACTGTGCAAAGTAGTTTTGTGAGACTCTTAAATCTCTAAAGGCTCGTCCACATTTGTATCATTTGCGCGATCAGATCTCCGATCAGATCTCCGTCGCGATCATCGCGCCGTATCAAGTATGCGTATCATAGTGTGGACGCCTATTAGATCATTCTGCCGATCATGCACGTATTTGATACGACACGTATCAGATACGCGGTTAATAGCGATCGGGGCGTATCATGATACGCGTATCATTTTGACACGCTTCGATGATACGCGACGGAGATCTGATCGCGCAAATGATACAAATGTGGACGCACCGTATGGAAATTCTAAGAGATTTACTCTTCTTTTTTAGGGTTCCATACCCAAAGGGTGAAAACGGGACCCTATTCATGAGACTTCGATGTCTGTCCGTCTGTCTGTCCGTCTGTCTGTCTCCAGGCTGTAACTCAAGAACCGCTATAGCTAGACTTCTGAAATTTTCACAGGTTGTGTATATCTGTTGCCGCTATAACAACAAATACTAAAAATAAAATAAAGTTAATATTTAAGGGGGGCTCCCATACAAGAAACGTTATTTTTTGGCCTTTTTTGCTCGTAATCAATAATGGTAACAGTTAGGCACTTGAAATTTTCACAAAATCCTTAATTATATTTGTACTTTAATAATTAATAATAAAATTAAAACAAAGTAAATATTTAAGGGGGGCTCCCATACAAAAAACACAATTTTTTGTCTACGTTCACTCTACACCGGTACGGAACCCTTCGTGCGCGAGTCCGACTCGCACTTGGCCGATTTTATTTAGGGTTCCGTACCCAAAGGGTAAAACGGGTCCCTATTCATGAGACTTCGATGTCTGTCTGTCCGTCTGTCTGTCTCCAGGCTGTATCTCAAGAACCGCTATAGCTAGAGTTCTGAAATTTTCACGGATTGTGTATTTCCGGTGCCGCTATAACAATAAATACTAAAATAAAAATAAAATTAATATTTAAGGGGGGCTCCCATACAACAAACGTGATTTTTTGGCCTTTTTTGCTCGTAATAAATGATGATAAGAGGTAGGCACTTGAAACTTTCACGAAGGCCTTAACTATTTTTGTAATTTAATAAATAATAATAATATTTAAATAAAATAAAAAATGAAGGGGGGCTCCCATACAAAAAACACAATTTTTGGCCTATTTTTGCTCTATAACGGTACGGAACCCTTCGTGCGCGAGTCCGACTCGCACTTGGCCGATTATCTTATTAATGTTTCATAGATTTACTATGAAACACAATTAGAAATACTCAAAGTACTTTTAGACTTGCTGATTATTATATTATTATCTCCGAGGACTAATAGTAGGTATATGATTCCACAAGCACTACGATTCACTTCGCAAACTGCGCGATAAATCGCCAAACCAATTCGAAATAGTAAATTACAATAAATTAAGGTTCGCTTCTTTAAAATGGAATTTAAAATTTCAGTGCCATATATTCAGTAGAATGGTGTTATTGACTCGGCAGTTCGTCGCCGTTCTAGCGGATATTCTTTCGTTTGTTTGGAAACTTTTAAACTTTCTGTACCTGACTGTAAAATAAATATTTATGTCACCGTTTGCACGAGTTTAAACGTTATTTTTGCCGTTGGGTTTTATCGTTTTGAGATCTGTTTAATTTCATTTTATTCGTGGTCGTAATAATTTCGCGTTTGGATTTTATTTTTGCTGGCGTTGGCGAACAATGTTTGTTGACTGTGTACTAGCTTTTATTGACTTCTGAACTTCGAAACATTTTACAGGCTATTTGACGACGAAATAATCATTATGTTGCGCAGATTCGTTTATGAAAGTCGTGTTTGTTTTTGAAAGCATCTTTAGCTCAGGAACGACTATTAGATACCAATTTGGCAAAGAATTAATAATGTTGGAGGAATACAATAATTTTTATCCCATTCCCATGGGATGAGACATAAAACGTCTATGATGTTTGATTTAGGACGTGAACAATGTCTATCAGTTCTTTATATTTATAGTTCTTAAATAAATTAACTAAACAATAAACATGTATTTAAGTTAGTTAACAAACACATAATAGCTATGATATACTCTCCCAGTATTTCAGTGTTTATGTAAGTTCTAGACCTGGCTTTAGACCCTGAGGTCTCAATAAAACGCTTTCGGTCATTCCCTCACTCGCACATGTCGTTCACAACGATCTGTGAGATACTTGTCATAAACCCGGGGATACACTAGCTTATAATATTATCTTTAATATTAAATTGGTTGCTGTTGATGGCTTTACATTTTCGGTGAATTGCTACAGCTTTCAGCCCGAGAAAAAATGCCAAAAAAATATTAAATAAGAAAATAGTTATTTAAAGGTGAACGCAGATTTGGCCGCACCGCACGCACCGCAGTCGCCGCATTTCGAATTCTTCATATAAAGAATGTAGAAGTTGCGACGACTGCGGCGCGGGTAGGTATGCGAGCTTGCCTATAACTTCATAATATAAAGAATTCGAAATGCGGCGACTGCGGTGCGTGCGGTGCGGCCAAATCTGCGTTCACCTTTAAACGCTATAATTATTATAATTAGTACTTTACCTCTATAGTATCTATAGTTTTATAGTATTTTAACTTTATTATTTTTTATTTATTTATGACAATGTAAGAACCTTTTTAAAGAAAATGTAGAGATTAGAGCCACATGCGTAAAAGATAATAGTCTGATAATGAGCGACTTTTATGATTTAATCCTTTGTTCGTGGATTCTTGGAAATCTATTGTTATTCTATTCTTGTCGCGATCACCGGTGATCTAATGGGAAGATAGGTTAAGTGATAATTATGATAAAAATACTAAGATAAGCAACACTAGACATTTAGACATTGTACTACGTGCACTTGCCAGAATCCTGAGGAAATAAATCCTTTTGCTATAAATGCTTATTTTGTTAGTAGGTTTGTTCTTTCCTGTACTCTACATTTAAGAGACATTTCAATTGTTCTTTTAAAACAAACAAAAAAGCCTTACATTCTTTGAAAAACTACAAATAAACTATATGAGATAGGAACGCGAACGCGTGACATTTTATTTGCGTTATCAACGTACTACGTGTATCCCCAGCTTTACGACTTAATGCGTCTCCCACTCTATTAAGGCTCTACTATGTTGGCGCTGCCCTTTAATTGTTGCTTTACTCTGTTGCTGTGCCTTTGTGGGCTGTTATGTTTGTTTAGTTACGTTGTTTTAGTATAGAGGTCCTGATTTTTGAAGTGAAAAGACTATGTTAGAGTCGCCCGTGTGACGTGAACGAAACTATTAGATGACACCCGAAACTTTTTGTTGCGTCGAAATTCGTTTATTATGTGGAAATCGTACATTTTTCCGCATCAATAATAATTATATGTACATAACCATCCTCTAAAGTGTCTCTACACCAAATTTCACCTTAAGGCGACGCCTTGATAATTTGGCTGTAGCGATGCCGATTTTTCTCAGCAATGACTAAAGCTAAGAAATTGAAGTTCATTGTCAGTATTCATCATGTCTTTGTCTTTGAATTGCTCATAGCATAACACGATTGGACCACTTTTATAGCACAGAATAATCAATCGAAAAGACCTCTGTAAAAAAAGGGATTCCTATTTTTCCAACAGAGGAGAGTGATTTTAGGTTCCAAAATTTGTACATAAATTGGTTCAAGCATGCACTTTAATTTGTGCATAGCTTATATGAAATGTATTTATGGTTTTTAAATTATGCGACAAAAACCATTTTGTCGCTTACGATCTTTCCATTTTTTGCTGTTCCATTAATCTAAAACATATCCAACACGGTTTCTTACTTTAACGCTGCGTCACCTTAATCGTTTGAGCCATTTCGCATTTATAATATCAGTAAGGATTAAACACTTTACATTAACGAGTACTAAGGTTTTAACGATAGATCAGTCAAGCCTAAAGCATAATGCTTTTATTCTAGACAAAAGCCAACTTTTCTAGGTTCTAAATACGAATATAAAAGGATTTCACGCATACATAATGGTCTATAAAACTAAACGCCACATATAGAGAGCGATGCACCCGAAATTCAGCGTTCACATACCTTTAATATAACCTTTTAGGCTACGAAATAAAGACTATTCTCCCGAAATTCGCAGGTAAAATAACTGTAAACGGAGTATTCTTGTAAACACGTAGTAAGTTTGGGTAGTTTGGGAACAAAATGTCAGCCGAAGTTGCATGATATATGATTAGTTGGGATATTTTCGAGTTTCGGTGTTTTCGTTACCGGTGCATCGAACTTGCTTCTAGGAAATTATTTTTACGTTCACAAGGTCTAAAATAGTGACTGAAACGTACAACATTTTCAAAGAAGTTCTCATATAGCAAGCACAATCTTTTTCTACAGAAAGTTGTCACAATCAATGTGTTGTCATATTTTATGTGATATGTGGCCGTTTCACGTAATGCAGACTTTAAAACATAACAATAACAATCCAAATTTTCTTTAATACAGAGTAACACTCATAGACAACGAGGCTATCCATTGATAAAGAAAAATCGATTAAAATATAAATGTACAAATGAGGAAACCATCTTCAACGCCACAAACTCACAAATTGACAAACTTTACGTCTTTACAACATCTGCATAGGATTTTAGTTGGTTCTTACTACTTGCTAAATCACAGGAGTCTGATTAGAAAGAATTCGTTATTTCGCTCACTTAATCCCTGGCTTTGTACTGAATAAAAGTGCAAGCAACTCAAAGAGCTAGGTCAAGTTTTTAACGATTTACTGAAACTGACTAAGTTTAAACGATTATAAACTCTATTGTTGAAATAATAAGGCGTATATTAAACCATATGCAGGGGTATGTTAAATATTCTCGCCTGCAAAACGACACTTGTGTATGGGTGAAGGTTAACAAGTAGGTCTGATTTCATTTGCAGGTACATTATGATTTAGTATACTGCAGTTTCCTATCAAAGTCGTAATAAAAAAAACTTTTTTCAATGCGAATTTATGCGCACGAATTGAGATCCCTTAGGATTTTAGAATCGTACATTATCATAATTAGTAATGTTCTTTTCGGTCCGTCAGTGGGTCAAAAATCAGGAAGGCGGCGGTAGTTTCGAAGACTATTCGACGCAAACACACCTTAGCATTACATTGTATGTCAAACCTTTTTTTGTAGACTTAGTTTTCATACTTTCGCTAGTTACCTAATCGTTAATGTTTATGGAAAAAAATACTCTTCCTATCTAACATATTATCTGCAAAGGAAGTCGGTAAAGAAGTTTGACAGACAAGGACTAAACACTATATAAGTATAACGTTTGTATAAAATAAATATTGTTAGCAAGAGTAAAGAGAATTCCACTTTTAGAAGTAAAAACTAAGTTGGCTCCGTCACAAGGCACTCATACACTCAGGCTCTGCAAAGCTCGTAAAAGCCTGCATACATTATACAACCACTACTTTCAATACTTCAATTATTGTCCCCGGTTCAGAAAAGGTCAGCTCTATGTGGGCTAGTAACTTGCTCTATTACTCGCCAAACGTATGACTCGCTGAGTGAGTCTTCATAATATTAGCAGTACCGATTGGTGATAGAACAAGTTTTTAGATGAGGCTGTTTAATTGGTAAATGTCATAATTTTATTATAACCAGTGGTACCCAACTGGTATTGCTCCAAGGGCTATTTTGAAAATCACGATAAGCCACGCGGGCACCACGAAGTTTAAAAAAAGCATAAGCGATATTAAGGAAAGTAGGTAATTTAGTTATTGTTTATTTAATTTATTTGACCCATATTGTTTGCGGGCGCCTAGATAACAGGACGCGGGCTACCAGGTGCCCGCGAGCTACCGGTTGGGCATCACTGGTTTACAGCTTTCTGTTTCTAGAATTAGGTATCCATACCTAAATTAAGTATTATAAATGCGAAATTGTTTCTATCTGTAATTTCTTAAGACATAAACTGATCTTGATGTTATTACGTGTGAAGATGCTTTGAGTGAATTAGTAATGACATGGGATAGTTTTTTTTTTCTACTAAATGTACTATCAGAGAAGTTGATACCTAGGCAGATGGCAGACCTACTTAATTTGGTCGCGTTATATCAAATCAATCCGACAGATCACAGATAACATTGCATTGACATAAGCCGACCAAATGACGTAGGTCTGTCAACTGCCTATGAATCAATTTCTTCGATGGTACATAAAGACAAAATTCGGCGGAACAAAATTGCGGTGTTTCCCGCAAAAGCTCGTTTATCATAATTTCAAAACTTTGTTCTTCTCAGCGACACCTGTCGCTAAAGTACACCATACTTTTCACATTTCCAATCAAAGACATTGTCGTGAACTCGTGAATCTACTGATTATTTTTGCGACCATCTACAACAAACTCCAGTCCAGTAAACTGGCATATTCCTCGTATTTGCGCGAGTAAACTTGCCCGTGTGCACACTGCACTACAGGCAGACCGCTACGCACTCTAATCGCTGCACAAACACCACGACATCTACAGTGTGGTCCGCGTGAAACTTTGTTACTGGAACTGACAACATTTCAAACTCCCATGAAACTATTGTCATTGTCACGTCTAGTATAAAAATAATATTTGCTGAGTTCCGCAAAACAATATCCATACTAATATTATAAATGCGAAAGTGTGTCTGTCTGTTACCTCTTCACGCCCAAACCGCTGAAGCGATTTGGTGAAATTTGGCATGGAGAGGTACTTTGATCTTCCGAAAAAATGTACGGTCCCCGCGCGATAAACGAGTTTTGGCGCAACGGAGTTGCGGGCATCATCTAGTACATAATACAATTATTATTAATTGAGTTCTATTGTCACTTTTCGCGGGTTTTATATGAAAGCAAAAATATATTACAACGCATCCTAGCACTATTTAAACGGCATCTATACATATTATAAAACAAAGTCGCTTTTTTTCCCTCATGTCCCTTTGTTCCCTTTAATCTTTAAAACTACGCAACGGATTTTGATTATTCTTTCAGTGTTAGATAGCCCATTTATCGAGGATGGGTACAGGCTATATTTTATCACGCTAAGACTAATAGGAGCGAAGAAATAGAGGAAAATGTGGAAAAAACGGGGAAAATTATTTGAAAAGGCTAACTTGAACTCGCTAATCTCAGGAACTACTGGTCCGATTTGAAAAATATTTCATTGTTAGATAGCCCATTTATTTAGGCTATATTTTATCACGCTAAGACTTTTAGGAGAATGTGGAAAAAACGGGGGAAATTATTTGAAAGGGCTTATTTCGCGAACTACTGGAGCAGTTTTTATGTTATTTGGCAGAGATAAGAAGTAGACCATAATACATTTTATATCCGTGCGACGCCGGGGCGGGTCGTTAGTATTTTAATAAAGTGGAAATTGTGTAAGAAGACTATGTTTATTACTGCGTGATTTATTAGATACTCTTAAGTCAAAAAAAAATCACTAAGAAACTTCAGTGCAATTAAACTTAGTCAACACAATATCCTTTATTAGGTATTGTTTTTCAATATCACGTTTCAGATAACTCGATACGAATTTAGCTTACAAAGCTAATTGGTTTTAAGTACTCTGTTGAGCAAAAAATAAATTAAAAAATTAACGAATTGAATTATTTCGTCGTAAAATTCGCAATGAATAAATGCAAAGCCTCGAAATGCGAACTTTATTGCAACAAATATCATGTTACAAGACATAAAATAATATTGTAGCGGTAACCTTAGGCATGTAATAAAAGGAAATAAAATAAGTAATAATAGTCAAATGAGTACGACTGTTTAATAAATTAAACCACGCATTTTATTAATGAGAAAACATGATGCGGTTATTGTATTTTTGTCCTATTTCCAAAGACAAATAATAATTTTTCCATGGACAGGTCAACTGCAGTTGAAAAGGCAAAATACACCATATCTTTTGGGAAATTAATTAATGTTTTCAATTATCTTTTTTTTAACATTAATTTTAGGTGCATGCTTATTGCTTAGAAGTAACTTAGCTGTATGTAGCCTAGGTTTATAGTTTTATACGCAAATATTTTAAACTGTATAGCGCAAAAGTGGGCTTTATTTTGCAGTAAACTACCGAACTGGTAAATAATTTAAATGTCATTCTGACTAAAAACACTCTTTTGACAAGTAATTGACCAATGAAATGAAATCATTTACCGTCAAATCAATATCAAAGCATGTCACTTCCAGATACACAATTGAAACGTTCACGTCCGTACCTGGGATCGCGGGCTTTATGCACACGCAGAATCACCCTTTGCGTCGCCCGCTCGTGTGAACGAAGAAAGCGTTCCAAATGATTTATTGTAAATGGTTTTCTACTTTGTTGGCTAAAATAATAAGAACCGTCCGGATTGCTGGTCTAAATTCGTTATTTTATTGTTGCTTTTTTGCCTTTGCCGCGCGCCGATACGGTGCGAAATTTAATTTGCGAAACCTTTGTTGAGGCGCTGGGCGGATGATTCAGCGATGATCGAAATGTGAAACCGCACGGGAAAGGATTCTTAAAGTAACGGCTTTTTACGTGTTAGAAAAATAATGATATGAGTTGTGAAATATCGAATTTTCGTGTCTGTAATGTAATGTATGAGAAATAAGAGATAGATTCGTAGAGTATCATATTTTAAACAGGGCCAGTTTGATCATAATACTGTAATGATTATCATCTAAGAATATAGATCTTCTCCTTCAGTAAGTAAAGTAATTTACTGATAAACTCTAAGCTAGCATGATGCAGTAGCATATGTTAGTAGTGCTGTAGTAGATAAGATTGAAATTTAAGCCGTAATTTGTTCGTTAGAAATTATTATGTTACTGAAAGAATAGACTGCAATAACTTTCAAAAGTATAAAAATTCGACGTCATTGTGCAGTTGAATACGCGGTTTCCTGGGACCGCCCGCGAGGAAGATGGAAGTAATGGCCCCGGGATCCAAATGGGACTGCGGCCTGAGCCAAATTGTCCAAAATCCTCTTCCTTATAACCTATTGTTGTTATGTCACTAAATTTTAGTGATTTATCAGAGGTAGGGCTGTTTACGTTTAAAATACTTTGTAAAGCTACCAATGCAGGGGAAAGTAATGACGATGGTAATATTTTGTAAGAATCCATAGAAATTGATATATAACATAACATTATAAATATAAATAAGGTAAGAGATAAGGTAGTGATAAAAAAACTAGAAGTCGTTAAGCACGACGTATTTAAAACAATTTTAAATGCCCCGGGGCAAAAGCTTCTAGTTAACGATGACGGACTAATCAGTCGATTAACGATAACTGTTAACTGAATGAGATATCCAGAGGCACAATGACGTACGGCGGTAGCGGCCGCCTTTGTTACCAACAATGCCATTGTAAAGATTCTGACTTGGAAGGTGTCACTTGAATTAGTGGGCCATTATGCAGGCACCGGTCACTCACGGATAACAATAATTAGCCTGGACACGACAAAGAATGACACCCAGAATAATAAGATATTCGGGCAAAAAACGAATTTACCTGGACGTTTTTGCGAGCATAACGTGGCAAATAAACACCTCAGTTCCAGGAGAGGCATTGTTTAATGACTCTCCTTGGTGATATTGCACAATTCTCAGCGTTTTTTACGTGCGGGGAGTTTTTTTTGTAATCGCTGGTAGCGTTTAAACAATGGGAATGTGCTTGTGCAAAGGTGTGATTTATTTACGACTAGGGGTCTCGCTTGACCGGTGCACATTTGTGGGGTATAAGACTTTGACTTTCAAATTATGGGGCGCGAGGTATAAATATTGTCACTTTCGTCTATTTCATAGTCTTATAATGAATAATTGAGTCTCATACAAATTAACAAAAATGTTTGACACAATATTTCTGCGCTAGTTTAAAGTGTTGCTAAAATTATGACGAAAAATATCTTCTTTAGAATAATTAGAAATTTAAATTTTGTTTTACTATTTTTTATCATTTTTAATCTTCCCAGCATGCAAAAAGCTTCCTTATAAATTATGTTAACTAAGATGATGAAGATCCTTTTCTCTTTGTTCCAGATGCAACATGGCAACATGGAATAAGAACAGAACAGAATTAGGCGTCGAATAAAATTCATTATTAATTTTCTTACAATCCGCGATAAAACAAAGATGCTGGGGTTTGCTCTAAGAAGAGTAGCCTCCATCGAATCAGCATCAGAACAGATCGACCGCTCGGCTGACGACAGCCGGTGTTTAGATAAGTAGAGTAGAACCGCAACTAGTCACAAGCAATAGTAAGTTACCTACGAAGCATAGCCAGTAGCCGCCGCCGCGGTGGCATGCTTTATTTTCCCTATTGTATCGACTGCGCGCTGACTGGTCGCTACGTCACGTGGCTTCCCGGCGCGCGACTTCAGTGCTGGATGCTACTAACTGTATACACGTGAGTACCATTTTCACTTATTATATTCCTAAAATATAGATGACTTCTTCCTTATTTAGTGTATAAATATAAGTTGGTGATCGAATTAATTAAAAAAATTAGGCTTTAACTACAATATAGGAATAGAACTTAGATTGGTTCTACGAGAAGCTACGAAATCTGAAAAAAAACTAGCCACTAGGCTTTAAAGACACATTCATACGTAACAGCTCATTTCAATTGCAAGATATTACACTGTTGTAGTTTTAAATTAGTAGCAAACTTTTATTAACGTTTTTCCAATTATTATTTTTTGTATCGTTAACAATTAACGTCATTCGTGTGGCGCTTTAACAACGTCTTGACGTATCTGTATTTTCTTTAGTCTTTGCTACTTTTTGCGTAACGTTTATAATGTTACAAAAACTTTAATTCTATTCTATTGTGTGTTTTATTTCATGAGTATGTAAGTAAATACGTAATCCATTGGTTACTTTAAACAAATACAAAATGTCGTTCTTATGTACAATAATAATTATTTGCTAAACAATGACTTGCAAAATAATTGGCTTCGAATCTAATTGAATATTTTTGTAGCGACGTTCTTAAATATTGGAGTATTTTCATAAGAGTCTCGTATGTTTATTTATTCAGTAGGTAAAGAAATGTTTCTCGGTACTAATAAAGTTTTGAAAATGTCGTTGCCTAGCTGGTCATTGTTGCTAGTTATAGCCATTAAATATTACAACGAGTGTTTAAAATTACGAAAATTGTTAATGGTCTATACTTTCTGCTACTGCGAGAATCATTTCCATTAATTTTGGCTTGGACTAAATTCAATGGAACTGTTATTTCGTTTTTTCGAAATGCACTGCAAAGATACTTATTAGTTTATATCCTCTTAAATCTATGTACAGCGGGGCTAAAATGGTTGCTTTGGAGAATCCTATCATGGATCATATCATATATGATTCATTTTTTAAAAATCACAAAATGGTCACTCTGCTTGCAATTCATGTAATTAGAGAGCTGGCGAGCAAAATTTCTATATGATCAGCACACATGGCAGACATTATTAATAGTGATAATTATACCCTAAGAAACATCAAGAACCTCGTCTGCCACCGTGGTGGCGCTGCGTTGTCAATTTACAGCGTTTCAAAAATGTTGAAAAGGTGGGTGATATTATATGCACATATCTGCCTCTGGGGCTGATGATCATAGTCATCCTGTAAACACAAAATTTCGTAGAGGCAGACATCCAGGGCTCTGACTTTTGTAGTTTTCAATTTTTTAAGTTTTTTTTATGATTTAAAAAACTCTATATGAAGTGCACACTTGGCAGATTGAAATTGTTCGGTTAATAACAATGAGAAGGACCACGGAAAAATAGTCTGCCAGCATGTTGCCTCTGCGTTCGCTATTGACAGCGTTTCAAAAATGTAAAAAATAAAAAAGAGCTATATTATGCGCACATGTCTGCCTCTTGGATTGATGTTTGAATTTATCATGAAAACCAAGAAACTCGATGAGGCAGACGTTCAGGCCTCTGATATTTCAAAGGCAGACCATTTGAATTTTTTTTTTCAACCCGATGCGACAGCATCAAAACAAAAACATTTACTCTCTAGTTAAAGTTTCAATTGCATTTCATTTTCTCTTGCCTTATAAAAAAATGTGATTCCATGGATTTCAGCTTCAGAAGAAGTTGAATCGTTACCGCGACTTCAGCGAATAATATCAAACTAAATAATAACAATAGACTACAAAGAATGACAATAATCCCATGCAATACCCGCTTCCCCTTGATTCCGTGAATTTCAAACAGTTATACACCTAAAAATCAGTGAGCAAAATGTCTGCCAAATGTTTTTTCATATCCACGGAGTCATAATGAATGGAATGGGCGCAATGAGAACCGTGTGAAATTACTTAGTAGAGCTTTTTTTTAAACATTTTAACAACTCCGCCCCATAATAATGCAGAGCCCTGAATGACTGCCTTTTCGATTTTCTTCGTTTCCAAGCTGTTTGTGACCATGAACCCCAGAGGCATACACGTGCAAATGATTTAATATCCCCTTTTTCTTAAGCAACTTCAATAGGCTGTAACGCGAAAACGCAGCCACTTACCTTAAAACGTACTTTAATTGACTGGACCAAATCAATTCGTAATGACGTAAACTGCAATCTACCTCGATGTCAAACTTGTGCAAATCATATACATAAATGCTCACCAACTCCCTAATTATAGTAATTCGTACTAATTTGACATTCGGCAGATTGACTGTTTTGACGATTTCTGAATTGATTTTAGAGGAATTGCAAAATGCGACCATTTTAGCCCCGCTGATCAAAACTACATTACATATTAAGATTTACAAAAGTTTCTGATTCTTGCTTAACTTGTCTAACGCTGGAGGCCTATGTCCAAACAGGCCTACGTTTTTCTCTGTACTCATCAATAGACGGGACATAAAGCTGTCGGGTTCCGGCAAGTGTGTGTTTATTTACAACATTTTCATTACCCACCTCAATACCACCACATTGTTGGGCCGTGTCATTAGCTCGCCGTGTGTCAATTGTGTGATACAAAAACTTTGAAGCTTTTGTTGTGAAGATGTTGAGAAATTTCTATATTAGTAGCTGACCCGGCAAATGTTGTTTTGCCATATAAATTATTTCTAGTATCAATACAAAAAGTAGATAAAAACACCAACAATGTACAAACAACAACAATGTACATACTTTCATTAAAGTCGGCTGAGTTGTTTTTGGGGGAATTCGCGCACACACACTGTGACACGAGAATTATATACATATAATATATTAGATGTAAATGAAGAGGTAATAGCAATTCTTTATTTTAACTACGTCGATAATATGTAGTGAGAATCTGTGTTTGCCTCTTACCACTTGATGCTTAAAATGCTCAATCAAGAAAAATTAAGAATCAGGAATCAACAATACTCGTATACAGGGTGTAACAAAACTAAGTGATAATACTTTAAGGTGTGTATGTGTTCCTTGTGGAGAGTTCACTGTGAAAGTAGCAGCGCTGAAAGACCAATTTTTTTTTACTTTTACATGGGCAAGCGCCCCAGCTTCACGAGATTCCCCATACAAAAGTGAAAAAAAAGGTCTTTCAGCGCTGCTACTTTCGCAGTGAACTCTCTACAAGGAACACACACACACACACACCCTAAAGTATTATCACTTAGTTTTGTTACACCTTGTATAAAAGGGATGGAAATATATTTAGGTGACGAAATTAAATAGGATATGAGACAGTTTTAACTACAGAAAAAGGTTTCCGGCTTACACTGTAAAGGTGGCTTTTGAATCTTTGCCGCGAGCGACCGCGACCGGTAAACATTCAAATAAAATGATACTGTATGACATAGAATATAGGTATCATTTTATACTGACATTTGTGTGGCGACCCACGCTGCCGCCGTCGGCGGCGTAAGAGCTAGAAGTAGAGTAAAATGAAATCTATAGCCTATGTCATAAAGTGGCATTGGGTTTGAATTTTCGTCGGTCGCGGTCGCTCGCGGCAAAGATCCGAAAGCCACCTTAACATGCAATGAATAATGAAATAGTGTTGAAATTGTTCTGATATGAGAATAAGCGGGTATTCTTTAAATTATTAATATGAGACAGAATAAAAATACTTCTTTATTATCCACGTGTACAATAAATTAAATGTATTACCGATATTTTTCTAAAGGTCATAATGTCGTTTATGGTAACAAGTAAAATGATATATTAGCGGCTAAACAATGACCGCCTACATGCCGAACTTACCAAAAGCGGCTAGAACGACAGAATTAATAACATTATGTCTCAACATGATAAATAGTATATGCCGAACTTATCATTACACTATAAGAGTTTCCCAAACTTGTCGGGACCGCGACCCATCTACAAGAAAGTTCAAAGTTCGTGGCCCACCTTGTGTCGTGAAGACAAAAAGCAGCGGTATGTTGCTGCCACAGCATTTACCCGTTAAGGGAGATCGCACACGACAGACTTTTGTGCGATCAAAGTCTGCGGCTTCCATACAATCTGATGGCGCGCGCCATGCGGAATGTATGGAAGCCGCAGACTTTGATCGCACAAAAGTCTGTCGTGTGCGATCTCCCTAATTGTTATCGTAGTTCACCACCATAATATCATCATCGTCAGCTTACTGACATTCAATGCTGGACTTAGGCCTTTTCTAAAGCTCATCACCACACCCATTTCAAATAAGAAACGTACGTAAGTACGACAATCGTCCTATAGTTTCAGGGCCCACCCAAAATCTACCCGCGACCCATCAGTCGGTCGCGACCCACACTTTGGGAAATACTGCTATATACTATATAGGTTGTTGTGTTTTTTACTGTAATTGAGAGGGCGATTAAACAAAAAAAAAAAAAAACAAACAACGTCCGTCTCTCTTCACACTCACGCCCGTCTTTCTTATGCCAGGTGAAAAAGGCCGACGCGGAATCATCGCCAAGTTAGTTTTTTCTTAATAACTCGATAAATATACAACATTTCAAAAATCCGCCAGGTCAGTGTCTCAGTGATAGAAGTTTATACAATGTGTTAAAATATTAACTTAGTTTAATGCGCGGTTATGGTAATAATATGAAAAATTCGTGAAAATTAGGTGCATTTTTGTGTTTTTTTTTTTTATCGAGAAAATTTTAAGATTATCGTGTTTACATTCAGATCAAATTCTTGGAAATATAATGTTGTATCTATATTTAGAAAATGAAACAATTCGGAGCTTATTTTCAAGTACAAAAATGAATTATAAAATCGACATTTTGTTTGCTCTCTTTTTTATTTGAGAACTGCTGCATTGCGCTTATATCTGAATACTAACAATTATCTTGCGTTTAAAAATTATTATATGTTACCAAACATAACCAAATCAAGGGTCCAAAACTCAAAAGCCATACTCCACAGTACATTATAGTTTTTCAGAATGTCATACTTCTCTTTCATGAATATGAAGCACGAAATAGTTAAATGGAGGTAATGATCAAATTTAATCTAGATTTCAGCAAGTAGACCACAAAATGTACAGAAATATTCATTGTTGCTATTAAGTTTGCACTTGGTTAATCGTTAATTCTGACAATATGTGGGCTCCGGTATTGTTTGAGGTCTCAAATTACTGAGGTCACGACACGCAGACGTTCGCTACTGTTCGTGTGGGTGGTATTTAAAATATTGGTAAGCGCCATTTTTAATTTTGACACTACTTTGCAAGCGCGCGAGTGTGACCTTTTAATTTTAATTTCAAACAAGAAAAAACATGTAATTGTTGTTTAATAAGAAATTACATGTAATTTCTTATTAAACAATGTATGATAATTATTATTGATAAATTACAAATCCGAGTATGATATTGTTTTTGAAAATATATAAAATATAGGTAATGCATAACGATAGAAATGATGATTATTGTACAATCGATTATGATTAGAGGAGTTTTTCAGCACGACTTCCTTTGCACGATGCATTCTGTAGATTTCACTGAAAAAGCCACATCTTGCTCTAAATGAAATTTCCATGACGGCACTATCGTAAGAAAATATAAGTAGTGAAAATATATGCACGTTAAGCAATAATACAATACCATTATAAAAATATTGTCACTAGCCAAAAGATTCTGTGAAACGTACCAAAGTGGCTTCGTCTAGTGCAGCGGTCGGCAACCTTTTGGCAAGCAAGGGCCACGAGGTGGCAAAACAAACTAAAGGCGGGCCGCAGACCTCATGCTCGTATTAACCCTAGAAGGTCAATATACCTACACATATTGAAAGGAAGTAACTCAAATAAGTTTTTATTAAAAATGGCTCAAATAGCTACGTACTTAAATTGCGGTAACTACTGGCAGTATTAGAAAACATTGTTTTTGATACACATAACTTATTCACAAAACATTCACGGGCCGCAAGTAAGACGTTCGCGGGCCGCATGCGGCCCGCGGGCCGCGTGTTGCCGAACGCTGGTCTAGTGCAATCGACAAATCGGTCAAGTATTCAAAAATATAACGTTGGCGCCTGTATCATCACAGGTGTTTGTGTTATTATTTAGACATCGATAAGTAAACGCATTAGCCAATGCTTTCTAGTCACGAAAATCTGTCGATCGCTTAACGTTTTGCAATTTTATTATTTGTTTGTGATATTAATTCACAGGTTTCAGCTATATTAAACCTTCGACAATATTTTCCATGATCTTATTCAGCGTAAAAATATTTTGTTGGACTTCATTCGTACCGGAGTTTGATAACGCAGAGTGAATATAAATAATTATATATTTGATATTAATAAATAATTATTGTAGTCATAATAATTATTATATTCCTATGCGTCTAAAAAAGGAGACAGTTCTATACTCGGTTTCTTTTGTTTCTTCAAAGATATTACTTTTGTTTACGTAGCTACCTTTGAACATACTTTGTGTACAGCCATCGCAAAAACTCATTTACATCGGCTTGTACTCTCGATTTTAATGATCTAAGGTCGCCTAACGAAGGTCTCATTAAATATTCTCACATTGGCAGCCTTGAATCTACATTTAAAATACAATTCCCGGCGATTCTCGAGCGTTCTCGACAAAATCTGTGAGTGTAATCGACTCTGTAATTGACATACGTTTTTCTAACTGATTGTGCATTCACAATCTTTGCCTTGACCCTACTAGGTATTGTGATATTTTCTTTGTATTGTAATATTATGTGAGACATCAATTTATTAGGGGCCTAAATATTTGGACAGATTGTAAATTTAAAGTCTAACTTCACAATCTCCATTTAACTTATGAGTTATGACTTATGACTTGTAGAGAAAGGGAAGTATATAATTTAAGTTAGAAGGTACTAATTAGTAACTACCTATTACCTAACATTTGAGTAGATACTATAAAAAACTGATGCAACATAGTTTTTTTTGGTTCGCCGTCTACTTAGTTTGGCTAATTTGACGGACAAACAAACTTTGCGACGTAATAAGCCCTTTATTTGCCTAATTAACGGTGCGATAGTCACACCTGCCTATCACATAATATGTTAACTACCATCTATTTATAATACACTCATGTAAAAAGAGAGTTCATTGTTGACACGTCAAGACATACAATTGCGTTTCGAAAGCGACTTTTACTGCGGCAGTGCGTGGGCGGCTTTATACCACACTTTTCTGGCGATAGAAAATTTTATAACTTTGTACTTATGTTAATTTGTTTTTTATGATTTTGAAAGAAAAGTCCAATTGTGAAGGTTATAGCCGTGAGAACGTACGGGAGTAATGGACACCTAATTTAAAACACATTAGGCGGAAATTAGACGTGTTATTTATGGGTTTTAACTACCAGTTTAATTTTACGCAATAAATATACGTTGCTACCGATGAATCGGGTTACGTGAAACTAAAGAGCTGTTATACAGATTGAGATTTCAAACAGGCCACCTATTACTTTGCCGCTTGTGAATGCAAAGTTTTGATATTATACCCACATATATGGCGCAAAAATCACGAAATAATTACATATCCACAATCTATCCGATGGCCTGATTCCCTGCTAATTATATCGAAGGACTTCCTGACCTCAGGTGGTCCGGGACAAGAGGGATGCAGGGTTAAGGGCCCTTTTTATCCCATCGTAATTAAAAAAAGTTGAATACGTAAAACCAGTCGAACAAAACATTTTTTTGTTTTCGGTTGTTATAGGTTTTCTTTCTTTTTGATTCGTTTTCTCAAGTAGCAAATTAATGTTTCCTTTTCTTTATCTGGTAGCTGATAAGTGTTCACGACGCAGGTAGATTGGTTCGATTTCAAAGAAGAATAGAGCTCTAATGCCCAGTTTTGAGTTTTTTTAAAGAAGTATTATCAACAGCGTTGTTGTTCATTTAAATATTTTGACACTATTCAATGAAAAGTGAATAGTGAATAAGTAAACGTAAAAAGCTTTAGAATTCAGTTAATGCGACATATCAGTAGCTATAAAAACGTTAAGAACTTCTGGCTTTACTTTTAGATACGACATAACTGTCGTATCTAAAAGTAGCAGAGAATTATGCAACCTGTTAGCAACCAATTTAAGAAACTGTACTAATCTAAAATTGTATCCCTTCAAAGTACAAAATTCAAACGGGCTACTAAATTGAAAAATATCCCGGGTACATGATTATAAGGATACATGATACAGTAATAAAGCTGAAATTGAGCACAGGTTTCGTGTGAGAGTAATAGCTTGTCGGCGTGTTTGATCCTATGGTAATTGTGGGCTAACTCGGAGTACTGTTTGCAGAACTGTCCGCCTACTTAACGAGGTGTGGCTGTGTGCGTTTTGAACATTTTCCGGTGGGAAAATTGTGTAAGTAGCTTAAAACAGACAAGTGAGTGAAAATTTGTGAAGACAGCCAAAATTTTGTGAGTCGTGTCACGGTTTTGTTTTAAAAATGTTATTTGATTCACAAAAAATTGTATTTGTTAATCAAAAAGATAAGTTTAAAAAAAATCTCGACTACATAATTATTATGACGCTGTTATACTTCCCAAATGCTTTTTCTGGCGCGCCGCATATAGGCGGAAAAATTTATATAAAAAACAATGTATCCATAATTCCATATTTTAACAGTATAAATGCGAAAGTGTGTCTGTCTGTCTGTTACCTCTTCACGCCCAAACCGTTGAATCGATTTTATTGAAATTTGGTATGGAGATACTTTGAGTCCGGGAAATGACATAGGATACATAATTTAATCCCGAAAAAATTTACGGTTCCCGCGCGATAAACGAATTTTGGCGCAACAGAGTTGCGGGCGTCATCTTGTTAAATTATAAAATCCCAATTTCTAAAAGCATTCGCTCATAACTTGTTCCCTTTTCCTACATGGTCGTCATTTAATAGCGGTATTTCATATTGGAGACTAATTATTGCTATATTTTTACCATCACGTCTGAAGTCATCTCGCTTGAAATATTAGTAATACTAGCCTTAGCTCGGAGGTTGGGATAAAACTTACCTGTAACAAAAATAATATTTATAAGGAATTGGGGATATTCATAACAATTTATATTATTTATTGGTCTTATATGAGATGGAAGAAGTTATACTGTATTATGTATAGGTTTTTTTGAATTAAGTTTGAGGTATTTAAGCACTTTTATTTTTAAAATAAGCATTACATTGTTTTGATGTATGTTACTTTAGTAAGTCCTTTTATCAATTCAACATTAGTTTCAAATTTGATTAAAAATCATAGCGTTTTGGTCATTATATAGACGACAGACGCTATAACCAAGGCCCAATAAAAACAATGATTGATTAAGCGCCGAACATCCGTTTTTCAAAACCGAATCCAGCTCACATTATGAATATTAATTTATATATTTCAGAGTTCCGCGGTCAATTGTTTGTTTTCATTCAACCATTCCAAAGTTATGATCGCTTGATCAAAATTCAAATGGTTACGTGAGTAACATTCTTTCCTTACCAGTGAATAGTGATAAATGTAAGCTGTAAGGCCTGTAACGTGCGCACGAGTCCGGCAAGATCAGCTTGCGAACCGACCGGAACATTTTTACAATAACTTCGATTCATTTGCGGTTGATCAAAAACATATTTTAATAATCTTGAAGTTTGGTAGCATAATTTCTCAGATAATGCTAAACATGTCACAAAAATGTCTACTGTGAATATTTAGCGGATATATAAGCTCATATATTCATACCTGCGCTGTGCGCAAGCGCAACTTTATACGTGTTAGTAAATAGCTGCGGAACTCTACCTCTAGGGCGTCTCGCACTTGACTTTCACAGTAAAGGGCGTTAAATTTTACTGGGCACATAAATTATGTACCAATTAATTTAACACGTTAGAATATATTTCATCAAAGGCACCTCGGGCGTCTGAGGGAATCCAATTATGATATTGATTTCAAAAACCAGGATTCTACTGAAATATAATTAATGATTATTTTATTAGTGAAGCTGTCTAATTGAATTTTAGATGTTCAATAATCGTAAGAGGTTTTAAGGAATTTTAAATTCGATACTTAAACTCGAATTTATGGGAATTTTATTAGTCGTAGTCGTATGCGCGTATTTTTTCTTTTTTGTGCAGTCGTTAGCGCCATTCCATATTCTTTGAGTCTTCGTCCGTGTTACGGTAAAAATTAAGTAAATCAGATGAATTAATTATAATTATAGCCTAAAGATACCCCTCAGTTTTTGTCATACTTTAATATGACAGACGAAAACTATTTGTGAGGTGAAGTTGAATATAATATGTCAATAATGAACTACATAATATGTTGTAGTAGCAGTCACAGTACATAATTATTATGTAGTACTATCACTACCAATAAAAAGTTTTTAATATTTTTGAAAGTGAATATTTTATTTATTAATGAGAGTTTAAATGATGATTAAAGTTGGTATGTCAAGAATAATTTATCACGCGCAAGCCGCGGGCAAATATTTTTAAGCACGCGGGTAGTAAAATTTAGATCCCATAAACGGACACTTAAGTTCCACAGTAGACGTCAACACGATGCCAATAATTATTAAATTAATAACTACTGAACAACAGGTGGTGGTGTACCTTGTGTAGATCAAACTGTGTTATGATTATGAGGCGAGGTTTTGACAAGCGGAAAGGTTTGAGTGTTTTTTTTTTCTGTTTTATTATTGTGTGTTAAAGAGTAAGCTGTATAGCGTGTAAACGCGCTGTCTATCATTGATCAACGATTTTTTTACTAGATAAGAACGCATTGTTGAAGTTTAGATTCTGAGTCTAATTTGATTTTAGATATGTAATTAAGACAAGTAGCACCAAATAATATTATGTAAGTATGTGCTTTTGTTTGAAATTGTTTGATGAATTAGCATTTTAATTTTTTACACAAAAAGGCGTAATTTGTAATACTAAATTTAAATTATTTTGGCGCTCTGATCAAACGCGTTTTTTGTTTCGACTTTATTTAATACGCCAATCTTTATTATCTTTAATCATAATAATTGTAGTAGAAAACTTCAAATATGCATCCAAACTTTTCAGCGAATACTTTTATGATTTTCAGTCAAAAGTCAAAGTCAGTCAAAGTCTTTATGCGTTATCAATTAAACAGTTACTATAAGCGTCTGCGGAACCCGAACCTTAGCCTAAAGGTCCCTAAGATAACGTCGGTATATTTCAATAGCTAGGTACGTGGGTAGTGGCGCCCCACCGCGCTACAGCGTGTTTTATTTTACATCGTCTCCTGCTAATTTGATTATACTGAGCAGGTGTTTAACGGTCCTGGATGTTTGTGGGACATCCTTGATGGAATTTTTATGATTTTTTATAGGTTATGTTGTGTTGAGTGTATCTTTCGAATATGCAGTTAGAAAAGTACTAAAAATAACATTTTTAGTACACTAGATGTTACAAAGAGATTTGTTTCTCGCGTGGTAATCATATATTTTTACGAAATACAAACTATTTCATATTATTTTCTACGACTAATAAAGTATACAGTCTTGCTTATTTAGCTAACAAACAAATACATTTTTTATTTAAGTATTATATTAGTTTATTAATTAACCTTCAAGCGGGCGCGCGCTATTTTGTAACGGCAGTGGTCGCGCGTAACCTAAAAGACGTCGTAGATGAATTTGGGAAAGAAAACACTTTTCATTCAATATTATTTATTATTTCATAAATTTAATTATTACTCTTTTTTAAAGTAATCAGTTCACCCAGAAAATTAAAATTGTATTTTTATTAAAAACTTAGTTATAAAATCCGGTGACCCAAAGTACCTTATCTTGTGTGAACAGGGGCAGAAGAAGTGATCGGAATTTTCTTATGCTAGTTCCAATTTTTTCTTCATCTAGCAATAACATTCAATGTTATCGGTCAATGACGACTTATTTTTATAAATAAACATAGAATTTACTTTAATTATATGAAAATTACATATAAAATTATAAGAGAAGCGCGCGGAGTCTTTTCGACGCCAACGCCGAGACCAAAACAATTGACGTCCTTGCTTCAAAGGGGGTGCGGAGAGTAAGTATAAGCTATTTATTTGGTAGATAGATAAATATTAAATTATGAAAAGCTACTGAGAGAATGATACGGATTAAATGAGAAATTTCGATAATATCAAAATGTATTGAGGGGAGTTGATACGACGTCACGCGACCGCTTGAAGGTTAAACAATACTATATTAATAAAACAATCCAAAGAAGCATATTATGTCCTATTTATAATTATTATGACATGAGTTTATCCATTCAATAGTATTAGTATTTGACGTAAGCCAATCAAAAGCGCAAGTGAATAGAAATCCTGTCAAAATCTCAAAAACCGGGCTTTAGTGTTGTCACAATTTGTATGGGACTCGTGAAGTAGAGTTTATTAACTCTTCATTAGACCGGGCATTATTCAGATATTTCTAATGTATTACGTTTTGTACGTGCGTCTTATCGTAGGCTCGACGGCTGGAGAGATTAATATTAAAAAGCCAGCCCAGGACTTTGATGTAATGCGACATTTTCTTCACCGTGTGACATGGACTATGTAGAGCTTATAAGAGTAGAAGTGTTGTATTATTTTTAAAGATTTAAGCTAAGGCTATAAGTCCAGTTAAGTGTGGTGTAGGGAATTTTTGATAAATTATGTTGATACATTTTTTCGTCTAGAAAATTTATCGAAGAGCCTAGTGATAGGACAGAAATAACTAATAAATAATCAACAAATAGAAAAAAAAACTATAAAATTGTCTAATAAAAGATGGTTTGAATTATAACCATTATATTACAACCCTGTAGGTTATAAGATTTAATAGTATGTGAAGGTTATTGGCTATAATCTTCAGATACTTATAACACCTAGTCAAAGTGTAAAATCATGTTAAATACCAATAAAATTCATATTGATAGCATTGGCAAAGGATTAAGAAAATTGAATTATTTAAAAAAATAATTAAAGTTGTTTGTTAGTTGTAACCTTCCAAATCCCAATAAAATATTTAAGCCCATTTAGTGAGGTATTTTAGTGGTAAGTACGTGTATTTTTTTATTGACAAAAATAAATAAATCTTTAACTTTCAATAAATTGAGGTCTAATTTACTTTTCTCTAATTTTGTGAAACATTTTTATGTTTAAGTTAATAATCAACTATTCAGGAAAATTAAGTCTTTGTAAGATCCCAAAAAATAATTAAAATTAACTTTAAACTTTTACTAAAATTAATACAATCTTTGTCATATTCTTCATTAAAGTAAAGATAAGTAGCCTAGTCATTCATTAGGCATTGTCTCTTAGCACGACCATACGTAAAAGAAGTGCCACATCTAGAAACGCCAAGCTCTACAACCATAGAGTATCTTGAAAGGCAGTGTCAGGATAAGAATAATTTTAACCGTAGTGTTAGTGACAGAGGACTGTACATAAATTAATTGTTTTTATTACTTTTTACGTTTAGACGGAGCCTTAAGTAAAGTAAAAGGTTTGTTACTGATATCTTACAACTCGAATGTACTTAAACGTCGCAGAGGACTTTTTATTGGTTTTCGTTAAACAATTTTTTAATGTTTTATGATAATTAGAAAGCATTAAGCTGTATTTAACATGGCTTTGAGACTGACTTTAGTCTCACGCTGACCGCTTGCTGACCGTCAGCGCTGACCGATATGTATGAAATTGTAGGAAGCGTTCTTGACTAAGAGCCAGTCCACACGGCGCGTTGCGTCAGCGTTGCGTCGACGCAGCGCTGCCGTTGCGTTGTTTTACACACAAATAACCAAGGTGTTCACTGTTCACATGGCGCGCTGCGTCGTCGCAATGCACACATGATGGATAGCAGCCCCCAAGACGAAGCGGGAGGGGTCGTTGACGTTAAGGGTTGATTCAGACCGCAATGCGACGCGTAGATGCATTTCTAAAATATGGATTTCACAGATTCGCAAGACGTCTCACGCAATTGAAATCGGTCAAATCCATACAAATTTATGCCGCACCGCGCCTCGCCTCGTCGCGTTGCGGTCTGAATTGACCCTAAGACTGCTTCGTAATAACGCTGCAAATTCAATCGCGCAGCGCCCGTGTGGCCGGCTATGCGTCAAAATATTTGCGTTGCGACGACGTAACGCAACGCAACGCGCCATGCGGACTGGCTCTTACTCATAGTGGTTTGCGCTCATATTTCGTTCATTTCGGTGTCGGTAACAACGGTCATCGAATGGTCATTGTGGTCCTAAAATAAGTCTAAAACGTCGTTCTTATAATTAGTCATGCAACTTGAATAAGGGATTTTGGATAGCGAAGTTAGAGTTAGGAAATGTATGAGATTTGACAAGGGGCATCGCAAGCGCTATGTCACTTATTGATGTGTCAAATTCCATACATTATTGATTTCTTAGCTAAGTATTATTTAATGAAAGTCTAACTGCCGCACTCAGATAGAATATTAATAACTTAATTGTAATTAAATGAACATTTTAACATTAGCCGTATATTATCTATCAAAATCTTCATTACATTGAAGTTTATAAATGACTAGACGATGCCCGCAACTCCGTTGCGCCAAAACGCGTTTGTCGCGCGTACATTTTTTCGGAACAAAAGTATCCTATGTCCTTTCCCGGGATTAAAAGTATTTCCATGCCAAATTTCAGCAAAATTGGTTCAGTGGTTTGGGCGTGAAGAGGTAACAGACAGACAGACACACTTTCGCATTTATAATATTAGTATGGAAGTATGAAGTTTATTCGTCATTAAATGCCTCTGAGTACGGCCGTAAATGTTCCGGACAATTATTTTAAGGTAACGCACCCCAATTTGTAGCATCCGATTCGCGGTCCAATGATTCATCAGTCATCACTGCATTCCAGTGTACCTGTTAAAACAGAACCTGTTAATAGATCACATATCTGACCAATATATCACGGTATGTATTCAAAGTATATAAGACAGATGACTACGGGGACTTTATAACGAGGTGGCAGAGCTATTGATCAAGGTGTCAATTATTATGGTGATCTAACTAGCTCACTTTAATTAAAATTTATTTTGTGACAAAGGATTTGATTTATGTCAGTATAATGGCAGTAGAAAGGCAGCGGAGGGATTTGAAATGGAACGCTCTGTGCTGAATGTTGAAAGTAATTGTTAGGTTAGAAATACGATAATTACATGACCTACATAATATTGTTATAAAGTCTAGTCTGTAACATCTTTACGCTGAACCGATTTTTATACAATTTTGTATGAAAATAATTTGAGTCCCGGGAATGGACATAGACAGTAGACACCTTTATTCAGAAGAATTTACGGTTCCTCATCATACTTTTTTTGCGGGAGCGAAACTGCAGACTTGGTGAAATAAAATAGTATTAAAATGTATCTCTAACATAACCTTCCAAAGTTTCCTAGTAATTTACAAGAGAGTGAATTTCTATATGTGACTCTTATGAAAAATCTATACTAATATTATAAATGAGGCAGTGTGTCAGTCTGTCTGTCTGTTACCTGTTCACACCCAAAAAGTGAACCGATTTTGCTGAAATTCGGTATGGAGATACTTTGAGTCCCGAGGAAGGACATAGGATACTTTTTATCCCGGAAAAATGTATCCGCGCGATAAACGAATTTTGGAGCAACGGAGTTGCGGGCGTCATCTTGTAAGTATTTAATAAAGTTTATCGATATAAGATCTCTCGATGACCTCTTGACACTTTTGACCTTAAAGTAGGCGACGGAGGTGTTGGAGTGTAACCTATTTAGATGTTGTGATAGCAACACGCCACCCCAAGCGCGAAAGTATAAGCCGATTTTAATATTAAAAAAAAAAAACAAAACATAGGTAGGTACCTAATATTCAAATCTTAATTTGTATTGGGTATGTTCTTAGCTTCTTCAAGTTTTCTTTGTGGATAACCAATATTTAGTATGGCAGTAGTTTAGGCTAATGATGATTGATGACGTCAACCAAAATTTAAATGTCTAATTATTTGATTCAAAATTCTCATAGACGTATTTACTAGCTTTTGACTACCGCGTGCTGTACTTTAAAGTCTTACAAAAAGTGAATATATCGTTCAAAATCTTGTTCGGGATCAGAGAAACTCTTTTCAGAGCAAATATACGGTATCTGCAGGGATCATTTACGATTATGTACTGTATGTAAGTCCGAAATTCAACACAAATTATAATATAAGGCTATTAACAAACCTGACAAAACAATCCGACCATCGATATCGGAGGCGACTGGCGAGAGAAATCGTTATCGTTGTATGTAATCATATTCATTAATCATATCGGTTACTAACACTTCGGATTAAAATACTTTCAAATTAATTACCTTATGGGCCCTCGATTACCCTTAATTACCGATTATAGTTACCTATTTTCGATGATCGAAATCGACCTATTACTAAAGGAGCCACGTTATCTGCGAAGATCAAAGATACAGTTACTCTAATTAAAACGTTAGAACGAAAAAAGTAGAGTGAATTATGACATTTTTAAATTAAAAATTGTTGGCACACGCTCAAATGAAATGTTACAAAATAGAAAGTTGGAATTATCTAACATGCAACGCTTAATACAAACCAATTAAGCGTTAGATGTTTCAAGCAGTTTTACTACATTTAGCTTTTCCCTTTATTCGTATAATAGAAAAAGAAAATGTTAAAAAACTATTTTTTTTCTACGAGCATTTCTTTTAGTTTGAGAGATTCCCGTTGCATAATATTATATTGATTGTTTCTCTGCTTATTTTTGTCTGCCACATTGGAAAAGTTGATACACATTATTTATAAATAAATAAGTTGATACACATTATTTATTTAATGTGTGAGTTGATATTCTGTTGGTGAATCGAAATAAATAAATATATAAATAAATTTTTTATTAGTAAATAAGTAAGAGTCCAGATTGAAATACCTATATAAAATCAATATACCACTTTGCAACTACTGGTATATCGCAATTCTAGGAATTTAAATAAAAAATCAATAGTTCTTGCGTTCTTCCTAAAACTTGTTCCTGGCTTGTCTTTAATTACGCGTATAAACTTAGTATTCTATTTACCCTTTACCTTGTACTGTTATGTTCGTGTCACAACTAGAGACCTATTCAATTTCTACACTTGAGTTGGAATTATTTCTAAAGCCTTAAGGTGGTTGCTAGCAAAATTATTACAAGCGAACGAAAATTCTAATATTATTGTATGAAATTGTAATATAACATTATAAAAACGTAATTTGACATGAATTTAAAGATCTTATAGGGAGATCAATAAGCGACATGGATGCGCCGAAAAGTGTCAGGTACTTAGATGACGTGGAAATGGATTCTCTTAAGTGACCTTTTACTTTAATTTTAATTTAGTTCTTATTTATGAGTTCGCCACATGGTGATCGACATGGTGGCTCTTGGATTGGAGCTAATGGCACCGTCTTGTAATTTAGTGACAAATTACAATAGACGGCGGCGGATAGACGCACGCACTCACGCTCCTACTACAATATCACCAATTGCCACAAAATCCTTGTAAGATCGTGCATCGTTTCGTTTATCGTCATTTTATTAGTCTTAAAAATAATTTACGTAAAATTTCTTATGACTCAAAACCTATAAAGGCCACGACCTAGTTTTAGTACTCAAACGCTTTATCAAGACCTGAGCTAGATTTTTTATCACTTAGGCTTGCCTGTATTTTTAGTCCACCTTTGTGACTTTATCTCCGATACGTTCTGAGAATATGATTCAGAACGATAGTGCTATCGATGTTATGAAATAACGGTGTAAAGAAAGTGCCTTTATGTAGTGCCTGTATTGGGCAATAAAAACAGACAAAACGAAGCAAATTTTATTGAATATTCCTATAACTTAAACATAACCTATTACTTCTTGTTGAAAACTTAATTTAGTCAGCCTCTTAAATTATTACGAGAAAATTTCAAATATTTATATTATCAAATGCATTGCATAACTCCGAGAAAAATTTCAAACTCTAAATGATCAAGATTATTAAAATGTCAATAAGATATTTTGTAATCTCGTTGAACATGAAGATAAACAAGATACAGCATTCTACAGAAAACGAATAATATAACAGTTTGTAAGCTCAGCCAATTAGTAATCAGAATTTAATTTGGATGAAGTTGTAGCGAGTATGTTCGAGATAACAGCGACTCGGAATTGGCATTAAGAGCGAGATAGGGGTATTTTTAACCGGATTTACATATGGAAATCTACAATAGCGAATTAACAAGTTTGTATTGGCAAGATACTTAAGATACATTCAGTGTATGTTAGAGTACCTACGATTGTTAATGGTAATTTTAGTTCTGATTCAAAGACGTGTTATTTTGTTGATGACAATATTAGTAAATAGGCCCTCACTATATATCATGTTAAAATAGGAATTTGTAACTGGATAATTCCGTGACGAACACTAATAGAGATTTAGATGACAGGCTTTAAAATAAAGTAAAATCAAAAGGGTCGAAGGGGAGGAACTCTCTTGCACTACGTTAAAAAGTAAAGTCCAAAGTTGGCTACTACTTTATTAGCTACGATCATTGAGAAACACAGCTTTCATGTAACAAAAACCCCCAAAGCGCACTTATCTATTATGATCCGTAATTACTATTTGTATCAATACAATTAGATACTCGAACGAGGAAGTGAGCAATCAATATCAAAATCAATAATGATCGAATAATGATCGTGGCTTGAACTTCAAACAAATGATTATGAAACTAATATTCGAACATCAGTCACGACAGACATCTCATTAGTATTGTTTATTTGTCGAATGGTATTCAACTTCTGACATAATTGGTAATTGTATTACATTCGTAATGGTACTTACAAATTTTTGGATGTCAGTAGGTTATTATTCATTAATATACTCGTACTGTTGAGTTCTATTGTTGTTTCTTTCTACGTGTCTTTCATTTCTTCTTAGAGGTTTCGATTTATTTATAGTATGGATGTGGATTTGTGTTTTTGATTGGACTTAATATTTGAGGTTATCATGAGGCAAATTATCATAAATTTTGGAATACCTTATTGTATTATTTATTTCTAATTTCTTAGCCTATGTTTGTTTTTAAAGGCTTTAACATCAATTTCCACGGCACTATTTCCTTCTCTTTCTCAAATGTCAAAATAGACATAATTCATTTTGAAAACGACTGTTTTAACTACAATAAAACAACAGTTACTTCAACATAAACATTTTAGCATTCGTTGCGATTAAGCATGAAATTGCGAATGATACAACAAATAACAAATGTACAAATTACAAACATACGAACATACGAAAATATGCATAAGTACATGTTTGCAAGCAACGGGAGACTGGACATCGTTGAAAACCTAAACGCTACGTGACTACAGTTCATTCTTAGATATTACTAATAGAACTTTCATGCTAACAACGTAAGAGTCAATTTTACAAAAACAAAGGTAAAGTAATTTTGAATGGAAGCTACAGCAGGCTCACTGCCACTCATACTACATATATGCCTTTACTGCACAATAGTAGGTATATAATTTGTCGACCTTGTGACTTAGGTAATAAGGAACAAAAGTGGTGCAATTTCGACGAAATTGAACTTTTAAGTTCTCAGTATTCCATGTTAATGGGCAAAGAAAATTAGCACTCCGCAAACCTCCTTTTTAATACCGTTTTACGTTTGGAAGAGTTACAACTTAATTTCGTATTGTCTTAATGTTTTACTTGTCTATAATTGTGTTCGAAGAATGTTTCGGTCGTTCTACTTGATTTATAAGTAAACGTGAGTACTTTTGTAACGTTAAATTGCAGACTTACTAACATTACTAGATATGGCACAAATATCTGATTAATTTTTAACGATACTCGGATAAGCTCTTATTTTTTTAAGCTTATTATTTAATATTATGTAGTTTACAGAGAGCGAGAAAGAGAGACAAAAGACACTGCAATTTGAGATATTATTTGTGATACTTTATGTAAGAAATAAAACTAACTAGAACTACTTTTATTAAAGTAAGTGCAAATTAATCCTAGTATGGGTACTTCGTGGTATTTTTGTAGTCCACGCTAAACATCTACTTAGGGCCAATTCACACCGGAATGGCAGAGGCGAGGCGAGCAGTTTCAGTGTCATATGATTTTAAACTTTATCTTCATTATTGTAATACATAGTATCGCTTGAGAAATCTACGGCCGCCCGTGGACGCTCGTGGCCGCTCGTGGCCTCTTGCGGCCGCCGGCGGCGTCGATTTCTCAAGCGATACTACGTATTACAATAATGAAGATAAAGTTTAAAATCATATGACACTGAAACTGCTCGCCTCGCCTCTGCCATTCCGGTGTAAATTGAGCCTTAATGAATGAATTAAAATAAAATTTTATTAAGTTATCCAGAAAGGTTTGATTATAAATAGATACAACAATAATAATATTATTGCAACCTCTATAATACATCATCTTTGTGGGACAGATCTAAGGTACAGAATCAGAGGCTCCCTTTTCACATAAAGTTGTACCTTTATGTGAAAAGGGAGCCTTTTGATTCTGTTGGTTGGTTGTCTTGGTGAAATAACATGATTTTATGCGTAGAAGTATGCCGTTTTGAATAGTAAATACCTGGTTACACAGCCACATCTCTTTATTTCCTCAATCTATAACCCGAATAGTGTTTAGGAGTAGGCGTACTGAAGTCGTAAACACAAGGATGCTCAAGTCAGTGGCTTGGCGCCGCGCACAGATAAATTTACAATCCATCTTGATTTTTATTGTCCGCAAAAACTTTACGGCCGCCATGGGTTCGATTTAAATACATGAATAAAATAACCATAGCGAATTAAGATAATACACATGTTAACCGAACCAAATAAACGTGCCTTATCCAAATGAAATCTTTATTGACGAACCAAAGATGTTTGGAAAAATAATTGTAGATGTGTTGAAAGACTTGGATAATCTTATTTCTATAATTGCCGAGTAAAATATTAAGTGTTCCAATATTTGATATCAAACATTAAAGCTCACGAAAGAATATATTTTTGTTAGATAGTAAAAGGGCATTATGACATGATGCCGTACAATTTTATGTAATTGGTATGTTATCAAGGAAAACTTTAGACTCGCTCAAATAAACCTAATTGCTGTTAATTAATTACAAAGCCCAAATTCGTAAAACTACCTACCGGATTATGGTACGAGTAGTTCAAAATGTAGTTTTGGCACTTCATTACAAAATAGTACTTTTCACCCTGAAAACGTACAGTACTAGAATACTAATAATAAAACAAGAGCTGGTAACATTCATAATTGAAAACCTTACTTGCATTTCTGCGCCTATAGCAAAAATCTCCAGGGCGTATCTAGCGTTAGATCTTTGGCTGAAACAATTTAATTACGTTACGCGTCCACGATGTGCTTGCATAATGGATGTCGTGATGATGTGGGAGGCGATGTCACTCCGATAATATTTATTCAATGACCACTCGCTGACATGACATTCACTTGTTGGATACAAGAAGGTTCTTGGTTCATTGCATTGGACAGTATTGCTACGAATAATAAATGATATAACATTGACACATAATAACAGGTCAAAAAATATTACTTAGTAAAACAGCCTATCCATACTAATATTATATATGCTAAAGAGTGTCTGTCTGTCTGTTACCTCTTCATGCCCAAACCGCTGAAAGTGTCTCGACCATGTATCATGATACTTTGAGTGTCGGGAAAGGACATAGGATACTATTATTCCAAAAAAATTCACGGTTCCCGCGCGATAAACGAGGGCGCGGCGGTGTTACCCGCGGGCCGCGGTTTATTAGGCAAATAAATTGTAATATTTCCCCGCAGTAAAACTTATCCTATGTGTTAATCCAGGGAATCCACTAACTCTATACCAATTTTTTTTTAAATCACTCCAGCTGTTTAGACGTGAAGAGTAACAAACATACAAACTCACAGACTTTCGCCTTTGTAATATAAGTCAAAGTCAAAATTTTTTATCAGAATAAGTTTTTTTCAAACACTTTCTGAACGTTGATGCTACTGGGGCCTACCACCGTGCACCGGTTCGGGAAAGTAAGTAATCTTTATAATGTTATAAGACTATGGGTGGGATATTGGGAAAACTGGTGCCCAACGAAGCGACAGCTCTAGTATGTTAATATTTCAATACGTCAGTTCCAATAGCTAGTAGTGATCAATTAATGAGAAAAAACTTTGACAAATTACACCGGGCGGCTTCGTAAAAAGATGGCGCAAGAAAAACATGATACAGTTAAATTGTGATTGATGGCCGCCGGCGACAATTCCTAATTGAATAATTCCCATAGTTTGTTTTTTGCGTTTTGTAGTGAAAATCGCAAGTAAGCCACGGCCGTAGAGCTAGAAATGTTTAGATGTGCCTTGCGGTTAATACGCAAGAGAAAGTTTGAAGAAAATAGGATAAAGTTTTGTGACCCATCAATCCCCAAGCGGCACCCGGCTGCCGCATAACAAATGAAAATCTATTGTGTCTGCGATTCCCACGATCGAGGTATTACACCACAAGCACAACGCAGGCGGCTTAAAAAAAACAAGTGCTGAAGAGCACGACACACAGTTGCGTAAAACAGCTTTTGTCGACGTTGTAGGCTTCCTAAATTAATTCCTATCTTTTTGTATCCGAAAAGCTTAGGTATACATTAAAACATCTAAAAACCCTCTCAAAACTTTCAATCATGATAGTGGCTACGTACAAAATATAACATATAGTAGCGTAACCTTTACGAGGTTTTGAAGTAGAAAACGTGCAAGACAGAGTCAACACAAAGTGACACTGGATGTGATTGGCTATCTAGTCTCTAGACTCTAGAGTAACTGAAGTTTTTTACAAGAGTTTTTATTCTACACACCAGTGCTTTTGATTGAATAATTCTAAAACATTAACCTACCAACAATACTGTTAAATAGAAAAGTTACAGCCAAAAACAAACCCCAGAAACTGGCCACTAGGCCTAGTATTAACATAATCTACTGAATATAATTTATACTGTATGTGCAGGTGCATGTGACGTCAGCCAGGGAAAGGCGGCGCGCGCGCTTTGATCATTAATTTGCCCATCGCGGCATCGGTAGCGGACCGATATGCAAAACAATCGAGATACACTAAAGAGCAGAGATATCGTACAATAGGGTTGCCAGCAACTCAAAAAAATACACTCTTTTTAACACGCTTTTATTAGCTTAGGCTGTATGTATGTACTCGTAACGGAATCTTTGAGCTCGATTTTTACCTATCTCCAGTAGTCTAATTAATTCGAAACTTTGCATTCGTATTAAGAGCCAATGACAATGCAATAATTTGTTATTTTTTTTAAACTTTAATATTAGTATAATCATTATACCAATTACCGGGGTTACCAGACCAGACGGTTTATTAAACTGAAGAAATCTTTACTTCGATTCACGTACTATACTAGTCCGTAGCAAAATCTAAATCGAAGATCGTCAATATATTTCTCGGCGGACATGATTTAAAATGGTCTCTGAGAAGTATTCTACCAAAATCTAAACAAATTGCTGGCAACCCTATGCACACTGGGTTTGTGATGTTTTATACACGATTGGCTTTTTGCTAAGCAGGTGAAGGATGACTTTATGTTTCCTTGTTCGATAACATAGAGACTGAAAAAGAAGACTGGTCACGGACCATACAAAATTTACCCATGCCCGACACGAAAGAAACGTATCCCATTGTTTTCGTCATGATAACATGAATCATATATGAATATCATCGTCATACCCATAAGGGTATCCAAGATATGTAATTTTTATATTCAATACTAGCGACCCGCCCCGGCTTCGCACGGGTATAAAATATATATCTACAGAAAAAATGATTAAAATCGATTCAGCAGTTTTGACTTGTATTCATTATTACTACCCGTGGCCCGCATTAGTCGGTATCGCCGCAAAAGCTACGTCTCACAGGGAATTGGAGCCTTTTGCAGGGTATAGGCAAATCAGCTGTTATGTAGGGATCATTGGTATTCTTGGTATATGCAACGGGTATATGAGCTAATTCACCAGCTGCAGGACCGGTCATAATCTTCGCTACTGCGCACCCCCGCCTTGGTAGCGCCCACTTCGAAACGGGCGTAACGCAATTTTTAATTTCGCCATAACTTCTAAACTAAACGTCCAATTTTAATCATTTAAACACCAAATATTATCTACACAAACTGTACTTAGTGATGAAACAATTTATTTTGATAAAGATTATCAGCATGAGTAAAATAAATGCGTTTAAATGTAGTCCAAAAAAAATCAAGATTTTTAAATAAAAAAATGGTTGTTGTGCCTCACTTGCCATAGATAGGTATAGTGTATCGCGGGCATTTTTGTAGATATTTATAAGATCCACATTTACTTAGAACATTGTATAGTTCTATCTTTTATAGTTTAGGCAGCGTACGCAAAATAAGTAACTTTTCTGGTTGATTTTTTTCACCTTGTGTCAGAAAAACCCAAATATCTTACGGAACCCTATATTTTCCAAAATAAAAAGTAACCTATGTTACTCGTAAATAATGTAGCTTTCGAATGGTGAAAGAATTTTTAAAATCGGTCCAGTAGTTTTTGAGCCTATTCATTACAATTAAACAAACAAACAAACAAAGTTTACCTCTTTATAATTTTAGTATAGATCAGTGGCTAACATGTTATTTTATTGCTTTCTTTTTTCTTCAGGCGCAGTATGAAAAGTGCAAATATTAAGCTACTTTATTCAAAATCGTTGGCTAACATGTAAATGCACTTATTAGATGTAAAATGCAATCACGACATGTTTCTTCAAAAACGTATAATATACACCTATGAGACCACAAGGCTATATTATAGCGACGCTTGGTGACGCCCACTATCGTAATATTTTAATTTCGCCATAATTTCAATAAATGTATAAATATAAAACATAGTAATGTACCATCGAGGAAATTGATTCCTAGGCAGTTGTCGGATCAACGTCATTTAGTCGGCTCATGTCAATTCAATGTTAGCTGTGGTCTGTCGGCTCGGTTTGACACAACGCGACCAAACTACGTAGGACCCTAGGAATCAACTTCTCTGATAGTACAATCCCACCATTGATGGAAGATTTTTTATTAATGAATATTACTAACATACATGTTATCATGGATAGCGAACATTAGGAAGTTGTGCACATGTGATAAGTGCTATTATTATAGCCTAGGATGGGCTAGACATCTCGTTTTCATGTTCATTAGCTAAAGAAAAACTTATGTAGGTATCTATAAAGATTTATCTCGCCCTCAGTGTTATAGTTATCACGCGTGATAAAATATAACATGTTTGAAACATACTAGAAGGTAGTGAAAAATTATTTTTTAAAATTGTACCTTCCTAGGTAAACAAAATAATATTTATTATGGTTTTGTGTTTTTATATAATATACTTCTAAGTGTTCCACTGATATTGAATATAATTACATGCAAATGACGATTCTTATTTTTTGTATTATTTAGCAATTTTTTATAATGCGCCTGAAGAAAAAAAGAAAGCAGTGAAAAAACATGTTAGCCATTGATTTTGAATATAAAAATTGCATATCTTGGATACCCATAATACAACAAAAAATGGTATATGTCTCGTTTCTGTCGGGCCTGGGTCACAAATGACCCGTCGCCTTTGATTTCAAATTTGTACTGACTCTACATGACATGTAGTTTTAGTCTTATCCACAAATTGATTGTAGTAAAATGTCACAGCAAAATTGTTAAAATTTAGCCCGTTACATTACAATCTAACGGTATTTCGAAATTAACGATAACATCATTATTATTGACAGTCCATATCTATATATATAAAACTCAAAGGTGACTGACTGACATGTTGATCTATCAACGCACAGCCCAAACCACTGGACGGATCGGGCTGAAATTTGGCATGCAGGTAGATGTTATGACGTAGGCATCCGCTAAGAAAGGATTTTGATCAATTCTACCCCCAAGGGGTTAAAATAGGGGATGAAAGTTTGTATATAATAATACTTCTTAACGCGAGCGAAGCCGCGGGCAAAAGCTCGTTACATAATATACATCTTTCACAAAAATGAACTCAATGAGAAATCATAGATAATTCCTCCAAAAGGTCAGTTTTGGAAAATCTTCACAATACGTAAAAAGTTAAAGCTAATTTCTTATATTTAGTCCACAAATATTGCCCTGCAGTTTCTCCGGTTTTTTCACAGAAGTTTTATTCACTAGCGTCTAATTAGCCTACATAACCAATCAACTACGCTATTGAAAGAATAAACTCCAGTCAAAACCCATATAAACTGGGCATAGGTAAATAAGAAAACCTGTCTGGTATTTGCAGGCGCCGGCGCGGGCGCACATATAACCCGACACCGATGTTTGCTGACGAGTAGTTAGACCAATACTCATCGCATTAACTAATGAATATTATATTACTGTCTGCCGCTTTATTGTGTTCTCTTGTCAAGTTCGTGGAAGCTTTTATATGTATACGGCTTAACTATCTATGTTACACCTAATCGCAAAAAGATAAGGTTTAGAAAAAGTATATTATTTTGAATTTTTTATACTATTACGTTTGCATTTAACGTTTTGGCTAAGAGAAGTTTTTAAACAAAAAAATATGCAAAACGTAGTAGTTATACTCCGTACCATACATAGAAAGTGTGTAAGGTATAACATGGTGTGACATAAAGAAGTGATAATAGTTTTGGGCGTGGATATGTCCTTTTTATAGAGTTTATTGTGAAAGTAGTAACTTAAGCTAAAAAGTGTTTTTCAAAGAATTATCTTACATTAGCTGTTATACTGTACCGTATTAAGAAGAAAAAAAAGAAGCAATGTATAAACTAAAACATAGTTTTTTATGTATATTGTAGTAATATTGGAGTCACAGGAAAATGAAAGACCAAGGACACATGTACTAAAGGTTATCTCATTATAATGCTACACCCATATTGACGTGTGTGTTCGAATTTGTATGCCATTAACACTACAGATTTATTGCTGATATCTAATTCTACTGTAACACGTTATGGGAATCATTCTTGCTCTACATTCTATTGTTAAAGTTATATATAGTACATTCTGTTGTTAAATATTCCTTAGGAATATCGTAAGTTTTCGGGATAAAAAAGAGCCTAAGCTATGAGTATTTACATAATATTGTGCATATGCCCATCAAATTAAATCCAAAACAGAAAATTAGTTATTATGGTCCTAACCACGTCTTTTAATTAACTGTACGTTTTGACTTTTCGACTTTTAAGTACCTACCACAAAGACTCTAATTATTATTAGATAATGGCTTCGTCTAATGAATGGGTATGGTTAGCTCAACATACTATTAACATAATATTTTTTGTGGTATTAAAATTGATTTTGCGATTTTCTCGCAAAATCAATTTTAATACCACAAAAAAATTTTTGGCAGTTTAACTGGCACATTAATACGCGATTCTTAAAAAATGGAATGTAATAAAATCGAAATTGACTGATTTTTATGTCGATTATAAATCTGCCAATTTGCGTATTGACGTCTTTTATTTTATTTGACGCTATACTTAATCTTTTGTAAAACACTGTCGCCCATTTTGAAATTTTATTTAGTTTATAATTAATTTATGATGCTCTTTTATTGGACGTTTAAGTTTATGGACGTCACAATTTTGTCAAAATTTTAATAACTTGTTTAGCAATAAATAATTCTTATACTTTGCGTCTGGTGTTTATAATGATGTATCGTTTTGCGTTTGACGTAACAAAAATTACAAAGTGTCATTGTCTTAGTTTAATTTCGTTACTAAAATGATAAATTAAGAAATCTTTTCTTCCAAAATAAATATGTATTCTACTAAAAATATTTAAAGTAACACCCTACAGAAGTTTTCCTTCAGGAATTTATTATTATTTAAAAACTGGTTTCACATTTTACTTGATACATCACTTAGCATTATAATAAACATGTATAAACAAATACTTATCAACTAATAATATAAAACGACAATGTAACGAAGGCATTAAGTTTAATTATTCAAGCAAATATTCAGAGTTAAACAATAAAACTTCTACTCGGGCAGTCGGGTAAAAATACGTCAAGAATTCCACAAAACTAGTTTCCACCATCACAAGAATTTACATAAATGACCTATAAACGTTTCGGCACACGAAATTTACGACTTTTTAAGTAAAACATACATTCATACTAGCGGAAAAACATGTAATAAATATTCGTAACTCTACAAGTTGTGAAAAATAATGGCGGCCACCGTGGCCGCCATTATTTTTCCGAAGGATATACTCATGCCTATAGGAATTAACTGGAACAGATATTCAGAAGTACCATGATTTTTAAATCCAGGGGTATTATCCTCTTAATAAAATTCCTCGAAATATTCATTGTGGTCATTGGTTAACAAATAAGTAAAAGTTAAAACGTGGACCACTAACAACGCGTTACGACTTACGAGTATATTTCCGAATCGAAGTCGATGGTAATTGTGAACCCCCTCTGAAAGGAACACAGAAACTTTGATGAAAAACTGTCAACAATTCGGTATTAAGGAATCATAATAGATTGCTTTCCTTTTAATTCATTCTTCTTACTTCTATATTTTTTATTTCTGGCGATACACAAGAAGTTATACCTATTTAATGTCTAGTCATAACTCATAAGTTAGGTTTAAAGTATCTAAAAATAAAATACTTGGTACAAAGTTGATCAAGCTATGGAGGAAAAAAACCTAAAACTGCAACTTTGACGCTCGCGACAAAAAAGGTGTTATTGTCACACCTTTTAAATTATTTATTATACAATATTATACGCATAATGGTTTAAATATTATAATTTAATTTGGCAGTTTCTTATCTTGGCGCCAGTGCTTAAATAAATTTGACGATTAGTCACTAAGTTTTTCTTAAAATTTGTTATGTTAATAGATTTAAGAGCAACAAGATTTTTTGATGCTGCATAAGATGCATCTTGTAATAAATCTTGTATTTCGATCATTATCAAGATGCATGACACCGTTTGCTTGTTAGTTTTATTCAAGACAAGAATCCCTTTATATTTAACAAATAATTTATTTAAACATTATTAAGTAAATTTTAAAATTTTGGGAACGCTTAAGTTTCCAAAAAGTAGTAAAACTATAAAAAGCTTTACATCACATTCTGTAGAGCTGTGTTTGTCTAGAGTAGTTGCTTTATAGCCTATTTTATAAAAAAAAAAACAATGTGTCAATTCGCAGCACCGAAGGAATCACAAATGCGTCCAGTCTCAGGTGGTGATTAATCAAGTAAATGAAGTCAACACAATATTATATTCCAAGGCATTTTTTTGCGTAAGAATTTTCAATTGACACGTTGATAATTTTCGAAACCTACGATTATGTACTAATTACCAGCTCCGTATGTTAATGTATCGTAATATCTTACATATATTATGTTTTATTTATAAAATAATATGACGATGTTATGCGAGGAGCCGACTCGGTGGGGAGTATAGCTTAATAAGTGTGGCCATACACTTGAAATAATCACATACTTTCTCATCCGTAAATGTAATTTAGACTTTTGAAAACGTATTTAATTCTATAATTAAAGGGAGATTTGTATTTAAATGTAATTGATAACATTGTTTGAAATTGGTATTAACTTTTATTGGTACTTATATCGAATGAATGAAATTTTCTCTTTTGAAATTGAAGGTCTTAAAATACAGTGAAGTTAGATACAATGTAGGGAATTTGACGTAACGCATCGTAAGCGCCATGTCACATAGCGATGCGTTGTGTCAAATGCCATACATTTGAATAAAGAACTTCGCTGTCAAATCGAATGCATTTTGAATAATTATTCTTGAATACCTACTAAAAAAGTGTTAAAGTTATATAATAAAATGGTATTAAAATAAACAAGTACAAAGTTGTCACTGGTTTATAAGTGTTTGGATATAAATGTAAACAAGAATGTTCACTGAGGAGGATACATAAATGCATATTGCATAAAATGAACACATTCAAGTATAAATAGACGAGTCTCGAGATTAGAATTCGTTAAAAATAAATATTGTTATACATACTTGATGTCCCGGTGAACTTCGTGTCACTTATAAACCTTTCCTGGACTTCCACGATCATTTTAAACTAAAATTAGCCAAATCGGTCCAGCCTTTAACGAGTTATAGCGTTACTAACACAATTGAAAATCCATTTTTATATATATAATTATGCAATATTTGAGTTATAAATAGAACAGGCAAAATTATATTCCAGCTGTAAAAAAGACGCTCAATATGCTTATTTTTCGAGAGTATTTTGGCTGCGGACACTCTATGCGACGTTGTTTCGAATTTGCTGGTTTTTATTAACTAGATGACCCGGTGAATATAATATAGTTATCACTATTCCTCCTAATATTAACCTTCCCTGGACTTCCACGAATATTTTAAGACTAAAATTAGCCAAATCGGTTCAGCTGTTGTCGAGTTTTAGCGAGACTAACAAAATTTAAAATTCATTTTATTTATAAAGATAATTAATGTCACGTTAAACAAATAAACGCTGGTAAAAATCATGTGGAATTACTAAGATGCCATTCCTATGAATAAGCCACGACAGTAAAATAATAACACTAAAATATGATGTCAGCCATCATAACAACGTCTTACCGAATCTTGTTCAAGATAGTCATAGGTTCTGCTAACAATCAAGATATTAATTTTTATCTCAGGAATTTTTATTAATCACCGCATTGGTAATTTTAGGATTTCCAGTAATTAATGTTTGTTCAACTATGCTTATATTCTTGTTACATGAAAATTTCAGCCCGATCCGTCCAGTGGTTTGGGCTGTGCGTTGATAGATCACCATGTCAGTCAGTCACCTTTGAGTTTTATATATCATATAGATATATACAGAATTATTTTATTTAATATTCTGAGCTACATCCTGTATCTGATCGCTCTGGGTCTTTTTAGCATTCTCCTTTGATATAAATTAAAGTAAATATATTGGGTAGTATAAGAAAAGTGATATCGGCGCAACTACATTATACCATCTACCTATTTTGTATTACTTTCGTTTAATCCACAATGTGACGGGCTTTAAGCACTTAGGCGGTCGCGTGATAACAATGTGGAACATCGAACGAGGTTGGGGTCACAATTAATCCAATTCATCCGAAGCCACTGAAAATCTGGTCACATTATACACATCATCACTATCGGCATTAGTTCAAGACCACAAAAATACATACAGATTTTGGTCATAATATGATAAAGATATTTTATGGCTGGTTTTGTGGTTTGGACCAGTTGATATGAATTTTTGTATGAAAACTTTTAACTTCTAAGTTAGCAAAAAGTGCTATCTTTTCAAAAGATAACTACTTATCTCTATTAAATATTTGTGGAATTTTTTTAGAACTATATTACAAACCTTTTGTGTAATAACTTTCAAACTTGCATTGGAAATTTGGAACAAAAAGGATCAGAAACTACAAGATAGATTTTGTAAAAAATTGGCACAAATATAGAGCAGATTTATACGGAGAGGAGTTAGGTTACTAAAATGTAGGTTCCAGTGGGATCTCATTATGCGCGTCTCGGGAAACATCGAGTGTATAATAACAAACAATAAAATATACTCAGTTGACTGTTCATAGACGTGTGGTGCGAAATCTCGATTTAAACGGCCATTTCTCTTCACATCACCTAGGCTACCATTACAAGTGATAAAATCTTCTAGCCTGTAAATTTTAGTGGTGTAAATTGTAAAGTTTACAGAGACAAAGCAACTCCAATATATCAATTACCTGTGAAATATCTAGCGTTTTGTTTGGAGTGTCTGACTATTTGATTCATTCATATAACAAGTGTTTACAAATATTTTATGTCTGTGTTTGTTTCCGAAATTAAATATTTTGTTGACCGGCTAAATTAAGCCTTTGAATCGTCGTTTAATGTAGTAATGAGTGACTTATATCTTCTTAAGAAACTAATAGTTGGGGAGGGGAAGAGGGGATTTCGGGAGTAGCTCGAGCGTATCAGATTAAGCTTGCATAGGCTTCCGACATGTGTCTAGTTATCATGGTATAGAAATTAGATTTCTCACGTGGTGGGTAATTTTTTTTTTTAATATTGAAATGTCGTCGGATCTGTCAGATTAAGATAGGGGATGTTTAGTATACCCCAAAGAAGCTTCCATATAAAGCACTGACGATTCGAAGGTTAGGTGGGCCTGTAGGGACATTTTAAAATATAAAAAAATAAAGCTTCATATTTTATTAACTAGGCTTCGCAGATATTTTATTTTGCTCTAAACTAAATAGTAGTAATAGTTAGTCCTTGTTGTCTAAAATATATTTATAATTTACCTAAATAAGCAATTTTCTGAATATATTTTCTTTTTCAAAACTTTAAAATGGCTGCAGTTTCTGAACCCACCGCTAAAATAAAAAAAAACGCTCTCATAATTTTTTTATCAGCTTTACCTAATGTGTAAAACCTATTAGGTCTCCATGACGCTCGAATGACTACATAAATAGCACCCTCCCCTCCTCTACTATAATTGTAATGTCACAATAATATGCAATTTTGCATTGCTCTGTAAGACTCTACAATTACTTTACACATTTAAAAATGTAGTAATTGTACCTTCTATGTATAAAGTAGTTCTTTGCCAGGAGTTAAGTATCTCGATACGTATTTTCATCTTCAATTAATTTTAAGCATGAAGAGGTAACAGGCACACACACTTTAGCTTTAACGATATTAGCGTGATATCTAGACATCTATTTATGAAAGTAGGGATTATATTTGACTTGATTTAAATCTAATGCCATTATTATCCTATATCGAATATTGCTATAAGCCAAGCTTAATTTTTTGTCAGTCATCACGAAGCGTTCCACTATTGTGCAAATAAAATGTAATGAACGGATTATGAATTAGTGTAGTAATATTTTCCTTACAAATTAAATTAGAAATAGCTGTCATGTGCATAGTTTTTTGACAGCTAGACGACTATTACAGACGTACAGGCCTGTTTTGGCGCGTGAGAATTTGAGATACCGCTGTTTTACACTTCCTGACATTGTCATCTAAGCACCATTTTGCATGTGGCCGAAATGAAAACCTTAGCGTCTTTACAATTGTAACAATTACATTAAAAATAATTTTACAATCGTTTAAGGCCGTCCCCTGAGCAAACGACCTTGGCCATACACTTGCCGCGTTGCCGAGATCGCGCCAAAACCCTATTATTTTTACTTATCTTAGTTCAAAATTGTCCTAAAAAAAATTTAAAACGGGGAATATGTGTTGTAGTATGTAGTCGATCTATTGGCGTGAGTTTAAAATAAAAGTAATTTGTAAATCCTAAGGAGATGCTGAATGTATGCTTGAATTTTAATAAATTGGTATTACTTTGGAAGCTGATATCATGAGTATAATAAACAAAAATAGAAAATTTAAAACCGGGAAAGGAATGTTGATATACTGAAGATCATTACTGTATTTTTATTTTTTATTATAACTTTGCAGCTTTCAGATAATGAGTTATAAGGTTTTAAATACGGTAAATTACGGAATCTCCGGAGGGAACGCCTTTAACAAACATAGAAAACGGCGTTTTTAAATTCTTAGGTCTCTTTGCTGGTGCGAAGAGTGAGTGCAGGCGGCCAGGGGCACGCGAACGCTATAACTGGTAGATCAGTGATTAGTCGTGTTGTTATTGATAGACTGATAAGACGGTAATAACTAGACATCGGATTATATGCATTTGCATACTTGCATATGCAAATGCATATAATGGCACTTTTTAGGCGATAGTGCATATTTTGGCAATTTTTCGTTGATAGCGCATATTTCGGTAGTTTTATGCAGCCCTCGTAGTCTCCAAACTAGCTATCATGCCACACACCGAGGTCACAAAAAAGAGGTACCTACGATAGATTAAAACGCTTCAAATATGTGGCTCCATCCCCATTTAAAGAAATACACCCAATAGGTACAATATCTTTCTAGAAACAAAGTTTTTCTTTGTAGTTGGCAACATTATTTAAAAAATTTAATAAAGTAGTAAACGATTTAATAAACTTCCATGGGAACTAAGATTATAATCGGAAAATATTGGTAGAAAATTATTATTGGTGCTGTATAAGAAATGAAAAATCCTGTATTTGATGAAATTATAAGAATTGGCGCTTTTATTAAACCGCACCACCGGAAAACTCTTCAAAAAGCAATAAAATTTTGATATTAAGTGACTTTTGATTGTGCATATTTTGTGCATATTTCGGCAATTTTTCTTGCATATTTGCATGCATATTTCGGCACTTTGATCGTGCATATAATCCGATGTCTAGTAATAAGTAACTAATACGTTATTGGTAGACATTGTAGACATGCGCCTAATGCTTTCATCAGTTTTTTTAAGAGATCTTAAAGACGTGCGTGGACTCGCACGATGTCATATTAACGGTATTCACGCGACAAAACATCCTTTTCGTACTATACCGGTCTATAGTTGATAGACCTGACCTTTATGTCAAAGATAATAAGGATCATTTACCTAGAATATGCAAGGTAAAATAGCTTTGAACAACGAGTTCCTTCTGTCCAGTGCCCTAATGATGCGCGTCACTCTATAGATTTTCATTTTATTGTACGAGGAAGGCACGAAGGTTAAGTACTTCAAGTGCCGTGTGGGACGTCCCCGCTGCATCTGAAGGATCATCGTAACAATGTTGTAGAAGGAAATTGATTGTTTGTTTGTGTTGAATGGGCTCCAAAACTACTGGATCGATCTTTGAAGTAAACTTGCACGTTGCGCTCTCTTTTTAACCGACTTCCAAAAAGGAGGAGGTTGTATGTTCGGCTGTGGATATTTTTAGTTAAGCATTTAAAACTTGCGTCACGTGATCGAAAATTCGTATATTCATATCGAAAAATCGTAGGACGAAGGAAGAATACACCGCTGGCGCGGCGGAGGAAAGGATGTTAATTTAATCTCTCTCTTCCTTTAACAGTTCAAGCTATCAGTTTTGCGTTAATAATCTTCGAAACTATTCGACTGATTTTGATGATATTTTGGGACGAACAAAGTAGAGATATTATAAGGAAGGACTTTTACTTTTGCAGTAAGTAAAAAATGCAAGATATAGCCCGGGGGCAGTTTAAACGTAGTTAAAATAAGGCCGTTTCTGTCTGGTTCGTTCACACTTGTCCTATTTAAATATTCATTTGCTCTGCTAATTTTAGGTCAGTTACGATTTGAATGCTGGTAATAGAATTGTCAAAACTGATGTTATCAGGAGTACGTGATGGGTGGTCGCCAGCGTGCCAGGTCGGTGATATCATCCAAATTAACTACCTGGTTAAACTTTAATAGATGTACGATTAAGGTGATTATTAAGAAAGAGCCGAATAAAAAAATTTGTGGACCCTTCAAAAATACAATTTAAAAAATCGTATATTGACCACAGCATTTTTACTAAATGTTTTGCAAATTAACGTTCCCCAAACTTGGCGAAGTGTCCTTTGGGGAGAAAAGAGCAAAAACCTAAAATATTTAAAACATTTTAATAATACATAGTTTATTCGCAAGCCAACAAAAACTTTCCAAAGTAAGTACCCATTTACGATCTTTAAAGATAATATTATGTTGCTTATGTCTTTACTTTTCAAAATTTTCATGGAAAAGGGACATTTTGTCACAAAAATTAGTCTAAGTCCTAAGTAGTTCGCAGTTGTCTAGGTATATAGTATAAAATATAATATCTATTATCTATGCTAATTACTATCAGAATCAGTAGTAGTTTCAAAGCCTATAACTAAACAAGTCTCTTCTACATTATCTGAGACTCAATTCCACTGAAGTAATTAATATTATGTAGTTCATATTAAATCCTTCGCTTAAGGATTACCTATAATCAACGAAGTGTATTTACTCACCCTATAACCTTCTGATGCGAAGCCCGCGCCAACTGATATGTAAATAATTGCGTGTAATACTCTCAACTAATCGCGGTTGCTCCGTTATTAGGCCAATGTCATATTGTACGAAGTGGGTAGGTTATTCATACTTATAATAAGTAATTTAATAATAGTCATAATCTATACTAATATTATAAAGCGGAAGAGTTTGTTTGTTTGTTTATTTGAACGCGCTAATCTCAGGAACTACTAGTCCGATTGAAAAAATTCGAGGAAGGCTATAGAGTATAGGTTATAATATTTTATCACGCTAAGACTAATAGGAGCGAAGAAATAGAGGAAAATGTGGAAAAAACGGGGAAATTATTTTAAAGGGCTTATCTCATGAACTACTGGAGCAATTTTTCTGTTATTTGGCACAGATAAGAAGTAGACCGCGTGAAGGACCATAGGCTATTTTTTGTGGACTAATTTGTCTGTGAAATATCTAATTTACACGAGCGATGCCGCGCGGAACGTCTTGTTATTTATACAAATTTTATAATTGCGAAAGTGCTAAATGGCCGTGCTACAGTATTTTACCTCTTTCTATCGCTGAACCGATTAGGATTGACATGATAATATCTTGAGTCCTTATTCATAAGAAAGGACGTATAATAGATTTGTCACGGAAAAAAATATTTTCTCCCAGACTACCTTCAAGTCTAGTATTTTGGGTGTCTGGCAGTCAGGGAAGACGAGTGTTATAAATTATAATAAATTGAATAAAGTGGTATCAAGAAGAGAATAAGAAAAAAATAATATTGTTTAGCTTGGTACCTTTGGTACCTCCTACAGTAGCCGTAACCTAAACTCCATAGTTGCTGGCAGCTCTTACCGGGACATGTTCAGAAAAACTTTCAGCATTTACAAAATGACGAAGGTCTGGCTGCCACCGGCTCTTGGGCCACATAATTTTTACTTATAATATTAATCTTATTAAATGACTATTTACCACAATAATCCTGCGCACAGCCTTACCCGCCCACGTCCGTTGATCACAAGTGTTGTGGTCACCGCGACATGATCGCGTTGACGTGTGGTCGCCGTGGTCGCGCGTGCCATGAGCTGCCATCTCGTCAGTCTTACCTTGATGCCGCCTGTTACTCAATATCCTACTATGGAATATTATGCCATTATGTTATGCCATTGGATCAATTTTAATAATATTTAATCCCTCAACTCCCAAGCGGTCGAATTCGACCGCGATAAGGGTCTATACAGACGGACCGCATTTCAACTGCAATCCAACCGCAAATTTCAGTTCAAGTGCAGTTTGAATGCAGTTGATGGTTTGGTCCAATGGTTTGCAGTTCTATTGCAGTCGTGTCAACTGCATTCAAACTGCTGGATTGCAGTTCGTCTCTATCGACCCTAACAATAGACTTCCAAGAATCCGCAATCGAGGGAAATAATTTTACCGGGAATTAAGGAAAAGCGAAATTGTATATCGCAAACCATCCCCTGGATTTAAGGTATCTCCAAACAAAATTTCATCAAAAATTGCGGCTTGACAGACATACAGACATATTTTGTATTATTAGTATTCCAACTCGAGTCCCCTCGAGGTTCATATTTCAACAAGAATTTTATGCATTTCGTGCGCGTCATTTGTATACGCCTACGTCCTAAATAGGTTTGTTGACAAAAACCGAGAGGAGTAACGGTATAGACACTATACTATCGCAATGTCTACGGATAAACAACGTGAAATGAAAATTTTGGAGGTACAGTCGAGGGGAAAGGTTTTGATGCAGGAAAAGATACTGATACCAAAATTAAGCTGTTCTGGAATGTAATATTATAATTGCGAAAGTGTTTTTTTTTATATATCTATGGACGCTTCACACCACGTCAGTCTGGCCCCGTGCTAAGCACCTGAAGGACTTGTGTTACAGGGTACCAGACAACGGAAATATATTTAATACTTTTTATATTATACATATATTTAAGATTTTTATTATATCTTTAATACTCGTACACCCAGGGACATTGAAAAATTTTTTGTTCCGTCGGCGGGATTCGAACCCGCGACCCCCGGCTTGCGCTGCCAACGCGCCACCAACTGAGCCACAGAGGTCGTCGTGTGTCTGTCTGTCAGTCTTTACTCCTCTCCGCTTCAAACAATATTTCTGTTTGGTATGGAGATACCTTCAGTACCCGGAAAGGGCATAAAATATTTTTTAGCCCAGAAATGTGAAGTGTTCCCGAGCGGCAAAGGAATAAATTTTTGTAGCGACGGAGTTACGGACGTCATCTAGTTCTAGAATATTTCTACTTTGGGTTATGACGTCAGATATACCTGTTTGCGAAGCTGTCCATAGCATAATCGATTTTGGTCAAATAATGCAATCTTAGACGAATATCTCTTTATGTTCGTAATCTTTTGAATTGCAGGTTCATAGGCCAAAGAGGACGCATAAGCTTCAAATAGTTCTTTCAGTTATCTACGGTCAATGTTAAAACTTAGTAAAATAACCGTTATGAGTTACAGGCTATTTTCTGGCTGTATTATTTTATCTAGGAAGAGTGTCAAGTGTGAGATTGCTCATCTTAATCGCATTCCTTCATTTTGCACCGAGTGAATATTTAGTAGCAAAGTAAACCAGCGAGGCAACTTTAATAGCTAATAAAGAATTTAATCTCAGATAACAAAGTTGTTATTATCAATAAATCAATAAAATAACGTAGCCATAAAATTATAGATGACATAAAATGTCCATGCCAACGTTTAAAATGTTGCTTTGTGTCATTCGCTCCTTTACTTTTTGCCGCTTTTGTTTTGATTACTTGATTGTTGGTTGGCTTCAGATTTATTGGAGGAAAATCCGAAATATTACCTTTGGTATAAAATTATTTTATTACTCCAAGACAAATAGAATTATAGCCAGCGAAGTTCTTCACAGTACTTTTTATTTTATGAAATCTTTTACGTTAAATGTAAATACTACTAATTGAACTACGTCCAGTATGTAAGATATATAATTTTTAGTAGTTACGACATTTAGTAGAAGTAAAACATATTAAACCTAGTCTTTCAATTATTCTAGGTCTTAAACTGGACAATTGATGAGTGACAAATGTCATAAGCAACTTTGTTGTGCCGTAATACGCGCGGGACCTGTATATTTTGCAGGATAAAAATTATTCTGGGACTTAAAGTATTTCTGTTTTAAATTTTATCGAAATCGGTTAAGTAGCCTGAGCCGGCAGAGGAAACAAACACTTTTTAATTTATAATACTAAGTAAGAGTGGGAAAAAAACCTTTTTTTTTCTGCTACATACATTTTCTTCGTGACTGTACTATTACGTAACGTTATTTGCACAACAATTATAAAAACAAATTGTACACGCTTATAGCCAAACGTCTCTCCGTGCCCCTGCATTAATTAACTTAAGTTTGAGCGCGAAATTCCAGCTCATAAACCGTATGTAAATTGTATGTACATTTTAGCGCGAACCGTCGTTACTTCTTCACTGTATTCTGGAATGTTCTTGGACCGAACAAAAAGGTTGAGTATTTATTGCGTGTCTTTACAGTGCACCTGGGAACCCTTATGTCGTTGGCGTAGAGGTGCTGTTGGAGGTAATAATATGACTTTGAACGTAATATACTTTCTGGTACCAAATACATTATGTATAGAGAAAGAGCTTTAACTACGAATGTCCAATAATATATTAAATTATAATGTTTATTATTGACAATAGTTTTCATTTTCTAGTCGTAATTTTCTGCAGTACAACGATCCTACAAAAAAACAGAGAAAATCACTAAGTTCGGTTATATAATATTACGATATCCAAAAATTTCCTGGTACCCATTATTCTAATTTCAAAATATCCCAAGTTTATCCACTTTTCCTTCTCTTACTCATCAAACGGTTACTTAACACTTGCTAGAACTGTGAGCAATGTAAGTGAGTAATTTTGACGTTTGATAAAGTTCCAACATGCACTTTCTTTGTCGTTTCATTGTACTTAGATTTATGTGAAATCCAATAATCCTTTACGTGATAAATGATAATAAAACTTCATGGAATCATGACTGTTTTTGAAGCTCCTTAATTACTAGTTATTAACTAAGTATTTTAATATTGTTATAATTCAATTGTTTCATAAATAAAAATAAGTGAAGACAGAGTTTTGTCGAACAGTAACTAAAATCAGAGTTTTAATAAGCGTGTAGTATATAATATGTGCGCACCACACACACATCCATTCACACACACTGTGGCAGCTTACCACATTGCTATAGGCGTAGTTTTTGTTATTGTGGCACTTTAGTCAGGGTTTCTTGACTTTTTAATATGAAGTGATAATATTAATGTAGTGTCACATTCTTTGAAGTAATTATTGACTTAAAGCTAACTTGAGTCCTTTGCATTTTTTTTAACCTAATTTCAGCTTCTTGTTAAAATTAATTAAAATTTTCTAAACGCTGACAACCCTAGGCTATCGGGTTATCAGAGTGAAGCGTAATTTGGTACCAACTACCGAGCGGGAAAATTTTAATCTATTTATCTTAAGCTTATTTATCATTTCCGCTATTTAAGCGTGCCATTAATAATAATTATTTGCTTTCGCATCCACAAAATTGTGTAAAATTATTAAAAAACTAGATGACGCCCTCAACTCCGTTGCACCAAAACTCGTTTATCGCGCAGAACCGTACATTTTTCCGAGACAAAAAGTATCCTTTGTCCTTTCCCGGGACACAAACTATCTCCATGCCGAGCGAAATCGGTTCGGCGGTTTGGGCGTGAAGAGGTAACAGACAGACAGACAGATAGACAGACGGATAGACAGACAGACACACTTTCGCATTTTTAATATTAGTATGGAAGTATGGATTTCCATGTGGCTTGCAATAAGATAATTTGTATACCTAGTACCTACCCATCTGCATGACGAAAAAGTAATAAGAAAATTGTAAACTGTACTACTATTTTAATGGTTTCATATTTTTGAAAAATATCTAAGCCTATATTATCAACTGAATATGCTTGCTCTAGCTAGACATGTGATTGCAAAATAATATTATTACGCTAGAGATGTAAATATCAATTACTTAACCATGGATTTTCTTTAACCCAAGATGACGCTTGTGGGCCTGCCATTAAAAATAGTAGTGTTTGTCACTAGAAGCTCAATCGAAAAATGTTAATAGAATAAAAGCAGACGCAATCAAATTGAACAAATTAGATCACTGAGTTCATCGAACCCATTGATTAACCATACGCTAGTGACGAAATTATATTTTGTTTTTATTGGACGCGACACTATAGATAACAACATGAGAAAGTAAGTTAGCTATAATTATGAACGAAAATACAAGTCAGAACTTTTCATACTGACCGTTATTTAAGTAAAAATGAATTTAGTTAGTCTCGCTAGGATTCTAGTAGGTACCTACGGCTAAACCGATTTATGCAAATTTTGGTCTTAAATTTTTTTAGAAGTCCATAGAAGGTTAATACGGACAAAAAATTTAGAAGTTAGGCGATACAAATTTCGCGAGAGTTTTGTGCATGTGCAAAAATATATGCGATTTCTTCTTAAATGTTGAATAGATCGCAAGACGTTATCTTTCAAAACAACATTCGTAGTGTGAGAATCGGGATCCGAATATTGTTCCGTTGTCACCGATTCTGAAATGTGGACAGTAGCTGAAACTTTATGAATAAGAAAAGTGCTTTGCGACAAAGTAACAATATTAGCGCAAACATAAGAAATCGTTGCAAAAACTAGTATTTACTGGATTATAGCTAGTTTTTAGGGTTCCGTACCCAAAGGGTAAAAACGGGACCCTATTACTAAGACTTCGATGTCTGTCCGTCCGTCCGTCTGTCTGTCTCCAGGCTGTTACTCAAGAACCGCTATAGCTAGACTTCTGAAATTTTCACAGATTGTGTATTTATGTTGCCGCTATAACAACAAATACTAAAATAAAAATAAAATTAATATTTAAGGGGGGCTCCCATACAACAAACGTGATTTTTTTGGCCTTTTTTGCTCGTAATCAATAATGATAAGAGGTAGGCACTTGAAACTTTCACGAAGGCCTTAAATATAATTGTACTTTAATAATTAATAATAATATTTAAATAAAATAAAAAATTAAGGGTAAAAATTGTGTTTGTATGGGAGCCCCATACAAACACAATTTTTAGCCTAATTTTACTCTATAACGGTACGCAACCCTTCGTGCGCGAGTCCGACTCGCACTTGGCCGTTTTTTATATCTATAAAGCACTTGAAAGTGCGTGATTTTCTAAGAAGAATGTGAAGAATGATAATAAGTTCATTCATTGTCCATTTCGCATTTTCACAGTACATATCGATTGGCGCCTTTGTTAATAACAGATAAGCGAGAAGATAATAATATGATTCTTGATTACCATATCATGATTTACTATATTATATTTAATTTAATTAAGTACATTATATGAGTTCGCGTTGCACTTTAAGAGAGCTCTTTTTGGAAAATGTGAAATAAATAAATAAAAATAAAGTAAATCTACCGCAATTCATTAAATAAAAGCTAAGTAGCGAAAAGAACACCTCGTATATAATTCGAATCAATGCAATGTCTAACTTACATACATTTAATTTTTTAAATGTATGTAAGTTAGACATTAGGGTTGTAGTAGTGTAGTAGAAGGGTTGTGTTTTCACAACCCTTCTACCGCAGTCGCGAATAATTTGAATAAAAACCAAGGAGCAAGCTAAACCCACACATGTCTACTCAGCATTCTCCCATTCCTTACACACAGTTATCAAAACACCAAAACTTCGCACATTCTCATAACAGTAAATCGGGTTCTAGAATAGAATAATAGTGTTATTGTCACGGCGCTGTTTGTGGCAGACGTCTAGACGCCAGCGCGGCTAAATATAGAATGGACGCACTAGCGGGAATTAGGACTTTTTCATGAATTATGCGGGTGGGTTGGAAATGTTTCCGTTTTCAGGCACGAAGCCGATACAGCGGAGTATTCTATGGGGCAATTGTTTTATGTAGAGTTTTGAAATATTTTACTACTTTACATTATTACGATATCACATTAGAAACCTCAAAAATAACAGTATTTCTCCACTATTTAATGGATGTTATTATACTTATAAACCTTCCTCTTCAATCACTCTGTCTATTAAAAAAACCGCATCAAAATCCGTTGCGTACTTTTAATTAAGATTTAAGCATAAAAAGGGACATAGGAATAGAGAAAGCGACTTTGTTTTATACTATGTAGTGAAGTTTATTTGAATTTATTCAAAAAATAATTTATCATAAATAAGTCTAAATACTTAAGTTTAGATCTTGGACATCTAGGAATACGGAGCAATACTCTACATTTACATTACATTGTAGTTTATAGTACACGATTTGTCATTATTTGTCTATAAAATTAGTCTAATTAAACCCGTGATGTTATTTATTGGAAATAAAAACATACACATATAACAACGTGTAAGTATTCAATACAATTTATATAAGTATTATAATAATACATAGTTGGAAATTGTATTGAATACTATAAGTACTATAAAAGGCAAAAAATGTATTTTCTAATTTTTCGTTTACAATTAAAGGCAGGTAATACCCGCCCTGAAAACTAGCTTAAATAATATTACTGACAGAGTTTTGTCATCTTTATATTATGTAGGTGGTATATTAAGACACTATAACACGACCAAAAAATCAACACGGTAAGGGTCTCAAGTCCAGTTGATATTGAAACAACACTACATTACTATGTAGTATGTATATATGTATATAGCTACACTGTAAGTTTGTTTGTCGACTGGCGCCTCGCGTAATTGTACGTACAAACATACACACGTCTGATTTACTAATGTATCTAGTTTTAGCACTTAGATAATCCAAAAACATTGTCACATCCATTATTTATTGGTGTTTTCACCGTAAACCAACGTAATATATTGGATTATCGGACGAAAATAATATTTGTGTCGAACAGAAAGCTTGCAAGTTTTTGTGAGTTATAGAATTGGATATTCTTTGTAAAAATGTTTCTTCAAAGATTTTCAAAAGTTAGAATTGGCTGTGAGTCACAGCTAATCCTGACTTTTGAAAATCTTGATGTGTGAAAATCTAAGCAGTGACATAATATTATAAGGGCAGGTGATCTAGATCTACCGTAAATTTAAACGTCAAAAGTCAAAGTGGCTGTAAAACAAACTCAGTGTAAAGCCTTTATGTAGCCCTAGCATGGCCACCAGTAGAAATGCGAAAGTATAGACAAACTGTGGACATAAACTTAAGGTGCCGTTCCGATCTTTACCGCGGCTAATCGCGACCCACAAAAATTCAATTTAAATGCCACTTTATGACAGACTATAGTACATGTCATAAAGTAGGATAGGTATTATTTGAATTTTTAGGACTATAGTCTGTCATAAAGTGGCATTTTAATTGAATTTCTCGGAACGAAAAAAGATCGGAACGGCACCTTAAGTTTATCTCCACAGTTTGTTTGTCTTTTCGTATACTGATGGCCATGCTAGGGCTACTGGTGACACGCTTTTTGAAATAAAAGGTGTGTGTACTTTTTTGGGATGGATTCAAAATTTTATTAATTATTTTACACGCGTCAGGAGTCAGGACATGAAAGAAGACCGCCCCGCGGTGAAGGACAAGAGGTAATAACTCTCTTTGGCAGGAAACCATGCGGCAAAAATATATGCCTGCTACTTCCATTTCGTTTTCACTTTTACCGGCACTTCTGGACTGGATCCCGTTGTTTTTACATTAAATGTCAAATGAAATCTCGTGACCAGGCTCATGTGATACTTGTGGTTGTATGCCAATGCTCGCTACACCTAACAACATAAGAGACCTTCAAATGGAGACAGACAGACTGACAAATACACATTAATGTAAATTTATGCACAAACCCATTCTGTAATAATATTTATCTCACAGACTATGTATGTAAGAGGTCATAGATTATTTTGTATGAGTACATTTTTTCTCGTTCTGGAAAAAATAAACTTAAGCCATTGTCAACCGTCTTTATAATGAGTCAATTATTGTAGTCTAACCAGTAATTTAGTGCTTTGAAAATAATCTGTAAAGTACTAATGCAGTTTAAACCACTAATAAAATCCATAAGTTTAATTGAATAAACAGTATTAGTATTACCAAGGTTATTTTCAGCGCTCGTTATTATCATGAAAATGCACAATTATTTCTCAACAATGATTTATAGATAAACCATCGTTAATCTTATTCTGCTAACCATCGTTAAAAAAGTGACTAAATATACCGATTATACGATAAAGTATTTCGTCAACCAAAGTGACATCATTTTAATAAAAACCCTAATGACTTCAAATACATAGAACGGCATTATGCTTACTGATAATGGGCACAATTTATATCAATTAATTATACAATAAGATCATTTTCCTCTATGACTCAAACTGGATTAGCTTAAACTAGTTCAAGCCCGTGGTTTTCTGAATAAAATAAATGAAAATCATCTCTAAAAATCTCACAATATGTTTCGTTCGTATCAACGAATTTCCGGTTTTTCCATAGGCTTCTAAGTGTTTTTGATAGTTTACAACAGTTTTGATGATTAGTTAATCTACATTAGCTTATCAAAAGCGTCAGAGAATACATAAATTTCAGCCAAATATCCTTAGAAGCTGCTCACTAACAAAAACAGTTTATAACGTGGATTATTATTTATGTTGACAAAGCCTACTTAATATTAAAGGACAGCTCATTAAGATGTTTCATAAAATGTAGAAATTAAAGAATGTACGCCTTGACAACCGTAATAGTTTATTAATGTTCAAACAAAATGGGGCCAAGAAACTAAGTAATTGTTTTATAGCGTGAAACTATGTAGAAGGGCGCTGAAAATTGTTGTGATTAGAAAATTACTTTCCTTGCATACTTTATACTTTTACCTAGTTTTTATTATTCGTAGCTTTTACCGTTTAAATGCCACAAATTGGTATGCTTTTTGAGCGAAAAGAAAAGACAAATTGTAAAAAAAAATATACATTAATATTTAAAGCGTAATATTTAATCTAATTTAATATCGAGGGGTAGGGTAATTATGTTGTAATTTTTTTTAATTTAACTATTTACGCTTTTTGGACATAAACACAATAATATAACATTATCACACCACCGGTCTACCAAGTTATAAGTTTAATATGTTTCTTTAAAACAATTTTAATAAGAGCTGATTTGAAGTCTAGTTAATTGCGACGGTTATTTAACACTGTATCAATTAAAACATATTGCAATACAGCTTATTGTCTACCCATTAATTTATTACATTCAATACAGTACTAATTCAATACTATCGACTGTTATTTTAATAAAATATCTTATTTAACACTTACTGCTGCACTCAGAGACGAATATTTTTTTACATAATGTAATTTATTAAAATTAAAAAATAGAGGGTGCTACTCAAACATTTACTACTTGATACGTTCTTACTTTTATAACAGTTTAACTAAGCTTCAACTTGGTCACTGCATTCACGCTAAAACCCTGACGTGCAGCTGTCCACTGGGTTCCGTACTCTCGCCTAAATTGTGGAACGTAGGCTTCGACGATCTGCTATGCCTCCCCCTACCACCGCTTTGCATACTAGTTGCCGATGATGGTTTTCTCATTATTCAGGCTAACTCACGTTCCGAAATTGAAACAAAAGCAAACCAAAGTTTAAACTTAATTTCGGACTGGGGCCACCGCAACCGCTTAAATTTTGCCGCGCATAAAACCTACCAAATACTTTTGAAGGGATCCCTCTTGTCGACACCCAGCATTAAACTTAACAATGTTAACGTTAAACGCAAGCAGTCGCTCTGTTATCTCGGGTTTTACTTAGAAAATAAATTTTCGTTTTTAGATCATATAATTCAGACCGGTGAAAAAGCTAAACGTAACTTTTATTCATTTACCAAAACTCAGCGATATTCCTAGGTACTTTATTCTACGGGCCTCCCGTGTGGGCCGACCGAGCAACTATTGGTGCGGCTCGTCGCAAATTATTGCAAAGCCAACGTCTTGTTCTCATATTCCTGTGTAAAGCTTACAGAACCACAAGTACCGAAGCCTTACCCGTACTAGCCGGAGTTTTACCCGTAGACCCTGAAATACAGCGTCGTGCGACTATGTACTACCACAATAAAAACATTACTAACCCGGACTTTTTAAACGCTCGCGATAAACCAAAAATAGCTAGACTGTTTGAACCCTTAGATGATTCAGTACGTTACCTAATGTCTGAATGGCAAACTCGTTGGGATAACTCCACAAAAGGTCGCCACCTTTATAACTTTTTTCTAGATATACGTCAACGGCTATCCAAAAACTGGATGGATATTGATCATAGCGTATCTCAATTCCTGACCGGTCATGGTAATTTTAAAGCCAAACTCAATGGATTTGAATTAGTAGAATCACCCATGTGCGAGTGCTCGACCGAAGGCAACATGTTCGAACAAACCGCCCATCATGTTCTCTGGGAGTGTAACCTCTGGCAAAACGAAAGGTCTATAATGCTTAACAACATACTTTGTAAATCTGGAGTCCCATATTACGATGATCTCGTCGACAGCGCAAGGAACTTCCGTGCCTTTAAGCGTTTTTGTCATAATTATTACTGGAAACAGTGTAACACAACAAATTAATCCAACATTAACTTAGATCTAGCTTAGTAGTCATAATTAACATTAATTATTCCCGTGGTGCTTTCCCTTTAGTTCTTTGACTTTCGGTCATTGCAACTTTGTGCTGTCTCCCGCTTTTTATGGGGAGGGAAACTGTATACTTTTTCTCCTCCTACCTTCTTCTGATTAAATTCGTTGCGGGTCCCAAGACAGCTTTAGCATGTCCCTCGGGCTCCCTGAGATCATATCAAAGGGTTTTCGTGGTTGGATACCGCTGTCGATCCTGGCGACACAGGAGATACAGTGGTGGGAATGTGTGGTGGGCCAAAGCCCGTTTAAAAAAAATAATGTATTAAACGAAGATGTTGACATAATCATATCTGTCAAACTCTTCATGAAATTGAAGTTAACTCATTATTAATTATTGTCTCTGAGTGCGGCAATTAGTTACATCTTGACCTTAACAGCTTCATTTTTGTACCCAAATTTAACAAGTTGTAATCACAACAGCTCAAGTTTCACCGGTTTTCCTGTTAAGGCTCCGTCACATTGTCGCCTGTCAGTAAAAGTAAATAAACGAAAGGCCATAAGCGGTCAAGGTGCATCACTAAACACGGAAGTACGGAAGGAGGAACCAGCCTCTTAACTCAATAGATTCGTGATTGAAATAATGATTTTGGTGTGTCAATACAGATTGTTGTGATACTTATGTAAATGTTATGAGGTTGTGCCGGCCACTTTGATGTTGTAAGATCTCTACGCTGCCTACTCTAAAAACATTTGAGTTACAAACTACGACTCGAATACGCAATTTAAATTGTACAATGCCCTTACACTACGGTCTCCAAGGACCATTATTGCGATTCTTTTGATAGGTACCTAATATATTTGATAGATATCTTTTCTTTTGATAGGTACCTATAGTTGTATTATAAAATGGCTCTACATCACAAGCTTAGGCGCTACGCAGAAATGCTTAACTCCATTTTCAACTCACATAACTTTTTCGAGATTCCACTATTTTCGAGTAAAAGAGACAAGCAGCTATAATAGTTCCATAGGTCAATTTCTCTTTCCTACAACCGGGTAAGATTGAACTGAAGAATTGATAAGAACCATATATTTATTTATAGGTCCATAGGTGGATTTCACACTATCACATATAGGGCTGCTATTAGATTGCTAAGCTGATGGTGATGATTATTTTCAGACGCTACGCTATCCTTATCACTTGGCGTCGGCGCTTGATAGTGTATCTGTGAGACATACCTCCTTTATGCAGCTAAAGAGGGCGCCCGCTTGAGAGCACTTGACTCCTCACGCCTTCATTAAAATCACTCACAAATTATATTGCTCAATAATTCGATTAAACATAAATAAGATGAAAATATGTTGGTCAATGTATAATAAATAGTTACATAAAATAAAATAATAAACAAAGTTATAAACATTCCTGAAGCAGCTGTATACGGTTCCTGATGTTGCTCAAGTTTTCTTTTTCCGGGTCATCAACTGTTTTATGTCCTTTCCTGAGACATGATATGGCCATGGGAAGGTGTTTGCAGTGTACGCTTGAAGAAGTAACAGGCGGACGGACAGACAAACTTTCGAATTCATACTATGGGTCCTTCATTATTTCGATGGATGGACCCTTCTTCAACTCGTTATTTCGACCATAGTATCTATACGGTTTCATTTATTTAAAATAAGGCGTCAATGAAAATTCAAAATTAAAGCATTTTCTCTATTGATCTCTATAGCAAAGCGGCCAAGAATCAATTGTTACATTAACCTCTGGCTGGTTAAGTTCACTTACCTTGGCTTGACAGAAAAAAGCAATTTAAAAACAAAATGTCGTTATCGCAAAGGATTTCTCGGGCGAAATAAAAAGTGTAGAGTACGCATTGGCCCATTTTGATAAAGCATGGCCACTCGACGCTCAGGTGCATTTAATGTGTTGGCTGATGGCGGCTGGTATAAAAAAGTAAAATAGTAGTCACAGTAAAAGATTTTCATAAGAGCGGGAATTTTGTGAAAATACTATTATAATATTATATATATATATATATATATATATATATATATATATATATATATATATATGTATATATTTCTTCTTTTTTGGCAACTTGACACAAAGGATGTGTATGTTGTGCCACAGACAAGGTAAAAAGGTAAGTAATATGGCGGGAAAACCATATTCCTCCTATTATAATTTTCATCATCGTTTTCATGTATGGTCAGGTCTAAAGTCTAGTCAAAGTCTAAGTAAAAGTCAATACAGTCACAGGAGTCAAGTCGGTCGATTCAGTAAAGTGGTAGACGCTTTACTGAAACTTTCGATGGAGTTTTGGAGGGAACACAAAATAGCACGTTTCTGGATATAACATCACTTTCCTACACTTGTGAATGAACACGAATATCTAATGGTTAATATTCTACCAATATTACACATTAAAAACCCAGCTTATCTTTAAAGATAAAAATCATTAAAAACCCAGCTAACACAATTTTAGGAAAATAATACAAAAACACAACAGCACTCTTTCACATGCCCGCCAAAACTCCAAATATTATATATTATAATAATTCCAAATTTAAAAAGTGGAATGTTCCAATTTCTTTTTAATTCATAGTTGTCAAAATTAACATCGTAAAGTTTTAGAATAGAGCCAAGAACTACTGTAATGTAATTCTTATAATTAAGTACTTCTAAAAATACTGATTATTATTTTTTTTGTTTGAAAATAAATACGTCCCAAAAGTCTATCTAAAACCAATTCCTTCATAATTACTGAAGCGTTGTTATTCGCGTGAAAATATTGACGCCGGTGAAAATTCTGTAAGGTCGAAACGCCCGCGCACGCACAAAAAGTTTAGCTTATAAGTTTATAATCAAGCGAGGTTTTTATCTTGTAGTCGCTGGCCGCCCGCCGCGCCGCGTGCATGTCAGTCCGGCTACTCAAATGCAATAGCGCATGTACGAAAAAAAAAAAACAAAACGTTCCAAAAACAAAAAAAAAAAAAACAACAAACGTCAAAACGCGCGCAAATTCTGAAAGTGATGTGAAAAAGTTTTTCAGCGCTGTTCCGAGTTTTGCCGCGACGCCTATTGTTAGACATATAAGACGTGTAAATATGGTATTTTAAGTGTTTTTCTAACGTTGTATGTGTGTGTTTATTGCATAAAGTGAGTTCAGTTACTAAAGCTGTGGTGAAGCAAAATTCAGTTAGATGTATGTGCGACATAATATACAACGGGACAAAACATGACGGCAAAGTTCGGCTATGTAAGTTTTTTTTGCAATTTTTTTCGCATGTTGTTACGTTTTTATTTTTTATTTTTGTAACATGAAGTGTTTTTTTTGTAAGTTTTTTTGACGTGCAATTTCCGCGACGTTCGATAGATAATACGCCAGGCAATAAAATAAACACTTAAACTGGTATCCTTTATAAATAACATTATCATAAGTACTAGATACTATATCTTTTGTTTTGTTACAATATTATATATAAATAAAACTAAAATATAGCACATGCTAAATTCTTTTAAGTAGGTAAATAAAATGCTTAGTATTGAGTTACGGAGTTTAAATATAAAATCTAAGCTACTCAAAAAACACTAAAATTATTTACCTACTTAGCGTAGATTACGCAACGCTGTTTTTTTTTTCTTAACATCATAAGATCGATAGGCAATTGAATACAAAAACTTGACTAATTTTCTTAGATGAAATTAAAATTATTTTGCTAAATACTTTTAATTCTTACCGCGTTCTCACCACCTTAGAAAGTGTTGTGCAGCTGAAAAAGCTAAAAAACTCTTCTTCCACGCCTAAACTGCAGCATGAAACAGAGCACCTAATATTTAGTAGAAACTGTGTAAAATATTTTACTGCCCACAGCAGATTTTTCCAGTTAATTCTCATATCTTTAAAGATAAAAATTATTATTGTATAATAAGTAAGATAATAAAAACGATTTTATTTTTCAATAAATTCATCGTTAATGCTTATCTCCGCTGAACTTTGCTATAAACAAGGAAAAATAATATTATTTTATAGAATATCATAATTTACAACTTATTTATTACTAGATGACGCCCGCAACTCCGTTGCGCCAAAATTCGTTTATCGCGCGGGAACCGTACATTTTTTCGGGATAAAAAGTATCCTACGTCCTTTCCCAGGACTCAAAGTATCTCCATACCAAATTTCAGCAAAATCGGTTCAGCGGTTTGAGCGTGAAGAAGTAACAGACAGTCAGACAGTCAGACAGACAGACAGACAGACAGACAGACGGACAGACAGACACACTTTCGCATTTATAATATTAGTATGGATGTGAAAGAACTTCAAAATTTCGTTTTCATTTCTAATATCCCAATTCACGACTTAAGTAGGTACTTATAACTTCAGGAGAAAAAATTGCAAAAGGGAACAAGAAAGAGATTTTCGGCTTTTCTCTGAGAATAAGATAGAACGCAAATGTAGGCAAATTGCTATTTTGTAGCTTAGAAACAACATTATTTATATCATACAACCTCCATACTAATATGCGACAGTGTGTCTGGCTATTACCTCTTCAAGCTTAAAACGCTGAACTCATTTTGATGAAATTTCGATATGGAGATACTTTTAGTCCCGGGAAAGGACATAGGATACTTTTTAAATCGGAATGTACGGTTCATGCGCGATAAACTTTATTCGCAGCGGAGTTGCGGGCATTAACTAATCTTACTTCTTACTTATATTATAAAGGTGAAAGTTTGTTTGGATGTATGGATGTTTGTTACTCTTTCACGCAAAAATTATTGAATGGATTTTAATAAAAAATTTACAGTAATCTAGCTTATACATCAGAATAACACATAGGCTACAATTTTAACCGACTTTCAAATTGGTGGAGGTGTTATGTTCGTTTTTTTATGTTCAACGATTACTCCGCCGTTTGTGAACCAATTTGCGGGTGAAGCCGCGCGGGACATCTAGTGTATTATATTTTACTGTACCGTATGTCACCCCTCCGACTTTCTTACCGGAAAAGTAAAAGAAACCTATCACTTTACAATACGGCATTGTGGTTGCTTATTGGGAAATGTGAAAACGTCTGCAATTGATACTGTGTGGAGAAGCCGTAGAAATCTACCGCTGCCGTATCGACTTTTGTGTTGGTACCGTGTTATACAATATTTGAATTTGTCGTCAATCTTTGGTACCAGTTTTGAGGTTAGGGTTAGGGCCGGGCCACAACACCGCGTTGCGGCGTCGTAGCGCAAAAGCAACATCGGACAGAAATGCGATGCGTTGTCACAACGCAAAAATGTCATCGGAAATCTCGCTGTCGCGTCGCAAATTTCCACAATGAATTCTGAGACGTCGTAGATTTTTACGATGCCATGTCGCACTGTTGTGGCCTGGCCCTTAGACCGGAACGCGACGACATTTAACGCGATTTGTCAGAAGAAAGATAAAAGCAGTACAAAATTTTAATTTGTACCACTATAATGCATCGTCAAGTCGCGCTTTTGTGTACCCTGGCCCTTAGGGTCATGTAATGATACTAAATAAAACCAATACTGGATGTAATTTCGACTGAATCATTTAGAATGAAGCCTAATTACAGCTTTCACTCTTAAGAACCCTATAGCGAGCTATAGCTTTATATTAAGGCACAAGGAGTTTTAAGATTAAATGTTAAGAAAATGCGACTCGATCTAAAGAGTGCGTAACTTTACACGTGGTTATAGTAAAGTAGTCAAAGTGGTTATATATTATGTGTGTCAAATCAAACTTATCTCTACGCTTATTTTCTTCTAGTAAACACAAGGTTTTTGACCTTACTAATACAATGGCATAAATTATTTATACATATTTAACACACTGCAGTATGGCTGGCCATACAAGAGCAATATAAGCTGACCTGACGCATTTTTTGACCGACTTCCAAAAAGAATGGGGTTTCTTAATTCGACGGTATTTTTTTAAAGTACAGTTCCTATATTCAATGCATACCGAAAGTTTGTCACCCTGTATGTCTGTATGTTACCTCTTCACGTCCAAACTGTTGAACGGATTTTGCTGAAAGGTATAGAGATACTTTGGGTTCCGAGAAAGGAAATAGGATACTTTTCATCCTGGAAAATAGCACGGTTTTCGCGCGAAGAACAAATGGTAAAACGGACATGCAGGCGTCATCTGAGTATTATAGACATATAGGTGTGTCCATGTTGGACCATAATGGATAACCAAGTTTGCTGATCATGATCATGATTGCGATGGGCAACCATAAACGAAAATAAGATGCATCAACCTTGACTTTACACGTGTACCATACAAAGAATACCTTACAAAGATGAGAAAATAGCTCCTCTACAATTCCAATACTTTCAATTTCTATCCGTCTATCCTCTTTCAAAAACCACTTTACAGGCAAGTCAGTCAGTCAAGTTTTTCGATTGCAGTTGTTGCGGTCACTTTCCTTAATATAGACGCTAAGCTACGTTGTCCTTATCTGATAATTAGAAATCATTGAAAAGATAATAAGTTAAATTATTTCAGGCGCACGAGATTTAAATATGTATATGGTTGTTTTACTTTAATGCTTCAAGCCCCAAGCGGTCGCAGCTTCAAGCCCCAAGCGGTCGCATGTGACCGCGATAACAATAGAAATCTATTGTGTCTCGTTTTTTCCACGATCGAGGGAATATGAAGAATTTGACAAAAAATTTGTGGGACTTATGTCATGGCATTTAATGAAAGTTAAGTATTCATTAAATCTCACTCAGTTCTATTTTACGCTTGCTAAGTCATCGATATGTTAAGTTTTTTCACACACTATGCGCAATTCTTGGTAATAGATTTAATAATGACACAAAGTAGTGTTAATAGATTTAGAGTTTGTGCTAATTATTAGGTATTAACCCTGCATTTTATTTGACATTGACAAAGGTCATTCTACTGCTACTTAGCATGGTCATCATACCGAAGATAGAATATTATAAAGTAATATTCTTTCTGTTATAAATCTGAAAATATAGGATCGATAGTACACTCTCATAAAGAAATTACAGGACGAATTTTATTAATATCTATTCTGTGGTTATAGCACAAAAATATATATTAGTAACAAGTTATAGTAAGAGTTTTATAGTACTCTTTAAATCCCGAAATATGTAGTAGAAAAAATATAATTAGTGAACAAATTCATTCGAATCCAACCAAAATCCGACATTGCACACGTCATATCAGAATATTGACACAAACGTTTTATCAAACTTTTTGTTTACTGTATATGCTGGTGCTGCACTCTAGCGTCTAAACAGTAATATTATATCCTATTGTAGAATTTTCTAAAGTAATAAAAATTCCACACAAATTCTTCACGTTCTTAATCACCTACACCAGAGGCTCCCAAACTTTTTTCTCATAGACCACTTTTAACATTATGCTGGATTCGTGGACCCCACAGCTACCCCCCCCCCCCCCAGTTCAAGGCTGGTCTAAAAAGCGTATTCATCCAACAGTTGGACCTTTACTTTTTTGTATTCTAAGTTTGACTCACAAGTCACAGTACAAGGAAACAATAACCTTCACTTCGGAGTGGTAAAAAGTAAACGCAAATATTTTCTTCTTTTGTAGCTATTTAACACAAAAATTACCACACTTTCACTTATTTTTAAATCTCCTCGCTCTGTAATATTTAATCTGCTATTAATATAATATTGTCTGCCTATATTCATAGGAGAAGTCAATTCGGGTCACCTAATTTTTATAGACCCCCGTTAACGACTCGTGGACCCCCATTTTTTTTCCACGCAAGCGTAGACCCCTATCGGGCTCCCGTGGACCCCATGGGGTCCACCTGGACCACTTTGGGAAACAATGACCTAGACCATCATAGGTCAACGTGGAATATTAAACCAATATTTTGGCACATTCTGCCCGCAGTATTTACAATTAGTGAAGTCAGGGTTTTTTGTTGTGTGTACATATTAAGCTACATAAAGTAAACAGTAAACAGTATGATACTACTTGTGCTGAGTGTTTGACTATAATTTGTGTTTGTCAAGACTGGTGCATACTGTAAAAATAGCAAATAGAATACATAATTATCCTAGCACTAAACTTCTGTAAGTCAGTACTCCTGATTCTGCTGTTTTTATAATGAATACAACTTAAATTTTGTTTCGACTTAGTCTCGATATAAGAAAACTACAAAATAGTAATAACTACAAAATAGTAGTAATAACCATGTATTCATTTTCTCATTACGTTATGAAATTTGACATTTTTGTGTTTTTGCTTTACGAAATACTCATGAGATAAACATAATAATAGTATTCATCTGATAATGATCTATATAGCATTCTCTAGTAGAGTATAAGCATCATACTGTACTGAATAACTGAATATGTATGATGTATCTTTGAAATCGCTCATTACAGACACTAGTCCTATACGTGCAAAATATTAGGGCTTATAATTAACTGATCACCAGAAATAGTAACATTTCACAGACAAAAATACTAAACGATCACCAAAATACAGACCACCATTTTAATGTAAAATGATAACCAAAGATTTAACATCTTAAAACCAAAAATAGTAAATGATCACCAAAATTAGTAAATGATCACCAACATTATACTAGCATTTTAATGTAAAATGATCACCAAAGATTTAACATCTTAAAACCAAAGATTTAACATCTTAAAACCAAAAATAGTAAATGATCACCAAAATTAGTAAACGATCACCAAAATTAGTAAATGATCACCAACATCATACTAGCATTTTAATGTAAAATTATTAAACAAAGTATTTTCATTTTGCTATCCTATTAAAGAAAAATGAACCAAATAAATCAATGCTAACCGGAGAATAATTAACAATAGAAACCAAATTTCAACTTTAAAAATATGTTAATTTTAAAATGAGACACAAAAGAATTACATCTCGTTATTTGACTATCGTAAATAAATAATACTAATAATATAATGATAACGGGACTCAGTATAAGTATCTACATACCAAATTTCAGCAAAATCGATTCAGTGGTTTGGGCGTGAAGAGGTTATAGATAGACAGACAGACACACTTTCGCATTTATAATATTACTTATTGGTATATAAAACTCTCATCATCCATGCTAATATTTTTGGAATGAGTAGGTGTCCGTCTGTTATCTCTTCAGGTCCAAACTGCTGAATATAATAATAATATGGAGTTATAATACTTCCTTGTTACTTACATGCTTTTATTTTTTAACAATCATAGTTGATTTTGGACAGAAATCCCATTGATTTGCTCGCAAGGATTTGGTGATCATTTACTATATTTGGTGATCATTTACAATATTTGGCGTTCAATTACAATTTGAGGTGTAGTCGTAACAAAAATCGCTGGTAGTATTGCAATTTTAGACTTTCTTTTTTTGGTGTTAAGTTACTTTTTTTGGTAAACAAGTTTAGGGTATCAGCGCATTTTTTGGTGGTCATTATATTTGTTCCCAAATATTAGTCTACATTCAACTTCAAGCTATCTCAAATGACTATAACGTGCGCGTGCATCCGATTTAATCGGTTTGAATGAAAATGGACTACTGTATATCATATTCATATTGTGACTATAGCCTCCAGTGTTCTATAACAATAAGTTTCATTTACATAATCCTCATATTTTATGGTGAAATATAAAATTAATTTCGCAGATCGCAGCCACCGATAACTATGCTCATTTAAATACGGCTTTTTAAGGCCACCATACATGGAGAGGCCGATTCGACCGGACTGATCGCAGACCGAGTTAACCGGACTCATACACACACACGGAATGTACAAAACGAGTCCGATTTGGGTTTCAATTCTCATTAGGGAGCGTCCACAAATTACGTGAGGTGTTTAGGGGGGGGGGGGGTCGAATAAAATCTCATCTAATCTCACGTTGGGGAGAGGGGGGGTCTCGGCAAATCTATTAATAATACTATTTTGGTCCATTTCATCCAGATTGTACGTATTCTAAAGATTTAATCGTTAGCGTAATCGTTATACGATTAAGATCATTCAGAAATTTGTTCGAAAGAAAATCTACTGACTGTCAAACCAAACGTTTAAGTAACACACATTTAAAAAATCTCACGTGAGATTTCGGGGGGGGGGGATAAAATCTCACGAAATCTCACCAGGGGGGTCAAAAAATTAAAAAAAAACACCTCACGTAATTTGTAGACGCCCTCTCGAATAACAATTCGATCACTATCGCGTAGACAGCATGCGTGCGTGCGAGTGAGATAGCCTGCGATCGAAGAAACTTTCAAGTTAAGATAATCGGGACCCAGGTTGGCCTGCCATCAGTTCGACTGCATCGATTGATCTCCCCATATAAGAGGACCTTTAAGGCCTAATATTAGTAGAACATTTTTTAACGTTGAAAATCGATAAGAGTATTTATATGCAAATTGATTATTATCCAGTTTTCATCTATTAAATACCTATATACATGCAAGAACATAATAATTTATGCGTTATTGTGTAATAAAACGATATTAGTAGTAATTTACTTTAATATAGTTATTTAATACAATGACTATATATGGATATTCCACGTTAAATCGATAAAAATTCTTTGGGAATCCACTAGAATCCTTTGATGTTTTGGATTATAGAAAATGAAAATAAAACAAACATTTTTATAGGCAGGCCGTTTATTCTCTACAACATTAACGGCCTGTTTTACCGCTTCCTGATAAAGTGGCGAATAGGCTATTCACAACTTTTTTGACAGATTCTTCAAACTCTATCAGTCAAGTTAAGTGGTGGATAGTCTATCCGGCACTTATCAGGAAGTGGTGAAAAAGACCCTTAAAAAGTTATTGAAATGTGTTCATGATAATTTCATGCGCCTTAAAATCCCGTTCGAAACATTTTCAAACGCTTAAACGTAACTTTGTGAGTTGTGTAGCTTCATGTCCTACGGGCTACGGCCTTCGACTCTACGGGTAACATTATGTCTGTGGCTTGTATTTTATCAAAACTAGTTCAGTAATTTTGGATCTTACTCGATGTGAATTAGTTTTACTTCTTTGTTGTATGAGTAAAAATAATGCCTACCTTATAACGAAAAGGTAATTTAAAAACATAACATAAACATAACTTTACCTATATTTGTTTATATTTATAGCAATCAAACAATAACGTCATATTGTTTAAATATCATTGTTGTTAACAAAAACGGACAGACTCGACGTCCAATTTATTATTTCATGTTTTGACACGTCCACTTATTAAACGTTAATAAAATTCCATAATTCATTTGTCATAACTCGTGACTATTATTCTGATTAACTGCTGTACATAATTTAGAATCAAAATGGCTTCCAACTTGTTGCGGAACATATATCAGAGTTTGCTACTTAATACCTCGTAAATTATCCTAAATTACGTAAATGGTGTAATGAGCTAAGGTCACAAGAAGCTTAGTTTTTATGGCAATATAACTCTAGCTCCAAGGCTACAAAATACGCTATGGCATACGAAGACGAGTGCCTTCACATTAGGGCGGCAATATACGAGTATTTTAAACTCTAGCTCCAAGGCCACAAAATATACCACGGCCTACGAAGACTAAGAGTGCCTTCACATAAGATCGCCAATTATAGTGCGGCAGCAGCGCAAACTTCTATACTATAAAGAGCAGCACGGCAACCGGAGACTCTTTTTAGTATAGAAGTCGCGCTGCTGCCGCATTGCTGGCGACTTGATATGAATCCACAATAAAATATTATTTACTGAATTAGCTGCACTATCCCGTCTAAGAAAGGACTTTCCAACAAAGTTCTTGCTTAATATCTTTTAAATTCAGACTTTAGAATTACCCACACCTTAAACATACATACAACTGAAAGTATTTTAACACAAACGGCATGAGCACAACGTCTGCAGATGTGGGCTGTGGTGCATTTATTTACAATTAGTGTGTGTGAGCACGATTCAACGGCGCTGTTAATCGATGATCGTATTCCTGACTAAATGATCACATTGTCAATAGTATTTAATATTGTAATAAGTTTACTGTTTCATCGAAAGGTAGTTTGCCTGGTTACAAATACAAAATTTCATTAATTTTATGTCCTTTATCGCGCTTATCGTCATGTATAGACTAGTAGCTAATAGGTATCCAAATTGCGATTAGGTTGTATATCATGATTTTGATGATATTTTTTGCTAATTATAGCATCACAATCATCTATAATTAAATTGTTTTATTTGGATCAAATATTAAACGAAGTCTTTCAAACGGGACGTGCTACGCCGTAGCAATTCTACGACAAAATAATTATTACGATCGCGATCCTACATTTTGTACCAAGCAACGTTACGGTTGGAAGTATTTTAATTTTTTTTTATATTTTCTGTTTTTTTTTTAATAAAAATTATTTATGCTATAAAATAGTTCAGTAGACTTTGTTTGACGTTGACTTCTATGGAATTAAATGCGCTACACACGTAACGTTTATGGTGATAACACCATAATTGTAATTTGTGCGTATGTCAACGATAATTTGTAACGATTTGTAATACCACCGATAAAAGTGCATCTAATCGTTGCAATAAAACGTTACATGATTAGTCATGTGTATTATAATATCGACGACGGAAAACAGAAAGGGCGTAACTCGGTCTAACGCAACTTTACACCAGAGCCAAAAAACAAAAAAATATTGGGAAATTAAATCATAACTTTTTAACGGTAAATCGTGGGAACATAATTTTAACACCTTTACTTTAAAATAAAAACCTGCATAAAGTGGCATACAAGCCAATAACTTCCTATTGCTAGAATTAAAGTTATTCAAGTTACGCCCGTTACGCCCATTGTATACAAAAATTGCAGACCTCAAAAATGTCGTATATTGACACGACGTTTGTACTGAATCATAAAACTATAAGAAATTTACTGACCTCAAAAAGATCGTAACTAATGTTCGTTTTAATTTGCTCTTAGGAACGGGGTGTAAACACATTCATAATGCATTATAATGGTTAGAAAATTGGTTGTAAGTCAAACGTCTAGACACCCAATGACGAAATAAAACGTCGTAAGCTTTTATAAACGTAAATTTATTGAACTTTTAAAAAGTTACCAAAAACACAAAGCAAAAAATATAATATTATACAATGTCAACTTAATAACTAATTAAGTAAATAATATATTATGTCACTAAAATAACAACAAAAACACATAATATAAGGTTGTCAAATATCCATAATAGTAACTTTAGGTACCTACGTAATTATAATTTTCATTAGAGAATTATTTAACAATAAATAACTAATAATATTCAGAATTTAAGTGGAATAAAATATTATTATGTTATTATTCCCTTCATAATATTATTTTTCCCTACTAATGTTATTTATGGAGTAAATAAAAAAATAGTCAAAGATAAGTCTTGTACATAATATACAACATTACAGAACAAGATTAAACATTTAAAAAAATGAACAATATTATTAATATAATAAACGATAGAATTGCGAAACCTCCTCCTTTTTGGAAGTCGGTTAAAATTATAAGAAAATATATAAAATCAATATTTCATTCATCAATATTTCTTAATTTAATTTTATTTCATGCTTTTTAAACTTGTATTCGTTATAGTGCAGAATAATTCCTATCAAAAGGATCATAATATTATTATCTCAATGAATACCATATACGAATGTCCTCTTGGATGAGGCCGTCAATATGAGTCCAAATATGAAACCTCCACTTTGGGTTCATAATATTAATATTATGGAGCTCGGCTCCTATAGAATCCTGGCGATGCTGCAGCAGCAGCATGCAAATATTTACTGTTATCTACGTCTTACTAATTGTCGCAATTAAAATGAACCCAAACACGAAACCTCTGCTCTAAGTTGGTGAGGAGTTGGGTATCCTATTGATTACCAGGTTATGCTGCAGCACCAGGTCAACTTTCCATTAATGTGTATTTATTCATAAATGTCACGAACTAGAATGCAAAATATTATAAAGCCCACCAAACGACTGCAAGTTGCTAATCGGCCACAAACCAGATGAACCGCAATTTTCTAGCACTGAGCAGGCTGATGATGATGAACTATGGCTAAGAACACTCTCAATCATGTCAGCTTTCAAACAAAAAAAAACTAGATCAAAATCGGTCCACCCGTTTGGATGCTACGATGCCACAGACAGACAGACCGACTGACAGACCGACAGACATGCAGACAGACACGTCAAACTTATAACACCCCTCTTTTTTGTCGGGGGTTAAAAATGTGTCATGTTAGTAGTTACCATGCCCATAAATACGCAGATATGCTTAGATTTAAATTAGTTGTTACCTAATTAACACATCAAGCCCCGTACGAGCACCGGTGATTGCGACAACAATAGAAATACAATAGCAATTCTTGGAACCCTCGATCGAAGGATTAAGAAAAACGTTACTATGGGAAAATTGAATTTCACGAACACCTACTTACAAAAACGGACACTTCATACTTTAACCCCTAATAGTAGTAAAAAAACCTAAAATCTTACAACGCATAGGTACCACGCAGAATTTGATTTCGATTTGTTTACATTCTTTTTGATTTTTGCTCAAGAATACATTATGTATCCTGGAACTTATTACTAGGTAATGAAATCTTTAGAATTTATAACATACCTTGTATAGAGAAATTATACACTCCAAGGTTTTTGCAACACGATTTTACTACAGCGAAACTGACACAGCCTTTCAACACGACGCCCGCGCAGCGACTAAGGTAACTTACCTGGGGTGTATGTAAGAAATTCCGGAATGTTCAACAAATTGCGGGACCTGTGACTCGTATTAACTACGATTGAGTTCATTTCTACCACCCATGAAATTGTAGTATCTAAGAAGTCATTATTTGTCCTTAGAAAAATCTGAACCGTTAAAATGTCGTAACATAGCAAGCATAGAAATTGCTTACCGCAAAAAGGTCGTAACATCTGGGACGCATTGAAACAGGAACAGCGTAAATATGTTTTAATTAAAAACACAAACTTCTTCAAATCGTATCTCAAAAAAGTATAAATACGCAATTTTGTGGGCAGTTACACCAAAAAAAATTATCATAATTTTTAAAATACTCACTTTTTTTTAAATTTCATGTCATCGTAGAGCAACCAGACCCAGACCAATCGACGCAGAAAAAAAAACTGATAATGACCTTATACGTAGTCTAGTTTCGACCTTTTAACGGGATACGCCCTTTCTGTTTTCCGTCGTCGTCGCTGATGCTGCAAATGTTATTGGGAGAGTGCATGTTATTAAAGAAAAATTTTTAGAGGTATAGTCCACTGATTTTGCCCAGGCTACATGGCCTGATCGAAAATTCGTAAGACGTAGGTAGTAAAAACAGGTAGTAATAAAAGCTCCCCCGCTTACAACACGTTGAAAATGTATGCTCTGCTGTGGTATTTTTGTGATGATTTATGTCATTATGCAACACTCAATGGAGTACAAGAGGCAGAAGTTAATAAGAAATCCGTTGTGTTTCTAAATATCTAGAAGGGTTTGTGCTCGTTTACTCCTCAGCCTATTCCTCATTGAAATTAAAGGTAGTCCATCCACCTGAGGTCAAATGCTAGTGGACAGACGACCTTGTCGTGTTCCCGATACACTATCGTCAGGTTAACATCGGTCAGTCATATTAAATCAATTAGCAGATAACGATGATCTTTGAGCTGCCCTTTCTTTTGTTTAAGATTCCGCTATGTAAGGTAAAGTACGCAGGCATTTTTTAGCTTACATTCATAGGGGGTGAATTTTGAAAGAGCGCTTCATTAGGCCTTATCTACATGTTATGTCACACTTCAAGGAATGGTATTAAAATGTAGTAATTGTTAATGGTAACATGGCATAGGGACGATACATGAAAAAGCATGACATGAAGGTTTAAAAAGCCGCGATTTTCAGGTTATAGTAATGAGGATTTTGGATGGTACCTTGGTGTCAGCAACTGTGATTATATTGTTTTTATAAGTACTCTTAAAGTGCACAGTAGAATATTTGAAATATTTTGAGCTGCGCAATTTTCTCTGGCTACAGACACCAAAAGCAAAGACAGTTTCTTAAACGTAAATGCACAAAAAGAGCACCATTTTAAAATTTCAAAATGCCCTTTCGTATCTCCCCTAACAAGATATGATTTACAAAGAATGCCAACCCCGCAAAATGCCTGTTATCAAAATTTCAACGTGTAATCAAAGGAGGGGAAAATCGAAAGGCTAAAATCTACTTATGATGCTCTTGCCATTGAATTTTGAACCATAACTTACCTACATAGGACATACATTAGAAAGTTTAGGGCGTCCTCGTTTTTCGCCCTTTGGATTTTTGAGTGATTTTCATTATAAGGACGCAGGTGGCTTTCACTTAACTGCATTTAATGTAGAGTTAACCATTAGCTGTGTTTATGATTAAAATAATTTAAAATAATGTATAAAAATGTATAGTTTGGTCTAAATCTCAAAACAACGTGATTATCAACAGGAATGTAGTTTTATTTTATACGAGCAATTGCCCGCGACTTCACTCGCGTTAAGAAGTATTATTATATACAAACTTTCATCCCCTATTTTAACCCCTTGGGGGTAGAATTGATCAAAATCCTTTCTTAGCGGATGCCTACGTCATAACATCTACCCGCATGCCAAATTTCAGCCCAATCCGTCCAGTGGTTTTGGCTGTGCATTGATAGATCACCATGTCAGTCAGTCACCTTTAAGTTTTATATATTTAGATTAGCTCTTATCATAGAAGTAATTACGTATGCATGTTTTTTCTTTTTTGTTTGAAACTCTTACCTACTAAACCTATGAAGATGACCTTAATAAGACCTAGAAGTCTAGATTAATAAAGTTTCAAGACTGATTTTAAATTATCTTGTTTCAGGTTACCACAGCTTGCCGTCTCTGCGAAGATATTGTGCCTCCTGATGGTAAGTGTCTAATTATACATGGTAATACAATAAATGCAAAAGTGTGTATGTCTATTACCCGAGACGCGTTAAAACAAACTTTCTCCTTTATATTTAATGTTTACTTTAATGCGCAAAACTAAGTAAACATGAGCTGCTAGATTGCATCTTAATAAAACAATTTATGTAACATGTAAAAAAGGTCAGTAGTAAGGTATCAACATATTTTAATATAAATATACAGTAGACCATCTTCATACTAGACCCCTTATTGGGTGCACGCACACATTGGCGTGATTTGGGATAACTGTGGCATATAACGTCGCATCAAAACTTTACACCTAGATTCTCTTCTTTAATGCAACTTAAATACAGCTTCGTTCATCTGCGCAGAAAAAAAGTAAGTAAGTTGAATTCGAAAATTAAACAAACATGCATTAATGTTGCATACAACACCTCTATAAGAATCAAAGCACTGCAGGTATCTGCATAGTTATGATATCCCGGATTGCTATTGCTTATTAGTTACTTATTAGTTATTAGTCACTCTACTGTATGATATTGAATACTGTGGTGTCAGTGGCAAGTATCATTTTATTCGCATTAGTGTACATTACGGCATATACTGTGAGTTTTAACGCTCAATAATTTAATATTGATATAGTAGATAGATATATTATAGGTAATGGGTATTTCAGTATAGGACATTGACCTTTTTCCGTCTCTTTCGTCACGTCTCTTTCATATTGATGCTATTTTTTAAACAAAATATCTGAGTTGGTTGGTCTAGCAATATATAGACACAAAATTTCAAGTGACATACCTCGTGCAGACTATCTTATGGTCAGTTCATATTGCAACGCGATGCGATGTATTTTTTAAAAAAGCTCAACACCTTCATCCCAATCCTAAATCCTTATTCCAGTGATGACACTTACTATAGATATCACAGATTTAACATACCATAATATAATATTATATTTGCAAGAAAAGTTACTATTAGCATAAGTTACGTACTGTATAACAAAAAACTTATTAAGATAAATTACCGAATATATTTTAGCACTGGCGCCAAGATGAGACTTCTACATCCGCAAATTAAAATATCTATTATAATGATATAAATTTTATATATTTTTAGAAGAAACTAAGATTTTGTTAATTAAAAGATGGTGAATGTATTATTGTATACTTATAGCCTTAACGGAGTCATATGGCATACAAAGCGTTTATTCCATTCCTATGAATACAAGGCACCGTAACGCAGCGGAGCAGTGCGACCTTGCCTAAAGGCCCTATAGACCCAATTTTACATGACTTTGAATCAATAATAAACAAACAAATAGTGACTTTTAAAACCCAAAAAAAAATACACATTGTTGTTTACTTAATGTACTTTGACAATTTGTGGTTCGAAACATAATATTGAAAACTTCACTCGATCAAAAATAACTCCGAAGAGGAGGCTAAATTCGAATATTTTGTGATATTTTTCTTATTTTTCATGAAGCTTATGATAGTTTTACTTTCAAAAATCATATCTACGAAAAGCTCATAACTTAAAGAAGAATAATTTGTGGTTACATTTTGCATTTTGTTTTAATTATCAAAGAAAAAAGGTTTTTTTCTCCTATTTCGCCCTATCAAGTACGCGGCGAGCGTCGTAACCGCCACTGTACAAGGCGCGCTGATATGAACGTTATTTTAATGTCCTTTATAGGTCTTGCAATCTACGAGCGCGCGTAGCCTTTATTTGTAGTTGAAAATGTGAATAGACATTTTCGTTAGTGTGCGTACCTGACGGAGCAGTCAGTAGCGAGCGAGCCATGTACGCGTGTATAGATATGGTCACTCACACAACTAAAGGCGCCGCGCGCTCGTAGATTGCAAGACCTATACGTCGATATTCGTACTGACAGACATCGACCTGCTAATTTTCGGGTCTATAGGGCCTTAAGGATAAAAATAAAATAGGGTGTAAAGGGCAAAAAAATTAATAGATTAAAAAAAACAAGCTATAGGTATTTAATTGAGTAGCACAAAAACGTGCACTATCGTGTTTATGCGTACAGCGTGGCGCGGCTTATCGCATCTGAGGTTATGTACGATTATGGACATAGCGTATGAACTACGAGAAAACTATCACTACCATATTATAATTATATTAGTTCGATAATATAAATATCAAGCAAAGAGTAAGACGAATTTATGGTCAACTTTTAAACAAGGTAGTTATAGTTTACATAATATAAAAAACTAGTTTTTTTATTAATTGACAAAATTGATACTCTATCGTTGTACTATCACAGATGTTGATTCCTAGGCAGATAAAGAACCTAAGTAATTTGGTCGCGTTACGTCAAAATCATCCAACCGATCACAGCTAATTGACATAAGCCGACCAAATGACGTGGGTCTGTCAACTGCCTAGGAATCAATTTCTTCGATGGTACACAAAGAAATTGTATCATATACTACAGTCTGTTTATTTTGTTACTAATTTACCATGACGTGCACTCAATTTTTTTTTCAGACATTCTTGTCTGAAAAAACAATTGAGAGAAAAGAGCCAATTCCAGTCAAAAACAAAAAGTAAGTACAAGTGAAAGTTACCAGAAACGTAGCAATAATTCGATTAAGACTATATAAGATGATGATCAAACGATTTCTTTCATAGTATATCCAAGTTCTCACATGTTAAGTGAATTTTATATTAAAAATACACGTGGCGGTGTTCAGTAAATGATTTTCGTGTTGATACAGGGTAATGAGGGCCTTACGCGTATAATTTAGCCGCATTACCGCCGGAGATGAAGAAATTAATTTCCAGATCACAATTTATTTTAATGTGAGTTATTAAATTGTTGGTGGTCCGTAAACTGCTTATAAAGGTTTAAAACTTAATTGATATTTATTTATAGTTTAAAAAATATAGTTGTTAAGCCTATATTATGCATATCTAAACCTAGATTAAAATCTGCTTAACATATAATCCGTCTGGATGTCTCCGACGCTAGCAAGTGTGAAGAAAAATGAACTTTCAAGGGAAAAAAAATGTTGTTCAAAATATGGAAGGAAAATGAACTTTTATAGGAAAATATCCGTAGTTCAAATTAGCTACTACGCTTTTATACATATAACTTTTATAGTCTAATCACAGAACTTACTTTAGTTCTGTGATTTATCTTAATGTTTCACACGTTTTTTTAATTATTTATTATTAATTACGTGAGACAAGCAGCTGCTATAATAGTTCAACGGACGAATTTCTTTCTATCTAGCGCTCAGACTCTACCACGAGACCTCAGTGCGTATTAATGAATCAATAAAAATGCACAAATATTTTTTAGCTACTATTTTGCGTGTCAAGGCAAGGCTCTATTTGATGTTCAATCTCAAAATATTGATATGTAGGCCATGGAACATAAACATGTGGCTAATGTGTTTGCAATAACATTTTGCTAGGACCGATTTAATGGAAAATTTTTCATTATGCAACATGTTTTCGAATCATTTCAATGCGTATTTCCTTCTGATTTACAACCAAGTCACATAATTATTCTTGTTGTAGCCTTCTCTACATAGAGTGATCAGCCTTAGCCAAATTCTCATCCCTTTCTACTCTACCTGTTTTATTTTGCTGTTTAACCTTGGGTTGCACTCCGGGAGTGCCGGCAGAAGTGACAACTTGATTTTTAACGTTGTGCATTTTTTTAACCCATTTTTTATGAAAATCGATTATTAAAAAAAATCGATTTCCTTAACTAATCGAAACCCTTACAATCGATTAAATTTTTAACCCATTTTTTATGAAAATCGATTTTTAAAAAATCGATTTTTTTAATTAATTGAAACCCTTACAATTCGAGTTCGAGTTCAAGTTTTCGAGTTCGAGTTTTCGAGTTTTCGAGTTTTTGAGTTTTTGAGTTTTCGAGTTTTCGAGTTTTCGAGGTTTCGAGTTTTCGAGTTTTCGAGTTCGAGTTCGACACAAAACACTACTCTCCAACCGTCTTACGGTTTTCCTATGGTTTTTCGATCAACACGAAAATCTGACGCGAGTTTCACAGTTTTTACCCATCCCACAAAAGTGCTAAACGCCGCTAAAGAAGTTTTCACTTCAAAAATATATTATATTCTCTAATCTCTTACATTTGCCTTATAAGCTTTTGTCTATTTTTTCTGAATTTTATTATGTAATTAATATTTATCTGCCGTCAGCGGAGAAAACACATGAAAATAATGATTTAAATAGTACCTACATCGCGTTACAAAGTTTTCTAAATTTAAAAACTTGTGTTCTAAACATGTATTCTAAAGCTATATATCTATTTTTGAACTATCGGTAATGTTGATTGAGTATGCATACTTATAACATTACCGACTACTATACATTTTCAATTTTTCGCATAGATTTAATGCGAATACCCTATTTGTAAACAAGCTCTTTTTCCTATGGTCTATGGCTGCTCATTCTCAAAGTATGCTCCTCAGAGCCTTGGGATTTGTAGGGGGTTCCAAGAGTGATTTTAGAAATGTCGGGGATTCTAATAATGTCGCTTCTTACAAGGGTTCCGCTACCAAAAATTTGAGAACCGCTGGTCTATGGAAACCTGATGCTACGTATTTCCAATGATGACATTTCGGACGCCGTCTAGCGAACGTCTCGTAAAATGCGCTTCTTATCAGCTAGTTCGACCTCCCTCGGTGACAGTAGGTAAATTATGTCATCATTTGCAACCTACATTCAAGCTTTCCGATAATATTCAGTATATCTATGATGTACCTTATGTTGCCTAGCAGTCTAGTGGTTTAGAGCTTATGTTTTTGATCGTGGGTTCGGTTTGTGCGTTTGAGCCACTAAAATGTCGTTCTTTCAGTTGGTTTAGGACAATGCAGAAATTGGATTCCTGCAGGTATGACATTTAAGACTAATAATTCTTGTCTGTGGAAAAACTTTTTAATACACAAGGAAAAGTTTCAATATTAAAGAGGCACTAGAAGAAAAAGACTTTGCCTTTAGCAAAACATGTAAATGTCTTAGCAGACCTACAATATAATTGAACAAATTTTTATTGAACTACTTATTTGACTATGAGATTGAAAGACCGACGCGTTTAATATTAACCCTAGACGGTCAATAATATTGTGATATTGCACAGTAAAATTGATCGTCTAGTTGCCTGCTTAGCCTTTCCTGAATTTTGAAATATTTGTGGTTTTCACTTAACTCAAAAAAACTCAAACTCAATTTTTTTTATTCAGAATAAATTTTTGCAAATATTTTCTGAAAGTCTACATGATGCCTACTACCGGTTCGGGAACTAACCCGGCGAGAAGAACCGGCGTAAGAAACTCGTACGGGGCCCACTTTATTTACCAAAAAAAGTGAGAAAAATACCTAATAGAAATCACCGGGACATTCTCCTATTGCATTCCTACTTCGATTACCTCTGTCACAACCTTGTATTTAAGTATATATTAGATCATCAAATAGTCGCGAGTTATTTTCCGAGTTCACCGCAGTAAGGCGGTAATCTAAACAGCGCTAAACTATCGATCACGTAACTTGTAGTAACGGTTAGTGCGCCATTTCAATACGATTGTTCGACTTATAAGTTATAGTCTACTAGTATGCAATAACATCTTGCCTGAAACAAACTGCTTTTTTTAGGCAAGTTTGGTTGCAAACTAACTCATATAATTTTATCGTTGATCGAGCGGGATAAGTAGTTTTCCTTTAAAAAAATCACTATTATATTATGTCATTTCCAGGGATTAGAAGAATCTCTATGAAAAATTGTAAGTAAATCGGTGCAAAGACAAACTGACAAAATAATTATTATGGTTTAATATGAGGTACAATAATTAAGTTACTAAATACTGGCCACTCTGTTGCGCGGAAAGTAAATATAAGTTTCTCTGTCTCTATAACGCTTAACGCATTTCGTTAATCTTTGGTATTTACTGATGATATTTTGTATTTACTTAGAGATTCCTGACTCCCGTGAAGAACATTTTTGTCCCGAAAAACTGTACACGTCCTGAGCGATAACCAAATTTCGGCGCTACGAAGTTACAGACAACGTCGTCGTTATCACAAATTATTCAATATAATTTATTTACTAAAATGGTTACTAACATAATCTATGTTATTTACAATAATCATAATTCTATTAATCCGCACACCTAGTTGTAATCTATTTACATAGGTCATGGACGTATAAAAAAAGGCGGACGGAGTCCCACCATACACAAAACTGTGTCGTTCAGAGTCGGCCAGCTGGCTGTATGTACAAGGTCCGCACGCACACATTCTTGCGCTAGTCCATACCATTTGACAGGAGTCAGAATGTGAGCGTGGCCGACTCTGAAGAAAAGTGAAGACACAGTTTTGTATATAACAAGACTCCGCCTGCCTTTTTTTCTACGTTATCTGTGTGCGTGTGTGGCCGGCTTAAGTCCGGTAGACATAGATAAGGTGGACTTTATGGCTACTAGGTTCTTCTCTTTTCCATTTCTTATGACTCAAATCTCACTCAGAACGCAGGATGTTACACATTTTACCTAACGCACGAGTCACCAGCCTACCCTCTAATTGCGGTGCTCAGAGACAAATTTTGACATAAGCGATCAGTCCCATTACCTGTCAAACTCTTTATTAAATTGAAGTTTAATCATATTAATTAAATGTCTATGACACCACTTACTTAACCATTAACTCAACTTCTAGTACAATTAACAAAGTTCCATTTTTAATAATTTCTATATTAAAATGCAGCACATATGGCTTTTCAGTGTAGTCGACCCTTAGCTCGCATTCTATTAAGTCGTATTCACGCTATAATAGCCAATTGAGGAAAAATTATGACAACAATTTGCGGTTTTTCGTAGATTAAATGGCAATTATCATAATTATAGCTGACCACATGATAAGTCACACCGTAGAGGAACACAAACAAAATAATGTGTTGAAAGATATACGACACGCAATTGCAAAAATAAATAAATTATTTTAAACTAGATGACGCCCGCATTAATTTGGCGGTGAATAGGTAACAGCCAGACTGACAAACCCACTTTCGAATCTATACTAATACTAGCTGTCCCGGAAAACGTTGCTGTGCCATATAATATAAAGTACCTATTTCGCCCATATTATTTTTTTGAAGTGACTAAATAAGTATGTTACCATAGCAACGTCTATCGCTATCCCGTCGCACAATAATTAACAATGGTCGTCCTCAGTCTCGAGTTGTAATAATTTACTATTATTTATTCAACAAATGCACTTATCAATATATAAAGTACCCAGTAGCCGATTCTCAGACCTATTGAATATGCATATAAAATTTGGTAAAAATCAGTAAAGCCGTTACGGAGGAGTTCGTGGACTAACATTGTGACACGAGAATTTTATATATAAGATTATAAAATATGTGTGTGTGTGTCTGTCTGTTACCTCTTCACGCTCAAACCGCTGAACCGATTTTGCTGAAATTTGGCATGGAAATACTTTGAGTCCCGGGAAATGACATAGGACACTTTATATCCTGGAAAATGTACGGTTCTTGCGCGATAAACGAATTTTGGCGCGACGGAGTTGCAGGCATCATCTAGCTTATAATAATATTAGTATAAATTGAGTTTCTTCGCTTAAATGTTAGCACCAATAATCATTTTGTTGTACCATCAGAGAAATTGATTCATAGAAAGATGACGGATCTGCGTCATTTGGTCGGTTTATGTAAAGCTCAGCGGACAGACCTCGACTAACATTGATTATTGACATAAATCCACTAAATAATGTAGGTCCGCAATTTGCCTGATGAATTCCTCTGATGGTACAACAACATTATTATTGGCACCAAATTCACGCGTTGAAACTTAATTCAAAATAATATCTTTATTTTTTCTCTCGAATGTGTTAAACATAACCTACTTCCATATTATCAGTCCAATTTGGGGTTTAATGGGTATATTACGGCGATTCAGTGGCCAGGCTTATCTCACGCGAGCATTATTAATGAACGAATAAACGTCACTTATCATTGCTATACGGAAATTGAGCGGTCAAAACCCGTGAAATGGACCATTGGGGTGAAAATGTCTTGTAGGGATAGAATTTCCATTGAGAAAGATAGAAGGGGGTTATAAGGACCCCGTAAAGATGTTCCATCAAAAGAAATTATTGATTCATAGGCGGACATACATTTGTGGTCTGGTTATGTCAAGTCAATAATTAGGTTAGGTTGGGCTTGACATAGCTTGGCCAAATAACGTGGCAGCATAGTCATCTTACAAACTAACCAAAAATTACCTGACTGCCTTGTATATTGTATATATTATAGTGTTTCATAACAAAGACAAATCTAATAATAAATTATCTTAAGCTCAAATACGAACATAATTTGGGAGAAAAGCGCTGGGTCAAGTCAATGATTAGGTTAGGTTGGGCTTGACATAGCTTGGCCAAATTAAACGTGGTACCGCTAATTGCAGCATAGTCATTTTACAAACTAATCAAAAAATTACCTGACTGCCTTGTATAATGTATATAATATAGTCTCACAACAAAAACAAATCTATTGATAAATTATTATCTTAAGCTCAAATACATACATAATTTAGGAGAAAATCGCTGGGTCAAGTCAATGATTAGGTTAGGTTGGGCTTGACATAGCTTGGCCAAATTAAACGTGGTACCGCTAATTGCAGCATAGTCATTTTACAAACTAATAAAAAAATTACCTGACTGCCTTGTATAATGTATATAATATAGTCTCACAACAAAAACAAATCTATTGATAAATTATTATCTTAAGCTCAAATACATACATAATTTAGGAGAAAATCGCTGGGTCAAGTCAATGATTAGGTTAGGTTGGGCTTGACATAGCTTGGCAAAATTAAACGTGGTACCGCTAATTGCAGCATAGTCATTTTACAAACTAACCAAAAAATTTGCTGACTGCATTCTATCTATACAAATATTATAAAGAGATAAACTTTGTTTGTTTGTTTAATTGTAATTAATAGGCTCAAAAACTACTGGACCGATTTTAAATATTCTTTCACCATTCGAAATCTACATTATTTACGAGTAACATAGGCTACTTTTTATTTTGGAAAATATAGGGTTCCGTAAGATATTTCAGTTTTTCGGAAACAACCAAAAAATTTACTTATTTTGCGTACGCTGCCTAAACTATAAAAGATAGAACCATACAATGTTCTAAGTAAATGTAGATCTTTTAAATATCTACAAAAAAGTCCGCGACACACTATACCTATCTATGTCGAGTGAGGTACAACAACCATATTTTTATTTAATAATCTTGATTTTTTTTTGGACTACATTTAAACTCATTTATTTTACTCATGCTATTAAAACTTATCAAAAGAAATTATTTCATCACTAAGTACAGTTTATGTAGATAATATTTAGTCTTTGCTATTATTAAAATATTGCTATTTACGCCCGTTTCGAAGTGGGCGCTACCAAGGCGGGGTGCGCTCGATCCATGAGTAGTAGTAGTACTTAGTACTAGATCTATGAGTAAACAAACAAATAAAGTTTATCTTATATATAAAATTCTCGTGTCACAATGTTCGTTCCCGTACTCCTCCGAAATGGCTTGACCGATTCTCATGAAATGTCCGTCATGAGCATATTGAGTAGGTCTGAGAATCGGCTAACATCTATTTTTCATACCAAAAATTATTTATATGGCAAAACAACGTTTGCCGGGACAGCTAGTAATGTATATAATATAGTCTCACAACAAAAACAAATCTATTGATAAATTTAATAATTATATATTAAGATAATTCTTAAGCTCAAATACGAACATAATTTGGGAGAAAAGCGCTGGGTCAAGTCAATGATTAGGTTAGGTTGGGCTTGACATAGCTTGGCCAAATTAAACGTGGTACCGCTAATTGCAGCATAGTCATTTTACAAACTAACCAAAAAATTTGCTGACTGCATTCTATCTATACAAATATTATAAAGAGATAAACTTTGTTTGTTTGTTTAATTGTAATTAATAGGCTCAAAAACTACTGGACCGATTTTAAATATTCTTTCACCATTCGAAATCTACATTATTTACGAGTAACATAGGCTACTTTTTATTTTGGAAAATATAGGGTTCCGTAAGATATTTCAGTTTTTCGGAAACAACCAGAAAATTTACTTATTTTGCGTACGCTGCCTAAACTATAAAATATAGAACCATACAATGTTCTAAGTAAATGTAGATCTTTTAAATATCTACAAAAAAGTCCGCAACACACTATACCTATCTATGTCGAGTGAGGTACAACAACCATATTTTTATTTAAAAATCTTGATTTTTTTTGGACTACATTTAAACGCATTTATTTTACTCATGCTATTAAAACTTATCAAAATAAATTATTTCATCACTAAGTATAGTTTATGTAGATAATATTTAGTCTTTGAATGATTAAAATTGGACGTTTGGTTTAGAATTTATGGCGAAATTAAAATATTGCTATTTACGCCCGTTTCGAAGTGGGCGCTACCAAGGCGGGGTGCGCTCGATCCATGAGTAGTAGTACTTAGTACTAGATCTATGAGTAAACAAACAAATAAAGTTTATCTTATATATAAAATTCTCGTGTCACAATGTTCGTTCCCGTACTCCTCCGAAACGGCTTGACCGATTCTCATGAAATGTCCGTCATGAGCATATTGAGTAGGTCTGAGAATAGGCTAACATCTATTTTTCATACCAAAATTATTTATATGGCAAAACAACGTTTGCCGGGACAGCTAGTAATGTATATAATATAGTCTCACAACAAAAACAAATCTATTGATAAATTTAATAATTATATATAAAGATAATTCTTAAGCTCAAATACGAACATAATTTAGGAGAAAATCGCTGGGTCAAGTCAATGATTAGGTTAGGTTGGGCTTGACATAGCTTGGCCAAATTAAACGTGGTACCGCTAATTGCAGCATAGTCATTTAAAACAAACTAACCAAAAAATTATCTATAAGGTATATAATATTTATAGTCTCACAACAAAAACAAATCTATTGATAAATTATTATCTTAAGCTCAAATACGAACATAATTTAGGAGAAAAGCGCTGGGTAATAAACCTTTCTTAACTTCACAAGTAGCGATTTCTATCAGGAAATGTAAAAAGCATAATGGTTTCGCGACATCAAGCGAAAAATAACACTTATCGCTATCACTAGAGATAATGGAAATAATTGTTAACATTATACAACAGTTACAAGTTAGGTCTACGACAAGTCTAAGACTTGTTAGGTTTAAGAGCTGTGTCTAGATTTGATATTCGCAAATAGATCGATTATCTATTTATCTAATATATTATTTTATTATCGAGTTATATTGATAGAAATGTTTTTGTCTACATTTATTTGCAAAGTATTTCTTTAGTAAAAAAAAGTTTTTCCTACTTTACTCATAAAACCTACATGTTAGATAAAATAACATTATTACAACAATTTATTGAAACGTTTATCAAAGTATATGAAATATTTAATATCAAAAGAGTCAACTGATTAGATCGAAGGCAAGCTATTTACATTAATAATTAGAAACTACATGTCGTAATTACTACGACATGAACATCTATGGGGAACCAATAAAACTCGGGAACGTTAAATTAATAGTGCCGTTAAAGTTAAATTAATTATGGAAATACATTAATTTTTTTCATAATCGTAATTATTTAATAGTATAGTATAGTTAATAAAATACAATCTTTATAAGCTAGTTAATAATTACAATAATAATTAATATTAATAATTGTGCACATTATTGAGGACATGTTTACATATCGGATTACTGTTGTTATCGATTCGGATTATGCAATTTCATTCAAGGAATTTGATCTTGCTATGGCCTACTTAGTATAGTAAAATCGCATAGTATTTACTTTTGACAATACTTTTAACTCAAACTATAGCAATATAGACGAAACGCTAAATGACAGAAACATGAAAATTCGCGACAAAAGCACGGAAATATTTTAACCCTGCACTAAAGTCGTTAATAACTAAGCTATTTGGGTCGAATTATGTCAAGCTATGGACGTGATATGGCTGGGTTTAAGAAAAAATCGGCCAAGTGCAAGTCGGACTCGCGCACGAAGGGTTCCGTACCGATACAGAGCAAAAATAGGCTAAAAATTGTGTTTTTTGTATCGGAGCTTGCCTTAAATTTTTATTTTATATTAATATTATTATTAAATATTAAAGTACACATATAACAAAAGCATGTGTGAAAAATTCAAGTGCCTACCTCTTGCCATTATTGATATAGAGCGAAAAAAAGGCCGAAAAAATCACGTTTGTTTTTTTTTTGAGCCCCTTTTAAATGTTAATTTTATTTTGTTTTCAGTATTTGTTGTTATAACGGCAACAGATATACACAATCTGTGAAAATTCCAAAAGTCAATCTATAGCGGTTCTTGAGATACAGCCTGGAGACAGACAGACGGACAGACAACGAAGTCTTAGTAATAGGGACCCGTTTTTACTCTTTGGGTACGGAACCCTAAAAACGATCAAGTCATATAGGTCCGCCATCTGCCTATGAATTAGTTTCTTAATAGAACCTATACTCCACTCGACCTAACTTGTCGCTAGCGGTCATTGACTCCCTGTCAAAAACTTGTCATTTTCCATATAAACCGCGATTGACAATGAAGTGTCAGATATTGTCAATCGTGGTTTTATATAGAAAATGACAAGTTTTTGACAGGAAGTCAATGGCCGCTAGCGACAAGTTAGCCCGAGTGGAGTATAGTGCAAGCGCACTTTATGACAAAGTTGTTATCAGCTTTTACATTTTTTAAGGTACAATTCCGTGCATCGTGACAGTCGTAAGCCGCGCGCGGCCTACGACTGTCGTCGGCGCGACAGACGCGCGCGGCCGACGACTGTCGTAAGCCGCGCGCGACCGTGTCATATAACTTTGACACGGTCGCGCGGGGCCTACGACAGACGCGCGCGGCCGACGACAGTCGTAGGCCCCGCGCGACCGTGTCAAAGTTATATTATGACACGGTCGCGCGCGGCTTACGACAGTCGTCGGCCGCGCGCGTCTGTCGCGGGCCTCGGAAACGGTGCCATACATTTTCATACAATGACTATTGTCGCGAACGGCCGACGACAGTCGTAGGCCGCGCGCGGCTTGCGACTGTCGCGATGCACGGAATTGTACCTTTAGTTGTAAAGAAAGTGAAATTATTATTTACGTACGTGGAATACTATACTGAACGACGAGTGGTGACCGCGGTAGCCATTCCTTTCCTAGGGTTGCTAAGCGTCCGGTCAAAGCCGGATAGACGGCTTATTGATTTCGAGTCCGGCCAAAATTAGGGGGAGACCAGCTTTGGCAGAGCTTGACACCTATATTGTGTTACATTAAATATGAGTGAGAATACTTTAGAGTTTAGTCACAATAGATCCTCATGGGTCGCAGTGACGTCAGGGCTATAGCGACCTGCCTTCTTCAACAAAAAAAAAAAAACTTTAGAGTTTAGGTTTTAAACAATTCACTGTGAAAGTAGCAGCGCTGAAAGAGTTATTTTTGACTTCTATGTTTGTCACAAAAATGCCTTTTACACAATAATTTAACAAAAATGACTCGTTTAGCGCTCACACTGCAGGTACGTTCTTAGTTCTGTACAAGGAACATCTACACACCCTAAGGTTCACTCACTCATTAATGTTATACGTTGAATAATTTTAGATGACATTCCTACTAAAGTAAGACATTTTTACATGCTAGAAAATAGAAAATTTGTGTGTGCATGAATGAATCTGAATCTGAATCCCCCGGCCTTTAATACAAATGTCCGACTGACTTGCCTTTTTGTCCGGCTTCTAGGTTTGATGATCTGACAACCCTATTCCCACCTCAATATGACACCATACTCCACTCGCCAAAAGCCTTAAATCCACCATATGTATGATAACCTAAAAACAACTCTAATAATATGCAACAATAAAAGTGAGTTTCCCGAACCAGAGAAGCCTCGAACCCTGTTGGATTACCTGCGACTGACCCATTAAGCGATCGATTGTTTCCTTATTGTGGCTCGTAACTGTTGACTTCAATAATTATAAAACATGCGAATACGGAATTAACTTAAAACCACCAAACGCTAATTGCAAGGTAATTGCTTATGCTGAAGTTCACGGTGTTAGAGAAATGACACCTTTGACCTTTGGATGAGACTTTGAGCCAAATTTAAGATGGTATGCATGCCAAAAATTGCCAACGAGTCATGCAAAGTAAAACCATTTTTGTATGATAAAAAAATATCAAAGCCTTAGCAAGATGAATCAGTTCCATATTTTATACTTTTTTACTTGATGAAATACAATTTCAAACGTATAATAATTTTGTGAAAATAATACTTAACTTATAATAAAGTGTCTTTAATGAACGATGCACACGGATAGATCTCAGATAATATAAAGCCTAAGATAACATTAAATTAATCAAAGATATATAACTGGTGTGGATTAACGAATAATTAATTTAATGAATCATTATCTAAAGTAGCATCAAATGCAACCAAAGTCCGAAATTCAGTCGTTATCAACAGGACACATGTAAACAAATCATGAAATTGTATTAAGCCTATCCTTATTATAATTAATCCGGCGAATTAGTAGCATTAAAAATTTTGTGGAAGCATAATAGAAGTATAGATCTTCATAGTTATCGACTGCCTGAATCGGCGCACGCACACACTTCAGATAACTTCGGGTAGGTACTACTAATATATTCTGTGCTTCGAGTGAAAATAATGTAATATCACGCGCGTGCATCAAAATTATTTCTCTATTGAGTATTGAGTGAATTTCATTTCAAGGTCACTGCTATTCAGCAGTAACTCTACTAATGTTTATAATATATTTTGTAATTTGTTCATACCACGTCAGATTAAAAAAAAAACCTTCTGTTGTTGATGATCTAAGAGATCTAAGAGTCGATAATCTATGTTGCAATCTAAAAAAAATTAATTTGAATGAAAATTTATCCAATAACATTTTAACAGCTGCAATGTGAAATAGTTGTTGGATTCCTATGTAATGAGTAGTCTATCAAAGTGCCGAGAAAGCGTTAGTTATTTAAAATGATTCAACATGTAGCGTAATTTCAAAACTGATTTCACAAATATTACGTTTATACGACTCTCATAATTTTGTGATTCGATTAAAACGATGTTTATAAAATTGCTTTCTGTTTTACGATTGTAATGGTTCTAAAAAGGGTTTAAATCAGAAATAGACGACAGAATAAAATGTCGTTTGAAAATTTCAGCTATCAAGATTCAAGGTCTAAAAGATACAAGCTAGTAATAGCTAATATCTAGCCATATGGACAAGGATATCTAAAGATTAAGAGAAACTCCATATTCCATGATCATACACACAGGAGGTCTCAAAATCGATGCTTTACTTCAAGACCACACGCAATATAAAAGTTTATAGTTAAATCAAACCGAATTTAGTTTGGTAATATGATGATAATTATACTTTTGTGTTATGTTACGGTCATATAACGTATTCCATACAGTTTTCATATTGCTTAATCATGAATATAGATAAGGCGTATATTATGTTTCAATAACGTTTGATTGAACATATATTATGATCTGGCATTACATGGTTGATTCCTAGGCAGATGGGGTACCTACGTAGTTTGGTCGTGTTACGTCAAACAAACCCAACTGACAGATCACAATAAACATTGGATTGATATGATCTGACCAAATGAGGTTGGTCTGGCAACTGCCTAGGAATCAATTTCCTCGATGATACTATACTTCCTAATAAAGGCAGTTACAAAAGTACTACTACTAGTAGTAAAAGTACTAAGTTACAGTGCGGTATTTAGCCATGTTCTCTGTATGTGACATGTCAAAAAGATCCTTGTGGCTTGGGATCCTATATTTTCGTTTTTGTACCCCGTCATCGTAATTAGGAAAGGCAACTTCGACTAACAGCAACCTTTTTTAGTGCTCGTATATTATACTAAAGTTTTTCATGTCAAACAGAGCTGCTTACTATATTTTTGTTTATTTAATCCTTCGATCGTGGATTCTTGGAAAATGGAAATCTATTGTTATTGTATTGTTGTCGCGATCTGCACCGGTGATCTTATGGGGCTTGATAGGTTAATGACGAAAGCTCGATTTTCTTCAGAGTCCTAGCTTATAGGACAAATTAGAATGACGATCCGAATTTGGAAGATAATAATAATTATTATAATGAATTCCATAACAATAGAGTTATGCCCACCACCATTATTATTTCTCATTATTATCAAAATAAAGTATTATTCATGCAATGTTAACCCTAAAAACCTTTTCGCCAAGGGCAATTTCATAAGCTCCAATGTGACCTCCTAACACACATGGCATTGGTTTTTCTTTGAACAACGCTAATGAGAAATTTTAGCGTTTTCTCGCTAACTCTACCTTAATTATTCTTTAATTTCGTCCGTAGATGTTTACTTTTGATGTGTGAGTCGAAAACTTGTTTGTCGTATCCAATTAACTTCTAAATCCATAGTTTTTTGAACAGTTAGTTTTTCGCTAGGAGAAAAAACTATTCTGATAGTCAACATTTATCAAAGTTAATTATTAACATTCATTATCAACATTCACTAATACGCACATCAATATTGTTAGTTTTTACCCTCGCCAAAATCTGCGAGAATGTAATATGTCAAGGGTACAATAATATAATTCATGCATCAAGAATTTCCCAATAATTTATCCAGAAAGACTGTCATTTTACTATCTTGTGAGGTAACCATTATAATACAATCCTCAAATGTCACTCATAACTATAACCTATGCTATAACACTGCAGGTTACTCGTATAACTAATTCTTAGTTGCATGCCTACTTCAATCCATGTGAGGAAAAATTATCCATGTGAGAACGAGAAATCGAAGTGAGAAAGAGATGATTTATAACAATGATTATGAAAACGATCATGATGATGTTGATGACGATGATGATGTCTGATGTTGATGACGATGATGAGTGAATGATGAATTTGATGATTACAATTAAAATATTAATGTTGATAACAATAATGATGATTACGGTGATGATGATGCTAATAACGATGATACTCCAGGTGGTGATCTCCGGCGCGGTCCCGTCGATGGTGCGGCAGGTGCGCCTGTACAACCAGTGCTCGCACATGTACGTCAACGTGTTCCCAAACGGCACTGTCCTGGCGAGATCCAACGCGAACGACCAGCGTAAGTACCCACATATTTTTATTTAGAGTACTCTCATGTTTATGAAAAGGACCATATTCGGAAAAATAGTGCGCTCTTATTGGTCAATTGTAGACAGTTTATTCATTATTCTATCGCGTTTGAAATCGTCGAATCTGAATCGAATTTCGCATTGTGTATGCCAGAAAAAGATCAAACGCCACATAATAAGCGATTGCCAGGGACTTCTAGAGGTTTGCATAAATGTATTTAAATTAAAAAATATTTCTGAAATTAAGAGTTTAGTTTAGAGATTGGACAACACACGTTTTTTTTTATATAAAACTAGCTGTCCCGGTGAACTTCGTGTCACTTTAAAACCTTCCCTGGACTCCTACGAATATTTTAAGACTAAAATCAGCCCAATCCGTTCAGTCGTTTTCGAGTTTTAGCGCGACCAACACATTTGAAAATCCATTTTTATATATATAGATAAGGGGGCAAACGAGCAAATGGGTCACCTGATGGAAAGCAACTACCGTCGCCCATGGACACTCGCAACATCAGAAGAGCTGCAGGTGCGTAGCCGGCCTTTTAAAAGGGAATACGCTCTCTTCTTGAAGGTTTGCAGGTCGTATAGGTCCGGAAATACTGCTGGTGACAGTTCGTTCCAGAGTTTTACAGTGCGCGGCAGAAAGTTACGCGAGAAACGCACGGTGGAAAACGCTACGTTCGCTAATATTGTCTCGAAGTAAACAAAAATCATGAATTTGATAGTGGATGGACTAGGCCAAACAGCGAACTAGAAACGAAGCTGCAACTGCAGAAAATAGAAGACTCAGAGTTCAGTTTCTTTTCAAAATCAAACAAACAGAACGTTGTGCAATCAAAAATGGCGCCTGATCAAACACACGCAGAAAATCAATGTTTTGCGGAATGCCAGGAACGCTGTAAACGGCTTACTCCAGTATTGTCGCGGCGCGAGAGTAGTTCACTGTTATATTGACTCTGATATGACCTTATGCTATGGACTTAAGGGTCAGAATCTCGGAGGTACCAAAGCTGCGAACGCACTGTAGGAATATGTCAATACTTGAGAGGTCAACGGCCAACCACCTATTAGGATAAGGTTTCTACTAAACAATACTGGTTACCTATGGCGGGAAAACTTGTAGGTTTATACTATTGTATTGGACGTCACATGTTCATTAGTTACAATTCACAGTGTGATAAAAACCTCGATTTTGTTTCACCGCGTTTTCTTTCAAAATACTATAGTTGATAGCTATATAAACATCTGAGTAAAACTCCGAGATCGATATTCTTTGTAGTTATTTTTTTAAAGAGTGTCAAAGTTGGCTTTTTTCCGGGTCAAAAATTTGCATAAAAATTAATTAAAAAAAACTAATCAAGTAACATTAATTTTGTTTATACCAATTGAACAAGCACTTAATACTTTACTTTTTCTCCAAATTTGGTTAACCTACTGTGATCAAGTAGGGAGATATTTATTTATTTAATAATTTTAGTTTTTCATTTTTAATTTCGCGATTAGATCGAATTAGAAAAAGTTTTAAGCATGAAACGATAGTGTGAGTAATTCTTTATCAATGTTATTAAAAATCACACTCTAATAACCTCTGTGTCAGAAGTTATATCCAATTTAAATTTTTTTTAATAAAAATTCGAATTTTTTGTACCTAGGGTTGTCACTAAAGGTCTCTTGTTTGATTTATCCGGTTGATACGCAAATTCGCAATCGATATCCTATACGAAAAATATCAAGATCACGTTTAGGTAGGTCTAATAATAAAAAATTTAAAAAGTGAAAAAATATAACGTAAACTAATGATTTTATATGCTCAAACAGTATCCAATCAGTAATCACCTTCTGATGTAGTCGGGGAAAATAAAATTTCAACTTTAGTGACAACCCTAGGTATAAAAAATCCGATTTTTTATTAAAAAAAATTGAATTGGATATAACTTCTGACACAGAGGTTATTAGAGTGTGATTTTTAATAACATTGATAAAGGATTACTCACACTATCGTTTCATGCTTAAAACTTTTTCTAATTCGATCTAATCGCGAAATTAAAAATGAAAGACCGTACCTTTACAATACTTTTTAATGACATAATGTTTGTAAAAACGCGAAGAAAAAGCGCAAGTATCATAGGCAGATAAGGATACATTACGCAATATGTATGTATATTTGTGACGCAGAGTGCGTCACTCAACGTCACAAGCGTCACGATTGTAAAAAACTAATTGCTTTTAACTAAGAAATGTGACTCAACTTACAAGTAACCTATGAGGCAGTATTGGAATGATTAATTGCGATAATTTTTCATACATCGGATTAGTGTGTAGGTTTTAAAATCCCCATCGAATTTTATTTATTTAAACTCGTTTATCGTATGTACCGTACATTTTTAGGGGGTAAAAAGTATCCTATGTCCTTCCGCAGGACTCAAAATATCTCCGTACAAAATTTCGGCAAAATCGGTTCTGCAGTTTGAGCGTGAAGAGGTAACAGACAAACAGACAGTTTTTACGTCGCGTCGTCGGTTCTTCTAGCCTGGTTGATTACCGAAACAACTGTAGCTCATGGTAGAAGAAAACTTCATTTAAAGCTTTTATTTTCATTACAATATCGGACAGAAAAACTGTTAAACGACCTGCGATAAAATTAGACAGTGTGGCAACAGAAAATATTTGTATGAAAGTAAAATTCTTGGTATGATTACCCAATGTTTGTAAAAACGCGCAACTTTTAGTTCTGTTTGTACTTTCTATCCTTACTCCTAGTCATTACCAAGAATGACCGCCTTTGTTCTATTCAGGATACAAAGGCAAGTAAATTTTTATAGTTGTGCAAAAAGAATAACCCTACAAGTTATATTTTTTACTACGCAGTTTGCTTAGATTTCTAGAAATACCCTTGTTTAATATGCTCTTACGCAAATAAATTTTTCTCCCCAAAAACAGTGTCTAAAACCAAATATTATCCTTCTGTTTTATTTTATATGCTCTGTCTTTTTTTTCTCCCCAAAAACAGTGTCTAAAACCAAATATATTCCTTCTGTTTTATTTTATATACTCTGTCTAACGTGATTTTGTAGGCGCCACATATTCACAAAAATTTCTTCGTGTTAAAAGCCTCTTTTTTCCGGTGACATTTTCTATATTTTAGCCAAATTTTATAATAATTATGCCAGTAGTTGCGGAGCCTAATCAATACAATAACAAAGCTTCTCTTAATCAGTATAGTTCTAGAATTACTTGTCATTTGGTGAAATGCAACCAATTTCACACTATCAGTCGTTTTCATCAATTAAATTGTCACACAAATCATCAACAGCTGATCAAAATGTGCCGCGTTCAATGTTCATACATCATCCCGATAAGGACAATGTAGAGTGTATTGTCTGCTTTAAATTACTAAGGTTTACATGATCTTAGATCTATCCTAAAAGACAGAAATTAACTTTCTAGTCAACCTGGTCAGCTGGAGCTAGGTAAATTTCAGCGTGGTGCAATATTTAATGAAACTAAAAAGTTGCAGATTAAAAATGATAGCCACTACGTCTTATGGTACAGGGTACAAAGTTTAAATAAAAAAAAATAAGAAAGGAAACCATAGTATGGCTTAGTCTCTACAGTCCACAGTCCACATGATTCGATATAGTCCCGACACCCGAGTCCAGATTCAGCTCAATAATAATTGTTGAATCCAAATCGAAAGGAAATCATAAATACCACCATGCAAAAGGCTATACACAGACGAGTCTGCACTCGAAGTGATATTCGAGTTATGAGAATAAGACATCTGAAGGAATAACAGTCCTTTCTCAACATAGACCGTGTAGATGGACTATAACGACCTATAAAAGCTGACACACACATTCCGGCAATTAGATTCCTAATTATCGTTTTAATGATTTATATGTATCGGCACATTGCGTCACTCGCTTTGAAGTTTGAACTATTTGATAAATTGATGATAAATTGTTTATCTTATATGTCTACTGTAAATAAGGAAATTGTTTTCGTGTCTATGGTCCAAGTCACGAGGCTCGCTTATAAAAAAAAAATAGATTTGGGTTAAGTTTTGTGACAAACCTATACTAGGAGTTTTGGCGGGCATGTGAAAGAGTGCTGTTGTGTTTTTGTATTATTTTCCTAAAATTGTGTTAGCTGGGTTTTTAATGTGTAAAATTGGTAGAATATTAACCATTAGATATTCGTGTTCATGCACAAGTGTAGGAAAGTGATGTAATATCCAGAAACGTGCTATTTTGTGTTCCCTCCAAAACTCCATCGAAAGTTTCAGTAAAGCGTCTACCACTTTACTGAATCGACCGACTTGACTCCTGTGACTGTATTGACTTTTACTTAGACTTTGACTAGACTTTAGACCTGACGATACATGAAAACGATGATGAAAATTATAATAGGAGGAATATGGTTTTCCCGCCATATTCCTTACCTTTTTACCTTGTCTGTGGCACAACATACACATTCTTTGTGTCAAGTTGCCAAAAAAGAAGAAAAAGAAAGAAAGAAACCTATACTATTGCGTTGCGATGATTGTGTGAATTATTGTGACTTTTTGGCTACTATCACATGGGGACTGTTAAGAAAGGTAGAAAAATATTAGATCTATAAATCATAAACCTTGGGTGGCGTATGCCGCATGTCACAAAAGCAAACACTATTATAGGAGACACAGTTTTCATAATATTTAAAGGTCAAAAAGTTAAGAGATACTTATTTAAAATATTAATAAAATTTTTGTTTCAAATATGTGAGAGGAAATAATAAATGGGCATTGAGCAATACCAGAAATCGAATCTAATATTAAATTTAACGATTTAATATAATATTACCAGTAAAAAATGATCTTCACTTACGGTACATTGTTTATAGTTATGCTAGTAAGCGATGGGTCTTTATAATTTTGCTATTAAATAATGCCTGACGTGTAACGCCCCTAACCGAATAAAGCGAGAAATATATGGCAGTTTTTTAATTGAAACTAGATTCGTTTGAGCTGATAAAAATATTAATCACTTTAGAGCTGCTAGTGAAAAACGTGTTGACGCCTAGTGTGATTGTGTTGTATGTTCGAAAATGTGCTTTTGGGTGTGGTCAGTGGGTTTTACTTGACGCCATTGAAAAAAAACTTCATATTAATTACCGAGCGACCTTAATCACCAACAGCTAGACAAATTGCTGATTAAGCTTTCGTAGACCTCTACCACAGAATTCATATTAGTACAAGTACCTCTACGAAAAATTCGTTTAAACAATTCGGATAATAAGTATGTAATATTATGTATCTTAAATAACAATTAGCTCTTGAAATATCACGTACTATATTATGTATATTTAGTAATCAAAGAAACAAATCGAACCGACTCCGAGTTTTAATAAAACATCACTCATAACATCTGAATTAGGTAATGTATTGTATGTAGGTATGTACATTTTATTTAGTTTCTAATGAATATTCGTCAAGAACCTATGAGCAAATCAATGACCGAGTGTAAAAAAAGCAGATTCTCACAATTTAACAATTTCACGAAGGGTATTGGCGGTGGGCAAATTATAAGGAATCAATCGAGGGGCGGTTCCAGCCATCCCAAATTAAGTTGTTATATCCCAAAAGTACCATAATGATCCCACCATAATGCCCTCCGTTTCGCAAAAAACATACCACACACGCACCAATTATTCCTTAATCTAATAAATGAAAACGCAATTTTACGTGTATAGGGTCGAATCGATTTAAATTCCGAGAAATTATTTGACTCCAATTTCGAGTGCTTTTTTAAGGTTTCACAATTATGGTTTGTTTGTAGACAAAAAATGTTTGTGAAATGAGTTTGTTTGTTTGTTTAGTGGTTTCTAACAAGTTCTTTGTTGCGAGTTGTGTAAGCTAATTGCGAAGGGGCCGTGTGTTATTGTGTTCAAAAGTTTTTCTTTAATTTTCAAGTGGGAATGATATTTGGAAATATTTTATTTGATCAGTCTTACGGCTGCGGTCAGACATTTAATGAATACCTAATTTTAATTTAACGAAGACTTTAAAAGAAGTTTTTTAAATCAAAGTTAAGGTACGATAATTTCAGTAACAGTTTAGAAAGATAGTAATTATATTTGAACTTTGGCCTGCACCTAAAGCTTTAAGGAATAATCTGAAAGTTGCTAATGGTTGTTGATGATGATAAAAGCAAAATGTATTTTTTCCATTCAACTGTTCACAAGTACGCAATATAATGTGGCCATTATTATTATCACTGTAATATTATACCTTGATATAAACTATTTTATCAGTGTATTTAAATATTTGCGTCAAAAACTATGTGTACCAAAAACGTATGTGTATTATGTATTTAATATCTAAGCGATATGCGAAATATTTACAACCAGTAACTAAATAACCGCTAGTTTAACCACAGTTTAACTGTTATTTTTGAGAAGAATTTTCTTTCAAAATAGAAAGAAAATTCCAATTGTCCAATTCCAAGCGGTTAAAATTATTTCAAATCGAATTATAGTAGCTAGGCAAAATTACTTTTTGTAGCTACTAGCTACACAACAATAAATAAGATGATTTCATAACTATTTTAGTGATATCTAAAATTTGGATATTAAAATCACATAGAGAATCTATAGAATATTTTTTGCTAATTCTATTGTATGTAAAATTGTTATATGTGCAAAAACCATTCGATAACTAATATTACTAATGACGTTTTGATATTGGTGTTATCATTATATCGAGCTGGGTGGTCGGGTCACGCCCAGTGGTGAATAAAAATTATATTTACCAAACATACACAATGTAAAAATGTATTGTTACTTAAACACCTTTAAGGTATTGTTAAAACACTTACCTTTTTTCAGCACTTTCGTTCCCACAGCATCACGTTTTTGTTGTAGGTACCTGTAATTAATAATAAATAATAAACTTCAAAAATTGTAGAATTATTCGTTATCTTAACTTTTTTAGTTTCAAGAATATAATCCGAATTTATGCATTTGGAAACATAATATGTTAAAAGGAAATTTTATGAATTTTCCAATAAGTAAGTACTCCTTAGAATTAATCCTTAAAAGTTTGTAGGGGGTTTCTCATTGTTTTTTTCCTTGAAATCTAGGATATCCTAGGGCCGAGGATTAGGAAATAGGACGATTTTAGTATCCGGGAGAAATTCTGTCAGGAACTATAAAACTGTCACGTGCTATCAGAAACTATGGAGCATAGTATATCTTGTCGCGATGCCGCGTTTATCACAACATACATTTGACCCGAATTTTATGACAAATCCTAATTCAGTCATATGATAACGATAACTTTTATTGTTATGGAGGCAAGATATGTGTTCGTTTGGCAATGTATTGACACAATTTGAGTTTCTACTCTCTTTTTATCACAACAGCAAAGTGCTCTCTGTCTTACGACAGCTGTAAGAATATTTCGCTCGGAATATTTTTCCACGCTGTATTTTATTCTAACTAATATTGTAAAAGCTAGCTTTAAAAGGGACCAAAAAACTTACTTTGACATCACGCTTCAGAGCCATAAAATTCTTATATGAAATAAATTATTCAGTATGCATGAAAGTGTATGATACTTTTATAGTTTAAAAATGTAACTTAAGGAGAACTTTTTTAAAACAAAAACTTTAAGTACGATGAATAAACTAAGTATATATTTTATTTATTCTTAAAAACGAAAACCAACAGAATGTGGGTATTTTGACAAAAACTATGTCACACGTGCCCTCAGCGATTGTAAATTATAAGAATGTTCTCTTGTTGCCAAAAACCTTCATAATCTATTTCCTGCATAGATAATGTAATAAGATGAAGTAGCGAACAACATTATTTCTTATTACATTAGGCATTCATTGCAAAGATTAATTATTAAAAAACAGAATGACCATAAATTCTTATAATTGTTTTGTTAAGTTCGACGATATTTAGGCTAGATTTGACTACGTCGAAGCCATAATATTGGCTTGATTTTGGTAATGATCTGTACTCTATAGTTAGTACCAGTGGTGGGGTTCTTATTTCTTAGTTCTTACTTTTTAATCGTCATTAAAATCCCTACTTATCTTTTTTAAAGGCTACGGCTTCTTTCTAAAAAAGAGTCAGCTTTCGCTACAAGTTTCTGAAATCCATGTCTAGATTTTCACAGCCTGAATGAAAGTATGATTCAGTTTCTAAGTATCAAAAACAAAAGTGGCCTAATTTCATAATCGGATGGAGCAAGCACATGTGGGCTGACAGAACAAATACAAACTATACCTTATAGCCTATTTCGAATTCAAACCTTTTTTGTGATAAAACATATCATTTATTGGAACAAGCCTACGTAGCTTTCACCATTATTCGTTATAAATCAAGCCGCCTTGTTTAAAAACTTACGTTGAAAACATGTACCCTATTAATAATGTGTAACGAATTCTGTAACTTAGATTAATAGTTACACATATGTACTATGTAGATTCTTTTGTGTGGTAAAATAATAATCGTTATACGAAGACATTTTTAAAACCAGGTCTTATAATCTTAGCTTTTTGTTATTGCATTTTTATCCTTATTCATAAAAATGGTTCATTTTAAGTTTAACACATTTATTAATTTATTTTTAAATGTTATCCATTCGTCATGTTTGGCTTAAAAACACAACTACCACGACAAAATCTGAATATTTTTTTTTTAACTCGCTCTACAATTTTACAATCAAGTGAAACTTACAGTAATAGTTAACCACTAGTAAAACGTAGTTATGGGTAGTGGAGCTTATAATCTCACAAAATAATTAGTCTTTATCAGTGTACAGACGTTTATCCCGCTATCAGAAGGCGCTTGAAGGGACGCGTGTCCATTGTACCTCGGCAAAGGACAATTTTTCCTTCAACACGGGCGAGATTCTAATAATTCGAATGTCATTTCGATCGTAGTCCACTGTTCAACCTACGAGCACATGCTGAATCACTCACGACAACATGGACATATAGACAAGAGAGATAGATTACGATCGTTTGAATAATCAGGCCTCAGACATAATTATTTATATTTTGATCTGTCGAAGCACTAAAATTTAATTTGTGTCAATAAATTATTGTCAATTTCTTTGGTTCCTCTTTATTATACGAGCTCAACAACAATGTAACATTATTTAGGTCATTCAATATCCATAGTAAATTGTAAGTTTATTTAATTTCAAAACACTAGCGTACACTTAGTTATTTGTGCATGCAACAATTTGATACATACAATGCGATGCCCAGTCAGCAGCCAGCATGTGCCAGCTATTTGCATGTCAGCAGTGTTTACGTATCAATTACATTACTTGTGTGGCCTTGTTTCCAATTACTCCATGTAAATAATATGAATGTAACTCAAATATTTCTACTTTATGGTGGCTTTCCGATCTTTTCAGCAAGCAACCGCAACAGACAAAAATTCCAATAAAATATAATAAACGTGGGAGAGCCATGCTTTGGCACGAATGGGCCGGCTCGACCGGAGAAATACCACGTTCTCACAGAAAACCGGCGTGAAACAGCGCTTGCGCTGTGTTTCGCCGGGTGAGTGAGTTTACCGGAGGCCTGATCCCCTACCCTATTCCCTTCCCTACCCTCCCCTATTCCCTTCCCTTCCCATCCCTACCCTCCCCTATTACCCTATTCCCTCTTAAAAGGCCGGCAACGCACCTGCAGCTCTTCTGATGCTGCGAGTGTCCATGGGCGACGGAAGTTGCTTTCCATCAGGTGACCCGTTTGCTCGTTTGCAAAATTTCATAAAAAAAGTCACTTGCTTAAAAATTTATTCTGCGCGGGAACCGCAAATTTTATCGGAATAAAAACTTTCTTATATATTTCCCAGAGCTAGAACTGTTTCCATAGAAATTTAAATCTAAAACAAACCAGCTGTTTGTGTGTCACAGACAGATATAGACGCACAGACACATATTCGGAATTACAATATTTTCTATCTTAAAACCGGGCTTTGTGATGGCTCGTGTCGTTTTTCTGTGTGGTAATAATCTTTAAGGCAGTTTTTTTTATATTTTAATAGTAACCAAACTTTGACTGACCAATGATAACATAGATATGTTATCATTGGTCAGTCAAAGTTAAATAATATAAATAAAACATACATATAAATAAAAATTACTATGTTAAAGCGCAAATCAATAGGCGTGATAGTTTTTTCGTAAAGTGTACCACAAAAGTGTTCAGGTTGTGGGACCTATTTTCGTCAACCGTCGAAATGCCGTACCGCCAAAGACGACAAAATGGAAACGCTCGCCAACTAAGTCAAATCCAAGATTCCTCTCCAACCTACCGCAGCCAGGATTACTCGACAGTCGACACATCTAATCCGTAATGTGTTTGTACACTATATCCCTCTGTCCCTCTGTCTCGGTGATAATTACTCTATGACTTATCTACCGCTTCCATTTCATTCGCTCGGTAAACATGTTGTTAAGCTGCATTGCTACTTTTTAACCGACTTCCCAAAAGGAGGAGGTTATAATATGTTCGGCTATGGATAGATTTTTTTCTATTTAACGATGTGGTTTTCATTATTTGTACGTATCTTTTTGTTTCAATCATTGAATAAGTTTTTTTCAGATTTTGATCCAATATGTTTTATTTTAATTTTAAAGTGAAGAAAGCTACATTTGATGCTGTAGAGCCAATTTTTGCTTAGTCTTTATTAACCGTTTTAATGAAATTTGGTCACTATAATTTAATGTCCCGAGAAGGGTATTAGGCATAGTTTTGAGGTGTAGTTATAATAATTTTTCTCGACAAAATGTTTGGTTCCCTCGGCTCAAGTTTCGATTTATATTTTATGTAACTCTACATAAAGACTACACCACACTTATTCGGTGCGATTCATTTATTTATTATTTGTTTTTGTAGAGTATTTTTCAACTAAAACATTAACCTCCTTATCTAGTGTTATCAAATGACAGAAATTACGTAAAAATACGTAAAATGACTTTAAGTGCACAAGGTCTCTATGATAACAGTGTTAAAGTCTAGTCGGTGGAATAATAATCGAAAAATTCCTCTGGTTATGATTGCTTATTAATTTTAATAGATTGTTACTAGCTGACCCGGCAACATTGTTTTGCCATATAAATTATTTCTAGTACCAATATAAAAAATAGATAAAAACCTATTATCTATTTTTTATACCTCAGGCCTAACGAATGTACACACTTTCATTGAAATCGGTTGAGCCGTTTTGTAGGAGTTCGCGCACAAGCACTGTGACACCAGAATTTTATATATTAGATTTATTATTTATACAATTACCGCTTAATCCTTAGATCGCGGATTCTTGGAAATCTATTGTTGTCGCGATCACCAGTGCTCTTATAGGGCTTGAAGGATTAATAAAAATAATCACCCATTTTTAACCGACTTCCAAAAAGGAGGAGGTTCTATGTTCGGCTGTGGATATTTTTTTTAATCCACATTTGTCTATGTTACGTGCACAAACGCGGGATCGGCAATCATAATATTCGATTATGCAATTTTACATGTTCGTAAGCGTTTGTCCATCTTGAGTCAACAGGGAGAGGCCGTATAGCAATTATTCTTATATTAATAATTCAATGTCTCTCACATTGACTACACTGCCTGATCTCTCGTCAGTCGTGTCGATCGTCCGTCCCACTGGGTTAAGAGACTAAAAAAAGAAAGAGAGAGTGCTATTGTGTGTTGCGCACACACTTGGGCACTATAAAATTACTCCTGCGTAACTGGTATCAATGAAGCCAGCTACCGTCACCGAAACCGAGTTATCTATACTTTAATATTATAATTGGGAAGAGTTTGTTAGTTTGGTTTATTTGAACACGCTAATCTCAGGATCTACTGGTCCGATTTGAAAAATTCTTTCAGTGTTAGATAGCCTATTTATCGAGGAAGGCTATAAGCTATATTTTATAACGCTAAGACTAATAAGAGCGAAGAAATAGAGGAAAATGTGGAGAAAAACGGGGGAAATTATTTGAAAGGGCTCATCTCACGAACTACTGGTGAAATATCTAATTTACGCGGGCGAAGCCGCGCGGAATGTCTAGTTATTTTATATTGTAAAACGTACATTGTACGGTCAATGATCATATTATTATCCAAATTGAAAACAAACACTAAAGGTATTTAGATAAGCCGAACTAGTGCACATTTATCAGAACTGGAAAGAATTCTAGTACGAAAGTATTATCTATCGATTAACCGTTATCAGGAGATAGCCGATCGTTGGCCTACCTAAATACTTTGACGAGACTTTATACTGACTTTATGGGACTTATCGGAGGTTGCGTAATTGTCCAGTTGCGATACGCATCAACTTTGTTTATCAGTCACTAGGGCCGTTTTTCCATACAATCGTTGTCCCCTGCTTCCTCCCTGGATAATGCCTGTAGAGTTATAATTTTTTCCTGAATATTTAATAATAATAATTATAATATAATAATTTATTTATTTTCAAATCATATACATTCAAAAGCTTATAAATAAGGCATATTTAAGATAATAATTTCAACACGAAATCAGTAATTTTAGCGTTGGGAGCTGAACTAGTTAAAACTATGACACAGCTCCCAGTTATGGCCACTATATTTAGTGGTCATTACTGTGTCACAGTTGCATGTCCCTATGTTTTCTTTCTTTTCATAATTTAATTGTTACAAAAGGTATTATGAACGTTCAAAAACCCCAAAAAATGGCCAGATTTTCCGCTGTATTCAAACAAATTTGGCTAGATTATACAAAAAAAAAAAAAATAGGAACACAGCTCGAGTACTTAAATTGGTGAAGTTTTGGAGAAGAAATCAGTGGACAACGAATCGTGGATTTTCTGTTCAGAATTTTCAATTCAAGCTGTAGTTGTCTCTGGGGCTTGATAGGGAGCCCTAGAACAATTTTTTTTTGTGAATCCATATTTTAGGACCATCAAGTCAAAGTATGAAATCCTGTCTATCTCTGTTAGCTACCACTTTCGAGATTTATCGAAAATAAAAATGTTGTTCGTCTTATCAAAATGTAGCTACTCACAAAAAATTAGCTTGTTAGTAATCACAAAAAAAAATGTTCTAGGGCTCCCGTACTATGAGGTTAGGGAGACAGCAATAGATTTTAGTTTTTACAACTTGTTTTTCATTTCTCTCGCCCTTGGTGTATCCTCTTAAGTCTTTGGGTTAGTTAACTCTAACTTTCTGCCACGTACAGTAAAACTCTGGAACGGGGAGGTTTGAGGTTATGGAGACAGCAATAGATTTTATAAATACTTGTTTTTCATTTCTCTAGCCCTTGGTGTATCGTCTTAAGTCTTTGAGTTAGATTAACTTTAACTTTCTGCCACGTACAGTAAAGCTCTGTCGCCAGCGGTATTTCCAGACCAATACGACCTGTAAAACCACCAACAAAAGAGCGTGCTCCCTCTTAAAAGGCCGGCAACGCACCTGCAACTCTTCTGATGTTGCGAGTGTCCATGAGCGACGGCAGTTACTCTCCATCAAGTGGCCCGTTTGCCCCCTAATTAAATATAAAAAAAGACTAGTGGCACTGGACTGCCGCGGTAAAGCTATATGGCATAGCATTTTTTATCAACTTATGTTTTTATTATTCGGATACGTCTAGCCCCACGCACACAAACACCGTGCCGAAGTCTGGCAACGCCGCACCGTCCGGCACAGCGGTGCAGCAACGCTGTTCTGAGTAGGGGGTGTGTTAGGTGTTTTTCGTTACGGAATTTCTTGATTCGGTCGCCGCGCTCAAAGCCCGCGATAAAAGCTTTGCAATAGCTTAAAAGGTTTACATCGCAACAAGGCGATACGCTGGGAAACCCATCATGGGTGCCCCGGGTTGGTGATGTGCCTCAGTTAGATGAAGCACCCCGGGGGTATGTGAGACTCATACCCACTAAAACCACCTGCGGTTTGCCTTCAGCCGTATACGGAGGGATGTCCTATGCACTTTTAAATGAGCCAATATAAATTGAACTTTATTTACCACATAGGCAGGTAAGAAAAAACAAATTTACTATTGACATTTTCAGTTGCAGGTGTTACAGTTTTCAATTCCTCAATTTAAAGTGAATTATATTATTGCCTTGACACGTTGGAATGTGAACTGACCCTTATAATATATTTTGAAGATACACATCATCACGTATATTGAACTTTGCTTGTAAATAATCTAATTAATCGACAAGACAGTATGAATAATGACATAATTAGCACTAATCGCAGATTTGTATTGAAAATATCAGATGGCATGATAATAGTCTTAATTCAGGCTAAACTTCCGATTAATTTGCCTTAATTAGATAATTATATATTATGGATTATCTTTTTATAGACCTTTAAATGTTAGACAACATTGAAGGAAAATTCAACGATACTTCTCAGTATCTTTTTCCTTAATATTTTTTTTTAATAAATAAAAATTAAGTCAAATATTTCTAGGCTCAATGAAAAGTAAGGCAAATAATTTTATCATATAACAATTATTTTCTAACATGCTGACTGCCATATTTAATAATACTTAAATGTAATTAAGTAACTAATTCAAAATTTTGACATAAGCTCCATACATTATCTGTCAAACTCTTCATTAAATTAAAGGTTAATCTTAATTAAATGTCTCTGAGTACGGTGGTTAGAGTTGGTCAGATTGAGAGCTAAATAAATAAAAATCGGCAAAGTTCGAGTCGGGCTCGCTCACGAAGGGTCCGTACCGTTACAGAGAGAATTCAGGAAGTATGCAAAAAATTTTGTATGGGAGTCTTAAATATTTATTTAAGTATTTTATTTAAATTTTATTATTAATTACTAAATTATAAATATAATTAAGGATTTTGTGAAAATTTAAAGCGTCTAGCTGTTGCCATTATTGATTACAAGCAAAAAAAGCCAAAAAATCACGTTTGTTGTATGGGAGCCCCCCTTGAATATTATTTTTATTTTGATTTTAGTACTTGTTGTTATAGCGGCACCGAAACTACACAATTTGTGAAAACTTCAGAACTCTAGCTGTAGCGGTTCTTGAGATACAGCCTGGAGACAGACAGACGGACAGACAGACATCGAAGTCTTATGAATAGGGTCCCGTTTTTATCCTTTGGGTACGGAACCCTAAAAAGTACGATCTGGCCATTATAAGACTATGTATATAAAAAAAATATATAAATTTCCTTGCAAGGCACACAAGTGTTACCATCAAACACGTAAAAGTGTTGTACCGAATTCGTTTTAATATCGATAACATTTTTAATGTCACGTTATCGATTGTGGCGCTGATCGAATCGACGTGGTGTCACGGGGCATGTCCCATTGCGTTCCATCAAATTCCTCATCCCAACTTTCCTATTTAATATCTAATCGACAACCGGTGTAGGCTTACATGGCATTAATGTTATCAACGTTTATTACTTTATACCAAGAACATACCGATATTAATTTATGAGAAGAATTTAAATGTTAATCCCCTATCATCTTATAACGCGTTGGCTTAATTTTAAACTCGAGCTGTACAAGTCCTAGTTAAGCAGCTACCATTTTTGTAAGCTTCTAATGTGTTATACATTACTATTGGAATTTACCGCTTTCAAAGGAGATAATGAGTTCAAAGGTTTCCTAAAATGAAGGCCCCCATTAATAGGAATATCGATGAATAAGATTACCATCGGCTATCGCGTGGTGCCATGTAATCCAACTCTTAATCTCGGATATATTAAATGTCGATGTATAGATTAATATTTATTGACATTTAAGGTTTTTTCTTATGTCCAAGTATCATTAACGGCTGTAGGGCGATCCTGCTTTCTCTGTACATTAGTAATTCAATTTATGATGTGATCGAGCGGAAACTGCCGTAGTAATTTGTTAGTTACGCCAGGAGTGTTGAGCTATTATGACTACACATTCTACGGATTATATTACGTCGATAATAATGTGCATTTCATTAATATTGGAATTATTATACATTTTTTAAAATATAATTTCTATTTTATTATTTTATCGACTATGTTAACAACACTAGTCATGTAAATAACGAGTGCAATTTTTTTTTTATTATCACTTTAACTCAAAAACACGTTTGTCAGGCAAAATCTAACTGGTGTCCTTATATTGTTTCAGCGAATCTCACCATCAGTACGCGCGGCTTGAGCTTAGAGCTGCTCATCCACTCGCCCCTGCAAAGCATGTACCTGTGCTTCAACCGCACCAAGCTGGTCGGCAGGCGCCTGGTGAGTTGAGATAGCAATATTTATTGTATGTATGAAAGAAGGAGAAGGACAATTAATTGATATCCCTGGGTATTGCATCACTTGCGAGTATGGCTCATGCGTAGCCGTAACGTAAAGGCTACAATTTACCAACATAAAAAAGAAGCGATAGCGACTCATTACAAGTCGTTTAGCACTTACTCATTACTCAATCTACTATCGGACAATAGAACTTATCTACGCATTCCTCACACCGAGTTCTTTCTTCGACAGACCCGATTCCAAGCGGAGAGACAACGAGACTGCCTCTTCAAGGAGGAATTTGTGGACGGCTACAACAGATACCACCTCGTGAACAAAGCGGATCGATACATCGGCTTCAACCGGCGAGGCGGGCAGATGAAGAGGGTGAAGAGCTCGTACGCCGAGCGACAGCACAAGTGCTTCTCTTTCATGCTGGAGGCCCACGACTTCAACATAGACGTGCACAACGAGCTAGTCGCCGGCGAGCGAACGGTCAAGTATCGTCCGCAGCGCCTGCGGCCGGCGCCCCGCAACTCTATTAAGCCGCCCTGCCACGGCATCCGGCATCACCACGGCCGGCGGCAGCGGCGAAGAAACTGCGAAGGCACGTAGACGACTCGTCTTTTCTGTTAGCAGTTCATTTACGCTTCAACGCTTCGCGCGTTTCGTTGCTAGCGATGGACTTTTGTGGACAGAGTATTAGTCAACTACCACAGTATTATTACAGTGACGACGACTGGACGTAGGTTAGATCGGACGCGGTGGCCGCGTTCGACCGAATGGTAGCCGAAGCGAGAGAACAAACATTCGAACGTGAAAAAGTCGGGCCGCGGCGACGGAGCTGTGAAATTCCGTACGGCCGTGCAACAACATGGCGCTCGTTTGCCTGCGCTCGAATTCGTGTTCTAAAAGGAAAAAAGGTTTTTCTGTGGAAAGAGCAAATAGTAGTCTCGCTAGTCACGAGTCTTCCGACAGACCACCGCTGAACGGAGTCAGGTCAACCCCGACGTTCCCCGCGCGCCCCGCACCCCCCCCCCCTCCCCTCCCCCCCGCCGCGCCGTTTGGTCGTCGATGCTCCGGCTCTCGCTGCGTATTAGTGATGGCGCCTTTTGTCGATTCTCAGTGTATTATTATTTCACGCTTTACATAATTAAGTGTCGAGTTATTTGCTTGTAAATATAATAAATTTGTGTTTAATTATTTATCAAAAAAGCGTTAATCAGAAATGTGTAAGCCTAGATGTTAGTGTAAAGATGTATTTAAATGTTTTCTATTTAATTATTATGGGTATTTAATCCGACCGCTCTCTTGTCATTCTACAGTCCATTGTTAAAATTATTTTCGTCTAAGCCTCGTTGTGTTTCGCCTGAATTGAGTTACAGTTGTATGAATTTGTGAGTTTTGTATATATTATTTTAAGTGTTCGTATGAGAGTGATAGGTTTCGAATCTCCTTCTGTCATTATGATTTTTGACGTCAGAATCCTGACTTTCAAAATTTCATTTTGATCCGTAGCTGTTTATGATTAAACCAAAATAACATTCCTTGAAAGATTAAGATTTATATTAATCTTATTTTAAAAGTATAAGATTCACAATATCTTTGCTATAAAGGACATTGTATAATTTATATTTTTGAAGGTATCTGTGCCATAGCTCGGTGGCAGCGTACGGCTTTGAGTTCGCATTGTATCTAGTATGGTTAAGTTTATGTCTGTAAACTACGAGTAGATAAATTGTATCACATAAGACAAATAACTGAAGTTATATCGTACTGCGCCCAGTGTCTATATTAATAAATATACAGTATTTGCTGAAATCAATGTTGCTAAAAATAGTTAGAATGAATGTTGCTTACATTCCAAAGTCGAAGACTTGAAAAAACGTAGCCTCAGATAATGAAGTGAAAAAGTACAACAGAGCACCGAATGTCTTAATTGTTTACAGATAAGTAAAAATCAATGACTTCATTCTCTTTGCCTATGATGAAAACCGAAATGACGTAATACATTCCAAATAAAGAAATAGATTAATACATAATAATCGGTCAAATTAAAAAGTATCCATAACGTTTTCGATAAAAATTCACAACACTATTGCTAATCAGTAGCCGTTCCAAATTTTTACAGTTTTGGTAAAAAAAATACTAAATTAAATAAAAATAAATAATTTTTTAATATGACTGATTGTTATGCGCAAAGTTATATGATTGTGCTGATTGTAATCAAACGCTGAAAACGAAATCGTATAATTGCTAAGAAAAATTACGAAATTAAATCATATTTAACTTGCAACTTGTTTTTCATTACTCATCGTCCCGATATCAGACTTTATAAATTCAAAAATTTTGGGTATAAAATACACCTGATTAAAGATTATACCCAGATTTTATGTAATTCCATAACTTTTGGCACACATTATCTTGGTTCGTGTCATTTATTGCCATTATACATTGTACTTCGTGAAATTAAATTAAATTTTATTTGCACAATTATTATATATTTATTAAACACTTAAAATAAAATTTATTTTAGTCCGGTGAACCAGTGAATGCTCAATTTACGTTTACGATGTTTTTGAGATAATAATATTTTAATACTTACCTTATTTTGACAGATTTTGGTATTTTTGCTGTTTTACCAGTTTTCGTTGAGTCATAATTTATTGATTTGTAAGGATTATTATTTATTTACTCTAATCCTTGACAGCTTACATATTTTAACATAATGTATTGTGGATTTTTTTTATTGAAATCGAATTAATAAAAAAGTAAGGGATGAAAATATCAACCTCAAATAAAAAGCCTAAGTCTGACTTCCAAATAGTATAATTTTCTACACATAATTAATATTTCTTCAAAAACAGTATGGGTGCAGAAACACTACTGAATATTTAATTAAATAAGGCTGGGTACTCACTTTTATGAACCCGTATGGACTGAAATTACAATACTAATTAAAAAAACACTTCTAAAAAGGAAGAGGTTGCTCATATTGGTTTGTATTTTTTTTTAATAGCGGAATTTCAAAATTCGAATATGCGGCTCGTTTATCCCGGTTTAGTGTTAAGCGATTCCACTAAGGCTGACGCCGGAAGAGGCAGTTTACAGGAGAAATGTAACGTGAAATACAAACAGGGTGGCGTGCGTCCCTTGGTTAGCACCTTGCACAGAGTAGCTGGACATAGAGACCATTTTATATGGGAGGGACTGGTAATTTTTTTTAGTTTTAACGATTTTTTTGTATAATCGGAGAAATAAATTCACTCCGCACTCAGAAACATTTAATGATGATTAAACTTCAATTTGATGAATGGTTTGACAATGTATGGGGACAAGTCAAAATCTTCCTTTAATTTCAATTTACAAATTTATTATGTTCACCTTTGAGTACAGCTTCCAGAGACAGATAATGGATCTGCGTTATTAAGTCATGTTATGTGATATTGATTTGTCAAATCAATGTTAGTCATGACCTGGGCTAAGCATAATATCTCTACATTGGGCTATGATGAATAAAAGCTATAATTGCCTATCTACTATCAGAGAAGTTGATTCATAGGTAGATGGGGGACCTACTTAATTTGGTCGCGTTATGTCAAACCCAGCCGACAGATCACAATTCACATTGAATTGACATGATCCGATCAAATGACGTGCGTTTGTCAACTGCCTATGAATCAATTTCCTCGATGGTACCTATTGCATAAACAATCGACGTCCAATAGCAAATCATAATTGAATTTTTCTTGATCTTTATTGAATTGTAATTATATTATGGCTTATTGTGTCTTGTATGAAACCAATCAAGAAGAATCAAAAATTGTAATTATTATATTAAGCACATTGTAAAAAATAAGAAGGAAAAGAACAAAAGGGCAAAAAATTAGAATAAAGAAAGCAAGAAACAAGCCCTGATATTGTTAGGGAGATGGAAAAAAAAATTGCCAATCATAATGACACTACACGTTCGTAATAATTGTTTATATTGGTCCATCATGACTCATGAGCCAACAAGTAGTTCAAGTCGCATCAGAATTAAAGGAAGTAAATATGACGGAAAAATAAAAGTATTCAGTTAGGCAATTCGATTTGTATCAATTCTTATGATTTGTTAAATATTGATAAAAGTGATCCTTGATTGATGGAAATAGGAATCATCTAAATCAATCTTAATAATTGTAGTAATTAATTATGATAAAAATTAATGATAGTGCAAAAACTTCTGGTCTTCGTGGCCCTTCAATTAATCTGTTAAACTCACAACAATCGTGATAAAATGAATCATTATTAAGTAACTAAGCAATTGTTAATTATTTTAAGGCTTCTATTTGTAAATTATTCATCATAGCCAAATGGCTATGATGAATAAGGGCCGGGACACAAAAACAGGATACGACGTCGTGTCGTACCACGACGCGACGTCGTTTCACGTTGCGACGTCGCAATGCGATGCGATGCTCGTCGTGGATTCCCACGACGCGACGTTGCATCGTGAAACGACGTCGCGTCGTGGTACGACACGACGTCGTATCGTGTTTTTTTTGTCCCAGCCCTAACGGTGATTGCAACTGGGATTGCAGCAAAGCTGTCTTTATCATGCAGATTCAACATCCAGCATCGGCAATCTTAGTCATTCATCATCAGTCATAAAAAATATATCCACACGTTCTTCTGTTTGTCCAACATGGGCCAACGTGGGAAGACCGCAAATGATTTTGAATTTTTATGTAAAGTATTTTCAAAATGATCTGTTAACAATATTGTAGCTTTTTTAATTGATGGTAGTTTATGAAGCCACGTTCCTAGCTATTAAGGAAGTAAGTACCATAATACATCGTAAATTCTCGATTGAGCTATAAAATGCCATTGTATCACGACCAACCATATTAGGTTATATTTAATTTATTTTATTATGTGAATAATACATTATAAATTGTAATTTGATTTAGTGACAATGTAGTTGTATTTATTGCTTTAGATACGCCATTATATTGTTGTTTTTTTGCTACATATTTTTTTAAACAATGACATTCGCGCAGTTATAAAAAATATGTACTTAAAAAACATGAAGACATTCTGAAAAAGGTCTAACGTTAATTTGTCGTTTTAGGTATGCGAGAACAAGTTGGACTTTTTTAATTAAGTAGCATCATTATTTCTTCGACATAATTGTTCTCTTTGTCAAAAACTCTATGAAGCACGCCAATACACTACACAAATGCACAGAGACGAAATTTGACACGATCGGGTAAAATTCAATACTCGTAAAATATATAATATTATTTGCCGTATCGGCGAACAATGGAAATGAATTCAAGGTCCTATCACAGTACAAATATAATACAGAAGTGTTACTCTGTCATGTTTGTGAAATCAAATTCGCAAAAAACAAGCTTATCTAGCACCTTCACTGCGGCAAGTAAAATCTTAAACCTTCGTCTGGTGCAGCGGTGGGCCAAAGTGTGCCCCCAATGATTTTTCCGCCAGTGCGGGGTAGGCCTTTCTCGACCCACCAGCACAAGGTTAGATTAAATTACTATAACTTTGCAAAAACATAATGTAGGTGTACAGTTTTTGGACTGTTGGAATAACCTTGAACCCAACTACTTTAGATTTGATTCGCCCCGGGATCTGCCAAACAGGAAATGAGAAATAAACCAGGGAAAGTGGCGGGCCGATATCGACCCGAACCGCACTAGAAAGTATTTTTAGTAGAGATGGGAAAGACAAAAATAAGGGGATATTGAAAATATATATTTTTATTAATATATTTAAATTCCTGTATTTAAAACACAAAGCCCGTTTTTGTTTGCACATTCTGCAGTATGTTTTATTTTTTAAATTTCTTTTTTGATTCGACACTCCTCATGGTTTCTCCCAGTTTTTCATATCACCCTACACAATTTCGCCGTTTAACGCTCATCTCAAGGACATGATCTTTTGTTTCCTGCTATCGTGCGTTGTTAATTTTATAAAATGAATAATTATTGTATTTAAAAAAGATAAAACGTACGTAAATGAGAATCAAAATTACCTGTTTTAAACACTACTGAACCGATTTTGATGAACAGTATTCCCGAAGTTAAACAGTACCCAGTACAAAAAAAGAATTACTTTAATCGGACTAGTAGTTCCGAAGATGTGCGAACACAAACATACATAAATAATATGTATGTCACCTTAGAAATTTGTCACATTTGTTCAGATGCTGATAATATAGACTAAAATATATCAAAACTAGGCAGTTCTGAAAATAATACATACAATATACAGGTTGAATTGATAACATTTTTTTGAAGTCGGTTAAAAAACGCGACTTACGTCAGCTACGACTTACGATAGATTGCACATCACTAACTGGCGAGGCGGACGCTCGGTGCGGTATCGGGTCTCCAACCGCCTGCTTGTACGGCGGGCCGCAATAGGCCCACTGCCGCACTGAATTGATTTTTGACACTTCCAGTGCATGGTAGGCCGATAACGACCTGCCATAATTTTTTTATAGGAAAGACCTATAATTTTGAACACAATCTCAAATATATATTTGCCTCTGTCGTACCTTTACAAACATTTGAGATAATCGTTCCGCACCGAGTGAGAGAACATAGTTTTCTACGTCCGCACCAGCTGAAATTCCGCGGCGGGCCGATTTCGACCTGCCCCGCAGTGAAGGTGCTAAGTACCGCGCGCTTGCGAATACTTTTTTGTGCAGTCTGCTCTCTAATTGCCTGTCCAGATGAGGCGTTTTACGCGCCAATTCCATACTTGCGTTTCAATTTCTATTGCATCCAGATACCGCGTTTCACGCGCGTTTTTACGCTACAAACATGGACTCGAAGTTATCACGCTCCAATCAAATACATACGTCCATTCGCAACGGACTCGCGCGTAGTACTGGATGCTGCAATTATAGCACCCAAGTATCTCGACTCGCGCGTCACGTCGCGTTAAGGCGCTGACAACTGCCAATGACCTTGATCTCGCATCATTCTCGCACCACTGTCGATTTTCATGCCAGAGAGACAGAGATGTGAAGTGTTCACTCGGTAGCGTGGATACATTTTTCGTTTGTTACAGGAAAAAATAAATATTGTGGGAAATCTAGATGTCAGAACCGAACAATCTTTGGATTTTTGTAAAAAGTATCAAATGAACAAATTTTTAAAGCATAGATTGTATTATTACTTTAGTTAGAACTGTTTAAAGTTCCTGAAAGATGTGACTTTGGTTTTTTTTTCATCCAGTAGGAGTACATTATTTTAAAATCACATATATTTTTTTTTGTGCCAATCAATGAAGTACATACGTCTAGAAAACTGCACAAAGATGTCTAATTGGCAGCTGTCTTCGCCTTAAACGGGCGAGTCGAGAGTCCCGCTCATTGCACGCTTTTTACGTGCGAGTTAGGAAACGCGTGTAGGCATCTGATAAATTATGTAGCTCTAGTATCTCGAGTACGCGCAAAAAAAAAGGCGCGAGTCGCACACTCGCGTGTGAAACGCCTCATCTGGACAGGCCCTAAAGTTGTCAAGTCTGAGACCAGGCTTATGTATGCGTGGGACTGATTTGAACTTAGTATAAATATGTTCTACGGTATATTTTTTGACTGTGGTGATTCTTCTATAAGTTATAAATATTGGATAATTGCATACTTTATAGCTGCTACATTTTATTGTAGCGATCAAGTTGACTACTATCGATATTGCGCGTAAAAGATACGGTTTATTGATAGTTTTATATGTGCATTAACTGTTTATATACTCTCGAATTGATATTATGTACGCAAATATCTGAATATAGATCTACACATAGAAGGAGAAACACAAATCTAAGCAAACCCTAGTTTTAAGTGTCAAATGTTCATGGTCTTCAAATTTTTATCCGGGATTGCCTGCACCTTTTTAATGTCAATATTAACAAAATTAATAAACAATATAAACAAAATTTAAACAAAATAATAAACAAAATTTTTACTGAAGTTGGCCGTAACAGAAGTCTATGCTACTCACGGTAAGATTACTTTTCATAAATTACTCTATGTCTAATTACGAAATCCAATTTAATAAGGTATTTACGAGTCTTCATTTAATAAGCTGCCATGTAGTTGTCACTGCAATAATTAACTATTAAAAATAACGAATTTCACTAACAAATCTTAAGCGTTTCTGCATTTTAAGTATTGAATTAACTACAAAAACCTTTTATACAAATTGATACCCTCTGACTCTCCGTCGTAACTCATTACGTAATATGAAAATGGGTGCATTAATAAATCTATTTCACATTCCATTACATAAAACTAGACGTTTCACGTGGCTACGCCTGAGAAAATATTTCCGAGAGAACCGTATATTTTTTCTGCAAAAAATCCCTATATTATCCGTGGTCTACTCTACATGTGTGCCAAAAAATATAAAAATTGGCCCTGAAGTTCCAGACTGTTTCATTTCGGTTGCCGAGCATTATAACGTCATTATAGACTAACCTTACAGGTATATAACACCAACTCGTAAAATTTATAATATTAGTAAAAATATCTCTGCAAGTTACTTGGTCTGTGGTCGATTATGTGTTGTCGACGCGGTGCTAACCAGAAGTTCAGAGGCAGGTGTTTCGTGTGATAACTCCAAACGCAAACACCATAAGCCTTCAATGAAGGATCATTAATGGAATTTCGGAGCACATAAGAGGGTACATTCATAGACACGGCGAGGCAAGGAGCGCGTCAAATGAAACGCTTTGGGGGTTCTTTTTGCGCCGTTTTAACTTTTGAAATTGAAAATAAAAATCTTAAGCCTACTGTTCAATCAACAGTTGACAGTTTTGGCGGCACCCCTTATCTGTCTACTGCCCGCCATATTCCTGAAATCGTCGATCTGTTTAAGCTGCGGCCTAATTTTCCTTAATTATTGTGGTCACTACTTCAACACTTATCTGCTTCATCGATCGTCTGTCCTTCTGCACTGGCCAATCTTTCTGCAACGTGCTAATTTTTTTAATAGTACCTTTAGTTTCCTGGCGAATAACATCGCTACTAATTTTATCTATTCACTACAGAAACCCTAACTCTTTACATTTCCTCATCTTTCTGAGCAACCTTCAACTTATGCCTCAGTCACTACCATAATTGAAGACGTGAGTGGAAGAATCGAACAAGTAACATTTCGTAACATACAGACAATAACTAATTTTTTCCCTTATTACTTTAACTTGTAACTTACCTACGTCATAACCTAGCTAATATATCTGGCTTCACATATAATCTACAGTTTTTCTATTTCAAATTATTTTTCCGGCCCTAAAGCCTCCATTTAAGCAAAAAAAACGGGAAGTTTTTTCATGTTACTTACCTTATTTTTCCACTCACGTCTTGAATTCCACTTATCACAGTCGGGTAAACCCGAAGTCCCTTTCATTGTAACGTCGCGTTGGTGTGGTCCCTCGTTAATCGAGTCGAAGCTAGTTGGGTCGTACTAATTGTTACCACAAACAGTCCGAGCCGGTCTTATGAATCGAGAAGAATTTATGAATAACTTAGCGTTGTTGACCGTGCAAGAGAAAACGAATTAGTATGAACGTAAACCTGTCTCTTAATTCTAGTATTTAATGCATTACTAGTTTCTTATTTGATCCATATTTTAACAAACAGCCAAATAGTAATTACGTCAATCAATATTTAAACGACAGACTTTTGGAGTCTTCGCCGATCAAAGGGGTTTGTCTTTGTTTTGGCACATCGTGATAAGTAAACCAATCAACCTATTCGTTATTTTGATAGGTAACGGTCTGAATTGAATAAAACACATGTGTCTTTTCGTAATTCTACAGACAAGTCTAAAATATGCTTAAAAGTTATAGCTATAACTAAATCTATGACACTGATTTAATCCATATCCATTATCCATACTTAATATTATAAATGCGAAAGTGTGTCTGTCTGTCTGTCACCTCTTCGTGCTCAAACCGCTGAACCAATTTTGCTGAAAGGCATGGAGATAATTTGAGTCCCGAGAAAGGACATAGGATAGTTTTTATCCCGGAAAACAAATTTCGGAGCAACGGAGTTGCGGACGTCATCTAGTAATTTATAATTCACACAAATTTTACCTTTAAATATAAAACGAATAAGCCAGACAGTACCGTTTTCCAATAACACATTTGTTTGTAAGTGAGCAGGAAAACAAATAGATCTACCCTCCATTTTCATTACATGCCATCTGGAGGGCTCGTCAAACAATAATTGAATGTGATTACATTCGCGGAAACTCATACAGCACCCCGGCTTTGTCTGCTTCCGGGAGTTTTGCGATTTAATTATAATATAATGATTAATGATCATTCTTAACTAATTCCTGAATAAAATAAAATAAAAAGAATGGATCGCACTCCGGGAGTGGTGGCCAGTGGTAACGAAAAAACAGAACGGATATAATAAAAAAATGGATAGTATATAATTGTTAAACGTGTAACAAACATCCATACTACTTTTTGGAGTTGACCAATACGAGTAAGAACATTAATTTGATAAACGTGAAGATAACATTTTGTGTTTCTACTAAACCAAGACTGTATTGACAAACCTGAATTAAACTTAAAATTAAAATACTGAATAATATAATTATAACGAAATTAAAGTACACAGCAGAATAGAGGTACCTACAGGAGATTGAATGAACAAAACATACAATCTACAAGGATCCTGTGGCACTTGGATAGTACTATCATATTGTGTTTTAACTTTGCATGCAACTGCCACTAAAATGGCAAAATTCAAGGCGTCGGCTTTCCAAAAGTCAATAGACATGATCTGATTGATTTGAATTGCCCAAATAGTAAAATGCAACCATTTCATCAAATTAGCAAGTCTACGATATCCACAACAAATAAACGTACCCCAAATAACAATAAATCATTCAGTACTGTCAACTGTGGCACTCCGAATTCCTCCGTGAAGGTCTGTCAACACCCTCAGACGTTCAACCCTTCCACTCCAGCCACAAAACTTCGGTCAATATTGGCCGTCCACCGTGGTGGATCTGGCCCAAGTCACAGGATTCGCAGGTACGTTATACTTCGTTTGGTTGTCATGTTTATCTTTGAAAGTATCTCTACTGTTTTGTAAGATTCTCGGACTGTTATTCAGGATGGCTTGACTGATCTTAACGGGATTGTCACTGTAAGATAATGCACAATAGACAAAACTAACGCTAATGTTAAGAGGAGATACAATGCAAAGGTGTCATTAGCAACCACATAGGTGTCATTAGACATCGGATTATAATATGCACTATCAAAGTCCCGATTTTACACTATAAAAGTCATTATCGGAATTTTATTTTAATTTTCACGTCGATATTATAATCATCATCATAAATCAATTTTTTTTTTCAATAAATTAGATGTAAGACAGACTATATTTAAAACGTTTCATATCGAATTGGGGTTTCGAAAAACTCACGCGAGGGAAACCACTGGTAAAGTCTTTTGATAAAATTATGTAACTTTATACATTTTTCATCATTTATCTATTTTAAATCTTAAAAATGTATCGAGTTAAATTTAGAGTAGCATTTAAACGCTAGCGTTTTTAACTTGTATCATACGGCAGAAAGTATTATATTGACCCTTTGTCCTTTTAACGCCACTAGTGTGTTTGAAGTCGTAGGGTATTACAAGTCCATTAGTTCGCTCGCGGATATGTTATAAGCCCGAGAGAGCATTCAAAAGGTGTAGAGATGACTCACTTTTTTAATTTTAAAAACTCTTTGTACTTAGGTACTAAAAGTCATAAATAAAATCTGAATGTGTGACCGAAACGAGACACTATAATGCGGTGATGCATTATTGTGGATGCTGGATGCATTATATAATATAAAAAATCGGCCAAGTGCGAGTTGGACGAAGGGTTCCGTACCGGTATAGAGCGAAAGTGGACAAAAAATTGTGTTTTTTGTATGGGAGCCCCCCTTAAATATTGACTTAATTTTAATTATATTATTTATTAATAAAGTACAAAATATATAACTAAGGATTTTGTGAAAATTTCAAGTGCCTAGCTGTTACCATTATTGAATACGAGCAAAAAAGGCCAAAAAGGTTTCTTCTATGGGAGCCCCCCTAAAATATTAAAATTATTTTATTTTCAGTATTTGTTGTTATAGCGGCAACAGATATACACAATCTGTGAAAACTTCAGAAGTCTAGCTATAGCGGTTCTTGAGTTACAGCCTGGAGACAGACAGACAGACAGACAAACACACAGACAGACAGACGGACAGACAACGAAGTCTTAGTAATAGGGTCCCGTTTTTACCCTTTGGGTACGGAACCCTAATTAAAAGGCGACGCTCACTATAAATAATATTAATACATCCCTAATGACGAAACTTTGTTTATGAAAGTTCTTTATATTATTATTAAAAGCAAAAAAAGTTAAGATAATAAGACTAGCATTTTTTTCTGGTATAATAAAGGCGACTCCACTCATTTATATTTGTCAATTCCCATTATATTTTTGGACAAAAGTCCTGGAGTGTTTGGTTGCTGGTTGTGGATGGAGAGCAACAAATATGAAGGACAAATAGGCTCAGTTCTCACAGAACCAGTCGGGTTTGACACGATCGTTATTGATGTTCAATAGGCTGTATCATATTTAGGACTCACTCAATGAATACGGCCTTTAAGGAGCATTTAGTGGAAAATTCGGTATGCCGTATTCTTTTCGGTATATCTTATATTATATGACATTTCGATTTTTCCAATAAATAATTCATATTCATAACTGGAAAATTAGGTGTTTGTCAGTCTAAGCTTGCTAGAGCTAAGAATGATCCTGGATACATCAAAATGGGTTTAAATTAGGTATCTTAATAACTTTTCGATAGATGCAAAAGTAAATAGAGAATAACTAATAGTTGTTATATCATTATTTATATGGGTGTCATTCGGCTATCCTTAAAACATAAAACCCTTAAGACAAAATAATTTTATAGATAAGTTCCTTATATCAGCTAATTAGGGGTTTTTATCGGGAGTGCCACGAAGAGCCGTACTTGTACCGCTAATGTTTAAAATATCTAACATGAAACATCGAAATGAAACTATTTATTACTTAACAGACCGATAAAATTAATTAAACAGTTAATTGACAAGCACATTTTTTATAAGTCTGAGCTACTGTATGTGAATGATACAATAACCCTCCCGGCAGTTGGGTAAAAATAGATATAAAGGGCTTATCTAAATTGAAAAGGAATATTGAATGTGATATTTTCGCAATAAATACTCTTTGCAATTGGGACTATCTTGATGATAAACTTAGATAAAGAAATGGAAACGAGGTCAAACCCTGAGAAATCTGGACATCTTGAGATGATAGATACAAACAGCGTGTCAGACATTTCAGAGTATTTTTCTCTATTCGACTTAAAGTTAAAAGCGACAAAGCGTCGTTATTATAAGCAGCTATAATATGAAAATATAATGCCTCCGTGGTCCACCGGCAGCTATGATTGTCACCAAGATTGCGAAGTCAGCAAACCTGGAGAGTCCAGAGTGAGACCGCATTATGCCAATATAAATCAATACTTAATAATGTCACGCCAAACACAATGATTATACTCCTACCGAAAGTTGCGATATTTACTGCCATTAAGTCCAGTTAAGATTTATCGCATCAACATCAATACTTTGACAGTCCGATAGTGACAGCCGTTCGTAAAGTGATTCACGTGAGTTCTGAGGAAAACCGAAAGCGAAACGAAAACCGAAACTGAACAAACCGAAACCGAATCCGAAACCTAAATCGAAACGTTTATTTAACGTCATTAAAGGGAATTTCCCCAACATTACTTATTTTTTATCAGTAGCAAAACAATTTATTTTAGGATCGGAAATTATTATAATATTAAGATTATTGATAGCAATAATCTTTATTACCATCTCAGATGTCTGTCGATAAAATTCTTCCGTGTATTTAAACAAAAATATCTATAATTGGTCGGCTTTTAGAAAACAAACACTGAAAAAAAGTCGACGTAAGTCGCGTTACGCGCAATTAAACTTGTCTCTTTACATAAAAAAGGCTCTTTACATAAACATAAGATTAGGATATTACAAAGCAACCGAAGACTCACCCAATCCATCCATACTAGAGGTAATAATATTATAAATGCGAAAGTGTGTCTGTCTGTCTGTCTGTTACCTCTTCACGCCCAAACCGCTGAACCGATTTCGCTGTAATTTGGGATGGAGTTACTTTGAGTCCCGGAAAAGGACATATGATAATTTTTATTTCGAAAAAATATACGATTCCAGTGCGATAAACGAATTTTGGCGCAACGGAGTTGCAGGCGTCATCTAGTGAGTAAGATAATTTTTTACGGAGGGTATAAATTATTCGTAATTTTTTAAGATCAGCATAATATTATGTCAAGTGTCACGTGATTTTTCAATTTTCAAAACTGAGACAAGCAAGTCTTGTATATTCATTCGATGTATATCTAATTTTACAAGATGACCTGGTGAACTATCGTATCACTTTTCTCCTAATGAAAACCTTCCCTGGACTTCCAGGAATATTTAAAGCCTGAAATTAGCCAAATCGGTTCAGCCGTCCTCGAGTTTTAGCGAAAGTAACAAAATTTAAAATATATTTCTATAAACATATTATAATATAGATTACTTGGGTCTTAGGGGGATATCGTAAAATATAATATGAAGTACTGCTAAATTCATATCAATTTAGCAGAAAGATTGAATAATAATGGCAATTAAAAGATGAATGAAGACTTATCAGTTATCAAAGATAATCGCCAAATTATGACGTCATTGACATATCGATTATATTACAGTAGTGCACTTTTATATTTTATTCGTTTTATCTAGATTATAAGGCCGATATGTTACAAAATTTTGTAAGCCGATGTTACACACTTGGAGTAGTTGGTTTAATAGATCTATCTGACTTTTCGAATTCTTATTTTAATAATTGGTCTTTTAATATTTTTTTATTTGAATATTTTTGAGCATTTTATATAAATTTTATACTTTTGACGACATAGCGATTTCTTTATAAATACGGGGTGCAGTTCTGCTGCATACTAAAGAAAAAATAATTTTAAATTCGATAATATACAAATAGCCTAGGTACCGAAAATAACCTGGAATGTTGCAGAGCTAGAATATCTTGTTTTGCGACGAATCAATACCTACTATTGTCCCATTGATTAAACAAAACTTGCTTATCACTGCAAAAGTCATCTCCATACTTATGTTACGGTGCAACGGTAAAACCGGTCCGAATAAAAAGTGGCCGGACTCATAGAAGCCGAAAATTATCTGTATTAATTATTAGGGATTAGCATACAATGGGTAGAACAGTGGTGGCGCCACCGCCTACGCTGCTCCCACAATACCAATTCATATTGATACAATTCATGCTTATTGTATACTTCAGTTTCATAATTATTATAATTTTAAAGCCTTTGATGGTGTTGAGTAATCTTCCCCTTTATACTTGATATTTGTTAACATACCCTCGGGACAGAAAAAGGGTGGAAATTGGAATTACTATAGTGTTAGGTACTACTATAATGTAGCTATGTAATATGAAGGACCTTAAGTACGGTCCCTCATATTACATAGATTTAATTATTATACATGTCATATTATACAACGTAGCCAATCAAATCAGGTCAAATAGATCGCAGGCTTTCCAGACTCGTCCACACATACCAATACACACACGTCATAATTTAAAAAATTGGAATATACAAAAATGACCGTCCGGTCAGCCTTCCCTCTTATAGGGCCATAATATTCACACACGTTGTACTCCCACCAGCAAATCATTCATTTTCACCCTTCCATGTATGATTATCGAGTCAGCTTCCTCACCAAATCACCTGCTTGTAAGTGCTTATTACGTTTAATCTATCCCCCATCTTCGCCCATTTACGCGGTGTCGAAATAAATAAACGCATAATGGTACCTTTGCGAATTTAATTGATTTCTGATACTAAACGTTAGTACAGTCAAAACCCAGCGTAATCTCTCACAAGACTGCCTTAAGTTTATGGCAGTAGAGTTCAGAAATGGTACGTCTATCTGTAATTGTACATGAAACTTACGGATACAAATTGCCATATCCTTCCCATTACGAACTTGATTCATGCTCGGAAATAATCGAGATTTAATTTATAGTGTTTATTAGTTGCTGAGAGGAACGCTTTTCGTTCAGTATGCGTCAATTCTGGTAATTAAAAATATTCAATTCGCAATTTATTTCCCAGAAAATTTGAAATTGCTATATATTATGATGCGCGTGCGCCGATTTTCGTAATCTACATTGTATCAAATAATTTATGCTTCTGTCTGCTTAGATATATTATGGCTAAGTAATACTTCGCCAGTTGACACAAAAAAAGCTTTTAAACTTTTCCTTATTTACTAGACGTCGCGACAGCAGGTTTTTGTGCTGTACCGACTTGTTGGGACGTACTTGTATCTTCTCCGTTGACAAAAAAAAACTAAAAATCTACATGCAGTGTACAGTGCGTTCAGGGTTAATTTACCTCTAACAGCACCTTTGTGACAACGTTTTGAGACAAAAAAACATCGAGATTATTGTATCCTAGTTTTATGAACTACATAGTCAATTGCAGCGACATAAAAAACTAATTTACAAAGTGTATTGTTTCGTTTTATGTGGTCCTCGATTTCGTGTTCAATTTTTATATGGCGGCGCATAAAAACGGAGTGTGGAGCCACACAAGACGCCCATAAACACTCACCACCCAGACCCTACTGCTACTTCTTAATTCTGGGCACTCGCGGTACTGTTGCCGCGTTTGAGCCTGTTCAGGGTATTTTTCGAACTGCTTAAAAGGAGCCTTCTCAGCTGATTGGCAGGTAGATCCCAGGAATACAACACACTTTTTAAGAAAATGATGTACCTATCATTTGATTGGATGATAAAAATGTTTTATCGATTAAAGTGCTTACATTTTGTATTTTATTGTTTTCTTTCCTTATATTATAGTATATCTGAATGAAAAAAGGAACTTCCCGCATTGTAATTAAAAATTATGCACAATACACGCAGGTGTATTAACTATTGAAACAAATGTTTTAATTTTAGCAATACTATTTGGACTCTATTTAATTTAAATTACATTAACCAACTAACCTTACCAAGTTAAAGACGGTGCACACAATTTTATTTACCTACTTATTTATAATTAACATTTAAACATATTTTATAGCCTTACATGATTTTTAATTGCTCACATAAACCGTTTAATTAATGATTTTATATTGCGCAATTATGCGCAATGTCATCCGTGATCCATAGAGAATCGACGATGTAGGTAATGGAAAATAGGGAATTAGAAACCAAATTAATATGTTTTGAGTATTGAGCAATATTCATATATTTTATTTTGGATTCTTAATTTTTGTAAAGGGAAATAAAAATACAAAACATATCCTTAAGTATCGAAGTATTAATTTAACCCATGGATGTACCTAAATGAAAGCACTAAGTATCAAATCCACTAACCTCAAGTGGAGTTACGACAATAAAAATGTCGAATCCTAAAAAATGCGTCGTTTCGGTGGGATCCTTAACCACGTGGTTTGGTCTACGTTAACGGCACCTTTTATCATGGCGCCTTACAATTAGGCATTCCGAAGTAGATATGCCACAGTCATAACCTTAAACCAGGACCTTTGTAAAATATCTAAATTTTTTTCTTAATTAATTTGATCGTCAGCTACGACAAAATATTATGTGATAGACTTTTTATGCAACATCTTTTTGTAAAAGCATATTTTCCAAATAATCATCATTTTATTTCAAATATGGGATAAAGTACATAACACAAAAAGTACTTACAATGGAACGAGATAAATAATAAAAACATGGATGGTCATACAATTTCAAAGTAATTTTGACATTAATAAACATTTTGTTTTATAAGTCATAATATTACGGTTTAAACATTTTTTTAAAGGAACTACAAATTTCATTTTTCAATACCTACTTGATTTTGAGGGATTTTCTTTAAAATGGTTGTTTTTTTATTGGCACAAATCTTCAATCAAACTTCATCGGTACAAAATATAAAGATTTTATAGAGCTAGACAAACGTAGCAGTACCGGATGTTCAAGTTTGACCGTAACATAGCAGGATGGAATATAATTTTTATTGCGATGATCAATTAACAAGAATGGGCAATGGTTAATTGGTAACGTGTTATGGAATAAAAAAAAATTATATAAAAAAAATTACATTCCATTCAAAGTGCTTTTTTACCTCAAACAGAAACTTCATACTGACGACTATCCTGGCCCAGGTAAATAATTCTAAGCAATCAACAGATTCTATCAAGAACTAAACATCTTTTTTCTGGTTTTGACTTCTTAGATAAGTACTAAACTGCTGACCCACAAACCAAAAGGACAATTCGTAATTGACTATACTACGAGTAGTTTAGGTTCAGTTTTTAAGCTTGTAGAGAGGGAGTTACAAACATAGACACTTTTGCATTTTCGTTGCGCCAAACTCCGTCGCGCCAAAATTCATTTATCGCGCCAAAACCGCAAATTTTTTAGCGATCAAAAGTATCCTATTTCATTGCCCGGGACTCAAAGTATATCCATACCCAGCAAAATCAGTTCAGCGGCTTGGGCGTAGAGACGTAAGAGACAGACAGACAGAAGAGAGAGAATATATTAGCACTTAATCGTCGGCGACCACCGCAATTCTAAGCGGGTGGTTTTGTGGCCAGCAAATTGATACGTTATCAAAAATAACCAGAGGCTTAGCCTTAGGCGTCCAATTTAACTGAGCCCTCAGGTAGCTTTATTAATTGATCGTAAAAGTCGCAAAAAACACGGGATAGTTTGAGAGACAATGAAATTTAACAAAATTGATAACTCAATTTAGTGTTCTTTGACAGAGGAAGGTGTGGAGTCGCTTTAAATTCTAAAAGTTAAAAAACTCGTGTGGTTGACTACTTTCTTTCCAAACACCTCCGAAAGGTTGAATCGATATAAATGAAAATTTGTATGTAAATCATACTTGAATAATCTGTATGGAAAGCGGAGCTGGCCGAGTCTGCTAGACTTATATGAAACATCAATATTAAATGAAACCATTTCAGGTTAAAAAAATGACGTTAGTTCATTATAATATTAATCAGCTTATTGAAGTACAGCTACACAAACAACTCTAGACTGGAGTGTTGATGACATATATTTTCATCTAAAACACACAACAACTATAAATATTATCCTACTTACGTCAACATGCATTGTGGCACTATGACCATTCCATTGAAATGTTACAATTTTAGGACCGAATATTGCATTTATTAGAGGACGCAATTTTATTTTTGGAATATGTTGGGGGGTCAATAGAAGCTTAACCTCAAGTTTGTGGGGTCGCCACTCTTGTCCCCCGGCCGCCATCTTGAAAAAAGGGGTGACAACTCTATTTTCGTGATATCTCGGAAACTATATACAAAAAAAAAATTAAGAACATAATTTGTTGCAAATTATTTTGCCTACAAATGTGTTCATAATAATTATAACTTTTTACCCGAAATTAAAAATTTAAAAAGTTATAAGCAAAAAAAGTGATATTTTTTTAAAGGTTTATTATCGCTCCTTCGTTCAATACATTTTACGATAAAATTACCTTAGATCAACCTTGTAGATGATCTTTTGACAAAAAGATCCCCCAATCCCCCCCGATCTCATGAAATTAATTTTCTGCAGATGCAAAGGAAACTGTGAAAGCATGTGTGGCTGCAGAAAAACAGGCCTAAAATGCTCTACAGTATGCCTACTATTCTGTAAAGCATTTCAGGCCTGCTTTTCTGCAGCCACAGTCTACAGTATGCCTACTACACTACATGAATATATGCAAACTATATTATGGTATGCCTACTATACTAGTCTGCACATGCCTACTATACTATAAAACATTTCAGGCCTGCTTTTCTGCAGCCACACATGGTTCCACAGTTTCCTTTGTATCTGCAGAAAATTAATTTCATGGGATCGGGGGATCTTTTTCTCCAAAGATCATCTACCAGGTTGGTCTAAGGCATTGATTCCCAAAGTGGTCCAGGTGGACCCCATGGGGTCCACGGGAGCCCGATAGGGGTCTACGGTTGCGTGAAAAAAATATGGGGGTCCACGAGTCGTTAAGGGGAGTCTATAAAAATTAGGTGACCCAATTTGACTTCTCCTATGAATATACTCGTAGGCAGACAATGTTATATCTTTAAGCGAGCAATTCTTGTATATATAATTGGAATCTCGGAATCGGCTCCAACGATTTTCATGAAATTTAGTATGTAGGGGGTTTCGGGGGCGACAAATCGACCTAGCTAGGAATCATTTTCACAAAATGTCATTTTATGTGTGTTTTTTTTAATTTTTGGAATACCGAGCGAAGCTCGGTCATATAGCTAGTATTATATTAATAGCAGATTAAATATTACAGAGCGAGGAGATTTAGGAATAAGTAAAAGTGTGGTAATTTTTGTGTTAAATAGCTACAAAACAAGAAAATATTTGCGTTTACTTTTTACCACTCCTCCGAAGTGAAGGTTATTGGTTCCTTGTACTGTGACTTGTGAGTCAAACTTAGAATACAATAATTATACTTATTTTAAAATAAATAAATAAAAATAAAATACGTTTATTGCAGACTATTACAGTCCATAGAGGCCATAACTTTAAAAAGATACCGACTTCAAAATTGTACGTAATTGAGAATTAAAGCTCCGTATCTCTAAAACTACTGAGCCGATTTTGATGAAACTTACACTATTCCGTAAGTTGAACAATACCTAGTATAACAAAAAAAGAATTAGTGAACATACATACATACACTTTTGAAATTTGGCATAACCTCCTTTTTTGAATTTGGTTAAAAAAGTAAAGGTCCAACTGTTGGATGAATACGCTTTTTAGACCGGCCTTGAACTTGGAGGGGGGGGGGGTTGCTGTGGGGTCCACCGGATCCAGCAAAATGTTGAAAGTGGTCTATGAGAAAAAAAAGTTTGGGGACCTCTGGTCTAAGGTATTTTTTTTGTAAAATGTATTAAACAAAGTTAAAGAGTGATAATAAACCTTTTCAAAAATTTTCTCACTTTTTTGCTTATAACTTTTTAAATTTTTAATTTAGGGTAAAAAGTTATATAAACATATTTGTAGGCAAAATAATTAACAACAATTTATGCTCATACAAATTTTTTATAAAACGTATATTTTCCGAGATATCACGAAAATAGTGTTGTCACCCCTTTTTTCAAGATGGCGGCCGGGGGACAAGCGTGGCGACCCCACAAACTTGAGGTTAAGCTTCTATTGAGCCCCCCAACAGATTCCAAAAATAAGATTGCGTCCTCTAATAAATGCAAAGCAAATGTAACATTTCAATGGACTAAATTCTTTTTTAAAATAATAATTATTAATTTTAGTTAAGTTATTATTGACACCGCACTCAATAAAATGCGATAATTGATATAAAATAGTTTAGGCGCAAAGGAATAAACTCGCACATTGACCCTATCTTTATCCTAGTCACCATAAAGGTGACCTCTACAGTTTTTTGCCGTGTAGTCGAAAAAAATAATTGTCAGTTGTCTCTACGGTTTTCTGTGTCGCGACACCGGGCGGCATCGTTTGTGTACAGTAATATGCTCATAAATTAATGGACATCGACCGTACGCTGGAAACGCTAATTCATGTAAACTTTACGTCCATCTTTATTGAGCTTTTATGAAACACGCAAATTAGCCAAATAAAATACGCGACACGATGCCTCTACAACTTTCTCATGGAATATCGTCAAAGATCCATAAGAATAAATAGACTTACTATTTACACTTATGGATCTTCGTCGACATATGGTATAATGTTTTTTTACAGTACTTATAATAATGTAATTATGTTTTTTTTTTTATAAAATAAAGGGGAACATGGGCAAACGGGCTACCTGATGGAAAGCGACTACCGTCGCAAATGGACACTCGCAACATCAGAAGAGCTGCAGGTGCCTAGCTGGGGAGGGATTACGCTCTCTTTTTAGGTTTACGTATTCGTATTGGTTCGGAAATACCGCTGGCTACAGTTCGTTTCAGAGTTTTAGTTAACAGCTTTAATAATATCAGGGCCCCCGCTACCATATTATGTGCAATGTGTGCAATGCACACGGGTGCCATCCTCTAGGGGCGCCAAATCGCCATTTTTAGGGGCGCCAAAACCAAGGACCCAAAAAATTTGCCTAAAGGGATGCCAAAATCCTTTTTTTGCACACAGGCGCCAGTAGCCCTTACGGGGGCCCTGAATAATATATTTTATGTTTCTCAGAGAGATCATTGCGCAGGATTCTGTTTATCGTGCGGGAACCGTACGTTTTAACATGACAGAAAATCGAAGTAATTTTGTCCAGATTTACAATATTATCATCATTAGTACGGATACCTACATTAAAGCTTCAAATTCCTATTTTCTCATAGATATATAGATCAAATATTTTTCTTCTCTCATCCATACGGCACACCTAACAACAAACTGTTTTCTCCGAAACGCAAACCGTAAAGTAACCTGTAGTTTATTAACTGGTTAATTTTAACCGCGTTAGAGGCAGTTTAACTCAGAAGCGGCCACTCTAATGTCTTTAATTACCAGATATAAATCTACTGGATGAGGGCGGGTCTAAAGGGTATAATTGGTCTGTTAAGGGTGCAGCGTCACTGGAGTGTTAAGGGCAGGTCTGCCGTCTGGGCAGTAAAATTGTATGAAGTTTCTCGTTTTAAATAGGCTAGAAGTTACAACCGACTAATTCAGCAGAAAATCAGTGCTGCAACTTGCTGCTTATGCTGAGCTGGGGTCCATTTTTGTGAGATCACACAATATAATGTTAAATTAATTTTTGTTCTGTGTCCTTGTTCTTTCGTCCTTTGTAAATATTGTGTTGTGTGATGTGCAAAATAAACTTTTCTTATTCTTAGGGCTTGTTGCACCAGTTCCTGATAAGTGACGAATAGGCTATCCACAAATTAACTTGACAGATCAAGTATGGAGAATCTGTCAAAAAAGTTGTGAATAGCCTAATCGGCACTTTATCAAAAAGTGGTGAAACAGGCCCTTATTCTTATAATTTATTTAACACTTTCTTCGTATCAATTCCCAAATTTTCTCATCGTATAGCTTTCCCTAAGCTTCCACAAATATTTCAAAACTAAAATTTGGCAAATCGGTTCAGCCGTTTCCGATTTTATTCGGATTTAAAATTATTTTTATTATTCTATCAGAGAATTTGATTCCTACCCAGATGGCGAAGCTAAGTAATTTGATCGCGTTACGTCAAACCCATCCGACCAATAACAGCTATCACTGAATTGACTTAAGCCAACCAAACGACGTAGACGTCCGTCAACTGCCTATGGAATCAATTTCCTCGATGTACAAGAAGTATATAGGTAGGTGTCAGGAGTCAGGACATAACATTACAAATGCTTTCAAATTAAGCTACGTAATACTGAAACACCCATTAATATTTAGATTTAACATCAGAAAAAAAAATGAGTGTCCATGCGCCTTGTGCTTCGCCTTAACTCGTGTTCAGTCCAAGCGGCATAACGCATGGCGTTACAAACTATTATGTTTTTGATTTATTTATGAAACATCCCTTTGTCCTTTAAGGGTGGCGTGATTAATAAAGGGCGGTCTATTATAAAAGAACTTCAAACAACAGGCGTAACATTCTTTTCTAGTTATTTAAAAATGAATGGTAGGAATTTTGTAAAAAAAAAAAACCATCTAATATTTTGTTAACTGTATCCAAGAAACTACTTAAAAATATAGAAAGAAGGTAGTATACTTCTTTAAAATTGTATTTGTATTTTGTACACGTACTTACCAAAATATTTTACAGCCAGATAGACGGCTAGTTGTCATAAGTCATGTTCTGCAAAGATAAGATTACCTTTAGAATTATTACTTTAACTAAAACAGTTGTTTAGGGTAGTACTTACTAATAGGCTACTTGACCTACTTTTTTTCTTCATGCTAATCGCTTCTTAATCATTCATTTTCACAAAAAAAAACTAATATTTTAATATTTTACACAGTAGAAACCCATAAAAATGTTTATTGAAAAATACGCCTCTTAAATGGCGCCGAAAACACTGTCCTGTTTATGTGCTAAATGTACGAGTCTAAAAGTGCCCAAAAATTATAAAAGAATTAAATAAGAAATTAGAAATCATTTGTAATGTTGAAAACTTTTGGAGAAAAGTTTTGGCAATTTCATTTCCCGTCTAAAATAAATGGAGATAATATATAAAACTGATGTTTTAAGCGAATTATTCAATAAAATATATTTTAAAAAATCTTTCTAGGCTCATTCTTATTATTTATGTACAGATAAACTTACATATAACGAGCGCGATAAATAAAAGGTATTAAATTACTATGAGGATGACGTCACATCCAAATCGGAAGTACCGCAAAAGCGTTTTCGTCAGTAAAAATCCTATTTTCATAAAATCATATTTTCAAATCGACTTTATTTATCAATCATAAGCTTTTATTTGATGATAAGGGTAAAATATGGTTTCCTAGGCCAAGTTCTACTAGAAATATGCATTTGTTCAATGAAATTGAATAAAGGTCAAGTAGCTTATATTATATTATCTTTTTTTGGGTTCCGTACCCAGTGGGGTAAAAACGAGACCCTATTACTATGACTGTCCATCTGTCCGTCTGTCTGTAAGTCTCCAGGCTATATCTCGAGAACCCCTATAGCTAGACTTCTGAAATTTTCACAGATTGTGTATTTCTGTTGCCGCTATAACAAAAAAAAATTACTAAAACAAAATAAAATTAATATTTAAGGGGGGCTCCCATGACAACAAACGTGATTTTTTTGGCCTTTTTTATCTATGCCAATGATGGCAACACGTAGGTACTTGAATTTTTCACAAAGTCCTTTATTATATGTGTACCTACCTACTTTAATATTTAAGTAATGACAATATTAAAATAAAAATAAAAATCCATACAAAAAACACAATTTTTGGCCTATTTTTGCTATACATACGGTAGATACGGAACCCTTTGTGTGCGGGTCCGACTCGTACTGGGCCTATTATTATTTAAATAATTCAATTACTAAATTTTACTTAAATTTATAATATTTTAAAGAAACAATGTAGATTTAGCGCTATCTAAACTTCAATCCGTAAACTGCGTCGTAGCTGGTATCAAGAAAGCGCCATCTAGTAAAGTGCTTTGGAACCTTGTGCATGATCAGTACACAGCGGCTCAAGCGTTGTCAATGTAGTTGCATAGTCTCCGTATAGATGGCGGTAAATACTACATGTACATCAAAGCTTTTTGATGCCATCTAATGGCACTTTTGAGAACTATAATGAAACATGACCTTTTACAATGCAACAATAGATGGCGTACTATTTACAATAGTATGTTTGAAAATTAATTATTGCAAATTATTTTAGATTACATTCGGATGAATTACAATCCAAGATTTGCCTCATTGATTCTGAAACTGGAATAATATTATATTAATGAACTATCAAACGAGCATAATATTAAATCGCCTGATGGTCAAACTCGGTGCCTTGGTCTTAGGTCTACCACCAAAAAAAACACACCCCTAACATTCACTTCCGCACTCAGGGATATTTAAATGCTATAAATTATAATATTATTATTAAAACTTAACTCTGTCTTATCGTTGTGCACAGTGCGAAATGAAATATTAAGTTTATACAGCAGACAGCAGCGTCATTAATTGTGTTGATGCCTATGAGCACAGTAGGTATAGCAATATATTTTTAATGAGTTAGTTTGTTTTTTGCGTTCCGATTCTTTTATTAAGCGAGTTCATGCGCGATTTCTGCGCGTACGTGTTTTGCTGAAAATTGAAATGTATGAAAATGAGATATTTATGCAACCTAAATAATAAGTTGCTATAATAGCGTTTGGGAAAACACGCGGGCTAAATCCGGCCGCGCTGGAATCACGCACATCTGAACGCTCCCTAATAGGTACAGTTACATTACATATAATAATATTATTATTACGCTTATTTCAAGCACGAAAGCATGCTTCAACCGAGCAGTTGCTGCCTGTCGATTTTTGAGTAAGCTCAAAAATTTTTTTGCTTGGTTTTGCTTGGTGTCCCCATCAGACACGGCGCGGCGCCGCCACCGTGTTACGGCACGACGCCGCCACCGTGATACGGTACGGTGCCGCACCGTAACACGGTGCCGTAAACGGTGCACTGCGCGCCCCTATTCAGTCGATATTTGGCTCGAACGAAAATGCTTGTCTGGATATGGATCACGAATGAATTCTTCTCTTGTTGTTACTAAGACGAAGATTAAAAAGAAACAGAAACAGAGGAAATTTATTTTTGCTATTTTTTGCTCTATACCAATATTTACTTACAACAAATAGGCACTTGAAATTAATAAGGGGCTCTCATACAAAAAACACAGTTTTTTTGTTATTTTTCTCTATAATAATGGTACGGAACCTTTCGTGCGCAAGTCTAACTCGCACTTGGCCGATTTTTATCTGTTCCAAATAAGCGCCTCGTTTAAGTTTGAACACAATTTTTGTTCGGAAGTTTCACCCAGAATAGGGGCGCTTCCGAACAAAAATTGTGTCCAAACTTAAACGAGGCGCTTATTTAGAACAAATAAAAATCGGCCAAGTGCGAGTTAGACTTGCGCACGAAAGGTTCCGTACCAGTATTATAGAGAAAAATAACCAAAAAGATATGTTTTTTGTATGAGAGCTCCTTAACTATTAAGTTTATTTTAATTTTACCATCAATTTTTAAAGTATAAATTACAATTGAGTATTTTGTGAATATTTCAAGTGCCTATCTGTTGTAAATATTGTTATAGAGCAAAAAATAGCAAAAATAATTTTCCTCTGTTTCTGTTTCTTTTTAATCTTCGTCTTAGTAACAACAAGAGAAGAATTCTTTCGCGATCCATATCCAGACAAGCATTTTCGTTCGAGCCAAATATCGACTGAATAGGGACGCGGGTCGGCGCACCGTACGCGGTACGCGGCACCGTGACACGGTGCGGCACCGTGCCGTATCACGGTGGCGGCGTCGCACAGTGGTCCGAAATCGCTAAATAGTGGACATTCGCAAAAAAGTTCGATTTAGGTGTGGAACAAAATACCATCCGATAGACTTTAAGAGGAGTAACAATAAATCCTTATTAAGTTTTTTATAAAAATGTATACTTAAGGTGAAAGGTGATTTAGAATTAATAAAGAGATTATACGTTGTATTGCAGACAGTTTCTTCTGGGAAGCTTATCAATATAGATCACTTTCGAAATTTTTCTAGGGAAACAGCAGAGCTGTATGTAAAGCTTTATCCGTGGTACTACATGCTTCAAGTGTTCACAAACTCCTTATACATGGTGCTGATATTTGTAAGCATTTTGGCTTTATTCCAATTGGCTATTTGAGTGAAGAAGCTTCAGAGGCAAGGAATAAAGAATTTAGAAATACTAGAGAGATGCATACTAGAAAGACAAGTCGAGCAGAAACTAATGAAGATTCGTTGCACAACTTCTTAATAAGCTCTGATCCATATTTGTCTCACATTCGTCCAAAGTTGTCTAAAAATAAACACCAAGAATTTCATCCAGACACAGTCGACCTGTTGCTTGTAAGACCTCTTTTATCAGAAGATTACGAAGAAAGTGAAGTTGTGTCATTACAAGGCGATGATAGCATTGGAGATCCACTATATTAGTAAAGCGCGTTGGTTCAATTGATTATTATTTATTATTGTTTATTTATAAGTTTCATTTGAAATTGTTTGAGTTATAAGGGTGTGTGTAACAATTTTTATTTTATTATAATTACAATAGTTTAGTCAGCAAGTAGTTAGTTTTAGTTTAATTTTGTTTTTGCTATCCATGTTTGTAAATATAAGTATTGTTGCTTTTTAAGGACTCGTTTTATATAATATATTATACGCATACAATTTTCGTAATTATTTTTTTTCGCCTTAAAAATTCATTTTTGTACAAAACTTATTAAGGTTTTATTGTTACTCTTTAGGAAATCTATCGAATAGTATTTTTTTCCACGCCTAAAAAGTTGGTAAAATTATTTCAAAATTTTGAACCCCTCTACTGCAAAAGGCTGCATGTAAATTTTCGTAATTTTTCTTCTGAACCTTATATACTACTATAACTTTACTTGTTTCAAAACTGAACCAGAACGACTTAGTAGTTTTTGCAAAAAGTCTATTTACAGATTCTTTCCCATACAACATTTTAGTAATTATTATTTTTTTTCACCTTAAAAATACATTTTTATAAAAAACTTAATAAGGATTTATTGTTTTTCTTTAGAAAGTCGTTCGAATAGTATTTTTTTCACACCTAAAAAGTTAGTAAAATTATTTCAAAATTTTGAACCCCTCTACTGGAAAAGGCTGCACGTAAATTTTCGTATTTTTTTTTCTAAACCTTAAATACTCCTAGAACTTTACTTGTTTCAAAAATGAACTAGAATGACCTAGTAGTTTTAGTTTTTGCAAAAAATCTATATATAGATTCATTCCCATACAACATTTTCGTAATTTTTTTTTCACCTTAAATATACATTTTTATAAAAAAACTTAATAAGGATTTATTGTTACTCCTCTTAAAATCTATCGGATGGTATTTTTTTTCACACCAAAATCGAACTTTTTTGCGAATGTCCACTATTTAGCGTTTTCGGACCACTGTGCGTAACACGGTGGCGGCGCCGCGCCGTGTCTGATGGGGACGCGGCCTGAGCCATGTAAGGCCATGTTCCTTTGAAGGCCAACTATCAAAATGTCGCAGTTATCGTCTTGTAAAGACATATTCCTTCTACTAAACACTTAGATCCATCAAACTTATGGCCACAAACGCGGCGGCGAGTCGATCGCGCCGCTATTGTGGTAGTGCGAGCGTTCGCTTCATAGACTTCGGTCGTCGACGTCGAAATTGTTATTCGCGCGTACAGCAAAACATAAGTTTTTGGTCAATAACCTATTATTATCTAATTTTTTTACTGTGAATTATCGTATAAGGATATGTTTATGATACTAAAGAAAAAAAATATAGTTTTTCTTTAATTTAAGCTAAAATATTGGTAATGTTCCTAGGAAAGCCAGTGGTTCCTTATAAGGCCAATAAAATATTTGACCGTTGGCCTTGCAAGGACCATTTATAAACAATGAACATATGAACACTCATATTTTAGTTATAAATACGTACCGTTGTCTGTTACCGTTAAAATTTTAATTAGTTGATTTTAAACATTCCTGAGACCTGACCACAAGACTGATTATGTGCCATGATTAGTTTTCATAATAATTAGAGTAGTCTGTAGTTTCTAACTATTATTTTATTGTAATTAACATGAAAAAGTCATACTTAGTCAATAAGTATGACAATAAGTTAATAAATAAGTATGTATTATGATACTTAACTGTTAGTTTGGCCTTCTTAGGAACATTTTGGCCTTGCAAGGAACGAACCCCTAAGAAGGCCATTTTGGAAAAAAAAATGTTTCATTATATTACAAAACACGTTGGCTAGTTATTTTATGTCAATATGATACTCATTAATGCTATTTTTAAGTAATTTCTATTATTATATTCTTAGTTATACGATAGTGTTCAAGTCATGTTCGTTGAATTCTTTATAAATGATAAAAATATATTGAGCATTTAATGTTTCGCTTAAATGATAGTGCTTATTATCTAGTTTTAGTAAAAGCGGATATATGTATTGTTAAAACTCTATTTTTAAATTTAACGACTGATGTATAATATTGGCCTTGTTTGGAGCCGTGTTCCTTGCAAGGCCATTTGGAAGAGCTTAACAAAACTTAAGTTTAATAAGTGCTTATTAAGATATATATTAGGTATCATATATATAAGATTTTATAATATGATACCTAATAAAACAGAGCATTACTTGATAATTTGTTTCCTTAATTTATTTTGTTAATAAACGAGTAAAAAGCATTTTCCCGTTAGATTGGCCTTACATGGCTCAGGGTCCTTAAGTTCGAAATAAGCAAGCTTATTTTGAGCAACGCATGGACATACGTGCTCGTAAGCAGCAACTGCTCGGTTGAAGCATGATTTCGTGCTTGAAATAAGCTTATTGTGTAACTGTACCTTTATATAGGGTGTAACAAAACTAAGTGAATATAAAAGTGAGAAAAAAATTGGTCTTTCAGGTTTTAGCGGTGCTACTTTCACAGTAAACTCACTATAAGGAACACATACACACCCTAAAGCATAATCACTTAGTTTTGTTACACCTTGTAAAGGTAGTTATAATCCTGAAACCCTTCGTGCCTCACTCATTAGTTTTGCTCTTATTAAAAAAACCTTAAAACCTAGTAACTTCTCACTAAGCACAGTGTAGGTAATATCCGTAGTCTGAATAAAACATGTCCGCCGTCTCACTACTCCGAGCGGAACTCGCTCCATAAATTATAACTTCCGCTAGTTCGCTACACACGGGGCGATTTTGGTGTTCGACAGGTCGAAAAATATAAATGGTTTTAAGGTTTTTGATAAGCTAACGTCAAAATATTAAATAAAACCAATCAACAACGCCACTGAGCAGATAAACTCATCTCATTTAAATCTCAGTGGCCCTGAGGTTTATTTATTTAAGTACTTATTTTATTTTGGCACATCACCAGCTTCTAGGAATTTACATTTACTTTTAAAAATAATTAACAAAAACTATTAGATTCTATCCTATTTGCTAAATGCTAATAACAGATGTGAAACAGCATTTTTGTACCTATTATGTGACAGATATTATCAGTAAGAAAATATGAAACTTAAACATAATAAAACTAAAATAAAATAATAAATATCTTTCCTAGCATTTCCTGATTTTTTGACTGATTGAATGTCTTGACGTTAGCTCATTTAAGGGCCCTCTCTTCCTAAATTAGCAGGTCGATTGTCTGTCAGTGCGAATATCGACGTAAATGACATTAACAGCGCGCCTTGTACGATGGCGGTTACGACGCTCGCCGCGTCCATGATATAGGATATAGGATTTGTCAATAGGAGACAAAACCTTTTTAAGGCTTAATATAATACATATTTCAAAAAAGTAACCAAACCAAATTATCAACTTATGTATTGCAAAGCAGTAGATATTTTTTATATATTCTTTTGATAAATAATGAAGGAGTAAAGTGGTTTCATTCAACGATTTGGAGGTGATTTGGTTTTTTATTTCTTTATTATGTGATACCGATAGAAAAAATATGACAAAACCAAAATACGTATCATATCATGTACATTACTAATTATTTTTTTCAGATATAATTTCTCTGTTAATGCCGATTAAAAGCATCTGCACGCTTTTTTCGAGAGAGCAGCCTTAATGTTTGGCGTAAGCAACTCAACTAAAGCTTTTGACTATACAAGACATTCAATCTGTCATTAACATCATCAATTCACATATTGACAAAATTTCACAGCGGACATGCAAACTTTAGCCTATTTGGGACCATTATTATTTTTTACTTACGAACATAAAAACGCTATGTTTACCCATCATAATTTCCACCCCGTGTGCTCTCGGAATCTCAGCGTGTATTGTCTTGAGAGTTGTATTAATTAGGGGCAAGACGGTGCCCGGATATTACCGCTCATCTCACGTCATAACTTATGTACACCTACTTAGAGTAGGTAGATGTAGGTGTAGGTAGATAGCTTATACTATACTGGCTTCCGGGCGATCGTTGTTTTGCAAAAATTATACGTACCTATCATAGGTAGGTACCATAATATTGTGCATATAAACCTTCTCCTTGAAAGTAGCCTCCCTCAAAGTAGCAACGTTGAAAGAGTTTTTCCGCAAAACAAGACAAGAATAATTGATTCTATGCAAGACCCTCATATTATGTACAGTTTACATAATATCATCAGATCGATTGGTAGAAATAAAAACTATAAAAAAAAATTGTCTGATTTTGTTATACCAGTGTGAAAAATTTTGGAAACAGTGCACAAGAACGAATATGTACTATGTAAACTTAATTATGTTTTACCTCTGAGAGCCTTATGTAAACAACATAAGATCCACCCTCACAAACTAGGAGGTAAAATAATCCCGAACGCACTATTGTCCTACAAGACGTTCTAATTACGAAGTTAAACGACTTAACCGAGCTAATTAACTGTTACAAGTTCCGTCTGGCAACTTGTATTGTGTCGTGTTCTTGTTTGTATAATGTCTATAGTAGATAGTAGTAGTAATAGCCAAATGTAGAAGTTACATAGAATTTAGCCAAGACGTTTTTTTACTTCTTTATAGAATCCCATTAGTTATTAGATGTACATGGAATTGACATGAAATTTGAAACTGCCTCTTGAGTTTTTAAAGGAAGTCATTAGTTAATTTATTACACAACTTTACTAAATAAAAGTAGGCAAGTACATATACTGTATTGTATCGTCAAAATTGCTTACAACAGTAGTCTAAGTACTTATCTGTATTATATTGAAGAGTTTCCAAATCTTCATTAAATTAAACTTAGGTGATTATTTAATGTCTCTGAGTGCTGCTTTTAAAGTGATTTAGAAATGTGCCTGATCCGAATTTAATCCGAACCGAGATTCACGGACTACGAAGAAAAATAAGATGTCAAAGAAATATACATAGACTTAAAAAATAAAGCACACTCTTCTGTTGTTGTGACTTGTGAGTGTCCATGGGCGAGAGTTACTTTCCATCAGGTGACCCATTCGCTTTTCTGCCCTAAAAAAGCGTAGCACTCGAGGACTGCCACGGTAAAGTTTTTGCAGCTAGCAGCATTTCTACACGCATAGGTCTAGTCGCACGCACACAAACAACGTACCGAAGTCTGCCGAACTCAAATGAGTCAAGTGTTAGATTTATTTTCGTTACGGAATTTCTTGATTCAAAGTCAAGTCAATAGCTTATACCAATAACAGTCGAGTAAAAAGCAACCAACTTTCATCTGATGGCTAAAACCAATGATATTACATTATTGCTAAAACATTGAGTCCATATGCGATTATGTTTGAGTTCCAATCCATAAGTGTCAGGAACACAAAAAACCATCGCGAAATAACATGTGCGGTACAATAGTTCGTCAGGCGGGGTGCTTGTTACTTTTACGACCTCTTGGGGTCAGTGGTTGAATGTGAAGCTCAAGCCGGGGGTTGCAGTCTCGAATCGTACCGCCCACGTACAGCCAGACAGAACAAAAAGTTTTCTATTTTCCCCGATCAAGGGTCATATTTAAAATTTTGTTAGTCTCGCAGCTAACGATAAAAAAAAAATCTCGCTAAAACTCGAGAAAAGCTGAACCGATTTAGCTAACGCCTTTAAATATTCGCGGAAGTCCAGGGAAGGTTTACACGGTGAGAAAATTTAGATGAGTAAATGATTCGTATCACTTTAAAAGTTCACCGAGTCATCTAGTCAATTGACTTGATGACTCGGTGAACTTTTAAAGTCCGATCACCGAGTCATCAAGTCAATTGACTTGATGACTCGATGAACTTTTAAAGCGATACGAATCTAGTGTATACTAAAATTAGTAAAAAGTTTTTTAATTTAGTACATTTTGGATCAACGACTGAAGAGTTACCCCTGTGTTACGTTAGTACTACGAACCCTTAAAAATGTTTACTTTCCATCTTTAAGAAGATAAAAAAATAATCCTAAAAAGTTATCCACAGGTCAGACATCTGTTGCCATTAAATATTAACATGAACCTGTTAATAGCATAACAAAGTACTATTAGAGTGGAGTGGGCCACTTCGGGGCTCGGAGGGGAGAGTGGGCACCAGTGCCGGCGCTTATTAAAAATGTGGCCTGAATATCAAATTGCTATCTCCTCTATTGTATCGCACCCTTCATTATAGCCCCTGATTTTTAACTACACAGAGTAGCTATGCTTTTAGTTTATTTTCTGTGAATATATTATTATATTATTGAGAAATAGTCTTATAAGGTTTAAAATACTAATAAAACGGAAATTTGGACATTAAATGTTTCGAGTTTTAAGTTTTCTGTTAAACAAAACAATTTTTTTGAAAAAAATCTTGCCATAAAATATTTTGCAGACTGCGCTTATATTCTTCTAATCTTAAAAGTTTCCTATCCCTATTTTAACATTAGACAGAGAAATTACTGTGTGAAAAAGTAGCCCAGGACTTCGTAACCATACCTACATTTGTTTATTGTACCTTGTGTTATCTTTTGCGAGGACTTAAAATATTTCTTCTGCGAGACTTAAAACATATCTACTATGAATGTGATCTTAAAATCACTTTGAACAAGAACATACTTATTATTATCATGGTTTAAATGCAACTATTCAATAATTAAATACAAAACTTAACTTCGTAAACTACCTACACCCTTAGCGACTCTATCTCTGACCGTAGCTACTCTACAGTAAAACGGAATCATCGGTCCTCGCGAGCCCTAACTGAACTTTTGTTTATTTTTTTATAAATAAATTCAGTTGTCACAGTTAGTATGATAAACGACTACACCGGGGTCATATGGCCACTTGTCGCTGTGTTTTATGTTCCTGAATGGGCCTTGATTGTATTGTCACTAGTGCGATGTGCGCCAAATGTTAAAAAATGTTTGATGGATAGCAAGACACAATAATATCTACTGCGTGCAGTTCTGAGGAATCGCGGACTGAGTGGGATGGAATCAGGCCGAGTTTGACTTTGACAAACCCATCCCACAAAAAAAATCGGCCAAGTGCGAGTCAGACTCGCGCACGAAGGGATCCGTACCGTTATAAAGAGAAAATAAGCCAAAAATAGTGGTTTTGTATGGGAACCCCCCTTAGTTTTTTTTTTTTATTAATAACCAAAGAACATATATAACTAAGGTCTTTGTGAAAATTTCAAGCACCTACCTGTTGCCGTTATTGATATCGAGCAAAAAAGGCCAAAAAAATCACGTTTGCTGTATGGGAGCCCCCCCTTAAATAATAATATTATTTCGTTTTTAGTATTTGTTGTTAAAGCGGCAACAGATATGCATAATCTGTGAAAATTTCAGAAGTCTAGCTATAGCGGTTTTTGACATACAGCCTGGAGACAGACAGACAGGCAGACGGACAGACAGATGGACAGACGGA